>OU342682.1:2500000-5000000 GCA_910589285.2 Mythimna ferrago
TTGACGCCATATTTATTTTGATTTTAGTTTAATATATTAATATTATTCCACAACTATCACACAACGCCGTTTAATCCCAATCTAAGCAGAGCTTGTGTTATGGGTACTAGACAACTGATAAACATACTTATATATTTCTAAATACATACATATTATAGATAAATTACACCCAGACACAGAACAAATGATCGTGTTCATCACACAAACATTTGTCCTGGGTGGGAATCGAACCCACGACCTCTGGCATAGCAGTCAGGGTCACTAACCACTAAACCAACAGTCCTGTCAGTTAGTTGTAATTAGCGTAAGGGTTTTCTTTTTTTTATGTATGTATAGTAAATATTTTTATACCTGACACACATAAGTAGACCACATACAACCTAAAATACTGCTTACCTCTTAAACAAAACCAACCTCGTTAGTCGAAACCCTTCCTTTAGATCCACGAAAAGGTCCGTCCCGGTTAAATCCAAGGATTCAGGAAACTATCTCCTTATAAAATATTAACGAGTTAAGACGTTAATCGTTTGATAAGGAAGGAGCTACTTTACGGCGGTAAGTTACTGTTACTTACTTAATTGATAACTTGCTAATGCCCAGGATTTTAGAGGATACCCTGATATGAAAGTTGCTGTATTTATGTGTTTGATATTTATGTGTAGAGGTTATTATTCTGCTAGATAACTTCACACCTCTTGATAAGGAATATTGTTGGAGGATTAGGGTAGTTTATCCACCTTAAAGGTCTGTAACAAATTCTACCAAAGGGCTCACTAAATCTCTGTAAAATGAAAACGAATAAAACGTGAACAATATTAGACGCCTGAGTTGTGCGTAGAGTCGCGTCACGTGACGTTTCGTGGCTTTAATGTAGCTCTACAAATCTAGTTGCCACATAAAATGTATGGAGGCTGACGCGCCCAGACGCCGCGTACGTGATCCACGTTGGCCCAATGAACCTACCTTTAAAACTCTTTCTTTTTATATTTCAATAGAATAGCATTTATTCGGCGCAAGTAACACAATATACCACAACACAAAATAGTAATAAAAAAAGAGTACAAACATACAATACAGTTGCAGTAACTGCCTGAACCGAAAGGGTCATCAACTCAGCAATTGCTGGGCGTCAAACACCCAGCGCTGATTTTCAGCTGGCACATGGATGATGGTAAATAAAAAATACTTAAACAAGTAAATATAACCTATATGAATATAACCCATACTTAAAGTAAATATATGTTGTGTTGTGTTGTTGTGTGTTGTTATGTTATATATGTTTTGCATGGGCCACAGGGATTTAAGTAACAATAGCCCTATAGGCAGTTGTTTACATTGTCTAGATAATTCGGAACCGATTAGATTTCATAATTATAGCATATGTAACCTGACTTCTTTTTGTATATCCGGGGCCTCTCTTACTCTTGCTATATGAGACTAATAAAGCAGTAGTATCTCGTTTTAACAATTTTCAAGTCCAGCAAATAAGATATGATCACGATCGCTCAATATCTAAGTAAACAGGGTATTTCCCAACAATTTTCATTACGCGTCTAATCAAGACACCGATTGCAATTCCTGCAGCGATCCACTGGAGCAGGCGGGTTGTTACCCAGACTTTTACTTATTGTAGAACTACCGGGGACGAACAATTTGTCGGTCGATCGGTCCCGACGGCCAAAGATTGCTTTTTTAAAGATACACTTGGAATGAGCAAGTTCGATTGTTGGAATTCTTGGCAGGGTTAGAGTTTATTTAGTCGCTGTGCAGGCTGGCAGCGTTTAAGATACAGAGTCTTATAAATAGTTGGGATTGCTTGGTGAAACATTCTTGATTTGGAACTTGGTTTATATTTTCAGGAAACATTATGCTAGCTTTGGGGATGGTAACTGTATTTGGTTACTTGGCGATATAAATAATTGAAGTTTCTTTTAAAAACTACTAACCCAAAGTACCAGTAACTTATGTCAGCTGTTTCAAACGCATGTAATTAGTACCTACATTCCTTCATTATAAAAGTTGCATGCTATTAGAAAATTATCCCAAGAGTATACACTCCCATTATAAAAAGTATTCTATCAACACGCTTCAACAAAACTCATTCGGCTGTTTGGGCATGAAGTAGTTATAAACACACATGGGATCGGTTCTGAAAAAGATATACCCATGGTCCTAGAACGCAAAAAGCAACTGAAGAAACATAGATGTAGTTTTGTCAGTCAATAAAAGTCTAACATGCTTCCACACCTCTCGCTTCACCCTTAGGTGAGAAAAGTTATAAGATGATTTCCCATCAAATATAAAACCCTTTTTTACGAGTACAATATCTAATCTGTTAATGTTTCTTTTTTTGCATTTTATGAGTCCCTTTGTTCTTACCAGAAATCTCTTTCTATTTGAATCTGCTGCTTAGACTGGACATGTTGCTTCGCTTAAATTGCAAATGATATAAGCTACCATCTCTACTTAGTACCGTTACGACTTCACTCACGTTGTACCTACTAATAGTCAAACAGTCAACTGCATCGTTCCAATTTCCAAGTACGTTTGTACATCTTGTGACTCAATAGGCAAGTCCTCGCTATTTGCAGCTCAATTCCTTAAGTAAAGTCACTTCGCTCCGAATCAGCCCAAGCAGCTTCTATGAGCGTTTCAGTGCACGCTCAGTTATTTACTGTTTTAATGGATTGGTGGTAGAAGATAGTTTTGGTATAACATGCAACGTTAAATGGTCCGGTTTTTACTTAATTTTGATGGGTAATTAGGGGCCTCATTGTTTTAGTTAACCATCAATTAAACTAAGTTTTACTGTACCTCAAAAGGAAAAAAAACTGAACCCTTATAAGATCACTTTGTTGTCCGTCCAGGTCTGTCTGTGAGTCACTTTATCTCTGGAGAGATAAAGGGATTCAATATAATAGACGTCAGGGAGAGTCCAGAATCCTGAAATTTGGCATAAAGCAAGGGCTTAAAGCATAGTTACTAAATAGATAGGAATAAATCTGAAAACAGTAAATTTGTTGTTAGTAGTAAGTTAGTGTTTTGTCAGTAAGTTTTTTTTTATATGACTTATAAAAAAAACTTATTTACATTCAAAAAATATTTCGAGACTCCATTCAGGAATTTAACTATCTACATAGGTAAGTTTGTACGAAACCCTCAATGCGCGAGTCCTATTCACACATGCGCTTGCGCCGAATAAATGCGTGCGTCACTGCAGGGTGCCAGCTGAAAATCAGCGCTGGGTGTTTGACGCCCAGCAATTGCTGAGTTGGTGACCCTTTCGGTTCAGGCACAGTCACTGCAACTGTATTGTATGTCTGTACTCTTTTTTTATTATTTTTTATGTTGTTGTATATTTGTGTTGCTTGCGCCGAATAAATGCTATCTATTCTATTCTATTCTATACATAACCAGTTTTTTTTCATATCACTCCTCACATACTCTATCTTTTCTTTGGCTTTTGGCTTCCCTCTTCCTCTCCAAACATACGTTTCACCCCTCCTCTTCACATGACCGTATCAAGATAAACGATTCGCTTTCAAATTACCAGTCACTAGCGCCAACTCTCAACTTCTTCTAATGTGCTGATTACTTAATTTGTCAATTTTCGTAACTCCACACAAACTGTGTATAGTCTGTAAGTTAATAATTATATTCTTTTCCTTGATCAGATTTGTTTACGATAAACGGAATACGCTAGATAATTGATTTGTTCAGTTTTAATACCACTCATCTAATACCACTGGTATTTGTTTGAACGCAATTTTATTACCTATTCTGAACTGAGACCACTCTTTAAATCATTTAATTTTATGTACGAAGCCATACCAGTGACTTGAATTTAGTACAGCCAGCTGAAGTCAAACCTAATAAAATTTTGGCTTCCTAATATTTTTATACGATCGTAATATACAAAAACTTTCACTAACTAATCCCTTTTTTAGATATATCTGAGGACGCTTTAATCCATCCTCAACATCTTGGGGGAAAACAGAAACCTTGACTTGCATAAAAAGAATGGAGGCTTGTTGTTATTTAGAGCAGGTTTGCAATACACAATTTATTATTAGACTAGACATTTGTTAAATAAATACGTTTTTATGGATTTTATTTCAATTAAAATCCTATACAAAGCATTTTGGCTGACTGTGCTTTAGATCCTTGAATTTATTTTAGTATTAGTTGGAGCAATGGTATCCATTCGGAATAGACAATTAACACGGGTTCAAACAAAATATACCAGTGGTATTAGATGAGTGGTATTAAAACGGAACAAATCAGATAATTGATGTCATTTATTATCCCCTGGTATAGTTTAGCTTTATTATCCCAATGTTAGTAAAAATAAATTACCTCTACTTAAATTATAAAAAAAGTATTAAAATTCTCAAGTCGTTTGACTGTTTAGACAGTCTATGAGCAAAAGCAACTAAATGGATTTTTAAGAGGTTTTAAATAAGTTTCTACCATCGACCTAATAATACTATGGTAACTGTTTTTTATATTTCTGTGGTAACAGCGCAGCGTTATAATTGAACCAATTGTATGCTCATAAGAATATATAAAAAAAGTACATGTTTATATTTGCTCTGCCAAAAAATTAATACAGAACATTGCTTTGAAAACATAATGTTTGTTCAATATTAGTTTTCTGTCTGTATTTATATTAAATGAGTTTTATTTCAATTTATTATTTTTATGTATGTATGGTATTTTTGCCGTAGCTATTCATTGTGAAAGAGAGTTGCTTTAATTTTTATTTTGAAGACATTTTTCTAGAGTAAAATAATAAAACATAATTCAATAAACTACTACATATTTGTATAACATTACAACTGTAAAAACAAAACATTATTATAGTTTATAAAAAATATAGTCTACACCTGTGTCCTTCTGTTGCCCTTTGCGTTCTAGGACTACGGGTTTCCTTTATAGAATGGCCTTTACGGTTTGCTGACATGTTTTTGAGGAGCTCGTAGATCACTACGCGCTGTCGACTACTTGTAGCTTGATTCACGTAAAATCAAACGAGCCAAAATAATATATCGTTGAAGTTTTATAGTCGTTCGATCGAAGTCCTATCCAAAAGCGGTATTCACGATCTATCGACTTATTTCCAGTTACATTAATAAGTATTCTACCAGGATAATGTAATACAGTTTTTTTTTTTTTAAATCTACCAATTTCGAACGACTTTAAAATCGGTGTCGTCCAAACTCGATTGACGGATGTGAATTCGGAAATGGTCTAAACGACTAAATCGCTACGATATCGTTACGGTATTCATTACGTAAATCGGGCTACTGGGCTCGGTTCAGACGATTACGTTCCGGACGACCGGACGGTGAGCTAGCAATTGCTTATCGTCCGCAAGCCTGTAACTTCTATGTCTTATAGTCGGGGTTCGGGGGTTGTGGTGGGCTTGGTCCGGACGATTATCGAATGGCTGGACGGCGAGCTACCTATTGCTTATAGTCCGGAAGCCCACACTTACTGTGGCTGGTAGTCGGAGTCGGGTGTTGTGATTTACACTTGCGTGTTCAATTCTGTATTTCACATAGATATTACAAAGTTTTTTATGTCCAAATAGTCGTCAATCAATGACATAAAAACACCATGATAAAGAATTGTGAAATGTTTACAGAAAGGGAATTTCGTCGCCACGCTCGTAATAAATGATACAACGTGCTTCGTGCGTGACTTTCTGAAAACGGTGATGGGTAACGCTACCTGTCGCCTTAGGGATGACTAACCGATGTTGTTTATTTTAAGCATGCAATTTTTTTTCCTTATTTATTTTCTTGATACTTTTATTTAAGCATGCAATTTTTTTCCTTATTTATTTTCTTGATACTTTTATTTTGGGGATTCATCCAATCGGTCTTGGCCGGAACGGGAGGGCGTGTCAGACTTTTATTGACTATTTTATAACCACACCTATGTTCCTTCTTAACCTTGCATTCCAGGACCCCAGTGTTTCCCTTTCGGAGGCAAACTCATGGCCGAGTAGGCTTCGGCCCTGCTAGGATCCTACGGTTTTGCTGACATCTCTTTGAGGCGCATATGAAACATTAATATTTATAATTCCGTAAATAAATACGTATAACGCTCGCCAATCATATTTCAGTCAACATACAACTTGGCTCTAAACTGTAAAATTCAGAAAATTTAAAGTACATTCACACTTCCACCGGAATAAGGATGCTTTGAAAAAAAGTACGTCAATTTTCAGGTACATTACAAATTTTTTTTTTCCAATAAAAAGCCAGACCCTCCCAAGAAAATAGGTAGAGAGGAAACGAGAACAAAAGGCATATAAATAAAATACTTAGAACTAAAAGTAGCATCAATTTCTACATTAAAAATTCAATGAAATTCCAGCATAGTCGATTGTCTTACGCTAGGTATCTGCATGGCAAAGAGATGGTATGCAGCCGGCGGAGAATTTAAAATATGTATAGTGAAAAATTGATGCCTCTTCCAGCAGAATGGATAATACAGGACGTATCTGGGAAATGCTGTAGTTATATTGAGTTATGTTTAGAATATAAAAAGAGAATATTTCAATGTTATTTCAGCTGTTTCTCGTCTTGTAGTAGTTGGTCTTTTAAATTAAAATCATCATCATCATCATCATAGTAGTTGTCTAGTACTCATAATACAAGCTCTGCTCAGGGCTTGAAAATGTTACCAATTCACATTAAAAATAACGTTAAGTAACGGTATTTCCATAGAGATACTTGCGTATCGGTATGATTTGGTAGCGTTACTTAGTAGCATAACATTATAAGAACGTTAAAAATTGCGTTAAAAATTAACGGTATTTTTAATGTTATTGTGAAAATAGCGGTAACAAGTAAACGGTATATTTTGGTTATTTTATGCGACGTTGCCGTTTTCTCCAAGGCCGGTCGCCAGCGCGGCACGGCGGGTGGTGGCGGCGGCGTGCGCCCCTCTGACGCGCTGTTGCCATTTCGTTTGTCGTCTTCTCAACTCTCATGCCCACTGTTGGGCATAAGCCACCCCAAGAGTCGCCATTTAGGCACTATAATGATTGATGCCCACTGTTGGACATAGGCCTCCCCCTAGCTATAATGACCTATGCCCACTATTGGGTATAAGACTCCCCAAGTGTCGCCATTTAGGTGCTATAATGATCGATGCCCACTGTTGGCCATAAGCCTCCCCCAAGTGCCACCACCTGGGCGTTATAATAATTGATGCCCACTGTTGGACATAGGCCTCCTCTCGCGATAATGACCTATGCCCACTGTTGGGCATAAGCCTCCCCAAGTGACACCACCTAGGCGCTATAATGATTGATGCCCACTGTTGGACATAGGCCTTCCCTCACTATAATGACCTATGCCCACTGTTGCACATAAGCATTCCCCAAGTGTCGCCATTCAGGTGCTACACTGTAATCGTAGATATTGTAAATTTAATTATTTTTCTCACAGCCTGTTAAATCTATTTCACTAGAATGACAATTTCTGATAGTGACTACAAAATGTTAACCGTTGCAATTGGACGAGAGTGACGGTAACAAAACTAACTCATAACGATAAAATTAACGATAGCGTAGTCGTTTAACGTTACACATGTTTAACGTTAAAATGTGCCAGATTTAACGTTAAATATGGTAACGTTATTTATTAGATAACGATATCTGCATCGAAAGGCGGTAACGATACCATATTTTTAACGGTATTTCAAGCCCTGGCTCTGCTTAGCTTGGGACTAGACGGCGTTGTGTGCTAGTTGTGGAATATTATTATCATTTCAGCCGAAAGACGTCCACTGTTGGACATAGGTCTCCCTCAAACGTCGCCACAACGACCGGTCCTGTGCGTCTTGCATCCATCGGATCCCCGCGACCCTGACTAGGTCATCGGTCCACCTCGTGGGAGGCCTTCCGACGCGTCTTCCGGTACGTGATCGCCACTCCAGAACCTTTCGTCCCCATTGACCATCTGTTCTGCGTGCAATGTGCCCTGCCCATTGTCACTTAAGTTTGGAGATTCTTCGAGCTATGTTAGTAATCTTGGTTCTCTTGGGGATATCTTCATTTCAAATGTGATCACTCAAGGAAACTCCGGGCATAGCCATAGTTTATACATTAAAATTTCTTTCAAAGAATTTATTCTTTAAGCCTTAAATATATTAAGGGACAAATAGTCCCCCAATATGACGCGCAACGCGAATCTACGTGACACAGCAACGTTGCCCAGTGTCCTGCAAATTGTCCCTCAATATTTTACGACGCATTCTCGTGAAGCGGGACATTTTGGACAATTTGACAGCATTACGTGTCATGTTGGAGAACATTTTTTCAAATGTATCTGAAGCTTTAAAAGTTCTGGTGTTAACGCATTATCCACGAATCTGATGATGAAAACCAAATATTTCACATAGGCCTACATAAGAGACACTTATAAAACGCAGTTTGCACGGTTCCAAATTGGTCGTTTCCTATGCAGAAGAACAGACTCGCTAGAAACTCTATGGTTATTCTTTAAAAAGAAGACACTGCTAGTATTTTCTGACCATTACAGAGGAGGAGGTCTGAAAAAAAAAAATTGGACACTAGCTATATTAGCTTACTTGGCACCAAGACTGTTAAGCAAATTTGAACCTTAAGTCTCAGAATAAAAAGATGATATAAAAGACTATCAACATAATAACATTGCCATTTCGTCACCTACGATCGTCATTGACTTGCGCTCCAACGCACCCCGGAAAAATCCGCATACAATTTCCTCCACAATCGCAATACTGTAAGCAATACACTCATACACACAATTCACCTCACGCCAAAAAAAAGTATTCAAACGCCCCATTTACGCCAAATGCTACCTCAGCGCAACGGTCGCCATTTTTCATCCGATTTCGTGCGAACACGATCGAACACGAACGCTAGGCAATATGTTCCGTATGTCATACAAATAAAACAAGTCGGGTGATAAACTACAGTCATTTTCGTTCGTGAAGAGGTGTACATTCGTCATGAAGCCTTAGCTCACTTTTCATTCGGATCCCTTATCGTGGAAGACTGTGTAAGTGACTCGCGTAAGCTTCAGTAAATCTGTAGGTAAAGACGCGGGAAAGAGTTGTCGTTGAATTTGAATTAGGAATAGAACATGTTGAAGATGCGGTGTTTTATCAAAGAGAATGGTTGTCGGTTGGTAAATGAATATATTATTATCCATTTCCCTCCTCTAATAGAACTATTCGTGTCGCTCTTGACGATGAACATCGTAATGAATTTAAAAAAAAACTAGCGTCAGCGGTTTTAAAAGTAAAAGTGATAAAATGTCCCAAGAAAACATACAGTTCAGCCGTTGGAGCCTAAAAAAATAAACAAACACACACTCACAAATTTTCGCCTTTTTAATATAAGTGCGTGTTAAGTGATACCCAATGCAAGTAGAATAACATTTTTTTTGAGGCATGAGATCATGCAATGACTTCAATCCCGTTCTAGGTGGGAACGAGAAGGCGTGTCAGACTTTTTTTGACTAAAACCTATCTACTTCTTTTAGTTGTCTTTTATGCCTTGATCACACGTACCGAGTAAAAGGGCGAGACAGTAAAATGTTGCTCGGCCGAGACAGTGATGTAAGCAAACGGTAGAGAAGTGGTAGGCCGAGCACTCGGCGCTATGTTTACACGTACCGAGTACTCGGCCGAGAGCACTGTCCCGCCCGTTTACTCGGTACGTGTGATCAAGGCATTACTTTCTAAGACCACGGTCACTATTTCAATCGTTCCCGTAGCCCTAGCAGGGCTCGGCCCCATTAGGCTCCTTCAGTTTTGGTGACCTCACTTTGAGGCACGCGTAGTGTTCCACGCTAACGCGCTGATAAGGACCAGTCCTTACCGCACGGGTGAACGAAAAGCTACCCTTTCTCGTCGTAAATAGGTCATCAGAGTCATCACTCAACAATATTGATAATGAAAATTAGCTCCTCTGTACATAGTAGACATCCCACCCGTACAAAGCGTTTTGGGAACACATTCATTATGCGTACAGCCAAGGAGTGGAATTCCCTGTCGGAGTCTGTGTTTCCTGATGGCTACAACTTAGAGGTATTTAAGTTAAGAGTGAATAGGTTACTTTCTAGGCAGGCGTGTTCCATCGTCGGCCACATCATCACTTACCATCAGGTGAGATAGTGGTCAAACGCGAATCTATCAACAATAAAAAAAATAACTAAACAACTGTGAGACAGGGTCGCGGCAAACCACGAAGGAGATGGCGCGATGAACTAGACGGATTCCACCAGAACTGGCAAGTGGAAGCCCGGGCGCGAGAAAGGTGAAGTAATTACTACTTCCACCCTTCCCAAATAATAATATTCCACAACTATCACTCAACGCGGTCTAGTCTTAAGCTAATCAGAGCTTGTGTTATGAGTACTAGACAACTGGTAAACATCCTTATATATTTCTAAATACATACATAATTATAGATAAATTACGCCCAGACACTGAACGAATGATCATGCTCATCACACAAACATTTGTCTTGGGTGGGAATCGAATTTACGACCTCCGGCATAGCAGTCGGGGCCACTAACCACTAGACCAACAGGCCAGTGGAAGGAGGCCTTTGCCCAGGAGTGGGACAGAACAGGCTAACAAAAAATAAAAAAGGTATTACATTTCTGTCTAGACACTATTTATTTCTAAGCACAAACCAAAACAAAGGCTATCTAAAACACAATAGTTACAATGAAATCCTTAAATTCAGACGCTTCTATAAAATATTCGAAGCATTATTTAAGTGGGATTTAGTCGTTAGCTAAACTACTATAATGTCCATTGTTCAAACGGTAGTTTCGTACAATTTCGCGGTACATTTGCGGCGGCGAAACTGTGCTGGAACAGCGCTCCCTAGCGGCCAAAGTGTGGACTAGTCTGCAGGGAATTTGGACTTGTTTATCGCCGGTATTATGTACCGTACTGTTCTCGTGTTGCAAGTTTTTGAGAGTTTAAAACGTTATATTCTCGACTTGTTATCTATTTGCGCGTACTATACGAGGATAGTTGGTCTGGTCTTAGTGAAAAGTTATGCTAGAATGCAGGGGTTTGGGGTTGTAACTGTTCATATTTTCTAGGTATTTTGTCTTAAAATATCAAAGGTGTAGTTAAATATAAACACTTGGGTCGATTTCCACGTGGAGGAAATTAGACCTCTCGAATCTCCGACTGACTACCCTGAGAATAAACACCGAAACAAATTCAGGGGCCAAAGTATCTTTTAAAATCCACACAGAAAACATGTAATGGTCGAATCATATGCGTCGTGAACTATGCAACAATGATGAGCAAGACTTTAGTATAAAAATACATAGGTACAGTCGAACTGATAGATAACTTCCTCCTTTTTGAAGTCAGTTAAAACCAAAATCTAACTTGTTATCGAAAAATACAATAGGCGGTTTTGATCGTCAACAGCCATAATTTAGTTTCCATAAAGTTTCGAACGGAGACCACACCATCCCCTCTCCTCCCACGAGTGTCGTAAAGATGAGTAATGGTTTTCGTCCCGAGGATGGACACCATTTGTCATTATTACTTTATTTTGTTTAAAGGAAAATGTAATATCATTATCTTATGCTGGAAATACACGTTCAAACCTGTCGTCCAATCGGTATGACGCTACATGTTTGATCAAACAGATTTGACCGAGTGCGGGAGTGAGGTACACAGTCCAATCGGTATGATCAAACCAAAAGAATTGAAATTCGATTGTGTCGTCAAACATGTTGGTCATACTGTCTTCACATGACTTCTACATGTTGGTCACTATCTTATGCCGGCAATACACGGTCAAACCTACTATTGTAGCCAATAAGCCTGATATAGTGGTGGTGGACCGAAAAAGATGAACAATTCAAGTATGTTGACTTGGCTCGCGAGGTTGTCGATATGTGGAAAGTGAACTCGGCGATCATGGTATCGATAGTCGTATCGGCCAATGGCTTAATAGCCACGAGCTTCGACCAACATCATAGGAAGCTCTTGTTAGGCGGGTGGATCAAGGTCTTAATTCAGAAAGCGGACACTTACTTCTGGACACGGCTCGTATAGTTAGGAGGTTTTTTTCTGGAGTTCTGACCCGGATAGCTTGGACTCTGTTTCCAATAACAACTGGATACTGTTTTTTTATATTTTTAAATGTCTTTTTTTATTAAATTACTTAAAAATATAAATTATATATGTATTTCAATGAATAAAACCATTACCGTTACCAACCACCACCATACCATTTATTTTATTTTTATTTTTCACATTTTAGGAAAGCTTACAGACTAATAACAACATAGTGACAATAGTAGGTAATTAAATTGCTAATTACAAGCTTCCACATGTAGTAATTATAATGACGAAAAAAAAACCAATGTTGGTACCACAAGGTTGACACAGAGTTGGTTAACTCTTAATAATTTTAACAAACAATAATATTATTGTTTTACGTGAAAATAGGTGCTGGTTATTCAAAAAATAACTTTGCTAAGTGCTTACTAATTGTGCCTGCTTTCGTGCAAAAGAGGTCAATGCCGAGTTTACATGAAATCTTATTAAAACTGCGAGTGGCTCTCAGAAAAAAAAATTGCATTATTATTTATTTTTATTTTAGTATAATTCAAACATTTAGTAAAAATTTGTATTTTTTGTAACCGTTATAAGCTGTTTATTTAAAACCCCCTTTACGATCCTTGGGTTCCATTATTGCCGACTTATATATGGAACCCCATTACAATACAGTATGGCTAAATCCGAATTTATGAGAAATCGTGAGAAGTTCGTAAAAGAGAATACTTAATTTCTTCTTGTAAATCAAAGCTTACATATTCCACATTAGACTATTCATATACAAAGGGAGCTTTACTCAACAAAGTTTTTTTCCCAGAAAATCTTCGATTCGTGGATATGATGCAGCTTTTGCGTTTCCTTTAGTTTTCTATAAGTAATTCCTAGAATTTTATCTTTATTACTGACGTTATCGAAAGAGATTAAAAAAAAACGCAGCTTTAAGCTAGGGATATTCTTTTTAAATCCAATGTTAGATTTAGTTTTCATATGAATCGGGCTATTCTTTTGAATGTAGGTATTTTGCTATGCTTTTTTGCATTTTTTTATTTAATACTATTCGCAATTAAGCGGGGTTGCGAAAATCATTCAATGTGAAAGATGTGAAAAAGCTTTATTATACTGAATGAATTTTTGAAGAGGGCGATTTTTTAAAAGTATAAGGCGTCTATACTACTATTTACTTTTGGTGTGGGTATGCCACAGTAATAGAGCCCTCTAGGACAGAAAACAATTTTTTTGTACTCATTTTAGTTTTTTTACCATTATTTGGAAGGTTATCATTTCAACCGAAGGATGTCTACTGCTGGACATAGACCTCCTCCAAGTGTCGCTTTAACGACCAGCCCTATGTCTCTCACATTCTGTTTGACTGGGCTATTGGTCTAGTGGTTAGTGATCCTGACTGCTATACCGTAGGTCGTGGGTTCGATTCCCATCCAGGACAAATGTTTGTGTGATGAGCATGATTTTTTGTTCTGTGTCTGGGTATAATTTATCTATACAGTGTGTATTTAGAAATATATAAGTATGTTTATCAGTTATCTAGTACTCATAACACAAGCTCTGCTTAGCTTGGGACTAGACGGCGTTGTGTGATAGTTGTGGAATATATTATATTACATTCATCCGATTTCCGCAACCCTAACCAGGTCATCGGTCCAACTTTTAGGCATTTCAGCACTGCGTTTTGCGGTACGCGACACTCTAGAAACTTTCGTAGCGTATATTTGCGTGATATGTACAGTTGAGCACATAAGAATAAAAAAGTCACAGCATTATTTTATCGTTAGAGTTCATTATTATTTTTTTCACAGATAATATAACAATCGTAGTCTGTGTTTCCTGATAGCTACAACTTAGAAGTCTTTAAGTCAAGAGTGAATCGGTTATTTCTAAGCAAGCGTGCTTCATGGTCGACCACATCATCGCTTACCATCAGTTAAGATGGTGGTCAAACCCGAATTTATCAATAATAATAAAAAAGGCTCATATTCTGCAGTGAGCTTCAAAAAATGATGTCCATATTACTTAAGGATTCCTGGTATCCTCATAAATAAAATAGTTTCCGACGAATATGTCGTTCAGAACGTTCATCGAGGCATCAATTGGGTGAATTCCTCGTATTAATAATTTAAAGGCAGCGATGTATGATTTCATTAACTGTTCTGAGCGTATCATGCTTTTTAATTTATCCAATACTCTTCTTCGTGGAAACGATTCGTCATTTATCATATTGTTTATTTTGTCATTTTGCATATTGCATTATTTTCAGACTTTTATATATTAAATGTGACACACACACAACAGAGCAAGTGCCTTTTTTATGGCGAGAAAAAATCATCAAATGACAACCCCCGCTCTTGGGTGGAGCGGGAGATAGTGTCAGACTCTTACTGACTAAAAGAACCACCCCGTTCCTTCTAGTCTTCATACCGGTGCTCGAGCTCCCTTTCGGATAACCCTGGCCCCAGTAGGCTTCGACCCGGCTGGGTCCCTGCTGTTGCTGATAACTCCTTGAGGCGCGCGGGAACAGTGCGCGCCGTCGACGACTTGGGCTTGGTCCGGACAGTTACCGGACGGCCGGACAGCGAGCTACCTATTGCTCACTGTCCGCAAGCCCGCGCCTACGGTGGCCGGAAATCGGGATCAGAATCCCGGCGGCGGCGGCGGCGGCGAGAACGCCGTTGCCTGATGCGGTCAGCCTCCTCCTTGGCGAACATTACTGCTTCGCAGAAGTCGGCGACCGCCTGCCACTCCTCTTCGCTCCGGACCATGGCCTAAACCAAGGCCCGGCGCGAGAGGTCTCCGCCGCCGATCGCCCCCACGAGGGCACGGCGATGCACCGCCCAAGTAGGGCACACCTCGACTGTGTGCTCCACCGTATCCTCCGGGCAGAGCAATTGCCTTGAAAAGAAATGATCAATAACAAGAGGTCCCAACAAACGTTATCCTTCCCGAAAATCTGATTTTCGTAAAAAAAAATATTAAAACCCGATTGCAGTGTCACCTACCGGATCCAATTGTAATTTCAGAACATCTTAAGACCCGTTCAAATATATACACGCTTCTTAATCGGTTAAGCTGTTTAGAAGCAGTTGGTGTGGTTTGCTGAGAAAAAACTCATTGCTGAGTTAAACTCACCTTGTACATGAACTGTCTGAATCTGTACTATTAATGTTTTTTGGGTACAATATAGAATTAAAGAAACACATTTAAAGAAGGATTACATAATTTACTTATTATATAAAGATGAACGTTCACAAATGCGCATTACTGATCTTTTGTGTCCGATTCGATGATTAACTTTTAGTTTATTGCAACTTCAGTGGCGTTCATCAGGTCAACTAAAGTGCTAATGTATCGACACTTACACCCGTATTTATAAACTAGTAAAAGTAACTACATAAGTAACAATTTGTATTCTATGGTTAAGAAATTGCTTGAAGTTAGAACTGCCAAGAAACAACAACAACAACAACCACCTAGCGAAGATTGTTACTTAAGCATTTACTCAAGTAAGTAACGTGTGTTACACTACTATAGAATGAGATTTTATAATTAAGAATTCTAACCATAATTAGGGGCGTTAGCATTTGAGACATATTCAAAATATTAAAACAGCGTTATTAATGACCATTGGATCGGATGTAGTCAGATGTCTGACAACCTTCCAAAACAATAATCGTGTACCAACCTAAGAAAAAGCTTTATGATTGGTTGGCGTGACGCACATACGCTAAGGTGCGTTCGGAAACACATTACAATTTATATCTGGCTGGTATCTAGCCTCGACCTATGAGATCTGAGAGGCGTTTAGTTATTACCGCTAAACGGATCTTTTTTCTAAATTAAATATTTGTTTGATAGTTCATTCAGATTAACGAGTGGTTATGGCCCCGACTAATGAATTATTGTAGGTCGCGGGTTCAAACCCAGCCAGGCGCATTACATTGTGTAATTTATCTCATTACCACTGCTCTCAAAATGGTGAAGGAAAACATCGATAAGAAACTGGCATGTCTTGGAACCAAAAATTCGAAGACATGTGAAATCCACCAACCCGCGTGGTTCCATGCATTCCTTCTCCTAGAGAAGAGCCTCAACAGTCTCTTGTCTCAACAGTGGGAACATTGAAAGGCTGATTATGATTATGCTATTTTATTCAAATCATGGGACAATCTCAATCACACGACATTACCTCAAAAATCTTACCAAACCTCAATAACAGAGTCTTACCTTTTTTTTTTTTTTTTTTGATGGGAAATGTCATCTTATGACAACCCCAGCTCTTGGGCGGAGCGGGAGATAGTGTCAGACTCTTACTGACTAAAAAACCCATCCCGTTCCTTCAAGCCTTCATACCGGGGCTCGAGCGCCCTTTCGGATAACAGAGTCTTGCCTCAAAAAATTCTGAAAAATTCTAACCTCTATGAATTTACGAAAGTTATTTTCAAAAATTCAAACGTACGCTAATAAAATATTCGGGAGCTTCGCCGGCTTCGCACCGCACAAGATAGCCGATGTTTTACGGCTATGTCGGGCAGAGTCGGGCGAAAATTTAGAGCTATTTCAGACAGGCTAGTGCATAGCGCGTATTGTATGTAATAATTTACGGATCGCTTTGTGACTGCACCTCGCATTGTAAAGTATTAGGCAGGCTTTTGGACTGACGTGTTTTTTACGGTGATTTGCAGATGCGAGGTAGCTAAGCGGTGCGAGAATGTGTAGCAGCGCTGGGAATATGTGATTTTTTCGACAAAAGCCGTGTGAGGACGCTTACCTATCATCATCATTTCAGACGAAAGACGTTCACTGTCGGACATATACCTCCCCCAAGTGTCGCCATAATGAACGCTCCTGTGCGTCTCGCATCCATCGGATTTCCGCAACCCTTACCAGGTCATCGGTCCACCTTGTAGGAGGCCTTCCAACGCTAAGTCTTCCGGCTTACCTATCAAAGCTGTGAAATAGTGTGCAGTTGTGTATTATATAGTGCAAGCCTGACTAGGAAGATGAATTAAAGAATGAAAAAAAGAAAATTTTATTCGGCACAACATAAGTGGAACACACAATAGTTAGGTTAACACGAAACAAAATAAAAAACGCAAAAATACAATTGTGTGCCTCAGGGCTGCACCAAAATATGATCTTCTTCTTCTTCTCAGTCGTACACTCCTGGCGAAGTGGTCGTGGTCATAGATCGTCTGGTGGTTAGTTTGGTTGCCGCTTATGTATGCGAGACTTCTTCAACTCTCTCTATTCGAGGCATTGCGTGTGCATTCCATAAGGGAACACTTATAAGATGGTTTGATGAGGTCTGTTGTTGGCCCCTACTCTACCCTGTACCACTAAACGTTCTAAAGAGCTTTCATTACGAATGATAATGAGAAAAACATTTTGAAGATTCGCAGTTGCACTATCGATGAAAGTCTTCGTTTGATGCGAAGCTCTTTCAGAATGGAAACGTAGTGCAGTGAGCATTCCATTTTATCATCAGTAGAAAAGAACACTGTTTTTTCGGTTGAAAGTCATCAAATAAATCGTCCCGCTTTGGGTGTAAGAGTGAGTGAGAATCACGGGTGTTTCAGTGGCTTTTTGCATTCAACGGCCGCGATAACTCTTCTGAAAGAAATAAAAAACTGACGACTGACGTACTGATTCATGAGAGACGTGGGTTCAAACCCAGCCAGGCGTATTACTTTGTGTAATTTAGTTCATTACTACTGCTCTCACAAAGGCGAAGGAAAACATCGAGAAGAATCCGGCATGTCCTAGAACCAAAAATTAGAAGACATGTGACATTCACCAATCCGCACTAGGCCCGCGCGGTAGATTACGGCCCATTACGGCTCTTCTAGAGAGGAGGCCTTAGTCCCAGCAGTGGGAACATTAAAAAGGTTGATGATGACTGTTTAATGCTGTATTCAGTATGCTTTACAAGTCATAGAGACAGTAGCAGGGTTTAAATGAAGCCTCGTTGTGATCGTGTGTATACGTTCGTGGTTTACGATTACAACTGTTCGCGTATGGACCTTTGGTTTAGTGGCCACTTGTTGATGGTAATGTGCTCATGAATAATAATGGCTGTCTGGTTGTAGTGGGGGATGATAACGATTACTGACTACTTTTGCTCTGGAATGTTTGAATTCGGTGTCTATTTGCGTGTAATGTTGAAAGTTTTAAGTGTACTTGAAAAGTTGTATGTAATGGTGGGTCTGTTTGATTAGATCATAATCGACTGGCCTTTTGGTCTAGTGGTTAGTGGCCCTGACTGCTATGCCGGAGGTCGTGGGTTCGATTCCCATCCAGGACAAATGTTTCTGTGACGATCACGATCATTTGTTCTGTGTCTGGGTGTAATTTATCTATAATATGTATGTATTTAGAAATATATAAGTATGTTTATCAGTTGTCTGGTACCCATAACACAAGCTCTGCTTAGCTTGGGACTAGACGGCTTTGTGTTATAGTAGTGGAAAAAAAAACAGCCAAAAGATGTCTACTGTTGGAAATAGGCTTCATCCAAGTGTCGCCGCGAGTGGTTCTGTGTTTCTCGCACCCGTCGTATTCCCGCAGCTTTCACCAGGTCATCAGTCAAGAGAGTCTGCGGCCCTGGCACGAAAATTGCAACTGAAGGACACATATTAGTTAGTAAAAATCTGACTCGCCCTCTCGATTCACCTTAGAGATTATCTAGACTGGCCTGTTGGTCTAGTGGTTAGTGGCCTGACTGCTATGCTGGAGGTCGTTGATTCGATTCCAAATGTTTTTGTGATGTGCTCTTTGTTCTGTGTCTGGGTGTAATTTATCTATTGTACATGTATGTATTTAGAAATGTATAAGTATGTTTATCAGTTGTCCAGTACTCATAGCACAAGCTCTGCTTAGTTTGAGACTAGATTGCATTGTATGATAGTTGTAAAAAAAAGAAATAAGAAACTGGAAGGAGCTTAGTATAATTGTGTTTTATAAATTAACAACACCTGAATAGACTTCGATATATGTTTTTAAATCGTTTCCCTCCAGTACTGCCCCCCTAGCCAAGTTACAACCAGTTTGTGTCGAATTCCGTTCTCTAATCGGTAACGCCTCGGTGACAGCAATTGTAGAAAACGATAAGTTGGTAGCCATGTTGACGCGCCTGAGTCGGCCGCTCGTTCTACAATGTAGCGTTTGTATAACAAAGGATATAGCGTTATACATTGTAGAAACGATTTTGAACGATGTGAACTTGGCTACGAATTGTCTATTCGTTTGTTCTTACCACGCGACTTTACGTTACGTACGTCGTGCAGGTCGCGCGGTGAATTAAGATCGCTCGGAGAAAGTAGTGGGGGCAATCGGCGCATGTGTACAATTGCGCACAGAAATTCTTAGTATGTTAGTATTTTATTTTTAATTTCGTATGTTTGAACCTTAGTAACATAACTTATAATATCACTAGTTTTTACTTGTAATTTATCTTGTAAGTAGGTAAATACAGATTTTTTTTTTTAATTAAAATTAAAATAAAAAAAACTAATTTCGATAGTTCCTTTCTTAACGTAACAATTCACGTCGAAAACCATTTTTCTGGGCCTCAAGTCTGCTATTACAATAGTATCAGAATGGTCTATCATTGATGTCATAATTGTCGATTTTGACAAGTTTGGTAATCTACTAATATAATGGCGTCATTATGACTTTCCAATGGTCAACCACTGACACTCCATTGAAAGAAGTGGCTTAAAATGGTAATCTCGTACATATTGACAAATGAATATTTGACGTTTGCGGTAATCTGCTAAAACTTTGACAGTTTATTTGATCAGTATTTGACCATTAGAACGTTATTGTGCAGTTATTGGTTTTAATATTCTCGAAATTATCATTCTACCACAATTCTAATAAACGACCACTGACCGATCAATGATCGATCATTATGAATTAGCAAATTACAAACTTTTAGCAAAATGACAATGGGATCGTGTTGGAATGACGAATTTATAAAAATAGCAGACTTGGGGCCCTGGCTTGCCGTTTTATACTTTATTTTGAACCATTTTTTTTACTACTACGTATTACTAATACGATAACACAAGCTGTATGCAACAGTACCCAAGTACAACAGTATCCAATGAGACGCGTGAACGCAACGCAGGAATTGAAGAGCGACCGATCTACCAATGACGTGTCGCCGTCGGCGCACACCCGCCCGCACGTCGCCAAATAGACCTTAGAATTAAATACTGCGCATGCCCCTTCCACTTTTGCCGAGCGATCTTAATTCACCGCGCGACCTTTAGCGATCTTGATGTTGGCGAACACTATTCTCTTCTCGTCTAATTACATACAGGCACAACAAGTTTTATTTTCCGTTCTCCCCTGTCCATCACCATGCTATCAACATATCATTCACAATTTATATTTTTTTTAAATATTACCGGTCTACAAAAACCTACAAATGTTTGTTTTCCGACCAAAAACATTTCCTTTTTTAAACAAAGCTTTACCTTTAATATTCATGGACACTGAACTCAGCAGCACCCAGTACGTACCTGTTTAATTACTATGAAAGAAAAGGCCTAAACAAATTTGTACTGGGCTTGTCTGAAGCGGCGGTTTCTAGTCTTTGAACTCCTGTTTAACTAATTCAATAGCGGAGCTTTTATTAGCATACTATATTGGCATTTGTACAGAACTTTGATTCAAACTTCCTCTAAGTAAACTTTAGCTTTGGAGTTCTTGTTTTATTTGACATTAGAATTAAGGTTGTTTTGGATGCTCTTACCTTCATAGGTATGCAGCACACTGTGGAGTTGCTTGAAATAGGTCCCGTGGCCTTGAAACGCAAAGGTAACGACTGGATCAAGGGTTTGATTCAGAGAGCGGTACTCCTGGACAAGGCTCGTATAGTCAGGAGGTTCCTTTCTCTGGAGCCCTGACCGCCGGTAGCTTGGACCCTATTCCCGATACCGGTGGGACACTATTTTTTATAAAGGGTGTAAGGGACAGCCCTCCACAAACTTTAAGGGCTTGCTCAGTAGACGAAACTGAACAACCTTACAAAAAACTTTTTTCAGGAAACGAAAAAAAAATCGGCCTCTTCATACAAACTGTCCAATCAAGTTTATAATTTTGTATGGTGAGGCGGTTTTTTTTTTCGTTTCCTGAAAAAAGTCTTGTGGAAGGTGTGACGTAGGTAAGCTTAAGTTTGATATGTAACGCCAGTCTTCAATTAAAGCGAGTAAAGAACGGACGTGTGTTTTACTGCTAAGCAACATATATCACAGTGGCGACGAGGAATATCACAGAAGGTTGTTCAGTTTCGTCTACTGAGCAAGTCCTTAAAGTTTGTGGAGGGCTGTCCCTTACACCTTGTATTTTTAAATTATTTTTTTAATTTTAAGAAATATTTAAAAATGTATTTAATATGTTAAAATGGAAAATAAAGAGAATAATAATAAATTTATTCAAGCTAAAATTTGGTAAAATGGTTACATAAAATCATAAGAGTAGTTACAAAGGTAAATGCTGTTATGTGCCTGTACTAAGATAAACCTGTATCACAGGCGGTAGAAGCTCTTACATTATAGTTTTGAAGTACAATAGAATTCATAACAATATTTAAAAAGTCTATAAATAGTGAAAAATATAATTAAATTATTTATAATATTATATACCTAGTTTAATTAAACACTAAAGGTCACAATATGTTATTTTTTATTCTAAAACTATTTCTTGCACTTTATTCTCTAGTTACACACATATGATTTTCCGTCAGCAGAATTGTTAATTAGGTTACAGTCGAGGTTGCGTTAATTCTAAAGAATTATATTACCAGCTACCCATTGCTCGCCATCGGCAAGCCCGTGCCTACGATGGCTTTTTTTTATTGTAGGGAGAATCATCCAAAGCCAAGCCCCGCTCTTGGGCAGAGCGGGAAATAGTGTCAGACTCTTTCTGACTAAAAAACCCACCCTGTTCCTTCAAGCCTTCATACCGGGGCTCGAGTTCCCTTTCGGATAACCCTGGCCCCAGTAGGCTTCGACCCGGCTGGGTCCCTACTGTTGCTGACAACTCCTTGTGGCGCGCGGGAACAGTGCGCGCCGTTGACGACTTGGGCTTGGTCCGGACAGTCACCGGACGGTCGGACAGTGAGCTACCCATTGCTCACTGTCCGCAAGCCCGCGCTTACGGTGGCTGAAAATCGGGATCGTGTCTACGATGGCTTGATATTCAGCATCAGATTTAATCAAACAGCTAGACAAATGACTTTTTTGTAAGTCCTCCAACGACTTCTCTCGCTCTAAGGAGGAGCTGGACGCCGTGTCAGACTTTTACTGACTAAAACCATACCTATGTACCTTTTTTGCCCTCACGTTCCAGGATCTCTGGTTCCCCTTTTGGAAGTCAACTCATGACCCTAATAGGCTTTGGTTCTTCTGAGCCCCTCCGTTTTTGCTGATGTCTCTTTGAGGCTTAGTTGATTGCACCACTGCTTACCATCAGGTGGGATCGCAGTCAAGCACTGGTTAATATCATTAAAAAAAAGGTAAATGAATGAATGATCGATAACGTTTAATTACTTGCTTAGACTAGACCGGATATTTCAGAGAGCCTTTGGGAAGTAGGAAAATTAATTTTCATTAGAGTACAGCCGTCAATGTGCTGACGAAGGTCGTAAGTGCGATAAGTCGGCAGGAGTTCTTCGCAGCGACGCTTCTATTTCTGTTTGTAGGTTACAAACGGAAAAAACGGAATCCTGATAGGATCTGCCCATCTGCCCGTCTGTCTGTCTTTCTGTCAAGACTGTTTATCTCAGAACGCTTGGAGGTATCGAGTTGAAATTTAAACCATATATGTACTCAAGTCTGCGATCCCTTGAAGCTGTAAAAAATCATACTTCTAAGTGAACCGAAAAAAAGATACGGGTGTTTATGTCGCCAAAAAAAGTAAATATACCCAATGAATTTTGATTCCCTTGAGAGTGTTGAACTCTCAAGGGAATCAATATTCTTAGTAACATTCTATTTGCTTACTACAACCCGTAGTAAGCATTAAAGCAATTCCATTAAAGTATAAAATTTAAAAATACCAAACTAATGAAATTTAAAAAACACAAATAATGGTAATTAATAGATTTGTTGATATGGAATCAATTTCGACGAATGAATAATAAAATGGATTTGAACTGGGAATTACAAACCAAGTAAGTTTAAACCCTGTTCATGAGTATTTGTAAATCAAACTAATTAACTTTCAAACTAATCGTTCACTAAGTTTTCAATAGAGAAAAAAGATATTATTGATCATACGATTTTATAGATCGTGGCTACTGAGATCTTTAACCATAATCTGTCCATTTATTTTACCATTTTCTTCATGAAATGATAACAAAGAAAACTTAGATCATCAATACCTTCCTAGCCTTTTCCCAACTTTTTTTTAGTTGTTTATTGTGTTATGTGTGTGTGGAGCAGTGGTGGCCGAGTGGTAATGGCCCCGACTTACGAGTTGTAGGTCGCAGATTCGAACCCAGCCAGGCGCATTACTTTGTGTAATTTATTTCATCACCACTGCTCTCAAAACGGTGAAGGAAAACATAGTGAGGAAACCGGCATGTCCTAGAACCAAAAATTCGAAGACATGTGACATTCACCAACCCGCACTGGGCCCGCGTGGTGGATTACGGCCCATTCCCTCTCCTAGAGAGGAGGCCTGAGTCCCAGCAGTGGGAACATTAAAAAAGGCTGATGATGATGATGATGATTGTGTTAATGACATCTCCCAACCTTCAGTGAGGGGGCGTGTCAAACTTTTACTGACTAAAACTCACTCCTATTTCCTTCGAAGCGAACCCATGGCCTCAGTATAGGCTAACCTACCCTGCTGGGCCCCTACTGTTTGTTGACATCTCCTTGAAGCGCCCTCTTCGCTAGCCTAATAAACATAAGGTTGCCGGTATTCAATATAATACTTGACGCGAGGTCATCAAGTATTGAAGAGAAGCTTTTGGCAGATAGAAAGGTCAGGTCTTCATGAGCATTGTAGTTGGATACGCTATAATCACGGCGTTAAATCCCATCTTCGAAGAGTGGTTACAAAGACGCTGCTGCATCATGAACTTCCACTTTACGCAAGACCTCACTGGACACGGCTGTCAAGACGCGCCCGGGTGTTATAGCGAGGAGGAATGGCAGGCGGTGGCCTCCTTCTGAAGTAATGATAGCAATGGAGGAGGCCGCACGCGTGAGAGAACGAATCTCCTCTCACGCCCAACCCACCGTGATTCTGACCTCGACTACCAGCGACGGTAGACGCAGGCTTGCGGACGTCGAGCAATGGGTAGCTCACCGTTCGGTCGTCCGGTAATTGACCGGATCAAGGCCAGTCGTCAACGGCGCGTAGTGATCCACGTGCTCCTCAAAGAGATGTCAGCAAACCGTAACCCAGCAGGGCCGGTGCCCGCCATCTAGGACCGCGGGGAATTTCTGAAAAGGAAACCCGTAGTCCTAGAACGCAAAGGGCACTGAAGGACACAGGTGATACATGACACGCCCTCCCGCTCCACCTAGAGCGAGAGAAGTCATTGGATAATTTACACCCTTAAAAAAAAAACGCTCGGTCATAATGCGGATCGCCAGGAGGACGAGGATTTAATTTATTCTAAAGTAGTGTTACATGACGCGGCGAATGCCTTTTCCCAGACGTTTAAATAATGAAAAAAATCTCTAAATACTTCCAGAGATTTTTTTCTATAAAAATAACTATTGGGAGTTTCTCTTTAAGGGCAGAGCCAATTGCATCGAACAGTGTAAAGAAGGATGTCATTAAATGCATGTAACGAAACCATAGCGCGATTCAGAAAAAAGAACAACGCCATCTATCGAGCCAAGAGGTACTATTTGGACACATGGTGTGGTAGTATTGTCTGTGCGATAAAAGAACCGTCGTGGCGTAAAGTGAAAACAACATTAAAGATTTTAAGTAGCAACCCAACCCAGCCATCCGTCAAATGCCAAACGTCATATAATATTGGCACCGGTTTGTTTATTATGTTATCTTATTGTGATTTTTAATTGAAATCTTCAGAAATGTGATAAAAAATTTCACTGAGCTGCAAGGGAAATAATATTTAATATATTACAGTTTTTCCAAAGATAACAAATGGCAAATCACACCATTATTGATCAAAACAAAGTCACGAATTTGGGAAACATTAGTATGCTGTTTTTTTGGTACGTAACACTTTTATTTTAATGTTTTTAGACTTCCTAGATAAACTCCTGTCCCTGTTGTCTCCAAATATATATAAATTAAACGGAAATTCATTTAAACATGACAATATTTATTTATTTTGTTTTGGTCAATATTTTCTATGGCTAGTATAAAGAGTATTGATACTTTAAATTTATAATGCGTTTCGACTAACTTAGAATAATTCTTTTCAGGCTTGAGTACGGATACAGTAACTAAAATAAAAAAGAGCAAGTGCGAGTCGGACTCGCGCACTGAGGATTCTGTACTTTACCTATGAAATCAATTCCCGAATTGAGTTACGAAGATTTTTCCGAATTACTAACAATTTTTTTTTGTGGCGTATCTACAAATTTACAATTTTCAGACTTTTCCCTGTACTTGTTCTATGAGACCTTGATTTATGCTAAATTTCAGGATTTAAGGTCAACGGGATTCACCCTATGAACTTTGATTCGCTTGATTATAGAAATATACGTTTTTTTGCGACATAAACGGCCGTATCTTTTTTTTTCGTTAACTCAGAAGTCAGATTTTTTCACAACTTCAAAAGATCGCAGACTTGAGCGTATGGTTTTAATTTTAACTCGATACCTCCAAGCGTTAAAAGGTCTTAACAGATAAACAGACGGACAACCAAGTGATCCCAAAGATCTTATATACGAGATGGTCCCAAGGCTAAATAGATTTTTTACGAAGCAACATTACAAATTCTGAAGTGTACTTTATTTTCATAGTCATTAAGTTCATATTTTTCATAGATTAGCAAAAGGGAAAAATGTACTGAGGAAGACAACGAGAAAGTGGTAGTGTGTTCCATTTTTACCTTTATATTTAACTAGGGTAAACATAAACTTGCTGTTAGCTACAATATTCCAGTCTGTGATAATAGACCGATCCCAGTCAAAGTGATAGAACCATTTTCATTGGCACTGGGTAATTGGTCGCTGGTGGAATCTACCTAGATAAGCAGTACAGCAGTTTCTTCACGCTATTTTCCTTTACCGGTTCGTGTTTGCATTTAAATGTTCATCATCATTACAATCGAAAGACGTCCACTGTTCGACATAGGCCTCCCCCAGGTGTCGCCACAATTAACGGTTTGTTACTCATTAAGCAAAAACTTATAAACGGATGAATTTAATGATAAACGTTGCAATAATATAGCTTATAACCTATATTTTTGCTAAGTTTCATCACGTCAGCAAGTTCAATTAAGGTCTCTGCACACAGCCGGCGTGGCGTGGCGGGGCGCAGCGTGGCGGGGCGGCGACGCTGCGCTGGCGCGACGGCATCGGTCACACTGCGGGCGCGATCACGCCGACCGTATCGCGACGCTATTCATTCATCAAAAAGATGTTGAGCAATTCAGACGTGGAAACGCTCTTGCTCTTATTTGCGCTAGCTAAGGAAAAACAACGTAAACGGAAATGGGTGCATGAAATAAATCGCCCGTCCCCGCCGCTTCTGACTTGTATTCCAGCTCGGCGCGGCGGCGGCGTGGTGCGACGGTTACCGTCGCGTCGAGCGGGACGGCTCTGTGTGGCGTCGTCCGTAATATCTAGTACATTACAACTGCTCAGTGTCGCGTCGCCGTCCCGTCCCGCCGCGCAGCGCCCGCTGTGTGCAGAGACCTTAAATAGGCTACTAATATTATAAATGCGAAAGTTTGTGAAGATGGATGGAGGTAGTCGTATGTATGGATGTGTCGCGCAAAAACTACTAGACAGATGAACTTAATCATAAACATTGCAATAATATAGCACATAAGCTATATCTTTGCAGTTTCATTAGGTGAGCAGCCAATCGGATAATTTTTATTATAGGGTGAAGCCGCTGGAAGAAGCTAGTCTAACATAGTTTCAAAATATCAAGATTTAACAGTCGTACTATAATGACGTCACAATGTTGCTTACATAACAAAAACGATATTTATCTACAGCAGCGCCCTCAAATCCCACGATGGTTTACTTTCCGCACAGACTCTAACAATGACTATATCTCTTTGGATGGTAACATATAAATGATATTACTGTAACTTTTTTTTTTAATAAATAAGTATTTATTAAAAAAAATACACTTATAGTAATAAATACAGCTAAGTATGTAGGTAAAAAGTAAGCATTGTTTTTTTATTTGTATGACTTTTTATTACCGATTATTTCTTACAAAAGAGGCTGGAGCCGATTATAATTTTATGCTTATGCTACTCTCAAAATGGCAAAGAAAAATATGATGCCAGAAGGACAATTTACATACAAAGCATGCTCGAGCAACGCACACATAGCGGTGTCTATGTATAATTATAGTAGTAAAGTTAGACCGCCGAAACCCCTAGATTAACTATGGTACCAACTTTGATACTAATATGTATATTATATTAGGTTAGCTTTGATTTTGTGTGTTATTCCATTTAAAAATAGTTAAAAATGGATATTAATATGCTTTACTTGACGGATCTGGAAGATTTGAATATTTAAATATTTCCAAATAATATGATCAATTTAAGAAAAAATATAATGATTGACACAAACAAGACCCGAGTCCGACTCGCACTTGCCCAGTTTTTTTATAGGTACTTAAATTCCAAATTCAAAACCTACCTTTGGTTTCAAACCTAGTAATTTAGGAACTACAAGACATTTAGATCGCGTTTTGGAATAAGACGACCATATTTCAAAAAACAGCCTTCAAACATTTTTCCAAGCCATTAGAGAAACAAATAAAATATTTTCGATCTCTCAACTATTGATACATTTCAGCCATTGTTTCCACTTAACTACA
Source organism: Mythimna ferrago (assembly GCA_910589285.2). NCBI lineage: Eukaryota > Metazoa > Arthropoda > Insecta > Lepidoptera > Noctuidae > Mythimna > Mythimna ferrago. The sequence goes on from OU342682.1 coordinate 2,528,129, forward strand.
ACTAAGACAAACGACACCAATAAAAAAATAAACGAAAACGTTAAATTTCCGAACAATGGCAATAATAACCAGCGGGGAATTGCGCAATCATCGGCCGAACATCGGACAGGGTGAGGCTTCAGTGACAGCGGGCTGATAGCGGTAGGGCCACAAAATAGATAGTTGCAGAAGTCAATCTCATGTATACACTTTACTTTTTATACCTACGCTAGGCGATCGCACACACATCAGCGTATTGCGCCGAAATGTAATGCGCGACCGGGCGATTGAGCCGAGATAATGTGTCCGTGAGCGGTGTTTATGTGTGCGTTGCTCGAGCGTGCTTTGTATGTAGATTGTCCTTTCGGGCATCATATTTTTCTTTGCCGTTTTGAGAGTAGCTTATGCATAAAATTATAATCGGCCATGTAATGTTCCCACTGTTGGGACTCAGGCCTCTTTTGTGAGAAATAATGGATTGTATGTAATCCACCGCGCGGGTCCAATTCAGATTGGTAGATGTCATAAATTTTCGAAGTTTCTGGTTCTAAGACATGCTGTTTTCCTCACGTCCCACCTCTCCTCGTTTTCTAGTTTTGTTGACATTGACATTGATTATTTATTTGATTAATAGAGCCTTTGTATCTTTATTGTCCTACGGTAAGCCAAAGGCCTCTCTTTTCTTGTTCAACTCAACCCTGAGCTAATGTTAACCAATCCGACCAAGCTCGTCTCGAAACCTAAGGTAGGTGGCAGATAAACGTGGAATAACGGGCATTGATCCTCCTACACTTATTGACATTCTTAATTTAAAAAAACGGAAATAAAGACATAAAGCTGTCATGAATCGACATGTATTGTTATCTTTTGTATGATCTAGTAATGAAAAGCAGTTCATGATTGGTTTTTCGGGCACCTGCGCAGAGATATTAAGAAAAGGTCAATGTACTTTATTCCAGTTATCTGGCGCCTTCTTTAGTAAGAAAATTGCTTAATTTTGTGTATCCCATTTAAACTGTCATCAATCGCTATTCTATCAACGCTATTTTCATGGCCATTGCACGTCCCGTCACAAAACTAGGAAATGGGTCACGCTTTGTAGCCACCAAGCCCTATAAATTATTACTAGGTCCTGTGAAATTGCCGTTTTTTAAAACGGGTTACTTTGAACTCTGATATCTTAAAATCAACTTAGAATTATAAGTTTGTTATTATAAGTTTCTTCTACATAGTGGACCAATGTCCTGTTGGCCAGGCCACGAAAGTCAGCTTGAAACTATGGATCGGAAATATGACTACTGATAGCTACAGCCTAGGGGTCTTTAAGTCAAGAGTGAATAGGTTACTTCTAGGCAAGCGTGCTCCATCTTCGGCCACATCGTCGCTTACCATCAAGTGAGATGGTGGTCAAACGCGAGCCTATCAATAATAATAATAATCAAAACAATTTTGGCAGTGGACGTCTTGATAGAGAAAGCGCAGGACCGGGAAATGTGTGCATTGTATGTGTCACGTGTATAGAAGTGAACGTCTGTGGTTTAAATGATGGTAAAGATAAACTCTCGCGTCGGGCCTTGGTTGAGGCCATGGTCCGGAGCGAGGAGGAGCTCGCTGTCCGACCGTCCGGTAACTGTCCGCACCAAGCCCACGTCGTCGACGGCGCGCATTGTTCCCGCGCGTCTCAAGGAGTTGACAGAAACAGTAGGAACCGGGTCGAAGCCTACTGGGGCCAGGGTTATCCGAAAGGGAACTCGAGCCCCGGTATGAAGGCTTGAAGGAACGGGGTGGGTCTTTTAGTCAGTAAGAGTCTGACACTATCTCCCACTCCGCCCATGAGCGGGGTTTGTCATTGGATGATTTTCACTACCAAAAAAAAAATGGTAAAGATAAAAGACTTTTATTCTTAGTGGGTAATCATCCAATAACTTTTCCCGATCCAGGACAAAGCGTGAGGGCGTGTCAGACTTTTACTGATTAAAACCCACTTATATGTTCCTTATTCGCCTTGCGTTTCAGGGTTCTTTCCCTTTCGGAATCGAACCCATAGCCCCAGTAGGTTTCGGCACACATGAGACCCTACGGTTTTGTTGACAGCTCTTTGAGGCGCGCGTGGAACACTACGCGACTTCGACAAAGCCTTAAGACCCACCCACATATCAGGATAACATATTAAAACAGAAAATATCATGACAATTTTGCTACAAGTCAATACTTTAATAAGTACGCTCTTTGCAGAGCAGATCTCGCTACAAATTGTACTAACAAGGCCTACCACTATGGACAATACAATCATATAGCGCTCATCCCGCGAGGCCGTGGCCTAGAAACATTCGTCTGTATTGGAAATGAAAAGAATTTCACGTTGAACATTAATAATATGTTTTCATTTTCATGACCATGGTGGTGATTCGCACTAGTTTTCTAAGAGCCTAATTCACTCTAGCCTTGAAGCACAAAATAGATAGGTACAGAAGTCAATCTACATAAAAAGCGCACTCGGGCAACACACACATAGACATCGCTCACGGACACGATATTTCGGAGCGTCTCGGACCACTCGTCGAACAGTTCCGGCTCAAACGCTCATTAGTGTGCGTTCACCGAGCGTAGGTATAAAAAGTGAAGTACATACATGAGATTGTCTTCTGTACCTATATATATTGTGCTTGAAGCCTGTGAGATACCTAAATTATAATCAGCAAGCAAATGATTCCAGTCCCTCAAAGCGTTGTCCTTCAAGCAATTCGAGAACACAATCATTATGCGTACAACTAAGGAGTGGAATTCCCTGCCGGAGTCTGGGTTTCCTGACAGCTATAATGTAGAGATCTTTAAGTCAAGAGTGAATAGGTTGCTTTTAGCCTAGCGTGCTCCATCGTCGGCCACAACATCGCTTACCATCAGGTGAGATAGTTGTGAAACGCGAGCCTATCCATAATAATAAAAAAATAATTGTACGCAAAATTACAACATCTGTTAGTGTCATCATCATCATAATTTCAGCCGATACACGTCCACTGTTGGACTTAGGCCTCCCCCAAGTGTCGCCACAACAAACAATCCTGTGCATTTTGTGCGTCTGTTGGTGTAGCCAATATTATTTATAAAAAAATAAATTTTTAAGTTCATTCCGTGTTATTTTCATACCTAGTCTCCCTATGCTATAAAAAAGCACGAATTCTTGCACACTAACACTTGCCAAGTCACCAAGTAAACAGAAATTTAAAAAAATCCTGAGTTTCACAATCGCGGCTATGAACAAGCTTTGTTCTTTTTTAATAAGCGCAGGTCGGGGCTCTAATGTCGCCATTGTATGCGTAATTACACGTGCTTTTGTGTTTACTCGCTGTTTAACGACGCTGTCTTATGTACTGGTTTGTGCTTGCTTGTCTGATTACAAGTTTATTGAGGTTTTGTACCCGCTTGATAAGTTTAGTAAAAAAGTTTATTTGATAGACTTGATAGAGGAGAGTCTAGAGTTTTGTAGTTTTACTCATTGAATTTATATTAAAAACTAGCTAATTCGGTAAATATAATTCTGCTTTATCAAAGAAGAAAATGGAGGATAGATTAGGGGGTAAAAAGTAGCCTGACACGAGATATTTATATATCGCACCTCCGCCCAAAATGTTACAACTCCAAAAAAAATTGTTTACCGATAATTCTATTAATTTCATAATTCTTCATACTTTAAGCTCAGATAACGTGTACGTCGAAGGACTGGAACAATTTGCCTGCGGTCTTCTCATCCGACTATAATTTGGGTGTCTTCAAGGCTAGAGTGAATAGGCTCTTAATAAACTAGTGCGCCCCACCATCAGAGATGATGATAAGCAGTGATGCATCACTGCTTATCATCAGGTGGGATCGCAGTCAAGCACTAGTTTATACCTATTAATTAAAAAAAAAGATACTGTCATATTTGTATATCAATTATTATTTGCCCACAGGTGACCTATTTTAATTTATTTATATGCGAGGCTAGCTAGCCATTCCGTCAGCAATTTTAAAATAGCGTAAGTATTTGGAAATAGTCATAGTATTGAGCGTTTGATTTAAGCCAGTTCATGCAAAAAGTTTGTCATCATTATCTGTTTAGTTTTTACTAACTACCGGGTCACCTGACAGGGTTTGAACCCGCGACCTACAACTCGTAAGTCAGAGCCATTACCACTCGGCCACCACTGCTCTCACTGCTCTCAAAACGGTGAAGGAAAACATCGAAAGGAAACCGGCATGTCTTAGAACCAAAAATTCGAAGACATGTGACATTCACCAACCCGCACGGGGCCCGCGTGGTGGATTACGGTCCATTCCCTCACCTAGAGAGGAGGCCTGAGTCCCAGCAGTGGGAACATTAAAAAGGATGATGATGACCGAGTCACCTTTCTGCCTAACCCAATGTTGCTGAATTTTTATACAATCAATACAAAGTCGTAGAACTCTCAAAAGGATTTTATAAGAAGCCCGCTATGGGTATATTTAATATCGTGCGAATTTCATCATGCATGCGGTTTTGCTCCGCATGCAGCAAACTGCAAAAAAAAAACGCGTCCTGGGCCCATATTCCACGCATTACAATAAATACTTGTATGAAATGGACACTTGCGGGGGTTACAAGCAAACAAGGATCAAAAGCACACGATACTAAAAACACCCTGAGTAGGAACCCACTGCCTGATTTTACGAATATCGCCAAGCACACAAATCCGAGCCATCCATCTCATAAACTCCGTCAAATCGCTTAGCAACAACACGAGAAACAGCTGATCAATACGTTCCTCAGCAAAATCACTAAAAAAGTACATTAAATACAAAATATACGGTCTGGGTAAAGACGCGATCTTTTCTGTCACTCGGTCTGTAGTGACATGTGAAATCAAAGCTCGTTTATCAACAGAACTGCCGTGCTTGGGGAAAAAAACATAGCTTGACATTTGATGAGACAGAGGAGCCAGTAATACAACGTTTTTTAGAGGTTGAACTTTGTCGCTTAATAAGGTCAATCTTTTGTGGTGTGGAGATGGACAGAAGTGAGGTTCTTTAGTGTCATTCTTTGAGATTTATTACAAATGCTATAAGACGCACAGGCCATGCGTCAGCTGCTATGCTGCCCATCCTGCATAATCATCAGCCTTTTTAATGCTGGGACTCAAGCCTCCTCTCTTGGAGAGGGAATGGGCCGTAATTCACTACGCGGGCCCAGTGCGAGTTGATGAATGTCACATGTATTCGAATTTTTGGTTCTAGGATATGCCGGTTTCCTCACGATGTTTTCCTTCACCGTTTTGAGAGCAGTCCTGCATCCACCTGCACTTTTCTCAGAATATATACGAAGCCAATAAAAAAAAATACTGGTTAGAAAAACTCTAGTTTGAGAACATCAACAAGAAAAGAAGATGAAGATTGCTATAGGTGGTTTTGGATTCATACGATGTAGCTACTTATCTTTTTCTCTCAGCTTAAAGATGCATATTCTCGTCTTGCTGACCTCCTACTCATGCTGTGAAAAAAAGACCTTAAGGTCTTTAACCTTTGCGGATGGCGAGCAATGGGTAGCTCACCGTCTGACCGCCCGGACCGAGTCCAAGTCGTCGACGGCGGGTAGTGTGGGCACGCCTTAAGAGATGTCAGTAAAGTCGTAGGCTCAACAGGGTAGAAGCCTATCGGAGCCATGGGTTCGCTTCTGAAAGGAAATCCAGTGGCCCTGAAATGCAAAGCAGCGAAGGAACATAAGATTGGGAAAAATCATTGGAAGATTTCCCACCAAAAAAAGGTCTCTAGCTTCATTCTAGATCATGTTTTTTTTTATAACTGTTACCTCGGAAAAGATGTTATTTCTAGGTAATTACTGATAGCCCAAAATTCTGACTGCCGTAAAGACAGACTTTGGCTTTAAGGGGGATAACTAGTTGGTTAATAAGCTTGAGCCAAAGTTATAAAACCCCAGGACCAAAGTAACCCGACTTCGAATCTCTGGCAATTGCTCATGGTAAAATAGGTAACTGGTATTCTGGACCAGCAAGACGGTCGACTAGAAGCCGACCCCTAATATCTTTTGCATATGGAAAAGACATGGTTATTGGTAAATTGTTTAAAAGAAAAACATTTTATTTGCCCGAAAGAGGCGTACACTTAAGACTAACCAATCAATAAACAAATCAATATCAATTGCTCCTGATTCAATTCTACAGAAATTTTTCTTTTCGTGTCGAAGCTCTCAAATTATACTTTTTCTGACCAATATTTGGCAAGCTGTACAGCCCTATTGTTGGCCTCGTATAAGTCCTGAAAACTGCAGGTGGTTATGCAGGATGGGCAGCATAGCAGGTGGCGCATGTCCTGTGGAGAGGCTCCACAGTTCTCCGCGTTAGAGATGGGTCGAGGAAGCCCCATTTGGCCAGATTGTTTTTACAGCGACAACATGGGTTCGCAGTCGGTTTAGAGATTTATATTTGTAGTTCAAACAACTTTTTCATTACGACTAGTTTTTTCTAGCACCTCTTGCTCTCGCGGCTTTACGTACAAATACCGTGTCAGTTTTCAGGATAAATAAACACTGAGTGAGAATTGTCGAAATCGGATCACCACTTACAGGGACAAATATTTCTTTAGTACAAATATTGTATTACCTATCAAACGAATTTTTGTCCGATTTCTAATATTTTTTTTCGGTGTGGAATCATCAAATAACGCCTCTCGCTTATTGTGGAGCGAGAGGAACAGTCAGATTTTTACTGACTAAAACGCATTTGCGTTCCAGGGCCAAAGTAACTCTTTCAAACAATCTCACAGCCCACCTCTTTTGGCTCTTTTTAATAAGTGATCCATCATCACCACATCGTCGCTTTTCATAAAGTGAGATAGTTTTTTTTTAAATTGAGATAAACTCGTGTTTGACTGCGATCCCACCTGATGGTAAGTAGCGATGCAATCTTTGATGGTGAGGCGCACTAGTTTATTAAGAGCCTATTCACTCTAGCCTTGAAGATAAATAATAAAATGTAGTGGTCAAAAGCAAGCCTATCTATATGACGGCGCCAGGAGTGGCTGAGCGATATTACCGTCATCATTTTGATTCATTCCATCAAAATGAACCCAGTACCAACTGGGTTCATTTTGATGGAATTTTAATAACTGTGGTGTTCACTAAAATCACTTGTTAGGGATTTAGGTTTATAGTAAATGAAACAACCAAATTGTCAGTAAGCAGGCAAAGCCAAGATTGACGTCTAGTCGAGACCCCGGTTGGAGCGCGACTCCTGTGACGTCGACCTCTTTGACTTGTCCTACATTTAATGTGTATACCATATCTCTTCCTTTTTATAAAATGATTTACATTTCGAGCATAGTTACAATATTTAACACTTAGATTATAATTTACAAAAATCGCTAGTTTGGTTTTTGAAGAACAATAATTTGTATCACATTATTTAGCACACTTAGATTATAATTTACAAAAATCGCTAGTTTGGTTTTTTGAAGTACAAATATATAATATTTAGGATTTTTAATGTGTATCCCATGTCTTCCTTTTTATAAAATTATTTAGATTTTAAGTGAAATTATGAAATATACTATTTAGATGGTAATTCGGTTTTGGAATGCAATTACAGCATTTAAGATTTTGAAATGAATTTCGTCTAACATATTTTACTATGTTTTACAATCAACTACTCTTTAAGTCTTTAAGTCTTAAAGTACTTACAATTTACTATGTTTTGTAGTAAAACACGATTTGAGAGGTTTTAAAACAACAATATTCTCTTTTTTCTTTATATAGAAATACAAAATTAAAAAATTTCAAAATGAAACAAATGTTTTTTTTTTTTTTTTTACCCGTAATTTTGTTTTAACTAGATGAGGCCTGTGTTTCCTAGCTGACTGCTCTGAGAAGAAACACAGAAACAAACTCAGAGGTCAAAGTCTTGTTTTAACTAGATGAGGCCTGTGTTTCCTAGCTGACTGCTCTGAGAAGAAACACAGAAACAAACTCAGAGGTCAAAGTCTCTTTCAAAATCTACTGTAATATGTAATGGTGTACTCATTTATAAGAACTGTGTATCTACACAGTTTTGTAGTGTCTGAAATGATTTTGTATAAATAACCACATAGATTTGAGTACATTTAGCATTTGTATTAGACTTACAAATATACTTTGGCCTTTAATAATGTAGTATTGATATTTAATTTTTAAGAAGCGTATCCAATGCTTTCTACTTTCTATATGTTTTAAATTAATTTAAATTGAAGGTGATGCTTCATACTCGGTGGTCTTATGGTGGTCTCTATTAGTCAGATGTTTCTCATGTTCTTTTGTCCAGTTCCGATATCCTTTTTATTTTATTTTTTGTGTTTAACTGCTTATTTCGGAAGTAGGTTTCTATAATATCTCGACTTGGATATTTCTTAGGGTCTGATGTCCGTCTATTTTTTGACTGCTTTGACTGTTTTTTAATTCTGGATTCGGAATCCAGTAGGCACCTATTAAAACGTTATTATCTCTCGTTTAATACTGTATATACCTTGATTACAGAATTGTCTACCGTTATCAGATGTTCTTTTTTGCCCCACATTAGGAGTTACACTTGTATTGTGCGTTTACAGAAATGTAAATTCCCATGCACAAGACATTCAGACTCAGAACAACATCTGTAAACCATTTAAGATTTGCGCCTTCGAAATACAATATACCTATTTTAACTCTATTCCTATTTTGTTCTATCTAGAAGTTTTACGATTCCACTAGAGAGTTATAGGAATCAGCAATTGGTTTCTTTTACCTAAATTTGACACGATTATGTTATTTGGTTTCGATTTTAGCCTAAATCTAATATTCAATGAACTTATGTTTGTGCCTATTTTTTTTTTTGTATAGTTCTTAGGTCTTTGTTCCTGTGGCTAAGGAATCAGTATATGACCTATGCTTTATTACATGCACGGTTGTTGGATTTCGAACTATGTGAGTACTAGGTACATCAATTAGTATTACTTGCTGGTCTTTGACTTGGATGTGCTCTGGCAGTTAGAATGTCATGCTCATATATTTTGCTGATGATGACTCGGTTTCCTTCAGAAGTGTTGAGCTGACTGGTGCTAGTACATGAGTCATTCATGAACTAATGCCATAGTTGGGACTGGTCATCTCGCAATTAGGCTTGTCATTTTGTAATATCCGTAAGTAGTACATTATTTGAGTTAAGATCACTTTACTTACTGCGCTTTTACTCGTCGCCAATGTGGTGTTCACTAAAATCACTTGTTAGATTTAGGTTTATAGTAAATGAAACAACCAAATTGTCAGTAAGCAGGCAAAGCCAAGAGTGACGTCTAGTCGAGACCCCGGTTGGAGCGCGACTCCTGTGACGTCGACCTCTTTGACTTGTCCTACATTTAATGTGGATACCACAATAACTATACACTTAAGTTTTTCAGTCGCTTATAATGTCAGTTTCACCGTTCACAATTAGTTATAATGTCACATTTATAATTCATAATAGTGTTCTAAGTACCTATACTAAATAATCACGAATATACTATTAACCGACAGTTTCATGTTAAAGGTGTGTGATCCTTGAAACAGTGCAAGCCAAACTGCCCCCGCATCTAGGGTTGCAGCTCCTTTTAACATGACTCTGGCCTCGTGACGTATAAAAAATGACGCCACTGCGTTACACCCTTTGGTAGGTACCATAATAATAACAAAACAAAGACTCTGTAGTTCAATATCGTTTTCCACGACATATATATATATAAAAACTGTCTAACTGACATATTAATTCACAGCCGAAACTACTGGGACTAAAAACGTGAATTTTTGCACAAGGCTTCCTTTTATGACGTAGGCGTAGACGTAAGAGAAGATTTCTCAACCCAAGGGGATAAAACGTAGGTCTAAAGTTTGTATAGAAAAACCTACTTTCAAGCGAGTGAAGCCGCTGGCAGAAGCTAGTCTACGCTAATAGAATAAAGAGGTAAATAAAGTTCGTTTTTTGTTTTTTTGTTTGTAGGAGGTAATCTCTGAAAGTTTAAAATTTTTTCACAGATAGAAAGCTGGTTTATTGCTGAGTGACATAGACTATATTATAAGTAGGTACGCGGATCAGATGCTGATCAGAGTGGGAGTCTCCTGAGAGAACATGTGATTACGGATATCGAGCAGTAAACAAAATATTCCAGACCACGTATTTGATATATCTATTATTATATGATTATGATAGCCTTTTTATCAGCCTTTTTAATGTTCCCACTGCTGGGACTCAAGCCTCCTCTCTAGGAGAGGGAATGGGCCGTAATCCACCACGCGGGCCCAGTGCGGGTTGGTGGATGTCACATGTCTTCGATTTTTTGGTTCTAGGACATGCCGGTTTCCTCACGATGTTTTCTTTCACCGTTTTGAGAGCAGTGGAATTGAAATAAATTACTCAAAGTAATACGCTTGGCAGGGTTTGAACCCGCGACCTACAACTCATCGGAGCCATTACCACTCGGCCACCACTGCTGTCAATATATTCGTGGAATATTATAAATATTTAACAATACTGACTTTAGATACGTGTCTGATAACACTCTCAAACAAACCTGAGCTTCTGTCACCCACCTGTATGCTACCGCAGCGGTTCAGTGGTTACATTCGTCGAGTCCGCCCTGCTTACTTCGAGCGTTTGAAAAATTGTTTTGTCAGTAAATAAATGTTTGTTTACGTTTTTACCGGGATCCTGAAGTCTGTGTCAGCGGTACACGCCTCGGTTGCTACAATGGCTTTTTATGTGATAATAACATGTTATTGGACGTATTTTGGTTGGTTAATTTCAGCTGCGTTTCGTCTATAAACTGCTTCGAAAATAAAATTGTGTTTTGATTTTAACGAATGTTGTTGATTATGTTTTTTTTTTATCGAGAATGGCGTTTTGGCGTTACCAAATAAACATTAGCTTTGATTTCATAAGAGTGTATTTGTATGAAGCGTTATGTTGTAAAAACAAACTGTCTTGTAATTTGATTCTAATTCATTATGAGTTCAGCTAAGGAGTGGATTTTTTTGCCGAAGTCTATGTTTTCTGATAGCTATAACCTAGGCGTCTTTAAGTCAAGAGTGAATAGGTTGCTTCTAGGCTAGTGTGCTCCATCGTCGGCCACAACATCGCTTACGATCAGGTGAGATAGTGGTCAAACGCGAGCCTATCAATAGTAATAATAATAAAAAAAAGATATGTTTCATCTTTAGACCGCTTTGAAAATAAAAATGTGTTTTGATTTTGACGAGTGTTATTGATCATGTTTTTCTTTTGTTGAGAATGGCGGTTTTTATTTAATGAACATAAGTTTTGATTCCATAAGAATGTATGAAGTATGTGTATGAAACGTTGTGTTGTAAGCACAAACTGTCTTATAATTGATTCTAATTCTATTAAAAACTGTAACCATTCTCTGTTTCTTCTTGTAATATTTCGGAATATCTACACGTCATCATCATCTTCCTGCCTTGTCCCGTTTTATTTGGGGTCCGCGCAATATGTTTTTTTATTCCATTCTGTCCTGTCACTCACCACGCTAACAATAACACGGAATATCTACAATTATAGTATTATAAAGAGGTAAAGTTTTTTTTTGTTTGTAGGAGATAATCTCTGAAAGTACTGGTCCGATTGCGAAAATTTTTTCACCGATATTAAGCTGTTTTATTCCTGAGTGACCATAAGCTATATTTTATGTGTGCGAGCAAAGCCGCAGGCAAAAGCTAGTATAATAATATTATAAATGGGTAAAGTTTATTTTTCTGTTTTTGTTTTTGTTGTAGGAGGTAATCTCTGAAAGTACTGGTCCGATTGTGAATTTTTTTTTACCGATAGGTAGAGCTGCTTGAGTGGCATAGGCTATATTTTATAAAAGGGGGTGAAATAAATGCAATCAAAAGCATTTTTTCTCCCCGATTGATTGATTGGGTATAGCTCGTCTTGATGAAGTTTTATTAATTTATTTAATCCACATGCAACACATAGTACATAAGCGAACTTTTAGTTTTCAATTTTGTCGTATGACTTTAAGGAGTCATCGATTTTTATAAAGAACGGTTTTTAAAAACATTGATATATAAAATTACGAGTATAATATTTTGTTTTCATCTATTTGTCGGATTCTTAACGTTTATATCAGTAAAACCCCAAGGATATCACGCCTCACTGCCGGCGCGTTGCAACTGAAGTCTATTCATGGAAAGAATGCTATTGAGCCTTCACTTCACTGAGTCGTTGGATCCTGACATCCTTGATAAATGAAAGCGCCCTACCCGCGACGTTTGTTCTGAGCTGGATAGATATGTCGCTTTGTTTGATATTGACTTGTATAGAGGGAGTGAATAGCGTTATTGTGGTTTCATTATTTCAGCCGATAGACGTCCACTGTTGGCCATAGGCCTCCCCCAAGTGTCGCCAAACTGAATGATCCTGTGCGTTCTGCATCTATCGGACATCGCACCTTGTAGGAGGCTTGTACTAGGGTACTAGTATTGTGGTTTAGGAAGATGCTATTTTTTTTTGTTGGAAAATCATCCAATGACATTTCCTGCTCTTGGGCGGAGCGAGAGATAGTGTCAGACTTTTACTGACTAAAAACCCACTCCTCTTCCTTTGTTACCTTTCGTACTAGGGCCGAATCTTCTTTCAGAAACAGATCCTTGGCCCCACATAACACTTATTGTGCAGCTATGTTGACAACATGCTATTACTTATCTGCATCTATTTACAAACAATAAATAAATATTATTCCATTTGACCCATATAGTTCATTTTGAAGAACTACTCAATTGTGGGCACACGGGACACAAAAAAACGCCGCTTCAAACTCCTTTTTGAGGCGGCTTTTTTTTGTGGCTCGTGTCTGGCGGTGCCGCCCCAAAAATACGCTTGAAGCGGCTTCAAGCTTCTCCAGACACAAGGTGTCGCGCGTTTAAGCTGTTTTTTGCGGCCGCTTCTAGCTTTTTTGCGGCCGCTTCTAGCTTTTTTGTGGCCGGTTCTGGCGTTTTTTTGAGGCCCGTGTGCGGGGACGCTTAAACTACTTTTTAATGGAGATTTATTTCCAGTTAGGAAGAAAATGAGCTTATTTATGTGTAAAAGCCATTTACATCACATTTTTTTGTGTAATGATTTGTTTTTCTTGCGCTTTAAATGATAACTTACTGAGTGAGAGCTTTATTTCGACGGGTGTAAAATGATTTATTTTTTGATTTTCTGAAAATTAAACAATATTATTATACTTGCCAAATTTTTACCGTATATATAAACCCTTTTACTGCTACCTAATACCAGCACACAACAAAGTTGCATCCACACACATCAATTAATAAATTAACACATTCAGCACAACAATAATTATCGCGGTATCAACAAACTTCATTTATTATGGACAGCAGTGGTTGTGTTGTTGAATAAATAGCGAAACTGCATTGGTACGCGATCGTGCATTATTGATATGTTACATCAACAATCGTTTGTGTTGGTCGAGGTATATTTAAACAGTGTGTTTGGACTGGCAAGCTTCAGGTGTTGTATAACTAGGCTTAATATTGCGATTGTATGTCCTGTAAGGGGAGAGTACACTTACCTACGTTTCGCTAGTTATTTATTTATTTATATGGCTCTTCAACAATGAGTGCACTATTTCATATGTATAAAGAAAAAACAGTACAATCTTACGTCTAAGTGCCCCATCACTTAAACAAGAGCACTACATACACTATCGATATCGATACTTAATTTTTTTAAATTTGTCCATCACTAGTCCTTACGAACATCCATGCTAAGAGTGAATGGGTAACATAGGTAAGCGCGCTTCATCGTGAATACATCGTCGCTTTCTGTCAAGTGACATAGTGATCAATCGTGAATCTATCACCGATGTAAAAAGAACAACGCGACGAACTATCGATATACCTTCATTATAAGCCACATAACTATTGGCCACTCTTTTTTTTAAGTTTGTTTGGTGAAATGTCAGTGATTCTATAGGTACACCAACACCACTTTAGAAAAATCAGGCATGTCGGCGTTTTTATATATTTATTCATTTATAATTTAACTCCTTACGCAAATTAACCTGACACACCTTTTTTTCCAACTGTCTGCGTTTAAGGATAACAAATGGAAGATTCACAATTATTATCTGCCTAGCCTTTTCCCAATAACTTAGGGTCGGCTTTCAGCCTAACAGGATAAGGATGAAGACCTGTGTTTCAGATGGGGCGACAGCCTATCAGACATCCACAACCCAATTACTGGGTAATACAATATTCCCTGGATAGACTGATGGCCAGACTTTGGCATCTTGTCATCTATAAGAACTGCAGTCAATGATCTACGAATGACAACCGGACTTTATGAGCTTTTCGAGGCACTAAGTGTCAGTATGTCCAAGACAAACTTAGAAAAGTACACATGTACAAAAATTCAAATTAATTTCCCGCAATTTATAAAAGCGTATTAAAGCGTATCGGCCACATCAACGTTTAACATCAGCCTCACTAGCCAAGTTACAAACGTTTTGCTTGCGTCGAACGCCTCGAGTTCAATCAATCAATCAATCAAAAATATTTTATTTCACATAGGCCTACATGGGCACTTATAAAACGTCAGAAGTTAGTGCACGGTTCCAAATTGGTCGTTTCCTATGGAGAAGAACCGGCAAGAAACTCTATGGTTACTCTTTTAAAAAAGTGGTTGTTTTTACAATATTGATATATATTATGTAAGAACAGTGTAGACCAGTCAAATATTGTACACAAAAGCACAATAAAAATTTTCTCAGTAAAAAACAAAGTAACTCGTAATAGGAAGTAGTCTAAGAGTTCGTGGAGTATACAGTGTTCTCACATTCACAATACAAAAAGAGGCTATATAAAAAAAAAATCAGGAATAATATAATGGGCCACATGTGCAGAGGTATGTAGTCATTGCCAAACAAGCGTGTCTTCGACATAGTCTTTAACCTTGTAATATGCTTTTTCGGTTAGGACACGCTTGATATGAGATTTGAATTTTCCCTCACTAAGTTCTGTTACCGCCTTTGGCAGCTTATTATAAAAGCGAATGCTGTTTACTAAGAAGTTGGCCACGCCCACGATTCTTTTGTTCTGACCACGTGACTGAGCGTTGAGATGACGTCATTCCCGTACATTTGAAGTTTTTTACTGGCGTTAACGATTGCAGATTATCAACTTGGCTAGGGGTACAGGTGAGATAGTGGTCAAACGTAAGCCTGTCCATAATAATATAAAAAAAAAAATAGAAAATTCATACGACATCAAAAACTCGAAGCTGCTAGGCTTTCAACGCACAATAGTTCTATATACAAAGCCAATCTTTTAAAGCTCGCTTTAAAAGATTAAAAGGTGAAGTGAGCACTCAAATCGAAGCCAACGGCTCTCGGTATCGGTATCCAATTTGGTCTAACACCGATTGTTACCGTCGATGTATCGCGCTCAGAAATTTAATTGAAAAAGCAATCAGCGATGACAACCGGCTGGGGAGGTCAACGCGTAAACTTTGGACTTTATTGATTTAGAAACATTTTAGTTTACCAAATATTTATTTTAGAGACCTATCTTATTCATTTACTTATTTAATATAATGTATAGTAGATTCTTTCGGCCCCATTGACGATCTGTTCCATCTAGGCTGAAGTGTTCTGTAACGGATTTTTTTTAAATGATTGTTGATTTGTATCCCGTTTGACCACTATCTCATCTGACGGTATGCTATGAAGTGGTAGACGGTGGAGCACGCTGGCCAAAAAGTAACCTATTTAATCTTATCTTAAATTTGACCGCATCGTCACTTTCCGTCAGGTGAGATGGCGATCAAGCGCGAACTGATCAACAATAAAAACTCAGACTCCGGTATTGAATTCCATTCCTTAGCTGTATGCGCGATCAATGTATTCTCAAAAAGCCCACCACGAGCGCCGATTGTACATATGTCTGTACAACTTGGATGTCCTTGAAAAACGCTCAATTTTCGTTTTGTACACACATTTGTACGTAAGTTATTTGGCCGAAAATTTTGGTTTCTATACATATTATTCTATATATTTTGTATTATTTGTTTTTCTTAGAAAATTTCAATTATTTTTTTGGTGATTTACGTAAACAGTTCAATTTTCCAGGTCACGTGATCTCTGGCGCTCGAGAGGTTAAACCGGTGGCGCCATCTAAAAGTACATCAATGTTTGATGACATTCCGAATAGATTTTAAAGAAAAAAGAATAAACTCTGTTACATATAGTCAAACTACAAAACATGCAACAAAATGTCTGCACAATCATCACAAATCCGCCCACCCATCAGTTTCCCGACCTCGTACAAGAGCCGTCCCTCAGCTACTTTATAAGAAGGGCGTGAGGCCCCAGTCATCGTAAACATGACCGCTGTCTCATATACGCTGGGTGAAGCAAGACACAGTGAGATATTTGCAATGATATGTTTTGGGATGCGGAAAATGGGGTAAAGATACACCCCATCGTTTAGAAGAAGCTTTTTGTTAGACTGAAGACGGCTATAGAGTTATTTTTTTACATACTAGTTGTTGCGTGTGGGTGCATTTACTTTCAAACAAAACATTCTTACTTACTTTACTTTTTTGTTTTATTTTTGGTGTACAATCAAGTTTATTCTATTCTATTCTATTCTATTCTATTCTATTCTATTCTATTCTATTCTATTCTATTCTATTCTATTCTATTCTATTCTATTCTATTCTATTCTATTCTATTCTATTCTATTCTATTCTATTCTATTCTATTCTATTCTATTCTATTCTATTCTATTCTATTCTATTCTATTCTATTCTATTCTATTCTATTCTATTCTATTCTATTCTATTCTATTCTATTCTATTCTATTCTATTCTATTCTTATATAGACGTGTACAACAGACTCATGAATAGATGACCAAAGTATGGTCTTTTGATTGTTTGGGCTATGAGTATCATGGGTTCTTGCGAATAATCACGAAGTTAGAGAGAAAAAAGAGTTACTGCGATCCTGAAACACAATGTGCAACTAAGGGGACAGAGGTGGGTTTTAGTCAATAAAAGTCTGATACTCTCTCGCTACACAGAGAGCAGGAGAAGCTATTTGACGCCTAAAAAATAACGATATCTTCATGTTGTCAGCTGCTTAAAGCCCAAGTGCCCGAAAAGTTCCTTAAAACAGTGCCTTTCTGGAGCCTACTCCTTGGTAACGGCCAGGTTAATAGGTTTGAAAAAAATATATGTTTATTACTAGCTGTCCGCCCGCGACTTCGTCCACGTGTACTTCGGTTATCGCACTCTAAACGTGTTTTCCCATAGAAATAAGATGTTTTTCCGGGATAAAAAGTAGCCTATGTTCTTTTCCATGTCAAAGACTGTATGCATGCCAAATTTCATCCAAATTCGTTCAGCTGTTTTTGCGTGATTAAGTAAGAAAGAAAACAAACTATTTTATTTGACATACACACTCGTAGATATACACAATGCAGTAACAACATGTAGACACTAATAAATTATTATATATACAAAAAAAAAGAGACAACTAACAATGTGTGTCTCACGGCGGCGCCAAATAGGTCCAGTTCAGCAATAATGCCAGACAACTACATGGTAGTTGCCAGACGCTGGTTTTTAACTGAACCTTATTTCGAGTGTATGGTTGAAAATTGGTTTATTTTTTTAGTACTCAGTTATTAGTGATTAGGTGTAGGGTAAATAAATTACATATTATATATGTTTATGTGCGGTAAATAATAAATAAATAGGTGTTCAGCGTACAAAATATATCAAATAAAAAAAAGACAAAATAAATAAAAAAAATAAAAAATAGTAATAGGTCTATCTAATCGTGCATAATTACAATCATGCATTAAGTAACAAACATCCAAACATCCACACTTTCACATTTATAATATTAGTTAGGATAGATTCATGAACAACATTATCAACATTTGATTTTTTCGTGCGATTAATACTTTTGTCAAAAAAAATATTACATACAACAACATCACATTCGCAACTTTTCCCTACTCCTTCGAAACAGATTGGATCTTTAGAAACGTTTTTACACATAAACATTGGTAGTTAAATATTCTGCAAAGTGAACATAACATATGTAAATCAGTCAATATTTCGCAAAGAAAATGGATTTAAAAGTCAGCGGGGCTCTGTCCGGGCGCAGCTGGCCACAAACAAATGCACAGATAATCGTACTGTCGCCTAGACGGGTAAGAGAGTAGTGACCATTTAATTTAGGCCAGATGGTTCAAGGGACTATAAGCCTTAGGCGTGAAGAAGTTACAAATATCTACACGAAAAGTCACGTTTTATTTTATTAGTCTCTCTTTTCATTTTCGAGGCTTCTATTATATTAACTACATATATGTATGCCTCCAACACGTATCGGAAGACGTAGCATTAGAAAGCCTACCAAAAGGTGGACCGACGACCTGATGAGGGTCACGGCAATCCGATGGATGCGACACACATAGGACTGGTCTTTATGGTGACACTTGGGGGACGCCTAAGTCCAACAGTATAATAATATAATATAATATTTCACAACTATCATACAACGCCGTCTAGTCCCAAGCTAAGCAGAGCTTGTGTTATGAGTACTAGACAACAACAACAGTGGACGTCTTTCAGCTGAAATAATGATGATACCGCCTCCAAAACGAAAAATGAATCCGCTTATTTTTTTAAATATATAAACTAGTGCTTAACTGCGATCCCACCTGATGGTAAGCAGTGATGCAATCGTTGACGGTGAGGTGCACTAGTTTATTAAGAGCCCATTCACTCTAGCCTTGATAACATCCAAATTACAATATTATTGGACGTCTTCCCACTGAAATGATAATGATAGTGCCTCCAAAACGAAAAATTAATCCGTTTTATTTGATATAAACTAGTGCTTAACTGCGGTCCCACCTAATGGTAAGCAGTGATGCAATCGTTGATGGTGAGGTGCACTAGTTTATTAAGAGCCTATTCACTCTAGCCTTGATGACACCCAAATCACAATACTAATTGCAAATTAGTAATCTATTAACATTTGTAATGCCAGATCAAGTTGTAGTAGAAACAAACAGACAGCACTCTTATACTTCAATCACCACAAAAAACTCTTAATCGACAAAAAGACGCTCAAAAATGTCTTCTGTTAAATAATGCAAAGCTCGTAGAATCTCCGCCTTCGCCATTATAATTGTCAAGTCCCAATCAATCGCGATTCGCTATTGGGGCGGGAGCTGAAGTGGGCACCGTTTTATTGTGAGCAATATTCAACCAGACTTATAAACGCTACAGTCAGCTTATATCTTGGTTGTGAGCGGTGAAATGGTGAAGAGACGGTTTGTGAGTGAATTCGTTTGTTACTTTGTGGTTTGATATGAGTTTTTAGTACAGTTTATATAGTAAAATAAAAAGTTGTCAAAAAATGATAGGGCCGTTTTGAAATTTATTATTTATTTATTTAATCTTCATGCAACAAAAAGTACATAGATGGACTTAATGCCTTAGGCGTTCTCTGCCAGTCAACCCAAGGTGGTGCAGAGACAATATGGTAGACACATAAAAAGAAAATGTTATTGTGAGAACAAGAATAAAAAGTATACATATATGTAGTTAAAATACACATACATAATTAATTTAATATAAAGTAAGGAAAGAAGTTTTGAGACATTTCTGCTATTGGTGTAGGAAATGATTCTGCAACTTCCGCTTAAATGCATACCGACTTTTGGCCATCCTGATATCGAGAGGAAGCGCATTCCACAGAAAGATGGACTGTATACAGAAGGAAGAATGAACAAAATTAGCGGTATGAGAAGGACAGAGCAGAGACATTTGTATTTTGACTACCTAGCGGCTTGTCCGGCCATCATTTCAGCCGATGTCCGGTGTAGTGTGACTGCTAATAAAATAGCTAATACAACACCGGACCCCTAATTTTTATTTTATTATTTTGTTCCAAGTTACATTTTAGGGTTTTTCTCAAATTTCAAAACGGAGCTTTTATTTTTTAACGAGTTTAAAGTTTTGGGATTGTTCGAAAGATATGAGACGTGGTGCGACCATTTGATCATGTTCTAGCTTGCCTCAATAAATGATCACGAGTTCAATTTGAACCAGTGGTTCCAGATATTAGCACTTTCAATTTGCCTGCTGTGATCTTCCTGTCTGATTTATTACTGTGCACATTCATGATGTTTGGCGCTCCGATTGGCCCGCTCCAAGATCAAATCAAAGACCTGCTTCAATCAGAGAGTCAAACGCGGAAAACGTAAAAACAACTCACGCTCAGCACACTGTTGTATAAAGGCAAGCTTAACCCGTTGCTTCAAAAATCTGTTCTAAAGACACGATCAGTGAGATAATGTGAAGGGTCTCAAACTTAAAGTACTGATATCATGTTGTACCTAAATCGATAGGTAAACAAATAGGTCCCTCGATCCTTTTACCACTCTAGGCAAGTGCGGTTATTTCACATTCCCCTCACCGGATGTCTAATAAGATCGATAACCAGACCGGCTGGGACAGTTAATTAAGTTTTCCCGTCTAGATAGGTTGATTAGGCCTTCGTACCAGAGACATAATATGCTAGGGCTATGCTCGGAGTTTCCTTGCGCGATCACATTAGAAATGAAGATATCTGCAGAAGAAGCAAGGCAAGTCGGTAAGACTTAGTGCGAACCATCGCTAAACTTAAGTGGTAGTGGGCAGGGCACATTTCTCGCAGAACAGATGATCGATGAGGACGAAAGGTTCTGATGAGTCGACCACGTACCGGAAGTCGCAGTGTTGGAAGGCCTCGCACAAGATGGGCCGATGACCTAGTGAGGGTCCTGGGAACCCGATGGACGCATAAGACCGGTCATTATGGCGACATTTGGGGGAGGCCTATGTCCAACAGTGCACGTCTTTCGGCTGAAATTGTGATGATGAATGATGGCTAGAGATGTACCAACTAAATAATATACACCTATAAGTTAGGTTCATTTTTAAACCCAAATTCATTTATAAATTTAAATAAAATAAAGACACAATATAAAACCGACATCCATGCACATAACTAAAACCCTATAAGGGTTCCGTTGTCCAATCGAGTTTCGTAATCCTAAAAACATGAACAAAAACCAATTTAATTTCCACAAAACAATGATTACGCAACCCAATTAAACGTTAAATAAAACAAAACATTACACGAACAAGCGAAACCTCCCAAATAAAAACTAACCTAGCTATTAGATTCAAAGTTGTTTAGAATTTCATTCAATAATTAAGTGTACTGAACCCTTGGGTTTTAGTTTTATGATTAATGACCCTTGTTTGTTTGTTCGCAAAGCCGTGGTTATTCTCAACTCGTTAATTTAACTTTAACTTTGCGTTACTTAGCTGACGAAAGCCTTCAAACCAATTGTGGGACGAATAAAGGGAGGAAAAATGCCTGGTTTTTACTTTAATTTCGAATAAGTTATTTAAGTTTTTATTGAGTTGTTTGAATTTTTGTTTGTTGGTTGCGGTAAGTTTGGATTTGTGGTTTGATTTGTATTTTTTTGTTTGTATTGTATGTATTATGTATAATATTTATTTATAGTAGAATTTTTAGGTATAATTAATTATATTTGACTTTGGATTAACACTTCACACATTCTTCTTTTGCTTCCTACACACTATGGTCTACATTTCTTTTTGATTTCTCCTTTCGCAGGTCTGCTGCAAGAAATTTCTTTGGAAATAAGCAGTACCTTCGTACTAATATCTCTTATGTATTATCTTTTTCTGTTATTTTTATGTGTACATAAATAGTAAAATAAATAAATAGAGTTGAAACACGGCACGGTTAGCGCAGTGATTGAGCAATTAACTGCTACGATGCGTGTCGCTAGTTCAATTCCTGCATGAAACAAATATTTGTATGACCAACAGATAAGTGTTTCAAGTCTGGGTGTCTTGTGTGTACGAGTTTACATGTTTGTGAACTCACTCACGATACACGAGTAATTCCTCGTGTGGGAATCAGTTTTAAATAAAAATCTTTTATGACTAATAAAACAGTTACTGTGGATCTAAAAAACAACGGTCAAATGAAGCAAAAAAGGTGATAACCTCAAAAAAAAAACCATTATAAGACTAGTTACACGACTTGAGACGTGTTAGACATCGTCCGGCTCTGTGCGTTCCGCGTCCAATTCCTGTCTCAAGAAAATATTTATTTTAGACTAGCTTTTGCCCGCAACTTCGCCCGCGTACATAAAATATAACCTATGTCACTCAGGAATAAAGCAGCTTTCTATCGGTGAAAAGACTTTAGCAATCGGACCAGTACTTCCAGAGATTACCTCCTGCAAACAAAAAAAAATAAAAAAACAAACTTTACCTCTTTATTTTATTAGTGTAGATAAATGAAAAAAAAAAATATAACATACCTTACGAGTTACTTAAAGATACAACCGAATAGATTCTTTTTGTAATCTAAAGAAGTGAATTGTAATCCTATTAACCTAAAAAGTGTTATAAGCCCTGTTTTAGGGTTTCGTACCTCAAAAGAATCAAAATTCATATGGTACTTCTCGTTGACCTAGACTCCTGAAATTTGGCATGAAGCAAGGTCTTATAACTCAAGTACAGGAAAAAATCTGAAAACATTACTTTGTAGTTACGTCACAAAAAAAAAAAAGATGTGTGGCACTCGGGGACTGCCGCGGTAAAGCTATTGCATAGCATTTTTATCAACTTATGCAATTATAATTATTTATTTATTTTATTTATGCAGTATTCTTTTTCCTTTGTTTTTTTTTCTTTGATATTAATTGAAGTTACACTTTCACACATTGAATTGAATTTTGATTGATTGTTCACTCATTTGTTTTCTTATCGGTCACCACGCTCAAAAAACAAATGAGTCCCCGTTAGGTTATTTTCGTTACGGAATTTCTAGATTCGGTCTCCACGCTCAAGGCCCGCGATAGAAGCTATGCAATAGCTTAAAAACATTCTTTTGCGATTTGGAAAAATCTTCATAACTCAAATCGAGAATTAGACTGTTTCATAGGGTTCTTACGGAACCCTCAGTCCGACTCGCACTTGCCCTGTTTTTTTATGGTACCCTGTTTCCCTGCTATGGTACCCTGTTCTACATTGCTAGAACAAGCAATCAATACGTAGTGTATTGACGCGGCCTACTCCGTTCACAACAATATCCATTTTTGTATTTCCGCGAACCTTTTCACCAACAATATGGAAGAGTAACTTCGTGCAACAATCTGACTACCATAACTCAATCTCGGGCAAATACAAACTCGTACAATTTTCCACAAAAAGACAACGAAATATTCACCATTTTTTGTTATTCCCAATAAAATTCGACTTTCTGCCAAGATTTATAAAATACTAGCTGCTGCCAGTGATTTTACCCATGTGATATTAGAAAATTATCCCAAGAGAACATAATTACTTTGGAGTCAAAAGTACCTATGTACAGGGATACGGTCTTCTCGTGTATCGTGTTTTATCGAAATCTGTTTATTTATTTATTTAAACTTCATGTACATAGGCGGACTTAATGCCACAAAGCATTCTCTACCAGTCAACCTTTAGGTTAAAAAACCGGCCAAGAGCGTGTCGGGCTTCGCTCAGTGTAGGGTTCCGTAGTTTCCCGTCCGTCACAATAAGTGTACCCAATTATGAGTTTAAAAAAATGCTTGCATATACGATTATACTACAAACTTAGTCCAGAAATTATTTTGTACAACCTTTTTGTCTTTTTTGTACAAAAACTGTTCTTTCCATCAAATTCAAAATGAGTTTCCTAGAAAGTCCTTATAAAGTTCTACTTTTCAAATTTTTTTCATATTTTCGAAACTTATGGTTCAAAAGTTAGAGGGGGGGGACACATTGTTTTTTTCTTTTGGAGCGATTATTTCCGAAATTATTGACATTATCAAAAATGATTTCAGTAAACCCCTATTCATTTTTAAATACCTATCCAACAATATATCACACGTTAGGGTTGAAATTAAAAAAAAAAATCACTTCCCGCTTTACATGTAGGAGGGCTACCCTAATAAAACATTTTTTTCCAATTTTTATTTTACCACTTTGGCGGCGTGATTGATATAGTATAGTGCTAACGGTCACAGAGATTAAGCGAGGACAGACAGACAGACATGGCGAAACTATAAGGGTTCCTAGTTGACTACGGAACCCTAAAAAGACGACACTGTGGTAGGTTTGCACAATAAACAAATACATAACAAATTGTTCAAATGGAAAAATATAAAATAAGTTATTTATAATAATAAAATACATAAATTTGCTAAAATAATTAACTAATTAATACTATGAAAAATATCAAATCACTATGAGAACTTAATAACAATTCTGAACGAAGACCGAACTAAGGTTGAGAGGACCGAATTTTACGTTTGAAGGATAATTTACTTTCAGCTTTTTTGATGTCAAGGGGAAGCACATTCCAGAGTTTTATGGTGGAAACAGAGTAAGAATTGGACATAACTAATCTGTTCAGCTGTCTGAGAGCGAAAAAGTAACAAACATACACACACTCACAACTATCGCCTTTATTATATAAATATGATGAATATGTGTGTGGATTAACAAGCAATTGATCACATTGCGACGGATGAACGGTTTTAAATTATTTTAGCACCGGGGTAGGTCGTAACCTGCATTACACCATAAGACTTATTATGCCTGTAAAAGGTTTTCGTTGGAAGGCCGTGGCATTATTTGAAAGAGTTACCACAGGTAGGTTTTAGGCAATAAGAGTCTAAAACTCCCTTTCGCTTCACCCAGAGCAGGCGAAGTTATATTATGATTTAGCACACAAAAAATAAATGTTCTCTTAAGGGAATATTTGATTTTCACATGGGCAAAAATCCTAACCAGAACTAGCATCCAATTTATTTATTTTATTTATTTAATCTACATGCAACACAAGGGTACAGAGGCGGACTTAATGCTTAAGGCATTCTCTGCCAGTCGACCAAGGGTTTTTTTTTTCGATGGGAAAAATCGTCCAATGACAACTCCCGCTCTTGGGCGGAGCGGGAGATAGTGTCAGACTCGGTGTGTAACGACAGGTGCAAATAATATTGGATTTTATAAAAAAAAGGTCCAAGTCGCAAAGATCTTCTGAAAAGGAAACCCGTGGTCCTAAAATGCAAAGAGCAACTAAAAGGCACAGGTGTGGTTTTAAGTAAAATTTGGACACGCCGTCCCGCTTTAACCTCAAGCGGGAGAAGTCATTAGATGATAGCTGTCATCTATATAATTGTTTTTCTTTTTAATCAGTTTTTATTTTATAAGCTGT
This sequence comes from Mythimna ferrago, assembly GCA_910589285.2. Taxonomy (NCBI): domain Eukaryota; kingdom Metazoa; phylum Arthropoda; class Insecta; order Lepidoptera; family Noctuidae; genus Mythimna; species Mythimna ferrago. The sequence continues at coordinate 2,553,471 of OU342682.1, forward strand.
AAGTTCCCCGTAGAGCAGTGGTGGCCGATTGGTAATGGCCCCGACTTACGAGTTGTAGGTCGCGGGTTCGAACCCAGCCAAGCACATTACTTTGTGTAATTTATTTCATCACCACTGCTCTCAAAACGGTGAAGGAAAACATCATGAGGAAATCGGCATGTCCTAGAACCAAAAATTCGAAGACATGTGACATTCACCAACCCGCACTGGGCCCGCGTGGTGGATTACGGCCCATTCCCCTTCGTAGAGAGGAGGTCAGAGTCCCAGCAATGGGAACATTAAAAAGGCTGATGATGATGATGATGAAGTTCTCCGTAATAAATAGTTCTCTCTCTCTCTCTATTTTTAATAAAAAATTCTCTGTAATAAATAAAAAATATGAGTTTCCACCTCAAAAAAAGGTCCAATCATTTTGGACTCAGAAATAAGAAACTGATACGTTTTAGCAAAAGAAAAGCTTTATGGTTTCTGTGCACATGGTAGCAATATTATTTTATTGGCATCACGAAACGATACAATCATCTTTTATTGTTCGAGATTATGGAGTAATCGTAATGTGGATGCGGAACGATTACGTTATTCTGGTGACATATAGCTTTTGTGATAGTACCTATATATTTTTTGCTTCGAATAATATTGAGTTACCTATTTCGTGAAGCTTAACTTATACAGCCTGTAAAAAATATAATTTACCAGCTTATGCCCATGACTTTGTTTATAGCAGACGTGTTGTCGAAATTGAAGCTAAATAAAAAGTAGCCTTCTTTCCTTGAGATTACTTTTCGGTAGTTTAACCATGAAACAACAACTTAGGGGTCTTTAAGTCAAGAGTGAACAGGTTACTTCTAGGCAAGCGTGCTCCATCGTCGACCACATCATCGCTTGCCATCAGGTGAGATGGTGGTCAAACGCAAGCCTATCAATAAAAAAAAAATGTGACAGACAGAGTTGCTTTCACATTTATAATTACATCACAATAATATTATAAAGGTGAAATTTTCTGAGTGTGTGAGTTTGTCTGTTACCACAAACTTAATGCGCGGGCTTGCGGAAAGCGAGCAAAGGGTAGCTCGCTGTCCGACCGTCCGGACCGAGCCCAAGTCGTCGACGGCGCGCACTGTTCTCGCGCGCCTCAAGGCGCTGCAAGGCAAGCTATCAGCAACAGCAGGGACCCAGCTGGGTCGAAGCCTACTGGAACCAGGGTTAATTCGAAAGATACTCGTAGCTCAAGCCCCGGTACGAAGGCAACGAAGGAACAGGAGTTGGTTTTTAATCAGTAAGAGTCTGACACTATCTCCCGCTTCGCCCAAGAGCGGGGGATGTCATGAGATGATTTTTCCACGACGTAAATAAAAAAAACCACAAGCTTACTGTTTGTTGAAATGAAACTGAAAAGAAAGAAGTTCGTTTATACTCGGTGTTTTAATCATAATAAATCATTTATTTTCAGGCATCTTAGTGCATAGATACACATACTCGTATATAAGGTAAATTAAATATAATTTATTGTTAGTAAATAAGACTTATAACTATGTTAGTAACATTTCACACTGCTCTGTGCTCACTTTGTGATGTTTTTATGCAGAAATAGTTTTTGTTACTCAACTGAAGTTGACCTCGCAAAATTAGGTCATCTGTATATTTAGTTTACTAGCGAATTTTTTTTTTTTTTTTGTATTTTGCGAATCAGTATTAGGTTCTATGTTTATTAAAATATATTTACAACCGTAACAAATATGGCTATATCTACACAAATATAATAAAGAGGTAAAGTTTTTTTTTTTTTGTTTGTAGGAGGTAATCTCTGGAAGTACTGGTCCGGTTGCTAAAATTTTTTCAATGATAGAAAGCTGCTTTATTCCAGAGTAACATAGGCTATATTTTATGTACGCGGGCGAAGTCACGGGCAAAAGCTAGTTGAGTTATAATTATCAAAAAATCATCAGTACAACCCTCTCATTTCTCACCCTATTTAATTATTTTTTTTTATGAAATAGGCATACAATATGGTAAGACGAACTAAGAGAGTTATATAGATAATTTTAATGATTATAATAAAATTATAATTCCGTTAATAAATATGTGTTACGGTCGTAAATCATATTTTAATCAACAAACCACTTCCTTGATCTACAAAGTGAAAAAAAAAACACTTGAAAAAAATGATTTTCTCTGACTTTCCAGGTGCTTTAATCAACCATAAATGTTTTTTTTTTCTTTTAACCATGATGTATCATTACACAGACTACCAACAGCGCCGAGCATGTGTCGCCATACATAATTAACTTTTATTCCGTACTTCCCGGAAGTAGGCTCGATTCTTCCTCCTCTCCCCTCCTCTCGCGCAGAGCATGGAACACACGGAGTTCGCAGATACAGGTCGAAAACTTGACATAGACTTCCCGACAACTTAGAATCATGATATTTAGCATGAAATAAGATCTCATAGCATGGAAAACGTCTGAATACTGTAAAATTTGTAGTAACGTCAAAAAAAATATAATGTTGCGATTCGGAAAAATCTTCGAGATTCGGTTCGGAAATTGAACTATTTACGTAAGTAAGTTTGTACCACACCCTAAGTGCGTGAATCCGACTCACACATGACCAGTTTTTATTGCTATTTGCAGCACAAAATCGAATAGTATGGTAACAAAAATTATATTTGCGGTAATGATATCGCGGGTCTCAAACCATAGGGGCGTATCCACAAAACCCCTACTTTTCAGGAGAGACAAAAAACTTAATAACATTTCCTGTGATTGAGCCAGCTCGTTGTTTTTTTGCATGTAGCTATATATTTCTACTGCAATTAATGTAGGATTCTTAATTTTAGGGCATTTCCTCTATAACACTAGTTTTTGGTTGATACGCCTATATAGCATGACGACTATACTGTAAAATTCCGTCAAAATACTCCCTGAAATGTATGAAATTTATGGACGTAAAATCTTTTTTCTCAGATTAACAATCTGAGAAAAAAGATTTTTTTATACCAATATTTATTATTACTTAATTGGTGACTTAAAATATTGCTATTTAGGAATGAGAACCAATTAAAATTAACGTTATTTGCGTAATTTCAAGAAATCATACGCCTGTCTGGCTTGTCATAAATATTGAGAGGTGTTTTAACTCAAAGAGGAAGTATAAACCAGTTTTGTTCCACAATTTAAAAAAAGGAAATGATTAATAGGTAATTACACAATATTTTCGTGTTTGAAAAGAAAAATAAGCATTATAAAAATAAAATTTATTAATAAATCTGAACATAACTATTAGAAATATCTTTAAAATCACAAACATTTGAAATTGAGCTGAAACAAAACATAGCTCTCAAAAACCCTGAAAGAAATCATCGCGAGGAAACACGGTGAGGAAGGCATTAGTGATGTTTGTGTGAATGTCTGATTTCTCACATTCGAGAATGCGAATGCGAATATTCAAATTCAATTTTCGCGTATGCGAATGCGAATATTGACTTTCAAACTAAGTGCGCGCAAAATATCAGACAGTTTTCACATTTCGTATCAGCCAAGTTTAAACCGAACATAACAGAGCCTTAACAGACTAATTGAATGAAGTTTAACACAAAAAGTTTTTCAGGAAACACAGACTCCGGCAGGGAATTTCATTTCTTAGCTATACGCATAATGAGTGTGTTCCCAAACGCTTTGTACGTATGGGTGGAATGTTCACCATGTACCGGTGTCGCAACGCTGTACATCTTGTGGTCCAATGATGGAACGGACATGGCGGGATTAAATTCTGCAATTCCAATGCACACTCTCCGAAATGTAAACAATAAAAAACCGACAGGCTAACAACTCGGCGTCGATGCTCAAAAGACCATACACGATCAAACTTGTGCTTGCAACCTCTATGGTTGTACCGTCTCGTCCTCGCTAAGATCCCGAATTTTTTGGCAGACAGTTTGGCTTTTGCTTCGATGTAGAAGCCGAAATTGAGGGTAGTCGACAGCGGCACCCCAAGAATCTCTGAGATCTAAGAGAGATCTCAGAGAGACTGGATCTGAGATCCATAAGCTCACTCGCCGGACATGTAACTCTCAACAACAGTGCTATCGTCTGTATACCCAAAGGTACTGGCTTTAAGTAGGTCATTTATGTGCAGCAAGAACAGTGTTGCCGAGAGTACTGACCGCTGAAAGACCCTGGCATTAATATCCATTTGACCCGACGAGTAGCCATCAACTACTCGGATAGATCGATCCCTCAAGAAGTTTACGATCCAATCACACAGACCAGTGGTTAGACCAGAGGAAGGAAGCTTAGCAATAAGACTTTACATAGTTTCAGCTTAGACCCTATCGAAAGTCTTCGAGATATCAAGGGAGACTGCAAGCGCTTCCCCATGCTTCTCGATGGCCTTGCTTTAGATGTGAATGGCATACGCTAGAAAATCCCCAATAGACCGATTTAGGCGAAAACCGTATTGCCGGTCAATGAGGATGTCGTTTGTTTCTAGGTATGCCAGGAGTTACCTGTTAAACACCCGTTCCATACTCTTACAGAGGATAGACGTAACGGAGATGGATAGGTAGTTTGCCAGGTCAGCTCGACTGCCCTTCTTGGGCACAGGCTGAACGGTACTTATTCAGTCTCAGACGAAATAAGCGGGTCAAGATTCAAGTGCACAAGTTTTAAGAACAGCTGCTGGTATCCCGTCGAGGCCACTGGCTCTATTCACATCAAAGTTACGCAGAACTCTACGAACGTCCTTCTGATGGATACGAATATCCGAAATACTCGTCACGCACCCATCTGGAGAAACAGTTAAATTCATTTGAAAAAAATTGTTATGATTTGAGATTAACATGTTGTTTCACAATTTGTGATAAAATGTGAAATAAAGTTGTGTGATGGAAAAATATTAAAATATTATTTCCTTTTTGTTTGTCAGAAACATTCGCCAAATATTCGCATGTTTTTTGCGAATGCGAATGCAAATATCAAAAAATGTGCGAATATTCGCGAATGCGAATATTTGTTACATTACTTACATCTATATAGCTTGACAAAATGATTTCAGGTTAAAGTAAAATAAACAGTCGTATGTTCATACGCCTTTATGGTCCGATGCGATTTCCTAGGATCACGATAAAATTGAAAGTCGTACGTACGTACGTCTCTATGGCACGTCGAAACTGCCCCAATACGCAATTATATTGCTCTTACGTCTATTATACGGCTATTTGGTCTAAAAATAATTCTAGACTCTCCAGCATACGGCAAATAATATTTTTTAATTTATGCAAAAAGTAATTTACACTAAATTATAAAAAAAAATCAGTTAATGTATTGCTTATAGTAGAATCCAATGGCATTAAAAACGAAAAATCACATTTTTGCATATACGCCCCTATGGTTTGAGACCCGCGATATGTACACAAGTGGTTTTAATGAGTAATTAAAACCATTAACATAAGGCTGCTTTTCCACCAAAGATATATAATAATAATAAATCATTTACTATCAGGCATCTTGGCCCATAGATATATACCTTACAGACTAACATACATATAGAGTAAATACAACTTGTCGTTAGTAAATAAGACTTAAGACTATGTTAGTAACACTTCACATTGCACTAAGTTCACTTCGTGCTGTTCTGTGGCACCTGTCCGCAATACCTGTCCGTCGATATGCTGCGACGATGTGATAGCTAAGCTGTGGAACTATGTGATCGTTTCCACTGATACTAAGCTGTTAATGGTGCGAGTAAAATGCGTTATAAAGATGCGCCGCCTCAAAGTAGCTGAGCGAGGAAGATGCGCAGCTCATGCTATGCGATGTATCGATAGTTGAGATACATAAGCACGCATTCATAGCACGCAATGCTTCCATATTAAAAACATATCTTAGTTGAATCCGTTTCCACAAATGCTAAGCTATGTGCAATTGTGATGATGATGTGTGATTTACCTATGATTTAATGATTACTTTTTTCTTTTCTGCAATTTTAACATGATGTCTGGTAGTTTTGAGTATTTGATGCGGCCTACCTAAATATACTTTCTTTAGTATTGTTCGTCAAGTCATTGAGCTCCTTAGTAGTCCTAAGTTCGAGCTACACGAATACTAAAAAATGCTTGCACTGACAGGACATGTCCACTCAAATATGCGTGGTTCTTTCTTCAAAAGACCATCTGAGACACTAATCTGCATGGTTCTCATATGATTTGACCATTACATTTTCTTTACTGTATGCATGGACTTTAACCCGTTGACTGCCGGAACGCAGATCTTCGCGAGACACAATGGCTTTTTAATTGTGTCTCTAATTACGGCATTCGAGAGGTTAAAAAAGACGTTGACCTCTGAATTTGTTGTGGTGTTTCTTCTCAGGGTAGTTAGCTTGGAAACACCGGCCTCATCTAGTATAAACTAACTGAAAAAAAATTGACGTGTAAAAAAGGTTTTTTTAAAACCTATTTGCAAAATAAAAATCATTTATCATTTAATGAATATGATTGGTGGATATCGAACGCATCCATAGCAACGTAGCATAGCACATTTCTCTGGTGGAATGTAGGTGTGGCACTCTATGGCAATGTTACTTATATACGTTTATACTTCCCCATAAGTAAACTACGCGGGGAACCTTTTCCCCTACAATTTACTCAGGGACGTGCGGTCCTTATAAACGGAAAGAAAATATACCTTTTTTGTTATACTGACACCTGTTTACCCAATAAATAGGTTACGTTTTAGAGGTTAAAGCCAGCTTTTTTATAAACTGGTGGGTAAGAAGAAAAGTAAATGTCATTTTATTGAACTTATACTTACGTAAATATAGTTTGATTTCGAGCATTCATTAAACTACTGACTATAGCGGCTTATACACCACTCGATATTCAGACAGTCTTATTCTATGTAGCGTAGTGTAATAAGGGTCGGACTGTCTTTTTCTGCATTTTACAAGGTTGAAAATGACGATGGTTTCGTTACGGTGCAAAGGAGGAAGTGTCGAACGCAAACCAACAAGAACCGCTGCAGCATAGCACCTGCAACTCCTAGCGTGAGCCTGCGTGCCGCCCAGCCGAACACTCCCGTGTACATCTCTCGCCTACATCACACGACAAAGGTGGAGGACATCGTAGAGTACGTGCGCTAAAAGACGAAGTTCGCACTGAGGGTACAGCTGCTGGAGTCGCATCGTAACGTCAATTTCAAGGCGTTCGTGGTGCGAGTCCCGAACACTTTCTTGCCTCTCATGCTGAAGGAAGACTTTTGGCCGCAGGGCGTGGTGTTCCGTCGCTTCCGCGGACAGGTGCCACAGAACAGCACGAAGTGAACTTAGTGCAATGTGAAGTGTTACTAACATAATCCTAAGTCTTATTTACTAACAACAAGTTGTATTTACTCTATATATATGTTAGTCTGTAAGGTATATATCTATGGGCCAAGATGCCTGATAATAAATGATTTATTATTATTCCATTCATTTATTATTATTTACATATTTATCATATTTTTAAATATTTCTTCAAAAATTAACATAAAAAAAAAAAAACATTTAAAAATATAAAAAATAGTAGCCCACCGACATCGGGAACAGGGTCCAGGCTGCCGGCGGTCAGGGCTCCTGAGAGAGGAACCTCCGGACAATACGCGCCGTGTCTAGGAGTACTGCCTTCTGGATCAAGCCCTTGATCCAACTGCCTAACGAGAGCCTCCGCAGATGTTGGTCGAGGCTCTTGGCTATTAAGCCATTGGCCGTCACGACTATCGGCACAATGATTGCTCTATCCACTTCCCACATGTCGACAACCTCGCGAGCCAAGTCAAGATATTTAGTTTGTTTATCTTTCTCAGCTTTCACGAGGTTCTCGTCATGAGGGACCGCTATATCAACAATCATTGTGCGACGCTCTAGTCGATCTATCACCACTATGTCAGGCTTATTGGCAACAATAGTCCTGTCAGTGATGATAGATCGGTCCCAATACAATGTGACGCTGCCATTCTCGAGAACTGGGTCGGGCACATACCTATAGTACGGTACTTCTGATTCAACAAGATTGTATTTAAGAGCAAGTTGCTGATGGATAATCCTGGCTACAAGGTTGTGTCTGTGCAAATAGTCTCCGTTAGCTAAATGAGAACACCCAGAAATAATGTGTCGGATTGATTCTCCGGGCCGGTGGCATGCCCGACAGATGTCAACCGTACCGTCCTTCACAATATATTTCCGGTAGTTGTTCGTCATCATAACTTCGTCCATAATTGCAAAGACAAAACCTTCGGTTTCTCCAAAGAGATCACCAAAGCGTAGCCAGGATACGGACGCTAAAAGATCTACTTCGGGCCCATGTAAGGCCCGGTAAAAGCGCCCGTGAAGCTCCTTGCCCTTCCATACTTCCTTGCGTTCATTAATATCCATTACTATAGGTTTGCGCCAGTTCTCGTTGGCCAAGGAGAGCGGGGTGAGGCCTTTGTCCACCGCCACTACATCTCGGTGCATCCCCACGTCGGTTTCCAGGAAGTATTTCCTGAGACTGCATACCTCACGGTTGTGCAGGGTCTTGGCATTTAAGAAGCCACGACCCCCACACTTCCGCGGGATATACAGCCTCATCACCGATGATCGTGGGTGATGCATCCGATTTGCGGTAAGCAGAGTGCGGACCCTCCTATCCAGGGCGTCGAGTTCCGTCTGAGTCCATTTGAGTATGCCGAAAGAGTACATCAAAACCGGCATGACCCAACCGTTGAAGGCGCGCACCTTGTTCCCGCCTGATAAAAGACTTTTCAGTACTTTATTCAGGCGGCCAAAGAAGCGCTCCCTCAACGATTGTTTCACGTCAGCAGCATTGATGCCCAACACTTCCGACATACCCAAATACTTGTAAGTTTCGGTTGAGCAGAGGGATCTAAGGTGTATGGAATCCGAGAGTTGGGTTCCCACGGATTCCATAATCTCCCCTCGTTTTACATGCATGACTGCACATTTGTCCAAACCAAATTCCATCCTGATGGCACTACTGAAGGTTTCAGTTACCTTCAGTAGCTCCATCAGTTGCAAGTTGTTGGAAGCAAAAAGTTTCAGATCATCCATGTAAAGAAGGTGAGATATGACCTGACCCTCTCTTCTCAACCGGTAGCCTACACCCGAACCCTCCAGCAGTGTGCTGAGAGGGTTCAAGGCTAGGCAAAACCACAGTGGACTCAGACTGTCACCCTGGAATATGCCACGCTCGATCCTTAACGGTTCGCTGTTCTCCGAAACCCGTCGACACCCTGGATAGTGAAGGACCGTCCTCCACTGCCCCATACATGACATCAGAAAGGTGCGCAGAGTTACATCAATTTTATATAGCTCTAGCACCCTCATGAGCCATGTATGCGGCACTGTTATTATTATTATTATTATTTTAATAATAGTGATTAGGTAGTCGTCATTGACCTATTTACATTTTCTAACATAATTTTTCAAAACAACGAAAAACAAAAAAATACCCGTCCAAAATCGATTACTATTGGAATCCTTGAATTAAAAAAAAAAAGATAAGTAATTGTTTTCATTATTTAAAAAATTCTAAAATCAACATCTATCGCGATCTGCAAATTTTTCACTAATGAAAATCGAAAAAAGTTTCTTTGGGTCTTCATTTTGCTGATTATTTCAGGCGAAAGACGTCCGCTGCTGTACATAGGCTTCCCCAAGTATCGCCACAACGAGTGGTCCTATGCGCCTCGCATTCATCGGATTCCCGCGACCTTCACAAGGTCATCGGTCTACCTTGCAGGTGGCCTTTTAACACTGCGTTTTCCAGTGCGGAGAGGGTCTTATGAAGAAATAATAACAGACAGCGCAAAACGCAACAATTAATGGCACAATCACTAGCTACGCCGCCGTAGCCGTAACGCTACGATTTCGTAGCACTGCTACGCCAGTGCTACGAAAATTGTTGTCAATTGCAGAATACTGTTATAATATGAAGTCATCGCCAACTAATCGATGAATCAACTTTAAATTGCTGTATTTTAAGTTGAATTCAAAGTGACCATTTCTATTAAAATGGCCTTAGAAATTATATGACTTGCAATGTAATTTGAACTTTGTCAGGCATGACATAGAGTTTGTATTTCTAAAATTAGTGGATAATTAGTTGGTAAACCACAATAATGCCTTTGCTAATTAGAAACATGTGATTAGTGTGTAATTGACAGATTATCGGTTCATATCCTTGTTACATTATATCATATTTCTGTTTGTGCAAACATTGTTGCAGTATCATTATACTGTGGACACAGTAAACAAAGTTAATATTTGACGATACGATTGGCGTAGGGCCTGACTGCTGTGTTGCGAGTTGCGGGTTTGATTCCCGCCTACCACCAATATTTTATGGCCTTTTACAAAAAATCGAATCAAAATGTTTTTATGGTTTCTCATACACTAAACTATATTACAAGAGGTAATTCTAGTAAGTTATAAAATACACTTGTGTTGGGGCGATCTTGCTATTTCCCATCTGTCCATTTTTTAATACATATTTTAATTTATAATTTAACTAATTTGATAAAAAAAATTATGCATAAGTTGAGTTAATCATTTTGTATGCTTTAGTCTTAAGCAAAACATGTATGATCTAATTTTTAACCCTTATATGTAACACCTTTATATACCATGTTTTAAGCAAATAAATAAAAAAAGACGTGTGGCACTCGGGGACTGCCGCTGTAAAGCTATTGCATAGCATTTTTATCAACTTATGCAATTATAATTATTAATTTATTTTATTTATGCAGTATTTTTTTTCCTTTGTTTTTTTTTTCTTTGATATTAATTGAAGTTACACTTTCACACATTGAATTGAATTTTGATTGATTGTTCACTCATTTGTTTTCTTATTGGTCACCATGCTCAAAAAACAAATGAGTGGGGGGTGTTAGGTTATTATCGTTACGGAATTTCTGGATTCGGTCTCCACGCTCAAGGTCCGCGATAGAAGCTATGCAATAGCTTAATAAATAAAATAAATAATTAAACTTGTAACTGAAAAACATAGGTAGGTTTTAGTCAGTAACAATCTAACACTCTCGCTCCGCCGTAGAGCGGAAAAAGTCGTTTATCACCAAAAAAAAAAAGAAGAAACTGCACCGACTAATTTATATTAACTGACATCCACTTAGTAATCCAGCTATTAAAAAAAACTGAATTTGTGGACGACGAGCAATGGGTAGAATCTGGCTAATAAGTTAAACGACTTAGGTAATTATTAGGATTTAATGAAATCTGATGTAGTCAACACGGGTTCAATAATCAAGGTTGATTAAGAGATAGAGATCATTATTTACTAACAGACGAACCTTATGAAAAGTATTGAATATAAGTATTTTGTAAATGAACTATAGCTTGCCATCTGGCCTTTCAGACCGAGTCCAAGTCATCGACAGCACGTAGTATTCCACGCGCGTCTCAAAGAGATGTCAGCAAACTATAGGAGCTCAGCAGGGTCGAAGCCCATTATGGCCTCGGGGATTTTCTGAAAGAATTACGTGTACCTAAAACGCAAACTGAAGGCCACAGGTGTGATTTTAGACAGCAAAAGTTTGACACGCTCTCGCGCTCTACCGAAAAGCGGAAGAAGTCATTGGACTACTTCCCACCTGATGTTCAGCACACTATTCCAGTATATTTAATGTTATACTTACAATTTCTTTTACTGTTATCTTTTTATGTTCTTAAAAATAACACATCCGTAATATTGAAGACATTATCGTTTACAAAAAAAAAACGCATTTGAAAACATAAATTCTAAATACCATCAAGCATCTTAAATCAGACTCTTATTATGGCGACTAGAAAAATTTGACTGCAAGTAATACCAGTACGTACCTACGTAGTATGAAGTAGTGTTAATTTATGGCAACACTAGCAAAAAAAAATCGTCGTCTTTGGATGATTTCCGACCTAAAAATAAAAACCGACTAATTAATATTGACTGTTATCTAATAACACAGCTATACAAAAAACATTCCACTTATTTATTCTTTCTCCTGTACTTACTAAAAATAACATAATAAATTATTCACTACACAATTTAATAGGACATTAATTAGTGTTATAGCAAGTAAACATCCCGAGAGCCTTCCAGCCGAGTGCCCCAGTGTTGTCAAATATCAAAATATTTCCCGGGATTTAATTAATTTACTCCCATATTAAATTATCCTTAAACTTTGCTGACGTGAAGTGTGTGTTGTCGGTGTTTACAGGTGAACAGAATGTATGTGGGCTCAATTAGATAGAGGATTTGAACTCAATTGTGGTTTGTCCTTCGAAATTTGATAAGCCATGTTACAGGAGGCAATAGAATATCAGGAGACCATTTCTCGTGTTTGGAAACGTTCAAAATGTATTCGAAAGGATATTGACAGGGTTTGAACTAAATGCTCCTGTCCAGTAGTATCGTAGGTTTAATTTACATTAAAAAAAAATTGGTCCCAGGAAAAGCAAATAAAAACAAGTTTTGTTTTTAATAAATATTTTTCATCTCTAAACAGTGACCAAAGACATGACAAAAATGATGTTTAATGATAGATGTATTCTTTATTGTACACCAAAAATAAAAGTTACATCAGGAATGACACAATGATAATAATGATTTAAATATATTTTTAATAGATTGTCACAGAGTTACAGACTGAGATGGGTAAGGCTTAAAAGCACCCAAACCGAGATACATTTCCATACATCTTTGTTTAGATATTATAGAAAGAACTTAGACCGTTCATAATATACTGATAAATTAAAAAAGTAACAGAAATACAACTATAAAAGCCTCCCACATTTAATGGATATGTCGCAGTAAGATAGATAAAGCCGTAATATAGTTATATCCCTAGGGATATAATTATATACCGTAACATAGTTATACGAAAGCGATTCTTAACTATCTCACTAGGAATATAATTATATAACCGCCGAAGTTTAGTGATATACTTATATTACTAGATTAAGTTCAGTGTTATAAATATATTAGGGTTTGTCTCAAAAAAGTCACATTTATATCATATTGTCATCATATTGTAGTATATTAAAGCTTATTTATTCTCAAACATTTTTGAAAACTTGAAAAATTTCAAAAGAGAAAAAATTTCTTTTTTGAGACAGACCCATTACTTGATTAAGCTTAATGAAATAGAAATCTACTATATATAATTAAATAAAACAAAATTTTATTGGTTTTATCTTTATTAATAAATCAACTTTATGTATCCTACAGTTAGTTACAATACTTTGTGACATTAACACTTATTAAAGTAATTATAATTAAAACGATCATATTGGAATTTAAACATTAACAATACAATTAAAACTAATCAAAGATTAAAAATCTTTTAAAGCCAAACACTTTTGAGATATCTTTATTTCTTTTCAACAAGTTGAGATCTTGGTTTCTTTAAAAGTATTTTTTTAATTTTTGTTCAGACAAAAAGAGGAATCATGACATCTAGAATTACATAGCACTGAATGCTTCTTACAGGCACATCTTTTAGTAGAACACTGTATATTCGATTTTTTACAGGAACATTTTAACAATTTTTGGCATATTTCTCTCAGTGACAAGTTTTCATTTGGTATAGAATCATTCAAAGTAATATAAAGCGCGCCGCCTGCGCTGCACACTCCGAAAGCTATTTCACTAAACTTAATCTAGTAATATAAGTATATCACTAAACTTGGACCGTTTTATAACTATATTCCTAGTGAGATAGTAATGAATCGCTTTCGTATAACTATGTTACGGTATATAATTATATCCCTAGGGATATAACTATATTACGGCTTTATCTATCTTACTGCGACAGATATTCTGAATGACAACAGATTTTCCAAACTTACTGACTATGACTAATACCACAAAGATACCACTCATACAGTTTTTTATATACCAAAACTCTCTATAATCGGTTAATATTTAGAGGTTGTTCAACGCTTATAAAGTTTTCTTGATGACTTACTGTTGGCTTTGCGCAACCTTTTAAATAGCAACAGATTATAGCGATTTTTGGTATAAGAATTCGAGCAAAGTCAAACGAATATTGAATATTACACATCTTTACACATCTTTGGAATTCTTGGCTTTTCTCCAATATGCATTTAAATCTTCTTCATGAATTACTCTATTGGTAATAACGACAAAATCTGTTCAATAGTTCTTGAGCTTATTGCGTTCTTGGAGCTAGATAGACACAATGATGACTTAGTTTTACAATAATTTAGGGAAAAATAATAGCTCTTAGATATTTTGTTTTATAACAAGTAGCAAAGAGCCAGAGACAGAAACTGGTGGAGGAATATCATAAAAGATAAAGTGATGAAGCAAGGAGGTCACGACCCTCAGCATTGAGGAATACGACGTAAGGAGGAGGACAAAGACTCAATAGCTTCTGGACACAACACTCTCTAGGGGCTATATTTCACCGAGATACCATAGCGGCGCGACCTGTCGCCACTATCAACAAAATGTATACAGCTCTATAGAGAGTTACTCACCTGGTGTCGTTTGGTTGCGCAACCAATTTGGTATCGCGACCAGTTCGGACGTGTGGCGACTCTGGTGTCTGTATGGTATCTGGTTTAGTAGCTTAGCGCTATATTTCACCAGGACAAAGTCGCGGTGCAACTGGTCACGCAGGCATGTCATCCCGGTGAAAAATAGCGCTAAGAACTACAAAAATTTCATTCACATTCGCATGATATAACACAAAAAAAGATTCAGACTTCTAAAAAGTCACTGCACATGTTAAAAGGTTTGAAAATGTTCACAACCGAAAACAAAAGAGCGCCTTGCATCACAAAAAAATTAAGGCACTAAAAAACATATTTTCAAAGGAGCCGAGCTACAGGATTGAAGATAACTATCTAGAATTCAGAAGCAAGCAGAGGTCTTTGAGAGACGGTGGACTGAGATCTTTGTGTTTCTTTTTCTCCATTTTAGCGGCCTAGTTCCGGAGTCGTGCTTAACAGGCACTATTAGCTGAGATGCAAAGAATGGATGCCTTGTTCGTGTTCCGACATGCCGCTAGTACATATGTCTCGAAACGTGCAATGTTTTCTTGAATTGACATTGTGCAAATTACAAAGAGGGAAAATTTGTATTTTTGTGTGTATGTTTGTAATGAATAAACTCAAAAACTACAGTGCCGATTTCAAAAATTCTGTCATCATTGGAAAGCCGCAATCACCCTGAGTAACATAGGCTATATTTATTGCCCGTGCGAAGCCATGACAGGCCGCTAGCTTGCAAAAAATTGTATTTGTATATTACTATTGCACATTGCGAGGTAAAGATAGTCATTCGAGGTAGTAGTAAATGGAATCGAACGATTTTAGAGTGGCGTCCGCTTAAAAAAAAGAACGAAAAAACCTTCGTACTTCACACAATCGTATAAACTAAAATATGATAATCTGTGCAAGGCAAAAAATACGCCTAACTTAGCATTTGTTTTTTTTAGGCTAGAAATTAACCAATGATTTCTCTCTTTCTTGGGTGGAGCGAGAGGGCGTGTCACTGACTAAAACTCACTCTTAAGTTCCTTTTTTGCCTTTGTTTCAGGACCCCTGGTTCTCTTTTACACAACTTTTGCAAAATAACTATTGCTACGCAGGTTCAACACAAACTAAGCTCAATTTCTGGTTTGCAAGGCAAGTTAAGCTCTAAAAACTGGCTATATTGCTGACAAGACCTCAGACACTTCAAGCTATATTGGCAATACTGAGCACTCGAATAGCCAGTTTTATTGCGTCTTCAATATTCAAAGCCGACTGATAAATGCGAAGTGATCGAATGTCAGAAGTGTTGGCGTCAGAGTACCTAGGTACTTAGGATTTAATGAGCTTTCTCCAGTTTGAGTATTGGCTTAAACGATGTATCTCCGAATTTTCACACCAGTTGCATGCGTCTCAATTTTTTTTAATGATACTGAAAGAGGAGCAAAAAGGTAAAGTTTGTTTTTTGTTTGTAGCAGGTCTATCTCTGAAAGTACTGGTCCGATTGCTACAATTTATTCACCGATGGAAAGCTGATTTATTCCTGAGTGACACAGGTTACATTTTATGTGCGTGGGTGAAGATGCAGGCAAAAGCTAGTGTCGAATGTTGAATATATATTATAAAGAGGTATAGTTTGTTTTTTTGTTTGTAGGAGGTAATCTCTGGAAGTACTGGTCCGATTGCTAAGATTTTTTCACAGATAGAAAGCTGCTTAATTCTTGAGTTACATAGGCTATATTTTATGTGCGAAGGTGAAGCCGTGGGCAAAACCTAGTGTTAAATAAATGTATGAATACGTGGCCAGTTGTGATTCTGCTATTAGAATTAAAACTAAAAGTGCTTTGAAAACGTTGAAGGAGATCTTCGTAAGGGAATCG
This sequence comes from Mythimna ferrago, assembly GCA_910589285.2. NCBI lineage: Eukaryota > Metazoa > Arthropoda > Insecta > Lepidoptera > Noctuidae > Mythimna > Mythimna ferrago. The sequence goes on from OU342682.1 coordinate 2,569,877, forward strand.
GCATGTCCTAGAACCGAAAAATCAAAGACATGTGACATCCACCAATCGGCATTGTGCTTGCTGGGTGGATTACGAACCATTCCCTGTCATAGAGTGGAGACCTGAGGCCCAGCAGTGGGAACATTATAAGTCAGATTTTGTTTTATGTTTAAGCATAAGAATTAAACTGAAGAAACGTCAAAGAGTGACTAGTTGAAACAAATCTTGTTTCAACTGGATAAAAATAAATAAAATCTTCAAATCTATATTTAATTTCCTGATACGGTAGATAAACAATTATGAAAACTGCTCATAAGATGGCGTTCTTCAACCCCCGTTAAACTCTGTCAAGCGCATTTTAGTATCGGATCGTAAGGCGATGTGCCATCAGTACATGGAGGACATCCCACTTTTAGGCACAAAACGATTCGGAAACACCTTCATTGCACATGCAATCTGAGGGTATTTAAGTGTAAATTAGTGTCTTCTAGACAAGCGTACTCTAACGTAGACTGCATCTTACAAGTTATCATTAAATGAGGTAGTGATAAAACGTAAGCTTATCACTAATAAAAAAAACTGGGCAAGTGAGAGTCGGACTCGCGCATTGTGAGTTCTGTACAAACATATCTATGTAAACAGTTCAGTTCCCGAAAGGAGTTACGAAGATTTTTCCGAATCGTAAAAACAGTTTATTTTTATGTGACAACTACACAGTTTTCATATTTTTTTCTATTCTTTGTGCTATGAGATCTTGTTTCATGCAAAATCGCTGGATTCTAGGTCAACGAGAGGTCCCTATGAATTTTGATTCCCTTGAGACTGATGAAATATACGTTATCTGCGACATAACCGACCGTATCTTTTTTTTTCGTCAACTCAGAAGTCTAATTTTTTCACAGCTTAAAAGGGCCGCATACCTAAGGTTTTAATTTCAACTAGATACCTCTGCGCGTTCCCGAGATAAAGGGTTTTAACAGACAGATAGACGACAAAGTGATTTTATAAAGGTTCCGGTTTTCCCTTTTGAGGTACGAAACCCTAAAAATTACTTCTAATTTTCCTAATAAAAATCACCACAATTCAAAAACATTTAAGTTTTTGAAAGTTTAATAGACGGTAAAGGCTCGCGTGCTGCTAGAGGTATTAATATTTCCAATCGCTGACACCGCGGGCGAGCCAACTCTTTCATTGCGCCAAGCAATTAAGTTGGTTCGTTCAAAATTTACGAACACTGTACTGCGTTGCGCCAAAATTACTTTTAGGGCCATCGGCCACAACCAAAAAATGCTGCCACTGGAATATTTCCTATAGTTGTCATACATTTTATATGAATTCACCGCACACGGTTGACGCCGGTGACCACTACACGCTACAAATCATGCTGCTTGCTTTTTGTGGCCTGCACTGGCCACTAAACGTCGATACAAAAAGCCGTCACACACCACTCACGCACATAAACCTTTTTCGTCAAGGTAAGATACTGCGCGTATGGGTTAAAAAAAGTAGCAGTCACCGGCCACAAGTGGCTGTTGTGCGCTCAAACTTCCGTTTTGGCCACTTCTAGCTTTTCGCGGCGGCGTTTGTGGTTGTCGCGTGTGGTCCGTATGTGGCGACCCTTAGTCTTATGATCCAAGTTTGTGTTCTTGGTATTTTCTGCATGTGAAGTTTGAGGAATTTGTGATGTGATTTCTTGAAGAGTTAAGTTGAGTTGTGTAGCAAAGGATAGTTGAAGAAGACTGTTTTCATTTTAAAGTGCTATTAAATGTAGGTAAAGGAAGAAATTCAAATATTGTTTGTAACAAAATGCAAATAGACTCACCTATCTATAATACAGAGCACTACAGTAACCGCAGTTATACAAGTTTTTGAGCAAGCATGTTGTATGATTAAGTTCGCTTTGATTTAATTCATTGTTATATTTAACTTAAACAATTCGTTTACCAATTATGTGTATTTAAATACTAGTAATTAGTTTAGATATCAAGCAAATTGCTTTCGATCCCAGCTTCGCCCGCGTACATAAAATATAGCCTATGTTACTCAGGAATAAAGCAGCTTTCTATCGATGAAAAAATTTTAGAGTAAAAAAACAAATTTTACCTCTTTATAATATTAGTGTAGAAGTGCAGATAACAGTTTGTCTGAAATAAAAGTTTTCTAATGAATAATAATATTCTGGCTTATGAGCCTATTATTTTGGTTTGGCCAGTACAATAAAATAGTTAGTTCTGTATACCCCCTCGAGCAATAGGGGTTAACGACCTGGAAAATTGCGGTGTTTACGTAAATCACCAAATAAATATTTTTTTTTTCTTTATTTTTCTATGAAAAACAAATATTATTAACATATATATAGAAACCAAAATTTTCGACCAAATAAATTTCGTAAAAACGTGTGTTCAAAAAGAAAATTAAGCGTTTTTCAAGGACATTCATGTTGTAAAGACGTATGTACAATCGGTTCTTGCGGGGATACACAAGACTAGTAGCTACCTTACCAGCACAATCTTACTAACCTTGTTTGTAAAACAAGCTTCATGTGTTATGTCCAATATATCTGTTTAAATGCAAAATGTTAGCAAAAATACTTTTTTTATGTATCATCAAATAACTGTTCGCGCTCTGAGTGAAACTCGAGGTAGTGTCAGACTTTTTACCGACTATACTAAGCCTTCCGTTGTTCCAGGGTCGGGATAATTTAGCAAAAAGATTCTTGATTTTTTTCTTTGAAGATAATTTTAATCATTTTAAGGCTAGTAGTAAATATAAAGGATTTTTTAATATCTTTATTAAGGCCATCATAGCAAATTTTGAATTTTAAGTTATTTTAAATGAATGAATTGTAATATATTTTATAGAACTCTTGATGAATACGATTATATTTAGCGTATTTTACACAAATGTTTAAAATGTAAAAAGAGTCACAAAATATCACAAAAGAGTTCACTAAACTCGACACCTCTATTGAAACACAAAATGTTACATATTGTTACGTACGTGGGTAATCAAATGCCGATTTACTAAGAGACAACTTTATTCACCACAAACAATAAGAAATTAGTCCAGTCAACAATAATCCGAATCGCAATTAACACTAGAGTACCGTTACACTATCGCTTAGGTCGTTAGATAAAATCACTTCAGTACTAGGGTAGTTCGCTCTTGATCGCAGTCGAAATCACAACTGACTCGCTTCCGGCCGGGGGCTCGTATTTATATGCGGAGCCAAGAAAATTCTAGATACCGACTTCCCACGAACGATCCAGAATTCCAGAACAATTGAATCGCTTCTCGAAGTCATAAATTATTTTTATTACTCGTGGTAATAAGAGTCACTTTCATGCGAATTTCGACTCTATTGTTAACGTCGGAGAGTACCATTTCCTATAAATACCTAACTACTACTTGTAAGTACTTTGTGGATGTTTCGAGATTTTTCTAAGTCTGGGTACGTACAACCATTCTAGACCTTTCGAACAGCAATGCGTTTTAATTATTACGTGCTACTCTTTATATTCTCGGAGATATGGCGGGTTCACGTTTAATGGCGTAACAGTGCCCCCCTCTTAGTCATGCTCGTCCCGAGCATTATTAGATCCGTGATACGGCGCCAATCTATCCACATGGACAACCTTGGGTTTCCCTCTTAGCCCTTTCTTGATGCGGTAGGTCACGTCATTAATCCTTGTTAACACGGTGTAAGGTCCCTCCCATCGAGCTTGGAGTTTCGGCGACTTCCCTTTCCGTCGAAGCGGGTTGTGGAGCCAGACCAGTGTACCTTCCTCAAATCCCTTGGCATTGGCATTACGGTCGTATCTAGTTTTCATTTTTTCGCTGGTGTTCATGCTATTCTCACGAACTCGTTTATGCACTTCGTCCAATTGATCTTGAAGGTCACTTACGTAGTCCGTAACTGGCTTAGTCTTGTCAGGTGGCACGCCAGTTATGGCATCGACTGGAAGTCTCATCTCCCTGCCGAAATTCACTCTTGCTGGGGTATGTCCCGTGCTATCATGCACTGCCGATCGGTAAGACATCAGAAATAGTGGAATATACTGGTCCCAGTCCTTCTGATGGTCATCGACAACCTTAGCCAGGTGATTCTCCAGGGTTTGGTTAAACCTTTCCACCATTCCGTCCGACTGAGGGTGCGCAGGTGTTGTGCGTGTCTTATAAATTCCCAGAAGTGTACACATTTCCTGGAACAGCGCAGATTCGAAGTTACGGCCTTGATCGGAATGGATTTCCAAAGGTGCGCCATACCGACATACTACTTCTTCGACCACCTTCTTTGCCACTGTCGTCGCTTCCTGATTGGGTATGGCGAAGACTTCGGGCCACTTTGTGAAATAGTCCTGGATCACCACTATGTACTTGTTTCCGTCATTTGTAACTGGAAAAGGTCCAGCAACGTCAATGGCAATGCGTTCCCACGGGGCTCCCACATTGTACAGCTGAAGCCTGCCCCTGCTTCTAGTCTGTGGTCTTTTCACTGATGCGCACGCTGTACATTTCCGACACCATTGCTCACTTTCAGTAGAGTTTTCTTGATGCCCAGGTGTCCTCCAGAAGCACCATCGTGTATTTCCTGTAGCAGGGGGACTACTTCACACCGTGGCACTATCACTTGTGTGGTCACCTCCTTGCCATCGTTCGATTCCCATTTCCTACAAAGCACATTATTTTCTAGGACTAAACTGTCCCACTGTGCCCAGTAGCTCTTTGTGACGGGACTATGTGACGATACTTCACTCCACTGGGGCCTAGTTCCGCTACGCTTCCAGTCCAGTATAGGTCGAATATCGTCATCTTCTTCCTGGGACTTCTTGAAGTTGCCTTCAGCCCTAATTAAATTAACGTGTCCTCGGGCTTCATTCTGCTGGCGGTGCCTGCAGTCCTCATTACATTGACGTCTTGACAGGGCGTCAGCATTGTTATGCCCTTTTCCATTGTGTACTTGATTGATGGTGATGGTTGGGGCCTTCAGTTGACCAGCCAGCACCCGCCCCGCGGCCCTGGCGACATTTAGTTTAACGACTCCTCGTTGACTTGAGTTCCAGAGTCCACACTTTCCCTCTTTTTCTTAGGACAATCGGTGCGAATGTGTCCTTTTTCTCTGCACCCGTAACACGTTGGAATATAGCGGGACTGTGCTGGAGAAAGAGCCCCTACTTCTCGGTGACGTGGTTGCACTGAAGGCGAGACCACTACTTCCCGAACTCTGTGCGTACGAGAATCTTTTCGTACCGCTTCCACTTCCAAAGCATGAGCCATCGCACTCTTTAGAGTTTGGTGGTGTCCGAGTCGCACCGTAGCCCTGACTTCAGGATCCCGTAGACCGTCGATGAAAGCTTGCACCAGATTTACTTCCACCATCTCTGGTGTCATCGACATGTAAGCACGCCGGACCAGCCGTTCGACCTCGACTCCCCATTGCTGGAGGCTCTCGTTCGACCTCTGCGTTCTCTCGCGAAGTTGCGCGCGGAAAACGTGCTCGAGGTGCTTGTCTCCATAGCGAGTGTCTAATCCCTCCATAAGACGCTCCAACGTCCTGCTGTTCGGAGGAAGGTTCTCTAGGACCAGCAGGGCATCCCCTCGTAGAGCCAAAGTTAATGCCGCAAAAGACTGCTTTTCATCCCAGCGGTTTGTTTCGACCAATGTCTCGAATTGGTACTTAAATGCCGTCCAGGAAGACGTGCCATCAAAACGCGGCACATCAAATTTTGCGGCGGATGCACAGGGAGCGTGCGATGGTGAGCCGACAACAACGGATTCGCGTGCTTCGAGCTTGACGATTTTTTTGTTGATGTCCAGCAGGCGATCTTCGTGGCCATCAATCCTTGTTTCGAGGCTATCAGCTCGGGCGGAAACCTCCTTGACCTCCAAGGTGAGATTCTTTACCTTCTCGCCCAACGTGACGAGGCCGTGGTCGATTTTATCGAGGATCAGGTTCTGCTTAGCCTCCTGATCGCGGCGAGCGGCTTCCTGTTCGCGGCGAGCTTCTTCCTGGTTCGCTGCGATTAGGTCCTGAAGCTTACGCTGGTTGGCCTCTTGTTCGCGGCGAGCGGCTTCCTGGTCGCGGCGGACAGCTTCCATACTAGCTTGCATGGCGGCCAACACCGCAGCGAGGTTCAATTCCGAGGATGGTCCTGTTGGCGCCTCAGCAGCTTCTGTTGCTACCATACCAGCCTGATCTTCCTCCTCCATACGATGACGCGCAGCATCCATCTCCATTTGCCTTCTTGTTCGTGGTCGCTGTTCGTCGTCTCTCGGTGTTAATGGCATTTCACTTCTGACACCAGTTGTTACGTACGTGGGTAATCAAATGCCGATTTACTAAGAGACAACTTTATTCACCACAAACAATAAGAAATTAGTCCAGTCAACAATAATCCGAATCGCAATTAACACTAGAGTACCGTTACACTATCGCTTAGGTCGTTAGATAAAATCACTTCAGTACTAGGGTAGTTCGCTCTTGATCGCAGTCGAAATCACAACTGACTCGCTTCCGGCCGGGGGCTCGTATTTATATGCGGAGCCAAGAAAATTCTAGATACCGACTTCCCACGAACGATCCAGAATTCCAGAACAATTGAATCGCTTCTCGAAGTCATAAATTATTTTTATTACTCGTGGTAATAAGAGTCACTTTCATGCGAATTTCGACTCTATTGTTAACGTCGGAGAGTACCATTTCCTATAAATACCTAACTACTACTTGTAAGTACTTTGTGGATGTTTCGAGATTTTTCTAAGTCTGGGTACGTACAACCATTCTAGACCTTTCGAACAGCAATGCGTTTTAATTATTACGTGCTACTCTTTATATTCTCGGAGATATGGCGGGTTCACGTTTAATGGCGTAACAATATATAAAACCAATCCACAAACCTATAAAAAAAAAAACAAAAACTATAGAAGCGAATGCAGGATCAAAACGTAAATAAAACTACAAGAAAAACATGAAAACATGTTTGCACGCTGCGCAAAATCAATCTCTGGTAGACACAAAACAAAAATCTATCGGACAGAAAAAAACCTGAAGCAATATAGAAGCGGGTAAAAGAAAGGTACCCACATTAAACGGGGTGCCCATTTTAAACAAGGTATCCATTTTAGATCGGTGCAAGTACAAACAGAGGGTTAGGTTAACGAAGCGGCCCTTGATTGCTTTTTCATTGGCACCAGTATCACACAAGCACAGGACTACATTCGATAGGTGTTCTTACTTGTTTTTTGATACGTGATACTAGGATTTCCTATTACTTTTTAGCGTCTGTGAGGGTTTGTTGTTAAAATGATAAATTATTTTTATTTTGCAAATAGATTTTAACCTTTCGAATATCGAATTAGAGACGCAATAGAAAGAAAATGAGAGATCAAACGCCGGCGTTCGCTTGGGGTTTAATAAATTAAAAGACATTTTTACACGTTTTGTCAGTTCAAACTGAGAAAAAATAATAATTAATAAAGTTTAAGAAGAGTTTTTTGACGCCATATTTTAGTTTGATTTTAGTTGGTTGTAATTAGCGTAGGGTTTTATTATTATTATTTTTTTTAATTTACTGTAATTATAGTTTTTAGTTGTGTATGTAATATGTTAAATTGATTTAAATAAAATGTATTTCATAAAAAAAAAGTTTAAACGTTTTATTATTTGATTAGATACTCTAGCAGTTATTAGATACTTAATGCGTGTTTGAAATAGTTTGAGGACTTTTAGTCCGTCCAACTGATTTTTAAAGCAGGTGATGAAGGAGAGATTTTTATACAGCTTTTCCATTGCTTTACTTTGGCTACGAGTATTTACAAAAAATACCAAACTGATAATACTTAATAAAGTCCTTTTGCAATCAGGTTTTCTCTAGTTTGACCTTATATATATCAATAAAAAAATGTTAGTAAAATTATGAGATTTTAGTAAATTATTTTTATGGCCTTGTGTGTTTATACTAACTTTGGCTCGGGTTACATAACCCTTATGGGTTCGTATTTCCCGCATTTATATTTCTTAGTATTCATATATAAGACATCTACGAAACTTTAGATTTTAAAAAATAATCGATTGTTTTTATTCTACGATTTTCACACAACGCCATCTAGTCCTAAACTAAACAGAATTTGTGCTTTGAGAACTTGACAACTAATAACACACATTTATATATTTCTAAATACATACATATTTATAGATAACATCACACAAAAAAATTTCTTGAGTTGGAATCGAACCCATGACCTCCGGCATAGCAGTCAAAGCCACAGTGACATAGACTAATATGCCAGTCAAATTTCAATGATAAATGATAAATGATCTTTATTTTGCAAGTAGGTTTTATAAAAACACTTTTACACGTCAATTTTTTTTTTGTCAATTAATGCTAGATGAGGCCGGTGTTTCCTAACTGACTACCCTGAGAAGAAACACCGAAACAAACTCAGGGGTCAAAGTCTCTTTTAAAGTCCATACAGCAAAACATGTAATGGTCAAATCATATGAGAACCGTGCAGATTGAGCCTGAGATGGTCTTTTGAAGAAAGAACCACACAGTTCTAAGTGGACCTGTCCAGTCAGTGCAAGCATTTGTCAGTATGCGTGTAGCTCAACTCAGGACTACTAAGGAGCTCAACGACTTGACGAACAATGCCAAAGAAAGGACATTTGGGTAGGCCACATCAAATACTCAAAACTGCCAGACATCATGTGAAAATAAAAGAAAAGGAAAGAGTAATCCACATAGTTCTCACATTCACAATAATAAAATTTACAAAAGTGTAAATATTGCAAATTGTAAAAAAAAAAAAAAAAAAAAGTATATAAATAAAAATTCAGTCAAATAGTAAAAATAAACATGTCATAATTGTAAAAAAATAATAATATACCGTGAAACCGGCCATCATTGCCCGCATTTCCACGTATTTTTGAGATTTTGCAAAAAATATTCACCAGAACTCGTAATAAAGTCGACCATGGTAGCAATTACTGTTAAAGGCCTAAAATCACAAAATAAAGTGTTTCTAACTTTAACAGAATCCAAGAAAAAGGCGCCTAAATAGCCGGGCAAAATTATACGCACAACCGTCCAACATTGCTCAACCTTAATTTCTCTAAAATTATCAGTTCTAAAGCTTGGGTAATAGGGTATGTTTTAGTGAATTATGCAAAGTTGCCATCCTTCGTGTTCAATATGTCAAAAACATATTACTTTTTATTTTACTGAGGTGGGCAATGTTACACTACACACCAGGGACTTTTTCATACATAGTAAAACAGTGGATTAGGGTTGATACATATTAATGTGATAAATAATAATCTGTTCAAATATAAACTCTTTTATTATCAATAATCAGTCAAGTACAATCATTGTAAATTGCAGGTATAAAACTTGAAACAAAAACATAAACATTTTTTTTTACATTTTCAACCGCGAGCTGTAACATCTCTTCTAAATAATTTTTATAGGGCCGAGACCCGAGGACTCTGCGATTTCTTTTCGTAGGCTTTCCCATACTGCAACCAAACAAACTAAATGTAGGTACCTAGTTTATATTTGTCAACTGAGTGCTGATGGGTGCCAACCCTAACATTATTTTTGTAGTGGGCAATGTTGTCACTCTTATGTTCGCGCAAATTCGGGAATCATTGCCCACTCCATTATCTTCAAGATTTTATGTTGTAAAGGTCTTAAAGTAGCATTAAAATGAAGCGCGATATTTATAATTACTCTGATATTAAAATAACTTACCTGAGAGATGTAGTACGCTGACAGTAAGTAAAAACATAACACAAGATTTTGGCACCACCTCACACTAGTCCTCCTTTCAACATGTCTCGCTGACAACTGAGTGAAGTTAGCACCGTTGCTAATATTTAATGTTGCCAGAAAAATGTTTAAATTTACCCTAAAAATTAGATAATTTTGTCAGCTAAATACAATTATTTACAAATCATTATTTTAGTTATTTTTCGTGTTCGGGCAAACATATCCGCTAAGGGCAATGATGGCCGGTTTTACGGTATATATATATATATATACAATATCATAATTGTAAAACAACAACAATCGTCAATAAAAAAAGGCAGTTAAAACAAAAAAACATTCAAATGATAACAATTATAGTGAGTAGGTATTGGAGCAGGTCAATCCCAAGCCGTTTTATCCTCGAGATACTCTTTTACAGTATAAAAAGCCTTTTGGCAAAGTTTTCGCTTTACAAATGTTTTGAATTTATTAATGCTAAGTTCTTGAATAGGACTGGGAAGCTTATTATAAAAATGTATACTTTGGCATCTAAATGAGCGTCCTATTTTTTTGAGCCTGGTTGCAGGAACCACTAACTTGTGTTTGTTCCCAGTATTAACGTTATGAATATCACTGTATTTTTTAAACATGTTTTTATTTTTATGAACATACAAAATATTGTCATAGATATACTGAGATGGCACAGTCAAAATATTAATATTTTTAAATTTATCTCTGAGGGAGTATCTGGGACTTAATTTATAAATTGCACGAATGGCCCTTTTCTGCAAAACAAAAATCGTTTGGATATCGGCGGCATTTCCCCATAATAGAATACCGTACGACATGACGCTATGAAAATAACTGAAGTAAACTAAACGGGCTGTCTCTAAGTCAGTTAGATTTCAAATTTGCCTAACAGCGTATGCGGCAGAGCTAAGTTTTTTCGACAACTTATCTATGTGAGGGCCCCACTGAAGCTTAGCATCAAGAGTTATACCCAAGAACACTGTAGTGTCTTCAGGACTCAATTCTTTACCTTTTATTAGCACACTAGTTTCTACCTGCCTTACGTGAGGCATCGTAAATTTAACAAATTTGGTTTTCTTTTCATTAAGGAGCAGGTTATTGACATTAAACCAGTGTACTATTTTTGAAAGGGCGTTATTTATGTCATCAGTAACCGGCTGCTGACGTTTAAGCTTAAACAAAAGCGAAGTGTCGTCTGCAAACAACACTATATCATGGTTATCCTTTATGAGGTATGGCAAGTCATTTATATAAATAAGAAATAAAAATGGACCAAGAATCGAGCCCTGGGGCACACCCATTGATACTGCAGACCCGGGTGATCTTTTTCCGTTTACATCAACTCTCTGAATCCTATCACTCAAATAAGAAGTAAGAAGATCCAGAGAGGAATTCCGGATCCCGTAATGGTGTAGTTTCCTGATTAATGTTTCATGGAGAACGCAATCGAAAGCCTTGGACAAATCACAAAAAATGCCCAGGACATCGCATTTGTCTTCCCATGCATTATAAATATGGCCTAAAAGTTCAATCCCGGCATCGGTTGTTGAACGACCCCTTGTAAAACCGAACTGTTTATTATGTAACAACTTATGTCTATTAAAAAATATTTGTAATTGATGTAAAATTAGTTTCTCAAATATTTTACTAAAGGTGGGTAGCACTGAAATAGGTCTATAATTTGTGGGGTCAGATGTACTACCCGTTTTAAACAATGGTATTATTTTACTATACTTCATTAAATCAGGAAACTCGCCACGATCAATACAATTATTAAAAATAAGTGCTAAACTAGGAGCTACAACCTTTATAATGGACTTTACAACATCCACAGAATTTCCCCATAAATCTGTGGTCTTTTTCACATTCAAAGTGTTAAAGGTTTTAATTATATCCACATATGTCACATGTTCGAAATTAAAATCTGAATCACAAACTTTAACATTTTCTTTAAGCAGAGACTCTGCAGCAGTGGGTGATGAGTTCAGAGATTTAGTAGTTAATATGGGGATCTCTGAAAAGAACTTTTCAAAAGCTGCAGCAACTTGTGAGTCCGATTTGATCACACTGTCATTAATTTTAAGGCTATATTCACTACATGGTTTTGTAGATCTTCCAGTTTCACTGTTTATAATATTCCAGGTTGTTTTAATTATATTATTACTATTTTTAATTTTGGAACTCAAGTAGCGCGATTTTGCAACAGAGCATACTTTTTTGAATAATTTTGAATACTTTCTAACATACAAACTAAACTCGGCGGTGTTTACAAGAATTTTTTCATCATACAATTCATAGAGTCGCGTTCTACTTTTATGTATACCAATGGTAGCCCATTCACTGAAAGATACATTACTATTAACCGATATAGTTTTGGGTATAAAAGTGGAATTAAATTGCTTACAGTACATATTAAAAAAAGATTCATATTGTTGATTCAGATCATCTAATGTTGACAAAGCTGGTAAATTATTAATTAGTTTAGTTTTAAAAGTTTCTAAGCGATTTGCAGTTTTCGGGTTAACAGTGATATTCTTTTTAGCCACTATGATGTTTGGAATTTGAAAAGTAATTAATTGCCCACAATGATCAGAATCTAGTAAATTTATAATGTCTTTATGGCTAGGTACAACATCGGTATAAATATTATCTATGCAAGTGGCACTAGTAGGAGTTATTCTTGTAGGCTCTAAAAATAAATTAACAAGATTGTAGGACTGAAACAAACTTATAATTTTGCTACTTAGAGCTGAATTTTCTAATAAATTAACATTAAAATCACCACATGTGATTATGTACTTGTTTGAATTACAAATCTTGTGAAACACTTCATCCATTACCTTTTCAAAGCAGTCATACAATCCGGAAGGGGGTTTGTAAACACTTAATATAATAAACTGCTCCAACTCAACACAGGCTATTTCAATTGACCGCTCAACAGATAGACTCACAATATCCTTACGTTCCTTAAATTTAATGTGGTTACTAACTAAAATCAATGAGCCACCACGTAAGGCATTAGTTCTGCTGAATGAACTACCAACCTGGTGGTTATTAAAATTGAACATGAGCTGGTGGCTTTTAAGCCAATGTTCCGTTATACAAAGAATATCAATATCATTACAATTAAGGAATAGCTCTACCTCTAAATCTTTATTCATGAATCCTTGAATGTTTTGATGCACCAGGTTGATACTATTATTTATTTATTTATTATTTATTTATATATACTTTATTGCACATCAAGATTATAAATTAACAAAAAGGAAACTAGGGATTTATTGATTTCAAGATTTGATTTGAATGATTTTTGTTTATCAGTAAATTCGTGCTAGAGATTGACTCTGTTGTCTCAATTTCTAATTTAAATTAATATTAATGTCAATATTTGATGCCAACTTATTGGCATAATCAATTATCAAGTCATTGCATTGCTCAACAGGAGCAAGTTGTTTAGCCAAGTTCTTGGCTGAAATAAAAAAATAATATGATAGCGACATAGCTATCTGTCTCTTACAAAATTTGGAAAGATAGTAATTATCAGCAAGATATCTTTTGTCAAATATAATCTTTTGTCAAATAATAGTTAGTACCAACATAATTGTTGGTGTCAATTAAATGGAATAAATTATTATTTAATATCAAATTGTACAATGTCATATTAATCTTATGTCTAATGCAATTTTCTTCCTGTGGCAAACTTAGGCTGTAGGGGAATGTAAACATCACAATTTTTCCCACACTCAGGTTACTTAAGGTACTATAATATTGGAGTAATTCTCCTCTATTCACATTTCCCCTATTACCAATAAAAATTAAAAGTATAGCATCCTGGTTAAATTTACATTTTATTATTTCTTTCATTATATCATATAAGGAACAGCCAGGCATACAGTTGTTTATAATTGAGTGTCCTGGATATTCGTTTGTCAACAAATGGCCTAAGTCTTTTCCAATTTCATCACAAAAAATTACTATTTCCCTATTTGAGAACTGTTGTGAAAAGCAATTAGTTATTTCAACTGGCAAACTGACACTAGACTGGGGTAAGGTGGTATCACATATTGACAATGAATGGCCCGGCGCAGATGTAATAGATGTAGTTTGACAATGCTCACAATTGGGTTTTTGTGAGCTCACCAGCTCATTCATTGCCAATACATATTCCTTCATTTGGTTTTCAGACGCTGTATATTTGATGGACATTAAAATAAGTTTGTGTTGTAAGCGGTTCAGCTCACTTTGCAAGTCTTCAGTGTCAGATTGGTATTTCTTAGTACTTTTTTCTAAGTTGGAAGAATATATATCTAATTGCCTAAGTAAGTGTAATCTTTCCCGATTTAATTTCACATTCTTGATAAAATACTTTTGTTTTTTGACCATTTTCTTAGTTTTTACTATATATCTGTTGATTTTTATATATTTTTTAAGTTTATTTTTACTTGTGACTACCCTCACTCTTTTAGTTGATTCAGACTCATCATCACTAGTCAAATCTATAGTATAAGAGGGGTTAGTTTGTGATACCATTGATGGAGCAATAGGCACCAACTCGCTGAACAGACTTTGATTCAACGAGGCAGTGATGTTAAGATTAGTCTCTCGATTAGTGTCGTCTTGAGTTGTGATATTTGAGTTTTTGCCTCTTGCAGCTGTTGTTGCAATAAGTATTTGTGGCTCAGAGCATTTTCATACTCTGTGCTACATTGGCTGAACCCGTCCACAACAAGTTGGAGCCTATCCCGGTCTTCTATGGCTTCAGTGAATTGAATGTATAACTGAGCCATTTCATTTTTCAACTTTCTATTATTGTTATGGGCTTCAAGGAGGACCTTTTCACTGTCATCTATTTCCTTATTTAGTTGGTCACAGCACTCTTTGGAGGCCTTTAATTGGCTCAAAGCCAGACTGAGTTTGGACTCCAACTGGCGAGCATAGGCGCTACGAGTCAAAGGCATGATTATAAGGAAATTAAAAGAAAACAGAATAGACAAGGTCGATTGAGATAAAGATTTAGAAGATAATTAGTAAAAGAAAATAAACTTTAGAAATCAAAGTTCTGTCACCAACCAACTAAGGTTATGTTTACGTTTGAATTGTCATTCACAACAATATGTAACTTAACAAAAGAATTAGAAATCTAAGTATCACTTACTTAACAGAACGCAAACAATAAGATAGCAAGTAAAATGTAAAAAGAAAATTGTACCTGATAACAGATGACAATGCAAAAATCACTAGTAGATACCGGTAACCTATAACTGTCACAAACTTTAATTGAATTTTTTACACTTATTTACACTTATTTGCACGAATCTAACAAGTAATACATATAAATACTCTATTTAATTGATGAATAATTGGAATAAGGCTTCGAAAACAAAGAAAATTAATATTTAAAATTAAAATTACAAGAGACTAATTTAAATCAGCTGTTAGCTGTAGTGTTGCCAAAGGAAAAAAAAAACAAAAAAAAAACTTGAATTGACAATGACTTGAAATCAAGAGAAAAACGGAAAAGCACTTGTTCTGCAGATAAACTACGTTAAATATAAATGATAAATAAGTAACTATTACACTTAAGTCAGTTAAATATATGTCGTAGTACTTACTGTCTACTATTTCTTGAAGCAGCAATACAATAAATTCCTTATGTGTACGGAACATGTATCTACAATTCACCACGCTCCAGACTGGGAACCGTTTTTCCCCAACGTCACTCGATGTCCCTTTTTACCCACAATGAGTTGCCTTTGCCTTGTCACGTTTAGTTTTTACATCGTAATTTTTATACAGTTTTATTTGTGAATAACCCACTTTGCGGACACAACAATCCATTAAAATTATTGTAAGAATTTGTTTTGACAGCTTTGAATAAATAAGGACTTTATTTGACTTAAACTCGATAAACATCGGTTCGAAATAAAATTAATTAGTAATAATAAATTGATGTATTTTTATCAGTTATCTTTGTCATTTATAATAGAAAATTCAATTATATTAATTATGATAGAGAGTATTAGATAAATAACTATTTAATCATAATTAATAACAGTACGTTTCCAATAATTAGGTACATTAAAACATTAGGTACTATATTATTTTGTATTATACTCTAACTTTATGGCCTTATTCAATCAAATCAATAAAACAAGAAACAATTGAAACCAATTAATTCAAAATCAATCCATCAGCACAAAAACCAACATCGATCATCAATAAAAACCCCAAATCAATGATCATTAGTTTAAAATGAAAATTTACGCTACAAAAACACACAAAAACGCAATTACACTGAACACAGGCCAAAATGGCCACGGTGACCATTTTACCCCACTGCCATTACAATTCGGACGACCGATGTACAACATGGTCGCCACAAAGAGGTATAAACAAAACAGTTTAAATGCCTGTGTCATTATAAAACATTTAGCGGCACGGAATATTACAATTTCAACGGAAATGATGTGCTGTGTACGTGTGTATATTATTGTAAATGCTTGTGTATACGCTTTTGAATAATCAAAAGAGACACACATAAGAGTCTGGAGTTTAATTTTATAAGTTCGCTAAAGAGAGCATTGTCATACGGTGCTGAAATTCTCGTCAATGAAGTTTTCTTTTGGATACATTATTAGGTCGACAGCGATGCAGAGGAGTTCTTTGATGCCGTGATTTAAATTTGTTTTGATCGGGCATTATGTTCTTTAACGCTATAACAATAAAACATAATTAAAAATAAAGAAGTGTACTGTATAATGTAATAAACTGAGTTGTTGTAATACATTATCACACTATATTGTAAAGAGAAAGTTAGTATGTATATTATGTGTGTGTATGTTGGTTACTCCTTCATGCTCAAATGGCTGAATGAATTATTTTTTGTCCAGGGAGTACGTTTTCTTTGAATAATTTCCATAAACGTAATGTTGCTTAAGCACTTGTTGCTTCACCTAACCCTTTCAAAATACACATGTGATTATATTAATTTAGAAATATATATTTATATTTTTTTTTTTCATTGTTACAGACTAAACCACGCTCTAGCAGGACTGAGGCCGTGGTGGTGGCACGCGTGCAACATTGTGTTACACGCTGCGTGTTGCGCGCTAGTTGCGCGCGCTTGCGTTACTATAGCACGGTTGCAGCGACCGTTTGCCGCACTAGCAGCGGTACTGTTTGCAGTACATCCTGTACATACAGAGGCGGTGAGTATATTTCTAGGTAGTTTTGAGATAGAAATACTATGTAAACGGGAAAGAAAACAGTGAGTTTTGAACTAGTTAGGTACTAGTACGAGCATAACCCGAGATTGGAAAGTTCGCGAAAATAATATAATTAACATAAAGTTAAACATAATGATTAAATACTGGAATTTGGTAGTAGCAACGGTTCCGACTTACGACTTGTAAGTCGTTCAAGAAGTTGTAGGTCGCGAGTTCAAACCCAGCCAGGTTCATTAATTAGTGTAATTTATTTCATTCCCCATGTACTCAAATCGGTGAAGGGAAACATCTTGATAAAACCAGCATGTCTCAGAACCAAGTGTTATCCACCAATTCGCACTGGGCCCGCGTGGTAAATACTGCCCATTCCATCTCCGAGAGAGGATGGCTGTGTCCCAGCAGTGGGAAATTTATAAGGCCGATTACGCTCTACCTAATCAAATTTCTGGATATAACGAAGGCATTGAAAAAAAAAACGAGATAGACTAGATGACGAAGGCGGAGAGTCAGTGGTGAGGCAAATTGGACCCACCATTTGAAGCACCCCAATAACAGTTGAATTGGACTGAACGCGTTCACGAGTTCAGTCCAATGAGTTGATTAAAAATAATGAATTTGGTGTACTTATTAATGATATTTGTTAACCGATGTTATATAACACTAGCTTCTACCAGCGGCTTCGCCCGCGTAGAAGAAGAAGAAGAAAAAAAAAGAAGACATTTTCTTTAGGATTTGATCATTAGTTCCAGAGATTACCCCCTACATATAAACTTACAAATTTTACCTCTTTATAATATTAGTATAGATTATCTTTTATTGTTTCTTGATTATTTCTTTAAATAATTATTTAATTCATTAAACCCCAAGCACACGCCGGCGTTCGCTCCCTTATTGTCTTTCTATTGTGTCTCTAATTGCGGTATGTATTCGAAAGATTAAATTATTTATATTCTCAAAAGAAAAAATAAACAGTTGGCCTTTAGATGATACTGATTCAGTTTGTGGTTGGTACTATATTGAAAATTATTTATTTATTTATTTAAACTTCATGTACAATAGTGGTACATAGGCGGACTTAATGCAACAAGGCATTCTCTACCAGTCAACCTTTGGGTTAAAAAAGACAACACTGTGGTAGGTTTGCACAATATTCCACACAACTATCACACAACGCCGTCTAGTCCCAAGCTAAGCAGAGCTTGTGTTATGGCTACTAGACAACTGATAAGCATACTTATATATTTCTAAATACATACATATTATAGATAAAATACACCCAGACACAGAACAAATGATTATGCTCATCACACAAACATTTGTCCTGGGTGGGAATCGAACCCACGACCTCCGGCATAGCAGGCAGGGTTACTAACCACTAGACCAACAGGCCAGTAAAAATAAACAAATAGTACAAATGGAAAAATATAAAATAAGTTATTTATAATAATAAAATACATTTATATGCTAAAATAATAAACTAATAAATACTATGAAAAATATCAAATCACTTTGAGAACTTAATAACAATTCTGAACGAAGATCAAACTAAGGTTGAGAGGACTTCAAGTAGTAGTTCCGAATTTTACGTTTGAAGGATAATTTACTTTCAGCTATTTTGAATTATCATTTTATTATATCCAAAGATATACATATAAATTACAGTATACTATGTACTCAAATGAATACACTTAGTTCACAAATATATACTTAGATAACTTAAACTCATCATCGGGATATGTACCAACGTCGGTTATTGTTGTACAAATTTCTTTATTTAAATCAGTAAAATGCTGCTTATATATTTAAAGCTAAATAATTTGGTAGTCTCCATATAAAATGTTTTTCGAATTAGAAGTTGCCTATATTTAGACTGGTACTCACACTGTTGAAAAGTCAAATGTTACGTAATTTAATTACCAAAAGTACCAACAAAACTTTATAAGCTTCTAAATCTGACTAAAATAGATTTAGGAACGTTATAATTAAAATTATAAAGGTCTATGACTGGGCTTTTAGCAAGGTAAATGTCAAAGCCAGAAAAAGCTGACTAAATCTGGTTTAGACCGGACTGAGGGCCATTTTATATCAAACTCACATTGAATGTCGGCAAGTAATTGTCTGACAAACTCAGGTGGAGGTAACAAACTGAACGATCTCTGAACGGAATCGAAAGGTTTTCCACAAAAAAAGGAATAGGAATTTGTATATATTGGTATCTTACTTTTGAATTGCTTGCAACTTCTTCAAACTTCGAAACCATTATCTCGTGTGTGGCGTGGCCTGTGTTTTTTATGAGTATTTAAGTAAACCTATATATTGTTCATTCGTTCTATTGTTTACTGAAGGGCACAGTAGGGCCGATGCCTGCTAAGGCCATGAGGAAAAGATTTTTTTTATTTTTTTTTATTTATTAAAATGAATGAATGAAAGGGACAGTCGTGATCCTAGAACTTAAAAGGCAACTGAAGGGACATAAGGTGTTTTCAGTCAGTTACATTTTAACAGTACAAAAATTTGCTTATGTTATTCATTATAACATTAGCTAAACGTAGTGAAAGTCCCGTCAAATTTTGTTCAATTTTATTTTGAACATAATAGTTTTTAACTCGCCAAATTTTATTGTTGGAAGGCTATAAACGGTTTTACGTTAACGTTAAACATTCATTTTGGTTACGTCTAATACTAAATTGACACTTTCGGTTTCCTTAGGCACCTCGTCCACTGCGACTTTCTGTAGCGATGCTGTAGCGCGTTCGCATCGATACAATTGCGATGCTGTAGCGCGTTAGTAGCGCGTTGGCATTTTTTTTCTATAGCGCTTGCAAATGCGACTAACGCAAGCAGCGATGCTGTCGCGCGCGTACCAATCGCGCAACAGTATCGCTACAAAAAGTCGCCGTGAGCAAGGAGCCGTAGTTTTTAGATGTTTGTTTTTTTTTTTAATATAATTCTTATTATAATATGTTCCTATTGTCGGCAGGTAGCCGGAGTAGTGGGCAGAGCCGATGTATTAGCATGTATATTCTTTTTATCATCACTCCTTGTGTATCATAGGTAAGTTCGTTTTTTTATCATTTTGCTGTAGATATATTGAGCGCAGTACATACTTGGTGCATCACTTTATTGCATTCCAAAACACGGATCGTGGCCGTGGCTAAAAAAGGCTGCCTAGCTTTAATAGATCTAAGCTAGGTATGTTTGCCACATGCTAATCGACCCATGGTCTCATCATGACCAATGAGGCCAATCGATCATGGTCAAACGGAGGTCAAAACCGGTGATAATGGAAAAAATAGACAGAGGTCTTTGCCCTGCAATGGAACAGGCTGGCTAGGCTAGGTTAGGCTAGATATGGCCTATACTGTTCTACTGTTGGGCATAGATCTCTGTCTATTTTTTCCATTATCTTATGTCTAGTATCTATAATAATAACAGCTGTCACCATGACAGCATTAACTATTCTCAAAATTTTATTCAACATTTTATTTAACGTCATAAGCAACTACTAACATGAATATAAAATTGCTATTCCATTAACGGCACATAAAAAATTTACTAAAAAGTACTTTCAGCATTCAAATCACATTACGTAAACACATCCAATATTCTTGCCATCGAAGGTTTATTTCTCGAGTTTAAAAAATGTAGACCAATTGAACATTTCGTAGAAATTACAAGAAAAGCCGCTTAAATTTTTTGCTCGATTTTTTTCATTCATTTAATCCCTTGGTAATAGTGAACACGATAAAGGTGTCATTCGGAACTCGGCGGCAGGCTGCGTATGCAGGTAGCAAAAGCGGCGGCAGCACGAAGGCTGCTGCAGCTATACAATTCGTTTTCTATGTAGTATTATGGATTTTTGTGAAAACCATTCCGAACACTGCAGCGGCTGCACATGCTGCCGAGCTTCGGCTGCGAGTGCTGCCGTGACCTGCAGCCGCAGCCGATCGCAGACCAGTACACCTAGCCAAGTTGATAATCTGCAATCGTTAACGCTTGTAGAAAACTTCAAATGTTCGGAAATGACATCATCTTAACCCTCAGTCACGTGGTCAGAACAAAAGAATTGAGGCTGTGGCCAACTCGAGGCATCCGACGCAAGAGAAACTGTTGTAACTTGGCTAGGGGGGTAGGAGTGTTGCGGCCGCAAGTCGATGCGCACGTAGTTACGTCTTGTCCTGTTTAGACAAGTCCCGAAATAATCGCTACCCGAAGCCGAAGCGTTTATATTGGATTGAATCGTAGATCTGTGACTGGCAGCATATGCAACCAGCCTCGGAATCACTCCCGGCTTCGGCTGCAGGTAACGGCTTCGTGTCATACCATTGCTACGTGTGTGTGCATTCGGAGCCTGCATCCGCATCCTGCAGCCGAGGTTCGAATGGCACCTTGAGTATTACAGAATCTATGAAATTGGAGCGTGGAAAGAGCGATTGATAACTTCTGTCTGAAAATTCTCTTTAGTAGTTCATCTTCCTGTCCTGGTTCCGTGTTATTTGAGGTCGGTTTTTTTCTTCCATTATTTCCTTTCATATCACTCCTCACACAATCCATCCATTTTTTCTTTGGCCTCCCTCTCCCTCTACACCCATCGACATGTACTACAACATGTACTCATAATTCTTTTAGTAACATGCGTTTTACCATATCCTTCCTGTACATGACCATACCAAGACAAACGATTCCCCTTCAACTTTTCAGTTACTGGCGCCACTTTCAAACTTCCTCTAATGTACTCATTTCCCACTTTATCTTTTCTTGTCAATGTATCTCGTCAATGTCTATATATCGTCAAATTACTTTTACGCTTGCTTGGTTTTACGTCCTGTATACTCAAAGGCAGCTGATATAGATTTACGATTAACTTAATTCTCGATCAGAATCCAAATTGAAACATATGAGAGAACATAATCAACCACCTCATTTCCGTTTCGCTCCCCTCAAAGCTCTATCCTAATAAATATACCATATTAAACCCCGTCCTTTGCTTCTAGGCCTACAAGTAATAAGAAGTGTGTTTGGCTGAGTGTGGTCCTCGGAGCTCTCAGTATGCTGGCTAAGGAGACCGGCATCATGATATTTATACTCAATCTAGCCTTCGACTTTTATAGATGTTGGCCGTTTGTTAAAAGGTATTGTAATTGATTTTAATCTTTTATGAATTTCTTTACTGTAATAGGCTGAGTTTATATTTCGGAAACATTTTTTTTCGCAGTTGTCTTTTATTTCTACGACGCTTTTAAGAGTATTCGCTTTTAAAACTTAAAATTCTTTATCATTATCAACTTGGATACGCAATAAAAGCTTAGCCTGATCTAGATCGTATAAATTTACAGCGTTTCTGAAATGCAAAAGACTACTTAAAGAATACGTTTGGGTTTTAGTCAGTAAAAGTCTGACACACCTCCTCAAGGAGGAGTGTCAGTGGAGTTCTTCTTTGAAGTTTTTTGATGATATCACATTTAAAAAAAATATATATTTAAAAACAAGCTTGTAATTTTAGCGCATTTACGCTAAAAATAATAAAATGAAATTTTCCTTTGAAATTTTAACTTTTAACGTCATTACACAATTTATTTATATGATAATATTATAAAAGCTTGACACGAGATTTATGTACTCGTATTAACTTAGGTTGAAAACTTAAAAAAAATAAAAAAAGTCAGTTTAAAATATTTAATGTACTTTTGTATAACACAGGTTGCATTTACTTGTGAAGATAAATCAAGCAAAAAAAAATTTGGACTTTACTATGACATGTTAAAATGTCAAGCGTCCGAGCGAGAAAAAGCAGTTCAGTTTGTCGTTAAATGGATCGCGTTAAAAGCTCTTGATAGTAGCGCTGATCTAGATACAACATTCTAAACTTGGTATAGTTAAAAACTTTAAAGGCCAACGCTGCGTGAAGCGGGTGCACGCGCGGGCACCCGTCGCGTGACTATGCACGTGTGTTCTGTGCGGCGTAGTGAAAAGCGTAGTGAAAACCAGATTATTACCTACGCTGTGTCGCTAGTTCAACATTAACGGTGTGCATGTAGTCGTGGCGATTGATCTATTATTACGTAGTAAAAAGGGGAGTGGGGCGCGAATGCCCGCAACGGGTGCATGCGCGGCGAGTGGCAACAGTGCACTTTTGTATGGGACCGCGCGGGCGACCGCATAACGCAGTGTCAGCCCTTAAACCGAACAAATACCCACTAATTGGAATCAAGTATCAAAAAATTTTGCTGTTGTACTAGATATGCTAGGTGGCTTTCTGTACTTGAACGGGGTTCGTTACGAACCTGCGACCTTCTGGCCGCAGTGGAAAGTGTTCAGACTACCGCTTGTTGAACACTTGTAGCTTTTATTTGCTTCTCATTTATGGAAGTGCTCGCTGAGTTTTTTGTTCAGCAACTGTACTGTAGGATAGACAAATATTACGATAGACGGTCGTGTGTTTTTTAACGATGTTTTTAAAAGTATGCTTTTGTTTTTTTTCTGATGGTTACTTGCATGACTTAGTATCTGTGTAGGTAGACTTTTATGTATGCTTTATGTTACGTGAAATGCATGATATTTTTATTTTCATTATTATTATTTTGGACATGTGATAATTTTTTTTTTGGTATGTAAAATCATATGGCGGGGCAGGAGATAGTTGTCAGACTTTACTGACTAAAAAACCCACCCCGTTCAATATAATATACGGTTTTTTTATCAGTTTATAATATGCATGTTATTTTACGTAACAATTTTTTTTTTGCCACAGTTTTTGCCAAATTATAAATATTCATATTTTACTAAAAAAAAAACCGGCGAATTCAAATTACGCTTGGTCACTTTATTATAATTCATACTGTTAATCAATGTTTACAATTTAATATTACACAGAATCTGTTTTTGCTATTCATTATAGCAATTTGAGTTATTTAATCAACTCAAACCAAACAGTTATTTGCAGAAATGTAATTATTTTAACTGCACAAACGCGAACTATAAATCATTTCGTGACATATTACTGCATATTTCTTTATAATAATGCTTAATGGTATAACATTAATTACTGTTTATTAATTAAGGTGAGTTTTCAGATCAATATGTTCGTTTAAAATCGAGAAGAAGTGTACTGGGTTGTCGTTACGGACTATCAAAGTGGTGGTTTCTTTGGCGCTGCTAGTGTGTTTGAGGCTGGCTCTGCTGCAGGGTACCTGGCCATCCTTTTCACCACAGGACAACCCAGCTGCCTTTCATCCTAGTTTTTTTGTAAGGTAAAGTACTTATTAGATAATAGTCAAACAATTGATTGGTTTCCTTAAAATAGGCTTTTAATAAACTAGTGCGATTTCCTTTCAACGATTGCATCATTGCTTACTATCAAATGGGATCGCCATCAAGCACTCGTTTATATCATACTATCTTTTACCCACGGCTTTGCTTACGTACATAAAATATAGCCTATGTCACTCAGGAATAAAGCAGCTTTCTATCGGTGTAAAATTTTTGTGGTATGTTAATTTCGGTAAAAACACAATGGATGTAAAATTTTCATTGTAAAAATACAATGAATTTTGTTCATATTATATATATTGCATTTTCATTGCTGTACCTAATGTTATCGGGATTCATAGTTGTGATTTCGGAGAATTTGATTGTAAATAATAATTTAGTTTGTTTCAATAATAATAATATGTTCGGTAATTCGGCTTAACATTTTACATTATAAAATCAATACATTACTGATGAAAGGACACATTATCATGTAAAACATGTTTTGTGTATGTTTTAGTTTGATCAAAAAATTAATTATAATCTACCATATTTCGTTCTTGTCATGCAACCGTGTTGTATTGACTAAAAACATGTATATTCCGTTAATTGAAAACTTTGTTCTGATACGTGTTTACCAAATTGGTTGCGTATTGGATTCAGATTCTAGGTTTTATTGGTGATCACAATTATTTTATAAGAGGTATGTGGTTGGAGAAACTGTCTGCAATGTAAAATCTAGAAGAGATTTATGTTAGAGCTAAAATTGAAGATTCAGATTGATAGAAGATAGATAGTACACCAGTAATAAAATTACAATAATAACATGAAATTAGTATGGTGTCACAATGTCTTATTGCTAAAAGAGATTTTTTACAGACGACCTTAACCCTCATTACTTTAACCTTTATTTAAAACTATCAATCTATCAATCCGCAATAAGATTGCGCGGTGGATTACAGCTAACTCTCTCTCTCTCGCAGAGAAGTTCATAGCCCAGCCGGTATCGTAGCTCACTATTTAGGGTTACCCCTTCCGGGCTACCAGGAACAATCATAAAACGCCACAACCAGCATATTTTCGGTAGCTTTCATATAGTTTATATGGAACTACTAGCTAGCTGCACATAGTTGACACCGGTGACCGCCATATGCTACTAATTGTCGCTGCTCGCTTCTTGTGGCTCGCACCGGCCACTAAACGCCGCCACACGCCACTCGCGCAAAGCTTCTTCCACAGATTCTAATATGATACTCTGCCCAAGGGTTGAAGAAAGTAGCCGCTGCAGCCGCCGGCTACAAGTAACTGTCGTGCGCTTCAACTACCTTTGTGGCTGCTTCTAGCTACTCGTGGTGGCGTTTGTGGTCAGTCGCGTGTAGCCCGTGAAGGACGAGCCTTATTATGCCGGAGAACTTTTACTAAGTGATCAAATAAATGATTACAGAGTATTAGTTTCTTATGCAGTTGATTTCTTTCAGATTGATGACCTTCTGCTACCTAGCCGCATTCAACTGGTGGCTGCTCCTGTGTCCGTGGACGCTCAGCCACGACTGGCAGATGGGCTCAGTGCCTCTCATCACCAGCGGATGGGATCCCAGGAACCTGCTCACTTGTGCTGCCTTTGGAGCCTTACTGCTACTGTGCTATCGGTGTATTGCTGATTTGGAAGTAAGTCTTATTTACTTTCTTTATATAGTTATAAGGTATATTGTTGAGGATTTTCGAAATAAACCACAAATTGTTTCTCTGAAAACAAAGTTTTGTTTTATTCAACATGCTTTTACAGTACAACAATTATCGCTTAACCAAAATTACACTTTTATCTCACCTGAAAACAAAGAAACGACATTCAAAGTTCACTAATATCGCCTCCTCAATTATATCCCTTTAATTATCTCTCTACAAGTTTTTATAACAATAAAATGCACAAAGTAATCTAAACATCATCTGTCATTGAATGATACGTCACCCCGTATTCACAGTTTAAAAATTAAATTAATGAAATGTCATTTCCAAGGAGGTCATTTCATTACATCTCCCCCCCATAGGAACGAAAATTCTAAATAATATAATACAAACAATGCACCTGCAAGTTATCTTTATACCTATTCGTTTTCTTCTACTTCATCTTCTGCCGTAACAGGTTGTAATTTTGTTATGTGGAATAAAGTTGATTCTGTTTTTCTGTTGCCAGTGTCAATCTTATAAATGGAGTTCGATATTTTCTCTATTATCTTGAAAGGGCCTATTTTTAATTCGTCTAATTTTTTCCTGTTCAGTCTATTTCCATTTTCTACATATACACTGTCTCCTATCTCGAACTCTTGTATTTTCCTATTTCTATCAAATATTTTCTTGTTGTACTTGTGAGATTTTATTGTATTCTCTAATGCTAATCTTCTATCAGCAATCCACTTGTCTTCCTTTTCTATTGTTTTAATTTCATTTGGTAAAATACTGACATTTGTACCATCCAGTAAATATTTTGGTGCAAAACCTGTAACAGAATGGTCTGTTTCATTATATTTCTGTACACATTCTCTTGCTACTGTTGTCCATGTTCTCTTATTATTTTTCTCATTTATTTTACATCTTATTTTATTTACTATTGTTTGGTTTAATCTTTCGTTCAAGCCGTTCGAAAATGGCGTATTCACAGCTGTAAATATTAGTTTGATGTTATTCTCCTGCAAATACTGTTTAAATTCTTTTGAATTGATGCCTGGATATTGGTCTGTCAGAATTATTCCAATCTCATCTGTCTCGAGTACTTTCTTTGTTAGTTTTATAAAGTCACTTGCGTTCTGTGTTTTTGAAGTCACAATAAACGCATATCTTGTGTAGTGGTCTACTAAAAGGTGTAAGTATTTTTTTGTTGACCTAGATCCTCCAAAGCCACCTATAGTATCCATTGACATTATCTCAAATGGTTTTGTTGCTGGTCCCAGTTGTGACATTAACCCAAATTGTCCTTGACATCTTGATTTATTTTTTATGCATATTTCGCATGTTTTACAAATATTTATGATATTTTTTGTTAGGTTTTTAGCTGTATATAGTGGACTTATTTTTTTCTGTAATTGTCTGATTCCAATATGGCATAAATCTTCATGCACCTTTTTTATAATTTTTTTACTAAATTCTTCTGAGAGTATAATCTTTTCAAGTTTCTTTATTTTTTTATAATAGATTTTATTTTTATGTAGTAGATTTTGTTTCTTTTCTTTTACTGTTTCATTTTTTTCTTGGTCTTCAACTATATCTTTTATTTGTATTAAATTAACTATTTTTAATAGTTCCTCCTTGTTATCTTCTGGTTCTAATACAGGGTTTCGGCTCAAACAGTCTGCTTCTATATTTTCTTTACCAGGTATATATTTTACTGTAAAGTCATATTGAGATAGGTAATATGTGAGGTCACCCAATTCTTCATCTGTCCTGCATTTAATATTCATGTTCTCTAGAGGTTTGTGGTCTGAGTAAATAGTGAAATGTTTTCCAATTAGCCAGTGTTGCCAGTATTTAACTGCTTCTTTCATAGCAATACATTCCAAATATATGGCCTTTTTTCGTTTTTGAGATTCGTTTAGTTTTTTTGAAAAATATGCCACCGGTTTGTCTTTACCGTCTAGTTGAGTCTGTTTTAATATTGCCCCGATACCCTCTAAAGATGCATCTGTAAAGATTTTTATTGGTAAGTCTTTGTCGAATATTTCCAACACAGGTTGAGAACATAAATATCTTTTTATTTGATTAAATGATTCTTCACACTTCTCTGACCACACAAACTTTTCATTTTTTCTTAATAAATTATGTAATGGGTCTAAAATAATTGCACTTCTTGGTATGTATTCATGGTAGAAGTTAATTTTTCCCAAAAATTGTCTGATATTCTTTTGTGTCTTAGGAGTTGGAAAATGTCTTATCGAGATCAAATTGTCTTTTAGTGGTCTTACCGAATTGTTCTGAATTACATGGCCGAGGTACTTTACTGAGTCTGAAGCAAAGTTACATTTCGTAAACTTCAATCTAAAGCCTTCTTGTATTATTGCCTCTAATACATTTCTTATGTGTTTTATATGTTCTTCAAAGGTGTTCGAGTATATCAGAATATCATCAATATAGTTTACGGAGTATCCTGTGAGATTGTGCTTTCTTAGAATATTGCTTAAAATTCTCTGGAAAATTGCTGGTGATGTTTTCAAGCCAAAGGGAAGGCAGGTCCACTGGAAGTGGCCATCTTGTGTGACAAATCCTGTTTTATATCTATCTTCCACCCGTAATGGTATCGCCCAGAATGCTGAGTTTATATCCAGTGTAGTAAAATACTTACAATTTCTAGTTTTAACAATCAAATCATCTATTAACGGAAAAGGTTGAGCTTGTGGAACAACAATTTTATTTAGTTCCCTGAAATCTATACACAAGCGGGATTTCCTATTTTCACCCTTTTTTAATGCCAATATCACTGGAGCAGCGAAAGGACTGTAGGATTCTTCTATTAAATTATTCTTTAGTAACATGGATATTTGCTCTTCAATTTCTAATTTATCTTCTATTGTACATCTGTATGGTCTTTTACTACAGTATCTATTTACTAGTAAATCTATGTGAGCTTCATAATCTCTAACTGTTCCTATATCATACTTGTCCTTTGCAAAAATTGTTTTATATTCCTTTATTATTTTCTCAATCTCAATTTTCTTTTCATTATCTAAATGGTCTGTCATACTTACAAACTCTTCTGTTTCTATATGTTCATTAAAATTTATTGCTAATGTTTTTATATTCTTTTCTTCATTTCTGTTATCTTTAGACATTTCATCTATTTTATTTGTTCTTATCTTTTGTTCTATCAGCAAGTTCTCGTTTTGGGTTAGTTTGAATTTCTTTATCATATCCAATCCGATTATAAAATCATCAAAATATTCATTTTCTACTATGTATACATCCACCTCCTCCTCAAAATCAAATATTTTTATTTTTATTGTTATCAAGCCATCTGTTTTTTTCACACCATTAACCGTTTTCATATATACTATATTCTCATTGTCCTTTTTTTCTTTTATTTTAATCAGTCTTGAATTTATTAAAGAGATCTGTGAGCCTGAATCATAAATGCCGCTCACTTCTGGTTTATTTTCTAATAAGAGCTTGATTTTGATTAATGGTGTACTTACTCGTTTTTTTTCTCAGTATTTATATCTACTTCAATAATAGAGTTGTTATTTACATTTCTGAGTTTAAAAACTTTTTCAGATTCATTTTTATTTTTCTTGAACCAACATGACTCTTCCGGATGATATCTAATTCCTTTGTCCAAAGATTTACAAGTGTTACATGGCTTCTTCTCATTAGTTTTATTTTATAAAGGAATGTACGACTCTTTATTGTACTTGAGTTTTTCTTGTACATCATACCTTCATATTTTCTTATCTCATTGAACAAATCAGTAGTGTCATTGAGTTCATCTCTGTTTAACCTATTTAAGATAAACCCAGGTAAACCTGTTGCAATAAGATCTATCATTGTTTTGGAGTCTATCGATTTGTTTATGTCTAGCATAAGCCTTTCTTTTCTAATAGCGTAATCAATTAGTAGTCCCTATTTATATCTAAATGCGAGAGCATATGTAACTATGTCCCATCCTCGGTTTTTAAAAGTTTCTAAAAATTTGTCTTTCTATTCATTCCATTCAGCCTTTATTGTTAGTTTTATGGCCATCGAGCTATACCAATCCAAACATGATTTTTCTAAAAATAATCTCAATATATCTATTTTTGTTTCATCTTTTGATATATTAAAGCGCTCACACTCCTTTTCAAAATTCTCAATCCATTGCATTGCATTAGGGTTCTTGCTTGTGAATTTTTCAATAATAAATTTCTCTGAAATATGTTTTAGGTTATGTTGATTTTCTTTCTTTGTAGTAGTTTCTATTAATTTTTCCAAGATATGTTGCAAATTGTCGTTTTTGTCTATAGGTTGTTTTGTGCTCATTTCTTCTAAATATTGATCCAAAAACTGCATATACTACCTTCCTCATCTCTATATGTCTTCCTAAGATCTTCATCCAATTTTATCCATATTTTTCTACTTTGATGCGTTTTCTTTATACTATTTTTTATTTTTGAGAAAGTATTCATTTTGACAATATATGTATGATGAATCACCGGCTTCAGCTCATCAGGTAAAACATAACATTTTCCTTCTTCTGTAGATATTGAGGTTATGGCTAATACATTTGATTTGCCATCATTTGAAGCTATCATCGTAAACTCAAATTGCAGCCGGTCCATCTTCTTTTAGTTAACAAAAATGTCGTTTTATAAGGTATATTGTTGAGGATTTTCGAAATAAACCACAAATTGTTTCTCTGAAAACAAAGTTTTGTTTTATTCAACATGCTTTTACAGTACAACAATTATCGCTTAACCAAAATTACACTTTTATCTCACCTGAAAACAAAGAAACGACATTCAAAGTTCACTAATATCGCCTCCTCAATTACATCCCTTTAATTATCTCTCTACAAGTTTTTATAACAATAAAATGCACAAAGTAATCTAAACATCATCTGTCATTGAATGATACGTCACCCCGTATTCACAGCTTAAAAATTAAATTAATGAAATGTCATTTCCAAGGAGGTCATTTCATTACATAGTTATATCATTATTTGAAGTAATTTTGTTTAAATAGATTATAGTGGCATCTATGCCACCACATAAGAACTAAAAGTAGTTCTACATTGAGCACATGTGAGCCACGTAAAAAAAGTATTTTTTTTAAAAGGCAACTAGACTTGTAGAGCTACTTTAGATCCACGCCACGCGACGCAACTCTACGTACAAGTCAGGCGTGGTACACGTGTGCGTCGTTCTAATGTAGTTCCCACTTTAAAGTGGTATAAGTCCTACATCACGGTATCAAAGATCTCCGCCGGATTTGAACATACATACTTTTTGAGACCATGTTAAGATTTTACACAGATACACACAACTTTTTGAGACCATGTTAAGATTTTTTTCTCAAGTGGTATACTAGTATAGTTAGTTGATCATGATGATGTGTGTAATTATTTTTTTTCGTGCCATATTTTATTTCTTTTCTAACCATTACTGTCCCACTGCTGGGCAAAGGCCTCTTCCAAGTCCTTCCAGACCTTCTCTCGAATAACCAATTTATAATATTTATCTAGAAATATTTGTTTTAAGAATAATATAGTAGGTGTGAATGTATACCTATGTAGTATAGTTACATAGGGTTATTTTTTTTTTAAATAAAGTGTACACTGTAATATATAAAAACTTCACTCCCTGTGTTTGCTATCGAATTTCTTCGAAACGGGATGGCCAATTTTTATGTTTTTGCGTATATTTAGAAGGAATTTTTGTACCATTTTTTTGTTTTTCATATTGCAAAATAACATTTAATCTGTTAGCTAGTTTCTGTATAAAAAATAAATACTTTTGGCAAAGATCTGAAGATCTAAAAATAGCAGTTAATTAGAAAAATATTACATAACACCTAAATAAAAAACGTTTCTTTCTTCCTAGGTACAGAAGCACACGCCAGCCGTGATCGGTGTGCTCCTAATGGTCCTCCCCTTTGTGCCTGCCAGCAATCTACTGGTAACAGTAGGATTTGTAATTGCTGAGAGAGTACTCTATATACCGAGGTAAACTATTTTATACTTTCCAATACCTACTACCGAACAGAACACAGGAATATTGCTATTTGATTACTTTTGTTCCAATTTCAGTTTTAGTTTTCAATAGAGTTTTCAATTGAAAAGTTTTTATTCAGTATTTTACTATTGAATAGTAATATTATGTAGGTAGATATTTTTTTTTGCCGGGTTTATCTCGATGAAAAAACATGCTTCCGTTATTGACAACAACATGATTCGTTTTGTTTTTGCTGTGAAAATGAAAATGAATTGGTATGAATAATGCTGTTTTTGTAAACAATTTTGAATTGAAATATCTCTAAGCACAACATTATATTTTGTTTAAATAATTTAGTTCTTCCTCTTATATAAATGCTTCGTCATCAATGATATACTCGTATATATATATTATATAGTGAGACAGTTGGCATTTGGGATATTCTTCTGATCTATCAACAACTTACTGATACAAAAAATTGTGACGGAGGTGTATTTCGTTCACTCTGTCATGCTAATTTAAAAAAAAAAGGATAACGTTATTATTTTAAATATTTATCCTTACATGTTATAAAAAAAGTCTCCAAAGACCTTATCTGTCTGTCTATAAGAAACCGATAAACTCAAAGGCTTAAGAATATAATACATGTATAATACATGTATGTAATATAATACCGTACAGGAAAATTATGAATTTTAGAGATTTTTTACACCCTTGCGAATCTGGAACGGCTCGCTAGTTTACTATATTTGTTTATGTATATAGTTTACTAATAACTGTAACATAACAAAGAAACTTGAAAAGCATAAATACGACACCTGCTTTTTATCGAGGGGAACAAGCTATTGTCGACAAAAAAAAGATAATTATAGTATCTTCTACGCCTTTAGAACATCATAATCTTACAATATTCTTTTTTTCAGTGTCGGCAGTGTAATTATAACAGCATACGGTGTCCAGCTGATGTGGTGTTCCAAACCTGGCACGAAGATGTTCCTAGCCATAGGCCTGGCAGTTCTGGCCGCCAGTGGAGTAGCTCGCACACATCGCAGGAATGCTGAGTGGAGGGATCGGGCCACGCTTTTGAGGTGAGCACTCCTTACTACGTAAAGCGTACAGTGTCTAACTTGGAGGTGTGCCCCGCTTGGTTGGGGCACAGCCGTGTCTTCGTGGAGGCGATCGAAGGCGACCTCTCGAGAGGACCTTGGTTCGGACCATAATCCGCAGAGAGAGAGAATAAGATGCAGTCGTTTCCTTCTGCGAAGTAATAATGTTCAATGCCAGCTGTGGAGGAGCCAGGACGTGGCCGCAAGAGTGAGGGATCATACAACCTCATATCCCAGCCGCCGCGACAGGAGACGTCCCAAAAGTCGGAAATTGCAGAGCGATCTCTAGCCATCATAAGCGAGGGCTTTTAGACGACGACCCATTGCTCGTCTTGCCGTCCGCTCGTCCTATAACTCGTGCACGTTCCATGAGCGTATCGGTCCTGCTGGGCCCCGACGGTTTTTTTTTTAACATCTCCTTGAGGCACATGTGGAATACATACGCGACGTCAATGACTCGGGCTTGGTCTAGACGATTACTAGACGTCCAGACGACCAGCTACTCGTTACTCGCCGTCCGCAAGTACGCACTAGTAGAGTCGAAGCTCCAAAGCCTTGAGCATCGTCACCGAATTGCTAACCTGTCGGTTTTCTGTAGTTTACATTTCGGGGAGTGTGCACTGAAATTGCACAATTTAATTCGCCAAGTCTATTCCATCATCGGACCACAAGACGTACGGCGTTGCGCCACCTGTACATGGTAGACATCCCACGCACCATACGCACAAAGCGTTTTGGGAACACATTTATTGTGCGTACAGCCAAGGAGTGGGATTCCCTGCCGGAGTCAATGTTTCCTGATAGCTACAACTTATGGGTTTTTAAGTCAAGAGTGAACTGGTTACTTCTAGGCAAGTGTGCTCCATCGTCGACCACATCATCGCGTAACATCAGGTGAGATGGTGGTCAAACGAGCCTATCAAAAACAATAAAAAAAACCTTGACTATTTCGTACAATCCCGCAGTACAAAACTCTCACAAAGCTCCATCAACATTGACCGTTCACCTCAGCAGATGTTGCAGACATCGATAACAATTAAAAATAATGACTAGGTATTTGTCTAGCCCTAACCTTCGAAGTTCTACCGATACTTTGAGACCTTAATGTAGTATAACGACTTTGGACGTTTACTTGTAAAGTTTAGAACTTGTAAACTATTTAATTGGTGGGGAAATTGTTACTGTAAGCCCGTAGACGGCGAAATTGTAACGGTAAGGTAGAGCGCAACGTGTGTCTTGAGGCAGATACAAACTACTGAATATTTGATTTCTATAGAACCAGTATGAAATCATCCATTCTCAAGTATATGTGAACATTTTTTTGTGTCTAGTTTCTTGTTAAGATACGACCTCTGTGCGGGAGAAGTTTAAACCTCCTGAAGATTTTATCGAGCCATCGGAGAACCTCTCTCCTGGACACGAGTTGCTATAGCCTAAACAGACTCCGCACCCAGATTGGCTGCAGCAAAGACAATCGCCAGCAATGGGGTTTCCTGGGCGGTTCCGACCTTCAGTATTTGTGCGGCGTCTTTCCGCAGACCATGTCCCACCTTTCATCCTATATGACGTATATACGTAGGGACCTAATGACAGTATCAGTAGACGGCATTGCCGTGGTCAGGCAAGGAATGCAAAATTAGTTTTGCCATCGACACGTTAAGAAGAAAATTGTAACACTTATACTTTTTATCAAGTCTGAAACCAGATTTTTTGTCTTATGACTTTCTGTAACGACTGTCAAAGATCTACAAGTAAAAGGTAAGACCAATGGCTTAACGTGCTTTCCGAGGCACGGAGGAATCTCAGTATCGATGGCTTAGAGTGAATACCTCGTAACTGTCAAATACGTAACTTTTCAGGAGGCACAAAAAACCAAATTAGACCTTTATTATCATGCAATTTTAATGTGCTTATACATGTTTCATTCAAATATTTAAAACTATAGATTTTTTTCAAACGCTTGTTTTAATTTTTTTTTCCACTTGTTTTGCCGCGCCGTCGCGAGGTGATCACACCAAACTGACTTGAGCAAGATATGCATGCAACATCGTAGATGGCGCTACAAGTATCGAATCAAAATTTTGCGTTTTACAAGATTGTGCGTTACGTGCTTTCTTTACAGAAAAGTAATAAAATAAAATTACCTAAAATTGCATATCCGAGGTTTTTACTCTAAGCTGGGTGACCTCGGCATGCGTTGCTTAATCGTGAAGACCGAACCGTGTCGCATTTTTTTTTAGCCATGTAATTTATATTTAATTATGTGTCTAATTACACTTCGAATAAAACGTTCAGAATATTAATTAAATAAAATGGATACGCTTTATCTACTTTTGTTTAGTTTATTAGGTCCATCAAAAGGTACTTCAAGATCAGTAGTAAGACCACTATAAATTATATACAAAAAATCAGTCAGTTTAAAACTACAATACAAACAAAATACTCTCAATCTCCCAAAAAAATATACTTGCACTGAGACACCTCATTATTCATTCCAAAATAAATTCTTGAATAGTTTTATAATAAACTTAAAACCACATTAATTCTTTAAAAAAAAAACGCGTTTTTATTTGAATCTTCAGCAATTTCTAGAAGTTTATTTAGATAGGTTTGACCTAACAATAACAAAAATGTGTAATTAACATTACCTTCACGCTTCACCGCAAATACCATACCAATATTAGGCAATTCACTCACGGAGTAACTTGGATCTCCGAGTTACACACTCGGAGATCCAAGTTAACGGTTTATAAAAGCTTTCATATAACATTTATAATTGCACAAACTTAACAACATAGGTTGTGAGTTTTCTTAATCGATAATACGTTTCGGTTACTGCACTTGGTGACAAAATAAATTCCGCCTCTGGTATTAAGTTGTTGGTTTCTGCAACCGTCAACCACAATTCTTCGAGGTATTTCAATCCCTCCTTATCACCCTCAGTGCTGAGCACCAGTCTTGTTCAAAGTCAATTGCGGTAGCCGTAACTGATTATTTTTAAAGTTGTTATACTTGACCGATAACGGAAGTTTATAAATAGTTGACAGTTGTGTCAACTAAGGTTGCTCGTTTGTAGAGAGCTTTAAGTATCTGTTGACCGCAGCCTAACACGCTATTTTCAGCAAAAGTAATTATATTCCGATCATTTCTGCGAACGTTCGCTATCAATAAGGGTTTATTATTCCATTTGATAGCATCATTAGTGAAGAGGAGTATATACACATAGAGACCGCTTCGTTGTGCCTAGAACGCAAAAAATAATGATCAAATGAAGCATAATTGGTTGGAAAATTACGCTGTTGTAAAAAATCGGTGTTTTTCTGTTTAGATACACTAAATAATAGACACGTGTAACTTTTTTACCGCAATAAGATTAACTATAAAAATGGATTCTTTTTAGGGTTTCGTACCTCAAAAGGAATAGGAGCGGGCTTGCGGGAAGTGAGCAATGGGTAGCTCGCTGTCCGGCCGTCCGGTAACTGTCCGGACCAAGCTCAGTCGTCGACGGCGCGCACTGTTCCCGCGCGCCTCAAGGAGTTGTCAGCAACAGCAGCCCAGTTGTGTCGAAGCCTACTGGGGCCAGAGTTATCCGAAAGGGAACTCGAGCCCCGGTATGAAGGCTTGAAGGAACGGGGTGGGTTTTTTAGTCAGTAGGAGTCTGACACTATCTCTCGCTCCGCCCAAGAGCGGGGGTTATTATTGGATGATTTCCACCTCCGAAAAAAAAAATCCGAAAAAGGAAAAAACGGAACCGGAACACAGAGGCGGCACAACTGGTCGCGCCGCCTTTAAGTCCCGGTGAAAAATAGCCGTAAGCTACTAAACTAGACCCTATACAGGCACCAGAGTCACCACACGTCCGAGCTAGTTGCGCCACCAAATTGGTTGCGCAACCAAAGGGACACCTGGTGATTAACTCTCTATAGAGTTGTATACATTTTGTTGGTAGCGGCGACTGGTCGCGCCGCCATGATATCTCGTTGAAATATAGCCCTTACTTCTAATAGTTTCGGCTGTACGTTGATATGTCAGTTTCTCCTTTTTTTTTGTTGTTGATAATTTCGCGCTTGACCGCTATCTCACCTGATGGAAAGCGATGATGCGATCGATGATGGAGTGCGCTTACCTTTTTTTTATGGTGGGAAAAAAACATCCAATGACATCCCCCGCTCTTGGGTGGACCAGGAGATAGGGTCAGACTCTTACTGACTAAAAGACCCACCCCTTTCCTTCTAGCCTTTATATCGGGGCTCGAGCTGTCTGCCCTGAACCCTGGCCCCAGTAGGCTTCTACCCAGCGGGGTCCCTGCTGTTGCTGACAACTCCTTGAGGCGCGCGGGAACAGTGCGCGCCGTCGACGAATTAGGCTTGGTCCGGACAGTTACTGGACGGCCGGACAGCGAGCTACCCATTGCTCACTGTCCGCAATCCCGCGCCTACGGTGGCCGGAAATCGGGATCAGAATCCCGGCTACGGCGGCGGCGGCGAAAACGCCGTTGCCTGATGCGGTCGGCCTCCTCCTTGGCGAGCATTACTGCTTCGCAGAAGTCGGCGACCGCCTGCCACTCCTTCTCGCTCCGGACCATGGCCTCAACCAAAGTCCGGCGCCAGAGGTCTATGCCGCCGATCGCCCCCACGAGGGCACGGTGATGCACCGCCCAAGCAGGGCACACCTCGACTGTGTGCTCCACCGTGTCCTCCGGGCGAGTGCGCTTACCTAGAAGTAACCTATTCACTCTTGACTTAAAGATTCCTGCGTTTATGTATATAGATATATATTCTTATCCCAATCTGTCTTTACCTCAGTAAATAAACCTTCAAAGCACGTTGAATGCATTTGATATCATCGCAAGCAACTCGGATCTCATTCAAGACGTAACTTCATAAAATACTCCTTAATGAAATATGAGTTTTATTAAATTCTGTAGCCGGTTTACGAGTCCATTCAATTTTCTATGGAACAGATTTTAAGACTTGTTTATGGTCGAGTAAAAGTGTGCGAGCTATGTGAGTTTAAGAGGTTTATTTTATAGAAATACCAACTGAATCTTATGAGATTTAGATGGTTTTATTTTATGATTTCAAGGGACATTTGCCAATGCGTGTTTTACTGTTGTTTAAATTCTTAAAATAATTTTAGAGGTTTTTTTTTCCGTGGGTATATCATCTAATGACATTCCCTGCTCTTGGGCGGAGCGGGAGATAGTTAGACTTTTACTGACTAAAAACCCACTCCTGTTCCTTCGTTGCCTTTCGTACCGGGGCTGAGCTATCTTTCGAAACTAACCCTGGCCCCGGTAGGCTGTTGCTGACAACTCCTTGAGGCGCGCGGGAACAATACGTGCCATCGACTATGCTCGGTCCGGACAGTTACCGGACGGTCGGCGAGCTATCCATTGCTCGCCGTTCGCAAGCCCGCGCCTACGGTGGCGGAAAATTCATACATCACATTAATTTCTTTGGAAAAAGGCAGTACTTTTGAATGTCTATTATGTGTTTATCTTTTCCTGTTTTTTTGGGTGTCCAAAATTAGTCAAATAAATAAAATATAAAGGCAAAAGTTTGTGAGCGTGGGTATAATATATTTGTTATTTTTTTTACATTCAATTGGCTCAACAGAATTCATTGAAACAGGGCCCTAAGTCTGCTATTTTTATAAATTCGTCATTCTAGCACGATCCCATTGTCATTTTGCTAAAAGTTTGTAATCTGCTAATTCATAATGATCGATCATTGATCGGTCACTGGTCTTGTAATAGAATTGTGGTAGAATGATAATTTCGAGCATATTAAAACCAATAACTGCATAATAAAGTTCTAATGGTAAAACACTGATCAAATAAACTGTCAAAGTTTTAGCAGATTACCGCAAACGTCAAATATTCATTTGTCAATATGTACGAGATTACCATTCTATGTCACTTCTTTCAATGGAGTGTCAGTGGTTGACCATTGGAAAGTCATAATGACGCCATTATATTAGTAGATTACCAAACTTGTCAAAATCGACAATTATGACATCAATGATAGACCATTCTGACACTATTGTAATAGCAGACTTGAGGCCCAGGTCAGTAGTTAGTACACAGGTCGACCATGTTGTAGAATAGCATACTGGATAGTTTCATTCCGGGAGTATGTATAGTATAGCAGAAAATAATCCCATATTTTCTACTATCACGTGGGTGAAACGGGTGGCAACAGCTAGTAATTCTGTAACCAAATGAACGTTTTATGTCCCTCCAAATGCATTCATTGTATCTCTACGATCATCAAAAATTTGAAGTAGAACTACACTGCTCACACGTGTGCCACACACGCCGATCTGAGCGCGTCGGTCTCCATACATTTTATTTGGAAACTAGACTTGTAGAGCTACGTTTGATGCACGCGAAACCACGTGACGTTTTTCTACGTACAAATCAGCCGTGTTACATGTGAGCGTCGGTCTATAGTTCTGGCTTTTTAAGCTATTGCATAGCTTCTATCTCGGGCCTTGAGCGTGGAGACCGAATCCAGAAATTCCATAACGAAAATAACCTAACACCCCCCACTCATTTGTTTTTTGAGCGTGGTGACCGATAAGAAAACAAATGAGTGAACAATCAATCAAAATTCAATTCAATGTGAGAAAGTGTAACTTCAATTAATATCAAAGAAAAAAAAACAAAGGAAAAAAAATACTGCATAAATAAAATAAATAAATAATTATAATTGCATAAGTTGATATAAATGCTATGCAATAGCTTTACCGCGGCAGTCCCCGAGTGCCACACGTCTTTTATATATTTATTTTTTTACTGTATGAAAATTTACCATAAGAAAAATTGTAGGATATTGTCAACAAGCTTAGTCAAATTATTCATCACGATGTTCGGTAGTCAACAAACAACCGAAGGGGGACAAGCCTTTCAGAGCGTCCCTAAGTTGATCTTCTTCGCTCCCTAGGTAGGAATTAATTTAAAGTCTAAACCTTTGGTTAATAATATCTGAATACTAAGAAGCTTTTCTGTTTAGGGAACATGAATACAAATCCTACCGACCGAATTTCGATCATGGTAGTTAGTCTTAACGAAGTTTTAATGAAATACGCTGAAGATACATGTATGAGTATATCACAAGCATGTGCACTATCTGTTCCTTTAGAGATATATTTCATCGAGTCGCCATGGCGGCGCGACCAGTCACCGCTACCAACAAAATATATACAGCTCTATAGAGAGTTACTCACCTGGTATCCGTTTGGTTGGGCAACCAATATGGTGGCGCGACCATCTCGGACGTGTGGCGACTCTGGTGTCTGTATGGGGTCTAGTTTGGTACCTTAGGGCTATATTTTACCAGGACAGGATGGCGGCACAACTGGTCACGCCACCATGGTGTCCCGGTGAAATATAGCCCTTACTCTCAAGGTCCGATGAGATACCAATTCAATACTACTGCGGAAAGATTAGGCACGGCTGTACGTGGTTTGGAAAGCACGTACGACACCACCAACTTTCTAACCCTGAGCACTTTTGTCAAACCCAGGAATCGAACCCAGAACACTCAGTAGTCTTGCTTGCGACCACGAGACCAACAAGGCGGTTAGGGATGCTCTGGATAATGTGTCGTCTATTAAGTAAGAGGTACCTATACAGTTGCAGACAGTTATTGGTTTGTACTCGGTACTCATAAGATTTAAGTTGCAAACATGTGTTGTTAATATAAGATTGTCATGATTTGGTGCAAAAAATCAGATCAAACTTAATGACCAGAGGTTTGATATTAGCAGTATTTAAGGTTTAGCAAAAGTATTTTACATTTTACAACTGCAGTAGTATAAAGAATCTATTATCCTTCACCTGTTCTAAAACACTTCATAAACAGTATTCAATACTTCCAACCGACCTGATTTAAATAGTTTCAAGTCGTGTACTTGAATAAAGTGAGTGGTGCACGTAACAGAAACTTTATACAGGGTGCCCAGTTATCCACGAAAGTTTTCGGCTCCGAAAACTCAATGCATTCCGAATGCAAGATAAACTTGTATAACGACTTCTTCAGAGGCGAACGTTTTAGGTCTCACCTCTTGTTTGAATAGATCCCGTAGATTCGAACTAAGTTAACTCGTAAAGAACAAATAGATTTTGCTGATATTGAGCTTTGCTTCACCTTTTGTTCCCGGTCGCTTTGTAAATCTATATATAAACGGACTTGATTTACATTTTAATCCGGCTGAGTCTACTTAATCTCTTGAACGGAGACACCTCTTTCAGGATCGGATTTCGGTCGCTTGCTACTAGCTAATTATCTTTTGTTTTACTTATAATAAATATTCAATTTTGGTTTTTACTGTTGATAAGCTCGTCTTTGACCACTATCTCACCTGATGTAAAGCGATGATGGAGTACGCTTGCCTAGAAGTAACTTATTCATTGTTGATTTAAAAATTCTCAGGTTTTAGCTATCAGGAAATACACACTCCACTCCTTAGCTGTACGCACAATGAATATTGTTCTCAAAACGTTTTGTGGGTATGTTTTAAGATTAATACTTTTTGAAACTTAGTGATACACAGTGGCAATTTTGACCGAAAACAGTCCAAACTTCTCACCACCATTAGTTAAACAAACACAATTTTACCAACAAATCGTTTTCCCAAAACGCTAATAACTTTCACAAGGTAACACTTCGAAATTTTCATTTCCAAAAACATTAAAGCGAAATGTATTAAACATGACACAAAATGGTAACCACGATTTACAAGTCTTGCAATATTCGCTCTATGGCGGCCGCATTTGGGCGTAAATTACCTCTAAATGTGTTTTGTTTGTTGCAGGGCGGATTTACTGACTCTGCCGCAGAACGCTAAACTGCACTACAACTTGGCGAACTTTCTCCGCGAAACAGAGCAACAAGACAGCGCCATCAAGCATTACAAAGAAGCTTTGAGGTAACAAAGCCGTTTGCCTTAACGCGAACTATTGCAGGTCGAGTTCAACAAAGTTTATTAAGCTATTCGTCATGTATGCGAGATATTTAACCCAAGACTTGAGCTTGAAGCAAAACTAACTTTATCTCAAGCAAAATTTTCGTTGAAATAATACAAGTGCATGGAATAGCGAACATTTAGAACTACTACTACAAGAGGTCCACACGGACTTGTAACTAGGGATAATCCTAAACTTAGCCAAGTATGCTAAAGCTAAAAGCTGCCTTGTTATGTGTGTACGCATTTACAACAAAATCCCGAAAGAATTAAATTGTATCAATAATGCAAATTCATTTGAAAATAAGCTGTATAAATGGCTGAATGGACATAATTTCTAAAACATTAAAGATTTTTTATAATATTATTATCATATATTTATTTGAATTCATTTAGTAAATTTTTACTGTTATTTTGACCTTATAATTATTTTTGCATGCAATTGATACATATTCTGTGTAGCCAATTAAGTGGACATTGTATTTAAATAAGACTATAGTCTGTCTAATAAGTTAAACGACTTGGGTAATTATTAGGATTTAATGAAATCTGATGTAGTCAACACGGGTTCAATAATCAAAGTTGAATAAGAGATAGAGATCATTGTTTACTAACAGAAGAACCATAAGAAAAGTATCGAATATAAGTATTTTTAAATAATTAAATATTAAACAAAATTCCCAAGTCGGTTGACTTATTAGACAGACTATAACACCATTAATTTTAAAGACAAATAAAGACTCATTTTACGCACACACATATTCATTCTACATCACACTTAAGTGTATCATCGAGACATAAAGAGTCGATTGTACTCATCAATACACAGTCCAATGAATGTGGACCTCTTACAGCCGTTAGGATGCAATCAAATTGCGTGCCAATCGTCTTGATTGCCTGAAGTAGCCTCACCGTGTGATACGCGCCCAGGAATTGTGGCCTGCTAAAGACAGGCAGCGAACAATTGAACGAGCAATGGATCGGAGCAAATAGTGATGTGCGTTTGTGAGATATCCATTTAGGCTCCATGCGATGTGAAAATGCTGTGATGATGAGACTTTTCATGAACGCTGTTTCATTGAATTCATTCCATCATAATATTATAAAATCGTTTTAAGACCGCCCATTGTGACAACCTATTAATTTTAAATTCCTATTGTAATTTTTTGCCGAAAAACTTCCACTGTCGGACATAGGCCTCCCCCAAGCGTCGCTACAACGACCTTGGACGGTTTTGGCTGAAATGATGATGATGATGATTGTAATTTTTATTTTTAGCGTACAATAAACAGTATATCTATCTATATGTCTGTACAGAAATTTTAGAACTATTTTTATAAATACAAGTCTGCGTGTTGTTGTTACCTTATCACATCGCTTCTGTCTGTGGCAGCCTTTGTAGAAAAATAAAATATTTTGTTTTTATTCTCAGTTCTGTTCTTCGAATCTGGTTATGACACATAAACAGTAATAAGTATCGAAATTCCAAGTTTTTAGTAATTGGAATAAAAAACTAAAAAGCATTTTTATTTTTTAGGAGTGTCCATGGAGTTTCTTACACGTTCTTCTCTTTATAGGTCCATGCTTTAGAACGTGCAATTAGCTTCACTTTTCTTGGACTGACTGATATTTGACTAATCAAAAGTGGCTGCAAATGGTCTATTTGAAATCAATATTTTTGATTTTTTTGATTTGATTTGATTTAAACGTTCTATAATATCTAAACATTGTAACACGAGTCTTTACAGTCGTTGATTCATCGTCATCTTCATCATCCCTTGGACATTTATAACTAATAGTTTATAAAAAATAATTCCTCATTTAGATCTGTTTTTGCTAATTTAATTTTATAATTATGCATGGTTCTCCAATATTTTTTCAAACTTTAAATTGTAATCATGAGCTAGATGTACACCATATTTGTACGCCTCCTGGCTTAACAAGGCGCTCTGTTAATCAAATTATATGATCTGTATATCTGTACACCTGTGTTAACAAATCAAAGCGATTTGATTTGGTTTGGGCTCGTCTTATTTGGGTTGGTGAAAAACCTTTTTTTTTTCATGTAATCTTGTCAGCCGTCACGCTAACACTAACTCCCTTTTCTTTTTCATTTCACTCCTCACACAATCCAACCATCTTTTCTTTGGTCTCCCTTTCTTTCTTCATCCATCCATATTATCTCAAAATCATGTCGCTGCTCCAAACCCCGTTCGGAATAAAATAGTTGTGTGGTCTCCATAATAGTTCTTCCGAGTCTAGGTATCTTGTGTTTGTGAGTATACTTGTGAACAAATCCGATGATGCAGGAGTAATTCCTAGCTTTTTGTAACGTTCAACATCAACATAAAATCAATTTCCAACCTAAGGTTCAGTTGAAAACAAGCCTCACTAGTTGCCTGGCATATAAGCCAAACTGATCCCATTTTAGCGCAGTCATAAGGAAAGCTATTTTTTAAGCTATGGTATAGTTTCTGTCGCGGGCCTTGAGTGTGGAGACCGAACCCAGAAATTCCGTAACGAAAATAACCTAACACCCCCCACTCATTTGTTTTCTTATCGGTCACCACGCTCAAAAAGTGTAACTTCAATTAATATCAAAGAAAAAAAAACAAAGGAAAAAAATACTGCATAAATAAAATAAACAAATAATTATAATTTCATAAGTTGATAAAAAATGCTATGCAATAGCTTTACCGCGGC
Organism: Mythimna ferrago; assembly: GCA_910589285.2. Classification (NCBI taxonomy): domain Eukaryota; kingdom Metazoa; phylum Arthropoda; class Insecta; order Lepidoptera; family Noctuidae; genus Mythimna; species Mythimna ferrago. The sequence goes on from OU342682.1 coordinate 2,614,555, forward strand.
AGTCCCCGAGTGCCACACGTCTTTTTTTTTCTTTTGTCCGTTTCGTTTACACCTAACTTGTATTGTGTACCTTGTTTATGCAAAAAAATCCATTTTTGTTCTCTCTTCTTTTATTTCTTGTCCACAGTCAAATGTAACTTCTGATCAGTTTTATTTTCTCTTAGGTTATGGCCAAGCTATGCGAGCGCACACAACAACATCGGAACTCTAGTACCAGGGATGGATAACGCAGAACACCATTTTCTACAAGCCATAAAGTTTAATAAATACCATGTTAACGCTCACTACAACCTTGGCAAACTTTATAAGTAAGTATATGGGTTAAAGGCGTTATTGGTTAGTTGAAATGAAGATATACGCAGGAGAAATAAGGTTACCGACATAATCCGAAGAATCACCAAGCTTAAGAAGTAGTGGTAACACATTTTTTTGCGCTCACATTTATACACATAAACCTTCCTCTTGAATCACTTTATCTATAAAAAAATCGCATTAAAATCCGTTGCATAGTTTTAAAGATCTAAGCGTGCATAGGGACAGACAGCGGAAAGCGACTTTGTTTTATACTATGTAGTGATAGGTACTTATTACTAGCTTCGTCAGCGGCAGCCGTAAGCAATTAGTAGGTATAAACTTTGAAGAAAAAAAAAAATGGTTTGAGTCTAATGTCTTAAAGTACTGTGATAGCTTTATTTTTGTATTAATAGTATCTGTGACGTGAGATTTAAAAGAAAGAATTGACACTCATGCTCCATTTGTATCTAATTTTTAAAATATAATCTTCAATTTATGACTCCAACAAAATGAAAGAATGAATTGCGGGCATTAGACTGTAAATCATTTTTTTTAGTTTTATCATTACTTTCGGTTTTATTTATTCAAACTTACAACGTTAGTTAGTCGTAAGTTTTAATTTTTGAATAATATAAAATAGTGCTTGACTCAATTCCACCTGATGGTTAGCAGTAACGCAATCGTTGACGATGAGAGGTACCAGTTTAATTAGGTATAGGTATATTACAATTTTTTCACCTCCTTGTTTATACCGATGGACTGGAATAATTTTGCCTGCTGCGGTTTTCCCGTCCGATTATAATTTAGATGTCTACAAGGCTAGAGGGAATAGGCTCTTAATAAACTAGCGCGCCTCACCATCAACGATTGCATCACTGCTTACCATCAGGTGGGATCGCTAGTACTAGTTTGTATCAGATTAAAAAATAAGTAAGCATTAAATTCCAGGAAAAGTGGCAGAACGCACCAAGCCATTTCAATGTTGGAAAAATGCATATGGCTGCAGCCAAGGTTTGTGCAAGCTCATGTGGAACTGCTGACCTTGAAGACAGATAATGAGAAGCAGAGCATCCTGATGAGGCTGGTGGACTTAGAGCCAAGCAACTGGGAACATTATGTGCTTTATGGCGACTGGTTGAGAAGTAGAGGTAAGTTTCTTTTTTTAGGCTTATATTAGCAAACAGTCTGTTTCTTGCTTACCTCTTTCAGAAAAAACACTGCTTGTTGCGAATTTTAAATTACCTCACCATGTGTCCAATTAGTACCTCTTGGCTCGATAGACGGCGTTGTTCCTTTTTCTGAATCGCACTATGGTTTCGTTACACGCGTTTAATGGCATCCCAAACGATTCACATATTTACCTACTCTATCTATTCGAAACTTTTTGATAAAAAAAAATTCTGGAAGAATTCAGAGGTTTTTTTTTTTGATAAAGAATTAAGGTCCATAATGACTTAGCGTCACTGCTGGAACTCCGATTTAATTATTCGGAGAATGAATGGTGCCTATGTCCAACCATCGGACCAAGTGCTGGTTAGCAGAATCTAGTTTAACTGGGAACCAACTACCAACACTATCTGGCTAAAACCGCTTAGATTTATTATGTGAAGTATATTTTATCCATGAGGAAGGAATATAGGTATTACACCTAATATAGGAGAGAAGCTTATGAATAACGTGGTGTCGTGGAGACGTAGAGTTGGAAGGGCTCCTACAAGGTGGACCGATGACCTAGTAAGGGTTGTTGTAATCCGATGGATGCGAAACGCAAAGGACCATTCATTGTGGCGACACTTGGGGGAGGTCTATGTCCAACAGTGGACGTCTTTCGGCTGAAATAATGATGATGATGATGAACGTGGTGTACTAAGTAGGCTATTCAACGTTTCTATTGCGGTGGCTTACGTGAGCAAGTGCACGTTGATGCGGTGAAGCAATGAATGAAGCGAAGCGGTCGTAATCAGTTCGTTTGATATTTCCGCGCGAACTCTTGCGGTACGGTGGTGACTTGTGTAAATAGCGGCTGAAGCGGTGACTCTGCACTAGGAGGACAATGCTACCGCGTCGCGTTCAATTCACGTGAAACTCATCGGATCGCTTCGCAACCGCAATCGTGTTGAAGCCTACGGAAGCCGTTTAAAACGATCTGGCCAGTTTCACTGCCAAATAAACGTGTTTTCTTTCTTTCTTTCACTTGACCATATCATGACGTGACCAATTTCCAAGATCTGGCCTCGACAATTTAAATTCATGTCGGCATTTATTTTTTATATATTAGCTTATTGTGTGTCCCACTGCTGGGCAAAGGCCTCCCCTTTCTCCTTCCAAACTTCCCTGTCAAGGGCGATCTCTGACCAAGTTTGCCCGTATAAACATATTTTATGTAAATATAAATACAGGGTGTAAGGAACAGCCTTCCATAAACTTTAAGGGCTTGCTCAGTAGACGAAACTGAACAATCTTCCACAAGACTTCTTTTCAGGAAACGAGAAAAAAATCAACCCCACCATACAAAGTTTAAAACTTGATTGGACAGTTTGTATGGAGAGGCCGATTTTTTTTTTCGTTTCCTGAAAAAAAATCTTGTGGAAGGTTGTTCAGTTTTGTCTACTGAGCAAGCCCTTAAAGTTTGTGGAGGGCTGTCAATTACACCCTGTATAAATAAAATATGCCTATACGAATAGGTATATATCTTGTACTGGCCATAGTTGTTGCTAGCTATAGTTATTTCATGGTGAGATTTTTCAATGCATAATAAAATTTCAGGTTTACCAGCGCCGGCGGCAAAGTATTACCTTGAAGCCACAAGACTGAGTTTTAGGTATCGAGGTGCTGAGCGAAATGTGAGAGCAGACCTGATAACGTTCAGGTATACTGCGCTGATGTACCGGTCACTAGGACAGAAGTCTAGGACTCTGCAGTTATTAACAAGGTAACATAATACAGGATCATTAGTAGTTTTTCAGGACAAAAAAAATCAGCCTCACCATACAAAATTAAAAACTTGATTGGACAGTTTGTATGGATAGGCCGATTTTTTTTTCGTTTCCTGAAAAAAGATCTTGTGGAAGGTCGTTCAGTTTTGTCTACTGAGCAAGCTCTTAAAGTTTGTGGAGGGCTGTCCCTTACATCCTGTATAATTGTCAAAAGGAATTCGCTGAATTCAATATTAATTATTATTTGACAGGCCTGTTGGTGTATTGGTTAGTGACCCTGACTGCTATGCCGGAGGTCGTGGGTTCGATTTCCACCCAGGACAAATGTTTGTGTGATGAGCATGATCATTTGTTCTGTGTCTGGGTGTAATTTATCTATAATATGTATGTATTTAGAAATAAATAAGTATATTTATCAGTTGTCTAGTACCCATAACACAAGCTCTGCTTAGGTTGGGACTAGACGGCGCTGTGTGATAGTTGTGGAATATTATTATTATTATATTATTATTAAGCTATGGAATGAATAATTAAAAGAATTTTATAGGCTTCCATTTTACGTAATGTGATTCGTTGAAAAATAAACAACCCGCGTCAAGATCGTACAAGTCGGCGCAGTATCCATCGCAGATGGTCTTCTTATATGTTATTTTACTTTTCTTCTTGTAATCCTTAGATGGCACACGTGGCGACGAGGCTGGCCCAGTGCAGCCGCAGCACACATGTACTTAAGAGACTGGCGACTCAAAATGGAGTTGGAAGGTCGGGCGCAATTATATTCTAAGGCCGTTAATCCTACAGTAAGTTCCTTTTTGTTATCATGTTATTTATTAAACTGGCTGCTTTGACTGGTGGCTCGTGACACAGTGGAAATAGCTAAAGTACGCGCCAGATAACAAAAAAATAACGGTCATTGACCCACGTACATTTGTTGATACTATTAATTTTGAAAACGGAAATAAAGACATAAGACTATCTTCAATCAACATTTATCGTGATCCTTTACTTTTTCTAGTAATGTAAAACAGTTCGTTGTTTGTTTTTGACGTACCTACGCAGAGATATTACGAAAAGGTCAATGATCGCTGTTTTTTTCTTAGCTGGCGCCTACCTTAGAGGGTTGCTTGCAGAATTAAGAGATATTATATCAAAAAAAAAAGAAAAAGAGAATTAATTCAAAATGATAAGGTTATTATTGTTCGGTAGAACAATAATAACCTTATCATTTCGGTGTTTTAGGTTACAAAATTATGCTGTGTAGTATTTCTCAAAGTGAAAAGAATCAATCAACTGGACTCTTAGGTTCTTAGTGGCGTGTTTTGATATTTTTCATTTGCTGCTGTCACTGCTACTAAAAATGGTTGTGAAAACAAGTTCGATCAGAATATAGTATTTTTCTTTCAAATTTGGACCAAAATTGTATGAAGCCTGGGTTATATTTATGTCTTAATATATTAATGAACAATTACATGTATTATGCAATTAATTTTGCAGTATTTCTTCACCTGCTTTATTTCTTAGTAGTACAAGTTCTTTGATACATTGAAATATCATTACTTTAGTTAGATGTTTCAGTTTACGATGAGACACTCACGATGTGCTACAATGTCGATTTAAGTACAAGAGTACTACGAGTTTTAGTAGATGATATTGTTCCACTCAATGAAGCTTTTAAATCAATAGATATAACACTAGATTCACTTGTATGTAGTGAGACTCAGGTGGCTTGTCTAGTGTTTTAAGATAATGTTAGTTTTTTTCCAAGTTAATGGAGCCAAAGATCAAATAGCAAAAAAGATAGCGTTAATTTATTAAAAGAAATGGAAACCAAAACAAATTGAATTAATTTATTGTGATTTATAAATGTATTTAAGCCAAAAGAATTCAAGTTGTTAAAACTAGTTACAATAATAATGATGAGCACAAAGATGGACTTACTAAAATTTATAATTTTTCCACAGAAATCAACAAAATGCTTCGACCACACACAACTAGCGGTCGGTTCAAAAGAAGAGCGAATACCACAGAAAGGAGAAAAAAATAAAACTGTGGACACAAAAAGTGCTACTAAAATGTCAAGTGATAAAAAAGACAGTGACAATAGATCGTGTGGGACCAAAAAACGTAACTTATCTGTTTCGTCGCAAATAAAAACAACACACAACAAATCTGAGATTGGACTAAAAGATAAGAAGTGTACCTTGCATAGGAAAGATAAGCAAAAGGGCAATGGTGTTATAGCGACTATTGGTGCACCTCTAGCTGAACATTTACTTATGAAAACGTATTAATTTAATGGCTTTTATATCGTTTGAGATGAGCATTCGGGACTGGAGACCACTTCAAACTTATTGGCCATAGACACTTATTTTGAATGCAAGAAATAAAAAAGAACATTAGAAGTTTTGGGTTGGATAGAATCATTTTCAACCAAGAACACAATTGTCTAAATTGCTAGTTATCGAGACGATTCTAAAAAATCGATTTCAAACGAATAACAATACAAGTGAACGATATTTTCAATTATAGTCCTGCTTGCTTGTCCATTTAAAATTGATACCTCAAGTGATTTAAGTGATGAAACAGCGAGTGAATTGATTCACGTGACTATGTATCCATCTGTTTTGGAATGTGATATTTTGAGCGTGACCTTTTCTTTTGATGTAGAAGACGCTTGGCAGTTCTGTTAAAACGAGTTAGTTCTAGATACGCCGACAATATCGCAGATTGTAGTTAAGTGAGGGTCTTCAATTTTGGAAACTTTAACCAAAAATAGAGTTTCGAAAATGGATGCGTTTAGATAGAAAAATAATTTAAACGATGTGTAGTGATAATGAAATGAGAAACAATCTATTTTTGTCAGAGTGTGTGGAGGGTGATTTATATGAAAATGCACAAAATTTTTACGCTAGCATTAGTGATTTGTAACGATTATGTAAGCTGATGAAATTTGTAAATTTATCATTTACTGTGTCAGATTCTTTAGTATATCCTCTCCTATATCCCCGATTATAATAATTAAACATCCATATAGCCTACCAATATTTTCTAAGTGACTGTAAATAAAAATGAAATATTTGTAATAATTGGACTGGTTAAATACATGTGATTTAGTTTAATGCTTAGTTTTCTTCAACGGGTGATATTAGTTATTCCATTTCTATAATTTAGTATTCTTATGGTTGATAATAAAGGCTAAGGATTGTGCCACAGCTAATACAGAATGTGCTTGGCCTTATCAATCGGTATTGATGTCACATACGATTGTAAAATTAACACTGAAATAATTGATGATCAACTGTCAACATTTTCAGACGAAATAGTGGCTGAAGATTTTGGTGTTGACAGTAATGAATTTTGTCAAAAACAAATAAAGTTAGAAATAGTTTTGACGCAATTTTTATATCAATGTAATTTCAGTCATCAATTACGCATTTAGTTGAGAAATAAATTGAAATTATAGACAAAACTAATACAAATAAAAATTAATAAGAATTGTTTTTGTATTGAAAATATATAAGACTGATTCAAAACTCAATCATTGATATTTTTTCCATAGTACAACCTCAATCACTTACAAATAATGATAAAACAAAAGAGTTCGTTAATAAAATATACACTACTAACAAATTCAGTACATTTAGCACATGTTCTGAATAATATAAAAGAAAATATCATTGCTGTCAACATCAGAATAATAAAGAGCGATCTCAATATACACTAAGATGTAAATAATATTTATAAGTATAGACTTTGGCACGTGACAATGCTTTGAATGTACTGAGAATAAACAATTGAATTATATTTGTGTGGTTTTATTTTTGTTGGCTTTGTTAATATTGATTGTGTGTTCGAGTAAATATCTCAGCTTTATGATATAAAGATTTCTTTATTTTATCTTCTGCATACAAGTTTCTGCAAGTGGTTTCGCTTGCTTGATCTTCTTCTTCTGCCTTGCCTTTATCTCGTTACGCGAGGTCGGCTATTCCACTCATGAGACGCCATTTATGTCTATCTCAAACGTTGTGTTCGTAAAATCCCAATACTTTTCGTGTCTTTCTGAACTTTTGACAGCCAGATTGTTTGAGGCCTTCCTCTTTCGCCTGCGTGATAGGCAGGAGTATTATTCCCGATATAAAAAGTCGTATTATCCTAAACTCCAAACACCACATCTTAGAATAATTTCACTGTTATCTATTGTGAATTAGCTGCTAACGGCTTCGTAATATTATCGAAAGGGAACGTACTCATAGGATAAATCCTATATGCTATTTCAGGATATGGTTTGCCTGAGTTTCATCGATATCGCTTTCCATCAGGTAAGGTTGTCAAGGGCGAGCTTATCAACAATAAAAAAATCGTTGAGGCGATTGAACGTAATGATGTAAAAACATCCACTTAGGTACACACACAACAACAACAAACACACAAATCTTTCATTTTATGTGGTGTCCTTACAAGCAATACGAAAAAAAGTAACTTTAAACCTATGTCGGTACTATGTTGATAGGTACTTTAGATAATATTAGACGTAGCTGTCTGGGTGAGTGGACATTCTTTAGTATCGTCATTATATAACAGACATCTGCATTCCTGAAACTACAATCTCTAAATCTAGGCTCTAGGGTGTTCGTCTAATGGTTATGTATCGATTCTAATGGTAGTGATTTTAACTATTTATAGATATATATACTTTGGCGAGTGCTAATTTTTTTGTTCAGTGAGACCAAACCACACCTTACGGTGAACTACCTTTATATTACAATACAATACAATATGCCCTGAGGTAGACTTGTTCTTGAACAGTTTTAACGAATTTAGAAATTGTTTGTATAAATTGTAATTACATTAGTTTCATTTATTTACTTCTCCATAATACTTCACCCTTCTGTCACTAATGAATCACATTAAGCATTGAATGCTATGTACAGTAATAATTGGATTTCAGATTTATGTACTGTATTTTGTATTAGCTGTCTAAATTATCTTAGTCTGTAGTCTGTCACTGTACTTATTAAAATAAAATAAAATAAAAATATTCCAAAATAGTTTCTCAGTCAAGACACTACATTTGACGACTGAGTGATGCCAGTGATGATAAATACATATGTCACTGAACCGTAGCCGCGTACAATTATGGGCCTCATCAAATAGGTTAAAGTCTTCCAAGTGGCAATAGAGAAGATAATGCTTGCAGTTTCCTTACATGATCGAGTAAGAAGGAAAATATCCACAGGAGAACCAAACTCAAAACTTTAAGTGAAGGTGGACAGGTCATTGACCGCAAAACAGATAGTCGATGGAGTCGAAAATTCTTCTTCAGTGGGACCACAAACTGGAAGACGCAGTGTTGAACAAGGTGGACCAATGAACAGGTAACCGATGACGCAGAGAATCCGATGGATGCGAGACAGAACCTGATGTTGTGGCGACACTTGGAGGAGGCCTATATCCAGCAGTCTCTTGGCTGAAATGACTTAATGACAGTCTCTCTGGAGCAAGATTTCAACACTCATATTTAATTCATACAAACTATAAAAAACTTTTTACAAAAAAAGTATAACCGACTTCAATGTTAAAAAACACTGAAAAGTTTAAAATAACTTTAATTTCGGAAGTCGGTGTTTTTCTATAATAGTTTTGTCTCTTCGTTATTTAACACCGACTTCCGAAATTAAAGTTATTTTAAACTTTTCAGTGTTTTTTAACATTGAAGTCGGTTATATTTTTTTTGTAAAAAGTTTTTTATTTTACACTTTTTGGTTATTATACCACCACTAAAAATTACCCTTCAGACAAACTTAAATAACTTATAGCCACAGTGCATCTCATAACGATTCTAATAATCCCAAACACGATGAGATTACATTAATTTAATTTTTTTCCTTCTGGCTTCATCATCAGATCAGTTTGATACATCTCCCCCCCCCCCTTTTCTGACAGTCAGTCATCGACTACACGTATAAACAAAGCAACTTTACTTATAACCACAGTTCTGTTTTCTGTTTTGATTCTATGAGGAGTTCTGTTCCATATCTTCGAAGTTCATGATCAGATGATAACAATATTTCTATGGGACCAATTTGGAAGCATAACCCTTCAATAAAAAAAAAATATTTTTAAAATCGGCCCACAATTGACCGAGATATCGGTGAACATACATAAAAAAAAACATACATTCAGCCGAACATCGAACCTCCTCATTTTTGAAGTCGGTTAAAAAAGCAAAACCCTCATAAAAATCAGAGAAACAGTGATTTAAATTATTAGATTTGCTTTACTTCGCAAAAAGGCGGTCGCGGTTTTTGTTTCGGTTTAATACCTCTGTGACAAATTGTAGCTGAAACTTGACTTTTATATTCAACGCCATTTTAAGAAAACAATACACTGAGTATATTGCGCAACATATCACGATAAGTGCTAATTATGAGTTAAATCATTCATCATCATCATCATGTCAGCCAAAAATTGTCCGTTGCTGGATATAGCCTAGGCATCCCCAAGTGTCGCCATAACGACCGGTCTTGTGCGTCTCGCATAAATAGGATTTCTGCAACCATCTCCAGGTCATTGGTCTACCTCGTGGGAAGCCTTCCAAAGCTTTTACTTCCGGTACATGCTCATTCCAGAACTTTTCGTCCTCATCGACCATCTGTAATGATGGGGATGAAAGGTGAACTTAAGGAAGTTTGGCGATTCTTCGGGCTGTGTCAGTAACCGTGTTTCTCCTGCGGATATCTTCATTTCGACTATTTAAATAATTACATACACATAACATAACATAATCAGCCTTTTAATGTTCCCACTGCTGGGACTCAGGCATCCTCTCTAGGAGAGGGAATGGGCTGTAATCCACCACGCGGACACAGTGCGGGTTGATGAATGTCACATATTTTCGAATTTTTGGTTCTAGGACATGCCGGTTTCTTCAAAATGTTTTCTTTCACCGTTTTGAATCGTTAGTTAGTAAGTTAGCCCATTTATGTTCCACTGCTGGGCGAAGGCCTCCCTCTCCCTTTTTTCACACACGTCTGTCTTCGGCCATTGCGGGCCTGTTCCTCCGGTAGTTATCAAGCTCATCTCTCCACCTTCGCCTTGGTCTGCCATGATGTCGCTTTGCGTTTAATGGGACCCAATAAGTGGCTCTTTTAGCCCACAGCTCGTCCGACATGCGACAAACATGTCCGGCCCAATTCCACTTTAGAGTGGCAGCTTTTCGGGTAACATTTTTAATCTTAGTTTTAGCGCGCAGCTCTGTGTTCCTTACGCGGTCGGAAATTCGAACACCCAAGATACTGCGCTCCATGGCCCGTTGGCAAAACTCGAGCCTGGACCTCTGCTGAAGCGTCAAAGACCAGGTTGGTGCTCCATACGTAAGTATAGGGAGAATGAACAAAAACTAAATCCTAACTAATATTATAAATGTGAAAGTGTGGATGTTTGGATGTTTGTTACTTAATCACGCATACGCACTGATTCCTTAAGTACCTAATGCCACGTGGGCGAAGCCGCGGGCAAAAGCAAGTAATCATATAAAGTAAACCAATGAAACAAAATGTGCTGATAACTCAGTACGATTTCCCAACGTATCAACATCTGAGATGTTACCACTAACACCATCTAATAATACTGCTAATCCTTTAGATTGAATCTCGCAACAATGGAATCGTAGGACTTGCAACAAGTGGGAAGTTCTCTGCACTTCAACATTCAACTTTATGTCTGTATATTAAGGTGGGGTTTTAAGTGAGTGGAGAGATAGGTTTTACGCAAACGTTTAAGATATCAGTGTTTAGTGGAGCGCAGTATTTATTATTGAAACGAAATGTTGTTATTAGAATCTGTGTGCATAGTTACTGACATTGAATTCTTTAAACTTCCACGGTTCGGACTTTCGCTTAGTCGTTCATCAGATTGTTTGCTGTACTTATCCTAAGAGACCTTACTTCATGCCAAATTTCCGGATTCTAGATCAACGGGAATTACTCTATGAATTTAGATTCCCTTGAGTGTCAAAATATATATTTTTTTTGTGACATAAACGGCCGTATCTTTTTGAATGCTGACTATTGACATGATGAGGACAGGAAAATGGACGAAAAATATGTGTTATGTCAACCCCAAGTATCACACAGGACCTCTGGAATCTCTGTAATATTTGTTAATTATTTTTGATCAGAGCAGCCACCAGCGCCTTATTCTTGTCATGCATGGACACACGAAGTAAGCGCGGCCTAACTACGGGCAGTATGTTTCGATCCTCCCGAATAGCGCACTCAAAAGCACTCCTTAATTTATTGACGCGCTACTTACTTTTGTCTTATTGTTGTGCAGGGAAACATTGTGAGGAAACCGGCATGTCCTAGAACCAAAAATTCGAAGACTGCATTAGGCCCGCGTGGTGGGTTACGACCCATTCCCTCTCCTAGAGAGGAGGCCTGAGTCCCAGCAGTAGGAGCATTGAAAAGGCTTATGATGATGATGATGCGGGTTAGCACCGCATGCATGAAAATTTCAAAATGCAAAAAAAAATAAAAAAAATACATAAATGAAATGGTCATCCGGCGAGTATCAACCCTTACGTTGTTGAAATTTTTACGGTCCAGACCAAGCATTTCGCCTAGTCGTTTATACCACGTACATTGAAGGACTGGAACAATTTGCCTGCTGCGATCTTCCCATCCGATTATAATTTGGGTGTCTTCAAGGCTAGAGTAAATAGGCTCTTAATAAACTAGTGCGCCTCACACCATCAACGATAGCATCACTGCTTACCATCAGGTGGGATCGCTGTCAAGCACTAGTTTATATCAGATAAAAAAATACATTGCAGAGATTACGCGTGCGGAGTAATCCCGCATGCGTGAACTAAACGATATTAAAATCACCCTTAGAAATTATTAGACCTACGTGCCTACATAAAAATCCGCTATATACTACATACTTAACATCAAATACCCATCCATTATGTCACCGTCTGAATCCAAGATAAACCGACCATTTAAACTGTCTCCAAGGTATGTCCCCACCTAGCTAGTCCAACATACTTGTACAAACTTTGAGCTCAGGAACGTGTGTTCGATATAAAACAAAGAACAACTAATGCCGCTGAACTACGACTTGCAAACTGTCCGGACAGAATTTAGTTCACCTGTTTAAACATTCTGGAAGTCCTCAAGATGAAAGTTTTAGAATGTTGAAATGAAGAGTCTGTTAAAAAAAATCACACTAAATAACATGAAAGTAAAAGTTTCTGCTTATTTAGATTTATCTTAAAAACAGTTCTGTTTGTTCTCATGACGATGAGAACTTTATGACGAAGACCTGATGCTAGAACTGCGAAGTGGCTGATGGAATCCTGGAATGACGTCTAGTAAACACATCGAGTTTGGGCTCATTAGACACCAATTCTTTTACTTTTTATGCGTCGGAGTTTTTTTTTTTTTTTAATTTTAGATGCCATCAATTAATGGTGCAAGGGTTTGCTAGCGTATTTAAAATATTCCAATTATAAGAGGGCAGCTTCAAGCACGTATTAATGCCATTAAAGATTTTTCAGTTTACCTAGTGCAAACAAGAGTTTTGTAATGGTTTGTTTTCAGACTATAGAATTTTATTGCTGAACGAAAGAGATGAATATTAAAATAATGTTTGACTTTATAATATTTCTATTCCTATTATAATATTAATAAGTATATGAGGATAGTGTAGACTAGTCAATATTGTATCCAAAAGCACAAAAAAAGTAGGTCAAAATAAAAAGTAACCTAAGAATCTATAGTGTTATCACATGTACACTATAAAAAAGAGGCCATGTAAAAATAAAAAAAAAGACGTGTGGCACTCGGGGACTGCCGCGGTAAAGCTATTGCATAGCATTTTTATCAACTTACGCAATTATAATTATTTATTTATTTTATTTATGTAGTATTTTTTTTCCTTTGTTTTTTTTTTCTTTGATATTAATTGAAGTTACACTTTCACACATTGAATTGAATTTTGATTGATTGTTCACTCATTTGTTTTCTTATCGGTCACCACGCTCAAAAAACAAATGAGTGGGGGGTGTTAGGTTATTTTCGTTACAGAATTTCTGGATTCGGTCTCCACGCTCAAGGCCCGCGATAGAAGCTATGCAATAGCTTAAAATAAATCTATCACTAAAGAAGTTATGGTGAATGAATCAGTCTAAATAAAATAAAAAAGTATTGCAAACGCAATGTACTAAAATGCAAAAAAAGATAAAGATGTTTATCCCCGTAGCGTTCATAACAACAATGTACCCTACGAGAACACCAACACAAGAACCACTTAACTCCGCACAAAAATGCAATAAACAGTGTTAACTCATTAAACAGTTGACGAACACAGCGCCGATCAAAGTTGAAAGTTTAAATTAGACGGAATAGTTCCGTGTCCGCGTCGCCACGGTACTGCGCGCTGGTGACTAATCCCTGGTAATCACCACTCCACTGAAAATTAGTTGTACATTTTGTTGGAAGTGATGGACGAAGTTCGATGAGTGTTTGTGTGTGGTGTTATTTCTTCTGCATGGATAAAGTTGTGCTGGTTTTAAATAGAAGAAATGTGATTGGGAGAGATTGGTTAAATCTTTTATTGAATGCCGAAATTGGTTGGCTATGGCCATAGCCGGTGTCCAATATACATTTGTTCACCGTGGGCTTACAGACGGCAAGCTCGAGTCGTCGACGATGCGTAGTGTTCCACGCGCGTTTCAAAGAGATGACAGCAAAACCGTAGGGGCCTAGCAGGGCCGGCGTACTGGGGCCATGGGCCGTTCGAATGGGAACCCCGATATCTTGGGACGCAAGAAATAGAAGGAAAATTAAAGTGGGTTTTAGTCAGTAAAAGTATGACACGCTATCCCACACTAGAACGGGAGAATACAAATACAAATAATTTATTTTTCCATTTACAAAATAAGTACTACATGTAGTGTTTGAAGTGACCTTTTAGGCAAAAATTGCCTGTGTTTAGGACACTTCGCTCTTCCAAAACTTAAAACTACGCGAAGTACCTACTAACAATCCAATACCTACAAATCTTATAAGTGTTAGTTTACCCTAGAGCGGGAGAAGTCATTGGATGATTTCCCTAAAAAACTATACCTTTGTAGTTATATCTGATATTTATGGCATCAGCAAAAACCAACACAGGGTGTCAGTATACAGAAAAATATTTATATTCGGCAACTTCGATAGGTACTTTTCCGCCCGCAATAAAAAATTAAAACAAAAATCACCACGACTAACTCCTTAATTGAAAATTAATTATACGTTTTGTTGGAAGTGACGAAGTTTAATGTACAGTTTTATGAAGTTTTTGTGTGTGATGTTGCTTCTTTCGTGAGTTAAAAGTTTTATAGAAACTTGTGTTCATGTCTGGGAGATTGAAGGCGTGTTTTAGTGTCTGAAACTAACATTATCCTCTTAGGGTGAGTTGCACCATTTAACTATAATCATAACAAAGCCGTTAACAGTTGTCAAATCGTCGAATTGACCAATAGGCGGCCGTTTCACGGCTGGTTATGGTTTGGTTATCGTTATAGTTAAATGGTGCAACTCACCCTTAAAAAAACGCTCACGTGATACGCTAAATTGTGAAATTGCCTCGTCACACGTAAAAAAATACAACCTTAATATTTTAACAAGAATAGTAAAGAAAATATCTTTCAAAGAGAAAATTATATCTTTTATTTGAACGACACAGATGAAGAATATCTTTGTAAGTATAAAATGTAAATACGCCAATTTAAATGTTTTTGTTCTAATAACCACTGCAAGAAGCGGTGCTTAAAAATAAAAATGGTATCATAATCGATAACGGTGTCACATTAGAATATATTGGTAATCGGTGGGCTAATATTTTTAAATGTTTTTTTTTAATAGTTATATTTAATAAATTATAAAATATGTATTGAAGTATAAATAAATGGAATAATAATATTTAGTGATCACTGCAATAAAGTATTTCTGCCATTTGTATCTAAAATACCAGATGTATAACTTTAGAAGTACATATAATTTTGCCAAACTTTTTGGATCGGTTCTTCGTGATTTATAATTACCATAAACTGTCAATTTAAAAAAAAAATATAACAGCAACCGTTGCTGGTGAATCGTCCTAGTTTATCAAGAGCCTTTTCTAGTATGGACACCCGATGTACAACTTGTTTGACACTACGAGCAAGGCAGTTGAGAGATTGTCATGCTCACTAAAATGTCTCGCTGATAGTGGCACGTGTTATTGGGTCATTTGGCTCCTTCCAAAATGGTTGAGCTGAGTGGGACTGATGCACGCGTAATGCCCGTGAACCGGCGCCGTCAGTTGTGACTGGTCATCTCTTAGCTGCCTGTGACTTATTCAATTTCTATTTTTATTGTTATCATTATTATTTAATTTTTATTACTTATCTTCATTGTGTTCACATAATAGAAGCAAAAAAGAAATATGTAACGAAGATTCATGTAACTCAATACGATTTAAAAGAGTGTCCATGGAGTTTCTTGCACGTTCTTCTCCATAGAGATCTACTTTTTGGAACTTGCAATTTAGCTTCTATTTGAAATAAACGTTTCTGATTTCTGATTTCTGTACGTCGGGTTGTCCGATGATAGACATTTACTTTTTTATTTAAAATTATGTAAATAACTACAAGGTGTAAGGGACAGCCCTCCGCAAACTTTAAGGGCTTGCTCAGAAGACGAAACTGAACAATCTTCCACAACACTTTTTTTCAGGAAACAAAAAAAAAATCCGCCTCACCATACAAAATTATAAGCTTGATTGGACAGTTTGTATGGAGAGGCCGGTCTTTTTTTCGTTACCTGAAAAAAATGTTTGTGGAAGGTTGTTCAGTATTGTCTACTGAGAAAGCTCTTAAAGTTTGCGGAGAGCTGTTGCTTACACTCTTTATACATCTACATTTAATGTGTACAAAAAAAGAACCAAATAATATACATTTTAAATCTAAAAGCAACATAAACATATTAAACATACAATTTAATATTAATAAACCTAAAATGTTATGACGGAGTTAATACTGCCGGTTTATAATGTCGGACGCCGATTTGTAAAACGTTTCGCCACCACAATCCAGCTGAACGTGAGATAGCCACATTTTATAAGAGTGACGTTTTTAAATCCAGCGCGTCAATATATAAAACGGCTACGGCTGTGACGTATCCCTATAGACGTTAATGCACTCATAATGGCTAACGATATCAACGAGTGCAGGATGCAGAGCACGCCTCACCACTAAGCACGTACATTTTAATGTCTGTTTAGACAGATGTGAGCTACAGAGAACAGATTAGTTTTAAGATTAATAGACTCCATTCTACAGAACATTACAACAAAACTTCTCGAAAATTTAGTTAGAAGTGTACTTTTAGTAATGGGTACTAATTAAACGGACTTCTTTTTAATAGCATTATTCACCTCTAAATATCTAAATTGCATTCTAAGTTACTAAGTCAGCCACAATCGACTCGCGTCTGAATATCTTAGCCACTAGTTATCTTCTATGTAAGCCACTCTGAATATAACTCAGCATGGTGGTTATTTTTTGGCATCTGAATTTGTAACATGCATTCAAGCAGTAAACTTCTAAAATATTAATATATGGCAACAAATAGTAATTCTATTAGCTTCTAATTTTGTAACTCAGTACGTTTAAAATATACCTAAGTCATCTAACATTAACTGATCGTCAAATTTATCTACTATTATCATCAAGTAGTATATGGTAAACTATTAATATTAGGGTACGTATCAAAATCCCGAAAGTTCGTAATAACTATGATTGAAATACCGACGTCCAAAACACCAAAATTCAAAATACCGAATAGTCGAAGCCGATAGTCGTTATATCGAAACACAAAATATCGATGTTCAAATACCCGAAAGGACGAAATTCCGAATAGACGCAACAACTTGGACGTAGCGTTCGCCGGCCGCTGCCACGGCACCGCTCGCTTCGCTCACTCGGCTCACGCGCGGTTTGTCACACTTCCAACCTAACCTATTTCACCCAGTGCAAAGTGTAATCAAAATACAATCTACCTGCGACTAGACTATTAGACAATGGTAAGCACATTTTTACAAGAGATTATAAGTCGTATTCGTTATTTTGAACTCGTCGGTAGGTACATGAATCGAATGGCGCACGGCCATTTGCACCACTCATGGTGCAAATGGCCAGTCACTGTTATCTAGCGTACTCGCTCCAAATCGTACAGTGGGCCTTTTACGATAAAAGAATATGATCTATTATTTCAGATGCTGAGAAAATATGTATGATGTTTCAAATGATTAATATATTATTTTGAGGAGCTATTTTTGAAGCTGTAAAACTTAAAATGGTAATAAGTTGTAAAATCTGTGGCTGAGTTAGTAAATTACGTGGCAATTTTTAAATCAGAAAGAAAAGTAAAAATAACTTAAGATCTTTACTTGACGCTTTCTTTAAAATATTTAGTAGGCGTTGTAAAAAAGACCAATTAGTATATTAGGGGCTAGTATTTCCCCGTTGCTTAGTTATAAAAAAAGAAGGTTGATGACGGGGCCAAATAAAAATTCTGTGGCTGGACTTATTATTTCTCTTTTTGTGTGCGTGTATTGTAGTGTCCTTGGAAGTGTGTACGGAGAGAAATTAAATCACTTTTAGTTTTGATATTTGTTTACTTTGGAAACGAATTACATTACAGATTGTACTTATACATAAGCGCGTCTATAGGTGGTCGTTGCTACGGGCAGACTGAAGCCCGGGCACTGCGCACTCTACATGGGACATTAAATGCTGCGTCAGCGCCGCTACACTCTTTAGTAATAGGTACTGAATCTTCTAGAGCAGTGGTGGCGGAATGGTAACGGCCCCAACTTACGAGTTTAGGTCGCGGGTTCGAACCCAGCCAGGCGCATTACTTTGTGTAATTTATTTCATCACCACTGCTCTCAAAACGGTGAAGGAAAACATCGTGAGGAAACCGGCATGTCCTAGAACCAAAAATTCGAAGACATGTTACATTCACTAACCCGCACTGAACCCGCGTGGTGGATTACGGCCCATTCCCTCTCCCAGAGAGGAGGCCTAAGTCCCAGCAGTGAGAATATTAAAAAGGCTGATGTTGATGATGATGTAATCAGATTTTTAATGTTCCCAGTGCTTCCCAGCAGTGGGAACATTAAAAGACCCGAGTCCCCTCAGGCCTCCTCTACAGGAGAAGGAATGGGCCGTAATCCACCACGCGGGCCTAGTGCGGGTTGGTGAATATTACATGTTTTCAAATTTTTTATTCAGGACCCTCCGATTTCCTCACGATGTTTTCCTTCGCCGCTTTGAGAGCAGTGGTGTTAAAATAAGTTACACAAAGTAATGCGCCTGCCAGGCGGGTGCATTGTGAACCCGCGACCTACAATTCGACAACTTTTTTTTTATGGTGGTAAAAATCCCCGCTCTTGGGTGGAGCGGGAGATAGTGTCAGACTCCTACTGACTAAAAGACCCACCCCGTTACTTCTAGCCTTCATACCGGGGCTCGAGTTTCCTTTCGGATAACCCTGGCCCCGGTAGGCTTCGGACCCGTCTGGGTCCCTGCTGTTGCTGACAACTCCTTGAGGCGCGCGGGAACATTGCGCGACGTCGACGACTTGGGCTTGGTCCGGACAGTCACCGGACGGCCGGACAGCGAGCTACCCATTGCTCACTGTCCGCAAGCCCGCGCCTACGGTGGCCGGAAATCAGTAAGTCGGGGCCGTTCTCAATATTTTTTTATCTAATAGCATCTATCTAGGGCATACTGCTAGGTTTGTATCGAAATAATATTAAGACTACAGCAATAAATAGTTTATCAATATAAGATGTACAACAGGTTAAACCAAAATACACTTTCAATATCGACAACGCTGAATTCTAACCGATATACTTTGAGCTTTCTGACGCGCTACGGTAACATGACTGGGACGTAGACAGTGCTACGCCGTAGCCCATTCGACCATCGTAGCATGTTCTAATTTTTTAATCGAATAATCTAACACTTTGTTTAAATTTTTCAGATTTAACCCTAGACCTCAGGCTACGCTACTATGAAACAGATAATTCAATATGTAGCAATACATTAATATTCGCCTCGTCACTCGTGGTCGCCATCCTGATATTCAGAGGGAGCGCATTCCACAGATGTATCGTTTGGACAAAAAAGGAGCGGGATAATAAAAAAAAAAACAACTAAAAAGTTCCAAACAGATCACTTTTTTGAGTATAAACATAACCCACTTTTAATTATGAATAAGTAACCTATGATTTTCCAGAATATAATTATAGGCATTCAAATGAGTACGACGAACCAGTTGTATTTTTAGCAAGTGTTTTACTTGCTAAAAATACTAAAATCACTTTTATTAAACCCAAAAAAGTTAACTCTATCAAAACCGCAAGTATTTAAACACCACTAATCCAAGCACTAATTCCTTAAGGAATGGAAACGATGCAGCGTTGTGGGGTGTGGGGGGCACAAAGCGCGCTCAACAATCGCCTTACGCAAACATTGCCGGTATTACTCCGTACTCACAACTATTGCCACGTTCCGGGCGAGCAATGCATTGAAATGTTTGCTAAATTGTAGAATTCTTCGAGTTTCTTGCTGTGAGTGGTATTTTTGAATGGGTGAGCGCCTTTTGTGGAAAGATGTTATTAGATATAGTGCTTGATGCTTTTTTGTTTGTGCAGAAAATGTTTTGATAGTTGACTGGGTATTCAACATCGAAAAATCAATTAGTATGCCATCAAAAACATTATCAGATTAGCCGATATACATCCACTGTGAGACACCACTGAGAGCAGTGGTGGCCGAGTGGTAATGGCTCCGACTTACGAGTTGTACGTCGCGGGTTCAAACCCTGTCAAGCGCATTACTTTGTGTAATTTATTTCATTACCACTGCTCTTAAAACGGTGAACAAAAACATCGTGAGGAAACCGGCATGTCCTAGAACCAAAAATTCGAAGACATGTGACATCCACCAACCCGCATTGGGCCCGCTCCTAGAGTGGAGGCCTGAGTCCCAGCAGTGGGAACATTAAAAAGGCTGATGACGATGATGATGATGACGTCCACTGTTGGACATAGGCCTCCCCCAAGCTTCGCCACAACGAACGATCCTGTGCGTCTCGCATCCATCGGTTTTCCGCAACCTTGACCTTTGATAGGTCCAGGAGGCCTTCCAATGGTGCGTCTTCCGGTACGCGGTCGCCACTCCAGAACCTTTTGGCCCCAACGGATCTGTTCTGCGAGCATCAAAAAGATATTTTGTAACAAAATCAAGGCTCGTAACTCAGTTCTTCTACCACAAAAAGTTGTGAGATCCATGTAACACTAAGTCAGTTAATGTATTCAGTCCCACTATAGGGATCTTTTGCAATATCGTATAGTGACCATATCAATATTACAAGTCTTTTATGTTTTAAATAAATAGATTAACTTGGCAATTAAACAATGGATGACGCACAATGGTCCACATTGGATTAAATACGAAAACCAGATGCAAAATCACGACAGACAGGTAAACAATGGGTAACTTGCCGTCTGTATTGAGCCAGAGTCGTTGACAAAGCGTAGAGCCTCGCACGCCTCAAAGAGATGTCGGCAAAACCGTAGGGGCCTAGCAGGGTCGAAGCCTACTAGACCCATGGATCGATTTCTGAAAAGGTTATCCATGATTCTAAAACGCAAAGGGTAACTGAAGGAACACAGGGGTGGTTTTAATCAGTAAAAGTGAGACACGAGATGGCATACCAGCGATTGTCCTAAAGGCTTGTGCGCCCGAGTTGTCTCATGTATTGACGCGCTTGTATCGCCTCTCATTTAGGACTGGTATAGTGCCCAAGTCCTGGAAGCTTGCCAACGTGCAACCCGTGCCCAAAAAGGGCAATCGTGCCGATCCTGCCAACTATCGGCCGATTTCGGTAACCTCCATACTCTGCAAGATTATGGAGCGTGTATTGAACTCGCGCCTCATGGCATACCTGGAAGGTAACGATCTCCTCAGTGACCGACAGTACAGGTTTCGCTGCAAGCGGTCTACTGGGGATCTACTGGTTTATGCCACCCACTTGTGGGGCGAGGCCCTCGAGAGGAATGGGGAAGCGATTGCCGTTTCCTTAGACGTCTCGAAGGCCTTCGACAGGGTATGGCACGCTAGCCTATTGAGTAAGCTTCCAGCGTACGGCATTTCCCCTGGTCTGATTAATTGGGTAAAAGACTTCCTGAGTGAACGGTCTCTGCGAGTTGTTGTCGACGGATGCTCATCAGAGCCCATGACGATTAATGCCGGAGTTCCTCAGGGGTCTGTTCTCTCTGCAACTCTCTTCCTGTTGCATATCAACCATCTGCCCGGTATCTATGGGTAGGCAGATGATAGCACAGTTGTAGAGAGATACCAGCCCAGTGCTCGGGCTAGTAAGGAGCTAATCCGGTCCGAAAGAGAGGCTATGGTAGAGCGAACGAATATCTCACTTCAGGCAGTCTCCAAGTGGGGTGAAGCCAATCTGGTGGGATTCAACGCCGCCAAAACACAAGCGTGTCTTTTCACTGCCAAAAGGAGCCCGTGCACCTTGGTTCCTATTTTTCGGAATTTATCCCTGGAGTACACCGACCGCCTTCAGCTCTTGGGGGTTGAAATTCCCTCAGACCTTAACTTTGGGCGGTTCATTGAGTCCAAAGCCAAGGTAGCTGCTAGGAAGCTGGGCGTTCTTGCAAAGGTCCGGCGGTACTTCACACCGGGACAGCTTTTAATGTTATACAAAGCACAGGTCCGTTCGTGTGTGGAGTACTGCAGTCACATATGGGCTGGTGCTGCAAAATGCCACCTGGCAGCTTTGGACTCGGTGGAAAGGCGTGCAAAGCACTAAGTACTAATTGGTGATCCAGATTTGGTTAAGTCCAACCTTCAAAGCCTTGAGCATAGGCGTAGGGTAGCCAGCCTTTTGGTGTTTTACAGGATGCATTTTGGAGAGTGTGCGCAGGAATTGCATGACTTGATTCCTCCATCACAATTCTACCATCGGACAAACCGACGTAAGGCGAATATTCACCCTTACGTTGTTGAAACCTCTACGGTCTGGACTAAGCGTTTCGCCTCGTCGTTTATACCGCGTACGTCGAAGGACTGGAACAGTCTGCCTGCTGCGGTCTTCCCGTCCGATTATAATTTGGGTGTCTTCAAGGCTAGAGTGAATAGGCTCTTAATAAACAAGTGCGCCTCACCATCAAAGATTGCATCGCTACCATCAGGTGGGATCGCAGTCAAGCACTAGTTTATCTCAATTAAAAAAAAAAACGCCTCCGCCTACCGTTCCGCTTTACGGCCTGGGGCTCTAGTCTGCTATTTTTATAAAGTCGTCATTCCAACACGATCCCATTGTCATTTTGCTAAAAGTTCGTAATCTGCTAATTCATAATAGTCGATCGGTCAATGGTCTCGTGATAGAGTTGTGGTAGAATGACAATATCGAGCTTATTAAAAGCAATGACTGCACAATGACGTTGTAATGGTAGGTCACTGATCAAAATTTTTGCAAATTACCGCATACCTACGTCAGACATTCATTTGTCAATATGTACGAGATTACCATTATATGCTACTACTTTCAATGGAGTGTCAGTGGTTGACCATTGGAAAGTCATAATGACGCCATTATATTAGTAGATTAGCAAAACTTGTCAAAATCAACAATTATGAACATCAATGATGAACCATTCTGACACTATTGTAACAGCAGACTTGAGGCTGTGATCACGACTTCGATATTATCGGCGAGTGTCTCGGCAAACAGGGCCCCAAGTCTGCTATTTTCATAAATTCGTCATTCCAACACGATCCAATTGTCATTTTGCTAAAAGTTTGTAATCTGCTAATTCATAATGATCGATCATTGATCGGTCAATGGTCTTGTAATAGAATTGTGGTAGAATGATAATTTCGAGCATATTAAAACCAATAACTGCACAATAACGTTCTAATGGTAAAACACTGATCAAATAAACTGTCAAAGTTTTAGCAGATTACCGCAAACTTCAAATATTCATTTGTCAATATGTACGAGATTACCATTCTATGTCACTTCTTTCAATGGAGTGTCAGTGGTTGATCATTGGAAACTCATAATGACGCCACTATATTAGTAGATTAGCAAAACTTGTCAAAATCAACAATTATGAACATCAATGATGAACCATTCTGACACTATTGTAATAGCAGACTTGAGGCCCTGATCACGACTTCGATATTATCGGCGAGTGTCTCGGCAAACAGGGCTGTATCAGTGAGCGGGCGCGCGGCGCTATGAATGGCGTTTCGTGGCGTGCTTCAAAAATGTTCATACTTTTGATTTTACCGCTCGCCGCCTCGGGCTTGGCTGGCGCTCACAGCGGCGAACGGGCCGTTAGAGCGGAATAAGTTATAATATTAAACGTAATTTGTTGATGTCAAACATACATAGTTTCATACCTATTAAAATTATTGTTGCCTTCCAAACAATTTAAGTAAACTTAAAATAATCTGAAAAAATTATTAAATTAATTTCTTTGCTTGTCATGTTACAAATTAACAACCGTGATCACGTTTCTAACAGTCATTAACCAAACAAGCATTTAACGGCGAGACAAGTAAATAAAACGTTCCGTACATAGTTACGAGCTCCGCGTGGTAGGTGGTAGCGCGTCACGATATTACCTACAACTTTAAGGATGAACACAAAATTAACTGGCGGCCTTATTCTGCTCAGTGTTTAAAGAATACGATTTTTTTGTATTTCTTTTATGTCAAAAACTATAGGTGACTTGCTGGGTACAAGTTCAATATAGGAAATAAGCAAATAACAACCAAAAACATAAACTTAACAACAATCCAATACAATTACAACATAACAAAAAGGTTGTCTGTAAGAGATCGCCCTGTGCGATAAGACCGCCCATTGTGCACTTATTCTTTTAAATATTTTTGTCCTGTATTTTTGTTTATGTGGTGTACAATAAAGATTATAATAAATAAATAACACAAATGGAAACACAACAACAATACGACAGTAAACAATTACTACAACAACAATACAATACAACACACGTTAAAATTTTAACTAATTGATTGTGGTGTTACGAGAATGGATAAAGTAGTAGGTATATTTAAGGAAGTTTGAAAGTGGTGCCAGTGACTGTAAAGTTGAAAGGGAATTATTTATCTCGGTATGGTCATGTGAAGAAGAGGGGTGAAACACATGTTACTAAACGAATTATGAGTATACTTGTGGATGTATAGAGAGAGAGGCCAAAGGAAAGATGGATGGATTGTGTGAGGAGTGATATGAAAAAATGAACGTACATACATACAACCCCAAGTAATATGGAACGAGTGCACAAAGATTTTTTTACTTTAGAAAATTAAAACAATGAATTAAAAAAACAGTATGTAACTATTTCTTTGTTTTCTTTAACTAAACCTACAATCTCCAGAATACACCTCCCAAAAAATTTAAAACGACACCGTTGCATGCCTACCGGCCATAACAGCGGGGGCGCCTCTGTCTTCACAGTAAACGGATGCGATTTATTAAAATAATTTCCGCTAAAATGGCCGCCCTTCGGTGAAGGTTGTGCTTTCGCGTGAGGCACCGTGGGAACCTGTGCATGAGTGATGGGGATGTCGCCGAAAGGATTAAGGTAATGACGTAGATTTCAATCTGTGTACAAGGATCGTTAGGGTTAATTAGATTAATTAGGGACTTTTGTTTTGCCCAGTTGTTTTGTCTTTTTTTTTCTTATTTGCATTAATAAAGGGTTTTCTGTGTTAAGCAATATTAAGGTCTCCTTTTTGTCCGCGGAGCAGCATTATAAATACATAATTTAAACTTTGGAAGTGGTTTCATATTGGCGAGTCTGCCACACCTTATATCGGCGATTCTTTTAATTTTTTTTATCTCATATAGTAAATAAAAAATAAAACACAAAATACATTTAATAAATGTTCCATTTGAGATTTTTTTTTTTGGTTTTGAAATGAGTTTTGAAGAGTGTGCTCAGGAATTACATGACTTGATTGCCATCACCTTTCTACCATCGGTCAACTCGACAACCGGCGAGTGTCCACCATCATGTTTTTCTACAGCCTGGATTTAGCGTTTCACCTCGTCATTTACGCTGCGTACCTACATCGAGGCACTGGAACAATTTGCCTGCAGCGGTTTACCCGTCCGATTATAATTTAAGTGTTTTCAAGGCCTCACCATCAAGGATTCACTATCATCAATTGCATCGCTGTTTACTACCAGGTGAGATCGCAGTCAAAAACTAGTTTGTATCTAAAAAAAAGCAGAAAGTAGAATTGAAAGTGAAAGCTACAATTAAACATTGGTCAAATTTTAATTCTTCCTATGCTGCATCTTCTGGTACGAGTAACTATTGCTAAAAGAAGGAAATCAGACAACTTTCCTTACCCTGTCTTCATTTTGTCCTCGGTACATACCTAGAAAATTCTTGTTTAAATATCCGATCTTCATTTGTTCGCGTGCCGTGTCATGGCAAGTCTGCATGAACGTCGGGAATGTCGCCGCAGCAGATAATCAGCTCATAAACTTGATAATAATCTCTGTAGATTGATAAGATATTCTGATTAGCTGTAATTGGGTCAGTATTATATTGTTTTGATGTATTTCTGTTTGTATTTAAGACAGGAAACGCTAACAAATTTCTGTTAGGCAGGAAATGGTAGCAAATTGTAATTTATCGATTCCGGTTTCTGTACCTCTAGAGTTTATATAAATAGCTAGCTGCTGACACCGGCTTCACTCGCGTGAGAGTAGATTTTTTTTTATTGATATAAAATAGTGCTTGATTGCGATCCCACCTGATGGTAAACAGTGACGCAATATTTGATGGTGACTCGTACTAGTTTATGAGCCTATTCACTCTAGCCTTGAAGACACTCAAATTATAATCGGGCGGGAAGATCGCGTTTCCTAAGGAAACATACTTTTGAGATAAAAATACCCTTTGTGCTATGCCAGGACTTAAATGCATAGGGCCATAGGTGATGCAAAAGAGAACCCCGGGGTCCTGGAACGAAGGCAAAGAAGGAATAGGTGTGGGTTTTGGTCAGTAAATGTCTGACGGGCCCTCATGCTCTATCCTAGGGTGGGAGATGTCATAAAATGATTTCACATATAAAAAATGACATTAGATTAAGTCCTGGAATAGCACATATAATCTGTGTGATTTGATCTATGTAGATAGAGCATATAATATTTAAACACAAGTGCCTGTGCACGTGTGAGTATTTACATATATATTCATTACTCTTCCACATCCTTATGGTCGAACGTATTAGGTGAAAACTGTACAAAGATAGAGTATGTCATAAAATCGCACATAAACACACTTTTATCCTAGGAATATGTTCTCTTGACATATTTTTTCATTTTTTACGTACGCGAAGCTAATAGCAGAAGTAAGCTAAATAAATGGAGTCATCCTAGCCAAAAGACGTACATTGCTGGGCATAGGCCTCCCCTAAATCGTCACCACGAATGGTCCAGGTCATTGGTCCATCTTGTAAGAGGCCGCTGAGTTTTTCGGTACGTGGTCGCCACTCCAAAACCTTTCGGCCCCATTGACCTTCTGTTCTGTGAGTAATGTGCTCCTATACATTTGTGTAAAGCAAACCTTCTACCTAAACAGAATCACGTAATTTCTTTAACATGGAACTAAGATTAAGCACAACATAAATTACATCTACACGTATGAGAGTAAAAATAATAAAAATAAGATTTAAAAACATACATTTCAGCTGAAAGACCCGCCAGTATCTGTTGTGAAGTTAACAAGAAAATTAGCAATGCATTACGTGCTGCAAGCTCCTCGGAGAAAAAGAACTGCATACCAAGGACTTTCTGAATATTTCCATATATTTGTTTGGTTCCTGTCTTGATATGCTAATAGTATCTGTTGCTTTAATAGGAACACCTGATTTTACTTGACATAGCTTATGAATGAAATATGAAATGAAATTTTGAATAAAGAAGTTAAATTTTGAATAAAGAAATTAAATTTTGAATAAAGAAGTTAAATTTTGAATAAAAATATTAAATTTTGAATGCACAAATTAAAATTTGAATAAAGAAATTTAATTTTGAATAAAGAAATTGAACAAAATTTTATTTTGTTTTTGGTGGAAAATTATCAAAAATCTCTAGTATCAGATTTTTATTGACTAAAACCCAATCAAAACTTCTGGGTGTGTTTATTATTTATTTATTTAAACTTCATGTACCGTAGTAGTACATAGACAGACTTAATATAACATGGCATTCTATAAAAGTCATTTTTTGTTTAAAAAAGACAATACTGAGTAGTGAGCACAATAAATAAATTATAGTAGCTATATAAAAATAGGATGCATACATGTTGAATTTATAAAAAAGATATTTAATTTTTCATTTATATTTTATACAAGAGCGCTTAAATATTTATTTATTTTATTTCTTCGCCGAAATCTATAAAGGCTTATCTAAAAGATACGAGTAAAAACCATATATAAATAAACTGTCAAATAAAACCTAGGCTATAAGTCGTACAATAAAGTAGGTTCTTATTTTTGCAGACCAAGTAGACATAAGTTTTGGTTAAGCTTACATTCGTAATCCTAAAGAAAGACAAATAAATAGCAAAATCTTTTTAAGTGTATTACCTATGCTCCGACTTACGAGTTGTACTCGTACATTGTGAATTCAAACCCAGTCAGGCGTTTATTTTGGTTGATTTATTTCATTATCATTGCTACGAAAACATGGTGAGAAAATCGTCATAATCGTAGACATATTTTTTTTTTAGGTGGGAAAATAAAAAACCTACTCCTGTTCCTTCTTTGCCATTGTTCCAGGGCCCCGGGGATCTTTTTCGCATCGTTGACCTATTGGGACATCCACCAACCAGTAATGGGTCCTAGTGGGTAACAGCCCACTACCTCTCCAAAGATAGGAGGCCTGAGGGCCGCCGCAGACGGCCCATCGGCCACAACCATAAAACGCCGCCATTGGCTTTCCTGTAGGTTTCATCAGTTGACGCTGGTACCTGCCACACGCTACAAATTGCCGCTGCTCGCTTCTTGTGGCCCAAACCGGCCACTAAACGCCGATCCAAAAAGCAGCCACACGCCATTTGCACATTTAAATCTCGTTCGACAGCGTCGTGGCAAAACAATATGAACTTAAAGCAAAGAAGCGACAAATTGTACCACACCTTAAATGTAACTAAAGCAAAACCTACATACATACAAAATAATTTGACTGTGGTCTAGTCGTTAGTGGTCCTTACTGCTATACCGGAGGTCAATTTCAACCCAAGACAAATTTTTATGTGATGAGCACAATCATTTATTTACAGAATAAATGATTGTGCTCATCACATAAAAATTTTGGGTGTAATTTATCTATAATAATTGTATGTATTTTGAAATGTAGTAAGTTAATTAGTGTACTCATAACACAAGCTCTGCTTAGCTTGGGACTAGATGGAATTGTGTGATAGTTGTGGAATAATATTATATTATATTATTTTTACCTGATGGCCTGAAAGAAAAGCGTTTTTTAATCAATGTTTTCATGTACTGTGAGCTGCCAAACTCATTTAACCTTCAAAAACCGACAGACAGATCTTATCAACCCTATAATAAACATTACATTCTATAACCGGCACTGAACCGAACTCACTAACCGGTTAAGCAGACGATTACGATTCCCAACGATCACAACCCTATTTGTTAAGAACATTACACATAAGACGCTATGCGATGACGCGATGTAATGCGATCAACGAGCTATTTTGTGAAGCTAAAATACATTTACATGAGGTTTATGAAAACTTACAAGTAGGGTAGGTATGGAGTTTTCTTTTTATGATGCTGTTTCGAGTTTTGGCTTTGTGGTTGTTAGTTAAAGAGGTATATTGTTATCTTGTGGGTGCTAAAAGCTATCTCTTATACCTTCTACATTGGCAGAGTGATCCCCGGCTATCGTAGGTGAGGGCAATCAACGAGCAATGAGTAGTTTGCCGTCCAGCCGACGGATAACTGCCTGCACCGAGCTCGAGTCGTCGGTGGCGCAGTATGTTTCACGCGCGCTTCAATGGGATGTCAGCAATAGCGTAGAGCCCTAACAAGGTCGATGCCCGCTAGTGCTAAAGGGAATATCTGGAAAGGAAACCCGTGGGAATAAAACGCAAAAGACTACTGCAGTACACACCTTCTCGCCCACCCTAGAGCTTGAGAAATCATTGGATAATTTCCATCTCAAGAAACAAAGAACTTTAGTGTATCTGTTTATCTCAGCTCCTAAAAGATGAGCTGGAATTACCCAATCTCCGATCACCCAAGTTATGCATGATTTTTAAAGAACGTAGCCATCACCTTATTTCCAAACTCTGCAATTCCGGGCAGTCAAAATCTACAGTGTCGACCAACAAAAAAAATACTATAGTTATAGAACTCGGCGGCTCTTGAAGAAACTAAAACTTAATTAGAAAAGAACATCGAAAGAGTGAAATAAACAGGAGACAGATCAGTCCTAAACAAATATGCACAAAACAACACAGGGGACACGCCCAGTTATTTAATAAGCTCTAAATTCTCAGTTTAGTTACGGGCTTGCGGATGGTGAGCAATAGGTAGCTCGCTGACTCGACGACGCGTGATGTTTCACGCGCACCTTAGCGTCAATATAATTGACGGGGCCGCTAGAACTGATACCTGCCATGGCTTTAAGTGTTTCGAAAGAGTCATTGTGGCCCTGGAATATAACGGTAACTGAAGATATACAGGTAGCCATTAGTCAGTAGAAGTCTGATACTCCTCCTCACACTACCCAGAAATGAAATTATCTGATAATTTTACACCCTCAAAAAAAAAAGTGATGGGCCTTGTCCAGTCTTTATCGTCCAAATTAAAAATCTGTGCATACAGTCCAACAAATTAAACATGCACAAAAGCTCAAAGAAGCTACACTCCATAACCAACAAGTCTCCCTTCACACCCCATTCACAGTCACAGCTTAACTCGGGTAGTAGACATAAAACAACGTCAACAACCCCTAATGTGCAAATCCCTTAAGGCAAAGTCAGCGCCGCGTCATTAAAGGTTACATCGGCGGATTTAAAAGAGATCTCGGATCCACTCAGTATGGGGAAATGGAAATGCACTTAATGCATACGTAATCAAATTATCCGTCGGTACGCCCAGTGGCGGGTGCGTGTTACACCGTTGTGTAAGCTGTTCATGTTTCAATGTCATAGGTGTGTTTTATTGTTCTTAGATTTTTTTGTAAAACACAATAGATGTTTTGCCTAAAAACATTCTTCGGTTACACAGCCACATATTTACTTAGACTAGTTAGTGGGTGCAGTACTGCTCTCCTGTATAGGTTACGAGGTAACCTGTGTTTAAGGGCCAAGCGCCCGAAAAGTGCCATAAAACAGTGATTTTCTGAGGCCTACTCCTCCATAACGGCTAGGTCAATTGGTTTGAAAAAAATATATATGTTTATTATAGATTCATGAACAACATTATCAACATTTGATTTTTTCGTGCAATTAATACTTTTGTCAAAAAAAAATATTTAGCAATTTCGCAACTTTTCCCTACTCCTTCGAAACGGCTTGGACCTTTAGAAACATTTTTACACATAAAAATTGGTGGTTAAATATTCTTCAAAGTGAACATTGCATATGTAAATCAATCAATATCTCGCAGAGAAAATGGATTTAAAGCGCTTTCCGGGCGCTGCTGGCCGCAAATAAATGCACAAATTTGCGTACTGCCGCCTAGGCGAGTGCGAGAGTTGCGTTCACATAATTTCGGTCAGATGGTTCAAGGGACTATACGCCTTAAAAGAACGAGACCCATTTATTGTGTATACAGCAATGGAGTGGAATTCCTACCTGTATTTTCTGATGGCTAGTATAGTTACAACCTAGGAGTCTTTAAGTCAAGAATAAATAGGTTACTTCTAAGCAAGCGTGCTCCAAATAAAAAGTAAATTAAGTAAAGTAAATAATAGTAAATTGCGTCCCTAAAAGCGGTAGACATAAGAGCGGATTTTAGAGTAAGTGTATTGAAAAAATCTTATCTTATTCTGGTTTGAAAGAAATACTTTAGTAGTTCAAAGCTCGTTTGAAAAAATGGCTTATCGAGCAAGTATTTTATTCTTTTGACGAATTTATGAAGTAATTTAATTTATCTTTGACGATTGAATATTGATTTGGACTGAATATTATTGACTTTTCTTATGATTTTATTTTAATTTGTGATTTTGACTTCTATTTATTTGTTTGTTTATTATGTATTTACTTTTAAATGTTTGACATTCTTTATCATTTGACATTGTATTTAATCACTTGTTGACTAAGTAGATATAATGTAAGTCTGTATTTGACTTGTAAGAATCCCTTACCAATAAACTACTATGACTATGACAAAACTGAATGCACGAATACATTTCGGTGTGACAAATTCCACGGGTACATAATACGGCGGCGTTGGGACCAGTCAGTTACTAATGAGGAGCTGCTGGCGTGAGAACACCACTTTCCATTACTATTTTATACTCAAACTAAAATATGACCTCTGTTAACGTACCCTGAATGCAAAAATAGAACATTTTCTAATATATTGAAACGGTGAAAATGCTAGTAAACTTAAAAAAAAACCGGCAAGTGCGAGTCGGGTTTGCACATGAAGGGTACAGTAGCAAAAAACGGCAGGTAAATCACGTTTGTTGTATGGCCCCTTAAATATTAATTTTCTTTGTTTTTTTTTTTAAGTATTTGCTGTTATAGCGGCAACAGAAGTCAAAGTCAAAGTTAAAGTCAAGTCAAATAGACCATATGCAGGCACTTTTGAATAGTCAAATATCGGTCAGTCCAAGAAAAGTGAAGCTAAATTGCACGTTCCAAAGCGTAGGTCTCTATGGAGAAGAACGTGCAAGAAACTCCATGGACACTCTTTTAAATCACATCATGTGTTACATATAATGCTTGGTTACATATTACTTGTTGCTTCTATAATGTGAGCACAATGTCGATAATGAAATAAAAATGAAAAATAATTAAAAGATAGAAACTGAATTAAGCCACTGGCAGCTAAGAAATGACCAGTCCCATCTGACGGCACCCGTTCACGAGCATGACGCGTGCATCATCTGTAAAAAAGTAGTACATCATCTGTAAAAATTTTAACTGTCTTAGGGTTATATTTCGCCAAGACACCATGGCTGCGCGATCAGTCGCCGCAACCAACAAAATGTATACAGCTGTATAGAGAGTTACTCAACTGGTGTCCATTTAGTTGCGCAACCAATTTGGTGGCGCGACCAGCTCATACGCGCCGCCACGCTGATCGCACCACCACTAATTACCGGGATACCAAGTGAAATAAAGCCTTTACTATCACGGTTCATGAGATATAGCCTGGTGACAGACAGACACTGACAGACGAACGGACAGCGGAGTCTAAGGGTGAGTTGCACCATTTAACTATAACGATAACGAAGCCGTTAACAGTTGTCAAATCGTCGAATTGACCAATAGGCAGCCGTTTCAAGGCTGGTTATGGTTTGGTTATCGTTATAGTTAAATGGTGCAACTCACCCTTAGTAATAGGGTTCCGTTTTACCCTCTAGGTACGGAACCCTAAAAATATTGTCCTTAGTTTATTCCCGTTTCTAGTTAATTAAAAATTAGCTAGCAAGACGTGTGTCATATTATTTATGAGCACTTTGTACGATAAGAATCGTAGAAACAGTCAAGTATTTTCAAGTGAAAAATGTAAAATGAAATTTACTTTCCAGCATTGTTTTGAACCTAGCCTACTTTAGTAAAAACTAATTAAAACCGTATCTAGGTTTTTAAGTTGCAAGTAATTATTGAGGTAATGCATAAATTATTCTGATTGACATTTCTACCTTTTAAACAAATTGTTATGAGCACCAATTCTTTTAAATACATTTGTCTTTTATAGAGTAGATTGCCGGAATTTCTATTTGAACTAATAAAATAAATCTATGTTAATATAATAAAGAGGTAAAGATTTTTTGTTTTTTGTTTTTATGTTTTTTTGGTGTGTAGGAGGGTAATCTCTAAAAGTGCTGGACCGATTTCTAAATTTTTTTCACCTGTAGAAAGCTGCTTTATTCCTAAGTGACATAGGCTATATTTTATGTACGCGGGCGAAGCCGCTGGCAAAAGCTAGTAATAATAGTACATTATGATACAAGTGTATAATGTTGGTGATTATCGCTGAGGCGGTATTTAGATCCGAGCCGAAGGCGAGGATCTTAAGGGAGCCGAGAACGATAATCGCCCATATTCACGTGTATCATACGACGTTTTTCGACACACTTAAGAAGAAAATTTTTACAAATTAATTAATTATTACTATAACAGCAAATTGTTCTTTCTTCTTATGCGCGCGCATCCAAAATGGCGGCCATACTCGTAGACTAGCTAGTCTACGAGTACTCTAGCTAGGCTGTTTGAATAAAAATAAGAATGAGGTTGCTTATATAAACAGAAAAAAATATTTTTATTTTATGAAAGGTTTTATTTATTAAACATGTAAAAATTTAAACACAAATTAGCATAAAATAAGCAAGCAAGACACTAATTTGTACTATTGAGCGCAATACCTAATGTAATTTTTTTTTCGAATTCAATGTTTGGTTTGAGAACAGAGGTTTAACAAAAAAGGTTATCACTACATTATCACACTTGTGCATAATGGTAATCAAAAAGTCACAGTTTGGTTACAAGCTACATAATATACTCAAGTGTAGTGCAATTATAGTCACTTTCTGAGCAAGTGTGTCGAAAACATATTTATATCATACAAAAACAGCAATTACATTATAAAACTATGCAAATATAGACTTACTATATTACAAGGTCACAAATATACAGCATTTGTTTTAGTATTGCGAAACCTGAAACAACTTTCTAGTATTTTTAAGTAAAGAATCTATGTACAAAACAAAACTGTATCATGAACAATCATAAAGTTATAAGCTTCTTATGGATTAGGCGCACAATGCCACATTCGCAAAATGACATTTCGCAATATGCCACACTAGCAAAATGCCACATCAGCAAAAGGCCACATTCGCAAAATGACTTTTCTCAAAATGTCACATTAGCAAAATGCCACATTATCAAAATGACACATTCTCAAAATGACACATTCTAAAAAAATCATAATTATCGCATAATGTACGATTTACGTAAATTAAAATTAAAAAAATTGTTAAAATTACTTATTTACTTCTTGCAGTAGGCTTTTTTTTCATAAAAACATACTAACGTCCAAATAAAAAAAATATACTGAGTTCGAAATGACATTTTGGCATTATGCGAAAGTGGCATTTTGCGAATATGGCATTTTGCGAAGATGGCATTTTGCTAATGTGGTGTTTTGCGATATGGCATTTTGAGAATATGACATTTTGCGAATGTGGCATTTTGCGTCAATATGTCATTTTGCGAATGTGGCATTGTGCGCCTAATCCCTTCTTATGTCAACAAAAATATATAGCCACCGGGCCATCCAGGCGACTGAGGGGTTGTTTTGCACAGTTTCTAACTAGCTGTTTGCTGGCTCTTAATACGTGCTATGACCTTCCGTAACATGTGTTGTCCTTACTGTCGGTGATGTCCAACTTGTGAAGTTTTTAAATATTTTTGAAAAAATATAACATGGTGTAAAAACTACTGAAATCCATTTAGTTACTGTTATGTACGAGAGGTGTAGGCGGGAAAGGGGTACGCTACTACGTCAATCAAACTAGATAGATCGTTGCACACTGATTAATGCTAGGGACAAGATGCGCGTCGCGGGGCGCGGGGCGCGGGGCACGGGGCGCAGCGAGGGGAGGGTCGCAGCCCGTCCGCCAATTACTTATAAATACATACGTAACATCCCTTCCCCTTAAGCTAGGCAATACGTACATATTATTATTCTAACTAATCTAAACTAAACTTATCCTATGTTCATTCCTGTGGAATCGTCACCGATATTATCATCGTCATCGCTGACGTACTGGGCCAGCGTCGGTGTCGCGAACGTCGGACTAATTGCTTGTCGCCTATGAACTATCCGTGCGGCGGCGACCGGCCTGTGACCTTGTCCTTGGTCCGTCACCTGCTACTGATTCTGAACAAATTATACCTGTTACTGATTCTGAACAAATTATATTCAGGTTCGGCAATAAACTAGAAAAAATGTTGTAGAGGTAGGTACTCTGACTCATACACAGTTAAATAATGAACAACTCGAAAAGCAAACACGAAAATTCAACGAAAAATAATTAATCTTGTAGTATGCAAAATATTTCCACTTAGGTACGTCACATGCAGTTTTGTGAAACACTAGAACCATGCATTTCAAGAGATCTCCACTTGATTTATCAACGGAAAAGCGCTCTTTACCGCTTTTTTACGCTGCATTATTTTTGAGCTGCAAAATGGTAGGATTTATAGTTTCAACACTCCAGCGCTTGAATTCTGAAAAGATAGAACTTTGTTTTTGGTGATATTATAACAATGGAAAGTTGGAGTGGGGAGATATTCTCGAACTTGCTCGTGCAGTGCATATAGCAGTGAGAACCAAAGTTTTCTTTTGTGGAATGCATATATGTGTGCTTAATATCAGCAAATATGTGAAGTTTTCTTAGTAAACCGTATCGTAGAAACATATTTACTTTTGAATTACTCTGAAAATCAAGGATCGCAAATATATCATATTAGCTTTTGCTTGCGCTTCGCTATAGGCATTTGTGTATATTATCACACAAATACACTAGTATCAATATTTATTTTAAGTATGGGTTATATTTATATAGATTATATTAATTTGTTTAAGTATACTTTATTTACCATCATCCGTGCGTCACTGCGGGGTGCCAGCTGAAAATCAGCGCTGGGTGTTTGACGCCCAGCAATTGCTGAGTTGGTGACCCTTTCGGTTCAGGCACAGTCACTGCAACTTGTATGTCTGTACTCTTTTTTTATTATTATTTTATGTTGTTGTATATTGTGTTGCTTGCGCCGAATAAATGCTATTCTATTCTATTCTATGTGAAATTAGGTTTCTTCATCATCATCATCATCATCATTTCAGCCGATAGACGTCCACTGTTGGACATAGGCCTTCCCCAAGTGTCGCCACAGTGAACGATCCTGTGCGTCCCGCCACCATCGGATTCCCGCAACCTTCACCAGGCCATCGGTCCATCTTGTAGGAGGCCTTCCGACGCTGCATCTTCCGGTACGGTTTCTTTATACTAACTTTAAACCTCCATTTCATGCACTTAGGGGTAAATTTTTGGACAGTGAGCAATGGGTAGCTCGCTGTCCGGCCGTCCGGTAACTGTCCGGACCAAGCCCAAGTCGTCGACGGCGCGCACTGTTCCCGCGCGCCTCAAGGAGTTGTCAGCAACAGCAGGGACCCAGCCGGGTCGA
Source organism: Mythimna ferrago (assembly GCA_910589285.2). Lineage (NCBI taxonomy): Eukaryota > Metazoa > Arthropoda > Insecta > Lepidoptera > Noctuidae > Mythimna > Mythimna ferrago. The sequence goes on from OU342682.1 coordinate 2,651,352, forward strand.
AGCCTACTGGGGCCAGGGTTATCCGAAAGGGCGCTCGAGCCCCGGTATGAAGGCTAGAAGGAACGGGGTGGGTCTTTTAGTCAGTAAGAGTCTGACACTATCTCCCGCTCCGCCCAAGGGCGGGGGATGTCAATGCATGATTTTTTCTCACCATAAAAAAAAAGGGTAAATTTTGGAAAATCCTCTCTTAATGCTCGTCTATATCGTAAAAGTAAAACTTATTCAATGTTTAACACTCGTAGTCCCAGTTGTTCCGATTCTACATTGATATGTCAATCAGTCAGGCAGTTTCTTCTTCTTTTATATAGGGTGACTGGCAATTAGTGTGCGATACTTAAACACGTGATTGTGCTCATGATAACAAACAATTTTTATTATGGGAGCAAAGCCGAAATCGCGAAAAATATATCAGCTGTTCAGTATATTAGGCAAACATAAATGTACTGAACAGCTGATTTTTTTTCGCGATTTCAGGTTTGTTCCTATAGTAAAAGTTGTTGGTTATCATGAGCACAATCACGTGTTTAAGTATCGTACACTAATTACCAGTCACCCTATATATACATATAAACTAAAGTAGAAGTAAAGTAACCCCAAAGAATAGAGCCGAATAGAACTACTTACTTAGTGTTTTTAATCAACATGTTAATCAAAAACTGCTTTAAAAATGCATGAAAATAAATCGAAAAGTCATTTTTAAATTACACTTTAAATGCAAAAAAGATTTAAAAAAAGACGGCTAAAACCGGATCCACGTGTGTAAAACCGCGGACGGAAACTTATGAATAAATAAATAAGCTTCAAAAATTTCAAATAACTTCGTGTAAAACGCGACGAAGTTTGGAAAATGGAAAAAAAAATATTGAAAAATGTCGGTCGTACGGAGCGCGGGGAAAATCAACGTAATTCGGACTAAAGATTTGCATTTTTGATTACGTAAATCGTAACGAGAAAGGTCTTGGACGGGTTTTTTTGGAAATTCTTCGGCAAGTTGTTATATTTTAAAATAAAGTTCTTTTTTTGTTAATTGTCCGATAATCCTCATCGCAATTAAGATGGAGTCATTCGAAATATTTATATCTCTCTTTGCTTCCTTTTTCTTTAAGATTCATTATACCTACACAAATTATCCGCCAAGAGGTTTTTTTTTATTTTTGTTATGGATAGGCTCGCGTTTGACCACTCTATCAGGAAACACAGACTCCAGCAGGGAATTCCACTCCATAGCTGTACGCATAATGAATGTGTTCCCAAAACGCTTTGTGCGTATGGGTGGGATGTCTACCATGTACCGGTGGAGCAACGCCGTACGTCTTGTGGACCGACGATGGAACGGACTTGGCGGAATTAAATTGTGTAACTCTAGTGCACACTCCCCGAAATGTAAACGATAGAAAACGGACAGGCTAGCAACTCGGCGTCGATGCTCAAGACTTTGGACTTTTGACTTGACTAGTGCATCATTGCCTATGATCTTCTTGGCACGCTTTTCAATCGACTCTAGTGCATCAGGCTGGTATTTGGCAGACCCATCCCAAAGATGAGAGCAGTTCTCCATACACGAACGATCATTGCTAGTGATACACTCGTCGAGTCAAAGTTTCAAAATCTTGAGTATCGGTGCGAGTTGCTAGCTTGTTGCTTGTTGTAGTAAATTTGTAGTAAAGTTGTACCTTGTTGTTGAGTTTTTCTACAATATAGGTTGTATTTTAGGAAATGTGCGTCAGTTTCAAAATCTTGAGTATCGGCGCCGAGTTGCTAGCTTGTGGCTTGTTGTAGTAAAGTTGTACCTTGTTGTTGAGTTTTTCTACCGGTTGTATTTCGGGAAATGTGCGTCAGTTTCAAAATCTTGAGTATCGGCGCCGAGTTGCTAGGTTGTTGGTTGTTGTAGTTGTACCTTGTTGTTGAGTGGTTCTACCGGTTGTATTTTGTGAAATGTGCGTCAGAATAATATAAATTTATTCGGCCAAGTCTGGCGACGGTACGGCGATGTGCCATCAATTGGTCATCAACCATATGCACAAAATGCTTTGCTAACACATTCAAGCTAAGGAGTGGAATGCCCTGCCGAAGTCTATTTCCCTACATTCTGGGGAGCTTTAGTCATGACTAAATAGGTTACAGGCAAGTGTGCTTTATTGTCGACCACAGCATCGCTTTCTATCAGATGCGATAGTGGTCAAGTACAAGTCTGTCAATATTAAAAAAATAATAATAATGAGACGAAGTACAAATACTCCACACTCCACATTCGACAGCAACCGGCATGATACCCCCACCACGCCACTGCTCTCGACTTCCTCGTTCGCCCGCGCACATACCTACTAACGCAGATATTTCACGACTGCCAGGTGTCCCGTGTCGGCCAACGTTATATTTTTCTAATCAGAAAAAGGCTTAGGATTTTTTTTTTGTACTATTGAGATTGTCAGTGAACTACAGTTCGGGCCTAAAATAATTAAACATTTGAACACTAATTTGCCTTACGTACGCTGCAAAAGCGTTATTATTTGGATTTCTGAGCATTCAATATTTTTTAGGGTTCCGTAGCCAAATGGCAAAAAACGGAACCCTTATAGATTCGTCATGTCTGTCTGTCTGTCTGTCTGTCCGTCCGTATGTCACAGCCACTTTTTTCCGAAACTATAAGAGCTATACTGTTGAAACTTAGTAAGTAGATGTATTCTGTAAACTGCTTTAAGATTTTTACACAAAAATAGAAAAAATGTAATAAATTTTGGGGGTCCCCATACTTAGAACTGAAACTCAAAAATTTTTTTTTCATCAAACCCATACGTGTGGGGTATCTATGGATAGGTCTTCAAAAATGATATTGAAGTTTCTAATATATTTTTTTTCTAAACTGAATAGTTTACGCGAGATACACTTCCAAAGTGGTGAAATGTGTGTCCCCCCCCCTCTAACTTCTAAAATAAGAGAATGATAAAACTAAAAAAAATATATGATGTACATTACCATGTAAACTACCAACGAAAATTGGTTTGAACGAGATCTAATAAGTAGTTTTTTTTTATACGTCATAAATCTAAAAAAATACACTATTATTAAAACATCGATCAAAGTTACAACGAACTTCAAAAACTTCTATATTATGTTACTTGCTGCTACGGAACCCTCCATGAGCGAGTCCGACTCTCATTTGGCCGGTTTTTTTTACTTTTTCGACACGTCTCAATATTGAACTATCATGAAAATTAAAATATTTTGTTTTAATTGCATAAATGTGCAGCTAAAACTGTAATAAAACTTAAGGTATTTAATAGAAACGGCAATTTCAGCTTCAATTTAAATATCATACTGCATAGAAACCAATCTATAAAAAAACCGGCCAAGTGCGAGTCAGACTCGCCCATGGAGGGTACCGTAGCAGCAAGTAACATAATATAAAAGTTCTTGTAGTCCTTTGTAACTTTGATCGATGTTTTAATAATAGTGATTTTTTTTTAGATTTATGACGTATTAAAAAAAAAAACTACTTACTAGATCTCGTTCAAAACAATTTTCGTTGGTAGTTTACATGGTAATGTACATCATATATTTTTTTTTTAGTTTTATCATTCTCTTATTTTAGAAGTTACAGGGGGGGACACACATTTTACCACTTTGGAAGTGTCTCTCGCGTAAACTATTCAATTTAGAAAAAAATGATATTAAAAACCTCAATATCATTTTTAAAGACCTATCCATAAATACCCCACACGTATGGGTTCGATGAAAAAAAAATTTTTGAGTTTCAGTTCTAAGTATGGGGACCCCCAAAATTTATTGCTGTTTTTCTATTTTTGTGTGAAAATCTTAAAGCGGTTCACAGAATACATCTACTTACTAAGTTTCAACAGTATAGCACTTATAGTTTCGGAAAAAAGTGGTTGCGACATTCGGACGGACAGACAGACAGACAGACAGACATGACGAATCTATAAGGGTTCCGTTTTTTGCCATTTGGCTACGGAACCCTAAAAAGGTGCTTTTTGTTTTTACTGAATCATTTTTCAGCTTTTTATAAAAATGGTGGTCTGAAAAATTCATACTCAATTATGATCGAGTAGCGTAATAAATAAGTTTTCTTAAACGATATATCAAATTCGTGTTCAAATTTCTTCAGAATGGAGGCCCATTTTTGACCTCTTCTTTGACACTTTCGTAACTTTTTCTCAAGTAATCAAACTCACACTATTCTGCTTGATATTTCACGCAGGTATATTTCACCATTAATCGTCGTCATGGTTAACAAATCACCTTCATAACTAGCGCGTTATTTCAAAGCATTGTAGGATATTATCGCTCCCGTCTTTTGTTTCTACTGATTTGATATTCAAGATAATAGCCAAAGAAATATTGAGATTCATTACTCAACTAGAAAAGCTTTGTTTCGCTAATTTGACCAGTAGACTAATTGAGAATATAGTACAATAGTTATAATTACTACTGTTGTTTTTTGCCTAGGTATTGCGGGGTTACCATGACGTTCAAAGTAAGATTGTTTTAATCTTGTTTCGGTTTGGGTAAGAGATGGCGCTAGACAACCTGTATAAATCTGTCTCTTACCCACACTGAAACAAGATTAAAACAATATTACTTTAAACGTCATGGTCTAGGTCTTGGTTAATCTAATAACCACCATCATCAACGATTGATTCCCGTTTATTGATCGCAGGTACGCACTGGTTTATAATATCTAGCTTTTACACACGGTCACGCCCGTGTACATAAAATATAGTCACTCAGGAACATGTAGATATATAAAATATAGTCTATGTCAGGAATAAAGCAGATTTCTAAATGTGAAATTTTTTTAGCAATTGGACCAGACAGTACTTTCAGAGATTACATCCTACAAACAAAAAAAAAACAAAAACAAACTTTTCCTTTATATAATATTAGTATAGAAGAATGTATTCAGAAATATATAAGTATGTTTATCAGCTAGTATTCATAGCATAAGCTCTGCTTAGTTTGGGACTAGCTGATGGCGTTGTTTGAAAGTTGTGGAATATTATTATTATTTAAGTTAATAAGTACCTAAGTGATGAAAAATGTTAGGAATTTTACAAGACTTCGTTATTTTTTTTGTGAGCAAGAATCTAATTTTAATTTTATAACACCGATAATTGTTTCGACGTTGATGAGGTGATTGCCCTGGAATGTTTATAATTTTCTTTTACATCGTCAAACTAAAAGATAGAAAATTGAGATCGGTATTTTGTCTGGCCATCAGTTTTCTGAGAAAATTAATTATTTATGCTACAGTGTTTGAATTTTTATCATAATTTTGAATTTCATAGTGCTTTTATTTATGTTAATTAAGGTTTAATATTTTATTAACAGACTTCGTCTGAATTTATATAAGGATAGTTTAACTCTTTTTTTTGGGTGGGTTATTATTGATATACACTGCTAAATTTTAATCGTTTTAATCCCATGGAAGGTCGATCCGGCACATGAAACATTATCGATTTGTGAAGATAAAATTAAAAAATAAAGTACCATTTTTTCAAAACTTGTATTAATTTACGCATGTACGAAATTAATTTCTTTAAGAAAACGTCAGCTGAGCGAGTCCAATGACCTTTAGGTAGTAGTCGGCGTTGCGTACAAACTAACTACAGGTCATTGGACTCGCTCAGCTGACGCTCACCGCCCGCTCACTCACTGTGGCCACTAGTGTGAACGAGTTATGGCGAAAGTTGCCCGCGTGCGTCCCGCGTTGAGCAACCCGCGCCGTTTTCCGCACGCGCGTGCCCTCTATGGACACCCAAATGAAATTCTTATGTTTGAGATTGCCACGCCACGCCTGCCCCGCACTCTTCCAGTCTGGCCAAACATTTATTCTTAAAAAAGAAGAGAATAAATTTAGCATTGTCAAGAATTATCGAGACGCCGTAAACCATGACAAGTGGAGACGCATCACAGGAGCCTCAATTGCCATCGAAAATACAACATTGTCAACCACGACCACTCTGTCAAGAGTGAACGACTAAGGAGAGAAACTTAGCAAAATATGAATAATATCTAGTCAATTCACCACGAAACGTTACATCCGCAATTTCAAACCAGCAGATTTCCAAAAAACGGCAACACGGGATTCTCTACCAGAAAAAATAGAAAACAGCGATTTCCAGTGAAACGCCATCTTTTTTTTTTAGTTCATCAAAAATGCAAAACTTCATGAAAATGTATGCAGCGCCGTGCGGCCGTGCGTCGGTCCCTGGTTTCGCTTCAACAGAAAAACTACTCAACGTTTGTGATGCAGATCATGGCGTTCTATTGAGAGTTGTTTCAGCTGAGTGTATCGAGGTGTAGTGGTTTTGTGGTGCGATATGTGTGTGGAATCAGTAAAGCCTGTAAGTGTGATAGGGGTGGATAGATTTTTGTTTATGCTTCAAAAATTGACAAATCTCCCAGGAAGGCACTTTACTTTGTATAATTTATTTCATTGCCACTACTCCCAAAACTGTGAAGGACACCCACATGTACAAAACATTTTAAGAACACATTCATTGCGCGTACAGCTAAGGAGTGGAATTCCTTGCTGGAGACTGTGTTTCCTGATAGCTACAACCTAGGAATCTTAAAGTCAAGAGTGAATTGGTTACTTTTAGGTAAACGCTCCATCGTCGACCGCATCGTCGCCTTCCATCAGGTGAAATAGCGGTCAAGCGCGAACCTATCAACAATAAAAAAAATAATATCATAAGAAAACCGTAACACCATTCTAGAACCGTAACACTGTTCTAGAACCGTCCTAGAACCAAAAATTTGAAGACATATGACATCCACCAAATTTACTTACCGCTGGCTGGATGACGTACTACCTAATGCTCGCTGCCAGCAAACCCGCACCTTCGGTAGCCACCGGGAATTGTCCTGTGCCTCCTAATGCCCGGGGCTACTCCTGAAGCGGCGGCTGGAGTGTGAGGACGTTCTTTTTCTAACGGTCTTAACTACATCCTTCACTTGCATTATTGCTTCGCAGATGAGTGGCTGCTTTTCATGCCCCCTCGCTCTATACCATGGCCTGGACACAGACACGGTGGTGCTTCCCCAATGCAGGGCAAACTCCCACTGTATATCCCACTGTATATATATATATAACTCCACCGTGTCCATCCTTTCATACCCATTAAGTGTAAAAGTGTGTCTTTTTTTTTTCAAAAAAGGAACCGTGCTGTTTTTTTTTTACCGATTTTCACAGAATATAACCAATTGAAACCGTGCACAAGCTTCTGAAAATTCATAAGTGCATGTAGTTACAGTATGTAGGTACATGTAAATTAAAGAAAAGAAAGAACGAAAAACATTTTACATTGAGATTCGTTAACATCCGTCTAAAGTATTTCCGCTCCTGTCATCCTCATAAATTCCTTTTGTTCGTCGCTTCTCATTTCTTTATTATTTCAAACCAAAGTTTATTTGTTAACTGCTGCTATTCATGGCGCTGTAAGATTTAGTTTCATGACACCTGGCTAGGGTAGAACGGAAGCCAAATCTCAGCTGCCCAGGTTAATAGGATGCGCTTATACCGTTACCTCAGGTGTACCATCTGGTTGGATCCTAACTGGAAAACATGATCTTGCTTATTAAAACCACTCTGAGGAAGATGTTTATGTCTATTCTTAGTTAAAATAAACGTTGGATGCACAGAGAAGATCGGGAATAATGCGTAATAAAGAATAGAGTAGAATATACTTTATTGAGCGCCAAAATAATAACAATTTTACGGAAACTTAAATCTGTGGGTACGATGGCGGTCTCATCGCTGACAACAATATCTATCAGACAACTTTAGGATCGACTTAAAGAGCTTACAAAGTTACAAAGAAAATAATTTTTTAAACTTTTTTTGAGGTAATATTAACTTATCCAATGACTTTTCCAGCTCTAGTGTGAAGCGGGAAAGAGTGACAGACTTTTACCGACTAAACCCACAACTGTGTCCATTAATTACCCTTGCGGTCTGTGTTCGCGGGTTTCCTCTCCAGAAATTCCCCACGGCCCCAGCTGGCATCGGTCATGCTGAGCCTCTATGGTTTTACCTATATCTCTTTGAAGCGCATGTGGAACACTGTGCGTCGTGGACAACTCGGGCTCAGTCCGGACGGTTACAGGATGGCTGGACGATGAGTTAGCTATTGCTCGTCGTCCCGCTGGTAATGATTAAGTCTGTCAAGTTCCTATGCTGAAGTAGGGATCAATCAGTTCTCTTTAAATTGATAAACTGGTTGAAAATATTTCTTTCTTTCAAAATATTGCAAATCCATCTACATATGTACCTGCCTTAGCCACAATGCGATCTTTATTTGCGCATCAATTTTCTTGTAATTTCACGAGTAGAACCGTTGAAAATAAAAACCCGTGAATATTTTTAGATTGAACTGTCATATCGTCTTGACTAGTCTAACCTCTGAGCCGTCTGGGATCTTAGTACTTTTATTAGAATATTCTTTTCAAGATAAATATTTTTATATTCTAAGTACAATGTTATGTTTTTACATCATAAATGTATGTATTATTTTAATTCAATTAAACGGATGCCCCTCAAGTTGAAGGGTAAAATCTACAAGTCCGTGATAAGGCCTGTCATACTGTATGGATCAGAATGTTGGGCTGTGAAAAAGACGGATGAAAAAAGATTGCATGTAGCGGAGATGAGAATGTTAAGATGGATGTGTGGTGTGACGAGAATGGATAAAGTGAGAAATGAGTATATTAGGGGAAGTTTGAAAGTGGCGCCAGTGACTGAAAAGTTGAAAGGGAATCGTTTGTCTTGGTATGGTCATGTGAAAAGGAGGGATGAAACGCATGTTACTAAAAAAGTTATGAGTTTACAAGTGGATGGATGGAGGGGAAGAGGGAGGCCAAAGAAAAGATGGATGGATTGTGTGAGAAGCGATATGAAAGAAAAGGGAGTTAGTGATAGCGTGACGAGTGACAGGACAGAATGGAAGAAAAAAACGTGTTGCGCCGACCCCAAATAAAACGGGACTAGGGCAGGAAGATGATGAAATGTATGTATTATTGACATAGTGTGTCTGATCTAAATGAATTTGGGCAAAGTATATAATTGTTAGGTTTTTTGAGGTGGGAAATCATTCAATAACTTCCCTCGCTTTAGGGTCAAGCAGGACTGTTAGACTTTCACTGACTAAAATCACAACTTTGTCCTTCTGTTGCCTTTTGTGTTCTAGATTCGCAGGTTTCTTTTTCATGAAATTCCCGTGGATGCAAAGCTTGGTTATGCAAATCTCAAGGGTTTGGTTACTTTTTTTAATAAAATCTAGATTTTTTTACTGACATAGGCTGTCAAACAATTTGTGCTGCTAGTCATATATGAATCCCCGGGGCCCCGGAACGAAGGCAAAGAAGGAAAATAGGAGAGGGTTTGAGTCAGTAAAATTCAAACATACCGTTACGCTCCACCGAAGAGCGGGAGAAGTTATTGGAAGATTTCCCACCTAAAATTAAAAAAAAAAAAATATGGATATTGTCCGAAATAAATGAAATCAACACTAACACAGCATCATCATTTCAGCCGAAAGACGTCCACTGTTGCACATAAGCCTCCCCTAAGTGTCGCTACACTAATACAATAAAGAGGAAAAGTTTGTTTATTAGTTTTTTTTTTGTCTGTAGGAGGTAATTTCTACTGGTCCGAGTGATAAAATTTTTTCACTGCTTTATTACTGAGATCCTAAGTAATATTATAAATGTGAAAGTGTGGATGTTTGGATGTTTGTTACTACAAAAACGGCTGATCGGATTTGGATGAAATTTGGCATGCATATAATATAGACTTTAACTTGGAAAAGAACCGATTCTTTAAGTACCTAATGCCACGCGGGCGAAGCCGCGGGCAAAAGCTAGTAGGCTATATTTTATGTACGCGGGTGAAGTTGTGGGCAAAAGCTAGTTGTAGTAATATTATAGCTTAACAAAAAGAAACGGTATAAACGGACACAGTTTTGTAGTATAATTTTATCATCTTCAGTATATAACTTTATCTTCTTCATTACAGAACAGGGCCTCAAGTCTGCTATTACAATAGTGTCAGATTCAGAATGGTCTATCATTGATGTCATAATTGTCGATTTTGACAAGTTTGGTAATCTACTAATATAATGGCGTCATTATGACTTTCCAATGGTCAACCACTGACACTCCATTGAAAGAATGGTAATCTCGTACATATTGACAAATGAATATTTGACGTTTGCGGTAATCTGCTAAAACTTTGACAGTTTATTTGATCAGTGTTTTACCATTAGAACGTTATTGTGCAGTTATTGGTTTTAATATGCACGAAATTATCATTCTACCACAATTTTACTACAAGACCAGTGACCGATCAATGATCGATCATTATGAATTAGCAGATTACAAACTTTTAGCAAAATGACAATGGGATCGTGTTGGAATGACGAATTTATAAAAATAGCAGACTTGGGGATCAGATTTCTGGTGAAAAAGCCCCCTTGAACGCGAGTACACCCAAATCTGCAAAGCACTGTATGGACAGTTTGACGTGGTCGGCTTGATAAAAACTCATTTTATTGCACAGTCACCTGTCCGAGTTAAGCACTCTCAGCACGCAGGCGTAGCCTTTATTTTAGGCACATTTTCATGCCTGTACAAAACCAGTCAGCAGATTTAAAGCTAGACTCTTATAAACCACAAGGAATTATAAATTTATTTTGTACAGGTTATCTAGAGTAATATTATAAAAAGGTAAAATTTGTTTTTTGTTTGTAGGAGGTAATCGTGACTCTAACTAGGTCATCGGTTTCCTTTCTAGGAGGCCTTCCAACGCTGCATCTTCCGATGCTCGGTCGCTACTTCAACACCTTTCCGCCCCATCGACCACACAGCCATAAACTTGAGTTTACTTCCAGCAAACCATAGAGATTACAATTAGAGGAAGAGATTACAATTCAGCGTGCAATTTGAAAAAGTCAAAATAAAAGTCAAAGCTTTCTTGTGTTTTTGTGACCAGTTTGTATGCAAAGTCAGTTTATAAAAATAATCTAATTAGTTTTTAAGTTTTAAATGGCATTTTTGCTTGCACGTGTCAAAATATGTTTAACTCTTTGAATGTCGTAATTAGAGACACAATAGAAAGACAATTACCTTATGTCGGACTGTGTAACTTAAGACATTCGAAAGGTTACACCCCGAAATTCTACTACAAAATGGTATATTTCGCACAAGTGCGGGGTGTGGTAGACGACGATTAATCGATTAGTTAATTAATAAAACATAAGCGAAGCACAATAGCAGACGATGTGCAGACAAAGTAGTGACCAAAGTGTGGCAGTAAACGCTAATTAAATTAAATCCTGAGAAAATAACGCAATTTAATACGCATTGCAATTCACTATCTTAATCTATAGGTTTCTAAATCCGACACTCTATTGGCAAAATATCACACACACTAATATACCTACTATTTTAACAAAAAAAAAAAAAAACAGCACTGTCCTATTTAATGCAAGAGTAATGTATTCGGACCGTGAAAGTGAATTTAGAGACAATAACGCAATCCAAAATGTACATTGCGTCTCACTATAATAATCCGTAGGTATCTAAATCCGACACCCTTTTAGCAAAAGATCACACACTAATCTACCTGGTATTTCAACGAAAAAATACCAACTGTAACTTATAATACAAGTGTAACTAATCCACGGTATTCGGACTGTGTAAGTAAATCTAAAAAAAAGAACACAGCCCAAATGCGAATTGCAATTTACTATCCAAATCAATGGGTATCCAAATCCAAAACTCTATTGGCAAAAGATCACACACACTAATTCACCTGGTATTTCTGCGAAAAAAGACCAATTGTCTTATTTAATACAAGTGTAACTTACCCACGGTATTCAGACTATGAAAGTAAATCTAAAGGAAATAACACATACCAAATATTATGACACATATGGATTTGGATAGTAAATTAATTGTAATTCACTATCCAAATCCATAGGTATCTAAATCCGACACTTTTTTGGCAAAATATCACACACACTAATTCACAGAAAAAAGATCAACTGTCTTATTTAGTACAAGCGTAACGTATCCATAGTATTTGGACCGTGTAAGCTGGTCCTTAATATTGTCATAGCGGATCCGCCAGGAATTAGTTGGCTCCAAGCCAACCACGGCTCGCTACAATTAGCCTTTCGCACTACCGTCTGTTGCATACCAAATTACGATACAAACGCTAAAGACAAAAGTCGAGGGAAAAAGTTTCGGACCCCAGGACCAGCTTTTGTTGAACCGGTCTAAGGATTATCTCGGTGAACAGTAACTTTTTTGTGAAAAAGTTTTTTTTTTATATTGCAGCAGTTTTTGGGAAGTTTGGTTATTAATTGATCGGTGCGGTAGTAAAGTTGAGCTTAATGTTGGAGGTCTTTTTTTACGGAGATTAAAGTAGACCAGTTTTAGCTAGTTGGCGATAAAATTGGTCCTTCTACTTTTATTATTTCTTATTGATTACAGCTATCATGACAGACTGTTTCTGTTTGTTGACAGAATGTTCTGGTTGATTTGCTTTTAACATCAAATAAACATCGTCTTTAATTCAGTTGTAAAACGTCCACAGCTGAACATAGGCCTTCCCCAAGTGTCATCACAATGAACGATCTCGTACGTTCACGTAGCGAAAGACGTAGCGTTGGGAGGCCTCTTACGACCTGTACCTCTACCATGAGTTTAATTAATAGTATTTGTCGATACTCGATACCGACTACGTAAATATTTTGAATGGCAAATTTTACAGCGCCTCTAGCGGTCACTTACGGAACCAAAATTTGCCATACAAAATATTTACGTAGTCGGTATCGAGTATCGACAAATACTATTGCTTTAAACTCATGGTAGAGTTACTGATCGCAGGAATCCGATAGATGTGAGACACATCATAATTAATACAATTAGTAATATGAACAATGCAACACAATTATATCAATTTAATTTCAATGATTAAATAACGAATAATAATATTCCACAACTACCACACAACGCCGTCTAATCCCAAGCTAAGCAGAGCTTGTGTTATGGGTACTAGACAACTGATAAACATACTTATATATTTCTAAATACATACATATTATAGATAAATTACACCCAGACACAGAACAAATGATCATGCTCATCACATAAACATTTGTCCTGGGTGGGAATCGAACCCACGACCTCCGGCATAGCAGTCAGGGCCACTAACCACTAGACTAACAGGCCAGTCAAAATAATGATAATAATAATGTATTTTTTTAAATTGAAATAAACTATTGCTTGACTGCGATCCCACCATAATGGTAAGTAGTGATGCAATCGTTGATGGTGAGGTGCACAAGTTTATTAAGAGCCTATTTACTCTAGCCTTGAAGACACCCAAATTATAATCGGACGGGAAGACCGCGGCAAGCAAATTGTTCCAGTCCCTCGATGTACGCGGTATAAACGACGAGACGAAACGCTTGGTCCGGACCGGACATATTACAACTTTTTTGAATTCGTTCAGTAAATCAAGTTTAGTGTCCGCATTGTTCACTACAGTAGAATGTTGACCATCGGCTTGGTTCGACCGCACATCAGCATTGATCGGGTCATCTTCATGTTCCCATAGTGTTCTTTCCTATAATTTAGGTGTAGATAACCTGTAAGGGCCCAACGGTTAATGCACCCGTCATCTATACATTTTTTTTCAGGTGGGAAATCAGCCAATGACTTTTTCCGCTCTAGGGCTGAGAGGGAAAGAATGTCAGACTTTTACTGACTAAAACCCACTTCTATATTGCTTCTTTGCCTTTATTCTGGAGCCCCGGGGTCCTCTTTCACACAATCCATGGCACCAGTGGGCTTCGACCCCACTCGGCTCTTACCATTTTGCTGACATCTCCTTGAGGTGCGCGTAGCAAACTACGCGCCGTCGATGACTTGGGCTGGGTCCGGACAGTTACAGGACGGCTGGATGGCGAGCTACCTATTGCTCACCGTCTAACCGTCTTTTATGTATGATGTTGCGGGTTGAAAACCAGGCAAGTACCAATGTGAATTTTTCGATTCATATTTGTACTTTACAGCAACAAAAGTTAGCTGAACAAACAGAAAATGCCTATACAGCGCAGATTATTGTACAGAATGTAGATTTTGTTGCGTAATACTTAGATCATCGAAAAACCATCATTATCATTGTAGTGCGCCTCACCATCAACAATTGCATCACTACTTACCATCAGGTGGGATCGCAGTCAAGCACTAGTTTACATCAATTAAAAAAAAAAAAAAACAGCCTAGAAGTTGCTCAACTAAGTTTGGTTTGAATAAATACTAAAATATTATAACCACAGTGTAAAGTTTACCTGTTGGCTCGATAGATGGCGTTTTACTTTTTTCTGAATCGCGCTATGGTTTCGTTACACGCGTTTAATGGCATCTCGTCCAAATCTCAAACTACTAAACCTCGACAGTCGTCTGAGACTGAAAACAGTTTTTGAATAAATAAACCTCTGGAAAGATTCAGAGATTTATTTTAAAATCGTCCTTGATAATTTCTTCGCTAGCCCTGTGTGATAAAGTCTGTCTAAAAAGTCAAACGATTTGGGGATTTCGTGTAATATTTAATCATATAGAAAATACTTTTATTAAATTCGATACTTTTTATCAGGTTCTTATACTCGTATTCGTAAACAATGATCAAGAACTCTTAATAGACCTTGATTAACTTTATTGAACCAGTGCAGTGTCGACTGCATCAAATATTTTGCCCTAATAATTACTCAAGTCGTTTGACTTTCTAGACAGACTCTAGTAGAAATTATCCCAAGAGAACATACTCCCAGAATAAAAAAATAACATTTTAAGGGCACGCAATTCGACCACGTCCCTTTTTTCCATACAACCGTTCTTACGCGATTCTCACGTTCTTACACATTTTTTATTAGTTATTTTGGAAACACAGTGTCTTGTAGATATTATTTAGGCTTCTATTAAAATCAAATTTACATTTCTGAAAAATAATCCAGTAAAGACCTCTGAAAATCTGCTATTTTGCATGAACTTTGATATGATCATTACTACCTACCGTCAGGTGGGATTGCAGTCAAGTACTGGTTTATAGTGACCGACCACGTATTCATTCTTGTTTTCGGGCAAAAAATTAATATTTGGCTATATTTTCATTTTCGGTCATAAACCAGCCAAAGCTTCGGTCAAGCCGAATATCAAAAATCCGAGTAAAAAAAGTATATCTTTTGTAACTAATTTCTACAAAAACTGCCCTTTCCAACGATGTATCACACTTGTTATACACATACCCATCGAAAAAAATACTTAAATAAATATTATAAATCGGGAGAATTAGGTTGGCGGCCATTTTGTTTGTTTATATTTTTGTTTCTCGGACGGAATAATGTTAATTTTTGACAAAATTTAGTTGATTTTAATGGTAATTATATTTTCGTGCGAAAGTAACGCCCGAGTGCCACCACTTGTGGACCGCCCAGAGGACACGATGGAGCACACGGTAGAAGTGTGCCACGCTTGGGCAGAGCAACGCCATATCCTCGTAGGGGAGATCGGTGACAAAAATCTGTCGCGCCGGACCGTGACACAGACCATTCTGTGAACAGTAATGCAACAAAGGAGAAGAGCGTACGTGCACGCGCGAGGGCGCGGTCCTCTCGCCCCAGCCACCGGGATCCCGACTTCCGGCCACCGTAGGCGCGGGCTTGCGGACAGCGAGCAATGAATAGCTCGCTTTCCGACTGTCTGGTAACTGTCCGGAACGAGCCCAAGACGTCAACGGCGCGCATTGTTCTTGCGTGCCTCAAGGTGATGTCAGTAAAACGTAAGAGCCCAGCAGGGTCGAAGCCTACTGGGGCCACGGGTAGTGTGGAAGTGAGATCCGGAGCCTTGGGACGAAGGGAAAAAGGGAACAGGTGTAGGTGTTTAGTTAGTAAAAGTCTGACACACCCTCCCACTTCGCCCAAGAGCGAGGGATGTCATTGGATGATTTTGAAAGTACAAATTATATTGATATTATTATAATCAATCAATACAGGAAGAAATAGTTATATTATTGATCGTTTTTCTAATGAAATTATCGTGTTTTACTTTATTTCTTTTTTTTTTTGCTGAAACAAAAAAAAAACGATATTTTAGTAAGTACTGAATAATAATAAACGATATCTAAATCTTCAATTTTTAATATCTAAATAATTTTGGTTTTGAACCGAAAATGAGACTGAAACCGAAGGTTAGTTTTCGGTTAAAACTCCATTTTCGGTTGGATTCTACTAGTTTATATCAATTAAAAAAAAAAAACAGCCTAGAATTTACTCATTTAAGTTTGGTTTGATTAGATTAACGAAATAAATATTAAAACCGAATTGTTACATTAAGGATTAAAGTTTAACTCCTTGGTCGATAGATGGCGTTGTACTTTTTTCTGAATCGCGCTATGGTTTCGTTACATGCCTTTAATGGCATCTCGTCTAAATTTCAAACCAATAAACCAAACACCTTTTTTGAATAGATTGACATGCTTGTGTTTTGGCGGCGTTGAATCCCACCAGATTGGCTCACTTGGAGACTGCTTGAAGTGAGATATTCGTACGCTCTACCATGGCCTCTCCTTCGGACCGGATTAGCTCCTTACTAGCCCGAGCACTGGGCAGGTATATCTCTACAACTGTGCTATCATCTGCATACCCATAGATACCGGGCACCAGCAGATCGTTGATATGCAGCAGGAAGAGAGTTGCAGAGAGAACTGACCCCTGAGGAACTCCGGCATTAGTCGTCATGGGCTCTGATGAGCATTCGTTGACAACAACTCGGAGAGACCGTTCACTCAGGAAATCTTTTACCCAGTTAATCAGACCAGGGGAAATGCTGTACGCTGGAAGCTTACTCAGAAGGCTAGCGTGCCATGCCCTGTCGAAGGCCTTCAAGAAAACGGCAATCTCTTCCTTATTCTTCTCGAGGGCCTCGCCCCACAAGTGGGTGGCATACACTAGTAGGTCCTCGGTAGATCGATTGCGGCGAACCTCGCACTGTCGGTCACTGAAGAGATCGTTACCTTCCAGGTATGCCATGAGGCGTGAGTTCAATACACGCTCCATAATTTTGCAGAGTATGGAGGTTATCGAAATCGGCCGATAGTTGGCAGGATCGGCACGACTGCCCTCTAAGGGCACGGGGTGCAGGTAGGCAAGCTTCCAGGACTTGTGCACTATACTAGTCCTAAGTGAGAGGCGATACAAGCGCGTCAATACAGGAGACAACTCAGGTGCACAAGCCTTGAGAATAATCGCTGGTATGCCATCTGGTCCACTAGCTTTATTCACGTCTAGATGACGCAGCTCTCTCAGACCTTCTCTAATCCTTATGTGAACCTCGGGCATTGTAGAGTTACAATAAGGCAGAGTCGATTGAGTAGCATTGCTAGTGTCATACTAAAAATTATGTGGTATTTTCCACCAAAAAATATTATCTGGCAGAAATTTCAAGCACACGTATCACTGGATTAAATTATAAGTCCATGAGACACAGACACAGTTACCGATCACAAAAAGTACCGTATTGGCACCACGCCATGAGCTGTTGGTACGTATACTACATGCTATATTTTATACCCCGTCCCCCGCGTCCTGCACTTACGACCTGTCAGGTTTTTAATTTACTTTGGCATGCTAGATTTATATGTTCGTGTTTTTTTTTTGTTACGAAGTTTATAGGTGAATTAATTTCGTTAAAATGTTTCAGTATTTAAAAGTGCTATTTGTTAAATACTATTATGAGAGTCCAACACTTTCATAATAGAATTTAACTAGTAATCTTATTTTTTGTAAGTTATTCTAATTTGGCTGCAAAATATTTAGTTTACCCTGGCCAGACACGTTACATAATGTAGTTACTAAAAAGCCGATAGTAATATATCATCGAGATAAATCAGTGGTGGTCGAGTTTTAACGGCTTCGACTTACGAGTTGTAGGTTGAGCCGCATTACTTTGTCTAATTCATTTCATCACCACTGCTCTCAAAACGGTGAAGGAAAACATCGTGAGGAAACCGGCATGTCGTAGAACCAAAAATTCGAAGACATGTGACATTCACCAATCCGCACTGGGCCCGCGTGACTAACTTCTGCAAGCGGCTTTATTTTTGAAAGTTGGTTTTTCCATACAAATTTTAGACCTCCGTTTCATCCTGTACTCACCTACGTCATAAAAGGAAGCCATGTGAAAAATTTTATACTCCTAATCTTAGTAGTTTCTGCTGTGTGTTGATATGTTAGTCAGTTTCTCCTTTTATTATAGACTAGCTTTTGCCCGCAGCTTCGCCAGCGTACATAAAATATAGCCTACTAGCTTTTGCCCACGCGGCTTCGCTCCCGCTCTTTCCTACTCCATCCTATTATACCCTACTATACCCTATTCTTCCCTAATCTACCCTACTCTACCCTACTCTACACTACTCTACACTACTCTACACTACTCTACACTACTCTACACTACTCTACACTACTCTACACTACTCTATACTACTCTACACTACTCTACACTACTCTAAACTACTCTACACTACTCTACACTACTTTACCCTACTCTACCCTACCATACTTCACATAAACCATCTACTAAATAGTCCGAACAAAGCCTAAATATTTGGTTTGAATAGGTGAGCCCGGTCTTGAGTTATAAAATTACAACGAAAAGCGGCATTGATTTTTATATTATAGATGTCACTCAGGAATAAAGCAGCTTTATATCTGTGAAAAAAATTTAGCAATCGTACCAGTACGTCCAGAGATTATCTCCTACAAACAAAAAAATAAACAAACTTTACCTCTTTATTATATTAGTGTAGAGTGTAGATAATGAATGCTAAAAGCTGCAGTCCGCAAACGCATTGAGATGTGGTGCTGGAGAAGAATTGGAATTTGGTAGACCTCTCACAAGATGGATTGATGACTCTAAACCCGATGGATCTGTTAGGGCCAAAAGGTTCTGGAGCAGCGTTAGAAGGCTTCCTACAAGGTGGACCGATGACCTGATAAGAGCTGCGGGTATTCGATGGATGTGAGAC
The DNA here is from genome assembly GCA_910589285.2 of Mythimna ferrago. NCBI lineage: Eukaryota > Metazoa > Arthropoda > Insecta > Lepidoptera > Noctuidae > Mythimna > Mythimna ferrago. The sequence continues at coordinate 2,670,463 of OU342682.1, forward strand.
GCACAGGACCGTTCATTGTGGCGACACTTGGGGGAGACCTTTGTCCAGCCGCGAACATCTTTCGGCTGAAATTATGATTATTCAATTAATGAAGTTGGTAAAAGAACTGTGTTTCTGGCTGGTTTGAAATAAAAATGAATCAAGTAAACACAAATCACAAAAGAAAGAATTGACAGAATTCGGAACATCTCAACACACATTCCATTAAGACGTTAACATTTTATCACAAGAAAAAGTCGCGCCTTAAAAAATCACTAGAAACAACAAAACTTCAGAACAAATGGTGAAGGGGTGAGAAAAAACTGGTCACAACCCTTAATAAATTATCTCGTCACTTCCAAAGGCGTTAACATGTTCTAACAACACCATACATTAAAAAATCAAAATTGAATTTTATGTCAAGAACAATAGAGTCTTCAACAACAGCAAAAAAAAGTTGGCTCAAGCACATATCAAACTGAAGACGTTATAAGTCAAGTTTCAATGGAAACAGAAATTTACCAGTTCGTAATAAGGTGTGTTTTAGCTCGAAGCAAAAGTTATTGGTTCGTTCGTTCGAAAGGATTCAACTAGCGCAAAAATTTATGTGTTTGCCTTAGTTGGGTCTTTTCGGATCATTATTTTTATTTAGTTCTTCGTTTGAGGTCGATGTTTAGACCTGTAGTGGGGTTAGTAGCAGGTTTTAGGAGTAAAGTTTTTATGTTTCTTTTACAGTAATAAATATAAAATAGGTAGGAAAAGGTCGCCTTGATTGCCTGGAGAGTGTAGAAATACTTTGACATTGTGAAAGTTTGCTCCTGAATCGAAAAGATTGTTGGCCATTTTTTCTACTTTATTTTTGTATGTTATTTGGTTACCGGTTTTGTTTGCATGACTTTTCTACCAAAGAGCTGTTCATGTTTTTAGAATAAAAATAGCTGATGGCACTAAGGCGATTATCACACTGCCACGCACCACGCAGATAGCGCTATAATACGTGTTTTAACGTTGCCTGTAAGTATCTCCATTTGTATAGAAAACACGCACAGTCTAACACACTGAAAATACATCCACGCGCGTTCATGCAGATGACACACCTACATGCGGAGAAACATGCACTCACGTGCGTGGGTGCGGGACGACACGCAAGGTATGGCACACTGAGTCTCGTAATGCCGTGCGTGATTTTGTATTAAATGAGTCAGAGCCTGCATGAATTTACAAAAAACACCTACGCGCGTGAGTGCGTAAAAAACCCGTGCAGATCTGCACTTCACTTCAGTACGCGCGTAATTGCCTAAGTGACAGTGTAAGTTGTCAGTTGTTGTGTAATCATTTTCTTAAGTATAGTATAAGCATGATCAGCCTTATAATCTCTGCTGTTTGTGGGGTGAGGACTTGGTGATCTGTTATACAGGTTAACATGTCTAACTGACACCAGCTTCCCACATTCACTTGACTCAAAAATGTTCCTGCTTGGTAATTGAATTTATATTTACTAAGGTTGCCGACATAGCACAAAGAATTGCCAAACTTAAGTGGCAATGGGCAGGGCACATTGCTCGCAGAACAGATGGCTGTTGGGGCCGAAAGGTTTTGGAGTGGCAACCGCGTACCGGAAGACGCAGTGTTGGAAGGCCTCCTACAAGGTGGACCGACGACCTGGTGAAGGTAGCAGGAAACCGATGGATGCGGGACGCACAGGAACGTTCGATGTGGCGACGCTTGGGGGAGGCCTATGTCCAACAGTGGACGTGTATCGGCTGAAATGATGAGCTTATTTTGTGAGGAGAAATAAACGAAGATTATTATTATTATTATAATATTCCCCTTGCTGAGATTCAGACGTTCTCTATAAGAGAGAAAATGGGCCGTGATCTATCACGCGAGCCAAGTGCGTGTTGGTGGATGTCACATACCTTGAAATTTTTGTTCTAATGTTAAGAGTAGTAATCTCTCTGCTTCATCACTTTCACTCTTTTGATATTCCTTCTTCTGTTTATGTCTTTGGCAGTGTGAAGGGCATTGTAGACCGTAGAGTCAAGAGCTGCGGATCTGGTCGAACCAATGCGTTGGGCTAAGTTCTCAAGGACTTTTGCCATCTACTTTAACAGTCACGATAAGCCTTTCGAGATTGCCACCTTTTTCCATGAAATGTGAAAGAGACTCAAACGACAAACGCGAAGAGATTTAAGCAAGTAGAGTAATCCTATTTAAACTCTAAAGAATAGTCTCTAGTCAGTTAACATGATCAGACAATACAAAAGTAATTAACCAAAAAAAAAAAACTCTAAAAAATATTTATTCAATAAATTTTATTTCATACAAAAAAAAAAAGAATTTGCGATTTCACTAGACTTATTATAAACTTACTGTACTTACAATAACACGAGGACATATAATAAGCTTGGAAAAACTAAAATACGTAAAGGAAATGTAAATTAAAGCCAGCTTTCCTCCTAACTTCAAACGTCATCGGATTAAAAGGCGGACCATTCTTGAAAACCAACCATCAAAGACTCAAATATACCCGTTACCAGCGAAGTACATAAAAGGGTCATTCATTAGAACCCCCTCACAGTCTCTTAAAAAATCTTTGCTATAAACTTTTTAATTTCTTTGAGTGTACATGTTATATGTTTCCTAGACCTTATGTCAAAGGATATAAAGGCGAATTTCCAATGTTTTTATTACAATATTCCATGTGTTTGCTTGATGTAGGAATCATTGCCGTGTAAACGGTTTCTTTCAACTGTGTTCGGGGTTCCGTGTAGAAAAGTGTTCATAAATGATTTAAGTTTTAACAGTTTATGTATTGTATCAGTTCTTTTTGTTTTTTGTTTGTTTGTGTTAATCTCTAAAATTACTGGTCCGATTGCAAAATTTTTTTTCACCAATAGAAAGCTGCTTTATTCCTGAGTGACATAGGTTATATTTTATGTATGCGGGCGAAGCCGCAGGCAAAAGCTAGTCAAGTGTAAATAGGCAGAACGGTTGCCACACGTCTCCCATCTTTTCTTGTAAAATCTCTAAAGCGCATAAACTACTCGGTTCCAACCAAGCCTTGCGCATTACTTTATGTAATTTATTTTATCACCACTGCTCTCAAAACGGCAAAGGAAAATATCGTGATTAAACTGGCTTATCTTACAACCAAAAATGCGAAGACATGTGACATTCACCAACTCGCACTGGGCCCGCGTGGTGGATTATGGTCCATCCCCTCCCCAAGAGAGAGGAGGTCTGAGTCCCAGCAGTGGGAACATGAAAAGGCTGATTATGCTATGCTATGCATATACTAAAACAAGTGGCTGTTTCACACAAGATCATAATGTAGTCACCCACTTGCCCTAGTTCTTATAAGTTGGATGACATTATGAGCGAAGCACTTTAACTTTCACGTTTCAAAATAATACTTTCATAATCGGTTTTTCTTTAAAATTGCTCTGTAAACTGGTTTTTAGTTTATGATACATTGAAGCTATCATGTACAGAGTAAATATTTGCATTAAAAGCACGTGTTGGTATCATTATCTTCCTGGCCTTGTCCCGTCTTCTTTGGGGCCAGCGCAACACATTTCTTTTCGTCCATTCTGTTCTGTCACCCGTCACTATTATTTATTTTTCTCCTTTCTTTCATATCACTTCTTACATGTGTTTTTTCAAATCATCAACACTATTTCAGACTATAGACGTCCACTGTTGGGTTATAAGATACAAATATTGTTGGGCACGCCACAATCATGGCGGTAAGTCCCCTCTTTGAGGCGTGGCTGGAAAGACCTCACGGCGTCCTTACCTTCCGCATGACGCAGGTACTCACCGGACATGGTTCGTTCGGGAGTTTCCTGCACGGGATTCATGCAGAGGTGACGCCCGGGTGTCGCCACTGTGCGGAACGCCCGGAGGACACGGTGGAGCACACAGTCGAGGTGTGCCCTGCTTGGGCGGAGCATCGCCGTGCCCTCGTGGGGGCGATCGGCGGCGGAGACCTCTCGCGCCGGGCCTTGGTTGAGGCCATGGTCCGGAGCGAGGAGGAGTGGCAGGCGGTCGCCGACTTCTGCGAAGCAGTATTGCTCGCAAAGGAGGAGGCCGAACGCATCAGGCAACGGCGTTATCGCCGCCGCCGTCGCCGGGATTCTGATCCCGATTTCCGGCCAACGTAGACGCGGGCTTGCGGACGGTGAGCAATGGGTAGCTCACTGTCCGGCCGTCCCGTAACTGTCCGGACCAAGCCCAAGTCGTCGACGGCGCGCACTGTTCCCGCGCGCCTCAAGGAGTTGTCAGCAACAGCAGGGACCCAGCCGGGTCGAAGCCTACTGGGGCCAGGGTTATCCGAAAGGGCGCTCGAGCCCCGGTATGAAGGCTAGAAGGAACGGGGTGGGTCTTTTAGTCAGTAAGAGTCTGACACTATCTCCCGCTCCGCCCAAGGGCGGGGGATGTCAATGCATGATTTTTTTTCCCACCATAAAAAAAAAAAAAAAAAAAAAAAGATACAAATATTGTGTACATCTTTTGTTGGAGATCCTCCCATCCTAAATAAATAAATATATAGGCCTGCCACAATCCTGTGCGTCCCGCATCCATCGGATTCCTGCAACTTTTACGAGGTCATCGGTCTCCAATGCTGTCTTCCAGTACGCGGTCGCCACTCCAAAACCTTTCAGCTCCAACTGTCAGCTGTCAACTGTCAATGGGCCCTGCCCATGTATTTCTTAGTGGGAACACAAGCCAATAAGCAAAAGTATGAATGACCATGGCTATGCACTACCTTATGAACCCAACTCTCGCTCAGCACTTCATTTCGTAATACTTTTATATAACATGTTTAACTGTTCTACTCATTCTATGGACAAAAAAAAAGTCGAAACTGAAACCCAGAAAACTAGAACTCATCAGAGAAAAGATGAGTTGGACTCTACGCGCACACCCAAAATACAATCGATAGAAAACCGAAAGGCTAGCAACTCGTCGTCGATATAATCAAAACTTCAAAACTTTGACTCGACGAGAGTCACCAATGATCTTCTTGGTTCTTTTTTCAATTGTTTTAAATGCATCAAGCTGCGGCATTTCGTCTCAAAAGAGTTGCCGAAGGTTGCAGAAGATCATCCATTGACATCTCCCGCCCTTGGGCGGAGTGTGAATGGCGTGTCAGACTTTTACTGACTACTCACTCCTAGTTCCTTCGTTGCCTTTTATACCAAAGCCGGGTTTTCCTCAGGGATGCCCTGTTCCTTGCAATGAAACAGTTGATATATTTTTTTTTATATACACACTGCGGGCATAATCAAACATGAAAAAAAAAAAACAAAATGGGGCATTATATAACTGTACAAGATTAGCAAATTAACGATCCTATTCTTTAAACGTTTAAAACAAATCTAACTACAAAAATTCCTCCTCCCCTTACATCTGCCACGGAACCCATTAATTTATTCTTCAAGAACTTAACTATTTTTTAATGGCCGCTGTATTTCTACCTCAGCCTCTCGCTTTGGCTCTAATACACCGTGGCTTGCACAGTAATTAAAAAAATATTATTCAAGAAAAAACCAATGGGTAAAGGAAAATTCTCATTTGTATGCAGTTTGTAAGTATACGGAATATGATTCAAAATTAAATGGGCTTGGTCTTTGAAGGCAGTTTTTTGGGTAAGGAAGACCATAGGCTAGTTGCCGTAAAAAATGTAATTAGTCTGTCTTTTAGATTATTCAAAAATAAGGGACACGTATTCGGGGTGACGTCACATGTAACTTTAATGGGCTATATCTTTGTTATTTTTTGTTTAATCGAAAAAAGAAAAAATAGATGTCCAATATTTTTTTAAATGCAATTATTTTGACACTACAACTATTTGGAAACTACCCTTTGTATTTGTTTTATTATTATTATGGATAGGCTCGCGTTTGACCGTTATCACTATCTCCACTATGTTATTTCAATGGCCAATTTTTGTGCTTACTGAAAAGGACAATAAATTTTGTTCTGCTATTAGTTATCTTCTTTCTGCCTAATTTTTATCCATCACAGAACGCTGCGTATGTGTTTAAAGCGATAGTTTGTTTATGCTTCTGTACCCAATCTAATGTTCCCATTTATTTCCAAAACTGCATGATAAATTTAGATGCGCTTTTCTGTAAAAGGTTTATGATCAAATGGTGAAGGTATATAGATACTTTTTATAGTTCTTACTCACCAAGGGGCACTACAATAAATCGAAGCCTGTACAGTTTTTTAAGTTCATGACAAATTGAAATTTTCTAACATGAACCATGCGTGCACTATTCACTTTTCTTTACTGCTTTAGTGTGATTGATATTGTAAAGAGAAAATGGCAATGACAGCTCCGACAGATTTTTTTAGGTTCATAAAAAATATTTATTCCTTTCTCCATTAGGACTATTTACGGGTACATCCGTTGCTGGTTTTTATTTAATATTAAAGCTTAGTACTGAATAATTTTAGCAACGCAGTCATCAGGTTTTTACTCATATTAACCAGAAAAATATAACATCTCGCCGCTCTGTATAAAAATGCAAGAGACAAACTTCAAACTGTTTCATAACTCTGCACAAAATTCGAAAAACTTTTACAAAATATTAAAATAGAATTTACTTATATCTGAAACTTGGTATTGCAGCAGTAAAACTAGGTAGGTTACGGTGGCGGTTCGAACCTGGTCGAATAACAAAGTTATACCGTAATGTAGCCGAATACGGCTTTACACGGAAATTGAATCTAGAACTTGGCGATACTCCTACACTCCAAGTTTGATCATACACATGATAGATCACAGTTTTGTTAGAGACTATGTTAAAGAGAGTGTTTTATTGAATATCTATGATAGTTTTATCGCTCTTATACAACTTTTAGGACGGCTGGTGCTGAATATCAGCGCTGTGGCTCTGTCTTTCACGAGCATCAGCATTTTGCTAAGCGCTAGCCGTTTTGCGTGGATGTGACGCATATCCTACTTACGTGCTACTTTAAGTCGATACTGTTATTGGTTTTCTATTAACCTTTCAATCGTGGAAATCACAGACACAATAGAAAGACAATAGGTGCGCGAACGCCGGCCGGCGTTCGCTTGGGCTTTAATGAATTAAGGTATGCGCCATGTTTGACGCAAATGAGTCTTTTCCTTTCTTTCTTTAAAATCAAAGAAACTTCGAAACGTCTGACTACCACTAAGTTCATTTTTGTTATCATTCGAATCGAAAATTTCAAAGCGTTTGGTTTGGTGACGCGCCACAGGATTCCACCGAATTTTTTTTAGGTGATCAGGCAGAAATGGCCGCGATGGTATCTACTTTTCTTGTTGATGAGAATCAACATCAGATCAACGTCTGTAGTTATTTCTTACTGTACTTTATTCGCAATAAAAAACTTAGTTACTTCTATTCCGTAGAAATAAGGATTAAATGCACAAATTATTTACTGCAGCCGCCATTTGTCATGGCACCAACGCAATAAGAGTCAAAATCGGTTAACCGGACAGTAAAAAAGGTTTGTTTAAATGCCCAATCTTGTTGCAAATGGAGTATAGACTTACTTATGCCTTCACCATTTCAGCCGAAAGACTTCCACTGCTAGACATAGGCCTTCACCGAGTGTCACCACACTGACAGGCCCTTTGCGTCTCGCATACTTCGGATACCCGCGACCCTCACGACCTGGTGATCGGTTTAGTATAAAGCCGCAACTAAAAAAGATTTTAGTTTAGACGTGTTTCCTCCATACAGCAATAAATGGTCTTCATACTTATGTACATCGCAGCAGACCAAGGCGAAGGTGGAGACCTGAACTGGATAACTACTGGAGAGACTGGCCCAGATTGGCCGAGGACAGATGTGGGACAAAATGGGCTAACTAAATGACTAACATTATGGAAAAACGATGCTACGATATGCACGAATTGTAAATACTTTGCTTGAATCTTTTCTAGTCTTACGTTCTTTTCAAGAGAATCGAATTATAAACTGCCGATCAATTTAGACAAACACTCGTAAAATTAATTAAACATGCCACTCCCAGGTCCCTTTTATTCTTTTCTGACCACGTTTCGTCCCACACTTCAAATTCTCTTTATTATACTACTAGCTTTTGCCCACGACTTCGCCCGTGTACCTAAAATATAGCCTATGTCACTCAGGAATAAAGCAGCTTTCTACTGGTGAAAAAAAATTAGCAATCGGATCAGTTCTTCCAGAAATTACCTCCTACAAACAAAACAAAAAAAAACAAAATTTTTATTAGTGCAGATAGATTTTACCTACATACCTACTTATAAACATTCTTTACACTGTGGAAGCTGAAATTCCGGTCGCTACCTAAAAGAATTCCATTGCATCAGGCATGCGCTTTAAAATGTAAAGGGGCGAGTTTTGAACAGAAACAAAGATATACAATTTCTTGAGATTTATGCTTTTAAGGTACATTTCACAAGTGATTTGATAACATTGCTAATTGAAAATGTTTTTTTTTTTAACATTAAAAAAATAAGGCAATGTTATTCAAAGTTCTGAATAAATAGGGTTTGATTGTGGCTTCTTAAAATTTCTTCCAAGTATCAAGTAGTTTCAAAATTAACGTTTATATAAGTACCAACTAGATGAATTAGTTGAAAATTACATTAGCTCTTTGGAGGACCTAAAAAACGACGCTGTTGATGTCGCCGCTATAAACCTGGCAACATACTGGGCCCGAAAACTTTGAGGGAAGATAAAGCAACGATTCGAGAAGAATAAGAAGTTGAATATTGCAATTTTTTATGATGTAGAAGAGTACTAAAAAGAGTTTTTGAAAATTCAATCTTTAAGGGCGTGAAAAGGGGTATTTCGTTTGTGTACAAAATCTCATTCTATGTGCCAATATATTTGAAAGTTAGCACAAATTTAAAAAATACTAAATGTTGTAATTATTTGCTTTTAAACCATGCTCATATTGGCGATAGCTGTTAGGGCAATTCTTCTTCTTATCTGTCGGTATCACACTTGACAGAGTGGTCGTGGTCATAACTTCAGGTGATGACCACCTTTTTCGTGCATTCGTGTGGTGATGATGAGGGCAATTAGGACCCTCTTTACATTAGTATCTCTAAAGACATTTTTTCTCCTCATTCAGCCGCATTCCAAGCCCAAGGCCACAAATGTCGTTATCACAAACATGAGCAGATTCGAATGGATTCGAGGAACATCTTACATATTGATGCGCGTATGAATACCGATGACCCAGTTCCATACTTTGGTCTGTCGATTATTGAGTGAGAATGGTGACCACGCGTTATGAGTTACTACGGACTCAGACTGACTGTAGGTTTCGAGGAAAAGAACATGGTTTTTGGTGTTATTTTTTTTTTAAATTTAATTATTTGGATCTCCATTATAGGACTTTACAACAGAATCACAACTACGCATGCGGCCCTTTAATGTGTATAGATAAAGATGTGAGGTGAGACAGGAGGGTAAAAAATAGCCAATAGTCTGTCTTATAAGTCAACCGACTTGGGAACTTTGTAAAATATTTAATCATATAAAAAATTCCTATAATCGGTACTTTTTATAAGGTTCTTCTGTTAGTAAACAATGATCTCTATCTCTTAATCAATCTTGATTATTGAACTCGTGTTGACTACTTCAGATTTCATTAAATCCTAATAATTACCCAAGTCGTTTAACTTATTAGACAGACTCTATAATCTATTCTTAGACCTACAAATATATACAAAAAATTAAAAAAAAAATCGATCACACCGATTTGGAGTAGTTCAATAACAAACACTCGGCCGCGAGATTTTCGTTTTTTTTTTTAATAGATATAAACTAGTGCTTGACTACTTAGTGCGTTTCTGAGAAAGAAAAGAAAGGACGACGAGCAATGCGTGACACGCCGTCCAAAAAGGACTAAACCCGGGTCCACTGATAATACGTTCAGTCCCGCGTGCGCCTTAAAGAGGTGTCAGCAAGAATGACAGGGCCAGTTAGAGCCTTATGCCTTCCAAGGCTTTGGACTGTTCGAACCTCTCTTTTTACACTAAATCTGGATTCTCTTTTCAATTACATTATTTTTTAACATTTCTTACACTCCTGAAACACCGCTTTTTACCTCAGTCTCGCCTGAAGATAATATCAGTCCTTTCAAGAATTTTAATTTAATTTTAAACAATTTAATGAAAACGCTCTTATTCATCATGCTAAGTACGTACCGTAGTTGACTAGTGCGAAAAAAAAACTCCCGCTAGAACTTTCTTGTATTCTCAAAATATATAAAAATGGATTCCCATTTCGCTTGGTCAAGTCATTACGCATAGCAATGGGTAGCTCGCCGTCCGACCGTTGGCGCGTAGTGTGTAGAGATGTCAGCAAAACGGAACGGGCCCAGCAGGGTCGAAGCCTCCTGGAGCCATGGGTTCGCTTGTGAAAGGAAAAACCGGGGCCCTGGAATGCAAGGCAACGAAGGAACAATCGATTTTTGTCAGTAAAAGTCGGACACCCGCTCCACCCAAGGGCGGGAGAAGTCATTGGATGATTTTCCACCTAAAAGTCATTTGGCTGGACCAATTTCGCATATTACTTTTTTGGTGTATTGGAAAGGAAAATTAAGAAAATTTTGCAGAAAAGTTTAAAAAAATCAGAAAACTACGACTATTTTGAGTGTTTTAATCTTTAAACATTTGACAGTTTATTGCTAAGACAGGACAACGGGTCAGTAAAAGCTTTACCATGACGTGTTTTTTTTTGTCTTTTTTGGTGGGGAAAATCATCCAATGACAACCCCCACTCTTGGGCGGAGCGGGAGATAGTGTCAGACTCTTACTGACTAAAAGACCCACCCCGTTCCTTCTAGCCTTCATACCGGGGCTCGAGTTCCCTTTCGGATAACACTGGCCCCAGTAGGCTTCGACCCGGCTGGGTCCCTGCTGTTGCTGACAACTCCTTGAGGCGGGGACAGTGCGCGCCTTGTCTTTTCGTACTGAAATTCTCCTGAAGCAATCACCCGCAAGATAGCTCCCCTACTGATTAGGAATTCGTCACTATATTTCATCGGCAGTGCGCCTCACTATTGTAACGAGAACTTTTTGCCTCATTATGGGTTCCTTTCAATTGTTGATTTATACGTTTAGTTTACTCCTATGAGAAACTTAGCGTTTTTTCTTATTGTTGTGACGTCACATTGAGCATTGAAGAGATAATTTATTGTATTCATGTTTCTACTTTTTGTGTCTGGGAATTTTGTTGAGTTCTAAGTTTTTTTTTAAAGATGTTATTAATGACTTAAGATAGACATAATATGTTAAGGGAGGCTTTTTCCCAGCAGTGGAACAAATCTAGCTATTCCGATTGAAACGGATATACAGGGTTATTGGAAAAACACTGGCAACCTCTTGTTAAGTTTGTTAACAATGTTAAGAACATGATAAACAACAACTTATGTTCTATAATAAAGATATTTAAATTGAAAGTCCCACAAAGTTAACACCACAAAAATAACACTTTCCGAACCACCAATAAACGGCTCAACAAACAAAGCAACACCAATGAACATTAACGACACTCGATTCAAATTAGTACAAATCGCTTAGGGGTCGAAATGACACCACAGCACCCCAACTACAATTATCGTGGACAGTACGGCACTTTGCAGCCGTTCCGACGCTAATAGCTGCAAGATTTGTTGAATGGTCCTTACGTCTTTGTAAATTGTATAGTATGGATTGCAGCGGATTTATAGGGGGTTAATAGAGAAATGGGAGGGGGCTTTGCTGTAGTGATTTCAGTTTTGTTTGAGAATTGAACAAAAGATTGTTGTTTTGGTATTTGCTTGTCTGAAGTTTGGGAAAATGAAAATGTTAAAAAGATCGCAATCTTTACAACTGAGAATGAGGTCTTAGATTCATTTCCCGGGTCGAGCAAAGTGTCATTGAGTATTTCCATGGGGAATTTTTCAGTAATAGCCCTTTTCTTTTGGAGGAAGATTCCTTCAGAATCGCAGTAACACTTTTGAGTAATCCCGCGGGTTAGTACAACCCAGAGTCTGGATATTAGCACGGTGAATGAAAATAGGCAAACATGCTTCTACCAGAATCTGAAATCTAAAGGTAGAAGAAGGTTTTAGAAGAGATGCGAACCTATGCCTTATGTGAACACAGATCATTTTGGAAATTAGCCAGGGTAAACAAATAGACGGATAAAAACTAAAAAAAAAATGCATTTTAGTTAAAAGTATCGAATAAATTTTCATATGCATTTAGTAGAAAATAGTTATTTTTTAATGATAAATACTATTGCTTGGCTGCAATCCCAGCACCTAGTGGTAAGTAAGCACCTAATGCAATCGTTAATAGTGAGGCGCACTAGCTTATTAAAAGCTTATTCACTATAGCCTTGAAAAAACTTAAATTATAAAACTCTGATATTACATAGGTTACATATATTTATGTTTCAACGTTTTTTTCTATACTGTGTCTATGTGTGCCGTTATTTCTTTCTTTAGACACTTCAATTTTATTTATATTTCACACTCTCACAAAGGATATATTATCTTAAAGAGATTAACTAAAAACAACCATTACCTTACAAAAACGGGTTAAGTGATAAAGTCAAAGTCAAAGCATTTATTTCAAATAGACCATTTGGTAGGCACTTTTGAATAGTCAAATGTCGGTCAGTCCAAGAAAAGTGAAGCTAAATTGCACGTTCCAAAGCGTAGGTCTCTATGGATAAGTAAGCAAAGTCATTTATCTAATTAGAACAAAAATATACGAGACGAAAACTTAAGTTTTAAGCATTTAGTAAGTTATTATATTACATTTAGTATTTTTTGTCAACAGGCCAACTCCGGAACTGCAGTAGTAGTTAGCCAAAACGGTAATTAAGAAAGTGCAATCCCAAAAATATTTTGTTGGAAGCTAAAATGTGATTATCCTTTAGGCTTTACCGTACTACGAAATAATTCTAACTAGTGATCTACTCCAGTTTCACACGGGTGTTAAAAATATTTGAAATTCTCGGCTGTCTCTATTATAATCATCATCATCAGCCTTTTTTTAATGTTTTCCACTGCTGGGACTGAGGCCTCTTTTCTAGGAAAGGGAATGGGCCGTAATCCACCACCCGGACCCAGTGCGGGTTGGTGAATGTCACATGTCTACGAATTTTTGGTTCTAGGACATGCCGGTTTCCTCACGATGATTTCCTTCACCGTTTTGAGAGCAGTGGTGATGAGATAAATTACACAAAGTAATGCGCCTAGCAGGGTTTGAACCCGCGACCTACAACTCGTAAGTTAGTCACTACCCCTGCCTACTGCTCTCACAGATATTATACATATTCGATAGATTTTTCTATATCTTTAAAGATAAAGATAACATTACGACTCTAGTAAATGTTTTTTTTTTCTCAATAGTCTACATAAGTTCCTTTCAAAGAAAATTAAACTCCATGCAGATTAAAGTTTGAATCACAATTACAACTCCAGCAAAAACAAGAATCTTCCTGCTACGACATAAAAACTTCATCATAACCAGTCCTGTGTTTGCCAACTTTGTGACCTACGCAAGCACATTTAAGCTTCTGGTACTTAAGCTCTAAAGCTTATTAAGTTACCTTTAAGCTGTCGCCATTTTAGGGGGTTGGTACTTCACTTTGGGACGGAATTATGGTTGAGTTATGCACTGTCTCGTTGATCTAGTGATTTGGACGTAGTTTGGTGTCCGGGTCACATAAAGTACTCGTATAAAGCATAACGATCTAATTATTTTAATAAAATAAATCTCTAAATATTTCCAGAGATTTATTTATACAAAAAGTGTTAAAGTTAAACTAAAAATGAATTATGATTAGTTCGTGATGCCATTAAACGCGTGTAACAAAACCATGGCGCGATTCAGAAAAAGGCACAACGCCATCTATCGAGCAAGGAGGTAAACTTTACACTTTAACCTTTCGATTACCGTAATTAGAGACACAATAAAAAGGCAATGGGAGGGCGATCGCTTGAGGTTTAGTGAATTAATGTAGTTCAGTTTTAATAATAATAATGTTCTGCTATTTTATTTTATAAACCCAACTTTAGTTTAGCAAATTCTTAGAAGCTCATGAATGATGCCTAAGAAGAACGAAACAATATCTAAATAATTCTACAAAAGTTAGCCGAACAAACATAAAATACCTATAAAATTGCGATATATATTTCAAAGCCAACGTAACATTTAAAATACCCGTTACAATTATAACCTCAGATTTAGATCATAAACATTAGATAAAGATAAGTTAGCCTGAACTTGGTTATTTCTAAATCTAACCTAGTTATAAGTAGTCTGTGGTAACGGCTAACGCTTAGACGTCGTCATTAAGGAATAGGGTCACACCTCGTTTGATACAGAGACCTATTTGCTTACGTGATTAGAGTTTAGTGAAGGGACTGGTGGACAAACATATTGAGTGCCTTAGATTTAGTTTCGATCGTTAACGGTTTAAATGTATGTGTATTTGTGACTTTAGGTAGACTAGACTGTCTTGTGGTTACTAGAAATCACAGACACCTCCTGCACTTAAGCAGACCGAGAAGGCGTATCAAACTTTTAGTTACTAAAATGCAGAAACACATACTGTCGCCCTCAATCACCGCTAACTGTCTTATCTCACAAACTGGCGTATCTGCACTAATATTACCTACGTGTTTGTAACATTATTTCGTCGTATCTGTGTTATTTACCGTTTAAAAGATAATCTTATTTTTTTTTTGCGTAAGTGTAAAAGAAGGGAAAAAATATTCTCACTATCTTGGTACCTTAAGGCTTTAGGGCTACTACCAGCTTAAAGAATAAGGCAAGGGCAATATAAAAAACGTATTAATTCATTAATAAAGCTACAGCTAACGCAACTATAGGAATATGATTGTAACGCCTGACCGAAAAACGGTGGTCCTGGAAAAATATCAATTGCTAGTTAGGACAGTTAACAGGGAGGGTGACGCTACGTGATTATAATACGCAGTTGCTTTTTGTATTTCACGGCCTACTATGCCGCAGGTCGTGGGTTCGATTCCCACCCAGGACAAATGTTTGTGTGATGAGCATAATCATTTGTTCTGTGTCTGGGTGTAATTTATCTATAAAATGTATGTATTTAGAAATATATAAGTATGTTTATCAGTTGTCTAGTACCCATAACACAAGCTCTGCTTAGCTTGGGACTAGACGGCGTTGTGTGATAGTTGTGGAATATTATATTATATTACTACAAGGTAAACTGTTTCAAATATTCTTGCAGCCATAGCAGGCATCGTCCCTTCTGAGCCCCTTCATTTTTGCTGTCATCTCTTTGAAGCAAGCCTGGAACACTACACGTACCTCATACTCGACTTTACTCGGCCTTTACCGGGCCGACAAGTCTGTTGGCTCGGATTCCCGCAACCTTCACCAGGTCATCGGTCCATGTTGTAGAGGACTTTCCAACGCTGCGTGGTCCGGTACGCAGTCGCCACTTCAGAACCTTTCGGCTCCAAAGGCAATCCGTTCTGCTAGCAATGTGCTTATTGCCACTTAAGTTTGCCGATTCTTCGTGCTATGTCGGCAACCTTGGTTCTCCTGCGGATATCATCATTTCTGATTCGATCATGCAAGTTAGTAAAATCCTATATTAAATTTTATTTTTTAACCAAAACTATGGATCTCATCATTGCGTTTCTGTTTCTAGTCAAAATACAAATAGTCCAGCGGCCGGTCCATAAGCACATGAATTTATTATAAATTGGAGCATAAGCCTTCCACTGGGGGCTTCAGCCGCTGAATTTATTCAGGAATACTACCCTCGAACAAAGGGACACTCTGAGCAGAGTAGGAAATTCTAGATGCGGCATTAGCTTCTTGGTTGTCTCATCAAAGCAATCACATGGAAGTGTTAAGAAAAACACATTTTCGTAGTTATTCCTAAAGCAGAATAACCTTAATTTTAGCCGGAAGTTATTATATTAGAAGCTATTGATAAAAAAAATTATACTCAAACATATTAAAAACCTGTTTATAGGTTTTTCATATTGACATTTTTAGGAATTTATTTTTCACTGGGTGGGACATCATCAAATACTTTCTCCCGCTCTAAAATGAAACGAGAGGGTGTGTTAAACTTTTACTGACTAAAACTCCCGTGTACTCCTTCAGCTGCCCTTTCCTTTCCAGATCCACAGTGACGCTTTCGAACAATTTCTTTTTTTAATTGATATAATCTAGTGCTTGACTGCGATCCCACCTGATGGTAGGCAGTGATGCAAACGTTAAAAATGAGGCACACTAGTTTATTAAGAACCTATGCAGTCGAGTCTTGAAGACACCTAAATTATAATCTGATGGAAAGACCGCAGCAGGCATATTGTTCCAGTCTCTAAGGAACGCGGCATCTAATGTACGCGGTATAAACTACGAGGCAAAACGCTTAATCCAAACCGTAGAGGTTTCGACAGCGTAAGGATAGATATTCTCCGCACCTACGTCGGGTTGTACATTCCCGCAACCCTAGAAGAGCACTAACCGTACTGACACTTAAGTCGTCTCACTTCTAAAATTGTATGTTTTAAAATCACAGCCACTTCTAGCAACTTTATATCCACTTACCACGAACGCATCATTAACGAGAAAACAATGGGTCGTGTCGACACTACTGACCGCCACTTACAAGCTAGGAAACTTGCCTTTTTGTGACTATCATGGCGTCTAATAGCTCCATATTGTGGTTTCATATAATGTATGTTAGTGTTTGTGTAAAGTTTGACGTTTTAAAGTTAGATTTTGTGTTCCTCCTTCTTCATTTTCTCAAAAACATTGGAATAATTTGATTATTTGCCGACATAGAACGAAGAATTGCCAAACTTAAGCGGCAATGGGCAGAATACATTGCTCGCAGATTAGATTGCTGTTGGGACCGAAAGGTTCTGGTGTAGCGACCGCGTACCAGAAGACGCAGCGTTGGAAGGCCTCCTATAAGGTGGACTCATGACCTGGTGAAAGTTGCGGGAAATCGATGGATGCGAGACACACAGGAACGTTCGTTGTGGCGACGTTTGGGGGAGACCTATGTCCAACAGTGGATGTATATCGGCTGAAGTGATGACGATTATTTGCCAGAGATTTTAGTACAAACTCTTTTCCAAGGCACTGCGTGTTTTTTTTTTTCAGTATAAAATAAGTTCTTAGCATTTTCTTTTCAGCGTTTGTTTTTGTGCAAGTCCATTTTTTCTAGCCTATTCTGTAACATTCTTGGCCAAAGGCTTTCCTCTACTTCTTTCATAGTATTTTTTACCTCCTTTCTATTCTGACTAAATGTATCCAGTTCTTGCCACCATCTCCTTCAATTCTACCACGTCCCCATCTTACGGCCTCAGGGCACCACCTGTGCTACTTTGGCCCGCAGATGTTGGACACGTGGCAGTCACGTCCATCCCAGTCCTATTTAAGTTGGACAGTCTTTTAAGCCACATTAGTTATCCTGGCTTTAAAGCGTAGTACCTATAGTGTTTCGAACTCATTTATTTATTAAAGCCTTATGCACATAAAACTGTACAAACGCGGACATAATGCCTTAGGAATTATCTACTAGTCGACCTTAGGTGGTGCAGAAACATAACATGGCAGGTGCAACTATATCTACTGCACTCCCTTGCTAGTTTGCAAACCTTGAGTTTGGTCTTCTTGTCTTGTGTGTTGGGGGAAGCCTATGTCTAAGAGTGGCCGTCTTTTGGCTGAAATGATGATGATGATGATGTAGTCAACGACCAAAGGTAAAGGATTATTTTTTTTATAATTAGACTAGCGGTGGATACCGCAGCTTCGTGCAGACTTACATTCTTTTTTTAAATTCTCGGCATGTCTCTACTGTAATATGCATTTTTATAACAGTAGAAGTATGTATGCCCTCTCCACAGGACATGCGCCACCTGCTTTGCTGCCCATCCTGCGTATTCACCTGCAGTTTTATATATATACTTTTTAACTATACTTTTTCTGACCAAATATTGGTCAGAAAAAGTATAGTTTGAGAGCATTGATACGAAAAGAAGAAGAAGTAGATGTATGTGATACACATTTAAACCATTGAAAAACCGCATGAGAATCTGTTTAGTAGTTTTTAAGTTCTTTGCAAACAGACAGTCGCGTTAGGAAGCTTTTTTTAACAATATGTAAGGATAAGGAGCATTTTGTTTTAGTATAATATATATTTTCTATGTTGCTACCAATAGTTATTTTATCTATGTGTCTACCAAAATTTGTAGGGATGGGCCGAAATTCGTTTCACATTCGGTTAAACCGAATTTCGGTGGCTTGAACCGAACTTCGACATTCGGCCGACTTTCGGTTCAAATGCCGAACATTCGGTCTAAGATAAGATCTAATTAACTCATCTATTTAAAAAAAAAAAACGGAAACTAAACCAGTAAAATTAATAATCAAATCAGTCATTTATTAATCTTTGTTATTAGTTAACACTCCACAACATTTTTTATAAAATCAAATTAACTTTTAATTAGATATTATTATTAACGAAAATATAATCAATTTAATTATTATTCTTTTATTCATTTTTTATACATATTATAATATATTTTTAAATATTCCTTAAAAAAAGTAAAAAAAAAGCAACTAATTTTTATTTTTATTATTAACGAAATGGACCTCTTGACACTTGACATTGAAATAATTAAGTTCGCGTGCCGTGAAGATGACGTATTCGGTAATGACAAAGAGCCGGCTGGGGTTGCGGGAGGTGCGGGTGGGGTGAATGCGCGTAAGCAAGTTGCGACTTGTCCTATCTTATTGACCTATCGCTCCCTAGAAAGCGCACCAAAAATAACCGAAGTTCGGCCGAATTTTTAAATTTTACCTAATGTTCGACCGAAGTTTGTATTCGATACAAACCACATTCGGCCCATCACTAAAAATTTGTTAAACAGATCAAGCGCGCGTGTTTTTTTTTTAATTTGTTATAATTTATGTTTCAAAGCTCTTATTTCCACACTAGCTTTCACCAATGACTTGGCCTACATGAAATTATACAAAATTTATGGCCGATATCACCCAACTGATGGTAACTGGTTACATATTTGAAAATGAATTTTAAAAAACGGCCCTGTCGTTTTTGATTTTATTCATTACAAACTTAAATTCAAATTTTTCTACTTTATAATATTAATATTGATGTGTAGTTAAGGAAGACGTGGTATATAAATTATACCAAAACAAACAAAACGGATTGCATCTACTTATAATAACGTATTCGTTTAAATATGCAGTGCGAGCCATTTGAGCCCCTCGGTGTCTTAATGTTGCTGTGACAAATGACAGGCCTAATGAACGGGTATTAAGAGATGGCCTACTGCGGGTAAAACCTGCCCGCCTAAAAACATTTGACGACATTTAGTCGAGTTGTCTGTGAGAAAAATATAAAATCGATTGGGAATTCTTTTTATTTTGTTTAATTTATTTATTTTAATTATTTTATTTATATTATTTATTTTAATTATTTTATTTATATTATTTATTTTAATTATTTTATTTATATTATTTATTTTAATTATTTTATTTATATTATTTATTTTAATTATTTTATTTATATTATTTATTTTAATTATTTTATTTTATCATCGTCGTCATCCTTATTTCAGCCAAAAGACGTTCACTGCTGGACATAGGCCTCCCCCAAGCAGAACAGAACAGAATGGAGTGGAGTGGAATGGAATGGAATGAAGTGGAATAGAATGGAGTAAAACAGATTTTATTCGACACAGACTGTTGTTGCAACACAAAATAAAAATGGAAGAGTACTGAATTATAAAATACCATTACACTGAGCGTACCCAAACTGAAAGGAACATAATATTAGGTATTAAGCTCAGCTCTTATCTACGACTTAAAATCCTCCCTTTTAAAACAAAACAACTTTGCCAAGCTCTCAAGCTCGTAACTCTTTTCAATTTACGAGCGACGTAATCCGATCACAGCTCCGCACTCATATTCTATTACTTCTAAGTACAACACTATCATAATTATGCGGGCTAATGCTAAATTAAGACGAAATCCTTAGAAACTACCATATTATTATTAATTTTCATAGTCACAGCCCACTTGGGAGGGTAGATAAGTGAGTTTAACACTTATGAGAAACGTTATTTAAGAGAATTAGTTGGTCCCCTGATTCGCTTAGATTGTAAAGGGCGGGGATAATATATATTAGCTTGAATTCGGTGAAGAAACGCTTCACTTTTCTGCCCCCTAGCCAAGTTAGAACTGTTTAGTTTCGATTTTCTGACGTCGAACGCCTCGTGTAGACACCGCCTTCTATTCCATTGTTCTGACCACGTGACTGAGCGTTGAAATTCCACAGTGGTCAGTTACCCTTTTTGTGTGAGCTACAGTATTATTATTTAGAAGATAAGGGGCTATGCATCACCCATAGTGTAGGGGATGTAGTCACTGCGACCTAAAAGATCTATTGTGACTCGCCACCTTGTTAGAGTAACTCTTTTAGCCCGGAGGCTTCCAAGAAATTTAGAATACTCCTAGCTTTTAGAGTTTTAATCTCCTCCGGGCGAATAATGTGTCGGCCCAGATGGACACTGCGTTTGTGGACAAGGGGCCCGCATTCACACAAGAGGTGCTTAGGCGTCTCCCTCTCCTGATTGCAGTACCGGCAAACATCAGTGTCACTCAGTTTCATGTGAAATTGGTGCCTGTTTAGTTTGCAGTGGCCGATTAAGGCGCGGGCTATCGCACAGATGTTCGTCCTGCTAAGCTCAAGAAGCTCGGCAGTTCGTTTTTGTGAGTAGCCTTCTATGAGAGATTTGGCGTGTAGCAGACCTGGTTGTACCAACCAGTGCTTTTTTGAATCGCCAAATAAGTTGCCCTTAAGGGTCTGCATGGCCTGGTTCTTTGAGATACCACAGAAGGGTTCTGGACCTATCTGATGACCTTGAGCCCCAGCCCGTGCAAGTTCATCGGCTTTTTCGTTGCCGTTGATTCCAGAATGACCTGGTACCCATCTCAGAATAACTTTATTCCTTTGCCCCAGGTCATTCAGTTTGTTAACGCAGTCTTTTACCAGTTTCGAATTTAAAGTATTCGAGTTCAAGGCGTTAAGAGCTGCCTGGCTATCTGAGTAAATCAGAATTAATTGATTTATGTAGTTTCGTTGACGGTTGGCCTCCACACATTCTATAATGGCCTATACCTCCGCTTGGAATATGGTAGCATGTTTACCCAGATTCAAGCTTTTGCCGAATTTCGGGCTAATGCCAAATATTCCACATCCTACATTCTCACCCATTTTGGACCCGTCTGTAAACCAGATCAGGCTTCCAGCCGTGCAAGTGATGAGGTTGTTTGACCAATCCTCTCTGCTCGGCAGTTCCACTGTGTAATTCCTTATGAAATTACACTGTGGAAGCATGACGTCTGTTGTCATAGCTAGTTGATCGTGTTCAAGTACTGATTCGTGTAGCGATCTCAGTGCTTGAGAGCGCCAGTTTGCTTTGCCAGTGCTGTTTGTTCTGTACATGCTTGCCTTCGCCTCCTTCGCAATGAATAGATGAAGTGGCGGTAGGTTAAGCAGGGCATTTAGAGCAGCTCCTGGGGTTGTGGACATGGCCCCTGTTGATATGAGGCATGCAAGTCTCTGCAAACCATTAAGTTTGTTAATGACTGTCACTTGAGTTGTTTTCCTCCACCATACTACGCAGGCATACGTTATTATCGGCCTGACTATGGCGGTATACAACCACAGGGCGATTTTAGGGTTTAAGCCCCATTTCTTCCCTGCTAAGCGACAGCATATTCCTAAAGCTATTTTAGCCTTTTGGATCACATTGTTAATGTGAGTGTTCCAGGTCAGTCTCTGGTCGATAGTTACGCCCAGGTACTTGACTTCGCTGGAGAATGGTATGAGAGTCCCCTTTACAGTGGGCGTTACAAGTTTGTCCAACTTACGCTTCCTAGTAAAGGGGACTATTGTTGTTTTACTCGGGTTAACCGATAAATTGTTTTCTGTGCACCATGTGTTAATAATGTTCAGAGATCTTTGTAGTATAGATGATACCGTGCTGTGACAGGGGCCGACAACACAAGCCACCACATCGTCAGCATAGCTATGTACATCTAAGTCTCTTGTAGAGGCTTCAACCAGCAATTCGTCAACAACGAGTAGCCATAGAAGTGGCGATAAAACGCCTCCTTGCGGGCACCCTTTAGTTGTTTTGAAGCTCTTTGTAGTTCCGTGTAAGGTAACACTGATAGTTCTGTTGAGGAGCATGAATTCGATCCAACGAGTAGTTGTTTCGTCAATCCCTTTCGCCTTCATTCCCTTGGAAAGGGCGTCTATGGTGACGTTGTCGAAAGCTCCTTCAATATCAAGGAAAGCACATAGGGCTATCTGTTTATCTTCCAAAGCCCTTTCGATCCTGTCTGTTAGTTCTAACAGAGCAGTTTCTGTAGATTTTCCTTTTTGGTAAGCATGTTGCTTCGGATGCAGAGGGTTATCCCTTAATGGTCCATCCCTGATGCATTCGTCAATAACCTTTTCCATACTCTTGAGTAGGAAGGAGGTAAGGCTTATTGGTCTGAAGGACTTTGGCTGAGAGTAGTCCTTCTTACCGGCCTTTGGGATAAAACAGACTTTAACCATAGTCCATTTCTCTGGTATATATCCCCAGGCAAAGCTTGCTCTGAAGATTTTGATTAAAATAGGGATGAGTATAGTCTTCCCTTGCTGCAGAAGAGCTGGGAAGACATCGTCATCCCCTGCAGATTTAATTGGCTTGAATGAGTCTATAGCCCATTCTACCTTGTTCGGTCTAAAATACCTCGCCGCTCTTCTCCAGTCTTCATTTGAAGGCCTGGTGAGGCGGATATGAGGAGTATTTTGTACGATGTTATCTGATGCCATCACCGAGCCAGGGAAGTCTGTAGACGCCAGAAGTTTCAGGGTTTCTTCCGCTGATGCAGTGAAGGCACCGTCTGGTTTCTTTAAGAATCCCAGTTGATTTGTAGGCGATTTGGATAAGACTTTGTGGATTCTGGCTCCTTGAGGGACTTTAGTAATCTCCTCGCAGAACTTCCTCCATGACAGTCTTTTCGCCTTTCGGATTTCTTTATTATAGGTAGTTAAAGCTTTCCGATACCGATCCCAGTCGTCAGTCGATTTAGCCTTATTAAACAACCTACGTGATTCTTCCCTTAAAACATCGAGCTTTTTGCTCCACCACGTCACTTTTCTATCCCTCACAGTTCTTAGAGGGCAGCTCTCTTCGTAAGAGGCTGTAATGGCTTCCGTAACTTGAGCAACAGCATAATCCAATGTTTCAGGGGAGCGTATGGTTTTAGGGAAGTCTTGGAGTCTATCTTGGAGCTTTATTCTGAACAAGTCCCAGTCCGTGGCTTTTGCATCCCTAAAAGTGATGGTTTCGCAAATGTTGGATGTATTCAGTGCGAATTTAATTAGTCGATGATCAGACATAGATGGTTCATCACTGACATGCCAATTGGTTATCAGCCTGGCAGTGTGAATAGTAGCGAGAGTTACATCAAGAACTTCCTTCCTCGATCTAGTTACAAAGGTCGGTTTACATCCCTCATTAACTATTTGGAGGCGGTTAGTTAGTACAAAATCATGAAGCAACTCACCTCTGTCGTTGATGTCAGTGCTGCCCCAGTTGGTATGGTGGGCGTTGGCGTCACACCCAATGAGAAGCTCGGCATTGTTGGCATAGGCGTACTCGACTACCTTTGCAAGCTCCTCGGATGGGTCGGTTTTCGTCCCGTCCAGGTATGCCGAGCACACGATGAGGCGTCCATTTCCGCTTTTGACATTAACATAAGCTGCAATCAGGTCATCGCTGCACAGGCCTGGTATGCATAAGAAATCAATATTATTATTGAAAAGTATACACGCTCTTGGTTTGACTCCTCCGATATGGTGTACGACCTTACCTGCAGAGCCCAGTCCAGACACCGTGTTAGTATTAGCCAGCCACGGTTCCTGAATAAGAGCAATGTGAAGGTTCTTCTGTGTGAAGTGTTTTTCCAGAACAGCCGTGGCTGCTCTGGCATGGTGCAGGTTGATCTGCACCACTTGTGTGTTTGTGTGTGTCTGTGTTATGGTGTGTTTGTGTTGTGTTAGTGTTGTGTGTTTGTGTCGGTGGGTGGGTTAAGTGGCGTTATTCGACCCGCTTGGCTTCTGGGCTGTAGGGCAGCCCTGAGGTTTGGCCGGTCGGCTCTCCACTCCCGATCGATTGGGACGTGTAGCCCTTTTCGTCGGTGGTGCTCCGAGGGGGCGGTTCCTGACGCCCTGGCCTCCAGGTTTCGGCTTGGCGTTTTGCCGCTTTGCCGTTTTACCAGAGACCTGGACGCTCGGCCCCGCCCTAGGAGCGTGTTGAGCAGGTGGCAGAATCCCTGCGCTAGATTGGCTAGTTCCTGCCACCTGCTCAGCCCTCGCCGGCGTATTATCGCCGCGAATGCGAATCCAGACTTTGCGAAAGCCTAGTTGCGGCCTGCAGTCTAGCTTGCGCAAGGCTTCTACAGAGGCATCATCGATAGAGAGGGCGGTCGTGATTCCGTCCCTTTCTTTCTTGACGCTCAGCACCTTCCACAAGCCAGTCTGCAGGTCGTTTTGTTTTTCCAGGAGATTGAGGGCATCTCTTGGAGTTTTCAGGACATCTTCTGTCTTGAAGTGGAGGATCCCAACCTTAGCTTTTGGCAAGTCCTTCTCGTTAATGAACGAGAGTTCCGCCTCTGGCCACGGCTTTAGTGTCCCCACTTTTTCTTCAAGCCATTTCAGGCTGTAGTCGTTTTTAATTACGACTTGCAGCCATCCCGGTTTGAAAGTGCAGCCCTCAATTCGAATTTTGAATTCGGGGGCTTTGGGCATAGGGGCGTTAAGAATCGCCCTCAATAAGTCCTTGTAAAGGAGCCCCAATTGCGCGTCCGACATGGGCTCCTTGTTACGGATTCCCACCCGGATGTTAGTTAGGGCATCCTTAAAAGACATAGCGCTTGTCTCAGGCGGTGGTCCGACCTGAGTTGCGGACGTCTCATCAGGGATCATTGGAGTTGACCCTGACTTTTCGTCCACACGCGTAGTCTTTTTGGCATGATCTTTTGGCGACTCGTCCTCGGATCGAGATCGTTTTACCGGCCTCTTCCCCGAGGACATATCAGCCATTAGACCAGTCGAAGGAATGCGCGCACTCGCCAACCGCTCCATGACCAGCTTGTAGGCCTCAATGGGGTCCATACCGCCAGCCCTGAGGCGCCGCAGGCGCTTACGCGCTGCTCCTGGCAACCGTCGTTTCCTGGGACTGAGGCCAGTTTCCGACGGCACTTCCGAGTCCATCTCAGTAGGCCTCGTGCCATCGTTTGCTGACTCCAGTTCAGGAGGGTTGAGTTCGGTGTCCAAGGTGACTTGGGAGTCTCCCTCAGAACCGAGCAAGAGAGCAGTCAGATCGGGAATTGACCCAGTAAGACTACTCGAGAGTTCCGGACGTTCGTCATCGTCCAGAGATGGAGTATTTTTTTTAAAAGAGTTTAAATCCATACAGTTCCCACGGGAAGCTAGGGAAATAAACAGTCCACCTGGGCAGAGCCCCGCTTGCCCAGGTAAGGCGAAATTACTACTCCAGGATTGCCATCTGCCTGGAGAGACACCGATAGGAACCAAGCTCCCCCTTGGCCACGCATCCCTCGGCTCGGTACGTATCACACCTTGGATTGGGTTTTGCCGATTATTCGCCACCGCTGTAAGTGATTCCCCTACCTATGCCATAAGTAATGACACACGTAAGAGAGCCACCTACAGCGGCGCCCAGGATGCACCGTCCCCCCCACTGTTCTTCCCAGCGAATGCCTACATACAGCCGCATATAAAATGCAGATGCATACATGCATGAACCGGGACGAACAGCAAGAGAGCACACGTGGAGGTTATCTAGCACGCATCCCTTGTGAGCTACAGTAACTTCTGGCCTAAGGAGAGACTTCGTGTGCAGTGGCATGTAGAGGCCTTTGAGAATAAAAGGAGGTCGGGATTAGACCAAAAATGCAACAACCTCAAAGCTGTTGTGCTGTTGGTGGTCTAAACAGCAATAATGTATCCTAATAGTGTTCTGACATGTCCGGTCTGTGATCGTAGTTTCTCGGCCAAGGTTGGATAAGCAAGTCACATGAGGGCACATAACAGAGCAGCAGATCTGAGCTCACAACCACCATGAGGAGTCAAGGAATGCGGTCGCTGTGGCCGAAATCGGCTAGATGGTATCATCATCATCATCATCATCAACTTCTTCGAACAATCCGCAGACCTAGCAGGCGTCGGCACTAACTGGCTCCTGCAATTTTGATGACATCTCTGTCGAACTGGGTCTAGGCCTTATCGGACGGTCGAACGGCAAGTTACACATAACGCTCGCCATCCAACTACGGCGGTTGGAAACCGTCTTGCAACTCCTGATACCTGGAACAACTCTGGCGGGAAAACGATTGGACCCTGTTTAATAGAATGTAGGCAATTGCTAACCATTGTTTTACGTGCAAATAATCTTATTAATTGCTTCCACTCTCGAGTTTGTGGAATGAAGTGATAATGAGTCACACTCTTACTATAATGAAACGGTTTTCTTCAAATACTTTTACCTGAGACGCTGTGAGACTTACTCAAATGGTCACATTTCCATGGCCAAATATTAACCCCCATTATTTCATAAGGATCCCATCACTGTTGATAACCCTTTAGTTTCTTAAAATAAGAAGTAGAACAATCTAGTACAGCATACACCATCGTATACAAGACCCATCTACACTAATATTACAAAGAGGTAAAGTTTGTTTAACTTTGTTTGTAGGAGATAGTCTCTGGAAATACTGCTCCGTTTGCAAAAATGTTTTCAGCGATAAAAAACTGCTTCATTCTTGAGTGACATAGGATATATTTTATATAGGTATGCGGGATATGCTGCGGATAAAAGCTAGTCCTTAATATAAAAACCAAGTCCTCTACCGCGTCTCTCTGTCTGTTAGCGATAAACTCAAAAACTACTGACTGGATTTTCATGCAGTGTTTACTAGTAGACAGAATGTAAGTATAACAGATTAGAAGTATATACCGTTAAATTTTAATCGTTTTAATCCCGTGGAGGATCGATCCGGTACATGAAACACTATCGATTTGTAAAGATAAAATTAAAAAATAAAGTACCTCTTTTTCAAAACTCGTATTAATTTACGCATGTACGAAATTAATTTCTTTAAGAAAAAGTCAGCTGAGCGAGTTCAATGACCTGCAGGTACTTTGTACGAGACGCCGACTATTAACTACAGGTCATTGAACTCGCTCAGCTGACGTTTTCTTAAAGATACTAATTTCGTACATGCGTGAATTAATAAGAGTTTTGAAAAAGAGGTACTTTATTTTTTAATTTTATATTTACAAATCGATAGTGTTTTATGTACCGGATCGACCCTCCACGGGAGTAAAACGATTAAAATTTAGCGGTGTATATAATACATATATATTATAGAACAGAAAAGCTGAGGATTTTAAAGATTTTTAACACACTTGCGAAGATGGAGAGCCTGACTAGCTATAATTACATAATTTACTTGCTGATTACCCTAATTCAAGTTCGTTCAGTTAATTGTTAGTGCTATAATTATTATCATGCTAAATCGAATAATCGTTTATTCGGTATTAGCCTAGCTGAGGTGGTAACGAGAAATTAATGTTCGCTAAATTACTATTGTTACAGCTTAATATAAAACAAGCGATTGTTGATTGTTCTGCAAAATGAAGGCACTCATCTGAGAATTAGTTTGAATATTGAATGTTGATAGGTTGATGAGATGTGAGTAATGTGAAGATAGAGTAGATAATATCAATACTATCTAAGAGCAGAGTGGAGAGAGAGAGCGGTGGTGGCCGAGTGGTAACGACCCCGACTTACGAGTTGTAGGTCGCGGGTTCAAACCCAGCCAGGCGCATAACTTTGTGCAATTTATTTCATCATCACTGCTATCAAAACGGTGAAGGAAAAGCTCTTGAGGAAACCAGCATGTCCTAGAACCTAAAATTCGAAGACAGGTGACATCCACCAATCCGCACTGGGCACGCGTGGTGGATTACGGCCCATTCCCTCTCCTAGAGAGGAGGCCTGAGTCCCAGCAGTGGAATCATTATAAGGCCGACTGTGCTATGCTATGCTATCTAATACTAGCTGGCCCGGTAAACACTATTTTTTTTAAAACCTTTATTAAGAAACTTTGTCACAATATTGACTATGTCGTCAGGGCCGAAACCTACTGGGGCCATGAATGGGTTTCCGAAAGCGAAACCTAGAGTAGTAATAGAATGCAAGGCAAAGAAGGAACATAGGTGTGGTTTTATTCAGTAAAAGTCTGACACTGCACGTTCAGTTCTAGAGTGGGAGAAGTCATGATTTCCCAACTTTTTTTTTTGGTGGGTAAAAATCATCCCAATAACATCCCCCGCCCTTGGGTGGAGGGGGAGATAGTGTCAGAAAACCCACCTCGTTCCTTCTTGCCTTTCATACCGGGGCTGAGCTACCTTTCGGAGCTAACCCTGGCCCCAGTAGGCATCTACCCAGCTGGGCCCCCCTGCTGTTGCTGACAACTCCTTGAGGCGCGCGGGAACAGTGCGCACCGACGACAACTTGGGCTCGGTCCGAACAGACCGGGCGGTCGGACAGCGAGCTTCCCATTGCTCGTCGTCCGCAAGCCCGATAATATCACACCTTAAAAAAAACCATCAGATGTAATAATGTCACTAACATGTTCTACAACTGAACCAAAGTATTATTTCTCCAGACTAAGAATGACAGTAGGTAATAAAATAAGGCTGCAATTCGATCGGTTGACATTTCGATCGTGACTGCAATACGCACGAACTCGCGCGAAAATACACGAATATAAACGAAGACTTTTCAATAGCTCTCGGAATCAGGAATGCATTGGTGTTACTGTGTTCGTTCCTTGTCAAGTATATTTTAAAGTGGAAGATATTTAAAATGTAAGGAGATTATTTTAACATAAATATTTTTGCAAGTGTTATTAAAAATACTGACCATTTTTTTTAAAGTAAACTGCAGCATAGGAAACGTCCAATTGCACTAGCTTCTGACGTTTTATAAGTGCCCATGTAGGCCTATGTGGAATAAAAACATTTGAATTATGTTTTTTTTTTATTATTATTACTGTTATTAAATGGAAAGAGTATAATTAAATAATTTAAAATACTCAACAAATACCCAAAAATTATTAATGATATTTTGCAAGTAGGTTTTAAAATCCACTTAGGCGCTGCACATACGGAGACGCATTTTGTTTCAATTACCGACACCGAGCACTCTTTGATCGTCATGAGTATGTGTTAAGTAGAAGCAACGGGACACAAAAAATGTTTACATATGCACAAGAAGAGGATGATTTCATACTGGTTCTATAGAAATCAAATATTCATCGGTAGCTTGCATCTGACACCGGACACACGTTTGCGCTCTGCCTTTTTAAGGCGTATAGTCCCTTGAACCATCTGGCCAAAATTATGTGGACGCACCTCTCGCACCCGCCTAGGCGTCAGTACGCAAATCTGTGCATTTATTTGCGGCCAACAGCGCCTAGTAAGCGCGCGGCTGACCTTTAAATCCATTTTCTTTGCGAAATATTGATTGATTTACATATGCAATGTTCATTTTGAAGAATATTTAACCACCCATTTTTATGTGTAATAATGTTTCTAAAGTTCCAAGCCGTTTCGAAGGAGTAGGGAAAAGTTGCGAAAAGTTGGGAAATTGCTAAATATTTTTTTTACACAAAAGTATTAATAGCACGAAAAAATCAAATGTTGATAATGTTGTTCATGAATCTATAATAAACATATATTTTTTTCAAACCTATTAACCTGGCCGTTACCGAGGAGTAGGCTTCAGAAAGTCACTGTTTTATGGCACTTTTCGGGCGCTTGGGCCTTAAGTAAAATAAGTTTATTCTACTACAGTACAAACAAGCATTTTATTTCCAGCCCACTCTCCTCCTAAATTCCTACTGAAACTTTATCGTGTACTTCACAAAAACACCGCAACCGATACACACTAGAAAGCATTGTCTAAAGAGTAAAGTTCCACACAATTCTACAGTGAGCAGGTAAAACTAGAATCAGACGAATAGTTTGTACATTTGCCCTGCGGAACCCTGAGGCTGTTTGCAAAGTCGGCTGAGCGGATTCCGGCTGCGTTTTGAATAAAATTCGCGAATTTGAAATGTTTTGTGGTTATGTAGAGGCGGGAGAGTGTGACGGTGAGCATTGTGAAACTGGGCCTCAAGTCTGCTATTACAATAGTGTCAGAATGGTCTATCATTGACATCATAATTGTTGATTTTGACAACTTTTGTAATATATACCAATATAATGGCGTCATTATGACTTTCCAATGGTCAACCACTGACAATCCATTGAAAGAAATGGCAGAGAATGGAAATCTTTTACATAGGTAATGACAAATAAATCAATTGACGTACTTTGTGGTTATCTGCTAAAACCCCGACAGTCTGATGATCAGTATCCTACCATTAGAACGACGTTGTGCAGTCATTGCTTTTAATTTGTTACAAGACAGACCGATATTGTCATTCAACCACAATTCTATTATGAGTCCCATGACTGACCAATGACTAACCAAGGACTGAACAATGATCGACCATCACGAATCCAGCATATCACGAACTTTTAGCAAAATGACAACGGGAGCGTGTTGGAATGACGAATTTGGTGGTGATGGTGGTCGATGTTGCATTAAGAAGTGGTTTGAAACATTCACAATGCAACATGCATGCAACATGCATTGTGAATGTTTTTACTAATAATTGAGAAGTGGTTTTATTAAATAACACTGATTGTCACACCTATGACAGCCCCAACTCTTATCCACGCAATAACTGTGTATTCCAGGTTACCTGGTAGAGATCGCGGAATGCGATAAGGCTGCCCATTGTACATATGTGTATTAGTTTTCTTTTTTTGTGTTAGGGGGTACAACAAATAATATAATCTATACATACATACAAATAAAATTGGAGTGTCTGTTTGTAATATTGAAATAAGTGCTTTTTACTACATGCATATGAATATATATACGGTACATACACCAAAATAACATTTTTTACTATTTTTGTCTGTCTGTCTGTCTGTTTGTCCAATTGACGGTTTTGACGGGACTTTTTTTGGCAGGTAGCTGATGTAATAAGGAGTAACATAAGCTACTTTTATTTTAGAAAAAATAAATTTAAAATCCTTTAGTCCACGCGAACGAAGTCGCGGGCACAGCTAGTTAGTATAATTATATGTGTACCTATGTGTTAATATAATGAACAAGTTTTCGAAAAAAATCTCTTCTCAGTCTTAAACTCCTGGTGGAGTGGTTGCGGTCATGGATCGTCTTGTAGTATATTTGCGGCTTTTGCAAGACTTCTCCATCTCTCTCTATTCGTGACATTGTGTGTGCATTCAATGAGGGAATATTTTGCGGGCTTGCGGACAGTGAGCAATGGTTAGCTCGCTGTCCGGCCGTCCAATAACTGTCCGGACCAAGCCCAAGTCGTCAACGGCGCGCGCTGTTCCCGCGTGCCTCAAGGAGTTGACAGCAACAGCAGGGGCCTAGCTGGGTTGAAGCCTACTGGGGCCAAGATTATCCGAAAGGGTGCTCGAGCCCCGGTATGAAGGCTTGCAGGAACGGGATGGGTTTTTTAGTCAGTAAGAGTCTGACACTATCTCCCGCTCCGCCCAAGAGCGGGGGTTGTCATTGGATGATTTTTCCCATCGAAAAAAAAAATGAGGATTCGGTGAGGTCTCTCTATTTTTACCATGTTTCGGCTAAGTAAGTTAGAATATAGGATATTAAAAGGCCAAAGAAGCTTATTTTCTACTTATATTAATTTCATCTAAAAGCAACTATTCGTAATCCTTTTAACATACACGTGGTTATTCTTCCACATACAATACAAAAAAGATAAGAAGATACAACACATAATAGTTGACACAGAACTGCCAACAAATGATCGAATGACGGATGATCCATCGACTGGCAAGCGCGTATCATATGCCATCGTACATGGCAATACTGGCATCACATCTGCGATTCAGCCTCCAGTATTTTTTGCGTTTCAACGTCACTCTGACCTTATCCGGATGAATAAAACATTACTGACCTCAATATGTAGGAGAATATTGAATATATGTAATATATGTAACACAGACCCTGGAACGAATCATTCGATATTTCCTTGTCATATGAAGGCGGTATGGGTAACGATCTTTTTGCTTTTGCGTTACATTTATAGGAAGACGATTGATAGACAAGGAGATATGTGACGTTTTTTTTTGCGATTTAGACATTTTTCAGCACTGGTGGCCCATTGGTGTTGGCCCTGACTTTAGAGATGTAGACCACGGGTTCAAACCCAGATTAGCAAATTACTTTCTGTAATTTATTTAATCAACACTACTCTTAAAGCGGTGACGGAAACCGGCTTGTCTTAGAACCAAAAATTCGAAGACATGTGACAACCACTAATCCGCACTGGTCCCGTATAGTGGGTTACGGTCCATTCTCTCTCCTAGTGGTTAGTTTAGGGTTCAGCATATAAGGTCCCACAATATAAGGCTGATTAGGATAAGCTAGATATTTTTCTAGCCTAAACCTACTGATTCTACGTTGATTGTAGTAATAGCTACAGAATAATGATATTTACTTTTCTACCTTTCTTAGTATTGAATTTAAATTGTACATCATTTTACCGTAACAGAATATTTTATTTCAAACTCCTACCGACAGTTGTGAATTTTCAACATGTTTGCAAAATGAGTCAGGAAGTTTTGTGCCCCTTCTAGAGTGTTGATCAGCAAGAAAGTTCAGCATTTTTTTCTCATATTTCTCAACGAAAGTTATTGTAAGAAACTTGAATTTAAAATGCACTTACTTCAACTTTATAGCAGGAAACATTTGAGCGTACCTAATGAACCACCATTTGCAATATTATGTGAAAGAAGTTTTGTAGATCGCTATTATGCAAAAGTATTACCCTCCACTGGGAGTAAATGGTAAAAATAAACTTAAAAAAATTGGTTGCCTGTAAAGTCGGTATACGGGCGAAAGTTTTACGTGACAACGACTTTGAGTGGTAAAATAATTTTAATGTAAATATTCATTCGTATAGTAGGAAGAAGGATGAAAATGTCTGTCTCTCTCGCTCTTAGGCGGGCTAACCATGCCCGAGTGGAAGGGACGCGTGCCTCTCACTCGCTCTCATTGTGAGCGCATAACGTGAGCGGAGCGTAACGCAGTTTCTTGAAGTGTCACCCGGCAAACCAATTTATAAGACGTTGTCACGTCAAAAAAAAAACAAACCAAGAGTTTCAACGGCACGGTTGGCGTAGTGTTTAAGCGATTAGCTGCTAGGCTGCGTGTCGAGGTTCGATTTCCACTCCAAAAAAAAAATGGTCTACAGGCCTCATCAGAAGGCTTAAAATCACCCAAAGAGCAATGGAAAGGGCTATGCTCAGGGTTTCCTTGCGTGATCGAATAAAAAATGAAGATATCCGCAGGAGAACTAAGGTTACCGACATAGCACGAAGAATTTTCAAACTTATGTGGCAATGGGCAGGGCACATTGCTCGCAGAACAGATGGGGTTGGGGCCAAAAGGTTCTGGAGTGGCAACCGCGTACCGGAAGACGCAGCGTTGGAAGGCCTCCTACAAGGTGGACCGATGACCTGGTAAAGGTTGCGGGAAACCGGTGGATGCGAAACGCACAAGAACGTTCATTATGGCGACGCTTGGGGGAGGCCTATGTCCAGCAGTGGACGTGTATCGGCTGAAATGATGATGATGATGATCTACAGAACAAAATTAGAGGTGGTTCCACTCCTGGGTGTCTTGTATGTAAGGTTACATATTTATGAACGCAACTACGACACAAGAGTAATTTCAAGTGTTTTTTTTTAGATGAGAAATCATCCAATAACTTATCCTGCTCCTGGGTGGAGCGAGAGGGCGTATCAGACTTTTACTGACTAAAACACTCTTCTATAATCCTCGTTCACCTTGCATTCTAGGACCCAGGGTTTTTCTTTCAGGCGTTTTAAAAAGGAAAACGAAGACACATAAAAATATATAAGCCCTAACAATCTTATGTAGTCACAATATAGAATTTCAAACCGACTGATATCAGATAGGGCACGTACAAGCCAATAAAGTTTTATTATAACTAGTGTGCAGACTTTGTGCTAAACTCTGCAGTTCTAAACGCGAGATTGTCGAGTCTCCGGTGAGCGCGAAGGCGCAAAGCAGAGGAAATAGTATGTAAACGCAATGCTCGCGTTTTGTGCTGCCTTTGGATGGGAGAGTGAACTTGACTAGGAAATTGAAGAGGCTAGTTGTGAAGGTAAGTTGATGTACTTTTTAAAGGAGAAGCTCATAGGTAGTCCGTGGAACTTTTTTTAAGTTTTTTTTTTTTTGTATTTGCAGGTCAGAGTCAAGTTAAGAAAATTTTAATTAAAATGCAAAAAAAAATCTTCTTTAGCGATTTTATAGTTAGCGTAAATATTTTTTTTCAGTGTAACAAAATACACCAAAATAGTAACAAAATTTTATTTAACTTTTAACTTTTTTTATTTTATTTGCTGGCGTTTAGAAACGAATGGAAATAAACCAACAAATATTCGATGTTATAACTGTATAGTTATCTACCCCTAATTCCTACCAACGTTCTGGAATTTAATAGTCAAATAGGTATCTAGTTAATTCCTTTTTTTTTTTCGACATACTTTGATAGTACGTCAAAGATCTTCAGCCTTCATTGTTCTGAAAGCCCACAGCTGCGTTAAAAATAAATAAAGTACACTTTTCAAATCAAAAACACTAGTAGCTTTAATAAAACATTCTGAAAGATTTTCAAACTTCTAAAATTATCCAAAACACGTCATTTAACATGTCAAGCCAACAACACATGTACAGTTATTAAAGTCAAAGCAAAACTCGTTTGAAAGTCTTGTATGAAAGATTTGAACCAAAAATTGTTTGGACTTTAAGAAAACTTAATCTGTTAGAGTGATGTATTAGGATAGAATGTTTGAGCGGGTTTGACGTATGTCTGGCTGAGTAGGATGAAATTGTCTCATCCGTGGGTTATAGACATAGATGTTGTTTATTTAATTTCTGATTGATTTTTTTTTTTGCGTGGTCGTATCTAATATCGTTATCGTAGACTGTTGACGTTACGATATTTTTAAACCTTTAGGGGATGTACTACTTTGGATGTTATAAGTCAAATATTGTAAACCCTCTAACCACGAGTGTGTGTACATTATTTCGTTACACTTACAGCTGAACTATATCAGCCCCCCTAGCCAAGTTACAAACGTTTCGTTTGCGCCGAATGCTTCGAGTTGACCTTGCCGCCAATTCTTTTGTTCTGACCACGTGACTGAGCGTTAAGGCGTATAGTCCCTTGCACCATCTGACCGAAATTATGTGAACGCAACTCTCGCACTCGCCTAGGCGGCAGTACGCAAATCTGTGCATTTATTTACGGCCAGCAGCGGCCAGAAAGCACTTTAAATCCATTTTCTCTGCGAGATATTGATTGATTTACATATGCAATGTTCACTTTGAAGAATATTTAACCACCAATTTTTATATGTAAAAATGTTTCTAAAGGTCCAAGCCGGTTCGAAGGAGTAGGGAAAAGTTGCGAAAAGTTGCGAAATTGCTAAATATTTTTTTTTGACAAAAGTATTAATTGCACGAAAAAATCAAATGTTGATATTATTGTTAATGAATCTATAATAAACATATATTTTTTTCAAACCAATTGACCTAGCCGTTACGGAGGAGTAGGCCTCAGAAAATCACTGTTTTATGGCACTTTTCGGGCGCTTGGCCCTTAAGACGACGTCATTCCTGTACATTTGAAGCTTTCTACAAGCGTTAACTATTGCAGATTAGCAACTTGGCTAGGGGTACAGGAGTATCGAATATGGGTGCGTCGGTGTGCGCAATGCTTCTTCCCGCGGTTCGCGCTATAACATATTAAACTTGTTAAAAAATAAATGGCCCCTTTTGTCATTTGACAAAAACCCTAGAATGTAACTTGGAACGAAACTGATAGAAACAATAAAATAATAATTTGGTTTCCGGTGTAGTAGTTAGTAGCTATTTTAGTAGTAGCTACACTACACTGGACAAATCGCTTGGTACTCAAAATACAAATGTCAGAATGGTTTTTTTTTATTTTTTGATAACTTTACATTTAGTCATACGATATATTATGTTTAATCATTTTTGTTTAAACCTAATATATCGTAACTAATCTAGTTTTAAAATATTTTTACTATAATGGTTTATTTTTAAGTCATTGAAATTATTGTCTTCGTTTTAATTTAGCTTTCATTTCTATTGTTGTTTTTCTTTTTTAAATGTTTGATGTAAATGGATGGCAAAACACAGGTTTTCATTAACCTAGATCAGGCAGATCTATACTACAGTTTGATTTAAATTTATGTCGATTGTAATTAATGTAAATTGTAATGTCGCTTACTTTATACCTGAATAAAGAATTATATTATTATATATTATTTGCTGACAATATCGTTTTATACCTATACATTAACATACAATGTTCCTATAAACGAAATCAATTTGAATCTGTTTATGACAACTAGCCCCCCACCGCCTAGACCGCTGAAATTTTGAACAGAGGTTACTTTTATGATGTAAACTGAGAATAAAAAAGAACTTTCTAAAATTCATTCCCTAAAGGGATGAAAGTCGGTTCTAAAGTTTGTATTGAGAAACCTACTTTCACGCAGGCAAAGTAACTAATAAAAGGTTTTATTCAGCACTGGATGTTTACGGGTACAAAGCTCTCAGATACAAGTACGTTGCGACAATGTATCTTTATAGTTTGTTTTCTACTATTACTGTACGGAATCATTACATAAACACGTGTCGTCCACATGGTTATCAAGTCGAATTTGTCTGGTAGGAGCTTTAACAGGCGCAACTCAATCCTTCTCAAAGTAATAATGCAAACAATAAAAAAAAAATACCTTGTAGTGAATTAAACTAGTAACCTTGCCTTTTGAATAAGAGTTTTTTACTAGCTGTACACCGCAAACTACCCCATTTATTTTTTATTTTTTAGAGTCAACTCTAAAGTTACATATCGCTGTCAGCGATAAGACCGCCTAGATATGTACTCATAGATTTAAGTCTGTTTAAAAGTTTTGTTACTATTTTGGAGTACAACAACTATTTTGGCGTGTCGACACAAGTATAGTTTATTTTTTATTCGAAATTGAATTCCTTACCTGGCCCTGTCATTGAAGCTGTCACTAGATCTCTACGTGAACAAGTAACAGAGTTCTAATAATGTCTAAAAGTAGGAAAGAAAACTTAAAAAGAAAAACAGTACCTAGAACCCCTAGAACATAAACAAGAAATTTACAAAAGAAAACAAACGACAAACAAGCTAATGAGAGTCAAGTAACTAAACGCAGCATCACGTTTCAAAAGTGGGGGAACTTATAACACTGACTTACCCCACTTTATTCCTTTCGGTATAGCAAGATCGTGCCAAATGAGTGTTGTACTGTAGCCGCGTGTTTCTTCAGCTTGACAGATAATCTGCGACTGTTTCCTTTACAGAATGCTACTTTTATGATTTGAATTGTCGAGTAGATAAAACAGTTACGGTGTACGGTGACGAGAATGGATAAAGTGAGAAATGAGTATATTAGAGGAAGTTTGAAAGTGGCGCCAGTGACTGAAAAGTTGAAAGGTAATCGGTTGTCTTGGTATGGTCATGTGAAGAGGAGGGATGAAGTGCATATTACTAAAAGAGTTCTGAGTATACATGTAGATGGATGGAGAGGGAGAGGAAGGCCGAAAAAAAGATGGATGGATTGTGTGAGAAGTGATATGAAAGAAAAGGGAGTTAGTGATAGTTTGACGGGTGACAGGACAGAATGGAAGAAGAAAACGTGTTGCGCCGACCCCAAGTAATATGGGATAAGGGCAGGAAGAAGAAGAAGGTGTACGGTGTATGGTGTACAACGGTGTAGCAAAAACGCAGGATAGAAATTTTCGTAACTTTTCTGCTCTGATCTTATGGATCGCAAATGCCTATAATTAAGAAGATTGCATCACTGCTTACCATCAGGTGAGATCGCAGTCAAGTACTGGTTTACATCATTTAAAAAATAAGTGTAAAGAAAAGTGATTATGATGTAGCTACCTACATCAAAATCGCTACTAACGCGCGTGCATCGCATTTGCAAGTGCTATAGAAAAAATGCCAACGCACTACCAACGCGCTATAGCATCTCGACTGTATCGATACGAACGCGCTGCAGCATCGTTACAAAAAGTCGCCGTGGGCGAGGGCCCTTAAGTTTGACAGTAATGTAAAGTAAAGTAAGTAATGTAAAGTAAATATCAAATGTTATGTATAAATAGGCACAATCATTTAAAAAAAGTTCTAATAAAAATAAATTTCTAGTTCTATTAAAAACCAAACAGAAACTCTAAATAACAAAAAAAAAATACGTTGTTTACGCTAACATTACTTTTATATGTATAGAATAGAGGAATAATATAAATCATAATTGTAAATTCAAACTATTAATTTACAGCGGGTTTTGTGTTAACGGCTTTTAACTTTTAAAACGGCTATTATGAGTGGCGATAAATTTATCGCGTGCACTGTGTACACAGACTTAAATCTGATAGAACTAGAAGTACTTATTGAAAGTTTTTTTCTTCTATTTTACTATTTACTCGTATCTACACTAATATTATGAAGCGGGAAAATTTGTATTTGTGTGTGTGTGTATGTTCGTAATGAATAAACTCAAAAACTGCTTTGCCGATTTCAAAAATTGTTTCACCATTGGAAAGCTACATTCACTCTGAGTAACACAGGCTATGTTTATTGCCCGTGCGAAACTGGGACGGGCCGCTAGTTATAGAGTAATTTGTTCGTTTGAATGACGAATACATCAATCTCCATAAAATGAAAGCTATGGTAGCCGAGTGGTATCAGCCAAGCGAAAGAAAGAAAGAGAAAAGAGAAAAACGTTTATTCCAAGCGAGCATTACTTTGTGTAATTTATTTCATCACCTCTCAAAACGTTGCTCGTGCAAACGATCCTGCACGTCCTAAAACCAAAGATTCGAAGACACGTGATATTCACCAACCTGCACTGGGTCCGGGTGATGGATTACAGTCCAACTCTTATCCCAGAGAGGAGACTTAATCCCAGCAGTGGGAACATTATTAGACTAATAATGCTATGCTATAAAATGGAAATAATGTTAAGCAAAATACGAGAAAGCAACTATAATTAGTTCTATTATAAGGAATAGAACACACTGAATATTTCCCTTTATCCTCCACATTCGTGATTTAATAAACTTCAGTTGACCGGGTACACAAAAACAGCTTTAAGAAATAACAAACCGCTGGTGCTGCAAATTACCTTACACCTCCGGTCAAGTCCTTAGTAGTAAGCGGGAGTAAGAAAGCCGGATCACTGCCTTCTGCGAGGAAGTGACGATCATAACGGAGGCGGTAAAGGAATTTGAGAATATTACCTCCTTCCCTACAAGGTGAGAAATCATCAAATGACTTCTTCAAGTCTTGATATCAGACTTTTACTAACTAAAACCACACTTGTGTCCTTAAATTGTCATTGGCGTTCTAGGACTACGGGTTTCCTTTCCGGAAAACTCCTGCGGTCTTGGTGGTTATCGGCCCTACTGGGTCCCTATAGTTTGCTGACATCTCTTTGAGGAGCGCCTGGAACATTACGCGCTATCGACGACTGGGGCTCGGTCCGGACGATTACAGGACTGCCGGACGGCGAGCTACCCATTTCTCGTCGTCCTCAAGCCCGCATCTTTTCTTTGACGTGTGGCTGGAAAGACAACACGGCGTCCTTACCTTCTGCATGACACAGGTCCTCACCGGACATGGTCAGTTCTAGAGATTCCTAGCTGCACCGGATTCATCAGGAAGAAACGCCCGGGGGACACGGTGGAGCACATGGTTCACAATTCATGCAAGCTATTGATAGAATGCGCAAGTACTACATACCACCATCAAAAGTAGCCTCAAAAACGTCCGGCGTTTAGATAGAAATAGTCTGCCAGACCCTGTAAACTTTGTGATGATATCCAAGAGAAACTCCACTGAATACAATAAATAGGTAAATATGTAGATCAAAACATACATTTCTCTTGAATCAGTATGTAGTCATCTGCAACGTAGCGTGACCCTGCCCTCCGGTATAGGTATTTTTTTTACGGTGGTAAAATCATCTAATGACAACCCGCGCTCTTGGGCGGAGCGGGAGATAGTGTCAGACTTTTACTGACTAAAGAACCACTCCTGTTCCTTCGTTGCCTTTCATACTGGGGCTGAGCTATCTTTCGAAACTAAACCTGGCCCCAGTAGGCTTCGACCCAGCTTGGCCCCTGCCGTTGCTGACAACTCCTTGAGGCGCGCGGGAACAGTGCGCTCCGTCGACGACTTGGGCTCGGTCCGGACAGTTACCGGATGGTTGGACAGCGAGCTACCCATTGCTCACCGTCCGCAAGCCAGCACCTACGGTGGCCGGAAATCGGGATCGGAGTCTCGGCGGTGGCTGGAGCGCTGTGAGCGCCGTTGCCTGATACGGTCATCCTCCTCTTTTGCTAACATTACTGCTTCGCAGCAGGAGACGACCGCCTGCCACTCCTCCTCGCTCCGGACCATGGCCTGTACCAAGGCCTGGTGCGAGAGATCGCTGCCACCGATCACCCCTACGATGGCACGGCGATGCTCCGCCCAAGCGGGGCACACCTCCACTGTGTGCACCACCGTGTCCTCCGGGCGTTCCGCACAGTGGCGACACCCGGGCGTCACTTCCGCATGAATCCGGTGCAGGAACCTTATTTATTTATTTATTTATTTAACTATTTATGTACACACATGGAAATACAAGAAAAGAGGAAGGAAACAGAAAAAAATAGTACAAAGGTGATGCTTATTTCTAATGAAATCCTACCGAACTTACCGTGTCCGGTGAAAACCTACGTCATGCGGAAGGTGAGGACGCCGTGAGGTCTTTCCAGCCATGCCTCAAAGAGGGGACTTAACGCC
The DNA here is from genome assembly GCA_910589285.2 of Mythimna ferrago. NCBI lineage: Eukaryota > Metazoa > Arthropoda > Insecta > Lepidoptera > Noctuidae > Mythimna > Mythimna ferrago. The sequence goes on from OU342682.1 coordinate 2,711,690, forward strand.
ATAACTGTGGCGTGCCCAGCCCTCCGGTGTAGGCCATGGTATGTCTTGAGAGGGAATGAGAAGCAGTCATCTCCTTCTGCGAAGCAGTAGTGCAAAGCAAAGGAGGTGTTTCCACCACCGCGTGAGAGAGAGGACATCCTTACGCCCCAGCCACCACCAAAGAAAACACCTTGGACATCGGGAATCGCAAGGCGATACCAAGTTGTCGTAGACGTGGGTGTAAGACTTACTGGCAACTGAAGGCACACAGTAAGTTTTTTTTATCTCTCGCATCCAGAGTGGAAGGCAATGTTGTGTACTTGATGATTCCCTACATCAAAAAAGAAATTTCTCTTCAGTTTCTTCCAGTAACTCCTGTACATCTTTGTTTTTAGAAGCGCATCCGAATCCATTTGCATCGGCCACTCGGCATATTTCGCGAACATTCGGGCCCGTTTATCACCGCGTTCGACCATTTACGTTGCACGCTGAATTGTGAAATATTATCAGATCATTTTAATTTGTTACCAATGGAGAATCTCTTTTTTCAGTTGGAACCTTAAGGTATTTGGTCAATTCATACCATACACAGTCTGTTATTGTGTACTTATTTACAGAACGGTAAATGACACAGTTTTTTTTATTTAATCCGATTTATTTTGTGGTTTTTTTAACTACAAGTTTTATTTTTCTTTCTTTTGGTTTCTACTATTAGGCTTGTAGTATTTATGTGTCTTTGTAAGGATCCCGTCACAGTTAACACCCCTTTAGTTACTTAAAATAAGAAGTAGAACAACCTAGTCTAGCATACACTATCGTATACAAGACCCATCTAGCATAGCCGGCCTTATAATGTTCCCACTGTTGGGACTAAGGCCTTCTCTCTAGGAGAGGGAATGGGCCAAGTGCGGTAATTCACTACGCGGGCCAAATGCGGGTTGGTGGATGTCATATGTCTTCGAATTTTTGGTTCTAGGACATGCCGGTTTCCTCACGATGTTTTCCTTCATCGTTTTGAGAGCAGTGGTGACGAAACAAATTACACAAAGTAATACGCCTGGCTGGGTTTAAACCCGTGACCTACAACTCGTAAGTCAGGGCTGTTACTACTGGGCCAGCACTGCTCAAACTATAATATCAATGAAATGATTATAAAATAAGCTATCTGAATAAATAAGATTCAGCTGAGAGGATAAAATATCATTTCTTTTTTTTTTTTTTTTAATTGTTATAAACTAGTGCTTGACTGCGATCCCACCTGATGGTAAGTAGCGATGCAATATTTGATGGTGAGGCGCACTAGTTTATTAAGAGACTATTCACTCTAGCCTTGAAGACACCCAAATTATAATCGGACGGGAAGACCGCAGCAGGCAAACTGTTCCAGCCCTTCGACATACGCGGTATAAACGACGAGGCGAAACGCTTAGTCCGCACCGTAGAGGTTTCAACAATGTAAGGGTGAATATTTATTTATTTATTTATGCACATTACACAGTACAAAAGCGGACTTAATGCCTTAGGCATTATCTACCAGTCCACCTTAGGGTGGTGCAGAAACAACAACATAATAATAAAATATAATATTCGCCGTACGTCGGGTTGTCCGATGGTAGAATTGCGATGGTGGAATCAAGTCATACAATTCCTGCGCACACTCTCCAAAATGCATCCTGTAAAACACCGAAAGGCTGGCTACCCTACGCCTGTGCTCAAGGCTTTGAAGGTTAGACTTAACCAAATCTGGATCACCAATTAGCCTCTTTGCACGCTTTTCCGCCGAGTCCAAAGCTGCCAGGTGGCATTTTGCAGCACCAGCCCATATGTGACTGCAGTACTCCAGACCTGTGCTTTGTATAACATTAAAAGCTGTCCCGGTGTGAAGTACCGCCGGACCTTTGCAAGAACGCCTAGTTTCCTAGCAGCTACCTTGGCTTTGGACTCAATGAACCGCCTAAAGTTAAGGTCTGAGGGAATTTCAACCCCCAAGAGCTGAAGGCGGACGGTGTACTTCAGGGATAAATTCCGAAAAGTAGGAGCCAAGGTGCACGGGCTCCTTTTGGCGGTGAACACACACGCTTGTGTTTTGGCGGCGTTGAATCCCACCAGATTGGCTTCACCCCACTTGGAGACTGCCTGAAGTGAGATATTCGTTCGCTCTACCATAGCCTCTCTTTCGGACCGGATTAGCTCCTTACTAGCCCGAGCACTGGGCAGGTATCTCTCTACAACTGTGCTATCATCTGCATACCCATAGATACCGGGCACCAGCAAATCGTTGATATGCAACAGGAAGAGAGTTGCAAAGAGAACAGACCCCTGAGGAACTCCGGCATTAGTCGTCATGGGCTCTGATGAGCATCCGTCGACAACAATTCGGAGAGACCGTTCACTCAGGAAGTCTTTTACCCAGTTAATCAGACCAGGGGAAATGCCGTACGCTTGAAGCTTACTCAAAAGGCTAGCGTGCCATACCCTGTCGAAGGCCTTCGAGACGTCTAAGGAAACGGCAATCGCTTCCCCATTCTTCTCGAGGGCCTCGCCCCACAAGTGGGTGGCGTACACCAGTAGGTCCCCAGTAGATCGCTTGCGGCGAAACCCGTACTGTCGGTCACTGAGGAGATCTGGAGATACAAAAAGTATCCTGTATACTATTCCAAGACATGGTCTACCCGGAAGTACAATTTCATCCGAATCCGTTTACCTATTCAAGCATAAAGAAGTAACAAACATTACACAAGCACATACACAGACACTTACAAATTATCGTCTTTATTATGTTAGTTTGATGTTAATTTTAATAGTCATAGTCATAGTAGTTTATTGGTAAGGGATTCTTACAAAAATTCTGTATTGACATACAGAATTTTTAAATTGCATGTTAACAAATGATTACATTACAATGTCAAATAATATAATAAAATGTCAAGCAAATAAAATAAACAGTACAAATAAAATAAATAGAAATCAAATCACAAATAAAAATTAACAATAAATCACAAAATTAAAAGTCACAAAAATTTTCAGTCCAAATTAATATTTACGTTAAAGTTAAATTATATTAAGTCATAAATTCGTCAAAAGAATAAAAAACATGCTCGATAAGCCATTTTTTAAAGCGAGCTTTGAAGCTGCCTATAGTCGGGGCACCAGAAATAGCGGCAGGCAGTTGATTATAAACTGTCGGGACCATAACATGAGTCGTCCTCCAATTTGGCGAGCGTTCTCGAGACCATCGATAGCTGACCCCTGCTTCTGGTGCAATATGAATGACGGCTACCTACTTTAGGGTAAAGGTCGAGGTTCATCCTCACGTACAGTGCAACCTGATATATAAGTATAGCAGGTAACGTGAGGATGCATAGTCTAATAAAATGGGGTCTAGCGGACATGTTCTGCGGTATCCCGACGATGGCCCGCATGGCACGCTTCTGCATTCGGAAGGCGCGCTGCCAATCAGCAGCACGTCCCCATAGCTCAGCGCCGTACTGAAGTAACGAGTGCACCGTCGCGAAATAACAAGACCACACATCGCGTTCGGGTAAGACGCGCGATATACTGCCAAGAGCAAAACATGCACTACCCAATTTACCGCACACTAATTAAAATGTTTTGTTTGTATTTTAAATTGATCCCCATCACAACTTTTAGTTTGTTAATAAAAACAACATTTAAAGATAAGTGATTAAGCACACGTGGGAGAAAGCTCGTGGCTCCTGGTTTTCAGAACCTACTCACTATCGTGGGTGTACAGACTCGAGACTAATATCAACGGATACACACAGACTATCCAAACATAGCATTATTTAGAAACACACTTTTTTTTTATGGTGGGAAAAAATCATCCAATGACAACCCCAACAACTTCGACCCATTTGGGCCGCTGCTGTTGCTGAAAACTCCTTGAGGCGCGCGGGAACAGTGTGCGCCTCAACGACGACGACTTGGGCTTGGTCCGCACAGTTACCGGAATTTAGAAACACACTGCTCACGAAGAGATTTGATATTTGCTTACTTAGCTTAAAAAAAAAATGTATGCAGCATATGAACCGTCTCAATCCTCAATTTCATATCTGATGATTCTTTTCCACCGAACAAACAAACACTAACCAAAAAATAATCTCAATATTCTTCCACAAGCACTCAACTAGTTTGTTTTCAGTATATGAAAAGCTGTATATCTGTTTGTTGAACATTGTCGTGTGTTCGTTCGTGTATTGATGTCAAATATTTGTGTACAGTTAACGTTCGCAGATAGTTGTGTGTTTGATCAGCAAATAGACGGCTGAACTAGATAACTTGTGTTCCAAGGTATCTTTGGGCATGTGCGTTGTTGTTTGTTGATCTTGATCGAATGGTTATGATTGAGGGATTTGGGGTGGTGTTACTTTTGGGAGTACCTATACCTTCCGGCTTAGTTGGGTAAATTCAATGTACGTTGTTTGGTAGGTAGAAACCGCTGATCGTAGTTAACATCGGCTTGTGCGCCCGAGTTGTCTCCTGTATTGACGCGCTTGTATAGCCTCTCATTTAGGACTGGTATAGTGCCCAAGACCTGGAAGCTTGCCAACGTGAAACCCGTGCCCAAAAAGGGCAGTCGTGCCGATCCTGCCATCTATCGTCCGATTTCGGTAACCTCCATACTCTGCAAGATTATGGAGCGTGTATTGAACTCGCGCCTCATGGCATACCTGGAAGGTAACGATCTCCTCAGTGACCGACAGTACGGGTTTCGCTGCAAGCGGTCTACTGGGGACCTACTGGTGTATGCCACCCACTTGTGGGGCGAGGCCCTCGAGAAGAATGGGGAAGCGATTGCCGTTTCCTTAGACGTCTCGAAGGCCTTCGACAGGGTATGGCACGCTAGCTTTTTGAGTAAGCTTCAAGCGTACGGCATTTCCCCTGATCTGATTAACTGGGTAAAAGACTTCCTGAGTGAACGGTCTCTCCGAGTTGTTAACGACGGATGCTCATCAGAGCCCATGACGACTAATGCCGGAGATCCTCAGGGGTCTGTCCTCTTTGCAACTCTCTTCCTGTTGCATATCAACGATCTGCTGGTGCCCGGTATCTATGGGTATGCAGATGATAGCACAGTTGTAGAGAGATACCTGCCCAGTGCTCGGGCTAGTAAGGAGCTAATCCAGTCCGAAAGAGAGGTTATGGTAGAGCGAACGAATATCTCACTTCAGGCAGTCTCCAAGTGGGGTGAAGCCAATCTGGTGGGATTCAACGCCGCCAAAACACAAGCGTGTCTGTTCACCGCCAAAAGGAGCCCGTGCACCTTGGCTCCTACTTTTCGGAATTTATCCCTGGAGTACACCGACCGCCTTCAGCTCTTGGGGGTTGAAATTCCCTCAGACCTTAACTTTGGGCGGTTCATTGAGTCCAAAGCCAAGGTAGCTGCTAGGAAACTAGGCGTTCTTGCAAAGTTCTGGCGGTACTTCACACCGGGATAGCTTTTAATGTTATACAAAGCACAGGTCCGTTCGTGCGTGGAGTACCTACTGCAGTCACATAATAGGCTGGTGCTGCAAAATGCCACCTAGCAGCTTTGGATTCGGTGGAAAGGCAAGCAAAGAGGCTAATTGGTGATCCAGATTTGGTTAAGTCCAACCTTCAAAGCCTTGAGCACAGGCGTAGGGTAGCCAGCCTTTTGGTGTTTTACAGGATGCATTTTGGAGAGTGTGCGCAGGAATTGTATGACTTGATTCCGCCGTCGCCGGACGTCGGGTTGTCCGATGGTAGAATTCCATCGGACAACCCGACGTCCGGCGAATATATAAATCCAGACTGCGATCGCACCCAATGTTAAGCAGTGACGCAATCGTTGATGACGCACTAGTCTATTAAGAGCCTATTCACTCTAGCCTTGAAGACATCTAAATTATAACCGGACACGAAGACCACAGTGGCCAATTTTTTCCAGTCCTTCGATGTACGCAGTATAAAAGACGAGGCCGCACGCTTTCACGACCTTGCCGCTATAAGCGGGGTGGCGAGCGGTCAGATCAAAAGCGTGAAAATGTTTGAAGCACGCCACGAGATGTCGCTCATAGCGCCCCGTGCCAGATTACCGATGCCGCCCCGCTAGCCGCGCCGCTAGCCGCGCTGCTAGCCGCTAAGACCGAAGTGGAAACCTGCCCCCCTAGCCAAGCTACAACCGTTTCTCTTGCATCCTCGCGTTGGCCACGCCCCCGATTCTTTTGTTCTGACCACGTGACTGAGCATTGAGATGACGCCATTCCCGTATATTTGAAGTTTTCTACTAGCGTTAACGATTGCAGATTATCAACTTGGCCAGGGTTACAAGTTGTTAGTTGGGGCCGTAGAGGTGTCTACAATGTAAGGATGGACACTCACCGTTCGTAACTCTAAACTAACTTCCATAAAGAAAAATAAATGTGACTTTATGCACATCAAAACATAATGAGTAGTTTGCAAAAGAGTGAGACAACATGATTACCAGCAAGTTTTAACTTTACACAAGAAAGAGACAGCACTATTGCACTAGGTGCAATAATATCCGTTACATCACATCATTCCGACTTGAGACCTAAGTGTTCCTATTACACTTTCCATCAACTTTTCACGGAATGGAGCCGTCTACCGCGGTACTATTCTGTATTAGAAATATTTTTAGTCAGGACAAGACTAACTAGAGCGATCCCATTTTATTTTTTGGGGAAATCATCTAAGGACATCTCCCACTCTCGGGTAGGGCGGGAGGGCGTATCAGACTTTTACTGAATAAAACCCACTCCTGTTCCTTCTTTGCCTTCGTTCAAGGGCCTCGGGGTTCTTCCGGAAATCGGGATCGAGATCACGGCGGATGGGACGTAAGGACCGTACCCTCCCGCGTGTGGCCGCTTCCTTTGCTAGAATTACTACTTCGCAGGAGGCGACCGCCTGCTACTCCTTTTCACTTCGGCCCATGGCCTGTACAAAGCCCGGTGCGAGAGATCGCTGCCACCGACCGCCCCTACGAGGACACGGCACACTGCCCAGGTGGCACTAGACCGATGCCTGCCAATGCTTTTAAACTAACCTTGAGCCTTTGCTTGATTTAAAAGATTTACCGTAGTCCTGGAACGCAAAGGGCAACTGAAGGCAGGTGAGTTTTAGTCAGTATAACTTTCACATTTACCTGTCGAGCCCAGAGGGCTTTTTGAAGATATTCTATAACAAAAGGGTATATTTTTAGTTAGTTTCTAATACTTATCTACAATAATTTCCCGTGAGTATTTCCACGTGGATGTCCAACTTTCTCTAACTTGATAACCCTTTGCTCTAGGGATAGAATTAGGGTTTATTGATTTTCAATTTATTATGTATTTATGGGCAAACACTTGTAGTTGGGGCCGTAATAGTAAATGTCTTGTTCATACCATTATGAACAAAATAGAATATTTATTGTGCACCAAATTAGTAAAAATTTCACAGAAACTTAAATCAATGGCTGTAATGGCGGTCTTATCGCTGACAGCGATATCTACCAGACAACCTTGGGATGGACTATAAGAATTTAAACTAAAAAAACTGGGCAAGTGCGAGTCGGACTCGCGCACTGAGGGTTCCGTGCAAACTACAATTCCCGAATGGAGTCTCGACATTTTTTCCGAATTGCAAAAACATTTTTTTTTTATTATTGATAGGCTCGCGTTTGATCACCATCTCACCTGATGTTAAGCGATGATGTGGTCGACGATGGAGCACACTTGCCTAGAAGTAACCTATTCACTCTTGATTTAAAGACCCCTAAGTTGTAGCTATCAGGAAACACAGACTCCAGCAGGGAATTCCATTCTTTTTTTTTTGTGACGTGCATAGGTAACAACAAATTTACTGTTTTCAGATTTTTTTCTATACCTGTGCTATAAGCCCTTGCTTTTGCAAAATTTCAGGATTCTGGGTCAACGGGAAGTACCCTATGAATTTCGAGTTCGAGTATCAAAATACCTGTTTTTTTAGTGGGAAGAGTAGTGACAGAGCACGTCCTTCAGTTGCGTTTTAGTGATTCGATGGTTTTATTGAATCTTTATGGGATTCCGTAAAGATTTTTAGCATTAAAGCTTGTCAGTTTACATAGGGATACCTTTGTTTAGAAACACCTTCATGTATTAAACTGGCCTACAAAGCCAGTAAATAACGTCAAATTGTTTCCTATCAACTATATAAAGTTTTATCGCTTTCAGAATAAACTCTACAAAGGAAAATAAATTACCTTCTTCATAGCATAATTTCACGTGCATCCAGAATAAGGATGCGGAGGAAACATTGCTAAAGTGCATTCTCATCGTTCCCATCTTTTGTGTTAAGCGAGAAGACTAACAACTGTTGGTTCGCGGTACATACAGGCGTTTTTCCTTGGTACTTTCTCCTAGAGGTTACGTAAATAAGGTAATGCGTTGAATATTTTTATAACTTTGTTGATCGAATTTTGAGAAAAGTTTAATTTGACAACTTAGCGCTGGGAGCGGTGTCACCCGTGTGACGGGAGAAAATTTTTCCAAGGTTTCGTCATCACATCAGCATCGTCGTCATTTCAGCTGATAATCTACCCCCAAGGGCCGCTACAACGAACGGTCCTGTGCATATCATCATCATCATCATCATCATCATCATCAGCCTTTTAATGTTCCCACTGCTGGGACTCAGGCCTCCTCTCTAGGAGAGGGAATGGGCCGTAATCCACCACGCGGGCCCAGTGCGGGTTGGTGGATGTCATATGTCTTCGAATTTTTGGTTCTAGGACATGCCGGTTTCCTCATGATGTTTTCCTTCATCGTTTTGAGAGCAGTGGTGATGAAATAAATTACACAAAGTAATGCGCCTGACAGGGTTTGAACCCGCGACCTACAACTCGTAAGTCGGAGCCATTACCAGTCGGCCACCACTGCTCCTGTGCATTTAGCATTCAGTATTCCCGCATCTCTCACCAAATCATCGGTATATCTTATGAGAGGCTTTCCAAAATTGCGTCTTCCGGTACGTGGTCGCCACTTCAGAACCTTTCAGCCTCATCTGCCATCTTTTCTGCAAGCAATGTGCCCTGCCCACTACCAATTGAGTTTTGCCATTCTTCAGGTTATGTTGGCGACTTTGGTTCTCCTGCGGATTCATTCCAGATGCGATAACGCAAGGAAACTCCATGCATAGCCCTTTATACTGAGTGACTTTAGGCCTTCTGATGAGACTCGAGGCACCATATTACGCCTGAGATTAAAAATATCATAATGTTCTATGGCCGGCACATGATTTACTTATGTGGCAAAGAACAACGGCAAAAATTGTTTATGAGTTTATTAAGTGCCTACATATCTCAATGACATATTAAACAATTTACTAAGTTTTATCAAATCAAGCTGATGGCCAGCTTAAACTTGTCAAAAAAAAAATCGTTATAGCTTGTTCGAGAGTTTGCCACTACTCTTTCAGTCAAATCGTTTCAGCAGTTCCAGCTTAAAAGTGTTACAAACATGAACACTCATAAACCTCACTTTATAATATTAGTGTGATAATGTGATGAAACTCTCTGACCAAAGTACTACAATGTATTCTTTAGTGACATTTCAAGCATTTCAAACTTCCAGCACACTAAACCAAAACTAAAAGACATCACGTCTAAATTTAGTGCAGTTCCCTTTATTTCACGTTTCGTCCCAACATGTCACGTCACGTTGGTTGGCCGCCGAAAAACGTCACTTTGATGACCGTGACGTACGGTGTGACACGCTACTTTGTATGGCGCAAGAAATAGTAGGCAATGTGGACGTTTGTTGAAGTTTACAGACAAGACTAATGAATTGGATGTTGTTAATTATAAAATAGTGTTTGTTATAGTCAAAATGTGGTCGGTATGGTTTTGCTTTAAAAAAAAAAACCTTTTAACACATCGCGGGTCTCAAACCATAGGGGCGTATCCACAAAACCCCTACTTTTCAGGAGAGATAAAAAACTTAATAACTTTTCCTGCGATTGAGCCAGCTCGTTGTTTTTTTGCATGTAGCTATATATTTATACTGCAATTAATATAGGATTCTTAATTTTAGGGCATTGCCTTTATAACACTAGTTTTTGGTTGATACGCCTATATAGCATGACGACTATACTGTAAAATTCCGTCAAAATACTCCCTAAAATATATGAAATTTATGGACGTAAAATCTTTTTCCTCAAATTGTTAGTATTTATACCAATATTTATTATTACTTAATTGGTGACTTCAAATATTGCTATTTAGGAATGAGAACCCATTAAAATTAACGTTATTTACGTAATTTCAAGAAATCATACGCCTGTCTGGCTTGTCATAAATATTGAGAGGTGTTTTAACTCAAAGAGGAAGTATAAACCAGTTTTGTTCTACAATTTGAAAAAAGAAATGATTAATAGGCAATTACACAATATTTTCGTGTTTGAAAAGAAAAATAAGCATTATAAAAATAAAATTTATTCATAAATCTAAACATAATTATTAGATATGTCTTTAAAATCACAAACAGTTGAAATTGAGCTGAAACAAAACATAGCTCTCAAAAACGCCGAAGGAAAACATCGTAAGGAAATCGGCATTAGTGACGTAACGAATATCTGATTTCTCACATTCGCGAATGCGAATATTCAAATTCAATATTCGCGAATGCGAATGCGGACATTGACTTTCAAACAAAGTGCGCGCAAAATGTCAGACAGTTTTCACATTTCGTATCAGCCAAATTTGAACCGAACATAACAGAGCCTTAACAGACTGATTGAATGAAGCTTAACACAAAAAGTTTTTCAGAAAATACAGAATCCTGCAGGGAATTCTACTCCTTAGCTATACGCATAATGAGTGTGTTCCCGTAACGCTTTGTACGTATGGGTGGAATGTCCACCATGTACCGGTGTCGCAACGCCGTACATCTTGTGGTCCAATGATGGAACGGACTTGGCGGAATTAAATTCTGCAATTCCAGTGCACATTCTCCGAAACGTAAACAATAAAAAACCGACAGGCTAGCAATTTGGCGTCGATGCTCAAGACCATACACGATCGAACTTGTGCTTGATAGAGGTTGTACTGTCTCACCCTCACTAAGATCCCCAATTTTTTAGCAGACAGTTTGGCTTTTGCTTCGATGTAGAAGTCGAAATTGAGGGTAGTTGACAGCGGCACCCAAGAAGCTCTGAGATCTGAGAGAGATCTCGGAGAGGCTGGATCTGAGACCCATTAGTTCGCACGCCGGACATGTAACTCTCAACAACAGTGCTATCGTCTGTGTACCCAAAGATACTGGCTTTAAGTAGGTTATTTATGTGCAGCAAGAACAGTGTTGCCTAGAGTACCGACCCCTGAAGGACCCTGGCATTAATATCCATTTGACTCGACGAGCAGCCATCAATAACCACTTGGATGGATCGATCCCTCAAGAAGTTTACGATCCAATCACACAGACTAGTGGTTAGACCAGAGGAAGGAAGCCTAGCAGTAAGACTTTCGTTTCAGCTTAGACCCTATCGAAATCCTTCGAGATATCAAGGGAGACGGCAAGCGCTTCCCCATGCTTCTCGCTAGAAAATCCCCAATAGACCGATTTCGGCGAAAACCGTATTGCCGGTCAATGACGATGTCGTTAGTTTCTAGGTATGCTAGAAGTTATTTGTTAAACACCCGTTCCATACTCTTACAGAGGATGGACGTAACGGAGATGGATCGGTAGTTTGCCAGGTCAGCTCGACTGCCCTTCTTGGGCACAGTCTAAACGGCACTTATTCAGTCTCAGAGAGGCAAAATAGGCGGGTCAAGATTAGAGACAATTCCAGTGCAAAAGTTTTAAGAACAACTGCTGGTATCCTGTCGAGGCCACTGGCTTTATTCACGTCAAAGAACACTACGAACACTACGAACGTCCTTCTGATGGATGATACGAATATCCGAAATACTCGTCACGCACCCATCTGGAGAAACAGTGAAATTCATTCGAAAAGATTTGTTATGATTTGAGGTGAACATGTTGTTTCACAATTTGTGATTCTGCAAATGTGAAATAAAGTTGTGTGATGGAAAAAAATTAAAGTAAATATAAAATCATATAAGTTGTATTGTCTTTCTAGATCCATTCAATCAAAACATTATTTCCTTTTTGTTGGTTAGAAACATTCGCCAAATATTCGCATGTTTTTTTGCGAATGCGAATGCAAATATCAAAAAATGTGCGAATATTCGTGAATGCGAATACGAATACAAAAAAATGTGCGAAAATTCGCGAATGCGAATATTCGTTACATCACTAACGTCTATATAGCTTGACAATATGATTTCAGGTTAAAGTAAAATAAACAGTCGTATGTTCATACGCCTTTATGGTCCGATACGATTTTCTTTGATTCACGATAAAATTGAAAGTCGTACGTGCGTACGTCTCTATGGCACGTCGAAACTGCCCCAATGAGCAATAATATTGCTCTTACGTCAATTATACGGCTATTTGGTCTAAAAATATTTCTAGACTCTCCAGCTTACGGCAAATAATATTTTTTAATTTATGCAAAAAGTAATTAACACAAAATTATAAGAAAAATTCAGTTAATGTATTTCTTATAGTAGAATCCAATGGCATTAAAAACGAAAAATCACATTTTTGCATATACGCCCCTATGGTTTGAGACCCGCGACATGCATTAAGTACTTAAGTTTTACAATTATATTGTTTTATATCAAAATAGATTTTATAATATACAAGGTGTAAGGGATAGCCCTCCACAAACTTTAAGGGCTTGCTCAGTAGACGAAACTGAACAACCTACCATAAATTTTTTTTTCAGGAAACGAAAAAAAAATCCACCTCACCATACAAAATTATTAACTTGATTGGACAGTTTGTATGGAGAGGCTAAATTTTTTTTTCGTTTCCTGAAAACATTTTTTATGGTGGGTTGTTCAGCTTCGTCTACTGAGCAAGCCCTTAAAGTTTGTGGAGGGCTGTCCCTTACACCATTTATAGTGGACGTCTGACACGCCCTCTCGCTCCATCCCAGAGCATACACGCCATAAATACAGCGGTAATTAATGACGTCTTTCTAGCCAGTCCTCAAAGAAGGGCGTCCTCACCTTCCACATGACGCAGGTTCTCACCAGACGTGGTAAGTTTGGGAGGTTCCTGCACCGAATTCGATGACTTCCTCACGCCCGAGCCGCCGGGATCCCGAACCCAATTTCCAGCCACCGTAGGCGTGGATTTGCTGACGGTGAGCAATAGGTAGCTCGCCGTCCGGCCGTCAAATTACTGTCCGGAGCTATTCACCGTTGACGATGCGTAGTGTTCCACGCGCGCCATGACGCGGAGATGTCAGCCGTAGGGGCCCAACAGGGCCAAAGCTTACCGGAGCCATGGATCCGCTTCTGAAAGGAAAACCTGGGTCCCTAAGACACGAGGCAAAAAAGTGTCATTTCTCCACCATAGAGCGAGAGAAATCATTGAGTGATTTCCTAACTATAAAAAATATGATCAACGTAGCCTTTTTTCACCTAGCTTTTTTCTAAGTTTTACCAAATAAAACCCACACCTATTTTCCTTCAGTTGTCCAGTTCAGCAGTTTTACCATTTTTTAGTTCGTATTTTTGAGAGCTGATGTTACCTTCATAAAAATACATATTTTCAATAGAAACCTGAAAGCAAATAATTTTACCCTATCAAAGTATTTTTGTTCAAAAACTGTTAACTAGTCCCACAAAAATGAATATTTACACATTTTTGTAACTCGTCACAGATTCATGTGTGTACCTAAACAAATCAGAAATCTGCATCAATTACATATTGCACAAACATTTATGTAAACGGGTGCAGCTAACGAACTAAAATATTCTTTTCAATACACTTACTCGAAAACCCGCTCTTATCCCACCTCTTTTAGGCACGGAAAAGACTGTTTTCCACACTAGCGTAGAAAAGTGCGCGTGCTCTCCCCGCCTCAATTTTATTACATTTATCGTATTAAGTTGGGCGCGCTTCGACCCCCACGAGTCGCCGGTCAACCCCGGTTTATTCATTTCTTCGTCAGTGAATTGAAAAAAGTTGTTTGATACACGTGCAAATTTGTCACTGCAGCCCTCAGCTCTATAACACACTCGCCTACGGCTTGTGCGAATTTCGCCTCGGTCGCAATTGCAAAACTTTCTCCACTTGTATCAAAATGTACCTACTATTGAACTAGTAGTTTACATAAGTAGTGTAGTAAGCTACAGTAAAGGCAGATTACTCAAGTAAAACTCGCCCAGTTCAACTTGAGTATCGCCTTTCCAAATTCATCATTATCATCATTTTAGCCAAAGGACATAGGCCTCCCTCAAGTGTCGCCTCAACGAACGGTCCTATGCGTCTCGCATCCACAGCATTCCAGCGACCCTCACCGGGTCATCAGTCCACCTTATGGGATGCTTTCCGACGCAACGTTTTCCGGTGCGCGGTCGCTTCTCTAGAATCTCTTGGCCCTAATGTCCACAGAAAAGACGAAAGAGGTTAGAACGGCCTCATGGACGGAGCAGGCGTTCTTCAAAATATGATCATGCTCATAATTGATACACCAATAGCAAACTTACGATCTAAGTGCGCGTGGTCTATTAGTTGCGTAGGGCGCATTCGTATTGGTTTATTGCCTGAAGTAGAGTTAAAGGGTGGAAGACAAGCGGCGACGCTCGTTGTAGTACAAATCGGAAAGTATTTCCTTTCTAAACTTTTTATCTTTTCTGTGCTATCGACTAACCTTTCCAAATTACTCTAAAATATTACTAATAAACCTGTGGTCAGCATAATATAATAAACAATAATGATCTTAATATCTCCGCTAAACAACGAGCAAATCAGGCGCCATATTACCACAGTTTTCCATCAAAATATTATCGTATGTATTATCCAAAAGTACTTAATTAAACCAGGCTGACCACAAATAAACAAAGCATATCAAAGGAATATCTGCTAATTGCTATCTAATTAACCTTTTGAATAATTTAGGAACTACATTATATTTGATGGAGTCCACAACATTGCAGCTTTGTGGTCAACTAAATATATTTACTTATTAAAACTTTATGTACTAGTAAATAACACTACAAAAAGGTGGACTTAATGCATTAGGCATTTTCTACTAGTTGACCTTAGGATGGTGCAGAAACATAATATGGCAGATGCAACTCAATAAAAACATAGATAAAAAGAAAGAAAATAACTAGAATAATAAATACATACTCAGATATAACGAGTAGGTACATGAAAAAACATATCAAGCCAATCAATACTGATTGATTGATGATAATTCTACCAACTTCTTGCAAATGTAAATTATTATTGTGTCGTAGTAATCTAAATGTACTACTACTAAGTAGTGAATTTCTAATATTTGCATTGATGTTTTTCATTCAGCCTACAGTTTCACTGCTAGGTAAAGGCCTCACTCGTGTTTCTCCACTTACAGATCGTATGTTACGCCAGCTTTGTTAAGCTTGCGTGACAAATAGTGTTACTCTAAATAAATAAAGTAATGCTCGTAGATCAACTACCAATAGCAAACTTACGATCTAAGTGTGCGTGATCTGTTAGTTGCGTAATGCGCGTTCGCAAAATAGATAGGTACAGAAGACAATCTCATGTATGTATTTACTTCACTTTTTATACCTACGCTCGGTGGACGCACACTAATGAGCGTTTGAGCCGGAACTGTTCGACGAGTGATCCGAGATGCGACCGAGACATCGTGTCTGTGAGCGGTGCTATGTGTGCGTTGCTCGAGCGCGCT
This sequence comes from Mythimna ferrago, assembly GCA_910589285.2. NCBI lineage: Eukaryota > Metazoa > Arthropoda > Insecta > Lepidoptera > Noctuidae > Mythimna > Mythimna ferrago. Next base: position 2,727,446 of record OU342682.1, read on the forward strand.
TTGTATGTAGATTGACTTCTGTACCTATCTATTTTGTGCTGTAGTGGAGTTAAAGGGTGTGAGACAAGCTGCGACCCTTGTGGTAGTACAAATCGTGAAGTATTTCCTTTCTAACCTCTTTCATATTTTCCACCGGGATTCCAATCCCGATTTCCGGTCACCGTAGGCGCAGGCTTGCGGACGGCGAGCAATGGGTAGACGGCAATCGTCCAGTAACCATCCGGACTGAGCCCAAGTTGTCGACGGCGCGTATTGTTCCTTGCGTGCCTCAAAGAGATATCAGCAAAACCGTAGGGGCCCTGCAGGGCCGAAGCCTACTGGGGCCATGGGTCCGAAAGGGAAACCCGGCCTACAAGAACGTTGGTCAAAAAACTAACATAGGTGTGGTTTTAGTTAGTAAAAGTCTGACACCAACTCCACCTTAGAGAAGAAAAGAGAAGTCATTGAATAATTTTCAATTTCATCATGCATTGTCTTCAATCTAACTTCAGCCTTGCAAATTTGCGTTAAATAATACCTAACATCTAATTTACCTGTCTTAAGCAAGTACTCAACTTAAATACATAAAACTTTAAGTAACACAAAGATACGAAGTCGAACTTAATTCGATTAAATCCTTTATCGAAACACCACAAGTAGTTAGTTTACAAGATGACAGAAAACAATGGCATAAAAGCTTTTACATATTTAAAAAGCATATGCGTTTATTTCCTATAATATGAACATAAATATTAAATAAAATATAATTCCGCAACTTATCCTAGACTAAAGGTCAATCAATGAAATGAAATCAATGTGTTTCCAACAGCAAGACTAGAAATAATTCATATGTTGACATGACTGAGCGTGGACATCCAATCCACGATCCGCAGAAAACAAGCTAGAAACTGCGACCGTCATTTACGGCTTCAAGCCCCAACAGATATTGCGCACTCTGCGTCCAATCTAAACCGATCAAAGAAAAATATGACCCTGAACTATTCGATAAGCAGCGAACTAACATACCAATAAACGTCAGCAATGTATCACTAAAGCAATAAAGACAAGAAAACCGTTTGTGTCTAAATAACGGAATAAAATATTCAATGGCTTGGAAATGGGCACACATTATTTGTGCCTAACGTTCCTTGTAACTTTAACTTTGGACAAAAATCTACGCTTTGGATACATACAGGCTGCTGGAGTGGCTAACATTTTATAACAATGTATTGGGCTATACCTATACCTGTCTGTATCTTTATAGGATTATAATTCTTCTGTACTTGTCTTTGTCGCCTATCTTCTCCTAAACGGCAAGCCGAAAAATTAACAAACAAATTAAATTTCATCGAAATGGTCAAGGCCAATTTCGATGAAATTTTGTATATATATTGTATGATATACCACCCAGGAATCCCCTGGATGGTTTGAAAATACAATCATCAAGTAGGTGGCTCTGCAATCAGCCCCCCTAGCCAAGTTACAACCGTTTCGCTTGCGCCGAACGCTTCGAGTAGACCTTGCCGCCAATTCTTTTGTTCTGACCTCGTGACTAAGCATTAAGACGAGGTCATTCCCGTACATTTGAAGCTTTCTACAAGCGTAAACTATTGCAGATTTGCAACTTGGCTAGGGATACAGGTGTTCATTTTTTTTTCTGATGCAAAGCCAGTTTTCAGACAGAACAACGTCTGTTAAGACCGCTAGTAATATATATATAAAAATACATCCTTATTTACCTTAGTCACATCATGTAATTGATAATTCTTTTTTTGTTGTTATTGTTATTGTCAGAAAACTCAAACAATTTAAAGCCAGGTTCTACTCAATTTGAACTTTTTTAAAACACAGGGAATCCACAAATATCATTAAAAGAGAACACCAAGAAAAATATTTTATTAAAACTGATCAACTAACCAGCCGGACAAAAATCAAAACATGATATAAATTAGTTGGCTCGGTAAAAAGTTACAAATCTTTCTTTATTTCAGTATAGACGGAACAACGTCTGTCGGGTCAACTACTAAAAAATAGATTACTAAGCAATGTGCACCAGTAACCAGTGAAAACTTTGTGAACCCAAGCAGTGATGCAATCGTTGATGATGAAGCGCACTAGTTTATCAAAAGCTTATTCATCCTAACCTTGAAGACACTTAAATATATTTGTGTTGTAAATTGTGGACCCTTTTAGATAATTTTCTAGAGCAAGTGCAAAGAAGCTAGTATAAGCAAGAAAGTTCATATAAAAACGAGGTTTACAACAAGAATAGTAGGCAGATAAACAAACTTTTCCTCGGTAGGTATATTAGGTATAATACCCAAGTCTACCCTTGAAAATCTCAACAGTCACCCAACCAGTGCCCTAGTATGTAGCGGCAGTAAGCTAAGGGTGGAAGTGTGAAATAACAGCAGAATGGCCGTTAGCCACGCCCGCGCCGCGGTCCGAAACGATACTACTTTTTTCATTACCTACGCAACCTTAGGTGGCTAGGAAAAACGCGATTTCTGCTGTCAATTCTCAATCTATGTTTCACAAAGTTTTTACAAGTCGGAACCGTTAACTTGGTATGATCAAAGAATGATGAATAACCCAGTATCAATATCCCAACATCATATATTTTATGAATATTGATAATAATTTCTCAGTATCAATGCGGACTTTCGGAATTGGCGGCGTGATAGCCCGTATTTCGAAAAACACGTGAAACCTCTTGATCTGTCTTTCTCTGTTATCCGGCTGATTTTTTTTCAGTTAGTGCCGGATTACCATCCCATTGGACGATTAGAAGAAATGAATGTTTAAGCTAAGTAAGCAATAGAGACAAGATAATATACTTCTCTTTAGTGTGAGAAGACACAATAAAGCAACCAGTTAACGCGATCAGATTTTTTTCATTTATATTGACACCTCAAGAGAGACCCTGTGTGCTTACGTGCACACTGGTACTCTGTAGTATTTCCGGCGTAGTTGGCTATATTCGTTGAGATTGGTTAGAAAAGCAAAGAAGGAACACAAATGTTGTTTTAGTCAATAAAAGTCTGACACACTCATTCGCTCCGCTCAGGAGCAGAAGAAGTCGTTGAAGATATCCCACCTCAAAAAAAAAAACCGGTTATTTGCCACGGCCGAGTACTTGGCTAGGTATAGAATTTAATTTGAAAAAATAAAACATCGACAGGATCAGTATTTTTATTAAGAAAAATAAAAAAAACACTGAACTGATTAAAACTATGTATTACACTAAAAGCAATAACTCTTAGCTAAGATATATGGTGTTAAAAATCACTCCGCATCACAGTCGATTGGAAGTGTGCCTAAAAGACTCACGAATTCTGTGAGTAGTCCCGCGACTCTTGGGATTGCCACGTTGTATAACAATACTTAATCTCTGACCGAAGTGAAAGCAAGCCCGTCACGTGAATTGTCAACTTGGCGTTTGGATAACTCTTTTAAAAGCGTGTGAGTACACGCTAAGAAGAAGTTATACGAGGAACAAATAAATACACGGTACTCGTATCTTTGACTTCGACGCACAAACAAATACCACAGATCCAGTACATAATTCTGAACCTCCCAGTAGAGGAATTTTCGTTTTTTTTTTTAGAATAACGTTTTTATACAGTTTTTTTTTATTAAGCTATTGCATAGCTTCTATCGCGGGCCTTGAGCATGGAGACCGAATCCAGAAATTCCGTAACGAAAATAACCTAACACCCCCCCCCCCCCCACTCATTTGTTTTTTGAGCGTGGTGACCGATAAGAAAACAAATGAGTGAACAATCAATCAAAATTCAATTCAATGTGTGAAAGTGTAACTTCAATTAATATCAAAGAAAAAAAAACAAAGGAAAAAAAATACTGCATAAATAAAATAAATAAATAATTATAATTGCATAAGTTGATAAAAATGCTATGCAATAGCTTTACCGCGGCAGTCCCCGAGTGCCACACATCTTTTTTTTATTGGGAATAAACCGACGAGAAATTCCACTATTGGGGTCTAGAATCATGTATTGGATTCATGGTATTCGTTTATGTGTTGATGTCAAAGACACCCTGAATATTATATAGCAACCTGAAAAAAAAGTTTTCGTCCAAATCGCTGACTCCCTAGCCCCACACTAAGTGCTAAACTGTCGCAGCTATTTTATCGGCGCGCGACACAGCGGCAACTTAACACTCTTGTTTGCAACTTACTGTACCGTCGGCTTTTTTTTGTAGCTTACGATTTGTTACTTCCCGTAATTCGTAAAGGCGATATTGGTAAAGTTTTATGTGGAAAGTTTGTGGCCAATTATAGGTTTTGAGTTGGTTTTACAGTAAGAAAAATGTGTTACTGGGTTTTGTACTGAGATTGCGCTACGATAAGTATTGTTAATGTTTAGTTAGATATATTACTTTAAAAAAACATTTTTTTCACAGTAGGAATTGCTCCTGTGTTGTTAGAACTTTCACAGACATGTATGTATACTCACACACAAGGCTGCTGTACACAAGACCAGGCTGCTGTACTGCTTGTCGCGGATTTGATTTCCGTACGAAATAAATATTTGTATGTCCTACAGATAGCTATTCCGGATCGGGTTGTCTTATGTATCTACAACAATACAGGAGCATGTGAATTCCTAGTATGAGAACACGTTTATTATTATTATAGTAAGCCCATATTGTCCCACTGCTGGGCAAAGGCCTCCCTCCACTCCTTCCAACGATCACGGTTCCTCGCTTTCTCATTCCAGTTGTTAAGGATGCCATTCAGGTCGTCCCGCCATCTCCTGTGTGGTCTGCCTCGGCCCCACGTCGCTGGGCACCAATCCAGCGTTTTACGCGCCCACAGCTCGTTAGACATGCGGCAGACATGTCATGCCCAGTTCCATTTAAGTTGGGCAGCCATTTGAGCCACATTAATGATTTACGTTTTGGAGCGCAGTGTTGTGTTTATTATTTGTAAAAAAAAAAATGTTTCTTATAAGTTTTATAGATAGTATGCATTGTTACAAATCTACCTCTAAATTACAGCATGTATTCGAACTTTAATTATAATGCACTACATGCATACCTAAGTAACTCAGCATATTCAAATTATTGACATCTATTATCAAATAGCAATCAGCTCTTTATCAAAAATGATTGAACAAAACAAAATCTAGTCAGAATGTAGGAAACCTAAAAAAATAATGTTTTGCTTGTACTATGAAAATTATTTCACTAAGCTATGAAAATGTGGGCGTGTAAAACGTCCACGAGGTAATTTAAGGCAAATATTTTCAGGTTTTTGTGTGTACTACTGGTGGAGCTGAAATTGAAAATACTCGTATGAACAGTTTTACACTTCAAGTTTTTATAGTACACAGTTTATACAACATGAAACTGAAATTCATGATGATGTAAGAGAGTTTGCAGACATAAAATTTCACCTGCATTAAATTGATAGGTAGATTTATATAATCAATGATGATGTCTTTAACACCATAAAGTAATTACAGTAGGAGCTAAAAACTAATAGAGTATAACAATGGGTGGTCTACTTTTTGAATTTAATGGATCCACCTTAAATTCTTTATAAAAAACTTTTTACAAAAAAATATAACCGACTTACTAAAAAAAACACTAAAACTATCAAAATAACTAAGTTTAAGTCTTTGATGAAAATACCAAAAGAACTATATGGTTGCCTATAATATTTGAGGAGTTCCCTCGATTTCGCCAAGATTCCATCATCAGATCCCGACTTGGTGACTATGGGACCATTTGGGAAGTATACCCTTTCCAACAAAAAAAGAATTTTTCAAATCGGTTGGCAAGTGACGAAGATATGCGCGAACATACATAAAAAAAAAAAAAAAAAATACAAACATCCGAATTGAGAACCTCCTCCTTTTTTAGAAGTCGGTTAAAAAATAGGTAAAGTTTAGGCCCATATATTGTGTTTCTAGTGCTCGAACCTCACTTAATTTTAGTCTTGAGGACTTTTTTAAAAACATACAGGGTCGATTAAAACAAAAAAAAATGGTATTGAAAATTAATCATATTCTGCGGACGTAAATTTTTTTTTCAAAATCAAAATTTCTCAAAAAGACAGTCTTGTGAAATCGTATATCTGTAGCTGCAACGGATAAGGTACTTGCCCTTGCGGCCACATTTTCAAAGATCCACCCTGCATCTCAAGGCGGCACGAAATATCCGCATCCCAGCGAGAATATTTCAATTTTCTATAAAGAAATGTATTTATATTCTGTAAGGAACTACACATCCTGCTCAGTACCGGTGCATCTTGGAACAGGAGATGAACTCTACCTTCAGACATTTTTATGATTGCTTACATAACAAAATCATTCAGTGAAAATTCCATTTCCATAAATATTTTATGAAAGAGATTTTACGCTTTTTGAGATGATGCTGTCTTGATTGATAGTTTCCGTATTCTTTGGCACACCAAACTTCATTCCAGTCTGTTCAACCATTTTAGCGTGAAGAATTAAAAAACATACACACATATATTGTGATAGTAAAGCCAGTTACTTTTGTCACTTAAATGAATTGGTAACCGTAGAGTCTTGAGATCCAGTCACAAGCAATGGGGAGCTCGCCGTTCAGTGAAGCATACGGTGGAGGAGTGCCCCGCTTGGGTGGAGCATCGCCGTATCCTCGTGGGAGCGATTGGCTGCAACAACCTTTCGCACCGGGCCCTGGTTACAAGCCATGATCCAGAGCGACGAGCGACGAAAGCAAGCGGCCGGTTGTACAGCCAATGTAAGCCTGGGCTTGTGGACGACGAGCAATGGAAAGCTCGCTGTCCGACCGTCCGGTAACCATCCGGACTGAGTTCAAGTCATCAAAGGCAAGTAGTGTTCCACGTGCGCATAAATGAGATGTCAGCAAAACCATAGGAACTCAGTAAGGCCAAAGCCTACTGGAGCCCTGAGTTGACTTCTGAAAAGGAAACCCTTGGTCCTAGAATGCAATGGGCAACCGAAGGAACATAGGTATGGTTTTAGTTAGTAAAAGTCTGACACGCCCTCTCGCTCCACCATAGAGCGGAGAAGTCATTACATGATTTCCCACCTCAAATCGATCTTAGTAGTGCCTTAACAGTTTATCAATTACTCATTAATTACTATTAATTGTTCCATCAACGTTGACCATAATTAGCTCGGAGTACGCAATTAATCTTGCCAGGCTTGCGGGTTCACTCAACAGTCACCACCGTCCTGGGACACAAATGGTCAAAGGGGAATTTTAGTCAGTTATAATAAAACTTTTCACAAAAGAAATACTTTATACAAAAGAAATATAAAGAAATCAAGTAAAAAAGAAATATTACTCTTCGTTATTTAACACCACGGAACAAACATCTATTTCCGAAATTAATAGTACATTGTTACACTAGGGGTGAAAGTAAGTCATTTCGTCCCGAGAAGGAGTTGGCGGCCGAGCGAAGCGAGGTCGCTATTTCGAGGGACTAAATTAGTTACTTTCACCCCGAGGTAAGCACTGTGCTTTTCATTACGAATACAAGGAAAGTAAAAATAAAATTAAAAGTTTGTAAAACCTGACTCGTTGTACCTATGATTTTAGGTAGGTATCTTCCTTCTGATTTAGGCGGTAAAAGGTTTTCCACTACTGCTTTAGCCTATTCTCTTACGAAATTAGGCGTTAAATCAGTATTTTAATCTGATAACCATGTGTTAATACAAATCTCTATTGTACGAAAATGTAAATATAAAACTCGAAAAAACCAACGACTGATTGTCACTTTCCCGCCATTTTGTTTTTTTTTTTCTGTGGCCGGCCAGCTATTCAGCCTCATTAATGAAAAATCAGAAATTAATTGTAATCTTTTAAAGATAAAGTATTTTAAAGAAATAGTTAAACAAATAAATCACTTCAAATATAATATTATTTAATTAATACTTATCTTTAAGTTATTTCAATTTTATATCGCGCTGTGATTGACTGGCTGTATGAGAAATTGGAACATGGTTCAATAGAAATGTGAAGATAGAAGTAGTTTTTTTTTTTAATAATTTGACAGCTGTCAGTTGTAAAGTAAAACTCCCTAGGGATGAAAAGTATCACTTTCAGCCCGCTCCTCAGGCAACTTCAGACCTACTTTCAGAGTATGAGTAATGAAATAGTACATTGTTACACTAGGGGTGAAAGTAACTCATTCCATCCCGAGAAGGAGTTGGCGGCCGAGCGAAGCGAGGTCGCTAATTCGAGGGGTTAAATGGGTTACTTTCACCCCGAGGTAAACACTGTGCTTTTCATTACGAATACGAGGAAACTAAAAGTAAAATAAAAAGTTTGTAAAACCTGAGTCGTCGTACCTATGATTATAAGTAGGTATTTTTCTTCCGATTTAGGCGGTAAAAGGTATTCCACTACTGCTTTAGCCTCTTCTCTTATGAAATTAGGCGTTAAATCACTATTTTAATCTGATAAACATAATGTGTTAATACAAATCTCTGTTGTACGGAAATGTAAACAAAACTCGAAAAAACCAACGACTGATTGCCACTTTCCCGCCATTTTGTTTTTTTTTTCTGCGGCCGGCCAGCTATTCAGCCTCATTAATGAAAAATTAGAAATTAATTGTAATCTTTTAAAAATAAAGTATTTTAAAGAAATAGTTGAACAAATAAATCACTTAAAATATAACATTATTTAATTAATACTTGTCTTTAAGTTATTTCAATTTTATATCGCGCTGTGATTGACTGGCTGTATGGAAAATTGGAACATGGTTCAATAGAAATGTGAAGATAGAACTAGTTTTTTTTTAATAATTTGACAGCTGTCAGTTGTAAAGTAAAACTCCCTAGGGATGAAAAGTATCACTTTCAGCCCGCTCCTCAGGCAACTTCAGACCTACTTTCAGAGTATGAGTAATGAAAAGTTATTTTGTAATATAATTATTTTTTTTTACGTTCAAATCGGTTGTATTTTTTTTTATTTTACACTTTTTCAGCCTAACTTAATTAAGTAAGTGTAAGTTCTATAGTAAAGGTACTTATAGAATTTAATAATTAACCTTTCAATCGTGGAAATTACAGACACAATAGAAAGACAATAGGTGCGCGAACGCCGGCCGGTTCGCTTGGGGTTTAATGAATTAAAACCCCTTTTAGGCGTATTTGAATTGTCATGCAATGTAGATACTCTATCTACATTGCATGACAATTCAAATACGCTCAAACACGATTAGGATACATCCTTTTATTACCAAGTTACCGTGCCTTCCATCTTTCGACTCCATCATAAATTCAGTTTGATATTACCTTTTAGTCCGAAAACTCGCTCTTATCCCATCGCTTTTAGACACGTTGTCCGCACTAGTGCAGAAAAGTGCGCGTGCTCATCCCCGTCACAACTTTATTACATTTATCTTATCAGGCTGGGAGCGCATCGACCCCCACGAGTCGCGCGTCAACTCCCATTTATTAATTTTTTTGTTAGTGTATTGGAAAACGACGTTTGATACACGTGCAAATTTGTCACTGCAGCCCTCGGCTCCATAATATTCCATAGAATTCCGCCTTAGTCACTTTAAAGTTTGGCACTCCCTCTCAATCTATCATGCACGGCTACTACCCATACCTCTATCCGACAAAATTTCTTTTGGGTTGCCTCGGATATAACTCGCTAGAGGTAAGACGAGCACGAGATCTCATCATAGCGTGCAAGACGCTCCGTGGCACTGTTGACGCGCATGATTTACTTACTGTGCTGGCACGTTTCTTTGTCCCGGACAATTACTGCCACGGCAAGAAGCACAGAACGTTTGCTGTGCCTCAGTGTCGCACTGTTGCCCGTGCTCAGTCTCCAATACCTCGCACTTTGGCTGCATTAAATGATCTCTTGGATTCTTATCCAACAAACGATCTGTTTGCGGATGAATGGAAGATGATTTTATTGGCATGTCAGAAGTACTGTGAGAGGAATTGATGTACGTGTTGTTTATACTTTTACTCTTTGTTTAGTTACTGTAATTGGTTGTTTAATCGTTGTAATTAATTAAAAATAAATAAATGAGTGGGAGGAGCTATAAAATTTTGATGATTTCCAACTAAAAATTACGCAACTAACCTAACACAATTGCTTGACCTATAATCAACATGAACAACCTCTCCACACATCCAGATATCAATCACATCACTTCCAATCTTGATTGCAGTGCATGAAACAGCCCAGAGATAACAATGAATAATACCTATGAATAGACCAAACTAATTCATACACGCAGCCTATCCCTCTATCCAGCCTAGGCTAGGCGTTTCATTGTCATGCCAACGGAAACTTAATATCCAGTTGAGATCGAGGGTCCATTGTGTTCTGCTCATCATGGCGATATTGCGCCCCGTTGCGGTTCGGAAGATTAAATGCATTCATAGTGTCATTTGTAGAGAGTGTGTGTGTGTGCCATCGATAGGGTGTGTGTATGTGAAGAACGGGTTAATAGGTTTCTGCTTTGTGATTAGTTGTGACAAAGGAATCGTTATGTGTGAGGCTTTGTGAAGATAAGTGTGAACCAGGTACTTTATCTGCTTTTTTTTCTGGGATATCACATCATTCTTAATATTATAAAGACGAAAGTACAACTACCGGCACGAATATTGAGCGCTCGCCGTCAGAGTGGGGATCGCTTTGCGCATTCCATACATTGGCGAGCCAATCGTCGTCGTTGTTAGATACATGCAGCAATGTAGGGAACGAATCACGAGTGACGTCTATGACACGATGGCACGGCGAGCCAATCACTGACACTCCCCGCCACCATGTCTCACTTCGCACCACTAAAGAGACCAAATATTTGACTTCTGTGCAACTTGAAGCCAGCGCTCAAGATCCATTCCGGTATTTGTATGTTATTTTTGTAAGTAGCTTCACGCTTACTTAGTTACTTCTTAAAATATCTGCTATCTACCAGTGAAAGCACCGTTAAAATTGGTCCTGCCGTTTTAGAGATTAACTGAAATAAACAGAAGGACAGACTTACAAAAAATATAAAATTGTTTGCTCGTAGAACGGGTGGTTAATGGGGCCGAAAGGTTCTAGAGTGGCGACCGCGCACCGGAAATCGCAACGTTGAAAGGCCTCTCACAAAGTGGACCGACGACCTGGCGAGAGTCGCGGGAATGCTGCGGGTGCGAGACGCACAGGATCGGTCATTGTGGCGACGCTTGGGGGAGGCTTATGTCCAACAGTGAACGCCTTTGGGCTGAAATGATGATGTATAAACACATATAGACGGAAGTTACGACACATGAATCAGAATGATGTCATCAAGAGAAAAAAATCTTACCGCTACCAATACTCACAAGAATTTCGTCTATAATTACCTTTTAATCACCCAAACTTGAACCATGTAGTCGAACAGCTGAACTTAATAATCACAAACACAGAATACCGTGTCAGTTCTAGGGCTATTTGTAGCTAGGCCTAGAACTGACGCGAGCGCACATAATCCTTAAGTGTACTAAAGGATTATGTGCGCTCATGCTGCTATTGTTATACCAACTGTTATTACATAATCTAGTCTGGACACGTGTCATTTTCTGGTATTAAGATTAGGTATGTGTATACCTAATCTTAATACCAGACTTATTTTACGAAATGAATAATTTAACCTTAGATATAGATCGAATTCGATGATCACAATGTACATTAATGTCTTAAATTTCGCTATTTAATTACTCGCTTTTAAGCATCATCACAATGTGAAAATCTTTTAAAAGTGATTCTGTTAACATATTGACAAGATTCCGCTTACGTCAAGACCACGATTAAATTTCCGAAATTCGAAAACTTTATTGCCTTGGCAGACTGTTCTTGCAAAACTTGTTCATTTAGGATATCTACCGCAAAATAAAGTTGGTGAAGAAATATTGTATTCTTAAGTTGGAGGCAAGCTTGTCTGCCAACTTGGATCGAGTTGAGACCAGTTTTTTATTCATCGGGGATGTCTTTCGGTGTGCTTCGAAAGTTTTGAGGAGGCGCGACGCCGAGTACGCGACACCAGTTGCTGGGCAACGGCTGTCAGGGCGCCGCCGCCGCCGAAGTGCCTTCGTCGGTGTCGCGGCGCCCCTGGCCGCCAGTTTCCGCTGACAACATCTGTCACCATTGACATTTTTCAGTGTATTTTTTTCAGTTTTTTCTACGTTGTTGTTTGTTTTAAATTAGTGAATAAGTGAAATTTTTGTACATATCTATACCCAAAAATCAAAAATACATGCAGTTAAGTGGCAGCAGTGATGTGGCGGAAGTCAGTGCATGTCAACCTTCGACATCACTGAATGTTTTGGAGAGGTGCCCTCTGTGCACCCAGGCACGGTTTTTTAAAGGTAAGCGGGGTCTGAGGGTGCATATTGGGAAGGCACACAAACCCCAAAATGCACTCACTTCAGACCCTGTTATTGATTCTACATCTCATACGCCGACTACATTAACATTTGACGCGCTTTGGAAAACTCTCACAAAATTCAAAAACTCTGTTTCTGTTTTAAAGCGAGTTCCTCGCGGAGCTAGACCTGTAGTAGCGCAACACTTAGCAGGATGCATTCGTCTTGCTGCCCGAGAGAACTCGCTTAGTGCCTGGGAACAACTGCTCACCTTCCCTTACAGAATATTGCATGTTGAAAAGAATTTGGCCACCAAAAAGACCTTAACCACACAAATTAAAGAAAACTGTAATATTTCGGCTTATAATTTGGATTCAAAATTATCGACACAGACTCAAAGTTATACCTCTAGAAGAGGTATACCGTACCTGGTCGAATCTAAATTAGGGGAAGGTGACATTAGCGGAGCAGCCAGAATTCTTTTCAGTAGTGATGTGCTGGCGCCGTGTTCTCCAGATACTCTGGTAGCTCTGGAGAGCAAACACCCAGCCCCAGCGGATGGCCTCTCTTTTCCTGACCCTCCTGATTCGGACATTCATACCCTCACCGTTACAGGTCGAGAGGTAATCTCAGCTGTTTGCTCCTTTCGGAGCGGCTCTGCCGGCGGCCTCGACGGCCTGAGTCCTCAACATCTGAAGGACCTCATCTGCTCAGGCGCCGGGGAAGCTGGTGAGTTGCTCTTGAAGGAGCTTACGGCTCTGGTTAACCTAATGCTCTCAGGCAAGGTGAACGAGGCCGTCATCGACACTCTGTACGGGGCCAATTTATGTGCCCTTCGCAAGAGAGATGGCGGCATCCGACCCATTGCCGTGGGCACTACATACCGTCGTATGGCAGCCAAGATTTGCTGTAAATTTTATGGTGAGGCTGTTTCGAAAAAATTTCAGCCCCTGCAGCTAGGCTTCGGCTCCAAAGGGGGCTGCGAGGCTGCCGTACACGCCTTGTCGACCTACCTAAATTCTAACCTAGGAGAGGTCATCCTAAAGGTTGACATAAAAAATGCCTTCAATTCGATTAATAGGGATACCTTGCTGGCAGAATCTAAAAAAGAATTACCCAAAATTTTTAGTTTCCTTTGGCAATGTTACAGGCAACCATCTAAATTACTATATCGGGACAATCTTTTGGAATCCGCTGTTGGCTGTCAACAAGGTGATCCCCTCGGGCCAGTGATCTTCAGTTTAGCCATTCACCCCATTATTCGACAGTTAAATTCCAAATTCAACGTTTGGTATCTCGACGACGGTACCCTAGGAGGCGATGCAGATACAGTTTTAAATGACTTACACTTTTTAAAAAATGAACTCCACTCAATAGGACTTGATCTAAACCTTTCAAAATGTGAACTATTCTTATCTGACAGCACCGACAGACAACACACCCTTTCCAAATTTAATACAATAGCCCCAGAAATTAAAATCATAGAAAAAAGCTCTCTTCGCCTCCTGGGGTCTCCTATTTTCGAAGATTCCTTTCCCAACTTTGTCGAGGAAAAAATTCAAAATTTTAATGATGTTTCGAAAAGATTACTCCAATTGAACATGCATTCGGCCATCACTATAATTCGTTTCTGCTGTTTCGGCCCTAAATTAACTTATTTCCTTCGCGCTTCTCATTTATGGAAACACCCCCAGCTTTTGGAAAAAATGGACCAAATTATTCGGCATACTCTGACATCAATTTTAAACGTAGCCATGGATGACCGAGCTTGGGCTCAGGCTACTCTTCCTATCCGTATGGGTGGCCTCGGCGTCCGCAAAATTTCGAGTATTAGCTTACCAGCCTTTATATCCTCGGTTCACGGCACTGAGAAATTAATCAGGAATATTCTATCTCCATTACTGAATGATTTCAATGTGCCGTGCTTCATCGAGGCTATAGATGCCTGGAGACTCGCTTGCCCGAATTCTAATCCGCCCGACGAACCATCATCCCAAAGACGGTGGGATGAGCCGCTCTGCAAAGTAGTTCAGGAAAACCTGATTGCAACATTTACTGCTCCTGCAGAGCGAGCGCGCCTGCTGGCTGTGGGAGAGTGGGAGTCGGGTCTCTGGCTTCACGCACTACCGTCGTCGAACATTGGCACCTTGCTCGATGATAACACTTTCCGCCTCGCTGTTGCCTTACGTCTAGGTGCTCCATGCTGTTCTCCTCATCGCTGCCACTGTGGCGAAGTCGTCAACAGCCTCGGACACCACGGTCTGTCATGCAGCCGTAGTGCGGGTCGCATAGCGCGACACGCGAATATCAACGATATAATCAGACGCGCTCTTGTCACCGTCGGCGTTCCAGCCGTATTGGAACCCCATGGCCTGGCACGCGACGATGGCAAGAGACCGGACGGCATGTCGTTATTCCCTTGGAAGATGGGAAGGCCTTTAGTATGGGACGCTACTTGTGTCGATACTCTTGCGCCTTCACATCTTCCTAGCTCGTCGTGTCGTGCTGGTGCTGCCGCTGCGGCTGCGGAGAACCTCAAGCGGCGGAAATATAACAACCTTGTTGGTAGTTATATTTTCGAACCGTTTGGGGTTGAAACTCTTGGATCGTGGGATCCGAGTGCTCACAAGTTGTTTAAAGATCTATCGAAACGTCTAGTTGACACTTCGCGTGACCCAAGGGCTGGCTTTTACCTCGGACAGAGGATAAGCATTGCCATACAGCGTGGCAATGCTGCCAGCCTTTTGGGTACATTACCAGTCGACAGCGATGTGGAAGAGTTTTTTGACGCCATATTTTAGTTTGATTTTAGTTAGTTGTAATTAGCGTAGGGTTTTATTATTATTATTTTTTTAATTTACTGTAATTATAGTTTTTAGTTGTGTTTGTAATAAGTTAAATTGATTTAAAGTTAATAAATTCATACTTAGTATGTGTATACCTAATTATGTTCTCATTAAACTTACCTAATTATGACTAGTCGACAGCTGTGGTGGCTCAGCGGTAACGGTCATGAATCTAAACTCGTACCTCACTTTGTGTGGGCATCGATAAGGTACGAAATCATCTGATGACTTTTAAAAGAAAAAAAAAAAGGAAATGAGTTTATTTGGGTCAAACATGGCGCTTACCTTGAAAAATAAAAACGTATAATAATAACGACTTATAAGTGGTAGAATATGCGTCACATCCGCGCAAAACCGCCAGCGCCTGAGAGCTGTCACGCAGCTGCCACGAGCCCCCGCATTTTGCTGACAAACTGGGGCTCGTGACAGACAGGGACTTGAATTCCTTGCCGAAGTCTGTGTTATCTGATGGCTAAAACCCGGGAATCTTTAAGTCAAGAGTGAAAGAAACCTATTTTTCTTCTATGTAAGCGCGTTCCATCGCTGACCGCAACGTCGTTTTCTATTAGGTGAGATAGCGGTCAAGCGCGAATCTATCTATACAAATAAATAAAATTGGAGTGTCTGTTTGTAATATTGAAATAACTGCTTTTTACTACATGCATATGAATAAATATACGACACATACACCAAAATAACATTTTTTACAATTTTTGTCTGTCTGTTTGTCCGGGCTAATCTCTGAAATGGCTGGACCGATTTTGACGGGACTTTTTGTGGCAGGTAGCTGATGTAATAAGGAGTAACATAGGCTACTTTTATTTTAGAAAAATTAGTTCAAAATCCTGTACCTACTCCACGCGAACGAAGTCGTGGGCACAGCTAGTAAACAATAAAAAAGACAGACTTTTCTCGCTCTAGAGTGGAGCGAGAAGGCGTGTCAGACTTTTACTCACTAAAACACACCTGTGTTCAATGAATTGCTTTTTGTGTTCAAAGGTAACTCTTTCGAACAATCCTGAAAACATGCGCTGATGCAGCCCCGGATCTACGATTTTTTCGAACCGGGGCAAAACCTTGATACTGTCGCCCCCTCAATTCACTGTTTGAGAAAAACTGTTAATACTGCCAATGAGTAGCATTTTTGTGACCATTTGTTAAAATAATAATCCTTTAATAAATTTAAACTTTTTATTATCTAATAACTAATAACTTTCATTTGTGACATAAAACAGAAACACAGAAAAAATATATAACCAGGAAAGACTACAACTTTACACGACGTGCTTTCTTTTCTGCGAAAGAATCTATTAGCTCCTCAAAGTCCGTTGCATAGGCGGTTTTGTTTTCAATGGCTAGGATCGCGAGGCCAGATAGACGATCCTGCCTCATTGTAGAACGTAGATAAGTTTTAATTATTTTCAGTTTGCCGAAGCTTCGCTCACAGCTTGCAGATGTTGTTCCCCTTTGATGATTCCCCTTGGCAGAAAGATCACGGACACTACGCACGCGTTCAAAAACTTACTTGATCTGTTAAGATGCGTTTATAAATCACTTAGTCATATTCAACAACTAAGCCTTAATAAGTTCAAATCATTTGTAAAACGTAAACTTTGTCAAAAGGCTTTTTACACTGTAAAAGACTATATTCAGGACGAAAAGGCTTGGGATTGACCTGCTCCAGTACCTACTACAACTGTTGTCATTTTTATTTTTCTTCTTTTGTATTTTTTAATTATTTTTATTTTCAAATGTGCTTTTTCTTTTTATTTTATTTGTTTTTTTACAATTTGACATTGGAGATTATTTTTATTTTACAAAATGACATGTATACATTTTAAGTACTTAAAGTATTTTTTTTTTCTTTGACATAAATATTTACTTTTCTAAATATTTTGTAAATTATCAATTTGCTTATATTATTGTAAATGTGAGGACTATGTTGATTGCTTTTTCTTTTCTTTTCAGTAATTTTAACGTATGTCTGGCAATTTGAGTGTTTTCTGCGGCCTACCCAAATGTCCTTTCTTTGGTATTGTTCGTCAAGTCGTAGAGCTCCTTAGTAGTCCTAAGTTGAGCTTTTCGAATACTGACAAATGCTTACACTGATTGGACAGGTCCACTCAAATCTGTATGGTTCTTTCTTCAAAAGACCATCTCAGACAAATCTGCATGGTTCTCATGTGATTTGACCATTACATATTTACCGTATGGACTTTAAAAGAGACTTTGACCCCTGAGTTTGTTTCGGTGTTTCTTCTCAGGGTAGTCAGATAGGAAACACCAGCCTCATCTAGCATAAAATGACAAAAAAAAAATTTACGTGTAAAAGTGTTTTTTAAACCTATTTACAAAATAAATATCATTTATCATTTATCATTTAGTATGTGTTCAAAAACTAACTGGACGTATGGAAATAGAAAAGTTTGATTTTCAAACATATTATATTAAGATTCAATTACTTGATAAAAACCTATGAGCAGAGATGTGACGTATCTTAGATAAAAGTATCAGAAATACAGATACAAGATACAAAATACGTATTTGCATCTTGTATTTCAAATACTTTTTTATTTTTTTATTTTGTATCTTATATTTAGATATATTTTCCTGTTATCTTAGTATTTTGAAGATACTTTGTTCCCTAAGATACTTTTACTAAAATAAACTTCGCAGTTTTTGTTTCCGAACGAAACGGAACGCAGCGCGTTATTTTAAAATTTTGTCGACATTGTCGGGGTCCAAAATGACAGATGGTGACACTATCGTCCTACAATTGTCATCGTCTAAGATGTCCCATCATCATCATGAGCATGATCATGAGGCCTCATCGAAGGAAGATGAGCGACAGTATGTTTGAGGAATTAGTTTTACTCAAATCTCAACTAAAACATAATGATTAAGTCTCAATTTTAATGCCTTATTACAAAAAAAACGTCTCAATTGTAATACCTTATTAAAATTGAGACTTAATCAGTATGTTTTATCCATATTTTGTCTAAATTGTTTTCTCGAATAAATAAACTTAAGTTCAATTAAATGTTGTTTCCTTACAAAAGTATTTTATCTTTAAAAAGTATTTTAAAGATAGGTATTTTGTATCTTGTATTTCAAATACCTTTTCAGAAAACTACTTTTATCTGTATCTCAAATACTTTTCTGTAAAGTATCTTACATCTTGTATTTCAGATACTTTGTATAGGGTATCTTATACATCACTGCCTATGAGATTGTAGGAAAAGAGGCTTAATTTGTTCGATATTTCGAAATCTCGTCTCAAGGATTTAGCGCCCCCATGAAACTGCCGCCCGGAGCAAGTGCCCCGGTTTGCCCCCCCTTAGATCCGGGGCTGCGCTGATGTATAGTTCGGATAGAATAGAATAAACTTTCATCATCATCATCATTTCAGCCGATACACGTCCACTGTTGGACATAGGCCTTCCCCAAGCGTCGCCACATCGAACGTTCCTGTGCGTCCCGCATCTATCGGTTTCCCGCTACCTTCAACAGGTCATCGGTCCACCTTGAAGGAGGCCTTCCAACGCTGCGTCTTCCGGTACGCGGTCGCCACTCCAGAACCTTTCGGCCTCAACGGGCATCTGTTCTACGAGCAATGTGCCCTGCCCATTGCCGAATAAACTTTATTGAACACCAAAACAGTAACACAACTTATACATAAACTAAAAAAAAAGAAGAAGAAAAAAAGAAGATGTTTCAATAAGAAAGAAGAAGAAGAAAGTAGAAGTTCAGAAGAAGTTTAAATAAATAAATAAATAAATATCTATGGTTACAATGGCAGTCTTATGGACAGTTATTAGTAAGGACCTATTAAACGAGTATAAAATGAAACTCTATCAAAAATCAGAATTTAATTACATAAAATAAACGTAAGCCTTTTGATTCAACAAAAATACTGAAATACGTAAAAATGTAAATGCTTTGCAAATATTCTGACAGATCTTTCTTTTATTTATAAAGAAAATAAGTGAAATTCAATTTGCGATTGTGGTGTGGGCGTTCATTCATTTTTATGTTTATTTTACTTGCATTGTTCCTTACGTTCATTTTTTATACTAATTAATGTCTGGAATTCAAAAGAGACGTTGATCCCTGTGGTTGTTATAACATTATACACCGCTAAATTTTGATCGTTTTAATCCCGTGGAGGGTCGATCCGGTACATGAAACACTCGATTTGTAAAGATAATATTAAAAAATAAAGTGCCTTTTTTTAAAGTCGTATTAATTTACGCATGTATGAAAGTAATTTCTTTAAGAAAACGTTAGCTGAGCGAGTCCAATGACCTGTAGGTAGTAGTCGGCGTTGCGTAAAAACTACCTACAGGTCATTGGACTCGCTCAGCTGACGTTTTCTTAACCCGTTGTATGGCCGGAACGCGGATCCACGCGGGACACAATAATTTTTTAATTTTGTCTCTAATTAATACGAAAGGTTAAAGAAATTAATTTTGTACATGCGTAAATTAATACGAGTTTTGAAAAAAAAGGTTTTTTATTTTATCTTTACAAATCGATAGTGTTTCATGTACCGGATCGACCCTCCACGGGATTAAAACGATCAAAATTTAACGGTGTCTATTGTAAGTACAAAAAATTCTGATACCGGTTACTATGATCTTTTTTTTAATATAGATAGGCTCGCGCTTGACTATCTCTCCTGATGGTAAGCGATGATGTTGCGACGATGGAGCACGCTTGCCTAGACGCAACCGTTAATAGGAAACACAGATTCCACTGGCGACAAACAGTACTGCAGTTTGGCAGAACATTTATGAGAAAATATTTATGTAAAATTTTCTTGAATAAATCATTAAAAAAGTCCTTAGCTGTACGCATAATAAATGTGTTCCTAAAATGCTTTGTACGTATGGTTAGGATATCCACCATGTACTGGTGGCGCAACGCCGTACCTACAAAAACCAACCAAAAAGAAATGTCTTTTATTGCGTACTATACTAGGTATTCATCAAGACCATTTTTTCGAAGAGCTCAAACACGATGAGACTATTTTTTGCACTCAGTAGCTGTTCTAATTTTTTTTTTTTTTTTTGTTACGTAGGTAACAACAAATTTACTGTTTTCAGATTTATTCCTATACCTGTGCTATAAGACCTTGCTTTGTGCCAAATTTTAGGATTCTGGGTCAACGATAAGTACCATATGAATTGCGATCTTTGAGAGTTTCAAAATATACGTTTTTTTTGCGACATAAACGGTCGTAATTTTTTTATTGGTTGACTTAGAAGTTTCACTTTTTCACAGCTTGAAGGGACCGCAGACCTGAGTACATGGTTTTAATTTCAACTCGATACCTCCACGCGTTTTCGAGATAAAGGGCCTTAATAGACAGACAGACAGACAGACAGGCAGACGGACAGACAGACAGGCAGACGGACAGACAGACGGACTGACAACGAAGTGATCCTATAAGGGTTCCGTTTTTTCCTTATGAGTTACGGAACCCCAAAAAAATTTAGACCAGTTAGGTCATAAGTCATTGTTTTATTATTTTTTTTGGAAGTGGGAAATAATTAAATAACTTCTCTCACTCTGGTTGGAGGAAGAGGGAATGTTAGACTTTAGTAAATTATCCTCCTGTTATCCTCAGTTAGCCTTTGCGTTCCAAGGCCACAACAACTCTTTCAAAGCTCTCTGAAAACACGAACTTCGTCGAAAAACTGTACTTAGTTAAATACTGAATTATTTTTCTGTATAGTGCATGAAAAACTGAATAAAATAAAAACACTAAAGTTTAAATCCATTTCATTTAAAACAAACAATTACGTTGACAGCTGTCGGTGTAAACTTGTTCAACCCGCAAATTGTAGCGAGTATTCAAAATAAAAAAATACGAAAATATAAATATTTCATTTTGTACCTACCTTCATAATATATTCATTTTAAATATATTGCTGACCCTTAGTTTCTGTTACTGATCATTATATTAATTTGTTTCTGTCACTAACTTAGTTACTTAACGCTTTGATCTTGAGCATTTAAATAGGTATAAATACGGAAAATGGAAAGGTTGCTGATTTTGGAAATTTACAGACTATTTTATGAAGAATTACTTATTTACGTTCTTAGATACATACCCGATAAATAAAACGCTCAAAATTTTAATAATCTACGCGGACTTTTAATAATCTTAGTGTTCAACCGAATGGCGCGAAATCACGCCGGCGGGCGTTCGCTTGAGGTTCGGGATTCTTCTAAAAAGAATTACCGCAGCTCTTGCAATCAAAAGAGTAACTGAAGAAACACAAGTGTGTTGTAGTCAGCAAAAACCTAACACTCGGTTTCTCTCTACCCAAAGAAAAAAGTGTCATTTAATGATTTCCAACTAAGTAAAAAAAATAGAATTTGCCTGCAGAGATCTTCCTGTCCGATCATAGTTTAGGTGTCTTCAAGGCTAGAGTGTATAGGCTCTTAATAAAAGTGTGATTCATCATCAACGGTTGCATCACTACTTACTATCAAATCAGGTGGATTGCAGTCAAGCACTAACTTATATCATTTAAAAATAAAATAAAAGGTATTTAATGAAATTTTTTTTAGTTTTTTAAATAAAATAATTGCTATAGATTTTTCAAATATTGTTGAATATTAAAAAGCGGATTGAGCTTGACTTTAACTAATAATATAAATAGAAGAATAATATACCTAAATATAAGAATTACCTAATATTTATCTTTATTATATAAATAAACAGCCACAAATGGTTGCAACCATGCTCCTGTAATAACAAAAATGCGAATTTTTGTACATAAAAAAATGCAATATTTTTCGTTCCCAAATAAAAATTGCGAACACAAAAATATCAATATGCCGAGAGTTCAACAATTTATGGCTGGTTGAGAATAATTGAAACTGAATTTCATTTGGCAAAAAATATGTTCGCAAGAACCGCCGACGTCAGGAGGACGAATTTACTGATTTTTTTTATTGTAAAGTTTGCTTGAAGAGTTATTAAAAAAGAACGATTCAATTAGTTTTGTGTTGATAGTAAGTGGAGCAGATGGTGGGGCTTGCTTTGATTAACTTTGTACAGACAAGATAAATTAATGTAATAAGTCTTATACAATCTCTGTTATAAATAGTTTCGTTATTCAAGCCTATCTTCTAGCAGTAGAAATGATATAAAAGGATTTTGCTTAACAAATATTTAAATTTTAGAATATTTAAACTTAGAGGTCGATTAGGTACTTTTTAATTGATATAAACTAGTGCTTGACTGCGACCCCACTTGATGGTAAGCAGTGATGCAATCGTTGATGGTGAGGCGTACTACTTCGTTAAGGGCCTATTCACTCTGGCACAATTGGTACAATTTACCCCAAGTTCCTTCTCACAGTGCCATGCCAATCACAATCATTTTAACATGATTATCGGACAGGATAAGAGCAGTGATGGGCCAGTGCCAGGGCCGGTGCCCATCACTGCTCCACTGGGTAATGGTCCCGACTTGACGAGTTATTCGTAGTTAGTTTAAACCCAGACAAGCTTTACTTCACCGCTGCTTTTAAAGCAAAGAAAGGAAACGTTTTGAGGAAAGTCGACAAAAGTCTTCTCCAAGGCTATCCATTTCTCTTTGTCCATATAATAGTTACTTGAGCACTTTCAGGAGCTGCTGCTTTCATTATATCATCATCTTATCGCTTTAACTGTTTCCGCATGTTCTAGAACCAAAATCTTAAAACTAGATCAATTTAAAATTCCAATTTGGTACAAGTATTAATTACACTGGTCAGCAAAAAAAAAAGTCCGAGAGCAAAAAGTTTACTATGTGATTTCTATTGGCTTTGGTTTTATTCAGTGTTTGTGCGGCGTCTCTCCGCAGACCATGTCCCACCTTCCGTTCTGCGTCACGTGCCCTGTTGCCTGCTCACGTAAGGACCTAATGACAGCATCAGCGGACGGCATTGCCGTGGCCGAATTCTGGGCCAGGCAAGGAATTTAACTAATTTTGTCATCGATACGATAAGAAGAAGATTGGCTTTGGTATGCTGATTCCAAATCTGTTTACAGACTTTAGCTATCACGTCTAGTTTTTGGGATATTTACATTTAAACAATACTTTGTTTAAACGTTAACACGGTACTCACGGTATTCCGTTATTCGTATGTATTAAAAATGTATTTATTTTAGAAAAAAAAATTTACTTTGATTGATGACTTTTACAACACAAATTAAAATAAAATATGAATACAAAAATAATAAAAAGACGTAAAACATTATAACTATTCGGTAGATCGCTTTCTTTTGTAAGTTAAATGCTATTTCTTGATTTATTTCCGAGCGAAAATCAGCTGGTATTGCTTTTTTATATTATTGATAGGCTCGCGTTTGACCACTATCTGACCTGATGGTAAGTGATGACGTGGCCGACGATGAAACACGCTTGCCTAGAAGTAACCTATTCACTCTTGAATTAAAGACCCCTAGGTTGTCGCTATCAGGAAACACAAACTCCGGCAGGGAATTCCACTCTTTAGCTGTACGCATAATGAATGTGTTTCCAAAACGCTTTGTACGAATGGGTGGGATATCCACCATGTACCGATGGCGCAACGCCGTACGTCTAGTGGTCCGATGATGGAACGGACTTGGCGGAATTCACCGAAGTGTAATCGATAGAAAACCGTCAGGCCAGCAACTCGACGTCGATGCTCAAGGCTTTGGAGCTTTGACTCAACAAGCGCATCATCACCAATGATCTTCTTGGCTCGCCTCTCAATCGACTCCAAAACACCAAGCTGATACTTGGTCTTTAAAGTCAAAGAAGGTATCAAATTAAACACACGAGCTAATAGCAGGGGTCTGGTGACAGTGGCTTTAGTGGGCCGTGGTCACGGTGTCGGCGTCGGTGGCCATTGTCCGCTGCGGCGAGTGCTTTGTGCTCCCTGACTCTGTACACATACAATACTAATAGGTTGTGGTGCAAGTGTAGGAGGCAGCAGGTGAGGCTTAATTTAAGTTCTTAAACAATCGTTGGTTTCTTTAAAAAGATCCATAGACACAACATAGCCCAAAAAACCACCAAACTTAAGAGGCAGTGGGCAGAGTACAGATCAGTAATGGTTGTAGAACAGTGATGGTCAATGGGACTGAAAGTTTCTAGAGTAACGACCGTGTACTAGAACTCAAAGCTTTCGAAAGCCTCCCATAAGATGGGCCAATGACCTGGAGAGAGTCGCGGGAATGCAATAAATCGAAACGCACAGGACCGTTCGTTGTGACGACAGATGGGAGAGGCCTAAGTCCAATTGTGAAGGTCTACCGGCTAATATGAACATGATGATGAAGAATGGACTGGTGATGTTCTTAAAAAAAGATACGGACTACGTAGCCAGAATTATGATATGAATTTGATCATATAAGTAATCAGAACAAATCATTTATTTTAATTAAACTATCACAGATATACAAGCACTTTTGAATTGTTAGGTAGTTAATCAGTCACAAATAAGGAAGCTAGTGGCACATTCCAAAACGTAGATCGTGCAAGAAACTCTATGGACGAACATTCTTTTAATTCATGTTTTCTATGTAAGTATTACAAATATTCTAGTTACATATTTCTGGTTGCTTCTATTATGTTTGAACAATGTAAATGAATAAAGTAAAGAAACAATTCAAAGCATTAAATCAAAATAAAACAATGACCAGTCTCATTTGATGGCGTCCGTTCACGAACTTGACGCGTAAAAAGAGTACCTATAAGGCATGGATTTTATAATACAAGATTCTTGATGCAAGGATCGTAGCTGGTGGCAAATACTTTTCAAAGCCATTATAACAGCAGCTGAGTAATTGAGGCATATATACTATGCTTTGTATGTGTTTCCTATAACGAAGCCAGGTACGACTCAAAATACTGGGTACATACGTGCACTGATCTCAAGACTAAGTGTAAGTATGCACCTAAATGACATAATGTTGCTCGCTGCTTATGACTTGGGCTGCATTCTCATGTTTCGCACAATAGTGCGATATCCCCTTATTCAGGAAATATGGCTGGCTACCGTGCTTTAAGATTATTGCATGACTACCCTAAGGCTACAGTACAGGGCCCCAAGTCTGCTATTTTTAAAAATTCGTCATTCCAACACGATCCAATTGTCATTTTGCTAAAAGTTTGTAATCTGCTAATTCATAATGATCGATCATTGATCGGTCAATGGTCTTGTAATAGAATTGTGGTATAATGATAATTTCGAGCATATTAAAACCAATAACTGCACAATAACGTTCTAATGGTAAAACACTGATCAAATAAACTGTCAAAGTTTTAGCAGATTACCGCAAACTTCAAATATTCGTTTGTCAATATGTACGAGATTACCATTCTATGGCACTTCTTTCAATGGAGTGTCAGTGGTTGAACATTGGAAAGTCATAATGACGCCATTATATTAGTAGATTACCAAACTTGTCAAAATCGACAATTATGACATCAATGATAGACCATTGTGACACTATTGTAATAGCAGACTTGAGGCCCTGTTTTACTGTTCGAAATATTTGAAAGAAAGAAAGAAAGATATTTTATTTAGCGCACAAACAAAGATAGACTCTGTATAGAAAAAACCTGTTGAAAATTAAGATAAAAATTACAAAAAAACTAACATCGATCACATTTGCACCAAACAGGCCCAATTCAGCGAAAAAGCCTGACGGTGGTTTTCAACTGAACCTTATTGGGAGTTTGGATTTATTTTTTTGAGCAACACTTCATCACTCTTGCAGAATATCTGCTATCCAGACCCAAACTGCAGTGGCCAATCTCCCTCTCTCTCAGTCTCTGATCCGATTACTTGCTCAGGATAGCCATTGTAGTGAACAATTTGGCCAATTGGTGTAACTATTCTTAATTCATTCGAAACACAGTACCACTGTGGAGCCCCCTTCACGGAATATTATGTTCTTCAGCATGCACAACGATTTACACCTTCCACGACTTACACGAAGTAAACGACAAAGCTGTCCATGTTGTCCAGGCCGTCGCTACGTGCCAGGGTTACGACATAAAGCCCTGAAACTTTAAAGGACAGCTAAGGGAACAGTCTGAAACTCTGATACTTGCTCAATCTCTAGCTAGACTGGGCGCAGTTTGATTAATTTGTTTGATTTGATTATTTCCAACCCCCAAAACAAGTCAAGGATTTGTCAGCAACAGCAGGGGCCCAGCTGAGTCGAAGCCAACTGGGGCCAACAGTCTGCTTCTGAAAGGAAGGCTCGGCCCCGGAATGAAAATCAAGAAGAAACGGGGTGGGTTTTTTAGTCAGTAAGAGTCTGACACTATCTCCCGCTCTGCGGGCGGGAGATATCATTTGGATGATTTTTACTAACCTAAAGAAAATAATAATAATAAAAAAATCCAAAACAAGGGACAAGAGTGAGTTTTAGTCAGTAAATACCTCTGATGTTAACACCTCTACTGTTCGGACTAAGCGTTTCACCTCGTCGTTTATTAACGCGTACAAAGCAGGACTGGAACAATTTACCTGCAGCGGTTTTCCCGTCCGATATAATTTAGAGGAGTCTTCACGGTTAGGGTAGGCAATAGGTCTTTAATAAACTAGTACGATTCACCATCATCGATTGCATCACTGCTTACCATCAAGTGGGATCGCAATCATGCACTAGTTTACATCATTTATAAAAAACTAGCTTTCGGCAGCGGCTTCACTCGTGTCCATAGCTTATGTCACTCAGGAATAAAGCAGCTTACTATCGGTGAATAAATTTTAGCAATCGAACCAGTACTTCCAGAGATTACCTCCTACAAACAAAAAAAAATCTCCTGTTTATAATTTTTATAAAAATGTAGATAGTGTAACAGCCCTCCCCGGAGCGAATAGAGGACATCTTAAAGACTTCTACACTTATAAAAATAAACAACAATTAAAGTATTCCTGTTACAGTGAAGTGTTTGAGATTACAGAATACTCCGTTTTAATTAAAATAGATTTCTTTCAACAAGATGTTTTATAAATTACTGCGAAAGCCTTCTAAAAAGAAAGCAATGTTGTTTACGTCATTTATTCATACATAATATAATACATTAGAACCGTAAACAGATATCTTATTAAAACTATTAATAAGTGTAAGTAATATTATAATATACTAGCTTTTGCCCGCGGCCCCGCCCACAGCATAGTCGGCCTTATAATGTTCCCACTACGGGGCCTCCTCTCTATGAGAGGGAACGGCTCCGCTCGGGCGTACATAAAATATAGCATATGGCACTCAGGAATAAAGCAGCTTTCTATCGGTGAAAAAATTATTGTAATCGGACCAGTAGGTACGAGTACTTTCAGAGATTACCAACAACGGAAAAATGGCATGTTTTGCCATTGTCTCTTTGAACATAGCATATTATATAATAATAATATAATTTACTTTATTTCAAGTTTGCACTCATAAATAGTTAGTAACAATATTAACTTAAAACTATGTTAGTAGCTATTAAAATTCAAAATAAATATACAAAAATAAATTAAATTAATTACAATAATTATGTTAAAATGTCCCAAAATAAAATGTCATTGATCAAAATAAATTAAAATAGTATGTAAACAACAATTTAAATAATAATAATAATAATGTGAAGGATGGTACGGTTGACATCTGTCGGGCATGCCACCGGCCCGGAGAATCAATCCGACACATTATTTCTGGGTGTTCTCGTCTGGCTAACGGAGACTATTTGCATAGACACAACCTCGTAGCCAGGATTATTCACCAGCAACTTGCTCTTAAATACAATCTTGTAGAATCAGAAGTACCGTACTACAGGTATGTGCCCGACCCAGTTCTCGACAATGGCAGTATCACGTTATATTGGGATCGATCTATCATCACTGACAGGACTATTGTTGCCAATAAACCTGATATAGTGGTGATAGATCGACTAGAGCGTCGCACAATGATTGTTGATATAGCGGTCCCTCATGACGAGAACCTTGTGAAAGCTGGGAAAGATAAGCAGATCAAATATCTTGACTTAGCTCGCGAGGTTGTCGACATGTGGGAAGTGGATAGAGCAATCATTGTGCCGATAGTCGTAACGGCCAATGGCTTAATAGCTAAGAGCCTCGAACAACATCTAAGGAGGCTCTCGTTAGGCAGCTGGATCAAGGGCCTGATCCAGAAAGCAGTACTCCTGGACACGGCGCGCATAGTTAGGAGATTCCTCTCTCAGGAGCCCTGACCACCGGCAGCTTGGACCCTGTTCCCGATGCCGGTGGGCTACTATTTTTTATATTTTTAAATGTTTTTTTTTTAATGTGCTTTTTAAGAAATATTTAAAAATGTAAATAATATGTACATATATAGATAATAAATGGAATAATAATAATATGTTTATTCAGAATAACATTAATAACAAAACATTAACAACATACATCAACATTATTAACATTGATAATAAAATAAACATGTCACTCAATTAAATGTCATGAAATTATAATGGTAAAAGTAAATCGGAACATAATTCCCTATAAGTTATAGTAAAAGTTATTCTAAACAGCTAGTCATAAAATTTTAAATTTTTACTTAATAATATAATAGCATAGAATAATTACCCTGATAATGTTCCCACGGCTAGAACTGAGGTCTCCTCTCTAAGACAGGGAATAGGTAAACCGTACTCCACCACGCGGGCTCAGTGCGGTTTGGTGAATGACACGTCTTAAATTTTTTTGGTGTGCCAGTTACCTCACGATGGTTTCATTCATCAAGAGCAATGGCACAAAGTAATGCGCCTGGGTAGGTTTGAATCCGCGACCAACAACTCGTAAGGGGCCGTTACCACTGGGTCATCACTGCTGTCTTTGATTAGTGCCTATACTTTTTCAAAACAACGATACTTCGAGACCGTCATCGCTCGCGTGATCTAGTTATACTTTAGAAAATATTTAGTGAAACGTATTCAATATTCGAACAAACGCCTTGTTATACAAGGAAAGGTAGACGGAACGAGGCCGTGTGGCAGATCAAATAAAAACGGCTGTTGGCGGCCCATTGAACGAGTGCGCCCGGATGACTGCCAGCAGGCAAAAGTGGCGAGAAGTCAAGCAGCGTACCCTGACGGCTTCTAGATAGCTACCTTCGTGATAACCACGACCATTCTGGCAAGAGTATACCGACCAAGAAGTAGAGATTCAATCCCTTAAAATTTCAGAGATATCCCTTTCCGAAAACCTAACCTTGGCCTCTACGCACCGAATCTATAGAACCCACCCCCTTACAATACTTTTTGCAAGTCACAAAAAAGTTTTGAGGAAAACATCAAATAAACTTCAGCTCTTGGAGAGACAGTGACAGACTTTTACTGATTAAAACCCACCTATGTTCCTTCTGTTGGACGAAACAAGAAACACTAGCTTCTCAATTAAAATCCTCCTAACTAGCTTATATCTAATAATTTATAGTAGTATAGATTAATATCAGTTACATTACAAACAATGCACCTAAAACATACGTAAACCAAATACAAAGGGCCATATCATCAACGTACGTTTGTCTGTATGTATGTCTGTTTATATTTCTATTCATTCCTACATATTTTGACACGGGCATGTGAAATTCGGACAGCTTACATTATGTTGGAGCATTAAGCGAATGCAATATTCCGTTACTTGGTTGTGGAATGGAATACATCGGATTATTCAATAATTTAAAGATCTCGGGCAGTAGCAACCCAATGGCTCTTAACTTTGTGTAATTTATTTTGACAATGTAATGTTGCTCTCAAAACAATGAAGGAAAATATCGTGAGGAAACCGACATGACCTAAAAATAAAAAATCAAAGACTTGTGACGTAAACCATCTTGCACTATTTCAGCGTATCCATTACGCGACCATTTCCTCTTCTAGAGAGGAAGTCTGAGTCCCATCAGTGGGAATTATATAAGGCTGATTATGCATTATTAAAAATCTGAAACTTTGATGGTGTATGAAAAAGTTTGATTCTAAGATTTAGATTGTGTATCTGTCGTAGCCAGACCTTAGAAATTGATCACTTCATAATATCCTCATGAGGGGGATCGGCGGCTGCGATCTCTCGCGCCGGGCCTTGGTACATGTCATGGTCCAGGGCGAGGAGGACTTCTGCGAAGCAGTAATGCTAGCGAAGGAAGGACCACATCAGCCGGCTGGGGCGCTGTGAGCACTGCCGTTCGCTGACCGGATTCCGATCGCGATTTCCGGCCACTTTAGGCGCGGGCTTGCGGACGGCGAGCAATGGGTAGCTCGCTGTCCGACCGTCCGGTAACTGTCCGGACCGAGCCTAAGGCGTCGATTGCGAGCACTGTTCCCGCGCGCCTCAAGGAGCAGTCAGCAACATCAGGGGCCCAGCTGGGTCGAAGCCTACTGGGGCCAGGGTTAATTTGAAAGATAACTCAAGCCCCGGTACGACAGGCAACGAAGGAACAGAAGTGGGTTTTTAGTCAGTAAAAGTCTGACACTATTTCCCGCTCCGCCCAAGAGCGGGGAATGTCATTAGATGACTTTCCCACCGCGAAAAAAAAATCACTTCATGATATGGCCAAGTGAAACGTTAAAGTTTGTTGATATTTCAAGCGTTTGGCCTTTCTTTAGACCTTTAATTATCACTGAAATTCTACATCAATGTTGTGACCAAATGAGGATTGACATATCATCAAATGTTAACGTTTAAACGGTCTGGCCAGTTTTAAGTTGGTCATATCAATTCTAAACCAAACTGGTACGGACACTAGTCTTTTCGATCTTTTCGTATGGCACTGAGACTTGGTCGCTAAAGACTGCAGACCGCAAACGCATCGACGCCTTTGAGATGTGGTGTTGGAGAAGGATGCTCCGTATCCCTTGGATAGCATTTCGGACCAACGTATTCATTTTGCAAGAATTCTCAAATCTCCTCACGGCTGTCGTCCAAGTGTCTTCGCAAGGTTCTACAATACTGCGGTCACATTGCAAGGAAAGACGGTGGCAATCTCGAAAGGCTAATTGTAACCGGTAAAGTGGAGGGGAAAAGGCCTCGCGGGCGCAGCCCAATACGTTGGTCCGACCAAATCCGCACCGCTCTTGACTCCACGTTGTACAATGCCCTTCACACCGCCAGAGACAGGAACAGATGGAGGAATATCATTAGGGTTAGAGTGATGAAACAGGGAGGTCACGACCCTCAGCATTGAGGAATACGACACAAGGAGGAGGATATCAATTCTAAGATCGGGTCACGACATATTCGCTAGGCTATATCAAAAAGTTAATAACACTCACTAAACTTTCAGACAAAAGAATTTCAAAATTTAAAAAAAGAACACCAATTTCTCACATACGCTATAAATTCGACTGACGAATATCGCAAAGCCGGGTCCACACGGGCTTAAATTACGCCGGCGGCGGCGGCTTGCACGTCGGGTCTTATCGAGCCGCTCCCTGTTCACAGTGCATAAATCACTTGCACGCTCCTGATAGCCTGATACAGTTGGCTCATGTGCGCGCAGCCTAACATCTTCGTTCGTGACGTTAATCTTGCGTTATCAGCCAGTGTTGAAGGTGCATGGTAATTAGGAGATCGTTGAGCTGGTTGAGCTTTTTAAATAATTGTCGTGCAAAGGTTGGGTTAAGACCCAACGACCAACAAGACCAAGACGTGTTAAAATGTCAATCGTGCGAGCGTGAAAGAGGGATGGAGCTGTTTACTCTATTTTTAATTATTTGTTTTATTACAACTACTCTCTGCACTAACAGTCGAAACCAATACGTGCAGAGAGTCATTATTATATTACAATATAACAAAAAAAACCACATAATGATTATCATCATCACTAAAATTATCATTATTATCATCATTAACATTATCATTATCATCATCATTAAAATTATCGTTATATTTATCTATATAAAATATTTTAGAGCTCTATTCCTTTAACACTTCAGTTTATTTGTCAAATAGATTGCGTTAAGGCGTATAGTCCCTTGAACCATCTGACCGAAATTATGTGAACGCAACTCTCGCACTCGTCTAGGCGGCAGTACGCAAATCTGTGCATTTATTTGCGGCCAGCAGCACCCGGAAAGCGCTTTAAATCCATTTTCTCTGCGAGATATTGATTGATATACATATGCAATGTTCACTTTGAAGAATATTTAACCACCAATTTTTATGTGTAAAAATGTTTCTAAAGGTCCAAGCCGTTTCGAAGGAGTAGGGAGAAGTTGCGAAAAGATGCGAAATTGCTATTTTTTTTTTTGACAAAAGTATTAATTGCACGAAAAAATCAAATGTTGATATTATTGTTCATGAATCTATAATAAACATATATTTTTTTCAAACCAATTAACCTAGCCGTTACGGAGGAGTAGGCCTCAGAAAATCACTGTTTTATGGCACTTTTCGGGCGCTTGGCCCTTAAGAGCTCGTAGTACTCGTAGTTCAAAAGCTTGATGCAAAAACGCCTCTTGTAAATAAAGAAATGATTCGCCCCATATCAATAAGGTTTGTTTTAGGGTCTTATTGTATTATTGTTTTATAAGCTCTAGGCTCGCAAAATAGAAATCAGAAATAGACTTCTGAAATCAAAATTAATTTGAACGTTGTAGTGTTTTTGGTAGTGAAGTCGGTTTTTTTTGTATAAAGTTATTGTATATATTTTGTAAATATATTGAGTTTTTATTTCAATCCAAACCATATATTGTTCTTTTCTATAGAGTGACATATTCTCACTAGCGAAAAAATATTATTATTACTGTAGATAGGCTTGCGTTTGATTACCATCTCACCATCTAATCTCAACATAAAGATTAAAAAATAAAAAAATACGTAATAAATACAATAATATTGATTGATGTACATTTTAGAAATTGGTTTTGAAGTACCTACACTATCAAATTCAGACCATTTGTCAAAATTTTATTCTTATATTATTTAAAAAATTTATGCTGGTTGGCATGAAAATAGGAAACCATTTTGATTGACATTTTACACCTGGCATAGAAGTCTAATTTTACGTTCAAATTGAACTTGATTGGTCGGACTGACGGACAAATAATATTTTTGCCGAATTCTCGCTTCGTTTGTGCTATTTCTACCGTCACCGTCGTGCAGTAGTTCATCCAGCCAAATTAAATTCAAAACTAAATTGGGAATCAAATTTTTAGATTTAGTTCTCTTGTGACTGGCTAGTGATGAAACAAAAGAGTGTCGGGAGTTTTTCTAGATTTATGCACTGGAGTCGATTAAGTAGCGAGCCAAGAAGATAATCGGTGTCTGTCTAAAAAGTCAAACGACTTGGGTAATTAAGTATTATGGTAAAATAAAATCTGATGTAGTCTATGTATAGTATCATATTATATATATATATATATAATATATTATTATATATATTACTATATATATATATATATATGTAATGTATATATAAAAGGTGTAAGGGACAGCCCTCCACAAACTTTAAGGGCTTGAAACTGAACAACCTTCCACAAGACTTTTTTTCAGGAAACGAAAAAAAAAATCAGCCTCACTATACAAAATGATAAACTTGATTGGACAATTTGTATGGCGAGGCCGATTTTTTTTTCGTTTCCTAAAAAAAAATTTTGTGGAAGGTTGTTCAGTTTCGTCTACTGAGCAAGCCCTTAATGTTTGTGGAGGGCTGTCCCTTATACCTTATATATTATATGATATTATAATGATGCTCTCGTCGAGGCAAAACTCCTCGATCTTAAGCATCGACGCCGATTTACTAGCTGGTTATCTATCGGGATTGCAGTTTGCATAGTTTAATTCCGCCAAACCCGTTCAATCGTCGGACTACTAGACCCCCTTGCTTCGGAAAGCGCGTTAAGCCTTTGGTCTCGGCTGTCGTTTGTAAACCATTGACAGTCGGTAGATAAGACAGAAAATCTGACACCAGCTGGGTCAAGTTGTGTGTTATGTTATCCAGTTACTGGGTTGCGAAAGTTAGATGAACTGCATAAGTAACTTTCACAATCCAGTAACTCCATGTAAAATACTGGTATTCAGTTGCACCCTATTAAACTGAAAGCTGATTTCAACATGGTTGTGAAAGGTTGGTACATTTATTTTTTAAAGTAATTTTTACTCATAAAAATACATGGTTTTGCGGAATATCTTGGAGAAAACAGTAAATTACGTGCTTAAAATCGGTAGTGATAAGAGCGAATTTTCGAAGTATTGAAAAAGATATATTAGAGATATAGATCTGAATCTACTATACAACATTAGTTTAAGTATACTCGAAATCCCAAAACAGGCGTCTAGTATTTTTATGTAAAGATACCGTTTATTCAATTTTATACATAGAAATGTATAAAATTGCATAACTGTATCATGAAATGAAACCAGCCTACATGGTTGTCCGCACAAATACATGGTCACCAGGCCATCTGAGTGACTGAGGGGTTGCTTAGCTCCCGCACCCTGCTGTGCGCTGGCCCCTTATGTCCACTATGACCTGCCGTGACTTGTATTGTACTTAGTGTCGGTGGTGTCCAACTTGTAACCTTTTTATATATTTTTAGTATTTATAAAGCAGGAATTCGTTCAAAACAAAAACAAAAGAACCTTGCACTTATAAAATGAATTCTCAATTAAATAGTTGATAAACAAAGCAACGTCATAACTTTTGAATTCCAAGCGTCTCTAATAAGAACGACGATGCTTTGATCAAATATTAAGACGCTGTGACAAAATGGCTGAGTTCGGGAACGAGTGCACTCAAAGCGAATTTTATATGTCCCCGGATGAATGTTAACATTCATTGTAAGCTAAGACATTCCTTTATCCAGTTCTGTCTGGGTATATTATTATGTAGCAATTTTGAGTCAGTGACGTAATATTTACAAATTAAGGTAACTTCAAATATTATACTGGATGGGTTTCTTTTCATCGGCGCCTCGTCGTAATCGACTTTTTTAAGTGCCTAGGTTTTTTTTTTAATTAATGACTAGTCTTTGATAGCGGCGTTTGCCCGCGTACATAAAATATAGTCCATGTCACTCAAGAATAAAACAGTTTTCTATCGGTGAAAAAAATTTCGCAATCGGACCAGTACTTTCAGAGATTACCTCCTACAAACAACTATACTTCTTTATTACATTAGTGTAGATAGGCTCGCGTTTGACCACCATCTCACCTGATGGTAAGCAATGACGTGGACAACGATGGAGCACGCTTGCCTGGAAGTAACCTATTCATTCTTGAGTGGACTTAAAAACCCCTAAGTTGTAGCTATCAGGAATCACAGAATCCGGCAGTGAATTCCGTTCCTTGGCTGTACGCACAACAAAATAATGTGTTCCCAAAACGCCTTGTACGTATAAGTGGGATGTCTACCATGTACTGGTGGCTTACACTTGTATGCTAAAAGTAACATGCAATAAATAGTAACAACCACAAGTTGTGTTGTACAAGAGAAAAAATAAGCAAACTTAAACAAACTAATCTGAAAGTGTTGTCTAATCCAAATCGAGAAGATATTTATAAAAAAAATATCAAAACTTTTTTTTGAAGTGAGAAAAATTACTTGATGATTTCTCTACCTACTTTAGACCAATTGTTCATTTGCGACATGGATGACATAACCGTAAGTAACTCAAAAAATATTATTTTACAGGAAAGAATTTTAAACTTTGAATAAATATATCCTCAAATCGTCTTTTAAGAGACAGTTTCTACGCGGTAAATATGATTTAATTTGTAACTTATTGAAACCAAATCAATGCCCTAAAATTTTATCTAATAATTTTGTATTATTATATTTTATTATCATCAATTTCTTTTTTTAATTATATCATCTTGACACCTTTCCTAAATGACTATCTTTTAATGAATGTCAAAAGTGTGAAATGTATACGATTTGGAATGACCTCCTGACATTTCATCTCAGTCTGTCATACAATCTATTGATTGCTGATAATAATTAAATTGTTAGGTTTAATCGTTCCATAATTCTTATTTTTATACAACGCCCATGGATTGTCATTATGAAAGAAAACACCAATATATTCGACCAACTAAAATCACCAAATGCTCCCGTAAAAATCTAACTAATAATAATAAACATAAACACAGAACTGATACCGCAAGTAATGCCACTAAATACCACGACATAAGCACTAACATAGGCTGAAGCCGCCACAATTTTGTAGTAAATTGAGCGAGTGATAAGCTGTATTATATAATTATAAGGTAATTGATATAAACCGCCTACATTGCTGCCATGTAGTATTTACCACCAGAACGTACGCCTCAGGGCTTGGGCTTGGTGTTAAACATTTTTGACATAATTGGCTTTATAATTATTTATCGATGTATATTAATAACATTCTGATCTGCCTGCAATGTACCCTGTCTATTGCCACTTAAGTTTGGCGATTCTTCGTGCTAGGTCGGTAACCTTGGTTCTTCTCATTCCTGTTTCGTTCACGCAAGGAAACTCCGAACATAGCCCTTTTCATT
Organism: Mythimna ferrago; assembly: GCA_910589285.2. Taxonomy (NCBI): domain Eukaryota; kingdom Metazoa; phylum Arthropoda; class Insecta; order Lepidoptera; family Noctuidae; genus Mythimna; species Mythimna ferrago. The sequence goes on from OU342682.1 coordinate 2,764,115, forward strand.
GCCCTTTGGGTGACTTTAAGTCTTCTGATGAGGCCCAAAAGGTTCTGTAACGGCGACCACGTACCGGAAGACGTAGCGTTGAAAGACGTCCTACAAGGTTGACCGGTGACCTGGTAGGGGTTGCGGGAATCCGATGGATGCGAGACGCCCAAGACCGTTCGCTATGGCCACACTTGGGGGAGGCCTATGTCCAACAGTGGACGTCTTTCAGCTGGAATGATGATGATGATTAATAACATTGTTCAATTAGGCGTAGTCTTAACATAGGTCCTGGTAACCAGTTCATGTACGTCTCCAAAAACTATAGCTCTACAATCTTAGTTTTCCATATGTAGGCAAAAGTTTCCCACCAACCGGGGGTTGTCTTTGGGTGCACTAGCATATCGCATACAGGGATAATCGGTTGATACCACGTTCAAGGTCTAAGAATAATGGGGCCCCTGCGGCTTGGTTTGACTCCTCGTATGTCTTCCAAGGGTTCAGGACCCCAGTATTCGCTTACCGTGTTCTTTCTGAAAAAGCTTGGTATAACAATATTGATAAGCTTTTTCAGAAAGAACACGGTAAGCGACTGTTTTTTGCAGGAGAGGGTTTTTCTTTCCTAATTATGTTAGAAGTGTTTATGATAAAATGCCACTATCTATATATTATATCTAGCCTATACTGTCCCACTGCTGGGCAAAGGTCTCCCTCCATTCCTTTTATTGTTATCCATATATTTTTTTATTTAGCCTATCATCATTTCAGCCGACAGGTATCACGTCCACTGCTGGACATAGGCCTCCCCCAAGCGTCGCCACAACGAACGATCATGTGCGTCCCGCATCCATCGGATTGCCGCTACCTTCACCAGGTCGTCAGTCCACCTTGTAGGAGGCCTTCCAACGCTGCGTTTTCCGGTACGCGGTCGCCACTCCAGAACCTTTCGGCCCCAACGGCCATCTGTTCTGCGAGCAATGTGCCCTGCCCATTGCCACTTAAGTTTGGCGATTCTTTGTGCTAGCCTATACTTTCCCACTTTTGGGCAAAAGTCTCCCCAACTTCTTCTAGGTATTCTTTTCTTTGGTCACCTTGAATAGACCTTGCAGTAGACAAACCCAATTCGACGGCGTCATGTTCCACGCGCGTCTCAAAAAGATGTGTAAGCGCCCTGCCAAAGTTCGACCATTTCATTTCGATTCTCTTGCGTCCGACGCCTCGAGTCGGCCACGCCTTCTATTCCTTTGTTCTGACTACGTGACTGTGAATTGAGATGACGTTAAAACTAAGGAATTGGAGGCGTGGCTGACTTGAGGCGTTCGACGCAAGAGATTCGAAACGAAACGGTTGTGACTTAGCTAGTCCTGCTGTTGAGCCAAGTATGCGGAAATGTTCAAAAGAGTTACCGTGGGTCTGGGACGCAACTAAAGGAACAAAAAGGGCTCTTAGTCAGTAAAAGTCACCCACGCTCTTTCGCTCCACCCAGAGTTGGAGAAATTATTCGATGATATTCCACCACAAAAAGAGACTAATGAAATTGTTTAAAATGCATCCAAAAACGCTGATGCGACAACCATACTCACTACTGCACACTAGTGATGTGCCCATAATGCGTCAACTAGTGACGCGCCACTAAGCACTTTTGCCTGTTCGTGTCGCGTTGTTTCATTAGAGGAGAAAGGGAATACTGTGCAAAACTTTTTGTAACCTAGTTAGATAGACAGAACACTTTAGGAACATGAAATTTAAATACTACTTCACGTCGAACAACTTATTTTAGAACGCTTTAATTGGATTTTTCATAGTTATCGACTGGCAGACTTGTCTGTTGTTTTTTTTATTCTTTATTAAGAATTTAAGCTTTGTCGCAATTTTGTCAATTGTTTGTTGGGACAAAATGGGAATAAATGTAATATATTAGTGGATATCTTTTTTTTTTTTTTTTTTTTTATAATGGATAGGCTCGTGTTTGACCACAATCTCACCTGATGGTAATCTACAGTTATTTTAATCGCTACTGCTTTGCTGCTGCAGATACCGTCAATTTGAGACACAATAGTAAAGAAAAAAAGAAAAGTACATATTTATTTTGGCGCAAAAAACATTGTAGACAACAAAAACTTAAGACAAACACAAAACAAAAAATAAATAAATAAAAAGTAATATTGTCTGTCACACGTTTGCGCCAAAAAAGGTCCAGTTCAGCGAAATGCCAAACTACTACGGGTAGTTGTCTGACGCTGGTTTTCAACTGAACCTTACTTACTTTAGTAAAACAATAGATGCGCGTTCGCTTGGGGTTTAATGAACTAAATACTGTTTATAATTAGTTTTAATTAGTTCAAGGCTTTTGTTTTTGTTTCTGTGTATCCATAATTATTGTTAAGTGTTTTCGTTTGAATATGTAAATCGCTGTTATTTTAATAGTAGGTACATAATAGCACTAACTTCTACCAGCAGCTTCACCTGCGTGAAAAAAGCTTTCTCCATACAAATTTTGAACCCCCCTTAGGCGTGGGTACGCCATAATTATGGCCCTCTTTGAGGAGTGGCTAGAAAGACGTTACGGTGTCCTCATCTTCCGCATGACGCAGGTCCTCACCGGACATGATATATGCGGGAGGTTCCTGCATCTGATTTGTAGGAAAGTAACGCCCGGGTGTCAACATTGTTCGGAACGCCCGGAGGACACAGTGGAGCATACGGTGAAGGTGCGCACCTTAGGGCCCTTCTTGGGAGCGAAAGGCGGCGGCGACCGGGTAGTGCCCGCCGCGAGAGGTCTCCAAACAGGTCATATTCCGGAATGAGGAGGAATGGCAGGCAGTAGTCTCCTTCTACGCAGTGGATCTGCTAGCGAAGGAGGCGGCCGCACGCGTGAGGGAACGGACATCCTCACGCCTTAGCCGCTGGCACCACGACCCCGATTTTCAGGCACCGTAAACGTGGGCTTACGAACGACAAGCAATAAGTATTGCCATCCGGTAATCATCCGGGCCGAGCCTGAGTCGTTGACAGCGCGCCAGTGTTTCACGCGCACTTTAAACTTTAACTTTTAACTTTTTTTTTTCTGTATCTTTTACTAAAACAGTTTTTAAGGTGTTTGATTACTAACATATAGACCACGGTCTGGAATAAAGTTTTTTCTTTTTTTTTGCCGAAGCCTATTGGGGCCATAAGTTGACTTCGAAAAGAGATCCCCGGAGTTCTAGAGCGCAAGGCAAGGAAGGAACACAGGTGTGGTTTTAGTCAGTAGATAAAAGTCTAACGCTCCCGCTTCACCCTAGAGCGAAAGAAGTTATTGGATGATTTTCCACCTTAAAAAAACTATATCAGGCCTAAATATCAACGTCAAGACCCACGTATGGTAAAATACAGTTTATGAATGAAAAAAAGTGATTTCATATAATATGCGGCACTTAAAATCGTATCAATCAATTCTGACTACGGCAGCCCTCGCGTCATACATTATCAAAGGCGTTACTTGGACGTCTTCCATTCGCCGATATACATCTTTACTGGATACGGCTGTGCACAGTTAGCATAGTGATAAAGCAATATGGCTGCTGTGCTGCGTGTTACGGGTTAAATTCCTGCACTGAACATTCACTTGTATGACCTACAGGTAGTTATTTTGTTTTGGTGTTTTGAGTATGTGAGTTAAAGTGTTTATAAGAGTAATTCCTAGTGTAGGTGGTGGTTTGAGTTGGACTCGCGCACTGAGAGTTCCGTATAAATTTATCTATGTAAACAGTAGAATTCTCGAATTGAGTCTCGAAGATTTTTCCGAATCGCAAAAATAGTTTTTTTTTTTCCGACGATGCAACAAATTTATTGTTCTCAGATTTATTCCTATGCCTATGCTATAAGCTGAAGGAAGGAAGTATGAATTTTTATTCCCTTGACAGTACGAAGTATACGTTTTTTGCGACATAAGTGGCCGTATCTTTTTTTCGTTAACTTAGAAGTTTGATTATTATTTCACAGCTTCAAGGGACCGCAGATTTAAATATGTATACGGTAAATTCAGTTTCAACTCGATACTGTGTTTATTGGAAATTGTGAAACCCATAATGTTCTTTACTTCTTTCATTTGCCTTTTACACTCCAGGACCATGGCACACATTCTTAAAACACACTCTCCTATACAATGCCGCTGACGTATCCAAATACCTGCAAACACATCGACACTTCCAGTTTCAATACATCTACACACCCCCGAATTTCCTTACAATCTTAACTTTGCCGTTTCTAAAACCTATTAACATCTCTATCACTAAGAAAATAACACCAAAAAGTTTAATTTTGAAATGCAAAATAAATTTGTTGAAACAGTTAATGCCCTGACTACTATCTCACGAACGTACATATATTTTAGCTGTTAGCAAAATGTTAGCGAGTTGAGCATATCCTTGTAAGAGTCGATACGATACTTATTTGTGTGATTGGTTTTGTTATTGTTAAATGAGATAAGTTTTTATGGCACCTATAGGATTTTAGTTGTTGTATCTTCTATATGTATAAAAGGCAAAGTCCTGACCATTAATGTCTAGCCCAAGCTCTTGGACCCAGAACGCTGAAATATTTCACTAAGTTTCTTATTATAATGTATGCTAAGAATATCAAATGATTTTCTAAAATTCGCTTTTTTAAAGGTTTCTTTTTATGAGGAAAATCATCCAATGACTTCTCCCGCTCTAGGATGGAGCAAGAGGGCATGTCAGACTTTTACTGATAAACAAACCAAAAAGCACACCCACGGACACCCTGCCCTTTTTTTGGTGGGGAAAATCATCCAATGACATCCCCCGCTCTTGGGTGGAGCGGGAGATAGTGTCAGACTCTTACTGACTAAAAAATTCACCCCATTCCTTCAAGCTTTCATACTGGGGCTCCAGTTCCCTTTCGGATAACCCTGGCCCCAGTAGGCTTCGACCCGGCTGGGTCCCTGCTGTTGCTGACAACTCATTCAGGCGCGCGGTAACAGTGCGCTTGGTCCAGACAGTTACCGGACGGTCGGACAGCGAGCTACCCATTGCTCACTGTCTGCAAGCCCGCGCCTACGGTGGCTGGAAATCGGGATCGGAATCCCGGCGGCAGCGAGAGCGCCGTTGCCTGATGCGTTCGGCCTCCTCCTTTGCGAGCATTACTGCTTCGCAGAAGTCGGCGGCCGCCTGCCACTCCTCCTCGCTTCGGACCATGGCCTCAACCAAGGCCCGGCGCGAGAGGTCTCTGCTGCCGATCGCCCCCACGAGGGTACGGCGATGCTCCGCCCAAGCAGGGCACACCTCGACTGTGAGCTCCACCGTGTCCTCCGGGCGTTCAGTACAGTGGTGACACCCGGGCGTCTTTCCGCTTTAATCCGGAACAGACCCCCTGCCCTGCTGGGTCACTACAGTTTTACTGACATATCCTTGAGGAGCGCGTGGAAAACTACTATTTATTTAACTTAACTTTTTATTTCTTTTGTCTGGAACAACTATCCCTCTCACTGGAGTCGGGCGTTGATGACTGCACCACAGTTTTAACTTTTGCAGCCGTCATCGTTTTATTTTTTGCTTCCTTGATTTTGTTTTTAGTGCCTAATATACGATTATTATTTTTATACATTTATTTATCTCAGGACCATGAGGTCCTGGACTTTTGGAAGGCATACGAGGAGCCGAAACCAACTCGCAGAGGCCCTTTTAGCTGCTTCTAATGGAACGTGGTACCAACCGGCGATTATCCCTGTATGCGTTATGCTAGTGCATCCAAGGACAACCCCCGGTTGAAGGGAAACTATTGCAACATGTGAAAAACTAATATAAGGCTATAGTTTTTGGAGTCTTATGTGGACTGGTTACCAGGAAATATGTTAAGGCCCCTGCCTAAACAATGTTTTTAATTTCCATCGATAAAAAAGCAAGGGGTGACTTGCACACTCAACAAATGGGCCCCCAAAATGGCCGCTAGCACGAAGTGACGTAGCAACAAGAGGGCAACATATCCTGATGTGCTTGAGGAGTAGAGAGGTCTACCACGGCTATCAGGACAATCCCGGAAGTACGATCCCTACCAGCACCTTACTGGATTATACATCCTTCTCCCGAGCGCATTTGCTCTTGCGAATCTCCACTCAAGCCAGCCAATAAAGGCAAGAGAGAGGTGGGAGCTCTGTTCCTCGTCAGTGTTCACTACGACCGGCCAATAAAGGCAAGCCGGAGATGAAGAACAAGAATTCTCCCGGGAGATCGGGTCTGTGGGATCGCTAATGCCCAACAGTTCGCCACAAAACTGCCCTGCGGATTGTATCTCTCTTGGTCTGGCCCCTCACCCTAGGCATGTTACGGCTAAGCAAGCGCTACCGACACAGAATTAGGGTTCATTGGAGCGCGCAAGCCCCACCACGACGTCAACGTAGAGATACGGCGATGGGGCCGATACGGCGATGGGGCGATTATTATTATTATAGTTTGTTTTTATCCATATAACGCGGCTAATTACACGAAGTAGCTGATAAATTATTGAAATGCCAAATGGTCCCAAGGAAAAAGTTATTCATCTATTTGACCTTCTCTAGGGCCATGGGCGGACGTCTGAAAGGTAACTGAAAGAACATAGGTGTGGTTTTAGTCATAGAGCGGGAGAAGTCAATATGACTGAAGAAAAAACATATCTGGAAATCTTCCAAAGAGTTAAGTTCTAACGCTACTTTCTTAGAACGGAAGTTTTGTAATACCTCAGTAACTATCTTTGTGATAACCAGTGGACGAACTTCACGTCTAGCAACCTAGCAACAGTAAATCTAGTTATTTTCGAGAATGTACCTACAAAAAAAAACATATTTAAATTGCCCCAATAGAAGTGGCTAAGGACAGAAAAGAGTGGAATAACGGAAGGGAGGCCTTTGCCCTGCAATGGGACACGATGGGCTCATAATAAATAATAAATTGCCCCAATTTGTTACAAGTAAACTTTATTTACTGTAAAACTTTTCATCATTTTTATGAAATCTCATCTTCCTGATAATACATTATTATTGTAAGTACCGAAGCAATTACGCAACTTCAATACCTATTTGCCCAAAAATATATATTTTGCTTAAAAAAATACTGGTTGAATAATTTACGCCTGTAATTATACCAATTTCCGCAAAAATGAAACGAAAACGAAAATACAAAATGTTCTACACATTTCCTGCTATCCTTAAAAAGGTGTTGAAAAACGTAAATAATTTTGTTATAAAATTAATAATTAATTTGAAACGATGAGAAATTATGTTTAGGGAAAGAATCCTGAAACCTGATTCGTAAATAAATAAAATGATACCTACAAATAAAACAAAAATGCCAAAACAAGCTGAACCAACGCGATTACCAAAAGCCATCACAACGCAACGAACAGAAAATGCATATCACAAAAAATCCAATCGATAAATATTTCCATCATATGACATGTTATCATTACTATTTCTTTTTTCTTATTTTTTTGGCAAAGTTGCCGATGTTTTGGCACGTGTTAAATTTGATATTTCTTACCCCACCGATGAGTTTTACGTGCAAAGGATCAACAAATTCGTCAGAAGATCAGTGTCCTTGTGCAGAGCCCATATGGGACAGAAGTGTGTTCGAAGAGACCATGCAGACTAAATACGGAATTGTATGTGAGAGGTCGTGGCTCGTTAGCTTTTCTCAAAGCATGCTGTACGTTGGGACGTTGCTTGGTGCATTGTTATTTGGATTTTTGTCTGATAGGTAAGTTATGGTAATAAATATGTTAGAGTTATAACTACTTTAAACACAAAACCTGAATGTAACTTATCACAAATAACTGATAATTACCTAAAAACATGGAAGCAGTCACAGTCATCTTTCAAATTATCGTCTATCGTATTATCATTGACTTTCTGTTCTTGTGGCATGTTACTCAGTATCGGCACAATACGTTTTTTTCTATGCATTCTATCCTGTCAGCCATCTTGCTATCACTGATTCCTTTTTCTTTCATATTACTCTTCACACAATCAAATCATCTTTTCTTTGTTGTTTCTCTCCCTGTTCCTCTCCAACCAGTAATTCTACTGATTTCTGAAATTTTATTACTATAGTTTTAGTCTACCCTACAATTTCCCACTGTTTGCACAGTACAATTAAATTTTAGCAGCTCTCTACCTTTTAATAAACCAGGCCTTATTCCGTTATAAAAAGCTTCTCGTCGTTCAAAATTAATTTTAAAATATTGATGAACGTTCGCACACGTTTCCAATTAATTACGTTAAGCACCAGCCTGAGAGTTTACATTGTCATCTGAAAATTACTAGAGTGCGTCTACTGAAAGCGTAACTTGGAGTTTTTTTTTTAAATTAAATTGGCAACATTGTTTTGCCGAAAAAATCTCGTCAAAGTCTATGGTTGCAATTGTCAGTTTTTGGAAACGGATATTTATTTTTCAAGAATAATTGCTTAAATAGAGGAAAAACAATAAACAGTAACGTGTAAAAACTGCTACACACTATGGTTAATAAATTCAAACAAAAACAAGAAGAGAAAGAAGGTGTTTTCAATGAAAACCAACAATGTTTATATACGATTTCTGAATTTTAAGTTAGTATGACGTTATAATCTTGATCCTTGTCGACTAATATTATTAGATAGTTATATTTAGGATATAATGATAAATTTTTTTCTTATATTTTTAGATAATCTGACATATAGCGAATCTCATAATGGACAAAAACATCGAACAAAGAAGGCTTTTCATCAAATCGACTTATTCATAAACACATGCTAGTGAGAGGTAGAATGCGTTCAAAAGCAGTTGAGATGTAATAAAAGATTTGCCTCACTCTGTCTGGTAGTGCATCAAAGTCTTCAACTGAAGTTAAAATCGCGAAAGTGAAGGAAATAGTGACTGAAATCCTAGTTCAAGTTTGAGAGAGATGGCTGCTGAACTTTTTGTGTCTCACGAGTCGATCCGTATCATTTGAAACAATCACTGGAGTATAAAACATGTTCCCACTTGACTAATCCCAAAGATCTGAATGTTCTCTATGCTAAAACGAATCGATTCCAACGCAACAATCTTGAAACACATTATTAGTGTTGGCGAGACGTGATGAAGTTAAAATCATGTTGACTAATTTTACTATGGAACATTATTTGAATATTATATAGCGACATTTGAGAGATCAGATAAAATAAAATAATTTGGAATAATAACTAACATTTTGTGTGTTATTGACCTTTACCATACAACCACCAAATAATTAAGTCTACACACATGTTTTTGACTAGGATTTAAGTTCTTATACAACTATTATACATTTGTCATAAATACAAAAAATACTCTAGTATCAAAACTTTTTTCTCCTACTATTTCAGTAATACCACATTCAAAATTTTTGGTTGTAACCTCCTTTTCTCAGGTCACGCTTTCATTAGACGGACTCTATCAACTGAATTTTGATGTAAGCTGCTGTAGCGAGTGGAATGTTTCAAGTGATCGTAAAAAACCATGTTGAGTAGTCTGGTTGTTACTTTTAGGTTACGAAAGGTTTTAGTAATATTAGGTGACTGAATCAAATTAATGAAATACTAGTTTCTGTCAGTGACTACACCCACGTGAAAGTAGTTAATTATCCCGAGTTACTCTTTTTCTTCTTCTTGCCCTTATCCCATATTACTTGGGGTCGGCCCAACATGTTTTTTTTTATTTTATTTTATCCTGTCACCCGTTTAATTATCCCAATATACTTCGTGGATAAAAAATATACTATGTTCTATTCCAAAACATGACCCATATACTAAGTTGATTCCAAATCCATACAACGTTTAAGGCGCGAAGAAGAAATAGACACAGGTATTTCCAAATTTCACAAAAAAAAGAAGAAAATGACGATGAATCTCATGGATATTTTCACAAAATACTCTGCTTAACAATGATGGTTTTCACCGCGAAACAGTTAATGTTATCGTATTCCAAAATAGAACAACGGACAATTGCCAGAGAGAGAAGAGCAGAGATCACATTGAGAAAGAATACCTTCGATTTAGTATAGCTTATAAAAAAAAATATCTTAATTTTCAGGTACGGCCGCCTCCCAACGTTTTCCATGAGCTGCTTAACCATCGCCATAGCAGGTTGTCTGGTCCGCATTATGCCTACCGCTGCCTCCTTTATCTTCATACGATGCATCGAAGGCATAGGGGTCGGTGGTGGTATAGTCACTGGCTACGTCATCTGCGTTGAGTACTGCGGCAAAAGCTACAGGGAGATGGTGACAGCACTCTATCATTTACCAATCAACATGAGCCATATGTCCCTGGCAGGATTGTCGTATGTCATGAGGCATTGTGACGTCTTTCAATTAGTACTGTCGGTTCCAATGTTCCTGTTTGTTCTGATGTGGTGCATATGCCTAGAGTCGCCGAAATGGTTGATGGATATTGGTGATGTTGAAAAGGCGACGAAAGTGATGGAAAAGATTGCGAAGTTGTAAGTTTTAGTTGTGTTAGAAATAATTTAAGATAGGAAATACTTGATAAATATTATACCTTAAGTGTCTTAATTATTTTATTTTAATTGAACACTCAATCTTCATTTATGAATCTGTTGAAATTTCCACGCTACTAAATCAATGCTTAAGTTTACCTTAAATCTTACCTGAAATGTTATAAATATTCGGAATTAATAAAATATATCAAGACTTAAATTAATTCTAATTTTAGATGTTCTTGTACTTTACGTGTTGATAGACTGGATTAATTTATACTACTCACAGGTTATTTTAAGCTTAAAAGCATATGTATTTTTGTATGCTTGATTTGGTAGAACAAAGTCAATCACTTGACATCTGAAATGTATCTCTAAAGAGGGTGCCCATGAGCAACTTAGTTACCCAGCAACATTTTTGTCACTGTCTAGTGACAGTTCGATTAGGTGATAGAGTCCGTCTAATGAAAGCGTGACCTGAGAAAAGGAGGTTACAACCAAAAATTTTGAATGTGGTATTATTGAAATAGTAGGAGATAAAAGTTTTGATAGTAGAGTATTTTTTGTATTTATGACAATTGTATAATAGTTAATCTAATCTAATAGGTATATGCCCGAATACAAATCCGCCCGATAACCCAGCTTCCCAGAGACGGTGGGAGGAGCCGCTCTGCAGAGTAGTTCAGGAAAACCTAATTCTAACATCTGCTACGACTGCGGAGCGGGCGCGCCTGCTGGCTGTGGGAAATTGGGAGTCAGGTCTTTGGCTTCACGCACTGCCGTCGTCGAATATTGGCACCTTGTTCGACGATACTACTTTCCGCCTAGCTGTTGCCCTACGCCTTGGCGCTCCTTGTTGTTCTCCTCATCGCTGTCACTGTGGCGAAGCTGTCAACAGCCTCGGTCACCACGGCCTGTCATGCAGTCGAAGTGCTGGACGCATAGCGCGGCACGCGAATATTAACGACATTATCCGACGAGCCCTTGTCACCGTCGGCGTTCCGGCTGTTTTGGAACCTCATGGCCTGGCACGCGACGATGGTAAGAGACCGGACGGTATGTCTTTATTTCCATGGAAGTTGGGTAGACCTTTAGTGTGGGACGCTACCTGTGTCGACACTCTTGCGCCATCCCATCTTCCTAGTTCATCGTGCTGTGCTGGTGCTGCCGCTGCGGCTGCGGAGAACCTCAAGCGGCGGAAATATAACAACCTTGTCGGCAGTTATATTTTTGAGCCGTTTGGGGTTGAAACTCTTGGGCCGTGGGGTCCGAGTGCTCATATACTTTTTAAAGAGCTGTCAAGACGCTTAGTTGACACTTCGCGTGACCCAAGGGCTGGTTTTTATCTCGGTCAGAGATTAAGCATTGCCATTCAACGTGGCAATGCCGCCAGCCTCTTGGGCACACTTCCAGTCGACAGCGATGCGGAGGAGTTTTATGACGCCATATTTTAGTAGGAAGTAGCCCTTAGTGTGTATAGTTAGGTTAAGCATACTTAAATATTTTAATTTAAGTTTATTATGTATATATTTTGTTGCTTTAAGTTGTAAATAAATATATCGCTTTAAAATCTAATAGGTAGACTTAATTATTTAGTGGGTGTATGGTAAAGGTCAATAACACACAAAATGTTAGTTATTATCCCAAATCATTTTATTTTATCTGATCTCTCAAATGTCGCTATATAATATTCAAATAATATTCTTTATTTACCATTTGGCCTTCTGGCAAGAATACCAAGTGCACAACACCGCGATAGTCAATTAAAATGGTCAACATGATTTCAACTTCATCACGTCTCGCCAACACTAATAATGTGTTTCAAGCTTGTTGGGTTGGAATCGATTCGTTTTAGCATAGAGAAAATTCATATCTTTTGGGATTAGTCAAGTGGGAACATGTTTTATACTCCAATGATTGTTTCAAATGATACGGATAGACTCGTGAGACACAAAAAGTTCAACAGCTCTCAAACTTGAACTAGGATTTCAGTCACTATTTCCTTCACTTTCGCAATTTTAACTTCAGTTGAAGATTTTGATGCACTATCAGACAAAGTGAGGCAAATCTTTCTTTACATCTCAACTGCGCAACGCATTCTACCACTCACTAGCATGTGTTTTTGATTAAGTCGATTCACCAAAAGCCTTCTTTATTCGATGTTTTTGTCCATTATGAAATTCGCAATATGTCAGATTATCCAAAAATATAAGAAAAAAAAATCATTACATCCTAAATATAACTATCTAATAATATTAGTCGACAAGGATCAAGATTAAAACGTCATACTAACTTAAAAATACAGAAATCGTATGTAAACATTGTTGGTTTTCATTGAAAACACCTTCTTTCTCTTCTTGTTTTTGTTTGAACTTATTAACCATAATGTGTAGCAGTTTTTGCACGTTACTGTTTATTGTTTTTCCCATAATTAAGCAATATTCTTGAAAAATAAATATCCGTTTCCAAAACTGACAATTGCAACCATAGACTTTGACGTGATTTTTTTCGGCAAAACAATGTTGCAAATTAAATTTTAAAAAAAAACTCCAGGTTACGCTTTCAGTAGACGCACTCTAGTTCACCTCGCTGACATTTGGAAGATCTGAGAAAGCAAGAGCAGCGCGACTTTTTCGTAAATAATTGCTATTGTACCAGACGGCGCGATAGTTCAGTCGCCTGTCGCAGCCTGTCGCCGAACCCGCGGATAATGTCGAACAAGCGCGCATTTTCAATAATCCTGTAGGCTTGGAGTGAAAAACAAATATGTTGCGAAGACTAAATTTACTCGTACGCACTATCTTATACGCAATGTATTCGGCAACAAAAAAATATTTTTAAAATTTAAATATTATTCTAAACTCAAGTTCATATTCCAGCAACCGCCATCCGACTGAAAATATCAAAGCAGAATTGGAAGAGTACCATGCAACACAGGGCACATCAAAGAAAAACAAAGTGAAGTTCTGGCAAATCTTTCGCCACAAGAAGCTCACGACCAACCTCGTCTGTATGTCCATCATCTACTTCATCTGCGGCATGGGGTACTACGGTGTGTCACAGTACATCGGCAAGATGAGTGGGGATATTCACTTGAACGTCGCTATCTCAGGAGCACTGCTCATGCCAGGAACTATCACCACTGCCTTCTTACTCCAAATTCTCGGTAGAAGATTCTTTCTAATGACAACCAACTTTTTATCAGGGATATTCATGATTACAGTCATAATTATACCTGAACACGCAGCCACGGCAAGGGTACTTACCGCTTGCATATGCAACACTTTTTTCTTCATGTCTTTTATAATTGTGTTCTTGTATGGTGTCGAGTTGTTTCCAACTTCCATAAGGAATTCTGTGTTAGGGTTTTTATCAGTATTATCAAGACTAGGACAGATATGTGCACCGCCAATCAATGCTTTGCCTCACGTGGTTTCTGGGATAATTTTTGGGTTAATGGCTATTTTAGGAGGATTGTTGTGTTTGCCATTACCAGAAACAAAGAATGTGGAGTTGCCTTCATCTTTGGAAGATTCAAAAAGTCTACCTCGGAGGGTATCTAAAACTGACAAAAGTCTGCGAATAAACTAGCAAAAAAATCGAAAAGTACAAAATTTTCTTATTAGGTTTCAGAATTTATATTTATTTTTTGGCTTTGCTTTATTTTTTCTGTGTATCTTGTACATAATCATGAATGAATTTATAGCAAGATGTTTATGTAAATAACATGTATGTTATTAAATTATCATATTTGATTCAGTTACGTAGTTTTCACTTCGATTTTCATTAAAAAAAACTCCTAGTTAAATAACGAGTTACTAAACTAAAAAGACTTAAGTGAAATTCTTCGCCGAACTCGTAAATCCGGCGGCACATTGGTAAAAAAAATTCGGCAAATCTGCAATCACGGGACGCAAAGATACACAAACACTTTGGTTCCCGTACTCCAGACTCTCCCGGACTAGCAATTTACAATAAAACAAAGGAAGCCCGCGACACTGTTATTTTCAATAAGCTACCCATACAGAGGATAATGAAAAAAGTTTTTATAACCGACAATGCGGAGTAGCTAAGTAGAATAAAGTATGATGTTTTTAACTTGTCCAATATGTAAGAATATTGTTTTATAGCCGGGATGTGAGAGGATATTGTACTGTTTCTTGTTCATTTGGATTTATTTATATTGTTGTTCTGAACAGACAGTCAGACAGGCTGGAAGTTTTCTTTGAATTGAATGATAAATTAAGTTCGACAATTTCATTCGTGCCTTCTTTTCATAACTCGTTAAATTGTTTGGGCCCGGAAGATAACTTTAACTGTAGCATCTGTAGCACTCATTAAGTCCTCCAAAATGCAGGTATATGGGCGATGACGATAATGTGTGGTTCCGAAAAGGAGCACCACACTCACATTGAGCAGAGAACGGATCTATAAAACTCCATTTCGCCAAATTGTGTTTGCAGCGGCCTACCAGGGTGCGCAAATGTTTTAGTGCATTCGTCCGTGCAGATGTTAGAAGTATGAATGAGTAATTACATAATCTGCCTTATAATGATCCTACTGCTGAAACTCAGGCCTTCTCTCACTGAGAGGAAATGGGCTATACTTTAACCTCGTGGACTCAATGCAGATTTTTGAATTTATGGTTCTAGGGTATGTCGGTTTCCTCACGTTTTCCTTCGTCGTTTTGAGACTCGTGGTAATGAAATACAAATATAAGCAAAACACCTGTTTAGGTATGAATCCACTGCGTGGTATCAATTCCTCAACCAGTACTGCTAGAATAAGCAACAGGTATTAAAGTGTTATCTTGAATACATTTTTAATTGATATAAACTTGTGCTTGACTGCGATCCCACCTGATGGTAAGCAGTGATGCAATCGTTGATGGTGAGGCGCACTAGAGTCTATTTACTCTTTGCCTTATTAGAAGCCCAAATGACAAAAACGTTACCTGAATTGTACTATAACAAAATATAATAGGTATGTCATCATTATCATCAACCAGAATCAGTCTACTGCAGCCCTTTCAATTGTATTTTTAAGAACCTCAAAATCTGAAATTCCAGTCACTCGTCATCTATGGTTTTTTTTTAGATGCTAAATCGTCATATAACTTCTTTCGTCGCAGGTGGTGTAAAAGGGAGTTCTGCTGACAAAAACCCTCCGGTGTTCCTTCAGTTGCAAATTTAAGTTCCAGGGCCATGGTCTTTCGAAGCATTCCGCAGCACAATCTAAAACTATCACCTTACAAACACATTCAACAGGTACTATATACAGCTAATGAATATATATACGTCATAATCCTCCAACAATTCCAATTGCCTACACATTAGGCAAATCACTGACCTTTGATCCAGCTTAACACTTAAGCCTAGTAAATCTTAACCCGAGCTATTGTAAATCAATTTGGTCCATTATAATAGCGGTGGATGAGCCATAATCCCGTATGAGAGTATAACGGGTGCCCCGGGTAGCTGTAAATTAGGCGAGATGACCCCAGAGCTAACATATGACTGTGTGCCACGCCTACGAACATTAGTTGCAGCAAATTTGGGAATTTTGTGATAGTTCCAATGTGTTGACGCCTTTGTTTTTCGGTAGAGGTCGTTTGGTTTATCTAGTCGTTGAGGCGGTTTTTAACCGACTTTAAAAAGAAGGTTATATGTTCGGCTAAATGTGTGTTTTTTTATGTATGTTCACTTTCTCGGTCGATTGTGGCTCGATTTAGAAAAATAGTTTTTTGATTGAAAGATACACCTAAACGGAACTCCTCATAGGATCACAGCGAAACTGTCGTAACGTGGTCGTCACAAGTAAAATTGCTTTATGTATACGTGTAATCGATGAATGGAAATAAAGGAGCGCTCGCACAATTTTAAGTTTGACTGAGGGGTTAGCTGTGATACCCCTAAAAATAATATTAATAAGTAACATATAAAAACTTTTTACAAAAAAAAAATACAACCGACTTCAATCTAAAAGAAACATTAAAAAGTTCAAAATACTTTAATTTCGAAAGTCGGTATTAAATAACGAAGTAAGTCATAAAGCTTATAAACCTTTATTACATTGTTACAAGTCGTATTTCAAACGCATGTTTTTCTAAGTTTATTTCAGTGTATGCAATTGTTAGTAGATCTATTAGGTACCTAAATAAAATAAACATTGGCCTACTTACCCATTAGGTAGGTGTAAATATGATATTAGATAAAATTTTATTATCGAAAAACAATAACAATTTACGATTGAGAATAAAACTGGCATTCTCATAGCTATTTCGCTCACGTATTGTTTTAGAAATTTATTTATTTTTAAGGGAACCTCCTCAGATGTAATTACTAGATCGTTAGAAGATTCCAACACGAGACTGGAATTCTGAATCCTAGAAGAAAATGCCTTTCCTGTTTAAAGCTAACCACTTACTATGCATCAAGAGACCTAGTTGCTTTGAGGATTCCGTCTATTTTATAGTTTTTGATTGCTTTTAAATTAACCCATTAAGCGTCAAACGTAAACTGAAAGTGTCTCTATGAAATAGTTATTTTCCTGTCCTATGTAACCTCACTAAATAAAAATACATGAAATAAAAAACGGAGGAAATAAAACCGGTCCCTTCTAAGAGTTTTTTTGCACTCTTTTGAGTTCAGAAACGTATTAGTAGTATTTAAATGTGATTTTAATTTGAAAATACTGTTTATAAAACTTTATAAATACCATTCAAATTATACAGGATTATTTGTAAAACTCTGACGACTATGTTACTAACACCATAAACAACAACTTTTGTTCTATGACTTTTAAAAATGTATCTTATTTTAGATCCACAAATTTTCATACAAAAATAAAAGCACTTAAATTGAACGTACTAAATATTACAAAGTCTATGCGAAGCAAGCAACAATAAAATAGCGGACGGGGTCCTTGATGCGCTGGCGTCGCATTATACAGACATATGTAGGTAGGTATAGCAAAATACATAGTTGAAACGTGTTAGATAGAACAACGACATCTTGAAGGTTTGTTTTTGGTAAATAAATTATGTTTTGTAAAAAGTCATAGAACAAAAGTTGTTGTTTATGATGTTAGTAATACAAGTTCTGCAAGGTTGTTAGAGTTTTACAAACAACCCTATATGTAGAGATTAACTATAAAAATTACAAAAGATTATTGTTTTTTACGTTTACAGGCGTTTTTTTTTTTGTTACATCTAAGTCAATTATGCTCATATTGCTATCAATCACCATATCTTTTTGTGATGTCTCAAAAATATCGCAATTTTCCTGTGCGTCTCGCATTCTTCGGATTCTCGCGACCCTCACCAGGTCATTGGTCCAACTCGAGTACGACCTTCCAGTACCCGGTCACCACTTTAGAACCAAATTTTAAAGCACTTACAAAATACAAAGAGTCATAAAGACTCATAAAAAATAAATCTCATACATTGTCTCACACTAAAACAAAAAAAGAAACTTTCTGACATAATTAAACTTCTTTCCATTTAAAAGACACAGTGATCTAAAAGATGTAGTAGCATAATAAACACAAAAGTATTTTTAACGTTTTTTTAAATGGAACGAGAACAGTGATTGCTTCGGCCCACACTGTCTCAAGGGCCAACTTAAAGAAATTGGGTTACTTGGAGAAATGGCGTTACAATCTGTCAGAATTCTTATTCAATATTCGTTATTTAGGTTTATTTTGTCCACCAGGGTTATTTAAATGACTACTTTAATCAATATTTACTAGATTTTAGGATCTGAACGTTACTAAAACGCTTGGGATATTGCAAAATACAGCCAAAACTACAATAGAAATTTCTTTCAAGTATTACTAATTTTATTTATTTGAATTTTGCCGTAGTGACACATAGGTCGCCGGGGTTCTGATCCCGATTTCCGGGCACCGTAGGCGCGGGCTTGCGGACGGCGAGCAATGGGTAGCTCGCCGTCCGGCTGTCCGGTAACCGTCCGGCCCGACCCCAAGTCGTCGACGGCGCGTAGAATTCCACGCGCACCCCAAGAAGATATCATCAAACCGTTTGGGTGCAGCAGGGTCGAAGCCTACTGCGGCAAAGAGTTTGTTTCTGAGAGGAAACCCCGTCCCTGATATGAAAGACAACGAAGGAACAGCAATGAGTTTTTTTTAATCAGGAAAAGTCTGACACGCCCTTCTGCCCTGCCCAAGAGCGGGAGATGTCATTACATGATTTTCCCGCATAAAAATTGGTATATAAGTGGGCTTCATGCAACAAGACAGGTAAAAATCATCCTATGACAACCACCGCTCTTGGGCGGAGCGGGAGATAGTGTCAGACTCTTACTGACTAAAAACCCATCCTGCTCCTTCAAGCCTTCATACCGGGGCTCGAGCGCCATTTCGGATAACTCTGGCCCCAGTAGGCTTCGACCCGGCTGGCCCCCTGCTGTTGCTGACAACTCCTTGAGGCGCGCAGGAACAGCACGCGCCGTCGACGACTTGGGCTTGGTCCGGGCTGTTACCGGACGGCCGGACAGCGAGCTACCCATTGCTCACTGTCCGCAAGCCCGCGTCTACAGTGGCTGGAAATCGGGATCGGAATCCCAGCGGCGGCGAGAGCGCCGTTGCCTGATGCGGTCGGCCTCCTCCTTAGCGAGCATTACTGCTTCGCAGAAGTCGGCGACCGCCTGCCACTCCTCCTCGCTCCGGACCATGGCCTCGACCAAGGCCCGGTGCTACACTATGATCGGTGTGCAACAATAAATAAGTAATATTTAAAATAAGTTTTATTTTATGGTGGGACACAATATTAAGCTAAAAAAAAAAGATGAGGTACTAATATATCCATCATTACTTTTAGCCACCAGGACCATACTCAATGTTAACTTTTATTAAAAATCAACCAAAAATATAATTAACGCTAATATTTTTTCTTAACAAAAAAATAACTGCACCCCACATAAGGAATTTTCTGTAAAATTTAGCACGGTAAAAGTATGTCCTCTACCTGCTCCAAAAAGATGTTTATGTATAATAATACACATAAATTGGAAAAGACACAAGTTCATAACTATAGCAATGTCATACTTGTACAGAATGTAGTGCAAGGACGCATGTCAGACAGGTAAACCGCGCTGTAGCCGACATTCTTTAGACATAGAGTCACAGTACGCAAGAAACAGTAGAACAAAGGCGTCAATGTGAGTTTTTTAATAAAATCAAACGTATTTACACAAAAGTTCGCGTATTTCAATTCACGTTAACACGTACGTTTAAAAACTGTCTATTTCTCTAACTCGAGGTACATTTCCATACAACCGCTCTTACGTGATTATGTTATTACACATCTTTCTTTAGATATTTTGGATACACAGCTATCTTGTAGATATTATCAAGGCTTCTATAGAAATCAAAACATAAATTTGTGTAAAACTAACCTAGTAAAGACCTCTGAAAATCTGTTATTCTATATAAACTTTGGCCCTCCATTATGTACTCTCTTATATCAATTCATTAAACCCTAAGCGAACGCCAGCGTTCGCTCTCTCATTGTCTTTCTATTTTATCTCTAATAACGGTATTCGAAAGGTTAAAAAAATATAAAAACTATGTCCATAGAAGCCTTGCACATTTAATCAAGATTCTGAATGACGACAGTTTTTTGAAAAACTGTCGGAAGTTTTGTGAAATATTCGAGTAAATCACAGAATTACCGAATGCCATCAGAGATTTGAGGCGTGATCTCTCTTTTTTCGCATTGCCTCTTCATCAAACATTGCATTGCATTGCGTTATATGAAGCAACAAGCTTTTAAACCATGCTCGACGTTAACGATAGGTGAGACGTTTTGCCAGCACCATTTAAAAAAAAAAAAAACTAACTTGGTGTACAATCAAGTTTTTTCTGTTCTATTCTACCCCACACTAACAATTACTTTTGTATCGTGGGTGCATTTACAAACATGTAAACTCTGTAGGCCATACAAATATTTGTTTAGTGCGGAAATTGAACCCGCGACACGCAACGCAGCAATATGAAAACGAAGTTGCATTGCTGTTTACATTTCACTACGCTCAAGATAAACGTACTAAGGCGGGTGATGTATATTATTATGAAACCACGACATGTGGCCCCAACTGACGTCATGTCAGACCAATGTCAAGCCAGACCCTCGGAACAGTAGACAGGAAGGTACAGAAGACTTACTTTAGCGAACATATTAAACAACACTAGAATGCTATGAAACACTGTGAATAGTCACTTAAGGCTATATTTCAATGGAACACCATGGATATTCAGACACCAGAGTCGCCACACGTCTGAACTGGTCGCGCCAACAAATTGGTTGCGCAACCAAACAGACACCAGGTGATTTTGTTGGTAGCGGCAACTTGTCGCGCAGCCATGGTGTCTCGGTGAAATATAGCCCTTAGGGCCCGTCCCCATCACCACGGCGCGGCGCCGCCACCGTACAACGGCGCGCCGTATAACGGCACGGTGCCATGCCGTCGCACAGTGCAAAGGCACGGCGCCGTGCCGTTGCACGGTGACGACGCCGTGCCGTTTTACGGTGGCGGAGCGCTGCGGCGCCACGACGTGGTGATGGGGACGGGCCCTTAGGGCGGGAAATCATCTAATGACTTCTCCCGCTCTAAGGAACATGTCAGACTTTTACTGACTAAAACTACACCTATGTTCCTTCAGTTGGCCTTTGCCTTTGCATTCCAGGACAACAGGATCCCCTTTCAGAACTTGTCCCATAGCCCTAGTAGGCTTCGGCCCAGTAAGGCACCTACGGTTTTGCTGATATCTCTGAGGCGGGTGTGCAACACTATGTCTCGCCAACTTTCACGCCCACGCCTACCGTGGCTGGAAATCAGGATCGCGGTCTCGGTGGCTGGGGCGTGAGGACGTTTATTCCCTCACGCATGCGGCTGCCTCCTCCACTAGCATTAATGCTTCGCAGGAGACGACCGCCTGCTATTCCGCGAGCAAGAAACAATACGCAACGTCGACGACTCAGGCTCGGTCCGGACGGTCACCGGATGAATCACGGCTGTATCAAACGCTTGAGGCATTTGTGTGTGTTCACGTCGAAATGGCGACGTCAGTAAATTCAAAGTGTATGAACTTGTCGATATAAACGGTCAATACAGTCACATCCGCGCAAAAACCTGGCGACCAATTTGAACACAAACTCACCACATCTTCAAAACCGCACCCGCCCCCGCGTTCGCGCATTCCAACGCGAACAAGTACTAAGATGACTAATAACCATAATCCAACAACATGTGAATCAAATAACCTAAGTCTTCTGCACCTATTCTGTACATTGTAGACCCAGGAATGTAATATTCAGATAGACCCTCTGTACGTTGTAAATCTTCGCTAAGTACACGCAAAGTATTATTGTGACGTGAAAAGCCTATTTGTTAGGCGCAGTCATTTTTGAGAGTCGCTGTTTAACGAGTGATTATGTCGTGTGTTGTGTGACAAGTGTAGAGGTTCTGAGGTGAAATAACAAACATACTAAACGTCTATTGTTGTTTTGTTTTTGCCGCAGGTGAAGCAGTTTTCTGTTGTATTGTAGAACCTACTTGCATGAAACAACTTTTAGGGTGAGTTGCACCATTTAACTATAACGATAACAAAGCCGTTAACACTTGTCAAATCGTCGAATTGACCAATAGGGGGCCGTTTCACGACTGGTTAAGGTTTGGTTATTGTTATAGTTAAATGGTGCAACTCACCCTTAGTATTTAGAGTTACAACAAAATTTTACAAACAACTGCTCAGTATAGAATGTTTGCAATAGTCGCGAATAAAAAAACCGACTAAGTGCGAGCTGGATTCGCTTACGGAAGGGTCCCGTACAATCCGTAGCAGAAAGTTTCAACTGTCTAACTGACGCGGGTCCAGTGAGAGTTGATAAATTTCACATGTCTTCGAATTTTTCGTTCAAAGACAAACCGATTTCCTCACATGTGTTCCTTCACCGATTTGAGAGCAGTGGTGATGAAATAAATTACACAAAATAAGGCGCCTGTGTAGTATGTACCCGCGACTCGTAAGTATCACTGAGCTACCATATGCTCTCTGGATTTCAGTCTCAGATGCAAATAAAAATTTCCGCTGAACTCACTAGCACAGTCTCGGAATCCTTAAAAATGGCGAAAGGCTGAGTTGACAGGATGTTTCAACGATACACAATGTAAGAGTTTTAAATAATTATTTTATTAAAACCAATCACTATCAAATACATAGCCTTATAATACGAACTAGCTGAATGAGATCGCCGAACCAATCTAACGCATTCCATTGTATATTAATTACTAATTTATATTTAACAATCATTGAATACATTTTGTTGATAAGCATGCTGCATGCATCCGCTTGGAATTACTTTAAAATGTAAATACTTGTACTTTTAAAAGTTAATTAATTGCTGAAATAAATATTGTTCGATTGCATTATCAAAACCTTCTATTAAAACAAAAACGTCAGAGTAAAAGTCAAGCTTTCACGCAGAAGATTCCAATATAACCAAAGGTAACATGCATTATTAAACCATAGATTTCGAGGTATGTATTTTGTTATTTATTTTTTTACAATTTGTGGCTTTTCTAGTGGTAATATTTTTACATGCACTAAATAACCTTAAAAACTGACAATATAATTATGACAAAACGATAATTTAATAATCGAGATGGACATTCATTATAATTTGGCATTAAATTACATAATGATAACCCTTATTAACTGATTAAACAACGATTCATCTTTAGCTGTCGTTAAGTGAGAATTTTTTTCAGGATAAACGAAAACAATACAAGGAATTGCATAATGAAATTCTGTCTGATAGAACCTATCATGGCATGATGATCAACAAAATGTCTCCAGTACAATAATACCTACTAAATTGACACAAACATTATCGTCTAGTCCACCGTGATGAGACCACTTTCCCGCACCACTTGCTCTGTCGACACCGGGTTTAAAAACACTGAAAACAGAAATACGACAAATAATGAAGATTACATAAAAATAACACTTAGGAGGACTAGGGGCCTTAATATGTCGCATTAAAATATAACTTATTCAAGCAAGAAAGAAGGAGGGTACATAGGTCTATACCTTTAACAGTTCAGTTTAGGTCGTATAGTGGATCGCGTGAAGAGCTCGTGGTAGCACCCCTGCCTTACCCCGTAAAGGTATTAAGTAGAGATGTAACTAAAGTGTTAGTACCTATCGGTGTAGAGGCCAGCGGCCGTATTATGACATCTTAAAACCATCATGTTTTCTGTGTGAGAAAAGGATAGTGCTATTCGTCCTGTATAGCTCCGTCTCTTTTTCACACCGAAAACATGATGGTTTTAAGAGGTCATAATACGGCCCCAGATCTTAGAAATTGATCACTTCATGATATGGCCTAGTCAAACTGGCCAGATCGTTTAAAACGTAAAAGTTTGATGATATGTTATACGTTTGGCCATACTATTGATGTAGGATTTTTATGATAATAAAAGATCTAAAGAAAGTAGGCCGATGATGATGATGGATGTTGAATTTGGTGTGTCATACTTTACACCAGATATTTTAAGGAGGTTTGATTCTGATTCCAAAAGTTTGGAAGTTCCAATTGATTCTGAACCCTCGATTCTGACTTCGGTTCGGATAATATTTATTCGAAGAAATAGATCTTAGAAATTGAAATTCCAATTTCAAAAATCTGGCCACGACATCGGAATCGAATACTAAATAAATAATTGGTCGGAAATGAAACTAATCTGAGCTGTGAGGTCCGAATAAATATTATCGGATCCAAAATCAGAATCGAGGGTTCAGAATCAATTGTAAGTTCCAAACTTTTGGAATCAGAATCAAACGTCCGTAAAATCTCTGGTGTGAAGTACACTCACCAATTAATAGAAGGAGAAATTTTTGCCATAAACCCGGTAGAAATGGAGACTGGACTACCCCAAAGAATGTCCTAACTTGCCTGAAGACATTGAACAAAGGACCTAATGAATACAGCTATGCTATGTAGTCTTAATTAAAGGATGACACTAGATCAATGAGTACTATCCTACTACACTCAATTTAAAAATATGGAAGGAACGGTCTCTACCACTTTGTTGTCTATCCACTTCCTTCTTCATGATGGAACAAATATGGATAAATGTTGTCACATGTATGGGTAAACTATTAA
The DNA here is from genome assembly GCA_910589285.2 of Mythimna ferrago. Lineage (NCBI taxonomy): Eukaryota > Metazoa > Arthropoda > Insecta > Lepidoptera > Noctuidae > Mythimna > Mythimna ferrago. The sequence continues at coordinate 2,788,752 of OU342682.1, forward strand.
TTTATCTAAGAGTATGTTCAGTTGGAATAACCCTAGACTATAATGTGGGCGAAGCAGCTGACTGAAGCTGTTTATAAAATTGTACTATCAAACTTATTCACTGGTTCATCAACGCCAAACTATTCACTATACCTAGAAAGTTGTTTGCTCAATTCTGCTTATAATAAGTATATAAGCGTACATAATCAGTTTTTTTGTTTCCACAGCTGGGACTCAAGCCTCCTCACTAGCAGAGGGAACAGGCCGCAATCCACCACTCGAGCCCAGTGTAGTTTGTTGATGTGGACATATCAACGAATTTTTAGTTCTTGGACATCCAGGTTTCCTCACGATGTTTTCCTTCACCGTTTTGCGAGCTGTAGTAATGGAATAAATTACACAAAGTAATGCGCCTGGCTAGGTTTGAACCCACGACCCCTACTTACTCGTAAATCGGGGTCTTTACCAATGTTCCTGGATTATACAAAATATTTCCTAGGACAATATGTTCAAAGCTGATGTAACATGAAACTCACTTGTACTGCCAGTGAATAAGTCTTGATCCGGAATGATGCTGGCGGCTGCAATCGCTGCCTCATCCAGCACGATCACCTGGAAAATATTTACAGGACTATCAGTATTACAACCGAAAGACACGCACTTCTAAACAAAAGCCTACCTACTTCTTTTTTAAAACGTGACCCAACATTAGAAATAACTACTGTAATGTGGGTGCTTGCACAAACATGTAAACACACATAATATATACACTAAGACCCGGGACACCTATCTGTAGAACATACTAAAATTTATTCCGTGCGGGAATCGAACTCGCAACACGTAGCGTAGCAACCAATCGCTCAACCACAGCGCCGTGAAAACCCGTGCATTTCGTTGTATTGATCGGTTTTATAATGTTTCTTGCATCTAGAAAACTCGCACGACTCTCACAAGGGAAGTAGCCTATGTTACTTGAGGTTTTACTACGATGCATTTCAACATTGTAGCCCAAATCATTATAAACAAATAGCTTTTGCCTTATTCATGAATAAAGCAGCTTTCTATCGGTGCAAAATTTTTGGCAATCGGAGATTATATGCTACAAACAAAATTTTACCTCTATAAAATATTATTGTCCATAGTCAGTCATTTATCAAAAAAATAAATGAATGAACTAAACATAAATAGAAATCGAAATTCTATCAACTCGAAAATAAATAACGAGCTTGGCTTTTGGCATATGTCTTAAAAGTTAAAAAGGTCATGTCGGCGCTATAACATATTAATTTACAAGGATCCTAAAATTAAGGAGCTTATGATGGAGTGTTTTCGTCAAAATACCAAATTATATTAGTTCATCTTTTTATGAAAAGCTAAATGGTAACAAATATAATATGTTATGAGAAAAACGTTTCCAGAAAATGAATATTTATATTAACAGTCGTACACAAGTAGATTGTGTGACGATTGATATGAAAGAAAAGGGAGTTAGTGATAGTTTGACGAGTAATAGGACAAAATGGAAGAAAAAAACGTCCTCAAATAATATGGGATAAGGGCAGGAAGAAGAAGAAGAAGAAGAAGTACACAAGTTCTAGAACTAAATATCATCTATTCATATATCCGCCCACATATTTTGATAATGTCAAAGTAAGAAATTAAAAATAAATAATAGGTAGTTTTTAATTTTGAGAGCTTATTTTTTAAACTATTTACACGTATTTTTCAGACTATTAAAAATAATGAAGAAAATTTGGAATGAAAAGGCAAGGGCAAGAACTCACTGGTCTTCAAAAAATCTGACTACTTCGGAAGATTGCATTGCCACAATGATTTTTAAGATTTTATTATTGTTAGGTTGATGATGTATGCCTTGAAGACACTGCTCATTTAGGTGATACTCAATTGAACCTGCAAGTTTTAGATGAACCAAGCGTTGCCTACCTGCAAGGCGTCATGTGTGTGTGCGGTAGGTATAGGATTGATTACAAAGCGATCCAATTTGGTACACGTAAATTTAACCCGACACGATTTGTCCTACGTGTGTGCAAAGTCACCGCATAAACCCCAATTTATTTAAAGTTACCTACACCGCCAGAGTTCGCGCAAAAATATCAATCAAACCAATTGAATACGTCCGTTTTGCTTTATTCGTCACCGCACCGCACCTACTTGGCGATAATCACGTTACAACCGCATTAGTTATTCTTTTAATTAATTTAAACTATTGTTTGACAGCCAGCCCACCTGATGGTAAGCAGTGTTGCAACCGTTGCTGGTGAAGCGCACTAAAGGAGCCTATTCACTCTAACCTTGAAGACTGCTAAATTATAATCGGACGGGAAGACCGCAGCAAGCAAATTGTAACATCAAATGTAATTTCTCTCCAAAATGCATCCTATAGAATGCCGAAGGGCTGAGTACCCTACGCCTGAGCTTCAGACTTTGTAGATTGGTCTCAACCAAATCTGGATTACCGAATCCAAAACTGCTAGATGGCATTTTTCAGCTCCAGCTCATATGTGGCTGCACTACTCCACACACAGTATCAACGGTTAGTTTTATTTGGGCCGCTTCGCTTCGCGTTCACATTCACGTTAAATTGTGTACGAAGAACACCGCGTTACGAAGAGGAATATACTACAATATTAAAACAGTTCTTACATGTACCTTAGGGAACCCAAGGATCCTGGTCTTCTGAACAACATCGGCAGTCTTTTTTTCTTCGAAAATAGGGTTCCTGAGTGGTAGCAGATCTATCGCGTTGGCAGCCAGGGACCATAGATGACCAGCACCCTGGGGCGCTCTGGCTCCCTTCCGAAAGTGAGGGTTGATGGAGAGGTTGTGTCGGACAGAGTTCTTCCAGCGCTCATCGTTGGCTTTGTAGAATGGGAACCGGTCTCTGAAAACAATGATTGTCATGATAGGATGATACATTTTCTATTAAATAACCATGATACAGATAATGTATACAAAATTTCAAGGGTCAAGGGTCAATCTCTACTCTGTGTTTTTCGTCTTATTACCGAATTAAGACCTTGAAGTTGCCCGACTTTACTTTAGCCTGACAACCTCTCAAACTTACAGGCATTAAAAAGACAAAATTTTGCAACTCAGAAATCAGCCTTGCATCTGAGAAAAAAAAATGCTATTTTAGCTTCAGATATTAAATATTAATAGAAACTATGTATGACGCAATTATCACACTAATATTGTAAGGGCGAAAGTTTGTGTGTATGGGTGTATTTTTGTTACCTCTTTCACGTTCAAATGCCTTAACGGATTTAAATGAAATTTGTCGCACGCGTAGACCATGATTATGCTGAAATAGCACATAGTTTTAACCCAAAAGTGACCACATTTCCTTGAGATAAAAATCTACGTTGACGCGAACAAATCCGCTAGCAGAAGCAAGATAAAAGTTGTCTGAAGATTAAAAAGTTAGCTCCCATTCAACTTCCAATTTAATAAAGTAACATCTGTAATATTGTACTACACTGAACCAACCAGAATCACGTCGGGGTCATCAGTGCAATTTCACAACAGCCGTGTTCTAAAGCACTCCTTTATTTTAGACTACCTTTTGCCAGCACCTTTGCCTGTGTGAATGTAGGTTTTTCCATACAAAATTTGTCCTTCGTTCCATCCCTTAAGGAGATGAATTTTGGGAAATCCTCTCTTAGTGTTCGCTTACTTCATAGAAGAAAACCTTGTGTAAAATTGTACAACCCTAATCCCATTAGTTTCGGCTGTGTTTTGCAATGACAGTCAGCCAGTCAGTGAAGCTAGAACTACATTAGGCATCGTCCTAATAGAACGCGAATACGCGATCATCGCGCGAGTTAACGATGCGACCATCGCGTATTCGCGCCATGGCAAAAACTGGGTGTCGTATTGATCATCGCGCGAATTGACGACGCGAGCGAGGCTCGCTCTGCGAGTGAACGTGGTCTGGGGCAGTGGCACTGTTGATACCAACAACCATGGATGTCAGTCACGCTCAATTTTTGCTGTCGGGAAATGGTTAGATGATATCACAATAGGCGATATTTTATTTTACAATTATCGCGCGAATTTAAATTAGGACACCTATTTGAATTCAATATGTTTGATCGCGCGTTCGTACGAATAGATTTACAAACATTTTAGTCGCGCGACAGCGTCGTGCGATTGTCAGCTAGGACACCTATTCGAGTTCAATATGTTTGATCGCGCGTGCGTACGAGTAAAATTCGCGCGAACCTACGATGATCGCGCATTCGCGTTCTATTAGGACGATGCCTTAGACCAACGCACACCTGTAACACGTCTGATTTGTACGTAGAACAACGTCACGTGGCGTCGCATGGCGTTTATCTAGCTTTACAAGTCTAGTTTCCATTTAAAATTTATTTATTTATTTATTTATTTACTTCTAAAAATGTACAATATCCTTACAGGCTAAATGGACCCAATGCGATATTGCAGTTTCCTTATTTTAAATAGTGCCACTGTTTATACCGTAGCTAATTCTGTATGTTGCTATCCTAGTGAACGTACTCAAAGCACATGAGAATAAGTCGATGTCATCGGCGATGAGATTGAGAGTGCGGAGCGCGCTCGTCAGCGGCGCCTCGCGCAGCAGGTTAGTTCGCGCAATGTATGGAGACCGACGCGTCCAGATCGGCGTGTGTGGCACACATGTGAGCACTAAGCAGTGTATTTCTCCTTTAGTTTCTCCTTTTATTCATACAGATGAAAATAACAAGGTATTTATGCGATGTAAACAAACCAATAATCTATGGATAATAAATATACAATTACAATATTTATCTGGGGTGGCAGTGTAAAAGTGCTAACAATGTAAACGTCTACTCAAAAACGTTGACTGTACAAGCAAATAAAATAATGCCAAATCAACATATTTACGGTTTAGTCAGAAATCCTACAAAATGAAACAGGATTAAACAGCTTTACCACTGATTGATAGAACACAGGGACTGTTTCGAAATAAACGATTTCTAAATCTGACAAAAAGATATATTAAAAGAGGATTTCTGGAAGCCCATTGAATGTATATGTTCATGTCATTCATTCACAAGTGGGTTTTCTGTCAATAAAAGTCTGACATTCGCTCTCTCTCGCCTCCAGATAGGACTTTGAAAGACTTCAAACTAAGGGACTACATGCTATGGGCATCCCTGTAGGATATGGACCTCGGCTTAGAGCGTCACTGGGAGACGAAATCAAGGGACAGGTTGGATCAAACATAGATCGTTGATACCTCCTACAAAAGTTGCTGTAACCCCAAAACTGCAATTTTACTGGAGAGTATTTCAAAGATACTTTTTGCGATATTAACAACATTTTTCAATGAATCTTTATGAACAGTGTGCAAGTATAGTTTCTATATGGGTAAGACTTTTTTGATTTTAGTAATAGATTACATATAATTAGACACTTTTGAGTGAAAAACACAAAATCGCCCGTTTTGTGGGTTACGACAACTACGTGGGAGCCGTTGTATAAATTTATTTAGGGATTGCTAAACCAAACAATCTCCAGAATTATTAAAAAAAAACAATGATTACAGCCATATACTGCAATTACGATAGTAAATACTGGAAATTGAAAAACGTTACTACTACGTTTTGTGCTACGTTTTGTATGTTTTGCTAGTTACTTAAGAGGGCGGACATTTTCAGGTTTTTGACCGGCTTTGTTACACTTTTCAGTTGTCGAAATTGAGATGAATGGTGTGAGATTTGAAAGGCTCTAAGTCCTATATTAGTCTGCTGAAGGCTGATGATAATGACTAATCAGGCTGTTTATTCCTCTAAATTCAAATCCCTATCACTTCTCGGAAGCGAGACGCACAGAACCGTTCGTTGTGGTGCTCCTCTTCCGGCTGAAAAGATGATGATGATCACTTTTTATTTGATCGACTCAGCATCACCTACGTCCAATATTACTTGCGGTCAGTGCAACACGACTTTTTTTCCATTCTGTCCAACTCGTCACAAATTCGTGTGTAACCGTCACATCACTGACTTCCATTTTCTTTCACAACATTCTTTACGCAATCCATCTTTTAGTAATATACGTTTCATCCTTCTTCTACGCATATCAAGATAAACGATTTCCTTTCACGCAAAGTTAAATCTTTTTCTCCTTCTTTTCAAGCTTATGGTTAACTTCTTAAATTGTTTAGACCCAGTAGGTCTACGTTCGCTGCAGCATTAGTGGTACTAATTGAGTCCTTCAAAATGCGTTTGTGGGGGTATGTGGAACACACATTCAAACTTCCTCTAATATATCTCACTTTATTCAATCTCGTAACCCAGACATCCATCTAAACATCTGCAAGTACCATTTTCTTTTTTCAATATTTTTCACAGCTTAAAACCCATAGAGGAAAATCTTATGGGAACACAATAAACGCCTTATAACCCCCAAATCCAGTATACCACCACCTGCTTCCTACCTTATTCAATGTTTACATGAGACATTGGAACACGCGACCTCGTAGCTAGGGCGATCGTCCCGTCCCCGCCTGGCACGGAGATCGATTGCTCTGCCAACCGAGACCGAACGATGCACGATACAAGAATAATCTAATATAGTAGGCTTATGCACCTGCTTATTGAATATTGGGGATTAAAAACCAAAAACATACACAGTCGTCATGATATTTTGAACCTTATCTAACCAGTCTAAAGTCGGTTTTTTATTGAGCGTTCCGAATCAGGTTTGTGATCATTTAAAGCAACCCTCTGTGTTGGATTTTGATGGATATTCTGTTATGCACCTGTTTTTTTAATTGGTTTAGGGATTTGGTATAAACCAAGGGGGAGCATGAACATGAGAATGATGTTAGAGACGATGAAGATGCTTGCTTACTTGATCGAAACAATGGGCATCTGCTATATGCTGACATGACTAGACTAGCCTAAATGGTCTTTAGGCTAAGAGACGAAACAGAGCACAATCAGCTTCAGGTGCTTACATCAGTGTATCTATACTATTTAATTTTTCTGCAGCGGTTTTCCCATCCGATTATAATTTGGATGTCTTTAAGGCTAGAGTGAATAGTCTCTTCATAAACTGGGTGTGCCTCACCATTAACGATTGCGTCACTGCTTACCATCAGGTAGGATCGCAGTAAAGCACTAGTTTATATTATTTAAAAAAAAAAATTAGAACTCAGCAATGCTGATTGGGCTACAAGATAGAGTTACTAGGGCCCTGAAACGCGAAGCGACACTCCTTCTCGCTCTACTCATAGCGGAAGTAGTTATAAGATTTCCTATCAAAGCTGTGTCGAGTGAAAATACCTACAACTTTACTATAAAACCTACAAGTAGATACGGCTTGGCGGTGGCTGCGTGGTTTACACTTGCACAGATCAGGTTTACATGGGTCAAAAAGAAGGAGACCTGTTCTCAGTTCCAGCGGCCAACAGTAGACTGACATTAATGATGACGAATACTTTCTATGACATGACCATTCATCAAGAGCGAAAGCCATAAACCACGTCATAAGCGACTGCAAAGCTGAAGAAATATTTCATAATTACAAAGATTTGTTTTCATAGTTTACAATCCGTACACATCTCATTTAAAAAAACATGTTACCCCACACTAAAAACTACTGCGTTAACAAATTAACTCACATTACACACAAGACTGCCAGATCCAGAAAAAAATATAGAACGGTCATTCAAATAGTGTAACGTGTGGGAATCAAACTCATGATTCACAGCGCATCAGTCAATCGCTCTACAACTACGCCAACAGGTTAGTCCTAGGTATGTCACAAAGTAATCAGCATACAGCAGTAACATTCTTCTCCATGAATCGTCTAATCTACACCAAATCACCTACTAGAACTAATCGCAGACGATATAATTACACTATCAGCGATTGCTGACATGGTTAACAGCAGGATCGCGATGTTTATCGGCGCGTAACCGAGGGGGAACGATATTAATTTATTATCGCGATAATGTTTACTACCGTTTAGAGGGGGCTTTGTGATTCGAAGTAATCTCTTCGATTAGCGCTGTTTGTTGAATGATCGTTACGGTTGTTTTAAAAGGGGGGTTGATAGAGGTTTACCGCATGCTTTTTGTTGGTATTAAGGTTAACCGTTCACGACCTAGTTTCAAAATAAATATTGACGAAAATAAAGGGGACATAATTATGTAGAAGAAATATTTATAAAGTTTCAAAATATTATCAAATGATGCATAATATTTTGAGAACCTAGATCAGGGATGTAGCCTACGGTTTCTGGAACGTGTTCTTGAAGAAATCAGACTATCGGCAAGTATACAATATTCCCACTGCTGGGGCTTCCTCTCCGGGCCGTAATCCACCTCAGTGCTGTTTGGGCGGAGTGCTGTTTGATGAATGTCACATGTCATTGGTTCTAGGAATTTGAGGAAGACAAAAGTCATGAGGGAGTCAATTTATCGGTTTCCTCATTTTTGTCTTCATCATTTTAAGAACAATGTTAAGCATTGATTGCATTAAGGATACGGAACGATGGACATTTAAAAATGTAGGGGGTGTTTTTTTTCTGATGTTAGGAAGCGCATAATTTGAGGAAAACATTGCGTTAGTATTCTTATCCTTATATCCTGATCCTAATCAACCACTACAGTGGTATAACTACTGAATGATGATTTTTTAAGTGACTTCTCCCGCTCCAGGGCGGAATGGAAGGGCGTGACAGACTTTTACTGACTAAAATCCCCTTCTTCCTTCTTTGTCTTCGTTCCAGAGTCCCAGGGTTCACTTTCGCACAACCCCCCAGTACGTAACTACTGAATAATAATAAAAATATTACTGTAAACCAACCTGCTGTGTATGTTATTATTTATTCCCACACTATGAAAGGGGAACCGTTTTTTATTAGATTGTTAATAGGTAATCTTGTTTGATTAGTAATCAGGTAAATAGATAAACATGACCGGATAGAGTAGTGGTATCAGTTATTGCTTGTTGACATCCATGGCATATTGCTGTGCTTTGTATATGTGATTTTATTATGATGCTTTTAGAAGTAAGCGGAACAGAGAGTAAAATCCCACATATCTTCGTTGAAAAGGAAGGATCTCTGATCAGATGGGTGTTGTGTTTGATCTGGGCAATTGCTTAACCTTTCGTATGCCGTAACTAGAGACACAATTAAAAAGTTATTGTGTCTCGCGTGGATCCACGTTCCGGAAACACAACGGGTTAATAGACAATTTTGAGCTGTTATTTAGGTTTAAATCGTATGGAGAGCTTTAATTGCGCAATGCAGGATTTCGTAGTTTGGTTCTTAAGAATAGATGAAGAAAAATTATAAAAATTAAAGTGATGAAGGTTACGAGTTACGACCCTCTGCATTGAGGAATACGATGCAAAAAAGGTCTTATGTGACGCCATAGATATCGTTACATACTTATATAATGTTATTGCCTTGTTGGCCTTCTTGTTATTAATTGGGCTTAGTACCGAAAGGTTCTGTAGTGGCGACCGCATTCCACAGGATGGACCGATAACCTTTTTAGGGTTTTGGGGAATCACGATGGATGTAAGCAAAGAATCGGTCGTTGTAACGACACTTGGTGAAAGCCTATGTCCAACAGTGGACATCTTTTGGCTGAAATGAGGATGATGATGGTGATGTTGGTGTTGGCTTTCTGCCCAAAAGCGCTTGGTATTGTCGAGCATGCTGTATTCAATGCCCGAGACAAGATGTTATCGGCTTTTTATTACCTTTTGAAATATCTTAGTTCCAGTCCAGGGTTCAGGGTTTTTCAGTTGATGGCAAATTGGCAATGGGTTAGCCCTTTATTATATGCGATACTAAAATTTTAGCAATGACTTCGCACGCGTGATAGTAAGCTAACATACTTCTAAGAAATGGTCTATCGGTGTGGCCATCCAAATCCGTTCCGCTGTTTGAGCATGAATATAAAAAATATCCTATATAATTATTTAGTATGTATGTATTTAAGTATGTATTTTAATGTTAAGTATAGTACTTTGTTTTTTTTTTCTTCACCAATAATTGTTTAGCTTGTTTTGTAATGCACCATGTGCAACCCAATTTTATGTACAGTCAATCTCTTTCCATACCAGGTTGCCTGGAAGAGATCGCGGAATGCGATATGGCCGCCAATTGTATGTTCTAAATATAAGGCTCAAATGTATAATTTATTATCTTGGTGTACAATAAAGGATATATAAATAAATAAATAAATATGCACAAAACTTTTGCCTTTAAAATATTAGTGTGATAAACATAACTTGAAAAATATGGATATACTATACCTGAGCCTAAGTCTTAAGGGAATACACACTACAAGGGAATAGACTTTGTGTTATGTTTTAGTTATTTATTTTAACCATTTAACAAAACGTCTAACCCTCTTTAATTAAGCTTCTAATAAGCCACTAAACCAGAGCTAGCACCGGGAACAATAGACCCAAATCAACTACTACTCCTTCATAATGATACAATGGACGAACAATGAACCTGTAAATTAAACTATAATACCGACAAATAGAAATGACACCCCTCACTGAATGGTACCGAGTAACATCGCGACATTTTCTTTTGTCCGCTTTATTAGATATAGCTTTTGTTGTGTGAAATTGGGTGAAAAAAGGTTTTAATGGATTGATTGGAAAATAAAGGTTGAGTAACTTTCAAGTTGTTTCTATTATTAAATTTTTTTTGAAACCTCTATGGTCCGGACTAAGCGTTTCGCCTCGTCGTTTATACTGCGTACATTGAAATATGGGATCAATTTGACTGCTGCGGTCTTTCCGTCCGATTATAATTTAGTTGTCTTCAAGGCTAGAATGAATAGGTTCCTAATAAACGGGTACGCCTCACCATCACTGACTGCAACACTGCGTACCATCAGGTGGGATCCCCGTCAAGCACAAGTTTATATCAATTAAAAAAATAATTGTGACGCACCCCAGCTTTGCACGGGTGTAAGAAATATTTAAAATTCTTGGCTTTCCTCTATTATATGCATGGATTATTTACCTAAACATTCCTCATGAATTATTCTGTCTACTACTAAAAATTGCATAAAAATCCGTGCAGTACTTTTTGATTTTATCGCGTACGTACAGACAGACGCGCTAGGGGACTTTGTTCTATAGTAAGGTAAGGTTTCTAAATACTCTTTGTAATTGCTGTTCTATACTTATTGTTCTTTTGACGACACGGTTAGCGCAGAGGGTGGAGCGATGGCACGCTTGCCTAGAAGTAATCTATTCACTCTTGGCTTAAAGATTTAAGATTCACTCTTGACTAGACCCTTAGGTTGTAGCAATCTGGAAAGACTGACTCCAGCAGAGAATTTCATACCTTAACAGTATGCGTATTAAATGTATTCCCAAAACGTTTTGACTGTATCTATGGGCTGGATTTCTGCCATACGTATACCGTTGGAGCAATTTAACGCTGTGTGTGTAAAGCGGAATTAAACTGTACAGTTCTGATGCAAATTCTACGAAATGCAAACGATAGAAAACCGACCGGCTAATAGCAACTCGACGTCGATTCTCAAGACTTTGGAGCTTTGATTTGACAAGTGCATCATTGCCAATGATCTTTTTGGCACGTTTCTCAATCGGCGCTAGCGTATCAAGCTGATATTTCGTGGAACCCTCCTGAAGATGATGAGGTTTTCATGAACCATCACTACCGGTGTTACAGGTTATCAAACTTTTTGTTGTGAGAAATAAGTAACCGCATCCAATAGTTTTTTTTTTTTAATTCTAAAAATGTAATTATTAAAAAAATATATTCCCGAGCTTTTTTTGTTATAAACCAGTACTCGACTGTGATCCCATTTGATGGTAAGCAGTGATGCAATGGTAGATGGTGAGGCACACTAGTTTATTAAGAGTCTATTCACTCTAGCCTTGAAGACGCAATTTACACATTTTGACATAATATCTTTTTTTCAAAAGTCTCAAATTATAGGAGCTTTCATTAGTGGCTATTTTGGTATGTACTCATCCTTATATGCACATCCAACGATCTTGTATTATTCCAGTTATTTGTTGTACACTTAACACAATAGTTAAATAATTTTGAATTTTTCATGACGTACATATGTCATTTTAAGGATAATTTTATTAAATCTTATAGCTCAGTGCACAGTATTGTGGCCAAAATATCGTTTTGTTTATACTGTCTGATTTCTGTTTTATATTTCTTATTTCAAGATACAGCAGACGCCATAATTTATCATCGCGTGAAGACACATCAGCTAGCTTCTTTGACGCAGTATTGCGTCGTACCGTACCGCATTGTTTTATATAAGCGCTGAAAACTTGATAAGTTTTTTTTTATTATTGTTGATAGACTCGCGTTTGACCTCCATCTCACCTGATAGTAAGCGATGATGTGGTCGACGATGGAACACGCTTGCCTAGAAATAACCTATTCACTCTTGACTAACGACCCCTAAGTTGTTTCTTCAGGAAACACAGACTTCAGCAGAAAATTTCAGTTTAACAAAAAAAAAAATTGCAAAACAGTCAATATTTATAGAAAGACCATAGCAAAGAACCGTTACATAAAAAATAATGTTACGAATTATTATGCAATCATGACCAACTAAATTTAAAATAAAAGTAAACATTAACCTTAAATTTAAGCCTAATAACTTAAAGATAAACCTAAAAAGATAAACTAAAATCAACTCACGAGATCCATTGGTATATTGCTGATACTGTCAACTCTCCATTCTCCCTCAAAGCTTTTTCTATCAGCTCAGGATATGTGTACGGCGGTTTTTTTAGAGCTGGCGGCGTATCAGGAATATCCACCTTCGGCTCTTTGACCACAGGCTCATCATCAGGCACTTTGATGTTCACAAAATCGTCCAATCTGAAGTTAAGCAGCCACGCGAGGCTCGCACAATCATTGTCATCCTCTGTAGGACTTTTGGAGCATTTTCTTCGTCTCCATTTCGACCTGTCACCTGTTCTAGCCGCCATTTTGGTTGGGTACGATTGGCAGCCACGACAACACTGATGCCGTTCGAAATTCGAACGTCAGTGTGGTGTTTCGTGCCAGTCCGTGCTATCTCTGCTACGCTTCAAATCTCTTTAGGGTGCATGGAGGTGGTATATTAGTTTTATTTGAAAAAGTTTTTATTGTAAGCTCTTTTAAATTACATTTTTAATTTATGAAAATTGTTCTTTTTATTTTTATTCATGCTTAGTTCAATTCATTTTAAAACTATAAAAAAAACGTAATGTTATTGAGAACAGTACCTACTTTATGAATATTCAGTGTTTTTTGCAGTTCAGTCCAAGGATAAAAATATTGCAAAAGGCAATATTCTGCGAAAAATGTTCTGCAAAGCTATAGCTAGTGATCGGACTAATGCTTTCATTTTTTATAACGGTTGATTACCTGCATAGCTTCAGCTTCCACTAGCAGATTGGGTCAACTTATAAATTGAAAAATCAGACTCCGACAGGGAGTTCTGCTCCCTACTTGCAGCTACGAAGTATGCTCCTACATACCACATTCGCAGTGGTAAGTTCTCTTTGAGGAGTAGTTATAGTGACGTCCTCGATTTCTGACTGACACAGGTACTCCCCAGACATAGTTGTTTCAGGAGATTCCTGTTGTAGATACGGTGCGACGAAAAACACCCGGGTGTTATCATTTTGCCAATCGCCCGAAGGATACAATGGAGGCCGAGGAGGATGCGTTGTGCTCCACTTGAGCCGAATACCACCATGTTCTCCTGCAAATTAGTAATGCAAGCAAAGGAGGTCCTGGATAGCGTGAAAAAGAGAACATCTCCACGCCCCAACTGTCACAGGAGACATTGAGAGTCGCAGGGCAATTCCCGGTCGCCGTAAGTGCGGACTTGTGGACAGCGAGCAATGCATAGCCCACCGTCCCATAAAGACCAGGCCCGAGTTGAGAGCGTGTTGTGTTCCATGCACCTCGGCCGGTCGGCCATATTCGGGAGCACTCGTGCTGGCCAACCAAAGATGAAGCCAATGAAGGTTGGGAAACGTAACTTTGAAGCGACGCACCTTGGTCGGTCGAGAGTATTTTAAAAGTTTTATTTTTGAACCCTAGCTTAGTAAGAAGTCCTAAGAAATGGTGCTGGTGTTTGAACGCGTATAAATGTTCAGAAAACTTATCTTTACAGTAATCTACGATATTCGATGCAATATTTGTTCTGTCCCCAACCGCCGCGCGAACTTTGTTTACAATATCTTTTGTTAGAACATTGTTATTTTTTCGCGCGATTCGCTTTTGTTTGCGAACACAAAACGACAAATGTTTGTAGAAGATTAGGTTTTATTTGTATCTGATTTAGGTTCGATAATGGCGTGTTAATTTGTTGAGATAGCTGACTGCACAAGTGTCTTTGAGGATTATTTTGTTTGTGTTGATTTTACGTGCTTATTCGTTCTAATTTTCGACATTTCATTGGGTAAAGTTTGTTTTTCATCAGGCTTTTAAGTTAGTATGTGAATAAATTAAAATAAAATGTATTTTGTTTGCCTAAAGGCTCAGCAATTTCAAATGGTTGAAGTTTTCTAATTTAAATAAAAATCATGAATGTAAAATACAAAAATATTCTCTTTGATCCTACAGGGTTAATTTAAATCAAACGGAACGCCAAAGAGTGGCCATCTATAGTAATATGATTTTACACCATGTACTGAAAAACAGCCGACCTGACCTGACCTGCATCGTTCAATTAATTGAACAAAGTTTACCCGGTCCAGAATGAAGCACAAAAGCTGATTAAAGCAATTAAGTGCTCGTCACAAAACATCGTATATCTCACAGATAAAAACTTTTTTTTACTAAGGAAATAATTTAAAGAATATTCTTTTCACTTATTCGAAAACCTGTTCTTACCCTTTACCGCTTTTAGGCAATTTATTGTTTTTTGCACTAGTGCAGAAAAGTGTGCCAGCAAGCTCCATCCACAATTTTCTACATTGATCGTAGCAGGCTGAACATCAAGCAGCTAAACGCCACCAACACCGAAAAGAAACCTGGAACCAATTCACAAAACTTAGTACAGCGCTTACAGGTAAGCTAGTTTGTTCCATTAGGTATGTTGTTTTTTTTTTTACAAATTTCACCTCGTTTGCATGGACAAATTATCTCCATTTGTATCAAAACTAACCATTGCTACTATTACTTCATAACTTTTTTTGCAGTAGGTATTGTGAATATTGTACTTTCGCTGAGGCAAACGCTAGTGGAAGCTAGTACGTAGCCTTTTTAGGATTCCGTAGCTAAATGGCAAAAAACGGAACCCTTATGGATTCGTTATATCTGTCTGTCTGTGCGTCCGTATGTCACAGCTACTTTTTTTCCGAAACTATAAGAACTATACTGTTGAAACTTTGTAAGTAGATGTATTCTGTGAACTGAACTGAATAGTTTGCGCTAGAGACACTTCCAAAGTGGTGAAATGTGTCCTGTAACTTCTAAAATAAGAGAATGATAAAACTAAAAAAAATATATGATGTACATTACCATGCAAACCTCCACCAAAAATTGGTTTGAGAGAGATCTAGTAAGTAGTTTTTTTTTTAAACGTCATAAATCTAAAAAAATACACTATTATTTAAAATCGATCAAAGTTACAACGTACTACAAGTACTTTTATATTATGTTACTTGCTGCTACGGAACCATTCATGGGCGAGTCCGATTCGCACTTGGCCGCTTTTTTTTTTAGTTTCGGAAATAATCAAAAAACTTCTTTCACTTTAGATAGAGCCACAAGGAGTATCAGCATTTTACTGACTAACCCGTTTTTCTTCAGTAACCTAGCTGGGTAACCTTCCATAAAACCGTGCACTGAAAATCAACCATCCCGAACTGCGTCATTCAATTAGCTGAATAAAAGTTTGCTCTCCAATCCGGACAAAAGCTAAGTAAGGTGTACAGTGCTCGTCACAATACACCCTTTGCGCCCCAGTCAGCAGATAACAGCACAATATTAAATTATCACCGTGCACATCGCTTTTCAACCCGTCCCGTGCGCACACATTTTAAATTCAATTACTTTTTCCAATTTACACGGGGTGCCACGGATTTCTCCCAATAAGTGAAGCCGGATTGATTTGTTACATGTGTGATGTGTGAGGTTTTGTTTTTCATTTCATTATTGCTGGGTTTTGGGGAATACTGGGGAAACGGTTGTTGTGTTTGATGAGTTTTGTTGCTGAGTGAATTGGTTTTTTTTTCGGTGGTGTTTATTGGCAGCCAAGTGTGGCTGCGAGGTTATTCTAAAGAGTTACTGCGAACAAACGTAAAGGGCAACTAAAAGAACAGAGGTGGATTTAAGACAGTAGGTCACCGACACTCCCTGTTGCTACACCTAGAGCGGGAGGAGTTATTTGATTAGAAGATATCGACAAAGAAAGGAAACTAATTACGTTGGCTGCTTTGGAAGTCTGAGAAACCAAATAATAGATTTAAATTGCGCTGTTGCAAAAAATACTCAATATTTTAATTTTATTTTATTTATATGGGACAAAAAACAGTTACACAATACAGAAACAATCAATTTACAGTAGTTTTATCAGAGAAGTAAAAAAGTATAACCCACACCATTGCCCATGAAATAACAGTGGTATTTTGCCTTTCCGAATAAAAAACATGGTCTATCCGTGTACTAAGTTTCGTCGAAATCCGTTCAGACGTTCGAGCGTGAAGAAATAACAAATATACATAAACACACTTCACAAACTTTTGCTTTCATAACATTAGTGTGATGTTTCTCAAAAAGTATAATTTTGAAGTACCAAACCTTTACTTATTTTTCATAAACTACATCAATATTTAGCAACAAAGTTTTCTTAGTCCTAAGCTAAATACATGATATTTCAATTAACCCCCGCATAAAATACACCACGAATTAAATCTTCATTATTATCGCCAACAGTTTCTGTGTCTTCAACTTTGCCCAAATCCGAAGGGTCCCGGGGTCCTTCAGTACAAACAGGGCCCTTTTCTTAAGATGCCCTTGAACCAGTTATACCCCTTTGTTTGACAAACGCCTGTGGGCTAACAATGCTGTAGGGACCAGCTGTGACCAGCATCAGGGCTTAGAATAAAAGAATCTTAATGGATAAACTTTGTTATTTTGTTGGAATGAGAAAAAGTTTGAAGCTGCTTATTATAAATTTGCTATGTGGGCTTTGCTGTGAATTAAATTGAAGTTGTAGGAATGTGTTTTTATTTCAGAAAAATACTCAATTAAGCAAGTGCTTAATTAAGCAGTGTTGTACAGACAAATGAAAATCTTTGAAATGAATCTCGTTGCTTTGAAAAATTGGTCAATAATGAAACAATTACATGGAACTAACAGTTGTGACTGACGTAGTCCTACCCGAGAACAATTCGTAAAAAAAAAACTAAAGAACCTGAAAGCAGCACCACCTACTTACTAATTATATTTTCAAACCATCCAAAGACACTCAATTAAAATCTGTCAAGCTGTTTAGGTGGAGTTAGATGACAAACACAGAAGAGCTAATTATAAATAAAGATGTATGAAAAAGTGTGCGTACAGTTAAGAATTAGAATTCCCTTCCTGAGTCCGTGTTCCCTGATAACAAGGCAAGCGTGCCTCTTCGTCGACCACATCATCGCTTTCCATAAGCTGACATAGTGGTCAAACGCAAGCCCAGATATCAATAACAAAAAAAAAAAACCATTGATAACAAACTTTCTGTAGCTACACACAGCCATTAGCCTAAAAATTACATGTCAGCTACGTAGTTGACAAAAGACTTAAATAAACATTCCGGAAAATCGGAAAGCAAAATATACGGAAGTAATCGAACAAAACAAGACTGACTGTGATTTAATTCAACACAGACGCTTCTAAAAACACAGACCGCACAATTTAATTTATATTACAAAACGATTTTACCATACGAAACTAATTTGTATCCAATTAGAAAAATAATTAGATACAAACGCGGCATCGAAGCGGGTATACGTCGGTGTAGGAAAAATAAAACGTTCGTGCAAACTGAGTGAGATCCGATTTAATTCGATTACGAGTTTCGCATTGAAACGTTTCGAATCGAATAGATTTCTAAGTGTTTCGATTTAATTGAAGCCCATGCTGTTCTCGTATCCGAATGCAATTATTTACCATTTACCGGCCGATGCCCGCAAAGTTATAACCAATGGTGCTTCCTTTAGACGATTTATTATGATCTCATTAGTTGGGCGAGTTACTTGTGCCTGTTTAGCTATTGGTCGAGAAGATATAAAAATTGTGTGTTTTTCTATGTTTTAAATGATAAAATCGTATGAATGGTTTACAGGTCAGTTGCCTATTTTTTAGTAGATATAAACTAGTGCTTGACTGCGATCCCACTTGATGTTAAGCAGTGATGCAATCTTTGATGGTTGTTGTTACCTATTTGACTAACTGTAAAGTTTTCAGAGAAAATGGCAAAACTTAGGTGACATATTGTTGCCCTAGTGCTTGAATGGCAAACCGACCAGTTTGAGCAAAATTGACTTTTTTATTTCAAAGCATAATCATTAATCTCTAGTGTTTATTAATTTTAATTATTATTCAGATACATACATATAAAGAAATACCAGTCCATAAATTTCTTAAAAAACAGTCTCCCGTAAAAAGTCACTGGTGTTTGGCCACTCAAGTACTAGGGTGGCAATATATCTTGTAATAGTTTACGTTCGAGAAACTGATGGAAATATATTAAGGCAAGAATAACTAATCATCATCTCCCTAACCTTTTTTCTAACAAGCTTGGGGTTGGCTTCCAGTCTAACTGGCTGCGGCTACATATGTGTTTTACATAGAACGACTACCTATGAAACCTTCACACTCCAGTTACTACGCAACACGATACTCCTTGGATAGACTGAAGGTCTGACTTTCTGGCAACTGACTACCTGTAATGACATTCAAATATCTACGAATGACAACTGGGACCGACGGCTTTACGTACTTTCCGAGATACGGGGTCCCAGCATGTCGTAGTTAAACTTAGAAAAGTAAAGTACATATGAATTGAAAAATTCTTATCGATACTCGTACTTGCCCGGTTTTAAACCTGTAACCTCATGTAATGACTGTCAAAGTTCTGAAAATGAAAACCGGTATCAAAAGCTTTACGTGCTTTCCGAGACACGGGGTGTCAGTAATGTTAAGACATTACTTAAACTAAGAAAACCAGAGAGATAAACTTAGAAAAGTAAATATAAATTGAAAAAATCATATTCAACCACCACCATTCACCAACCATGATTCCACCAATATTTAAGGGTGCTTGAGAGATGGGTTTCTTAACTACTGATGGCCTACGTGATGACCCTCAGGAAATTTATTCAAGAATAACTAATTAATACTTCCAAATTCACTCTACTATAGATATCACTAACCGTAAACAGTACAGTTAAACCAATGAGTTAATGTTACGATGATAAGGATAACAGCAAACATGTCAATTGTAATTGGTAATGCGTAATCTGCTAATTAGGAATCGATCGGCAATTTAATACCCTCCAATACTGCAGCAGCAATAATAATGAGCAGGACACATTGCTCGCAGAACAGATGGCCGTTGGGGCTGAAAGTTTCTGGAGCAGCGACCGCGTACCGGGAAACATAGCGCTGGAAGGCCTTCTACAAGGTGGACCGATGACATGGTGAAGGTTGCGGGAATCCGATGGATGCGGGACGTGCAGGATCGATCATTGTGGCGATACCTGGGGAAGGCCTATGTCCAACAGAGGATGTCTATCGGCTGAAATGATGATGATGATGATGATGACTGCAGCATTCACAGATCTATGAAAACAAAGGTATCGAATGCGTTGTGGTTTTTATTCAACCATTAATTTTGTATTAATTGGTGGTAAAAACGCAATATACGATAATTATTTCTAATAATTAGTGAAAATTTCAGCATATATATTTTTACTGCTGATGAAAAACAAGAGTTATTCATGAAAATGACCTATTTTCATGAATATATCAAGTATCTTTTATGTTTCAAATTTTTTACCGAATATTTCCAAGCTAACTTATACTAGGTGGAATTTCTAAGCAGACCTGGCGACGGACGATCATCGCAGAGGCGAAGCTCAAGACCTAACGGTTTTTTTTTACATCCCCCGTTCTTGAGCGGAGCGGGAGAGCGTGTCAGACTTTTACTGACTAAAAACCTACTCCTTTTCCTTTTTGCCTTCGTCCCACGGCTCCGGGTCTCACTATCATACTGCCTGCGACCCCAGTAGGCTTCGACCCTTCGATTGATTAGTTTGGAAACTAATATTATTTTTTGTAATTTGAAAGACACAATAGCATTGTATAATGTAGAAGCACTTTTTTCTTTGTAAATGTGAAGTACCATGGAGCATTTTTATTAGGTTACAATTTATTTTTATTTAATTTTTTGACATTACGAGCATGGCATGGAAATAAATGCTTGGACCCTTCTGGGCTCATACGGTTTGCTGACATCTCCTTGAAACGCGCGTGGAACTATACACGTCGTCGACGACTTAGGAAGACCGAACGGGTTGGCGTTGCACTGTGGAAGCCCTCTTCTCCGTCTGGGAAACATTGGAAGTTCAGTTAAGTAAGTCAAGCATACTGACAAACATACTAAAAGAGAACTGGTAGGACTGAAGGTGGATCGATGACCTGGTGAGGGTTGCGGGAATCTGATGGATGCGAGACGCACAGGAACGTTCACTATGGTGACACTTGGGAGAGGCCTATGTCCAACAGTGGACGTCTTTTGACTGAAATGATGAATATGAAACCAAATAAAACTCTTCTTGTAATAGTAGATACTCAAAAGTTACATTTGAATGATTAAAATAATCTTCTATTTATAACTTTGACAAATATTTATGGAAACGTTCATCGTGTTTATCACTGTTACGTTTATAACTTCATTTGCAGGTTGTAGCAAAACATGTATATTTCCGTCAAGCACCGAAATTGGCAATTGATGTCGCATCATTAGCGGGTCTCCCGTCTCGCATGATATCACGGTGTAATGTACCTGTACGAACTTGCGAGTGCGTTCCCTATCAATCTACCCATGATGATTGACGCTCCAGTAACTAGAGCTGTGGTTCCCAAACTTTTTTGACCTGGGATCACTTCAGATTATTTTTTATTAGCAGAAGTTTTTTATTAGATGTTGGTCCTGTTTACAGTAAAGTATATAAACTACACTAAATATTATAAAGAGGTATTTTTTTTTTGTTTGTATTTAGATTTTTTTGTTTGTAGCAAAGGAACAGAGAGTGCGTCTGTGTTTACGCACAGCACTATAATATCTCCTACTTAGCTAATCTCTATTGAAATTGTCCACCGAGATAAAATTCGATCAGGAGATACATAAACCAAGTAACTTTTTCATGCACTTCCAATAAATCATAAAATAACTAACTTTTTTACTCGGGAAACAAAACCAACTTGTGGCGTTACTGGTCGTTTTTTTTTCATGTGAACGAAGCACAAGACGGTTCCAGTACTCATTGCCGTCGAGTGGCTTTAGATTGCAGGAATCCATTAGAAGCAGATACTGTGAATTAATAGCGAATGGTCCTCACTCAGTATACACTTCGATACAGTTTCAATGAGTTCCTTATTATGGTGTAACATTGGGGGTTTATTCTTTCCTTAAATATTTTTTAAGAAAAGTCGGTGATAAGTTTTTTTTTGTTTTTTTTTTATTATGGAAGTAGCTCAAAAACCGAGAACATTAGAAGGAATGGGAGGTCTTTGCCTAGCAGTGGGACAGTATTGGCTAGATATAATAATAATAATTATGGATAGGCTCGCATTTGATCACAATCTCACCTCGTTGTCCGACCGTCCGGTAACTGTCCGGACCGATCCCAATTCCTCGATGGCGCGCACTGTTCCCGCGCGCCTCAAAGAGTTGTCAGCAATAGCAGGGGCCCAGCCGGGTCGAAGCCTACTGGGGCCAGGATTATCAGAAAAGGAAGCTCGGCACCGGTACAAAAGGCAGTACCGGTACGAAAGGCAAGAAAGAACGGGATGGGTTTTTTAGTCAGTAACAGTCTGACACTATCTCCCGCTCCACCCAAGGGCAGGATGTCATTTGAATGATTTTTTCTCACCAGAAATATTCACTCTTTACTTAACCCCTCGAGCGCCAGAGTTTAATGACCCGGAAAATTGCCGTGTTTACGTAAATCACCAATAAAAAAAATAAAAAAAAATATTTTTTTGGTTTTTTCTAGGAAAAACAAATAATATAATAAATATGGAATAATATAATATAGAAACTAAAATTTTCGGCCAAATAAGTTTCGTACAGACGTGTGTACAAAATGAAAACTAAGCGTTTTTCAAGGTCTTCAAGTTGTACAGACGTATGTACAATCGGCGCTCGAGGGGAGACCTAGGTTGTAGCTATCAAGAAACACAGACTCCAGAAGGGAATTCCACTCCTTAGCTGTACGCATAATGAATGTATTCCCAAAACGCTTTGAACATATGGGTGAGATGTCTTTAATACGGAGAGTTTTTCTGAGTTGGCATTTGAATGTTTCAAGATGTTTTTCAGTGCTGAAAGGAAATCGAACTGGATTTATTGGTCATTCACGGTGACAGGTATGCTGATTTTAACTTCTTTTTAGGGTTTCGTACCTCAAAAGGAAAAACTGAACTCTTATAGGATCACTTTGTTTTCCGTCCGTCTGTCTGTCTTACTGTGTATCTGTCCGTCTGTCAGTCAGTCCGTCTGTCTGTCTGTCTGTGTGTCTGTCCGTCTGTCTGTCTATCTCCCTTTATCTCGAGAACGCGTCGAGGTATCGAGTTAAAATTAAAACCTTAGTCTGCGGACTCTTGAAGCTGTAAAAAAATCAAACTTGTAAATTAATGAGAAAAAAGGATACTTTGGTTTAAGTGGCGAAAAAATAAAAATTCATAAGGTACTTCCCGTTGACCTAGAATTCTAAAATTTGGCATAAAACAAGGTGTGTAGGAACAAATCTGAAAACTGTAAAGTTTTTAGTTCACAATTTTTTTTTTTCGCGATTCGCAAAAATTTTCTTAGACCCCATTCCGGAATTGAATTATTAACATAGGTAAGTTTGTACTGAACTCAGGCCGCGAGTCCGACTTGCACATGCCCAATTTTTTTTTTGTATCTATGGTCTCAAACTATTCTTTTTTTCTGACCAGGATTTGACAACCTGAAGAGCGCTGTTATCGGCGTCGTATAAATCCTTATGCCTTGATCACACGTACCGAGTAAATGGGCGAGAGAGTGCTCTCGGCCGAGTACTCGGTACGTGTGAACACAACGCCGAGTGCTCGCCCGAGCGCTTATCTCTACAACTCGCTTACATCACTGTCTTGGTCGAGCAACATTTTACTGTCTCGCCCTTTTACTCGGTACGAGTGATCAAGGCATTAAAGTGCTGATGGTTTATTTATTTAGTCTATACTAATATTATAAAGAGGGAAAATTTGTATTTTTGTGTGTGTGTTTGTAATGAATGAAATCAAAAACTACTGTGCCGATTTTAAAAATTCTTTCACCATTGGAACGCTACATTCACCCTGAGTAACATACGTTATATTTAAAACCGGTGCAAAGCCGGGACAGGCCGCTAGTTATAATACTTTATTGTACACCAGTATAATAAACAGTACAATTGAGCCTTAAACCAGTGATCGTGCAGGATGGGCTGCATGGCAGGTGACTCATTTCCTGTGCAGTAGCTCTACAATGGTACTGTGTTAGAGATGGGTCGAGGAAAACCCGTTTGACCAAATTATTTTGCCGAAGCCAACATGGGTTCGCAGTCGGCTAAGAGATTTCCAGATTGGCTCCTGCAGTTCGCGTCCAGGAGGGAGATGTACAGATGGCATGATGAAGTGTGGAGGAGTTGGGTGTCGCTGTTTCCACAGCGTGCCTCTCTCGTCCTCTGCGCTGTCTTTCGAAGAAGTCGTAAATTGCATAAAAATTTACGGCATAGTCGTGCAGGTTGATCAGTTGATGTTTTTGCAGGGGGCTGTATATTTTTTTAGGTATTTATATTCTTTGACTATCATGAATTTTACTGCACTCAATTTTAGTTTTGGAGTAGGTAAAACGAACTGCAAACACGAGACAGGCACGTGGACTTGGCAAAATGTCTTCGTTGCTTACTCGCTTGCATAGAATTTAACGCGCTGAACATAACCGATCACAGCGCGAGAACTCCCGAGTGCAGTTTCGGTTTCAGTCGTAGTTTCGGCAGGTCGACGGTGGTTTCGGGGGGACTCGTTTGTTTTCCGAAACTCGACCGAAACCCAAACCGAACATTCGTTCGCACACTATTTATTTATATTATGCTTAACTGTGTTCATTGTGATATCTGTGTGAGTATGAAGTTCCGATGGCCATTTCTGATCTTCTTCACCAGTTCCACTTCATCAAAAGTCACTTTTTGACTGTAAATGCTTAAGTCCGCTGTTTTGATTATAGCAATGTTGACATCACATATTATGTACTTCTTCTTTACTTAACTATGTTGCACAAATAAAAATATCTGAATCTAAAAGTCTTAGCCACACAGCACTTTCTTTTTATGATATAAACCAGTATTTGACTGCGATCTCACCTGATGGTAAGCAGTGATACAATCGTTGATGGTGAGGTTAAAAACTAGTGCTAGTTTATTAAGAGCCTATTCACTCTTGCCTTGAAGGCACCTAAATTATATTTGGACAGAAAGACCGCCTGCTGCGGCAAATTGTTCCAGTCCTTCGATGTACAATTCGTTCCAAATAAGAATATGATAGCCAATAGCCTCGATCTGTCAATGGTTGGGGTGTAAAAACCCACCCCGTTCCTTCAAGCTTTCATACCGGGGCTTTCGAAACTAACCCTGGCCCCGGTAGGCTTCGACCCAGCTGCCCAGCTGGGCCCTACCGGGCCCTACTGGCCCTACCGGGGCCAGGGTTGGTTTCCCTGCTGTTGCTGACAACTCCTTGAGGCGCGCGGGAACAGTGCAGGCCGTCGACGACTTGGACTCGGTCCCGATAGTTACCGGACGGTCGGACAGCGAGCTACCCATAGCTCGCCGTCCGCAAGCCCGCGTCTACGATGGCCGGAAATCGGGATCGGAATCCCGGCGACGGCGAGAGCGGCGTTGCCTGATGCGGTCGGCCTCCTCCTTTGCTAGCATTACTGCTTCGCAGAAGGAGGCGACCACCTGCCACTCCTCCTCGCTCCGGACCATGGCCTGAACCAAGGTCCGGCGCGAGAGGTCTTCGCCACCGATCGCTCCCACGAAGGCACGGCGATGCTCCGCCCAAGTAGGGTACACCTCGACTGTGTGCTCCACCGTATCTTCCGGGCGTTCCGCACAGTGGCAACACCCGGACGTCACTTCCGCACGAATCCGGTACAGGAACCTCTCGAACTTGCCATGTCCGGTGAGGACCTGCGTCATGTGGAAGGTAAGGACGCCGTGAGGTCTTTCCAGCCACGCCTCAAAAGGGGGACTTCTCGCCTTAGAAGGGAATTACCGCCATAATGATATCTATACGAGTATGAAGTTCCGTTGACGATTTCTGATATTTTTCATCAGTTCTACTTCATCAAATCTTACTTTTTGACTGTAAATGCCTAAGTCCTCGATGAAAATACCAAAATAACTATATGGTTGTCTATAATATTTGAGATGTTCCCACGGTTCCTCATGGATTCTATCACCAGAATTGGATTTTGGAAAAAATGGGACCAATCTGAAAGCATATCCTTTAAAGGTAATAATCTAAGGTAAAAAAAAAAATGCAAATCGGTCCTTAAACGATGGAATTCTGAGGTAACAAACATAAAAAAGTACAAGCGAATTGATAACATCCTCCTTTTTTTGGATGTCGGTTAAAAATAGTAGGCTTTAACAATCCAAGGCATTTAATCCAGCATTATTATTGAAGAAAAACTTACTCAGAACTTTAAAGGCACTTCAATTAAAATTCAATTTTCTGTACAATTAGCATAATGAATTACAGCGCACAAAGTGGACTGGTCCTTTGCAGGAAGACGCGGAGTGCATCTTAATTCGATTGACCGGACGCCATTACGCAGTTGCTGAGTCGAGCAACTGTTGCCCCACTGTTGTGAGGTAACAGGAAATCCCCTTCTAATAGTTTTGTTAGAAGGCAAAGTTTGTTTATTACCTACTTGTAGTGTGCCGTAGTGGTTAACTTTGTTAAAAGTAGGTCGCTATTGAAAACATCTCTGGCTTGATATGAGTCGTTCTTTTTTATTTTTTAGGCTTGAGTTTACTGTCTTCCTAACAGTAAACTTGCCTCGATGTAACTTGAATAGGTAAGTCAACTTACAGCCATCAGGAAACACTGACTTCGGCAGAGAATTCCACTCTTTACAAATACTCACAACAAAAGTATTCTGAACTAGCTTTTGCCCATGGCGTCGCTCGCGTACATAAAATAAAGCCTATACTGAGGAATAAAGCAGCTTTTTATCAGTGAAAAAAATTTTTGCAGTCGGACCAGTACTTTCAGAATTCAGAGACTCCTATAAACTAGTCCAATTGCTAAAATTTTTCAACAATAGAAAGCTGCTTTATTACTGAGAATAAATTTTGTTGAAAAAATTTTAGCAATCGGATCAGAAGGTACTTTCAGAGATTACCTCCTACAAACAAAAAAATATAAAAACAAAAAAAAAGAAACTTTACCTCTTTATAATATCAGTGTAGATTTCTGAAGAAAAAGTACTGTTATTGGTATCAATAGAGGATATTTATGTAAGCGGACGAAGCCTCGGACTAAAGCTAGTCTTTAACAGATAGACCTACAATCCAAGCTTAATGGTCGTATCGTCAGTAACGCTACCTACACCACAGGCTGCGAAGTGTAAGCAATTTGGTACTCACCGGACATGGTTCGTTCGGGAGATTCCTGCACTCGATTCATGCGGAAGTGACGCCCGGGTGTCGCCACTGTGCGGAACGCCCGGAGGACACGGTGGAGCACACAGTCGAGGTGTGCCCTGCTTGGGCGGAACATCGCCGTGCCCTCGTGGGGGCGATCGGCGGCGGAGACCTCTCGCGCCGGGCCCTGGTTGAGGCCATGGTCCGGAGCGAGGAGGAGTGGCAGGCGGTCGCCGACTTCTGCGAAGCAGTAATGCTCGCAAAGGAGGAGGCCGAACGCATCAGGCAACGGCGTTATCGCCGCCGCCGTCGCCGGGATTCTGATCCCGATTTCCGGCCAACGTAGACGCGGGCTTGCGGACAGTGAGCAATGGGTAGCTCGCTGTCCGGCCGTCCGGTAACTGTCCGGACCAAGCCCAAGTCGTCGACGGCGCGCGCTGTTCCCGCGCGCCTCAAGGAGTTGTCAGCAACAGCAGGGACCCAGCCGGGTCGAAGCCTACTGGGGCCAGGGTTATCCGAAAGGGCGCTCGAGCCCCGGTATGAAGGCTAGAAGGAACGGGGTGGGTCTTTTAGTCAGTAAGAGTCTGACACTATCTCCCGCTCCGCCCAAGGGCGGGGGATGTCAATGCATGATTTTTTCCCACCATAAAAAAAAAAAAAAAAAAAAAAAGTGTAAGCAATTTAACGGAATGCGATCCGTCGCAAGTGGATTCAATTATATAGCTATTGCATCTGTGAAGCAGAACCCTGACGTATAGTGTGGTCGGAATTAGTGGTTCGCAAGCCTATTGTGGACTGCTGCATATATGGATCCCTGCTAATATAATGGGACATGATACGGCTGGGCTCTAGGTGGACACAATTAAATTAACTGGGAAGGTGTAGACAATAATATTTGTTTCTCGACTTGGTGTAGACTTAGTACTACTACTGTACCTACCCATCAAAATAGTGGTGTTAAAAGTTGGATGGCTATGTGGATGGGTTTGTCTGTCTGTCTGTGGCATTGCAGGTCATCAAAGGGTCCCGCTTGGGCGGAGCATCACCGTGCCCTCGTGGGGGCGATCGGCAGCGGAGACCTCTCGCGCCAGGCCTTGGTTGAGGCCATGGTCCGGAGCGAGGAGGAGTGGCAGGCGGTCGCCGACTTCTGCGAAGCAGTAATGCTCGCAAAGGAGGAGGCCGAACGCATCCGGCAACGGCGTTATCGCCGCCGCCGCCGGCGCCGGGATATTGATCCCGATTTTCGGCCACCGTAGGCGCGGGCTTGCGGACAGTGAGCAATGGGTAGCTCGCTGTCCGGCCGTCCGGTAACTGTCCGAACCAAGCCCAAGTCGTTGACGGCGCGCACTGTTCCCGCGCGCCTCAAGGAGTTGTC
Source organism: Mythimna ferrago (assembly GCA_910589285.2). Classification (NCBI taxonomy): domain Eukaryota; kingdom Metazoa; phylum Arthropoda; class Insecta; order Lepidoptera; family Noctuidae; genus Mythimna; species Mythimna ferrago. The sequence goes on from OU342682.1 coordinate 2,817,045, forward strand.
AGCAACAGCAGGGGCCCAGCCGGGTCGAAGCCTACTGGGGCCAGGGTTATCCGAAAGGACGCTCGAGCCCCGGTATGAAGGCTTGAAGGAACGGGATGGGTTTTTTAGTCAGTAAGAGTCTGACACTATCTCCCGCTCCGCCCAAGAGCGGGGGTTGTCATAGGATGATTTTTCCCATCGGAAAAAAAAGGTCATCAAGGGGTTAAGCGATTTTGAGGCGGTTTTTTTTATGAAAGTTAGTTGTCTAGCGATGGTTCTTAAACATTTTCGATCTAAACAGGTTCAGTTTTTAATGAACCACCGATTTCTTGTGGCCAAGTGGGGTTTTAAATGAAAGTGTAGAGGAAAATTGATATTACGAATTGGTCGGTGGTATTTTTTATAATTTAAGTTTAGTTTTTTTTTTTCTAGTAGTTTGACCGCTATGTGGATGGGTCTTCAAAATCATCAAAATCCTCCAACAAGATCCCCCTCTCTTGTACTAAAACCATACCAGTGTCCTTCAGTTGCTCTTTGCGTTCTAGGACCTTGGATCCACAAGCCCGTGTCCTCCGGGCGGTCCGCACAATGGTGATATCCGGGCAAATTTTCCCGCTTGAATCCAAAATCCAACAGGAACCTCCCGAATTTGCCGTATCCGGTGAGAACTTGCGTCATGTGAAAGGTCTCTAAAAACGACTCCGTAAAATTTCTTCAGCCACTCCTCAAAGAGTGGACTTACCGCCATGATTGTGGCGTACACACTACTGGGTTGCGATAGTCGCTGTCTCCATACCGCTATGAGATCTCACCGAAAGGCTGTCCGCCATGCCACGATTTATTGCCAAAGCGGATATTTATTTCATCTCGCCAAATGTGAATTTCAACAGTACACTTCTATAACTTCTACGCTAATATAAAAAAGAGGTGAAGGTTGTTTTTTTTTTTGTTTTTTTGTTTTTTTGTTTGTAGGAGGTAATTTCTGAAAGTACTGCTCCGATTGCTAAATTTTTTTCGCCGATAGAAAGCTGTTTTATTTTTGAGTGACATAGGTTATATTTTACGCAGGCGAAGCCACTGGCAAAAATTAGTTGTTTAAATACCTAATTCTCAATATTACACATTGATTTTGTAGGTTAGTGTGTCACCAACATACGTTGAGAGGTTAAGCATTGATATCAGATGTAGATCCCAAGCCGGCGCAATTCAATTATAGGTAGGTATCGATGCTTCCAGCGATAGGTAGACGGGTAGGAGCGAGGTACTCAACGCTGAAATGCAGCGAGTGTTGACAGAATTAGCACTGCATCGGAGATAGGCAAGTGAACACGGTTTGAGATAGAGGTAATATATAATATGTCAAAGTTAACACAGTTCTATAGTGTTTGATACAATAATGAAACGTGTTTTTATTAGATTTCATGGTTTTAGTCCAGGGCCTCAAGTCTGCTATTACAATAGTGTCAGAATGTTCTATCATTGATTTCATAATTGTTGATTTTGGCAAGTTTTGGTAATCTACTAATATAATGGCATCATTATGACTTTCCAATGGTCAACCACTGACACTCCGTTGAAAGAAATGGCATAGAATGGTAATCTTGTACACAATGATAAATGAATGTCTGACGTAAGCGGTAGTCTGCTAAAATTTTGACAGTTCCTTTAATCATTGTCCTACCATTAGAACGTCATTGCGCAGTCAGTGATTTTATTAAGCTCGATATTGTTATTTTACCACAATTCTATTACGAGACCATTGACTGATCAATGATCGATCATTATGAATTAGCAGATTATGAACTTTTAGCAAAATGATAATGGGATCGTGTTGGAATGACAAATTTATAAAAATAGCAGACTTAGGCTCCAGGATCCATTTTTACACTTGATTAATATCAAGTTAATTATCCGTGAGTAGCTTCATTTTTATGAGACGCCCAACAATTTCCTGTACAAAACTCTCGATTGTGGTAGCTAACAGAGGTAGTAGGAATAGAATATGTCGATTTGATGATTATCAAAAAATCATTACCAACTGATTTTTTTTTTAATTAAAACTCAAGATAATATTCTAAATTATTCGAAAAAGTATGTCTACAAAATTTATGGTTTCATCAAAGAGTCCCCTCATTCCAACATGTATTGATAACGAGGTCAACATAAATGTTGACTAACCAGCTGATTTTTCTTTTTCAACTTAGTTTATATTTAAAAATGGTCTTGTGGTATTAATGGTCAATTTCTGAGCGTAGGATCGGGATAACGTACCACGTAATTTATACAGGGTTATTTTTAAAACAATAACAACCAGGCAGAGCTGTATTACTAACATCATAAACAACAAGTTTTGTTCTGTGACTTTTTACAAAACATAATTAGTTTACCAAAAATAAACCTTCAAGATTTCATTGTTCTATCTAACACATTTCAACTCTGTATTTTGCTATACCTACCTACGTCGTTATGACGCGACGCAAGCGCATCAAGCACCCCGCCACCCGATCCACGCTCCTCTCCGCTATTGTACTATCGTTTGCTTCGTATAGACTTCGTAATATTTAAAACATTCAATTTAAAGATTTTTATTTTTGTATGAAAATCTGATGAACTTAAAAGTCAGAACAAAAGTTATTGTTTATGATGTAAGTTACATAGTTCTGAGAGGTTGCCAATGTTCCACAAAAAACCCTGTATAATATTTAAATTGAATTATATTGTATTGTGTGGCTAGCCCGTTGCTATGACCACATTTCTGAGTATATGTAGTCTAATTTCAGTATTACAGCAATCAAATTAGAGTTGTCGTCCAGTGAGTAGGCGACAGCGTGACGTCCCCATCGCCACCAGTTGGCAAGTTATATGTCTTCTCGTGGTCACTTGCTGACAACTCGTCCTGCAGCCAGCTTAATTAGTTTCTGGCCTGTGTTGAATATACTGGGACAGCTTTTTGCTAATTTTTTTCGAGTAAAGTTTAGTGGCTGTTTGTAATCGACTTAGAGGTGACTGTTATCAATTCGGATGTTTCTATATTTTTTTACGTGTGTTCGGGTGTAATTCCGTTATATATGGATGGAGATCATCATCATCATATCAGCCGAAAGACGTCCACTGTTGGACATAGGCCTCCCCCAAGCGTCGCCACAACGATCGGTCCTGTGCATCACGCATCCATCGGATTCCCGCGACCCTGACCAGGTCATCGGTCCACCTTGTTGGAGGCCACTCCAGAACCTTTCGTCCCCATCGACCATCTGTTCTGCGTGCAATGTGCCCTGCCCATTGCCACTTAAGTTTGGCGATTCTTCGAGCTACGTCGGTAATCATGGTTCTCCTGCGGATATCTTCATTTCTGATGTGATCACGCAAGGAAACTCCAAGCATAGCCCTTTCCATCGCCCTTTGGGTGACTTTGAGTCTTCTTATGAGGCCCATTGTAAGTGACCACGTTTCGGAGCCATAAGTCATCACTGGCAACACGCACTGGTCATAGACTTTCGTCTTGAGACACGAGACGACACGGACGAGAAGACACCGCGCAGCTTCCCGAACGCCGCCCAGCCGGACGGAGATAATAAATAATAATATTTCACAACTATCACACAACGCCGTCTAGTCCCAAGTTAAGCAGAGCTTGTGTTATGAGTACTAGGACAACAACGGATAAATATACTTATATATTTCTAAATACATATATATATAGATATATAACACCCAGACACAGAATAAAGGAAAATAGTTTATTCCAAAATGGTTTCATTTAAATTCCATGTAGATCTGATAATGAGTTTTGAAGACAACAACGGAACTCTTCAAAAAATTATAGCAAATCTACCGTGATTGCTGCTATCACATAAATATGCATTGTTTACGCAATCACACAACAATACATCATGCCTGCAAACTCGAATGGATCATACACAAGAAATCCTTTCTTTGGTTACGCAGATGGATTAGGGTACTGCCACATTTTCTATCAAAGTTATAGATGTTGAATATAAAAACACTTTATTGTTGAATTAAAACACAAAATTTGGCTATGATGGAGCGACATGGTCAAAATTGTGACAAAGCTCCTTTATAAAGATTGAAAAAAAAAAGGTGTTCAACCATTTTCAAAACAAATTTATTACTTTAATTTCGGAAGTCGGTATCATCATCATCAACTTCAAACAAAACAAGGAACACCCGTTTCCGACATTAATTTATTTTTTTAAGTTAAAGTTACATAATAATATTTATTATTACATTAATTAAATTTTACGACTAAGTTAATTACTATATATACAAACATAAAATAATAATTTGTACAAACGTGTAAAAAAGGCTGAAAAACGGGAAAAACTCGTAGGGCATCAAAAAAATTCGATCACAATATTATTTTAAGTTTGTATAGTAATTAACTTAGTAGTAAAATTTAATTAATTAATTTATTGAATCACTTTCCTTTTGACATCCAACGTTTTCTCACATTTCACTATAATCTATTTCACACTATAAAACTTTGTAGCGACATTTATGGCAGCACACAAAGGAAATAAAAAATCAAAATCTTTTCGCGATTCGAATATATATACAAAAAGCCGAATCCAACTAGCGGGCAATTATCCCAATTAGACGAAACACCAGTCAGATCGAAAGATCCCTTTTCAATGAAAGTACAATATAAAGGACTTTATACCCTTTTCTACAACGTGTAACATTAAATGCGCAAAACATCTTTTCTTTTTAATTTTTTTAAACGTTATATGTGCAGTTTTAGTTCGTTTAAAATTCGTATCTGCATTAAAATAAGAACTTGTATTATCCCACTTATGAGAAAGTTTGATTGGACTACAACCATTTGTGTTTGTTTACCTATTTGGGCAGTTTTGCGCACGTGACGGCTTGACCTATTAATAAATAGACAGAGCAACATTTTTAATGAAGATTTTTTTGAAAAATGTACCCTATATTAAAAAGTGGTTCAATTGATTCTGCTCGTTATTCTGATCAAACTATTTTCAGGTTTTGCTCATTTAACGTTACACGTAGTATAGAACACACTTACAGGTATATCTGTATATACTCTACAAGAACAGCCCGAGACGTCAACGACGAGTAGTGCTCCTCAGAGACATGTTAGCAAAGCGTAGGGGCCCAGCAGGGCCGATGCTTACTAAGGCCATGGGGAAAAGTATGAAAGTTATATAATCGTGGTCCTAGAACGTAAAAGGCATCTGAAGGACACAGGTGTGGTTGAGGCTGACACGTTCTCGCACTTCACCCTAGAATAAGAGAAGACAATAGACTTACTTAAGTGTAGTGCAATAAGAGTCACTTTTTGAGCAAGTGTATTGAAATAGTACATTATGATATAAGTGTGTAATGTTAGGGATTACTCACGTGTAAAAAACGAGTCGGACTCGCCCACGAAGTGTTCCGTACCGTCCGAAGCAAAATTCTGTTTTTAGTATTTATTGATTTAGCGGCAACAGAAATACGTCCTGTGTTTCCTGATGGCTACAACCCGGGAATCTTTAAATCAAGAGTGAATCAGATGAGATAGCGGTCAAGCACAAACGGCGCAACCTATCAAGAATAAAAAATACATCATCCGAGAAAATTTCAACTGTCTAGCATCAGACAGACGGACAAACAGACAGCCGCACGGACAACGGAGTCTTAATAATAGGGTCTCGTTTTACCCTTTGGGTACGGAACCCTAAAAATACCTGCTTACATATCCTTTATACTCTTAAAAATTCACAATTGTCTAGTTTTTTTTTTATATATATATGTTATGGACCGGGTGATTAATGCGGGCATTATAAATAATGTTCGAGCATTATGAATAATGTCTAGCTCTATTGGACCAAGTGATTAATTACTATCTTAACTTCAATATTTATCACATTGCGCGATCATTATTATACTGCTACATGACAGTTGGGCAATTTGATAATAAAGCTAAAGACGCGGTGCGAGGGCGGGGAGGGAAGCACGCAGGGTGTGACGGTTGCATATTAGAAAATCAAAACTTTCCTGAGCAAATTTCAAAAGAACAACGTACAAATCAACAAAGTTTAAAATAACGATGGTCATTTGATCAAAAGTTCAGCTGACCAAAGTCTGGAATATCAATGTTTAAATTATTTATTACACTATTGACCAAATCATTCAAAGGTCAAAATGGATTACTGGATAAATTATTAATTATCAAATGGATTAAATGAAAAAGGTAAAAATCTCGAATGGACGAAACAACTTGGACGTAGCGTTCGCCGGCCGCTGCCGCGGCACCGCTCGCTTCGCTCGCTCGGCTCACGCGCGGTTGGTCACAGTTCTAACCTAACCTATTTTACCCAGTTCAAAGTGCAATCAAAATACAATCACATTTTTACGAGAGATTGTAGGTATTATTCGTTATTTCGAACTGGCAGAGTTTTAAGGTAGATAATAGACTCCTTGATAAAATTAATCCAAATAAGAGAGTCTGATTATTTTAATGGTTTAATATTTAGTGTATTTTAAGTTAAATGACAGTACCAATAAAAAAATGGTAATTAAATATGTTTGTATTACTCTGCCCAAAAGGTGATGGGCCGTATGTATAATGCCCGGTCAATTTGATTATTTGAATAATTATTATATCGCACTCACACATTGGGCTTTTTTCATAATGACCGGGCATTATGTATAATGCCCAATTTATCATTTGGTCCATAACATATACATCGTCGCCCGCTAACTGTCGTAATTTCACAAACTGGCGTATCTGCACTGATATTACTTACGTGTTTATTACATTATTTCGAATAAGTTCTCTCTAATTGTCGTATCTGTGTCGTTTACGGTTTAGAAGATATTCACGTCTTTTGTTTTGCATAAGCGTAAAAGAAGGGAAAAAATATACTCAATACCTTCGGACCTTAGGGCTTTAGGGCCACTACTAACTAGAAGAATATGCCAAGATCAATATAAAAAAAACAGGAAATGATTTTAACGCCCGACCGAAAAACGGTCGCCCTGGAAAAATATCAATTGCTAGTTACGACAGTTAGCAGGGGGAGGGTGAAGACAATGCTTTTGTATACAAGGTGTAAGGGACAGCCCTTCAGGAAACGATAAAAAAAATCCGCCTCACCATACAAAATTATTAACTTGATTGGACAGTTTGTATGGAGAGGCTGAATTTTTTTTTCGTTTCCTGAAAAAAAAATTTTATGGTGGGTTGTTCAGTTTCGTCTACTGAGCAAGCCCTTAAAGTTTGTGGAGGGCTGTCCCTTACACCATTTATATATTTTTTCCTAAAAGGACCAAAGCAACCGACGATCAAAATGATGGAACTGCACTACCTACCTTCCATCCTTCTAACGTTAAGAAGTTAATATTTGTGTAGTGTTCCACGAATATTGATTGCTGGTCACCTTGACAAGGGTTTAGCAGTTCCCGAAGGTGCGAAGCTTTTAGCTATTGGGGTCAGTATTCTGGTTCTTAGATGGATTTAATGTGATTTAGTTCACAGACTAATATTATAGGGGTAAATTAATAGTTTGTATGTGAAGGGTTAAAAGTGCTTACAATTGGTACTTTACCAATTGTATAGTATGTGTGTCTTTTAACTTTTTTTTGTATTTTTTCTTAGTGTAATATTATATATCCTTTCGCGCATGCGTAATCTCTAGTGGTAGATAGTTTACGTTAGAGAATAGTGAAATTATTTAAGATGTTATCTTTGCAGTTTAGAAAAACACGACTTCCTTGTTTTTCTGTTGAATTTTGAGTAATTATGATTACCTGGTCACGTGCTATAAGGTCTTAAAATAAAAAAGAGGCCTTCACACAGCATTATAGAGTAGTGGTGGCCGAGTGGTAACGGCCTCGACATACGAGTTATAGGTTACGAGTTCAAACCCAGCCAGGCGCATTACTTTGTGTAATTTATTTCATCACCACTGGTCTCAAAACGGTAAAAGAAAACATCGTGAGGAAACCGGCATGTTCTAGAACTAAGAATTCGAAGACATGTGACATCCACCAACCCGCACTGGGCCCGCGTTGTTGATTACGGCCCATTCCCTCTTCTAGAGAAGAGGCCTGAGTACCAACAGAGAGAACATTATAAGGCCACTAACACGCACTAGGCCCGCTGGTGGTTACGAGGTCTGAGTTCTAGCAATAGAAACATAATAAAGCTGATTACGATATGACTGAGGATTTATTCACTGGCAATAATATTTGCGACAGCAGATGCCTAAAATATTAATGTACTTTATTTGCTAATCATGATCTTTTGAATTTCCGTTTCCCTCCCATCATCTTTGCTTACCATCAAACCGATAATCCTCATTACCTTTAAATAAATAGCCACATAGAAACGTCATCGCAACGTCCATCTCAGAATAACCTCCCAATGGATGGGTCTCGGAATTTCAGTGGTTCACAGAGGTGTATTGTTTGTTTTAGGCTAAGATTAAATTTGTTGGTTCGCTGTGAGTGAGGCCTGACGTGTCGCTAGGCCAAACTATTTCTTTATTGTCTCCCAGTTATTTTAACTTGAGTATATATAGGTTGTTTGTCTTCGTGATAGAGTGGGGTTTTGAAAGGATATTGCTGTGTCATCTTTGAATGGTTGATGGTACAAACAGATCATTTATTTTGTAAATGGAAAATTATATGTTGGTGAATCACAGCACATTTTACATTATTTTTCTATTTTTGACATAATCTAATAAACAGGCAACTTTATTGGAGACTAAATAGCCTAGACAATCACAGAATGATTTCTAGCTAGATTTTGCGTTTGTAGACGACAAGCAATGGGTAGCTCACCGTACGGTAGTCGAGACCGAGCCGGGGTCGACGGCGTGTTGTGTTCCAAGCGCCTTAATGTGTCAGTAAAATTGACGGAACCAGTTAAGGCCGACACTTGTTCGGATTGTTCGAAGGAATTACTGCAGCCCTTGCAAAAATGGTTACTGAAGAAACTTTGTGGGTTTTAGTCAGCAAAGTTCTCACACTCCGTTCAGAGCAGAAGATATTATTTGATGATTGCCCACTCCAAAAAAAAGTTGTATCATCCTCATCATTTCAGCAGAAATATGTCCACGACTAGACTTGGTCTCCCTATAGTGACACCACACTGACCGTGTCTGTACTCTTCGCATCAACAGGCGTCCATAGAGCTGTACCTTCACAGAATGTTACTATTACTACTAACAACGTTAAATGTAAATGTAATGTGTTTAATGTCTTAAGGGCCAAGCGCCCGAAAAGTGCCATAAAACAGTGATTTTCTGAGGCTTACTCCTCCGTAACGGCTAGGTCAATTGGTTTGAAAAAAATATATGTTTATTATAGATTCATGAACAATAATATCAACATTTGATTTTTTCGTGCAATTAATACTTTTGTCAAAAAAAAATATTTAGCAATTTCGCAACTTTTCGCAACTTTTCCCTACTCCTTCGAAACGGCTTGGACCTTTAGAAACATTTTTACACATAAAAATTGGTGGTTAAATATTCTTCAAAGTGAACATTGCATATGTAAATCAATCAATATCTCGCAGAGAAAATGGATTTAAAGCGCTTTCCGGGCGCTACTGGCCGCAAATAAATGCACAGATTTGCGTACTGCCGCCTAGGCGAATGCGAGAGTTGCGTTCACATAATTTCGGCCAGATGGTTCAAGGGACTATACGCCTTAAGGTTTGCTGTAAACCCAATTTTGGGTTATGCTCGCCTGTGTACATCGGCTTTGTTACTATTTATAATTTGGAAAGTTTTGTACAATAAAGAATATAAGAATAAGAACGTTTTAAAGCCCACGACACTATATCAAAACCAAGTTTGCCTTCAAATTTCCTCTATCGCAGTTTCTTTTCCTCACTTTTACATTTCGCAATCAATTCCTGCCATGTCACGACCCACTCATTGCCCGTAATTACCTATACAAAAACCTCAAAAAAAAAAAATAAAGGCTCGAACACACAAAACGTTTAGCCGTCCATTAACTAGGCTGTACTAAAAAAAGGCCGAGGCGTCAAAAGGCTTCATCTATCAACGACCCTTAAACTATGCCTGGCGTAGGCGAGAGTACGAACAAAGCGCTAATGGAAACCGTTCTTAATTATACACGTCATCAACTAAGACAATGGAAGGTAGTTTTAGGCAAATTGTGTGGACTAGCCCTTACGTTATGATTGAGTGTCTTTTAAATAGGGAGATTGGCTTTAGTGACTGGAATAAAGACGCAAGGAAACGGTAGAGTATACGTTGGAAGTGTGCCCAACTTGGGCGGTGATCGGCAATGGCGACCTTTCGTTTCGAGAGGAAATGGGAAGCGAATTCGCCTTCTGCGATTCAGTAAAGTAAGCAAAAAAGATAGCCGCAACCGTGAGGGAGCGGATATCCTTACATCCCATCCACCACCCCGTAAGACGCCCCGGGCGCAGGGCGATTCCCGGCCACCGTAGGGGCGGGCTTGTGGACGATGAGCAATGGGTTGTTCGCCGTCAAGCTATCCGGTAAAACCCAAGACCGGGTCGTGCACGTACCTTAACCTTTTGAATGTCTTATGTTACACAGTTCGACATGAGCTATTGTCTTTCTATTGTGTCTCTAATTACGGCATTCGAAGAGTTAAGGTAAATGTCAGCAAACCGTAGAAGTCTAGTAGGGTTGATGCCCACTAGTACTGCGGAATCGTTGGAAAGAGTTATTGTGGAATGCAAAGGACACATGTAGGTTTTAGAGGGTGAGTTGCACCATTTAACTATAACGATAACAAAGCCGTTAACAGTTGTCAAATCGTCGAATTGACCAACAGGCGGCCGTTTCACGGCTGGTTATGGTTTAGTTATCGTTATAGTTAAATGGTTCAACTCACCCTAAATGTCTGACACGTCCGCTCACCTTAAAAAGGGACTCATTTGATGTTATCCCAACACAAAAAGCTCTCTGCGTTTACATATGCATTTCATAACCAATTAAATAATGAGATAAATACTGCTATTTTTTTTGGTAAGAATTTAATTAAACATATCGATTATTCCCTCGCCTAGAGAGGAGGCTTGAGTCCCAACAGTGCGAACATTAAAAAGGCTGTGATGATATCGATTATACGAGTATTATAAGAAATGTTTGAGGTTCTTTTAGGTTATCACATGCGTTCTAGTATTTCTATATCTATACTTAGGAAAATAGATTTTTTGATGCTGACGATGACTTAGTATTTTCTTCGAATTTTATAACAATACTACCGTGATCACATTAATGGCCCATACAAACTACTACTTGTTATTGAACTTTTCAGCGTCTCAGAAAATTACCCCAAAGTCGTATCGACCAATTTTTAAAACTCCCCGGTTGATAGTACAGTTACCCAAATAAAATTTTACCACGAGCCTAGACGTTTCCTTTCTCCTAATCTAATTTGATATTCATACAAACTGGTCAGTGGAGTATAATAAAAAAAATCCCAAAATAAGTGCCTAACACTGAAATCCTTGCCATGATCGCTGGATTAAGTAGAAAATCCCTGACTTGGCAACAGTGGGTGAAATTACAAAGCTCTGTTGGGTCCTGTAGCAGATATAAACGGAATGTGAGGTGGAACGAGCGGGGTTGAATCGGCCCCATGCGTCCAAGGAAGACATTCTCTATGTCGCACGGATGTTTTGTTTACCTTTCCATTTCTTTTTTTAATATTTTTACTTACTGTGCCAGTTGTACTCCTTAGTGACTACCCGGGGGCTGGAGTTTCGACATGACCTGATTATTTTTGTTGGTTTGAACATATCGGTACGTGTGCAAAAAATGTTTCCGTTTTATTCTTTGACTATATACGTGTGCTAGGATACACTTGACCGCAAAAATAATGCGTCACTTGGAAAAACTGAAATACCTGCCAAAAGAGGAATGACCATTTTTGACCTGACTTTGTATAGTAATGAAATAAATGTTAAAATTTAGCCAATTATATTATGTGTCTAATACGCTAAAAACAATTTTAAAAGAAACGCAGGAAAAAAAGATTTTTAAGTTTTTCTATAAACTTATTTTACGTTTAGTGTTACAAATTACCATGTTTTGAACGCATCTCTATTACCTTTTGCCATAGATTATATAAAAATACTGAGACCTTTTGCTACAACGTTCCATTTCACGCAGTATTACTTGACTTTATTAATCTCTGTTTCTGAGTTTTATATATTATTTTACATTTTATTCAATCGATATGTTATTTAAAGAATAACTAGTTAGTTAGTTAGTCTTTGTACAATACAGATTCATTGAAAATAAAATATTGATTAAATAAATTAATCATTCGAGTTCGGATGACTGAAACGGACTTTTTTTACATTTGACAGTTCTACGATTGAAATTGGCGCAGCCCTGCCCTTCGTTGGTGCGTGTGCGTCTCGTTGTGTACTGTGCTATTTTGTGTGTGAACTGATACCTCTATTTACGACCTTATTGCTGCCCCCTGGACCTCGATATCTTCTTCACTTGACGACCTTTGCTTTCCATATTGTTGTAAATCCACCCTCTTGATAATGCCGCCGTCAACAAAAAGCCGACGTATACTTTGCATAAACTGCAACGTCTGCCTAATACGTTTCAACGTTATCTTGTTTAAGAGCTCAACACAAGAGTTATTTCGCTTCTTAGTGAGTGGATATCACCAGTAATCGTAAGTATTTATTTTTATAATGTTTAACTTAAAACTATCTATGATGTCATAATCAAACTAACTGCTTGGCGCTTCTTTATTATGTATGACAACACACACGCAAATGACCGAAAGATGGATTAAAACTAATAGTTTTGTCTTGTTATTTCGTGTTTCGTTTTGAACTGTTAATCTTGGCATCAAACTATAACCTATATCAATTGTAAATAAAAGAAGATGAAATTGTCTTTCCTATTTCAGATTACTTACAGAGGAAGATTACATTTGTGAACCTTGTAATGAACTCCTCATGAGAAGCATAAACCAGCAATAAACGACGTCTCTGTGGACGGCCAACACTTAATCGTCAGAGCCATTCTATTGTTTTTGACAATCCTTCAGAAGAACTATGACAGATAAATTCCAAACAGATAAACAAACAAGGATTGCATCACATCATGTATTTATGTTTCTATATTGTTAATTATTTGCCAGTATATTACTTCATACTGTTACGGTCGTGGTGATTTCTCTTTTTGACCTCGAGGTTGCCTTTTATTAATACATTTACAATACCTGATATTAACTCAATATTTTCTTTCATAGACGTCATCATCTGATAGAATATGCCATTCATGCTGGATGAGTTGTAAGCGTGCTCCCATACGTACTGGGCAAGTTGATGGAGCTTGTGGTGCAACTACTACTGAAAAAGTTGAAACAGGTGACACCGGGCCAATCACTGCTGAAACAGGTGACTGCGCCAATCACTGCTGAACCAGTTAATGAAAGTCTAGAAGTACATTCTGAAGTTGTATCTAGCAACATAACATTAGTAAATTATAGACGAGCAGCAAATACTGCTTCACACTGCCTTTTTCCTCAATGTACCAATATGAATCTGCACAATGTGGCAGATTCATTTAGAGCCACGATACTCAGTACATATAAATATTATATCCCTGTACATAGCCGTGTCTGCACAGAACATAGACAGTAATGAGTGGAGTAATCTGTATGATTCTAGTAATAACATGAGTACATTTACTTTACAACATGTAGAACACATTTTTCATTTGTTAACAATTATGACATTAGTGTGGTATCTTGGGTGGGCTAGGTATCAAGAAAAAATCTCTCCTCCAGCAGAATTTCTGGACGATGTAGTTATAAGAGAATTAGATGATAATAAAACCATATTGTATAATTTTGTTTTTCCCTTTATGTTTATTATATGTACTGTACCTATACATACCGTAAGCCAATAAAATGTATCGGGTAGATAAGTGATCAAGTGATTACTATGACTTACTATGACTATGACTATGATGAACAGGTAAGAGATACTTTTTAGAGGTAGATACCTATACAAACTATTTGGCACGTTTCTTTACTAAAAATCTACTTACTAGATAGTAAGTACAAGTTATTTGTGCTGGAAAAACAGAAACTATTATGCTCGACACTCGATTTTTTCCTATCATAGAGAGTCTAAGCAGCGACGTAAATTAAGGAATACATAAAATAAAAAGAACTTTTCGACCTCAGCTAAGTATTCCTATTTTAGATTACAATTTGAGAGTTAATAATTATTTTTCTAACATCTTACGGCAAATTCTAACCTAAAAAGAAACATTAATATTTTTTGGACTTCGTGGCGTTTAAATCGTAAAAATGACTATGAGACATTATTTTCTAGACTTACAGGTAGTCTGTCTACTATACTTTATAACTATACATTAACTTTTATTATCAGGTTTTGAAATGTATGGAAAGTGGTCATTGTTCTTTGTGTCGTGGTATACATAGATCGCTTGTTTAAATATTACAGTATAAAAAACCAGTAATTCTTATTATAAACCTCAAAAAAGGTTTCATTTTACAAATTACAGCTTAAAAACCGATTTTCTGAAATTTCAATCATAAATTTCTTAAAAGTGTTTTATAATAATCTGTCATAAATCATACTACAGTTTCACGACTTCATCTTCTCAGTGTAGTATGAACTAGTTCATATCAAAGAACTGCTAATTATGTTTAATCTAATAAAATATGGAGGAGTAATATAAGATCTAAGATAATGAAAACCTATTATTTTAATAAATGAACAAAAATCTTTTTCATTTTCACATTTTCAGATTACAGATTTGATTACGAAATTGATAACTACCATCTTCTATTACAATTTAAGCTCTGTAATAAAATTTGAACGCAATTCATTACTTTTCGCAAATTGGTTTCTGATACCTAAATTGAAATAGTAGATTTTCAAAGACATGCAATGTTTTTCTTTATGAAGATAATATTTTAGAGAAACGTTATCAACTTAGATTAGAGATTGTAATTAACAATACAATGTTTTGTGCTTCAAAACATGGAAATAAATGCATCTTTTAACATGCAAAGGTAATTCAAAATACTTTTTTATTAAATACTAGCTTGTGCCCGCAGCTTCACCCGCGCTCATCAAATATAGCCTATATCACTCAGAAATAAAGCAGCTTTCAATCGGTATAAAAAATTTTGCAATCGGACCAGTACTTACAGAGATTACCTCAGTACAAACAAAAAAACATAAAAACAAACTTTACCTCTTTATAATATTAATAATTAATTAATTAATAATAATTGTTTAAATAGTTATTTAATAATTTAATAATTAAATAATTAAGTGCAGAAGTATAATTTTTTTTTCATCCGTTTTATTTGAGATCATCAATTTTTTGTTTGCCCCCCCTCTCCATCTCAATAAAATCCATCTACGTATAACTCATATTGAACACTCATAACTCATTTAGTAACATGCATTTCATCCCCCTTCTTTACATGACCGTACCAAGACAAAAAAGCTGGGAGTTCTCGCAAAGGTCAGACAGTACTTCACGCCGGAACAGCTGCTCAAACTTTATCAAGCGCAAGTTCGATCGTGTATGGAGTATTGCTCTCATCTTTGGGACGGATCTGCCCGATACCAGCTTGATGCACTTGAGGCAATTGAGAGGCGAGCCAGAAGGATAATTGGCGATGATACACTTGTCGAGTCGAGGCTTCAAAGTCTTGAGCATCGACGCAGAGTTGCTAGCCTGTCGGTTTTCTACCGGTTGCATTTCGGGGAGTGTGCGTCGGAATTGCATAACCTAATTCCGCCTAGCCCGTTTCATCATCGGACTACCAGACGTACGGCTATGCGCCACCGGTATATGGTGGATATCCCACCAACACGCACAAAACGTTTTGGGAACACATTCATTGTGCATGCGGCTAGGGAGTGGAATTCCTTGCCGGAGTCTGTGTTTCCTGATAGCTACAACCCGGGAATCTTTAAGTCGAGAGTGAATAGGTTTCTTTTAGGTAAGCGCGTTCCATCGTCGACCGCATCGTCGCTTTCCATCAGGTGAGATAGCGGTCAAGCGCGAACCTATCAACATTAAAAAAAAAAAAAAAAAAAAAAAGACAAACGATTACCATTTTACTTTTCAGTTACTCCGGTGCAACTTTGAAACTTCCTCTAATATACTCATTTTTCACTTTATGCATTCTCGTCACACCATACATCAATATCAATTTCTTAACTCCGCTATATGCAATCTTTTTTCATCCATGTTTTTCACAGCTCAACAATACTCAACATATATTCTATTAATCCCTAAATTTTATTAAATTACTAGCTTTTGCCCGCGCGGCTTCGCTCCCACTCTTCCCTACTTCAGCCTACTATACCCTACTCTACCCTACCCTACTCTACCCTACTCTACCCTACCCTACTCTACTCTACTCTATCCTACTCTACCCTACTCTACCCTACTCTACCCTACTCTACCCTACCCTACTCTACTCTACTCTACCCTACTCTACCCTACTCTACCCTACTCTACCCTACCCTACTCTACCCTACTCTACCCTACTCTACCCTACCCTACTCTACTCTACTCTACCCTACTCTACCCTACTATACCCTACTCTACCCTACCCTACTCTACCCTACCCTACTCTACCCTACCCTACTCTACCCTACCCTACTCTACTCTACCCGAAAAAAACCAAAAAAAAAGTAGGTCTTATGTCCGTCTCCTGGTTTTAAGCTACCTCCCCACCAATTTTCAGCCAAATCGGTTCAGCCGTTCTTGAGTTATAAAAAGTGTAACTAACACGACTTTCTTTTATATATATAGATTCAAAATGCAGAAATTCACAAAAAGAAAGAAACAAAAATAATTTATTTGCACGCATGGAAAAAATAGACAAAAATAAAAGAAAAACACTGACACAATGTGTGTCTCACGGCTGCGCCAAATAAGTCCAGTTCAGCCAAAATGCCAGACAACTACATGGCAGTCAGTTGTACTTAACAAGAATATTATTTAATAGTTTTTGTCCGCAGTTTCGGCCGCATACATAATATATGGTCCATGTCACTCAGGAATAAAGCAGCTTTCTAAATGTGAAAAAAATTCGCATACGGACCAGTACTTTCAGAAATACAAGTAAACAAAAAAGAAACAAATTTCACCTCTTTATAATATTAGTGTAGATACTCGTAACACCAAAACAATTTGCTTGTCCGATGATTGATCTAAATTAATTTCAATTCGAATTAAGTCTGTAATGAACAGATTTACAAAATTAGAGCAAAAAATTAATCGGAAATGAAAAATTAGAGATCTTTATTTGAAAAATTAATGTAAATTAAACTGTAATTGAAATGAATTAGGACATTAACGAAGTTGATGCGACTAATTAATACAGTGAGAGCAGTAATTAATCGAAATTAAAAATAAAGGAATGAAATTCGAAAAATGAAGAGGGAAATTATAATCCAACTTGATTAGGCATGAAATTGAAGCAAAATTAGTTATAACGGAATGAAAGGAAATTGTTAACAAATGGTGATGAATATAGTAGGTACCAT
The DNA here is from genome assembly GCA_910589285.2 of Mythimna ferrago. Classification (NCBI taxonomy): domain Eukaryota; kingdom Metazoa; phylum Arthropoda; class Insecta; order Lepidoptera; family Noctuidae; genus Mythimna; species Mythimna ferrago. The sequence continues at coordinate 2,834,590 of OU342682.1, forward strand.
CAAAGACACTTCCGCTTGACTAACGCTCAGTTCATTTTTGCTTGCACTCAAAACAAAAACTTTTAATGGTTTGGTTTGACGATTCGATGCCGCTGATAGAACCAAAATTTTTATAATTAACCTTTTGAATATCGTGAATAACTAACTCACGTATTGTCGCTTCACAAACGACAAGTACAAAGAGCGTGCTAAGACATACTGAACATTGCTTTAATTTAATCTGTACACACTATTATAAATTAATTAATTATCTACACTTATAAACAACTTAATAACAATAATTACAGTAAATTAAAAAATAAATAAATAATAAAACCCTACGCTAAAATACACTAACTAAAATATGGCGTCAAAAAACTCTTCCACATCGCTGTCGACTGGTAATGTGCCCAAAAGACTGGCGGCATAGCCACGCTAAGGCAATGCTTGTCCGCTGTCCAAGGTAATATCGTCAATTAGAGATACACATTAGAAAGACAATGACAGAACACCGGCGTTTGCTTGGGGTTTAATAAATTAATCTGTAACAATATACCGGGATATTTGTAAAACACTGAAAACCTCACAAGACTATGATACTAACACCATAAACCGCAAATTTTATTTTATGACTTTTAAAAATTTATCATATTTTAGGTTTGGGAATTGAAAGTTCTAAATAATACGGATTCAATGCGAAGCAAGTGATAGTATACAGTAGCGGAGGAGAACGGGAATTAGACGGCGGGGCTATGGGAATTTGATGCGCTTACGTCGAGTCATACTGAGTAACGGCGGGTTTCTGAATTGAGTATTTTGATTTAAGAACATCTTAAACCCATACTTAACAGCCAAATTTTGACAGGTTTTAAGGCTAAAGTAGAGTTTGAGAAATACTCAACTTCAAATGCTTAAATCAGAAATCGGGGGTAAGTATACCAAAATACAGAGTTGAAATATGTTAGATAGAATAACGAAATCTTGAAGGTGTATTTTTGGTAAATGTATTATGTTTTGTAAAAAGTCGCAGAACAAAAGTTGTTGTTGTTTATGATGCTAATAATACATTTCTGCTAGGTAGCTAGTATTTCACAAATAGCCCTGTATTTATACGTATATGAAAAAGATAGGCAAAAAGCTCACTAATATTACAAAACCGGAAGTTTGTGAGTTACATGTTCGCTAATTCTTCGAACGGCTGAATGTACTTCATTTAAACTTGGTATGGGAGTTGACCAATGACCATGTCCTAGAATAGCACACAGGGTACTTTTTAGTCCAGGAGTGTGTTCCTTTGGAATAATTTTCTACAATCACGCAGGTAAAGCCACTGGCAGCAACTAGTCTATATGTCGCAGCCATCTAGTTAAATTAGCCATCCAATTGGACGCCTAGGGCGTTCGTTAAACGCCGGCATCCAATTGCATGCCTAGGCTGATAGTTGTTTGAACTAGAATCACTCAACATTTAATGGCTTGGCGTATTGAAAGTTAGCCCTTTCGAAATGACTGATCAAGACTCAGCCAAGTGATTCAAAAGTTTCGCTATTTATTTATTTAATAATATTTCACTATTACTTGGTGGACACCATTAAGTACTACTGCTAAAAGTAGTTTTATATAATTTATAAACTCATGGATACCCTACTAAACTAAATGACTACACAACGTTCAGCCATCTGGTTAAACGTTGCGATCAACGACATGGCTAGTTGTTCTTCAGCCATTTCATGGGATGCCGGCGTTTAACGAACGCCCTAGGCGTCCAATTGGATGGCTTATTTAACCAGATGGCTGCGACATATAAACAACGTGAAAGATAAGTGATATTTTAGATAAATACCACTTGTAGATTAGCAACAGATCGTGCAATTTTGAAAAAAAAAAACGTTGATAACAGTATCTGTTTGTTGTTGACAATAAAAAATACACATAGTTTTATTACTTATTAACCTTTCGAATGCCGTAATTAGAGACACAATAGAAAGACAATGAGAGATCGATTCGCTTTGAGTTTAATTAATTAAATATAGTAAATTGTGTGTAAAACAATGTAAATATTATTTAAGTTTAATTTTTGTTTTTAAAAGATTATATATGTTTTATTTAGATTTTGTCATAAATATATGTTTAGGTTTAAATAAAGTGGTTAGTTGCACTGTCGCATTAGATTTTAAGACAGATATAAAAATAGATATAAAGAGGATAAATAAATAAATAAAAATGTTTTAATCAAAACTCTTTGATACACTCTTTGCTTGTGTCTTGACAGATCCCATTAGCTGTGTGGAATATACCCATATACCCGTGTTTTACATGAGGTTACATGAGGCGACTGCCTATCAGACGTCCACAATCCAGTTACTAGGCAACACTATGATCCTTGGATAGACTGATAGTTAAACTTTTTACCGTCTGACTACCTGTAATTTTATATTAACTTTTCATAAAAGTTTAAATGTATTTTATAAGCTTAATGTCTTACTTTCCGCCTCGCTGTTGCCTTACGTCTAGGCGCTCCCTGCTGTTCTCCTCATCGCTGCCACTGCGGCGAAGTTGTCAACAGCCTCTGACACCACGGTCTGTCTTGCAGCCGAAGTGCGGGTGCAACCTTGTTGGAAGTTATATTTTCAAACCGTTTGGGGTTGAAACTCAACACAAGTTGTTTAAAGATCTGTCTAAACGTTTAGTTGACACTGCGCGTGACCCAAAGGCTGGCTTTTACCTTGGACAGAGGATAAGCATTGCCATACAGCATGGCAATGCCGCCAGTCTTTTAGGCGACAGCGATGTGGAAGAGTTTTTTGACGCCATATTTTAGTTAGTGTATTTTAGCGTAGGATTTTATTATAATTTATTTTTTAATTTACTGTAATTATTGCTATTAAGGGGCCGGCAACGGACGAATTTCCGTACAAACGTAATACCACGCTCATTTGCAGTTGGAGCATATTTCCAACATATTATGATGATATTCGGTTTTAGACAATATTTATCTAGGTTCCTACATCTTTCTACTTAAAAAAAAAAAAGAAATTTAAGCGAATTGTATTTCGCACTTTTTTACAGCGTAAATGGCAAAACATGCCATTTGGCTTTTCCTGTATTAAAAATAACAATATTTCTAATATTCTCGACGTAGGAACCTAGATAAATATTGTCTATAACCGAATATCATCAGAATATGTTGGAAATATGCTCCAACTGCAAATGAGAGTGGTATTACGTTTGTATGGAAATTCATCCATCGCCGGCCCCTTAAGTTTTTTATAAGTGTAGATAATGAATTAATTTATATTAAGCTTAATGTCAATACTATGTACTCTGTATGTCTGTCTTTATTTATTAAGTAAATAAATAAAGACTATTAGGTATTCGAAATCCTGCATTGCGATATAGGTACTAGATTTTCACGGGATTAGAACATATACAATTGTCCGTCAAAAGTCAAAATCATTTGAATGGACTGTAAAAAAACGATTTGTTTACTTCTCCAATCATTGCGAATGTAGTATAGGTATAATAGCTACTCGTAAAGGTTCCTCCAATGCATCATACAGGTAATTTAATCTTTACCTCAACTACAGGTATTAATGAAGCAAACTGCTACTGTCTAGACAAGTCTAGCCTCGGATACTTCACGAAGCATAATAACAACTAGTTAACTGAACAGTCTCACATAACCGAGGAGTTATCAGCAGCGGTGCACCGGTGGGTTCTAATTAGTAATGCTTACGGACCTTGCTCATAAATTTATTGCAATGTATACGAAAATTGCTTATGTTGTGGCCAGACATTGTTTTAGTTTTTTTTAGATTTTTTAATAAATAACTTATTGTTTTCTGTTAAAGAGAGGTGTTCTTAGCTGATGACAGCCGTTCCGTCCAGCCGATCGGTAACCGTCCAGTAGCCTGATTCACGTAAAATCAAACAAGCCAAATATCGTTGAAGTTTTATAGTCGTTCGATCGAAGTCCTATCCAAAAGCGGTATTCACGATCTATAAGTATTCTACCAGGATAATTTAATACAGATTTTTTTTAATCGACGAATTTCAAACGACTTTAAAATCGGTGTCGTTTAAATTGATTGATGGATGTGACTACGGAAATGGTCTAAACGACTAAATCGCTACGATATCGTTACGGTTTTCATTACGTGAATCGGGCTACAGATCGAGCCCGAGTCACCGACTGCACGTTGTGTTGCAAATGCACCTCAAAGAGATGTCATCAAAACCGTAAGGGCCCAGCAAGCCCGATGTCCGCTAAATCCATAATAATAATAATAATAATCGTTTATTTGCTTAGAATGTAGGTACATAAAATAAGGTGTTTACAAAGAGTTGTGGTCCTGATTCAATCTACCTTAAATTAGGCATGCAAATATTGTCAAAGATTTGAATCGCGACAAAATAATAATAAGAGAAATGGAATTTATATTGATCATAATAAGGAAATACATTATGTCAAAACAAAATCTTAATAGTAGCGTCATTTGAAATAAAAATGAAGTTTATAGTATTCATAATAGGCAAATATCAAATACATAATGTCAACAACTAAATCTATATACTATTGTCATTTGAAATAATAATGAAAATTGTAAACATAATAAGGAAATGTTAATACATAATGTCAAAAATTACGTGTGTATTTGAATTGGCGTCGTTTCAAATGAATATATTGGGTATCATAAATTTACAATGTCAACAATTAAATCTAAATAGCAGAGTCATTTAAAAAATCACTAATTGAATAATAACATTTATCAATTAATAGGGCTGTCAGTTTTTTTTTAAACATTGGAATTGGTTCATTTTTTAAAGTATCCGGTATTTTATTATACACCGTTGGACCCATGACAAAGACACTTTTCTTAAGTAATGCTGTCTTGTAGCTACTATTTTGTAATAGATTCTTATATTGATTTCTAACAGGGCCCCTTCGAGTTTCTGATATTGTTAAGAAATAATTCTTATTTGTCCTTACAAAAATGGCTATTTCCAAAATATATAATGCTGGAAATGTTAACAATTTTAGAGACTTAAACATAGGAACACAACTGTCGGTCATTTTTAAGCCACACATTGCCCTTTTGCAACGTTTCTGGGCCTTGAATACTTGTTCTCTCATGCTACAATTTCCCCAGAATATGATTGATGACAAATAGGAAAGGAACTCAAAGGGCAACCGAAGGACACAGTGGTGGGTTTTACTCAATAAAAATCTGACACTCTCTCTTTCTTCACCCTAGAGCGGCAAACCTCATTGGATTATTTACCACCCGTTATTTCAGTGCACTTCCAATAATATTATTCTTACAATTTATTTTACTGTTACCATTTTATGTTCCAAAAGATATTACATCCCACAATATTTGCAACATGATCATTATTAAAAAACGTACACTCACATAAATTCCAAACACCATCAAGCATCTAAAACCAGTCTCATATTATGAAGACCTGAAAATTATGACTGCAAGCAACACCACTACGTACTCATTAGAAAACTAAGTCGTAGTATTAATTTATGGCAACACCCGCCCCTAGGAGCTTATAAAATAGTTTAGTTATAAAATCTAGACTGCATTAAATACGCGTTTTATTATGTCTGGAGTGTGCGAAGAACTTGAGAAGTCGTTGAGAGATTTAAGTGAAAAGTTACTGCGATTAATGTGGAGTACTTCTTTTTCCGTAAATAATGTTAGCCTTTGCAAAATTCTAGATACCTTGCCGTTACTGTCAAAATTGGCCTGAATATAGTAATTGTACCGGTTTCAAAGAATCACCCATTTTCTTAGAATTGCATTAAATTCTCATTCTTTCGCATTTTTTCTGTTATTTGAAAATGAGATCCCTAATTCCTATACAAAAAGAAATAAACATAATTCCGAACTGCAAAGTCCCCAAAAACATCGCACATAAATTCAAGTTCCGCAGTTAATAAGATGGGAACAAAAAGTGTACTGTTTTATTAATTTGCAACGAGACAATAAGCTTACAAATCCCCGGTAACAAACGACTGTTGGGTACCGTTGGGCTCTTCGTACACCTGTACCTTGCCTCTATTATAAGTTATTAATACACCCCACTTTCCCCTCTGAACTGTGGCCAGTTTTGGAAACTGATTTCGGTGCGATTTTCAAAAGAAAAGAAAATTTTGATTTGAAAATTGAACTTTCGGACTTAATAATATAAATAACAATAATTGAAAAAAAAAATATCCAACAATTTTTTTACATACATAATTATTATGTGGTGCAGTAAATATAAACAACTAGCTTTTGCCTGCGACTTCGTTTGCGTACATAAATTATAGCTTGTGTCACTCAGGAATAAACCAGCTTTCTATCGGTGGAAAAATTTTAGCAATCGGACCAGTACTTCCAGAGATTACCTCCTACAAACAAAAAACATAAAAACAAAAAAAAAAAACTTTACCTCTTTATTATATTACTATAGATTAAGTTCACATGGGTCATAAAGATATCCGCAGGAGAACTAAGTTTACCGACATAGCTCGAAGAATCGCCAAACTTAAGTGGCAGTGGGCAGGGACATTACACGCGGAACAGATGGTGGATGGGGACGAAAGGTTCTGAAGTGGGGACCACGTACCGGAAGACGCAGCGTTGGAAGACCTCCAACAAGGTGGACTGATGACCTGGTCATGGTCGCGGAAATCCGATGGATGCGTGACGCACAGGGTCGGTCGTTGTGGCGACGCTTGGGGGAGGCCTATGTCCAACAGTGAACGTCTTTCGGCTGATATGATGATGGGTCATCAATAGCGTCACTAGAGCAACTAAAACGTCTAATATTCGCACTGTTTACAGATATAATTACATATATACATTACACACATATACACAATCACTGCAAAGTTTACTTGTGCATTATCCTTTTCTTCTCTAATAAAACTTAACTCACGTGGCCATTTTTAATATATTTTATTATTTTATAACGTAAATGTGAGAACACTGTAAACTTGATTATTATTTCCTATTTCGGTCCACGTTTTCACAAAAAAAAATACACAGTATCAAGTATAATTTTTTTCTGGTCTACTTTTTTCTCTATTACCTATTAATATTGTAACACGTAAATATTGCAAAAACTAATATATTTTTTAAAAGAGTTATAATGGACTTTTGTTCGTGTTCTTTTCCATAGAAAACGTTGGAAATAGTGTAGATTCACGGTTTTTCTTTTTATATCGAGTCAACTAATTTTTATCATGTTTTAATTTTTACCCAGCGGTTGGTCATATTTTTAATAAAATATTTTTTATGGTGTTCTCTTTTATATTTATGGATTACCAGAGGTTCAAAAAACGTCAAAATAAGTAGAACCTCACCTAAATATAAATAAATAACAGTAGTTATGCGCCACCGGTACATGGTGGACATCCCACCTTTACGCACAAAACGTTTTGTGAACACATTCATTGTGCGTAAAGCTAAGGAGTGGAATTTCCTGCCGGAGCCTGTGTTTCCTGATGGCTACAATCCCGGAAATTTTCAGTCGAGAGTGAATAGGTCACTACTAGGTAAGCGTGCTCAATCGTGGATCGCATCGTTGCTTTCCATCAGGTGAGATAGCGGTCAAGCGCAAACTTATCAACAATAAAAAAAATATATATATTATGTAAAAGTAGTAACAGAGTGTTCAAACACTGCAAGTCCACTCGGCCACATGGTACTGTCATCATTTGTCAGCCGCATCTCTCAACTGATTTATCCATTATCAAACGCCACGCGATTTATGATCTTAATATAACTGATGTTGCTTGTAATTGGATTCTACTGTGGTGCTGGTAAGGTAGGTGGGTAATAGAGCTACAGGATATGATATATGGTACAATTAAATTGATAGCACAGTTGGTGCAGTGGGTGACCGATTGACTGCTGCGCTGCGTGTCGCGGGTTCAATTTGGGCACGAACTAATAATTGTATGATAATCTGATATGATAATCCTGAGTTATCACCACCCAAATACAAGAAATGCACAATTGTCGTTTTGGCAAAAAAAATAAAATTACTTCTATTTATTTTCCTCGAGGTCGCAGATAAACTTGACCAATTGTTGACGTCGGAGCCATGATCCGCCCCCACAGAACACAGGAATCATACTCCGCCCCTCTAATAACAAAATCAATACCTATTTATTAAGAAACTATATTTAAGTATGTTTTTGAAACTAATGTAAGTTGTCTAATTTTTAAAATTAATAAATAAAGACCGCCAAAAACGAACTACAAGCGTGCGCTTTGATTGGTTAATGCGCAACGCCCTCAACTCATGTACTACTACGGCCGTTATTGAAAAAGAACCAAAAATCATTATCAAAACTCGAAACTAACCTCCCGCATCCGGAACTCGCGTAAAAACTCGCGCCCGCGGATTCTGTTGTATCGGTCGATTTATCAAATTTCGCATTTTCCTTTTCTTACTACCAACGAATACCTAGCACCTACACCAATATTGATTGTACTAATATTGATACTAACCACCTAACCGAGGAGCCTGGACAATTAGGTACTGCATATTCATACTCATATTGTTTCTACAAACATCGTTACTACGCCGTCTAAAATGTACATAGACTGAATTTATGCTTATTATTTTCTACATAATCCTCCTGATCGAATTTCGATCACGGTGGCCAATCTCAACAGAGATTAGCCAAGTATGCAAGAGTATAAAACCATATTTTAATATATACGAAACTAGAAACATCTGTCTAGTATCTTTATTGCAAAGTATCTATGTACAAAATTTCATAACTGTATTATGTAAAATCACAAAGTTATAAGCCAGTTATGGTACCTTGTTGGCGACATAAATGCATGGTTACCGGGCCATCCAGGCGACTAAGGGATTGTTTTGCTTCTGCACTCAGTTGTACGCTTGCTCCTAATTCCCGCTATAACCTGCCGTGGCCTGTTTTGTAATTAATGTGGGTGGTGTCCAACGTGTGACCCTTTTTTAACCCTTAATCGTGTAATTTTGTTGTACTACCACTTTTTCGTAGGCAGGCAGGGAGATGTCATCTCTCCAAAACTGTTCACGGCCGCAATGGAGGATGTCTTCAAGGTTCTGGACTGGAATGGACTAGGCATTAATGTCAATGGCGAGTACATCACTCACCTTCGGTTTGCCGACGACATAGTAGTCATGGCGGAGACTATGGAGGAGCTCAGCACAATGCTCAATGACCTCAGTAGAGCTTCTCTAAGAGTGGGTCTTAAAATGAACATGGATAAAACCATAATCATGATTAACAACCATGTAGCGCCCACTCCTATCAAGGTCGGAGACTTTACACTCGAAGTTGTGGACGATTACGTCTACCTCGGACAGACAGTCCAGTTGGGTAGGTCTAACTTCGAGAAAGAGGTCAACCGTCGAATCCAACTCGGTTGGGCAGCGTTCGGGAAGCTACGCGGTATCTTCTCGTCCAACATACCACAGTGTCTCAAGACGAAAGTCTTTAACCAGTGCGTGTTGCCAGTGATGACATATGGCTCCGAAACGTGGTCGCTCACAATGGGCCTCATCAGAAGGCTCAAAGTCACCCAAAGAGCAATGGAAAGGGCTATGCTCGGGGTTTCCTTGCGTCGTAATAAAAAATGAAGATATCCGCAGGACAACTAAGGTTGCCGACGTAGCACAAAGAATTGCCAAACTTAAGTGGCAATGGGCAGGGCACATTGCTCGCAGAACAGATGGCCCTTGGGGCCGAAAGGTTTTGGTGTGGTGACCGCGTACCGGAAGACGCAGTGTTGGAAGGCCTCCTACAAGGTGGACCGACGACCTGGTGAAGGTAGCGGGAAACCGATGGATGCGGGACGCACAGGAACGTTCGATGTGGCGACGCTTGGGGGAGGCCTACGTCCAACAGTGGACGTGTATCGGCTGAGATGATGATGATGACCACTTTTTCGTACTGGGGCCGAGCTTCCCTTTCGGATAATCCTGGCCAGCCGGGTCGGAGCCTACTGGGCCGCTGCTGTTGCTGACAACTCTTTGTTTCTTGATACTTAAAACCAGTGGGTATTATTTCTAAGCAAGTGTAGTACCTAGATTACCACCATCATCGATCACCATCGGTGAGATATTGTATAAACGCGAATCAGTCAATTATAGCAGGCACGTCCACGTTTTTGAAGAGATTACCGATTACCAAAGTAAAACAAAAAGGTCAAAACAAAATACAATACAAAATAATTATCTTAAAACACAATAACTTAAGACATTTAAGTATGTAGAAGACAATGGCGATGTCGAAACAAAGGAATTTGAGTCAATAAGTTACTTACTCGATGTTATTGTTTTACATCGTACAATGTTCTCTTCACTGAAGTTCAATTGTTTTTGCGATCTCAACAAGATTTGTTGAAAAAGCTCGTCACACAGTTAAAATGCTATAATATTTTAAATTAAATCAGAAATCAGAAACGTTTATTTCAAATAGACCAGTTACAGGCACTTTTGAATTGTCAAAATGTCGGCCAGTCAGACAAGTGAAGCTAAATTGCACGTTCCAAAGCGTAAGTCTCTATGGAGAAGAACGTGCAAGAAACTCCATGGACACTCTTTTAAATGAAGATAAAAAATCATGTAATGAAAACAAAAACCTTGGTATTCGGTAATACTCAACTCGCATCGAGTAGGTATCGGCAGCTCAGTCGCCAGGACAAGGAGGAATGGCAGACAGCCGGCTGCTTCTGCGAAGCAATAATGCTAGCGAAGGAGGCGGCCGCACGCGTGAGAGAACGTACTTACCCGTGTCCCAGCTGCCGGGATCTTAACCCGGATTTCCAGCCACCGTAGACGTGGGTAGCTCGCCATCCGGCCGTACGGTAACCGTCCGGACCAAGACCAAGTCGTGTAATGTTCCACGCGCGCCCAAAGGACATGTCATTGCTGACATCTACCCTGTTGGGCTCCTACAGCGCAAACTGAAGAGGCTAAGCAGGTGGTCGAAGCCAATTGGGACCAGATGTTATGTTAGGTTATGTTAAAAAAGGAGGACCAAAGGTGTGGTTTTAGTCAGTAAAAGTCTGATACAGCCTTTCGCTCTGCTCTTGAGAAGGAGAAGTCTTTGGATGATTCCCCACAACATATGACCGCAAGCCAAGCGCGATTTTAAGCTTTTATATTAGACAGACTCACAGACAAATATAATTTATTTGATTTTTTTGTATAAAAAAATGTGACAAATAATGTCGGAACAAGGTTTATTAAATAACTTTATATCTATTATAGGTAAGCTTTTCCCCGCAGCTTCGCCCGCATAAATAAAGTAGCACTCAGGAATAAAGCAGCTTTCTAACGGTGAAAAAAATTTAGCAATCGTACTTTCTGAGATTTTCTCATACAAATAAAGAAACAAACAATGTACCTCTTTATAATACGAGTATTAGTGTAGGTAAATCTGTATAATTAATTATTAAGTTATATTCGTTATGTGTATTGCTCCATTCAGGTATATGGCTGACGATATTGTAAAGTATTATGTGCTAAGATACTATAAAATATTATTAATTACTAGCTGACCCGGCAAACGTTGTTTTGCCATATAAATAATTTTTAAGTAATTTCTTAGTCTAGGGGTATGAAAAATAGATGTTGGCTGATTCTCAGTCCTACTCAATATGCTCACAAAATTTCATGAGAATCGGTCAAGCCGTTTCGGAGGAGTACGGGAACGAACATTGTGACACGAGAATTTTATATATAAGATATTATCGTACCCGTGTGTAACGTAGCCTTTATCTTGTATTCAATATTCAAGTATATTTCTACTGTTCTAAGGAAAATTGAAGTGTTCTGATTTAAATAGATATAAGGACTAGCTTTTCCCTGATCTTACTCTCCTGCCTAATTTTATATTTGAGCCGAAGAATTTTTCCGCGAAAAAGTATTAAATAAATATGGAATAACATGTATAAATAGAACTTTTTATCTATGAAATATATTTGGAATCAGTAGGTACTATCAGCAGGCCTAGCAAAGTTATGACCGATTCGTTACAATTCTCTTTCGTCGATCGCCTCGAGTCCACCACGCCTCTGATTACTTTGTTCTGACGTCATCTCAAAGCTCAGTCACGTGTTCAGAACAAAGACGAAAGGAAGATCGACGAAAGGAGGATCGACGAAAGAGAATCGAAACGGATGTAACTTGGCTAGGGAGGTAGCTATTATTATATATCTGTACCTACAATCAAACAAACAATGTGACTTATCTACGACAGTTAACCAATACGAACGCGCATTACGCAACTAACAAACCACGCACACTTAGATGGTAAGTTTGCTATTGGTAGTTGAACTATGAGCTTTGCCCTACTTCTCGCACACTAATATAATTGTTTGTCAAAAGCCCGTTCTATCATCGGACTACTAGACGTACGACATTACGCCACCGGTACATGGTGGACATCCCACACCAACGTAAATACAAAACGTTTTGAGAATACATTAATTGTACGTACAGCTAAGTAGTAGAATTTCCAGCCGAAGTCTGTGTTTCCAGAAAACTACAACCTAGGGGTCTTTAAGTCAAGAGTGAATAGGTTACTTCTGGGTAGCAGGGGCCCAGCCGGGTCGAAGCCTACTGGGGCCAGGGTTATCTGAAAGGGAACTCGAGCCCCGGTATGAAGGCTAGAAGAAACGGGGTGGGCTTTTAGTCAATAAGAGTCTGACACTATCTCCCGCTCCGCCCAAGAGCGGGGGTTGTCATTGGATGAGTTTTTCCCAACATAAAAAAAAGGTTACTTCTAGGTAAAAGTGTTTTATCGTAGACCACATCATCGCTAAGCACCAGATGAGATTGTGGTCGACCGTGAGCCAATCAACAATAAAAGAAAAGGTAAACAACATTGAAGAAGTCTGATAAAAAGTACATGATAAACAAAGAAATCAAAGGATACAATCAGAATTTTAAATTAATACCGGAATTATCAAATCTACAATCATTATTTTCGCCATAATTTAATGCTGAGATTTATCTATCAGACTGAGTAGGTAATCAATTACCTTACAAAAAATAATCATGACAACTACATAATCATCAGCCTTTTTAATGTTCCCACTGCTGGGACTCATGCCTCCTCTCTAGGAGAGAGAATGGGTCGTAATCCACCACGTGGGCCTGATGCGGTTTGGTGAATGTTACATGTCTACGAATTTTTGGTTCTAGGACATGCTGGTTCCCTCGCGATGTTTTTCTTCACCGTTTTGAGAGTAATTAAATAAATTACACAAAGTAATGCGCCTGACAGGGTTTGAACCCGCGACCTATAACTCGTAAGTCGGAGCCGTTACCACTCGGCCACCACTGCTCTATCATGATAATTACAAAACAAACTAATGGTTATTTTCATTACTTCATACACAAGAACTCCTTGTTAATGATTCGTTTAGATCATAATTAATTTTATAATTTATTTACTTTCATTATCTCAGATACATTAGGGAAGAAAGTGGGGGACCTGTCGCGCAACGCTTAATTTACGTGACACTGCAACGTTGCTTAGTATCTCGCAACTTGTCCCCAACATTTTACAACGCATTCACGCAACGTGGGACATGTTGTTGGACAAATTGACAGCGTTGCATGTTGAAGAGACATATTATTCTCTTGTATATATGAGAATACTATTCTTATGGCTCTGAAACGTAGTCGCTTACAATGGGCCTCAGTCACCCAAAAAGCGATGGAAAGGGCTATGCTCGGAGTTTCTTTGCGTGGTCATATCACAAATGAAGATATCCGCAGGAGAATCAAAGTTACCGACATAGCTCGAAGAATCGCCAAACTTAAGTGGCAATAGGCAGTGCGCAAACCCATACGGGGTTTGATGAAAAAACAAAAATTTGAGTTTCAGTTCTAAGTGTTGGGGAACCCCCAAAATTTATTGTTTTTTTTTTCTATTTTTGTGTAAAAATCTTAATGCGGTTCACAGAACACATCTACTTCCCAAGTTTCAACAGTACAGTTCTAATAGTTTCGGAAAAAAGTGGCTGTGACAACGGACGGACCAACAGACATACGAATCCATAAGGGTTCCGTTTTTTACCATTTGGCTAAGGAACCCTAAAAACGTACGTAATTTATCAGCAATTACCTAATACCTAAAGCTTAAACTATGCAAAGTCTAATTTCAGATATTTTCCTGGCTCCCTACCCTGGAGACTTCAGCCTGGTCTTGTGAATAATGAAAACTAATTATTCGCCAAGACATTATGAATATGAATCACCCTCGGCCGGATATCTACTTATTTTTCTCTGGCGACAGACAGTTCTCCAGCAAAATGATCTCGAACAATATCGTCCCCGGGAATAATGAGAAAAGATCTTCTTTTGCGACGTCCTTATAATTATTTTCTAAGTATGAAAGCGATTGTAATTATTGTGTGTCAAGCTTGTAAGACGGAGATAGTTATTAATTTATTTTTACACGATTTCTTTCTACACTTTGAAAATATTTGCGCCTTTTCAAGAACAAAACGACGATTTGCGTTTTTTAAATTATGTTATATATGTGGAAACTTGTAATTGGCCTTCTTCTGTATATTATAATGTTTTTACTGTACTGTATTAGCTGTAAGTTTTCTTAAAATCAATAAAATAAAATAAAGTGCCTATTTATAAAAAAATAATAATAATATTATTTCATCAGTACTTAAATAAATAATGAATTATTTGTAGTCTAAACGTCTTTTTGACTGGGTTGGCTATTACTTTGGGCAGAGGATGAGCATTGCCATACACCGTGGCAAAGCCGCCAGTCTTTTGGGCACATTATTAGTCGTCAGTGATGTGGAATTTCGACGCCATATTTTATATTTTATCTTTTTATTGGTTAAGTATTTTTGGTATTCATAATTAGTGTTTGTAAATAAAAAACGTTGATTTTTTTAATTTATATACTTTCCAAGTATGGAAGAGAAAACCCATTCCTGAAAAATGCAAACTCCTTCTTGGCTATTTCTTTCACCTTCAGCGCTAACATAACTGCTTCGCAGAAGGAGGCGACGGTTGCCCATCCCCCCTCGCTCCAGACCGTGGCCTGTACAAGGCGTCCACCGCTTGAGGGCAGCCCGGCCTACTTCGGTTCGGGGCTGGAGTCAGATATCGGAAATACTCGTCGAAATTCGACCGTCTGTCGAGGACGTGTCCCAGGTACTTCACCTGACGCTAATGTTGAGGTTAGAGATATCTTTATTTCCCATAAGAATTTACAATTCACTTACATGAGAACTTAAAAATTAACTTACAAACATTATTGGTAGCGTACAGTTATAGTTTTGACTTTATTACAAATGTAAAGAGAAGTAATCAAAAAGTGTAGGGTAGTCGGAAAATACTTGCATAGTTTAATCGTAAACATACACGGAGTACGAACAACTGGAAGCGGCATTATACTAAGGTGCGCTTGGTTTGTTAAAGATGTATAATTTTAAATATTTTTTAAATAGTGACATTGTTTTTGCATTTTTAATATTATTTGGTAATTTATTATACAGTGCAGCACCTTCGTACATTACATTTTTTTTGCCATAGTTTGTGCGTGGTGAGTATAATTGTATGTCATTTGTATTTCTAAGCCTAATTTTGTGTATTTGATGTTTTTTAATAAAATGTATTTGTGTATGAATGTTTTTATTAAGTATTTTTCTTATTAGAATGCAATTATTATATAAGTATGTTTGTGATATATTCATTAGCTTAGTTTCACGGTATATTTTTTGTGTTGGTGTACTATAATCATAGTGGAAGAGTGTTTTTATTAATTTATTTTGTGATATTTGTAGTGTTTCAATATTGGTCTTAGCCGCTGTTCCCCATACTTCTATTAGATAGTCCAAGTGAGGTTTTATAAGAGCGTTATATATATTATAACGTACTTGACGTGGAAGACATCGAACGGCACCCCGTAGGGCTCCCGTGAGAGAATTCAATTTAGATTTAACCCTTTCTAAATGCGATTTCCAGTTCAGGTGGCTATCCAAAATTAGTCCAAGATATTTTTCGTGATCAACTTTTTTTATTGGTTGATTGTTTATGGTTAGTTGTGAGTTGTGTAATATATTTTTATTTTTCGCGGCAAAAATTATGTAATTAGTTTTGGCTATATTTATGGTGAGTAGGTTGCACTGAAACCACATATTTAAGAGTTGTAAATCATTCTGAGCGTCGCACATGACAGCGTCTACGGAGTGTCCAAAGTAAAATAAAGCTGTATCATCTGCATACAATAATATATCGCCTTTTAGTCCAATCCTGTGAATGTTATTTATATAGATCAGAAATAACAAGGGCCCTAATATTGATCCTTGTGGAATACCAAAATTTACGTTTTTAGGACTACTTTGATTTTCGTTAATCTTAACTACTTGGCGTCGATTTGTCAGATATGATTTAAAGATATCAAACGCGCTACCAGTAACACCAATATCATTAAGTTTACTTAATAACAGTTTATGACTTATTGTGTCAAAGGCTTTTTTTAAATCTATGAATATTCCCATTGCTATCTGCTTTTTATCAATATTTAACTTAATTTTTGTTATTAAATCTATTGTTGCAGAAAGTGTATTGGATTTTGGCCTAAAACCGTATTGTTTTTTAAAGAGAAAGTTTTGTGCTCTTAGATGTTCATCAAGGCGGTTGTATAAAACACGTTCAAAAATTTTTGATAAAACCGGTAAGACTGAAATAGGACGATAATTTCCTGGGTCCGATTTACTTCCACTCTTGTAGATAGGACTCACTTTAGCAATTTTAAGGTTATCGGGGAAAGTTCCTGACTCTAAATTTTTATTTATACAATTTGTTAGTTCGCTTAGTATTAAGTTCTTTACGCATTTGATAGATTTTGTGTTTATACCATCTAACCCAGAGCTAATATTTAGTTTTAAGTTATCAATTATCTTTGAAATTTCATCTATGGTGCATGGTTTTATTTGTGACAGCGTAACCAAGGTTTCTGTTGCTTGTGTTCCTTTGGTGTATGTCAAATTATTGTGGTACTGTTTGGGGATTTGACTAGCCAGAACTGATCCAATATTTGAGAAAAAGTCATTAAAACATTCACAAATGTCAGTTAATGTTAACCCTTTCTACCGAAACATGGAAACATCGCTTACGGTGTTCTTCTTAAAAATTTCGATATGTTTTTTTTTTAATGTATTTTCCCTTCACAAAGTTTTCTTAGGCTAGCTTTTAACAATGCCACCGCATAGACACCGCTCACGGACACGATGTCTCGGTTGCGTCTCGGATCACTCGTCGAACAGTTCCGGCTCAAACGCTCATTAGTGTGCGTCCACCGAGCGTAGGTATAAAAAGTGAAGTACATACAAGACATGATATTGTCTTCTGTACCTATCTATATTTTGTGCTTATTCTCATACATACGTCTGTACAATTTGAACGACCTTGAAAAACGTTTAATTGTCGTTTTGTACACACGTTTGTACGAATTTTTTAACCGACTTCTAAAAAAGGAGGAGGTTCTCAATTCGGAAGTTTGTATTTTTTTTTTATGTATGTTCGGGCATAACTTCGTCGCTTGCCAACCGATTTGAAAAATTCTTTTTTTGTTGGCAAGAATATACTTTCTAAATGGTCCCATAGTCTCCAAGATGGGATCTGATGATGGAATCTTGGCGAAATCGAGGGAACTCCTCAAATATAATAGGCAACCATATAGTACTTTTGGTATTTTCATCAAAGGCTTAAGCATTTACAGTTAAAAAATTATTTAAGTGGAACTGGTGAAGAAGACCAGAAATGGCCAACGGAAGTTCAAACTCACACAGATATCACAATGAACATAGTTATGCGATTACGATAATACAAATAAATGAATGGTTCTGAATAGGTATGTTGAAAATGGAATCATCGAAGTGATCTGATGATGATGATGAAGCCGAAAGATAGGCACTGGAACTCCGTAAATAATCAATGTATCCTAGCCGTGTTTGGGCTTATTAGAATTGTCATGAGATGCACTTTGGCTATAAGGTACTACCGAACTGACCTGATGATGATGATGGAGCCGGAATGTAGACACGGGAACTTCATAATAAAACAATGTATCCTAGCAGGACTCTGTCTAGGTATAAGTGTATTGCAACCAAAAAGTGTGAAATAAAAAACTTTTTACAAAAAAAAAAAATAACCGACTTCACTAAAAAAAACACTAAAACCATCAAAATAATTTAAATTTCGGAAGTCGGTGTTAAATAAGGAACAAACAATATCGAGAATATACATAAAATTTTTTTTTTGGCCGAAAATTTTGCTTTCTATATCTGTTTTTCCATATTATTTGTATAAAAGTTGTTTTTTTTTTTTGGTGATTTACTTAAAAACGCGCAATTACGTAATAATAAAGCTACCCGTGCGCGAGGGGTTATTTTTCGGCTCTAATCAATTTATTTATTTTTTAAATAGGGAACCATCAAATAATAAAGCAAATGGAAAGCTTCGAGTTCAATTAATAATTATTATATTACTAGAAGCACTCTTAGTTATATTATTTTTTTTAAATATTTCATTTTCCTTGTCTTTCTACTTATTTAACATTGTTTAATCAATAAACTGTTTCGAATAATAATCCTAAGCTTTCTTTTAAAATAAATTTTAAAAGTATATATTACCAGTTTGCAAGTACGTAGTAGTAATGTGGCCTCCATGGTTTTTTTTTTATGATGGGAAAATCATCTAATGACATCCCCCGCTCTTGGGCGGAGCAGGAGATAGTGTCAGGCTCTTACTGACTAAAAGCCCACCCCGTTCCTTCAAGCCTTCATACCGGGGCTCGAGCTATCTTTCGAAACCTACCCTGGCCCCAGTTGCTGTTGCAGACAACTCCTTGAGGCGCGCGGGAACAGTGCGCGCCGTCGACGACTTGGGGTCAGTCTGGACAGATACCGGACGGTCGGACAGCGAGCTACCCATAGCTCGCCGTCCGCAAGCCCGCGTCTACGGTGGCCGGAAATCGGGACCGGAATCCCGGCGGCGGCGGAAGCGCCGTTGCCTGATGCGGTCGACCTCCTCCTTTGCTAGCATTACTGCGACCGCCTGCCACTCCTCCTCGCTCCGGACCATAGCCTCAACCAAGGCCCAGCGCGAGAGATCTCCGCTGCCGATCGCCCCCACGAGGGCACGGCGACGCTTCGCCCAAGCAGGGCACACTGTATGCTTTACCGTGTCCTCCGTGCGTTCCGCACAGTAGCCACACCCGGGCGTCACTTCCGCACGAATCCGGTACAGGAACCTCCCGAACTTGCCATGTCCGGTGAGGACCTGCGTCATGCGGAAGGTAAGGACGCAGTGAGGTCTTTCCAGCCACGTCTCAAAGAGGGGACTTACCGCCATAATTGTGGCGACCCCACCACCCCTAGCCAAGTTGATAATCTGCAATTGTTAACGCTAGTCAAAAAGTAATCAAATGTATGGGAATGACATCATCTCAACGTTAATTCACGTGGTCGGAACAAACGAATAGAAAATTCGTAGCCAAGATCACGTCGTTCAAAATGATAGAATGAATTTCTACAACGTTTAACGCTACATCCTTTGATAAACAAACGCTGCATTGTAGAACGAGCGGGCGACTCAGGCGCGTCAACATGGCTACCCACTTATCGTTTTCTACAATTGCTGACACTGAAGCGTTCCCGATTGGAGAACGGAATTCGACACGATACGGTTGTAACTTGGCTAGGGGGGCAGCACTGGGTTGCGATAGTCGCTGACGCCATTTCACCATGAGATCCCGCCGGAGCTCTGTCCGCCATGCCGTGACCTGTCGCGGCAGCGGACTTTCACCCCGACGTTGCATCTCTACGCGCATATCGTGCATGTGTGCAAGGCAAGGATTGTTGCCTCCAGATCCCACGGTGGTAGGCCAGCAAGAGGGCTCGCCGCTTCGCGGAAAATTGTGTGGTATCCCGTGGCCTTCATAGTCACTACACTATTTTGTTCGAGATGCAGTATCAAACGTTTATTGACTAAAGGCCACCTGTGTTTGTTCAGATAACTCTTGCGTTCCTACACCGTAGTTACTCTGTCTTCTGACGTCACGGAACGCTCAGTGTAATTTTATTGTAAGAATAATTTATAATTATTTCACCTTATGTTTGTTCTCGTAGTGCTGTGCCAGCGTTCACTGTAAAAAAAAATCCATTCATCTATACCTATTAACCTTTTGAATGTCTTAAGTTACACAGTTCGACATAAGCCATTGTCTTTCTATTGTGTCTCTAATTACGGCATTCGAAGAGTTAATATTATAAAAAGGAAATATTTGTATTTTTGTTTGCAATGAATAAATTCAAATCTTTCAACTACACACTAAACTGACTTGTATACTGTATTTATACTTCTTAGAACTTGAACGAAAAAGCAGCTTAGCTTTTTTAACGTCACGGGAAAGCACATAATTAAAGAGATATATATCCGTAACACATTTTGTTATCATTATGTTGTTTACTAAATAAAAAGAACATCACATCACATTTGTGTGTGGAGAGCCTTATTCCGTCAATCAATAAGCATTACATACTCCAAAATTAAATGTGTTATTATCATCGACTTTATCTCAACACTATCTTATCGTATTATCTTTATTAAAAGATTTGTATTTTCTCCAAAAATTTTTAGTCTTCAACATGTTGGCAGGAAGTGTAGTTTTTTCTATTTTATTGCTATTATTCTATGTAGAATGTTTATCAAGGGTCGATCCTTTAGTGGATACTAAATTGGGACTGATTCGAGGGTTGAGGGCTGATGATGGAGATTATGCTATGTTCTTGGGAATACCATATGGTCAAGTGGACCCAGAAAATCCTTTTGGAGTAAGTCACAATTATTTTAGTCAACAATATTATTGAGTTTTTAGTAGTGAAATTATTTGCTTATTTGATAAGAAAATCCCATATATAAGCCCGTAGCTACACGCGATTTTCTTAGAAGAATAAATTTTTGCTATGGATAAAATCAGTGTTATTAGTACCAAATAATCTTATCTGTAGGTCACAAAACTGTGCATTTATCACGTAACCTTGTTTCGTTTTTTGTATAAACGAGGGCTCCCAAATTCTGGATCACATCATATTTCAAAAGCCAAATTTATTATATGTCAAATTACTTTTATTACACACATTACTTATATAATCTATATACATATAATGTTCCCACTGCTGAGACTTAGGCTCCTCTTTATGAAAAAGAATGGGCCATATTAAAGCCCGCAAGCCCAGTATGGGTTGAAATTATTTAAAAAAATCCAGTAACCATAAAACTAACTTGATTCGGTATGAAACAGAACACATTTAATTCTAGAAATCAACGCCACAACCCGAGTTTGAAGAAACATTCGAAGCATACGATGACTCTGTAATCTGCCCTCAGCAAAGTCTCGGCATTATTCAGGGCACACCTGACTGTCTACATCTCAGTGTCTACGTACCCACCACAGCCACTTCTAGTAACCGTCTCCCAGTCATGATCTGGGTCTACGGAGGTGGCTTTCACACAGGACATTACAGGAAAGACGTCTATGGACCATCTTACTTAGTGAAGCATGATGTTATTGTTGTAACATTCAATTATAGAGTTGGCGTTTACGGTTTTATGTGCCTTGACAATCCAGAAGTACCAGGCAATCAAGGTCTCAAAGACCAATTCATGGCAATGAAATGGGTGAAAGACAATATAGAAGCATTTGGAGGTGATGCCAATAAGATAACTGTGTTTGGTGAAAGTGCTGGAGGACATTCAATAGACCTGCACTTATTGTCCCCAAGAGACAAAGTATACGACAAAGTAATTATGCAAAGTGGTAGCTCTTTAGCTGCAACGGTATTATACGAACCTGACAGATCAGTTCCTATAAAAATAGCAGAGTTTTTGGGCTTTGAAACTACAAATATCAATGAAGCAATTTCATATCTTGCCCAAAGTGATTCGAATTCAGTAGTGAAAATAGCAGTTGATCTAGGTATTATGTTTAAACCGTGTATAGAAAAAGAATTTGATGGAGTAGAACCTTTCCTGTCTAGTTCTTGGCTCAACTCTGGAACACCAAAAGTAAAAAATATGCCAATACTGATCGGTTTTAATGAACATGAAATGGTCGGTGCTCATTTCAATAAGGATACTGAATATTTTAAGAATTTAAATATTGTATCAAATTATTTGGAACGTATATTCAATTTTGAAGATGAGGAATTACAAAAAATGAAGGATGTGACAACACATTTCTACTTTGGGGACGAAGAGTTCAGTGAAGATATAAAATGGAGCATTATCAACTTTGATTCCGACTTTACTTATATTCATCCTGTGTATAGGTCTATTAATAAATTTTTAGAGGCTAAAGCTGGGAACATTTTTTACTATATGTTTTCGTATGTTGGTGGAAGGAATGCCCTTATCGTGAAAAATGATGGCAGTAACTCATGCTGTGCCTCGCATGCTGATGAATTATTCTATTTGTTTAATATGAGCCATAAGCCTGACCCAACACCTGAAGATGAAGTTGCTATTGAGCGGATGACTACGATGTGGACAAATTTTGCTAAATTCAGGTTTGTATCATATCATGCTGTTGATGATAACAAGGTTACGTTTCTCAAAGAGACGTTTAAAAAGTTCAACAAAATTTTACTGCATTTATATTAATACTAGCTTCTGCAAGCTTTGCCTGCTTGAAAGTTAAAAAAATGCCCAAAAAGAAATTCTCTCGGGAGAAAAAACATCCTAAGTGCTATTTTACAACATGATCTACCTGTGTGCTAAATTTTATCCAAGTTCGGTTAAGGAGTTTGAGCGTGACGAAGAACAAACACTCACCCATAAACACTCGCTTTTATAATTAAAGTGTAATCACAGCTTAAAGTGACCCGATTCATAAAACAGTTACTTCCTAAGTATGTATGTATTTATTTATTTCTGCTCCTATAGTTCTTTTTTTATTTTCCAGTGACCCAACGCCGCAGACTACAGACGTGGTTCCTGTCAAATGGGTACCGTTAACAAAAGATGCTTACACCTACATGCACATTGATGCCGAACTGTCTCTGGGCAGCAGACCAGCTCACGACCGGATGGCCTTCTGGGATCTATTCTACAAACTGAATGAAAACAAGCAGCGACTTATGAATATTACTAAGGATCTTTATTAGTTTTTTTTTAAATAAATTGTACTCTCCAACCAGCATCTGTGCCACCACCTTTGACTCATCAGCTTTCTAAGCCAGGTTCACCATGGCTGACATGTTCTGGGCTCGCTCGTTCTGTCACCCTCGTAGACCTGTCGATCGTTTACCTACTATCAGGCAAAATTGGTGTAAATATCGAGATCAAGAAATTTAAAAGAGGAGGATATATATATTATGTAGGAATGGCAAAGATACTGATCCTTTTTTTAATAATTATACAAAAAATCGTTCTATAAAGGACAATAAATATGGTTGTTATATAAGTACATTTATTTTACAAGCAGCAAGCTGGTGCATACTGAAAAACTTGTTATAAAACAAAGACGTTTTCATTTTTTTTGTCTATAAAAAAATCAAAACACTTCTTTTCTAATCATATCTGTATCAAGCGGCTCATACTAATAAATCAATGACTAAATATCACAATAGAGATTATAATAATCATAATTATGAAAATTATCATACATAAAATTGATACCTTCAAAGTCGGAAAAGTCCTTTGAATCAGGGGATTATCACCAAATTATTCACTCAATCAACCACCCACAGTATTATCAACGCAATGATCTGCCAGTTAATCAGTAGTTTGTTTCGTAAAATGTTCAATAAAGGAAATGAGCGGGTCTTAATTAACACATAAATGCCCTGTCAATCAGTTGGACAGTACTGGGCGACAGTTTAATTTGTCAGACTTCAAATAAGTCTGTTAGCCAGTATAATGGGATGAAAGGAAGCGGAGGCTCTGTTTTTAATGATGGCTTCTTTTTGGAAAGCTGCAGTTAAATTGTGAAAAAAACTGCGTCATCGGATGTTGAAAACATGGTTTTTGAGTTGTGAAGAAAATGTTTTTGTAATAGACTTCTTTATTTTTAAAAGTGAATTTCACCAACTAACCAATGCCTGAGATTTGCTGATCATTAGCCAAATCTCTAGTTAAGCAAAATAGCGACTGCACCAAATTAGTAATGGCGATACAAATAAGGATACTAGACGATAAAAATCAATGGTAGAGACCTTGTTACCATCTGCTATTGCACCATCATATAAAACGTTAGTTTTGTCAAAAATTGACATTATTAAAATTTGTCATTAATTTTGGCCGTAACTAATGAATTAACCACATTCAGAAATGTATGACAATACTATGGTATGAGTATATGGTAGCTTTAAAACATTTGGGTTAGATTAGGTTAGGTTAGGTTATATATAATATTTTTTAAAACACATACTTTTAAAACATACATAAAAAAATTACTTCACTAAACGCTTCGAATGACATCTGTTTCAAATCTGTTCGTGGGTTGGGATACTTTTACGCAATGCACTTTGATTGCTTAATGTTATCCTTATTTGTGCCATTACTAATTTGGTGCAGTTAAAGTTACTATTACGATAATTTTAATGGACGTGGCTCTTGCTGTAACCTACTCAGAGTCTAGAAAAAAAAAAATTCGTCAGCTTTTTAGACATCTTTATGAACTACTTAGATCAGATCTATCCAATATTGGATTCTTTCGTCTGAAATGATGATGAGAAATCTTGATTGCCAGAAACAAATATGAAATATCCAAAGAAATAACAAACGATTCCGTACACCCAGCAATAAATCCCACACACAGCCAATCTTTGGAAATCAATACAACCGTCGGCGGCTGGTATTATTAATTTTCCGTGCTAATAGAAAACTGTCAAAAACTGGAGAACGTTAATTTTACACGTCATTACCTCTAGAGGGCCGAATCGACCGTGCGATATCCCATTTCGTTAGCGATTAATTAGCTTTGAAGAAATAATTGGGTTAATTGAATTTAGGTAAGGATTGAGGAGTGAGTACTTGGGACGTTATTTAGAGATATATGTCGGTACATACATTAATTGAACGAAGTGAACGGGTTTCATTCTTTTTTTTTTAAGCTGAGTTTTAGACGGACAATTAAAATCTGAGTTTACCTATATAGGTTGATGCGGATGGACGGACAGGGTGGGTCGACGTAGTGATGCTTTGGAATGCCTGGTATAGTGTGAGACAGCTAAAAGAGCTTTTTTTTAAAAAAACCCTCCACACTAGATTTTTTTTCTGTATCGTCATTGTGTTCACAAACACGTAAACTTACACACCCAAGGAACTTTATGCCAAACCAACTATCTACAGGCTATGCAAATATTTTTATTTATTTATTTATCAAACTTATACTATCTTTATAAGGAAACTTAACGCGACAGTACAGCCAAAATATGCCGATGATCTTCAGTTATATACAGCTGCGCGGGTAGAAGGTTTGTCGGACGCTATAGAGGATGTGAACCGAGATTTGGACGCTATCAAAGACTGGTCTGAAAGATTTGGGGTGTCTGTAAACCCCTCAAAGTGTCAGGCCATTATTATTGGAAGCTCGCGCATGATGGATAAAGTGGTGGTTAACTCTCTTCCCCCAATTATTTTTAATG
Source organism: Mythimna ferrago (assembly GCA_910589285.2). Classification (NCBI taxonomy): domain Eukaryota; kingdom Metazoa; phylum Arthropoda; class Insecta; order Lepidoptera; family Noctuidae; genus Mythimna; species Mythimna ferrago. The sequence goes on from OU342682.1 coordinate 2,860,268, forward strand.
GTACCTCCATCCCCATTAGTCCTAGCGTTAAGGATCTCGGTTTGCATCTCGACTCGACTCTTGGCTGGCAAAGTCAGGTCTCCAGTGTCTGCCAAAGAGTCAACGGGACTTTGCGGTGTCTGTATCGTCTGAGGAACTTTTTGCCCGCGAAGACGAAGACTATGCTTGTGCAAACTTTAATTTTCCCTGTAATCGACTATGGTGACGTGTGCTACTTTGACCTGAATGCGGAGTTGTTAGACAAACTTGACAGGCTCCTCAACAACTGCATCCGATTCATATTTAACTTGCGAAAATATGACCATGTTTCGAGTTACAGATCGGAGCTCAAATGGATGCCCATTCGCCAGAGAAGAAGTTTGCGCGCACTGACTACACTCTTCTCTCTGTTCAACTGTCCTACCCCTCCTTCTTATCTTATATCTCATTTTCAATATTTATGTTCTTCCCATTCTAAGAATCTTCGTTCTTCTAACAATCTCCTACTGCTCTGTCCCTCTCATACTTCTGATTTTGTTCATTCTTCCTTTCATATACAGTCCATACTTCTGTGGAATGCGCTTCCTCTCGACATCAGGATGGCCACCAGTCAGTATGCATTTAAGCGAAAGTTGCGGCATTACTTTCAGAACAAATAGCGGAGTCGTTTCAAAACCCCCCTTCTTCTACTTTATATAAATATATATGTAGGTATATATTATATAAAATATATATGTATGTCTATTTTAGTTATATACATTTGCACTCTTATTTTTCTTAATAATCCATTTTTTGTTGTTTTTTTTTTTATTTTTGTGCACCTACCATGTTTTTCTCATCACCACCCAAGGTTGACAGGTAGAGAATGCCTAAGGCATTAAGTCCGCCTTTGTACCTGTGCGTTGCATAAAGTTCTAATAAATAAATAAATAAATAAATAAAAATAACTATTTATAAATAATTTATTACTATACCTACTTATTTACAAAAGCATAGATATAACGAAGGCAAGAACGGAACAGTCGTGGGTTTTTAGTCAGTAAAAGTCTGACACACCCTCCCATTCCGTCCAAGAGCGGGAAATAAAAAAAAGAACCGTTAGTGCCACTCTGTGAAATTCACCCAAATTACAAATGAATTTGTTCTGTGCAGTAATTTAAAGGAACTCGAGTTGAAGGATTTAAATTGGGTTTAAAGGAACGGCTGTCTACGCTGGTGCGCAGTCGTATTTTACAAATACTTTGGCCATATTTGTCGACGTGGAGGTGACTGCATCAAACACCTTGTTATACAAGGAAAGGTGGACGGAACGAGGCCGCGTAGCAGATCACCAATGCGATGGACTGACCAAATAAAAACGACTGTTGGCGGCCCATTGAACAAGTGCGCCCGGATGACTGCCTGCTGGCAAAAGTGGCGGGAAGTTGTGCGGCGTACCCTGACGGCTTCCGAAGAGGTACCTTCGTGATAACCACGACCACTCTGACAAGAGTGAAACGACTAAGAAGAAAAGAAGAGTAATCGATCAAACAACCACTGCGCCAGCCGTACCGTGAGGTTGCTGATCACATGATATAAGAAGCTTACTCTTAGAAAATTTTTGAAGATACAAACAGATACATACATCACGTACAAATAACAAAGAGACAGTAAGTCAGGAACTCCTCAACAATAACTTACTCATACCAAAGCTGAAACACAAAGACACGTTACAGTAATTCCCAAAGATGAATAGACTGTCATAAAAGTGCTTTTTATCCAAATACGAAGCGTCGGCTTCTCTCCCGTCAAACACGAATGCTGGTAAAGATAAAATATGATGCAAAAAGTGAATTAATGAACGTCTAAAGTCTGTTATATTAATTACGTTTTCCGTTCCCTAAGTTTGTATGTTGAGTTCTTTGTTTTTGTTTGTGAAGATTTGCAATGAGTTCGCAATGAATTGTCTCGTGAGTTAGTAAATATTAATTTTCATCTGTTCCTTCTTGCCTGTAAAATGGTATTTTTATAGAATCTTTGTTGGGTCTAGCGGTTTTTCAGCAACTGCCCCCCTAGCCAAGTTACAACCGTTTCGCTTGCGTCGAACGCTTCGAGTTGGCCGCATCGCCGAAACTTTTGTTCTCACCACGTGACTGAGCGTTGAGATGACGTCATTCCCGTACATTTGAAGCTTTCTACAAGCGTTAACGATTGCAGATTTGCAACATGGCTAGGGGTACTGTTTCGTTATAAAAAACAAAATTTTGAAGAATGAGGAGTATATTAAAAGCTAAAAATAAACGAGAAGAATAATAAGATTAATTTAAGTACCTAGGTTTATTTTTTATTCTACTATGATAGCAGCTTAAAAATATAGTAGATTGGATAACCACAGGATTGTTCGAAATAGTTACGAATTTATTAGAAATACAGGTTAGTTTTAATGCTCTTGCTCCACCAAAAAAAAAACAGTAGATGCCATGATTAGATACGCAAAGTTGTAGATTGGCATTGTGGCACAACTTACGAAAAGCATCAGTCTAACAGTGGACTGATAAAGGCTGAAGATCGAAGTTAGCTTTCATCGTCATTATTATCATTTCACACCACAGCTGGGTAGGCCTCCTCCAAGTATCGATACAACGACCGTTTCTTCCCGTCTTGCATCTATCGAACTTCCGTGACCCTCAACAGATCATCGGTCCATCTCAGTACACGTATGTTAGCTTTAATTCATTAAACCCCAAGCGGACGCGCCGCGTTCGCTCTATTGTGTCTGTGATTTCCATGATTGAAAGGTTAATTTTAATTTATGCTATACTGGCTGCTGCGCGTGTTTGATCCTCCTGGGATAAAAAGTATCCTTTGTACTATTTCAGGAAATCCGTTCCCACTCGTGCGTGAGTTAAGTAGTAACAATCATATTATCACAAAAACTTTCGCCTCTATAATAATATACTATGATAATACTTTCACGGTTAGAGTATTTTTAATATCGTGCGGTTTTGATCACGCATGCGGGATTGCTCCGCACGCGTAACCCCCGCAAATGTCTATTTCATACAAGTATTAATTGTAATGCGGGGAATATGCATGCGGGGCGCCTTTTTTTTGTAATTTGTTTAGAAAGTTTTGTGCTTAGAAAGAAAGCGGCCTCACTGCTGAACACACTCCGTGGCAGCCCCAACAACATTCTACGTGTTGTGGCCAGAAGGCAAGATAGCCCGCTTGTGAGAGCATTGGCGGACCGAACATTGTAGCGATTTATAATGAAGTACTAACATAGGATAAAAATGTTTTTACGAACCTCATAGATCTGTGTTGTCTGTTTACAAAATAAATTATTATTATAAAAACACCCTTATAATGTTGTAGTGTGATAACACTTTACATGGTTTAAATCTCATCACTACAGTGTGGGCGTACCCTACGCTCGCTACGGTGCACGATAAATCATACTTAAGTCTGTCTGTAGCCAAAAGTCTGCTTACCCTAGGGAGCTGAGAGGAAACTAGATACAAATCCATAAAGTTACATAGTCATCAAATATTCACAATCTGCTCGGATATCGTCCGGCACAGGGTCCATTTTCAATTTATTTGTACTTGGGGAGAAAACTTGGCGAGTACTTCAGATTTCAGATTAATGTTGAATTATTAAACAAGTTGCATTGATGTTATATTCATAACTGGTATCGCCTGTATTGATTTTGATTTCTAGCCTTGAAATATTTATGGGTAGGTATAAAAAAATGCGTTCGGAGAATTGAAGTAGGTAATATTACGGCCTGGAAAAGATTTCAGTATTAGCAGCATAGGCGGGCGCGCGCTGCCATAAGCTGTCTCGTGGCGTGCTTCAAATATTTTCATACTTTTGTTCTTACCGCTCGCCGCCCCGCGCTTAGCTACCACTGGGATGTTGGGACTCTGACCGCACATCGAGTGGTCCCAGGAATGATAGTGTGAATGAATGTATAATGGACTAGCTTTTGCCTGCGGCTTCACCTGCGTACATAAAATATAGCCTATCACTCAGGAATAAAGCAGCTTTTTATCAGTGAAAAAAAATTAACAATCAGATCCGTACTTTTAGAGATTACCTCCTACAAACAAAAGAAATGAAACTTTACCTAAGAGATTGTCCCACAGTCTCCTGAGGGATTTACAGAGAGACAGGTGGGTGTAAAGATGGGTTCCAGGGACATCTTTTAAGGGGTAATTATCTTTAACCTTTTCCATGAGCTGAAGGCTATCTTCGGAAATAAGAAGGTAATATTTGGATAAAGAGTTCGAAATATAAATCTTCGGCAACTTGTAAGTTAGTGGAAATCTACCGAAATATTGCGTAGACATGCGGTTCATTGAGTTCAAAGCCAAGGTAGCTGCTAAGAAACTCGGCGTTCTTACAAAGGACCGGCAGTACTTCACACCGGGAATGTTATACAAAGTACAGATCCGTTCGTGTGTGCAGAACTAACTGCAGCCACATATGGGCTGGTGCTACAAAATTCCAACTAGCAGCTTTGGACTCGGTGGAAAGGCGTGCAAAGAAACTAATTGGTGATCCAGATCTGGTTAAGTCCAATCTACTGTTCGGCCGTCCGGTTACCGTCCTGATCAAGCCCGAGTCGTCGACGGTGCGTATTGTTCCACGAACGCCTCAAAGAGATGTTAGCAAAGCCGTAGGGACCCAACAGGGCCGAAGTCTACGGGTGCCAAAGGTTGACTTCTAAAAGAAAACCTCAGGGTCTTAGAACGCTAAGCAATGAAGGAACATAAGTTTGGTTTTAGTCAGTAAAGATCAGAAACGCCCTTCCACTCCGCCCTAAAGTGTGAGAAGTCATTGGATGATTTTCCACCTTAAAAAAAGTGCAGTTTCTAACATCGACTATAAAGCGATTGACTATATGAATTTTCCAGGACAGAAAAAACCAATCGCATCATAATACCATCGAGAATATTTCCTACATCTACATAGGTTTATACCTAAAGACATAAATTACGGTGCTGAGACGTGGATGCTCATGCAGGAAGCTGAACACAGGGTCTGATGAAAGAGTTCCAAAGAACCACAGAACGGTTTCATACCCAGCATGCCATCAACTACGCATATTTTTACCGGCAGAAATCTAATGTAACATTCGTAAGAAGTTGGCAGTAGTTTCGTCACAGCGCTAATTTGTTTCCTATTATTTGTTTCACTAGATTCGTGTATTCCTCGTTTTCATTTTTTTGTCTCTTCGTTGTCAATTGAGTAATATATAAGTACATATATTGTATATAGTGTATATGTATTATATTGGTTATTTGTATAAGGAATTTTACAAATATGTAAGTAATGTTTATTATTTCACCTACCACTATTTGTCTCTGCTTCACCCTAAGGTTGACTGGTAGAAAATGCCTAAAGGCATTAAGTCTGCCTCTGTACTCTTGTGTGCATAAAGTATAAATAACTAAATGTTGGTCGGTGTTAGAATGGCCTTGTCATAGTCTCATAAGTTCCTAGCATGGTCACGGTAAGGTTTTTTTTAAGGTAGGAAATCATCCAAAGACTTCACTTGCTCTTGGTAGAACATGACGGCATTTCAGATTTTTACTGACCAAAAACCACACTTGTGTCCTTCAGTTGCCCTTTGCGTTTAAAGACCACGAGTTTCCCTTTCAAAAAATTTCAGCAGCTTTAACGGGCATCGGCTCCCTATGGTATGCTGACATCTCTTTGAAGAGTATGTGAAATACGCGTTGTTGAAGACTTGGGGTCGACCCGGACGGCTGAATGGCGATAGCTACCCATTGCTGGTCATCTGCAAGCCCAGAGCTTAGAGGAATGGCAGTCGGTCGCCTCATTCTGCGAAGCAGTAATGGAGGAACTGTACGCATAGTATGAAGTATGTACAGTATGAAGGAGGGAGGGAAGGAACACCTTTACACCGCAGCTGAAGAGACCCCAGTTCCGACTACCAGCTACGGATAGGTAGTCATGGTATGGTGTGATATAGTAGGAAGGCTCTTAAATTTATGATACGTTTATAAAATTGATTTCAGAAGCCAAAGGCAAGTTTTCCAGAAGAATTGTATAAGTATGGACTTAAAGCTGTAGCTCTCACTTCAGTACATTCAATTTTGTATTATTCTCAGTCGAGTAATATTACTTCGAAGTCATCGTTTTCCTTTGAACAAACAACACTTAAGTTAATTTCAATGTTACAATTGACTGGAACAAAACAACTCCGGAACGCAATCTCTTCGTGTCATTCATCAAAATATTCTCAAATATAATAAATTTACAAAACAAACATGGACGACCCTCGAAAACGCTCACAGCAAATAACCTTTAAAATATCAGCGGAACTCGTAATCCTCTAGGTATAATTAATTATTTTGTATACGCCATGTCTTCCCATGTTTTAATGGAGAGAAATAGTCATTTAAAATGAATGGCCGACCATCTTGTTTCTCATCAAGATGAACAGTTAAATAAACGTGGAGTGGGTTCGTTGGGTTACAGCGTAGGAATGACAGTGGGTCAATGAGGATTGTAATTTTATGTACAGTACAGTCAAAATATGATGAACACTTTGAAGTTTTTTATTGTTGATTTACACATTGATTGGCACATCATCACCTTCGTCAGATGTCATTTGTAGATCTTTGACAGTCGTCATACGGCAGAAGGTCTGACCATCGGCCTGACCAAGGAGTAGGTATCCTGTTACCTAGAAACTTGGTCAAGGAGGATTGATAGGCAGTTTTTCCATGTAAAGCACGGGTATTCAGACTGAATTGGCTTCAGCTAAATAAGAAAAGCTAAGAAGATATTCTCTCTATATTTAGTCTCGGTTATTCTATACTAGCTGTGCCCACGACTTCGTTCGCGTGGACTACAGGATTTTGAATTTATTTTTTCTAAAATAAAAATAGCCTATGTTACTCATTATTACATCAGCTACCTGCCAAAAAAGTCCCGTCAAAATCGGTCCAGCCATTTAAGAGATTAGCCCGGACAAACAGACAGAGAGACAAAAATTAAAAAAAAAAAATTTGGTGTATGTACCGTATTTATTCATATGCATGTAGTAAAAAGCAGTTATTTCAATATTACAAACAGACACTCCAATTTTATTTATATGTATAGATGTATAGATAAAATACCTAGTGATATTTCTTTTTTTAGTTAATCAGCTCACGCTTTATCAATATGTCACCTGATGAAAGCGATGATGTAGTCGAGATTTGTTCTTCGTTCGGCCCACTGAGTTTTGTCCCACATAAAAAATTCCTGGTTTGTCCCAAACTACATGCTTCTTTCGTCCCAAAATGTAATTTTAATTATTTTGTTCTCGATTCGTCCCATTTTATATTCCTTGTTCGGCCCATTTTTTTTTTGTATAAGCGGTTTTACATTTTTGTACACTCAGCAACAAAAACTTATTACTATTTTATGAGTACAAAGTATATACTAGCTTCTGCCAGTGACTTCGCCCGTGTGATAATAGAAAATATTTGCCTACGTCACTTTATGTAATGAGGTAGGTTTCTTCTGGTGAAATTATTGTTAAAGGCGGTCTTGCAGTTTTTTATTTTGTTCAGTACTTATACAAAACATAAATCTTTCCTCATTATAATATTTGTATAGAAGTAAAGACTTAACTAAAATGAACTATATAAAACAATTGCTTCTCTCTGCCTTCTCCTTGAAAGAAAATTTACACATATTGTTTTTTATTAGCTCTTTAGCCGCTGTTAGTAAGCAAGTCAAGAGCTGACGTCACTGGAATCTGTTTAGAAGAGTAGGATTATTTTTTTAAATAATAATTTCTTTTTTTGCTTGTATTGACTAATGTTGGCCAATAGTATTATTTTCCGTAACAACAACACACACACACACAGAACACACACAACACAACAACAGTTTAAACTGTTGTAATGATAAGATGATTATTATTATACCATTTCTGCGATTTTGATTACGATACTCGATAGTAAAAATGATTTATACATAATTTAAAAAAAAAATGTTTTATTATTAGAAATTGAATTTATATTGAAAAAATATTTAGCCAACTTTAATTACAGTAAAACTAACAAATAATAACAAAAACTCTAATCTAATTAAAAGTAACTAAAAACAAACTAAAATATGATGTTTGTTTTCAGTTAGTTTTAATTGCACTCTTGTCACCGTCGGTGTTCCAGCCGTATTGGAACCCCTGGCACGCAAAGATGGCAAGAGACGGGAGAGCATGTCGTTATTCCCATGGAACATAGGTATGAAACATAGCTATTTGTGTCGATACTCTTGCGCCATCCAATCTTCCTAGCTCATTGTGATGTGCTGGTGCTGTCGCTGCGTCTGCGGAGAATCTCAAATGGCAGAAATATAATAACCTTTTTGGAAGTTATATTTTCGAACCGTTTGGGGTTGAAACTCTCGGATTATCTCTGCTCACAAAATGTAGTATAAAGATCTTTCGAAACGTCTAATTGACACTTCGCGTGACCCAAAGGCTGGCTTTTACCTCGAAAATGCAATGCAATGCCGCTAGTCTTTTGGGAACATTACCAGTCGACAGCGATGTGGAATAGATTTTTTCTCGCCATATTTTAGTTTGATTTTAGTTGTAATTAGCCTAGGGTTTTTATTATTATTATTTTATTTTACTGTAATAGTTAACTATTTTTTAAATATGTGATTAATGAGCAAATAAAAAATATTGTTACGTTTTAATTAGTTTTTTTTTTATTATTAGAAGTATGTATATTTTTTTAAATATTATTCAAAAATTTCAAATAGCCACTTACATTATTTTTGTTGACTGTACTTTTAAAGTACTTGTGATTCGGGACGAAACTGAACTTCAATAGTGATGTGGGACGAATAAATATTTTTTTGGAATGTGGGATAAAACTTCGGGACGAACGAAGAACAAACCGTAGTCGATGATGGAGCACGCTCATCATCCCTACGTTGAAGCTATCAGGAAAGACAGACTCCGGCAAGCAATTCCACTCATTAGCTGTACACCCAATATATACTCGTATTGGAAACACATTTGTGTTCGCAAAACGTTTAAACATTCAACAAACAAAAAACAAAAAAGTTGATCTTCTGCTTTTCCTACTCTGTGGCCCATTACAGACGCAGCATAAACAAACAAAATTATCTTTTGAGCTTTAAACTGAAGTTCACGACGAGTAATAGATCCGTTCAGTACCTACTTACCGTGTTTCGTTACCTGACATTTTGTTCCGAATCGTGTTTTATTATGCTCTCTAAGCTAAGATACGATTACTGACGAAGAAATTCTTGTTACTACGTATGGAAATTTTTGGCTTCCTTTAGTTGTACTTCCAGCTAATAATAGTTTTTTTTTTTTGTTTACGGCTCGGATGGCGCAGTTATTATTGGCAGCTGTGTTGTCGGTCGTGGGTTTGATTCTCGCATGGAACAAATATTTCTATAACCTACAGATATGACTAATGCGCCTCACCATCAACGATTACATCACTGCTTACTATCAGGTGGAATCGTAGTCAAGCACTAGTTAATGTAACTTCACATGTTTGAAAACGCACCCGCGATGTAACTATTTGAAATTTGGCTTGTTGCTAGCTAAAATTTGCAGTGTGAAAAATTTGTTAATAACTCTTCAACTCTCACCAAGCAACAAGCTCAATTTGAAATAACCAAAAAATATACTTATTGTATTAAAATCATCAAGGAAAAAAGAGCCCAGCTGAAGTGGGAGTGGGCTGGCTACGTCGCACGCATACACCTGGACAGTTGGGCGAAGATTGTCACCAAGTAGACGCCTGAAGAAGGTCGACGCCGTCGAGATCGACCTTGGTGAGGGTTGGGCGGAGCATCGCCGTGCCCTCGTGGGGGTGATCGGCGGCGGAGACCTCTCGCGCCGGGCCTTGGTCGAGGCCATGGTCCGGAGCGAGGAGGAGTGGCAGGCGGTCGCCGACTTCTGCGAAGCAGTAATGCTCGCTAAGGAGGAGGCCGACCGCATCAGGCAACGGCGCTCTCGCCGCCGCCGCCGGGATTCCGATCCCGATTTCCAGCCACCGTAGGCGCGGGCTTGCGGACAGTGAGCAATGGGTGGCTCGCTGTCCGGCCGTCCGATAACCGTCCGGACCAAGCCCAAGTCTTCGACGGCGCGCGCTGTTCCCGCGCGCCTCAAGGAGTTGTCAGCAGCAGCAGGGGCCCAGCCGGGTCGAAGCCTACTGGGGCCAGGGTAATCCGAAAGGGCGCTCGAGCCCCGGTATGAAGGCTTGAAGGAACGGGATGGGTTTTTTAGTCAGTAAGAGTCTGACACTATCTCCCGCTCCGCCAAAGAGCGGGGGTTGTCATAAGATGATTTTTCCCATCGAAAAAAAAAAAAACCTTGGTGAGGGTGGTATGACGACCTGATCATGTTCGCGGGGCAAACTTGGCCAGAGATCGTCCTAGACGGAGAGGTTTGGAAGGAGAAAGAGGTGACCTTTGCTCAGTAGTGAGTCACACAAAAAGCTATTAAAAATGTATATAATAATAATGTTGTCATAGTAGCGGAGCAGTAACCAAGAAAGATACTGGAGAAACAGCTGAGAACAGCTAGTTATTAATTAAAATGGATAGCAGCTTAAATTATAATTACATCTATTCATCAACTCCCATTTCAACATACCTCAGATTCCCAGTATTGGAAACTTACTGAGTTATAGTTTCTAGGGAGTTCTAGGTAATAACAACAGCCCTTCAGGTCGCAAGTTCGTTGTAAAAGCAATCAAATGGACTATTTGCGTCGAATATTGGGAAAACAATGGCGGGTGTCGGCTGGAATTTGCGACCGATGGTGGCAAACGAAAGCGTTCCAGGTAATCCACTAATCAAAGGTATTGTGACGTCGCAGTCGATGCCTAGATATGTCTGATTACCCACTCGAGTCAGTTTCTTGTGACTTACGGGTCGGAAGACGATCGAATAATTTCCAAGCAGAGATGGAATTTTTTTATACTGATATAAACTGGTGTTCGACTGTGGTCCCACCTGATGGTAAGTAGTGACGCCAGTCGTTAACTGTGATGAGGCGCACTAGTTAATAAACATGGTTATTTGGAAAACACTAACAACCTTGCTAAACAACAACTTTTGTTCTGATTTTTTACAAAATATAATTATTTTACCAAAAATAAACCTTCAAGATTTCTTTGTTCTATCTAACATATTTCAACTCTATATTTTGCTATACCTACGTCTGTATAACGCGACGAAAGCGCCTTAAGCACCCCAGTCGCCCGACCATCACTCTCCTCCGCTATTGTACTATCGCTTGCTTCAAATAGACTTCGTAATATTTTGAACGTTTAATACAAATATTTTTAATTTTCTATGAAAATGTGACGAACTAAAAATATGACGCATTTTTCAAAATCATAGAACAAAAGTTGTTGTTATGATGTTAGTAACACATTTGGGTAGTGGTTGCCAGTGTTTTAACATTAACCCTTTAAAATTGCAAACTATTTTTTTTTACATCCTTCGCAAGTAATTATCGTACAACGTACCGGAAGGCTAGGAATAACCGCAATACAACCAAAGTTACCGAAAGAGGTATAATCCGAAAAATCGCCAAATTAACGTGGCAGTGGACAGAGCACATTGCTCGCAGAACAGATGGTCATTGGGGCATAAAATTCTGGAGTGACGACCGCGTCTAAAAGGCCTCTAAGTGAGAGGCTTTTCCCAAAATCCTTCTTGTATTCTATTCTTATTATTTGATAATATCAAAGTTAAAATTGACGATTTATCTACAGCCGACAAAATTTATTGATCAAGCACTGTCTGACTTGCTAGTTATCGTTCTCAACAGTGTGTATCAACTAATTTTATATTCCCAGGAGGAAACCAGGTTTAGACAATTCTGTGAGTCTAAAACAGAAACCATTGCAATATATTCCTGTGTTCCTATCTATAATATAAAAATGAATCGCAAAATGTGTTGGTAAGCGCATAACTCAACAATGCCTGGACCGATTTCGCTAATTTTTTTTTTGTTGTGTTCGTTATTATGAGGAGAAGGTTCATAAGGAAAAAAAAAATGAAAATTAGGGTAGTGTAGGGTAGAGTAGGGTAGTGTAGGGTAGTGTAGGGTAGAGTAAGGTAGAGGAATGTGGAGTAGGGTAGAGTAGAGTAGGGTAGGGTAGAGTAGGGTAGAGTAGGGTAGAGTAGGGTAGGGTAGAGTAAGGTAGAGGAGGGTCGAGTAGGGTAGAGTAGAGTAGGGTAGGGTAGAGTAGGGTAGAGTAGGGTAGAGTAGGGTAGAGTAGGGTAGAGTAAGGTATGACCGTGAACTTAGCAGATCATTTTCCAGCAGAGCACAAAAAAATGAGAGTTCTAGTCGCATGCAGCATAGTTCTGGAGTTCCTGATACTTTTCAGGAAAAGTTCTGGTGATTTTCCTGAAAAAAATATCAAATGAAAATATGATCTGCTAACTTCCGGTAGCAGATCATTTTCTCCAAAAGCAAAATTTTAAAAGTGCTTTAGATGCACAAAGGCGAGTTCTATAGTTCCTAATTACTTTTAGTAATAGTTCTGTCAATTGAAGGTCGCAAAAAAATAAAAACATCAACGTAATAACAAAAAAAAAAACAAATAAATATCATGAAACGGCCGATAATTACGCAATACAACAGTTTTCACATATAAATCTGACCATAATAAGTAGATGAGATGATATATAAACAAAGAAATGCAAAATACAACACATTCGACTTCAAATATCAGCACAGCAAGGTTGAAGAAGTCGATAAGTGAAAATTACGAATATTTTCAGTGTTCAAGTATAAAAAAAAATCATTAGAAACTTCTGGAAAATCCTGAGACCGGGAACTCTTCAGTTTCTTATACAACTATTTTTGTTCTATATGAAAACGTAAACGTCAAATCCAGAACTCCGACACAAGTATCAACAGAGCATGGTTGAAGATGGTGGTATGTGAAAATTACGAATATTTTCATTGTTCAAGAATAAAAAAATCATAAAAAAACTTATGGAAGGACTCAAGACGGGGAACTCTTCAGTTTCATAAACAACTATATTTGTTCTATATGAAAACGTAAACATCAAACCCAGAACTCCGACACAAGTATCATCAGAGCATGGTTGAAGATGGCGATAAGTAAAAATTACGAATATTTTCAGAGTTCTAGTAAAAAAATCATAAAAAACTTCTGGAAGGACACAAGACCGGGAACTCTACAGTTTCTTATACAACTATATATGTTCTATTTTAAAACGTAAACATCAAACCCAGAACTCCGACACAAGTATCAGCAGAGCATGGTTGAAGATGGCGATAAGTGAAAATTACGAATATTTTCAGTGTTCAAGAATAAAAAAATCATAAAAAGCTTCTGGAAGTACCCAAGACCGGGAACTCTTCAGTTTCATAAACAACTATATTAGTTCTATATGAAAACGTAAACATCAAACCCAGAACTCCGACACAAGTATCAACAGAGCATGGTTGAAGATGGCGATAAGTAAAAATTACGAATATTTTCAGAGTTCTAGTAAAAAAATCATAAAAAAACTTCTGGAAAGACCCACGACCGAGAACTCTTCAGTTTCTTATACAACTATATTTGTTCTATATGAAAACGTTAACATCAAACCCAGAACTCCGACACAAGTATCAGCAGAGCATGGTTGAAGATGGCGATAAGTGAAAATTACGAATATTTTCATTGTTCAAGAATAAAAAAATCATAAAAAGCTTCTGGAAGTACCCAAGACCGGGAACTCTTCAGTTTCATAAACAACTATATTAGTTCTATATGAAAACGTAAACATCAAACCCAGAACTCCGACACAAGTATCAGCAGAGCATGGTTGAAGATGGCGATAAGTGAAAATTACGAATATTTTCAGAGTTCTAGTAAAAAAATCATAAAAACACTTCTGGAAGGACCCACGACCGAGAACTCTTCAGTTTCTTATACAATTATATTTGTTCTATATTAAAACGTAAACATCAAACCCAGAACTCCGACACAAGTATCAGCAGAGCATGGTTGAAGATGGCGATAAGTGAAAATTACGAATATTTTCAGTGTTCAAGAATAAAAAAATCATAAAAAGCTTCTGGAAGTACCCAAGACCGGAAACTCTTCAGTTTCTTATACAACTATATTTGTTCTATATGAAAACGTAAACATCAAACCCAGAACTCTGACACAAGTATCAACAGAGCATGGTTGAAGATAAGTAAAAATTACGAATATTTTCAGAGTTCTAGTAAAAAAATCATAAAAAACTTCTGGAAGGACCCACGACCGGAAACTCTTCAGTTTCTTATACAACTATATTTGTTCTATATGAAAACGTAAACATCAAACCCAGAACTCCGACACAAGTATCAGCAGAGCATGGTTGAAGATGGCGATTAGTGAAAATTACGAATAATTTCAGTGTTCAACAATAAAAAAATCATAAAAAGCTTCTGGAAGTACTCAAGACCGGTAACTCTTCAGTTTCTTATACAACTATATTTGTTCTATATGAAAACGTAAACATCAAACCCAGAACTCCGACACAAGTATCAGCAGAGCATGGTTGAAGATGGCGATTAGTGAAAATTACGAATAATTTCAGTGTTCAACAATAAAAAAATCATAAAAAGCTTCTGGAAGTACTCAAGACCGGTAACTCTTCAGTTTCTTATACAACTATATTTGTTCTATATGAAAACGTAAACATCAAACCCAGAACTCCGACACAAGTATCAGCAGAGCATGGTTGAAGATGGCGATAAGTGAAAATTACGAATATTTTCAGTGTTGAAGAATAAAAAAAAGACAAAAAACTTCAGTTTCTTATACAACTACATTCTTTATATATTAAAACGTAAACATCAAACCCAGAACTCCGACACAAGTATCAGCAGAGCATGGTTGAAGATGGTGGTATGTGAAAATTACGAATATTTTCATTGTTCAAGAATAAAAAAATCATAAAAAACTTATGGAAGGACCCAAGACCGGAAACTCTTCAGTTTCATAAACAACTATATTTGTTCTATATGAAAACGTAAACATCAAACCCAGAACTCCGACACAAGTATCAGCAGAGCATGGTTGAAGATGGCGATAACTGAAAATTACGAATATTTTCAGTGTTCAAGAATAAAAAAATCATAAAAAGCTTCTGGAAGTACCCAAGACCGGGAACACTTCAGTTTCTTATACAACTATTTTTGTTCTATATAAAAACGTAAACATCAAACCCAGAACTCCGACACAAGTATCAGCAGAGCATGGTTGAAGATGGTGGTATGTGAAAATTACGAATATTTTCATTGTTCAAGAATAAAAAAATCATAAAAAACTTATGGAAGGACCCAAGACCGGGAACTCTTCAGTTTCATAAACAACTATATTTGTTCTATATGAAAACGTAAACATCAAACCCAGAACTCTGACAAAAGTATCAGCAGAGCATGGTTGAAGATGGCGATAAGTAAAAATTACGAATATTTTCAGAGTTCTAGTAAAAAAATCATAAAAAACTTATGGAAGGACCCACGACCGGGAACTCTTCAGTTTCTTATACAACTATATTTGTTCTATATGAAAACGTAAACATCAAACCCAGAACTCCGACACAAGTATCAGCAGAGCATGGTTGAAGATGGCGATAAATAAACTGAAGAGTTCCCGGTCGTGGGTCCTTCCAGAAGTTTTTTATGATTTTTTTATTCTTCAACACTGAAAATATTCGTAATTTTTACTTATCGCCATCTTCAACCATGCTCTGCTGATACTTGTGTCGGAGTTCTGGGTTTGATGTTTACGTTTTCATATAGAACATATATAGTTGTTTATGAAATTGAAGAGTTCCTGGTCTTGGGTCCTTCCATAAGTTTTTTATGATTTTTTTATTCTTGAACAATGAAAATATTCGTAATTTTTACTTATCGCCATCTTCAACCATGCTCTGCTGATACTTGTGTCGGAGTTCTGGGTTTGATGTTTACGTTTTCATATAGAACAAATATAGTTGTTTATGAAACTGAAGAGTTCCCGGTCTTGGGTCCTTCCATAAGTTTTTTATGATTTTTTTATTCTTGAACTCTGAAAATATTCGTAATTTTTACTTATCGCCATCTTCAACCATGCTCTGCTGATACTTGTGTCGGAGTTCTGGGTTTAATGTTTACGTTTTAATATAGAACATATATAGTTGTATAAGAAACTGAAGAGTTCCCGGTCGTGAGTCCTTCCAGAAGTTTTTTATGATTTTTTTATTGTTGAACACTGAAAATATTCGTAATTTTCACTTATCGCCATCTTCAACCATGCTCTGCTGATACTTGTGTTGGAGTTCTGGGTTTGATGCTTACGTTTTCGTACAGAACATATATAGTTGTTTATGAAATTGAAGAGTTCCTGGTCTTGGGTCCTTCCATAAGTTTTTTATGATTTTTTTATTCTTGAACAATGAAAATATTCGTAATTTTCACTTATCGCCATCTTCAACCATGCTCTGCTTATACTTGTGTCGGAGTTCTGGGTTTGAAGTTTACGTTTTTATATAGAAAAAATATAGTTGTATAAGAAACTGAAGAGTTTCCGGTCGTGGGTCCTTCCAGAAGTTTCTTATGATTTTTTTACTAAAACTCTTAAAATATTCGTAATTTTTACTTATCGCCATCTTCAACCATGCTCTGCTGATACTTGTCTCGGAGTTCTGGGTTTGATGTTTACGTTTTCATATAGAACATATATAGTTGTTTATGAAATTTA
This sequence comes from Mythimna ferrago, assembly GCA_910589285.2. Classification (NCBI taxonomy): domain Eukaryota; kingdom Metazoa; phylum Arthropoda; class Insecta; order Lepidoptera; family Noctuidae; genus Mythimna; species Mythimna ferrago. The sequence goes on from OU342682.1 coordinate 2,877,016, forward strand.
AGAGTTCCTGGTCGTGGGTCCTTCCAGAAGTTTTTTATGATTTTTTTATTCTTCAACACTGAAAATATTCGTAATTTTTACTTATCGCCATCTTCAACCATGCTCTGCTGATACTTGTGTCGGAGTTCTGGGTTTGATGTTTACGTTTTCATATAGAACAAATATAGTTGTTTATGAAACTGAAGAGTTCCCGATCTTGGGTCCTTCCATAAGTTTTTATCTTTTTTTTATTCTTCAACACTGAAAATATTCGTAATTTTTACTTATCGCTATCTTCAACCATGCTCTGCTGATACTTGTGTCGGAGTTCTGGGTTTGATGTTTACGTTTTAATATAGAACAAATATAGTTGTATAAGAAACTGAAGAGTTCTCGGTCGTAGGTTTTTTCAGAAGTTTTTTATGATTTTTTTACTAGAACTCTTAAAATATTCGTAATTTTTACTTATCGCCATCTTCAACCATGCTCTGCTGATACTTGTGTCGGAGTTCTGGGTTTGATGTTTACGTTTTCATATAGAACATATATAGTTGTATAAGAAACTGAAGAGTTCCCGGTCGTGGGTACTTCCAGAAGCTTTTTATGATTTTTTTATTCTTGAACTCTGAAAATATTTGTAATTTTCACTTATCGCCATCTTCAACCATGCTCTGCTGATACTTGTGTTGGAGTTCTGGGTTTGATGCTTACGTTTTCATATAGAACATATATAGTTGTTTATGAAATTGAAGAGTTCCTGGTCTTGGGTCTTTCCATAAGTTTTTTATGATTTTTTTATTCTTGAACAATGAAAATATTCGTAATTTTCACTTATCGCCATCTTCAACCATGCCCTGCTTATACTTGTGTCGGAGTTCTGGGTTTGAAGTTTACGTTTTTATATAGAAAAAATATAATTGTATAAGAAACTGAAAAGTTTCCGGTCGTGGGTCCTTCCAGAAGTTTCTTATGATTTTTTTACTAGAACTCTAAAAATAATTGTAATTTTTACTTATCGCCATCTTCAACCATGCTCTGCTGATACTTGTCTCGGAGTTCTGGGTTTGATGTTTACGTTTTCATATATAACATGTATAGTTGTTTATGAAATTGAAGAGTTCCTGGTCGTGGGTCCTTCCAGAAGTTTTTTATGATTTTTTTATTCTTGAACTCTGAAAATATTCGTAATTTTCACTTATCGCCATCTTCAACCATGCTCTGCTGATACTTGTGTCGGAGTTCTGGGTTTAATATTTACGTTTTAATATAGAACATATATAGTTGTATAAGAAACTGAAAAGTTTCCGGTCGTTGGTCCTTCCAGAAGTTTTTTATGATTTTTTTACTAGAACTCTGAAAATATTCGTAATTTTTACTTATCACCATCTTCAAACATGCTCTGCTGATACTTGTGTTGGAGTTCTGGGTTTGATGCTTACGTTTTCATATAGAACATATATAGTTGTTTATGAAATTGAAGAGTTCCTGGTCTTGGGTCCTTCCATAAGTTTTTTATGATTTTTTTATTCTTGAACAATGAAAATATTCGTAATTTTCACATATCGCCATCTTCAACCATGCTCTGCTTATACTTGTGTCGGAGTTCTGGAATTGAAGTTTACGTTTTTATATAGAAAAAATATAGTTGTATAAGAAACTGAAGAGTTTCCGGTCGTGGGTCCTTCCAGAAGTTTCTTATGATTTTTTTACTAGAACTCTTAAAATATTCGTAATTTTTACTTATCGCCATCTTCAACCATGCTCTGCTGATACTTGTCTCGGAGTTCTGGGTTTGATGTTTACGTTTTAATATAGAACAAATATAGTTGTATAAGAAACTGAAGAGTTCCCGGTCGTGGGTCCTTCCAGAAGTTTTTTATGATTTTTTTATTCTTCAACACTGAAAATATTCGTAATTTTTACTTATCGCCATCTTCAACCATGCTCTGCTGATACTTGTGTCGGAGTTCTGGGTTTAATGTTTACGTTTTAATATAGAACATATATAGTTGTATAAGAAACTGAAGAGTTCCCGGTCGTGAGTCCTTCCAGAAGTTTTTTATGATTTTTTTATTGTTGAACACTGAAAATATTCGTAATTTTCACTTATCGCCATCTTCAACCATGCTCTGCTGATACTTGTGTTGGAGTTCTGGGTTTGATGCTTACGTTTTCGTATAGAACATATATAGTTGTTTATGAAATTGAAGAGTTCCTGGTCTTGGGTCCTTCCATAAGTTTTTTATGATTTTTTTATTCTTGAACAATGAAAATATTCGTAATTTTCACTTATCGCCATCTTCAACCATGCTCTGCTTATACTTGTGTCGGAGTTCTGGATTTGAAGTTTACGTTTTTATATAGAAAAAATATAGTTGTATAAGAAACTGAAGAGTTTCCGGTCGTTGGTCCTTCCAGAAGTTTTTTATGATTTTTTTACTAGAACTCTGAAAATATTCGTAATTTTTACTTATCACCATCTTCAAACATGCTCTGCTGATACTTGTGTTGGAGTTCTGGGTTTGATGCTTACGTTTTCATATAGAACATATATAGTTGTTTATGAAATTGAAGAGTTCCTGGTCTTGGGTCCTTCCATAAGTTTTTTATGATTTTTTTATTCTTGAACAATGAAAATATTCGTAATTTTCACTTATCGCCATCTTCAACCATGCTCTGCTTATACTTGTGTCGGAGTTCTGGATTTGAAGTTTACGTTTTTATATAGAAAAAATATAGTTGTATAAGAAACTGAAGAGTTTCCGGTCGTGGGTCCTTCCAGAAGTTTCTTATGATTTTTTTACTAGAACTCTTAAAATATTCGTAATTTTTACTTATCGCCATCTTCAACCATGCTCTGCTGATACTTGTGTCGGAGTTCTGGGTTTGATGTTTACGTTTTCATATAGAACAAATATAGTTGTTTATGAAACTGAAGAGTTCCCGGTCTTGGGTACTTCCATAAGTTTTTTTTGATTTTTTTATTCTTGAACAATGAAAATATTCGTAATTTTTACTTATCGCCATCTTCAACCATGCTCTGCTGATACTTGTGTCGGAGTTCTGGGTTTGATGTTTACGTTTTCATATAGAACAAATATAGTTGTTTATGAAACTGAAGAGTTCCCGGTCCTGGGTCCTTCCATAAGTTTTTTTTGATTTTTTTATTCTTGAACAATGAAAATATTCGTAATTTTTACTTATCGCCATCTTCAACCATGCTCTGCTGATACTTGTGTCGGAGTTCTGGGTTTGATGTTTACGTTTTCATATAGAACAAATATAGTTGTTTATGAAACTGAAGAGTTCCCGGTCTTGGGTCCTTCCATAAGTTTTTATCTTTTTTTTATTCTTCAACACTGAAAATATTCGTAATTTTTACTTATCGCTATCTTCAACCATGCTCTGCTGATACTTGTGTCGGAGTTCTGGGTTTGATGTTTACGTTTTAATATAGAACAAATATAGTTGTATAAGAAACTGAAGAGTTCCCGGTCGTGGGTATTTCCAGAAGCTTTTTATGATTTTTTTATTCTTGAACTCTGAAAATATTCGTAATTTTCACTTATCGCCATCTTCAACCATGCTCTGCTGATACTTGTGTCGGAGTTCTGGGTTTAATGTTTACGGTTTAATATAGAACATATATAGTTGTATAAGAAACTGAAAAGTTTCCGGTCGTTGGTCCTTCCAGAAGTTTTTTATGATTTTTTTACTAGAACTCTGAAAATATTCGTAATTTTTACTTATCACCATCTTCAAACATGCTCTGCTGATACTTGTGTTGGAGTTCTGGGTTTGATGCTTACGTTTTCATATAGAACAAATATAGTTGTTTATGAAACTGAAGAATTCCCGGTCTTGGGTACTTCCAGAAGCTTTTTATGATTTTTTTATTCTTGAACACTGAAAATATTCGTAATTTTCACTTCTCGCCATCTTCAACCATGCTCTGCTGATACTTGTGTCAGAGTTCTGGGTTCGATGTTTACGTTTTCATATAGAACATATATAGTTGTATATGAAATTGAAGAGTTCCCGGTCGTGGGTCCTTCCAGAAGTTTTTTATGATTTTTTTACTAGAACTCTTAAAATATTCGTAATTTTTACTTATCGCCATCTTCAACCATGCTCTGCTGATACTTGTCTCGGAGTTCTGGGTTTGATGTTTACGTTTTAATATAGAACATATATAGTTGTATAAGAAACTGAAGAGTTTCCGGTCGTGGGTCCTTCCAGAAGTTTCTTATGATTTTTTTACTAGAACTCTTAAAATATTCGTAATTTTTACTTATCGCCATCTTCAACCATGCTCTGCTGATACTTGTGTCGGAGTTCTGGGTTTGATGTTTACGTTTTCATATAGAACAAATATAGTTGTTTATGAAACTGAAGAGTTCCCGGTCTTGGGTCCTTCCATAAGTTTTTTATGATTTTTTTATTCTTGAACTCTGAAAATATTCGTAATTTTTACTTATCGCCATCTTCAACCATGCTCTGCTGATACTTGTGTCGGAGTTCTGGGTTTGATGTTTACGTTTTCATATAGAACAAATATAGTTGTTTATGAAACTGAAGAGTTCCCGGTCTTGGGTCCTTCCATAAGTTTTTTATGATTTTTTTATTCTTGAACTCTGAAAATATTCGTAATTTTTACTTATCGCCATCTTCAACCATGCTCTGCTGATACTTGTGTCGGAGTTCTGGGTTTGATGTCTACGTTTTCATATAGAACAAGTATAGTTGTATAAGAAACTTAAGAGTTCCCGGTCGTGGGTCCTTCCAGAAGTTTCTTATGATTTTTTTATTGTTGAACACTGAAAATATTCGTAATTTTCACTTATCGCCATCTTCAACCATGCTCTGCTGATACTTGTGTCGGAGTTCTAGATTTGATGTTTACGTTTTCATATAGAACAAAAATAGTTGTATAAGAAACTGAAGAATTCCCGGTCTTGGGTACTTCCAGAAGCTTTTTATGATTTTTTTATTCTTGAACTCTGAAAATATTCGTAATTTTTACTTATCGCCATCTTCAACCATGCTCTGCTGATACTTGTGTCGGAGTTCTGGGTTTGATGTTTACGTTTTAATATAGAACGAATGTAGTTGTATAAGAAACTGAAGAGATTCCGGTCGTGGGTACTTCCAAAAGTTTTTTATCTTTTTTTTATTCTTCAACACTGAAAATATTCGTAATTTTTACTTATCGCCATCTTCAATCATGCTCTGCTGATACTTGTGTCGGAGTTCTGGATTTGATGTTTACGTTTTAATATAGAACAAATATATTTGTATAAGAAACTGAAGAGTTTCCGGTCGTGGGTACTTCCAGAAGCTTTTTATGATTTTTTTATTCTTGAACTCTGAAAATATTCGTAATTTTCACTTATCGCCATCTTCAACCATGCTCTGCTGATACTTGTGTCGGAGTTCTGGGTTTGATGTTTACGTTTTAATATAGAACATATATATTTGTATAAGAAACTGAAAAGTTTCCGGTCGTTGGTCCTTCCAGAAGTATTTTATGATTTTTTTACTAGAACTCTGAAAATATTCATAATTTTTACTTATCACCATCTTCAACCATGCTCTGCTGATACTTGTGTTGGAGTTCTGGGTTTGATGTTTACGTTTTAATATAGAACGAATGTAGTTGTATAAGAAACTGAAGAGTTTCCGGTCGTGGGTACTTCCAGAAGTTTTTTATCTTTTTTTTATTCTTCAACACTGAAAATATTCGTAATTTTTACTTATCGCCATCTTCAACCATGCTCTGCTGATACTTGTGTCGGAGTTCTGGGTTTGATGTTTACGTTTTCATATAGAACAAATATAGTTGTTTATGAAACTGAAGAGTTCCCGGTCTTGGGTCCTTCCATAAGTTTTTTATGATTTTTTTATTCTTGAACAATGAAAATATTCGTAATTTTTACTTATCGCCATCTTCAACCATGCTCTGCTGATACTTGTGTCGGAGGTCTGGGTTTGATGTTTACGTTTTCATATAGAACAAATATAGTTGTTTATGAAACTGAAGAGTTCCCGGTCTTGGGTCCTTCCATAAGTTTTTTATGATTTTTTTATTCTTGAACTCTGAAAATATTCGTAATTTTTACTTATCGCCATCTTCAACCATGCTCTGCTGATACTTGTGTCGGAGTTCTGGGTTTGATGTTTACGTTTTAATATAGAACAAATATAGTTGTATAAGAAACTGAAGAGTTCTCGGTCGTCGGTTTTTTCAGAAGTTTTTTATGATTTTTTTACTAGAACTCTTAAAATATTCGTAATTTTTACTTATCGCCATCTTCAACCATGCTCTGCTGATACTTGTGTCGGAGTTCTGGGTTTGATGTTTACATTTTCATATAGAACATATATAGTTGTATAAGAAACTGAAGAGTTCCCGGTCGTGGGTCCTTCCAAAAGTTTTTTATGATTTTTTTATTGTTGAACACTGAAAATATTCGTAATTTTCACTTATCGCCATCTTCAACCATGCTCTGCTGATACTTGTGTCGGAGTTCTGGGTTTGATGTTTACGTTTTCATATAGAACAAATATAGTTGTTTATGAAACTGAAGAGTTCCCGTTCTTGGGTCCTTCCATAAGATTTTTATGATTTTTTTATTCTTGAACTCTGAAAATATTCGTAATTTTCACTTATCGCCATCTTCAACCATGCTCTGCTGATACTTGTGTCGGAGTTCTGGGTTTGATGTTTACGTTTTAAAATAGAACATATATAGTTGTATAAGAAACTGTAGAGTTCCCGGTCTTGTGTCCTTCCAGAAGTTTTTTATGATTTTTTTACTAGAACTCTGAAAATATTCGTAATTTTTACTTATCGCCATCTTCAACCATGCTCTGTTGATACTTGTGTCGGAGTTCTGGGTTTGATGTTTACGTTTTCATATAGAACTAATATAGTTGTTTATGAAACTGAAGAGTTCCCGGTCTTGGGTACTTCCAGAAGCTTTTTATGATTTTTTTATTCTTGAACACTGAAAATATTCGTAATTTTCACTTATCGCCATCTTCAACCATGCTCTGCTGATACTTGTGTCGGAGTTCTGGGTTTGATGTTTACGTTTTAATATAGAACAAATATAGTTGTATAAGAAACTGAAGAGTTCTCGGTCGTCGGTTTTTTCAGAAGTTTTTTATGATTTTTTTACTAGAACTCTTAAAATATTCGTAATTTTTACTTATCGCCATCTTCAACCATGCTTTGCTGATACTTGTGTCGGAGTTCTGGGTTTGATGTTTACGTTTTCATATAGAACATATATAGTTGTATAAGAAACTGAAGAGTTCCCGGTCGTGGGTCCTTCCAGAAGTTTTTTATGATTTTTTTATTGTTGAACACTGAAAATATTCGTAATTTTCACTTATCGCCATCTTCAACCATGCTCTGCTGATACTTGTGTCGGAGTTCTGGGTTTGATGTTTACGTTTTCATATAGAACAAATATAGTTGTTTATGAAACTGGAGAGTTCTCGGTCTTGGGTACTTCCAGAAGCTTTTTATGATTTTTTTATTCTTGAACATTGAAAATATTCATAATTTTCACTTATCGCCATCTTCAATCATGCTCTGCTGATACTTGTGTCGGAGTTCTGGGTTTGATGTTTACGTTTTAATATAGAACATATATAGTTGTATAAGAAACTGAAGAGTTCCCGGTCGTGAGTACTTCCAGAAGCTTTTTATGATTTTTTTATTCTTGAACACTAAAAATATTCGTAATTTTCACTTATCGCCATCTTCAACCATGCTCTGCTGATACTTGTGTCGAAGTTCTGGGTTTGATGTTTACGTTTTCATATAGAACGAATGTAGTTGTATAAGAAACTGAAGAGTTCCCGGTCGTGGGTTTTTCCAGAAGTTTTTTATGATTTTCTTAGTAGAACTCTGAAAATATTCGTAATTTTCACATACCACCATCTTCAACCATGCTCTGCTGATACTTGTGTCGGAGTTCTGGGTTTGATGTTTACGTTTTCATATAGAACGAATGTAGTTGTATAAGAAACTGAAGAGTTCCCGGTCGTGGGTCCTTCCAGAAGTTTTTTATGATTTTTTTATTCTTCAACACTGAAAATATTCGTAATTTTTACTTATCGCCATCTTCAACCATGCTCTGCTGATACTTGTGTCGGAGTTCTGGGTTTGATGTTTACGTTTTCATATAGAACAAATATAGTTGTTTATGAAACTGAAGAGTTCCTGGTCTTGGGTCCTTCCATAAGTTTTTTATGATTTTTTTATTCTTGAACAATGAAAATATTCGTAATTTTTACTTATCGCCATCTTCAACCATGCTCTGCTGATACTTGTGTCGGAGTTCTGGGTTTGATGTTTACGTTTTCATATAGAACAAATATAGTTGTTTATGAAACTGAAGAGTTCCCGGTCTTGGGTCCTTCCATAAGTTTTTTATGATTTTTTTATTCTTGAACTCTGAAAATATTCGTAATTTTTACTTATCGCCATCTTCAACCATGCTCTGCTGATACTTGTGTCGGAGTTCTGGGTTTGATGTTTACGTTTTCATATAGAACAAATATAGTTGTTTATGAAACTGAAGAGTTCCCGGTCTTGGGTCCTTCCATAAGTTTTTTATGATTTTTTTATTCTTGAACTCTGAAAATATTCGTAATTTTTACTTATCGCCATCTTCAACCATGCTCTGCTGATACTTGTGTCGGAGTTCTAGGTTTGATGTTTACGTTTTCATATAGAACAAATATAGTTGTATAAGAAACTGAAGAGTTCCCGGTCGTGGGTCCTTCCAGAAGTTTCTTATGATTTTTTTATTGTTGAACACTGAAAATATTCGTAATTTTCACTTATCGCCATCTTCAACCATGCTCTGCTGATACTTGTGTCGGAGTTCTAGATTTGATGTTTACGTTTTCATATAGAACAAATATAGTTGTTTATGAAACTGAAGAGTTCCCGGTCTTGGGTACTTCCAGAAGCTTTTTATGATTTTTTTATTCTTGAACTCTGAAAATATTCGTAATTTTTACTTATCGCCATCTTCAACCATGCTCTGCTGATACTTGTGTCGGAGTTCTGGGTTTGATGTTTACGTTTTAATATAGAACGAATGTAGTTGTATAAGAAACTGAAGAGATTCCGGTCGTGGGTACTTCCAAAAGTTTTTTATCTTTTTTTTGTTCTTCAACACTGAAAATATTCGTAATTTTTACTTATCGCCATCTTCAATCATGCTCTGCTGATACTTGTGTCGGAGTTCTGGATTTGATGTTTACGTTTTAATATAGAACAAATATATTTGTATAAGAAACTGAAGAGTTTCCGGTCGTGGGTACTTCCAGAAGCTTTTTATGATTTTTTTATTCTTGAACTCTGAAAATATTCGTAATTTTCACTTATCGCCATCTTCAACCATGCTCTGCTGATACTTGTGTCGGAGTTCTGGGTTTGATGTTTACGTTTTGATATAGAACATATATATTTGTATAAGAAACTGAAAAGTTGTCGGTCGTTGGTCCTTCCAGAAGTATTTTATGATTTTTTTACTAGAACTCTGAAAATATTCATAATTTTTACTTATCACCATCTTCAACCATGCTCTGCTGATACTTGTGTCGGAGTTCTGGGTTTGATGTTTACGTTTTAATATAGAACGAATGTAGTTGTATAAGAAACTGAAGAGTTTCCGGTCGTGGGTACTTCCAGAAGTTTTTTATCTTTTTTTTATTCTTCAACACTGAAAATATTCGTAATTTTCACTTATCGCCATGTTCAACCATGCTCTGCTGATACTTGTGTCGGAGTTCTAGATTTGATGTTTACGTTTTCATATAGAACAAAAATAGTTGTATAAGAAACTGAAGAGTTCCCGGTCTTGGGTACTTCTAGAAGCTTTTTATGATTTTTTTATTCTTGAACACTGAAAATATTCGTAATTTTCACTTATCGCCATCTTCAACCATGCTCTGCTGATACTTGTGTCGGAGTTCTGGGTTTGATGTTTACGTTTTAATATAGAACAAATATAGTTGTATAAGAAACTGAAGAGTTCCCGGTCTCAGGATTTTCCAGAAGTTTCTAATGATTTTTTTTATACTTGAACACTGAAAATATTCGTAATTTTCACTTATCGACTTCTTCAACCTTGCTGTGCTGATATTTGAAGTCGAATGTGTTGTGTTTTGCATTTCTTTGTTTATATGTCATCTCATCTACTTATTATGGTCAGATTTATATGTGAAAACTGTTGTATTGCGTAATTATCGGCCGTTTCATGATATTTATTTGTTTTTTTTTTTGTTATTACGTTGATGTTTTTATTTTTTTGCGACCTCTAATTGACAGAACTATTACTATAAGTAATTAGGAACTATAGAACTCGCCTTTGTGCATCTAAAGCACTTTTAAAATTTTGCTTTTGGAAAAAATGATCTGCTACCGGAAGTTAGCAGATCATATTTTCATTTGATATTTTTTTCAGGATAATCACCAGAACTTTTCCTGAAAAGTATCAGGAACTCCAGAACTATGCTGCATGCGACTAGAACTCTCATTTTTTTGTGCTCTGCTGGAAAATGATCTGCTAAGTTCACGGTCATGAGTAAGGTAGAGTAGGGTAGAGTAGGGTAGAGTAGAGTAGAGTAGGGTAGGGTAGAGTAGGGTATAGTAGGGTAGAGTAGGGTATAGTAGGGTGGAGTAAGGAAGAGCGGGAGCGAAGCCGCGCGGGCAAAGCTAGTTTGAAATATAATCCTGATTGATGCATCTGTTTGTGCTGACAGAAATCTTATCGTATTAAGCTTAGAGACCATTTTGATAGTGAAATAGACGAGTGATGCACTTTAGAGTAATCTATGATTGGAACTCTATTCCTGAATAGAGCCTTAATGGAGAATCTTAGGTATATACTGGTAGTAGAATATCGATTACTTAAAGAGCGTCGTCTGAGCATACATCGCTCTTTGTTGAAATATGGTTATATTGGCAAGCAAAATGAGCGATTTTAGTCTTACCTACTTACTTTTTTTTATTTTGTTTTTAAAACTTCATCATTTCAGCCGAAAGACGTACACTGTTGGACATAAGCCTCTCTCAAGTGTCGCCATAACGACCGCTCCTGTGAGCCTAACATCCATCAGATTCCTGTGACTCTCATCAGGTCATCGGCTTGTGTCTATAGAAACGCGAGAATTTTATTTAAAACTAGCTGACTTGGCAAACTCCGTACTTCTTAACAGTTCTTGAATGTAGTATATCTTTCGATATAGTCAACCGATTGCGATGAAACAAAGCCTAAGTAATATATCAAGTTACACACAATTTTAATGTATAAAAGTTATCTACGTTGATTTCGTACATTTTACGTAATGCGCAAACAGTTAAAAACTTCTACAGATTTATTATATGTACATTGTATAGACTGGTTTTTGCCAGCGGCTTCACTCGCGTGAAAGTAAGTTTCTCCATACAAACTTTGGACTTTTTTTATGGTGGGAAAAACATCAATGACAACCCCCGCTCTTGGGCGGAGCGGGAGATAGTGTCTTGTAGACTCTTACTGACTAAAAACCCACCCCGTTCCTTTAAGCCTTAATACCGGGGCTCGAGCTGTGTTTCGAAACTAACCCTGGCCCCGGTAGGCTTCGACTCAGCTGGGCCCCTACTGTTGCTGACAACTCCTTGGGTCGCACGGGAACTGTGCGCGCCGTCGACGACTTGGGCGGTCCGGACAGTAAACGGACGGTCGGACAGCGAGCTACCCATTGCTCACTGTCCGCAAGCCCGCGCCTATGGTAGCCGGAAATCGGGATTGGAATCCCGGCGGCGGCGAGAGCGCCGTTGCCTGATGCGGTCGGCCTCCTCCTTTGCGAGCATTACTGCTTCGCAGAAGTCGGCGGCCGCCTGCCACTCCTCCTCGCTCCGGACCATAGCTTGAACCATGGCCCGGCGCGACAGGTCTCCGCCGCCAATCGCCCCTACGAGGGACAAACTTTGGACTCCCGTTTCATCTCTTTAGGGGTCGAATTTTGGAAAATTCTCTCTTTGTGCTTGCCTACGTCATAAAAGTAATTATCTTGTGCAAAATTTCACGCTCCCAGTCTCAATAGTTTTGGTTGTGCATTGATATCAGTCAGTTTCTACTTTTATATTTAAATAGATATAATCTCTTAACTGGTTAACCAGAGCGTGTTGCCAGTGATGACATATGGCTCCGAAACGTGGTCGCTCACAATGGGCCTCATCAGAAGGCTTAAAGTCACCCAAAGAGCAATGGAAAGGGCTATGCTCGGGGTTTCCTTGCGTGATCGAATAAAAAATGAAGATATCCGCAGGAAAACTAAGGTTGCCGACATAGCACAAAGAATTGCCAAACTTAAGTGGCAATGGGCAGGGCACATCGCTCGCAGAACAGATGGCCGTTGGGGCCGAAAGGTTTTGGAGTGGCGACCGCGTACCGGAAGACGCAGTGTTGGAAGGCCTCCTACAAGGTGGAACGACGACCTGGTGAAGGTAGCGGGAAACCGATGGATGTGGGACGCACAGGAACGTTCGATGTGGCGACGCTTGGGGGAGGCCTATGTCCAACAGTGGACGTGTATCGGCTGAAATGATGATGATAATGAATCTCTTAACCACTAAAATCATATCCTAAGCCTCAAAACACACCATAAAGTCTTGAAACAATTCAGTTCTCGACAATGCCTCTTGAAACGACTAGCGTACGAAATCCGACTAGTTGCCGACGCTTTCGTCCACAATAAGTTGACAGGAAGGCTCTCGGAGATTTCATTTAGTGCAGTCGTTCTCAAACTTTTTGTACGACCTCATTCATTTAGACTTGAACTGAGAAATGAAAGTAAAAACGTTTTTAAGAGTTTAGTGAGGGTAACTTCTAAAGAAATATGTTAAACTTTATTACTTTTAATCCATTCTGTCCTGTCACTCGGCACGCTATCACTAACTCCCTTTTCTTTCATATCGCTTCTCACACAATCCATCCATCTTTTTTTTGGCCTCTCTCTTCCCCTCCATCCATCCACATGTAAACTCATAACTTTTTTAGTAACATGCGTTTCATCCCTCCTTTTCACATGACCATACCAAGACAAACGATTCCCTTTCAACTTTTCAGTCATTGGCGCCACTTCCAAACTTGCCCTAATATACTCATTTCTCACTTTATCCATTCTCGTCACACCACACATCCATCTTAGCATTCTCATCTCCGCTACATGCAATCTTTTTTCATCCGTCTTTTTCACAGCCCAACATTCTGATCCATACAGTAGGTATGACAGGCCTTATCACGGACTTGTAGATTTTACCCTTCAACTTGAGGGGCATCCGTGGGCCCCAGGTGGTTCCCGTGACCTGTCGCCATTTCATTCATCCTGCGTTGATCCGACGTGTTACGTCCCGGTCCACCTCACCATCCCCTTGGACGAGCGACCTGAGGTACCGAAAGTCGGAACAGATCGGTATGGGCATTCCGGCGAGAGCTAAAGGCACTGGATTGGAGACACCGCCGAAATCGCGGTGCGCAAGTACTCCGTTTTGGTTCTACTCAATTTCAGGCCAACACTCTCCAGTCTGTGCCACCACACCTCCAATCTGTTCTGGACCTCTAGGCCACTCTCGGCAACCAGCACAATGTCATCGGCAAACAGCATACACCAGGGAGCCTCTTCCTGAATGTCCGACGTCAGAGCGTCCAATATCGTTATCACGATGTTGTAGTTTTATAAAATCTAGATGAAAAGCTGAAAGGTTTCTAGAGTGGCGTCTGCGCACCGGAAAACGCAGCGTTGAAAGGCCTCCCACAAGGTGGACCGACTACCTGGTGAAAGTATTATTATTATTCGGTAAAGCTAATGATAGTAGTAATATTAATTATCATTTATTTATCAGAAAATTATTCCCATATTAAGACACTACGAATTACAATTACCACAAATTACTATTTATTAGACTAAATTACATTAAAGTTTAATTCAATTCATTTTTATGTCAAAGTAAAATTATAAATAATAATAACAATAAATAGTTTAAATTAAATTCCAAATTATTTAATTAAAAATTAAATTAAAACATGAACCATGCAACATTGGTTAAATCAAACGTCTCAGCCATCATCCTCAGGATAGTGTGGGAGTTATCGCGGACCCTGCACACTAAGGATGTGGTATCCTTGGTGTACAAGTGTGATAATAATCAGTTCATTTTTTTTTTGAAATGGGAAATCATTCGATCATTTCTCCTACTGTGTCTCCTAAGTTGGAGTGAGAAGGTGTATCAGACTTCTACTGACTAGAACCCACCTGAGTCCTACCGTTGCCCTTTCCGTTCCCAGACCACGGTCACTCTTTCACACGCTCCGACAGTCTAAATGTGAATTTAAAATAGTTGCTGCCAGCAGCTTTGCCAGCGTTGTATTAGAAAATTATACCAAGGATACATGCTTCCAGGATAAAGAGTATCCTATATGATATTCCAGGCCATGATCTGCCCGTGCGCCACATTTCATGTAAATCCGTTCAGCCGTTCGAGCGTGAAGAAGCAACAAACAGACACATTCACAAACTATTACCCTTTTTTTTATGGTGGGAAAATATCATGCAATGACATCCCCCACTCTTGGGCGGAGCGGGAGATAGTGTCAGACTCTTACTGACTAAAAGACCCACCCCGTTCCTTCTAGCCTTCATACCGGGCCTCGAGCGCCCTCTCGGATAACCCTACAAACTTTCACCCTAATTATATAAGTGTAATGAAAGCATGCTACTATTCATTTCATCATCATCATCATTTCAGCTGAAAGTCGTCCACTGTTGAGCATAGGCCTCCCCCAAGCGTCGCCACAACATCCGATCCGGTGCGTCTCGCATCCACCGCAATCCCGCGACTCTCACCAGGTAGACGGTCCACCTTGTGGGAGGCCTTTCAACGCTGCGTTTTCCGGTGCGCGGACGCCACTCTAGAACCTTTCAGCTTTTCATCTAGATTTTATATAAAACTAACACATCGTGATATTTTCCATTATTTTTAAAAGCAAGAGCACATAATTTTGCTAAAGAGCAAGAGCAAGCAGGCAGCCTCAATAAATCTTTGAGCGCCGCAGACTAACCCGATCGTGTGACGTCATGAAGAGCTGAACAAATGTTTGTCCTCCGTTAATTAAACCTATATTGCTTACTTCGTGCCGCTCTCCTCGGAAAAATACACCCACTGTTTTCATAGAACCAGTCAACTCTAAAAAATAAATAACAATATCAACGTTGTTTGGATTTAGATCTAATACCGTCAGTTCATTCTGGCTGCTAGGGATGTTGCGGAGATCATATTAAAGGAGGCAGAGGTTCGATGACGGAGGTAGAATAGAATAAACTTTATTGTACACCAAAAATGTAACACTACTTATAAATATACTTAAATCTATGGGTACAAATATGACATAATATTGATAGCAAATAGATGTCTGTCGCTATCACACTTTCCGAGGCAGTGGAAGGTCGCTCACGTGTGCATCCTCCGCAAGCCAGGCAAGGATGATTACACCAATCCAAAATCCTACCGGCCAATAGGTCTCCTATCGGTCCTCGGAAAAATCGTGGAAAAACTCCTTGTAGGCAGACTTCAGTGGCACTTCTATCCAACACTGCACAAAAGTCAGTACGGGTTCATGCCACAGCGTGGTACCGAGGACGCCCTCTATGACCTCATGGGGCACATACGTGCCGAAATCAAAGCAAAGAAAATAGTGCTTATGGTATCATTGGATATAGAGGGGGCTTTCGACAACGCATGGTGGCCTGCATTAAAAAAACAGATGGTGGCCAAACAATGTCCCAAAAACTTGTACACTCTCGTCGCCTCATACCTAGAAGACCGCTACGTCAAGGTCAACTACGCCAGAGCGACTAGCGAGAAAGGAACCAACAAAGGATGCGTCCAGGGCTCAATTGCCGGTCCGACGTTCTGGAACCTGATCCTAGACTCACTCCTTCACAAACTGGCTAGTATGGGCGTATATTGCCAAGCATTTGCAGACGACGTCGTCCTGGTATTCTCGGACCACGAGACCGGTCCCCTGCAGCAAAAAGCCAATGAGACGCTAAGCATAGTGTCGAAGTGGGGCGCCCGAAATAAGCTGCGTTTTGCCGCGCATAAAACAAATGCGATGGTTTTAACGAAAAAGCTTAAATACGACGACCCGGTTCTGCACATGTCGGGCACAAGGCTGGGCCTGGTCCAAGAGATCAAGCTGCTAGGTCTCATTATTGACGCCAAACTCACTTTTAATGCACACGTGTCTGCAATCTGTAAAAAGGCTACGGACATCTATAAACAACTCGCATGTGCAGCGAAGGTGACGTGAGGTCTCAATAGAGAGATAATCAGGACGATTTACGTGTCAGTGATAGAGCCCATCGTGATGTATGCAGCGAGTGCGTGAGCCCCGGCGGCTGAGAAACTGATGACACGAAATCAGTTTGATTCGCTACAGCGAGGTTTCGCGCAGAAGATCTGCAAGGCATACCGCACGGTGTCTCTGACATCGGCACTGGTTCTGTCAGGCCAACTCCCATTAGATCTCCGGGTGATTGAGGCGGCAACCCTCTACAAGATCAAGAAGGGCCATTCCCGAGAGTTCCTACCACCGGGCCGTGAGCTGGAACGGAATATAAATTATTTAAATCACCCTCATCCAGCGCGACTCACAACAACCGAGTACGCACGCCTAGAAGACTGGAATCCCGAAACCTTAGAGACTCACAAAGTTACCGGCCCCCAAATCTACACTGACGGCAGCAAGATAGAGGGGAAAGTTGGAGCTGCCCTAACTTGGTGGGAAGGAGAAAAGGAGTCCATGTCCAGCACTTTTGGCTTGGAGACTTACAATACTGTCTTCCAATCTGAAATGTATGCACTCTTTCGAGCTGTCAGGTTGGCAAGAGAATCTAAAGCGGCCTCCATAAGCATACTGAGTGACTCAAGGTCGTCGCTCGACCTGCTGAGGAGACCGTCTGTTACTCACCACCTGGCACTTCAAATAAAGAGTTTCATTCGAGAAATCAGAGAGGAGGGCAGAAAAGTGAGGCTTTTCTGGCTCAGGGCCCACGTGGGAACTGCCGGGAATGAGCGAGCAGATGAGCTGGCAAAGGAGGCAGCCCTAACAAAGGAGACAGCGGACTATGACAAAGTCCCCGTATCATACGTGAGAAGGAAGATACGGGAGGGGACCGTAAAGAAGTGGCAAGTGAGGTATGAGTCCTCGAGTACAGGAGCGGTAACAAAGGTGTTCTTTCCAGACGTCATAGCGGCGAAAAGAATCCTTAGGGACACAACCCTAACACCGGCCCATACTCAAATCTTGACGGGACACGGAGGTTTTGCAGCTTACCTCCACCGCTTCCACCTCAAGGACAGTCCCTCGTGCGTCTGCGACCAGAGCTGCGAGGAAACAGTCTGGCACCTTCTCTTCGAATGCCCAAGGTTCTGCCTTGAACGAATGGAACTGGAGCGGAAAACAGGGCTCCAGTTAAATCAATCCTCACTCCACAACTTTATGGAGAAGCCAGCTTCGAGGACTCCATTCTTAGCATTCGCGAGTAGAGTTGCCTTAACCGCAGCGGGGCCGAACAAATCAGATGCCCCCGCACGAAGTCGAGTCTGGCTACCATCTACTCGTACCCCCACCACAAACACAAACACAACACCTACACTAAATACACAACATCCACTACCCACAACTACACGGCCAAGTACAAACACAACTTCAACAACAATTACTCAAAACCTAACACTTTCAGTTACACATCAAAGCACAAATACACAACTAGCATCAGTGACAGCGCCACCGGTACCAACAACAGGGACAAACCAACAGACGATCCTAACCGACATGCCAGTAACACACTTCCTGGTATGCGGTAGAGACGGAGTCCCCGGTATCAGACTTCGAGGGGTCGCCCTGTTCATGAACAGGGAATCAGAGACGCTGGGCATAAGTTTCTGCATTGGTTCAAGCCGCACTGGAGCCCGAATTACAATTTCACCGGGCCTAGCTGCCCTGATCAACGGGAGCACATTAAAAACGAGCATCAAAGGAAGTAAGTACTCCGCGCTGCAGCAGGTGGAGATAGCCGCTCACAAGTGCCGTTTAGTGCGATTCAAAGGAAAGACAATCGCACTACTCGAGTGGAGAGCGGAGACTCCATTTGCCCAAGCCAGCTCGCTGCTCCAAAAGATTAGGGAAGCAGGTGAAAATACGTGCATAGCACCCCGCACGATCAGCATCGATGCTATGGTGGTCGGTGGAGAAAGAGGAGACATCGCAGACCGTTTCGGCTGTCTTAAAGCCTCAGAACAGCATGAGGTCGTGGTCTATGAGGACAGGGGGGAAACTCTAAGCTTCCTCAAAGCCCCCTGAGACCACACAGGCAGCACGATGAGCTCCACTAAGAACCCGATCGCCCTGAGCGGAGCTGAGAGGGCTCAGCAGAAGTTAACGGCAGAAAAAGAAAAGAGGGACAAAAGCGGAAACTTTAGCCCAGAGGACCGAACCCGGTCCAAAACCCGTCTCAAAGCAATAGGCAACTTCCTCAGCGCACTGCTCCCGAGTACCAGCCGCACATCACCATCAGAGCGGCAAGAGTCCGCGGTCATGAGGTTTTTCAAACCGAAACCTAGAGAAACACCAGCACCAAAACCCAAACCGACCAGAGCCGACAAAGGGCAAGTCAGCCCACCGACCCTCGCTGTAAACTCGGGTATCACGGACCACATACACAGCGCATTCCTCGAGTATATAGCAGTCGTGAGGGCAACCAGAGAAGTAAACCTCGCGACTTGTAGAAAGATTCTGCAGACCTTCCATTGGAAAAATGAGGGTCTGTTAAGGGTTTTGCTCGGGGAAGCAGAAGCAGCCGTGTACGACAACGTCAAATCCCAGGTCATTGCTGGTGAAATGACAGGGTCGTACATGGCAGCTTATAGTGCTAAGAGTGGCTTTGTGACCCTGGACGTGGAGGAAACGGAGCGCTCAGGGAAAGCTACATTCCGAACACCCGCAGACGACCCGATGGTGGTTACCGCCAAGTGTACCAAAATTATGCTGGACGACAGGATCCTCGAAATGGCACAATCCATTTCGGGGGCCTGTGTTTCGCCAGCTTCGGAAGCACACTGGGCGGTACCCAGTATCAGGTGGGTAAACGGGGTCCCAGGGTGCGGAAAGACAACCTGGATAGTGAACCACTTTGACGAGGAGAGCGATATCATAGTGACCACAACAACCGAAGCTGCTAAAGATCTCAGAGAGAAGCTGGCGCACCGATTAGAAGATCGTGTTAAGGCAAAGGTGCGCACTATGGCCTCAATTTTAGCCAACGGGTTCAGACCAGAGGAGAAATGCCGTCGCCTTACGGTTGACGAAGCCCTCATGAACCATTTTGGGGCCATAGTCATGGCAGTGAAGTTGTCTGGAGCGAGCGAGGTCGTTCTCATCGGAGACGTGAATCAGCTACCATTTTTGGACAGGGAGAACTTATTTGAGTTAAGGTACACCCGTCCGAATTTGGTGGCTAGCATCACCCAGGAGTTGCTCTGTACGCATCGGAACCCAATGGACATAGCCCTGACCCTGAGTGAGATATACCCCGGTATATACTCCTCCAAGACCTCGCTGTCGCAGGTCCACTCTCTGAAAGTGGAAAGGTTCACAGGAGCGCGCATACCGAAAACCGCCCACAACACCTTATTCTTGGTCCATACGCAGGAAGAGAGAGCCTCTCTTGCTGACCAAGGCTATGGGTCTGGCGAAGGGTCGCGCATTCTCACCATCCACGCAGCTCAGGGGTTGACCTGCGACAGCGTTATTATAATTAACACCAAGTCAAGGAGGCTCCAGATCCATGACAGTATCTCCCACGCAGTTGTCGCAGTGTCGAGACACACAGTCAGCTGTGTGTATTACACCGACGACGCCGACGATGCCACGGGCCGTTTCGCCCGGAAAGCGATGGATGCGCCTTCTAAAATGGTCGTCGAATACAACCTTAAGACGGCCATGCAGCATCGAGACATCGCAGTCGTAAAAGCCCTGATGGAGTTAGTGAAGACTCTAGGTAGCAAATAAATAGAAACCTAATACCCCAATTCTACCTACAAACCTTAAATGTATAGTCATGTGTAACATGTAAAATGTACTTTTTAATTTGTATAGTAATTTAGTACTATAAAGCTTAAGCGATTTGTATAATTGTGAAACTAGCCATTAAGAAACATATTATAATACAAAATATAACAAAACAAATATAAAAAATTAAAAAAAAAAAAAAAAAAAAATGTTCATTATAACAAAAAATAAAAAAAAAATAAAAAAAATAATAAAGAAAGAGTCTGAGGTGGACTCGCGTAGTTTTTAACCTTAGTTTTTAAGCTTAGTTTTTAAGTAAATATTTGTCCAAGATGAGGGCACGACAATAAAAAATAATCTGTAAACAAAATGAAAAATGTAAACAATTGCGCGGACTACCATGTCTGCGGTAAAATATGTACGAAAAAAAAAAAAAAAAATATTGACACGCACGCCACACACACATACGCACCCCACACACACACATACAACGCGAACCCCACACACATACACCCACCCACACATACATCTTTATAAATATATAGGTATTTTGAAATAATTGTAAAAACCAAAAAACTAAAAACCAAAAATTATTAAAATATTCTTAAGTTAGGTACGGAAGAGCAGTGTCTCCTAATACTGGCATTATTTACCTAAAAGGAGGCTCCAATCGCAATATTGTTAAAAAAGATTTAGTTCTGAAAATAAACATTTTTGTATTTTGTACAAATGGCGGTCTTATCGCAGACAGCGATATATGCCAGACAACCTTAGGATGGACCGAAAGGACAGAAGTAATACGAGAGGTAGTTGACAGAGAAGGAACAATAATAAAGAACTGGGGTGCATCGACCGCCTTCAACTGTTGGGAGTAGAAATTTCCCCAGGCCTTAATTTTGGGCGGTTTTTTTTTGGTTGGTAAAAATCATCCCAATGGCATCCCCTGCCCGTGGGCGGAGCAGGAGATAGTGTCAGACTCTTACTGACTAAAAAACCCAGCACGTTCCTTCTTGCCTTTCATACCAGGGCCGAGCTAACTTTCGGAGCTAACCCTGGCTCTAGTAGGCTTCGACCCAGCTGGGCCCCTGCTGTTGCTGACACCTCCTTGAGGCGTGCGGGAACGGTGCGCGTCGTCCACGACTTGGGCTCGGTCCGGACAGTTACCGAATGGTCTGACAGCAAGCTACCCATTGCTCGCCGTCCGCTAGTACGCGCTTACCGTGGCCGGAAATCGGGATCTTATTCCTCAGACCTGAATTTTGGGCGGTTCATTCAGTCCAAAGCCAAGGTAGGTGCCAGGAAACTTCTCGTTCTTGCAAAGGTCCAGCCATACTTAAATGCTTGGGGTCTCAGAGGTTAACACCGGGACGGCTTTTAATGTTATACAAAGCACAGGTTCAATCGAGTGTGGAGTACTACAGTCACATATGCGCTGGTGCTGGAAAATCTCACCTAGCACCTTTGGACTCAGTGGAAAGGCGTGCGAAGAGGCTAATCGGTGATCCAAATTTGGTTAAGTCGAATCTACAAAGCCTTGAGCACAGGCGTAGGGTAGCCAGCCTTTCGGTATTTTGCAGGATGCATTTTGGAGAGTGTGCGCGAGAATTGCACGACTACTAGTGCGCTTTACCATCAACGATTGCGTCACTGCTTACCATCAGGTGGGATCACAGTCCCAAGTCGTCGAGGGCGCGCACTGTTCCCGCGCGCCTCAAGGAGTTGTCAGCAACAGCAGGGACCCAGCCGGGTCGAAGCCTACTGGGGCCAGGGTTATCCGAAAGGGCGCTCGAGCCCCGGTATGAAGGCTAGAAGGAACGGGGTGGGTCTTTTAGTCAGTAAGAGTCTGACACTATCTCCCGCTCCGCCCAAGGGCGGGGGATGTCAATGCATGATTTTTTCCCACCATAAAAAAAAAAAAGGTGGGATCACAGTCAAGCACTAATTTATATCGTAATTTATTAGAAAAAAAAAGAAAGACAACACGTTTATTTGGCACATAAAACACAATGAAATAACAATTATGGAAACACATAATTTTAAAAATACATACACATTGTGTGTCTCACGGCTGCGCTAAATAGGTCCAGTTCAGCATAGTGCCAGGCCACTACGTAGCAGTTGCCTGACGCTGGTTTTCAACTGAACCATACTATGTGGGATGCTAATCAATTTGTTAGGTGTGAGGTAAATAAATATATGTATATTAATGAGTGTCGGTATAAATTAGTGTGTGGTAAATTATAAATAACAGGTGTTTAGAGATAGATATATATATATATGTATATGCAACAGGAAAAAAGAACATATAAGTACAAAGAATAAAAAAGTAATCATCAAAACTAGACGTAAATTCCGGTCCTAAGCGATTGAATGTACCTACTGTAGTTCGTGTTACATAACAATTATCATTATACCTTGGGTAGCTGAGCGCAATAGACAGGTTGCATTCCGCCAAATGTATAAGTACCTACATATAAAAAAGAGAAAAAAAAAGAATTTTACACTTCGGCAATAAAAAAAAAGAATTAAAAATATTACTCTATCGTCTACCGCTCACAGCGGCAAAGTCGTGAGCGTGAAGTCGTAACGGCCCGCTCACGACTTTGCCGCTGTGAGCGGTAGACGGAAATTCAGTCTCTATCAGGGAATTAAACTTCTCAGCTGTATGTAGGATTGAACAACCCAGGCTAGATGCCTATAATTATTGGTAATCTACTCTATCTACACTCTTACACTAATAATTATAGAGGTGAAGTTTGTTTTTTTATTTGTAGGAGGTAATCTCTGAAAGTACTGGTCCGATTACTAAAATTTTTTCACCGATACAAAGCTGCTTTATTCCTGAGTGACATAGGCTATATTTTATACACGTGGATAAAGCCGCGGGCAAAAGCTAGTAAAATATATTCGTAACCACTCGGTAAAAAAAAAAAATTACGGAGTTTCACCTCCGTCATCTTTTTGCGAATACAGAAATGATTTTTTATTAAGTTTTGCATTGGCGGAGGCAGTGGAAAAGCTCTGTTACAACCCTAAATCCGACTGTTGCTATGTTTATAGGAGCACACAAGTGTTTATGTTACAGTGGGTACTACTCAGTCTGTTTATGGATGGCTTCAGGGCAAATACTCAAGTGTTTTATTTTTTCAAGCAAAGTGTGAAGTACCTATACAAAATAATACCTAAGTAATTTGTCTTCCTAAAGTAAAATACCTTTTTACGAACAATTAATTAATAACGTTGAAAATTCCGTTTTTTTTTTTTAAAGCTATAAACCAGTATTTGACTGCGATCCCACCTGATGGTAAGCAGTTATGCAATCATTGATGGTGAGGCGCACTAGTTCATTAAGAGCCTATTCACTCTAGCCTTGAAGACAGTTTGTTAATAACCGGTGAAAAGGAGACTTGAGGCTTCTTATCCCGGGAGTAAGTTCTCTTGGAATCATTTAATGGTAATACTTGGGGGAGGCCTATGTCCAACGGTGGACATCTTTCAGCTGAAATGATGATGATGAACCGGTGAAAGAGTGTCCTATTAGAGCTTTGGAGGTAGGCGGAACAGAGAGTGAAGTACCACATACCTCTGTTGAAAAGGGAGGATCCTCCGACCAGACAGGTGTTATAGTCTGGTGAGCAACTGCCCAATAGATGATGGGCTGTCGTATTGATCTAATAGCGCGGAGAACTTTAATTGCGCGATGCAGCATTAGTTCTTATACTACTTTTTTTGAGGTGAGAAAGCATCAAATGACTACCGCATTGAGAGAGTCTAAATTTTATTGACTAAAACCCACTTATGTAAGTAAATAGGTGGTTTTTAATCAATAAACCCCTTGGCCCTGGATCGCAAAGGGAAAGTGAAGGATCACTTGCCTTAGAGCGTCCTCACGCCCCAGCCGACGAGATTCCGATCCTGACTACCAGCCACGGTAGACGCAGGCTTGTAGACTTCGAGCAATGGGTAGCTCGCCATCCGCCAGTCGTCAACAGTGCTTAATAGTTCACGCGCTCCTGAAAGAGTAAGAGTAGAAGTAGAAGTTTAACGTACAAAGGGCGGAAAAAAAAAACAAGAGTCCTCTCTTACTTTACACTTCTATTCTAAAAAAACAAAATAATATTTTGTTCTTTTAATTTGTTCGCTTATCACTTAGCGAACACATTGTTTAACAAGCATTCAATAAATTCCTCGCAAACTTTTTGAATTTCTAATGAGACAAAGAACAAGTATCAAGGAATGAACGTTTGTTTAATAAAACCATAGAGTACAGAATCGCTAGCAGCGACTGGGGTTATCATTAGCATTTTTTTTTTTTTGATGTGGAAACTCATCAATGACTTCGCACGCTCTGGGTGGAGCGAGTGTCAGGCTAAGAACTCACGAAGCGGTTTTCACCCGCGCCCGCCGCTATTGAGGAAACAGTCTTTTTTCTTTTATTTCTAAACTCATGAGACCGCAGTTTTGAGCGGTTATGCAGTCGACGCGAATGCGTATTTTTGCCCGCAATTTTGGCGGGCTACAACTTGCCCGCCGGCGTAGGAAATAGGAAACGACAAATTTGGAACCGTGCACTAGCTTTTGACTTTTTATAAGTGCCCATGTAGGCCTATGTGAAATAAAATATTTTGACTTTGACTTTGTAGCAGGAGCCGCGACCAACCGCGTACACCGTGGGCGTAAAACCCGTCGTGAAATGTGCTTTAATTTTTTATATATATATTATATCTGCTGCTAGTCGAATGACTGAAGCTCCGACCCCGCGCCCGTGGCAGCTGCAGGTGAAAACCGCTTCATATGTTCTTAGCCTTAGACTTTTCCGGTTAAGAGCTCTTTTTTTGTCATCGAATAATCCACAGCTTTAACAGGCATCGGTCCTAATTGGCCACGTCAATTTTTCTGACATCTCTTTGAGGCACATGTGGACGGTTTTAACCATATAGACGGTCAAAGATTTGTAAATGACAACCGGGGCCAATGGTTTTTCTTGCTTTTCATGGTATGAAGGAATTTCGATAAGTTAAAATAGTCAACAAAATTTTGGTAATCGCGCGGGTCAATATACGAATATTGACCCGAGCGATTATAAATAAAAATAAAAAGCTTTAATTTCTTGCCAATTAAAAAATTTACATTGCATTGATGATAACAAAAACACATAAATTGTTGATAAATTCATAAATAAATTGCAAATTTATGTACTTACATATATTGTATATTCATTATTATCTCCTTTATTTTCCATTATAACATATAATTTACATTTTTAAATATTTCATTCTTAAAAATAATTAAAAAATTATTATTATCATTATTATTCCATTTATTTATTTTTTTAACATGTTACATTTATATTTTTAAATATTTCTTAAAAAACAATAAAAAAAAAAACATTTAAAAATATAAAAAACAGTATCCCACCGGTATCGGGAACAGGGTCCAAGCTACCGATGGTTAGGGCTCCAAAGAAAGGAACCTCCTAACGATACGAGCCGTGTCCAGAAGAACTGCTTTCTGAATCAAGCCCTTGATCCAGTCGCCTAACGAGAGCCTCCTAAGATGTTGGTCGAGGCTCTTGGCTATTAAGCCATTGGCTGACACAACTATCGGTACAATGATCGCTGAGTCCACTTCCCACATGTCGACAACCTCGCGAGCCAAGTCAATATACTTGATTTGTTTATCTTTCTCGGCTTTCACGAGGTTCTCGTCATGCGGAACGGATATGTCAACAATCATTGCACGCCTCTCGCTTCGGTCCACCACCACTATATCAGGCTTATTGGCCACAATAGTCCTGTCAGTGATGATGGACCGATCCCAGTACAACGTGATATCGCCACTATCGAGAACTGGGTCGGACACATACCTGTAATATGGCACCTCCGATTCCACAAGAGAGTACTTCAGAGCAAGTTGCTGATGGATAATCCTGGCTACAAGGTTGTGTCTATGCAAGTATTCCCCGTTAGCTAGACGAGAACAACCGGAGATCATGTGGCGGATTGATTCACCCGGTCGGTGACATGCCCGACAGATGTCAACCGTGCCGTCCTTCACAATAAATCTCCGATAGTTATTCGTCATTATTATTATTATTTGTATTTATTTTTATTCATTCTCAATATTTTTATTTATTAATATTCATTATCATTTCCTTGATATTATATTTAGATAATTATTATTGATTTAAGTGATGCAAGAACCCCTTCTTAGGTAGAGGCCTTTACCCGTGCGATTATCAAACAACTAACTATACATTTCTTTATTGGCCCCATGACCAAACTTTGCATTTCAAAACTAAGCAACGGAAAAATGACATAGCTTGTATTAAACTAATTCATCTTTTGATTTTTATAATTGATAGGCTCGCGTTTGACCACTATCTCACCAGATGGTAAGCGACGATGAAGAAGGTTACCTAGAAGTAACCTATTCACTCTTGACTTAAAGACACCTAATTCGTAGCTATCAGGAAACAGACTCCACCTGTGCATTCCACTCCTTAGCTGTACGCACAATAAATGTGTTCCCAAAATGCTTTTTTTTACAACGCCAACTAAATTACTATTAGTCCAAGAGCGAGCGAAACGATTTCAGAAGTTTTTTTTTAACCAACCAGAAAGTGACTTATAGTCGGCCTTATAATGTCGTCCCACTGTCGGGACTCAGACCTTCTCTTTAGGAGAGGGAATGGGCCGTAATCCACCACGCGGGCCCAATGCGGGTTGGTGAAGGTCACAAGTTTTCGAATTTTTTGCTTCTAGGACATACCGGTTCCCTCATACATTTAGATGCCTGTTAATTGTGGTTGCCGTAGTCATTTCAAAGGCAATGATGATGATGATGTAGATTTTAAAGGCGAATAATGGTATTAAAATGAAGTCTGTTTAATAAGCACCCCTATCGAAATATACAGCACGTTACCTTTTACAGAACCTCTAGTAGCAAGCACCAAAGAAAAACGCTTATATGTACCACAAGCCAGCAGTTGTAATCTTCCCACTTATAACAATATTTTCCCCGCGTTTGTTTATTTATTTATAACAATACAATTGGCGGCCTTATCACACTCGGCGATTTCTTCCAAGCAATCTGGCAAGGATAGAGATGCCTGGACACAAAATGGGGTTGCACTTGGTGCAAATAAAAAGTAATAAAAAATTAAATGGGTACTTAATACTAAAATAGATACCTATATACATACATGCAAATCATAATTATATAAGTAGGAAAATAATTGGTATGACGAATACAAGATTACAGTGACAAGTAATGTTCCTTCAAAAGCTTTTTAAATACAGGCAGTGTTTGCGCACGCTTTATTGTCACAGGCAATGCATTCCATAGACGAACGGCCTGGACAGTAAAAGACTTATCCCGCGTTCTTATTTCGGACTAGCGGGCAGTCCCGGCTTTGCATGGGCAAAAAATATAGTCTATATTACTCAGGGTGAATGTAGCTTTCCAATGGTGAACGAATTTTTGAAATGGGCAAAGTTGTTTTTGAGTTTATTCGTTACAAACATACACACACACACAAAAATACAAAATTTCCCTCTTCATAATATTAGTGTAGATGACTTACAACATTTTTAGTTTTGTTTTCGCATAGTTTATGCATTTTGAATAGATAGTTTAGTTTTCACAGTTACCTACTTTGAGTTATGTCATTACAATGCCTATGTAACACATTAGAAAATGTTTTTGCAGTATTTGCACCAATCCTCAGCCTTCTCTGCAAACTTCGCTAAAGTAATCAATACCATAATATCAATAACGTTGTCAGCTCCTTTTTACCGAAGTCGCGTCTAAATCAATTATTTATTTATTTATTTATAACAGCTTAGATACTTACAACTTAAATTTTAAAAAAAAACTGATTAAAAAAAAAATTTTTTTTTTTTCTTTTCAATCAGTTTTAATCAATATAAAACCACAGCTAGGCAATTACAAGTCCTCATGTATAATTTCAAAACTACACCAATTTTACAAGCTTTTATTTAGTTTCACCTGTCCCGATGTTTGTCTGTAATCAAACCTTGCAAATTAAATTTGATCCACTTCCCGGCTACCGATTGAGCTGAAATTTTGCATGCATGTGTCATCAGTCATAATAATTTTGCATTGTCATCTGATTTATGACACTGCAAAATTATTATGACTGATGATGGAACCGGAAGGTGGCCTTAGGAGCTCGATAGTTAAACGATACAACCCCATCGAGTTTGGGCTCGTATGATTCGTTTTGATGAGTACCTATTCTTTATACAGGTATTATACCGCAATGAAAGCTTGCTATGAAAAAAATATTTTCATCAAAAACTTGTTTCATCTCAATACGTATTTGAAATTCATATCTACTGATATGGTTTGGCTTGTATGAAAAATCCCCCCTACTGATATGCTTTAGTTTGTTCGAAAAACCGCCCTACTGATACGCTTTGGTTTGTATGAAAAATCCCCCAACTGAATGCTTTGGTTTGTAAGAAAAATCCCCCCTACTGATATGCTTTGGTTTGTATGAAATAATTTGGAAATGCTGTCTATATCAGTAGCCACTGTAGCCACTGTGCAGTGTGTAGACAGTGGTGGCCGAGTGGTAATGGCCCCGACTTTCGAGTTGTAGGTCGCGGGTTCGAACCCAGCCAGGCGCATTACTTTGTATAATTTATTTCATCACCACTGCTCTCAAAATGGTGAAGGAAAACATCGTGAGGAAACCAGCATGTCCTAAAACCAAAAATTCGAAGACGTGTGACATTCACCAACCCGCACTGGGCCCGCGTGGTGGATTGCGGCCCATTCCCTCTCCTAGAGAGGAGACCTGAGTCCCAGCAGTCGGAACATTAAAAAGGCTGATATTGATAAATGTAGCCACTGAGCCGTCACGCTGGTCTGTGAATACAACCAAAGTTTTAGATAATAATGTAACGAAAAGTTAAATCCGAATTCGTTGTTTCATAATTAGATTTGTTTATTGGACCTCATTTCGACCAAAGGGTCGGGTTTTAAGTCGATTCGGAACGACACTGAAGTTTCCGACATTTTGTCAAGTTTTGATTTTGAATTCGCTTGAGTGGTCATTGGCTTGCTTTGAAACCAAGAATTCTTGCTAATATTATAAATACGAAAGTTAGGCTCTTTGTTCGTCTTGTTTAATTTTAACTTGGTTGTCATGGTCAATTTAAATTAACTTTTAGATACCAATTTTCATTGAATTTAACCGTGGCTTTCATAACAGAAGATTAAAGAGCTATACACAAGGCGTTGTGTATTGTTTTATAAAGTAAACAATCGCATCAATATTATAAAGTTTCTAAGTGTATGTGTACGTATGCATGCTCGAACAGCTGAACAGATTTGGATGAAATGTGGTACACAGACAGATAACTCCATAATAATAGGAATAGCCCATAAATTATTTTTACCCTGGGAATATATTCCCTTGGGACAACTAGTACATAATATTTTCGAATTATAGAATTATTTTTTTCCCTTTACAAAATTTCATAGACAATTCATTTTTACGCGTATGTGCACTGAGTCCGCGTCGTCAACCATGGGCCACTCCCTCGAACTCATAAAATGCTTGTGCTCTATTAGCAGGAAACGTTATCAATACTGTTAATTTATTTAGATTACTTCTTATTACTACTCACTTTTTTATTATAAATAAATAAATAATATACCACAACTATCACACAACGCCGTCTAGTCCCAAGCTAAGCAGAGCTTGTGTTATGGGTACTAGACAACTGATAAACATACTTATATATTTCTAAATACATACATATTATAGATAAATTACACCCAGACACAGAACAAATGATTATGCTCATCACACAAACATTTGTCCTGGGTGGGAATCGAACCCACGACCTCCGGCATAGCAGTCAGGGTCACTAACCACTAGACCAACAGGCCTGTCAAAATTATTATTATGGTTTCTTTCTTTTTTTTGTGCTTTTGGGTATTTACACTGTTCTTACATAATATTTATTATTACTGTAATATGGAAATAATGTATCTACAACCACTTTTTTAAAAGAGTAACCATGGAGTTTCTTGCCGGTTCTTCTCCATAGGAAACGACCAATTTGGAACTGTGCACTAGCTTCTGATGTTTTATAAGTGCCCATGTAGGCCTATAATACATAAATTTTGAATATCTTTATTTTTTTATTCATTGAACAAACACAGTTTTTTATACAATTACATAAGTCTATACATAATATATGTCTACAACATTGTCTTTAGTTTATGCGAAACCTGAGTAATTTATACTAAAACCTAACTATGTACATAAATATACCACAAAAAGACAAAGCACACTCAGGCGTCAAAGTACTACTTCACATCGTTTTCATCCGGGAATGTGCTCAGAAGACTCGCATTACATAAATCTTTAGAAATCACACTAAGAATGACGTTAACAGCTCAGCAATGGGTCCCAAAATATGTTAACAGTATCTAAATTTAAAAATAACAACAAATCCTTTATTATACTGAACTAACTTTAGCCCGCGGCTTCGCCCACGTACATAAAAATACAGCCTGTGCCACTCAGGAATATAGCAACCTTCTATCGGTGAAAAAATTTTACCAATCGGACTGTTATTTTCAGAGATTACCAATAGTTTCAGAGATTCTACTCCTACATACAAAAAAGTAAACTTTACCTCTTTATAATATTATATACATTAGCTTTTGCTCGGAGCTTCGCCCGCGTACATAAAAATAATTATAGTCTATGTCACTCAAGAATAAAGCAGCTTTCTATTGGTGAAAACTTTTAGCAATCGCAGCAGTACTTTCAGAGATTACCTTCTACAAACAAAAAAAATAATAAACCAAACTTTACAATTGCCGTCACGGATCTTGAGCGCTGGCTTCAAGTTGCGCAGAAGTCAAATATTCGATCTCTTTAGTGTTGCGAAGTGAGACGCGGGGGCGGGGAGTGTCAGTGATTCGCTCGCTGCGCCATCGCGTCATAGACGTCACTCCTGATTCGTTCTCTGCGTTGCTGCATGTATCTAACAACGAAGACGATTGGCTAGTCAATGTATGGAATGCGCAAAGCGACTCTGACGCCGAGCGCTCAAGATCCGTTTCGGCAATTGTACCTCTTTATAATACTAGTGTAGAAGACCTGTTCAAGCCGCAAGCCGTATGTATAATTTCCAAGAATCCAATACCATCCTGGATCTACCAACAACCTCAACATAGATCGAATACTAATCAGTACGCAGACCCAAGTTGACAGAATGTCTGGCATTCTCTGCGGTTTTGTGCCAAAGGACAGCTGAAATTTCACGAAACATCGAAACCGCAATTATGTATTGAGATAATTGATGGTACATTGTTGATTTTGTACGATGATAATATTTGACAGAAACGGATATGAAATACCTGTGTTAGTACGCTGTTGTGGTGAGATAATACTAAAGTTTTTAAATGTGTATGTATGTGAATACACACTCCCGTTTTACTCCCTAGGGGTTTTTTTTTTGCGGTGGGTAAAAATCATTCAGATGACATCCTCCGCTTTTAGGCGGATCGGAAAATATTGTCAGACTTTTACTAACTAAAAAAACCCACCACGTTCCTTCGTTGCCTTTCATACTGGGGCTGAACCTTCCTTTCAGAAGCAGACTCTTGGGGAACAGTGTGCGCTGTCGACGACTTGGGTTCGGTCCGGACAGTTACCGGACGGTCGGACAGCGAGCTACCCATTGCTCACTGTCCGCAAGCCCGACCTCCTTAGGGGGCGGGTTCTCGTAAAATCCGATCTTAGCAGATGTCTAACCCATAAGGAACCTATCTGCCAAAATTTAAGTTTGTAGGTGTTATATACTTCCTGATATTTCGTGAGTAATCAATAAATGGTATTCCGCTTTTATATATAGATTTTGTAAAAAAAACAATTTAGGTACCAATTTTTACTCTTTGAACGTTTAAAAGCATACTTTTAATTAAAAAATAAAACAGTAAAATCAGTAAATAAAATAAAACACAGATTTTTTCCATTGCTATATTGAATTACACATAGCGTTGATGGAAGTAATATTCAAAGGGATCAAATGAAATCACTCGCCAACACTTTTTAAATATTTTTGTTTAAATTATGTAGGTATGTTTTCAGTAAAACAAAGTTCAAAATCCTGTGGATTGGTACAGTGGTGGTGGTGTGTGGTATGGTGGTTGGTGGTGGTGTGTGTGGAGATGGTGATGTGATGTGGTGTGGTATGTGATATATGGTGGTGGTGGTGGTGGTTCATCAACCTGTAATTTACCACAACTAGCTACTCAAAAAGACTCCCTGTTATTGAGAATGCATTGTAATAGCATTGACTTGATGAGACGCTGGATTAGTGCGTTTTATTTTTTTCATGTGCAAAATCATCGAATCCATCTCCTGCTCTTGGGTAGATGCTGACTGAACCCACTATGTCCCCTTCCTTGCCTCCATTCCAGGATCTCTTTCGTACAATCCATGCCCCAATAGGCTTCAAATCTGCTGGGTACATACGTTTTGCAGACTTCTTCTTGAAGCGCGCGTGGAACACTGCGCGCCGTCGACGACTCGACCTCGGTTCGGACGATTACCGGACGGCCGGACTGCGAGCTATCCATTCCTTACCCTTCGCGAGTCCACGCCTATGGTGGCTGGAAATCGGGGTCGGGATCTCGGTGTCTGGGGCGCGAGAAAGACCGTCGCCTCACGCTGCGGCCGCCTCGTTCGCTAGCATTACTGCTTTGCATAAGGAGACAACCACCTGCCATTCCTCCTTACTCCGGACCATGGCCTGAACCAAGGCCCGGTGCAAGAGGTCGTTGCCGCTGATCACTCCCACAAGGACACAAAACTAGTACATCTACGAAGATTTTTAATCTCTCAATTTTTTTTCCATTGCCATGGTCGAAATCTGGGCCAGGCAAGGAATTTAACTAATTTTGCCATCGATACTTTTAGATTTTTTTTTGCATTTTTGGCTTTGCGACTTGTAGGTTGCCTTACCTGTTCAGTCATCTTTTAAAAATAATATTTATTCCTCACTATAATACCATAAAGGCAAGATTAAATAATACTGCTTGCACACAAAGAGCATTATTCGCAACGCGTCCGTTACTCCGGATCGAATGGGAATTGATTCTGAATCCCCGTTCAAATCTCCACACAAACGTGTTTTGTTTCTTTAGGAGCTTGCTTTGTATCGAATTAGTTTACAGACTATTCTTTTATATTTTAAGATATTTATTTATGAAATTAATAGGCATTTTTAATAACGAATTATGAATACAGAAATAAATTATTTCGCAGAAGGCATTGTATTCTGTAAACTCTTAACACAGTCCTTTACTTGTTGATGTGGACATTGGAGTGGGTTACATGTTTGTATATCTAGTTTTAAAGATTTTTTTTCGCATTTTCTCTAACATGTAACTGTTTTTTGTCCCCAATAAAATTAAATTAAAAAAGAAATGCTATAAAAGAAAATTATAAAAATAAAACCACTACCAATTTAAAATACTACTCTTATAAACACGCCATTTTTTCTGTTTTAATAAAAAAGTAGTTACTATGTAATATTTTACAGCAGGACAGGCAATTACTGTGGAGTTGACTTTGCTATTAATTTTCTGGTACATCCAAAATTTTCAAACTTATTAAGAATTCATTTAATTTTCAGTTCGCACCGTATAACCTACATGACGAGGAACGTAAAAACAATTTTAATACTGCGCAAAAGCACTTAAAATTCCAGCACATAACCAGAAACACGAAAACTAAAAACAGAATACATTGAAAAACAAACAAGACACGAGCTTCCTTTTAAAAATGTCAGGAATATCCGACTGGAAATTTTAAAGAAAACGCCTTCAGACTTCCGACACAGACATCAAAAATAAAATTCGTCCCCACCTGACTTGGACGTTTCAAAAATTGGTTATTTCAGCTATCTAGCAGCATTTCCTAGTGGGAGAGCCTCATGTAATATTAATACGATGCCCCTTGCCGACTCTTTGCTTCAAAGTACCAATATATATTTAAAAAACCCGCTTAGGTACAAAGTAGAACCTAGGAGAGGTACAGAATAGTTGAGTACTTTCGGAGTTCATGTAACTACATTTTGTATGAATAATATTATTACGATGGGTTTGGGATTATAGGATCTTTAGGTCAAGAGTGAATAGGTTATTTCTAAGCAAGCGTGCTCTATCGACCATGTCGTTGCTTTCTATCAAGTGGGATAGTAGTACGACGAGAGCATATCAATAAAAAAAAAAAATTTGTGGAGGACACTTTTTTTTATAATGGAAATCTTCCCGTGCTAGGGCGGAACCGGACGACTTGTCAGACTTTTTCTGACTAAAACCCACTCCTCGGTTCCTTCTTTGCGTTTCGTTTCAGGGTCTCGGGATTTCTTTTCAGAAGCAAACCTGTAGGGTAGGCTTCGACCCTGCTGAACCTCTACAGTTTGCTGACATCTTGAAGAGCGCGTAGACTACACACCGTCAACGAGTCGGGCTCTGTCCGAACGGTTACAGCACGGCCCATTGCTCGCCATCCGCAAGCTAACGCCTACGGTGACTAGAAATCGGATTAACTTTACTGACTAAAATCTACCAGTATTCTTTCAGTAACCGTCTGTATTCCAGGGCCACTATAAATCTTCTGAACAATCCCGCAAACTGGAGTATAGTTTTTTTTTTTTTTTTTTTTTTTAATTGAGATAAACTAGTGCTTGACTGCGATCCCACCTGATGGTAAGTAGCGATGCAATCTTTGATGGTGAGGCGCACTAGTTTATTAAGAGCCTATTCACTCTAGCCTTGAAGACACCCAAATTATAATCGGACGGGAAGACCGCAGCAGGCAGACTGTTCCAGTCCTTCGACGTACGTGGTATAAACGACGAGGCGAAACGCTTAGTCCGGACCGTAGAGGTTTCAACAACGTAAGGGTGAATATTCGCCGTACGCCGGGTTGTTCGATGGTAGAATTGCGATGGCGGAATCAAGTCATGCAATTCCTGCGCACACTCTCCAAAATGCATCCTGTAAAACACCGAAAGGCTGGTTACCCTACGCCTATGCTCAAGGCTTTGAAGGTTGGACTTAACCAAATCTGGATCACCAATTAGCCTCTTTGCACGCCTTTCCACCGAGTCCAAAGCTGCCAGGTGGCATTTTGCAGCACCAGCCCATATGTGACTGCAGTACTCCACACACGAACGGACCTGTGCTTTGTATAACATTAAAAGCTGTCCCGGTGTGAAGTACCGCCGGACCTTTGCAAGAACGCCCAGCTTCCTAGCAGCTACCTTGGCTTTGGACTCAATGAACCGCCCAAAGTTAAGGTCTGAGGGAATTTCAACCCCCAAGAGCTGAAGGCGGTCGGTGTACTCCAGGGATAAATTCCGAAAAGTAGGAACCAAGGTGCACGGGCTCCTTTTGGCAGTGAAAAGACACGCTTGTGTTTTGGCGGCGTTGAATCCCACTAGATTGGCTTCACCCCACTTGGAGACTGCCTGAAGTGAGATATTCGTTCGCTCTACCATAGCCTCTCTTTCGGACCGGATTAGCTCCTTACTAGCCCGAGCACTGGGCAGGTATCTCTCTACAACTGTGCTATCATCTGCATACCCATAGATACCGGGCACCAGCAGATCGTTGATATGCAACAGGAAGAGAGTTGCAGAGAGAACAGACCCCTGAGGAACTCCGGCATTAATCGTCATGGGCTCTGATGAGCATCCGTCGACAACAACTCGGAGAGACCGTTCACTCAGGAAGTCTTTTACCCAGTTAATCAGACCAGGGGAAATGCCGTACGCTGGAAGCTTACTCAATAGGCTAGAGTGCCATACCCTGTCGAAGGCCTTCGAGACGTCTAAGGAAACGGCAATCGCTTCCCCATTCTTCTCGAGGGCCTCGCCCCACAAGTGGGTGGCATAAACCAGTAGGTCCCCAGTAGACCGCTTGCGACGAAACCCGTACTGTCGGTCACTGAGGAGATCGTTACCTTCCAGGTATGCCATGAGGCGCGAGTTCAATACACGCTCCATAATCTTGCAGAGTATGGAGGTTACCGAAATCGGCCGATAGTTGGCAGGATCGGCACGACTGCCCTTTTTGGGCACGGGTTGCACGTTGGCAAGCTTCCAGGACTTGGGCACTATACCAGTCCTAAATGAGAGGCGATACAAGCGCGTCAATACAGGAGACAACTCGGGCGCACAAGCCTTTAGAACAATCGCTGGTATGCCATCTGGTCCACTGGCTTTATTCACGTCTAGACGACGCAGCTCTCTCAGAACTTCTCTGTTCCTCATGTGAACCTCCTGCATTGAAGAGTTACAATGAGGCAGAGTCGGTGGAGCAGCATTGCTAGTGTCAAGACGAGAATTATGGGCAAAGAGAGATGCAAAGAGTCCTGTTTTCTCTCTTGCCGTATGAGCCAGCGTTCCATCAGGCTTTACCAGCGGGGGCAAAGTGGGCCGACAGAAGTTTGCCTCGACCGACTTGGCAAGAGACCAGAATGCTCTGCTACCGGACGGCTGTGCAGAGAGTTTTTTGCCAATATGGGTTATGCGGTCGAAGCGTGCCTTCTTTAATGCTTTTTTGTAGGACTTGGCAGCATGGTTGAAGGCTCTCTTCTTTGAATTCAGATCCGGAGCTTTGCGGTCACGAGCTTCAACCCAGGCGAGAAACGCCGAATGCTTACGCTTTTCAGCCTGAACGCAATCGGCGTTGAACCACGGGTGAGCTGAGCCACCGATGCGTACATCGCTATAAGGGATAAAATACTCCATAGCTTGGCGTATCACATCGGTTACAGCATCCGCACAGCTCGACGGATTTTCAGAAGAGAAGCAGACCTGCTGCCAAGGATAAGACGCAAAGAAATGCCGCATCTCATCCCAATCTGCCGACCTGTATCGCCACATTCGCCGTTCACCACGTGAGTCGCGGTCAGGTGGGGAGAAGGACGATACAGACTTCACCAGACAGTGATCTGAAGTTCCAAGTGGTGAGGAAACTGTTACGACACATCTGTCCGGATCGGTGGTCAGCAGTAGGTCCAGACAATTGGCAGTATGACCAACTACATCAGGCACCCTCGTCGCTTGCTTTACCAACTGGGAGAGGACCAGCGACACTGCAAAGTTTCGAGTTTCCCTCCCAGCGTGGTCGGTCCTCTGGTATGGGAAAAGCCAGTCTTGATGGCAGGCGTTAAAATCCCCCAGAGCGACAAACTGCGCATCAGGGTGCCGATGTAGAGCCTCATCGGCGGCCTCACTGAGGTGGCCAAACAGCCGAATCGTCTCCTGGTCGCCACTGTGCGACCGGTAAACACAGGTGTAGACAATTTTGTCCACACCGGTGTCCACCAGTAACCATAAACTTGAAAAACTGGGGTCTTCAAGGTGACGGAGACGCTGGCAGCAGATGTCATTGCGGACGTATACACAGACCCCGGCACGCTGCAGGAAATGGTGCTCCAAAGAGTATCCCGGGTAGTCGAGATACGCCGCATCAGACGGACATCTGATCTGCGTCTCCGTCAAGAAAAGTAAGTGGGGCTTGTCAGTCTCGAGGTGGTGGTGGACTGCATCGAGATTGGAGTGCAGTCCTCGTATGTTTGAGAGGTGCACATGGAACGAGAGGACGTGCATCCGCTGTACACACTTACTTTTCCTTTTATTTACTTTCATGAATTTTAGTGAATAGGGCTGGTGGAAGATGGCAGTTGAGCGAGGTGATGCGATGTCAAACCCAACAACACAACCAGAGTTGCTGCGCCAATGGAGGGTTGACTTGGAGACTGCGGGGACGCCCGAACCCCCCCAGAGATCGCCATCGGGTCCTCTCATCCGGTCGCCAACCGGCACGATGGGGCCACCCTGGGATTTTTCGCAGTTGGCGGGGCAGCCTTTCGTGTGTGGCTGGCACACTACTTGGGCCCCCAACTATCTGCGGTCGGCCAGCGGAGCACCGTGCTTCGGATCCCGCTACCCTCCATGATCAAACCTCCGACACAACAGCAACTGGTGCATCATACCCGGCGTACATCGCAACACAACTGTACAGACCCATCCTCCACCTTACGGCTTCACCAGATAACATGCCGGAACACGACGGATCGCTTGGCGGCATGACTTTATCTGGTGGGTGGTAACCTTTAAGCCGGCAGCCGATGTTATGGCCTACCACCGTATTTACTGCTCGTTTAGCACTACCCAGGGGACACGTGTAGGGTGATCAAAAGTCAAGTAAATCCTACGGACGCGAGCAGTTCATCCCCCCAAGTCTCTCTAAAAAGTCAAACGACTTGTGAATTTTCTTTATAAAGTATAAAATATTCGATACTTTTTATAAGGTTCTTCTGTTAGTAAACAATGATATAGATCTCTTAATAAAGAAAGAAAGAAATAAAGAAAATACGTTTATGTGGCACACAGGTACACACAATTATATAAAAATCATTATAGTATAGGATCTTAAACTTATAATATATCTACATTGTATGTCCCACGGCTGCGCCAAATACTCGTAGGTCCAGTTCAGCATGATGCCAGGCCACTACGTAGTAGTTGCCTGACGCTGGTTATCAACTGAACCAACCTTGATTAATTATTGAACCAGTGTTGACTACATCAGATTTCATTTAGCCCTAATAATGACTCAAGTC
Source organism: Mythimna ferrago (assembly GCA_910589285.2). Taxonomy (NCBI): domain Eukaryota; kingdom Metazoa; phylum Arthropoda; class Insecta; order Lepidoptera; family Noctuidae; genus Mythimna; species Mythimna ferrago. Next base: position 2,915,836 of record OU342682.1, read on the forward strand.
GTTTGACTTTTTAGACAGACTCTACCACCACTAATACAGCTCTGCAATTCCACCACTAACTATAATTGTGGTAAACCGAAGACTGACCGACATCCGCGCTATAAATTAGTCTTTACAAATGGAGCCCATCAATAAGCAAATGTACCCGGCGCGGTGACAAGCTGCGGTCACCAGATACTAAGTTTGTGGTTACATTGACAGCTTCAAGGAATGTTTAGATTGTGTTCATAGGACTGGCTTGGGAAGTTTGTATCTAGTACTAGATTAATGATGATTGATTTGATTGCACTTATTAAGTCGGAAATCACCTAATTACTTTTTCAAGAAAGGGCATGTCAGACTTCTACATACACGTGCCACACCTGTGTCCTTCTATTACCCTTTGCGTAGTAGGACGAGGGTTTCCTTTTCAAAAATTCCCGCGGCCTTACCAGACATCGGCCCTGCTGAGCCCCTACGGTTTGCTGACAACTCCTTGAGACGCGCCGTCGACGTCTTGGCCTCAGTCCGGACGGTTACCAGACAGTTGGATGGTGACAAACCCGCGCCTACGATGGCCAGAAATCGGAATTGGAATCCCATCGGCGACTGGCGCGTGAGGGCCGTTGCCTCACGCGTGCGGCCGCCTCCTTTGCTAGCATTACTGCTTCGCAGGAGCCCACCGCCTGCCACACCCACTCACTTTGAACCATGGCCTGTAACAAGGCCCGGCGCGAGAGATCGCTGCCGCCGATCGCCCTGCCCAAGCGGGGCACGCCTCTACCGTATGCTACATCGTGTCATCCGGGCGGTCCACACCGTGGTAGCACCCGGCGTCACTTCCGCATGAATCCGGTGCAGGAACCTCCCGAACTGACCATTTAAGGTGGGAACGCCTCAAAGAGGAGAATTACCGCCTTAATTATGGCGTGCCCAATGGACGGTACAGAACTCTTTGTGTGCGAGTCAGACTCACACTTTTCAACACCAATTTTCAAAATAACCATTTACCTCAAATAACTGAATCTAAATACCTCAAGGCGGTGGCTCACCGCAGTCTCGTGAAGTCGTGGTACTAAGGTAGCGGTCACATCGGCAGTCGTTGAATGGAATGCCCGGCCCGTGCCTGCAATGTTACTACAACGACGATCTGGTGGAGAATTGAAACTCACATACTCGTACTTGATATTTGAACTAGAGTTACTTTAGAGTCGAATTTATTTTTAATCTACTAATCTAATATTATAAAAATCTCATGTCACATTGTGTGTTTACCAAATTTCTGCAAATGGGCTTGACCGATTTTTATGATATACTTGGTAGATCTGAGAATATAATATCTATATAATATTTCTTTCATATTTTTGAATTATATATATCTCAAAAACGGTGGCTCTTAGAAAAAAAGTATTTCAACATTTTTGTAGATTATCTGATCTACAATTTTGTCTCAGCTAAAATAATAAAACTTATATTTTTTCTGAAAATCACGAAAAACTTGTTTTTGTGACCTTTGAGGAAATATACTCGTATTTTATCCAGGTGTCGGATCGAAGAGGATTTTTTAGATTTTATTTATGATGGTGTTTTGAACAATCTTACAAATTTCAGCTGTTTGCTTATTGTTGTAACCTAGCTAGGATGTCTAAATTGACCGAATTAATAGGTCGGTGTTAGGGGTTATTCATAGCTCTCGGCTACTTCTCGCCATTACCTAACGAAAACATCTCAGTAGCTCTGACATCATTTTCATGGTATTACGGCATACCATGAACAACACACAAACATGAGAACCTAGGTCGCCGACATAACCCGGAAAATCACCGAATTAAAGTGGTAGTGAGCAGGGCACATTGCAGAACGCAGCGTTAGAAGACGTCCCACAAGGTGGACTGACGATCTGGTGAGAGTCGCGGGAATGCAGTGGATGCGAGATGCACAGGATTGGTCGTTGTGGCGACGCTTGGAGAAGGCCTATGACCAACAGTGGTTGTCTTTCGGTTGAAATGATGATGATGATAAAAAGATGGCAGAACCCCGTCATGTGGTTACAAGGCACCAATTTTGTGTTTGACGGGCCCACCCTCAATCATGTGACTGACAATTCCAACCCAGTCCTACATAAGCATATCCTAAGGCAACGTTCTACTATTCCATTTCTAAACAAACTGTAACCCACCTCAAATATAACCCACTAATACTCATAATAATATTCACCTGATGAAACGTACAGTCAACACTACAGCACGACTTGTAATTGTTAGCTAGCCTCCACCGCAGCATTTACATGAATAAATAAATATTATGTAGTTCGGCTGAAAATGCAGCCATTCGGATGCGATCGGAACTCCGCGGGACTACCGCCCCTCTTTTCTACAACTGAATATTAAAACAACACGTGACTTCCAATATTCAGTGTATTACAATACGCAGCCAGTGCAGGGTTAGAAATATTAGGTTTGGTGTAGATCTGCGCGATGTGAATTACATACTTAACACTTCTTATTGGTATTTATTCAGGGCTTATTTTTTGTGGAAAATGTAAGTTTCGTTTTGGGTTCACTGAAGTACAATTTTAAAAATCAGTCAAGTACCTACAAAGTTACAGTTTTGGTGTAATATTTTTGTAATACGAAGGTTACTGAAAGTTATACCATGAAATATGAACCTATACAAACTCGGAAGTCAAAGTCTCTTAAAATCGATACAGAAAACATTTAATAGACTAACCATATGAGAACCATGCAAATTCACACACTTCTGAAAGAACTACACAGATTTGAGTGGACCTGTCCAGTCAATGCAAGTATTTATTAGTATTTGTGTAGCTCCACTCAGGATTACTAAGATGACGACAACGATTTGATAAACAATACCAAGAATTTGCATTTAAATTAATAATAATATTTTTATTTTCAGACCAAAGATTTATTTTTTATGTAGGCCGCATAAAAAACTCAGACATACGTTAAAATTAGAAAAAAAGTTATTCAAGGTTCTTAAATCCACAATAATAAAATAAAAACAAAAAATGTAAAAACTTACAAAGTAAATATTAATATCAAACTTAATTTTAAAAAAATGTAAAAAATAAATTTAATCATCAATGTCAAATTGCAAATAATAATAAAAAGGACGGTTTAAAAAATTACAACATTTATAGTGATTACTGTTTTTATAGGCCATGAGCACAAAGTCGCTATTGAATATGAAGAGTAAGACACGAAAACACCTTCAAAATTAAGCTAATTCGCATAAAACTAAATTATAGTTTCAAGTTAACATGATAACATTAACTGATTACCATAACTCGAAGTTATTCCAAATTAACTTAACGATGTCGCATAAATAAGGTTTGTTTAACACAATTTTGTTTCTCAAGTTTAACTTAATTTACGTTAATTAGCCACGTTTACAGTAATCCATTACAATTACGTAATGAATGTTGCTTCTAATTTAATAATTGTATTTTGAGTAATAAATATGTTTCATGAATTTATAAGTGGATAAGATTGCGACAGTTTAAATATTGTTTGTACAACTTTTATTCATCAGGTTTTTATTTCAAAAATATATTCAAAATATCCTACTTATATTTTTTTAATTATTCACGAACTAGTTTCTTCCAGTGGCTTCGCCCATGTCAAAGTAGAAATTATATTATCACAAGGGAACATCCTACTGAGATTAAAATTGTTATCAGCTAGTGAAAGAATAGGAAGGAATGGAGGTAGACCTTTGCCCAACAGTGGGACAGTATTGGCGAGATATCATTATATTAATAATGAAAATAATAATAATCATCATCATCATCATCATCATCTTCATCATCATCATATCAGACGAAAGACGCTTGGGGGAGGCCTATATTAATAATAATAATAGTGAAAGAACATTTTCTCTCTACTATCCATAAATTAGATTGGTATTCTTATTATTTAATTTATGTATTTTATCTGTGTTTATGTGCATTTATTTAATGATATCCAATATTATATTATTTTTATTTATTTATTAAGTTAAGTTATTAATTATCTATTTATTAGTTTCGGTTATCCGTTGATATGTTAGTTAGTCAGTTTCTCAAATTTTATTTATTTACTAATGTACACAAAAACACCCAAATAAAAGAAACAAATACAGATAAAGGAACACAAAAATGCTGCTATGGTTATATATAAAGTTACAAGTAATATATATACAGATAAGTATATATTTTTTTTATTATTTTGGATCAAAACAGCGCAAGAAACGATAAAATTGAATTGTATGCTAGAACTGAAAAAAAAATACTAATATTATTCCGTCTTTAACTATTCTATCTTTACACATTCGCTGGTCTACACGCACCTTTAGTACAGCATAACACTTGTACTGAAGTGCACGTGTGAGATGCAACAATTTTTACTAGTGCTATAACGTTTACCAACACAATATAACAGACAAGGTAACAGTTCTTTTTCTTCTTTTCGTATCAAGGGACTCATTTTTTTTTCTGACCATTATTTGGCAACCCGTACAGTTCTGTTATTCATCATCATAGTCACTTCAGTCGAAAAACGTCCACTGTTGGGCATAGGCCCCAAGAATTGCCTTATTGACCGGTCCTGTGCGTCTCACATCCATCGGATTCCCGCGACCCTCACCATGCCATCGGTCCACCTTCGGCTTACCAACGCCGCATCATCCGGTACGTATACGTCACTCTAGAACCTTTTGTCCCCAATCGACCATCTGTTCTATGAGCAATGTGCCCTGCCCATTATCCCCTATGGTGACACTTGGGGAGGCCTATGTCCAACAGTGGACGTCTTTCAGCTGAAATGTTTTTTTTTTTATGGTGGGAAAAAATCATCCTATGACAACCCCCGCTCTTGGGCGGAGCGGGAGATAGTGTCAGACTCTTACTGACTAAAAGACCCACCCCGTTTCTTCTAGCCTCCATACCGGGGCTCGAGCTCCCTTTTGGATAACCCTGGCCCCAGTAGGCTTCGACCCGGCTGGGTCCCTGCTGTTGCTGACAACTCCTTGAGGCGCGCGGGAACAGTGCGCGCCGTCGATGACTTGGGCTTGGTCCGGACAGTTGCCAGACGGCCGGACAGCGAGCTACCCATTGCTCACTGTCCGCAAGCCCGCGCCTACGGTGGCCGGAAATCGGGATCAGAATCCCGGCGGCGGCGGCCACTCTTCCTCGCTCCGGACCATGGCCTCAACCAAGGCCCAGCGCGAGAGGTCTCCACCACCGATCGCCCCCACGAGGGCGCGGCGATGCACCGCCCAAGCAGGGCACACCTTGAGTGTGTGCTCCACAGTGTCCTCCGGGCGTTCCGCACAGTGGCGACACCCGGGCGTCTCTTCCGCCTGAATCCGGAACAGGTAGCTCCCGAACGTGCCATGTCCGGTGAGGACCTGCGTCATGCGGAAGTTAAGGACGCTGTGAGGTCTTTCCAGCCACGCCTCAAAGAGGGGACTTACCGGGCTGAAATGATGATGACGACTTTATAGAAGCTGCTTACAGAAAGTAAAAATTTAAAAAATTGCACAGAAAAAGCATTTTTAATTTCTCTCTGCACCCAATTCTGATATCTACGCAGAAGAAGCCACGGGCAAAAGTTAAGTTGCAAATAAAAATACATATCGTTCCTCAATCAATCAATCAAATTATTTATTTCAAGTAGACCATTTGCAGGCACTTTTGAATAGTCAAATGTCTGTCAGTCCAAAAAAAAAAGTGAAGCTAAATTGCACGTTCCAAAGCGTAGATCTCTATAGACTCCTCTATATAATATCAATATTTATTTACACATAGAATATGAGTTTTCTACTCTAGGCGAGAAACTTTAATAAAATAGAATATTTAAACACAATCTACATCAGTTTTCATTGTAACACGATCTCGATACCTCAGCGGGCATGCGAACGTGTATATTGAAAATTCTTTTGTGCCTGTCCCGAAAGAATCCGATGATATACGAAGTCAGGCTATTTTACAAAGGAATCGAATGAGCCCAAGTGCGCAATGAAGTGTAGATCAAAATGTTGATTTTAGATTCGAAGTAGACTCAATTTTCTACTTATATTGAACGAAACTTGGTCTAGTGTATTATAAGTAAACTCATAGAAAAGAAAAGAAGTTCAAATAAATTGAAATTAAGGCAAGAGATCGGAGACCTGGCCCCCTATCCAAGTTACAACCGTTTAGTTTCGATTCTCTTGCGTCAAACGCATCGAGTTGGCCACGCCCTCGAATCTTTTTCTAACCACGTGACTGAGCATTGAGATGACGTCATACCCGTACATTTGAAGTTTTCCACTAGCGTTAACGATTGTAGATTATCAACGTGGCTACGCCTGCAGTACCCCTGGCCTTTCCGGGCTTGCGGACAGTGAGCAATGGGTAGCTCGCTGTCCGGCCGTCCGGTAACTGTCCGGACCAAGCCCAAGTCGTCGACGGCGCGCACTGTTCCCGCGCACCTCAAGGAGTTGCATCTCAACGTTAAATCACGTGGTCAGAACCAACGAATAGGAAGCGTTACCGGTAGTAGAAAGAGATTCGACATAAAACGGTCGTAACTTGACTAGGCCTACTGGTGAGGCGAAGGAGTTGCATCTCAACGTTAAATCACGTGGTCAGAACCAACGAATAGGAAGCGTTACCGATAGTAGAAAGAGATTCGACATAAAACGGTCGTAACTTGACTAGGCCTACTGGTGAGGCGAAGGAGTTGCATCTCAACGTTAAATCACGTGGTCAGAACCAACGAATAGGAAGCGTTACCGATAGTAGAAAGAGATTCGACATAAAACGGTCGTAACTTGACTAGGCCTACTGGTGAGGGTTGCTGGAATTAGATGGATGCTTTAAGCACAGGACCCGATGGTTGTGGTGACACTTGAGGGAGACCTATGTCCAGCATTGGGCATATTTCGGCTGAAACAATAATAAAGGACGATGAAGGATATAAAATAAGTAGCTTTTGCCCGCGGCTTCGCCCGCGTGGTATTAGGTACCCATTCAATCGTGGAAATTACAGACACAATAGAAAGACAATAGGTGCGCGAGCGTTCGCTTGGGGTTTAATGAATTAAGGAATAATTTAATAAGTACTTAAGGAATAAAAGGTAGCCTATGTTCTTTTCCATGTCAAAGTCTATATGCATGCCAAATTTCATCCAAATCCGTTCAGCCGTTTTCGCGTGATTAAGTACCAAACATCCACATATTCACATTTATAATATTAGTTAGGATTATCGATATTTAATTGTAGCTCCGAATTTTGAGTTTTTTTTTTTTCTGTTTTCACTGACTTTCCGTTTCCCAAGCTGCAGGAACTCACTGCATGACTTTTGCCCGGCGGCCATTTTTGCTCACGTGTCTATTACCCCTTTTTGTTTTAGTCTAAACTTCATCATCATCATCATCATCATCATTTCAGCCGATATACGTCCACTGTTGGACATAGGCCTCCCCCAGGTGTTATCACAATGAACGATCCTGTGCATCTCGCATCCATCGGTTTCCCGCAACCTTCACCAGGTCATCGGTCCACCTTATAATATTATTTAGTTTGTTTTTTTTTTCTTTTTTGTTTTTTGTTTGTAAGAGTTTATCTCTGAAACTACTGGTCCAATTGCTAAAATTTTTTTTTTTTTTTTATTGTTGATAGGCTTGCGTTTGACCACTATCTCACCTGATGGTAAGCGATGATGTGGTCGACGATGAAGCACGCTTGCCTAGAAGAAACCTATTCACTCTCTACTTCAGGACTCCTAAGTTGTAGCTATCAGGAAACACAGATTCCGGCAGGAAAGAAAGAACTATTGATAACTATAACTTTCACCGATAGAAAGCTGCTTTATTCCTGAATGATATAATGATATATTTTATGTATGCGAACGAAGCTGTGGGTAAAAGCTAGTTAAAAATATAAGCTTTTGTATTGTGGAAAAATAATTCTTTTTATACATGTGGGCGACACATGTAATTTATCTATAATATGTATGTATTTAGAAATATATAAGTATGTTTATCAGTTGTCTAGTATCCATTACACAAGCTCTGCTTAGCTTGGGACTAGACGGCGTTGTGTGATAGTTGTGCAATATTATATTATATTATTATTATTATATACCTACTTCATAGTGAAAAAAAAGGTTAGCGGCATAGATTAAAAAAAAACATAGGATGAAGGGAGTCTATGAAAAAGAAGTGAAAGTTGTAAAAGTTGAAGAAAATACAGAATTTTATTTAGTTGATAAAAAGGTGTTTCTTTCTGCCATCCCCGTAACTTTTCCATCCCACAATTTTGGGGGCTCGTCCGGGATAGGAAGAGCTATATTTTTGGCAGAAATATCAGGGTACAGTCGAGATTACTCGAGATTGAATCTCGACTGGGGCACGCCATTGCTGCTCGCTGTAAAAGTTGAAGTCGGATGTTTTTCAATTTTTTGAAGAAGATGCAAGAAGACAAGGCGACGCTTGGCATCGTGGGCGGTTTTGCCGCAGACGGAATAGCTAAATTCAGTGGAGATGATAAGACGTATTCCTCATCAAAATGGGCACAAGATGTAGACGATAACGCTGAAATATTCAGTTGGACACCCCAACAGAAGCTGGTTGTCGCACGGAGATCATTAACAGGCACGGCTGAGCTCTGGTTGCGGTCGGAAAAAACATTCAAGTCGTTTGATGAACTGAAAGCGGCATTGCAAAAAGAGTTTCCTGATTCATTGAACATCAAAGAGATGCACGAGTTGATGAGTTCCCGTAAGAAAAGGCGAGAAGAGACTTACTACCAATATATGTTAGTCATGAAAGAGTTGGGTAAGCGGGCAAAATTTCCCGATTACGTGGCTATACAATACGTGGTAGATGGGATTCAGGATTTAGAGATGAACAAGGCGATACTCTACGGCGTCACCACCTACTCAGCCCTAAAGGAAAAGCTGGCAATTTATGAAAATATAAAAATGAAGTCAAGGATTCGTGCGAGTTTACCCAAACAAAAGCAAGAGAGTACGAGTGGTGGCGATCGTGGACAAAAGCAGGCCAATGAACTTAAAAAACATTGCTTCAAGTGTGGTGATTCATCTCATCTATGTAATTCGTGCCCAAATGGAGTAAAGTGCTTCAAGTGCGATACGTTTGGCCATATTGCACCAGATTGTAAATCGAGCAATATTCAAAAGCATGATTCACAACCGAAAAGTCGACAGCGTCACCAGTCCATGTGTGTGAAGTTCGTTCCGAAACCGAAAAACGGCGTTGATGACGATCAAGATTGCGAACATCGGATTGAAGTGTCAAACGTGGAAATTGAAGATGACATTGACAGTGAGAAACGTCAGTCGGTGTTGAATGTCAACTATCTAAATCAAAACAAACTCCAAAACTCGGTGAAAATAATCGAATTATGTGGCCAAAAAGTTGAAACTCTAATTGATAGTGGAAGTGATTTAAACTTAATAACAGTAGATTTATTTTTACAATTAAATGTATCCTCATATACCAGTGAAAAGTTGTTGTTAACTGGACTTGGATCGTCCAAAGTATTCACGTTAGGAAAGTTTAATGTTGGCATAAGCATGGACGGATATAAGTTAGTTGTATCATTTCATGTAATACCTGCAGATACAATGCCTTACAAAGTCTTACTGGGTCAACCTTTTTTAATGAGTACGACTGTGTTGTTTAATAATGGATGTGTTAGTTTAATTTCAAAAGGGGAAGGTGAAATGTTGAGATGTCTAATCTCAGATGGACAGCAGCAACAATTGGCGAGTTATATTCCAGATGAGAACGCGCGCTCAGTGGTTATGCAAATGGTAGAAGACTATAAGCCCATGCAGGTGGAGGAGGCACCAATTGAGATGAAAATAATTCTGAAGAATGACATACCGGTTGCTCAAAGACCCAGACGCCTATCCCTGCATGAACAGAATATAGTGGACCAGCAGATCAAGGAATGGTTACAAAAAGGTATTATTAGGCCCAGTTATTCAGAATTTTGTAGTCCATTGGTATTAGTTTTAAAGAAGGATGGTACAACACGCGTTTGTGTTGACTATCGGAAAATAAATGAAAAGATGGTTAAAGATGAGTTTCCTTTGCCAATCATAGATGATCATATTGACAGGCTTTCAGGTTGTAAAATATTTAGTAAGTTGGATCTCAAAGATGCATTTTTCCATTTAAAAATATGTGAAAGCAGTATAAAATATACCTCATTTGTCACTCAAACAGGGCAGTTTGAGTTTACCAGGGCACCTTTCGGTCTTTCTATTTGCCCAAACTATTTTACTCGCTTTATAACTATTATTTTTAGGGAGATAATTTCAAAGGGTTATTTGTTGATTTTCATTGACGATATTATGATAATGGCTGAGACATATCAGGAGGCACTCAATAAACTCAAAGAAGTATTGAAGGTAGCTGCTGTACATGGACTTCAAATCAACTGGAAGAAATGTGATTTACTTACCAAGAGGGTTGAGTACCTTGGTCATATCATTGAGAATGGAACAGTAAGACCCTCGAGGGATAAGGTGGATGCAGTAATGAAGTATCCAGTGCCAGGAACTGTTAAGCAACTACAAAGCTTTATAGGTTTGACTTCATATTTCAGAAAATTCATTGAAGGTTATTCATGGATTGCAAGACCACTGACAGATTTGTTAAAGAAGACCAATCCTTATCATTTTGGTGAGGAACAGCTGATAGCTTTCAACCAGTTGAAAGAGAAGTTGACGCAAGGACCGGTGCTGAAAATTTTTAAACCATGTTTGAAGACAGAACTGCACACTGATGCCTCCCAACAAGCATATGCAGCAGTGCTCATGCAACAAGATCCCGATGACAAATGTTTGCATCCAGTGTATTACATGAGCAAGAAAACAACAGATGCAGAGAAGAAATATTCCAGTTATGAGTTAGAGGCTTTAGTTGTGATAGAAGGAGTTAGAAAATTCAGGAAATATTTATGTGGAATTCCATTTAAGATTGTCACAGACTGTGCAGCATTCCAAATGACCTTAAAAAAGAAAGATTTAGTAACAAGAGTGGCAAGGTGGGTCCTCTTTTTACAGGAATATGATTACACAGTTGAACATAGATCTGGAAGCAGAATGAGACATGTGGATGCTTTGAGTCGCAGTGCTTATGTCAATATTATTACAAGAGGAGTCCATGATCAATTAAGAAAGGCTCAACAGTGTGATGAAGGAATAGTTGCTATTTTAAAGATTGTAAAACAGAAGCCTTATCAGGATTATTATGAACATAATGGACTGCTATATAAAGGTGAAGAAGGTAAGATAGTAGTACCAAAAGGAATGGAGTTGCAAATATTAAGGAAAGTACATGAAAATGGTCATTTCGGTAGAAAGAAAATGATGGAACTCATTGAAAAGGATTATTATATTAAAAATGTTACTAGAAAAATAGAAGAAGTTATTGTCAGTTGTATACCATGTCTATTAGCACTGAAAAAAGAAGGAAAGCAGGAAGGATTTTTAAACAGCATAGAGAAAGAAAGTATACCTCTTAGCACTCTACATTGTGATCATGTTGGTCCTCTGTCAGAAACTAAAAAACAATACAATTATATTCTGACTATTGTGGATGCCTTCACAAAGTTTGTGTGGTTATTTCCAACAAAAACTACTAACTCTACAGAGCTGATTAATAAATTAAGAATTCACCAACAAACATTTGGGAACCCGAACAGAATGATAACAGATAAAGGAGCCGCCTTCACTAGTAATGATTTTTCAGAATATTGTCAAGCTGAAGGCATACAGCACATTACAGTTACCACCGGTGTACCTCGTGGCAACGGGCAGGTGGAGAGAGTACACAGAGTTTTAATTTCCATACTTACCAAGTTGTGCCTAGAAGATGAGAAGCAATGGTACCGTCATGTGAGCCAGGTGCAAAGATCACTAAATAGTACTTTTCAGCGTAGCATAGGGACAACCCCTTTTGAGTTATTGATTGGTACGAAAATGAAACTTAAAGAAGATATGGGAATAATTAGCATGCTACAGGAGGAGGAAAGAGAAGAGTATGTACAGGAAAGAGAAAAGCTAAGAGAACATGCTAAAATACAAATACTTAAAATACAAGAAGAAAATAGAACTAATTTTAACAGGAAAAGGAAAGAGAGTATAAAGTATGCTGTGGGAGATTTAGTAGCTATTAGAAGAACACAATTTGGGAAGACTTTGAAGATAAGGGCAAAGTATTTGGGACCATACAAGGTGGTGAAGATACTTGGAAAAGATAGATATGAGGTAGAAAAGGCTGAAGTTGCTGTTGAAGGTCCAATCAGAACGTCGACTGCAGCAGACTATATGAAAAGATGGCCAGAGGTAAGCTATTAAGATTGCTGCTTAATGGGTATTTTGTTTTTAGATATTTCTCAACATTTCAGTGTTAAGTTTTGTTTAAAGTAACAGTAAGAATTGAGGCATTTAATCTCAGGTGTTCTATGTTAATAATTTATAAGATTTTATATGTTAAGGTTTTTTGTTTTGGTTTATTTCTAAAACTTATGATGTTATACTCGTACTGTCTGTTAGCTAGAGTGATGTTTTTTTTTATATAATATGTTTAAATTATCTTAGTCTGAGGCCAGACTCTGGCAGGAAGGCCGAGTTGTGGGCGACACATATACCTACTTCATAGTGAAAAAAAAGGTTAGCGGCATAGATTAAAAAAAAACATAGGATGAAGGGAGTCTATGAAAAAGAAGTGAAAGTTGTAAAAATTGAAGAAAATACAGAATTTTATTTAGTTGATAAAAAGGTGTTTCTTTCTGCCATCCCCGTAACTTTTCCATCCCACATACATTAACGCATGAAGCTAAATACGTTGAAATATTACGTTCCTCAGTTACTCTGACTGTAATTAACTTTCAGTTAGTTGAGTAACTGTCCGTTGCATTCATTTAATAACCAAGACTGCATGTGAAAAACTTTGACAGCATGAAAATTTCTAAGTAAAAGTTTTCCAGGTAAATTATTGTTTTAATAAAAAAGTACACTAAGTGAGCTACGAAGAAATATAATGCTCAACACTATACTACAATGAGAGGTATACTATTGACTCTTAGGTAAATTTACATTTTTACTCTTCTTCTCTATCGGTATCACTCTTGAGAGAGTGGTCGTAGTCATCACTTCAGATGTTGGTGGCAAGCTTCACAACACGCCGCCACTGCTCTCTGATGGCCGCCTTCCTCAGGCATTCGTGCAGTTTTTTTGTGTTGTGATTCCTGACCCGACCACGACATGGAACGGAGATTTTACTATGGCACAAAATGGTTATTTTAATTGTGCTTTATTGTGCCACTTATCCCAGGAATTTGTGTCTTGTACTTTTTGAGTAATAGGAGTACGTTTGTGGTCGGGCTGGGGATCACGATTCCTGACCCGACCACAACCAGATCTAATAAAATATCAATAGTGGAAAGTTACTGATTATGCCAAAAATATGTGTTAAATTGTGCCTATGGCACACACAACGCATTCAGTCATCATCACTGATATAAGTACTCAAATAAGGCACTTACGAAAAATTTATTCCAACTACCCACATTTTAGCTTTAAAACTGAAAGCAAAAAATGTCTTACCTCGTTACGTAAATAACAATAGTTGTACATATGATAAGTGCATTTCCGTTAAATAGTGAATCATAGATCTAGAAAATATAATCGACAATGCGGAAATCCCATGCGGCAAAAAATAATCAAATTTCTAAGTCAACGCAATTAAAAGATATGACTACTTATGACGCTTATTTGGTCAATTTCTATGGAAATCGTATGTGTTACGGAACCCGCAGGATTCGAACCCGACTCGCATTTGACCGTTTTTTTTATTCAAGCTTAACACACTAATATAATGCTACAAAACATAGTGGTTGTAGTTTTTTTATAAATTACATATATACGCGTACGAAGTCGTGAACACATCCAGTAAAATAAAATAATAAAGTGCTTTATATATAGCATAATTTCACAAAATAAAACTGCTTGCAGTCGTAGTAAAATTGCATAGCGTGTGATTGACACACTTTACTTCTTGATTATTCAATTTTATCCGAACCAAGATATATTCTGTGATAAGAATAGTAAAAGAATTTCGTGTGCCACAGGCACAATTTGGCACATATTTTTGGCATAATCAGTAACTTCCCACTATTGATATTTTATTAGATCTGGTTGTGGTCGGGTCAGGAACCGTGATCCCCAGCCCGACCACAATCGTACCCTTATTACTCAAAAAGTACAAGACACAAATTCCTGGGATAAGTGGCACAATAAAGCACAATTAAAATAACCATTTTGTGCCATAGTAAAATCTCCGTTCCATGTCGTGGTCGGGTCAGGAATCACAACACGTTTTTTTGTGCCATTTACCTTTCTTTTTTCTGGTCGGTCCATCTCATTGGTGTCATTTTTACTAAAATAATCTTTTTTGAAAGACAGATTCAGATTCAGATTCAGATATTTTTATTTGTAGAACATAGGTAGGTAAACAAAATTACAGATGTGATGTCAATATAAATGAACACTACGTCGTACAGTAAAAATTATTCTTTACCTAAGCAAATGAAAGAGGTCTTAGACGTATAGAGCGAGCCCAGCAGATGTCTGACTACTATTGCTTTGTAGGGTAATAAATATTGGCTTTAAGGAATACAAAGGCTGACATAGAGTTCCATACGCGTTCAATAAATTTCTTTTTTTTTCTTTAAAAAAATCATTGATTTACACTATTATTTCTACACTATATTTGTATTACTCATATGACGTAGTACATAATAATAATCTACACTTCTACAATGATATAATAAAAAGGTAAAGTTTGTTTTTTTGTTTGTAGGAGGTAATCTCTGGAAGTACTGGTCCGATTGCAAAAATGTTTTCACCGATAAAAAGCTGCTTTATTTCTAAGTAACATAAGTTATATTTTATGTACGCGGGCGAAGCTGCGGGCAAAAACTAGTAATATAATAATAACGCTCAATCACTGCAACAACCGTATTACTCGTATTAATAAAAAATAAAATAAAATAAAATAAAATAAAAATACTTTATTTCAGACCGTGGTCCATATTATGTTAGTAATCAAACACCTTAAAAACTATGTTAGTAAAAGATACAAAAAAGACAAAAAAAAAAAAAACTATAAGTATATATATAATATAAGTATTGTATATGTCAAAAAAATGCTTAATGAGCTTATCCTTGTGAACGCAGAATTACATGAGTAATTTCTAGTGTGAGGCAAAGTTTTTTTTTAAGTGCAACCAATTATTAGATCACCCTCCTTCTTCTGTGTCCGTCCCTGCTCCCATTATTTGGGTTTGGATTTCCTCACAATTCTGCGCCAGGATAGTCTTTCTTGGGATCGCTCTTAACCTCTCGTATGCCGTAATTAGAGACACAATTAAAAAGCCATTGTGTCTCGCGTAGATCTGCGTTCCCGGCATACTACGGGTTAATATAAGACCTGCAAGTTAATTGCGGTCGGGCAACAGTTAGTATATCAACCAAGTACGGATAACCATTCAGTACAGCTGGTAAGCTAATAGTGAAAGAAAGATAGAAACAACACCGATTCTTAACGCTAAAGAGTCCATTCACCTTTAGACGGACAATAAAATCTCGAAGACGCCATCACTGTTTTCATCTAGTTAGTACTGATCTAACAACAATACATTTAATTTACTCCCACTCGACTACCTCTAAAGGAACTTAAAACAAAAAAGGGGTTGTAATCGGATTTCAGGAGCTGTTTATACAGTCACATAGTAAGCAAGTACGAAAGGTCAGGTGCAATGCTAATAAATTGTAATAATTTATTTATGCTAATAAATTGTATACAACAAAAATCAGATAAACTGTTCTCCGTAATTTCACACGCGTCTTTGGGTATTGGTCCGCTCATCATGTATCATCATAGGCTTCCCCCAAGCGTCGCCACAGCGACCGGTCCTTTGTGTCACGCATCCATCAGATTCCTGCGACCCTGACCAGGTCATCGGTCCACATTGGTCCGCTCACCCAAATTAATTTACCTCGTAACGTTATGCGTTGTCCTAAACTATTGATCATAATCGAACTAGTCTTAGAATTACTATCTGTAGGCCATTAAAATATTTGATCCGTACGGGAATTGATTTGCTACGTGCAGTACCCAATCGTTCAACCACTTCGCGAACTACTCCGCTGTTTATTACATTTAATATAACTATGACGTTCTCCCGGAACATTTTATTCTGCAATATAATTATCAAAGACAAAAGTGGGGGTTAGGGGTAGGAGGGTAAAATCTAGCTTACGATCTATTATCAGATCGACTTACCTAATAAAAGAAACAAATATTGTTCAAATCGTTTCGGAGGAATTAATAACAAACACTGACACGATTTTTTATACAGGATGACTGGTAATTAGTGACCGATACTTAAACACGTTATTGTACTCATGATTACAAGCAACTTTCCCAAAGAAACTTTTTTTTATATTTATTAGTTTTATCACAAAAACAAAACAGTTGTTCGCGTAAATTCGCACGCGCGTCTGCGACCTCTCAGCTGTTAGCCGCGTAACACCGTTATCTCATATACCTTACCTTTTTTTTTATGGTGGGAAAAAATCATCCAATAACAGCCCCCGCTCTTGGGCGGAGCGGGAGATAGTGTCAGACTCTTACTGACTAAAAGACCCACCCCGTTCCTTCTAGCCTTCATACCGGGGCTCGAGCGCCCTTTCGGATAACCCTGGCCCCAGTAGGCTTCGACCCGGCTGGGTCCCTGCTGTTGCTGACAACTCCTTGAGGCGCGCGGGAACAGTGCGCGCCGTCGGCGACTTGGGCTGGGTCCGGACAGTTACCGGACGGCCGGACAGCGAGCTACCCATTGCTCACTGTCCGCAAGCCCGCGCCTACGGTGGCCGGAAATCGGAATCAGAATCCCGGCGGCGGCGGCGGCGGCGATAACGCCGTTGCCTGATGCGTTCAGCCTCCTCCTTTGCGAGCATTACTGCTTCGCAGAAGTCGGCGACCGCCTGCCACTCCTCCTCGTTCCGGACCATGGCCTCAAACAAGACCCGGCGCGAGAGGTCTCATATACCTTACCTACAATAATGATAGTGCACTCAATCAGTGTAGGTACTTACATGTTCCGATTAAATAATAAAGTTACATAATGAGCATAAAAAAACGTTTCTTTGGGAAAGTTATCTGTAATCATGACTACAATCACGTGTAATCGGTTTTTTTTTTTTTTTTTTTTTTTTTTAATTTGTATAAACTAGTGCTTGACTGCGATCCCACCTGATGGTAAGCAGTGATGCAATCGTTGATGGTGAGGCGCACTAGTTTATTAAGAGCCTATTCACTCTTGCCTTAAAGACACCTAAATTATAATCAGACGGGAAGACCGCAGCAGGCAAATTGTTCCAGTCCCTCGATGTACGTGGTATAAACGACGAAGCGAAACGCTTGGTCCGGATCGTAGAGGTTTCAACAACATTAGGGTGGATACTCGCCGTTCGTCGGCTTGTCCGATGGTAGAAGTGAGATGGTGGAATTAAGTCATGTAATTCCTGCGCACACTCTCCAAAGTGCATCCTGTAAAACACCGAAAGGCTGGCTACCCTTCGCCTATGCTCAAGACTCTGTAGATTGGACTCAACCAGATCTGGATCGCCAATTAGTCTCTTCGCACGCCTTTCCACAGAGTCCAAAGCTGCCAGGTGGCATTTTGCAGCACCAGCCCATATGTGGCTGCAGTACTCCATACACGAACGGACTTGTGCTTTGTATAGCATTAGAAGCTGTCCCGGTGTGAAGTACCGCCGGACCTTTGCAAGAACGCCTAGTTTCCTAGCAGCTACCTTGGCTTTGGACTCAATGAACCGCCCAAAGTTAAGGTCCGAGGGAATTTCAACCCCCAAGAGCTGAAGGCGGTCGGTGTACTCCAGGGATAAATTCTGAAAAGTAGGAGCCAAGGTGAACGGGCTCCTTTTAGCGGTGAACAGACACGCTTGCGTTTTGGAGGCGTTAAATCCCACCAAATTGGCTTTACCCCACTTGGAGACTGCCTGAAGTGAGATATTTGTACGCTCTACCATAGCCTCTCTTTCGGATCGGATTAGCTCCTTACTAGCCCGAGCACTAGGCAGGTATCTCTCTACAACTGTGCTATCATCTGCATACCCATAGATACCGGGCATCAGCAGATCGTTGATATGCAGTAGGAATAGAGTTGCAGAGAGAACAGACCCCTGAGGAACCCCGGCATTAGTCGTCATGGGTTCCGATGAGCATCCATCGACAACAACTCGGAGAGACCGTTCACTCAGGAAGTCTTTTACCCAGTTAATCAGACCAGGGGAAATGCCGTACGCTGGAAGCTTACTCAAAAGGCTAGCGTGCCATACCCTGTCGAAGGCCTTCGAGACGTCTAAGGAAACGGCAATCGCTTCCCCATTCCTCTCGAGGGTCTCGCCCCACAAGTGGGTGGCATACACTAGTAGGTCCCCAGTAGACCGATTGCGACGAAATCCGTACTGTCGGTCACTGAGGAGATCGTTACCTTCCAGGTATGCCATGAGGCGCGAGTTCAACACACGCTCCATAATCTTACATAGTATGGAGGTTATTGAAATCGGCCGATAGTTGCCAGGATCGGCACGACTGCCCTTTTTGGGCACGGGTTGCACGTTGGCAAGCTTCCAGGACTTGGGCACTATACCAGTCCTAAATGAGAGGCGATACAAGCGTGTCAATACAGGAGACAACTCAGGCGCACAAGCCTTGAGAACAATGGCAGGTATACCATCTGGTCCACTAGCTTTGTTCACGTCTAGACGACACAGTACTCTCAGAACTTCTTTGTTCCTTATGCGAACCTCGGGCATCGAAGTGTCGCAGTGAGGTAGAGTCGGTGGAGTAGCACTGCCAGTATCAAGACGAGAATTATGGGCGAAGAGAGATGCAAAGAGATCTGCTTTCTCTCTCGCCGTATGAGCCAGTGTTCCATCAGGTTTAGCCAGCGGAGGCAGTGAGGGCCGACAGAAGTTCGCTTCGACCGACTTGGCGAGGGACCAGAACGCTCTGCTGCCGGACGGCTGAGCAGAGAGTTTTGTGCCAATATGGGTGATGCGGTCGAAGCGAGCCTTCCTTAATGCCTTCTTGTAGGACTTAGCAGCAAGGTTGAAGATTCTCTTCTTTGAGCTCAGATCCGGAGCTTTGCAGTCACGAGCCTCAACCCAGGCAAGATACGCCGAATGCTTACGCTGTTCAGCTTCAACGCAATCGGCATTGAACCATGGGCGAGCTGAGCCACCGGTGGGTACGTCACGATAAGGGATGAAATACTCCATAGCTTGACGTATCACATCGGATATAGCGTCTGCACAACTCGACGGATTCTCGGAAGAGAAGCAGACCTGCTGCCAAGGATAAGACGCAAAGAAATGCCGCATCTCATCCCAATCTGCTGACCTGTAACGCCACATTCGCCGTTCACCGCGTGAGTCGCAGTCAGGTGGGGAGAAGGACGATACAGACTTCACCAGACAGTGATCTGAAGTTCCAAGTGGTGAGGAAACTGTTACGATACATCTGTCCGGATCGGTGGTCAGCAGAAGGTCCAGACAATTGGCAGTATGACTCACCACATCAGGCACCCTAGTCGCTTGCTTTACCATCTGGGAGAGGCCCATAGATAACGCAAAGTTTCGCGCTTCTCTCCCAGCGTGGTCGGTCTTCTGGTACGGGAAAAGCCAGTCTTGGTGACAGGCGTTAAAATCCCCCAGAGCGACAAACTGCGCATCGGGGTACCGATGTAGAGCCTTATCGGCGGCCTCACTGAGGTGGCCAAACAATTGAGTCGTCTCCTGGACACCGCTGTGCGATCGGTAGACACAGGTATAGACAATTTTGTCCACACCGGTGTCCACCAGCAACCACAACGTCGAGAAATTAGGGTCCTCAAGGTGACAGAGACGCTGGCAGCAGATGTCATTGCGGACGTACACACAGACCCCGGCACGCTGCAGGAAATGATGCTCCAAGGAGTATCCCGGGTAGTCGAGATACGCCGCATCTAACGGACATCTGATCTGCGTCTCCGTCAAGAAAAGCAAGTGGGGCTTCTCAGTCTCAAGATGGTGGTGGACCGCAATGAGATTGGAGTGCAGTCCTCGGATGTTCGAGAGGTGCACTTGGAGTAAGAGGACGTGCATCCGCTGTACACACTTACTTTTCTTTTTAGTACCTTTCATGTTGGTTTTATGAGTGAATAGACTAGGTGGAAAATGGCAGTTGAGCGAGGTGATGCGATGCAAAACCAGCAACACGACCAGAGTTGCTGGGCCATTGGAGGTTTGATCTGGAGACTGCGGGGACGCCCGAACCACCCCAGGGATCGCCATCGGGTCCTCTCGCCCGGTCGCCAACCGGCACGATGGGGCCACCCTGGGATTTTTCGCAGATGGCGGGGCAGCCTTTCATGTGTGGCTGGCACACTACTTGGGCCCCCAACTATCTACGGTCGGCCAGCGGAGAACCGTGCTTCGGATCCCGCTACCCTCCGCGATCAAACGTCCGACACAACAAGAGCTGGCGCATCACACCCGTTATACAACGCAACACAACTGCTCAGACCCATCTTCCACCATACGGCTTCACCAGTCATCACGCCGGAACACGACAAATCGCTTGGCGGCATGGCTTTGCCTGGTGGGTGGTAACTTTTAAGCCGGCAGCCGATGCTATGGCCTACCACCGCATTTACTGCTCGTTTAGCACTACCCAGGGGACACGTGTAGGGTGGTCAGAAATAAGTAAATCCTACGGACGCGAGCAGTACATCCCCCAAAAACGGTTACTACTTACCAGTCATATTAGAATATTTTTTTATTTACAAAAACTTTAGGCACTAATAAAACACTGTACAAAAGTGAACCTTAGGCATCTTCTACCAGATTATGCGGGTATATAAGTTGTACTATGTCAAACGTAGTTCAAATTGAACCATCTGCGTATTTCTGCTGAGTGGCACAGTCTCGAGTAGCTGGTACTCATTACGCGGGTCGATTGGACCTGTTTTTACTTTGCCAGTGGCCTTTTAATTACCGTCTAACCTGTAATTACTTGGTGTAAAGTACACGTAAAGCTTAGCGCTACGAGAGAAATTAGTCTCTCGCCACGTTTTCTGTTACTGCATAAAGTTATTGCCATGTTTCTCTGTTAACTTGTATTTTTTTTTCTCATTACTTTGAAATTTCACAAGATAATTATTTATTTTATACAAAAAAAATAAAGAGTTACCAACTCGTGTTTCTTGGCGCGTAGTATTCCACGGTCGAAGCGTACTGGGGCCAGGGGTTCGCTTCTGAAAGAAAAACTCGGGGCTCTGGAATGCTAGACCAGTGCGGGTTGATGAATGTCACATGTCTTCGAATTTTTGATTCTAGAACATGCCGGTTTCCTTACGATGTTTTCCTTCACCGTTTTGAGAGCAGCGGTGATGAAATAATTACACAAAGTAATGCGCCTGGCAGGGGTTGAACCCGCGAGCTTACAACTCGTAAGTCGGAGCCATTACCACTCGGCCACCACTGCTCTAAGACGGAAAACAAATGAGTTTTAGTTAGTAAAAGTCTGATACGCCCTCTCGCTCCACCCTAGAGCGGTACAAGTAATATCACGTCTTCCCGCCTCAAAAAATTAAATCGGTATAGGAAACAGGAATTAGGCCCTTGAGAGAGCCAATGGTTGACAGGCCTGTCGGCACAATGACCTCCGAGTCCTATATATCAACAACCGCACGAGCTAAGTTTTAGATTTGCTATAGACATTTGATAGAGATAATTTACTGGAGATGATTTTTTTTTAATATAATGGATAGGCTCGCGTTTGACCACTATCTCACCTGATGGTAAGCGATGATGTGGCCGACGATGGAACACACTTGCCTAGAAGCAATCTATTCACTTTTGACTTAAAGACCCAAAAGATTTGCTAGAGATAATTTACAATATAATTAAATTATTAATATTACTACTATTATTTCAGGCATCTATAAATTATATTATTATTGGCTGGCATTTACCTCGGACAGAGGATAAGCGTACATACAGCGTGGCAATGTCGCCAGTCTTTTGGGCACTTTACCAGCCGACAGCGATGTGAAAGAGTTTTTTGACGCCATATTTTAGTTTGATTACAGTTAGATAAAATTATCATAGCGTTTTATTATGATTATTTTTTTAATTTACTGTAATTATAGTAATTTAAATGTTTATAAGTAGTAATATTAGATCTATAAATTGAACTAAAATATAAAATCAAATCGTACATTTACAAAACAATTTGTTACTTTGCTTTCTAAACACAATAGCGCTCTCCTCTTACATTTTTTTTTTGTACACAAAGGATAAAAAGAGCTTTTCAGATTTATTACCTAAATGTACCTACTAGGTACATTTCCTAGACGACAAAGCTTTTTTATATAATAAATACAAACTTTCTTTACCTATTTTTAGGGTTTCGTAGACCTAACAAGGAACTCTCAAAGTTTTGCCATGTCATGTTGTTGTGTTGTTTTTTGAGGTAATAACATAATATAGGAGTCAAAGAACTTATCTTTTTTTTGGTGTACAATAAAGTCTTTTCTATTCTATTCTAAAATCTATTTTTTTTTTACAACCCCCGCTCTTGAGCGGAGCGTGAGATAGTGTCAGACTCTTACTGACCAAAAGCCCATCCCGTTCCTTCTAGCCTTCATACCGGGGCTCGAGTTCCCTTTCGGATAACCCTGGCCCCAGTAGGCTTCGACCCGACTGGGCCCCTGCTGTTGCTGACAATTCCTTGAGGCGCGCGGGAACAGTGCGCGCCGTCGACGACTTGGGCTTGGTCCGGACAGTTAATTCTAAAATCTAACTCTGCTTCTTCAGTTGCCTTTCGCGTTCCAGAGACGCAGTAACTTTTTCGAACAATCCTAGGGCCTGTCTTTTTTTTAGTGTGGGAAGTCTTCCAATTACTTCGTCCACTCTAGGGCGGAGCGGGTGGGCTTGTCAGATTTTTTCTGACTAGAACTACATCTATGTTCCTTTAGCTGCAACACGATAAAAACGCTTAGGCGCCACATTCATTGAAAGCTTCAATACTTTTTTTTTTAATGATATAAACCAGTGCTTGACTGTGATCCAACTTGATGGTAAGCAGTGATGCAATCGTTGATGGTGAGGCGCATTAGTTTATTAAGAGCCTATTCACTCTAGCCTTGAAGACACCTAAATTATAATCGAACAAGAAGACTGCTGCAGGCAAATTGACTACATGTCTCCGGAACCCTACACTGCACGTGACCTGATACGGACTTGTTTACTACAAATAATGTTGTATAATTTCTAACATAAGGCGCTCATAACATATCTAGATAATCTTTCAATACGACACGAGATTGTCCATAGTTACGCCATCTTTGATCACGGCTCTTCTTCTTAAGAGGGTCCGTCCCGACCGGTCTATCGTCAACGTGAGTATGGTTTAAAAGTTTGTTGATTCATCCAACGCAGTACGATGCAATGTTTGGTAACTAAAGAGGCAACTCAAAAGAAGTGAGATAACCTCTGAACGTTTTGTTCCCATTTGGTAATATATATGTTCCTGACTCGATTTATATCACAAAACTTGTTCTAGAAAATACGCGATTTAAAAAAAAAAACCTTTAAAGATTTTAGAAAAAAAAAAAACAAAATTCAGATTTACGTTTAAATATGCAAGACAATCGTAAATTTTTACAGGTCTTTACTGACTTAGTTTTACACTTTAGTTTTGATTTCTAGATATCTGTGTTTCCAAAATATCTAAAGAAAAGAATGTAATAACGATCACGTAAATGCGATTGTAAAAAAACACATTTCAGCCAGGCCGCTCTTAATAGTACAATTCAGTAAAAATAAATCTAATTTCCAAATCTTTTATAAAGATTCGATCTCAATCTGTGTGAAAATATATCGGCATCACAGATGCACATGACATGTAATTTACCAACCAATAGGTTTTTTTTTATTAATAGCAAATAATTTTAAAAGCGAGCGGTTTTAAAACACCGTTTTATTATAAAACGATTTATATTTTTTAGATAGAATGATTTATTTACGCACTTACTTTAAGTCGAAATGTTTTTATATGATGAATTTTTTATTGGTTGTTTAAAATCTGCAATTTCAGAGCTTTTCAACGAAATAACTAAAACCTGAACTAACAATTTTTGCAATAGCGAGTTTGAAAAGGAAACCATCAATTAAAAAAAAAACCTTTAATTTTTTGATGAATTTGGTAGCTGTTACTACATTTTTACTTTTTGTATGAAGAATTGGTTTACCTGTACACCAAGCTATAATCTAATATGATAATATTATTTTATAAACTAGTACTTGACTGCGATCTCACCTAATGGTAAGCAGCGATGCAATCGTTGATGGCGCACTAGTTTATTAAGAGCCTATTCACTCTAGCCTTGAAGACACCGAAATTATAATTAAATTCAATTACTGATTTGCTAATAATATTCAAACCATTCAATAATGATTATGCTTTAAAAAGCAAGGGCTGACACGGTTTCATCATCGAGGGAACAGTCTAAGGAGTGTCGTGCTACTCAGTAGCTTTGTGGTACAGATAGTCAGTCTATGTAAAGTACAGGAAATTCCAGAAATCAACCCCAACATAGTTAGGAATGCTATGGGGTTGCCGACGACAAGCAATGCGTAACTCACCGTCCGGTCGTCTAGTAATCGTTGGGACTGAGCCCGAGTCATTGACGGCTCGTAGTGTTCCACGCGCGGCTCAAAGAGATGTCAGCAAAATGATAGGGATCCAGCAGGGCCGAAGCCTTCTGGTGCCAACTGTCATGGGTTGACTTCTGATAGTTAAACCCGTGACCCTGGAACGCAAAGGGCAACTGAAGGAATAAAGGTGTTGTTTTAATCAGAAAAAGTCCTAAACGCCCTCTCGCCCCGCTCCAGAGCAGAAAAAGACACATTAAATTTAAAAAAAAAACATAGGAATAAGCTCGGCAGATGATGATGAAAAGACACTTTGGAATGCTGAATAAAATTTTTTTTTTTTGTAATTGGGAATTATATCAAAAGACTCCTCCCGCTCTGAGTGAAAGCGAGAGGGAGTGACAGACTTTTACTGACTAAAACCCATCTGTGTTCCTTCACTTGCCTTTTGCAGTCTAAGGCCACGGCAATTTCGAACGATCCCGCAACTCTGGTGAACATAAGACCAGGGGCCCATGTCTGCTATTTTTATAAATTCGTCATTCCAACACGATCCCATGGTCATTTTTCTAAAAGTTCCTAATCTGCTAATTTATAATGATCGATCATTGATCGGTCAATGGTCTCGTAATAGAGTTGTGGTAAAATGACAATATCGAGCTTATTAAAAGCAATGACTGCACAATGACGTTCTAATGGTAGGTCACTAATCAAAGGAACTGTCAAATTTTTTTCAGATTACCGCATACGTAAGACATTCATTTGTAAATATGTACGAGATTACCATTCTATCCCACTTCTTTCAATGGAGTGTCAGTGGATGATCATTGGAAAGTCATAATGACGCCATTATATTAGTAGATTACCAAACTTACTTAAAGTCAACAATTATGAAATCAATGATAGACCATTCTGACACTATTGTAATAGCAGACTTGGGGCCCTGAATGACTGTTTCTGACTGAACAAATACCGAATGCTGAATTCACTAATAAAACATCGAGATGTCTATTCCTACATTTCCAACAAAACCTGGCCATCATATTTCCTGGCAGTGTTAGTTAAAACAATGGAACCGCAGCACATAAACGTCATTCGGTGATAGTTTCCAGCTTAGTTAGTTCGCGGGTTCGCGGCTTTTGTGGACCGCGGTCTGCGGTCACCACCGGGACTCTACAGTTTTAATAAAATCATTCTCAATGCAATCAAATCGATAGCAGTTGTGTTTTGAATTGGTTTTGTTTTTGGCAACACATGTCTTGGTGTAGGTACAGGATAGCATAATGACATGTCTGTATTCTAATACAGGTTGATAGAAAATTGTGAATAATAAAATTTTGCCATAGGTAGTAAAATTTTGGTCCCTTTGGTCTGGTAAATAATGTTAACTGCTGTATAACAAGATCATCACAAAGCCCAGACCACACAGACCACGCTGAGGTTATCTATTAAAGTAGGTAGGGTGTACAACAGTAATACATCAAACATTAATATTTTAATTGAAAGAAAACATTAGACAAGAAATCAACAAAATTCCTACTCAACTTTGGAGACGCGTTTTTATGAATGTTAGCGATTAAAAATCACGTTGAAAACTGCCAAAGCCGCGATTTTTTTTTTTTTTTCAAATTTAATTTTCCCAAATCTTATTTTTTGATTTTATAATTGAAAGCGCATGGATAAAAATATATTTGTATTTTTTTTATACGTCTACAGTGGTAAGTCTTTTCTGAGACACTCTGTATAGTTAATTAAGTATTTTACGAGTATAAGTATGCACGTGTTAGGGACTAATCTAAGGGCTAAATTAAAAGACAGTGGACTGTAATTTATAATGAATACAATTCTCGAATAAGTACATTAAAGTTCGGTGTTGGCATTTCAATGCAAAAAGAAATCAATTTTCGAAAAAAATACTGCATTTTAGCTTAATAAACCAGTGTGATACTTTCCACAAACACTCTTCGATTACACTGCCTATTCCACTCTTACATGAAACAAACTGAAAGCAAAAAATAAAAAGGAAACACACGTCTAAACGCGAGAATGAGTCCAAAACTCATTTCCGCCGTTGCCTAACAGAGGTGTCGCGTAAAGTTTTCAAATTTCATTTTTCGACCCACTAAATTCTTATTTCATATATAAATGAACGTTTAAGTGGCCGGCGGAGGATGAATTTCCATACAAACGTAATACCACGCTCATTTGCAGTTGGAGCATATTTCCAACATATTATGATGATATTTGGTTATAGACAATATTTATCTAGGTTCCTACGTCTTTCTTTTTTAAAAAAACAAAAAGAAGTTTAAGCAAATTGTATTTCGCACTTTTCTATAGCGTAAATGGCAAAACATGCCATTTGGCTTTTCTTGTATTAAAAATAACAATATTTCTAATATTCTCGACGTAGGAACCTAGATAAATATTGTCTTTAACCGAATATCATCATAATATGTTGTATATATGCTCCAACTGCAAATGAGCGTGGTATTCGTTTGTATGGAAATTCATCCTCCGCCGGCCCCTTAAGTCTCGCTGTGTTATTAAGTTTTCTGTTTCGTTGCTCGAAAGAGTTATTGAAATGTCATTTTGCTGCCATGTAAGAATTTTATTATGATGTTTGACTTGCTACTTATAAGTCTACGAGTGTTTCGTAGTTCGATTGGTCCATTTTCTTTTTCTCTTCTTCCGATTTAGGGCGTATCAGATTTTTACTGACCCACCGGTTCGATTTCTCACTTACATGCAGGATATTTCGACGATCTCTCGCGTGGGTCTTGGCTATGGTCCGGACCGGCGAGCAATGGATAGCTCGCTGTCCGACCATCCGGTAACCGCCCGGACCGAGCCCAAGTCGTCGACGGCGCGTAATGTTCCTGCGCGGCTCAAGGAGTTGTCAGCAACCATAGGGTCCCAGCAGGGTGAAAGCCTACTGGACCCAAGGGTCTATTTCTGAAAGGAAGGCTCGGCCCCGGTATGGAAGGCAACGAAATAACGGGGCAAGTTTTTTAGTTTCAGTAAATATCTAACACTATCTCCCGCTCCGTCCGAGGGCGGGGGATATCATTTGAATGATTTTTACACACCGAAAAATAATGTTTTAAGTTGGAAAATCATCCAATGAAGAAGCCTTTGGATCGTTCTAGAGCGGAACGAGAGGGCTTATCAAACTTTGTCCTTCAGTTGCCCTTTGCATTCTTGGGCCACGATCCCTCTTTCAAACGTTCCCGCAGTCTATGCAACACGTAAACTAGGGTTCCTTCTGAGATCTTTCCGCGGAACTATGATAAAGACTAATTTAAAAATAATTAAGATTTTTTTCTTCTCTTCAAATCATCATCATTTGAGCCGAATCACGTCCACTGTTGGACTCAAGAGAGGCCTCTCTTGAGTGTCGCCATAACGACTGTAACTTAGTACCAATCGTTGCATTAAGAGGCCGGCGAATGTCACTCGCAACTGCAAGTTGACGCGTATTCAAAATTCGTTCGCGGAATATAGCTATCTCTGTTTGACAAAAACAAGTGACGGATTGATGCAGCTGTGTGTGTGTATGTGAGCGTCTTACAATTTATTGTTAGTAAAATGAGGTATATTCATTATTTGCTTTATTTTTGCCGAATACTTCGGGAATTGTTTGGGAATGTACGAACCAGTACCTAATGCGTTTTTTGGAAATTTTATTACCGCGCCAATATCTCAACATATTATGATAACAATAGCAGATATTATGTCATACAAAGGTGGTCTTTTTTTACGATGGGAAAATCATCTAATGACATCCCCCGCTCTTGGGTGGAGCGGGAGATAGTGTCACACTTTTACTGACTAAAAACCCACTCCTGTTCCTTCGTTGCCTTTCGTACCGGGGCTGAGCTACCTTTGGAGCTAACCCTGGCCCCAGTAGGCTTCGTTCCGGTTGGACCCCTTCTGTTGCTGACAACTCCTTGAGGCGCACGGGAACAGTTCGCGCAGTCGATGACTTGGGCTCGATCCGGACAATTACCGGACGGTCGGACAGTGAGCTACCGATTGCTTGCCGTCCGCAAGCCCGCGCCTACGGTGGCCGGAAATCGGGATCGGAATCCCGGCAGCAGCTGTGAGCGCCGTTACCTGATACGGTCGGCCTCTTCCTTTGCTAGCATTACTGCTTTGCAGAAGGAGGCGACTGCCTGCCTTTGATTCTCCTCGCTCCGAACCATGGCCTGTACCAAAGTCTGGCACGAGAGATCGCCGCCGCCGATCACCTCCACGAGGGCAAGGCGATGCTCCGCCTAAGCGGCACACCTCCACTGCGTGCTCCACCGTGTCCTCCGGGCGTTCCGCACAGTGGCGACACTCGGGCGTCACTACCGTACGAATCCGGTACAGCCCGAACCTACCGAACTTACGTGTCCGGTGAGAACCTGCGTCATGCGGAAGGTGAGGACGCCCGCGCTGTGAGGTCTTTCCAGCCATGCCTCCAAGAGGGGACTTACTGCCATAATTGTGGCGTGCCCAAGGTGGTCTTCTTGTGGTCAAATCAGAAAATGTTATGGAGGCGAGAGCTTTTTTTTTCATAGGTGGGAAATTATTCAATGACTTCTGCCGCTCTTTTAGTGTCAGACTTTTAGGGAAATGAAAACTGTTCTTTCGTTTCAAGGCCCCGATGTTCTCTTTCGCTCAACCCTTGGCCTCAGTAGACTTCGAACCTGCTGGGCCCCTACGGTTTTGCTGACATGTCCTCGAGACGCCAGTGGAACACTATGTAACATCGACGTCTCGAGCTCGGTACGGACGCTTACCGGACGGCCGGACGGAGAGATACAAATTGCTCGCCGTCCGCAATCCTGCGCCTACGGTAACTGGAAAAAGGAATCAGGATCCCGGTGGCTGGGGCGTGAGGAATAATGTTCCCTCACGTGTACGACTGTCTCCTTTGCTAGCATAACTGCTTCGTAGAAGGAGCCGACCACCTGCCATTCCTACACATTCCGGAACATGGCTGGTACCAGGGTCACTCCCACGAGGACACGGCGCGGCGGCAGTGCTCCTCCTGAGTGGAGCATACCATCACCGTATGCTCCACCCTGTCCTCCGGGCGGTCTACACAATGATGACAGCCAGGCGTTTCTTCCGAACTTACCACGAGGTGAGGTGTCGTCATGCGGAAGGTGAGGATGTTTCCACGTCTATTCACCCACTCCTCAAAGATTGGATTTATCGCCATAATTATGGCTTGCCCCGAGATCCCGCCGGTACTCTGACCGCCTTCGTCAGTGGTTTTTTACCCCGGCGTTGCAACTCCATGCGCAAATTGTGCATGCGTGCAAAGACTGTTGCCTCTAGATCCCATGGTGGCAGACCAGCAAGGAGGCTCGTCGCTTCGCTGGAGAACGTGCGGTATCCCCACACCATTTGGATGGCCATGATCCTCTGGGATGCGTTCAGCTTTGCCCCCGGTCGCTTTCACAGCAATGGGGCCAACACCGGTGCTCCGTAATGGGCCATGAACCAAACAATGCTGCGTGGAGCCTCCGGCAAAGGGCTAAGGACCTGTATGTTGGGTAGGAGCCGCTGAAGCGGCTACCCTGAAGGGTAGCCCCAGTCTGGTCCAGTTTGGGAGCCAGACGTCGGAAGTGTTCTTCGAAATTCCAACGGATGTCGGGGACAAGTCCCAAAAACATTCCGACCCAAATCTTGGTACCGATCCCTGGGGAACACCGCACGACATCTCTCGGCGTTTCCATTCTCCACGGTGAGCGGGGCAGATAATGAACCTGTCCTTCAGGTTGGCCTCGATCACACGAATGAGGTAAACCGGCACCTGGTGATACCGGGGTCCAAATAGAGCGCTCCCTGCAAAAGCCAAACTAGCCATCCGCAAGATCCGGCTCCACCCGTACCAGGTGCGTATGAGGAATAAAGAACAGCGAAGCGCACCCTCAGAGCGGAGATACCAAACTGGAGGTCCGCGACGTGTAGCTGGGGACTCTGAACGGAGACCCGTGGGGACGACCCTACGAAATGGTGCGTAACAAGCTCCGTACCTGGGCTACCCCGCTGACACAGAGTACCGGCCCCTGTTTATGAAGGGTGTGATGAACGCTCTATTCCCGTCAAAAGGGGAGCATTCTCATCCGCCCATGGCTCCGCCACTAGTTGTAGTGTAGTTTATATTTTTATGTCACCGTTTTTTGTAGCCATATTTGCATACTATGTGCTATGCGACCTCCTCAACGGGGTCAGCGTGGTCTATTATACAGACGACACGCTGATCCTAACGTAGGGAGAGTCGTACCAGGCGGCTGTCGAACTAGCGGAACGCAGGGTTGCAACACCCTCCAACCAGCCTTGGCCCCACCGACATCATGTCATATGGACCGAATCGAAATGAGACGGCTGCGGACACAGTCCACCCATATAAATATGAACGCGCTATCACCGCAGCCGCTTCTTGACTCCTTTACAAATTTCCTCGTCTTGTCCCCATGTTGCCTTTCTCCCCATCCTGGGGCGGCATACTAACGGGGACCGTTAGTATGCCGCCTCACGTGGGTAAGACAAACACACAGTACGGGTTCGCTGCCTGCTTACTCCTTAGTCTGTGCCATTCGTGTTCGAACTCTTTTGAGGCCATGAGATTGCAGCAGTAAGTCGGTCTCTCATCCAAGCGGGATCACTTATCCCGTCCATCATCTACATATATATCTTTCGTCGCTGTGACGAACACAGCGACGAAAGATATATATGCATAAGGGGGGCATCGCCACAGAACGTGATCAAAATTTTCGTCCTCATCACCGCAATAGCACACGCTAACCTCACATAACCGCATATCATACAGTTTCTTCCAGAAATATCCATGTCCAGTCAGGATCTGCGAGACTTTGTAGTCCGGCTCGACCCAAGTTGCCTTGAGCCTAACCGCCACGTCAGGGAGGAATCGATGAAGTTCCATCGCCTTCTCTACACGCAGAGTTGCAACAGTAATGAAGAGGATCCAGCAGTTGGGACTCGAGGTGGCACTGCACAAGTCCGAGAGCATGTGTTTTCATGGCCCTCGGAACGAGCCACCGCCGGTTTCCCAAATTACAATAAAAGTTTACAAGTATCTGGGACTCGTCCTCGACAGCCGATGGTATTTTGAGGAGCACTTCCGACGTCTGGTTCCCAAACGTGTTACTTATTGTTTATTTTGTGTTGCGCCTTGTGCTGTACCAAATAAATTATTTTTCTTTCTTTCTTTCTTTCAAACTGGATTAGATTGGAGCACTCAAGCGGCTCCTGTCCAACCTGGGGTGTCCAGACGCCTCCTGCTGGAGGCTCTACGCAGGCATCGTTCGGTCCATGGCCCTTTATGGAGCGCCGTAGCTGCGAAAGTGATCAGTTGCCAAGCTGAACGCATGCCAGGGAGTTTTAGCCATCCTAATGGTACAAAGACAAAGCACGGTTTCCTGCAATATACCCGCACGGTTTCCTGCAGGCCTGCTACCATGGAATGTGGAGGCAACAGTCCTTTGCACGCCTAAGCATGATTTACACGTGGAGATGCAACCCCGGGGCGAAATTCCGCTGCCACGACAAGTCGCTGTATGGCAGACAGTTCCGGCAGGATCTCAGCGACTGTCGTTACGCAAATCCTCACCGGACATGGCAAGTACAGATTCAGATTCAGATTCAGATTTATTTATTGTTTGTCACAGGTGGAAATACAGCTCTTAAAATTATTGTCATAACAAGTATCACTGTAACATACCCATGGGGTGTACAATCTTTAAAATTATAGAAACGCCTGGTTATCACCATTGTGTGGATGGTCTGAAGGATACGATGGAGCATACGGTAGAGATGTACATATGTGCCCCGTTTAGGCGGAACACCGCCGCGTCCTCGTGGGGGCCATCGGTGGCAACGACCTCTCGCGCCGAGCCCTCTTTCTACGAAACAGTAATGCTAGCGAAGAAGGCGGCCGCATGGACGAGGGAATACCCTGACGCCCCAGCAGCCTGGATCTCGACCCAGATTTCTAGCCACCCCGGGCTTGGAATCGCCGTCCAGCCATCCGGTAACCATCTGGACCGAACCCAAATCGTCAACGGCGCTTTTTTTTTTACTCTTTTTTTAAGGGGTTTTTGACGGCGCTTTTAGTCAGCTAAAGTCTGACATGTCCTCAAGAGTTCTGTATTCCTTTTATTAAACTTTAAATGCTTACGTACTATTTTATTTAAGTCAATGGTGTCAAAAATATTACAATAAAACTCGACCTATGAACGCAACTGAAGTAATGACAGCACGCACACAATGACACTGACATCCCGCTTGCCGCGATAGCACTAGTAACTCTTGGAAATTTGTGATAAATTGGACGTGTTTCGTAATACCAAAAATGATGAATGAAAACTTAATGTTTTTCCAATTTGTTTTCTATCATTTGTAAATTGATAATATAATCTGTGTTCCTACATTGAGAATATTGAACATATTGTTATTTTTAATGTAGGAAAAGCCAAATGAAAACATGCCATTTACGTTGTAAAAAAATGCGAATTATATAATATTCGCTTTAATTTCGTTTTAGGCAAGTTTTTTTTTTTAAAAAAGATGTAGGAACCTAGATAAATATCGTCTATAACCGAATAACATCATAATATGTTGGAAATATGCTCCAATTGCAAATGAGCGTGGTATTACGTTTGTATGAAAAATTCATCTGTCGCCGTGCTCTTAAATCAAATGCTTTTGGGAAAAAGCATTTGATTCAATGCAACCTACTTACTGACATAGTTTTGAAATTATGTCAGTGTCAACTTCTAGTTAAAAATAACTTCTCTCACTTTGAATGGAGCGAGTATGTAAGTACTAAACCTTGGAAGTCAACCCGTGCAGCTGTTACTATTCTCACCATGAACTCTTAAGCTGTAAGAATACTATGGGGTTATTGATATTATATAACACTTTTTTTTTTTTAACACGTTACTTTTGCAATTTTTTTTTTTATATCATATTATCTGACTCCAACCACATTAAATTCGTTAGTTTTTCTTTTTTGGTTGTTAACGGCTCATTTATTGACAGTTGTAATTATTAATTTTTTTTCTAGCTTTTTTTTTTATATAGTCTCTTTTTATAATGTAAATGGAAGAACACTGTAGACTCCACGAATTCTTAGATTACTTCATATTTTGACTCACTTTTTTTTAAATGATTATTTTTATTGTGCTTTTGAGTACAATATAGACCGGTTTACACTGTTCTTAAATAATACCTATTAATACTGTAGTATGGAAATATTGTAAGTGTAATAATTTTTTTTAAAAGAGTAACCATGAAGTTTCTTGCCGGTTCTTCTCCATAGGAAACGACCAATTTGGAACCGTGCACTAGCTTCTGACGTTTTATAAGTGCCCATGTAGGCCTATGTGAAATAAAAAACTTTTGACTTTGACTTTGACTTATATCAATAACCTCATAGTCATACAAACCTGCAAAACATTAACTGAGACCACAAAAAAAAATTCAGTTATTTCCAGTAAATGGAAACTTTTATTACATCACATGAAACGGAGTTGCTAGGTCGCCGTCATAGCTCACCCGATTACGTCACAGCTACGCCGCCTACGCCTCGCTGACGGCTACGGCGTAGCACTCGTAGCTGATAATCTACTACGCGTCCATTCATATTCTTGGAAAACTTCCACAGCAAAAAGGTGTAATGTTCAGATAATAACAGTAATTTTTAGGACATTTGGTACTGTATCATTATATACTTTATAATTGTTATTTCAGTCCGCCAACCACAGAAATTTACTAGAATTATTTATGTCTTTGTCCTATGTCTGATGCCATTTCCCATCGACAAGAAGAATGATTCCTTATGTAAAAATTAAAAAAAACTGATTCAAACTGTACGTCCCTGTTTGACCCCTTTAATACCTGTTTAGTTCTAGGACCTGTAGTTATTGGGCTGTGGGAACGGTTTTTATAGTTACAGTAGCCTTAGAAAGCAAAAAGAAAATGAAGCAACATAAGGTGTGTTTTAGTCAATAAAAGTCTAACACACCTTCTTAAAGCCCGGAGCGGGAAAACTTATTTTTAATTTCCCTTGTCAAAAAACAAATAATGGATAACGAATGTTTGTTTGGTTAATGAATCTATACTGATGTAAGAAATTATCATTTATCATCATCATAATTCCGGTTAAAAGACGTCCACTGTTAGACATAGACCTCCCACAATGACCCTCACAAGGTCACCTTACCGGAGGCCTTCCAAAGCTGAGTCTTTTGATACGCGATCAGCATTCTGGAATGTTTCGACGAAGTAAATAAAATATAAAAAAACAGTTTTTAATGTAAAGAAACCGGTAACTTGTTCAATATACTATGGACTAACAGCGTGAGATAACTTATGCACACGTGCTGCACGTGACTTCAAGCACTGCTAATGCATCTTACAGTAACTTTACACGAAAAGGTAAATCGATGAGGTGACTTGATACACCAGAAGGTTCCTACTTGGGTGTTAGCTCCGAAATTAGATCAGCCCCGGTATGAAGGCACGAAGGAACGGGGTGGGTTTTTTTAGTAAAAGTCTGACACTATCACCCGCTCCGCCCAAGGTCGGTGGATATCATTTGAATGATTTTTACCCATCGAAAAAAACTACACCAGAAGTGTCCTTCACTATGCTGACTATCGAGTCTGATAATGTAGATATGTAATATTATTTGTATACAGTGGTAACGATAAAACAAATATTTATTTAGGGTTCCTAATCTCATAAGGAAAAACTGGAACCCTTAAGGGATCACTTTATTGTCTATCTGTCAAGACCCTTTATCTCGAGAACGCGTGGGGGTATTGAGCTCAAATTAAAACCATATACATGTGTTTAAGTCAGCGATCCCTTAAAGCTGAGAAAAAATCAAACTTCTATGTTAACGAAAAAAAAAGATAAGAAAAAGAAAGAAAGGCTATTTATGTCATAAAAAATGTATATTATGACACTCTCAAGAGAACCAAAATTCATAGGGCACTTCCCGTTGACCCAGAAACCTTAAATTAGGCATAAAGCAAAGTTTGTAACACAGGTGCACATAAATCTGAAAACAGTAAACTTGTTACGTCACAAAAATAAATTTAAAAAAAAGTAAAAAAAAAACATACATTCAGCCGAACATAGAACCTCCTCCTTTTTGAAGTCGGTTAAAAATACTTTTCACGATTCGGAAAAATATTCGAGACTCGACATTTGTATCTTTGTACGGAACCCTCAAGGCGCGTGTCCAATGCTCCGTGCGAGTCCGACTCGCGTTTGCCCAGTATTTTTCAACCCAACTGACTTGCAGACAATTCACAGCAGAATGTTTACTGCAGCAGAAAGAAGTAAACACTTCACATTTTGCCTAATTTCATCCTCCCTCAAACGTTGCCACTTTGACCGGTCTCCGACCGCATTGACTCCTATGAGCTTCACTAAGTCATTGATTAAACTTGTAGACACCCTTTCTGTATCTTCCAGTCCCGTTTCGTTGTATTCCTTAATGCTGAGGGTTTTTTTTTTTTTTTTTCGATGGGAAAAATCATCTTATGACAACCCCCGCTCTTGGGCGGAGCGGGAGATAGTGTCAGACTCTTACTGACTAAAAAACCCATCCCGTTCCTACAAGCCTTCATACCGGGGCTCGAGCGCCCTTTCGGATTACCCTGGCCCCAGTAGGCTTCGACCCGGCCGGGCCCCTGCTGTTGCTGACAACTCCTTGAGGCGCGCGGGAACAGCGCGCGCCGTCGACGACTTGGGCTTGGTCCGGACGGTTACCGGACGGCCGGACAGCGAGCTACCCATTGCTCACTGTCCGCAAGCCCGCGCCTACGGTGGCTGGAAATCGGGATCGGAATCCCGACGGCGGCGGCGAGAGCGCCGTTGCCTGATGCGGTCGGCCTCCTCCTTAGCGAGCATTACTGCTTCGCAGAAGTCGGCGACTGCCTGCCACTCCCCCTCGCTCCGGACCATGGCCTCGACCAAGGCCCGGCGCGAGAGGTCTCCGCCGCCGATCACCCCCACGAGGGCACGACGATGCTCCGCCCAAGCAGGGCACACCGCGATTGTGTGCTCCACCGTGTCCTCCGGGCGTTCCGCACAGTGGCGACACCCGGGCGTCACTTCCGCTTTAATTCGGAACAGGAACCTCCCGAACTTGCCATTTCCGGTGAGGACCTGTGTCATGCGGAAGGTAAGGACGCCGTGAGGTCTTTCCAGCCACGCCTCAAAGAGGGGACTTATCGCCATAATTGTGGCGTGCCCATGACGGGGTTGCGATAGTCGCTGACGCCATTCCACCATGAGATCCCGCCGGAGCTCTGTCCGCCATGCCGTGACCTGTCGCGGCAGAGGACTTTCACCCCGGCGTTGCATCTCCACGCGCATGTCGTGCATGTGTGCAAGGACTGTTGCCTCCAGATCCCACGGTGGTAGGCCAGCCAGAAGGTTCGCCGCTTCGCAGGAAATCGTGCGGTATCCCCGCACCATCCGAATTGCCATGACCCTCTGGCAGGCGTTCAGAATGCCCGCCGGTCGCTTTCGCAGCGACGGCGCCCACACCGGCGCCCCGTAGAGGGCCATGGACCGAACGATCCCCGCGTAGAGCCTCCGGCAGGAGGCGTCTGGACCCCCAAGATTGGGCAGGAGCCGCTTGAGAGCGGCCCCAGTCCGGTTGAGTTTGGGAGCCAGACGTCGGAAATGCTCCTCGAAATTCCATCGGCTGTCGAGGATGAGTCCCAGGTACCTCATCGATGTCCCGACGCCGATGCGAACTCCTCCTACCGTTAGTTGGGAACCCGACGGTGGCGCGTTCCGACGGCCGCGACCGTGAAAACACATGGCCTCGGATTTGCGCAGCGCCACCTCGAGTCCCAACTCCTGGATCCTACCAACGACTATCGCAACCCCGCGTGTCGCTAAAGCGGCCGCCGCCCGGTACGACTCTCCCTGCGCTAGAACCAGCGTGTCGTCTGCGTAGCAGACCACGCTGACCCCGTCAGGGAGGTCGCCCCGCAGCACGTAATCGTACCCGATGTTCCACAAGGGTGGCCCTAGCACCGACCCCTGCGGAACACCGCACGACATCTCCCGACGTTTCCAGTCTCTTAATGCTGAGGGTCGTGACCTCCCTCAAGCGTCGCTTCATCATTTTAACTTTTATGATAATCCTCCATCAGTTTCTGTCTCTAGCGATGTGAAAGGTAATACAATGGTATATCGTAGAGTCAAGAGCGGTGCGGTTCTGGTCGGACCAACGTATTGGGCTGCGGCTACGAGGCCTTTTCTCATCCACTCTATCGGTCACAATGAGCCTTTCGAGGATGCCACAGTCTTTCCTTGCAATGTGACCGAAGTATTGCATAACCTTGCGAACGGACAACAGCCGTGAGGAGATTTTCAGTTCTTGCAAAATGGATGCGTTCGTTCAAAATGCGTCTTAAAGTTCACTGTAGTAACTTGGGAACCACACATTTAGGTTAGAAAGAGCTAGGTGCTTAGTACAGAAGCTAGTCATCCAATCCAATCAGTGTTTTGAGTGATCGCGAGCTTTCGCACGCACTACCGGCTATGCACCTATAAGAAAATAATTTTTCATCAACAGTTCCCTGATAATTTCAGAGTATCGTAGAATATCCCAAATATATGTTTATTTTAAAAAGGCCTGTGCGCCATAAATTACGTTTATATTCGATTCAGTGTGCCGCTGCCATAAATGTCATCGGACGGGCAAACGACACCACTGGGGGCGGACTGTATCAGCTGTCGTTGGCAGTGTGGTGCAAAGCAGAAAATGAAAGCGTTTAATTTCTCTAAAAGTTAAATAGGTTACAATGGGAGCTAGGTTTTCTATAAAATATACACATTTTTTTTTAATCGACTGTAAAGATGTGATTCTGTGCTTACACATAATTATGTATTTCCGTGATTCTCTCGAAAACTAGAGTTTTTGATCTGACTTGAATGGTAAGTGTATGTTTTTAAGGAAAAGTTTGTACGTGATTTAAGAAATAATGATCTTTGGAGATAAACTATGAAATTCTTCAATAAATAGCAAATTACCCACGATTTCTACAGTCGTATGTTTATGTCTTGTTTAAATCACTTCATAACATAACATGAACATTTAACACATCAACAACAACAACAGTTATAGTTTGTAAAATTTTGTTTTATCTTGACTCCTTCTGAATTGAAATTGAAATCAACCAGAACTTTAGCGACGGCTTTAGCAACGACTGTAAGATATTCGTACTTCTGTCATCTGTAAATTTTGGTAAAAACACACATTCAACGTTGTCATTTAAAATAAGCACGAACATAGCTACAGGCAGCTTCTAATTGAACCTTACCAACCTTACCAATTGTTTCCTTACTAATGATATTGGTAACATTTACATCTCTATCTGTTTTTTTTTTTTTTTTTGTAGTATAAACATAGCATAATATCAGCTTTTTAATGTTCTCACTGCTGGGACTCTGGCCCCTTCTCTAGGAGAGAAAATGAGCCATTGCAAATGATTATAGCCTATTCTCTTTTTTCCATCCGCGCGACCGCGAGAATCGCGAGTTTTGATAATACCGTTTTTAGCAATGGCTGCCGATGCGTTTCTACGGTCAATGGATCTGTCAAAAATATTTGGCTCGGTTACTTTATTTATAAGAAGCATGATCTGCTAAACAACAAAATATTTGTAAGCGCTTCCGCTCACATTTTGCGCCACGCACAAAGTGTGCACCAGCAAAAATCACTTTAATATTTTATCGGAAATAACGTTAAGTTTCTCAAATTACCGTAACTACATTATTATACCTACTGCATTTCAATCGAGCCATCATTTCCAGGCTGGGAAAAGAATGGAAAATATTAAAACGAGACATTTTTCATGCTGTTCGACGTTACTTTGAAGGTTAGTTGATTTATTAGTTTAAGTTGTGATTTGTTGAAGCCCTGAACTGATTTTTAATGAGGTATCGAAACATGTTTATAGTGACAAGACATGCTCATTGACTACCATCTAATTAAGTACAGCTAACTTTCACAAAATGCAGTTTAAGTGACCTACAGTTCTTAAGGTAAAGGTTTTCTTCTTCATCTCTTTGAACCGTTCACAAATGTATACGTACAGTGAAAATTTTCCATCATTATCATTTCATCTAATAGACGGCCACTTCTGGACTTGGGCCTCCCCCCAGTGATGCCAAGTTCCCACTACACTACCCTCAAACTATCGGTCCACTTCATGTGAGGCCGCAGAACCTTTCAGCTCCATCGACTGTCTGTTCTGGACGCTATAAGTCGCGATTTTTTATTAGCGATGGTTAATAAATAATTATTACCCAGGTTTCATGTATCTAGTACACAAGTAAACTAAAATCTGCACTTTGACAGATTAGTTGCATAGTTAACACCGATTTTTTTTTGAACAATTAATCGAAACGTAAGAAAAAACAGTTTTACTATGTACTTACTTACTTACTTTAAATATTAAAAGAAGTAGTAATATTGGATTTTTTAACTCATTTATTAATCTTAAAACTGGATTCTTTCCACCGAAGAGCAACACAATACCTTGATCTCGCACATTAAATTAACCCAAGTTTTAACTTTTAGTTTGTCTTGCCGCTAAACTGCTATGCCATGTGTGGAAATTAGCATGTATTTATTCAGGTGAAAGTAGACATGCCCAAAGTACTATCTTTACAAAATGAGGATTGCGTTTTTGAAAACAAAATATTTGTATGAAGTCGAATAGCGGCATACTAGTGGCAATTAACTCACCTTGAATTTTGCCCGTCAAGTTTGCGTTTGCCACTTCACGGCCGAAATTAATATCAATTTAATTCAATATCTTCGGATTGAAGATTGAAATTCCAGATGTATAATAATACGTCTACCCAAAAGTTGTTCATAGTTTAAAATCATAATCATTAAAACCAAGCGATCTTTCAGAGGATGGATTAAGATCGGTGTAGAACATATAATTTGAATTTAATGTTTACTCTTTTTGGAAGTTTTTCTTTACATTAGCCTGTTTTATGTTTGTCTGTAATAAAATTTTGCAAATTAAATTTGATCCACTTCCCGGTTACCAATTGAGCTGAAATTTTGCATGCATGTGTAAATCTCATGACAATGCAAAATTATTATTATGACATGGAGCTGATCTGATAATGGAACCGGAAGGTGACTATATGAATTCAGATAACTCTCTCGTGTTTGAGCTTCTTGAAATGGTCTCGTTATTAATTATATAGGCGCTAGAAAAGCTAGCTATGCAAAAATGATTTTCGTTGAAAACTTGTTTAATCTTTTTTTAAATCGGTTCCAAATATTTGAAGATAAATTCCTTTTTGTTACTTTGTTTTTTTTTTTTTAAATAAACTGGACTAAATGAATATAGTGTAATGTGAAGTGTTATAACATAGACCTAACTTCCTACGTCTTATTTAGTAACAATAAGTTATTATTTACTTTATATACAATGTTATATAAAGGCCAAGATGCCTGTTAATAAATGATTTAATATTAATTTCGTTTTCATATCTCATAGTACCCTAGAGTCCTAGACTTTTAGAATGCATACGACCCCTTAGACGGTTTTCATCAAATTTATTTCTTTACAAATACCAACATTTCTGCTTAGCTCTCAACACCTATGAAAGTACAGCAAACAAAATATAAAGGAGTGTTTACACACGCCCACTATCAACTCCCTTGTGCCATGTTACACCGGCGATATATTTACACTGTTGATTAAAAACTGATACTGGAATTTCGTTCGTGGAACAAGGCATTTTTTTTTTGTTTTGTCGTTTCGATCTGCGATATCGTGAAATATGTGTTTGAGATGGTATTATGTAGTAATTTTGTGATGTTAACTAGACAACCATGAGTCATCACTGGCAACACGCACGGATCATAGACTTTCGTCTTGAGACACTGTGGTATATTGGACGAGAAGACACCGCGCAGCTTCCCGAACGCTGCCCAGCCGAGTCGGATTCGACGATTGACCTCTTTCTCGAAGTTAGACCTACCCAACTGGACCGTCTGTAAAACTGTCTGGTAAACGTAGTCGTCCACAACTTCGAGTGTAGAGTCTCCGATCTTGATAGGAGTGAGTGCTACATGGATGTTAACCATAACTTTGGTAGGTACAACATTATGATTTACAACAAGTATCTGTCAACAAATTTGGCCGTGTGAAAACCGGATTTTATCATAAGGTATCATAATCCCGGGATAAAAAGTACCGTATGTCGTTTTTCAGAACATGGTCTGCCCTCGACTACTCTGTGTATAGCATAATCAGCATTATAATGATCCCACTGCTGGGACTCCGGTCTCCTCTGTAGAAGAATGTACTCAATGTGTGTGTTTGTCTACTGGGGTCAAGGGTTTGCATCTGAAAGGAAATTTCGACCCTAGTATGAAATGTAACGAAGGAATAGAAGCGGGTTCTTTGTCAGTAAAAGTCTGACAAACCCTCCCGCTCCGCAGATGATATTGGATGATTTTCCCACCTAAAAAATATGGGTGTGCGTTTTTTTTTTTGGTGAGAAATTGTCGTGTCAGACTTTTACTGAATTAAACCACACCTATGTTCCTACAGTTGCCCTTTTTATTCCAGTTCCAGGACCACGGGTTTCCCTTTAGAAGTCAACCCATGGCCCCAGTAGGATTCGGCCCTGCAGAGCCCTACGGTTTTGCTGACATCTCTTCGAGGCATGCGTCGGCGACTCAAGTTCGGTACGGATGATCACTGGACGGCCGGACGCAACTAATCCGTGTGTGTCATCAAAGTTTTAATAATATTGGTACAGATGAAAATGAGGTATTAACTACTAAAAGAGTTCTGAGTATACATGTACATGGAGAGCGAGAGGTAGGCCGAAGAAAAGATGGATAGATTGTGTGAGGAGTGATATGAAAGAAAAAGGAGTTAGTGATAGATTAACGGGTGACAGGACAGAATGGAAGAAAAAAACATGTTGCGCCGACACCAAGTAATGTGGGATAAGAGCAGGAAGAAGAAGAGATGAAAATGAGGATCATGCATGTCCTATTCCATATATCCCTTGGATCTATTTCCTGTTAAAAAAAACGGTATTCGATGTGATCTCAAGAGATATTTGAAAATATTAACTTCACAACCTTTCATTAATTACACATTACACATTATTTCGGGCAGTTATTTTAATTTTTAGTTCTGTTTGTCTCTCGAGTACCGATTGTACATACGGTTGTACACCTTGAATGACCTTAAAAAACGCTTAATTGTCGTACTGTACACACGGGTGTAACCTGCAGAAAATGTTGGTCTTTATATTTTCGTTCTGTCTGGCAAAAAACTTGTTTTTTTTTTGGAATTTTACTAAAAAAACGCGCAATTACGTAACAATAATATTTAGGTCCAGGCGCTCAAGAAAATAATTTGATGTAGGTAATTAATGTCAAACATTTTCAAACAGTGTAGAAGTACCACAAATATGACCAAACCAAGCTATACAGCCCCAAAGATCACCCCATTTTAATTAAAAGCGACTTAAATCGGCCGATTGCTGAAATTCATTCATAATATTCAGAAACTCAGCTGAGTTCCTGCTGAAGTTGTTTGGAAGAATTTCAATAAACGTCATCATACTAATTGCCAGGATTGTAGGAGCAGACGAATTTTAATAGATTAAGAATTTGAGGATATTGTCGGCATTGTTTAGTTTTGACAGCAACAGGAATAATAATAACAGTATTTAAATATATTCTGTCCCTAAAGGGATAACTAGCTAAGACCTTTATACAGAAAACAAACGACCTTTCTAAACAGTGTATTGCAGAGCATAGCATAATCAGCCTTTTAATGGTCCCACTAGTCTGTCTA
This sequence comes from Mythimna ferrago, assembly GCA_910589285.2. Lineage (NCBI taxonomy): Eukaryota > Metazoa > Arthropoda > Insecta > Lepidoptera > Noctuidae > Mythimna > Mythimna ferrago. The sequence continues at coordinate 2,959,536 of OU342682.1, forward strand.
ATAAGTTAAACAACTTGGGTAATTATTAGGATTTATTGAAATCTGATGTAGTCGACACGGGTTCAATAATCAAGGTTGATTAAGAGATAGAGATCATTGTTTACTAACAGAAGAACCTTATGAAAAGTATCGAATATAAGTAATTTTAAATGATTAAATATTATGCAAAATACCCAAGTCGGTTGACTTATTAGACAGACTATACTGGATCTCAGACCTCTTCTCTAGGAGAGGGTATGGGATGCAATTCATCACGCGGGGCCACTGCGGGTTCGTGAATGTTTTCCTTCACCGTTTTTGAGAGCAGTGACATTGAAAGTGTACTGACGTGATTAAATTCTAGGTTTACTTACCTTCGATATCTTTTCATAAGAGCCCTATGACTATTCGACAGTGATTTTTACATTAAAAAGCCAACGTTTATTGAAAGGCTTCGAAAAACATTGACTGGTGAGGACCTGTGTCATGCGAAAGGTGATAAATTAAAACTTTTTACATTTCATTTTATTTTATAATTATAAAATAAAAATTAAATTTAATTACAACTTCAAAAATACACAATGCCATGCTTTGATCGTTCGAACTTTGAATGTACAAAAAAACGTAACTTTGTAATAGCGCTTTTAATGACTTTTAAAGCCCTAGAAAAATTGAGATCCTGACAGCGACTGTGTCATCAAAAGTTGAAAATGTTTGGACTGTTGTGACATTTCTGTAACGTAATTCAATCTTAAAGATGTTATTTCTGTTTGACAATCGTCATAGAATACCATTTTGTTGAAAATCTCAGTCTTATATCGCTTTCGAAGTGTCAGCATGAAGTCTAGTAAGCAACGGTGCCACAGCTTTAGAAAGAAACTGTTTTGAAACCCTGGAAGATTTTATGACCATGACTAAAAAACAAGAACCAACAAAGATAAGGTCTCGTTGTCTTTAAAAAAACAACACCTTCCTTCCTAAAAGTAACTCAAGAAAAAATAAACGTAAGACGTTTCCACAAAGAAATTACAATTTCTAAGTGCAACTTAATTAAAAAGATCGCACTTTGTTCAAGAAACGCGATTTAAATTGCAAAATAAAGGCCATCGTCCACACTCACAAGTTAGCATATTACAAGGGCTTGCTATAATTGTATTAAGGCCAGTCTACCGGCAGCAGCGGCGGATTTACATCGCTAATGAACGAGCGAGGCGAGGAGATGTTTTTCACTAGTTGGCTTTAGTTAGGGTTGGTGCTCATTGGCTGGTTGGCTGATTTTACAGTTGCAACTACATCTTTAAGGATTTGTAGCAACTGAAATAATGTCTTCTTTGCTTGTAGAAGAAAAGCAGCAGTGGCTCTTAAGTCGTGAGTTCAAAGCTAGACACGCTGTTTACTTTGTGTAAGTTGTTTCATCATCAATGCTCTTAAATCGATAAAAAAGCATCTGAAAGCTTATTTCACATACAAATGAAGTATGTGAAATAAGGAAATATAGTGTATCCCACACTTGTCTTATCCTTGCCTTTAACATCCACCTAGGTTTTACTCAATAAAAGTCTGAGAGTCCCTTTCGCTCAACCCAGAGCGAGAGAAACATATATTGTAGAAAAGGCAGATATCGTGTCCGTCAATTGAGATAAAACATACCATACGTAATCCAATAATGTTGCCGGATCAGAATTCTGGGAAGAAATACATACTACGGCATTTATAAAATTGTTTATGAAAAGTAAACTTTAAAAACATTTAGGCCCGGCGCCCACTATCGGTGGGCATCGGTGCGGCTCGGTACAGCTCGAGCGCTTTACGCCGGCTTCGAGCGGCTTAGGGCGCCTTAGAGCTCCGTCGGGCGACTTCGGGCGGCCTCGGCAGCCGTAAGCATGGCTAAGGATGCCGAGGCGGTCTTCGGGTAGCTCGGGTGGCATTTTCGGATCAGACACGTCGCAGAACAGTCATTTCGATCGCCGCACGCGCCTTCATTATCGTATCGTACAAGTAGACGCAAAATAACTTGGCAGTCCTGAACATAGGCTCTGCGAACTTCTGCGCATGTACATTCGTAAAGAAAACTGTTATTGGCATTTTTTTTTAACGAAAATACTAATAAAAATGTCCTAATACCAAGTAAAAATAAAATAAATATCAAAACAATTTGAGACTAAAAGCTACAAAAAAAACTTATGAATAAACACTTAAACAAAAACAAACTTAAAAAAAAAACTAAACAAAAACAAAACAATATAATAATATCAGCAAGATGAACAATGAGAACTAAGTCCCAATCCACCATTATAAATACACACACATAACTGTTTTCACGGAACGTTACGAGTGACTGCTCTGCAATGTTTCTGCAGCCAGAACTATTCTTAGGCTACCCAAAATCAGCTACGGCGTCCTTAGGCGTGTTTACGACTGCCGAGGCAGCTCTCAGTCGCCCAAAGCCGCCCGAAGTCACCCGACGCAGCTCTAAGGCGCCCAAAGCCGCCCGAAGCCGGCGTAAAGCGCTCGAGCTCTACCGAGCCGCACCGATGCCCACCGATAGTGGGCGCCGGGCCTTAGAGACCACAAAACTCACGTCAGATTTGTTTCTCTTTCTTTTCTTCATAATCCCATAATTTAATATTCTTATTTAATTTCCACCATTTACCTACACATAACATTAAAATAACAGAAACCATGCTGAACCAAACGAGGTTAAGGCTATATCTACACTTTTCACAAACAGCGTTAGTGCTAGTTTGAAACTGGTACAAGGTTGTTTCCGCGAGTGTGCTCACAGCTCAAGCAAGATTTCTTGTAGGTACTCAGTACCGCTGAGTTCTTGCGTCGCAATTAAGACGGCACTATCACGGACTGTGTTTAGGTGGTACGAGAAACAAAGAAATAAAGTGGATATGGCTGGCAAGTCTGATTATATTTTCTGTACTTTGGTACATCAAGTGTAAGGCCCGTTAATAAACGTTCCTCAGCCCAAGATCTCGTACTTGATATCAAGTTTCAGGTCCTGATTGTATTAATAAACGAGATTCACAAGCCCAAGGTATTGGTTACTGAGATTGTGTACTCATGTGTTTATTAATTAGCAATGATCTTGAGCTTTTGACATCGTATGAATGATATCGCGCACTTGAGGACGGATTTGAGTATCGTTTCAAATTTTCTAGCATGAACTCTAAGTCGCTACTCTGTCGGTTTTCTATCGGTTATATATTATTTCGAGAAGCCATCATTTCCCTAACCTTCTTCAACTAAGGTAGGCACCAGATAAACATAGAATCGATAACGAATCAATAAAGGTCATTAACCCTCCTACATGTGTTGACATTCTTACTTTCAAAAACGGGAATAAAGACATAAAGCTGTCTTTATGTCTTTATTCCCGTTTGTGTGTACATGTATCGTGATCGTTTACAAGATCTAGTAATGAAAAGCAGTTCATTGTTTGTTTTTCGAGTACCAACGCGGAGATATTAGGAAAAGGTCAATGTACTTTATTTTACGGTTATCTTATATAGCCTTCTATAGCTTGAAATCGGCATCCAGTCCAAACGGATGCGGCTAAATACCCGTGTTCTATATAGAGCGACTGCCCATCAGACCTTTCAACAACCCTCGTTTTCTCATTCTAATTCTTAAGGGAGACATCCAGGTCGTCCTGTCTTCTGTGGTCTGTCGCGGCCCCATGACACTGTGTCTCGACACTAATGCTATATTTTAAGGGCCCATAGCTTGATAGACATGCGACACACATGCCCTGCCCAGTCCCATTTAAATTAGGCAATTTTTTGAATCACATCAACGATTCGTGTTTTAGAGCGCCACGGTGTAGTGTTCCGAACTACATTTTTTGTTCAATATAATATATCATTTTATTCTGTATCCTTATCTCAATACCTAATGAAAATCTGTATGCCAATTTTGAGCATATCGTGAAGACACTTAACCACTGTATTAACTTGCCCTACATCATTCATTTCTTCCCACTGTAAGAAACAAACCTCTTGCGAATTAGTAATTCAAATTGTTCACTAAATACTTTTTGATTTATAAGCGGGCGGAGCTTTCGTGCATTTTAGTATTGTTTTTGTGTAGCAAACATAATATTTAGGTAATGGTTGTTTGAGAACAGCCGTTAGGAACACGTCTTAGAATATTATGTGAACTTCTACGTTTGATATGAACAGAATAACTGCAGATTTATTTTGAGAAAACTTATCAACAAGTATTAAGTTGGAATTTGGTTAACCCATCTAGTGCGCCTAACCGTCTCACTGATCCGATATCACATTAATTTTATAAAATGGAAGTTAGACTTTGTGTGCGTGTGTGTGCAAAGGTGTACATTTGTGTGTGATATGATAAGTTTGTGTACAGTTGCCAAAACGGATCTTAAGCGCTCGGCGTCAGAGTGGGGATCGCTTTGCGCATTCCATACATTGGCGAGCCAATCATCTTCGTTTTTAGATACATGCAGCAAGGCAGGGAACGAATTAGGAGTGACGTCTATGACGCGATGGCGCGGCGAGCCAATCACTGAAACTCCCCGCACCCGCGTCTCACTTCGCACCCCTAAAAAGACCGAATATTTGACTTCTACGCAACCGCTTAAGATCCGTATCCTTCACACTCAAACAACGGAACGGATTTAGCCATAAATCCATAAATCCTGAAATAGGATATGGTATTATCCCGGGAATATGTTCCCGTGTCACAATATTCTACTTATAAACCGCTATTTGATCAAATTCTTAATTCTTCTGAAAGAAACTTCCTCCTAATTGACTCAGGCACCACTATTTTTTTTTTTTGCAGCAGGAAATCTGGGCGTTGCGAGAGGTGGTTTTCTTCAGTTGCTGTTTGTTGTTCAGTGTCGCGATGACTCTCATTTAATCCCGCATCATAAAAAATGAAATCGTATACAAGGCCCAACTGTCGAACATGTCGCATTTTTATTTATTAAAAAAAAACTGTTGTCCCACACTAGGAATTACTCCCGTATTGTGAGTACATTAAACTCACAGGCAAAACCCAAGACTTATCTGCAGGCCATACAAATATTTGTTCCGTGTTACGCTCCGCATCGGCTTTATTCCGATTACCAAAAAGTAAAAACAAGACCATTACTGAGACTCCACTATCCTTCTATCTGTCATCAGGCTATAATAATATTTAATTAACCGTAATAGCGTATAGTTGAAATCATACATGATGTAGTAAACAGAACAAAAAATAGATTGTGAAAAAAAAGTTGCGCGAGTCCGAATCGCACTTAGCCGATTATTTTTTTTTAAATTAATTTCAGGAACATGTTACATGTAATGTTATTAACCAACGTGCTATTTCCACAAGACCATGCCATCGTACTAAACAAACTTTCCAAACACCACCATAACTCCTCAGCACTAAATGATAATGTCTCCAACAGTAAGTCAGTTCCAATCAACAATGATAAGCCTCATGATTAGCGGCTCAGAATGCGCGCCACGTGTTGATAATCAAGAAAGTTGGCCGACGACGTCAGAGGACGTGACGCCCATTCTGCCAATATGGCACGTGACAGATGGCATAGAGTAGAGAGGTGAGGTTGTAGACGTGACAGGGCAGTGTTTAATGCCTACAGACACATTTTTGTAACGTTGAAGTTTGAATTACGCACTAGAATAGGCATAATATATTTTTTTAACAATTTATTAAACCAGAAATCAGAAACGTTTGTTTCAAATAGACCAGTTACAGGCACTTTTGAATTGTCAAAATGTCGGTCAGTCAAACAAGTGAAGCTAAATTACACGTTCCAAAGAGTAGGTCTCTACAGAGAAGAACGTGCAAGAAACTCCATGGACATTCTTTTAAATCGTATTGAGTTACATGAATCTTCGTTACATATTTCTTTGATTTGATTTTTATGATGAGGTGATAGCGACAAAATTAAGAGTACTGCCGTCATTGATAAAGGTTTTCTGGTAGAGGATTTGTGATGTAAAATTAAAATAACAATTCATTTTACAATCACTTTTATTTCACAGCACATTTAATTATATAATTACAGAAATCCGTACGATACACTTAAGTAAGTGTCTCGTAATCTGAGAGAACCAGTGATTTTGTTAGGAGTATGGTTAGGAGCATCCGAACCACTCGACGGATCGCCCAAAACAGCGATTCATAAACATCTCCCCTCCTAACGATTATGCTCACGTGACGTCTACAACATCACTGCATTTCACCCCACTCTGGTATTAAGAAATCAATTAAGTGTCTTATTATCGCTAAACTGTCATAACCGCCAACATACACACACACACATTGGAAACAGAAAAATAGGTGCTAAATTGATGCTTATTTCTAAGGAAATCACTACCAGCAAAACTGCGAAGGAAGAGTTGGAAAAATGGAAAAAAGAACGGAAAGATACTGTATGTAAGAGAAATAGGAAAAATAAGTACAAATAATAAACTTTTAAAGAAAGAAAGTATTTCTTGTATCTATCAGGAAACACAGACTCCATCAGGAAACTATACTCCTTAGCTGTATGCAGAATGAATTTGTTCTCAAAACATTTTGTGTGTGATGGTTAGGTAGGATGATATTTTGATATAGGTAAGTAAGTTACTATGAAACAACAGTTAAAACAACCAGTAAGTACTACAAAGGCTTAAATGTATACGTACAAAGTTAGAGCATTTATTTCAATTTACCTAAGGAAACATATTTTTTTTATTTATCAACATATTATCGAACATTTGGAAGTGGCGCCAGTGACTGAAAGGTTGAAAGGAAATCGTTTGTCTTGTTATGGTGAAAAGCATGTTGCTAAAAGAGTTATGAATTTACATGTGGATGGATGGAGAGGGAGAGGGAGGCCAAAGATAAGATGGATGGATTGTGTGAGAAGTGATATGAAAGAAAAGGGAGTTAGTGATAGTGTGACGAGTGACAGGATAGATTGGAAGAAAAAAAAGTGTTGCACCGACCCCAAATAAAATGGGACAAGGGCAGGAGGAAGAAGAAGAAGAACATTTTATCGAACATTTTCGTGGAAAGAAAATCAGGCAGAGTCTTGTGCTTCTGTTAACTACCTTATGCTCCTGGCGCGCTTGTTTGATCCAGCAAAAATTTGTGTTTACCTGCTTTTTGCTTTTTTTTTAAATCATCATTTTAGCCGAAAGAGGTTCATTATGGGACATTGGCCAAGCGTCACCACAACGACTGGTCCCGTGCATCTCGCATCCATCGGACTTCCGCGACCCTGACCAGATCATCGGTCCACCTCGTGGGAGGCCTTCCCCATCAATCCTGCGTGCAATGTGGCTGCCCGAAGCTACAAGTTGGCCACGTCTCCAATTCCTTTGTTCGTCATCTCTCAGTCATCAAGTCAGAACAACGGAATTGGGGGCGTGGCTAACTCCAGGCGTTCAACGCAAGAGAATCGCAGACCTTTTCCAATAATTTATTTGAGCTACTATTTTTGTGTACAAGTTGGCTTTCTCAGATAACAATATGTCATGTCTCCACAACGAGCTCATAATCTTTGACACCACCGAATTACTCAAAGGTCTGCGTTGCATTATAACTTAGAAGTTTCCGCGTGCGTACGTAAACCGGGATTTATTCATGTAATCTTCCTCGCTCGTTCTGACATCAGAAGTATGGATGAGAGGCCGATCTCCCGATATTGCCTGCTTAATACTGTCGATGTATGATCATTTATGTGAAGGAGATTTAAGACCAGTGCATAATGGTTGGATTTATCAAGATCCATAATTTGTCTGTTCTGTTTTGTGTTCCAATAGTAGATATTTTATTTGACTCCATGGAATTTCTTGCACTTTCTTCTACATAGAGATCTACGCTTTGAAACATGATATTTAGTTCCACTTTTTTTGGACTGACCGACATTTGACTATTCAAAATGGCCTGCAAATGGTCTATTTGAAATAAATGCTTTTGATTTTCGATTTGAATTTTGCCACGGCATTCCAATCTTTAATAACGGCTGTTTCAATGCTGACGATACGGTTGGTTCAGCGGTTGTGCCATTAGCTTTTGCACATACATATCTACATGTTTGTGAACGCACCTATAAGGTTGCGGTACAAAAGTCATTCCTAGTGTAAGACAACGTTTCTTAAAATAACAAAACTCAATAGCATATCAATGCTGAGCCAAACTTTCTTCGTCGACACTTATAAAGTTTGTCTATGTCTATGAAATCCGTTTCTGAAACTATAACCTATAAAAATTGTCTACTGGACCCGCCACCACAGAGTACATTACCCGATACTATTTCACGGCTTGTATCATAGGTTTAAACGAAATTACATACTTCTATCAGCATCAATGATTGTAGAAGAATTAAAATATAAGGGATTGAGCACATGACATTATGGTGGCATATGGTATTCTAATACATTTAGAATTGTTTGACGATCGCTATTGCCACGCTTTTGTTGACAAAATCTCTAAAACCTCTTGTAAAGTTTATGAGTTTATCGGTGAAAATAGTAAAAGCTTTGAATACCAATCCAGTTTTATTACGGATGTTCTTTCTGACAAAATCCAATTTGCATTTGCAGGTCGAGACACCTTGCTGTGTTCCTCTTTACTAGTGTAGGCAGTAATAAAATTCACAGCACATAAGACTTCTCAACTTGCCGCTTAGACGGCCGGGAAACCAACCGGAACTGGGAGGCCAACCCTGTCGCATACTGCACCACCTATGGACCTAAACAGCAGCGTGGAGGCAGACAGAAGGAAATGATATTACCTACAACATACAGGAGACGGTACAAACTCGACGGTAGTCTACACACGTTTAGAAAATAAAGGAAAAAGTCGCCCCCTCTTGGCATGTATGAGTTGGGTGTTGAACTATAGTAGGTATGCTGATTGTCTATCGACTGTGAACTGGCAACCGGTGTTATCTCATTTATATATTTAACAATTTATGTACACACAATAACAAAAGAAAAAATTAAGGAAACAAAAGAATAGTATAAAGGTAAAGAATTAAGTTGATTCTGGCACAAATTTTAAATGTGTCTACGATGGGATTGCAACGCTCCGGAGTATGAAATAGTACAAAAAAGTAAAATCTTCAAAAAACTTAATAGGATCGGTTGAAAATTCACAGTCGATATGTTATTCAGTGTGTGTCTCTTTGGTTTCTCTTTAAAGATATGTGCAACAGACAGATGATTTCTTCGTCTTCATAAACTCAATGAGCGACCAGTTGTGGTATTACAAATCATATTTCACTCATCTTCCGGCCTCTGTACCAGGTACGTTATGAAACTCCGCGACGGATGTCGGAAATAAAAAATATCCGTAATCGTCAACGGAGCCGATATAAAAGTTTTGGATACTTTCGGATATAAATGCAAACTTCTAAATGACAATTTACGACAGGTTTTTTATTTGTTTTGCCCAGCCAAACAAATAATAATCTAGACTAGAAATCAAAGTCAAATTGTGCCATTTGTATTTTACTTTTATAATTTTAGTATCCTAAAATCCGCAACCGATGTTTTTTTCCAAAGCCGCTTCTAGCTTCTTATTGTGGCGGCCATTTTTTTTTGTGGCCCGTTTGCGGCGGTGTCAACACAAAAAAAAGCTAGAAGCCGCATCTAGCTTCTCCGGCCACAAGCTGTCGCGCGCTTTAGCTTTTTTTGTGGCCACTTGTAGATTTTTTTTTTGTGGCCGCTTCTAGCTTTTTTGTGGCGGCTTTTTTATGGCCCGTTTGCGGGGGACGCCTATATAGTAAAGAGGTAAAGTTTTTTTTTGTTTGTAGGAGGTAGTCTCTGAAAGTACTGGTCCGATTGCTAAAGTTTTTTCACCGATAGAAAGCTGCTTTATTTCTGAGTCACATAGGCTATATTTTATGTACGCGGGCGAAGCTGCGGGCCAAAGCTAGTTTGAAATAATTTCGCATCCGTAACCGTCTCTAAAACTGGTATATTATTATTGTGGTTTGGAGAAGTAGACTGTAAGAAATAATCTGGTTATAAAGAGGAAATATATCGTACTGTATTGAACTCGCTTAGAGCTCGCCCAATCTTTGAACAAATAACAATGAATGAGTCTTTTGTACGTATTCGCTGGCTTCACAAAACTACTTCTTGAGGTAACAGCGCTGTGACAATTGGACCAGTCATGGGTTAGATACAGAACAATTATTATAACATTCCTGCCCTATACCATGTGATTCTATATTAAATATTAAAGATTACTATTCTTTATTAAAGAAACGGCAAAAAATTTTAGGACCCTCCTTTTCTTGACCTTTGTTTCAGTCTCCATACATCAACATTTATATTCATTACTCTTTTAACATTTTTAATTTGTTCAGTTATTTATCTAAATCCTAAAATAACTTTCAGTAACTTTTCTGTTAAAACTAGTACGTATCCTAAAATAACAGTTACGCACGAATAAGAATCGTATTTTATGAATAGTTTGAAAAAGTTTTATAAGTTTGACTAAATAATCCAATAACTTTTTAAAAGATATAGGTACAAGAAAATTGTTTTAAATTACAGACTTAAACATTTTAAGAATTTTTTTTTACACGCTACATTTACTGGGCTTGGCCCGTAAATATACATAGTTAAACACCAGACTAAGAACCGAGAAGAGAAAATATAAAGAAAAATAATATTAATAATAATAGTAATTATCTAATATTAGAGACGAACACAAAAAAGGTCCCCGTCAAAACCCATCCTCTACATAACTTACCATACGCTACATTTATCTAGCTTGGCTCGTGAATGTAGTTAAACACCAGCCTAAGAGCCGAGAAGAAAAAACAGAAAGAAAAATAATATTAGTATAAATAAATAATCGTCGAGCATCGAACACAGATTACGTCAATGATAGTACAGTTGTCTATGATGTCACGTACAGCTACACTTTCCGCGCCCCGGTCCGGTCTCAATAATGGCGCGAACATTGTCGCAACTGACTCTAAAGATACAGACACAGGCTTGTATTGTAAGGGATGGTTGTACACTGAGAGAAAAACTATCATTTCTTTACTTTAATTGATTACACATTTTATCTGAGATGATTGTCAGATAAGATGTGTACGGGATGAAATTGAAAGGATTCTACCAGACGATGAAAAAATCAAAAAGAGATGGAAGGACTATTTTGAAAGATTGATGAATGAGGAAAACAAATGGATTGGGATTTTAGAGAATAAACCAGTGTATTATCGTCGAGCATCAAACACAGATTACGTCAATGATAGTACAGTTGTCTATGATGTCGCGTACAGCTACACTTTCCGCGCCCCGGTCCGGTCTCAATAATGGCGTGAACATTGTCTCAACTGACTCTAAAGATACAGACACAGCTGTATTGTAAGAGGTGGTTGTACACTGAGAGAAAAACGAATAGTTCGTACAGAAATAGTACATTTTAATACAAGTGAAGAAAGTTTGCTATTTGCGACCGAGGGAGAATTTGCCTGAGCCGCAGACAAGGGTATTATGAAGCTGAGTACTGCAGTCACAATTTTTCACATGTATCAAACGACATTTTTCAGTAAACTTACGAAGAAATAAATAAGCAAGGGTTGACCGGCGACTCGTGGGGGTTGCTTAGCGTACGATAATTATAAATATGCAAGGGCGGGCTTGCGCACTTTTCCACACTAGTGCAAAAACAGTAAATTGCGTGTCTAAAAACAGTAGGGATAAGAGCGGGTTTTCGAGTAAGTGAATTGAAACAATGAAATTGTACCTATTTGATATCGACAACAAAAAGGCATTAATAATAGGTACAATTTATGAAAATGGATCGGAGTGGTTTTCTGATGTGTGTTGGGTCAGGCGCACAACTTTTCTGAAAATTGAAACTCATAGTACTTTTTAATTGTCAAGAAGTCGGTTAGAGCCAAAAATTAAGCTGATTGCACATTCCAAAGCGTTGATCTGTATGGAGAAGAACATGCAAGAATCTCCGTGGATACTTTTTAAACTTAGAAAATACACACAAGAAACAATTTTTGTGATCCTCTAAATTATCATTTAAATCACAAACAACACTCCTGAAATATTTGTACGAATTTATTGTCATTTTGTAAACATAATAACTTAAAAATAATATCAAACAATTCTGCTCCAAGTGAACCGCCATCCTTATTCCTCGGCAAAGAAATCACTACATTTGTAGAAAGCTAGACAATAAGTGGGGAGTAGAAAAAGATGGCTCCGATAAACAGGTACTGGCCACTGGAAATACACTCCGAGGCGGAAACTATTGGTTTTTAAGTGTCCAATGTTTTTACTGAGTGGAAATATTTTTTTAATCCTCTTCTCTCAAACGAGACAATAGTCTGGTATTAAGAGTTTTTGAGCAGGATTTGGTCAGGACTTTTTCTGGAAACTTTATGTTTTCTATGAATCGGTTTATTTGTTTGTGGCTTTACCGAGGTTGTGTTTATGAGGGGAAGAAATACGATACCGTTGGTAGAATTTTAGAATTAAAATGTAGATGGTAATATAGGAAGAGACAGATTTTCTTGGAATGCTTTAAACAATTTTTATGTCGCATCAAATGAGAAAAATGTTGTGTTTAGAAAAACTGGTGAAGATGTTTTATTTTCATCAGTTTTTCAGGACAATAGAAAATAAGCATGTTCAGTCAATGGAAGCAAGGTTCCAATTGGATGTCTTTGTTAGAGAAAAACTGGAAGGAAACTGCACGCTTACTTTAAAATAAATGATTTCTACAATATATTACAATATTAATAGATATAAGAGGAGGATTTGAGAGACAAATTAAAGTTTATACGTTTTTAGGAAGCCGTAATCAGAAGAACTGTTTTATGAGTAAATGTTCATCTAAACCAAATACAGGTTTAGAAGCAACAGAAAATAAGTTACCAAGAACAGAACAGCTCAAAGGGTTTCATAATACCCATGCCCCGTGGTGGTAGGGAACAAAAAAAATTATTTCAGCTAATAAAAAAGTTTCAAGAATGTTTTTTCATTGGACGCTAAAAGAGGTCGGCACGAAGCGACGCTAGACACCACTTAACTCAGCCAACCCTTTGAGAGACAAGTTTTAGACGAATTTGAGAATTTTCAGAATGAACAGGATATATTGTGGACAACAGCTATTTCAGTAGAGTCAATTATGATGTTGAAGGAAATCGTTTGTCTCGGTATAGACATCTGAAGAGCAGGGATGAAACGTATGTTACTAAAAGTGTTATAAGTATACATGTAGATGGATGAAGAGGGAGAGGGAAATCAAAAAAAAAGATGTATGGATTGTGTGACATGTGATATGAAAGAAAAGGGAGTTAGTAATAGTGTGACGGGTGACAGGACTGAATGGAATAAAAAAACGTGTTGCGCCGACCACATGTAATATGGGATAAGGGCAGGAATTAGAAAAAGAATTGTGTTATTGAAGAAAGAGTAGATCATAGTTTATCATGTCTTTAGTGGTGTTCTGACATGTCGACTCTGTGCTACAGCTTCGGTTTTGTGGAATTCCCAGCCGGAGTCTGTATTACCTGAAAGCTACTACCTAGGGGTCTTTATGTCAAGAGTTAATAGGTTACTTCTAGGCAAATGTATTCCATCCGACGATGGAGCAAGTTTGCCTAAAAGTAGAATAGAATAGAATAAACTTTATTGTACACCAAAAAGTAACACAGCTTACACAAAAACCCGATAACTGAAGTTACCCGATAGGAAGCTATAATGAGGTCGACACCTCATCATCGCTTACCATCAGGTGAGATAGTGGTCAAACGCGATCCTATCAATAATTTAAAAAAAATAAATTCGGCAGGTTGGATAAGCAAGTCACATAACAGTCACATTCTCTCTCCGTCCACAAAGAGCCTGTACCTGTCAGGTAAGCATGTGTGGAAACCTGCACAGTTGTGCAACATACACGCTCCGGTTTATCTGTACAACTCACCTGTACAGGCAAACCTGTCAGGTATACCCTAGCGTGTAAGGCGGGCTTTAAAAGTTTGATAGACCAATACTTTAAGAGCCTTCCTATAAATTAATGACATCTATTACACTTCTCCCTAAATTTATTATTGTTGTTGTGGCCATGTCTTAAAATACTTTTAAAGTCTTTAAAACTTTCTAGAGACCCGAATTACTTGTTTTTTCGAAAAATAACGAATTTACTCTCGAGTTTTATTTTGGGAAGGGATCTGAATTGGTTTATGTAAAAGTTGAGTAAAAGTTTGAGGGTTTCACTGTATTTTGGGTTAATGGACCTGTGTATGTAGGTACTTTGTGCCTTGTTTTAGATTGTTCTGGAGGTGGATTAATGTTTGTATACATTCTTTGATTCGATAAAGAAGCTTTCGATAGAAAATCATTAAATAACTTTTTCTGCCCTGGGTGGAGCAAGGAGTGTCGATTGCTGACTAAAACCCACTTGTGTTTTAGTCAGCAGTTTCAGTTGTTCAAAGGCTGTGGTAACTTTTTCACCAGGCAAAGGATACAATAGTACCGAGTATCAATCTGTCATTCCATAATTCTTCTAACGACATTTATTTTTTCCATGTTCCACAAAACATATAGAAAAAAAGATCAAACAAATGCTAGATGGACTGCTTTTCATTTTAGTGTAGGAAATCATCAAATAACTTTTTTCCGGCCTGAGTGGAGAGAGGGGTAATGCCACACTTTCACTTGACGATCAACCAACCAACTAACCAATCTACTCATTCGTGTAATTTCAAATCATCATCATCATTTCAGCCGAGAGACGTCTACTGTTGCACATATGCCTCCCCCAAGTGTCGCCACAATGAACGATCCTGTGCGTCCCGCATCCATCGGATTCCCGCAACCTTCACCAAATCATCGGTCCACCTTGTAGAAGGCCTTTCAACGCTGCGTTTTCCGGTACGCAGTCACCACTTCAGAACCTTCTCTATCTGTTCTGCGAGTAATTTCAAATTCATTTATCAAATAAGCAACCAATTAAATTCTCCTCAAGAAAATCTCATTCACCTATTACCTAAAATCTTTACCTAAGAAAAGCTCACGTGAAAGCTTACCCATTTATCAAATCCATCTGACGTTTCCTTTACCACGCTGGTGTAAAATAACAAAGATGGAACGACACGCCACGCCTTTGTGGTGCAAAAACCAGCGCTACATACAGCCATATTAGTTTAACAGAGAAACGGCTTGAAACCGAAGAGCGCTCGAGATAAGCGATCAAAGCGCTTCTTTGTATGTACAAAGATGGTATAATATTAGTGAAAAATATTGGGTGGTTTAGAATTGAATGTGTGATGTAGTCTTTTTTGGTGTTTTACTTTGTTTTAATTACGAGTTTAACCATGATTACTTATAGTACTTTATTATCTTAACCATAATCATTTTATTTGCCAATATTTCATTCAATAACTTTGTTCGCTCTGGGTGGAGTGGGAGGGCTTGTCAGAATTTTACTGACTAATCCCACACCTGTGTCCTTCAGTTGCTCTTTTGCGCCCTAAGACCATGGAATCAGAATATCCTCGCGGCCTTAGAGGTCATCGGGCCTGCTGGGCCCTACGATTTGCTGACATCACTTTGAGGAGCGCGTGGAGCACTACGCGCTGTCGACGACTTGAGTCCGGTTAGGTCGACTACTGGACAACCTAACGACGAGCTACCCATTGCTCGTTGTCTGCAAACTCGCATCTATCGTGGCAGGTAGTCGGGGCCAGCTTAAAATAACAAAGATGGAACGACACGCTTCACACGATGGGTTTTACATTGTTTTGAATATGAATTCAACAATTAACGCATAATACTAATAATCATTGCTTCTTGTGAATCCTAAATGTAGGTATATGGATAAGATATTATATTGATCGATTTTTCTAATACATTTTGCCTCATGTCATATAAAATAGGCATAGTTTAAAGGAAGATATTAACAAAAAAAAACAATAACATTCAATTTTTTTTTATTGTTGATAGGTTCGCGCTTGACCCCTATCTCACCTGATGAAAAGCGATAAAATATAAACAGTATCATACAAATTAATCAATGTCATACAAATAAACAATATTATACAAATAAAACATTGTCATACAAATAAACAGTATTATACAAATAAAACATTGTCATACAAATAAACAATATTATACAAATAAAACATTGTCATACAAATAAACAATATTATACAAATAAAACATTGTCATACAAATAAACAATATTATACAAATAAAACATTGTCATACAAATAAACAATATTATACAAATAAAACATTGTCATACAAATAAACAATATTATACAAATAAAACATTGTCATACAAATAAACAGTATTATACAAATAAAACATTGTCATACAAATAAACAATTTTATACAAATAAAACATTGTCGTACAAATAAACAATATTATACAAATAAAACATTATCATTCAAATATTAAACAAATAAAATACAACGTTTAATGAAAATTACTTATTTAGAATTTGATAGTTTTTGGCAATGACGTAAGAGTAATGGCGCTTACGTCATTACCAACACTCCCATCGTTTATACAATATTAGTTTTAGTATATGCGAAACCATGTCTAGTATTTTTATGTAAAGAATGTATGTACAAAATTTCATAACCGTATTATGAAAAACCACAAAGTTATAAGCTTGATATATTACCTGCACAAATACATGGTCACCGGGCCATCTGAGCAACTGAGTGGTTGTTTTGCTCCTGCACCCAGGTGTACGCTGGTGACCTGCCGTGACCTGTGTTGTACTTAGTGTCGGTGGTGTTTAACTTGTGACCTTTTTTAAATATTCATTATATTTTTGGAAAAAATATAACATGGTGTAAACATTTTTACAAATTGACAGTAAAAAAATATGTGTAAAAGCGTTTTTTAAAAACCTATTAGCAAATAAATGTCATTTATCATTAATTAGCCGAATTAAGGCATGATGAAATTTTCTTTCTGCCATAATATCAACTAATTAGCGGCATACAAAGAAACATCAAAAGCATATCTGTAATCCAAGGCAATTAAGATCTCGATTCAGTTTCTCATTTGAACCGGCAGCGGTTTCAATCAGGCTCCGTAATTAGCGGCTCCCGTTAATTAGGACTCATTTAGACTGATTGCTTCAAATTGAAGGCGATCTTAGCGACGCATTGAAATTTCACATTAAGTTCTATCTTGTGTTTTGATTGATTATGGTAATATGTACGGCTTTTAATTTTAAGTGTAAGTGTAAGGTTGATTGAGGATTATGTTTAATTGGTGTGGTTAATAATAAGGAAAAACGAAAATAAAGAGACCAACGCCTCCTTCTGCGAAGCAGTAATGCTAGCAAGAAGGAGGCCGACCGCATCAGGCAACGGCGCTCACGCCCAAGCCACCGCCAGGATTCCGATCCCGATTTCCGGCCGACTTGCGGACGGCGAGCAATGGGTAGCTCGCTGTTCGACCATCTGGTAACTGTCCGGACTGAGCCCAAATCGTCAACGACGCGCACTGTTCCTGCGCGCCTCAAGGAGTTGTCAGCAACAACAGGGGCCCAGCTGAGTCGCAGCCTACTGCGATCAGGATTTAGCTTCGAAAGGGAAGCTCGGCCCCGGTATGAAAGGCAAGAAGGAATGGGGTGGGTTTTGTAGTCAGTAAGAGTCTGACTCTGTCTCCCGCTCCACCTAAGGGCGAGGGATGACATTTGGATTTTTACAATCAAAAAACAAGACCAACATTTTCGGCAGAATAAGTTTCGTGCACCCGTGTGTACAGCACGACAATCAAGCGTTTTTCTAGGTCATTCAAGTTGTACAACTGTACGTAAAATCGGTGCTTGAGGGTTTAAATATCTAGTATCTATGAAATTGACACACATACACAGTTGAAACTTTATTATAAATCCAGAAAAGCAGTATTACAGAAAATACAAAACCCAAAGAAACCAATAAAAGTTTATGTGTAATTGTTTGCTCATTGTGTGTTAATTAACATGTTTTCTTTCTTTTTTTTTTCTTTTAATAAATAAATCGAAAAAAAAAGTAATTTCTAATCGATCTAAAGATATCACAGTTTAAAGTAACCCGTTCTAAAAGACAGTAATTTCGTAGGTAAGGACCTAATATATAACACACTAGCTTTTGCCCGCGGAATCGCTCCCGCTCTACCCTAAAAAAATCCTACCCTACTCTACCTTACTCTACCCTACTCTACCCTACACTACCCTACACTACCCTACTCTACCCTACACTACCCTAATATTCATTTTTTTTCATAAGAACCTCCTCACAATAACAAACACAACAAAAAAAGTATTAGCGAAATTGGTTCAACTGTTCTCAAGATTTGCGCTTAGCAACACATTTAGCGATTCATTTTTATATTATAGATGTACTGTATAGAATTCACAACTCTGTATAAACGTTACAACAGTATTCAAGCAAAAAATTATCTACACAATCACCACGAAATCATTTTATATTCTGTCGCACCTCTCGCCAATGTTATCTTAATCCAGGATATTATTACTGGTTCCCAGCAACAGTAACAACTAAGGAACAGCTCGGTTACAATCACGGCGTTTGATCTGACTGAACGAACGTGATGTGAATCTCCTCCCTCAATAATAATATATCGATCCTTTATAATATCAGCGCCGTTAAGCGCCTGATAAAAAGTTAATAGCAAAATTGCACCGAGGAAAAATGATTGCTCAGATTTATAGGGTTCCGTACCTCAAAAGAAAAAAAACGGAACTCTTATGGGTTCACTTTGTTGTCTGTCTGTCTGTTAAGACCCTTTATCTCAGGAACGCGTGGAGATATCGAGTTGAAATAAAAATCATATACTCAGGTCTGTAGTCCATTGAAGCTGTGAAAAAATCAAACTTCTGAGTTAACGAAAAAAAAAGATATAGCCGGTTATGTCGCAAAAAACGTGTATTTCGACACTGTTGGGAATCAAAATTCATAGGGAAATTTGGCCTAAAGCAAGGTCTTATAGCACAAGTATAGGATAAAATCTGAAAACTGGTACAGTAACGTCACAAAATTTTTCTTTTATTTTGCGATTCGGAAAAATCTTCGAGACTCCATTCGGCAATTGAACTGTTTTCATAGACAAGTTTGTACGGCACCCTCAGTGTGCGAGTCCGACACGCACACGCCCAGTTTTTTTTTTTTAATTGAAAGTAATATTATATTTCTATTGAAGAACGGAATAAAGCTTAGTAATTTTCTTTTCAATTTTCAATTCTACCGATATACCTGAAGCATGTGCCATACTTCAAAGTGATATTAATTCTAAATGAATAAACCATTTGAAGCCACATATAAGTCTTTGAAGTAATAAGTAGTAGCTGCTCGTTTAAAATCATTTTCTTTATTTCACACACACACAAAACAGTGAAGGAAAACATCGTGAGGTGATCTTGGAATTTTTGGTTCTATGACATGCCAGTTTGCATGTCATAGAACCAAAAATTCCAAGACATGTGACAATGACCAACCCGCACTGGGCCCGCGTGGTGGATTACGGCCAATTTCTTCTCCTAGAGAAGTAGTCGTGGTCCCAGCAACAGGAACATTAAAAAGGCTGATTATGGTATGCTATGGGAACGGGATAAAGATCAATTTATTATTTATTTGTATTATCTTCATTGGCACTTAAGTTTGGCGATTCTTCGTGCTATGTCGGCAACCTTGGTTATCCTGCAGGGCATGGGCAGGGCACATTGCTCGTAGAACAGATGGCCGTTGGGGCCGAAAAGTTCTGGATTTGCAACCGCGCACCGGAAAACGCAGCTTTGGAAGTCCTCCTACAAGGTGGTCCGATGACCTGGTGAAGGTTGCGGGAATCCGATGGATGCGGGACGCACAGGATCGTGCATTGTGGCGACGCTTAGGGGAGGCCTATGTCCAACAGTGGACGTTTGTCGGCTGAGATGATGATGATGATGATTATCTACATGCAACAAAAGATACAAGGGCGAACTGAATGCCTTAGGCATTCTCTTCCAGTCAACATAGGGTAGTGCAGAGACAAAACGGCAGGTGCATAAAAAAAAAGAAAATAATAATAATAATAATATTCCAGAACTATCACACAACGCCGTCTAGTCCCAAGCTAAGCAGAGCTTGTGTTATGGGTACTAGACAACTGATAAACATACTTATATATTTCTAAATACATACCTACTTATTATAGATAAATAAATTACACCCAGAAGAAATGACTATGCTTATCACACAAACATTTGTTCTGGGTGGGAATCGAACCCACGACCTCCGGCATAGCAGTCAGGTTTACTAACCACTAGACCAACAGGCCAGTAAAATATTATTAGAAACAAAAAAAAATAAAAAATAAAAACAATCAAAATATCAATCATTTTCTTTTCGATTTTCAATATCTTATATGCCATACTTCAAAGTAATATTAATTCTAAATGAATAAACCATTTGAAGCCACATGTGAATCCCTGAAGTAATAAGTGGTAGCTGCTCGTTTACAATCAGAGCGTTTGATCTCAGTTCAGAACGTGAGCCGAATGCCCATTCTTCATATTGATCCTTTATCATTTTTAAGGAACGCCCGCTGAAAAGTTTCAGGGCGAATTTATTGCTGGAAGCCTGATGGAAATGTAGGTATTTTAAAACAAAACTAGTAGCAAACTGGTAGTATTGGTAGTAAAACCAATTTTCACGTAAATACATCATCATCATCATTATTTCAGCCGGAAGACGTCCACTGCTGGACATAGGCCTCCCCCAAGCGTCGCCACAACGACCGGTCCTGTGCGTCTCGCATCCACCGCATTCCCGCGACTCTTACCTAGCCCGATTCACGTAATGAAAACCGTAACGATATCGTAGCGATTTAGTCGTTTAGACCATTTCCGTATTCACATCCATCAATCGAGTTTGAACGACACCGAGTTTCAAATCGTTCGAAATTCGACGATTTAAAAAAAAAATCTGTATTACATTATCCTGGTAGAATACTTATTAATATAACTGGAAATAAGTCGATAAATCGTGAATACCGCTTTTGGATAGGACTTCGATCGAACGACTATAAAACTTCGACATTTGGCTTATTTGATTTTACGTGAATCAGGCTACTGGTCGTCGGTCCAGCTTGTGAGAAGCCTTCTAACACTGCGTTTTCCGGTGCGCGGTCGCCTCACCTTTAGACCTTATCGACCATCCGTTACGCACGTAAATACATAGTATACGTAGGTGTTTTCCTGAAAGGAAACCCCGAGGTCCTGGAACGTAACGCAAAGAAGGATCATAAGAGTTGGTTTTAATAATTAAAATCTAACACACCCAGCTCCGCCCTAGAGTGGAAAAAGTCATTGGATAATTTCCCACCCAAAAAAACAATGTTATCATTATCGTCATAAACTTTTCTATCAGTTCAGTTAATAAAAACTTGTTCTTGTAGTCTTGTATCATAAACAAGTTTTTGAAAAATCTCGCATTATAAGAATCTGGCGTTTATAGAATCTGGCATTTTAAGAATCTGGCGTTGTTAGAATCTGACATTTGTAGAATCTAGCGTTTATAGAATCTGACATTTTTAGAATCTAGCATTCCTAGAATCTGGCAATTTAAACTCGTCTGACATTTTGTAGAGTCTAATATTTATTGACTAAACCATTTTTTTTGTACTCACTCTTTTGAGTGAGTACAAAAAAATGGTTAAATACGAGGATTTTTAGCAATGTATTTTTTTAAATACATTGCTAAAAATCCTCGTATTTAGTTTCAAAACTACAAACCAACGCATTCCATTTTCAAAAACGAAAAAAAAATAACATTCTAAAAGCAAATATAGCTACAAACGTTCGAGTTTCAAACGGAGGACGGAAGTGAGGAGTGGCGGTGTTTCCGTTGTGTGACGTCACCGGCCAGATGTGGCGGCCGCTTCCGGCCGGTCATGGCCGGGCCGCCATATTTGATGCAGTATGTGACCGTTGATATATTTAATTGTATATTTTATATCTTTTTTATCTGTTATGTAACGGGATTATATCGGAGTGATTTGTTTTGCTGCCTAAGTTGAGGGTTTGGTGAGGTCTTTGAAAATTAACATTTTTATATCCTACACTAGCCGTACGTGGCCCGCGTGAAAGTTGAAAATTACGACACAGGTACATAATCCCGGGATAGAATGACTTAACCTCTCGTATGCCGTAATTAGAGATCGAGAGAGATAGATCTACGCGAGACACAATGGCTTTTTAATTGTGTCTCAATTAAAAAGCCATTGTGTCTCGCGTAGATCTGCGTTCCGGCATACAACGGGTTAACCTACCCGTATTCAAAGTTTCATCGAAACCCGTTCAGCCGTCCGAGCCTAAAGAAGTAACAAACTTACACAACACACACAAACTTTTGTTTTTATAATATTAGTGTGTAGAAACTTAAACAATCTGTTCAACCTTTTTCTACTACACTGGGATCGGCCTTCAGTCTTAAGGCAGCCATTCACGTTAGGGTGTACCTGACAAGTTTGCCTGCATAGTTATACCTGTCAGGTAAGCTTATATGGAAACCTGTACAGTTGTGCAACATACATACAACATACCTGTAAAACTCAACTGTATAAAAACCTGCAAGATATACCCTAGCGTTTAAGTACATACGCTAGGTACCTTTACGGATGCTGCTGAACTGGTAGACACCAGTTTTTTACTAAGCAAAAGCACACCTATCTGATTTTCATAGCCCAGTAACTGGGTAACACGGTAGACCTAAACAAGACGTGTTTCTATGGTTTTCGGAATTCCAATTCCTATACCTAAAGACGCAATGACCAAAACTACCCTTAACTTACTTTTTATTTATATCAGACCTATATATCCCAAGCGACTGTTAAAACTACTGTTTATTTTTTTATGTACACACATGAAAACAATAAAAAACAAAACATTATAAATATGATTACAAAGGCACTGCTTGTTTCTAAAGATCTTTCTTCCAGCAGACCAGTGACAGGAGAGATGTACTGCACTGTATTGTTGTATAAAAAACTAGCTTTTGCCCACGCGGCTTCGCTTCCGCTCTTTCCTACTCCATTCTACTATACCCTACTCTACCTTACTCTACCCTACTCTACCCTACTCTACCCTACTCTACACTACTCTACCCTACTCTACCCTACTCTACCCTACTATACCCTACTCTACCCTACTCTACCCTACTTCATTTGTTACAAAAAATGTGATAAATGAAGAACCGCTCGACCGATTTTGTGCAAACTTCAAATAAACCATCTACTAAATAGTCCGAACGAAGCCTAAACATTTGGTTTGGATAGGTGAGCCCGTTCTTGAGTTATAAAATTACAACGAAAAGTGGCATTGATTTTTATAAACCTATATAGATAAACTAGATATACACTCAACAGAGTATTGCTTAAGCCTATGATGATTAATAAGCCTCCCTAAGTATCGCCACAATGACCGGTCCTTTGCGTTGCTACCGACCGGTGCTTCCCGCGACACTCAAAAGGACATCGGTCCATCTTGTGGAAGGACTTTCAACACTGCGCCTTCCGATACGCAGTCGCTACAGCTGAAACTTTTGGCTCTATCGACCATCTGCTTTGCGAACAATGTGCCCGAGCCACTACCACTCAATCCTAAGTAAAAAATCCTAGGTAATTTTATGGGATAAATCGGTAACCTTACCACTGATATCTTTTATCCACACTCACATAATTTTACCGAACAGCAAAACAACAACAGCAGTTTCCTCATTAATTTCCATGAAAATGTAAAACCTCGTTCCCCCAAAAATGAACTTTAAATATTATAATTACCAAACATTCGCGAGCACGAATAACTTTCCTAGTAAAATTAATGCGACTATAAACTTTATTGTCAACACCATAATCATTTCTGACTTGTAAATGAGTCCATTTATCTGATTAATCTGGCCGTTATGATCTCGATTTGTTTATGTAAATGTTAATCGAAATATTCTGCATTCATTTACAAAGACTTTTATCTTTGAACAGATGGGTTTAGATTATCGGTTCGAGATTGCAGAAGGTTAAATCGGCGAATAAAGAAAGAAAGAAAGAAAAGGTTTATTTGGCACAAGTACACACAATGAGATAGGTAACAATTATAGAAACTTAACTACTTAGAGAGCAGTGGTGGCCAAGTGGTAACAGCCCCGACTTACGAGTTGTAGGTCGCAGGTTCGAACCCAGCCAGGCGCATTACTTTGTGTAATTTATTTCATCACCACTGCTCTCAAAACGGTGAAGGAAAACATCGTGAGGAAACCGGCATTTCCTAGAACCAAAAATTCGAAGACATGTGACATTCACCAACACGCACTGGGCCCGCGTGGCGATTCCCTCTCCTGGAGAGGACGCTTGAGTCCCAACATTGGGAACATTAAAAAGGCTGATGATAATAGTGATGATGATGATAACTACTTAATCTTATAATACATCAGCATTGTGTGTCTCATAAGAAGAAAAAGAATAGAGAAGAAAGTTTGAAGAGTAGACGTTCTACGCTTTGGAACGTGCAACTTAGCTGCACTTGTCGTCACACTGACCGACATTTTGACAATTCAAAAGTGCATGTTTGGTTAATTCGAAAATAAACGTGGAAATAACAAATTGGAAATTTGATTGAAAATGGGATTGTTTGGAAATAAACGTTTCTGATTTTTGATTTCTGAAGAATAAGAATCTTTTACAGTGATTTCTTAATTATCTAGCAGCATTAGTTCATTATCTCCCTAATTTTTTCGTAACTAGCTTTTTTTTAGTCGTGAAATCATTCAATGACTCCTCTAGCTTTTGGGCAGAGCGTGAGGGCATGCCAGACTTTTACTGACTAAAACCCACACTTGTTCCTTCTTTGCCTTCCAACTAGCTTAGGGTCTGCTGCCAGTCAAATCGAATGCTGCTGAATATGTGTTTTAAATAGAACGACTGCCCCCCGGTATCACCTGCATCTTCAGTTACTGCTCCGCTACCGTGGGTTGTAGCGTGATGTTGTAGTTATAGCTTATAAGTTATAACCTTCCTCGATAAATGAGCAATTCGACACTATTTTTTATTTAGTTCGACTCAGTAGTTCCTCAGATTACCAAGTTCAATAAATCTCTTCAGCTTTATAATATTAAGCATGGATAAAGATCTATATTATAATTTGATCAGCCTTTCAGATACCCGATTTTTTGGATAAGGATACTACCCATTATTATACTGAGTCCTATGCATCAAAAGTATAATAAGTTTGCAAAACGTTAAAAAAAAAAATTAAACAAGGACCGGACATTCTGTTAAAAGTAATATCTTCTCTTTTTTGGCAGATGCACTGAAATACTAACATATTTTTCTACACCAAAAGAAAAGTTAAAATCAACATGCCAGAGTGGAACCAATTTAATGCCGGAAAGTAGATGATAAGCAGGTAAATAAGGCTTAAAAACACGATTTTCCAGTCAATCCACGTCATAGCCAACTTTATCAGTCCACCTTGGAAGTCCGTCACTGATCCAGGATCAGATAAAACCCAGTTATAAATAGGAAGGAAGCGATAATCTCGAAAATTTAAATAATCCTCGAGTTTGCAGAGTTCGAGAACATCACGGAATGTGTAATTTTTTTAAAGGGAGTATCCCTTTTGAATTTTGATTGGGGGTTACAATATTCTTTTCCTTATCCTGATAAATTGAAGGTTTTTTAAAAATCTGTTTAAGGTGAAGTGCTCCAGGATCACCCGCGAAATTTTTGATACGTTTTTTTTTTTAAATTTCCAGTTCAAAAATATATGCGGCAATGATGATGTATGTACTTACACAAATATACTGATTAATACCATTAACTTAATTCCCTGCTTAGGCTACAAACACTACGCGCCGTCGTCGACACAAATCTGGTCCTTACTGGACGGGTAGACGACGAGCTACCTATTTCTCGTCTTCCACAAGTCAGTCAAACAGATAACAATCCTGATATTTAAAAGCATTTAGTTCGATTACGATCTTTCTTAGGACCTACCCGGAAAACGATCCGCACAATACTAAACAAACATAATACCAAATATTTGCCAAAACCCTACGTCTTTCCCTTGAAAATGAGGGCACAAGTCATTAAAGAGATCCTTTAATAATTCTCAGAACCTTAGTTACTCCTTACTCGGCTTAGCCCGGCGTAACGTGGATTATTCCCAAGTACTGGACATTATAACGCAGAACGGGAATACTAAGGCAGGCTAGATAATAAAAAGACAACATTGGAAATGTGTTTTTAAATAAATTATTAAGTGTTAGGCTGGAGGTACAGTGAGCTGCTTATTATTTTAAGCCGTTAAGGTACATTATTTATTGGGACGCTTTTTTTTTTTGGGGAAAATCATCCAATGACAACCCCCGCTCTTGGGCAGTGCGGGAGATAGTGTCAGACTCTTACTGACTAAAAAACCCACCCCGTTCCTTCAAGCCTTCATACCGGGCTGCTGGATTTTTGAAGGTATACGGAACAGAGAGTAAAGCCCCGCAAACCTCCCTTGGAAAGGCAGAATCCTCCGACCAGACGGGTGTTATAGTCTGGTGGGCGACTGCCCGATAGATGATTTCGGGCCGTCATATATATTAGAACCTTGCGGAGAACTTCGATTGCGCGATGCAGGATTAGTTCTTATGTGGCGCCATAGATGTCGCTACATCACTCCCCTCCGATCCTTGATGCTTCATGATGCTTGCCAGGCCAGCGATAGGTTGGTTCCAGTGGGTCGGGACCAATGCCGCATAGTTCTCGGTGAGTCGGAACTGTCTGCGGTGATGCCCCAGTGAGTCGGGGTGTTGCTATTTCAGTGAATCGGGATAATGCCCCTGTGAGCCGGGGTGATAATGTCCCAGTGAGTCGGGATAATGCCCCAGTGCGTCAGGGTGATGATGTCCCAGTGAGTCGAGATGACGCTGCTGGCTCCAGTGAGTCGGAGCGGTGCTGTGCGACGTAGGGCTTGATTGCTGGCGTCGACCAGGAGAGGTTCTTGATGGCTCTTCATGTGACTGGACGAAGGTTCGATGTACTTAGCCAAGGTCGCTGATGAGGCTGAGGTGATGACCAGCTATGACCAGATAGGCATACTGGTGGTCAGGATACTCTTTCTATTTTTTTTTCTATTTGTTTTCTGTTTTGTTTTCTTCCCTATCTATCCAAAGGCTGTCTGTTAGATAATGATATTAATTTTCTAATACCATTCTCAAAAAACACAAACTTTGTCCAGTCCACTTTTCTTGCTTTTTCCGTGAATTGTGAAGCTTGCACTCAGTACACCAACATCTCACAGCACTCCGCTTCGTTCCATCTCGATATTTTTTATTCACTGAGAAGTTCCCCGGTTACCTCAAGCTTATCTTACATACTAGTTTAGAGAAATGATAAAGAAATTATTTTGTTGTGGTATAGCTTAATTAGTTTACTACTCTAATAATAAATTAGTTTAACTTGCTCTGAAATAATCTCTTTTGGAATTTAAAGGTAATAAAGCGACCCAGATCTTTATAATGGTCATATCATATTGTACTGGGATCGGTATATATCCTCACTAACAACACAGAATAAGCAATATCAGCCTTTTAATGTTCCCGCTGTTGGGACTCAGGCCTTCTATCAAATCCACCACGCGGGCCCAGTGCGGGTTGGTGAATGTCGTCACATGTCTTCGAATTTTTGGTTCTAGGACATACCGGTTTCCTCACGTTTTCCTTCACCGATTTGAGAGCAGTGGTGATGAAATGAATTACACACAGTAATGAACCCGCGACCTACAACTCGTAAGTCGCGGTCATTACCACTCGGCCACCACTGCTCTCAAATATTTTGTTTGTATTTTTTTATGCTTAAAAATTGTTGTGACTAGTTTAACCTTTCGAATACCGTAATTATATAATAAAATATATAATATTATAATAATAATATAATGTAATAATACAAGGTGTCGTTTTGAAGCTGCAAAATATTTCAGGAGGTAATTATGTTAGTGATTCTCGACCCGAATCAATAATAAAATAAGTAGATAATTTTTTTTTTTTATAACCGCGCTTTTTTTCACACACACAAACACGGAACAATAAAGGGCGTTTTCACACACACTAACTCGCAACGATAGTTTCATAAATAATGTATCATCCAATCATCATCCCGCACGCCACACCGTAGCCACGCCCCCGCGGCCATCGATCAATCGATTTAGTTTAGTGTAATTAAAAAATTAAATAACAAGTATTACTGATTATTGACCAGGTATCGTTTTTTTACATGATTATTTATGAGTTTTATTACAACCTCCTGAAATATTGTGCAGTTTTAAAACTGCACCTTGTATAATAATATTCCACAACTGTCACACAACGCCGTCTAGTCCGAAACTAAGCAGAGCTTGTGTTATGGGTACTAGACAACTGATAAACATACTTATGTATTTCTAAATACATACATTATATAGATAAATTACACCCAGACACAGAACAAATGACTATGCTCATCACACAAACATTTGTCCTGGGTGGGATTCGATCCCACGACCTCCAGCATAGCAGCCAGGGCCACTAACCACTAGTCCAACGGGCCAGTTGAATTAGAGACACAAGAGAAAGACAATGAGAGAGCGAACGCCGGCGTCCGCTTGGAGTTTAATTAATTTAAGCAGTCTTCACTTTTTCTTTTTTATTATTTTTTCTTTTCATTAAAAGGCTCGCGTTTTACCAATATCTCACGTAAACAAGTTTGACTAGTAGTTAACCTATACACTCAGGACTTAAAGACCAACAGGTAGCAGCTATTAGGAAGGACGTCCTTCGGCAGGGAACTCCACTCCTTAGCTGAATGAATGTAGGATCGTATGTAGTAGATACGTTTTTCGTTCTGTACAGTTTAACTTTACATGTCCTGAAATCTATTTATATATAAGGAGAAATTGACTGATATATCAACACTCGAATCAACGCCAAAACTACTTTTTTTCGGTGGGTAAAATATCATCCAAATTACATCCCCCACCCTTGGGCGGAGCGGGAGATAGTGTCAGACTCGTACTGCCTAAAAAAACCCACCCTGTTCTTTCTTGCCTTTCATACCGGGCCCGAGCCTCCCTATCGATGAAAGACCCTAGCCCCAGTAGGCTTCCACCCAGCTGGGCCCCTACGGTTGCTGACAAC
The DNA here is from genome assembly GCA_910589285.2 of Mythimna ferrago. Taxonomy (NCBI): domain Eukaryota; kingdom Metazoa; phylum Arthropoda; class Insecta; order Lepidoptera; family Noctuidae; genus Mythimna; species Mythimna ferrago. The sequence continues at coordinate 2,988,696 of OU342682.1, forward strand.
TCCTTTATGGCGCGCGGGAACAGTGCGACCCGTTGACGACTTGGGCTCGGTCTGGACAGTTACCGGACGGCCGGACAGCAAGCTACACATTGCTCGCCGTCCGCAAGCCCGCGCCTACGGTGGCAGCCAAAACTACTGGAACTAGGAGAGTGAAAGATTTCTTTTTATGACGTTGGCTAGTGCTAATAGAGGATTTTTTAAAGTTTACCTCCTAATGGGTTGAAGTGAGGGTCTAAAATTGGTTTGGGGAAACCTACTTTCTCGCTAGTATACACGGTTATTTATAAAACACTAACAAACTTGCAAGACTGTATTACTAACATCATAAACAACAATAAACTTTTTGTTCTATGACTTTTTAAAAGCATAATACGAGTATATTTAGCAAAAACAAACCTTCAAGATTTCGTTGTTCTATCTACACATTTCAACTCTGTATTTTGCTATACTTACCTACGTCTGTATGACGCGTCGAAAGCGCATTAAGCACCCCAGCCGCCCGATCCACGTTCCCCTCCGCTATTGTACTGTCGCTTGCTTCGCATAGAATTCGTAATATTTAGAATATTCTATTTAAATATTTTTATTTTTGTACGAAAATCTGATGAACTAAAATATGATAAATTTTAAAAGTCGTAGAACAAAAGTTGTTGTTTATTATGTTAATAACACAGTCTTGCCAATGTTACTAACATTACACACGAATAACCCTGTATATCCACTGGTCGCTATTGTAAGTCATTACTCTTCATTCTTCCTGACAGTATTTTGCTATATGTAATGCAAAGTCTGTGCATATACAGGGTGACTCGCAATTAGTGTACGATACTTAAACACGTGATTGTGCTCATGATAACAAACAATTTTTACTATGGGAGCAAAGCCGAAATCGTTAAAAAAATATCAGCTGTTCAGTACATTAGGCAAACATAAATGTACTGAACAGCTGATTTTTTTTCGCGATTTCAGGTTTGTTCCCATAGTAAAAGTTGTTGGTTATCATGAGCACAATCACGTGTTTAAGTATCGTACACTAATTACCAGTCACCCTATATATTTGCATAAATCTTGATATGTTTAAGATTAGGTTGATGATTAGTTGAGCTCAGCATATATCTATTGTTTATTCGTGCTAAGTATCATCTGTCTGTATTGACAATATTATACGCAATTGTTTATTTACTTGTTAATCTTTTATTGTTAATTTTTGGAATCATGCATACGTGCTTCATACATACAAGTACTTCCAAAATGTGGATTAAATCAGTTTCATACTTGTATGCTGGCATAGCGTAATAAGCATAATCAGACTTTTGACGTTACCACTGTTGGGACTTAGGCCTGCTCTCTAGGAGAGGGAATGGTCTGATCTACTACGCAGACCTAGTGCGGATTGGGGGATGTCACATGTCTTCGATTTTTTTGTTTTAGATCGTGCCGTTTTGAGAGCATTACTTTGTATAATTTATTACATCACCACTTGATGTAATAAATTATAAAAAGTAATGCGCCTAGGTTTGAACCCACACCCAGCAACTTGTAAGTCGTAGCTGTTACCACTGTGAGACTTTTGTGCATGTATGCTATCATAGAGAATCAATAGTGTAACAAAATGATAAAACATTGGTCCCATGCTCGGTATAACATGGCCTGTATCGAAACAAGTTGTGGTGGCAATTCCCTATGTAGGAATTCCATTCACGCTTTATAGTGTAGGAGCTAGGATCGGAAATAATCCTGCTAAGGCTGCGAGACTCCAAAAGAGTCTCCGCATGCCTTAAAACGCAAAAACAACTAAAAGAACAAGGGTGTGTTTTTTTAGGTGGGAAATCAACTAATGACATCTCCCGTCCTTGGGCGGAGTGGGAGGGCGTGTCAGACTTTTACTGACTTAAACCCACTCCTAATTCCATCGTTGCCTTGCATTCCAGGGTCGGGTTTTCCTTTCAGAAGCGAAGTTTCCACCTTGCTGGGCTCTTACGGTTTGATGTCGCGTCTCTTTAAGGCGCACGTGCAACACTACGCGCCGCCGACGACTTGGACTCGGTTCAGACGGTTACCGGATGGTTGGACAGCGAGCTACCCATTGCTTGCCCTCCACAAGCCCGCGCCTGCGGTGGCCGGAAACCGGGATCGGGATGCCGGTGCCTGGGGCGTGAGGGCGTTCCCTCACGGTTGGTTTTCCATCATTAATCTTTTCTTAAATGACTTTTTCTGTGAATAAGTTGAGAAGCTTGAGGCCTGTTAATTCATAGCACTGCAGTTTTCGACCTGCAAGTACTGGACAGGTACACCAAAACTAAAGATTATCTAAATTAGCAAACATACAATGATAAAAGACCATTTCAAGTTTATTTTCTGACATATTTACATTTTGAAAAAATACACTTAACTATCATTAAACTATTAAAAGTAGATAATCTAAAGTATAACCTCAAAATACTACTTCGTCACATTGTCGACTGGTACTGTACCAAAATCATTTTCCGTCATCTTTATCCTGTCCCTAGAATAGTATAGAAACCAATTGATATTTTTTTTTATTGATTGAAGAATTTCATTTCACTCTGTCACAATTTTCAATAAAAAACGTTTTACAAAAAAAAAAAAAACGTCCGCTAAAAAAAACGCTAAAAGGATCAAAATAACATAATTAATTTAGGAAGTCGGTGTTTCTCGATATTGTTTGTTTCTTATTTGACACCGACTTCCGAAATTAATGTTATTTTATATAATACTTGCTTTTGCCCGCAGCTTCGCCCGCGTACATAAAATATGTATATAAACATAATAGCCTATGTCACTCAGGAATAAAGCAGCTTTCTATCGGTGAAAAAAATTTAGATATCGGACCAGTACTTCCAGAGATTACCTCCAAAAAAATACTTCCAATACAAACAAAGTAGATAGTGTAGATAATTATATAATTTATAATATAACAAAAATATATTTTGTATTAAATAAAATACACCGAATTGATAACCTCTTCCTTTTTTGGAAGTAGGAAAAAATGGTTTTCTTTATAAACATCACTCTCCAAAAATACCCGTACTCTTTCTAAAACAGAACAAAACACACACTGCCTCTGGGCCTACACATCGCAGTGCACATCGCTCTGGTATTAATATTGCACGAACATTCGCAGGTGGCGCAAGCGGCCAAATTGAAAATTGCTCGCATCGGCGCGGCGGCGTTCGCCACAGTCGCAATTATACACGCTCAATCTGTATCCTTGCTAATGAACGTATTAATTTTGTGTTATGATTAGATAGAAATCGTCTCTTGATGCCATAGACTTTTGGGAGACTTGCTCTGCATTTGGCAAACCAATCTTTTAATTCATTAATCCCCTAGCGAACACCGGCATTCACTCTGTCATTGTCTTTCTATTGTGTCTCTAATACGATAGGTATTAGAAGAAGTCTGAAGAATTAACGAAGTCGCGGGCACAGCTAGTATAAAATAAATAAATAACCAAAAAAGACTTAACTAGACTCTTAAGTCTGGTTAGTCGCATTTCGATAGCACTTATGCTACCGAAATGTTTCCTATTCTTTATCAATACCAAACAAAACATCAAAAGACATTCCAACACAATAGACCTTTCGTGTATTTAGATTCTATTCAAAGAATATAAGGTAAATAAATCGGTGGATGTTAAAGAAAAACATATTCGTATGAGGCACAACATCCATATAACACTGCCAGTTTTCATTTTTTTATTGTTGATAGGTGTTCAGACCTCTTCCTATATGATGAAGGGCAGGGATCTTCAATGAATAGTTTTATTTGCAACTTGGAAATATAAACGTATATTTTCTTCAAAATTACAATAAAAAGAACGTGGTACGTTGTACGAAAAAAGTAACGACGACAATATTATATTTTTTCTTCGAAGTGAAGTTAGTGACGGTGCTGCCATGCAGCGATGTTCACACTGCAGAATGGTGACGCCTTTCGCCGCTAGATGGCGTTGTAGGTGTATTGAACATGCCGGCCCCTTTGGAAGTATCAGGATGTTGTCTTCCAACACGAAGTACTGGTTGCTGTAGCTTCTTGATTATGGTGACTGTAACGGGCAAATTTTGGAGAACGATCGCCGTATGGTGCCGTGCGCTGTACGGATTTCAGCTACACGGGATATTCCATCAGCTCCAGGGAATACTTGCGTTATTCGTCCCAGTCTCCATTTGAGGGGAGGAACATTGTCTTCTTTGATAAGAACTAGGCTGTTTGGTGCTATGTCCTCGCTGTCTGCCTTCCATCTTGTTCGTTGTTGGAGTTCTGAAATATATTCTTTCGACCATCTTTGCCAAAAATGTTGCCTGAGTTGCTCCACACGGTCGTAGCGTCCCAGTCTCGTAGGCTCGATCGTCGTCAGGTTCTCGCAGATAGGCGCAGTCAGCGGCCGACCGATCAGGAAATGTGCTGCAGTAAGCGGAAGGAAATCGTTCGGGTCTGAGGACAGAGGGGACAAAGGGCGGGAGTTGAGAACGGCTTCAATTTGCGTTAATACCGTTTCAAACTCCTCGCGTGTTAGTTTGGCATTGCCCAGTACCCGCCGCAAATGATGCTTGCAGGACTTGACTCCCGCTTCCCACAACCCACCAAAATGAGGACTATATGGAGGTATAAACATTAAACGAATTTGATTGTTATTCAGAAAATCTAAAATATCATTAGTATTATTAAAAATTACTGACAACTCTTTTTCAGCCCCAACGAAATTTTTTCCGTTGTCTGAAAATATTTGATATGGCTTTCCACGGCGTGCTATGAAACGTTTTAAAGCTAAAATATAATCCTGTGTACTTAAACTGCCTACCAATTCTAAGTGTATGGCTCTAGTTGTAAAACATATGAATAAACAAATATATGCTTTAATAAGCTTAGCACCTCTGCCTTTGCGGTCCAATATTGACAATGGTCCCGCATAGTCCACGCCGCAACGCATGAAAGGAAAACCAGACTCTAACCTTTCATTAGGTAAGTTACCCATCAGAGGGGTCAATGTCTTCCCCTTCATGCGTTTGCATGTGACACAATTATGTACTACCTGTCTGGCCAAATTGCGAGCTCCTAAAATCCACCATCTTTCACGCAAAGAGTATACTAAATGTTGAGGTCCAGCATGAAGTAGTCGATTGTGTTCATATTCACACAATAACCTTGAGAAACGATGTTTATCACTTAACAATACAGGATGTTTTTTGTCATAATTAAATTCAACCGCATTAGATAGTCTACCACCTATACGGATTATATTAGACTTATCTAAGAATATATTTAAACCTGATATTTTATTATATAATAACTTATTGTTATTTTTGTTGTTAGTATTTAACGGTATATTATTTTTTAATTTGTGACATTGCTCACTAAATGATTCTTGTTGAACTAAACGCGTCAACGTATCAAGCGATCGCTGCAGCTCGTCTACAGATAACGAGCCGGTTTGACGCATACACATGCCGCCGCGCGTCGCCGCTCGTGCATTATCTATAAATCGCAATAAATATGCACAAACTCTTTGCAAGCGAATAAATGACGAAAAGCGTTCAAAATCAAACAATGAAGTTAATTGAGCGGAGTGTAGATTAATAGTGTCAGATTTAGTTTCGGGTAAACCAACGGATGATGATTCTTTATTAATAGTCTTTGGCCACATGAGACTAGATTCTCGTAAAAACGTAGGGCCACACCACCAAGTATTATTATTATCGTACTTAAGCGTGTCTAGCGTAGCGCCTCGCGTTATAATGTCGGCAGGGTTCTCGGTACCCTTGACATGTCGCCAAATTGTATCACACGTTAATTCATTTATTTGTACGACACGATTTTGTACGAAAGTTTTGAGTAAATGCGGTGACATACGCAACCACCCTTGCACAATGGTTGAGTCAGTCCAAAAATAAACTTTATCGAAATTTAAACGTAAGGATTTCTTTATTTTATTATATAATTTTGCACCTATTAGAGCTCCGCATAACTCAAGCCTAGGAATACTAACTGCCTTAATCGGCGCCAATTTACTTTTAGCACATAATAAACGCACTGAAACAGGTATGGTACTATTACAATTATTATGACACGATCTAACGTACGCGCACGCTCCGTATGCATTTTGAGACGCGTCCGTAAATATATGAAGTTCTTTATAATTTTCACTAATTATGTAACGAGGTATCTTAATATCGCGTAAGTGTTTTAAATCAGCAAGAAACTTGTGCCATGTGGTTGCAATGTTTTCGGGAACTTCGTCATCCCAATCTAATTTATTTAACCATAGTTTTTGTAATAATGATTTAGCTATAATTATTGCGGGTGCTAACAAACCTAAAGGATCATAAACTTGTGCGATGGTTGATAACATTATACGTTTCGTAATAACAGAGTCACTTTGTGTAAATTTAGTTGTAAAATAAAACTCATCAGTTTCCGTGTACCAACCTAACCCTAACGTTTTAGATAAGTGATTTTCACCGATGTTTAGGTCTTTAAAATCCTCAGAAGACACGTCATGATTAAACGTCCACTTATGTAACGGAAAACAACCACCTTTTAATACCGCGGAGATTTTATTACATAACTGCATTAACGAATCAAGGTCATCGCCCCCTGTGATAAGATCGTCGACGTAAAAGTCCTCGTTAATCGTTCTAGCAACTAAATCATCATTACATTCTAATGCCAATTGTTTTATGCATCGCATGCTAAGAAAAGGAGCCGACGCAGTGCCATAAGTTACCGTGTTTAAAATAAACAATTGTAAAGGTAAGTCGCGACTTACGCGCCATAATATTAACTGTAAGTTACGTTGATCCGATTGAATTAGAATCTGTCGGTACATTTTTTGTATGTCCGCGCAAGCTACGTATTTATATTGCCTGAATCTTAGTAAAATGGAAAATATATCATTTTGTAATGGCGGCCCTGTATGTTGTATATTATTTAACGATTTGCTGTTCGATGTACTCGCGCTCGCGTCGAACACAACGCGTAATTTTGTAGTGACACTATCTTCTCGGTAAACACCATGATGAGGTAGAATGTAATGCGGTTTACTTAATATATCAGGAATATCTTTTGATGCAACTAAGGTCATGTGACCTAGTGCCTCATATTCGTGAATAAATTCACTATAAAGTTTTTTATAGTTAGGTGAACGATCTAACTTTCTTTCGAGAGATAAAAAACGACTCTTAGCCATGTTGTATGAATCACCCAACGACTCAGGTGACTCCTTTAATGGAACGCGAACAGAGAACCTACCGTGTTCATCACGTTTTGTAGTTTCAGTGAATATTTTTTCACAATAACGATCATCTTTTGACATGGCAATAGGTAAGTCAGACAATTCTTCTAACTCCCAGAATTTTTGCAATTGAGTATCAATTTGAACGAAATTACATTGAACTCTTTCCGGTTTAAACGAATGATTATTATAAAGACAGCCAGAGATAATCCATCCTAATTTAGAATCGTACAGATATGGACCACTACTAAGCTTTATTTTATCATTATTTAATAGATCCCAAAATATGTCCGCTCCTAAGAGTACATCGATGTCCGACGGAGCGCTAAACGTAGGGTCCGCGAGCGAAACATGTTTAGGTATTTCTATAAATTGACATTGAACGTCTAATGAAGGTAGTTTTGATGTAATACAAGGAAGAACCCAACATTGGATATTTGTATTAAAGTCATTGACCTTAGAACGAATGTTTACATTGCAGGTGTGAGAACTTTTTGAAACGCTTTGTCCTAACCCCGAAATATGAATTGTGGACTGTATAGTAGTTAGTTGTAAACGATTACACAATGATTCTGTGATAAAACAATTCTGACTTCCGTTGTCAAGAAGTGCTTTAACTGTGTGATAATTATTCCTGGAATCAGGAACATCTATGAGTGCCGTCGATAATAGAACCGGCTGTACCGCGGCACTGCACGTGAGTACATTGCGTTCGGAATGTACTTGCGTATCAGCTGATTTGCTTACGCTCGGCAACGGATGAAAAATAGAAGTAGATACGGCCATACCTATTCTTTCGCTAGAAATATTATTATTGTGAAGTAACGTATTATGGTTATTTTTACAAATTTTACATGGCCCGTAAGAACATTCGCTTGGCACATGATTATCAGTCCGAATACAATTTTGACAAAGTTTTTTATTTTGCACAATTACAAATCTATCTTGGACGGATAAATTTAAGAATTTTGGACATGAATACAAATAATGATCACCACCGCAGTCAACACAAACACGTTTTTGTTTACTATTATCTGCATTATTTTTATTTTGACTTGAATTACCAACGTATGAATGTGTGACCGATTGCGAGTTTATGTTTGACTTAGTAGCGCATCTTTTGTTTTGATTGGAATTCGATTTAATGAAGTCATTTTTATTGTGCTTAGACGAAAAAACACCCTTACTATTATTGGACTTTATCATTTCCAACATATCCGCACGGTTTCTTAGAAATTCTAATAAATCATCCAATTTAATATTATTTAAATTATTTTTAGACACAAGGGAACCCTTATGTGTTTCCCACTCGCGTTCCGTGGACGGATCGAGTTTAGAAACAATAAGGTAAACGATTAACGTGTCCCAAGCATCGGTTGGCTCGTTTAATGTTTTAAGTGCTCGCAAATTACGTAATGTTGAATCTATAAGTTTCCTGATTTGATCATACGATTCGCTTTGAAGTGATTGAACAGCAAATAACGCTTTTACGTGATTTTGTACTAATAAACGATTGTTGTGAAACCTATTTTCTAGTAAATCCCATGCGTGTAAGTAGTTCGGGGCAGTGAATTCCAACGCACTAATAACATGAGAGGCGGAACCACTAAGAGACGATTTTAAATAATGGAACTTCTGTATGTCGTTAAGATCTTCACGACTGTGTATCATAGTGAGATACGAGTTCCTATACTCTAACCATTGGTCATATGAACCATCAAAGGCAGGTAACTTTATCACTGGCAACTTAATAGACACAGGATTAAAAACTTGATGAGAAATAGACTGGGTTTGTTCACTATTGTTAGCATTATTCACTAAGCACTTCGCGTCAGCCATGATGGAAAAGTACTGATGTTCAAATAATTCGCGGTATTCTAATTGAGTGGATAAATCGGAATCATCAACTAATTGTTCAATTTCACCTTGAATTTCATTAAAACTTTGAAAAATAGTACATGTTGACTGTATTCGCAAATCTAATTCCGTTTTGTTATTTGAATTTAATGTTAATTTATCTAATTTTGCAACAAATTTCTCAAATAATGTAAGTCTGCCTTTCAGCGTGCCTCGCTGCTTTTTCAAATCAGCGAGACGCTTACTCGGCACGGTGCTAATATCTAAACGGGGAGATTTAGACCTTTCTCTTACTTTACCGGGATCCTGAAGCGAGGCTAATTGGAAACACTCATCGTCACTCATTTTGGAAGGCTGTAGAAAGCACGAGTACTTACAGTTTCCCGCTCAGCACCACCCCGGCGCAGCACCGCACAACACAACGAACAACTAAAACGTAAAAATAACGATATTAACGCAAATTGTTGGACATGGAGTAGTAGGATAGGTTTGGTGACCTGACCGGCCGTATGCTACTTGCGACAATCCTGGACAATCCCCTTCTCCAATGCTTTTTCAGGCAACGCTCCACGTGGCCGCGTGGTTCTTCGTAATTTCGTATATCCGACTCGTCAAGGACCAAATGTTCAGACCTCTTCCTATATGATGAAGGGCAGGGATCTTCAATGAATAGTTTTATTTGCAACTTGGAAATATAAACGTATATTTTCTTCAAAATTACAATAAAAAGAACGTGGTACGTTGTACGAAAAAAGTAACGACGACAATATTATATTTTTTCTTCGAAGTGAAGTTAGTGACGGTGCTGCCATGCAGCGATGTTCACACTGCAGAATGGTGACGCCTTTCGCCGCTAGATGGCGTTGTAGGTGTATTGAACAATAGGCTTGCGTTTGACTACCATCTCACCTGATGGTAAGCGACGATGTGGTCGACGATGGAGCACGCTTGCCTAGAAGTAACCTATTCATAAATGATCTTTATTTTGCAAATAGGCTTTACAAAAAAAAAAACACTTTTAGATGTCACTTTTGTTTTTAGTCAGTTTAAACTAGATGAGGCCGGTGTTTCCTAGCTGAGAAGAAACCACCTGAGAAGAAACACCGTAACAAACTCAAGGGTCAAAGTCTTTTTTTAAAGTCCATACAACATGTAATGGTCAAATCATATGAGAACCATGAAAATTAGTGTCTCAGATGGTCTTTTGAGGAAAGAACCACACAGATTTGAGTGGACCTGCCCAATCAAATCTGTCAAGCTTTTGTCAGTATTCACTCTTGACTTAAAGACCGTACCGTATTTTCTTCGTACTCAACGTCACATTTCCAGCCGTTATGAAGGATCCTTCTCTGATACTGCAGTACGTCTCTGGAACTCTCTCCCACACTCCCTATGCGATAACCCTTCTCTGATTATAGCGACCAGATATGTTAGACAACCAGTGTGGCCTTACCACCGTACGACGGCAAAAGACATACTTTAACGTTTTCTATGATAACCAGAGGTCGGAATTAAGTGGAGTTATTCTTGTACTTGCATCGAAATGTTGATAGTTACATGGATCTTTCCGGGATTTCTAATGAAAAATTCCACATGGCCTACAAAATTACAAATAAATAAATGAAATCCTCAGTAATAGATAAGATATTTTTTTTTATAGGCTTGCGTTAAAGCACTTAGTATTTTTCATTGAAAAAGATCTCTCTGCGTGAACAGAGGTGTGGTTAACAAAAAAACTTTTTATAAAAAAAATAAAACCGACTTCACTAAAAAAACACTAAAATGATCAAAATAATTTTAATTTCTGAAGTCGGTGTTTTTCGTTATTGTTTGTTCCTTATTTAACACCGACTTCCGAAATTAAAATTACTTTGATCATTTTAGTGTTTTTTTAGTGAAGTCGGTTTTATTTTTTTTATAAAAAGTTTTTTATTTCATACTTTTTAGTTGCAACACACTTACAGCCAGAGTACTTTTTTCTCATGTCAATTCCAATTAACTCAAACCCTGTTAGAATACATCATTTTCATATGAAGTTCCCGTGTCTACCTTCCACCTTCCGGCTCCATCATCAGATCACTTCGATAGTACCTTATAGCCAAAGTGCATCTCATGACATTTCTAATAAGCCCAAACACGGGTAGGATACATTGATTAATTACGGAGTTCCGGTGCCTATCTTCCAGCTCCATCACTATCATCAGGTTACTTCGATGATACCATTTTCAACATAACTATTCAGAACTATTCATTTATTTGTATTGTCATAGTCGCTTAACTATGTTCATTGTGATATTTGTTTGAGTATGAAGTTCCGTTGGCAGTTTCTGGTCTTCTTAACCAGTTCCACCTCATCAAATGTCACTTTTTGACTGTAAATGCTTAATTCCTTGATGAAAATATAAAAATGACTATGCAGTTGCCTATAATATTTGAGGAGTTCCCTCGATTTAGCCAAGATTCCATCATCAGATCCCGACTTGGTGACTATGGGACCATTTAGAAAGTATACCCTTTCCAACAAAAAAAGAATTTTTCAAATCGGTTGGCAAGCGACGAAGTTATGCCCGAACATACATAAAAAAAAAAAAAAAAAAAAAATACAAACATCCGAATTGAGAACCTCCTCCTTTTTTAGAAGTCGGTTAAAAATACACTTCCTCTTCCACGTCATTAATGCAGGAAGATTTTTTTTCTGCGATATTTTTGTATGTATCATAAAAAAAATCTGCTCTTTACAATTAATGTCGGGATTTAAGGCACTTTATTCTTTCGCTATATGAAATCAAAGTAGTACATAAATAACTCTACCTAATTACCCATTGTGCACTTATTCTTTTAAATGTTTGTCCTATATTTTGTTTATGTGGTGTACAATAAAGATTATAATAAATAATAAATAATTTCAACCTCTGATAATACCTAACTTCTCTCATTACTAATACGTTCTCTCGTTTATATCAGTATTACTTCTTCTCACTAATTTGTACGGGTACAAAACATCATTTACGAGAAATGACGGTAGTCCATATTAGAATACTCTTCCATATTGGTTACTTTACCTAACTATTGTTTTAGTCTGTCTAAAAAGTCAACCGACTTGGGAATTTTGTATAATATTTAATCATTTAAAATATACTTATAGTTTTCGATACTTTTTATAAGGTTCTTCTACTAATAAACAATGATCAAGATCTCTTAATCAATCTTGATTATTGAACCAGTGTTGACTACATTAGATTTTATTTTGCTCTAATAATTACCCAAGTCGTTTGACTTTTTAGACAGACTCTAGAGTGCCTCATGTTGTGCCAAAAAAATAATCTTTTTCAATACCTACACTTAGTCAAAACCCCGCTCTTATCCCACCGCTATTAGGCACGCAATAGGCTGTTTTCCGCACTAGTGCAAGAAAGTGCACGTGCTCTCCCCACCCAAAATTCTATTACATTTATTATCAAGCTGGGCGCCCGTCGACCTCAACGAATCGCTGGTCAACCCTATTTATTCATTTCTTCGTAAGTGTATTGAAAAAAGTCGTTTGGTACACGTGTACTATTTCTTTCTTTCTCTGTAGTCGGACAAAGTAGTTTGTACCTCGATGCTAATCCCATATTGTTGCATACAAACTTGCATAGAGCAAAATTTAACGTCTATATGGATAAGAGCCGGATTAAAATAGTCTGTGTAGCCTTTATTCTACACCAAAGACTGGTTTGATTCCAAAAAGGGGTCTAAAAAATCGCTCCTATTTCAGCAACAAGGTTTTTTTTTGCGGCGAGTGGTAGTGTGTAGTTCAATCTACATTTTATATTTCTCTGTATAAAACGAGACATTGGATAATAATAATATGCACTATCAAAATGCCACAATATTCATGCAAATATGTGGCAAAAAACGTTAAAATAAAATAGTAAGCAATTAAAATAGTGTTCATGTTTGAATTTACGTTTATTTTCACTATTGATAATTATTATTTTAATTTTATTATGATATTAAATTACAAGTAGTTCCCCCACTCCGCTGCATCCGGTTAACGCTTACTGGTCCAATGTCTAGCAATATAACTGATGCAATCATATTATTTGTGATTTACAAATCACGGATAATATTAGCAGCCTTGCTCCACATATGCAGAGAATAGACCGCCTCCCTTATGACACATGATTCCCTGGTACGTTCAAGTCTCAATCAGGTCTTTTGAATATTATCGAACAGGATTATTTCAGTCATTTTCTTGTATTTTTTTTTTTACAGTTACAAATAAAAAAATAAAACTATATTTATAAATATATATTTTTATTTTTCACCTTCTATTTAAGTTATCACCTACTTAGATTTTCCTAAAGCGATAGGTACTAGGAACAACCCTACTCCTTCCAGTCAAAACTTTTATTCATAACACTGTGATTGTCTTTCTTTCTCTTCTGAATATTTTCTTCAGCTATTGTAGCTTTCTTTTTCGCCCCAATAGCCTCGGCTTCTTTTACTGTGTCAGGTAATGCATCGTTTGAAATATCGGGAACTAGGAACGTCACCAGTCCTGCTACGAGTGAAGAAATCCCGAATACAAATGACGGAAATCCTTCCCAGTACTTCGTCTGAAATCAAAACAAAATATTGTGTAAATCAGAACATTAGGAAACCGATTTTTATGGATCGATCAATGACATGTAACTCGATGCTTCACATTTGTTCTCACTACCCTAAACGTCGTCATAGATTGTAGATGAGCGTTCGAATAGAAGTAGTAACAAAACTGCCCAGAAGGACTCTGGCGAGGCTTATCTACTTCTTTTATTTTCTTAATAGAAGACTATTTAGTAGTCTTGTAATTTCCTACGAGCATAATTTAAAGCTCACAAATATACTGTCCATACCAGGGCCAATACTTCCTACCATCAGACTAATCTTTCCTCAAATGAAACCTCTGTTGAAGAGTATAGCACGTACAGAGAAACAAAACTATGGCTTAATTTAAGAACTTACAATTAAAATTATCTGTGACTCAACAATATGCCATTCTTCTGAGCAAAGAGCACAGTGTAAACATGAAGTTGTTAATGGACGTAGGGAACAGTTCTGATGGATCCATGTATGAGATCATGAAGTATAGAGAGTCTCTATTAGTTTTATGCGTGGTAAAATGAGAACGCAACCAAAAACCAACCTAACTACTAGCTAATAAAAGCACTGCTATAGACTGTCACTGCAAATGACAAAGATATAGCCCATTAAAGTTACGTATGACGTCACGCCGTGCTGTATTTTTTCGCACGGAGTGATGTCACACGTAACTTTAATGGGCCATATCTTTGTTAGTTTTTGTTTAATTAAAAAAAGAAAAAATACGTGTCCAATATTTTTTTATAATCTAAAATACGGACTAAATAAAATGTAATTATTTTGACCCTGGACACTACCCTTTTATTATCAACAAGCTGTTGCTGACTGTGATGTGACAAAATTTAGAAACAATGCCGCCATCGATTTGCCACATGCTTTATCATAATGAGAAATAACAAAAAAAATAGATATTTGACGAATGGATCAAGAAACATGAAATATGTTTGGTTTAAATCTTTTTGTGTTATTTCTCTTAACGATAAAACGAGTGCTGATAGCTCATCTGTAAAGTTCCTATGCAAACTGATGAGCCTATCTCGACCACGATTTCCCAGGATAGTGTTCTATTATTTAGCATTCTAAAGGTATTTACCAGTAGCGGAGTCTGCGGCGCCACAATAGAGCCCACTCTTCCAAGCGACGAGCACAGCGCGTGCATGGAGTTCCTCGTGTACGTAGGGAACAGCTCCGACGTGTACATGTATGTGATCGTGAAGTACAGCGTTGCCATCAGCTTGCTAATCATAAACATTAGTATTGAGAGCCAGGCCATATCTGGAAGATATAAGAATTTTAAAGAAACTGAAATATAGTTTTTACACCGGGACGTTGTCATCAGGGACCCAAGTCTGTTATTTTTATAACAGACTTAGGTCAATGATTTGTTATTCCATCACGATCCCATTGTTATTTTGTTAAAAGTTCGTAGTCTGCTAAATTCATAATTGTCGATCATTGGTCAGTCATTGATCTCGTAATAGAATTATGGGAGACTGACAACATAGAGCCGTCTCGTAACAAATTAAAAGCATTGACTTCATTTGTCATTATGTCGAGATTACCATTCTATGTCATTTCTTTCAACGGAATGTCTGTGGTTGACCATGAGGAAGTCATAATGATGCCATTATAAAAGTAGATTACCAAACTTGTCAAAATCAACAATTATGATGTGACACTATTGTAATAGCAGACTTGAGGCCCAGGAATGGCGATTACGTTGAAATATATCCTGTTCGTATCGCCATCTCATATGTGACCAGCTGCAACCCCGTCTTACTGTTCTATTTGGTCCACAGTTTATCTAGCTTGCAATAGACATATCCTACCGTTTTTTGTTTAAGTTTGCCCAACTATGAGTTTATTCAGCTCCATCAGCTTGGTGTTCTAACACCACAAACAAAAACTAAACAAAAATCGAAATACTATACTGCGCACATACCATCACATATGCACGTATGGTTCGTTAATGACTATAGAAATTAGTAACTATTAAATCAAAAGCATTGGTCAGGTCAGGTGGTTGGTAATGAGAACCGCACAGAAAAAAGGTATCTGGAAAACATTAGGTAAGGCCTTCGACTATAATGAACAGACGCGGTTAGATGAAAAAGGCTCTTAATTATCATTGCGGTCCTATTGTTTTATTATCAAGGTGTTTCCTATAAAGATGCTAGCCGCTGTGATATGAATTAACTGTTCAAATTCAGTCTGGTCATCAAATAGACTTATGATTTCAGTATTTCATCAGTTCAGTGGAAATTAGTTACTAAAGGATGACTTTGGTATGGTGGTATTATTTTTACT
Organism: Mythimna ferrago; assembly: GCA_910589285.2. Lineage (NCBI taxonomy): Eukaryota > Metazoa > Arthropoda > Insecta > Lepidoptera > Noctuidae > Mythimna > Mythimna ferrago. Next base: position 3,004,741 of record OU342682.1, read on the forward strand.
AACTAGCAAGTAGGAAACAGATTCCTGCAAAAAATTCCAATCTTGACTGTACGCTCATTGACTGTGTTCTCAAAACCGATACTGTAGATACCGATACCGTAGATACCGTATGGGTGGGATGTCCAACTGTATCCTACAGTTGCCCTGGGTTCCAAGGCCACATGACTTTTTTGAAAATTCCCACAGACCTATTGGATGTAGGTACCGTACCTTATAGTTAGTATGTAACTGGTATGTAGCAGTGGTAATGTAAAATAAATAACCCTGAAGATTTTTACAACAGTAATATTCGGCATAGAAAATTACAAAGCAATCGATTTCGTATTGTTCGTTATGCTAACCGAGAAAACCAGGTTATCAGTCTCAAAATTACTTCGTTATACATTAGCTAGTGATAATGTTTGTAACGAAGTAATTTTGAGTTTTGACTTTTTTGTGTTTGACTGACTACAATAGCAGCCAGTTGTTATTATTGTAGTCTGTCAAACCGAAGTAAAGGCATTACAAGTCTGTCTAATAAGTCAACCGACTTGGGAATTTTGTATAATATTTAATCATTTAAAAAATACTTATATTGGATACTTTTTATAAGGTTCTTCTATTAGTAAACAATGATCCCTATCTCTTAATCAACCTTGATTATTGAACCCGTGTTGACTACATCAGATTTCATTAAATCCCAATAATTACCCAAGTCGTTTAACTTATTAGACAGACTCTATCAATAGGCGTTCAAATTACTACTTTCTTTAGACCTTTCAATACCATAGAAATCCTACGTCAATGATATGGCCAAACGAAGATTGGCATATATTATCATCAAATGTTAACGTTTAAACGATCTGGTCATTTTTAGTTGGCCATATCATGAAGTAATCAATTCTAAAATCTGGCCATGACATAAATAGTTAATGGTAGATATAAATACTTACTTGTGGGCAAAAACGGCTGTCCCACACAAAACACGCCAGCCAACAGAAAGCAAGCGATCAACGGGAACTTTCTCTTATACTTCATCAGCACATACATCGCTATAAAGGCCCCTGGAAGCTCCGCAAGCATGACGAGAGCATAGTTCAAGTACTTGTTCCCTTGCAGCGACACTGAGGTTATTGTCATTCCATAGTTCACGAAGGTCGATGTAGTCCACCAGATCACGCACACTATGAACCTTTTAAACAAAGCTGTTGATGTAAACGTGCTTTTTAATACTTTCCCGAATTCCACATTCTCGTCTTCATCAACTTCACAAACTAAGTTGTCCAACATCCGTTGATCGATTTTGACTTTATTCTTTTTTGATATTTTATCTATGATAGCTACAGCTTCTTCCTTCTTTCCTTTTATTAGCAGCCATCTTGGACTCTCGTCTATGACGAAGATGTAGAGGATGAAGAGTAAGGCTGGAGCATATAGGGCTCTGAGGAAGTTCCTCCAGTCAGGGACCATCCAGGCTATATAGGCTTTTAGGACGCCTCCTACGGCGTAGCCAATGCCGCATAACATGTAGTAAGGAACTCGTTTCGTTGTGGCTACTATTTCTACATCTGTGGAAAAGAAAGAAATGATTGAGTATGAGTTTTCACTATTCAATCAAAATACAATCAATTGGGAAAGGCATACTTTGGGTTTGGCACGGCTGACGCTGTGGTTAAGCGATTGGCTGCTATTCTGCAAGATGCGGGTTCGGTTCCCACACGGAACTAATATTTGTATGACCTACAGATAGTCGTTTCGGATCTGGATCTTTTGTATTTGTGAGTTTGTATGTTTGTGAACGCATCCACGATACAGGAGTAATTCCTAAAGTTGTCCCACTTTAGTTTAAAAAAATAGTGGGTACATTTTGTTACAAATGGAGAAATTTTATCATAGCTAACGAGGCGGAATTGATCCGAGCAGCCGGTGAGGATATTATGGAGCTGAGTGCTGAGTGGTGTGCTGACTCAAGTGTTTTTTTTTTTTTTATTTCTATATATTAGAATATAAAAAAGTGAAAGAAAAAAGGTTACTACAACACATTCAATAAATAATGTCCATAATTTAAAATTTAGGTGTTAAATTATTTTCAATGTGAACACGACTGTTGAAAGTTTCTTAGGCTTTGAATATATTTCTCGTAATACTCAAATTTATACAATGTCATTGTGAATTAGTTGACAAAACTTTACAGACATGTTAAGCAACTCATCGTTGTGCAAGCAGTCACCGTTACATCACAGCTACGGCTTCGCAGGAAGCCGTAATGCGAGTGAAGGAGATGGAGGAATTATTTCAAAACTTCTGAACTTATAAAAAAGAAAGTAGTGTTATTATTATTACTAAGATTTCTACTAAATAAACAAGATTAAAGATAGAACTAAATTAGACCAACGCACACGTGTAACACTGCTGATTTGTACGTAGAACGACGTCGCGTGGCGTGGATCAAGTGTAGCTCTACAAGTCTAGTTGCTATATAAAATGTATGGAGACCGACGTGCTCAGATCGGCGCGTGTGGCACACACCGTCGCCCTCCCCGCTAACTGTCGTATCTCACAAACTGGCGTATCTGCACTAATATTACCAACGGGTTCATAACATTATTTTGAATAAGTTCTCTCTAATCGTCGTATCTGTGTCGTTTACCGTTTAAAAGATAATCACGTATTTTGTTTTGCGTAAGTGCAAAAAAAGGGGAAAAAACCCTTAATACCTTCGGTACCTTAGGGCTTTAAGGCCATCACTAACTTAAAGAATAAGCTAAGATCAATATAAAACTCTTATTATAAAGCACTTTTTAAAAAAAGCAATATAAAACACTTATTAAAGTTACGTTAACGTCTGAACGAAAAACGGTTCCCCTGAAAAAATATAAATTGTTAGTTACGACAGTTAGCAGGGAGGGTGACGACATGTGAGCGGTGTAGTTCTACCTGAAGTATACTTAGTTGACCTAGGTGAAGATAGCGAGACGACCTTGACGTCTACCGCAAGAACTAGCCCATAACTAGTCCGCCATCTTTAGGGCTCCGCCATATTGAATTTAGATGTAAAATGTAAAAAAAAAAACTGAACATGTCTGCAGAACTTCAGCTAAATCGGTCTGGGATAATTCTTTTAGAATTATTTTTCAACATTTTACCTAAAAACACATACACACATTGCAAGTTATATAAAATCTTGTAACGAACTTACTTAAAATATAAGCTGGCGAGCAAATATCTCCGAAGGCTGACTCCATAAACTCAAGCACAATGTACAGCCAGTAAGAGGTGACGAAGCTCCTGGCGATGCCTAGAACTCCACCAATCACACCAGTCGCCACAATCATTGCCTTTCTGCCTATCCTAAGGAAAAATATGTCTTTAGTATGTTGTTTGATTCAAACTCTACAATCTCTAACTTAGGTGACCTAAAAAACTACAACCTCTAGTATAGGTGACCTAAACAAACTACAATCTCTAACTTGGTGACCTAAGAAAACTAAAATCTCTAGCTTAGGTGACCTAAGAAAACTACAAACTCTAGCTAAGGTGACCTAAAAACTCTGTGTTACAGAATATGCATAGCTGTAGGATCGTTCCAGGGCTGCAAATCGTTTGAAAGTCTGCCATTCCCTCTCGCTCTATCTAAACTGAGCTAAATTATTTGATACATTTTTAATTTAATGATGTCCCTACCTAACCCAAAAAAAAAACAGTAATTGAGTAGATACTTTGAACAAAAGAAAGTATCATTTATTTATATTTTTTTATTTAATTAAATGGTAAACAAAAAAACAACTTGGTTTCATTAAAAACACTCCGAGACTACTGAATGAGATAAATAGCTACTAACATCCTTCGTATACGTATCGTATACAAAATTTTTAGTTTAAGTGAAAACTGAAATATTTAAAAAAAAAGTCACAAGTTGGACAGGGACACCACTGACACTAAGTAACACTGGCGCTAGCAAACAGCTGGGTGCAAGTGCAAAACAACCCCTCAGTCGCCAGGATGGCCCACTGACTATGTATTTTTGCTGATATAACAAGCTTATAACTTTGTAATTTTTCATGATAGAGTTATGAAATTTTGTAGATTCTTTTCATAAAAATACTAAATCCATCTTTCGGGTTTCGCTTAAAATTAAACTAATGTTGTATATTTCTTCAACAGTACTGTTGTTGCTTTACTGGTCTCAGTAATGAGGAATAATACCCCTCTGTAATACTGTACCAACTAACATATCACGGTGTTGTGACTGTTAATGGCGGCCTTGAAAATAATGTCGACAGTTTACTTATGGTAACGTGTTTAAAATCGTATTTATTTTACAAATACTACATACTTATAGAATACTTAACTGACCATAATTATATATATGTCGCAGGGAAATGACGATGTCAGGGATTTCGCGAAATCCCTAGGGATGTCGAATATTCTTGTTTATTACGTCTTGTTACTAAAAATATCTAGTGATATGACAAAACACTAATTTATCGTCAGTGATATGTCGTTTCACTAAACTAAATCTAGTAAAATGTCAGAAATGCGGATGTTGCCGAATAAAAATCGAGCCATGCATTTCTCTTGCTCGCTCTAGTACCCACACGAGCACTAGTGTGAGCGAAACAAATTCGTCGCTCCAGCTGGCGCGGCTCGTATGATTTTAGTCACTAATATGAATCAAACGAAATTTCCAGAGAAGGTGTAATCTGCTTCTTTAAGTAAAAAGTTGATCTAGGACCATTACTTCAAAAATATTTTAGGCATAGTATTGGAGATAAAAAATGGTATTTATAAAGTTACGTCTTCAGCTAGTATATTAAAGGATACAACATTTACAAATTTAGTGCCACAAACACGCTTCCACTAGTGCCTGTATGGGTACTAGAGCGAGCGAAAGAAATGTATGGCTCGATTTTTATTCCGCAATATCCGCATTCCTGCCATTTTACCAGATTTAGTTTAGTGAAACGACATATCACCGACGATAAATTAGTGTTTTGTCATATCACTAGATACTTTTAGTAAGAAGACGTAATGAACAAGAATACTCGACACCTACCGGGATTTCGTGATATCCCTAGGGATTTCGCGAAATCCCTGATATCGTCATTTCCCTGCGACATATACACACTTACCCAAAAAACACTTACTGAACTAATTAAGAACAATCTAAAATATGGCGTCGAAAAACACTTCCATATCGCTTTTGACTAGTAATGGACCCAGAAGACAGATGTCATTGTCAAGCTGTATCACAATGCTCATCCTATACATATATGTGTTTTAGATAAATAATTTAAATACTACATTATTTTTAGTATATTATATGCAAAATCTGAATATGGTTTGTTCGGAATCAGTAACTGAATCGATTCCAATCATTTTTACACCATGTTATATATTTTACCAAAAAAATTCAAAAAAGGTCATAAGTTGGACACCACCAACACTAAGTACAAAACAGGTCACTGTAGGTCATAGCGGACATTAGGAGCCAGTGCACAGCTGGGTGCGGAAGCAAAACAACCGCACAGCCGCCGGGGTAGCTCAGTGACCATGTATTTATGTCGCCAGCCGGGTACCATAACTGGCTTATAAAGTGTTTTTTCATAATACAGTTTTGAAATTTTGTACACAGATTCTTTACAAATACTAGACAGGTGTTTCAGGTTCCGTATAAACTAAAGATAAGGTTGTTTATTATGCAGGGCAAAATATATCAAATCTTTATTTCAATCTGTAATTTACATATCAAGTGATAAATATTTCAGCCGGGTCGAAGCCTACTGGGGCCAGGGTTAGTTTCGAAAGACAGCTCGATCCCCGGTATGAAGGCTAGAAGGAACGGGGTGGGTATTTTAGTCAGTAAGAGTCTGACACTATCTCCCGCTCCGCCCAAGAGCGGGGGTTGTCATTGGATGATTTTTTCCCTCCATAAAAAAAAATGATAAATATTAAAAACTGAAAACCAGTTATGGATCCTGTCTGGCACAGTAAAAAAAATTAAATGATAGGAGAGCGGCTAAAATAAACATTTAAATTTGCTTTATCTGTATTATAGTTATAGTTCATAAACTAACAAAAACAATAAGCAATAAAGCTTATTGTTTTTGTTAGTTTATGAACTTAAATATATTGTATCTATATCAGTATATTTACTATAGTTTTTTTATATAAATAAAATACCAATAATTATGTCCAAATATATTTTAACTATGTTTTTCAAGTAAACATAGTACTAAGTAATCTATATTGTATTGAATTTGTCCATGAGATATTCGTCTATTGTGTAATAGATTATGTTAATTAAGATCTGTTTTAATTTTGTTTAAAAATATAGACTTTATTTTCTTGTGTTATGTTTTCCGGCGTAACTTTTTTTTAAAATTCAAACCAGAATAGTAGTCCTATATATTTTAGGATTGGCTGGTAACCCTAGTTCCAACAGTGATCTGATCACCAATCCTTTAAACTTAATGGTTCGAACGACCATTACGTTAAAGTCGTGATAAAATATTACTATAACCATTGAGTCGTCATGTTGAAATACCATGATATTCTATAGTTTACGTACAGCTTGTATTTTTCCAGAAATACTCGTAGGTATCTAAGTTTTTTTATGAGTAGGTAACCAAAAATTGGCAATTCAGAAGACCATGAATACCCAAATTGTAACGACAAGTTAGTATACACCTACACATCTGTACCAATGACATTAAACTGTGGGGTTTAGCATGAAACTCCAATTAAATGATTATGCAAAGGGCATAAAACTACATTCTCAAGCAGATATCTAACACACCTTGGTTCATCAAAACAGAGGAAATCCATGAAATCCTGAATGTGCCAATATTCAAAGAAGTGATCAACTGCCATGTATGCAACGGTGGTCTGTAAATACTCGCTTTTAACGATAAGACCGCCTTGTTAATTTTAAGTTCCTGTTGTAATTTTATTATTGGTGTACAATAGAGAGTACATCTATCAATAACAATAACAATATTATCACACAAATACACTAGTATCAATATTTATTTTAAGTATGGGTTATATTTATATAGATTATATTTATTTGTTTAAGTATACTTAATTTACCATCATCCGTGCGTCACTGCGGGGTGCCAGCTGAAAATCAGCGTTGGGTGTTTGACGCCCAGCAATTGCTGAGTTGGTGACCCTTTCGGTTCAGGCACAGTCACTGCAACTGTATTGTATGTCTGTATTCTTTTTTTTATTATTATTTTATGTTGTTGTATATTGTGTTGCTTGCGCCGAATAAATGCTATTCTATTCTATCATAATTATATCTATCTATCTATCATGTCAGCTACGTACAACTACTAAGTCAGGTCTCCAAAAGCACACAAACCAGCTAGCAAGACAGCTTACTATCCCTGAAAGCATTCTCCGACTCAAGAAGCGACGTGACATCTTTGACCAGAAAAATCACCCATAAGTGACTTCAGCAACCGTAGGGCAGGGTCAAAGCCTACTGGGACCAAGGGTCTATTTCTGAAAGGAAAGATAAACCCCGGTATGATAGGCAACGAAGGAACGGGGTGGGTTTTTTAGTCAGTAAAAGACTGACACTATTACTCGCTAAGCTCAAGGGCGGAGGATGTCATCTGGATGAAACGAAAAAAAAAAAAAATTTGACTACACTTAAGAAAGGGCAGGCCCCGCAAGGGGCAGCGCCTTACAAACCCTCTAGCCTACATCTCATCTGTTGGTAGTCCACATGACTCATCACATGATACAACTTATAAATAAACGATAAAAAAAAAAACGAGTTTAAAAATTGAGATGTTTTTCCACGCCTAGTCACACACATAAAAAAAATATAGTAGAATCATTATTTCCCCATTCAACAATATTTTTATATCATTATTATCTTCAATGTTCATTTTGTACTTATATTTTGCATTGTTAAAACGGCCAATTAACATTTTTGCAGATGAAATACCATTGTAACAACATAGTTATGCACGTTTAAATGATAAACCATCAAGTGTGTTTAATTAAGTGTGAAGAGAGCGAATCAAAATATGATCAACGTGCTGGTATTTTTTTTTAAACTCAACAAAAGATTAGTAATTATGACTTTTGACTGGCCTGTTGGTCTAGTATTCAGTGGCCGTGTCTGTTATGCCGGAGGTCGTGGGTTCGATTCCCACCCAGGACAAATGAACGTGTATGTACATATTTAAAAATATATAAGTATGTTTATCAGTTATGTAGTACTCATAGCACAAGTTCTGCTTAATTTGGGACTAGATGGCGTTGTGTGAAAGATGTAGAAAAAAATTAACATTTTCATTTTCACTCAAAACTCACTATGTCAGTTGCCTTTTATATTCTAGGGCCGCGATAAATTTTCCGAACTCTCTCGTGGCAGGTATCGGTTCTTGCGGACTCTGTCAATTCTGCAGACATCTCTTTGACGTGCATGTGGAATACGACGCGCTATCGACCAGGGGCCTAAGTCTGCTATTTTTATAAATTCCTCATTCCATTCATTAAGTGGTTGACCATCGGAAAGTCATAATGACGCCATTATATTAGTAGATTACCAAAACTTGTCAAAATCAACAATTATGAAATCAATGATAGACCATTCTGACACTATTGTGATAACAGACTTGAGGCCCTGAGCCTGGTTTTTGTCGGTAAAGGTATCCAAAACCTGGGCCGAGAGTAGCAGTATCATAGAGGCCCCAGATTTTTGATACCCCAAACATAGTACTAAGTAATCTATATTGTATTGAATTTGTCCATGAGATATTCGTCTATTGTGTAATAGATTATGTTAATTAAGATCTGTTTTAATTTTGTTTAAAAATATAGACTTTATTTTCTTGTGTTATGTTTTCTGGCGTAACTTTTTTTTTAAATTCAAACCAGAATAGTACAGTCCTATATATTTTAGGATTGGTTGGTAACCCTAGTTCCAACAGTGATCTGATCACCAATCCTTTAAAATTAATGGTTCGAGCGACCATTACGTTAAAGTCGTGATAAAATATTACTATAACCATTGAGTCGTCATGTTGAAATACCATGATATTCTATAGTTTACCTACAGCTTGTATTTTTCCAGAAATACTCGTATCTAAGTTTTTTTATGAGTAGGTAACCAAAAATTGGCAATTCAGAAGACCATGAATACCCAAATTGTAACGACAAGTTAGTATACACCTACACATCTGTACCAATGACATTAAACTGTGGGGTTTAGCATGAAACTCCAATTAAATGATTATGCAAAGGGCATAAAACTACATTCTCAAGCAGATATCTAACACACCTTGGTTCATCAAAACAGACGAAATCCATGAAATCCTGAATGTGCCAATATTCAAAGAAGTGATCAACTGCCATGCATGCAACGGTTGTCTGTAAATACTCGCTTTTAACGATAAGACCGCCTTGTTAATTTTAAGTTCCTGTTGTAATTTTATTATTGGTGTACAATAGAGAGTACATCTATCAATAACAATAACAATATTATCACACAAATACACTAGTATCAATATTTATTTTAAGTATGGGGTATATTTATATAGATTATATTTATTTGTTTAAGTATACTTTATTTACCATCATCCGTGAGTCACTGCGGGGTGCCAGCTGAAAATCAGCGCTGGGTGTTTGACGCCCAGCAATTGCTGAGTTGGTGACCCTTTCGGTTCAGGCAGTCACTGCAACTGTATTGTATGTCTGTACTCTTTTTTTTATTATTATTTTATGTTGTTGTATATTGTGTTGCTTGCGCCGAATAAATGCTATTCTATTCTATTCTATCATAATTATATCTATCTATCTATCATGTCAACTACGTACTAACTACTATAAAGTCACGTCTCCAAAAGTACACAAACCAGCTAGTAAGACAGCTTACTATCCCTGAAAGCATTCTCCGAATCAAGAAGCGACGTGACATCTTTGACCAGAAAAATCACCCATAAGTGACTTCAGCAACCGTAGGGCCCAGCAGGGTCAAAGCCTACTGGGACCAAGGGTCTATTTCTGAAAGGAAAGATAAACCCCGGTATGATAGGCAACGAAGGAAAGGGGTGGGTTTTTTAGTCAGTAAAAGGCTGACACTATTTCTCGCTAAGCCCAAGGGCGAAGGATGTCATCTACTTCAAACGAAAAAAAAAAAATTTGACTACACTTAAGAAAGGGCAGGCCCCGCAAGGGGCAGCACCTTACAAACCCTCTAGCCTACATCTCATCTGTTTGTAGTTCACATGACTCATCACATGATACAACTTATAAAAAAAGGTAATAATATAACGAGTTTGAAAATGGAGATGTTTTTCCACGCCCGGTCACACACATAAAAAAAATATAGTAAAATCATTATTTCGCCATTCAACAATATTTTTATATCATTATTATCTTCAATGCCCATTTTGTACTTATATTATTTTGCATTGTTAAAACGGCCAATTAACATTTTTGCAGGTGAAATATCATTGTAACAACATATTTATGCACGTTTAAATGATAAACCATCAAGTGTGTTTAATTAAGTGTGAAGAGAGCGAATCAAAATACTTAATCAACGTGCTGGTATTTTTTTTTTAACTCAACAAAAGATTAGTAATTATGACTTTTGACTGGCCTGTTGGTGTAGTAGTCAGTGGCCGTGATTATAACAGTCGGAGATCATGGGTTCGATTCCCACCCAGGACAAATGTACGTGTATGTACAGTAAGGCCGCAAAAGTCCATAGGAGCGCTAAAGATTACATTGCTACGAACCGAGCGAGCGCGATACTGCCGTGCGTATGTGTGCGCATGTATGAGTATCCACATTCCACAGATAACACACACTAAGGAACTGTCGTCGCACTGAGCTTAAAAACATTATTACTTTTCTGTTCTTACCATAGCAAAATTCGCTCAAATACGTCATGTGCTGGTAGCCGTGTGAACTAAGTGTTGGATTCGCAAATCACGTAACCCGAGTTCAAATCATGGTCGGTCCGTTGCAGTTATTTCTTACTTTGAAATTCCCAATCTATGTTGATATAGTTGTTTTTTTATATTTCTATGAAAAATACTATTGCATTTTTTGCACTAAATAGTTGCAAATTACGAATGTGATCTATTAACCACAAGAAGAATCACATTCGTAATTTGCAATTATTTAGTTGTTACATCTTTTCGATGTTATAAGGTGGAAATAAAAAGACGTGTTTAATAAAAATGTTTATTCTTTATATTTACAAATTAAACATTTATGAGAATTGTGACGTCGAATTGTTACCTAGACAAAAAGTTATCTTGTAACCGTTATCTATGTTACGCCTAAGATTGTTTGTTGGAAGTATACCCACTTAGACCATTCATAATATGAATAACGTAACAATGAACGGATATTCAAATTTTAATAAAATAAAATATAGGTAATTGTTTATATCCAGTTATTTATTGAAAAGTGATATATGATTTGGACTTTGTAAACATTTTATTTTTGTGTAACGTCACAATGAATGTATTGAGGTCATAGCTTAATTGTTCATTTTCTTGACGAAAAGAAGATTGAAACCAAACCTCAATTTCTGTTAAAAGAACTTTAGTTCTCACAAGATAATCGTCAATTAGATGAGAAAAATAAATTGAACTATAGTATTATGTTAAAACAGTGCGGGTAGAAGAATAAAAAACGAAATAGACTCATGATTATTGTCAACAAAATTGATAGCGAGTTCACTGCATTCTTAAGATGAGGCGATGGCACAAGTTAAAAGATATAGCTGTTTTAAACGAAAGTAAACACAATATAATACAGTGTTTGTTAACGAATAATCACAGATATGTTAAAATAAAATGGTAGGCCATTTAGTTTAGTTAACATTAAATATTTAGTGCGAAACGTAATCGTTCTTGTTTGTGCCTCTCTGTCAAGTACGGCTTTTTAGCAGGTTTTCTGTGATGCACGCCTTCAGCGTGAAGTGCACGGCGAACAGTATCCATCGAAGTGTCATATAATTCCGCAAAATGTCTCGTTGGTGCGAAACCATTCGTTTCGTATACGTCCACCATATGTCGTCGCTGCGCCTCGCTAATAAGCTTCGGTCTCCCACTTCTCTTTCGACTAGCAAGGCTACCTTCTTCCTCATATCTTTTTAGCCAAAGATTTACAGTATTTTTCTAAAATAAAAAAAAATATATATTAGGCAGCTATACCTACTTCACTTCATTTTCATTATATAAAATGTTAATAATCATAATTATTGAATATAATTTTAAAATAAAACTGCATTTATTAATCCAATAACCAATCCAATAAACCCAACGATTTACGTATTTCTCTTTTAAACCTCATAAAGATACGATGAATGGATTCATAAATGGCATACGTTTTAATTAGAAGATTAATTTGTAATAAAGTTACAATTCATTAATAGCTATTATACTCACATTCAGTCCGGTTTCTTCAGATATTTGTGTTTTATTAAGACCTCAATGATAGTCGCCCTCACTTCAATACTAATATTAGCCTGCATTTTGCGAATATTACAATACTGTCAACCTCACGTCACTAACCAACAACTACAACCAAACGACAGTTCATTTCGGTTAAGTTAAAACTCATGTCTACCTCGCAGAAATCTAATTCTTTATTTAGTTTTTTTGTGATCTACCTTTCTAACTCTAAGAAATGTGTGAACAAGTTAAAGAATAATTTAATATATGTAATGCAAATACATAACTTCCAATCGGGTAAGAACTTACAAAAAGTCAATAATTGCGTGGGATTTGAACTTGCGGCACACTGATTTGCGCTTCAATCTGTGTGCCTATACCACTGGGCCATCTTGACTTATGATAAGTTGATGAAATTGTGAATTTCAATCATTTGTTGGCGAAACTTGAAAATAAAAGGTCGTAAGTCAAACTAAACGTCAAACGAATAAGTTTTAAGAATTCTTATGGACTTTTGCAAGTGATAGTACATATTTAAAAATTTATAAGTATGTTTATCAGTTGCCTAGTACTCATAGCATAAGTTCTGCTTAATTTGCGACTAGATGGCGTTGTGTGAAAGACGTAGAAAAAAATTAACATTTTCATTTTCACTCAAAACTCACTATGTCAGTTGCCTTTTATATTCTAGGGCCGCGATAAATTTTTCGAACTCTCTCGTGGCTGGTATCGGTTCTTGCGGACTCTGTCAATTCTGCAGACATCTCTTTGACGTGCCCGTGGAATACGACGCGCTATCGACCTGGGGCCTAAGTCTGCTATTTTTATAAATTCCTCATTCCATTCATTAAGTGGTTGACCATCGGAAAGTCATAATGACGCCATTATATTAGTAGATTACCAAAACTTGTCAAAATCAACAATTATGAAATCAATGATAGACCATTCTGACACTATTGTGATAACAGACTTGAGGCCCTGGGCCTGGTTTTTGTCGGTAAAGGTACCCAATACTCGCCTGGGCCGAGAGTAGCAGTGTCATAGAGGCTCCAGATTTTTGATACCCCAAACTTTTATCTATCCAATCGGATAGTACCCAAATATAACTTACCTATCAGACAATGGTCCTACAAACAGGAGACCAATCATGTAAGCGAGACTATGGACGGTCCCAACTAACGTTCTCTTCCAGTCGTAACAGGCTAACTGAAACTAAAGAACGATAAACATAAAATGTTTATATAAAATTCAAAAACAGACGATTCTAGACACATATATTATACCTTTGTTCACCTAACTTGTAGGGAAGTATTAAGCGCAACCATTGTGAACATTATAATCAAGGTAAGAAATAACTTAAAATATACCGTCAAAATATTTCTCCGCATCGGCACAAAATAGATAGGTACAGAAGACAATCTCATGTATGTACTTCACTTTTTATACCTACGCTCGGTGGACGCACACTAATGAGCGTTTGAGCCGGAATTGTTCAACGAGTGATCCGAGACGTGACCGAGACATCGTGTCTGTGAGCGGTGTCTTTGTGTGCGTTGCTCGAGCGCGCTTTGTATGTAGATTGACTTCTGTACCTATATATTTTGTAGCATCGGTGTCAAATAGAAGTGTACCCAAAGAACTGGTGACATTGCCACATTGTATGGCAAAGCCTAATCTCTGGTTGAAGTAAAAGCTAGCCTTTGCATCACATTACCCAAACTAGGCGTTTGAATATATCTATAAATAGTAAATTACACTGAGACCCCAGAACCCTTGAGGCAAAATTGGTAACTACTGCCCCCCTAGCCAAGTTACAACCGTATCGTGTCGAATTCCGTTCTCCAATCGGTAACGCTATGGTGTCAGCAATTGTAGAAAACGATAAGTGGGTAGCCATGTCGACGCACCTGCGTCGGCCGCTCGTTTTACAATGTAGCGTTTGTTTATCAAAGGATGTAGCGTTAAACGTTGTAGAAATTCATTCTATCATTTTGAACGATGTGAACTTGGCTACGAATTTTCTATTCGTTTGTTCCGAACACGTGACTTTACGTTGAGATGGCGTCATTCCCATACGTTTCATCACTTTTCGACAGCGTTATCAATTGCAGAATAACAACTTGGCTAAGCGTGCTGATATTTGTAAAAAGTAAAGGTATGGATATATCTCTGGAAGTTTTAATCTAATTACCAAAAGTCTTGCACTGGCCACGAAAACAAAGTAAATGAGAAAATGCTAGTTCTTAATAAGTCAGAATGTGAAATGTGAGATGACAATGAAAATAAAATAGAACAATTACTTACATCAGCAACAAAACTATCATTTTTGTCATACACGAACTCTGGACATGATGTCCCGTTGATCTTTCCGCACATATCACTCGCAAAACGTTCATCTTTGCATCTGAAACAAATGAAACAGATTTAAAACAAATGAATGTGCTAATTCCTCCCATATTAGTGCTATGTCATCACCATCATCATCGTTTAAGCCGATAGACGTCCACTATTGGACATAGGCCTCCCTCGAGTGTCGCCACAATGAACGATCCTGTGCGTCCCGCATCCATCGGATTCCTGCAACCTTCCCCAGGTCATCGGCCCACCTTGTAGGAGGCCTTCCAACAATGCGTCTTCCGTTACGTGGTTGCTACTCCAAAACCTTTCGGCCTCAACGGCTATTTGTTCTGCGAGCAATGTGCCCTGACCATTGCCACTTAAGTTTGGCGATTCTTCATGCTATGTCGGCAACCTTGGTTCTCCTGCGGATATCTTCATTTTTCCGGAAACTCCGAGCATAACATAGCATTACTAGGTATAATAAATTATTTATTTATTTAGCCATCATCCAAACAAAGGCGCACTTAATGCCTTAGGCCTTCTCCACCAATATGGCAGTTGCATAAAAAAAATGAAAATATAACTTGTAACGAATTTCCTGAAAATAGTTCAAAATGGGCTACTGAATTGATTTCAGCTATTAAATAAGTATTTTTTATCCGATAATAAATTCTTGAAATATTTTTTTTATTTTTATAAACTAGTGCTTGACTGCGATCCCACTTGTTGGTAAACAGTGATGCAATTTCTGATGGTGAGGCGCACTAGTTTATGAGCCTATTCACTCTAGCCTTGAAAACACTCAAATTATAATCGGACGGGAAGACCGCAGCAGGCAAATTGTTCCAGTCCTTCGACGTACGCGGTATAAACCGCTTAACGAAGAAAAACGCTTAGTCTGGACCGTAGAGGTTCCAACAAAGTATCGGTAAATACTCGTCGTACATCGGGTTGTCCGATGGTAAAATGAGATGGCGGAATGTGCACACTCTTCAAAATGCATCTTGTAAAACACCGCCTTTGAAGATTGGACTTAACCAAATCTGAATCACCAATTATTATTAGCCTCTTCGCACGCCTTCCCACAGAGTCCAAAGCTGCTAGGTGACATTTTGCAATACCAGCCCATATGTGGCTACAGTAGTCACCACACGAAAGGACAAGTGCTTTATATAGCATTAAAAGCTGTCCTGATGTAAAGTACCGCCAGACCTTTGCAAGAGGCCGATCCTGATCATCTTCATCATCAGCTGGAACACAGGCTTTCTCTCTCTCAAATGAACTGGGCTTCTAAACAACGCATCGGTGCAGTTGTTGGATGACAGATGTCACACGTCCTCGAATTTGTGGTTCTAGAAGATGAGGATTTTCTCATAACACCAAAAAAACGACGCTGGCTCATTGCCAGCGTCACTTCAAGTAGCCAGCGCTTGCCACGGTACCGTCCAGCATATGACGCAATGCTCACCGTAGGCGCGGATTTGCGGACGGCGAGCAGTACGTAGCTCGCCGTCCAACCGTCCGGACCAGCCAGCAGGGTCGAAGCCCACTGGGCTCAAGGATTCGTAGCTGAAAGGAAGGATCGGCCCCGGTACTATAGGCAACGAAGGAGCAGGAGTGGGTTTTTAGTCAGTAAAAGTCTGACACTATCTCCCGCACCGTCCAATGGGATGTCATTGGATGATTTTCCAACCTAAAAAAATGCTGTAATGCTCCAAAATCAATCACCGAGCATAGAAAAATACACTTTATATCGATTGAATAAGTATTCAATTCAATCGATAATTAAAATCCTCTACTGTCCCTTCCGCCTTGCATAAGTAGGGGGGCCAATAAACACTGCTCCCTACTCTATTGCTACAACATCCGAAATATTTCCGATGCCCTACATGGTACCATCGAAGTCATTATTTATGCGTTTTAAACAAGTGACAGCTTGTATCAGAATGAATGGTACGCAGTTCTATAATCAAAGTGTTGTAAAGACTGACACGTGGCGCTCTGAAGCAAGTTTATGTTAAAGGGATATCAAAATAAGTCTATGTAAGTTTACGAATACCAATGTCTGCATCACAATTAGATGGATAGATGTGTGTCGTGAATGTCTAAGGTTTTGTGAGAAGATGGATGAAAAATGAGTAAACATTGTTTTACTCTTTTGTGTGATACTTATATAATTTTTTTTTTTTATTATTATATGTTAGTTTTTTTTATAGTCTTTAATGTATGTGGATTTGTTATTAGGTTATTGTTATTTTATTAAATGTATTTTTAGTTTGTTGTACAAGTGCTTGTAAATATATAAATAAACTAACTTTTACCCGCGGCTTCGCCCGCGTACATAAAATATAGTCTATAGTCAAAGTCAAAGTCAAATATTTTTTGTTACACATAGGTTTATATGATAGCACATCATGGTGTTAGTTAAAAAATAACGTTTCACTATGTGTTGCCTTGCTGAGCATACAAATATTGTTTCACATGGTACATAAAACATTAAATACATTCTCATGTTGTATGTTCTATGACTAATTAAAATTAAATCTTTAACCAGAAATTATAACACATCACAATAAAACAAAATAAAATTTTAAAATAGAACAAAGAATCTCTTAAAACAATGTTTAGTAACTGAAATAGGCTGCTACTAAATAAATCGGAGAATGTGGAGTTAGGAATAGTTTGTCACTTATCTTCTAGATATTCATTAATACTATAATATGCTTTTTGTATTAGGAATTTAAGGAGTGCTTTTTTAAAGTATTTTAGATCTTTTAAAGTTGTTATGGATTTAGGTAGTTTATTAAATATTTTTGGTGCCATTCCTAAAAAACTTTTCGAGAAAAGAGCGGTTTGGTGGGTTTTTGATTTGAGTGCACCTTGATGACGTTTGGAGGATAGAGTTTCAAAAAGGTTATGGTTATTTTTGATGAACATGGCAACTTCATAAATATATAAAGACGGAAGTGTCAATATTTTCAAATTAATAAAAAATGGTTTACAGCTATCGGTGTTTTTTATTTGGCATACTGCACGAAGACACTTCATCTGGGCTTTAAATGCCATGTCCCTATCCGTCGAGTTACCCCAGAATATTACGCCGTAGCGCAGTGTGGTTGAAACATACGCGTGATAAGCGGTAAGAACAGTATTTTGATTGGCAACCTTGCTTAAATTATGTAAAGCGTAGCAATATTGATTCAGTTTTTTTATTAAATGGTCAATGTGTGTCTTCCATGTCATGTGCTGATCTAACCAGATCCGATCATATATATCACTTACGAATAAAGCAGCTCTCTATTGGTTAAAAAGTTTTAGTAATCGGACCAGTACTTTCACAGATTACCTTCTACAAACAAAAAAAAACAAACTTTACCTCTTTATTATATTAGTGTAGATAAATTATAGAAAGCGCCAGATAACCATGGAACAAAGTACATTGACCTTTTCCTAATATCTCTACGTAGGTACCCGAAATCTAAACAATGAATTGCTTTTCATTACCAGATCATGTAAAGGATCACGATACATGACGATTCAATACAGCTTTATGTCTTTATTTTTGTTTTTAAAATTATGGCCCAAGCGCCCGAAATGTGCCATAAAACAGTGACTTTCTGAAGCCTACTCCTCGGTCAGTGATCTTTATTCCACGGTTATGTAGCACCTACCTTAGAATGTCATCCAGCTTGAGCTATCGGAGCCTACGAGTATCTTGCACATAATAAAGACTAACATAATATAATAATATGCACTGAGTGTTAGTTTAGTAAATTACTTTAGAATAGAATAACATTTATTTGCATAAAAACACGGTATAAAAGATGTTACAAGGATTAAAAACAGAGCATACATGTTTTTGCTTAACATTATAAGCGTGCAAATTTTTGTGCATACAGTCATTCATTAAGTCAGTCATTCAGTCAGTCATTAATGTTTTTTGTCAAAGAACTCTTTAATACTATAAAAACTATTAGTAGACAGCCAATCGTACAATTTCATTTTAAATAATCTTGTATTAAGAATTTTAAAGTCACTCGGTATCCTATTAAATATTTCTACACACATATATAAACAGCTTTTATTATATTTAGCTAGCCTTGGCATGACATCCAGTACGAGTCTGTGAGGGTCGCGCCGGTTTCGAGGATGTACATCGTCCGCTTTTGTAAATAATTCCTTATTCTTCCACACAAACATACATATCTCATATATATAAAGAGACGGTAGCGGTAACAAACCAAGTTTCTGAAATATTGGTCGACAAGAGTCGTCGGATTGAAGCCCGTAGATTGCTCGAATGCATTTTTTTTTTGCACCAAATGCTCTATTTTGATCAGTGCTATTGCCCCACATTATTAGTCCATACCGTAACACCGATTCTACATATGCATGATATGACATTATTGCCGTTTGCACATTTGTTATGTTCCTAATTTTTCTTAGTACAAATACAAACTTATTTATTTGTTTTGCGACATTATCGACGTGGGTTTTCCAGTTCATGTCCTGATCCAAAGTAACGCCTAAAAACTTGGTTTTCGTTACTTCACCAATGTTATATAAATTAATTTTATTATTATATTTAGGATTGTTCGATCGGTTAAATTGTATATATACAGATTTTGATAGATTTAATGATAAATTATTTTTATTAAGCCATTCAATTAGTATGTCAATTGTGTTATTAATGTCAGTTTCATGATCGTCAATTGTATTATTTTTTTTGTCAGATGTCACAATAATCGAAATGTTATCAGCAAATAGTATGCATTTATGATTAGTTATATTAGTAATTGAATTAATATACAATATGAATAAAATTGGGCCTAACACACTTCCTTGTGGAACGCCATATTTGTTACTTTTGAGTTCAGAAGAGTGTGGTGTCATCTCATTATGTCGATTCACTTTTGTAATTGTAACACGCTGTTGTCTGTTACTGAGATATGTCGATATCCATTGAAGTGCAATGCCTCTAATGCCAATTGCCTCCAATTTTTGCAGTAATAGGTCGTGAGATACTAAGTCAAAACCTTTAGATAAGTCAAAAAATAACCCTGTAGTAAAGTGATTTCGGTTAATATTAGTCAGTATGGTTTTTACAAGAGTGAAAATTGCTAGTGTTGTAGACTTGTTTTTTTGGAAGCCAAATTGGTCTTTTTTAATAATGTCAAATTTATCACAATAGTCAATTAGTCTCTTATACATACACTTCTCAAAAATTTTCGATATAATCGGTATCAATGTTATTGGGCGATAATTATTAATGTCAGTTTTATCACCTTTTTTAAAAAGTGGCTTAACTATTGACACTTTTAATGATTCTGGAAAAGTGCCTTGTGAAAATGATAGATTTATTAAATACTAGCTTTTGCCCGCGCGGCTTCGCTCTCGCTCTTCCCTACTTCAGCCTACTATACCCTACTCTACCCTACTATACCCTACTCTACCCTACCCTACTCTACCCTACCCTACTCTACTCTACCCTCCTCTACCTTACTCTACCCTACTATACCCTACTCTACCCTCCTCTACCTTACTCTACCCTACCCTACTCTACTCTACCCTCCCCTACCTTACTCCACCCTACTCTACCCTACACTACCCTAATTTTCATGTTTTTTCCATAAGAACCTTCTCCTCATAATAACGAACACAACAAAAAAAAAATTTGCGAAATCGGTCCAGGCGTTGTTGAGTTATGCGCTTACCAACACATTTTGCGATTCATTTTTATATTATAGACTAGCTGTACCCGCGCGGCTTCGCTCCCGCTCTTCCCTACTTCAGCCTACTATACCCTACTCTACCCTACTCTACCCTACCTTACTCTACTCTACCCTACTCTACTCTACCCTCCTCTACCCTACTCTACCCTACTCTACCCTACCCTACTCTACTCTACTCTACCCTACTCTATCCTCCTCTACCTTACACTACCCTACACTACCCTACTCTACCCTACACTACCCTAATTTTCATTTTTTTTTCCATAAGAACCTTCTCCTCATAATAACGAACACAACAAAAAAAAAATTAGCGGAATCGGTCCAGGCGTTGTTGAGTTATGCGCTTACCAACACATTTTGCGATTCATTTTTATATTATAGATGTCATAATTATAATAAGTTCATTAGTGCATGCTTTTATAATCTTCGTATTAATTTCGTCATAACCTGCCGAATTTGTGTTTTTTAATGATGTCATCACGGCTCTGACTTCATTCTCCGACACAGGTTTTAAAAACATCGAATGAACTAGTGAACTTTCATCACAGTTCAGTTTTGTTCCTGTGCTAGAAGAGTGCGTTGTATTTATATAGTGGTCATTAAACGCAGTTGCTATTTTTACTGGATCTGTAAGTATTGTATTGTCAATGTGTATATCGTCTATGTCATTTTTAAAGTTATTGCCCATTATTTCATCCTTAATTACTTTCCATACCGCTTTACATTTGTTGTCACTTTTATTAATAAACTTAATATTTGCGTTCTTTTTTGAGGAATATATGCATTTCTGTAAAAGTTTTGAGTATTGAATGTAATTAATTTTATTTTTAATATTTTTATTTTTACAATACTGATAACGTAAGAACCTTTTTGTTTTACAACTTTTTTTGAGTTTACTTATCCAGTTCTGTTTTTTTTTTATTTTTAGTGTTTACCTTTACCCTTATTTTTGGGAAGCATAATTTAAAGAATAGACACAATGTGTCATGAAAAGAACTAAATGCTTTATTTATATCTTTCTCTGCATAAATTTCGGACCAAGACAAATTCTGCAAGCAGTCTTTGAACTTCTGAATGTTTATCTCAAATACACGTGTAATAATTATCTTTATGATTTTCCCACGTTCCTTTATTGATAGTGGGTTGTTATTTTAATAAAACAGATAATATATACGGAAACCAAATAGTGAAATGTTACACATTTTCAATATTATCATAAAATAACTTCGACCGCTCTAGGTACAACGATAGGGAGTATCATACTTTTACTGACTAAAACCCACACATGTTTCTTCATTTGCCCTTTGCGTCCTAGGACTGCGGTGGCTCTTTCGAGTAATCCCGTGACCCTGGCAAGCATCAGCTTTAGCGGGTTCCGTCATTTTTGCTGACACCTCTTTGCACGAAGAACACGACCCGGGCCAGTAGCCTGATTCACGTAATCAAAACCGTAACAATATCGTAGCGACTTAGTCGTTTAGACCATTATCGTATGAATCACATCCATCAATCGAGTTTGAACGACACCGATTTTAAAGTCGTTTGGTAGAAGAGTCGATTAAAAAAAAAAACTGTATTACATTATCCTGGTAGAATACTTATTAATGTAACTGGAAATTAGTCGTTGATAGATCGTTTAGTTTCGAGCCAGTTGAGTTGTCATTCTATCTAACACCGATTAAGGAGTAGGATAGAGTAGGGTATAATAGGGTGGAGTAGGGAAGAGCGGGAGCGAAGCCGGGCGGGCAAAAGCTAGTGTTCAATACAAACAAAAATACACTAAACACACACTAAATACTCGTAGCAATAATAATATGAATGATTCATTTCAGTTGGTTAATAATGCTTCACTTTTCTTTAATTTGCGTGACAGAGTGAATGACATATACCTGCGTCACACTTTATTCAAGAAAAGGGAACGTCCTTTCAAACAGAAACCATGTGTGAATTGATTTTACAGTACTTAACAATCAGTACTGTGAATAATATTGTCCATAGCCACGTATGTTAGGCTCTAAACAGACGGACCGCATTTCAACTACAATCCAACTGCAAATTGCAGTCTAAGTGCAGTTGACACGACTGCAATAGAACTGCAAACCAAACGTCCGATTGCAGTCGTGTGAACTGCACACCGACTGCATCCGAACTGCACCATGCATGGGAGGGCGGAGCGTGCGGGTGGGTGAGTATGGTGCAGTTCGGATGCAGTCGATGTGCAGTTCACACGACTGCAATCGGACTGTACGTTTGGTTTGCAGTTCTATTGCATTCGTGTTTGCAGTTCTATTGCAGTCGTGTCAACTGCATTCAAACTGCACTTAGACTGCAATTTGCAGTTGGATTGCAGTTGAAATGCGGTCTGTCTGTTTAGACCCTTAAGCAACAAATTAGCGATATACAGAGTTATTATTGTAAAACACTAACAACCTTAAAAGACTGTACTACTAACGTCATAAACAACAACTTTTGTTCTATAATAATACGTTTATTTCGACCATTACAGGATCATAGCAAACACACAATAAAATTACAACAAAACATCTGTGAATTTTTACAAAACATAATACATTTACCAAAAACAAACCTTCAAGATTTCGTTGTTCCATCTAAACACATTTCAACTCTATATTTTGTTATACCTACCTCCATGACGCGACGCAAACGCATCAAACACCTTCGCTGCCCGATCCCCGCTCCCCTCTGCTATTGTATTATCGCTTGCTTCTTTAGAACATTAAACCACTTGCTTCGCATTGACTTTGTAATATTTAGAAAGCTCAAACACAAAATAAACAGGGTGATTTGTAAAACCTCTTGGAACTACATTACTAACATCATAAACAACCACTTTTGTTATATGACTTTTGAATATGTATCATAATTTAGTTCATCAGATTTTCATACAAAAAGAAAAATATTTAATAGCAAGCGATAGTACAATAGCGGACGGGAGCGGGGATCGGGCAGCGAATGTGTTTGATGCGTTTGCGTCGCGTCATAGAGGTAGATATAACAAAATACAGAGTTGAAATGTGTTTAGATAGAACAACGAAATCTTGAAGGTTGGTTTTTGGTAAATGTATTATGTTTTGTAAAAATTCATAGATGTTTTTGGTGTAATTTTATTGTGTGCGTGCTATGATCCTGTAATGACCGAAATAAACGTATTATTATTATAGAACAAGCAAGGAACCAGCTCCCGGCTGGGATCGGGCGGAGTCGAAATGTGTTAGATAGAACAACGAAATCTTGAAGGGTGTTTTGGGTAGATTAATTGTGTTTTGTAAAAAGTAATGGAACAAAAGTGGATGTTTATGATGCGAGTAATACAGTCCTGCAAGGTTGTTAGTGTTTTACAAATAACCCTGTATACATAACAAACTGAAATATTAACTAATTATTTATACTAAAATATAATAATCAATATATAGATAACAATTTAAATTATTTTATTTTTGTATGAAAATCTGATGAACTAAAAATATAATTTTTGAAAGTCATAGAACAAAACTTGTTCTTTTTATATAACCCTGCATAGTACCTGCTTAATTTGTTCCATCGTCAGACATTACAATTATTTGTTTTGTTAAAAATGTGATCGATTTTTTTATTTCATACTCGAACGGAATTCGATAAAAATGAGTACACAGGTAGACTCGTGGAATAGCTCATTGGACACTTTTTATCCAAAGAGTATAATTTCCTTAAGATAGTTTTCCATTAGCACGCAGGCGAAGCCGCCGATAGCAGCAGACAAGAGTTGAGCATTCCTGTTCAACTCTTGTCTAAAATGGTAATGTCAGAAACCACTGATTTGTATTTACAAAATTAAATATTTATTGTTTGGTAGCCCATTTATCGCAGAAAGCTTTAAACTATATACAACATTATTTAGTACATACGAAGTCTTAATATAGTTTGTTCAAAATCAGTAGATAACTGAATCGGTTCCAATATTTTTTACACATGTACACTATGTACGAATTAGAGAATATAAGGACGAACATGAAGAACCTTGTACCTATTGTATTTTAAGATCTGTACGACCATGTTTCAGGCAAATAAGTGAATTATGATTGTTATTAAATGTTATATTTTTTTCCCAAAAATATTCTAAATCACAGTTGGGTTCAGCTAAGTCTTTGTATTTGGCCAATTACGCATTATAATTCTTATGACAATCAATCTATTGACAGATTGCGGCCTTCAAACTTTGCCCAGTCAACTCTATTCAGAGCCTAAACTGTCATTAAGATACGCAAAACCCGCAAAATTCACAAAGAAAATTGATTGTTACAAAAACATACGTAAACTGATTTTTTTACAGTCAGTGCTGTGAAAAATTATGGTAACAAGAGGAAGGTGTGCGAGACAGGTAGATAATTGCCATGTAAAGTTAAGCGATAAATCAGCGGTAATTTTAATTTGTTCCATCGTCACTTCGTCAGCATAACAATGTATTATTTTGTTAAAAATATACCTGCCTTCTCGCGTGGAATCACGTTTTTTCATGTGTATTTAAGTGTTTTCAAACTACACTGTCATTGAAAAGTTAGTACCACACACCAGTGGTATTGGGCCGTCTATTATCTTTTTTTTTCGAGATAGGACATCATCAAGTGACTTCTCCCGCCCTGAGTGCAGCGAGGGTAGTATCAGACTTTTACTGACTAAAACTCACCAGTGTTCCTTCAGTTACTGTAGTCGTTCCAGGGCTACAGTAACTCTTCCGGGCAATGCCGTGGCCCATTAAATATAGCCCCACATACTCATTAACCATTTAACCGCCAACATCGGTATATATCCGACAAACAGTCTCGCTTTTTTTCCGCCGGGGTCACACATCCACGAGCAAATACTGATTTTTATAAATAAAAGGCATTGCATGAAAGTGTCCCCACCCACCAACAGACTTAAGACAGGTGTATTTTTTATTATGGCGACATACCTCTAAAGAATGGGGTTTAGTTTTTTATAGCATTATATTTTGACCTAACCTAACTTAATCCAAGTGTTTTGTACCTTAAATATACTCATAATATAGTAGTGTCATATATTTTTGAATGCGGATTTGAGAGTTCTGTACGATTCTGCAAAAATATTTCACAAAGGGCGTTGATTAAAACTGTCCCCAAATGACACCTGTTTCAAATCTGTTGGTGGGTAGAGATGTGTCGCCATAATAAAAAATACTCTATTTAACTAGACGCTTCGAATGACACCTGTCTCATGTCTGTTGGTCGGTGAGGACGGTGCCCATACAAAATCCGACATCCTCCTTTCGAAAGATAGCTCAGCCCCGGTACGAAAGGCAACGAAGGAACTGGAGTGGGTTTTTAGTCAGTAAAATTCTGACACTATCTCCCCCAAGATGGCGGATGTCATTAGATGACTTTCCACCGGAAAAAAAAACGACCAAATAATGCGTCTGGTCAGTTCTTCTGTCACTTATAGGGGTTGGTGAACTAAACGAGATGGAGTGCCCAGTCGGAACACACACATACAGCCCTGGCGAATAGGAGACGAAAACAGTCCTCGGACCAACCGACGCAAGCGGTTATAGGGTTAAGGCTTATAGTCCCTTGAACCATCTGGCCAAAATTATGTGGACTCACCTCTCGCACCCGCCTAGGCGGCAGTACGCAAATCTGTGCATTTATTTGCAGCCAACAGCGCCTGGAAAGCGCGCGGCTGACCTTTAAATACATTTTCTTTGTGAAATATTGATTGATTTACATATGCGATGTTCACTTTGAAGAATATTTAACCATCAATTTTTATGTGTAAAAATGTTTCTAAAGATCCAAGCCGTTTCGAAGGAGTAGGGAAAAGTTGTGAAAAGTTGCAAAATTGCTAAATATTTTTTTTAGACAAAGTATTAATAGCACGAAAAAATCAAATGTTGATAATGTTGTTCATGAATCTATAATAAACATAATTTTTTTACAAACCTATTAACCTGGCCATTACCGAGGAATAGGCTTCAGAATGTCACTGTTTTATGGCACTTTTCGGGCGCTTGGACCTTAAGGATTTCTTGAGCAAATTTTTTCCTGCCGTTTTGTATAGCCAATAGCTCTGTGCGACCTTCTAAAGCGGTGTCAGCCGATATATATAAATAACAATTTCAAAATATGGTATTAAATTCTGAAGGCAATCTCCTGGTCTGAGTATTGTATTACTGCTTCGCAGTAGGAGTCAACTGCTTCCTATGTCCTCTCACTCCACCTCATAGGCTGTACCAGAGCCGGATGTAAGAGGTCGCCGCCGCAGATCGCTTAAGCGGGTCAGATCTCCCATTGTACCGTCCTCACCGGATAACGCACACTATGATGACAACCAGGACATAGGTCCACTACTTCACCTTCAGCTCCAGCGTAATGAATTGTTAATGGACAGTGAGATATTCATCATCATCATTTATAGCTATCAGGAAACACAGACTCCACATAATGAATGTGTTCCCAAAATGCTTTGTACGTATGGGTGGGATGTCCACCATGTACTCATGGCGCAACATCGTACGTCTTGTGGTTCGATGATAACTCCAGTGCACACTCCCTGAAATATAAACGATAGAAAATAGACAGGCTAGCTATTTCAACCGAAAGACGTCCACTATTGGACATCAGCCTCCTCCAAGTGTTGGCATAACGACCGCTCCTGTGCGTCCCGCATCTATCGGATTCTCACAACCCTCACTAGGTCATCGGTCCACCTTGTGAGAGGCCTACCAAAGGTGCGTCTTCCTGTACGTGGTCGCCAAATGGATATATTCAATGATACTTTTTTTTTGTGACTTTCGGATTTAAGTTGTACCATATATCACGATCATCGATATAATAGTAGATACTTTTCTTTTCTCTAACTAAAAAGTAACTACGAGTTTAACAGAATTGTAACATTAAATTTCCACTAGCTGTTCCCAAGTCAACAAAATGTTGTTATCATAAACAACATATCGGTAACACGAGGCAAGCTAAGCGAGCGCGTTAACGACTATGTTGTTAAGTGTTCCTTACATTGTCAGAAACTTAACTTCACAACAGGTAGACAGATATCATCTAGTTGCATGGCGTTAAAATGCCACGGTTAAGGTAGAACTACACTGCTCACACGTGTGCTACACACGCCGACCTGGGGGCGTCGGTCTCCATACATTTTATATGGAAACTAGACTTGTAGAGCTACAGTAGATCCATGCCACGCGATACCACGCGACGTCGTTCTACGTACAAATCAAGCGTGTTACACGTGTGCGCTGGTCTAATGTAGTTCTAGCTTAAGGCCCAAGCGCCTGAAAAGTGCCATAAAACAGTGACTTTCTGAAGCCTACTCTTCGGTAACGGCCAGGTTTATAGGTTTGAAAAAAATATATGTTTATTATAGATTTATGAACAACATTTTCAACATTTGATTTTTTCGTGCTATTAATACTTTTGTCTAAAAAAAATATTTAGCAATTTCGCAACTTTTCGCAATTTTTCCCTACTCCTTCGAAACGGCTTGGATCTTTAGAAACATTTTTACACATAAAAATTGGTGGTTAAACATTCTTCAAAGTGAACATAGCATAATGTAAATCAATCAATATTTCGCAAAGAAAATAGATTTAATGATAAACTGCGCGCTTTCCGGGCGCTGCTGGGCGGAAATAAATGCACAGACTTTTGTACTGCCGCCTAGGCGGGTGCGTTGCGTCCTTTTAATTTCGGCCAGATGGTTTAAGAGACTATAAGCCTTAAAGCGGTTTTTTTTTATTGGGAAATTGTCAAACGACTCCTCTAGCTCTGGGCGGAGTGAAAAGGATCGTCAGACTTTTACAGATTAAAACCCATCTATGTATTTTCAGTAGGCCTTTGTGATCTAGGGCAAATGTTTCTTTGCCTGAAACATCTCCCAGACTCCTATTTGATGCAACTTTAAGATGCACACCGTGATATTTTTTATTGTTTATGTGTATCTATATTTTTGTTTATGTGTACGCATTCGTTTTTTTTTTTTATATAATTTGATGTTGCTTTTGCGTATTTAAAATAACATATGCATATAAACATGTTTTTAATAAAAAAAATATCTATAATATATAATATGTTTAAAAAATATCTATCTATCCATTTATGTACAAAGAAAAGGCCCGACGGGGCTTCGGCTGGGCGTTGATGCGTCTCAACGGATTCATCAATGCCCAGCTTAAACCCTTCGACCTAGAAAGCTAATTTTTTTACAGATGTATCTTTTAGAACGTAGACGAGGACAAAATTACAGATTTTTCAAAATGCAACCCTTAAGATTATAAAAAATGTTTCCATGCAAACAAACCTGCATGCTAAAACTAGATAATCATAATAGTGTTACCTAAACAGTACACAAACAGAAATAGCCACTCGAGTACGTAGCAATTCCTGTAACGGATTCATTCTTAGAATATCGGGTTTGCTCAGTAACTAGGTTATGAAGCTTAGATACCAGCTACCTTAGGATATACAGAGGTATTGACTGATTTACCTAGAAGTCGAAACCTGGGTGGATGGACGACTTAGCTAAAAGGACGGAAGACAGTAATTGAAACTCCATACTAATTTTACAAACGTGGAAAGAACTTTATCTGTCCATATGCTTGTTACTGGAAAAGTGGAGGATGGAAAATTAAAACCCCACTACGACATAAAAAAAACGACACTGGAAAAGTATGAAGCACGATTTTCAGGATGCTAAAAAAACAAGGTTACTGGAGTAACAAGCACAGAACAAAAAAAGAAGCCGCAGTCACACGTTATTAAAGTGTTATGGTTAGTACTTTTAAACTTAACACAACTCACTAAAGATAAATAAACTATTTTGTTGTTATTGACATCGAATTTTTTGACCGCTTGAGGGCGCCACAGTTTTGTGAGAAAACACGTAGCCTACGTTCAGCAGACAATTAAGATGGTTCTAACGATACTTCATTTGTCTAGTTTCAATAAGTAGTTTAGGAGCTATGTGGGAACAGATAAACATACATAGCCTGTCAAAATCATAACCCTCCATTGCAGCATTGGCTTTGCCGTAGTTGGGTAAAAAGGAGAGTTAAACCAAATAAAAGGTGTAAGGCGTGGTTTGAAAGAAAAAAAACCGGCCAAGAGCGTGTCGGGCCACGCTCAGTGTAGGGTTCCGTAGTTTCCCATCCGTGACAATAAGTGTACCCACTTATGAGTGTAAAAAAATGCTTGCATATACGATTATACTACACACTTAGTCCAGAAATTATTTTGTACAACCATTTTGTCTTTTTTGTACAAAAACTGTTCTTTCCATCAAGTTCAAAATAATTTTCCTAGAAAGTCCTTATAAAGTTCTACTTTTCAGATTTTTTTCATATTTTCTAAACTTATGGTTCAAAAGTTAGAGGGGGGGGGGGGACACATTGTTTTTTTAGTTTTGGAGCGATTATTTCCGAAATTATTGACATTATCAAAAAATGATTTTAGTAAACCCCTATTCATTTTTAAATACCTATCCAACAATATATCACACGTTAGTGTGGAAATTAAAAAAAAAATCACTTCCCACTTTACATATAGGGGGGCTACCCTAATAAAACATTTTTTTCCAATTTTTATCTTACCACTTTGTCGGCGTGATTGATATACATATTGGTACCAAATTTCAGCTTTCTAGTGCTAACGGTCACAGAGATTAAGCGAGGACGGACAGACAGACAGACAGACGGACAGACAGACATGGCGAAACTATAAGGGTTCCTAGTTGACTACGGAACCCTAAAAAGAGTCTGTGATAACCGTTATAACAGAATGGAAGAAAAAAATGTTTTGGTCCAACTATTAGTAAAATGGGAGAAGGGCAGAGGCCTTACCATCATCATCGTCAGCCTTTTTACTGTTCCCACTGCTGGGACTCAAGCCTCCTCTCTAGAAGAGAGAATGGGCCGTAATCCACCACGCGGGCCCGGTGCTGGTTGGTGAATGTCACTTAACTTCGAATTTTTGATTCTAGGACATGCCGGTTTCCTCACGTTATCCTTCACCGTTTTGAGAGCAGTGGTAATGAAATAAATTACACAAAATAAATTGCCTGGCAGGGTTTGAACCCGCTACCTACAACTCGTACGAGTAAGTCGGAGCCGTTACCACTCGACCACCACTGCTCTTCTTACCAAAGGCCTTACCACAACGTGTTAAGGCCCAAGCACCCGAAAAGTGCCCTAAAACAGTGACTTTCTGAAGCCTACTCCTCGGGTAACGGCCAGGTTTATAGGTTTGAAAAAAAATTATGTTATTCGTAGTCATGAACAACATTATCAACATTTGATTTTTTTTTTGCTATTAATAGTTTTGTCTAAAAAAAATATTTAGCAATTTCTTAACTTTTCGCAACTTTTCTCAACTCCTTAGAAACATTTTTTTACACATAAAAATTGGTAGTTAAATATTCTTCAAAGTGAACATTGCATATGTAGATCAATCAATATTTCGCAAAGAAAATGGATTTAAAGGTCAGCCGCGCGCTTTCCGGGCGCTGTTGGCCGCAAATAAATGCACAGATTTGCGTACTGCCGCCTAGGCGGGTGCGAGAGGTTCGTCCATATAATTTAGGCCAGATGGTTCAAGGGACTATAAGTCTTAAAATTTCAGTCGAGCTAGCGAAAAATGGGGTGGAGCTATACACCCTACATAGCACCATCCTTTTAACAATTAAGTTTGGTTCGTAACATGGATCGCATTAACAGCTGGTAGTAGGGCTTCAGGAAGATGAAAGAAAGAAAAGAAGGAAAGAAAATACGTTTATTTGGCACACAAGTACACACAATGATATAAAAATTATTATAGCATAGGATCTTAAACTTAAAATATATCTACATTGTATGTCCCACGGCTGCGCCAAATAGGTCCAGTTCAGCATGATGCCAGGCCACTACGTAGCAATTGCCTGACGCTGGTTTTCAACTGAACCTTGCTATGAGTCTACGGATGTTAATCAGTTGTTAGATGCTGATGACATCAAGTGTTGTGGTTGGAAGCTTGTAAGCACAAAAATACTGCACCAGGAAGAACCAGGGGGTGATATGACAAACGGGAGGAGGCCACAGGTAAGTTGCCAGCCGTGTGTGGCAAAATGTGATGTCAATGGATGAACCCTCTTTTTTTAGGCGGATGATCATCCAATGACTTCTCAAGCTCTAGTTACTACTTTAGAAAGCGTGTTAAACTTTTACTGATTAAAACACATCTGTGTAACATTTTCCAGGACATGTTCTAGGACCAGGACTATCAACGGTTTTTTTTTTTCAGAAATTATCCGTGGCCTTAGCGGGCTTCGACCTTGCTGTGCTAATACAATTTTGTTGATATTTATTTGAGATGCACGAGGAACACTATGCTCAGTCACTGACTCGGTCGTGATCCGAACAGTTACCGGCCTTTCGGACTGCAAGTTATCCACTGCTCGTCGTCCGCAAGGCCGCATTACGGTGGCCGGGGATGGCCCTGCGAATCGCGACACCCGGGGCGTCTCCTGTCACTGCGGATGGAACGTGAGAATACGGCCATCTCCTTCGCTAGCATTATTCTTTCACAGAAATATGCTACCGCGTCCTTTCGCTCGCGCTCCAGAATGATGATCTCTCTGGTATCCACATGATTTCTACGACTTATCAAACGTTTTGGGCAATTGGGTAATTTATAATCATCGAGCTGCAGGCAGGCCAAAGAAGCCAAACTTAAGTAGAACCCTAACCAGCAACCTTCTGCGATTGGACAGAGGCAGTCTGCATCTGGTGGCAGGGACCATCACCGGACACTGCTCCCCCAACAAACACTTCTTCACAATGGATATAACAGATAGCCCTCTGTGCAGAGTATGCATGGAGCCAGAAGGAACAGTCATGCATGTGCTCCTTGAGTGCACAGCAGCTGTCAGTGAAATAAGAACACGAACCTTGGGAGCACTGAATTCATTGATGAACGCCCTGAGCAACCTGAAGAGACTCATTTGTTTCTGGAACGAGGTGGGCTGGTTGGAGTAAAGGCTGCTATGGACCACGCAAAATGGCCCGATAAGAACTAAGTGCGGAAACCAGACCACAGAGATAAGATAAGATTGGGTAATCATTATTCATAACACTAGTGCAGCTGCAAAATATGCACTGGAAGCCATTAATAAACCTGACAATGTACTAAGTAGATAATAACATTATAAGAGCTAAGATCAAGTTTACATGAGCACAATAGTGTTGCCTGGGAACGCGTCTATATTGCTTCCGCAATGCAAATACATTCTCAGACTATTATAGTTAGGTACATAGTATTTACAAACTAGTGCCCAGAAAATTCAATAGAGTCTTTGGAAGAATAGAATAGAATAGAATAGAATAAAATAAACTTTATTGCACACCAAAACAGTAACAAAACTTTAATGAAAAAAAATATATTCCTATCTAAGGCAAAAGCGTAGATGTTGAATTAATATGAATTGCTAAATGTGTTGCCACGTGCTTACATCGAGAATGATTGGACCTTTAGAGTCCAGACCTTTGGACATATGCGTAACAGTATGTGAGGTCCAGCCAACCTTCATTAGAAAGGGGGGATCCTCTGACCAGACGGGTGTTGTATCTGATCCGGGCAACTACTCGATACTTGATTTCAGACTGTTGTGTTATGCACTCAAAACTGCCTGTCCTTTTGCCCCGTACCACAGCTTGGACGATAGCCGGACGCGCGAGAAGTTGCTGCTAGTAACGCCCAAGTAGAAGCAGCTCTACACCATATGCTCTGCCATATCCTTCGGACGATCTACAAAATGGTGGCAACAGGATTTCCTCATGGCACCAAATCTGAATCAGGCCGCTGCAGAAACAATCTGGCCAAATGGGGTATCCTGGATCCATCGTAAACGCAGCACCAGTATGGGGCACTGTCACAGGACATGCGTCACTGCCTTTTCTGCTGCATGTTCAACCACCTGCACCTTCCACGACTTAAACGAGACCAACGGCAGGGCTATTCAGGTGGCTACATATTGGTCGGACAAGATTTGTGGGAGTGAAGACGCCGTAGTTTCTCTCAAATCAACCTAGTTTTCAATGCATACAAATTACAGAAAGCAACTTGTATTTGACTTTTCTAATCTTATCAATGTTTATTTACTAGATAATAATACCAATCACAACTATCAAATACATTCAGCTAAAGAGTGGAATTCTTTGCTGGAATCCGTGTTTCCTGATATCTACCACCAAGGGATCTTGAAGTCAAGAGTGAATAGGTTACTTCTAGGCAAGCGTGCTTCATCATCGGCCACATCATCGCTTACCATCAGGTAAGATACTGGTCAAATGTGAGCCTATCAAAAAAAATAAAAAAAAAACATACAAAATAATATTTATATGATGTTGATTTCAGTACACACACATTCAATGCGAGAACAGTGGTGGCCGAGTGGTAACGGCCCCGACTTACGAGTTGTAGGTCGCGGGTTCAAACCTAACCAGGCGCATTACTTTGTGTAATTTATTTCATCACTACTGCTCTCAAAACGGTGAAGGAAAACATCGTGAGGAAACCGGCATGTCCTAGAACCAAAAATTCGAAGACATGTGACATTCACCAACACGCACTGGGCCCGCGTGGTGGATTACGGCCCATTCCCTCTCCTAGAGAGGAGGCTTGAGTCCCAACAGTGGGAACATTAAAAAGGCTGGTGATGACATTCAATGCCTAAGAACTTGCACCCAATATTAGGACCGAAATAATCGAACGACGTAACCAATTAAACACAAGTCAAGTGATACGATTGTCTATTAAAAATTCATTGAACCAATCACGTCAGGAAATAGTTAACGTCTTTGACAATGTTACAACACTCTTTTTGTGATCATTACTTTCTTCTATCTTTCTAGAAACTTGGGCCTTTGAAACTTCCAATGGAATTCAGTTAATTTCAGTATTTGAAGCTGATCGCGAGTTTGAAAGTTTATTTATTTTATTATTTATATTAAGGTGCTCCAACGACTTATTCACTAATAACATTTTACAAAAAATAACCAGCATATATCAATTATTGTGGTGAACTTGTCACTTTAAGAAGTACACAGCTTACACATAAATGAAAAAATACTTACAATAATTGAGATCTATCTATTATTATTATCATAAGAGTGCTTTTATAATGAATTAATTATTGTTTTTATGTTACAAATTAAAATTAAAATTAAATTGACTTTTAAATTTATAAATAATAATAAAAAAAATATGTTAATAAATTATGGAATTAAAATAAATAATAATACTCGGTTTAAATTAAGACGAGATTACAAATGCGGAAAAGCATATGATCCACTACAATAAACCGAATCAGAAAAATAAATGTAATTCTTCAGGATACATGCTAGATAACATTAAGGTAAAATGAAATCCCAAGATTGTCCACGATTTGTCATAATTGGCATGAATGATTGATATAGTTATATCTTTATAGTTTCGCCATGTCTGTCTGTCTAAGACATAACTAAAGATATAACTATATTCTGCGGATAATCTCAGTGACCATTTGCACTAGAAAGCTGAAATTTAGTACCAATATGTATATCAATCACGCCGACAAAGTTGTAAAAATAAAATTGGAAAATATTTTGTTATTCGGGTACCCCCCGTACACGTAAAGTGGAGAGTGATATTTTTTTTCATTTCAACCCTAACGTGTGATATGTTTTTGGATAGGTATTTAAAAATGAATATGGGTTTACTACAATCATTTTTTAATAATGTTAGTATTTTT
Source organism: Mythimna ferrago (assembly GCA_910589285.2). NCBI lineage: Eukaryota > Metazoa > Arthropoda > Insecta > Lepidoptera > Noctuidae > Mythimna > Mythimna ferrago. The sequence goes on from OU342682.1 coordinate 3,040,010, forward strand.
GGAAATAATCGCTCCAAAAGTTAAAAAAATATCCCCCCCTCCCCTGTAACTTTTGAACCATAAGTTTAGAAAATATGAAAAAAATCTCAAAAGCAGAACTTTATAAAGACTTTCTAGGAAAATTATTTTGAACTTGATGAGTTGAACAGTTTTTGAAAAGTTGTACAAAATATGAAAAACTAAGTTGGTAATTTAACCGTATATGCAGGCATTTTTTTAACTTAGTACACATATTTTATTATCCTGAACGCATCATGTTTCAAATAAAAAAAGAATTATTAAAATCGGTTCACGCAATCCAAAATTACCACCGAAAACCTAACCCGTCTAGTTTGAATAAATTTCCCGAGAGATGGCGCTGTACTTTGGGCTACTTCGCGCTGTTAAGATTTTTCCTGAGTTGATGGGGTCAGGATGGGTATATTGTCGATTTATTCGGTTGGTCTCTCGTTGCCATTGTTCAACTCTTATGTAGAGACACTTATTGAGACGGACGGGAAACTACGGAACCCTACACTGAGCGTGGCACGCTCTTGGTCGGTTTTCATTTATTGATTATCAATGAATGGCAATAATCAATAAATATTAAAATCAATAAATAGAGTGACATTTTGGGGATACAACAAAGGCTAATAACTTTGCTGTTGATGAATATTATTCAATACTCAATACTAAATTGTTTATTTCATTTTATTTTATTTATTTAGACTTCATATAAATAATAACAAGAGCTATTTTGATAAGCCCTAGTATTTGTACTAATTAAAAATTAGTGGTGTATGCTTTTGCGTTTAATTATTACGAAAAAAGATATTGTTTGTTGTATATTCTTTGATATTACTGCTAGCTGACCTGTTTAACGTTGTTCTCCCATAGAAACTATCAAAGAAAAGATTAAGAGCTAGGGGTAGGAGGGTAAAAAGTTGTATAAGTCCTATTCTTAGACTAACAGAATACACACCCAAAATTTTATAATAATCGGTCAAGCTGTTTCGGAGGAATTCTATAATAAACACTTGACACGAGATTTTTCAATGCTATGGTAGCCATACACGTTAGGGTGTACCTGACAGCTTAGCCTACACAGTTATACCTGCCAGGTAAGGTTGTGTGAAAACCTGCACAATTGTGCAACATAGATGCTCCGGTTTACCTGTAAATCTCAATTGTACAGGCGAACCTGTCAGGTATATACCCTAGCGTCAGAATGTAGATTTAGAAAGTGAACCACTAACCTATATCCAACTTCTTCAACAGCAAACACATAGTTAGAGCTATAGGCCGTGTTCGACGCATAGGCGAGACCGACCAACACCATAAACTGTGCGTGGTAGCGCCCGAACATACCAAACTTTGACAACACATCGTCCAAATGTACTCTCTTCGGTATTTCTTCAGAAGTCATCGTTAAATTTTGCACTGCACTATTTTTATTCACAAAATTTTGGAAAAACTCCTTGGATAAAATGTTTTACTGTTTTAAAATAAATACTACTTATATTTTTAAACAATTACTATATAATATTTATATTTGTTTTCCATTATATTTTCTTAGTTAGTTTTGAGCATAAATGCTTAGTGCATTTTTGTATAAATTGATATTTTATTCGTTGTTTTTCAAATTTCGATATCGCCGGCAAACCTCCTATTCACTGGAAGTTTTACTGTCAACTAACTAAGCAAAACACTTGTTCTTAAACACACAAACAAACACATAATGCACGGTTTTCTATGCTACAATATCACTGCCACGGTACAAAGAGTAAACAAAAAAAAAACAATTAAAATGTCTCGCTTTCCACCAGACCATATCGCGCGGCTAAGTCTCAATAACGAATGTAAATCACAGTTTGTAGGACAACAAGGTACAGTTCGGCCAACGAACAACTGCATTGTGACTTGATTGCCATAACGACTCCCATTCACCGTGCGACTGTAATCGCGCATCCGCTGCTATATAAGTCGCGACTAAATCAACGGCCGCAGAGCACATAAAGATGGACTTATTATGTTTTTCTTTTTTTTTATGCGAAATGCACTTTGTTGCATGGCAACTTAATCTATCTACAAGCTAATAATACTAAAATAAATAAATTCAATTTAAATAAATAACGCTAGTCTTTTTGGCAATTTACCAGTCGACAGCGATGTGGAAGAGTTTTTTGATGCCATATTTTAGTTGTATTTAGCGTAGGGTTTTATTATTTTTGATTATTTAATTACTTTTAAATAAATTAGACGAAATTGATCTATTTCAATTAGGAAATAAAAATTATAAAAACGATTTCGACTTCAAACTTTTTTGTGTAAAAACTTGACAAAAAAGCAATTCAATTAACCAGTAGTCTGGTGCAGTCGGTGGTAGTGCTATCAGTTTAATCTCAGATTTCCGTCCTTTTCATTTTTTAGTCGGGTAAAATACCTTAATCAGATTAATACGAGTTTTAAACAAAAGGATTAGGTATTTTTGGTAAAAACGCATATTAATAATTTTATTTTATTAATTCTTTAAAATAAAAGGCCACGTGCAAGTCAGACTCGCGTACGCAGGCATTCGTACTATTATCAACATTATTATTACTTTATATAATATTAGACACTATATTATAACTGTTATTAACCTTTCGAACACCGTAATTAGAGACACAATAGAAAGACAGTGAGAGAGCGAACGCGTTCGCTTGGGGTTTAATGAATTAATATCGAGCAAAACACGTCAAAATAAAATAAAAGTATTTTATTCTGTTTTTAGTATTTGTTATAGCGTCAACAGAAATACACTATACACATGGCTTTAAAAAACTCCACTGTCTAGCTATTACTATTTATGAGATACAGCCCGGTGACAGACAGACAGATGGACAGTGGAGTCTTAGTGATAGGGTCCCGTTTTTACTCTTTGGGTACAAAAATCTGAAAAAGTTTACTCATTGGAAGAAGCCAAGAAGTACATTTCGTAAAAATAAATGCACTTATTTCTCTGTTCGTTTCTACTCTGTGGCGTCAAAATGGTCGTGATATTTTCGCGGACATTGTTAAGACAATTGAAATACTATTTTTAGTTTCAAATAAAGGTGACTTCTAACTTTACAATCTTTTGTATTGGGTCACAAAAAATGGACTACGATCTATGAACCAAAACCAAACATATTATGTAGATCTCTTGGTATCTATATAAGTAATGTAACAATTTTGATACAGTTTACCACATGTCAGAAATGACTGGGAACATGACCTCACTTTATGATGTTTTAAGTGTTTTAACTGCTCTGCTACTGGTATCCTCTGCGTTTTGCATCCATCGGATTCCCGACTGTACTTGTGTGTTTAAAAAAATTTTGTTTTCACAATTATGTGTACTCCAAAAAGTTTATCTATATATATAAAAGAAAGTCAGTTAGTTACACCACTTATAACTCAAGAACGGCTGAACCGATTTGGCTGAAAATTGGTGGGGAGGTAGCTTAAAACCAGGAGACGGACATAAGACCTACTTTTTTTTTTTTTTAGTGTAGAGTAGAGTAGGGTAGGGTAGAGTAAGGTAGAGTAGGGTAGAGTAGGGTAGAGTAGAGTAGAGTAGGGTAGGGTAGAGTAGGGTAGAGTAGGGTAGGGTAGAGTAGGGTAGAGTAGGGTAGAGTAGAGTAGGGTAGAGTAGGGTAGAGTAGGGTAGAGTAGGATAGAGTAGAGTAGGGTAGGGTAGAGTAGGGTAGAGTAGGGTAGAGTAGAATAGAGTAGGGTAGAGTAGAGTAGAGTAGGGTAGGGTAGAGTAGGGTAGAGTAGGGTAGGGTAGAGTAGGGTATAGTAGGGTAGAGTAGGGTATAGTAGGCTGAAGTAGGGAAGAGCGGGAGCGAAGCCGCGGGCAAAAGCTAGTTGGAAATAAATGTTTAAATAAAATCGCCTGGTAAATGGACCTAAGTTTGTAAAGAGTACTTATTAAGTCACGGCTTTGCTTAAAATAACGACTGTATATTACTTACGCACCCGTGTTATCAAATTTGATTTAAAAAAAATTGATGCAGTAAATAGAAATGTGTTGACAGTAGCATTCAGTCTGAATAAATTAAGATCTGAATTCGTTTTTTAATTTAATAAAAAAAAATGCCATAGATTTAGCTTATACAGCTCAAATAAGATGTGAATTTTATTAAGTAGAATACAATACAGACAGTTAAGAATGATTTTTAATAAACAAATAAATTCAAAACAATGCTACCCCACTAGGAGTCAAAGTTTGGAGTGGTCGTTTCTAAAAAATAAAAATTTTTTAAAAATAACTAATATAGAAACTTTTAATAATATTTTTGAAATTTATTTATTCAAAGTATATTAAGTATTCTCTTGTCTTTACAATTTTCTGCCATCTAATTTTGAGATCTCTCTCTCTCTCTCTCTCATGATTCAAACATTTGCTACTGAATTCTAGACGTGTGTTTTGCTGCTAATAACGAATGTTGTTACTTGTAGTGTTAAAATTGTTTTTTTGAGAAGTCGAATTCAAATTAATTTCTTATTAAAAAAAAATTAAAAGACGCGTTTTTCGGTCCGTCACAAACTTTTCCAATTATAGTAAAATAAAAAAGGGTCAAACAGCTGAAAGAATTTAGATAAAAGATGTTATTGTAATGTAATGGTAGACCAGGTCCTGAACAATATTCCAGGACATATTACTGTACTGCCATATGATACTTTTGCTCCCTGAGCTATATATTTTTGGGATAATTTACTTTTACGTAGACGAAGCCGCTAACAGAAGCTATTGTAAAACAATAAACACGAAGAACCTTTACTTACTTTTAAAACACTATAAAAAGTTAATGAAAAAAAAATTTTTCTTCAATTAAATGCCGTGCATGGCTAGATGAAGGCCTCTGCAATAGAGCATGACATAGATCAAGCATTAATACAATTGATTACCGAAGGTTACGATTAGAATTATCTTGTTTGGTTTCTTTAATATTTTTTTTTTCTTGTGACAATTCTTATTTTAATGTGACAGTGACAGCATAAGCCGCAGCCACAAATTAAAATTGAAATGCCTTTGAGGATTCGTCCAACCATCTCCTACCGTGTTATACAATTATGTCACATTGAATCCAGGAATGCATTTCATAGACTTTACAACAAAAACGTTTGTTTAAAAAAAAAATGTTTTTTTATCCCAACACGTCAGTCCATAGTTTACCAAGCAAGGTAAATTAATATGCATCACTTTTATTTATAACACAACACACACACACTTCGTCATTCATTTATTGATTACATTTATTTATTTTATTATGTTTGTATATTATCAACCGCCAGTTGTGTAAATCAAACAACACCTTTACAATCAACTTCGTAAGTACTGCAAGCATATAACTACGACCATAATCAAATAGTAGGTAGGTATTTATTATTATTCTGAAAAGGTCGGTGTTATTATCAATTATTGAATAAAATAGCAGAAACATTCTACCGGGTGTGTAGATAAAGCTAATTAAGTAGCTACGTGTTTTGTTATTTTTTATTAAGAGGTGAATTTAATTTTTTTAAATAGTTAAATAGGTAGAGAATTTTCCAATGATATCCCCTGCTCTTGGGCGGGCCGGGAGGGTGTGTCAGACTTTTACTGACAAAAACCCACTCCTGTTCCTTCGTTGCCTTTCATAGCACGGCCGAATTTTCCTTTCAGAAACCAACCCTTGGCCCCAGTAAGCTCATGACTAAGTTGTAATCGTCTACCCCATCACAAATTTTACTTTAATCTGTTCAGCCCTTGAAGAAGGACTGATAAAAAAAATCTGAACATATGGACCTTCTTCTTTAAAAAAGAAAGATAAAGACACACTTCATTTGTCAAACCATAATATTAATTGACTAATTAGATAGAGAGTGCGGCAACCGGTTTTGACAGGAAACTGTCTCGAAACGAGATAAGACTAACAACTCTATAAGGAACAAAAGCGTCAATGGGACAAATCTACATCCCTTTGATATTGATATCCATTTTTTTTTTTAAATTTGACATTCTAAGACGTACTTTTTTTTTCAAATTTATTTTCGCGTAAACCGTCAAATCAAATCAAAATTTTTATTTGCATTAAATACATTGTTTACAAGGAAAGATCTTATAACCTAAAAGTCACTGTATTCTGCCTGCAAGCAAGCGTGCAAATTATTTATATTTATGTAATTAAAATATTATTACTTCATGCAATTAAATTATTTACGTCATTAACAATTTTCATAAATTCGATTAATAATTAAATTATTACATACAATATAATAAAGTATTAATAATTTGTAACCTTTCCTTAAACCTTCAAAAACTTGGATGGCAAACTAAGCAGTGAAAAACATTCAAAAACATAAAAAACTAAGCAGTGTATTACAAAGTAAGTCGGTTGATACAACTTTTTGCTTCCTTAAAATGTAAACAAAGTAAAAAAAAACCATTTACCTTATACCAATCTTTGCATACTAATTACCATAGACGCTCACGATCTTTTGAGTTAAGTAGGTATGTTGATTGCACCGAACATGCGCATACCCACATAACCTTAAAACGCCATTGCCGACTGGAGGCCATTGAACTTACCTTTCTAAAAGTCCGCAGGTAGATTATTACATTCCTATCGGCTGCCTTGGACAACTAACGATGTGACCTTAAGTTGATAACTGAACAGTAGAGCCATGGTAGAGCCATACCCGCTCCGGGTCCGTCGACCAATGTCAGCCTGTGACAGGACCGCTGCGGGCCGCTGAGTCTCAGCCTTCACAAAAAGTTAGCGAAATTATGAATAGGTCAGCATGGTAAGGCTAGTAAAGAGGAGATATCTGTGTCGTTGGAAAGACTCGAGCGGATCAGCATGAAGTTGGAGCTCCATATAAACAGGGCTAAAACAAAAGTCATGGTTGTGGACCGAAGTAAGTCTCTCATACTGTCACAATTAGTGTTGCCAGTTGTCCCGATATTGAGGGGTCTGGGGACGCAACCCGATTTGCGACTGATCGGTACGCTAAATGTCCCGATTTATCAATAAATTAATTTAAAAAAAAGACGTGTGGCACTCGGGGACTGCCGCGGTAAAGCTATTGCATAGCATTTTTATCAACTTATGCAATTATAATTATTTATTTATGCAGTATTTTTTTTCCTTTGTTTTTTTTTTCTTTGATATTAATTGAAGTTACACTTTCACACATTGAATTGAATTTTGATTGATTGTTCACTCATTTGTTTTCTTATCGGTCACCACGCTCAAAAAACAAATGAGTGGGGGGTGTTAGGTTATTTTCGTTACGGAATTTCTGGATTCGGTCTCCACGCTCAAGGCCCGCGATAGAAGCTATACAATAGCTTAAAAAGTAACAAAGCAAGTCACATTCGCATTATTATCACACATATTAAATGCGTTAACTTAAAATGACACACGACGACGGCACATATAGAGTGATTATAGCCCTGGAACGTAACTGAAGAAAATAGTTCTACCCTAGAGCGAGAAAAGTAATTGAACGATGTTTCACCGCAAAAAAAAAACAGTTTTTTTTTGTATTTGTTCCGATTTAAAACCCTAAATCCCGATATGTTTTACCATCAGTCCCGATTTTACTCCCGTCGGGCCTGGCAACACTAGTCACAATCAACCTATCCAGGTTGATTGTGACTAGTGTTGCCAGGCCAGAGACAAACTCGTCTACTGTATCCACAGTAGACGAGTTTGTCTACCTGGGCTCTATCATAACAAACAATGGGCCGTGTGAGCAGGAATACGAAAAATAACATCATATCACGCTGTTATTCTTCGAAGGATGAAGAGGACTCTTCCACACGCGCCTCAAAGAGTTTTCAGCAAAATTGATGGCAGTTAGGGCTGACGCCTGCCAGGGCTGCGGATTAAGTGATAGATAGACTTTTTTCTTAAGGTGGGAAATTATCCAATGACATCTCCCGCCCTATTGTATGGTGTTCCTTCTTTGCCTCCGTTCCAGCGCCCCGGGGCTTCGACCCTGCTGGGCCCTTACGGTTGCTGAAATATAATTGAGGCGCGCATGGAACACTACGCGCCGTCGACGACTTGTGCTCGGTCCACATGGTTACCAGACGGTCGGACGGTGAGCTACATTGCTCGCCGTCCGCAAGCCCATGGGTCCGGTTAGGGCCGACCCCTACCAGCACTACGGATTAAGTGGATAGAGCACGTAGACATTGAAATAATTTCCTATAATTATATAATAGTGTAGATACTCATTTGTTGTAGGGCAAAATAAAATATATGAGATGGTGTCACAGATCACGTGCTGCCGTACAGCGAGACTTCGAGGCAACCAGGTTGATAAATAACTACAACAATCAGGAAAAGGAATATGAAGTATTTACTTTTTAACATAAATAACGAGTCAAACATGAATATTAATGATAACACCGCAAAACAAAACATGTCTTTCATTTTTAGAGTTCTGTATCGGAAGGATAAAAATGGGACCCTATTACTGTATCTTTTACCAGGCTGGTATCTCATGAACCGTGACTATAAATAAAATTAAAAAGTCTTTTATTCCACACAGCATCATAAATTCTAATATTTCGATACCATTTGCTCATGAGCTAATACATACTAGAAGACCCAGTTCCAGGCCCTGAGGCGCTGCATGCCGAAATACAGGCTCCCCAAGCCTAGTTCGTCGGCACATGTTAATTAAGGCACAATTTTTATGTAATGGAATAATATCATAATTATGAGTACAGTCAGTGGTGGTGTTATAAGTTATTATTATTAATAGATTTTTTTTTTTTTTTTATTATTGATAGGCTCGCGTTTGACCACTATCTCACCTGATGGTAAGTGATGATGTGGCCGACGATGGAGCACGCTTGCCTAGAAGTAACCTATTCACTCTCGACTTAAAGACCCCTAGGTTGTAGCTATCAGGAAACACAGACTCCGGCAAGGAATTCCACTCTTTATCTGTACGCATAATGAATGTGTTTCCAAAACGCTTTGTACGAATGGGTGGGATATCCACCATGTACCGATGGCGCAACGCCGTACGTCTAGTGGTCCGATGATGGAACGGACTTGGCGGAATTAAATTGTGCAATTCCAACTCACACTCACCGAAGTGTAATCGATAGAAAACCGCCAGGCCAGCAACTCGGCGTCGATGCTCAAGGCTTTGGAGCTTTGACTCAACAAGCGCATCATCACCGATGATCCTCTTGGCTCGCCTCTCAATCGACTCCAGAGCATCAAGCTGATACTTGGCAGACCCATCCCAAAGATGAGAGCAGTACTCCATACACGATCGAACTTGCGCTTGGTATAGGTTGAGCAGCTGTTCCGGAGTGAAGTACCGCCTCACCTTAGCTAAGATCCCCAGTTTTTTGGCAGCCTGTTGTGCTTTTGCCTCAATGTAAGAGCCGAAATTGAGGGTAGATGATAACGTTACCCCAAGAAGCTCAAGGCCGTCGGTTATCGGCACGGTCACACCCCGGAATATAGGAGCCGGGTAAAATTGGCTTCGTTTGGCGGAAAAAAGACACGCCTGGGTCTTAGCAGCATTGAACTTGACCAGGTTGGCATCGCCCCAATCGGATACCGCCTCCAAGGACAAGTTCAAGCGCTCAACCATAGCTTCCCTCAAAGACTGGATCTGTGACCCACTAGTACGTGCATCGGACACGTAACTCTCAGCAACAGTGCTATCGTCTGCATACCCAAAGGTACCGGGTTTAAGTAGGTCGTTTATGTGTAGCAAGAACAGTGTTGCAGAGAGCACCGACCCCTGAGGGACACCGGCATTAATATCCATTTGCCTGGACGAGCAGCCATCAATAACTACTCGGATGGATCGCCCCCTCAAGAAGTCTGCTATCCAGTTACACAGACCAGTGGGCAAACCGAAGGAAGGAAGCTTAGCAATAAGGCTATCATGCCAGACCCTGTCGAAAGCCTTCGAGATATCAAGGGAGACTGCAAGTGCTTCCCCATGCTTCTCGATGGCCTCGCTCCAGATGTGAATGGCATACGCTAGAAGATCCCCAGTTGACCGATTTCGGCGAAAACCGTATTGACGATCACTGAGGATGTCATTAGCTTCTAGGTATGCCAGGAGCTTATTATTGACCACTCGTTCCATACACTTACAGAGAATGGACGTCACCGAGATAGGTCTGTAATTAGCAGGGTCAGCCCTACTGCCCTTTTTGGGCACGGGTTGCACATTAGCTTGCTTCCAAGCCAACGGCACTTATGGCAATAGATACTTTAGTTCGGTTTCTTATGCATGCAATTTTCATAATAATAAATTAATCATTCAATACAATACTATTTTTTCTTTCCATATTTCATTTTTAATATATACATTATATAATTGTTATTTATATTTTTTTATATACTCAGTAAAGTTTTCTTATTTACATAATATTTTAATTAGATTTTTTTTTAAAAACCGTGACAATAGACAATTTAATTTCATACATGTGATATTTCTGTTGTCGCTACTCAAAAAATTAAAAAAAAAAAACACAATAATATAAATATTTAAGTGGCGCTCCCATACAACAAAATATGATTTTTTTATCATTTTTAATAATAGTTATTATAATATGCAACCAACCTAGTATACACAACCCTCGTGCGCATCCGACTCGCACTTGGCCGGTTTTGTTGCACCTAATATAATTCAGTTTTAAAACCGACAGAAAACATTGACATTGTAAATACATAGTAAATTGAAAACAATGTTTAACATGCTACTTGCAATGTTTCACTAATGAGACACATGACTTGCTACTGTTAATGAGAAAGAACTTTGTATCAAATATAAATAATTGTTGTTTTTTTTTATTCCACAACTATCACACAACGCCGTTTAGTCCCAAATCAAGCAGAGCTTGTGTTATGAGCACTATACAACTGATGAACATACTTATATATTTCTAAATACATATATATTAAAGATAAATTACACCAACACAGAACAAATGATCATGCTCATCACTTCAACTTTCTTGAATTCGTTGATAATTTATTAAATTATTATTATTAATTCTTAATAATAATTCTTAAACTTTTTTTATTATGATTTTTTTTTGTTGTGTGTGTTTTTGTGTGCAGTCTACACTGTTCTTACATAATATCTATAAATATAGTATAATGAACCACTTTTAAAAAAAAGAGTAACCATGGAGTTTCTTGCCGGTTCTTCTCCAAAGAAAACGACCCACTAGGTACTCCCCGACCACGACTGCCCATGTAGGACTATGTGAAATAAAATATTTTGACTTTGACTTTGACATTTGCCCTGGGTAGAAGTCGAACCCACAACCCGCTTGATAGCAGTCATGGCCACTAATCACTAGACCAACCAACCAGTCGAATTAATAGCAGTTTTATTGATTGTAACACCTGTTCTTACTAACGTCAACACGCCATTAAAAGTAAATAAAGATAAGCATTCTGGTGTATGCACAAATGACAACTTAGTTTGAGAACTCACTAATTAACACATAAAGACCTTTCAAGAAAAACCACACCACGATACCTGTATTGTGAAATGAATGCGTCCACAAACATGTTAACTCACATACGCAAGACACACATCATCATCATCATTTCAGCCGATATACGTCCACTGTTGGACATAGGCCTCCCCAAAGTATCGCCACGATGAACGATCCTGTGCGTCTCCCATCTATCGGTTTCCCGCAACCTTCACCAGGTCATTGGTCCACCTTTTAGGAGGCTTTCCAACGCTGCGTCTTCCGGTACGCGACCGTCACTCCAAAACCTTTCAGCCATTTGTTCTGCGAGCAATGTGCCCTGCCCATTGCCACTTAAGTTCAGCAATTCTTCGTGCTACGTCAGCAATCTTAGTTCTCCTGCGAATATCTTCATAATTTGATTTGATCACGCAAGGAAACCCTGATCGTAGCCCTTTCCATTGCCCTTTGGGTGACTTTAAGCCTTCTTGATAAGGCCCGTTGTGAGCGACCACGTTTCGGAGCCAACACAACTAGAACTCTACTGGGCACCCGTGCGCCATGTACGACGTTCTGGGCGCGTCGGTCTCTGTACATTTTATATGGCAACTAAACTTGTAGAGCAACATTAGATTCACGCCACGCGACTTGTGTCGTTCTACGTACAAATCAGGCATGGTCCACGTGTGCGTTGGTATGCAATTCTAGTTTATTCGTTTTAAAAATACTTATGGCAAGAGTACCTATAATATAATGCATGACAACTCCAATATGCCAAGCCACGGCTAGGATACATTATTTTGTTACGGAGATTCCGTGCCTACCTTTTATTATCCGATGAACTTGATGGTATCTTACAGCGATATGATAGTGTATCTCATGGCAATTCTAATAAACCCAAACACGGCTAGTATACCAATACCGGCACGGATCTTGAGCGCTGGCTTCAAGTTGCGCAGAAGTCAAATATCGGGTCTCTTTAGTGGTATAACGTGAGTCGCGGGGGCGGGGAGTGTCAGTGATTGGCTTGCCGCGCCATCGTGTCATAAACGTCACTCGTGATTCGTTCTCTGCGCTTGCTGCGTGGATCTAACAACGACGACGATTGGCTCGCCAATGTATGAAATGCGCAAAGCGATCCCCACTCTGACGCCGGAAGCTCAAGATATACCACTTTTCGGCTCCATCACCAAATCAGTTCGGTTGTACCTTGTAGCCAGAGTGCATCTCATGACAATGATAATAATCCCAAACACGGCCAGGGTACATTAGTATATTACAGAATTCCGGTGCCTCCCTTCCGGCTTCATCATCAGTTCGATGTATCTCCCCCTCTTCCTTCTGTCAATCATCGACTACACGTAGAAACAAAACAATTTTTCGTGTTCGTACTTGTAATGTTACTTGTGACGGTAACGTCAGCGTAATGAAATTCGAAAAAAAGATCGTTTATTCGTGCCTCACATAATCGTATAAACTAAAAAAAAACTGGGCAAGTGCGAGTCGGACTCGCGCACTGAGGATTCCGTGCAAACTAGAACAATGGGGTAGTTTCCAGGGTCAAAATAATTACATTTTATTTAGTCCGTATTTTAGATTATAAAAAAATATTGGACACGTATTTTTTCTTTTTTCGATTAATCAAAAAATAACAAAGATATAGCCCATTAAAGTTACGTGTGACGTCACCCCGTGCGAAAAAATGCAGCGTGGCGTGACGTTACACGTAACTTTAATGGGTTATATCTCTGTTATTTTTAAAAAAATACGTGTCCCATATTTTTGAATAATCTAAAAGACGGACTAATTACATTTTTTACGGTAACTAGCCTATTCCCGAATGGAGTCTTGAAGATTTTTCCGAATTGCAATTTTTTTTGTGACGTAGATATCAACCAATTTCCGGTTTTCAGATTTAGTCCTATACCTGTGCTACAAGACCTTGCTTTGTGCCAAATTTCAGGATTCTAGGTCAACGGGAAGTACCCTATGAATTTCGATCTTTGAAAGTATCAAAATATAGGTTTTTTTTTGCAACATAAACGACCGTATCTTTTTTATTCGTTAACTTAGAAGTTTGAATTTTTCACAGCTTGAAGGGACCGCAGTATATGGTTTTAATTTCAACCCGATATCTCCACGCGTTCCCAAGATAAAGGGTCTTGACAGACAGACAGACGGACAATAAAGTGATCCTATAAGGGTTCCGTTATTTCCTTTTGAGACACGGAACCCTAAAAAATCAAAATCGATCCATAATTAACCGTGAGAAATCCGGTGAACATGCATAAAAAAAACAACCGTACAGATAATACCTCCTTTCTGAAGTCAGTTAAAAAAACCGGCCAAGTGCGAGTCGGACTCGCCCATGGAGGGTTCCGTAGCAGCAAGTAACATAATATAAAAGTTCTTGTAGATCGTTGTAACTTTGATCGATGTTTTAATAATAGTGTATTTTTTTTGATTTATGACTTATTAAAAAAAAAACTACTTACTAGATCTCGTTCAAACCAATTTTCGTTGGTAGTTTACATGGTAATGTACATCATATATTTTTTTTAGTTTTATCATTCTCTTATTTTAGAAGTTACAGGGGGGGGACACACATTTTACCACTTTGGAAGTGTCTCTCGCGTAAACTATTCAATTTAGAAAAAAATGATATTAGAAACCTCAATATCATTTTTGAAGACCTATCCATAGATACCTCACACGTATGAGTTAGATGAAAAAAATTTTTTTGAGATTCAGTTCTAAGTATGGGGACCCCCAAAATTTATTGCTCTTTTTCTATTTTTGTGTGAAAATCTTAAAGCGGTTCACAGAATACATCTACTTACTAAGTTTCAACAGTATAGCTCTTATAGTTTCGGAAAAAAGTGGCTGTGACATACGGACGGACAGACAGACAGACAGACAGACAGACAGACAGACAGACAGACAGACATGACGAATCTATAAGGGTTCCGTTTTTTGCCATTTGGCTACGGAACCCTAAAAAAGTCCTTGACATGCTATCTCTATAGCATGAGTTGCAAGTTTATTTCAGTAAACAATTATCAGCTACTATTATTCATGGGCATTGCAGTTTATCATTAGAAATGCAATTATCACGTGTCAACTAACAAGACATGATCAAGCAGGTAGGTATTTAAAGGTCGGGTTCGGGTTAATTATCCAATGTAATTTGCAAATCAATTTATTGTTAATTTAATGTAACCTGTTTATATACAACATTAGGTACTTTTAGTATATGCAAAACCCGAAACACATGCGTAGTATTTTTATGTAAAAAATCTATGTACAAAATTTCATAACTGTATCATGAAAAATCAAAAGTTATAAGCTTGTTATGTCAGCAAAAATACATAGTCACCGGGCCATCAAGGCGACTGAGGGGTTGTTTTCCACTTGCACCCAGCTGTTTACTGGGACCTAATACCCGCTATGACCTTCCGTGACCTGTGTTGTACTTAGTGTCGGTGGTATCCAACTTGTGACTTTTTTAAATATTCTTGGGAAATAACATGGTGTAAAAACTATTGGAATCCATTCAGTTACTGATTCTGAACAAACTCAGTTACTGAAGCTGAGCGAGTCCAATGACTTGTAGGTAGTTTGGACGCAACGCCGACTACTACCTGCAGGGTCATTGAACTCGCTCAGCTGACGTTTTCTTAAAGAAATTAATTTCGTACATGCGTAAATTAATACGAGTTTTGAAGAAAAGGTACTTTATTTTTTAATTTTATTTTTACAAATCGATAGTGTTTCATGTATCGGATCGACCCTCCCGGGATTAAAACGATCAAAATTTAAGGGTGTATACAACTCTATAAACATACACATGTTCCTGATATAATAGGTAATTGAAAAGAAAATCTTTCTACCTGACACAAATCAAATATTCTTAACTAGCTGCTGCCCGCGACGTCGTCTACGTGAAGGCTCTTCAGCACCAAAAATACCTAAGATGCCAGTGTCGCTATAGGATTATAAATAAACAACTTTTAAAATAGCATTAAAATATAAGTTTTTTTTGCAAGTGAAGAGAGTTATATGGGAATCCTGCTGAGTTCAGTCATAAGATGTGACTGAAGGAAATAGAGAAAATAATGCAGGAATACCTTCCAAGAAGACATTCCACATTCGCGAAGCAAACACCCATGGGGAACTGTACGCGCTTGAACTGGAACGGGGAGTTATGAGGTATGAGGGGAATGTGTGGTATAAATACTGCCTCGCCGACACCACAACCCGTAAAAATTTCCGCCTCAATGGTGTGCCTGTGGAGCGAGATAACTTTAAGGCGGGTCCCGTTACACAACTTCGGAGGAGATAGGTTCCGAAGAAGCATAATCGGGACACCGACCTTCAGCTTGATGGTAAGCGCTGGAAGTCCACTTGCTAACGGGGAGTTCAGAAATTGCACGGGATAATGTGTGGCGTCATCTTGCTCGACAACAGTGTTTATCGAGGTGTAGACTACTTCATTCCCCTCAATTTCCGAGAGAATGCATTCGTTAATTGCTGCAGCCTGATCATTTTTGGGCGTCAAAATGGCCTGCTCACACACCTAAGAATTCTGTTGGTGCGGTATACAACTGATGTCCCCGTACACACAGCGAATGAGTTCTTCTAAGCTGGATACCACTCTACCGAGAGACTGAAGCACCACCTGTCCACCTCTCTCTTCTGTTAGAGTGCCTTCGCCAAGACTTAGCAGGACATTGGAGAATTTTCGAGCACGTGCATTGCCGCCGAGCCGAGCTCTCATATTAATGGTCATGCGCAGCGTACGAACTCGTGACTACAACGAAGATCATTTCATCGAAGCATTCACCTCGTCAGCCTTCGATCCCCGCGTCACCACGGGAAGTGTTTGCCGGAAATCGCCACTGAACAAAACTGTGACACCACCCATCAAATGTTCGTCCCTGCGGATGTCACGCGGGGTTTTGTCCACGGCCTCAACTGCCTTCCTATTGGCCATCGTACACTCATCCCATACGATCAGAGAGCAATCCTTAAGCACGTGTCCCTTATCGCTGTTACGTGACACACCACAAACAGGTCTTTCGGCGCTATCTAAATCGATGGGAATTTTAAACATGGCATGTGCTGTCTTGCCACCCGGAAGCAGTGTGGCAGCGATTCCCGACGACGCAATAGCAATTTTGCCCTGCCTCCTGACCTCTTCAAGTATGCCAGTGGTAACAAATGTTTTTCCTGTTCCACCAAGAGCATCCAAGAAAAACATTTTACCCTGGTTTTGCCCAACGCTTTCAAGGACGGTGTCATAAATTTGTTTTTGCTCTGAAGAGAACAAAGCGACATGGTCATTTCGTATGGTGTTCATTTTGCCTGAATCGTAATTTGTCTCAGCGTTATACTCCCGATTTCCACGATCTTATTGCGGTGATGATTGTGGAGCTGGTAACCCATATTCGATCAGTGGATTACCGCTGATAGAAATTACCACATCTTGAAATGAACTGAGACAGGTGTTCAGCACGCGTTCATCAGTTACTTCGACTTTGTCTCTAATAGCAGGTCTCAAAGCTCGTAGAAAATCTTCAGACGGATGATGGCGATACTTCTCCCACAAAGCTAACGGGTTCGTGACTCCACAAATCACCAAGATGACGGCAAACAGATGACGTATGTGGCTGGGACTGTCACTGACGCTCGCCTCCGCAAGGGTGTCATTCCAATTTTGGTCACCGTCGAGAAGGTGACGTGCTACGCCGGCTGCGCGGTAAGTGGGATACTCCACGCCATCAAATGTACTCAGAAAGGTGAAAGACGTTGGGCCTCGGACAGTGTGAAGTAACAACCGCAGAAAATAGCATTCGCCATTATTCGGATGCACGGTATAATCCCTACCCAATGCGGTGTCCTTGAAAATTCCCAGAAAACCTTCAACAGCTCCTCCTCGTTGACGTCGGTTAAAATACACCCCTTTGCTTGTCGTACGGGTAATATGAAGGCACCTCATACGTAAGGGATCTCGCAAACTGATCGACTTCACAGAGCCTGAAAAATGTCACCATGTAATACACCACATTTTTTTTAAATTGTCTTCCTCATCTCTGCTCAAGATGATGGTTTTGTTGGAACTTGAATTTGTCAAAACGAATTATACTATACAACTTTTATGAAGAAAATACACATTACCATCTATGAATTTTAAGAATAACTAACTACCAACCTCGCCAACATGATCAAATTATTAATTTCCAAAAAGTATCATGTAACTTGATTTGATTTTTATGAATTCTCATAGATGGCGCTGCTTTAAAATTGTCTTTATACTACCAACATTCATTAAATTATGTTTCTCTGCCCAAATTACTTAAATGGCGTAGTTTTTATAGTGTAAAGCTAGATAATAGCATGGCTTACTCAAAAACAACATTTAAATATGCTTCGTTAGATCACACCTTGTCCCAGAATGCGTAAGAAAAATAAAGATTCACAGCTCCTCCCCCGTAGGTGATAGCGTGATAATATGTAGCCTATATGTTGACCCGACCTCTTAGTAATATTCATGCAAAATTTGAAGTAAATCCATGCAGTACTTTTTGAGTTTATCCCGGACATACATACAGACAAACAGACAAACAGACAAACAGACAAAAATTCTAAAAACTATATTTTTGGGTTTGATATCGATTGTACATCACGCCCCAAATATTCTTTTAAAAAAATATTCAATGTACAGTTTTGACTTTCCTACGATTTTATTATATGTATAGATAATCAACCTTGCACACGAGGTTGTCGACATGTGGAATGTGGACTCGGGTGTCATTGTACAGATTGTCGTGACCGCCAATGGCCTGATGGCCAAAAGCCTTGACGACCACCTTTCGAAGCTGTCATTACGCGGTTGGATCAAGGGCCTGATACAGAAGGCAGTGCTCTTCGACACGGCTCGCATTGTGTGGAGGTTCCTGTATCTGGAGCCCTAACCACTGGTAGCTTAGACCCTGCTCTCAACATTGACGAAATAAAAGAACCTATATTCAATTTAGAACGTAATTTATATGATATGTCATATAAAATTATTTAGTATATTTTCATTTTAATAACGTCGCTTGCTTCAAATGATCAAAAGCGAGCCTATCAAAATAAAAAGGGCATTTTTTAAGGCGATTAATCATCCAATGACTTCTCCCGCTCTAGGGTAGTACAGGAGGACGTGTCAGAATTTTACTGACTAATGCCACACCGGTGTCCATTAGTTACCCTTTGCATTGTAGGATCACGGGTTTCCTTTACAGAAAGTCCCCGTGGCCCTAGCGGGAATCAGCCCTGCTGGGCCCCTTTGCTTTGCTAATATCTCTTTGAGGAGAGCGTCCGTCTTCCCCCCCTTGGCCTGAACCAAGGCTGGACAGGTCGCCGATCACACAAGTATACCCGAGCGTATGGTCCATGTGTCCTCCAGGCGAGCAGGTGTTTGAGCTCCGCCAACCTGTACCCTTTTTTCTTGACGAAATTGATAGCTTGTCTCTCTAAGCAATTAACAAACATTTCTATTTTCTAAATCTAAGGCACCTTACCCAAGACAACTTTTTGTAGCGATGCAGTAGCGATGCTGTCGCGCGTTCGCATCGATACAGTCGCGATGCAGTCACTAGCTGTCTGCCCTCGCCCACATCACGATTCTTAGTCTCGATGCAAACAAAAATGCAGTGTTTGTATGTAGAATGTTTCCGTCACTGAGGTCGTCCGTCACAGTCGCGCGTTTCCATCGCTACAGTCGCGATACTATAGCGCGTTGGTATCGCTTCTGTAGCGCGTTGCAAACTAACGCGCAAAAAGGCGCTGTGGGTGAGGGGCCTAAACCCACACCTACACATATAAAACACTAGTGATATACAACTAGACGACAACCCAATAAACTAAGTTAAGATGAAATTCTTCCAGACTACGTGTTACCTCGAGCACTTATACCATCCGTCATGCGAATAGTAATTCAATTAGGCAAGTAGTCTTCTCGAGTTTTCTTAAGGTCACAGACAGACGGGAGATAAATTGTTGAATATATTTTTGTAGAATTCTCGTAGTATCACGAATAGACAGGTGTATGAAGGATGATGTCTAATCCCCGACTATATGTGTATACATTTCTATATTTTAGATTAGATTGTATACTGGAACCATTTTTTTGAAAGGCTGATAAATTATATATTCTCAAATAGGTAGGTACTTCTTCCTCAAATCAAATCAAAAGCATTTATTTCAAATAGATAATTTTGAATTTTCAAATGCCGGTCATTCCAAAAAAGGTGAAGCTAAATTGAACGTTCCAAATCGTAGATCTCTATTGAGAAGAACGTGTAAGAAACTCCATGGACACTCTTTTAATATTATGAGTTACATACCTATGTAGTTGGTTTGCATCGCCGTGCCCTCGTGGGGGCGATCGGCGGCGGAGACCTCTCGCGCCGGGCCTTGGTTGAGGCCATGGTCCGGAGCGAGGAGGAGTGGCAGGCGGTCGCCGATTTCTGCGAAGCAGTAATGCTCGCAAAGGAGGAGGCCGAACGCATCAGGCAACGGCGTTATCGCCGTCATCGCCGCCGCCGCCGCCGGGATTCTGATCCCGATTTCCGGCCAACGTAGGCGCGGGCTTGTGGACAGTGAGCAATGGGTAGCTCACTGTCTGGCCGTCCGGTAACTGTCCGGACCAAGCCCAAGTCGTCGACGGCGCGCACTGTTCCCGCGCGCCTCAAGGAGTTGTCAGCAACAGTAGGGACCCAGCCGGGTCGAAGGCTACTGGGGCCAGGGTTATCCGAAAGGGCGCTCGAGCCCCGGTATGAAGGCTAGAAGGAACGGGGTGGGTCTTTTAGTCAGTAAGAGTTTGACACTATCTCCCGCTCCGCCCAAGGGCGGGGGATGTCAATGCATGATTTTTTCCCACCATAAAAAAAAAAAAAAAAAAAAAATATGTAGTTGGTTTAGTTTCTTTAACTTCTTGTAGCACCTGTTTCTTCTAATTCTCGTCAACTTATTTTTAGCATGGGAAACTTTATATTCATAAAAATAGAAACTGACTGACTGACATATCATATATAAGAAGTAAGCGATGTTCCTTCAGTTAAGTACCTTTTTCGTTATAGGGCCACGGTACCTCTTTTGAAAAATCCCGTAGCTCAAACCTCAACTCTTTCTCGTCAATTTAAATTCTAACCTTTAAGTCCAAAAATCCTTAAAATCCAGCCATAAAGGGGATTGCCCAGCTTCTATGGTGTTCCAGGCCAAAGACGGACATCAAATATTACATCAATGATAAAACTATTGTTTTTTCATAGTTACTTTTTAATTACCACTTATTGTTTATCATAGTGGCGCTCATTTGGAACTAAGGGAATACATATTTTTTTATGGCAAATTTTAATGAACAAAGTATTTTTTCTCTAGTCAATTGTCCGCTCATGGCCTCAAATGGGCAATCCCCTTTTCACTAGGTTTCTAGTGTAACTGTGCGTAGCAGTTTCTTCATAGCATAGCATAGTAGCATAGTCGGCCTTATAATGTTCCCACTGTTGGGACTCAGGCCTCCTCTCTAGAAGAGGGAATGGGCCGTATTCCACCACGCGGACGCAGTGCGGGTTTGTGGATGTCACATGTATTCGATTTTTGTTTTTATTCTAGAATATACTGGTTTCCTCACGATGTTTTCCTTCAACGGTTAGAGAAGCAATGGTGATGAAATAAATTATACAAAGTAATACGCATTGCTGGGTTTGAACCCGCGACCTACAACGCGTAAGTCTGTGCCGTTACCACTCGACCACCACTGCTCTCGAGTATCTTCAATTATAATAATTTGACAGGCCTGTTGGTCTAGTGGTTAGTGACCCTGACTGCTATGCCGGAGGTCGTGGGTTCGATTCCCACCCAGGACAAATGTTAGTGTAATGAGCATGATCATTTGTTCTGTGTCTGGGTGTAATTTATCTATAATATGTATGTATTTAGAAATATATAAGTATGTTTATCAGTTGTCTAGTACTCATAACACAAGCTCTGCTTAGCTTGAGACTAGACGGCGTTGTGTGATAGTTGTGGAATATTATTATTATTATTATTATTATTATTAATTAAATAGAGAGAAATACTAAGGACATAACATTAAAAATTAAAATAAAACAGAGAGAGACAGAATACAGAATATTATATTGGAACCGGAAACCAATATAATCTACACTTATCTATACATATAATAAAATCGTAGGAAAGTCAAAACTGTACATTGAATATTTTTTTAAAAGAATATTTGGGGCGTGATGTACAATCGATATCAAACCCAAAAATATAGTTTTTAGAATTTTTGTCTGTTTGTCTGTTTGTCTGTTTGTCTGTATGTATGTCCGGGATAAACTCAAAAAGTACTGCATGGATTTACTTCAAATTTTGCATGAATATTACTAAGAGGTCGGGTCAACATATAGGCTACATATTATCACGCTATCACCTACGGGGGAGGAGCTGTGAATCTTTATTTTTCTTACGCATTCTGGGACAAGGTGTGATCTAACGAAGCATATTTAAATGTTGTTTTTGAGTAAGCCATGCTATTATCTAGCTTTACACTATAAAAACTACGCCATTTAAGTAATTTGGGCAGAGAAACATAATTTAATGAATGTTGGTAGTATAAAGACAATTTTAAAGCAGCGCCATCTATGAGAATTCATAAAAATCAAATCAAGTTACATGATACTTTTTGGAAATTAATAATTTGATCATGTTGGCGAGGTTGGTAGTTAGTTATTCTTAAAATTCATAGATGGTAATGTGTATTTTCTTCATAAAAGTTGTATAGTATAATTCGTTTTGACAAATTCAAGTTCCAACAAAACCATCATCTTGAGCAGAGATGAGGAAGACAATTTAAAAAAAATGTGGTGTATTACATGGTGACATTTTTCAGGCTCTGTGAAGTCGATCAGTTTGCGAGATCCCTTACGTATGAGGTGCCTTCATATTACCCGTACGACAAGCAAAGGGGTGTATTTTAACCGACGTCAACGAGGAGGAGCTGTTGAAGGTTTTCTGGGAATTTTCAAGGACACCGCATTGGGTAGGGATTATACCGTGCATCCGAATAATGGCGAATGCTATTTTCTGCGGTTGTTACTTCACACTGTCCGAGGCCCAACGTCTTTCACCTTTCTGAGTACATTTGATGGCGTGGAGTATCCCACTTACCGCGCAGCCGGCGTAGCACGTCACCTTCTCGACGGTGACCAAAATTGGAATGACACCCTTGCGGAGGCGAGCGTCAGTGACAGTCCCAGCCACATACGTCATCTGTTTGCCGTCATCTTGGTGATTTGTGGAGTCACGAACCCGTTAGCTTTGTGGGAGAAGTATCGCCATCATCCGTCTGAAGATTTTCTACGAGCTTTGAGACCTGCTATTAGAGACAAAGTCGAAGTAACTGATGAACGCGTGCTGAACACCTGTCTCAGTTCATTTCAAGATGTGGTAATTTCTATCAGCGGTAATCCACTGATCGAATATGGGTTACCAGCTCCACAATCATCACCGCAATAAGATCGTGGAAATCGGGAGTATAACGCTGAGACAAATTACGATTCAGGCAAAATGAACACCATACGAAATGACCATGTCGCTTTGTTCTCTTCAGAGCAAAAACAAATTTATGACACCGTCCTTGAAAGCGTTGGGCAAAACCAGGGTAAAATGTTTTTCTTGGATGCTCTTGGTGGAACAGGAAAAACATTTGTTACCACTGGCATACTTGAAGAGGTCAGGAGGCAGGGCAAAATTGCTATTGCGTCGTCGGGAATCGCTGCCACACTGCTTCCGGGTGGCAAGACAGCACATGCCATGTTTAAAATTCCCATCGATTTAGATAGCGCCGAAAGACCTGTTTGTGGTGTGTCACGTAACAGCGATAAGGGACACGTGCTTAAGGATTGCTCTCTGATCGTATGGGATGAGTGTACGATGGCCAATAGGAAGGCAGTTGAGGCCGTGGACAAAACCCCGCGTGACATCCGCAGGGACGAACATTTGATGGGTGGTGTCACAGTTTTGTTCAGTGGCGATTTCCGGCAAACACTTCCCGTGGTGACGCGGGGATCGAAGGCTGACGAGGTGAATGCTTCGATGAAATGATCTTCGTTGTAGTCACGAGTTCGTACGCTGCGCATGACCATTAATATGAGAGCTCGGCTCGGCGGCAATGCACGTGCTCGAAAATTCTCCAATGTCCTGCTAAGTCTTGGCGAAGGCACTCTAACAGAAGAGAGAGGTGGACAGGTGGTGCTTCAGTCTCTCGGTAGAGTGGTATCCAGCTTAGAAGAACTCATTCGCTGTGTGTACGGGGACATCAGTTGTATACCGCACCAACAGAATTCTTAGGTGTGTGAGCAGGCCATTTTGACGCCCAAAAATGATCAGGCTGCAGCAATTAACGAATGCATTCTCTCGGAAATTGAGGGGAATGAAGTAGTCTACACCTCGATAAACACTGTTGTCGAGCAAGATGACGCCACACATTATCCCGTGCAATTTCTGAACTCCCCGTTAGCAAGTGGACTTCCAGCGCTTACCATCAAGCTGAAGGTCGGTGTCCCGATTATGCTTCTTCGGAACCTATCTCCTCCGAAGTTGTGTAACGGGACCCGCCTTAAAGTTATCTCGCTCCACAGGCACACCATTGAGGCGGAAATTTTTACGGGTTGTGGTGTCGGCGAGGCAGTATTTATACCACACATTCCCCTCATACCTCATAACTCCCCGTTCCAGTTCAAGCGCGTACAGTTCCCCATGGGTGTTTGCTTCGCGAATGTGGAATGTCTTCTTGGAAGGTATTCCTGCATTATTTTCTCTATTTCCTTCAGTCACATCTTATGACTGAACTCAGCAGGATTCCCATATAACTCTCTTCACTTGCAAAAAAAACTTATATTTTAATGCTATTTTAAAAGTTGTTTATTTATAATCCTATAGCGACACTGGCATCTTAGGTATTTTTGGTGCTGAAGAGCCTTCACGTAGACGACGTCGCGGGCAGCAGCTAGTAATATTATAAAGAGTTCTCTCTGAAAGTACTGGTCCAATTGCTAAATTTTTTTCACGATAGAAAGCTGCTTTATTCCTGGGTGACATCATTTGCCTTTTTGGCCTGGCGTAGGCCTTTATTTTTAAATGTTGGTTTGTATTTTTTTTTAGGTAATGAATGTTAGTAAGTAGTTCATATTTTATTTTATTTTGTTGGTTGGTATAGTGGTACAAGTCACAGATAAACATTTGTCTTTCTTTCAATATTATATCTCAACCTTATATATGTGGATGCTAATGTATGATACATAACACGATAATATATGTATGAGTATGCTTGTTATTCAAGTAAACGCCGCTGGCCATTTCCAAAATAGGATAAATTCATAGTCTACGAAATGAATCTTTTTTTAGAAAATATCTAAGCTTTTTGCACAGTTTCATCATTTTGATGTTCTATAAAAAAAATGGTACAAGTTTTGTAACGTTTTAATGTCATGAATTTGTTTTCATCTTTTTCGGTTTGTTTTTCTTTTAATTTTATGTTGTCCACTACATCTACTTGACTTGCATCATTGACAGAGTGACTCGTCTCAGGTCTTAAAATTGGTCACTTCATGATAAGATAGAACCTTGCCCGCTGGCCACATATGCTTGGCACTCCCAATCAATGATCACACTGCATATGGCTTAGAGTGAATACCTCGTAACTGTGAAATAAGTAACTTTTCAGGAGGCGCAAAAAAACAAATTAGACCTTGAATATCATGCAATTTTAATGTGCTATACCTACATGTTTCATTCAAATATTTAAAACTATTGGTTAATTTCTATTTTTTCTATTTATTTCTTTTAAAACTATTGTTTTGCCGCGCCGTCACGTTAACACCAAACTGACTTAAGCAAGATATGCATGCAAAGAGATTTAAAGAGTTGGTAGTATATATTTAATGTCTTTGTATGCATGCAACATCATGGGTGCCGCTACAAGTATCGAATCAAAATTTTGCATTTTACAAGATTGTGCTTTACGTGCTTTTCTTTTCAGAAATGTAATAAAATAAAATTACCTAAAATTGCATATCCGAGGTTTTCACTCTAAGCCATCGATATAAAGATATGAACAGATTTTAACATTGAAGACGGTTGTATTTTTTTTGTAAAAAGTTTTTATTTTACAATTTTTAGTTATGATACCACCACTAAAAAGTACCTCTTAGTCAAACCTAAATATCTTATAGCCAGAGAGCATGTCATAACGATTCTAATAATCCCAAACACGGTTAGATTACATTAATTTACCTTCTGGATTCATCATCAGATCAGTTCGATACATCCCCCCCCCCTTTTTCTGTCAGTCAGTCATCGACTACACGTATAACAAAGCAACTTTACTTCCACAGTTCTGCTGTGATCCTATGAGGAGTTCTGTTCCATATCTTCGAAGTTCATAATCAGATAATAACAATATTTCTATGGGACCAACTTGGAAGCATATAACCTTTCAATAAAAAAAAATTCAAAAATCGGTCCATAACTGATCGAGATATCGGTGAACATACATAAAAAAAAACACATTCAGCCGAACATAGAACCTCCTCCTTTTCGAAGTCGGTTAATTAGACCGACGCACACGTGTAACGTGTTGGGGGGGAAGCTAGGGTATGGTCTTGGTGGGAATCGTTGTTAGTGAGGACAACATTGCCTATAAAGTGCCAAATAACCATCTGCTGTGCTCGTGGCGGAGTACCGTACAAAGCAGAGCCCTAGTCAGTCCGAGTCATCCACGTCCCCGTCGTCCTCCCTGGGACCTGCTGCACCCGCGCCGCCGCGCGACCGCCACCTCGTGGTGTAGCTGAGCTAACGGATGCAGGGCGAAGGGCGAGTATTCTGCGCCTTAAAACAGAATCGACTCACTAGGGAGGATACCTGTTACAAAACCGAGCACATCCGTAGGCTCTAAAGCGGCAGCCCCGCTAGCGGATTAAGGCACAGTGGGCTAATCACTCGCTTGCCCGACAATCATAGATTCTTGAAACCGAAACAGTAAGAAACCGGACCGATACTTTACCGACGACTTTTGGCATGAAAACATGGACACGAATTGCTTTTTGGAATGTGCGTACGCTTACCGGCGACGGTCGACTAGCCCAAGCTGAAGCAGTAATGATTAATTACAACCTGCAAATTCTCGGCCTAAGCGAAGTAAGAAGAAACGGCTTTGGTGAGATGAGAACGTCCGGGGGCTTGACCTTGCTGTATTCGGGTAAAGAAAGTGAGGAAGATGTGCATGAGTATGGCGTAGGACTCCTTCTTTCAAATGCAGCAAGAAAAAGCCTTGTGGACTGGAAACCAATCTCAGACCGGATTATATACGCCCGTTTTAACTCAAGAGCCCGGAAGATATCTATCGTACAGTGCTACGCCCCAACCAATGCATCATCAGAGGATACCAAAGACGACTTCTATAACGCCCTCAACGCCACCCTTAGAGGCATAAAAAAGCAAGATATCATCTTCGTCATGGGGGACATAAATGCAAAGGTTGGGAAGATAAACACGAACCGCGAGCGGCATATGGGTACGCAGGGACTTGGTGTAAGCAACGAGAATGGCGAACGATTTATTGAGTTTTGTCAGAATCACGACCTGACCATCGGAGGTACATTATTTATCCATGGTGACCACCATAAGTATACGTGGAACTCACCCGATGGTGTCACCAGGAATCAGATTGACCACCTTGCCATTAGTTCCAAATGGCGTTCTTCATTGCTCGATGTCCGTAACCGCAGGGGCGCCGATATTGATAGCGACCACCATTTGGTGGTTGCTGAAGTCCGGCTTAAAATTGCAGTGGCCCGTAAAGCTGGAGGACCGAGTAAAATAGGAAGAAGGTACGACGTGAGCAAATTGTATGACTCCGACATCCGTAAAACATTTCAACTCGAGCTACGCAACCGTTTTTCGGTACTCGAAGCTACTACGGACTCACTGGACGAGGAGTGGAGCCGTATCAAAGCGGCCTATACAGAGACCAGCGCCGTTGTTCTAGGACACAAATCGAGCAATTCTCGCGAGGACTGGATGTCGCAGCGTACGTGGAGCCTGATTGAAGACAGAAGAAACCTTCATCTGAGACTGCTTGAGACACATAATGACACCGTAAGAGCCGACCTTATCATGCAGTACCGCCAAAAGCGCAAGGAAATTTATCGCAGCACCCGCAAAGATAGGAGACAGTGGGCTGATAGTATTGCAGATCGTGCTCAACAAGCTGCAAACTCCGGTAACCTAAAGGAGTTATATAAAGCTACCAAAACCTTGACCGGAAACAGTAAGTCCAAGAAGAAGCCACTGAAGTCCAAAGATGGTCAGCTCATTGTGACGTCAGAGAAGCAGCTGCTTCGCTGGCATCAACATTTTGAGGAGGTCTTCCGTTCGTCTGCGGCATCGACCTATGACACATTGCAGATTGGATCTACACCAGCTCAGTTACTCGACATCGATACGGAACCACCATCAGCCTCTGAAGTTGCTAAAGCAGTCCGTTCTTTGAAGACAGGTAAAGCACCAGGACTCGACCTGATTACGGCGGAAATGCTACAAGCTGACGTATCCTCTGCCGTCGATGTTCTGATGCCCCTTATTGAAAAGATCTGGAACGCCGAAGAGCTCCCGGACGAATGGAACAAAGGTCTTTTAATCACTGTACCCAAAAAAGGTGATCTTAGTCAGTGCAATAACTGGAGAGGTATTACGTTGCTCTCAGTTCCCTCAAAGGTGTTCTGCAGGATTATCTTGGATAGACTGTCTAAGGCCGTGGATCCTCTCCTACGCAAGGAACAGGCTGGTTTTCGTTCTGACCGCTCGTGCACGGACCAGATCAACACTCTTCGTATCATACTTGAGCAGGCATCAGAATGGCAGAGGGAGATTTACTTAACTTTTGTCGACTTCGAAAAAGCCTTTGATACGCTGAAGTGGTCTAGCATTTGGGCTCGCCTACTGAGCATTGGCGTACCACCGAAAATTATCCGTCTTCTGGAGGCTATATACAGGAAGTATTCTTGCAAGTTTACGCACGACGGCCTCGTTTCTGATGACATCGCAGTGCACGCTGGTGTCCGCCAGGGCTGCCTACTTTCGCCGCTTCTTTTTCTTGTGGTTCTTGACGGAATAATGCTTCGCATCTTGGATAACAGGCGCCGCGGGATTGAGTGGGGATTATCCAACGTCTTGGAGGACCTTGATTACGCCGATGACCTATGCCTCCTGAGTCATACCCATGCCGACATGCAGGCAAAGTTGGAAGATTTAAGTCAGGAGGCTGCAAAAACTGGTCTTAAAATAAACATCCGGAAGACACAGGAGATGAGAACGGGTGTGAGGAATCCCTCACCGTTGATGTTGAACTCAGAGGTAGTGGAACGCGTACACAAGTTTACCTATCTAGGAAGCGTCGTTTCAGAAACCGGAGGTAGTGAAGAGGACATCACTTCACGGATCGCCAAAGCCCGAGCAACCTTCGCGCAGCTGAGACCTGTTTGGCAGTCGCGGAAACTGACCCGAAGAATTAAACTTAAAATTTTCGGGTCAAATGTCAAATCTGTGCTGCTCTACGGGTGCGAAACGTGGAAGGTCACAAAGGACATCTCACGCCAAATCCAAGTTTTCGTCAACCGCTGTCTGCGTCGCATCCTCGGAATTTACTGGCCCGAGACAATATCCAACGTAGAGCTGCTGGAAAAATGCCACGAGATCCCAATCGACCGCCAGATCAAGCGCCACAAGTGGAGATGGATTGGCCACACGCTCCGAAGGAATTCCGATCACATACCCAAGCAAGCGTTGGACTGGAATCCGCAAGGAAAAAGAAAGCGTGGCCGTCCGCGTCAGACCTGGCGTCGCACCGTGTTGGCGGAAGCAGCGAGCATCGGGATGACGTGGAGCGAGGTGAAGCGTGAAGCTCAGGACCGTTCGCGATGGAGGATTACTGTGGACGCCCTCTGCCCCATCTTAGGGGACATAGGACATTAAGTCAAGTAAGTCACACGTGTAACACTGTACTGATTTGTACGTAGTACGACGTTGCGTAGCGCGTATCAAGTGTAAAAGTCTAGTTTCCATAAGAAACTAGCTTTTGCCCGCGCGGCTTCGCTCCCGCTCTTCCCTACTTCAGCCGACTATACCCTACTCTACCCTACTATACCCTACTCTACCCTACCCTACTCTACCCTACCCTACTCTACTCTACTCTACCCTACTCTACTCTACTCTACTCTACCCTACTCTACCCTACTCTACCCTACCCTACTCTACTCTACTCTACCCTACTCTACCCTACTCTACCCTACTCTACCCTACTCTACCCTACTCTACTCTAATAAACCTCACGGAGCCCGAGACCTTTCCAACGAATGCAAAACCGTGGAAATCGGTTCGTGCGTTCTGGAGTTATAGCGTCAGGAAGGAAAACCCGATTTATTTTTATATAGTAGATGTATGGAGACCGACGTGCCCAGATCGGCATGTGTGGTGCACGTGTGAGCGGAGTAGTTCTACCTTAAAGTGCACTACACTCTCTGTACCTAGTGCACTACAAAATCTCCTATATACTTGCTTAATCTCTGTTGAGATTGGTCACAGTCTGGAGGATTATTATTCATAGGTGTAGAAACACAAACAATGCTTACTTTAATGATTCTGTTTGTCATAAAATAAATTCCGTTAGCTAGTAGCGTACGCGTAGCCAACGGAACAAACAAACAGAAACAAAGTCATTAAAAACTCTTAGAGCGGGCATAAGAAATAAATTGTTTAATAATAATGGGTTATTGTTATCCATGTATGGACGAACAGATTGAAGGTAGCATCAGTTTTAGGGTTCCGTACCTCAAAAGGAAAAACGGAGCTCTTGAGAGGACTTTGTTGTCCGTCTGTTTGTCTGTCTATCTGTCTGTCTGTCAAGACCCTTTATCTCGGGTACGCGTACAGGTAAATAAAAAAAAAATAGAACAAGCTGGTTTTCGTTCTGGGTTTAGTACACTAGATCATAATATACTGGCATTAGAACAAGTTATAGAAAAATACGAAGAGTTCAATAAACCACTCTATCTAGGTTTTATCGACGCGTACAGGTATCGAGTTGAAATTAAAACCATTTAATCAGGTTTCCGAAGAGACCGCTCTTGAAGCTGTAATAAAAATCAAACTTCTAAGTTAACGAGAAAAAACCTATGGAAGAAAACGTACATTTCTACACTCGAGAAAATCAAAATTCATAGGGTACTTCCCGTTGACTCAGAATCCTAAAAATTGGCATAAAGCAAGTACTAACTGTAAATTTGTTGTTACGTCACATTTTTTTTGCGATACGGAAAAATCTCCCGAGACTCCATTACGGAATTGAACTATAATACATTAGTAAGTTTGTAAGGAACCCTTAGGGCGCGAGTGCAACTCGCAGCTGCTCAGTTTTTTTTTAGGGCATGATCTTTTAAGTAACTTCTTCCTCTCTGTGTGAAACGGGAAGGCGTTTCAGACTTTTACTGGCTAAAACCCACCTGCGTTCCTTCAGCTGTTCTTTGCAATCCTCCCTGGAATGGATGGTAACTGTTTTGAACAGGCATTGGTCCTATCCCAGTTTTGCTGATATCTGTTTGAGGCGCGAATAGAACACAACGTGTCTTAAACTTAGGCTTCGTCCTTGGGCAGACGACGAGCTACCCCTTGCTCGGCATCCACAAGCATGTGCTCGTGGCTGGGAATCAGCCTGCGATTCCAGAACCCCGTAGCGTCTCTCAAGGCATTAGCTGGGGCATGAGGATGACCAGCTCTCCCTCACAGTTTCAGACACGTTCTTCGCTCACATTAGTGCTTCGCAGAAGATATGTACCATGGCCTGAACCAAAGCCAGTAGTGAGAAGTCTTCGCCGCCGATCGATCCAAAGAGGACAAGCCGGAGCTCTAAGAAAAAATATTAATATGGTATAAAAATGATTACTGATTCTGAACGACAAATTCGCACTAAAAATAACGTTGTACAAACTATCTCCTTTGCGTCTGAATCAATTCAAAGCTTCTTTAAATTGATTTCTTGTCACTGAGTGATATAGACACGCGGACGAAGCCGCGAGCAGGGGCTAGTTTTTAATACAAAAGCTGTTAATTAAACCGCTATTTTTATTCCTCAGGTAAAAGATATTTTTTTTAAGCTATTGCATAGCTTCTATCGCGGGCCTTGAGCGTGGAGAACGAATCCAGAAATTCCGTAACGAAAATAACCTAACACCCCCCACTCATTTGTTTTTTGAGCGTGGTGACCTATAAGAAAACAAATGAGTGACCAATCAATCAAAATTCAATTCAATGTGTAAAAGTGTAACTTCAATTAATATCAAAGAAAAAAAAACAAAGGAAAAAAATACTGAATAAATAAAATAAATAAATAATTATAATTGCATAAGTTGATAAAAATGCTATGCAATAGCTTTACCGCGGCAGTCCCCGAGTGCCACACGTCTTTTTTTTTATATAAACTAGTGCTTAACTGCGATCCCACCTGATGGTAATCAGTGATGAAATCTTTGATGGTAAGGCGCACTAGTTTATGACCCTATTCACTCTTGTCTTGAATACACTCAAATTGTAATCGGACGGGAAGACCGCAGCAGGCAAATTGTTTCAGTCCTTCGACGTACGCGGTATAAACGACGAAGCGAAACGCTTAGTTCGGACCGTAGAGGTTTCAACAACATATGGTGGATACTAGACCTACGTTGGGTTGTCCGATCGCAGAATTGAGATGGCGGAATCAAGTCATGCAATTCCTGCTCTCACTTTCCAAAATGCATCCTGTAAAACACCGAAAAACAGCTAATATTAGCCCTAGTAGTAGTATATAACTTAAATAAGCACTTTAAATAAATTTTACTATAATAATTATTTCAATTTCAATCTAGTACTGGAAAAATAAATAGCAGATGGTTTCTTTCTCACACATAAACTAAAAAATAACAAAAAGTTCAGCTGAAAACAAATTAGACCCTTTTAATCATTTCTTACAACAAAGTGTTATAATTAGGGAGTACACACGTTAAAAGGTTTAAGGTTTTTAAAATTCAACTTGAAAATGTAAAAGAGATTTAAAAATGTATTGTTGCTTTAGTCAATATTTGATTTTATAGTACCTACTTGCGCATGAAGAAGAATAGTAAAATAAGAAACTTTTTACAAAAAAAATACACTTTTTAGTTGGGTAAATGGGTTCCACCACTAAGTACCCCTCAGTTTATAGCCAGACTGCATCTCATAACAAGTAATAATCCCAAACATGGTTAGATTACATTAATTTACCTTCCAGTTTCATCATCAGATCAGTTCGATATATATTTCCATTTTTTTTTAAGTTGGTCATCGACTACACGTATAAACAATTTTACTTGTTATGAAAGTTCTGTTCTGATCCTATGAGGAGGTCTGTTCCATATCTTCGAAGTTCATGATCGGATCAAAAAAATATTTCTATGAGACCAACTTGGAAACATAACCTTTCAATCAAAAACATAATTTTCAAAATTGGTCCACAATTGACCGAGATATCGGTGAACAGACACAAAAAAAAACATTCAGCCGAACATAGAACCTCCTCCTTTTTGTAGTCGGTTAAAAATAGAAAGAAAGAAAAAGTGTTTATTCACGTCAAACATGGCGTATAATAAATCTTATTTTGGCATTATGGCAAATCTTATTCTCTTATATTCTAAAATAAATAAATAACAATATCGACTAAAAGTAGCACGTAAGTAAGATATACGTCACATCCGCGCAAAACGGCCAGTGTTTAGCAAAATGCTGGGGCTCATGTAAAACAAAGCCACAGCGCTGATTTTCAGCACCAACCGTCAAATACAACTTCACATAGTTGTTTTGCCCCAGAATCTTTATTCTAACATATTATGTCCTTATAAAAGTAAGTCCCAAACTTCGACTGTCTGTTTATTCGCGATAATCTCAAAAACTATTGATCTGATTTTCATACGGATTTCACCGACAGTTAGAGTGATTCATGAGCAAGGATAAAGAGATATTTTTAAAGATTTCTCACATATATGCAAAGCCGGTGAAAATCGGTAGTTACTAAATTACTTAAAGATCTACCAACTCGTAAAAAGATATGAACACACAAATATGAGATTTCCCTCTAAAAATAATTCCCAAAGCGTATCTTTTAAACGAAATATATCTTTGATTGTGATAAAAGAAAAAGATAAAATTCAGTATTCAAATCCTAAGCGTATCATGAAAGGCTTTCATGTCGAGAGCATAAACAAAGGTGGTTCAAAGGGGTGCCGGCGTCAAGTTAAGAGATTTACTCGGAAACCTAGCAGTAGTTGAAGAATGAATACGATTCTTGGAATCAGTACATATTACACTCCTATATGAAAATGCCGGTAACACAAAAAAATCTCTTTTGGAGTTAATGTCGTTTTCTCCGTATCGAATACTTACTAATAATATCTACACTAATATTATAAAGAGATAAAGTTTTTTTTTTTTTTTTATTGTAGAAGGTAATCTCTGGAAATACTGTTCCGATTGCTAAATTTTTTTCACCAATAGAAAGCTGCTTGATTCTTGAGTGACATAGGCTATATTTTATGTACCCAGGTGAAGCTACGGGCAAAAACTAGATAATAAAAAAACCTTTATTGTTGATCTTAGTTTGAATAAGAAAAAATTTTGTAAGTATGCCTTAGAACTCATATAAGATATCAAAATTTACTGGCTAATTTGTACTATTTAGTTAATGTTTAACTGATTTTAATTCGGCAAACGTTAGTTACTCCTCAACTGATCTTCCGACAAAGGCCTCCTCTAAAGATCTCCATTCCATTCTATCCCTTGCTGTTCGAGTCCATGTTGGACCCGCTATTTTCCTGATTTCATCTTCCCATCTCTTATCGAATAGTACACGGATATACTATAACTGACATAAACAATACTGCCAACCGCTTTCAAAATAAAAATCTAGACGCTGAAAATAATCAATTTAGTTACAAATTGATTATTTTCAGAGTTTAACCGAGAAATCAGTGAACCTGCATAAAAAATACATACAGCCGAACGTATAACCTCTTCCTTTATGAATTTGGTTAAAATTTTGCCTTTGAACATAAACATATAAAAAAAAAAACAAAAAAAAATTCCGGAAATAAAAGACAAGAAAGATAAAAAAGAAATAAAAGAAAAAAAAACCGGCCAAGAGCGTATCGGGCCACGCTCAGTGTAGGGTTCCGTAGTTTCCCGTCCGTCACAATAAGTGTCCCACTTATGAGATTAAAAAAATGCTTGCATATACGATTATTACAAACTTAGTCCAGAAATTATTTTGTAGAACCCTTTTGTCTTTTTTGTACAAAAACTGTTCTTTCCATCAAGTTCAAAACGATTTTCCTAGAAAGTCCTTATAAAGTTCTACTTTTCAGATTTTTTTCATATTTTCTAAACTTATGGTTCAAAAGTTAGACGGGGGGGGACACATTGTTTTTTACTTTTGGAGCGATTATTTCCGAAATTATTGACATTATCAAAAAATGATTTTAGTAAACCCCTATTCATTTTTAAATACCTATCCAACAATATATCACACGTTAGGGTTGAAATTAAAAAAAAATCACTTCCCACTTTACATATAGGGGGGCTACCCTAATAAAACATTTTTTTCCAATTTTTATTTTACCACTTTGTCGGCGTGATTGATATACATAATGGTACCAAATTTCAGCTTTCTAGTGCTAACGGTCACAGAGATTAAGCGAGGACGGACAGACAGACAGACAGACAAACAGACGGACAGACAGACATGGCGAAACTATAAGGGTTCCTAGTTGACTACGGAACCCTAAAAAAAGATATCAAACATCTAACAGTAGGTACTATTAGATTTTTGATATCTTTACTTATTTTCAAAAATAAGTTTTTCGTCATCTGAAAAAACTGTTTTTTGAGTTACTGGAATTTTTATCCAGGGGTAGTAAGTACGTAATCCATTTTAATGAAAGAGCACACGAGTAGAAGGGAAAAGATTTAATAAAAAATGGTTTCCTCGAAATACATTCCTATTTTAATTTAATCCTTGATGTTGTTTGACGTTGTGTTGTTTGTTGTTTGACGTTGTGTTGTTTGTTGTTTGACGTTCTGGCGAATTTGCTGTTTTCTTTTTCTTTTCGTGTCGATGTTCTCAAACTAGATTTTTTCTGACCAATATTTGGCAACCTATGCAGCTCTATTGTTGGCCTCGTATAGACCCTGAAAACTGCAGATGGTTATACAGGATGGGCAGCATAACAGGTGACGCTTGTCTTGTGCAGAGTCCACATTATGCTATGTCCACACGCAAAATGCGACGAGTCTATAGCGCTGGCGAGCTACCCATTGCTCGCCGTCTGCAAGCTCACACACCATCCGGTGTGGGAGAAATTATTTGACGATTGTAGGGTGAACTATTTTTCCTGTGTAGAAAAATATTTGTGCTTTATTTATTTTTTTAGAGCCCCTTTTCCGCCCGCTCTAGCCTTATGGCTTGCGCCCCCGTGACACAAGTGCGTAGTAATGGAACTTTGTTTGTCTGCAGACGACATTCACCGACTCACGACCATTATGCCATTAAACGAGTAAGGGATGACGATTTATTTAATAACCCCTCGTTGTACGGCCAACTTTTACTTGTTACACGTCATATTTTGGATAAAGGAGACAAGTTGGGTGTACAAGTTGAATTTTTGTGTTTTGTAATATCGAGAAAATTTACTTATGTTTTGTTATTCCTTATAATGCTATTTTTTTTACATGTTTCTCTGCTTTTTAAAAATTATGGGATTTTTTTTATTTGTTTTTGTTTTCTATTAAACAATTACTTACTTACAATGTAAATATTTGAAGTGAAGCTTCATAGTCGAGCCATCGTCGCTTTTCATCAGGTGAGCTAGTGGTCAAGGGCCTTATCTGCCATAATCCATGGTTAGTAAAAAAAAAATGTTAGGTTATCACCCCATGCATTCCTGCGCTACCAGCGCTGCGTTATTTATCTTTTTAAATATCGCAGCATATGCTGAGTTAGGCGCCCTTTTGGCCTTGCACAGATTTTAAAGTTATCTTTTTATTATTATTATTAATCGAATTCTACTGTATGTGCGAGGTACGAATAAAAGTTTTTTCTTTCTTTTTCTATGCATAATATTAAAAGTTATTGCAACATTAATATTTAGTTAACTAAAAATATTTCTTAAATCAAAATCTTTGAATAGTTTAAAAAATTTGGTGATAATAATATAGAAAGCTCACAGTTGGGCCAAATGCCCTCACCATGATCATGATCATTGCCCACGTCGACTGTGTGACATTGATCAGATTTTAATACTTAGTTTACAACATTGCTTAATTGTGTAACATTTAAGATCCGCCAAAACCGTATCTACATCATGATCTCCCATATAAACTAGGTGCACGTCAATTAAAGTTAATATTTGAAGGTCTAAGTTAATATCTGATCACGAAAAATTTATAAAAGCTTTACTATTCTCTAGTATCATAAGCAACTGTCTGATGACCCAAGCTAACAAGCTTTTTATTCTTTTGACGAATTTATGATTTAATGTAATTTAACTTTGACGTTAATAGTAATTTGGACCGAAAATTGTTGCGACTTTTAATTTTATAATTTATTTTAATCTATGATTTGACTTCTATTGACTTGTTTTCTTGTATTTTATTTTATTTGTTTGACATTTTATATTATTTGACATTGTAATGTAATTATTTGTATCATTTGTTAACTATTATGCAATTTGATATATCTGTATATGACTTGTAAGAATCCCTTACCAATAAACTACTATGACTACCATGACTAGTTGGAAAAATTTAGGGAGATGAAGATCTCCTCTTTTCCGAACTAGCTTGGGGTTGAGTTCCAGTCTAACCGGATGTAGCTGAATACCTGTGTTTTACATGGATCGACTGCCTATCAGACCCAGTTACTGGGCAACACGATACTCCTTAGACAGACTGATGGTCAGACGTTCTGGCGTTTGACTACCTGAAACGACTGTCAAAGGTCTACAAATGACAAATGGGACCAACAGCGCTATGCGCTGCCAAGGCCGTACCTCGGCAGCACATAGGGCCTTTGGTCCCTTAATTGTTGTTGTTGTCATTTCAGTAATGTTCTAGATAAACTTAGAAAAGTAGTATTTATTAGTTTATTATTTTAGCATATTTATGTATTTTATTATATATTATATAAAAATAACTTTTTTTTTTTTTCCGTTTTCATTAATTGTTATTTGTTTATTGTGCAAACCTACCACAGTGATCTCTTTTTTAACCCAAAGGTTGACTGGGAGAGAATGCCTTCTTGCATTAAGTCCGCCTATGTACCACTACTGTACATGAAGTTTAAATAAATAAATAAATAAATAAAAGTACATATGAATAATAAGAGGCAGGTGCCTAAACCACTCGACCATCACGGCATGATACACTATCTAACTCAAGGGACTTAGCCAAGTTGATAATCTACAACCATTAACTCCAGTAGAAAACTTCAAATGTTTGGAAATGACTTCATCCCAACGCTCAGTCACGTGGTCAGAACAAAGGAATCGGAGGCGTTGTCGACTCGAGGCGATCGACGAAAGAGAATCGAAACAAATCGGTCGTAACTTGGCTAGGACTTCACGATACCATGGAACACGTTCTAGGACCGAATCCACGGACAAGAGACATCGTCACTTTCAATCAGGTGAGATAGTCGTCAAGCGCGAGCCTGTAACAAAAAGTGTTGCCACTGTAGTGCCACAGGTTCTTTTAAAATTCTAAAAACATGCGTGGGCCTTGTACAATAATAGGTCGTAAAAGCGAAACCAGTATTTCCAAAAAAAGAAGTCAGAAACGTCAAAATCTTCCTCCTCCTTTTCGTCATTATCCTAACAAAAACTGATCTTAACTAAGACACAAAGCATACACAGGCAGTCAGCCACTTAATATAGTTGAACATCAAGTAATATGTAAGTTGACTAGACACGAACTGTCAGAGCAAGTTGGCTTTCTCCTGTAACTAGCTCCTACGGGACCTGGGATCTTAGTGGAACTATTACAATATGAACCGTGTAATGGAGCATGGAGTAGGTAATCTGAATGGATTGTTAGCTTAACCTTTCGAATACCGTCATTAGTGACACAATAGAAAGACAATGGTAAAGCGAACGCCGGCGTTCGCTTGGGGTTTGATACTTGGTCGCCTTAAAGAGCTGTCAGTAAATTTGACGGGCTACGACTGCGAAATTTTTCAAAAGAGTTACCGTGGCCTTGGAATGTCGAAGGGTAGCTGAAGGTAGACAAGCGGATTTTACTCAGTACTTTGACACTCCTTTTCAAATCACTCCACTGCAGGGGAGGTATTTGGTTATGAATTGATCCTGAAAAATGCACAATTCTTGTGGTATGGGTACAAAAGCAAAATAAATATAATCACATAATTACACAATATAATATTTACAAATACCTGACCTGGTGAAGGTAGCGGGAAACCGATGGATGCGGGACGCACAGGAACGTTCGATGTGGCGACGCTTGGGGGAGGCCTATGTCCAACAGAGGACGTGTATCGGCTGAAATGATGATGATGATGAATATTTACAAGGGCAAAAGTTTGTGAGTAACAAACATACACATCGTTTGTTACTCCTTCACGTATTGAACTGAACGAATTTGAATGAAATTTGGCACAGGGGTAGACTAACACATATGTGCTATTCCAGGCCATGGTCAACGTCCAGGCATGGTCAAAAAGTATTTTTTAGCAAGATAGCTGTGTACTCGTATCTCTAACCAATAACATAACACAACATTAGTATGTTATGCGGTGATTTGCGTGACACTTTACTTCCAAGTAACCTTACATTATCACTCCATTGTTTTATTCATCTGTTGTTCTGATGTTGTTATGATTTCTATGACTACTTTGTAATTGGAGTATAATAAGACAATGTCGGAGAAGTTAACAACTGTTGTGACAGGAGCTGGTGAAAACGTTGCTTGAAATGTAAGACGTAAATCAAAGTAAAAATGTTTCCTGATAGCTACAACCTAGGGTTCTTTAAGTCAAGAGTGAATAGGTTACTTCTAAGCAAGCGTGCTCCATCGTCGGCCACATCATCGCTTACCATCAGGTGAGATAGTGGTCAAACCCGGTTAAACGCAAGCCTATTCATAAGTCGACGCAAAATAAGAATATTTGCTGTGGTGATATTTCCTTATGCTGGGTTTTATAAGTGGATTCAAAACATTTTTTTAAATGAGAAAGAAATAAAATTATAGACAACCTTTTTTCTGTCGAAAATAGTGACTATTAAAAGATCAAGAGAAAAAATTTTGCTTTTGACCGTCTTCAAAAGGATAATTAAAGAGCATTTTAATAATTATAATTTATAAAATTAATAATGATAATCAATAATTGGACTAAAAAACTAACTACAACAAATGCAAGACTTATTAATGTAGATTTAAATTGTACAGTACATCCACGGAGTAGAGAAAGAAGAGTACATCCTATTTTCAACTCGATCTCTTTCTATCATTCTAAGGTTTCATCATCATCGTCATCTTTTCATTCGAAAGATGTCCACTGCTGGATATAGGCCTTCCTATCACCGATCTTGTGCGTTTCGCATCCATTGGCTACCCGCAACCCTCACCAGATAATCAGTCCATATACCATATCTCCGTAGGTCCGCGTATCTTCCAGTATGCGGTCGCCATTATAGAGCTTTTCAGCAAAAAATTCATAAAATTTAATTAAAACATTCAAAATTCAAACAGCCTCACCGATCATTCGTTCTGTGAGTGTACCCTGCCCACGGCTACTTAACTGTGACGACTCTGTGGATTATATCGTTAACCGTAGTTCTCTTATGGATATCGCTAAAAGAAATTCATTGAATTATAATAATAATAATATTTTCACAACTATCACACAACGTCGTATAGTCCCAAGCTAAGTAGAGCTTGTGTTATGGGTACTAGACAACTGATAAACATACTTATATATTTTTAAATACATACATATTATAGATAAATTACACCCAGACACAGAACAAATGATTATGCTCATCACATAAACATTTGTCCTGGGTGGGAATCGAACCCACGACCTCCGACATAGCAGTCAGGGCCACTGACCACTAGACCAACAGGCCTGACAAAACTGTCGAACTGTTACGTTAATCTCACCTTTGTACACCAATTGTCACAAATTGTATTGTCACATCACTGTGTACTTTTTTGTCAACAATAAGGAAAGAAAATAATTTAGAGCTTATTTTATTACGACTGAATTTTTTTGCTGCTTTAAAGGTAAATCGAAAAAATGTGAGAAAGATATTTTCTTAATGATGTTACTTATATTATGATTTTACTACTAACATGCAACAGCTACATATACATACTTATGGAAACTCTTCACGTAGCATAATTCCGGCCGGAAACGTCCTCCACCTTGCAAGAAACATGTTTCCGTGACACATCCGCATCCATTTAAAGAAGTACGTCTGTTACTTTTAATTTTTCCTTAAACAATTTATGGTAAATATTTGCTGCTTTTAAGTAAATATGTTTATGAACCTCTGATTTATAGAAACATTCATCGTTACCGACACTGTTGGAATACCTCCCCCAAATGTCGCCAAAACGACCTGTCCTCTACACATCGCATCCATCAGATGCCCGTGACCGTCATCAAGTCATCGGTTCATCTTGTGGGAGGCCGTCTCCGTCTTCCGTTATACGATCACCACTACAGAACCTTTCGGTTCTGTCAAAGGAGGAGGCCAACCGCATCAGGCAACGGCACTCTCGCCGCCGCCGGGGTTCCGATCCCGATTTCCGGCCACCATAGGCGCGGGCTTGCGGACGGCGAGCCATGGGTAGCTCGCTGTCCGACCGTCCGGTAACTGTCCGGACCGAGCTCAAGTCGTCGACGGCGCGCACTGTTCCCGCGCACCTCAAGGAGTTGTCAGCAACAGCAGGGGCCCAGCTGGGTCGAAGCCTACTGGGGCCAGGGTTAGTTCCGAAAGAGTAGCTCAGCCCCAGTATGAAGGCACGAAGACACGGAGTGGGTTTTTAGTCAGTAAAAGTCTGAAACAATCTCCCGCTCTGCCCAAGAGCGGGAGATTGTTTAGATGATTTTTTTATTTTTTATTTATATAAACTAGTGCTTGACTGCGATCCCACCTGATGGTAAGCAGTGATGCAATCGTTGATGGTGAGGCGCACTAGTTTATTAAGAGCCTATTCACTCTTGCCTTAAAGACACCTAAATTATAATCAGACGGGAAGACCGCAGCAGGCAAATTGTTCCAGTCCCTCGATGTACGTGGTATAAACGACGAGGCGAAACGCTTGGTCTTGATTTTCCCACCACAAAAAAAAAGTCACCACTACAGAACCTTTCGGCCTAATCGACCACCTGTTCTGTGAGTAATGTGCCTATTATTCGGACTATGATGGTATCCTTGATTCTCCAGAATTTCTTCACTCTTGATTCGACCACGCAAGGAAACGCTGAGCATAGCCCTATCCAAAACATTTGGATGACTTTAAAGGCTAAATTTCACCGAGACACCATGACGGCGCGACTGGTCGCCGCTACCAACAAAATGTATACAGCTCTATCCGCTTACTGTCCCCGCACACGGGCCACAAAAAAACGCCGCTTCAAGCTTCTTTTTGAGGCGGCCCTTTTTTTGTGGCTCGTGTGCGGCGGTGCCGCCACAAAAAAACGATTGAAGCTGCTTAAAGCTCCTCCGGGCACCAGGTGTCGCGCGCTTCAGCGGTTTTTTGCGGCCGCTTCTAACTTTTTTTGCGGCCGCTTCTATCGTTTTTTTCTGGCGGCGTTTTCTTGAAGCCCGTGTGCGGGGACGCTTAAGCGTTTCGATGCTGTACATATTGCTTGCAGATTGCATGCATTATCCAACAAAAAGTCACTCAGCTTGGAATTAAAATTAAATATATTCCAAAGAGATTACCCCAAATGGCTTTCATCACAAATCCATACTGATTTGAATCTGCAGATCGGTTCCATTCGCTCATTGGACTAATGAGGCCCTAATTGGACGGCTCAGTGCCCGTTCTAATTGCTCAGGCCATTAAACGTCATTGTCATGCATGCTCTGGCGTGTAGCAGAGCATTTGTGCTTGTTTTTTGGGAAAGTTATGGTTAATTACTCCTCTAGGATATAGTTGGGTATTTACTACCCATATGACTTTTTTCTTTTAGGTGGGAAAATCTAATGACATCCACCGCTCTTGGGTGGAGCGGGAGATAATGTCAGACTTTTACTGACTATGGTCACGGACACGTTTTACTGACTATGGTCATAGTCACGGACATATATATAGTATAGTATTTTTTGCACTTGGTTCCATAACACTCTCGCCTATACGGCTCGGGTGAATCGCCTCGAAACAAGAAAAAAAAAAACTAGCGAAATTGGTCCAGCCAAGGGCAATGAATGACCAAGGAAAATAGTGATTCATTTTTATATCTATAATTATATGAGAGCAGTGGTGCGCATTACTTTGTGTAATTTATTTCATCACCACTGCTCTCAAAACGGTGAAGGAAAACATCCAGAGGAAACCGGCATGTCCTAGAACCAAAAATTAGAAGACATGTGACATTCACCAACACGCACTGGGCCCGCGTGGTGGATTACGGCCCATTCCTCTCCTAGAGAGGAGACTTGAGTCCCAACAGTGGGAACATTAAAAAGGCTAGTGATAATGATGATGAATATAAAAATGAATCGCTAAATGTGTTGCTAAGCGCAAATCTCGAGAACAGCTGAACCCATTTATAAAAAAACAATGAAAATTAGGGTAGTGTAGGGCAGAGTAGAGTAGGGTAGAGTAGGTTAGAGTAGGGTAGAGTAGGGTAAAATAGGTTAGAATAGGGTATAGTAGGGTAGAGTAGGGTAGAATAGGATATAGTAGGGTGGAGTAGGGTAGAGTGGGAGCGAAGCCGCGGGCAAAGGCTAGTAATTATATAGAGGCAAATGTACCAGAAGACGCAGCGTTGGAAGGCCTCCTACAAGGTGGACTGATGACCTGGTGAAGGTTGCAGGAAACCAAGCCTATGTCCAGCAGTGGACGTGTATCGGCTGAAATGATGACGATGATGATGATGATGAGATGTAGTAAACATATTTCGAAGAAAATGGAGCATGTAACAACACACAATAAAAAAATGAAACTAATATTTTGACATCTTATTTTCCAACTTTACCCTTAAAATAACAAGAACTCATTACAACAGTAAAGAAAATCCCGACAATTTCCGGCGCGACCATTGAAGCAAAACATATAGGACTGATAAAAGAACAGATCAATTCAATTCTCAATACA
This sequence comes from Mythimna ferrago, assembly GCA_910589285.2. Lineage (NCBI taxonomy): Eukaryota > Metazoa > Arthropoda > Insecta > Lepidoptera > Noctuidae > Mythimna > Mythimna ferrago. The sequence goes on from OU342682.1 coordinate 3,083,988, forward strand.
AAACCACTTTATAGGAACGCCAAAGATGAGACGGGATCGTTGTGAAGTACAATGTCGACGATGACGTGGGTACTGAATGCTACGGCTGTGGTTACAGCCCCTACTATTGGTCGACTGGAAAAAAAAAGTGTAAGGTAAACCTTTTTTCATGGACACAGAAGTGAGGTTTTTTTATGTTTGAAGTTCCTTGAATGTTCTTCTCTATAAAGTTACTTTTTTTTAGGTAGAAATATTATCCAATGATATCCGGAGTGGGAGATAGTCCCAGACTTTTACTCAAAACCCACCTCTATTCTTTCTCCACACTAAGAGCTTCACATACGGGATAGACTTTCGTAGATTGTGCAGTTACGAATACTGAAGTTTTTGGGCACATCTCTAGAAACAAGGATTCGATGGAAAGACTTGTGGTTCACGGTCGCGTTGAAGACAAGATAGCCCGCGGTCGATCTCCGACTCGTTGGATCGATCTCATTATCGGGGCTACGCAGTCGACAGTAATACAGTGTGCGCGTAATGCCAACAACCGCCAGAAATGGAGAGACATCGCTCGACATGCCGTGTCGCGTCCATGCCGCAGTCCTGTGCATCAACAGCCACGACCACTCTGACAAGAGTGCCCGACTAAGAAGAGAAGAGAAGATTCTTTCTTTAGAGCGCCCCTTAAAAGGCCATGGACCAAACGATTCCTGCACTGGACCCTCTAGTTTGGGCAGGAGCCGCTTGAAGGCGGCCCCCGTCAAATCCAGTTTGGGAACCAGACGTCGAAAATGCTCCTCGAAATACCATCGGCTGTCGAGAACGAGTCCCAGGTACTTCATAGTCAATTCAACGCCGATGTGAACTCTTCAAAGTTGTATGCTTTGGAACATGCTTTGGAAAATGGATTTATCTTTTTAGGGTTACTCAGCCGGCAAAATTGGAACCATAAAAAAATCAATTTATTTTACGTTCGTTACTCTACCTGGCTGTCTGTCTATCAAGATTATTTCTTAACAAAGTGATCCTATAAGAGTTCCGTTTTTTTCCTTATGAGGTATGGAATTCTAAAAATGGATGGAAGTATACGTATGAAACTGAAATTAATATGAATTACTCAGGTTTGCTGTCCTTTGGAGCAAGACCTAGAAACTTGTTGACTTGTGTTTGCAAGAAGCAAGTTATATCACAAGCAACGGAAAAAGTCTGAAAACTGTAAAATAAACCCTATCTAAAACTTTAGATCGAAATAACTAATTCAAATGAAATAGGTACGGAATATGCATGTATTTTTCTTTATCAATGACGGAGTTACAAAACTTCAAAAAGTAAAATGTAAATATATAAAAAGTAACTGTACTGTAAACTATGTAATATAACTAAACTATAAAGCTTTAAAAAGAGAAGTCCGAAGTCGAATTAGACGTCAAAATCCTTTCCTTCAAAAGCCAGGTTCTACTCATTTTGAAGTTTTTTTAAACCTCTGGAAATTCACAAATATATAAGATTATTTTTCCGACCCAAATATCGACCAATAGAATTGCACCATTCGACGTCACGTGGTACAACCTACATGGTATTTTACTGATAATTTTTTTTGAAAATTTTCTCTGGTCCTTGACATATATAAAAAACAAAACATGATCACTGACAGGTTGAATTCAATTGTGAAAATTGGAGATTTTGCGACATTTGGGACGGAAAAATAATCCCCCGAATACCACACGAGCTTCAAAATTATCTGGCAAATATTTCCCTCAAGGTTCCCTGCAAACAAATAAAATCGTCAAGTTTTTCAGGTTAAAAAATCACGAGCGGCGCGAGTGATTTTTCCTCTACTCCTTCATTTGTTTGCAACGAACCTATCGGGAAATATTCGATAATTTTGAAGCTCTTGTGGTATTATAAGTGAGAAAACCATGAAAACATATTTCGTTAAAATTGACATATGACCAACCGCCTGCACGCCGGGGCAAAAATCAAAACATGATATAATTAGTTGGCTTGATAAAAAAAATCGGGAATCTGACCCTAACGATTTCAAACGTGTATGTCTACGAGATTAACTCTCGGAAATATTTGAAAGTTACAAAAAATAATAGAGCTTGTTTTTAAAAGGGCCTCGCAAAAACAATAACTTATTTTGAATAGTAATTTTTTTTTTTCATAGAAATAAAACCGCTGTTACGGGCGCGAAATCGACATAGACTCTGTTCGGAGTCTGTGTCGATTTCGCGGCCCCGGAGTTCATACAAAATACTCAGTGACTACAACCGGCTCTTAAAGGCGGATATTCTCAAAAGCAGGCATTTACATGCCATAGAAACCTCGTTGTTGAAACCTCTACGGTCCGGACTAAGCGTTTCGCCTCGTCGTTTATACCGCGTACGTCGAAGGACTGGAACAGTCTGCCTGCTGCGGTCTTCCCGTCCGATTATAATTTGGGTGTCTTCAAGGCTAGAGTGTAAATAAATAATAGGCTCTTAATAAACTAGTGCGCCTCACCATCAAAGATTGCATAGTTACTTACCATCAGGTGGGATTGCAGTCAAGCACTAGTTTATCTCAATTAAAAAAAAAATAGAAAACGGCGTCTTTGCGAGAGAGACAGCATATTTTCTAAAAATTTTTATATTGTCTTATTTGCTTTTCGATAAATTTTGGCTTTGTTTTTACATTTAGTATTCTATTTATTAATAAACTGGAGAGGTATACGTAACAAATATTTTTTACCTACATATTCCCTATTTAATAACTTTATTCTCCATCATCCGTAGTAGGGGCCACGATAACTGTACAGGAAATAAGGGCCCACCCGAGCTTCTATACTGCCTCGGAAAACATTCGGCCTGATTGGCTCCTAGCTTACGGCGAGTGGGTGACCGCGGATCACTTTCTAGGGATATGAGGAAATTTTGTACGCGCATTTTTTTCGTGTGCCGCAATGGGGGACCAGTTTGTGTGTTTTGAGCTTATTTTCGAGATAAAAGGCATTTAATCGGTATTTTGTTTTTCAATACAAGCTACATCCGATGTTATTGGAGACTTTGTTTAGAGTGAGGTTGTAACGGAGGAATGAACCGTTTCCGTGGACAGTAGCAGTCTTATAAAAAACAGTATCTATGCAGTTTCATGAACATTCTACTCCATAGAGTGACTCTCCATAGCTCACGCTTTGGAATGTGCAATTAACTTAATTTTTTTTATTGACTGAATTCTTGATAATTCAAAAATGCCTGTGAATGGTTTATTTGAAATAAATGCTTCGATTCTTGATTCTACCAGTTCTCACAATAAATTCTCTTATACTTTTATTCTTCATACCTTATCATTCTTTCTTTTGTCATCATTCATTCATAATGGGTGGGACTTCCATTTCGCATTGTTTTCTAATTCTAATCGTAATATATTTATTTATTTATTTATCTATTTGACTTTGGCTGTAAGCTGGTTAGTTTATAAAATATAGTATATAGGAAAAAAACCAAAGATAATGTCCAAAACCAAAGATGTGTGATATGTGTGTGTGTTCCAGATAAAAAAGGAAATATTACTTTGGCTGGAAAAGTATAGCTACGATGAAACTGAAACCCTAATCAGTAATCTAACCTAGTGACTGGCACGACTATTACCTACATATACACACCAATATACATACCTACATCTCACTAAACACACATACCTACACACACCATCGCTATTCCTTAAAAGATATAATTTAAACATTTGTATTGACATTTGGTGATTACCGTATTTTTGTTGTTATTATTATTTTTCCATAATTTTTTTTTATTATTATTTATTTTTTTCACCAATTATTTTTTTCTGTAATTATTTTTTTAATGTTGCTTCTGTAATTTTTTTTTTCTCTTCTGTAAATTATTGTTTTTGAAGCACAGTTTACACCTATCGATCACTGTAATCGGGGATACCTCAACCCCTGTCACACAGGTTGACCTAGTTCCTGAACTGCCAACCCCTGGGTTGAGACCACATTGATGTAATGTTTTTGAAAATTTGGAAATAAACAAATTATTATTATTATTAATGTTCTTGAAGACTAAAAGGTTTGAAGAAAATCATCTGCATCAAAAGTTAGATGAGAAGAGAGTCAATGAGATTTTACGGCACTTAGCGCAGTGGTGGAGCGATTGGCTGTCGCTCTGCGTGTTGCGGTTGTAATTCCAGCATGGAACATGTTTGTATAGCTTATAGATATATTTTTTTGGTTTTGGTGAATAAAAATCATCCATTTGATATCCCCCGCCCTTGGGCGGAGCGGGACATAGTCTCTGACTCCTACTGACTAAAAAACCCACCCGTTCCTTCGTGCCTTTCATACCGGGGCTGAGATACCTTTCGGAGTTAACCCTGACCCCAGGCTTCGACCCAGCTGGGTCTGCTGTTGCGCCTGTTGCTGACAACTCCTTGAGTAAACATTTATTAAAATATGTGTACATTAGACAGTTTTATCGCACAGGGCAATCTCTTACAGACAACCTTCGGATTGTCGGAAACGAAGGAAGTAGATTTATTATATTTTTGCAGTAGTTATTATGTATTATATTTTTGTACTCTGACATGAATACAACTGCATTAAAAATATATTACGTAAATACAATATCTACTAAATCATATATGTACATAGGTGTGATAAATATCAAACGTACGATTGAGAAAGTTTTTGTTTAGTTTCTTAACTACCACCCCTGGTAACAGTCAAAATTGATCTTACCATCATCATCATCATCAGCCTTTTTAATGTTCCCACTGCTGGGACTCAGGCCTCTTCTCTAGGAGAGGGATTGGGCCGTAATCCACCACGCGGGCCCAGTGTGGGTTGGTGGATGTCACATGTCTTCAAATTTTTAGTTCTAGGACATGCCGGTTTCCTCACGATGTTTTCCTTCACCGTTTTGAGAGCAGTGGTGATGAAATAAATTACACAAAGTAATGCGCCTGGCGGGGTTCGAACCCGCGACCTACAACTCGTAAGTCGGGGCCATTACCACTCGGCCACCACTGCTCTCAGAAATCTACTATATACAGAAAAATAAAAACAATAAAAGTTTTACCAGAACTACCACATCCAAGTTTTCGACTCCCTTATGTGTAATACGGTAGGAAAATAGTGTAAGTTGATCGTTTTCTTTTATGCCACAAGCTTCAAGTTTTGAGTCCTCATTGGAGCCTTATATTATCGGTTTATAATAAAATATTATGATTATCGCTACTCGTTGTCATGACCTGGCTTCACTCGTATTTCGCTGGTTATAAGGTGGCTAGGAAAATGGGGCTGTGAGCAAATATTGTATTCTGCTGTGTTTATGTTATTTGTTTGTGTGCCTTCGGGAGTTGAGTGCATTGTAACTTTCTGAGTAAATGTACGAATAAAGGTCGTTTTTTATTGTCTTCTCGAAGTATTTGTATGTTTCTGAGTTGTGTGGAAGAGTAGTTTATTTCTACGTCATTGCTATCGGGGTCTAAGGGCCGGGCCACACGATGCGTTGCGGCGCCGCACCGCAAATATTTCGGCAAAGAGACGGACACACGAGTGACGTCAAAGCGCGCGTACGGCCCGTCGATTCGTCGAAATATTTGCGGTGCGGCGCTGCAACGCATCGTGTGACCCGGCTCTATTTTTTTTTCTGCGAATTTTGGGGACAAAAATAGCCTACGTCCGAAAATGCACAAAAACGTCCATAGCCGGCGCAGCGGCGTGCTTCGTATCTTTGCGAGTTGCTTAACTCTTTCTCTATATATATGACGCTACATAGGAACTAAAATTTAATCCTGCATGCGGTATTCGAATTTTTCGCGCGAATAGAACATATGCAACAGCCTGATCAATTATCAAGCAGTTGCATTGACCAGTTACAACAACCGTCTGTTTGGAGAATCCTTGCTTTTTAATGAAGGTTTGCGGGACTACACCCTATTCCGCATAACTTCAGACGTCTATCAGTACGTTCGTTGGACTTCGGTACTCAGTATATGAGTGGCTTTAGGCCCTTCACTAGGGCTGAGTTACATGGAAAGAGTTAAAATGGCCCTGGAATGCAAAGGGTAATTAATTGTAGGGACACGGGTTTTTTTTATGGTGGGAAAATCATCTAATAACAACCCTCGCTCTTGGGCGGAGCAGGAGATAGTGTCAGACTCTTACTGACTAAAAACCCACCCCGTTCCTTCAAGCCTTCATACCGGGGCTCGAGCTATTTTTCGAAACTAACCCTGGCCCCAGTAGGCTTCGACCCAGCTGGGCCTTTGCTGTTGCTGACAACTCCTTGAGGCGCGCGGGAATAGTGCGCGCCGTCGGCGACTTGGGCTCGGTCCGGACAGTTACCGGACGGTCGGACAGCTAGCCACCCATAGCTCGCTGTCCGCAAGCCCGCGTCTACGGTGGCCGAAAATCGGGATCGGAATCCGAGCGGCGGTGAGAGCTCCGTTGCCTGATGCGGTCGGCCTCCTCCTTTGCTAGCATTACTGCTTCGCAGAAGTCGGCGACCGCCTGCCACTCCTCCTCGCTCCGGACCATGGCAGGGACATGGCTAGGTTTTAGTCAATAAAAGTCTGATATGCTCTCCCGCTCTGGAGAGCGTGAGTTATTTGATGATTTCCAAACTCCAAAAAGGCACTAGGCACCAAGTGCCTAGTAAGGCTTTCGACTAACAGATTTTAAGTACCTAGGCTTGGTGAGTAACAAGCCTCTTTTCCATGAAATTTCAGCCGTAAATACTAAAGTTACAATATTCTCGAGTTAATTACAACTCGAGAATATTCTAACATTAGTATTTTGAAAGGCCCAAGCTATCACTGGGCAGGGCTCCAGAGAAACTTCCTTAAAATACCAGCCATTCTGTATTTCAGAGATTTCTATAGCGAATATGGGTAAAAATATTTTTCTGTATTATGTATATTTATAGACTTCCTTTGTATAACAGCAGCAATGTTGTCGGTGTTGTCTCCTTTGTTTTTTTTTTTATTAGGTATAGGCTTGCGTTTGACCACTATCTCATCTGATGGTAAGCGATGATGTGGCAGTTGATAGAGCACGTTTGCCTAGAAGGAACTTATTCACTCTTTACTTAAAGACCCCTAAGTAATAGCTATCAGGAAACGCAGATACCGGCAGGGAATTCCACTCCTTAGCTGTACGTATAATGCATGTGTACTCAAAAGCTTTTTAAGTATGAGTGGGATGTCTACCATGTACCGAAATGTGAACAAAACATGTTGGAAAGTTTCACAACTAAGTACACACACAGTAAGGTAGGTGCAAGATAACCGTTCCACGGTTATTGACCCTCACACATTTGTTGACATTCTTAATTTCAAAAACGGATATAAAGGCATAAAGCTGTCTTGAATCGACATGCATCGTGTTCCTTTACTTGATCTAGTAATGAAAAGCAGTTCATTGTTTGTTTTTCGGGTACCTACGCCGAGTTATTAGGAAAAGGTCAATGTACTTTATTCGACGTTTATCGGGTGGCTTCTATAGAAATATTTTTGCCTTTTATATATATTTTAGACAATCCTAACTAATATTATAAATGTGAAAGTGTGGATGTTTGGATGTTTGTTACTTAATCTCGCAAAAACGGCTGAACGGATTTGGATGAAAGGAAATTGGCCACCAATAGTTTCACTTTTTGACGCGTATGGCTATTGGAGTTAATGTATAATTCATAATGTTATTCTTAATGATGTTTTACCTAAATTCATTGAAATCATTTGTGGGGTTTCTATTTTCATTTTAATTAGTATCTAATACAATAAATACTTCATTTGTTGCTTAATAGTGAAGCGACTCTATTTTCAATTATAATCGATCGATTAACCGTTAACATAAATCGTGGAACAACAAAATAATCTACAATCGCAACTAAAAAGTATTAAGAGTTGTCATTATCTTTATTCTTCAATTATGTTACTATTTCTTGCGTTAAAAAGCAATTTCTAGGCAAAAATAAAACAATTAAGATATAATCTATAGTCATGACTCCGCGTCCGTAATCTATTGTTTGGTCACAACACTATTCGATAAATTGTCAAACAAAATGGTGTTTTCTGTTTACCTTGAACGTGCCGTTAAGCCGAGAATAATGGTTTTAGCTTTTCTCTGCTAACAAATATAAATTCGTGTCGAGTTGAGTTTTAGGATTCCTCCTAATCTATCTCCTACATCGAGCAATTCGACTCTTTTTGTGCGTGTGCTGCGAAGTGTATTGTTAAAACATTTTTTTACGTTCACGGTGATTTGTTCTAGACGTAAAACATGTCGCGCTGTGTGAACTGTTCTCTTTTATTAGCACACCCGCTCCCTAGATGCCAAATCAGAGAAGCAACGGATTCCATGGTAGCATAACTTAACCTACATAACCTCAACAGGTACACAAGTTATTTATTTTTTTCAAAAGCCCTACAATATTTAAGTTTGAATTTAACCTTGTTTTAAAGTATGACACTAACCCTTTTTTGTGTCCAATTTTCACTACTATACTTAGTCAAAAGTTGCGCAACCAAGTGCCATAGTAAGTTGCTCATTCTCCTTTGGCATGCATATAGCCTTTGACATGGAAAAGAGCATAGGCTACTTTTTATCCAAAAAAAACATCTTATTCCTACGGGAAAACACGTTTAGAGTGCGATAACCGAAGTACACGCGGACGAAGTCGCGGGCGGACAGCTTGTTATGACATATTGTAGATGTCCCTTTTAATAATACCAGCATTGTTGTTAGTGTGGTCTTCTTTGTGAATATAAAATGATGGTATTCAAGAAACTTCACAACTAACGTCACAAAATCTCCAGGTAGCCGATACTCATCTCATTGCCCGTCAAATGACCCGTAGGAATGAATACCACTTAATGTTTTACAAGCACTTGACTCGAATGATACATTACTTTTACGGCGGCTCCCAAGTCTGGCATCAATTCGTCTCTAGTGTGACTTTTATTGTGGGTAGCAACACTAAAGTGCTGTGTGTCTGGGACGAATACGATGACCGTGTCAATGGTGGGGAGGAACAAGCCATGTTTATTCATTTTGTTGGTAGTGTGGTAATGCTATTAACGACCAAATGTTTGTCTATATACTGTGTGTGAGTGATTATTGATCCATCGAACACTGTGCGACTATGGTTTTCCAGTTCATAGTATGTTCTATTTTCAAAAAAATTCAAAATATTTTTGTTTCACTTAAGCCTACATCGGCACTTATAAAACGTCAGAAGCTAGTGCACGGTTCGAAATTGGTCGTTTCATATGGAGAAGAACCGGCAAGAAACTCCACGGTTACTCTTTTTTAAGCAAGTGGTTGCTGATACAATATTTCCAGATATTTTGTAAGAACAGTGTAGACCAGCCAATATTATACCCAAAAGCACAAAAAAAACATAATAAAAAAGTAAGTTTTAAGTAGGAAGTAACCTGAAAATTCGAATGTGAAAACAGTGTTCTCACATTCACATTATAAAAAAGAGGCTGGTCAGTGGGTAGCCTTAGGGGCGGATTTTTAGGAGTTGGAGTATATCCTTAGGGGTTCGAAAAATTTTTTTGGTTAAAAAAATTTTTGGGACTTAGAAAATTTTTCGAAAATTTTTCGAAAAAAAAATTTTTTTTTTCTATTTGGTACCATACGCTTATAGGCACCATGAGCCGTGCAGAAAACGAAAAAAAAAATTTTAGGTAAAAAAAAATTTTTTGGGACAGAAATTTTCTCCTTACTTTTCACCTCGAGTATGGTTAGGTTAGGGGCAAACACTTAGAAAAGTTTTCAAAAAAAGTTTTTTTGGAAGTTGATGCCATACGCTTATAGGCACCATGAGCCGTGCAGAAAACGAAAAAAAAAATTTTTCTAAGTGTTTGCCCCTAACCGTACTCAAGGTGAAAAGTAAGGAGAAATTTTCTAAGACCCAAAAATTTTTTTAACCTAAATTTTTTTCTTTTGTTTTCTGCACGGCTCATGGTGCCTATAAGCGTATGGCATCAACTTCCAAAAAAACTTTTTTTTTTTTTTTTTTTATTAATGATAGGCTTGCGTTTGACCACTATCTCACCTGATGGTAAGCGATGATGTGGTCGACGATGAAGCACGCTTGCCTAGAAGAAACCTATTCACTCTCGACTTAAAGACTCCTAAGTTGTAGCTATCAGGAGACACAGATTCCGGCAGGGAACTTTTTTTGAAAAATTATCTAAGTGTTTGCCCCTAACCATACTCAAGGTGAAAAGTAAGGAGAAATTTTCTAAGTCCCAAAAAATTTTTTTTTTACCAAAATTTTTTTTTTTCGTTTTCTGCACGGCTCATGGTGCCTATAAGCGTATGGTACCAATTTGAAAAAAAAAAAAAAAAATTTCGAAAAAATTTCTAAGTCCCGCGCCATAGCGCCCCTAAGGCTACACTCCAACCAAGAGGCTATGTTAAAAAAAAAAAAAAAAAAAATAAATTGCCAACAAATTTAAGATAGTTGAAGTCTAAATAATTTACCAAATAATGCAAAAGCCATGTGTATGAAAACAAAACGAAAAAAAAAATGTACATATTTAAAACAAAATGGAGCAGTTAATAGACACAATATTAATGAGTTACCAGGGGGCCACATGTGCAGAGGTAGTCATTGCCAAACAAGCGTATCTTCGACATAGTCTTTAACCTTGTAATATGCTTTTTTGGTTAGGACACGCTTGTTATGAGTTTTGAATTTTCTCTCACTAAGTTCAGTTACCGCCTTTGGCAGCTTGTTATAATTTGCTGGATTACCCCCAATGCCCTGTTATCTGAGGTAAAAAAATCATCCAATGACTTTGCCCAATCTAGGGTGGAGCGAGAGAGCGTGTCAGACTTTTACTGACTAAAACCACACCTATTTCCTGCAATGGCCTTTTGCGTTTTAGGATCGCGGGTTTCCTTTTCAGAAAATCCTTGAGGCCCTTGCTGGTATCGGCTCGTCGGAGCCCCTACAGATTGCTGACTTCTTTTTGAAGAGTTGCGGTACACTATACACTGGTGACAACTTGGATGGCATCCTTACGATTATCGATCGGCCGGTAATCAAAGACGCCTCTAACTTTTGAACCATAAGTTTAGAAAATAATTATGAAAAAAGTCTCAAAGTAGAACTTTATAACGACTTTCTAGGAAAATTATTTTGAACTTGATGGGTTGAACAGTTTTTGAAAAGTTACAGTGGAGGTGTGCCCCGCTTGGGCGGAGCATCGCCGTGCCCTCGTGGGGATGATCGACAGCGGCGATCTCTTGCGCCGGGTCTTGGTACAGGCCGGAGCGAGAAGGATTGGCAGGCGGTCGCCTCCTTCTGCGAATCAGTAATGCTAGCAAAGGAGGAGGCCGACCGCATCAGGCAACGGCGCTCCTGCCGCCGCCGGGATTCCGATCCCGATTTCCGGCCACCGGCACCGTAGTTGTCCGCAACCGCATTAATGCTCTAAGGCAGGGGCCCAGCTGGGTCGAAGCCTACTGGGGCCAGGGTTAGTTTCGAAAGTTAGCTCAGCCCCGGTATAAAGACACAAAGGAACGGGGTGGGTTTTTAGTCAGTAAGAGTTTGACACTATCTCTCGCTCCGCCCAAGAGCGGATGATGTCATTGAATGATTTTCCCACCGAAAAAAAAGCTTTTATATTGTCGAATTGTTCGGTTGATCTCTCGTTGGCACTGGTGGTATTTGTTCTTGCTCGTTGTCTGTCGTTCATTGTTATTAATAAGAATATTTGGTATAGTGGGAAATTGTAGTTGTGTTTAAGACGGACGGGAAACTACGGAACCCTACACTGAGCGTGGCCCGACACGCTCTTGACCAGTTTTTTATTGTTACAAACTAATACTTGACTACAATTCTACCTGATGGTGTGAGAGAGGAATTTTTCCTGTGTCAGAATCCGTCGCTATTTATTCAATTTTTTTTTATTATTTTTAAGGACTTTATTACGCATATTTACACTTACAAAATATGATTTTCAAGATTCTAATTATGTCGTTCTACGGTATAAACCCAACTTTTTTATACTTATTTACGATTTAAGTCAACATCCGTATTAAGATGATTTTAAGTCATCACAGGTCGTCATTCCAGGCCCGCGTTTACAATCACGAGACCAACAAGGCAGTCAAATTAACTTTGAGAAAGAACCTTTTAAAAATAAAACAGTATAAATGTCCTTTTATTTCTCCACTTAGTGGCGTACAAAGTTGAAAGAACAAAACAACACAAACTTTAAACACTTTAACACTTCAAATGTGATATGAAATACTCGTACTGTAACAGTTGAAAATACTAGTTCCTCGGAACAGCGACTGCTTATTCCCACGTTACTCGGATTACAGCGAGATTGTTCCAGTACTCGTCCAGTTTGAACAAACTTGGAATATTGTTGTCAGATTGTGTTAGCTAACAATATAGACAAGATTGTGTGATGCTGGAAGATTGTTTTCTTCGATGGTTAGACTACGATTGCAGGGTGTATATAGGCTAGTATTGGCACGTTCACTAAGTGAAAAATCGGGATGAAACACGAAAATAATCGGGACAACTACTATCATGGCCACATAAAAAGACAATAAATAGACTAAGCCCATCTGGGAGCGGGGACAGTAAAACCAAATGAAGCTGCTTCCTGAAAATTAAAAAAAAAAATCTGTATTCTATCGCATATATTTATATATATAGAAAGGTTACGATTTCTCCATTCATATAGAAATACTCATTTTATAAGCATAAAAGTTTTATAGTCAAAAGCTATGACAACAATGATGTTTCATACGTCCAAATCAGCAATCTAATAAACTAAAGAGGTTAGTGAAAAATCGAGACAATTGGCGTCCCGATCATCGGTTAATCGGGACGTCTCACCAGACCTCCGAAAATCGAGACACCTGGCAACACTGGTACAGGCAGGTATTCTTTGTTTTTTTAAATTCGTTAGTTCCACGATATGGTAGGTACTGTGATAGTTCAGGAGATCACATGAAAAATGTAAATACTTTTTGAGCATGTAGGCTGAGTATATATCTACTTTTAAAGGGTTTAAGAAACTAAGAATAGGATTTGAATAAGATAGGACAACAAAATTAAACTGTTTAAGTTAGTTAGATTATGATTTGGAGTGTTATAGACACTCCTGTAACTGTGTCAAATATGCTGTTCGAAGTTTCTGGTCTCGTCACTTTGACGTAGGTGAAGCGCGCTTTCAATGCGGCATACTTTATTTCAGACGAATTAAAATCTGACTGAACGTGAGGTGGCCGCATTATATTACAGCGACGTTTTACAACCTGGTGCGGCAACTTGTAACACGACGTGTTATACAAAATGGTTTCGACATACACATCCGTTTTTATCTCTATAGGAAAACAAGTACAATGCGTTCCAAATGAGAATAGGATCGCCCGCCATGTTGAGACATCACGATTTACTGTCAAATCAAGGAACGAAATTTTTAAACATTAATTAATTTACGAAAAATTTAATTTATATAAGAACTGTGAACGAAAAATGTTTAATCAGAATCCAGTTCTTCAATTTTACCCATCTCTAAGTTCTTCAATTTTGCCAAAATTTCTTCGATTTGAAAGTATGACGAGACGTCAAAAAATAGGAATCGGTCTTATTCTCATTTGGAACGCGTCATCATCACCAGCTTATTTAATGTTCCCACTGTTGGGACTCAAGCCTCCTCTCTAGGAGAGGGAATGGGCCGTAATCCACCACGCGGGCCCAGCGCGAATCGGTGAATGTCACATGTCTTCGAATTTTTGGTTCTAGGACATGCCGGTTTCCTCACGATGTTTTCCTTCACCGTTTTGAGAGCAGATTCTCATTTGGAACGCGTAGTATACATATCGATGCTTCCGACAACAAAGGTCGTAAACACCAAAATAGCACTTTTGGTAATCAACGAAAAACAAAAAATAATTTCGTTTTTGGCTTATATCTTTTTAACTTTAAAAGTTGTAAAATTGTTTTCTATACAAGAAATACGTAAAATACGATGGTTTTTCATAATATATTATTGCTATTTATGTCAAAGCCTTATTTTAAAAGTTAGCTTGGACATACACCCCAGAAAATTCAAGAAGTTGGTATTTACGACCACTAACAAATCAATGGAGAACGATTTGTCTAACGTAAGTTAGAAGTATGCACCAGTTTTTAAATACAATAGTTCAGGGTTTGGTTTTAAAAACCATATACTGAAATAAAAATGAGTGTAAATACCACGATCTGATGCGATGGTATGTAACAAACATGGAAATATCTGAAGCAAATCAATGAATTTAAGACTATAAGTTGAGTTTTCATTACTTGTAATAAAAACAATAAAATAAAACACAAATTGACATAATTAAAAAAGGTTTTTTTATTCATTGACCGTCATCGTATAATCAAAATAATGGTTAAGCAAGGCACTAATACAAATTCAAAGTAAAAAAATGTCTAAACCAATCACTTAAATTTTCATTAGAGGATCTTGTACATCAATCATCATTCATCATCATTGTTTGTGTCGCAGCTCGAAATTTTTATACCTTTAGGACCTGCCAGGTCCTAAAATACACTTAAGTAAGTATATTATAGGCATCGTCCCGTATAATTTAATCAAGCGTTTGTTACAAGATGCCTATAGTGTTCTACCTCCAACGGCGTACCTAACCAGCCAGACATAATTCAAAATGTTAAGTAATCATTTTGTTTCATTGATTTCAAGAAGATTTTATAATCACGACATTTTTTTAAAACGTATTGATAATGAATTACAAAAAAATATAAGTAAACCTTCTACCAAGCTTACTGCTCTAATAATTTTAATAAACAATGCAAATTTTCACCAACGCCCTTAAAAATTTAGGTAGTTCATCTTTCTAGATCTTGTTTGTTCGGAAAGCTTCTGTACTATGGTCTACCTAACTTTTAGTGTCGTTGGTGAAAATGGGAAAGTGTTATCGACAAGATAATAAAAAAGTAGATGCAAAACATAATACGACGACGAGTTATAGAAAATCAGGTCTTCAAATTTCTGATTAATAATCTTCTGTCATTGGATAGAAGATTATTAACCAGAAATTTGAAGACCTGATTTTCTGATAGAAGATAATTAATCAGAAATTTCATCTTCCTCGTCAGTCTCAGGAAGAGTATCAATGACATTATGAGACTGCCAAGGAAGCTGTTTGTATTCGGCATGAAACCGTTTGTGTATTGTCCCCTGATCACACAATCGTTGCAGATCTTTGTATTTAGCTACGGTAATTGGTAATTTATCCGTATATAGCTGTTTTGGAGTCAACTGCTTTACTCGATTATGTTGTATTTCTCAGCAGAGCTTACGTTTTAAAAATGATTGTGGGGTGTAATTACAATTAATTATGTATTCATGTTTTTACGACCGACAGCTGTTTGTACGTTGTATTATACGACCTGCACGGTTATTCGGTTCTAAGCAATATGAGTTATACATACCCTCTTTTCTAAAAAATCTTGATTACACTAGTAAAAATTTTGGGTGTAAAAGTATTTTTTTTAGGCGAATATATTTTTCACATTTTTAGATCGACGCAGCGCCAAAAATTAAGTAGGGCTGCATTCTTAACTCATTTTCGCCAAAATGGCGTTTACGACATTTGTTGCCGGAAGCATCGATATAAGTAATTTAGTTTTCACTCAATTTAATAATAAAAAAAACGAGTTATTAAGTACCAGCAAATAATACAAGACCACCTATCAAAAATTTACATATAAAAATACATGGAAAAAATAACTTACTCTCGTGGCTCTGGGTCATCCACTTGTAGGTAACTCTCGCGTGAAACTCCAGTGCTCGCGAGCTCTTGTTCCTATTAAATTATGTTTTTTCTCTTTGGTCATACGGGGCATATTATGGAAAGACAGAGAAATGCCCAGCGGAGCATACTTGATGGGATGATATATGTAGTTGGAAGCTCTACGATTTTCAGAGCTTGTTTGGAGTCTAAGTTTAGAGTGATATTTGGTAGGGCAGTTTTTTCTTATTGATTTTTTTCATTTTTATTGATACTTCACATTTGAGATTTTGTTGGCAGTTTATATTTCTATTTTTTTGTTGACATTTTTAATTATAATTATTGACATAATTATATTTGCAATTTTAATTGTTATTTTTATTTCTGGAGTTTTTTCAGCGTTTGTCATTTTAATTTATATGTCAATATATCAAAACATAGCTAGAACTTGTATTACTTATAAGATCTATATTGTTTATTTTTCTTTTTTATTTGATTTTCAATCAAAATTTTTCAATGACAGAGATTTTCTCTTCATGATCAGATTAAATACTAAGCCTATGTATGCTCAGAGTTACGACGTCCCCACCTTCCGCATGACGCAGGTCCTCACCAGAAATGAGGTCTTGCACCGGATTCGTGAAGAAAAAACGCCCAGGTATCACCATTGTGTGGACCCCCGAAAGACACGATACAGCATAGCACAGCTTGGGCGGAGCACCGTAGTGTTCCTGTGGGGGCGATCGGCGCAGCAACTTTTTATAAAGTGCCCTGGTACAGATCATCATGGGCTGGAGCGAAGAGAAATGGCAAGCAGTCGCCTCATTCTACGAAGCAGTAATGCTAGCCGCAACCTCCTTGGTGGCCGCATACCTGAGATACTGAACTTCCACACGCCCCAGCCGCCGCAATCAATCACACGGACCTAGTGCAGGTTGGTCTACGCGGTCCTAGTGCGGGTTGGTTCACGCGGGTCTTGTGCGGGTTGGTCCACGCGGGCCTCGTGCGGATTAGTCCACGCAGGTTTAGTATGGGTTGGTCCACGCGGGCCAAGTGCGGTTTGGTCCACGCGGGCCTATTGCGGGTTAGTTCAGTAGTAAGCAAACGTACTCAGGGATATTAAATAGTAGGTATTTACTTAATTTATATTTGAGTTACGAGTATTTAAGAAACATTGTAACTCAGTTTCCTTGTTGCTCCCTCGTACAAAGTTTGTTCGTTATCGTTAAAAAGTTAGTGGCAACATGTTACTTATTTATTTTTATGTTATTCTCCATTTGAGCTTTGACGTAAATGGAACGATTTCGTTTTTCTATATAAGTTGGATGAAATCTGTGGACCGAAATAATTATATGATCATACACTAATTCGAATTGTATTGTTAACTTTCTCGAGCGTATACTTATTTGCTAATTTATTTAGGTATTTAAAGTATTATAGCCGAAAGTTTTTAATATTTTTATGCGTCACTACAACACATTAACCAAAGCAATACATGAGCATTAGTCGCAAATATAAAAAAGGAGGAGGAGGAGGGATGAAATGCATGTTACCAAAAGAGTTATGAGTATACAAGTGGATGGGTGGAGAGGGAGATCGGCCAAAGAAAAGATGGATGGATTGCGTGAAGAACGATATGAAAGAAAAAGAAGTTAGTGATAGCGTGAAGAGTGACAGGGTAGAATGGAAGAAAAAAACGTGTTGCGCCGACCCCAAATAAGATGGGACAAGGGCAGGAAGAAGAAGAGTCACAAATAAGATGGGACAAGGGCAGGAAGAAGAAGAAGAGTCACAAATATAAAAATATTACGTAAAAGTGCAGCTCCCACACAAGTTACATTTTAAGAAAATTTTAAAAGTCTCTCGCTACTGCTCACCGTAATTGAGCTCTTGTACAAAACTCCATGCTTCTTACCAATTATTTAATTGTTTGTTTGTTATGTGCCTTTGTATTTATGCTATTATACTTTGTTTCTTTATTTTTCCGTTTCCTTTTTTATTAACTTTTCCTTTATTTATTTATTTGTACATACAATAATAAAAAAAAAGTTGAAGGAAACAGAAGAATAGTATAAAGGGCATGCTTATTTCTAAAGAAATCTCTTCTCCAGCATACCTGTGAAAGGAGAGTTAGAGAGTTAGACACACAAAATACTTAGCTCCTTTCTTTTCTTTTTTTGTACCAGTTCTTTGATTTAATGTCGTTGTTTTATTTTCATTCTGTGCGATTTCTGACAATCAAACTTTACAAAAGCCCGACTTCATAGTGTACTTGACAGCAAATTCATACATATTTGCAAAGTCAATTTAGCACGCCACAAATAAAAAAAAACCGCCATGAAACCCATCAATAACACAAATGTAACACAACAACAACAAAGAAAAACTTTTATTTAAAGCACTAAAAAATAAAAATATGAAACGATGATCAAATAAAAAAGCATATATTTACCTGTTTTATTGGCGCGACCCTAGAGAAGTCGTACCTGGGGCCATAACATTTTTACGAGCTCCACATAAACTGAAAACAAGGTCCTATATCACTTTATATTGTTTCTTTTGTATTATTTAACGCCTCTATTCTTCAAAAGGTCGTATAGCAGTAATATAAGAGTTATATAGAGGGAATAGGAAAGGTATTTCTTATTTTATTGTCGATTGGCTGTTTAGTTGCGAATTAGTCGTAAATGTTAGGTCAGATAAATGAGTGCTAGAATTATTTCTTGCACAAAATAGTCTAATCTTTATAGATTGGACTATTTCTGAGGCTATTTTTTTTTTGTTATTTTAGCGGTAGGTATGAGAAACAGTGGGTATAGTCCTTTCCTAAAAAGGTTGCCCGGATCAGACAGGTGTTCGGTCTGATCTGGACAACTGCCCAATATCTGATTTCGGATAGTTGTATATGTTCTAATCGAATCATAAAACACAGCGCAACGCAGCGTTGGAAGGCCTTCCACAAGGTGGACTCGATGAGGGTCACGGGAATCCGATATATGGATGGATGGATGGATGATGGATATGCGACGCACAGGACCGTTTGTTATGCCAATACTTCAGAGGAGGCTTATGCCCATCAGTTTTGCCAGGGGGTACAGTTTTGTCCCAGATACTCGGTTGAGCACTTTATTTTGTGTCGTCATCATCATCATCATATCAGCCGAAAGACGTCCACTGTTGGACATAGGCCTGCCTCAAGCGTCGCCACAACGACCGGTCCTTTGCGTCACGCATCCATTGGATTCCCGCGACCCTGACCAGCAAGCTTACTCTCCAAATTAATTTTAATTTCAATCTAAAGTCAATCCGATTGCAATGTCAATTTTGACGTTACGTGATTTGCTACTCTTGAAAACAATATTGTCAACATATACGATTTCACTTAGTTCTCAAAATGGTCACGCAATTTTGAACCAATTTGGCGCTAGCATTGAACTCGAGGGTACGAAACGTCACAATCTCAATGTCGACCGATCGGAATTGAACTCAAGAGTAAGCCTGCTGGTCTTCAATCCACCTAGCCTTCCAACGCTGCGTCTTCCATTACGTGGTAGCCACTCTAGAACCTTTCGTACCCATCGACCATTGTCGAACAGTGTCGTCATTATTATTAAATTATTCAAATTAATTATTAGATATAAATTATACTCTTAAATAATACATGTATATTATGGAAGAGAAAATCAGAGAACTTCAGAGATTTCTATCACCCGTGTAACGCTGGGGTAGATCGCACCCCATTCATTTGTGAGCTGGTTTACCCCACTTTGCCATTCTATTTACTACAGACAACGCAATTACCCTAATTTACCCCAAATACCTCGATACAGTGGGTGTTAAGCGTGCAAATATTTTGACTAGAGTATTGAATCTCGTAAAGGTGTGCTCACACCGAAAGCAACGTAAATGAGAGTGAAATTCAGTTGCAAGAGATATTAGAGAACCGCCGGGATTCCGATCCCGATTTTCGGCCACCGCCCGTAGGCGCGGGCTTGCGGGTGGCTCACCTCGAATGAGATAGAGAGAGAGAAATTATGGGTTTTGCACATTTATCCCTTTTTCTATAGAGTACTTCTGACTAGGTCGTACCCCCAGGCTTGAAAATTCGAAGGCATACTACTGATTTTGGTGATCTAGGTACACTAATAGAAATAAAGTGGTAAAGTTCCGATTGCTAAAATTTTTTACCAAAAAACTGCTTTATTCCTGAGTGACATAGACCATATTTTATTCCATACACACAGATTTTATTCTATATTTATTTTCGGACCACACGACGTACAGCGTTGCGCCACCGGTACATGGTAGACATCCCACCCATACGCACAAAGCGTTTTGGGAACGCATTTATTGTGCGTACAGTCAAGGAGTGGAATTCCCTGCCTACAACTTAGGAATCTTTAAGTCGAGAGTAAATAGGTTATTTCTAGACAAGGGTGCTCCATCGTCGACCACATCATCGCTTACCATCAGGTGAGATGGTGGTCAAACGCAAGCCTATCAATAATAATAAAAAACTCACCTCTTCGCCATCTGGTCTGAATTCAACCTGTAGACCATCCGACGTAAGTTGAATCGTCTCACAGTCGGAACAGTGGTCAAACGCAAGCCTATCAATAATATAAATAAAAAATGTAAGCGGGCAAAACCGCGAGCAAAAGCTAGTCTTTCATAAAATTCATTCACCATAGTGAATTTATCAAAAGGTCAGTCGCTTCCTGACCTGAAATCCGTATACAAAAAATGATACATCGGTACATCATGAATTCTCTGAACAGTTGTAAGGGGAAACGCACCTTAAACAACATGTTTAATGTTTGTAGTCACCGAATATTACGCAGTTTACGCGTTCCGTGGCTAATGTATTCCGCGAAGTCTCCTGTTGACGCACCAAGTTATAACATGGCGCAATTTAGAGGATACATTGAACATTGCCGAAATAACGCGACGTGTTTGACTTGCGAGACAGTTTGATTGTCGACTTACTTAATTGGACGAGCATCTTTCTAGAGTAACCTTAGAGGATGGTGTTGATAAGGTTGTGTTCTATAATCTATATACTACTCTGCCAAGAAAGTACCTACCAAGAAAAGATCAATAATACACAAAATTTTTGTTATTCATTCAAATTTATTTTATCACCTTCAAAGTATGCCCCTTCAGAAACGATACACTTACGCCAACGAATAATCCAATCATCAAAACATTTTTTAAACGCTGTTTCCGAAATTGAGTTCAGTTCTCGCCGCGAATTCTCCTTTATGTCTTCTACAGATTTAAAACGGGTGCCACGAAGTGGTAATTTGAGTTTAGGAAAAAGATAGAAGTCGGCTGGAGCCATAATCTGGCGAATATGGTGGCTGCTCGATGGTATTTGTTGAGTGTTTGGTCAAGAATTCGTTCACAATGATGGCCTTGTGCGAAGGCGCATTATCGTGGTGCAAAATCCAAGAATTTTCTATCCACAAATCTGGCCTTTTTCGTCGAATTTGCTCTCTTAAATGCCGCATAACGCTCAAATAATATTCTTTATTTACCGTTTGAACTTCCGGCAAGAATTCCGAGTGCACAACACCGCGATAGTCAAAGAAAACAGTCAACATGACTTTGACTTTTGATCGACTTTGGCGTGGTTTTTTCGGTTTTGGTTCAGTTGGAAGGCGCCACTCCGAAGCTTGTTGACTTGATTGCATGTCGAACTCGTAAACCTACGTCTCATCGCCAGTAACGATGCGTTTCATGAAGGTTGGGTCGGACTTGACTCGTCCTAGCATGTCCTCAGCGACTCTCATGCGATTGAGTTTTTGGAGAAAATTCAGGTCTTTTGGGACTAGCCGAGCGGCAACATGTTTCATACCCAAATGATTAGTTAAAATGGTACGGATCGACTCGTGAGATACAGAAAGTTCGGCGGCTATCTCTTTCAAACTTGAATGAAGATTTTCAGTCACTATTTCCTTCACTTTTGCGATGTCAACTTCAGTTGCAGAGGTTGATGGTCTACCAGAGCGAGGAAAATCTTCCATCACATCTCGACCGATTTTGAATGCTTTGTACCACTCATAAGCATGTGTTTTTGATAAAGTCGATTCACCATAAGCCTTTTGTAACATTTTCAGTGACTCCGAACACGAAATTCCATTGGCGATGCAAAATTTAAGACAAACTATTTGTTCGATGTTTTTGTCCATTATGAAATTCGCAATACACACTAGATATGATATAACTAAAAACAGCACTGTATTTAATATAAATAACAGATGCAACTCAAACTCCGCGCCAAAATGGAAAACAGTTGTGTCAATCTAGCAATAACAAAAAAATCTAAAATTTGAATTTGGAACCATAAACAAATCATCCATTCCCGATACTTTTTTGACTGAATGTATATAAAAATGAATCCTTATTTCCCTTCGTCACGCCATCACGCGTGAACGGCTGGACATTCTTCTTCTTCTTCCTGCCCTTGTCCCGTTTTATTTGGGGTCGGCACAACACGTTTTTTTCTTCCATGAACGGTTGGACCGATTTCGCTAATTCTTTTTTTGTTGTGTTTGTTATTGTGAGGAGAAGGTTCTTATGGAAATATAAAATAAAATTAGGGTAGTGTAGAGAAGAGTAGAGTAGGGTAGTGTAGGGTAGAGTAAGGTAGAGTAGGGTAGAGTAGGATAGAGTAATGTAGGGTAGGGTAGGGTAGAGTAGGGAAGAGCGGGTGCGAAGCCGCCGCGGGCAAAAGCTAGTTTTTTAAAGTAAACGGTTTATGAATCACTAGGATGAAGCAATATGAAATCTTATTTAAATAGGCAACAAGATACTCCTTGCATAGACTGATAGTCTGACTTTCTGGCGTCTAGTCAGACGCAGGTCACCTGTAACAGCTGTCAAAAATCTACAAATAACATATGAACTGAAAATATCACAATGGTATTTGCCCTGTTACGATCCCAAGACAATAATCACACCAAAAAGGCACTTACAATTTTTCAAAATTTCTAAGAAATACACCGCACTGATTATTTTAAAATGTAACTATGCACAGACACTTTGATTTAACATAGAAAGAACATGAAAAATAAAAATACTTAACTAATTAAAACTATATACACACAATAACTCTTACCTAAAATATGGCGTCAAAAAATTCCTCTGCATCAGTGTCGACTGGAAGTGTGCTCAAAAGACTGGCGGTATTGCCACGTTATATGGCAATGTTTAATCTCTGACCAAGGTAAAAGCCAGCCCTTGGGTCAAGTGAAGTGTCAACAAAGCGTTTGGATAATTGTTTAAAAAGCGCATGAGCACTCGGACCCCACAGCCCAAGAGTTTCAACCCCAACCGGCTCAAAAATATAACTGCCGATGTGGTTGTTATATTTCCGCCGCTTGAGGTTCTCCGCAATGATGAGCTAGGAAGATGGGATGGCGCAAGAGTGTCGGCACAGGTAACGTCCCACACTAAAGGCCTACCCATTTTCCATGGAAACGACTTCCCATTTCCCGCACTGATTTTTTTTAAATTATTATTTTTAAATTATTATTTTTTATTTTTTTATGTCACGAAATTAACCTTTCAATCGTGGAAATTACAGACACAATAGAAAGACAATAGGTGCGCGTTCGCTTGGGGTTTAATGAATTAAGGATACGTTTGCAAATATGTCGCAGTGAAACTGTTGGCAGATCTGTTTAGGTTCTTCATTATTGTCTTTTTTTGTGTAATTCAGTGCGGTGTAGTATTAGAAATTTTGAAAACTGTAAGAGTTGTTTCTTATGGACTCTCCTTAACCACTGGGCCATCACATACTTTTTAATTCAGAAAAATATCGTTATGCATCATTAAATTTCATGCCAAAAATAAACTGAATAGATTCACCACATGCTCTGTTCATAATTTTACATATTTCAAAGTATAATCTATTCCGATACGATGTACATGAGGCGAACAGGTGCGACCAACCCAAAATTGAAATTCAGATTTTTATTTTTGCATATGTAAAATAAATACAACTGGTGTAAGATAATTATGGAAGCGAGTGCTGAAATGTATATTTTTATTTAAGCCAATATACTCTTTAGTTTTCCACATATAGATCACTGTCTAAGTTCAAGAAGCAAAAATAATTATGTGTGGTCTAAATCAAGGATGTTATGGATATGAAATTTCGGATACGGATTGGATACGGATATAGAAATGATTATTATACCGGTTACGGATACGGATACGGATATGTAATTATTTCGGATTATCCGTCAGTTTCGGATAACTTCGGTTACGGATATTAGATTTTTAAGGAATTTCAGAAGTCAAATATAAATACATACTATTAACTATTATACTATGTATATTTTACGACGCGACACGTTATGACAGGCTGTCATAACGTGTCGCAATTAGGCTCCGCCCCTATCCGATGTTATCCGAAACTTTTATTTCGGATTCGGTTACGGTTATGGATATTATTTTATATCGGATATCCGATAGTTTCGGTTACGGTTATGGAGCTCCCTAACATCCCTGGTCTAAATACAGATAGTAGTCGTTCGTAGTCTGGGTGCGTTACGTTATAAAATATGTTTTTTTTTTTTGGTGTACAATACAGTTTATTGTATTCTGTTTATATAAAAATGTATCTTAAAGAAAATATGTTATTTCCACTTATTATTTTCTACTTAGAAGCGACTACGTTGGGTCTTCTCAATTCGTTTTGGGATTCCCCGAGTACCCCGTCCATCTTGCTGACATCTCAGATGCTCGACAACATGATGCGCGGTATCGCCGGCTGGGACCACACCGGACGACGAGTTACTTGTTACTCGCTGTTCGCAAGCCCATACCTACAGTGGACTTAAATCGAGCCTAGGGTTTCTCCAGCGCTGGCTGTTGAAGTATTAAAAAAAACTAGCATTTTAAATTAGTAACAAGTTATTGAGGATCTCGTTATTCTTCGATTCGGAATGGTTTAATACATGTCAATAACATTTTTACACCACCTGCTCGATAATGTCGTTTTATACGTCATACAAACCTCACTTAAAGTAAGTCATTATAGAATAGTCCTAAGGAGATAATGCAGTATGGCCGATCCCTAGGGAATAATGAGATTTTAATTTGGAACATCAAAAATTGTCAACATTGTGAATTGAAATGTACGTGCATCGAACAAGTTGACTCGAAATTCAAACTAGCCACTAACAAAAAAAAAGAAAATAGAGTAAAACATGCTTACTGACGGGAGAACGGGAGCGTTATAGAAAATTGAAACTATAGAATCTTGGAGTACTGAATTTTGTTTGTTTGATGAACTTGTAAATATAAAACTTATATTTCTCTAATATATGATTTGGTCGACCAAATTGTCTTTTAATTATCTCACAGGTGGTATAAAAAGTAGAGTATGCAACACGGGGATAAAGCTGTCTTTGTCTTAGGCGGCTTAAATTCCTCACTTCACTCAGGTTTCTTTATTAATTATATAAGTCCGTCACTAACATTCGGGATTAAAATCAGCAACCTTCGTTTCGTTCGGAATTCAACATGCCGCCCTCAACTAAAAGACACTGCTTCATCCCCTAGTCACATAATCTACTATTATACATTTATATTTATCTTTTTGTATCTTTGTCACTTCATTAAAATTGAACGGCTGAACGGATTTCGATGAAACTTAACACACCGGTAGACATGTCCAGGAATAGCACCTAGAATATTTTTAACTTTTTATCCCGGGAAGAGAACATACTCTCTTGGGATGTAGTTCTACATTCACGTGGGCGAAGTCGCTAGTAGCAGCTAGTGGGTCGAAAAATCGCCAAACTTATGTAAGTCCTAGGTACTAGTAGAGGATACGGTTAAGAACGACCTTCACCGGTTTGTTTAATGGATGAAACGTATTTTATGATAAATTTAGTATATTAAATAATATAACGCGGGTGGGTTGCCTGAGAAATTCCTGGCCAAACAATTTTTTTTTTTTTTTTAAAAATGCACCGTTGTGTTTAACGTATAAATTTTGTGTGAAGCCTTTAGAACATAAAAATGTTGGGTTGCCTATTTGTTTCCTGGCATAACTATGGGTTGTCAGGTATAAACAGGTATGTATAAACAGGTGTGTTTATTTTGATATACAACAAATTCTATATCAAAATAAACGCTGTTTCATTACGAATACGATGTTACACTGTTGTCTGCAAAAAAATCCGATATGAATAACGGTGTGCATTTTTCTAAAGAAAAAGTAAATTTTCAATTTTTTATTAATAATAGTCTGGCCAGGAATTTCTTAGGCAACCTACCCGCGTTATATTATTTAATACACTAAATTTATCATAAAATACGTTTCATCCATTAAACAGACCGGTGAAGGTCGTTCTTAATCGGATCTTAGACTATACTGATATAATGATGATGATGATGATGTAGGAGGGTCAATAACCGCTGTGACCATATAGCCGTCCCACCTAGCGGCTCGTTCACGACCTTGCCACCGTGAGCGGTAGCTAAGCGCGGGGCGGCGAGCGTAAGGCTGACATCAGACGGATTGCATCGCAGCGACCGCGCGCGGTCGATATATTTAACTGCATGCAGTTGTACATTCGACTTCGTGCAGTCATGATACGAGTATCAACTGCACGCGGTCGGCTGCAGTCGAGTGAAGTCAATATCAGCTGCATGCAGTCGTGCCTTCAACTTTACGCGGTCGGTTACAGTCGTGTAGTGTCGATGCACGCTGTCCATCGCTAACTGCATACAGTCAGTTACAAAAGTGCAGTTAATTACAAAGAGCAAACGCACATTGACAATGTCAACTTTATTTTGAGGCACTTAAAGATCAAATCATACACTACGCTCCTGGGCTAGATGCGTGGCGCCAACTGCGCAGTCAGACCAAACTGCATGCAGTTGAATATTTGGACTGCATGCAGTTGCTGCGATGCAGTGCGTCTAATGGCAGCCTAAGATCAAAAGTATGAAAGAGACGCCGCTCATAGCGAAAACGCGCATGTTCACCGATGCTGGCCCGCTCGCCGCGCCACGCGCGTCTAAGACCGAAGTCGTACAACAACACAGCAACCACTATAGGGTTTTGCTTGTTTACTAAATAGATAATATTTCCTTGCAAAGCGATGTACTTAGTCGAGACCAAAAGGAACAAGGCATTAAGACGCTTAGACTTTTCTTCAACAATCTTTTCTACTGGTACCTAAGTTCCTTTTTAAAATATTATGAAGTCGACTGTTGTAAGGAATTACTTTTGTATGCAGGTGACGGTCAGGCGATCCGTTATAGCTTTGTTGTTTGTAAAATGAAAATGCTGTACTGTATGGGTGTGCTTTTGTTGGGCTGCTGTAATGCGGCGACGCCGTCATACGTGATCGCTGAGCGTACGCCACAAACATGCTCAGTATTGTGATATCGAAAGAGATCGTGTGACCTTATTGCTTTTATATTTATAAAGGATTATTTGTAAAACACTAATAACCTTGCAAAATTGTATCACAAAATAGATAGGTACAGAAGTCAATGTACATACAAAGCGCGCTCGAGCAACGCACACATAGACACCGCTCACGGACACGATATCTCGGAGCGCCTCGGCCCGCTCGTCGAACAGTTCCGGCTCAAACGCTCATTAGTGTGCTGTGCGTCCACCGAGCGTAGGTATAAAAAGTGAAGTACAGTTGCCATCACGGATCTTGAACGCTCGGCGTCAGAGTGGGGATCGCTTTGCGCGTTCCATGCATTGGCGATCCAATCGTCTTCGTTGTTAGATACATGCAGCAACAGTGAACGAATGAGGAGTGACGTCTATGACGCGATGGCGCGGCCAGCCAATCACTGACATTCCCGCCCCGGACTTGACTTCGCACCACTAAAGAGACTGAATATTTGACTTCTGTGCAAGTGTTCAAGATCCGTGATGGCAACTGTAGATTCATACATGAGATTGCCTTCTGTGCTTGTCTATTTTGTGACTGTATAGACATCATAAGTAACAAATTTTGTTCTATGACTGTTTACAAAATATAATTCATTTACCAAAAACAAACCTTCAAGATTTCGTTCTTCTATCTTTTACATTTAAACTCTGTATTTTTGTTTTGTTTCTGTATTTTGCTATACCTACCTACTTCTGTATGACGCGACGAAAGCGCATCAAGCACCCCCGTTGCCTAATCACTGCTGCCCTCCGCTAATTGTACTATCGCTTGCTTCGCATAGACTTCGTGATATTTAGAACATTCAATTTAAATATCTTTATTTTTGAGTGAAAATCTGATGAACTAAAATACGATAAATTTTTAAGTCATAGAACAAAAACTGTTCTTTATGATGTTTATTTATTTTTATTTAAGGTACTCCAACGACTTATTCATTAATAACATTTTACAAAAAATAACTAGCAATATATAATACTCGTATACCAATTATCGTGCTGAACTTGCCACATAAAGAAGTACACAGCTTACACATAAATAAAAAAATACTTACAATAGGGTAGTTTCCAGGGTCAAAATAATTACATTTTATTTAGTCCGTATTTTAGATTAAAAAAATATTGGACACGTATTTTTTCTTTTTAGGGTTCCGTAGTCAACTAGGAACCCTTATAGTTTCGCCATGTCTGTCTGTCCGTCTGTCTGTCTGTCCGTCCTCGCTTAATCTCTGTGACCGTTAGCACTAGAAAGCTGAAATTTGGTACCAATATGTATATCAATCACGCCGACAAAGTGGTAAAATAAAAATTGGAAAAAAATGTTTTATTAGGGTAGCCCCCCTATATGTAAAGTGGGAAGTGATTTTTTTTTTAATTTCAACCCTAACGTGTGATATATTGTTGGATAGGTATTTAAAAATGAATAGGGGTTTACTGAAATTATTTTTTGATAATGTCAATAACTTCGGAAATAATCGCTCCAAAAGTAAAAAACAATGTCCCCCCCCTCTAACTTTTGAACCATAAGTTTAGAAAATATTAAAAAAATCTGAAAAGTAGAACTTTATAAGAACTTTCTAGGAAAATTATTTTGAACTTGATGGAAAGAACAGTTTTTGCACAAAAAAGACAAAAGGGTTCTACAAAATAATTTCTAGACTGTTTGTAGTATAATCGTATATGCAAGCATTTTTTTAAACTCCTAAGTGGGTAAACTTATTGTGACGGACGGGAAACTACGGAACACTGAGCGTGGCCCGACACGCACTTGGCCGGTTTTTTTATCATAGTTCTGCGAGGTTGACAGTATTTTACAAATAACCCCGATAGATACCAAGTGTAATACTTTTATAACGCGTGACTATTGCTTTTCTTTTAGTTCTGTTCTTATTACTCCAGTTGTTTATTTCAATATCCTGAAAATCTTCTGTCATACTTTTTCACCGCCGTTTTTTTTTTAGTTTTTTTACCTTTTTATTATTTTATCTACACTAATAGTTTGTTTTTTTTTTGTTTTTATGGTTTTTTGTTTGTAGGAGGTAATCTCGGGAAGTACTGGTCCGATTGCTAAAATTTTTTCACCAATAGAAAGCTGCTTTATTCCTGTGTGACATAGGCTATATTTTATGCACGCGGACGAAGTCGCGGGCAAAAGCTAGTTTGATATAAACTAGTGCTTGACTGCGATCCCGCCTGATGGTAAGCAGTGATGCAATTGTTGATGGTGAGGTGCACTAGTTTATTAAGAGCCTATTCACTCTAGCCTTGAAGACACCCAAATTATAATTGGATGGGAAGACCGCAGTAGGCAAATTGTTCCAGTACTTCGATGTATGCGGTATAAACGACGTGGCGAAAACCTAGATAATTCATGTAACCATGTACAGTACATTCGTATATTCATGTCCAACCCTGCACATGCAGTCCATGTACAGTCATGTACAGTCGTGTACAGCCACGTACAGCATTACAACGCATCGCACAGTGGTCTACATCGCTCGGTACATTGCTAAGGACATGACTAGCGCATCGTCCGGGTATGTCTGGAACACGGCTGTGACTGCATATGTTTAGCAAGCTTTGTCATAGTGTGTAGCTGTTCATATATTACTTATGGAGATTTTTTGCATGCTTACGTAAACTAAAAATTGGTACATGTATTTTCATCCCCCCATCTCGGAAAGAGTATTTTTGCTCTTCGATATCTGAGAGCAAAAGCCGTTTCTATTCTCTACTAGAGAGATAAAGTAAATTGAATTTAAAACATCGCGTGCACTAAGTTTATGAATTCAAAACATCATTAAACCTATTTACTTCTACCTCCATGGTACCAAATTTGTCATACAACATTTTTTTTAATTTTGTTAAAAACTCAGACTCATAAAAAAAAGTACATCAAGGATACTTTTTTGCATTTAGTCATTTTCTCGCTGAGGTGGGATGAAAAGTTACGTGTTGCACTCGACTGTAAAGATTTTTCACCTCGTGCTCTTTTGATTCTCTGGCTAACGCTCAGGATTCTAATTTTTGAAATACTCGCTGCGCTCGTGATTCAATTTTAGAATCCTTCCCATGCTCGATCATCAAAATTGATCACGCGGTTAAAAAGCAACTTTGCACTCTTGTATAACAAATAACTATTTTCATTCTTGGTTTCGTATTTAAAGAAGTACCCTATGAATTTTGATTCCCTTGTAAGTGTCGAAATAAACTTTTTTTGCCTCATAAATTGGAGTATATTTTATTCTCTTTTGTTTGTTTGTATGAGTTCGATATTTTTACAGCTTCAAGAGACCGCAGACCTGAGTATAAGGTTTTAATTTTAACTCGATACCTTCACACATTCCCGAGATAAAGGGTCTAAACAGACAGACGGACAACAATGTAGCCTATAAGGGTTCCGTTTTTTTCCTTTTGAGGTACGGAACCCTAAAAAAAGGCGTATGTGTTTATAAATGGTTAGTGATATTGACTATCAGCAACACAATCACTTCAACACACAAAAATCAACTCTACACCCACAATTTATCCAGTACTAGCATTTGCCCGCGGGTTTGCTCGCGTACGTAATATATAGCCTATGTCACGCAGTAATAAAGCAGCTCTCTATCGCTGCTAAAATTTTTGCAATCGGACCAGTACTTTTTGAGATTACCTCCTACAAACAAAAAAACATAAAAACAAAAAACAAACTTTACCTCTTTATTCAATCAATCAATCAATCAATTTTATTTGCATAAAACATGGTGTACAATGGTGTTATGTCAAAAATTATTAGAGCATACATGTTTTGCTTATATCACAGCACGCAAATATTTTACAAATTATTATGTCAAAGAAAAACTTATTATATGTCAAAAAATTATTACTTGATATCAAAAGAAAAATATTACATGTCAAAAAATTATTGTGTCAAAAAATTATATATATTATATTACTGTAGATAACAAAATGACAACAAATAGTCAACACACAGCTCCTGTCCCCGGTATCATCAACAACCCTGATGATATTCAGGCCGTACATTAAAATAACTGCGTGCTGCAATAAAATAGCCCATTTGTTTTACTTCAGTGCCCATAATACAGAGCTGTTGCTACGAGTACAATAAATTTGTATTAAAACTTTTATCCATTATCGTGGCACGCACAAAATGGTGGCCCCGCGTTTTGTTTTTGACAAACGTGCAGAAATATTCGACCGCTTATCTGTGGATTTGATTGCTTTACGGAATTGTTATTTTTATGAGGATAATGTAGGCTTTTTTTTATCACTGACTAGCTTTTGTCCCCGTACATAAAATATAGCCTATGTCACTCAGGAATAAAGCAGCTTTCTTTAGGTGAAAAAATTTTAGCAATCGGACCAGTACTTTCATAGATTACCACTTACAAACAAAAACACATAAAAACAAACTTTACATCTTTATAATATTTATAAGTGTTGATGTAGATAGAAAGGTTAGCGTTTGACCACTATCTCACCTGCCCCCGAGTCAAGTTACAAAAAAATTCTTTTGTTCTGACCACGTGACTGAGCGTTGCGATGACGTCATTCCCGTACATTTTGAAGCTTTTTAGCAACTTGGCTAGTAGTCTAAGATCCGATTAAGAACGACCTTCACCGGTCTGTTTAATGGATGAAACGTATTTTATGATAAATTTAGTGTATTAAATAATATAACGCGGGTGGGTTGCCTAAGAAATTCCTGGCCAGACTATTATTAATCAAAAATTGAAAATTTACTTTTATTATAGAAAAATGCACAACCGTTATTCATACCAGATTTTTTTGCAGACAACACTATAACATCGTATTCGTAATGAAACAGCGTTTATTTTGATATAGAATTTGTTGTATGTCAAAATAAACACACCTGTTTATACCTGGCAACCCATAGTTATGCCAGGAAACAAATAGGCAACCCAACATTTTTATGTTCTAAAGGCTTCACTCTTTCGGTTAGTATTAAATTTATTCGTTAAACACATCGGTGCATTTAAAAAAAAAAAAAAATTGTTTGGCCAGGAATTCTCAGGCAACCCACCCGCGTTGTATTATTTAATATACTAAATTTATCATAAAATACGTTTCATCCATTAAACAAACCGGTGAAGGTCGTTCTTAACCGTATCCTCTACTATAGGGGTGCTGATCACTCAAGACCATTTAAAAAAAAAACGATTAGCGCTACAGTGTCGAGATCTGAGAGTTTGTACAGGTCTCTCTACGTGTACGTCCTGTACTTAGCTCAAGCTTACCTGATAGGTGTAACTGTACAGGCAAACCTATCAGGTACACTCTAACGGGTATACTACTACTATATACTGCTGCTGTATACTGCTACCTTTTCTCTGAATACTATTTTTCCGTGGGATAATCTTTGACGGAATTGAAGTTACTGGTAAAGGTTAGTCGACGATGCTAGAACCAGAGTGATCTAAGTGACATTTTTGGCAAAAATGGTTTTTTTACACAATTGCATGGAAAAATCATAATTCTTTCATGCCATACTGATCTAAGTGCTTCCCAGTATTATTTTCCTTGAGAAATCACAACATCTCACTATAGAATCGGTGCGATTTGCAAAATGGAGACATGCCAGACTGATCTAAGTAATGAGGCGCACTTAGATCACTGTGGTCGCAAGTTGCTGGCTTTTATGGATATCCAAACTGATCTAAATGCAGTAAAGAAATATAAATTATTTGCGTATACATAAATCATTTACGTAATTTTTATTAAAATTTAATATCTATGAATATATACTTAAACAAAAAATATGGTTTGACATTTTTACAAAAACACTGAATATTTTTAAACTGGCCACACAAACAGTCACGTCAACAAAATCAAAATCAATTGACGTTACTTATCATATTGATTTCGTTTTATTCACATGCGCTTGCGATTATCTTTTGTTTTATTAAACATTTTAATTGAAAGGTTTGTTACGTAAGCAATGGATAACAGAAACAGAGCTAAAAGAATAGTGAATATGGCATTGCTATCTTCGCCGCCGCCATCTTCATCGACTTCAATAAATGAAGATTTTTCAAGTAATCATTCTTCTTACCATCCAGAGCAAAATGTAGAAATTTCCACAGAATTAGAAGACAGTGAAGGTATGTATTGTTGTCGAATATTAAGGGCTGGAGAGATTTTACTTTTATTTTGTTTGCAGTTTTGCAGTTCGATTTCAGAATCATGCTTTTCTCAAAAATTGTTGCTTGACTTACGCTTATGTTCTTTTTATCAATTAGCACGAAGAAGGCTATACAATAATAAACTACTTCCATAATATAACCTATTTTTATAAGCAAATACTCGTTTGTGGCGTTTTTGCTTCATGTTTGAGTCTGGCTTGGGCTTGGGTTACAGCTTATGCCGTTCTTTACAGATAATGAAGAAAGAAGAGATCCAGAGGGTCCTATAGGTAACTTGGGGGAAATAAATCATCCAGATTCCGATGAACCTGTCAGAGGAAGAAAAAGAGTTCGAAATTTCGACAAATGGGCAAAGAATATAAGGAAGCGAAAAAGAACTGCAGGCCAAGAATATCGCAACGTACGAGGTAATATTGTCCCGGCTAAAGTATTTACACCTGTTGTATGCAACTGTAGGTTCAAATGCAGTGAGCAGGTTCCACCTGAAAATCAAGAAGCAATACACGTAATGTTTTATCAGCTCACCTCATGGGATGCTCTAACAACATGGTTGTGCAGCGTCATTAAGACTTTAGAACCAAAACGCCGTAAGCAAAGACAAAATGCTCAAAATTCTAACCGCATAAATTATGTACGCCAATTCATGCTGTTGGACAAAAGAGTTTGCAAAAGTTTCTTTTTAAAGGTTATACAAATATCTAACAAAAGATTAGATTATGCATTACGCAATAAAAAATCTGTTTCTGGAATAGCAGAAAGAGATAAGATGGGACAACATGTACCTGCTAACAAGCTGTCGGATGAAAAGTTGAACTGGATTAAAGACCACATTAATAGTTTTCCGAAATTTGTGAGTCACTATGGAGAAAGACGATCAACACGAAAATATTTGCGCCCGGATCTTTCAATGAACAAAATGTATGAACTTTTTAAAGCAAAATGCGAGTCAGAAGGAAAACCAATATTGAAAAAGAGTGCCTACGTCAAAGTATTTACAACCGAGTTTAATTTACACTTCTATATCCCTAAGGCAGATACTTGTAAAACCTGTGATATGCTCGAGATATTAATAAAGGCGGATGAAGATATAGAAACATGCCTAGCTAAAAGGGCACAAAAAGATCAGCATATTAAACTTGCAGGCGAAGTAAGAAACATATTAATCGACTGTAAAGGTAAAGTCAAAACTGATGAATCGTTATAAGTAGCCACTTTTAATCTGGAACGAACTCTACCTCTTCCTTATTTAAATACTGGTGAGGTCTATTATTTAAGACAACTGCAAATGCTGAACTTTGGTATTCATGCTTATACTAAGGAAGGAGAAAAAGTTCTCATGAATATGTGGCCAGAACATTGTGGGTCAGAGGCTCGCAAGAAATTATGTCGTCACTTCACTACTTTCTAGAAGATTCCGTGCCGGACATCAAATCATTGTGTTTTTTTAGCGACTGTTGCTCCGGTCAAAACCGAAACTGGAATGTTTTACACTTTATGATGTTTCTGGTTAATAAATCGCCATATCTAGAAACGATCACCATGCATTATCTCGTCAGTGGCCATACTTACCTGCCTAACGACACTGACTTCTCTTTTATAAGTCGAGAACTAAAAAAGAAGACTGATATCTATACACCAGAAGATTGGATGAAGCTCGTCCGAGACTGCAGAAAACAAAAACCTTTTACTGTGCGAGAAATGAAAAATAAGTTTCTAGATTTTGAAAGCCTCGCAACACTATTCAAAGATTATCAGGTTGTATTAAGAGAAGGCGCAAAAATTTCTAACATGCGGAAGATAAAGTTTTGTAAAGGTTCAAGTATACTTAGTTACAATGATGACTACACGGAAACATATGAAACGGTTGATTTGAAACCAAATGATATAGATTCTGAAACTTTCTTTTGTAACCTAAAGAATTATATACCAGAAAAAGCCCCTGAAACTAGACTAATATCGTATCAAAAAATGCAAGATATAAGAAAAGCTCTAAAATTTGTACCTCCTATCCATCATCAGTTTTACTTGACCCTACCACATGTGCCTAGAAGAGGCGGCAATCAGGAAGCACAAGATGATAATTTTTTGCCTGCTGTATTTGGTGATGATTAAAGTGATTTTTTCTTAACATATCAAAGTGAAAACTTTCACTATTATCACATTTTTTTAAATTTGTGAACTGCCATAGTGATCTAAGTGATTTTTTTTTTTTTGTAAAACTAAGAATGTTAGTTTTAATAAATAACTCATACTGATAAATTTAAAATTGTTATTTTATTATTTAAAACTTACATGAAGTACATATAACTAAAAAATAATAATAAAAAGCTCATAGATTTCAAATAATAACGCGTAACGCATTTCCTTCATTTTCTCAGAAACATACTATTGTGCCCTAGATCATTCTGGTTCCAGCGGGATTTCATAGATGTGCATTTTTGACATCACATTCACACCCATCTTTGTATACTTATGCATCCATCCTTTCTGCCCTGTGTCACAAAATAGATAGGTACAGAAGTCCATCTACATATAAAGCGTGCTCGAGCAACGCACACACAGACACCGCTCACGGACACGACATCTCAGCCCGGTTGAAACCAGTGCGAATGCGATTGGCATGCGTTTGAGATACGCGTCTGTGAACTTTTTCGTGCCATAATTAAGCAAAAAAAACAACTAGGTATTTATCACCGCACCCAAGCGCGCTCAGAGCGGCGCCGACCCTAGCGCGACCGTTGAGCGTAGGCTTGAAAAGTGAACTAAATACATGAGATTGACTTCTGTATCTATCTATTTTGTGTCTGTATGTTGCACACTTCCTTCAGATTACTTTAGGTAACTACCAAGGTACGAACGTTGACAACACCTTGTGTGAGGCTGGCGTCTGAGTCTCCGATCTAATTTAATTTGTCTAACGTCTGTCCGAGGAGGTTCTATGCAGAGAAGCTTCGTTTTAGTATGTTAGTGATTTTATGATAGTGGAAATATAGGCCAGTTTGGAACTACTGGAGCCAGGGTTAGTTTCGAAAGAGTAGCTCAGCCCCGGTATGAAGGCACGAAAGAACGGGGTGGGTTTTTAGTCAGTAAGAGTCTGACACTAGCTCCCGCTCCGCCCAAGAGTGGGGGTTGTCATTAGCTGATTTTCCCACACATTGAATAGCTTACTTCTAGGCAAGCGTGCTCCAGCGATGACCTCATCATTTCTTACCACGAGATAGTGGTCAAAGCGTGTTGTGAGAGTCTGTCAATGTATGAGGTATTGTCGGTCGTGAGTTCAAACCTAGCCAGGAATTTTATTCTGTGTAATGATGATATGATGATGATGATACTATCATCACCACTGCTCTCAAAATGGTGAAGGAAAATATCAAGAAGAGGCCTGCTGGTCCTTTCTCGACATTTGGTTTTAGGACATGCTTGTCCTAGGATCAAAAATACAAAGACAAGTGACATTCATCAACCCGCACGCGCGTCTCTATTACTCGTAATTAATTAAATAAAACAGTCAACAAAATGATCAAAATAAAAAATCCCTACTAAGTTTCAGTGTATATAAAACTCAGTTAAATTAAAAAAAAGAAAAAAAAAACACTATGAAAACTGTAATAAAATTCAATTAAACATTATTAATCCCTTAAAATATTCTTGTATAAGTATGCTGACGATTCGGTCGAAAATTCTGCAAAACTTTTGGGCCTCGCGTATTTCCTCTTTCACTTGGAGTTATTGGAATATTTCAGTAGGATTATAGAAAATATTATGTTCGGAGGAGTTGCTGTGGTCTGTTAGATACTTGTTTTATTGTTAAAATTCAATGGTGGTTGTTCTTTAGAGGATATTTTGAGTAGCTTTGAGGGTTCGATCCGTTTGTTGTGGTCGAAACATAAATGGAGTAAGATAAGTGCCGTGAAATTTATTATTGGAGTGTTTTGGTTTTAAATCATTATTAATTCCGCAAAGATTTATGAATGTAGTATTAAAGTTGAGATTTTGTAGTTCTCCGGTGCTTAGTTTTATAATTTTGCCATGCCTGTGTTTCCTGATAGCTACAACCTAGGGGCCTTTAAGTCAAAAGTAAATAAGTTAGTTCTAAGCAAGCGCGCTCCATCGTCGGCCACATCATCGCCTACCATCAGGTGAGATAGTGGTCAAACGCGAGCCTATCAATAATAATAGTTTTTTTTTTTTTGTTTTCTGTTATTTATAAGTACTACACAGGATGATAAGCCATTATTATTCTTGCGTTTTGTATGGAGGTGACGCATATTTTCTTTATCATCATCATCATTTCAGCCGATATACGTCCACTGTTGGACATAGGCCTCCCTCAAGCGTCGCCACAACGAACGTTCCTGTGCGTCTCGCATGCGTTCGTTTCCCGCAACCTTCACCAGATCATTGGTCCACCTTGTAGACCTTACAACACTGCGTCTTCCGGTACGCGGTCGCCACTTCAAAACCTTTCGGCCCCAACGGCCATCTGCTGATTTGATTTTAACAATAATATATAATATTTTTAGGAATCAGAAGTGCAGATATATTTAAAAAAAAACTACGTGACACACAACAAAAATAAACAATTCTATATTTTTCGTTAAAAGAACAAAATAACAACAATTCTAATTAATCAAATTCCGCACAAATAAGTAATTAAAAGTCTAGCGATGTTCCCGCCATGACAATCATAATCC
The DNA here is from genome assembly GCA_910589285.2 of Mythimna ferrago. Lineage (NCBI taxonomy): Eukaryota > Metazoa > Arthropoda > Insecta > Lepidoptera > Noctuidae > Mythimna > Mythimna ferrago. The sequence continues at coordinate 3,122,040 of OU342682.1, forward strand.
GTCCCAAAATGCGAGGGAAAAGTAGTGCGCGCGCAGCTTTCATAGACTATTATAGATGTCATTTTTTCGTTCTATCCTAACAATATATATAATGAATATAATTTAATATATTTCTATCCGTGAGAACCTGTAATTGGCTCAATGTTTCTTATACTGTCGTTATTCATTAGTTACAGCTGTTGGTTCTCCTAAGAATAAATAAATAAAATATATAAATAAATACGGTTTACTAATGATAAGCACAAAATATTTTGTCATAATTTACATTTGCATAACGAAATTCAGCATAATGATCACTACGCATGATACTATTAGGCAGAAATGTTTTGCCATAATGCTTGTTGCCATAAATATTGCTACTTCGCACTTCTCAATCCCTTCCTTCTTAGTTTACCTAGGACATTATTAACTCCCTAGTGTTAATAAGATTTTCCTTTTATGTAAAATGTATGTGATGTGGCTGTATTAAATGGAATAAATAATTATATAGATACTTATTGATAAAAAAAAAACTCCCCGTACTTCGCAAAGCATGTAAAGCCGTTATAAACCTAACCTAACCTAACCTTTCCATTATACCAAAGTATTATTTTGCAGCAGTATTAGTATGCTAACAAAAATTATGCGAAAACGTTATGCCAAACTGTATTATGCCTTAAAAGCCATAACATCATGCCCAATATACTAGAGTATATCGGGCATGCATGATGTTACGTTTTGTTCTTATCTAAGAGCGTTTACATAAATTAGATATGCCCTTACTATATTGATCTTATAGAAAGAAAGACAAAAGTCACACTAATATTCTGAATTCGATAGTTTGTATGTATGTTTGTTACTTCGTCAGTTCTTTATGTTCAAACGCCTTGACGGATTGTGATGTTTGGCACATGTATAGAGCATATCCTGAAATAAGTTAAACTAAACCTTTTTGGAAGCGTTGGAAAGCCTCCTATAAGGTGGACCAACGACCTGGTGAAGGTTGCGGGAAACCGATGGATGCGAGACGCACAGGAACGTTCGTTGTGGCGACGCTTGGAAGAGGCCTATGTCCAACAGTGGACGTATATCGGCTGAAATGATGCTGATGATTTTTTTTTTGGTGAGGAAAATCATCCAATGACAACCCGCTCTTGGGCGGAGCGAGAGATAGTGTCAGACTCTAACTGACTAAAAAACCCACCCCGTTCCTTCAAGCCTTCATACCGGGGCTCGAGTTTCCTTTCGGATAACCCTGGCCCCAGTAGGTTTCGTCCCGGCTGGGCCCCTGCTGTTGCTGACAACTCCTTGAAGCGCGCGGGAACAGTGCACGCTGTCAACGACTTGGGCTTGGTCCGGACAGTTACCAGACGGCCGGACAGCGAGCTACCCATTTCTCACTGTTCGCAAGCCCGCGCCAACGGTGATATGATGCTGACGATGTTGAAACTTTTTTATCCCGGGAGTATAGATATTTCCTTAGGACAATTTGCGACATAAACGCGGGCAAAGCCGCTGCCAGAAGCTAGTAAAATCATATTTGAAACTGTTCACTTATTCCATGTTTTTTATGTTTACTAACAAACTGTAGTTTGTTTGTTTGTACTTCAGTCGTCCGATACAAAGTAATAGAAATGGAAGAAGACGATAAGTGTGTATCAAGGAAATAAAGCTCTTTAGTTTATTATCATAAGTTGTGAAGTTCTTTAGTTTTTATATGTCTATAACTTGGATATTGAAGCTGTTCGTATGAAGTTGTTTTGTTAAGATTTTTTTGTCTTTAGATCGATGTCGATCGACACCTGGGCAAACATTTACAAAAAGACATACTCGTACAATAAGTGGTTTTATTGCACAGGGAAAATAAAATTCTACCAGACCAGCCTTTGGGTGACCTGAACGAAAGGAAAAGATTTGGGGCTGTCAGTGTACAACAACATAAATAATGAAAAAAAAAGATAAAAAAAATCCAATAAAATATGCATATAGGTTGGTGTAAAATGTATAAATACATTACCAATTAATAAACTAATAAAAAATAAAATATACAATAGAGAAAGAAAAAGAAAAATTAAAGATAGGTTATGGATGTACTTCACTTTTCATACCTACGCAAAAATCAGCAATTGCGGTCGGCGCCGCTGTCCGATGGCGCTCGGGCGCGAAAATACCTAATATAAATTGTAAAAATGGCCACAAAATCATGTACTTATTTATCTACCTAACTGTTCTGCGTTACGTAAAAACAAACTATCAAAGTACAAGCAAATACCTACCTAATTACGTCCTAAAACTGGTAACTTAAAAAAACAATAATTCAGCAATTTAATGTTGAATTTTAAAAACCGTCCACTAGACAGTTATAACTTTTTGCTCCATTATTTCACAAAAAATTTCACAGACGAGTCTCTCAAGCGCATGCATACGCGCTCGCAATGAGCCGAATTGAGTCGAGATATCGTGTCCGTGAGCTATGTCTTTGTGTGCGTTGTTCGAGCGCACTTTGTATGTAGATTGGCTTCTGTACCTACCTATTTTATGACATCACTGCTCCAGTCAATCACCGGATGGCCACTGACTCACGTCATACAATTACCGGCACGGATCTTGAGCGCTGGCTTCAAGTTGCGCAGAAATCAAATATTCGGTCTCTTTAGTGGTGCGAAGTGAGACGCGGGGGCGGGGAGTGTCAATGATTGGCTCGCCGCGCCATCGTGTCATAGACGTCACTCGTAATACGTTCCCTGCGTTTGCTGCATGTATCTAACAACGACGACGATTGGCTCGCCACTGTATGGAATATGCAAAGCGATCCCCACTCTGACGGCGAGCGCTCAAGACCCTTGCCGGTATTTGTATACATTATGTCACAATGTTTGAGACTACCCACACTGCCAATACACCACAGATGGTTTCAAAGTCTATAACGGCCATAGTTGTACAGGTATTTTTTATGTTTTATATGTTCTTCAGTCTGATTACCTGGTCTCGGTTAACATATTGCGGTTTTTGCTGCATAATCAGCAGAAATCGGAATAGGTAGGGCTGTTTTATATACTTGCCATAGGTTAGAATAATATGGATGTTCCTCGAGTCCCGGGATTTGGTTGGATTATATAAGTAGGAAAATTATAAAAAAACTATTCTTGCCTTCGGGACTAATGAAAGATTACACTTCCTTTCTGACGGATAAATATAAGAAGGACGGGATTAAGAATAGTATAATAAATAGATAAACTTGATTTATTAAACCACATTATATATTTTTTTACGTAACAATTTCTTTTTCAAGAATCAACAATCATTTAATCATTTTTATTCTGAAGTTGTACAAAACATATTAATAATCCCGTGGAATATCCATATCATATTTGTTATCAATGTTTGCGCTCAATGAACCTAAATAGCCCTACCTATTCCAATCACTGATATAATCAGTGAACTTATATTCATCACCAGCCTTTTAATGTTCCCACTGTTGGGACTCAGGCCTCCTCTCTAGGAGAGGGAATGGGCCGTAATCCACCACGCGGGCCCAGTGCGTGTTGGTGAATGTCACATGTCTTCGAATTTTTGGTTCTAGGACATGCCGGTTTCCTCACGATGTTTTCCTTCACCGTTTTGAGAGCAGTGGTGATGAAATAAATTACACAAAGTAATGCGCCTGGCTGGGTTCGAACCCGCGACCTACAACTCGTAAGTCGGGGCCGTTACCACTCGGCCACCACTGCTCTCAAAACTTGAACTTGAACTTATACTATTTTTAGTTAATGCGAAACCTGAATATAGTTTGTTTAGAATCAGGAATTGAATATATTCCAATAGTTTTTACACCATGTTATATTTTTTCCCAAAAATATTTAAAAGGTTCACAAGTTGGTCACCAGACCACTGACACTAAGTACAACACACGTCACCGCAGGTCATAACGAGTATTAGTCGTCAAGAAACAGCTGGTTGCAAGTGCAAAACAACCCCTCAGCTTGCATGACCCGCTGACTATGTACTTTTGCTGACATAACAAGCTTTTAACTTTGTGGTTTCTTTACATAAAAATACGAGACAGGTGTTTCAGGTTTCTGTATATACTAAAAATAAGTTTGTATAGGTATCTACATACATATATACATATAAATCAATGTCACTTTTCGTTGTAATTTTATAACTCAAGAACGGACTCACCTATCCAAACCAAATGTTTAGGCTTTGTTCGGACTATTTAGTAGATGGTTTATGTGAAGTTTGGTAAGGTAGAGTAAGGTAGAGTAGGGTGGAGTAGGGTAGAGTAGTGTAGAGTAGTGTAGAGTAGGATAGAGTAGAGTAGAGTAGAGTAGAATAGGGTAGAGTAGAGTAGAATTAGGTAAGGTAGAGTAGGGTAGAGTAAGGTAAAGTAGAGTAGAGTAGAGTAGGGTAGAGTAGGGTATAGTAGGATGGAGTAGGGAAGAGCGATGCGAAGCCGCGCGGGCAAAAGCTAGTTTTTTATATATTCTTCAGTCTAATTAGGTTAACACGTTGCGGTTTTTGCTGCATAACCAGTGAACATATATATTCCACATTCCTTCCACTTCTAGAAACAGCACGCTAAAGTTGGTACAATATTTAGTGAGAACTTTAATGTTTTCACATTAACTGTTACACATTAGCCGTGCGGGTGCAATTTTCACTGCATTTCAGAATTCACACGGTGTTCATAATTCATTTTTTACTTCGCCTCTTTTTATCGTCAGCGCGAGGGTAACTTTGCCTGCATAGTGTTATTTATTTGTGACAGTTTTTTTCGGAAATTCTCATTTTCATGAAAAGTTTTTTTTTTGTAAGTCCCTTTGTGCATTGAGGTCTGTAGGGAGGTATAATAAATGTTGGTAGCATTAACTGAAATTAAGATGTATGTAAAAATCTTGATGCATAAAATATAAACAAGTTAAGAAGTTTTCAGCCAACGAATCAGCATAATATTGCTATTCAACGTGGCAATGATGCCAGTGTTCTGGCACTATCAATAGATTGGAGATCAAGAGATGGGGGATTTTAATGCCCACCACCAAGAGTGGCTTTTCCCGTACCAGTCCACCAACCATGCTGTTCGAGAGATGCGAAAGCTAGCGCTAGCATTAAATCTCACCCAGCTGGTCCAGGGGGCAACGAGGGTTCCGGATGTGGATCCGCACACAGCCAATTACGTGGACCTTCTTCTGACAACAAATCCAGACCGATACTCTGTGTCGATATGTGCGCCTTTAGGTAGTTCCGACCACTGTTGGTTAAGCCTGTGTCACTCTACTCCCCGCCCGATCCCAGCCCTAGAGGCACCCGGCGGATTTGGCGATACAGGTCAGCAGATTGGGATGGCTTGCGATATTTTTCGCATGCTAACCTTGACAGCCCACTTGCTTTTTGTGCGCAGATGCCGTGACGGATGTGTTGCGATAGAGGATGGAGTACTTCTTTCCATTCTCTGACGTAGCAATGTCTGGCCGAGCTCGTCCATGGTTGGCGCTAAATGTGATCGCGTGGACGCGCTTAAGCACGCGGCATATCAAGCTTGGGCCGACGCCCTTGTACGCAAAGCAACCGACGTGGCTCAAAAGAAGAAGGCCTTTAATCAGGGCTGCCAAGTCCTGCAAGAAGGTGTTGCGGAGGTCTCGGTTTGACCACGTAAGCCGAATTGAGAACAGACTTGCTTCATACCCCGCAGGTAGCAAAGTGTTTTGGTCCCTGGCTAAGTCAGTTGAATCGAACTTCTGCCGCCCCTCACTTCCGCCACTGCTGAAACCCAATGGGTCGCTGGCCCACACCGCTGAGGAGAAAGCTAATTTATTTGCCTCTCTTTTTGCGGAATCTTCACGTCTTGATTCTGATAACGCGCGGCCCCCTGCCTTTCTGAGCGATGCGAGACGACTATGGCAGATATTCGCACCCATCAGAAGGACGTCAGTAGACTGCTGAGTAACCTAGGCGTGAACAAAGCCAGCGGTCCTGATGGGATAAGCGTTCGTAACAAAAAACGGCAGGAAAGTCACGTTTGTTTTATTTATTTTATTCTGTTTTTAACAGAAATACATAGCTTGTGTAAATTTCGACCGTCTAGCTATCATGAGATAGCTACAGCCTGGTGACATATAGACGGACAGCTAAGTCTTACTAATAAAAAGAGATAAAAAATCATAAAACCATAACACAAGCTCTGCTTAGTTTGGGACTAGACGGCGTTGTGTGATAGTTGTGGAATATTATTATTATTATTCAGCATAATTAAGAACAGAGTCTGTTCTTCATCACTTCCAAACAATACCAAATACTTCAGGCACACCACACAACGCCGGACACTTGACCAAAAATGCTTGAACAGTACTCCTGTCCCCGATTCTCTCCTGGTACTCCGGGCAGCGTATTATCTAAACCCGATGAGGACTAAGACGTAATTAGTGCGGTGCTCGACGTAATTCAATTGTTGCTCGAGGACTCACACACGGCACAAACTCCGCTAATTCTGTTTACACGTGCTCCTAAATATTGGCGGTGTAAGCCATGAGCTGTTAGGAGGTTGGGTGAATGGCCCGGATCATGGCATCATCCGATAATGTTGAGTTTAGTTTTACAGTTTCTTTTTGAAGAAACTAACTAAAGAGACTTTGTCTCCTGAGTTTGTTTTAATGTTTCTTCTTAAGGTAGTCAGCTAGGAAACACCGGCCTCTACTAAACTAATCTAGATGTTTAAACTGACGAAAAAACTTGACATGTAAAAGTGTTTTATAAAAACCTATTTGTAAAATAAATCTATTTAAATAAAAATAATCTATATTAAAAATTAATCCCTATTTCCTTGGTCACGCCATCACGCGTGAACGGCTGGACCAATTTCGCTAATTCTTTTTTTGTGTTGTTCGTTATTGTGAGAAGAAGGTTCTTATGGAAAAAAATAAACAATTAGGGTAGTGTAGGGTAGAGTAGAGTAGGGTAGTGTAGGGTATAGTAAGGTAGAGTAGGGTAGAGTAGGCTAGAGTAGGCTAGAGTAGGGTATAGTAGGGTAGAGTAGGGCAGAGTAGGGTAGAGTAGGGTGGAGTAGGGAAGAGCGGGAGTAAAGCCGCGCGAGCAAAAGCTAGTCATTTATAATTTACTCAACAGCTTAAAACGGAAATCAAGGAAAAGATTTTTCTATCAAACATGCGGCAAAATAGATATATCGTCGTCAGATCTTAGAAATTATAACTTCATAACGTGACCGGCTATTTCATGAAATGGTTGCATATCATGATATACTTAGTCAACGAAGTCTGGCCAAATTAATTAAACGTTAGCGTTTGACGATATGCTAATTCATGTTTGGACATATTTTTCATGATAATAAAATTTAAATTTAGGAACTTTAGAATTTCTCTTTTAAGAACAATATAATGGTTAAAATATAAATTAAAAAAACTGTACATTCGAATAAAAAGCCGAATGCAATTGAAATCGTAGGTATGTCGTTGGCGCCTGGGTAGAAATAAAGAAAGAAAGAAAAACATTTTATTTGCCCGAAAGAGGGGGAGTGGGTGTCACAATTGTGCGGACTGCTCAGAGGACATGGTGGAACATAGCGCGGAGGTAAACTATTTCAATCAACATTTCTACCGGTGGCTAATATTACTATTTTGCGATATGTTCACCCATGTTTGATCAAGGGCGGGGGATTTTCACCCACCGAAAGAAACCATATTTGACCACATTATGAAATAAACGAGCGTTTAGCTGTTCATATCCTTAAACGCAGAGTGTTCATTGATCGGCTAGCCCATATCATAAGGTGGCCAGTGAGCAAGGTTCTATTTCATGAAATACCACCATTTCATGAAGTGACTAATTCTGAAATCTGGCCACGACACATACGTACATAAATAATAAGATTTACAAAGCACTATACTGGTGCTTCTAGGAATAAATCCGTAATTAGTTTTTTTTTTTTATAATATAAACTATTGTTTACTATATCGTTGATGGTGAGGTTTAGTTTTTTAGTTTATTAAGAGCCTATTCACTCTAGCCTTGAAGACACCTAAATTATAATCGGACAGGAAGACCTCAGCAGGCAAATCAACAGGCTCTTATCACTTAGACCAGGAAGCAAGTCGTTCAGTGAAGATAGGTACGAAGTTTGTGCGATTTGGCAGCTGCCGGTCGGCTCATAGGACACACTCTTGACCGAGTTATTGTGACCCGCTGACAATAAAGTACAATCCTTTTGTATGCTATGGGGGCTTATTGTATATAATATGTCTATTAATCTCCGACGCAAAAGGAATAGAGTTATAAATACCGCTATGTATATGTGTCTGTCTTTCTGTACCGTAACTCTTAAACAGGTAAAAAGGTTTGGAGCGACTCGTTGTCCATGGACAAGTGAAGGGGAAGCGGTCACGCGGGCGCTCACCTACGCGTTCGACAGATCTCATCAGAGCTGCAACACAAACCTCCACAGTTCAGAGTGCTCGTGATGCCATAAACCGTGACAAGTGGAGATGCATCGCGGGAGCCTCACTCGCCAACGAAAATGCAATACTGTCAACCACGACCACGCTGTCAAGAGTGAACGACTAAGGAGGAGGAGTTTTCAGAGTTCCGTGCCTACGTTGGCGTAATCGGAACCCCTTATAGGATCACTCTTGGGTTCGCTTCTGACAGGAAAGCCTGGGACTCAGGAACACAAAGTAAAAAGGAACATAGGGGTGAGTTTTAGCCTGTAAAAGTCTGACACGCTCTCCCGCCCCGCCCGAGAGCAGGTGAAGTCACTGGATGATTTCCCAATTTAAAAAAAATCACACTGTTGTCAGTCTATCAAGACTCTATTTCTCGAAAACGCGTTTCCACTAATGCGTACTACAATATGAATCCTGTTTGGAATGAAGCAAGGTCTCATAGCACGATTTGGTTTAGGAAAAAAAAAACTAATTGTGTCATCATCATCATATCAGCCGAAAGAAACCATGGCGACACGGCCAGTTTCGCCCCCATGGCGCCATAACCAAACCAGACACCATACAGACACCAGAGTCGCCAAACATCCGAGCTAGTTACGCCTCCAAATTTGTTGCGCAACCAAACGGACACCAGGGCGCCAAGTGTATTACAATAGTGTCAGAATGGTCTACCATTGATTTCATAATTGTTGATTTTGGCAAGTTTTGGTAATCTACTAATATACTCATTATGGCGTCATTATGACTTTCCGATGGTCAACCACTGACACTCCATTGAAAGAAATGGCATAGAATGGTGATCTCGTACATATTGACAAATGAATATCTGACGTATGCGGTAATCTGCAAAAATTTTGACAGTTCCTTTGATCAGTGACCTACCATTACGACGTCATTGCGCAGTTAGTGCTTTTAATATGCTCGGTATTGTAATTCTACCACAATCCTATTACAAGACCATTGACCGATCAATGATCGATCATTATGGCACATTATAAACTTTTAGTAAAATGACAATGGGATCGTGTTGGAATGACGAATTTATAAAAATAGCAGACTTGGGCCCCAGGTGAGTAACTCTCTGTAACACGTCGAGTGAGACATTAAAAATCCACCAATACATACTGGGCCCACGTGGTGGGTTCCGGCCCATTTGGGCTCTTAAAGAGGAGGCCTGAGTCCTAGCAGTGGGAACATATGCTATTGTTACGCCATATCTCCGAGAAAATAACGAGTAGCACGTAATAATTAAAACGCATTGCTGTTCGAAAGATCTAGAATGGTTGTGCGTAGCCAGGCTTAGAAAAATCTCGAAACATCCACAAAGTACCTACAAGTAGTAGTTAGGTATCTATCTACCGATAAGGGAAATGGTACTCTCCGACGTTAACAATAGAGTCGAAATTCGCATGAAAGTGACTCTTATTACCACGAGCAATAAAAATGATTTATGACTTCGAGAAGCGATTCAATGGTTCTGGAATTCTGGATCGATCGCGGGACGTCGGTATCTAGAATTTTCTTGGCTCCGCATATAAATACGAGCCCCCAGCCGGAAGCGAGTCAGTTGTGATTTCGACTGCGATCAAGAGCGAACTACCTAAGAGTGTGAAGTGATTTTATCTAACGACCTGAGCGATAGTGTAACGGTACTCTAGTGTTAATTGCGATTCGGATTATTGTTGACTGGACTAATTTGTTATTGTTTGTGGTGAATAAAGTTCTCCCGACAGTAAATCGGTATTTGATTACCCACGTACTATCACTTGCAAAAGTCCATAAGAATTCTTAAAACTTATTCGTTTGACGTTTAGTTTGACTTACGACCTTTTATTTTCAAGTTTCGCCAACAAATGATTGAAATTCACAATTTCATCAACTTATCATAAGTCAAGATGGCCCAGTGGTATAGGCACACAGTTTGAAGCGCAAATCAGTGTGCCGCAAGTTCAAATCCCACGCAATTATTGACTTTTTGTAAGTTCTTACCCGATTGGAAGTTATGTATTTGCATTACATATATTAAATTATTCTTTAACTTGTTCACACATTTCTTAGAGTTAGAAAGGTAGATCACAAAAAAACTAAATAAAGAATTAGATTTCTGCGAGGTAGACATGAGTTTTAACTTAACCGAAATGAACTGTCGTTTGGTTGTAGTTGTTGGTTAGTGACGTGAGGTTGACAGTATTGTAATATTCGCAAAATGCAGGCTAATATTAGTATTGAAGTGAGGGCGACTATCATTGGGCTGCATAAAAGTGGTCTTAATAAAACACAAATATCTGAAGAAACCGGACTGAATGTTAGTATAATAGCTATTAATGAATTGTAACTTTATTACAAATTAATCTTCTAATTAAAACGTATGCCATTTATGAATCCATTCATCGTATCTTTATGAGGTTTAAAAGAGAAATACGTAAATCGTTGGGTTTATTGGATTGGTTATTGGATTAATAAATGCAGTTTTATTTTAAAATTATATTAAATAATTATGATTATTAACATTTTATATAATGAAAATGAAGTGAAGTAGGTATAGCTGCCTAATATATATTTTTTTTATTTTAGAAAAATACTGTAAATCTTTGGCTAAAAAGATATGAGGAAGAAGGTAGCCTTGCTAGTCGAAAGAGAAGTGGGAGACCGAAGCTTATTAGCGAGGCGCAGCGGCGACATATGGTGGACGTATACGAAACGAATGGTTTCGCACCAACGAGACATTTTGCGGAATTATATGACACCTCGATGGATACTGTTCGCCGTGCACTTCACGCTGAAGGCGTGCATCACAGAAAACCTGCTAAAAAGCCGTACTTGACAGAGAGGCACAAACAAGAACGATTACGTTTCGCACTAAATATTTAATGTTAACTAAACTAAATGGCCTACCATTTTATTTTAACATATCTGTGATTATTCGTTAACAAACACTGTATTATATTGTGTTTACTTTCGTTTAAAACAGCTATATCTTTTAACTTGTGCCATCGCCTCATCTTAAGAATGCAGTGAACTCGCTATCAATTTTGTTGACAATAATCATGAGTCTATTTCGTTTTTTATTCTTCTACCCGCACTGTTTTAACATAATACTATAGTTCAATTTATTTTTCTCATCTAATTGACGATTATCTTGTGAGAACTAAAGTTCTTTTAACAGAAATTGAGGTTTGGTTTCAATCTTCTTTTCGTCAAGAAAATGAACAATTAAGCTATGACCTCAATACATTCATTGTGACGTTACACAAAAATAAAATATTTACAAAGTCCAAATCATATATCACTTTTCAATAAATAACTGGATATAAACAATTACCTATATTTTATTTTATTAAAATTTGAATATCCGTTCATTGTTACGTTATTCATATTATGAATGGTCTAAGTGGGTATACTTCCAACAAACAATCTTAGGCGTAACATAGATAACGGTTACAAGATAACTTTTTGTCTAGGTAACAATTCGACGTCACAATTCTCATAAATGTTTAATTTGTAAATATAAAGAATAAACATTTTTATTAAACACGTCTTTTTATTTCCACCTTATAACATCGAAAAGATGTAACAACTAAATAATTGCAAATTACGAATGTGATTCTTCTTGTGGTTAATAGATCACATTCGTAATTTGCAACTATTTAGTGCAAAAAATGCAATAGTATTTTTCATAGAAATATAAAAAAACAACTATATCAATATAGATTGGGAATTTTCAAAGTAAGAAATAACTGCAACGGACCGACCATGATTTGAACTCGGGTTACGTGATTTGCGAATCCAACACTTAGTTCACACGGCTACCAGCACATGACGTATTTGGGCTAATTTTATTAATGCTATAGTAAGAACAGAAAAATAATAAATGTTTTGCTCAGTGCGACGACAGTTCCTTAGTGTGTGTTATCTGTGGAATGTGGATACTCATACATGCGCACACATACGCACGGAAGGATCGCGCTCGCTCGGTTCGTAGCAATGTAATCTTTAGCGTTCCTATGGACTTTTGCGGCCTTACTGTACGTAACACTATGCATATTCTGTTACACAAATATTTTTTGTAATGGCATCCCTGTCCACACCTCGATTTCTTGATTTTTTTGTGGTTAGAAATCATTCAATATCTTCTCCCTGCTTTATGAAGAGGTCCAATCTTATTTCCTCACCTTCGCCTTGGTTTGCAGCGATGTCGCCTTGCGTTTAATGGGTTTCCAATAAGTGGCTCTTTTAGCCGACAGTTCATCGGACATACGGCAGGTATTTCGCGCCCAGCAGGGGCCCAGCCGGGTCGAAGCCTACTGGGGCCAGGGCTATCCGAAAGGGAACTCGAGACCCGGTATGAAGATTAGAAGGAACGGTGTGGGATTTTAGTCAGTAAGAGTCTGACACTATCTCCCGCTCCGCTCAAGAGCGGGGGTTTTCATTGGATGATTGTTCCCACCATAAAAAAAGGTATTTAGCGCCCAATCCCACTTTAGAGTAGCAGCTTTCGGGTAGTACCTTTTTTATCTCAGTTTTGGTGCACAGTATTGTGTTCCTTATGCAGTCGAAAATTCGAACCCCCATCATATTGTGCTCCATAACTCATTGATAAACCTTGAGCCTACATACAAGGTGTAAGGGACAGCCCTCCACAAACTTTAAGGCTTTGCTCAGTAGACGAAACTGAACCACCTTCCACAAAATTTTTTTGCAGGAAACGAAAAAAAAAAACTGCTTCACCATAGAAAATTATAAACTTGATTGGACAGTTTGTATGGAGAGGCCGAATATTTTTTTCGTTTCCTGAAAAAAATTGTTTTGTAAGGTTGTTCAGTTTCGTCTACTGAGCAAGCCCTTAAAGTTTGTGGAGGGCTGTCCCTTACACCTTGTATAAATAACAAATTATTTAAAATGAAAGTAATTAGGATCAAGCATACACAACATTAGTTTTAGTACAAAATTTCAAAACTGTGTCATGAAAAATCACAAAGTCATAAACTTTTTGTATTACCTGGTTGTCCATAAATACATGGTTACCGGGCCATCTAGGTGACTGGGGGGTTGCTTTGCTTCCTGCACCCAGCTGTGCGTTGGCTCCTGATGAAAAATTATTGGAATCGATTCAGTGACTGATTCGGAACAAAGTATATTCAGGTTCCGCATATACTAAAAATAATGATTTATTGTTTCTTATGTAAATATTTTTAGTTTCTCTTTTCCTGCCGCTTGCTTAAGATCTTGAGTACAGTTGTCTAATATGTACTCGCATAAGCATAATGGAGATAAGCGTATGCACACGGTCGGGCACTGTTGTTCGCAATATTGTTTGGAAATTCTGAGTAACAGCACGGATTTTGGGATTACGGCTTTGCTTTGCTGCGGGGATACGCTGATCGGTGCTCTATGTTAGAAATTTGAGGAAGCAAATGACCAATGTTTTACATTTTTGTGGAGAAAGACTTCGAAAATATAATAACTTACGCAGTAACATCAAAGACTAATAAAATATCCAAAAAATCTAGGAAAATAAAAACAATCAGTACCTACTGCATTGTTGATAGCAACTGTATCAAATTACTATCAAAAACACAGTAGGCGCTTTAAATAAAAGCGTCTACTGTCTGCAATAGGGGCTCTGCCACGAGCTCCTAACGCGATCCATTCGACGACCTAAACTGAACTGTTAAAGGAATGAAGCTATATAGAGAGAATAGCTCGGCCCCTTTTTCTCGTTCGCACGCCTGACACGTAACACGTCATGTTAGGATCCCTAGTCAATGACATTTAAAAAAACAACTACTACTAAATGATAATGAGATAGTCAATAATATGACAACAGCTCAAAACTATCAAAAAAACGGCCAAGCGCGAGTCAGACGCGAGTCTGAGCGCGAGCCAAAAGAGTTCCGTAACGTCCGTAGCCAAAAATGGCAAAAAATACGTTTGTTTAATGCCCCCTTAAATATTTATTTTATTCTGTTTCTTAGTATTTATTGTTATAGCGGCAACAGAAATACTTATATCATCTGTGAAAATTTCGACTCTCTAACTTTCACGGTTCATGAGAAACAGTCTGGTGACAGTTGGACGGACGGAGCAGGGTCTCAGTAATAGGGTCCCATTGTACACTTTGGGTACGGATCGCTAAAAATCGACTTCGAAATTCAAATCCAACAAGAACTCATTGCATTCAAAGATTGGAATAATTGCACGAGCCCATGGAAAAATATAAAAAACCGGCCAAGTGCGAGTCGGACTCACCCATGGAGGGTTCCGTAGCAGCAAGTAACATAATATAAAAGTTCTTGTAGTTCGTTGTAACTTTGATCGATGTTTTAATAATAGTGTATTTTTTTTAGATTTATGACGTATTAAAAAAAAACTACTTACTAGATCTCGTTCAAACCAATTTTCGTTGGTAGTTTACATGGTAATGTACATCATTTATTTTTTTTAGTTTTATCATTCTCTTATTTTAGAAGTTACAGGGGGGGGGACACACATTTTACCACTTTGGAACTGTCTCTCGCGTAAACTTTTCAATTTAGAAAAAAATTATATCAGAAACCTCAACATCATTTTTGAAGACCTATCCATAGATACCCCACACGTATGGGTTTGATGAAAAAAAAATTTTGAGTTTCAATTCTAAGTATGGGGACCCCCAAAATTTATTGCTTTTTTTCTATTTTTGTGTGAAAATCTTAAAGCGGTTCACAGAATACATCTACTTACAAAGTTTCAACAGTATAGCTCTTATAGTTTCGGAAAAAAGTGGCTGTGACATACGGACGGACAGACAGACAGACAGACAGACAGACAGACAGACAGACAGACATGACGAATCTATAAGGGTTCCGTTTTTTGCCATTTGGCTACGGAACCCTAAAAAATGAGCCAATCATCTAAAGAGTTGAGCAGTGGTGGCCGAGTGGTAACGACCCCTCTTTACGAGTTGTAGGTCACGGGTTCGAACACAGCTAGGCGCATTACACTTTGTGTATTTTATTTTATCACCACTGCTCTCAAAACGGTGAAGGAAAACATCGTGATGAAACCGACAAAAATTTGAAGACTTGTGACATTCACCAACTGGACTGGACACGCGTGGTGGATTACGGCCCTTTCCCTCTCATAGAAAGGAGGCCTGAGTCCCAGCATTTTTATATTGCATTTTTATAAATATTTCTGTAGGTAACACAATTGTGACACGTATTAACATAAATTCACGCTTTTTATCATTTAAAATACCACAAGAGCTTCAAAATTATCGAATATTTCCCGATAGGTTCGTTGCAAACAAATGAAGGAGTCAAGTTTTTCAGGTTAAAAAATCACGAGCGGCGCGAGTGATTTTTCCTGAAAAACTTGACGATTTTATTTGTTTGCAGGGAACCTTGAGGGAAATATTCGCCAGATAATTTTGAAGCTCGTGTGGTATTCGGGGGATTATTTTTCCGTCCCAAATGTCGCAAAATCTCCAATTTTCACAATTGAATTCAACCTGTCAGTGATCATGTTTTGTTTTTTATATATGTCAAGGACCAGAGAAAATTTTAAAAAAAAATTGTCAGTATAATACCATGTAGGTTGTACCACGTGACGTCGAATGGTGCAATTCTATTGGTCGATATTTGGGTCGGAAAAATAATCAGTGTTATTGTTAAAAGGCGTGATTTTTTTTTCCAATGTTTTTTATCAATGTTCGTATTTATTTATTTATTATTTTGTTTGATTCCGTGAATGTGACCGTGGCATCACCGCGGCCCCTTACAGAATACCAGCGCTGCGTTATTTCTCTTTCTAAATATCGCAGCATATGCTGATTTAGTCCAGGCGCCCATTGTCGGTATCGGCATGGAAAAGAAACACACAACCACATGCAATCACAAACTGTCGGAAACTATGCGTTGGTAATGCATGTAGGGATGCCGAAGGATCCTTTTCCCTGCCGATGTCGATAATGGGCGCCGGGCTTTAGGCGCCTTTTTGGCCTTGCACAGATTTTAAAGTTATCTTTTTTTTTGTACTGAATTCTACTGTATGTGGGAGGCACGAATAAACGTCTTTTCTTTCTTTCTTTCTGCAGTGGAACCATTAAAAGGCTGATTAAGCTATTTATGCTAATCCTCTAAAAGCTGGACTCAGGACTGATTTCAACTCCAACTGACTCAATTATATCCAAGTAAAGTTTACGAGTGCAGTGTAAACGGGCTCCGAGATGACCCCGGTATTTGTGTTAGGCGTCAAGAACTATTCAACCGGTGGAACTTTTCTCATAATAAACTCGAACCTCGGTGAATAATAGGAATGTCTAATTGCATAATGAGGGTTTTCAAGTGGCTTTATGAAGAATGGGATTGTTTTTTTAAAGAAATTGTGATCTCACTGATTGTTTATGTGTTATAAACTTATGTACAGTCAGTCCGTAATTACCCGGTTACACTAATAAACTATGCAGTGGTGGTCGAGTGGTAACGGCCCCCACTTACGAGTTGTAAGTTGTGGGTTCAAACCCAGCCAGGTGCATTACTTTGTTTCATTTATTGGAAATCGGTATGTCCACGAACAAAACATTCGAAGACATGACATCCACCAATTTGCACTGCAGCAGGGGCCCAGCTGGTTCGCAGCCTACTGGGCTCAGAGTTAACTCCGAAAGGTAGCTCGGCCTTGGTATGAAAGGCAAGAAGGAACGGGGTCGGTTTTTTAATCAGTAAGAGTCTGATACTATCTGCCGCTCCGCCCAAGGGCGGGGATGTCATTTGGATGATTTTTACTCACCAAAAAAAAACAACTCGCACTGGACCCGCGTTTCGCCCCATTCCCTATCCAAGAGAGGAGGTCTGAGTCTCAGCAGTGGGACCATTAAAAGGCTGATTATGCTATCAGACTTAGCCACCCTATATTTTTGAAGTGTCAGGTCATAAGCATAGAAGCAGCGTCATTCGTCATTGACCTTCTTTTACCAAACTATGATTCATATGCGATTGTTCCTAATAAGCAATAGTGAGCATATTAATGCTCCCACGTGCATGGTCGATTGTTTAATTAACACTCATCTACCGTATCATGAATTAATTTGTGTAAGTTAATTGCCTTGAAGTTAAAAAAAAAATATTTAAGATTGCGTTGATTACGACCTTATCTGAAATTATTTAATTTCTTACATAAGTAATGTAACTTTGTAAATAACTGTAGCGATATTTATGACGCCACATAGAAACTAAAAATTCAAAATCTTGCATCGTGGTAATAGCGATTAAACTCGTTAAAAAATAAAAGGCTCTAAAATGAGCCTGAGGCCCAAGCGCCCGGTAAGTGCCATAAAACAGTGACTTTCTGAAGCCTACTTCCTCGGTAACGGCCAGGTTGATAGGTTTGAAAAAAATACATGAACAACATTATCAACATTTGATTTTTTCGTGTTATTAATACTTTTGTCTAAAAAAAAAATATTTAGCAATTTCGCAACTTTTCGCAACTTTTCCCTACTAATTCGAAACGGCTTGGACCTTTACAAACATTTTTACACATAAAAATTGGTGGTTAAATATTCTTCAAAGTGAACATAGCAAATGTAAATCAATCAATATTTCGCAAAGAAAATGGATTTAAAGCGCTTTCCGGGCGCTGCTGGCCGCAAATAAATGCACAGATTTGCGTACCGCCGCCTTGGCGAGTGCGAGAGTTGCGTCCACATAATTTCGGTCAGGTGGTTCAAGGGACTATGAGCCTTAACATTTGAGAAATACCCTAGAATGTAACTTGCAACGAAACTGAAAGAAACAATAACATAAAAATTAGCTAATTCAGATATTTTAATAGTAGCAACGCTAATAGTAGCAACCGAACAAGCCACAAGTAGTCACAATACAAATTTCAAAACAGACCTTTTATTTATTGACAACTTTAAAACATTATTATAACAACCCGAAGTAGACTATCGAGCAGTTGCCCGGACCAGACACGACATCCGTATGGACGAAGGATCCTATTTTTTCAAGAGGTTTGCAAAACTTCACAGCCTGTTTTTTTTTAATTGACATAAACTAGTGCTTGACTGCGTTCCCATCTGATGGTAAGCAGTGATGCAATCGTTGATGGTGAGACGCAATAGTTAGATGATTAAGAGCCTACCCACGTTCGCATCTCTTTGTGTAACTTTCTCATAATAAGCTGGGCTCAATTATAGAAATTGACAATGTGTTACGATACATATCGAATGTTAGGTACTGAAATCAGTTAATAAAAACAATCAGTCATTAATAAATAACAAAAGTGCAAATAGAGAATTTATAGCAAAAATCTTTTTTTTTTTTTAAGAAAGCCGAACGACGAACTATTTTAAAAATACCTACTACTTCTTTATTTACATAAAATTCTCTGACTACTTGGACTACACTCAAAAATTCAAAATTAAATATGAATACGTCATAAATATTAAAACCATACTTCAAAAAGCACTCGCTCTCAAGATTAATGTATTTTCTTCAAAGCAAATGACAATTTCTTAAAACTATTAAAGTAAATAACTTTCCTCCCTACCGCGAGCTCTTATCGGGATTCATTTTGCGACCTAACCTTGACTGTGAAAGGCATGGAGCTATATGGGGCATATAGCTCTATCCCTCTTTCTCGCTCGCTCGCTTGACATTTGAATACGTCATGGTAAAAGTCCAGGTGTTGAATTGGAAGTAACAAAAGAGGATCGCGCCTCATTCATCACGCTAATGACAGCCAGCACGTCTACATCAGGAATATTGATGGCTACCATAATCTGGGCAATGCTCTGCTGGAAGTATTTCTTCAGAGCCCTGTTCTTACTATTTTGATTTTTTTTCTTTTTAGGATTCCGTATCCAAGGGTAAAAATGGGACCGTTACTAAGACTGTACCGTCCGTCTGTCTATCACCAAGTATCTCATGAACCGTAATACAGGTCGCGCGGTGAATTAAGATCGCTCGGTGAAAGTAGTGGGGGCAATCGGCGCATGTGTATAATTTCGCACAGAAATGCTTAGTATGTTAGGATTTTATTTTTAATTTCGTATGGTTGAACCTTAGTAACATAACTTATAATAACACTAGTTTTTGCTTGTAATTTATCTTGTAAGTAGGTAAATTCAGAAAAATTAAAATGAAATGATGATGTGTTTGTGTGTACATAAATGAATAAATAAATAAATAAATAAATGAAAAAAAAAATATTTTCGTTAGTTTCTTTCTTAACGTAACAATTTACGTCGTAAACCATTTGTCTGGCTTGCCGTTTTAAAACTTTATTTTTAACCATTTTTATTTACCACTACGTATTACTAATACGATAACACAAGCTGTACGCAACAGTACCCAAGTACAACAGTATCCAATGAGACGCGTCGAACGCAACGCGGGAATTGAAGAGCGACTGATCTACCAATGACGTGTCGCCGTCGGCGCACACCCACCCACACGTCGCCAAATAGACCTTAGAATTGAATACTACGCATGCCCCTTCCACTTTTGCCGAGCGATCTTAATTCACCGCGCGACCT
The DNA here is from genome assembly GCA_910589285.2 of Mythimna ferrago. Classification (NCBI taxonomy): domain Eukaryota; kingdom Metazoa; phylum Arthropoda; class Insecta; order Lepidoptera; family Noctuidae; genus Mythimna; species Mythimna ferrago. Next base: position 3,141,999 of record OU342682.1, read on the forward strand.
GTAGCTACCTTGAAATAGTAGTACCTACAGTTGAAATTTTCACAAATAAATACATTATATTTCTGTTGGCGCTTTAACAACAAATACCTAATAAAAACAGAATAAAATTAATAGTTTAAAAAAGTTGTACAGAAAATAGTATGGAACCATTCATGCGCGACACCGACTCGCACTTGACCGGTTTTACCTTGACAAATGTCTGAGATTGCTATTAATCACAGAACGAAAGTAAAAAGGAGGAAAAAAAAAATGTGACTCGCACAGAACAAACAACAAAATGAAACAATCATAATGACTAACTGAAATAACAACATATAGGGTGACTGGTAGTTAATTAGTGTACGATACTTAAACACGTGATTGTGCTCATGATAACCAACAACTTTTACTATGGGAACAAACCTGAAATCGCGAAAAACAATCAGCTGTTCAGTACATTTATGTTTGCCTAATGTACTGAACAGCTGATATAATTTTTAGTGCATGCTAAAAGCGTGTTTTTTAGTTTTTTAAACTATTATTTTTTTTCATAAACAATCTACATTTAATACGCCCTTGAAGCATAAATGAGCACGTACCTACCTATCAGACTACATAGTAACGACCTAGTCAACATATGTTTTCTCATAGACCCTAGATTATCAGTAATACATAATAATATGCAATGTTGCTTTTATTTTTATTTATACGTTCTAATTAAACTGCCTTCGTAGCAAATTATCTGAAAGACAAAGTTGTATTTACCGTCTAAAAACAATAAAACAAATAAATTAAACTCGAGTTCGTTGAATTAAGGTCGTGTTTAGCATGATTAGATTACTTTGCATGCAAATGCAAACGTGCTCTTATTTCGTGTTGTAGTGAAATTGACATCATTGTATCGAAGTCTGTTTGACTGAAACATTAAACTGTGATGTATTAAAGTGTTTTTGAATAAAATAATATTCGGTAAGTACTTAAATAAATCTTTACTCATAAGGGTAGAAGTTTCAGCAGGGGCCCAGCTGGGTCGAATCCCACCGGGGCCAATTAGTTTCGAAAGACAGCTCGAGCCTCAGTATGAAAGCTAGGCCAGCTTAAAATAAATAAATAAAATTGACGATCTCCCGTTGCAGGACAAAGAAAACATTGCCCTTCTTTCCACTTTTCGCGGTCTGAAGTCATTTGGGTCAATCAAATAAACTATTAATGAGTAGCTTATCTCATCGTTAATGTTATGTTATTTTAATATGTAGGATTATACACCGCTAAATTTTGATCGTTTTAATCCCGGGAGGGTCGATCCGGTAAATGAAACACTCAAGGGCGGATCCAGGGGAGGGTCATGGGGGTCATGACCCCCCTGGGCTAGGTCCAGGCCGCAGGTGGACCACTAATTAAAATTGTTAAACATAATGTTTTTATTTTATTTTTTTGGCACAATATAGATTTTATGTACCTACTTTTTACCTGTTTTTATTATTATAAAACTTAAATAATAACTTCGTGTGACTTGACCACGACTATGGGACGGGGCTGCTCTCAAACGGCTCCTGCCCAACCTTTAGGGTCCAGACGCCTCTTGCCGGAGGCTCTACGCGGGAATCGTTCGGTCCATGGCCGTATAAGGGGCGCTAGTATGGGCGGCGCCGTCGCTGCGTCAGCAACCAAAGGCCCAGCTGAACGCATGCCAGAGGGTCATGGCAATACGGATGGTGCAGGGATACCGTAACTTTTCCCACGAAGCGGCGGCCCTCCTTACTGGCCTGCCACCATGGGATCTGGAGGCAACAATCCTTGCACACATGCACAACTTGCGTGTGGAGATGCAACGCCGGGGCGAAAGTCCGCCGCCGCGACAGGTCACGGCATGGTGGACAGAGCTCCGGCGGGATCTCATGGTGAAATGGCGTCAGCGACTATCACAACCCAGTGCTGGGCACACCACAATTATGGCGGTAAGTCCCCTCTTTGAGGCGTGGCTGGAAAGACCTCACGGCCTCCTTACCTTCCGCATGACGCAGGTTCTCAGCGGACATGGTAAGTTCGGGAGGTTCCTGCACCGGATTCGTGCGGAAATGACGCCCTGGTGTCGCCAATGTGCGGAACGCCCGGAGGACACGGTGGAGCACACAGTGGAGGTGTGCCCCACTTGGGCAGAGCATCGCCGTGCTTTCGTGGGGGCGATGGGCGGCAGCGATCTCTCGCGCCGGGCCTTGGTACAGGCCATGGTCCAGAGCGAGGAGGAGTGGCAGGCTGTCGCTTCCTTCTGCGATGCAATAATGCTAGCAAAGGAGGAGGCCAACCACATCAGGCAACAGCGCTCACAGCGTCCCAGCCGCCGCCGGGATTCTGATCCCGATTTCCGGCCACCGCAGGCGCGGGCTAGCTGACTGCGAGCAATGGGTATAGCTCGCTGTCCGACCGTCCGGTAACTGTACAGACCAAGCTCAAGTCGTTGACGGCGTGCTCTGTTCCTGCGCGCCTCAAGGAGATGTCAGCAACAGCAGGGGCCCAGCCGGGTCGAAGCCTACTGGGGCCAAGGTTATCCGAAAAGGAAGCTCGGCCCCGGTACGAAAGGCGGGAACGGGGTGGGTTTTTAGTCAGTAAGAGTCTGAAACTATCTCCAGCTCCATCCAAGGGCGGGGGATGACATTTGGATGATTTTACCCACCAAAAAAAAAACACGACTATGTGACCCCCCCTGACGCCAAAGCTGGATCCGCCCTTGGAAACATTATCGATTTGTAAAGATAAAATTAAAAAATAAAGTACCTTTTCTTCAAATCTCGTATTAATTTACGCATGTACGAAATTAATTTCTTTAAGAAAACGCCAGCTGCGCGAGTCCAATGACCTGTAGGTAGTAGTCGGCGTTGCGTACAAACTACCTACAGGTCATTGGACTCGCTTAACTCAGCTCAGCGGATCGACCCTCCACGGGATTAAAACGATCATTTAACGGTGTATAAATATGTAGGATTATTTTTATACAGCTCCTTTTTCATAATGTAAATGTGAGAACAGTGTGCCGGTTACTGTGTCTTGATAACTTCAACCTTGGGTGCCTTTAAGTTAAGAATCAACAGGTTACTTCTAGGTAAGCGGGCTCTATCATCAATTATATCATCGCTTACCATCAGCTGAAATAGGGGTCAAGCACGAGCCGTGATAATAATAAAAAAAAAACTGTATTCCTTGCTAACTCATAGATTATTTCCTAATTCCATCCTCGTTTTATTGGACTGATTAGTTTCTAAGGGTGAGTTGCACCATTTAACTATAACGATAACCAAACCATAACCAGCCGTGAAACGGCCGCCTATTGGTCAATCCGACGATTTGACTATCGTTATAGTTAAATGGTGCAACTCACCCTAAGATAACTGGTCTACTCTATTCGATCATTATTGTTGTTAAGAAAACATTTTTAAAGGAGTTAACGTGTAGTATCATACCGGTTCTTCTCCATATATGTTTTTCTTATATTGAAAGGTTCGCATTCGAACTTACTTGATGGTAAGCGATGCTGTGGTCGGCGATGAAGCACGCTTGTCTAGAACTAACCTATTCACTCTCGATTTAAAGACCCCTAGTTTGGTACGACCATTTGGAACTGGCCATGCACTAGTTTCTAGCATTATACAAGTGCCCATATAATGCACATAGTCTTTCTAAAAAGTAAACCGACTTGGGAATTTTGTATTATAATTAACCATTTAAAAACTACATACAGTTACCATAACGGGTCTTGAGCGGTTGTGCAGAAGTCAATTAGGTAATATTCGGTCTCTTTAGTGGTGCGAAGTGAGACGCGGGGGCGGGGCGCCATCGCGTCATAGACGTCACTCCTCATTCGTTACCTGCGTTGCTGCATGTATCTAACAACGATGATGATTGGCTCGCCAATGTATGGAATGCGCAAAGCGATCCCCACTCTGACGCCGAGCGCTCAAGATCCGTTGTGCCTACTGTATATTCGATACTTTTTATAAGGTTCTTCTATTAGTAAACAATGTTCTCTATCTCTTAATCAACCTTGATTATTGAACCAGTGTTGACTACATCAGATTTTATTTAACCCTAATAATTACCCAAGTCGTTTGACTTTTTAGACAGACTACGTGATTTTTTTTTTAATTTGAATTTAGAACACCATTTTGCATTTTTGCCGTTTACTGTTCTGTTGTTCGGGAAACCACGTGATGTTTATTTACATTAACAAAAGTTCCTCCAGCATGCGACAGTCATATCAAACTGTTACTGATCAAAAACAAAACTGAAATCACTGATTCTCGTACAGAAATGATCGAAGATAAAGCAGTATTCTTAGAGAGGAAAACCACAGCAAACAAAGAAACAAAAGAAGATGTCGTTTTGGAGAAGATACTGTCAAAATTCCGGCCGCTGGGACCATTTTATTTGCGGTTTATGCCATTCCTGATATTCGCATGTATGAGCAATGCCTTCTACTGCATGAACTACGTTTTTGCAGTTGTTATTGTGGATTACAGGTAAGTTACTTATTTAATTATAAATACTTCATTTACTAATTTGTATTACTCGCATTTTATACCTGGGAATTCTGCGGATTCCTGCGATCCTTACCATGTCATTGACCCACTTTGTAGGAGGCCTTCCAACGGTCTTCCGGTACGGTACGGTACTCTAGAACTTTTCGGCTACATCAACAATCTGTCCTACGAGCAAGGTTCCCTGCCCACTGCCACTTAAGTTTGGCAATTCTTTGGGTTATTTGCTGTGGATATCTTCATTACTGATGTGAACACGCAAAGGAACTAATAAAAACCGAGATCATAGGAGACCCGGTAAAACATTTAAAAATTAAATGAGTAGAAGTGGTGAAACGATGCTTTCTACCTATCTATTGGAGTCTAGTTTCCGCGAGGACCACTGTGTTTGGCCCATGGCGGCCATCATCTGTCAGGCTCATTTCATTCCATGAAATCCACCTCACAAATTTGGCCTCCCAGATTTTTTAGGGTGTTACAGTAGGTCCACAAAATATATAGGGACAAAAGTCAATCTACATACAAAGCGTGCTCGAGCAACGCATACAAAGACACCGCTCACAGACACATTGTCTCGGTCGCGTCTCGGTCGCGTCTCGGATCACTCGTCGAACAATTCCGGCTCAAACGCTCATTAGTTTGCGTCCACCGAGCGTAGATATAAAAAGTGAAGTACACACATGAGATTGTCTTCTGTACCTATCTATTTTGTGGAAGGTCTTACTGTCCACGGGCGCGTAGCTTCATAGACGCGTATCCGTCATTATACGCTTGGTGTACGCCTGCGTGAAGCTTATATATAAAAACTATGCAATCCCGTCGACGAAGCAGCAGTGTCGTGCCGTCGTATCGTATCTATGAATCTACGAGTACGCGTTCGTGGACCCAAGCTGCACGCAGGCGTACACCAAGCGCATAACGACGAATTCGTTTCTATAAAGCTACGCGTTTATGGACAGTAGGCCATAGTTTTGGATGTACCTAAGCTGCACGCAGGCGTACACCAAGCGCATAACGATAAATACGTTTCTATGAAGCTAAGCGTTCTTTGTATGTACCTAAGCTGCACGCAGGCGTACACCAAGCGTATTACTGCGAATACGTTTCTATGAAGCTACCGTTCGTGGACAGTAGGCCTTAGTTTTATATGTACCTAAGCTGCACGCAGGCGTACACCAAGCGTATTACTGCGAATACGTTTCTATAAAGCTACGCGTTCGTGGACAGTACGCCATAGTTTTGTATGTACATAAACTGCACGCAGGCGTACACAAAGCGTATAACGACGAATACGTTTCTATGAAGCTACGCGTTTGTGGACAGTAGGCCATAGTTTTGTATGTACATAAACTGCACGCAGGCGTACACCAAGCGTATAACGACGAATACGTTTCTATGAAGCTACGCGTTCGTGGACAGTATGCCATAGTTTTATATGTACCTCAGCTGCACGCAGGCGTACACCAAGCGTATTACTGCGAATACGTTTCTATAAAGCTAAGCGTTCGTGGACAGTAGGCCATAGTTTTGTATGTACCTAAGCTTCACACAGGTGTACACCAAGCGTATAACGACGAATACGTTTCTATGAAGCTACGCGTTCGTAGACAGTCGGCTTTAGTCTTTAAAACGATCAGTGCTTTTTACAGCTCATATCATGATGTGATACTTTTTGGTGGTTTGACTCTTTGTTTAATCATGAATTAAAAATTATACGTCTACATGCCCCTTTTATCAATTAGCTCTAATTACTATTCAGAACAAAACCAGCTAATGATTCCACAAATTCTTCAATTTAATTCGTTATCAGCTGATTTAAATTCAAACGATCCTTGCTAGTTAATACAAAACTAAATGTGCTAATGAAAATGTCAATTTGAAAAGAAATTACATCGATTTGTGTTCTTGCAGCGCCTGTTACAAGTTTTATGCTGACATTACTATGCTAGGGACGTATGTGTGACGTAAACAGACTTAAATAGAAAAATAGAATATTATGTAAATCTACATTAATGTAATGAATAAATACGTAAAGTTTGTTTTTTTGTTTGTAGAAAGTAATCTCTGAAAGTACTGGTCCGATTGCAAAAATTTTAGCACCGATTGCCTGCTTTATTCCCAAAAGACATAGGCTATATTTTAAATACACGGGCGAAGCTGCGGGCAAAAGCTAGTTCATCAACAAAATTCAAATCGATTAAGTACTCTTCTACACCCTATTCGCGTTAAGATTAGACTTTTAAACAAATCTTTTTCACTGTCTGTTTAACTTATTTCAACTTCTATGTCATAGGCATAAGGATGGCATTAAAAGCAAAAAACCGGCCAAGTGCGAGTCGGACTCGCCCATGGAGGGTTCCGTAGCAACAAGTAACATAATATAAAAGTTCTTGTAGTTCGTTATAACTTTGATCGATGTTTTAATAAAAGTGTATTTTTTTAGATTTATGGCGTATTAAAAAAAAACTACTTACTCGATCTCGTTCAAACCAATTTTCGTTGGTAGTTTTCATGGTAATGTACATCATATATTTTTTTTAGTTTTATCATTCTCTTATTTTAGAAGTTACGGGGGGGGGACACACATTTTACCACTTTGGAAGTGTCTCTCGCGTAAACTATACAATTTAGAAAAAAATGGTATTAGAAACCTCAATATCATTTTTGAAGACCTATCCATAGATACCCCACACGTATGGGTTTGATGAAAAAAAAATTTTTGAGTTTCAGTTCTAAGTATGGGGACCCCCAAAATTTATTGCTTTTTGTCTATTTTTGTGTAAAAATTTTAATGCGGTTCACAGAATACATCTATTTACTAAGTTTCAACAGTATAGCTCTTATAGTTTCGGAAAAAAGTGGCTGTGACATACGGACGGACAGACAGACAGACAGACAGACAGACATGACGAATCTATAAGGGTTCCGTTTTTTGCCATTTGGCTACGGAACCCTAAAAATTGGTTACAATACCAACTATTTACTGCAGCCGCCATTTGTCATGCCACCAACGTAATAAAAGTCAAAATCGGTTGAACGGACAGTAATAAAAGTTTTTCATAAATGTCTAATGTTATTTTGAACAGAGTACAGGGCGGTGTGAGAGGGTGTGTCAGACTTTTACTGATTAAAACCACACTTATGTTCCTTCAGCGTTTTAGAACCACGGGTTGCCCTTCAGAAGATTACACATGGCCCCAGCAGGAGTCAGCCCTGCTGATCCTTACGGTTTTACTGACAGCTCTTCAAATGATAATGATGAGATACTGATTATATGAAGATATCCACAGGAGAACCAAGGTTGCCGGCATAGCTCGAAGAATCGCCAAACTTAAGTGGCAATGGGCAGGGCATATTGCTCGCAGAACAGATCGCCGTTGGGGCCGAAAGGTTCTGGAATGGCGATCGCGCACCGGTAGACGCAGCGTTAGAAGGCTTCCTACAAGGTATACCGATGGCCTGGTGGCCGATGGATGCGTGACGCGCAGGATCGTTTATTTTGGCGACACTTGGGGGAGGCCTATCCAACAATGGACGTCTATCGGCTAATATGACGATGATGATGACTGATTATATTAATCGTGTTTCTCAATTCCAGATGTAATTACCCAGAATGTGGGAACAGCACATACTGGTCACAATCAGCAGTGAACCTGACACATGACGCGTGCCATAAGTACCAGCTAGCAGATCATAATGGCACGTGTTCCGTGGATAGCCACAACGTATCCAATGTTCGTTGTCAGGAGTGGGTCTATGAAGAGCCCCTGAGCTTTGTGGCTGATGTAAGTATTTTTACCAGACTACGACGAAGCCAAAGACCTTGGACCTTAACATGACGTATTAAGGTGTATAGTCCCTTGAACATCTACCGCCACCTAGGTGGCAGTACGAGTATGTGTGCATTTAATTCCGGCCATCTGCACCCGGATAGAGCCCCGATGACTTTTAAATCTATTTTCTTTGCGAAATATTGATTGTTTTTTTTTTTTGTATATGTTTAAACATATTTCTAAAGATCAAAGCCCCTTGATCGAGTAGTGGTGGCCGAGTGGTAACGGCCCCGACTCTCGAGTTGAAGGTCGCGGGTTCAAACCCAGTCAGGCGCATTACTTTGTGTAATTTACTTCATCACCACTGCTCTCAAAACGGTGAAGGAAAACATCGTGAGGAAACCGGCATGTGACATTCACCAACCCGCCCTGGGCCCGCGTGGTGAATTCATAACAGGGTGCAGGTTTATTATGTAATCTAAATTATGATCATCTTAGTTCCAGCTCGGCTGTCAAGACTGGAAACGAGCGATGGTTGGGACAGTCCACAGCTTCGGATATATGCTAGGGCTTCTGCTGTTAGGACCAATTTCTGATAAGTAAGTCGATGAGCTTCTGATGATAGTGACGGTGATGTTAACAAAATAATTATGAATATACAGTAGATGCGTGAACAGGGAAAGGGAGACCAAAGAAAACATGGACGGATTGAGTGACGAATGATACGAAACAAGAAAAAAAAAAGACGTGTGGCACTCGGGGACTGCCGCGGTAAAGCTATTGCATAGCATTTTTATCAACTTATGCAATTATAATTATTTATTTATTTTATTTATGCAGTATTTTTTTCCTTTGTTTTTTTTTTCTTTGATATTAATTGAAGTTACACTTTCACACATTGAATTGAATTTTGATTGATTGTTCACTCATTTGTTTTCTTATCGGTCACCACGCTCAAAAAACAAATGAGTGGGGGGTCTTAGGTTATTTTCGTAACGGAATTTCTGGATTCGGTCTCCACGCTCAAGGCCCGCGATAGAAGCTATGCAATAGCTTAAAAACCGACTACGATAAAAAGTAATTATAAATAAAAACTGAAAAGAAAATAGGTAACAAGTTCAGTCCAGTAAAGTAAATACGAGTAGCAATGTATAATTACGGCATTGAAAACCTATACTGAAACAAATAATAAATTCTAATATGTTACATTATGTATTGAATGCGACAATCGGGACCCATTTATTTATTTATTTATTTATATATATATATACAAGGTGTCGTTTTGAAGCTGCAAAATATTTCAGGAGGTAATTATGTTAGTGATTCTCGACCCGAATCAATAATAAAATAAGTAGGTATTTTTTTTTTATAACCGCGCTTTTTTTCACACACACAAACACGGAACAATAAAGGGCGTTTTCACACACACTAACTCGCAACGATAGTTTCATAAATAATGTATCATCCAATCATCATCCCGCACGCCACACCCTAGCTACGCCCCCGCGGCCATCGATCAATCGATTTAGTTTAGTGTAATTAAAAAATTAAATAACAAGTATTACTGATTATTGACCAGGTATCGTTTTTTTACATGATTATTTATGAGTTTTATTACAACCTCCTGAAATATTGTGCAGTTTTAAAACTGCACCTTGTATATACTTAACTTACTTACTTTTTTTTTGCCCATATTGGATAGAATGATTTTAATTTAAATCATTTAATGGGTCCATATATATAATAATAATATTATATAATATTCCACAACTATCACACAACGCCGTCTAGTCTCAAGTTAAGCAGAGCTTGTGTTATGGGTACTAGACAACTGACAAAAATATTTATATATTATATTATATATAAATAATTACACCCAGACACAGAACAAATGATTGTGCTCATCACACAAACATTTGTAGCGGGTGGGAATCGAGCCCACGACCTTCGGCATAACAGTCAATGCCAGTAACCACTAGACTAAGAGGTCAGTCCATATGTTCCGTCTCTTCTTGGTAGTGGGGTAAAAAAAATATGGTGCCGACCCCAAGCAATCTCAAGAGACTAAACCATGAAAAGTTATGTTATAATCTGCGCATAATGTACCTAGTGCATGCTGTGCTTTTCTGTAAGTGATAAGGCGCTTAGACTTAAGTTACTAAATGTACAAATTATAATGTAGTAGCGTTCTTATTGTTGAAAAGCCTAATATTAAATAAATAAATAAAAGACTGATCCAAATAATATCATCTGTTTTCAGACTTGGCAGGAAAAGGCTGATAGTCTTCACAGGAGTGACCGGTGCCATCATGGGGCTCGCCAGGAGTGTAGCTCTGTCCTACTGGGCCTATGTGACGTTTGAGTTCATGGAGGCTTTGTTAGGGGATACTTACTCACCTAATTATATGTTAGGTAAGTACTGCATACGTATCAGGTCTTCTGCAAATGATTTCAACGAATTTTCAAGGCCAAAGGCTTTGCTTATCATCAAAGAACTCACGCAAGAGTAGAAAATTGATCAGTTTCGGTTGATAGTACCTTACTTACCATTGGCAATACTATTTATGACACAGGCTATAGCCTACATTAACCCCCGTCTGGTCGGAGGAAACTCCCTTTTCAGAAGTTTACGAGACTTTACACCCTATTTTGCATACCTCTAAACTTAAGCATCAAAATAACAAGCTGTGATCTTTCTACCAAATATACACCATTAGTTTTTAATTAGTAAAAGTATTTAAATATTTTTTTAGAAAAGGTGTTGTTATTATTTAAATAAAGTCTCAATAAATAATATTCACAAAAGGAAAGTTTGTTTATATCCCAAAATGTCAATTAATTTATGGAAATATAGACTATGAATGAAAAACAATGGAAAAACGGGAAAAGGCTCCGAGTACTACTTTCTAGGAGCAATTGTTATGAATGATATAAATTCATAATTGTATCACAATTATGAATTTATCATAATTAGTTTTTTAAATAATTTTTCGTGAACAATTGCGGGATTTCGTCTTTTTTTTTCGACTTTTGACTACACTTTGATCCGCAACTTTCACTCATTGTGAAGTTTCTCAACATAGTACTTTAACGAACTTTATTTTCTTTGTCAGAAAGAATTCAAAGTCAAATACTGTAAAACCTTAAATATATTGACCTGGCTTGATTACATATTTAATATTTATTTGTATATTTTTTGTAATGTATGTATGTATTTGTGTTCTTATTTCATATTAGTATTACTTCTGATGTACACTGACAGCCCTATATCTTTCTCCTCTCTTTCAGTCCATCCAAAGGTTGTCTGTAAGAGATCGCCGCGTGCGATAAGACCGCCCATTGTACACTTATTTTGAATAATGTTTGTCATGTATCTGTTTTAGGGTTTCGTAGCCAAATGGCAAAAAACGGAACCCTTATAGATTCGTCATGTCTGTCTGTCTGTCTGTCTGTCCGTCTGTCTGTCTGTCTGTCTGTCCGTCCGTATGTCACAGCCACTTTTTTCCGAAACTATAAGAGCTATACTGTTGAAACTTTGTAAGTACAAGTATTCTGTGAACCGTATTAAAATTTTCACACAAAAATAGAAAAAAAGCAATAAATTTTGGGGGTCCCCATACTTAGAACTGAAACTCAAAAAATTTTTTTTCATCAAACCCATACGTGTGGGGTATCTATGGATAGGTCTTCAAAAATGATATTGAGGTCTCTAATATCATTTTTTTCTAAACTGAACAGTTTGCGCGAGAGACACTTCCAAAGTGGTAAAATGTGTGTGTCCCCCCCTCTAACTTCTAAAATAAGAGAATGATAAAACTAAAAAAAATATATGATGTACATTACCTAAAACTGCCAACGAAAATTGGTTTGAACGAGATTGAGAGAGTAGTTTTTTTTTAATACGTCATAAATCTAAAAAAATACACTATTATTAAAACATCGATCAAAGTTACAACGAACTACAAGGATTTTTTATATTATGTTACTTGCTGCTACGGAACCCTTCATGGGCGAGTCCGACTCGCACTTGGCCGGTTTTTGTTCATGTGGTGTACAATAAAGAATATAAAGAATATATATTTCAGGTGTAGAAATGGTGGCCAAAGAAAACAGAGCCCTCTTTGCTCCCCTAATGATTGGATCCATGTCTATCGGAGGCATGTTGATGGCTTTAATTGCCTGGCTGATCCCATACTGGAGACACTTCCTTCGAGCTATCTACGCTCCAGCCTTGATCTTCATCCTCTACGCTTTCTTCTTAGACGAAAGCGTCCGATGGCTCCTCATAAAAGGAAGGAAGAAAGAAGCAAAGAACATCTTACGCAAAGCAGCCAAAATCAGCAATGTGTACGTTGAAGAAACGACTCTCGACAAAATTGAATGTGGAAAGACTGACGCTAATGTCAGTTTGATCTCTCTTCTGAAAATGACTATCACTTCAAAAACTTTACTGCTTAGATTCTTAGCCTGTGCTTGCGCTTGGATTACGGCTACATTTAACAAATATGGTTTGTTAATAAATTCAGTGTCTTTAGAAGGGAATAAATACGTGAATTATGCGTTGACGTCTTTTGCTGATCTGCCAGCCAGTTTGTTGTTGATGTTCCTGTTGATAAAGTTTAAGAGGAAAAAGCCGTTGATATTTTCTTTTTTTATGACTGGGTCGTTCTGTGTGGTGCAGTCTTTTGTTCCAAAGGGTAAGACATGTATCTTATTAAACAAACATCCCGAAAGTAGTATGTTCATAATCAGATTCGGGCGTCTCAAAGACCCATTTCGATGTCCTGTAAATAAAAGTTATCGCAATATTTTATGACTTTTTATGAAATATGAAAAAATATTCTTATAAATAATGATGATTATTGTTTACAAATTATTTTTGTTTTACCTCCCTCCCTACCTAAGAGAGGCCCAACAGTGGGAACATTAAAAAAAGGCTTAGTTTGATGATGATGGATGATTGTTTACACGAGATTTAATTGAAAGTTATAAAAAAAATACGATTCTACGCATAAAAAAAATATATAAACTAGAGCAGAAGGAACATCAACGAAATGGGTCAAATATTGGTAACCCGCTCTTCTAGTGTTAAATTGTTTCTTTTTAATAACTAATAACTTATGTTTCATAACAACTAATAACTATTGTTTTTTCAGGCTACCCTATAATATCGACGTCACTATTCTTCGCGGGCAAGTTCACCTCGGCCCTAGCTTCGGGCACAGTGTACCTGTACACCACGGAACTGTTCCCCACTTACACCAGGAACACCATGCACGCGCTGTGCTCCTCTATCGGGAGGATTGGATCTATACTCGCTCCACAGACTACCTTACTGGTACGTATTTTTAGACTAAAAAGTCGAATGAGCGCATCCCTATTGTCGCCGCGTCTCATCGTCCTACCATTAGAATCTTTGACAGTCGAGCACAGAATTATGCGCCCTGTTTACGTTATTATACTGTTGAACAGATTTGAAGTTGTAATTGAATGTTTTAATAGAATATCACCAAAACAGTTTATTTTTAAGCCTGCAGATATCACGTTTAAAAAAAAAACCGCATGTTGTGGCGTGGACTACAAATAAAATCCATTTAATATAAAATCTATGCAGAATAAAATCTTGGAAAAATAAATCGGTTTATTTTGCTTTTATATACCTAAATGTTCTTGACATTTAGGTTTCTACATTATATAAATTGAGTAATATAATTATAAGGCGATGTTGCCAATTTAAAAAAATCTCGATTACAGTGTTATTGATCTAATAGCGCCATTATGATGTCGAACCAAGAAATTTTACTTCGTGGTATGGTTAAATTTTTCCTGGAGCAGTTACTCCAGTCCTGTTGAAATAGTTTGCTAGTCGCAAATAATATGACATAGTCTACCAGTCTTATTTGAATCCTCCGTTCAATGCTGTAACTCCCTAATTTTCAGATACGTTACTGGTCAGGATTCCCATCTCTGATCATCGGAGGCCTCTCCCTGACCACAGCACTCATCATGATGATGATGCCGGACACAGCAGAAGACGTGCTGCCTGATACAGTTCAGCAAGCTGAAGCACTTGGTACCAAACGTTTGAGTGCTCAGGACAGAAGCGCTTCGGAACCCTTGTTATAAGTCGCATAGAATATTTTTTCTATTCGGTTGTGAATTGTAAACGATCTCTGTTTCTTTGTAAGGTTAGATTAGATTTCCGCAAATCGTTGTTGTGACTCAAGAGGCTTACAGAGTCACCCTTCCTGCTAACAGTCCTAACTAACAATTGATATTTTTCCAGGGCAACCGTTTTTTGTTCGAGCGTTATAATCATGTTTCTGTAGTTGCGTTAGCTGTAGCTTTATTAATGAATCAATAAGTATTTTATATTGCCCTTGGCTTATTCTTTTAGTTAGTAGTGGCCCTAAAGCTCTAAGGTCTAAACGGTAAACGACACAGATACGACGATCAGAGAGAATTTATTCGAAATAATGTTACACACACGTAGGTAATATCAGTGCAGATACGCCAGTTTGTGAGGTAGTAGGACAGTTAGCGGGGAGAGCGACGACTGGGCAGGACATGTCCGCCATGTCATACATGTCTAAGCTGCGGGCCCGTCTAACACACTATTGGTGTAATGCAAGTGTTTTAGTGTATCCATAGATATTTATGCGCAATTGAGAAAAAGCTGAAGTTCCTTGAAGGAGGTCCCTGCGGAGAGGCTCTTACAAATTATCGGTTTTAGTTTAGGATCAAGATTAGTTTTAATGTACGTTGCACTGAAATAAGCTTAAGTTGAATGTTATTATTTTTTTGTTTTGTAAAATAAAAGGCGTTTATTTATTATACGACCAAAGGCGTTTTTTTATATATGTGTATATATACATTGCCTTTCACTAGGAATTACTCCTGTAAGTGCAAACATGTAGACTTTTACATACACAATACACTCAGATCCGGATACCAGAATATATCTAATATAGACTTTACAAACATTACCATGTACTCGTAGTTGTCTGGCATTTTTGCTGAAATGCCCCCCTAGCCAAGTTACTAATCTGCAATCGTTAACGCTTGTAGAAAGCTTCAAATGTACGGGAATGGCATCATCTCAACGCTCAATCACGTGATCAGAACAAAAGAATTGGCGGCGCGACCAACTCGAGGCGTGTTTTTATGGTGGGAAAAATCATCCAATGACAACCCCCGCTCTTGGAGCGGGAGATAGTGTCAGACTCTTACTGACTAAACGACCCACCCTGTTCCTTCTAGCCTTCATGCCGGAGCTCGAGCTCCCTTTCGGATAACCCTGGCCCCAGTAGACTTCGACCCGGCTGGGTCCCTGCTGTTGCTGACAACTCCTTGAGGCGCGCGGGAACAGTGCGCGCCGTCGACGACTTGGGTTTGGTCCGGACAGTTACCGGACGGCCGGACAGCGAGCTACCCATTGCTCACTGTCTGCAAGCCCAAGCCTACGGTGGCCGGAAATCGTGATCAGAATCCCGGCGGCGGCGGCAAGAACGCCGTTGCCTGATGCGATCGGCCTCCTCCATAAAACATGCAGTAAATATAACATCGTGTGTAGTTTTAATAATTACTGGAACTTGATACCATGCGCAGTCAGCAAGTAAGGCGACCTTGCTGACCGGGCATTACCTGTTCGACATTTATATATTTTTATTCGTCATAATATTATTTCAAACGTATAACTATGGTAGGCACCAGATAACTTTCAAGCCAGCGAAGACGCTGGCAGAAGCTAGTAAATACATAAAGTTGTCGATTTTAATAATAATGTATGATCTATCGTTAGCGTTTTCTAGTAATTAAAAAAAAACAATGGAACATAATTTAACTTTTCAATCGTGTCAATTAGAGACACAATAGAAAGACAATGACTGCGCGAACGCCGTTCGCTTGGGATTTAATGAATTAATGTTCGGGTACTCACAATTTTTTATTTTATTATTATTGATAGGCTTGCGTTTGACTGGTAAGCGATGATGTGGTCGACGATGGAGCACGCTTGCCTAGAAGTAACCTATTCACTTTCGACTTAAAGACTCCGAAGTTGTAGCTATCAGGAAAAACAAAGAAAGTGTCAATGCACTTTATTGCAAATTTATCTAGCGCCTATCATAGTACCGACATGGCCGAATAAAAGTACTTTGAGAATTTGAATTCATTGACTTCACGGCCTAATCCACTCTAAAACAGGGGTTCTCAACCTGTGGTCCGTGAACCACTGGTCCACACTACCTAAAATATGATACCCGAAAAGGGTATTTTAAACTTTCCACATTAAAAGTAACATTAATTTAAACTGATTTTAAGTTTCTAGCATCGGTAATGTAACATACTTCTATATTTTATTATGTGGTTGTGATATCATCAAATGACTTCTCCCGTTCTAAGGCGGTGTGTTTTCTGTCTAAAACGTACTTCTGAGTTCATTCTTTACCTTGCGTTCCAGGACCCCGGGTTTTCCTTTCGGGAGGTAAACTCTGGCCCTGCTGGGCCCCTACGGTTTTGCTAACATCTCTTTGAAGCTCTCGTGGAACACTACGTGCCGTCGAAAACTCGGGCTCGGTCCAGACAGTTACCAGACGGCCGAGCGAGAACGACGAACAATGGGCGAGCTACCCATTGTTCGTCGTCCGCAAGCCCACACCTACGGTGGTTGGAAATCGGAAAATAATTTTGATACCTAAGTTTAATTAAAGGTTCACACATTTTTTTACTTGAATTCTGATCCCTGTTAACTATAAAAAAATCAAAGGAGTCCCAGGTCAAAAAGTTTGGGAACCTCTGGTCTAGAAGCTTGATTTTTTGTTCGAAAATTCCTTATATGACAAAGGTGAGCTCTATGGATTTTTGAAAATTTAATCCCTAAAAGGGATTGAAAGTTTGTGTGGAATTTTGCCATCGGCAAAAATGACTTTATATTCTAGTCGGATTATACTGGGGCTCGCCTCGGTTTGGATGCAAAAAAAATGTTTTTGGTACACCTCTACTTTTGTGTATATACCTTGTGCACAAAATAGATAGGTACAGAAGTCAATTGGAGTTTCCTTGCGTGATCGAATCAGAAATGAAGATATCCACAGGAGAACCAAGGTTGCCAACATAACACGAAAAATCGCCAAACTTAAGTTGCAATAGGCAGGGCACATTGCTCGCAGAATTGCCGTTGGGGCCGAAAGGTTCTGGAGTAGCAACCGCGTACCGGAAGATGCAGCGTTGGAAGGCCTCCTACAAGGTGGACTGATGACCTGGTGAAGGTTGCGGGAATCCGATGGATGAGGGACGTGCAGGATCGTTCATTGTGGAGACACTTGGGGGAGGCCTATGTCCAAGTGGACGTAAGTATATTGGCTGATATGATGATGATGATGACAGAAGTCAATCTAAATACAAAGCGCGAACGAGCAACGCACACATAGACACCGCTCACGGACACGATATCTCGACTCAATTCAGCTCAATGCGAGTCTATAAACTTTTTTTTAGAAAAATGGACCAACAAATAAAAATTCTAACTGTTCAGTGGATGGTTGTTTAAAATCAAAATTAAACAGTTTTTATGTCACCGGTTGTTTCAGAGAGGTAAGTAGATATTTGCTTGTATTTTGATGGTTTGTTTTAACGTCCAGATCTGGTTGAGTCCAATCTACAAAGTCTTGAGCATAGGCGAAGGGTAGCCAGCCTTTCGGTGTTTTACAGGATGCACTTTGGAGAGTGTGCGCAGGAATTACATGACTTAATTCCACCATCTCACTTCTACCATCGGACAAGCCGACGAACGGTGAATATTCACCCTTACGTTGTTGAAACCTCTACGATCCGGACCAAGCGTTTCGCTTCGTCGTTTATACCACGTACATCGAGGGACTGGAACAATTTGCCTGCTGCGGTCTTCCCGTCTGATTATAATTTAGGTGTCTTTAAGGCAAGAGTGAATAGGCTCTTAATAAACTAGTGCGCCTCACCATCAACGATTGCATCACTGCTTACCATCAGGTGGGATCGCAGTCAAGCACTAGTTTATACAAATTAAAAAAAAAAAAAAAAAAAAAACGTAACACAGAAGAGTGGTTTTGTGGCCATGTAATATTTTTACAATTCAGATTAAGCAGGCATTTATCACCGCACCCGGTCGCACTCGGACAGCTCGGCACCACGCGCTGACCTTAGCGCGATCGTCGAGTGTAGGTGTGAAAAGTGAAGTACATACATGAGATTGACTTCTGTACCTATCTATTTCGTACCTAGGAGCAATGAAGCACAAAATAGATAAGTACAGAAGACAATCTGCATACAAAGCGCGCTAGAACAACGCACAAATACATAGACACCGCTCACGGACAACACGACCTCTCGGCTCAATCGCCCGGTCGCCCGGTCGCACTCGTACAGTTGGGCGCAACGCGCTAACCCTAGCGCGATCGCCTAGCGTAGGTATAAAAAGTGAAGTACATACAAGAGATTGACTTCTGTACCTTCTGTATCTATTTTGTGACTCAAGTAACGAAATTTAATTAGACTGTCGTCACACAGCTGTTCTTAATTCATTCAAAACAAATAAGTTTTACATAATAATAAATAGACAATGTATTGAGTACATGACCGACTTGACAATATGGTGACACGTCATAAAGCTAATAAAGAAAAACAATTAATACAGCCATAATGATTATGAATAGGTATTTAAATTCCAATTGAATGAATTAAGGTTACTGCGCACACGTGTGCCACACACGCCGATCAGGGCGCATCAGTCACCATACATTTTATATGGAAACGAGACTTGTAGAGCTACACTTCATCCAGGCCATGCGACGTTGTTCTACGTAAAAATCAAGCGAGTTACACGTGTACAGTAGGCATAGCGGATCTTGAGCGCTCGGCGTCAGAATGGGGATCGCTTTGCGCATTCCGTACATTATGCGAGCCAATCGTCTTCGTTGTTAGATACATGCAACGCAGGGAGCGAATGAGGAGTGACGCCTATGACGCATTGGCGCGGCGAGCCAATCACTGACACTCCCCGCTCCCGCGTCTCATTTCGCACCACTAAAGAGACCGAATATCCGCGCAACCGCGCAACTGCGCAACCGCTCAAGATCCGTTATGGCAGTTGCCATAACGGATCTTGAGCGATTGCGCAGTCGCGCAGCAAGTCAAATACTGACGTACAGTTGTACGTCGGTCCAAAATAGTTCTAGCTTAAAGGTAGAACTGCATCAGACAAGTCCATTTTACTGATGATTAATGTTTTAAAAAATACGAAAATAAATTCATGACAATGTTGAAACAGCTGAGAAAAACGTGTGCAAATGACGCCAATCACCCTTCGTTCAACATGACTTGATTTAAAAACAAATGTGTTTTATAAATGCTAGAATTAACAATATACTTAGTTGATAACATTATTATAGTTATTACAGCTACTGCCCTGAATGACCTGGGGCAAAGGAATAAAGTTATTCTGAGATGGGTACCAGGTCATTCTGGAATCAATGGCAACGAAAAAGCCGATGAACTTGCAAGGACTGGGGCTCAAGGTCATCAGATAGGGCCAGAACCCTACTGTGGTATCTCAAAGAACCAGGCCATGCAGACCCTTAAGGGCAACCTATTTGGCGAATCAAAAAAGCACTGGTTGGTACAACCAGGACTGCTACATGCCAAATCTCTTATAAAAGGCTACTCACAAAAACGAACTGCCGAGCTTCTTGAGCTTAGCAGGACGAACATCTGTGCGATAGCCCGCGCCTTAACCGGTCACTGCAAACTAAACACATGAAACTGAGCGACACTGATGTTTGCCGGTACTGTAATCAGGAGAGGGAGACGCCTAAGCACCTTGTGTGTGAATGCGGGCCTTATCCACAAACGCAGTGTCCATCTGGGCCGACACATTATTCGCCCGGAGGAGATTAAAACTCTCAAAGCTAGGAGTATTCTAAATTTCTTGGAAGCCTCCGGGTTAAAAGAGTTACTCTAACAAGGTGGCGAGTCACAATAGATCATTTAGGTCGCAGTGACTACATCCCCTACACTACGGGTGATGCATAGCCCCTTATCTTCAAAATAATAAGACTGCCCCACTGCTGGGCAAAGGCATCCCTCCAATCTTTCCAATGATCGCGGTTCCTTACTTTCTCATTCCAAATTTTCAAGGAAGCCATCCAGGTCGTCCCGCCGTCTTCTTCGTGGTCTGCCGCGGTCCCGTGTCGCTGTGTATGGGCACCAATCCTGCGTTTTACGGGCCCACAGCTCGTTAGACATGCGGCAGACATGTCCTGCCCAATCCCATTCAAGTTGATCAGCCTTTTGAGCCACATCAATGATCTTAGCGTTTTGGAGCGCATTGTGTTTCGCTTTTTTTTAATTATTTTTTTAATAATAATACTCGTCATCATCATCTCAGCCTTTTTAATGTTCCCACTGCTGCGAATCAGGCTTCATCTCTAGGAGAGGGAATGGGCCGTAATCCACCACGCGGGCCCAGTGCGGGTTGGTGGATGTCACATGTCTTCGAATTTTTGGTTCTAGGACATGCCGGTTTCCTCACGATTATAACTCGTATAGAAAAAGAACTCACTCACTAGTAAGAAAAAAACCTAGGAAAAAGAAAGGAATTTTCCTAAGAAGGAAATCATATAGTGGCTTCTCTTGCTCTAAGATAAAGCGAGAGGCCGTGTCAGACTTTTACTGACTAATACCACACGCATGTTCCTTCAGTTACCCTTTGCGTCCCCATTTCAGAAGTCGACCCTAGACTAGTAGGCTGGGCTTGCTGGGCTCTTGCGGTTTTACGGACATATTTCTTTGAGGCGCGTGGAGCACTACACGCCGTCGACGACACGGACTCGGTCCGGACGGTTACCGGACAACGAGGTTCTCATTGCTCGCTGACTGGATGTGCCTATGGTGGCTACCACCAGCTAGATGGACTAAAGTCCTAAAAACGCCCCTATAGGTAAGCAGACTGGAGAATGAAGGAGGTTCATATGCTGAGTTAGGTGCCTTTTTGGCCTCGCACTGATTATATCTTTCTTTTTTCTTTTCATTGTGTATTTTTAATTTTTTTTGATTGTTTGAGGCACGAATAAACGTTTTTTCTTTCTTTCTTTCTTTATGTCCAGCAGTGGGCTGTAATGAGTTTATTGGGTTATATAAAAGATCAACTTATCATTATTCAGCGATGACGATGTCGTGAATGTACATTATGACATGACGAATAACAGCAAATCAAAGCGAACTAATCGCGCTAATAATAGACCACCAAAAAAGTTCATAAGCTATTTATAATGACTTAATACTTGTATCCAGTCTAGTGGAAAGAACATAAAATCCCCAAAATTGCTAGTAAGTAGTGTTTAATAATCGGAAATTCAAGTCTCATCTGCGAGTGTGACTACACGTCGAGTTGAAGGCTGCATTTGATTATAATTTTGCCTACGGATAACGACAACACACCGCGAACTCTATTCAATACAGCACTTGTATTTAAAACAATAAAATGAATTAGTACAACATTACTCGTGACGAAAAGAACATCTCTAGACGTAACTGTAGTTATGGGAGCAGAAAAAAATGTAGAGACAAAACCAAACGATAATGGCACGAATAAGATTATATGTACAGAAAATATATCAATAAAAATTCAAAAAGATAAAATGAAGTGTCCAGAAGATAAAGAGAACAAACCAGTAGATGAAAAGAAAATGGAATCTTTCAAAAAAGATGATTTAAAAACTGCAAAGAAAGAAGTGACGGACTTAGAAAGTGTGTTGTGTGAATTAAAAATTTATGGGCTATATCATTTAAAATTTATGTTATTAATTGGATTGCTAGCTTTCGGCAGTATGTGGCATAGTGCTAATTATGTGTTTGCAGTTGAAAACGTTGGCTACAGGTGAGTCTAATACACTGGGTTACAAAAATTAAGGGTTGCATAGAAAAACTGCGATATCTTCCAAAGTTATGTACTTCCCTCGTATAAATAATATGTTATTTAGTAAATTAGTAGTGGTTTTTATAAAACTAAAAAATGTTTCATTTATTCATATTTTAGCTTAAAAAAAAACAGATTTTAAATAATAACTACAGTCAAAATTAGGAAAAATATATTATTTCTAAATTGGTATGGACTGGGATATCTTCAGAGAGTCGTACAGAGTTATTGGAAATAAAAAAGTTCAGTTCTCAGACTGCTCTACTGTCATATTGTGCATGCGGATTTTCTTTTATACTCGATAATGCGCTGCCATATAATGGTCATTAAATCAATGTGTATATCCAAAAGATCGGTATTTACCTGTGTGAAGTGGCCGGCTCGCAGCCCAGGCTTAAATCCCACAAAACACGCATGGAACGCTAGTGGAAAAATGGTCTAACATAGACCAAAACCGTTTTAACATTTTGATTTACAGCATGATACCACGTGAACACGTTTAATGTAGTGATACGGACTCGTGGACGAAATACAAAGTTTAAAAACGACAAACAAAGTTATATTTTTAAAGGAAATGGCAATGTGCAATTTTGTTGCCATAAGTTTGAAGTATGTTTTTAGTATTTCATAAAATTAAAGAGTTCACAAAACGTTGCATGTATTTTTTTTTAATGTAACACATTAAAAAAGTACATGATACATGAGGTGCAATGTTATGTTTTCCCAACATACTACAGTGTCACGAATCGATCTTAAGTATTTGAGCAACTACCAGAGACTACTACCCAGATTTTTTGCGTTTCAGTGGATTTTTGTTAACTTTGACTTAACAATAAGCTATCTATCTATACCTATAGGTTTCTCCATACAAACTTTGAACCCCGTTTCATTCCCATTTTTGAAAAATCTCGTCTTAGTGTCGTTGTGCAAATTAAATTTAGAAAATTTTACAATAAGTTTCCTTTTATGAAGTGATAAAAGGAAACCTATATTCCATTGGTTTAGGTAGTTAACTAAATATCCTTACTAATATTATAAAAGCGAAAGTGAGCTTGTTTGTTTGTTTGTTACGTCTTCACGCCTAAATGGCAAAACCGATTTTGATGAATTTTGGTACAGAGATAGTTGGGATCTTGAAGACGGAATAGGCTTTTTAGGGTTCCGTAGTCAACTAGGAACCCTTATAGTTTCGCCATGTCTGTCTGTCCGTCTGTCTGTCTGTCCGTCCTCGCTTAATCTCTGTGACTGTTAGCACTAGAAAGCTGAAATTTGGTACCAATATGTATATCAATCACGCCGACAAAGTGGTAAAATAAAAATTGGAAAAAATGTTTTATTAGGGTAGCCCCCCTATATGTAAAGTGGGAAGTGATTTTTTTTTTAATTTCAGCCCTAACGTGTGATATATTGTTGGATAGGTATTTAAAAATGAATAGGGGTTTACTAAAATGATTTTTTGATAATGTCAATAATTTCGGAAATAATCGCTCCAAAAGTAAAAAACAATGTGTCCCCCCCCCTCTAACTTTTGAACCATAAGTTTAGAAAATATGTAAAAAATCTGAAAAGTAGAACTTTATAAGGACTTTCTAGGAAAATCATTTTGAACTTAATGGAAAGAACAGTTTTTGTACAAAAAAGACAAGAAGGTTGTACAAAATAATTTCTGGACTAAGTTTGTAGTATAATCGTACCTATATGCAAGCATTTTTTTACACTCATAAGTGGGTACACTTATTGTGACGGACGGGAAACTACGGAACCCTACACTGAGCGTGGCCCGACACGCTCTTGGTCGGTTTTTTTTTAAGTGAGAACAGATAGAAAGAGGTGGGCGAAGCCGCGGGTAAAAGCTAGTAAAAAATATTAACATGTCTTTTATGAAAAAAAAAAATGTCTAAAAAATGTATCTAAAAATGTTTACAATTAGGTTTTTAACTAAACCGATGTTAAGTAACTAACCGAATTTAAGTAATCTTAGTATGTCTTTTATTAAATACGATTTATTTTAAATAAAAAGACAAATCAAGATTGTTTATCTTTAGTTAACTGGTGGAGTATAGTGTAAAATTTCACACTCCTAGTCCTAATAGTTTCGACTGTGCGTTGATATGTCAGCTGAGTGAGTTCAATGACCTATAGGTAGTTTGTACGCAACGCCGACTATTAACTACAGGACATTGAACTTGCTCAGCTGACGTTTTCTTAAAGAAATTAATTTCGTACATGCGTAAATTAATACGAGTTTTTAAAAAAAGGTACTTTATTTTTTAATTTTATCTTTACAAATCGATAGTGTTTCATGTACTGGATCGACCCTCCACGGGATTAAAACGATTAAAATTTAGCGGTGTATATTATAGACTATGTTGAAATTGTGTGCAGTGAATGTTACGAACGGTAATAAAACCGCTCATGCTAAAATAGATTTTTCTTATCAAACTTAACATATTGTTATGGAATGGCGTTAACTGGACTGGAGCCTTACCATGACGTATTCAAATGTCAAGCGTGAGAGCGAGAAAGAGGGATAGAGCCATACACCCTAGCTATACAGGGTGTAAGGAACAGCCCTCCGCAAACTTTAAGGGCTTGCTCAGTAGACGAAACTGAACAACCTTCCACAAGACTTTTTTTTCAGGAAACGAAAAGAAAAGTTAGCCTCACCATACAAAATTATAAACTTGATTGGATAGTTTGATTTTTGCCCGATTTTTTTTTCGTATCCTGAAAAAAAATTTTGTGGAATGTTATTTAGTTTCGTCTACTGAGCAAGCCCTTAAAGTTTATGGAGGGCTGTCTCTTATACCCTGTATATCTCCATCCCTATATAAGCAGGCCTAGCCAAGTTACGACCGTTTCGTTTCGATTCTCTTTCGTCGATCGCCTCGATTCAGCAACGTCTCCGATTCGTTTGTTCTGACCACGTGACTGAGCATTGAGATGACGTCAGTCCCATACATTTGAAGTTTTCTACTAGCGTTAACGATTGTAGATTGTCAACTTGGCTAAGCCCTCAGTTCAGTTCAGGTCGTAAAATGGATCGCATTAAGAGCTCGTAGTGGGCATCTGGAGACAAAAAATAGGTAAGGCAAAGGTTTACCTAGTTATAATAATGCACCCATATTCCACTAGTTTTGTTTATAGTAAAAGGAAAGGTCACTTTTTTAGCTAGGAAATTATCCAATGAATGTCCCGCTCTAGGGCAGAGTGTGAGAAAGTGTCAGACTTTTACTACCTAAACCCACACCTATGTACTTGCTTTCCCTAGCATTGAAACAAACCCATGGTCCCAGCAGGCTTCGACCGTGCGAGGCCACCACGGTTTTGCTGCCATCTCGCTGAGGCGCGCGTGGAACGTTACGCCCTATCTATGACTTGGGCTCAGTCCGGACGATTACCCGGTTAAGCTGCCCATTGATGCTCGCCGTGCACAAACCTAGAGACATGTAAATGTGTCACTAGATGAGGCTGAACCCAATATTTTGTTTTAGTATAGCGCTATTAAAATACTATAGTTCAAAAAATTAACATTTTATTCACCGTAAGTGAATTCTATTGTTCTATTATTCTATTTTTTTCTATTGTTATTCAGATTCCTGGCTAAATTCCTTCCTTCCAACG
This sequence comes from Mythimna ferrago, assembly GCA_910589285.2. Taxonomy (NCBI): domain Eukaryota; kingdom Metazoa; phylum Arthropoda; class Insecta; order Lepidoptera; family Noctuidae; genus Mythimna; species Mythimna ferrago. The sequence continues at coordinate 3,167,858 of OU342682.1, forward strand.
TTAACACTTTACCTGACCCAGAAATCAAAACTATCCTCATCACTTCTACCAAAAGACGTCACTACTAGACGTAGTAGACCTCTCCCAAATGCTACCACATCGACTGGTCAACTATCACCAGATCTTAACAGTAGCTCTTCAATGGGTGGCTCGCCGTCCGACTGTCCAGTAAACGTCCGGACCTAGCCCAAGTCGTCGACGGCGCGTAGTGTTCCACGCGCGCCTCAAGGAGATGTCAGCAACCGTAGGGTCCCAGCAGGGTAAAAGCCTACTGGGGCCTTAGATGCGAAAGAGAACCCCGTGGCCGTGGAACGAAGGCTAAGAAGGAACAGGAGTGGGTTTTAGTCAGTAAAAGTCTGACATGACCGTCGAGAGATGTCATTATATGATTTCCTACCTAAACAAAAGCCCTCTACAATAGCTCTTGCCACCAGACAACTTGTAATTTAATAGATATTAAGTAAGAACTTAAATTAAAGAAAAGTGTGAAGGGACTAGGCACAATGCCACATTCGCAAAATGACATATTGACGCAAAATGCCAAATTCGCAAAATGTCATATTCTCAAAATGCCATATCGCAAAACGTCACATTAGCAAAATGCCATCTTCGCAAAATGCCACATTCGCAAAATGACTTTTCGCAAAATGCCGCTTTCGCATAATGCCAAAATATCACTTCGAACTCAGTGTTTTTTTCATTTGGACGTTAGTATGTTTTTATGAAAAGCCATCTGGCTAAAACTTGATTACAAGTATAGCATGCCAAATACATTGATTGAATTTTAATTTGGAATAAAAAACTAATTAGTTTATTCACAGGGTAAATAACATCAGTGTAATGACAGTATTGATATCGCCCATCTGGCGAAAATTTTGATAATGACTTTAGTTTACATTTTTATTTTATTTTATGTTAAAATAAATGAAATGTATAAATGTAAATAAATAAATACTGGAAAAATTTAATTGATATTATTTTTAATCCATAAAATTAAAAAGCCCACTGCAAAAAGTAAATAAGTAATTTTAATATTTTTTATTTTTATTTTACGTATATCGCACATTACGCGACAATTATGATTTTTTTAGAATGTGTCATTTTGAGAATGTGTCATTTTGATAATGTGGCATTTTACCAATGTGGCATTTTGAGAAAAGTCATTTTGCGAATGTGGCATTTTGCTAGTGTGGCATATTGCGAAAAGTCATTTTGCGAATGTGGTATTTTGCGTTATTATGTCATTTTGCGAATGTGGCATTGTGCGCTTAATCCGTGTGAAGGTGTAAATTATATATGTATTACTATTTCTCTTTCAGATGTAAATACCAAAACTGCAATTACACAGCGCTATCAAAACTAAACTTGAACTCAAGTTTCGACTTCAAATGTCACAAATATAAACTGTTTGATGATAATGGCACCTGTGATGAAGATAATTTCGATGTATCAAATACTTATGATTGTGATGAGTGGGTCTATGATAGGCCTGACAGTTTTGTTGCTGAGGTTCGTATCTTTTCGTTACATAGTATAAAATCGTCAACCCACATCCTTGCTTTCCATCAGGTGAGATTGCTATCTCAAGAGCGAGCGTAGAAAAAATAAATTCGCTTGCTTTATGCGTCTGTCTGGTCTTCCGCTAACTCCTCCTAAACCACGAAGCAGATTTTGATGTAACTTTCATTCATAGACAGAACAATGAACGAAAGTTTGTGTGTATAATTTAGACACAAAGCAGGTGTCAGTCATCAGTATTTTTTTTAATAAAAAGATTAGTTTCTGCCAGCGGCTTCGTAAACGAGTAAACTAAAAAGAACGGCTGTGCAATGGTAAAAGTTTGGGGTGGGCGTTTATGATTCTGTGAATGTGTCAGGACTTTTACTTTTATTTATTTATTTATTTATTTAAAGCTTTATGCACAAAAAACTGTACAAAGGCGGACTTAATGCCTTAGGCATTATCTTCCAGTCGACCTTAGGGTGGTGCAGAAACAAAATATGGCAGGTGCAACTTAATAAACAGACAAAACAGAAGAGAAACAAATATATACAATAGTAAATACATACTTAGATACATACATATAACAAAACAATGCTGTTGTGAAAAAACAAATCCAACCAATTAGCTCGGTGATGATTCTACCAACATCTTGCGAAAATGCTCACGTGCCTTCACCTTAAAAGAAAATCGGCTTGTTGCCATCCTGATATTCAGAGGGAGCGCATTCCAAAGAGATATCGCCTGGACGAAAAAGGAAGAGTGGATAAGCCCAGAGCGGTGTGAGGGACATCGTAGAAGACGATTATTAGTAGACCGAGGATTTTTATAGTGCCCAGAGCAAAGAAATTGAAGTTCTGAAATCAGATAAGAAGGGGAAGAAGGATTATCCAGAAAAGAGAACAGAGTAGTCAAGGCCCTTAGCGCTCTGCGCTGACGAATGGGTAACCATTTTAAAAGCAAACGATGCTCGGATACATGATCGTACTTGCGGAGGTTGAAGACAAATCGAATGCAGTTATTCAGAAGACGGTCAAGTTTATTGAGAAGATCTGCATTCAGGTCATAGTAGCACACATCAGCATAGTCGATTATGGGAAAGATTAGGGATTGTACAAGCATTGCCTTTATGTGAGCTGGGAGAAGATTCTTCAGACGATAGAGAGACCGTAACGTTCCAGTGACTTTTTGACTGACATTTGCAATCTGCTTCCGCCAATCCAGGCAAGCATCAACATACAGACCAAGATCCTTGACCTCAGAACCAAACGGGATCACCGTATTGTTAAAGATTACGGGTGGTACGGTTAGTCCATCTAGCTTTCTTAGACTATGGGGGCTCCCAACTATAATAGCCTGACACTTCGTAGGATTAACCGCCACACCGAATCTATCAGACCAGTTTTTAATTACCCGTAAATCCCGGTTTAGCTCTTCGATCGCATCCGATATGTTGTCCACACTTGACCGACAGTACAACTGCAAATCATCAGCATAGAGATAATACGCACACTGAAGCTTAGCAGTTATAAAGTTTATAAAAACAGAAAACAAAAGAGGGGATAAAATACCGCCTTGAGGGACGCCAGCAACAATACAAGGTCGCACCACCCTGAAGCAGAGTCTCCAGCACGAACTGACTGCTGGCGCCCCCGAAGATAAGAAGAAAACCATTCCAGTACCTCGTGAGAGACCATAAGACAAGAAAGGATAGACAAGAGGACTTCGTGACTGACGGTATTAAAGGCATTGGAGAAGTCAATTAACACCATAGTTGTAACTTTGGTGTCTTCCATTCCCCGCCTTATATCGTCAGTCACTTTTAGGAGAGCTGTCACAGTACTGTGCCCGGGCCTGAATCCAGATTGGAATGGGCTGATGAGAGAGTTCTGGTAAATGAACTTGGAGAACTGTTTATGAACACAGGCCTCGAGCACTTTGGACAGGAACGGTAGGATGGAAATTGGACGAAAGTGCCCGGAAAGGGAGGGGTTAGGAACCTTGGGTAGTGGCCGAACATAAGCTTTACTAACGATGTGGGATATAGCAGGAAGAAGTTGATCCAAAGCAGACACGATCATGTAACGACTAATGTTATCGCAACCCACTGCTTTGGATTTAATGGAGAGGATAATCTTTTTGATCTCTTCCGAATTGACTGGGGTGAAAACAAAGGGGGTGATGTTGGGACGCGTCAGACCAGTAAGAAAACCAATAGTTTGACTTTTGGTTAGATTGTCAAGCATAGGAACAGTGGAGAAATACAAGTTCAGCTCGTCTAAGCCAATTGTGTTAGGAAGGTCCGAATGTGCGGGTTTACCGATACCTAGAGTTCTGAGGAATTTCCAAATATCGGCAGAAGAAGAGGAAGTGATATTATTTAGAATGTGTCGGCGTTTTGCGTTGCGTATCATCTGGTTACACTGATTCCTGGCAGACTTAAAGAAGGCCCAATTGTCCTCCGAGCGATCCCTCTTAAATTTTCGAAACGCGCGGTCCCTCCGTCGCATAGCCATCTCAATTTCTCGGTTCATACAGGGTGCAGGTGGACGCTTCAACTTAACTCTCCTAACAGGAGCGTGCTTGTCATATAGCTTGGTCACAATATTGTTAAAAACGCTGACTTTATCGTCAACCGTAGTAGCTTCCTGTAAGGATGACCAGTCAATACCCAATGCATCGTTCTGAAGTTGCTCAATATTCATACGTGTAAAGGCACGCCTGTACTGGTTTATATAGGGTGACTGGTAATTAGTGTACGATACTTAAACACGTGATTGTGCTTATGATAACAAACAATTTTTATTATGGGATCAAAGCCGAAATCGCGAAAAAAATATCAGCTGTTCAGTACATTAGGCAAACATAAATGTAATGAATAGCTTTTTTCGCGATTTCAGATTTGTTCCCATAGTAAAATTTGTTTGTTATCATGGGCACAATCACGTGTTTAAGTATCGTACACTAATTGCCAGTCACCCTATATATACAGATTTTATTTTTCTTTACAACATTAATTTGTGGTATTAAGAAAACGATAACTTGAGAATCCTTATTTTTTTATTGATTATTATGATCAAATAACTTCTCCCACTTTTTTTTTCGGTGGGGAAAATCATCCAATGACAACCCCCGCTCTAGGGCGGAGCGGGAGATAGTGTCAGACTCTTACTGACTAAAAAACCCACCCCGTTCCTTCAAGCCTTCATACTGGGGCTCGAGTTCGCTTTCGGATAACCCTGGCCCCAGTAGGCTTCGACCCGTCTGGGCCCCTGCTGTTGCTGACAACTCCTTGAGGCGCGCGGGAACAGTGCGCGCCGTCGACGACTTGGGCTTGATCTGGACAGTTACCGGACGGCCGGACAGCGAGCTTCGCAAGCCCGCGCCTACGGTGGCTGGAAATCGGGATCGGAATCCCGGCGGCGGCGAGAGCGCCGTTGCCTGATGCGGTCGGTCTCCTCCTTAGCGAGCATTACTGCTTCGCAGAAGTCGGCGACCGCCTGCCACTCCTAATCGCTCCGGACCATGGCCTGAACCAAGGCCCGAACTTCCCCCACTCTAGGTACATATTTGATGATTTCCCTAGACACTTGTCTATGGAAATCATCAAATAACTCCTTCCGCTCCAAGTTCAGCGAAACTCGTGTCTGACTTTTACTAACTAAAACCCACCTTCACAGTTGCCTTTCACTTACAGATTATTTAAACATTCGTCTGCACAAAACAGCCGAATGCTTAGCGTATTAATGCCGTGGCCACACGCATAGTGAGAAGAATACAAAACGCTGTTTTTTTTTTTTGTTTTGACACTACTGCAATCTTTTTTCATTGCCATGATGAGAATCAATAGGTACATATTACGGAAGAGGAAGATCGTTATCATAATTCTTTGCCTTAAAACAGGATGATGACTTTCCTCGTCCGTTCGACATTCGACAAGCTACTATGACCAATCCATTAGCCAGGCTTGGTAATCTGGCAATGTACGATGAAGGTCACTGCAACGTTTTATTAGTAGTGTCGTGCTCATTAATCAATACAGAACAGCATTAATTACCCTTGAGGCCTGAGTAAGAAATGTACTTAATTAGCGATTCTTCCCAAAGAAAATTGATTTTTGAATCGAAGTCTAAAGAATCGATTCAGTAATAAATCGAGTTCTAAAACATCGATTTCCTAAAGATCGATTTGTTGGTTAGCATGTAGGTACTGAGACTTAAATAGCACGATACAGATGAATCTACAAAGCACATTATGTTTTATAACTGGTAAGTAATCAATATGTACAACATTTACACAAAAATAAGCTTCAGAAAATAAAGTGCATCCAAGAATATTCAAAAAATCGAATCTTGATTTTAAGTTTCTGAAATCGATTCACAGATTCGACGATTTGAAAAATCGATTTTCTTGACCTATGAAATCGATGCTCAGATTATCATCCCTATTCGTAAAATGATTATTTCTTATTTTGCAACTTGATGAGATCTAAAATAAAATGTAACTTAGTCATTGATATTCATTATAAATTAACGATGAGTCATAGATAATTGCGATCACTATTGGCACAACCTAGCAACCATCAAAATAACATATTGAGAAAGTTAATAAAAAAATATCTAGTGCATGTTACGCATTGTCAGTTCTTGCAGAAACTACGAATCTAAGTGTAACTAGAAATGCTTATTTTGGAAATGTGTACCCACTGTTAACTTATGGTGTAATATATTGGGGGAACTCGACAAACGTACAATCTACATTCATTCTCCAGAAAAAATGTCTTAGAACAATATATAACATGCATAGTACTGAATCATTAAGAGATGTCTTCAGAACGGAGGGTTTCCTGACGCTGACTGGTATTTTTATACTTGAATTATGTTTATTTGTTAAAAACAATATGCAATATTACATTAATTTACCAGTTATCAATAATATGATGTAGGTATTACAAAAGTACCTATGTTACTGCTATCCGTGTGTACAACCAGTTACCGCCAGCCATTAAGCAATTAAATGGAAATATGTTTAAAAATAAATTGAAAAAATTTTTGATTGACAATGTATTTTATAATCTGCATGAGTTTTTTGACAAAAAATAATATTCATGTGTACCTATGTACTTTTTTTTTTTTTGATAAAAAATAAATTTGTTAATGCCTAACTTCCATCAATACTATTGCATATCCGACTTGGGTAGACTGTTGAAACTAAAAATGTAACGTTTATAAATATGATCTTAATGTACACAGTTACGCAATAAATATATCTTTATCTTTTATCTTTATCTTTATCTTTAAAAAAATTCCCTAGGTTACTTCTAGCACGCTTGTGCTCCATCGTCGGCCACATCATCGCTTACTAGTGCGCCTCACCATCAGAGATTACATCACTGCTTACCATCAGTAGCCTGATTCACGTAAAATCAAACAAGCCAAATATCGTTGAAGTTTAATAGTCGTTCGATCGAAATCCTATTCAAAAGCGGTATTCACAATCTATCGACTTATTTCCAGTTACACAATACCAGGATAATGTAATTACTATATTTTTTAAATCGATGAATTTCAAACGACTTTAAAATCGGTGTCGTTCAAACTCGATTGATGGATGTGAATACGGAAATGGTCTAAACGACTAAATCGCTTTGATATCGTTACGGTTTTCATTACGTGAATCGGGCTACTGGTGGGATCGCAGTCAAGCACTAGTTTATATCAATTTAAAAAAAAAAACCATCAGGTGAAAAAATTACCGATGCTGCAATGACAATCCAGCACACTGAGTAGCTAGAATAAAATGCTGTCGGAAACAATCAGTTTCAACAATCGACTTGTAACCATATCTCTTTACTTTTACAGTTCAATCTCGGCTGTGAGGACTGGAAGAGGACGCTTGTTGGCACGATGCATAGCGTTGGATACATGCTGGGGCTGTTCCTAGTCGGACCATTCTCAGACAAGTACCTATTTGTAATTTTTTTTTAATTGATGAAATTTAGCGCTTGACTGCGATCCCACCTGATGGCAAGCAGTGATGCAATCGTTGAAGGGTGATTCTTTGAAACGGAGAGAATGTCTCATTCATCTGGCCTAGTTTTTGTACCTATCTATATTGTGTCGTAAGCCACTGGGCGCAAATGTGTGCTTTTGATACATTTAGTGATTGGGGAAAACTAATATGTAAATAAAAATATCAAATTGTAAAGAAAAAGCTAGCCAGATGAATGAGACATTGTTTCGATATCAAAGAATCACTCTAAAAGTTATTTGATGATTTCCTACTCTCAAAAGAAAGGGGTTTAAGGGACTACCCTTCCCTTGTTTTCATCATTACAGCCGATAGACGTCCACTGTTGGACATAGGCACCAAGTGTCGCCACCATGAACGAACCTGTGCGTCCCGCATCCATCGAATTCTCGCAACCTTCACCAGGTTATCGGTCCACCTTGTAGGAGGCCTTCCAACGCTGCGTTTTCTGGTCGTCACTCCAGAACCTTTCGGCAACAACGAGCCATCTGTTCTGCGAGCAATGTGCCCTGCCCATTGCCACTAAGTTTACACTAAGGCGATTCTTCGTGCTATGTCGGCAACCTTGGTTCTTCTGCAGATATATTCATTTCTGACTCGATCACGCAAGGAAACTCCGAGCATAGCCCTTTCCATTGCTCTTTGGGTGACTTTAAGCCTTCTGATAAGGTCTATTGTGAGCGACCATGTTTCGACAAGTTTTCTAGTAATGACATATGGTTCCCTTAAATACAAATACAAAAAGTAAGTGGCAAACAAATATTAATAATAGTAACATAGGTATTTTATACTACTGAAATAAGTACCTAAACGGATACATAGGGTATGCGTACTTATTTTACAATATTTAATACAACACTATATTGTTGTGTTCACGGTGAGATATTTACAAACTAAACTGGCAGATAACATGCATACACAATGGGTACACGTTCATTGCTCCAGCTGTGTTAAAGTCCCATGTAATAGGGAACGGCTCAATTACCTTCAGCCATGCGCAGCTGCCTATTTATTAAGAGGAGAGTCCTTAAGAAACACATCTTACAGTATTCAAAATTTCTAAAAATACATCTCATTGAATTACACAAAAAATAATGAAGAACCTAAATAATCCAGCAGTTTCACCGCAAGATGTTGGCAAACCTATAATTAAATTTGAGGACAATTAAAGTGAAAAGCGATTTTCACGAAGTACCCTCCTTCGGGAAAATCGCTTTCCACATCTTCAATCAACCAACCGCTTACACGGTCACTGTCGGATGAAGTGTCATTTGTGTTGGTCTTTATCATCTAATAAACAAAATATATCGTCATCTGCAACAACTCTTGCAGCAACCATACACAGTCAAATTAATAAATAAAACAAAAAACAAAGCAAAAGTTAACGCATACTTGCTCTATAAATCTCACACATAAGCTAACCATTCGTAAAAATGACGAACATATAATAGGTATTTCACGAAACGCAGTCTAGTGGTCACTAAGTTAGCGTGAAACCTCAAACGCATAGATAAAACGATTAAAAAGATAGATTTATTCGGTGCTCGTAATATTGACGAACGTTAGCTATCCAGGGTTAAAAAATATTACCTGTCTTCATCAATGTCCAAATGTAAAGTTGGCCCTATGTTTAGGAGAATATTACATAATTTTTAGTTTTAAATGATATTAATTTTGCAAATAGGTTTTTAAAAACACTTTTACACGTCAATTTAAACTAGATTGAGCCGGTGTTTCCTAACTGACTACCCAGAGAAGAAACACCGAAACAAACTCTGGGGTCAAAGTCTCTTTTAAAGTCCATACAGCAAACATGCAATGGTCAAATCATATGAGAACCATGCAGATTGAAGTCTGAGATGGTCTTTTGAAGAAAGAACCACAGAACAGTTTTAAGTGGGCCATACGCACGCAGTTGACACCATAAGCAGCGCAGCGCCATCCATACGGCTTTCGCACTGACGTAGGTACGAAACTACGTCAGTGCGAAAGCCGTATCATCGAAGTTTGTTTCTTCGAAAACTTTTCAACGATATCTCTATACTGCGACGCTTTGTTAAGTCGACTTTTTGTTACTGCGATGGTTCGTTACATCGAAAAACTTTACTGCGAACGATTTTAAAGCGAAAACATCATACTTCGAAGCCTTGTTCAATCGACGTCTTGTTACTACGATGATAATTATGTAACTTAGGAATACTTAACGGAGTGCCTGTTAAAAGTTTGTTAGCAAGTTTATTAATGTGTTTACTTACATTTTAGTTATTTATAGCTAGAATGATTTAGACGGACATTGCAATGATCTACGATCTTTACTTAAACACTGATATTCATGACAGATGGCGCTCTTTACTTTTATATACATATACATAATATGTGTAAAACATTCTAAAAACAAGTTGAAAATCGTAACGAAATTAAAAGTTTAGTATTCCTAAGTTACATAATTATCATCGTAGTAACCAGGGACTTAAAAACACCTTCATAAGGTAACAGAATCAAAAATGTAACACTTATTTATGTGTTTTCAATGTGTTAACCCAAAACACTTACAAAAGTGTAACCCTAACATATCTGTAACAGATATAAACGTGTTAACAGCGTTAATAAGTGTAACAGGTAAACGCAGCGTTGCCAAAGTTACAATTTACATAAAGCTATACTTTCAGTTACACATATTAACACTTATTAACACATATAACAGGTTACAGTTTGATTCGGTAGCACTCCCTAACACATTATTACGGTTACAGTTTGAGTCCCTGGTAGTAACAAGACGTCGATTAAACAAGGCTTCGCAGTATGATGTTTTCGCTTTAAAATCGTTCGCAGTAAAGTTTTTCGATGTAACGAACCATCGCAGTAACAAAAAGTCGACTTAACAAAGCCTCGCAGTATAGAGATATCGTTGAAAAGTTTTCGAAGAAACAAACTTCGATGATACGGCTTTCGCACTGACGTAGGTATCCCCACCTGTAACAGAGTTATTCATAACAACAATATGTGTTTAGTATAATAGATAATAATGTATATAGATAGGTATACTAGCTTCTGTCAGCGGCGTCGCCCGCGTGAAAATAGATTTTTCATTACTTGACAAGAACACAGATTTTAATATGTTTGGGGAAGAATGGAAGACGATACGATACTGTCAGAATGTATGAAATTCTGAGAGATGAATGCATGACTGTGTCTACTATTTATTAAATAACTATGTACCCCTAAAGTCCTGCGCGACATGTCACTAAGTCTGTTTTAATTTTAATATTATATTATTTTGTCTTTTATGTGTTGTCTGGCTTCGGCCGTTCTATTTAAATTAAATAAATAAATTACAAAGATCCTCGTTACGTCCCCATTGGGACTGAATTTTGTAAAATCGTTCCTTAGTGCTCGCCCAGGTCATAAAGGAAGCCTCATGCAAAATATCACGCTCCTAGTCCCAGTCCTTTGGGCTGTGCGTTAATATTGATGTTCAGTCAGTCAGCTTCTCTAGAATATAAACATATCTAAACATCAAATGTTTGTTAGTCAAAATTAGCTCTAAACCTCAAAATCGGCTATACTGTTTTATTTTTTGAGGTGGTAAGTCATCTTATGACTTCTCCCATCAAGAGTGTGGCATGTTAGACTTTTACTCAATAAAGCCTGGCTTTTTTTATGGTGGGAAAAATCATCCAATGACAACCCCCGCTCTTGGATGGAGCGGGAGATAGTGTCAGACTCTTACTGACTAAACGACCCACCCTGCTCCTTCTAGCCTTCATACCGGGGCTCGAGTTCCCTTTCGGATAACCCTGGCCCCAGTAGGCTTCGACCCGGCTGGGTCCCTACTGTTGCTGATACCTCCTTGAGGTGCGCGGGAACAGTGCGCGCCGTCGACGACTTGGGCTTGGTCCGGACAGTTACCGGACGACCGGACAGCGAGCTACCCTTTGCTCACTGTCCGCAAGCCCGCGCCTACGGTGGCAATAAAGTCTGGCTGGATTTGGACTTGCGTCCTAGGTACAACTCGGGACCGTTACCACTGGGCAAACACTACTTATATTTTTTGTGGGAATCGCTGGGAGGACTTATTTTTAGGGTTCCGTACCTCAAAAGGAAAAAATTGAACCCTTATAGGATCACTTTGTTGTCCGTCCGTCTGTCTGTCTGTCAAGACCCTTTATCTCAAAAACGCGTGGAGGTATCGAGTTGAAATTAAAACCGTATACTCTAGTCTGCGGTCCCTTCAAGCTGTGAAAAAATCAAACTTCTAAGTTAACGAATAAAAAAGATACGGCCGTTTATGTCGCAAAAAGACGTATATTTTGACTCTCAAAGATCGAAATTCATAGGGTACTTCCCGTTGACCCAGAATCCTGAAATTTGGCACAAAGCAAGGTCTTATAGCACAGATATAGGGAAAAATCTGAAAACAGTAAATTTGTTGTTACATAAGTCACAAAAAAAAATTGCAATTCGGAAAAATCTTCGAGACTCCATTCGGGAATTGTAGCTTGTACGGAACCGTCTGTGCGCGAGTCCGACTCGCACTTGCCCAGTTTCTTATTATTTTACTGGCCTGTGTGGTCTAGTGGTTAGTGACCTGAAGGCTATGCCATAAGTATATTTATCAGTTGTCTAGTAGGTACTTATAGCACAAGCTCTGCTTAGTTTAAGAGGCAGAGCCAAGTGAGGCCGCTAGTACTATTGTATGCTCAATTTACAGAATAGCTCGACAGTTTATTGAAATTCTCATCAATATTTATTTTCGGTGACTCCATAGGACGTCTCACTTAACATAAACACATTATAAAAATAACCTTTTTTATGTAATCTTCATGGCTTAATAATAATGGCAGTTTATTCACACCAAATAGCATGTTTAACATAATACACGTTGTTAAAGACATTAAGTTATCTTAGACAATCATGGGTCGTTTATCACTAATGTTTGGCTACATTGGTTCAGTTCCTGAATTCAACCGAATATTTTTTTGCCAGCGTTTGTACAATTGTATTATGTTTCGAAGCTATCCCGGGTACCTATAGCTAACCCTGTATACATATAAGTCAGAACTGCATTAGACCGACGCAAACGTGGTCCACGCCTGATTTGTACCGTAGAACGACGTCGCGTGGCGTGGACCAAGTGTAGCTCTACAAGTCTTGTTTCCCTATGAAATGTATGGAGACCGACGCGCCCAGATCGGCGTACGTACCACACGTGTACGCAATGTAGTTCTACCGATATTCTACTTTTTTTGTAGTGGGAAATCATCAAATCCACCACCAGCCTAGCAAGATCGACTGAGGATCCCTGTTTACCGTATTATCAAATAGGGATCTTCAACATAGCATAGTACATTAAGCCTTTTATTGTTCCCACAGCTCAGGCCAGACTCAGGCCTCCTTCCTAGGAGAGGGAATGGGCCATAGTCCATCACGCAGGCCCAGAGCGGGTTGATAAGACTATAAAGATTCACATCTCAGCTTTTGCTTACTGCTAGCATAAACTAGCAGTAAGCGAAAGCTAACTTTTTACTACTGGGCCCAGCTTTTGTGGGCTAAAAGACCCACCCCGTTCCTTCTAGCCTTCATACCGGGGCTCGAGCACCCTTTCGGATAACCCTGGCCCCAGTAGGCTTCGACCCGGCTGGGTCCCTGCTGTTGCTGACAACTCCTTGAGGCGCGCGGGAACAGTGCGCGCCGTCGATGACTTGGGCTTGGTCCGGACAGTTCCGGCCGTCCGGGCCGGAACTACTGGGCCCAATTAATGGCTAATTTTAAAATCATCATCATCACCAGCTTTTTTAATGTTCCACAGCTTTTTTTTTTTTTTTATTGTTGATAGGTGCTGGGACTGAGGCCTCCTCCCTCCCTCCTCCTTTTTTAAAATTATTTATTAATATTTATTATTCCAGGTTTGGAAGGAAGAGTGTCGTGATATTCACTGCAGTTTCGTGCGCAATAGTTGGACTATTTAAAAGCATCGTCAACTCCTACTGGTTGTACATCTTTCTTGAGACATTAGAGCCTTTTCTGGGAGACTGTTATTCTGCTACATTCACTCTAGGTAAAAATTGTTTATTTAATCTACATTAATATTATAAAGAGGTAAAGTTTGTTTCTATGTATTTTGTTTGTTGTACTCTGAAAGTACGGATCCGATTGCTGAAATTATTTCACCGATAGAAAGCTGCTTTATTCCTGAGTGACATTGGCTATATTTTATGATCGTAGATGAAGCCGAAGGCAAAAGCTAGTTTATTCATATACTAGGGCCTATTGATAATACGTAGCTTTAAAGACACGTATTCGTCATTATACGCTTGGTGTACACCTGCGTGAAACTAACATACAAAGCTATGTCGACGAAGCTGCAAAGACACGATAGCACGACGTTGGCACTTCGTCGAAAGAGGTTCAAGCTCAACTTAGAAGCTATCCATGGACAGTAGGCTTCACGCAAATCCTAAACCGCTGAGACGATCGAAAGTCGATAAAGAAGTACCTCTGAAAATTCATTCTTTTAAAATATTAGGCCCATCCCTCACTTGGACGCTATGGCGGTGCTGCCAGCTCGTGTAGCCAAGAAATCGTATGCAGGTTAATGGTGTATACGTCACCTGACCACTGTTGGTCAAGCAATGAAACGTATATTTTTTTGAGGTCCCAGTAGGACACGGCCCTTAAGCTAAGATTGAAATTATATACAAGGTGCAGTTTTAAAACTGCACAATATTTCAGGAGGTTGTAATAAAACTCATAAATAATCATGTAAAAATACGAAACCTGGTCAATAATCAGTAATACTTGTTATTTAATTTTTTAATTACACTAAACTAAATCGATTGATCGATGGCCGCGGGGGCGTGGCTAGGGTGTGGCGTGCGGGATGATGATTGGATGATACATTATTTATGAAACTATCGTTGCGAGTTAGTGTGTGTGAAAACGCCCTTTATTGTTCCGTGTTTGTGTGTGTGAAAAAAAGCGCGGTTATAAAAAAAAAAAATTACCTACTTATTTTATTATTGATTCGGGTCGAGAATCACTAACATAATTACCTCCTGAAATATTTTGCAGCTTCAAAACGACACCTTGTATATTGTTAAGTTCGAGATTTCGCCAATGGGACATCTGATCAGGCTCCTCATATTGTCTGCTAATATAGCTTATGGCTCTTGCCACACTTGACGGAAATCCTGTCGCGGAAGATCGACGAAAACGTTCCGTCGCCGATCCTCCGCGACGGGATTTCCGTCAAGTGTGGCAAAGGCCAAAGGCCTATGTGTATGCGTAAACGTATTATAATGCTGTTGTAAAACAAAACACACCTACAATTTGTATTGGTCAATGGGGCCGAAAGGTTCTGGACTGGCAACCAAGTAACGAAAGTCGCAGCATTAGAAAATCTCCCAAAGGGTAATCCAATGACTGAGAGAGAGTTTTGGGAATCCGATGGAAGCGATAAGCACAGGACGTTCGTTGTGGCTACCCTTTGGAGAGCCTTCTGGCCAGCAGTGGACTTCTTCACACTCCTTAAACTACTCATATCTACAAATTTTGCACTAAACAGAAGAGATTTATTTATTGTTTGTGTATTGGGTACACAAACAATAAATAAATCTTAAACTTTTACATATTTCAGCCATAGAAACAGTCACAAAAGAACATCGACCCTTAATCATATTCGTACTCAGCATGTTCACGACCTTCGGAGGAATGACATTGGCAGTCATAGCATGGCTTGCACCAAACTGGAGGATCTTTCTAATAGCCATATACGCACCTGGACTTTTGTTCATCCTCTATATATTCTGGATGGACGAAAGCGTAAGATGGCTTTTAAACAAAGGCAAGAAAGTCGACGTTGATAAAATGATCAGGCAAGCAGCTAAGACAAACAGAATTGTTATAAATGAGATGAAACTGTCTAACTTGATGTGTGAAGAAAACTCGTCAAATGTGAGCTTGAGGACCTTAGTGAAGGTGACATTTTCGTCAAAGAAGCTGTTCCTAAGATTGTTATGTTGCATTTGTATGTGGTTTACTGCGTTGTTCAACGCTTACTCGTTATTAATAAACTCAGTGTCGCTGAAAGGGAACAAGTATCTGAACTATGGGTTGACGGTGACGACGGGAATACCAGCTAGTGTAGTGATATTGTATTTACTGACAAAATGCCAAAGAAAGAGGCCATTGATATTCTCTTTTCTACTGACTGGAACTTTTTGTATAGCGCATTCGGCGTTGCCAACAGGTATGTTAAAATTATAAATGTATGTGTTTTTAGGTTGATTGGATATTGATGCTTAGTTTTTTTTTTTTAATGTATCTAATAATAATAATTTATTTGCATCAAGTTTTACATTTTATATAAAATACATGGTATATATGTATATAGGGTGACTGGTAATTAGTGACCGATACTTATTCACGTGATTGTGCTTATAATTACAAATAACTTTCCCAAAGAAACTTTTTATTTATTATCATTAGTTTTATCACAATAACAAAACAGCTGTTTGAAATTCGCGCATGCGCCTTCGACCACTCAGCTGTTAGCCGCGAAACGTCGTTGTCTCATGTACAATTTTGTACATTATCAACAAAACGTGAGGCACTCTACTAGTAGTAAGTACATTGCCTTTTCCCGAGCGCGCGCGAATTTCAAACAGCTGTTTTGTTATTGTGATAAAACTAATAAGGATAAAAAAAAGTTTCTTTGGGATAGTTGTTTGTAATCGTGAGTACAATCACGTTTATAAGTATCGGTCACTAATTACCAGTCATCCTTTATATAAAAACCTTTAGCAACTTTAGTCCACTTTTCAGCTGTAGCAACACACAATGAATGTGTTCCTAAAACGTTCCATGCGTAAGTATGAGTGAAATGTCTACGATTTACTGTGATGTACCGGTGGCGCAGCGCCGTAAGACTATTGTGTTCATGATGGGGCAGGCTTGGCAGAATTAAGTTATGCAATTCAAATAAATAATGTTACTATTGCTATTTTCCGCAGACTACGCCTGGCTATCAGTACTGCTCTACATTTCTGGGAAGCTCTGTTCAACCGTGGCAATGCGCATTGTCTACATATACACGTCGGAGTTGTTCCCTACTTACACGCGGAACACTATGCATGCATTATGCTCCGCTTTGGGAAGAGTTGCCGCTATCATCGCCCCACAGACACCTTTGTTGGTGAGTTACTTGCTCTAGGACTAAAGAATGTTCTATGGTCACGTGCTGTCGTACACAGCGAGGCTCAGAAGAGACCCCTTTACGGCCTCTGCACGACCTCGATCTTAGCGGCTTGGCGAGTTGGGCGGCATCGGTAAGCGGACGTGCGACGCTATGAGCGGCGTCTCGTGGCGTGCTTCAAACATTTTCAGTGTTTTGATGTTACCGATCGCCGCCCCGCGCTTAGCTACCGCAGCCTCCCCAGAAATAACCCAAACAGGTGTTATATAGATGGGGTTCCAGGATGGTCTTGTAAGACATTGAATGCTGATTACTTACGAATGTACCCGCCTGCACACTTCCTGAAAACATTGGATGTACTACTAAATAAGTGCAAAATAACTTTAATTTTAGAAGTTTCTATAATAGTTTTCTCTTTGTTATTTAACACCGACTTCCAAAATTAAAGTTATTTTGCACTTATTTAGTATTTCAGCCAGCCAGTAAATGTGCAGGCAGGTATGTAGGTACCAATATTTATCGACGACTAAAAGTCTTACGTATCTATCTGTACACGGCGTCGGCGGAAGTCGGTTGTTATTTTTTTTTTTTGTAAAAAGGTTTTTTGCTGATACTTAATGCCTCCGATGTTAGGCCAAACGATGGTCTGCCAAACTTGGTTTACAAATGATATTTTCATCTCTCTCAATCCTCTAATTCAAATATTCTCGGTAATAGTCGAACGGGTCAAACCACGTTTATCCAGGAATCTGATATTTCACGGAAACTTGAAATACAGGGTAAAGGTAGCTCCAACAAATTCAGGAAACCACAAACTGATTATAGTTTTCTGTCGCCTAGATTTTCTAAAATTTCTGATCTGTTCCTAAGCTGACTGCCATGAAATATAAAGCGAGAATTACATTAGACTAACGCCCATTTAAGCCACGCCTGGTTTGTACCAGGGATGTTATGGATATGGAATTTCGGATACGAATTGGATACGGATATAGAAATGATTATTATACCGGTTACGGATACGGATATGAAATTATTTCGGATTATCCGTTAGTTTCGGATAATTTCGGTTACGGATATTAGATTTTTAAGGAATTTCAGAAGTCAAATATAAATACATACTAATGTGGTGTTCACTAAAATCACTAGTTAGGGATTTAGGTTTATAGTAAATGAAACAACCAAATTGTCAGCAAGTAGGCAAACCCGAGCAGTGACGTCTAGTCGAGAGCCCAGTCGGATCGCATCCAATCGTGACGTCCTGCTTGACTTGACCTACATTTAATATTTACTACTATACTATTTATATTTTACGACTCGACACGTTATGACAGGCTGTCATAACGTGTTGCAATTAGGCTCCGCCCCTATCCAATACTATCCGAAACTTTTATTTCGGATTCTGTTACGGTTATGGAGCTCCGTAACATCCCTGATTTGTACGTAGAACGAGTACGTGGCATGTATCTTGTGGGGATGTAGTGTATTGAAACAACTGTTCTCAAGTGATTACCTTTGTAATTAAAGGTGTCTATGACTGAAAGAGTATAAGTGTGTTAATATATTAGTAGAAGATACATTCATATGGATAGGCTCATAGACCTTATAGGTACTATAGGTAGTACTACTACACCTCAATCTAATGTAACCGAGTTTCCATATAAAATGTTTTACGACCTACACTGAACTGTTAAAGGGGATGTTTGGAACTGCTGTTGACACCAAATTTTTTAATACTAGCTTTTGCCCGCGGCTTCGCTCGCGTTAAATTCGGGGTAACACGGTTCCCCTTTCTGTGGGGGGTTAGAAAGAGACAAAAAGTAGCCTATGTCACTCTAAATCCCTTAAACTATCTCCACCTAAAAAATCACGTCAATTCGTAGCTCCGTTCTGCCGTGAAAGACGGACAAACAGACACACACACACTTTCCCATTTATAATATTAGTATGGATATGGATCTTAGCCGTGTGCAGCGTCCCTTAGTGAACTCCACTGCGGGAGACGTAACCTACGACAAACTTATTATTTGCGGTTGGTACAGTATTCGGGTCTAGGGATCGAACCGCAAAATTAAGTATGTTGTTTACTGTATATATTTTTCCGGGATAAAAAGTGCCCAGTGTGGTGCCCAGGATATTAAAAAATAATTATACCAAGTTTCATCGTAATCGAACCGGTAGTTTTTACGTGATGCCTAAACAAACAGACAGACAGACAGACAAAAAAATTTTTAATCCCTTTTTAGGTTCGGTGTCGGTCTAGTAACACCCCTGCCATTTATTTTTTTGATATTTTCAATGTACAGAATTTTCACTCCTACAGATTTATTATAATCTATTTAATATAAATACACGAAAAAACACGAAAACTAGCAAATTCAAATGTTGAGGTTTTAAGTTATTTTAAATAAATGGGCATTAAGTGTCGCGATTTGTAATCTAACTGGCCTGTTAGTCTAGTGGTTAGTGGCCCTGACTGCTATGCTGGAGGTCGAGAGTTCGATTCCCGTCCAGGACAAATGTTTATGCTATGAGCACGACCATTTGATCTTGTCTGAGTGTATTTTTTTTTTTGTACATATGTATTTACGCAATTCTCAATTCTTTATTGCATTCCACGAAGTAGGCTTAATTGGTAAACATTTGTCAAAAGAAACAATCGTGGAACCTGTGGAGCCTTTAATAATTTAATAATATATAAGCAAGCATGTTTACCCTCTCCTAGAGAGGAGGCCTGAGTCCCAGCAGTGGGAACATTAAAAAGGCTGATGATGATGTTGATGATGAAGCATGTTTATCAGTTGTCTAATACTCATAGCACAAGCTCTATTTAGTTGTGGACTATTATTATTATACACCACAATATTTTAATTATTGCAAATACTTTAAGGGCTTATTAGAAAAGCCCTTGTTATTTTTTAAGTAAAATCTCAATAAATAATATTCATAATCAGCAAAGTTATTAGCGTTGGTTTTGTCCCAAAATGTCACTCAATTTATGGAAATATTGTGCAGGCTATTGATTAATGAATAAATAAATGACAATTATTAAGGAAAAACACTGCTTGCAGTATTTTCTACTAGCAATTGTTATGTATGATGATTGATTCTATGATGAATTTACCTTTTCGTGGTCAATTTTAGGATTTCGGTTTTTTCTACTTTTGAATACAAAAATATGATCAGTAACGGGTACAGATAGAGCCCCATTTTTTTGTGTACTAATTAAAAAGTAGGGGTGTATTGATTCTGCATGGAATATACAATTTTTATGCCTTACAGATATTTGTTTGTGAATGTATCACGGTACATAGAAGACTAATGCATACTTTCTGCTACAGATGGAGTACTGGCCGGGTCTACCATCACTTATCATGGGCATCTTGTCCCTATTGACCGCGTGTGTGGTAACACTCCTACCAGATACCTCTGATGATGTGCTGCCTGATAATGTGGGGCAAGCAGAAGCAGTGGGGAAGAAGGAGAAACATGCCAGTGTGTGTCCCAAATTGGAGAAGAAGAAAAATATTGATGTGTGTTCTAGATTATAAAGTAAAGATAATTATGAAGCCTAGGAAATATTGCTTTAAGTATTTACATGATTTTTTTATTAAGATGGAAAACTAATAAATATATTCCCCCGTTCTGGATGGAGCGAGAGAGAGTGTCAGGCTTTTACTGAACCCCCCTGCGTTCCTTCAAATGCCCTTTGCCTTTCGGGGTGGTAGTAACTCTTGGAACAATCCCGCAAAAAACATGTTAAAAGGTAGAACTACACACACGTGGGAAACGTACGCGCGTATCTGGGCGCGTCAGTCTCCATACATTTTATATGGTAACTAGACTTGTAGAGCTACACTTGATCCACGCCACGCGACGTCGTTCTACGTACAAATCAGGCGTAGTCTACGTGTGCGTCGGTTTAATGTAGTTCTAACTTTATTATGTTTCGATAAAATTAGATAGACAGGTCAAGCTGCCAACTCTAGCGTGTAGGCCATTTCAATGGAATAGATTTCTTCCCTTTCTTTAAAAAAAAACGTTCCCCCACACAAGGAATAACTGCCCCGTATTTTGGGTGCGCTCACAAACTTGTAAACTCACATACACCCATACCCGGAAAACCTATCTGTAGGCCATACAAATACATATTTGTTTGGTGTGGGAATCGACACCGCAACTCGCAGCGCAGCAAAATATACACTTAAACAGGGGCCCAAGTCTGCTATTTTTAAAAATTCGTCATACCAACACGATGCCATTGTCATTTTGCTAAAAGTTCCTAATCTGCTAATTCGTAATGATTGGTCAATGGTCTCGTAATAGAGTGGTGGTAAAATGACAATATCGAGCTTATTAAAAGCAATGACTGCACAATGACGTTCTAATGGTAGGTCACTGATCAAAGGAACTGTCAAATTTTTTGCAGATTACCGCATACGTAAAACATTCATTTCTAAATATGTACGAGATTACCATTCTATCCCACTTCTTTCAATGGAGTGTCAGTGGTGGATCATTGGAAAGTCATAATGACGCCACTATATTAGTAGATTACCACACTTACTCAAAATCAACAATTATGAAATCAATGATAGACCATTCTGACGCTATTATAAAATAGCAGACTTGGGGCCCAGGGCATAAACGACACGAATTCTGATTGCGAAGATTTAGAAGTTTAATTTTTTTCAATGCTCCAAGGGATTCCCGAATATTTTATGTGACAAAAAAAAAAACAGTTATACGCTGGAGAAAATACAAAAAACACGTTAAAACTAGATGCATAAACACGTAAATAACCGAAGTGAAGGACTGTAGCAAGAGTTTAAAGAATAGTGTCTTCAGCAAAAATTTTATGTATAACAAAATAATTTATTTCTATAATAAATACAATATAATAATAATAAAAACGCCTTTTTATTTCCTATAAACTTACAATTGCATTATAATCTTTCTTAGTTTAGTGCTATTAGTACTTATTTCTAATGTTAGTTGTAGTTTCTAAGTAAAACAAGATATCTTTATAAAAACCCCTAGTTAGGGCCTCCACCAAATTCTTCCATTTTTCTCGGTCTTGTGCTGTTCTGAGCCATTTTCATAAAATATGATAAATAAAATATACATAATTTAAATTAATTTTATTCATGCTATTTCCATTTAATTTAGATCAATGCTTTCTAATTAAACACAATTTATTTTAATTTCAATTCAATATTTCAGCTATAGCTCCGCGCGTTCATAACAAAACGAGTCTTGACAAACAGACAACAAAGTGATTGTATAAAGCTAGAACAACATTAGACCGACGCACACGTGTACAATTGCCGGCACGGATCTTGAGCGCTGGCTTCAAAATATTCGGTCTCTTTAGTGGTGCGAAATGAGACGCGGGGGCGGGGAGTGTCAGCGATTGGCTCGCCGCGCCATCGCGTCATAGGCGTCACTCGTGATTCGTTCCCTGCCTTGCTGCATGTATCTAACAACGACGACGATTGGCTCACCAATGTATGGAATGCGCAAAGCGATCCCCACTCTGACGCCGAGCGCTCAAGATCCGTGGCGGCAATTGTAACACGACTCATTTTGTACGTAGAACGACGTCGCGCGTAAGCTCTACAAGTCTATACTCTGTTCAAAATAACATCAGAAAATGAAAACCTTTTATTACTGTCCATTCAACCGACTTCGACTTTTATTACGTTGGTGGTATGACATATAGCGGCTGCAGTAAATAGTCCGTATTGTAACCACTGTTTTGCTTTTAATGTCATTCTTATGTCTACGAAATAAAAATTAAAATCGGTTGAACAGACAGTAAAAAAGGCTTCTTTAAATTTCTATTCTTAACGCGAATAGGGTATAGTTTCCATAATAAAATATATGAAGACGGACGCAAATCAGCGTATATTGCACACGTGTGTGCAGTGTTTTACCTTAAGGGCCAAGCGCCCGAAAAGTGCCATAAAACAGTGATTTTCTGAGGCCTACTCCTCCGTAACGGCTAGGTCAATTGGTTTGAAAAAAATATACGTTTATTATAGATTCATGAACAATAATATCAACATTTTATTTTTTTGTCAAAAAAAATATTTAGCAATTTCGCAACTTTTCCCTATTCCTTCGAAACGGCTTGGACCTTTAGAAACATTTTTACACATAAAAATTGGTGGTTAAATATTCTTCAAAGTGAACATTGCATATGTAAATCAATCAATATCTCGCAGAGAAAATGGATTTAAAGCGCTTTCCGGGCGCTGCTGGCCGCAAATAAATGCACAGATTTGCGTACTGCCGCCTAGGCGAGTGCGAGAGTTGCGTTCACATAATTTCGGCCAGATGGTTCAAGGAACTATACGCCTTAAGGGTTCCGTTTTTGCCGACCAAGGTATATAACCCTAAAAATGACTACATATAAACTAAGTTAAAATGTTCATCTATCCCACACTACCGGTAGTACATTTTGGTGAGTGCTGACACCGAAAGCCGTTTCAATATAGTCGCCTTCTCGTTTCAACCGAGAATCAAACGTGACGAGAATTCCTTTCGTAAGTTTATTTTCCAAGTTATTGTGTTGAGTTCTTTGGGAGGTATTCAATGAGTCTAACTATACAACATTAGTAATTCCGTGGAGGGTCGATCTGATCATGAAATATTTTCGATTTGTAAAGATAAAATTAAAAAATAAAGTACCTTTTTTAAAAAAGTAATAGGCGATGCGTATTAACTACCTAGAGGTCATTGGACTCGCTCAGCTGAAGTTTTCTTAAAGAAATTAATTTCGTACAAACGTAAATTAATACGAGTTTTAAAAAAAGGTACTTTATTTTTTAATTTTATCTTTACAAATCAATAGTATTTCATGTACCGGATCGACCCTCCACTTCCGTTTTTCCTTGTGAGGTACAAGGAAAAACGGAATCCTAATAGGATCATTTTGTTTTCGACCCTTTATCTCGGGAACTCGTGGAGGTATAGAGTTGAAAAAGATACGGCTGTTTATATTGCACAAAACGTAATTTCGACACTGTTAAAGGAATCAAAAAGAGTACTTCCCGTTGACCTTAGAGTGTTGTTTCTGTTTGACATGAAACAATGTCTCAAAAAGGCAAATTTTTATAAAAAGGATTTAGAGATTGCAGTTATTTTAAGGACGAATTTCGCTATTCCGATTGCATTAAAATTGCATGTCATTCCGTTTAAAGTGTGTCCAAAATCCAATCCATCTAGCATCGCCTTAATTCAAAATTCCACACAACCAATTCGAAACTCCACTTCAACAAGCTAAGACCTAATCACGATTTCCATAACCACAGCCTTCGGCAACAGAATATTCCGTACAACGAAAAATAAAGAAAATGCATCATACGTGTTCCTAATACGGATTCTAAGCTGCAGTGAATCATGCTCGCTGTCATGGAGTAGGTAAGACATGGATGGCTACCTCGTCTTCCTTACGTCGTATTCATGTCATCGAGGGTCATAAATTTTTCGTCATCAAGTTCATATTCTTGACAATGTTTCATCACTTGTAAGTACCTGCCTATCGCAGAACAGATGGCTGATGGGTCCAAAAGGTTCTGGGGTGGCGATCACGTTTGTAACGAAAGACGCAACGTTGAAAGTCCTCCTACAAGGTGGACCGATGACCTGGTGTGAGTTGCAGGAATCTGATCGATGTAAGTCGCACAGGACCGGTCGTCAGGATGCCACTTGGGGAAGCTTATGTCTAACAGTGGACGACTATCGGAATTGAAATGATGATGATGAGCTATCCTTTGTTTTGCAAAACGCTTCGTGGAATTTTATATTCAAGGATTTGCGGATTTGGTTCGACCATGTGTAAATACTTTTTCGGCCGTCGATGAAGGTGGTCGGCGTAGTGGTTAAGCGATTGGCTGCTGCATTGCATGTCCAGAGTTCGATTCCCGCACAGAACAAATATTTGTATGGCCTACAGATAGTTATTCCGGGTCTGGATGCCTGTGTGTCTAATGTTGTCGTATTTTCATGTTTGTGAACTCATGTCCAATACAAGAGCAATCCTAGTATAGGACATTATTATTTTTTTTCTTTATAATAAATTAGTTAGCCTTCTGGTACTTGTGTATTCTGTGTCGCAATGCTCCTGTATTCGGCCAGCAACGTGCATTCGCGTCACGGACGAACGAAGGCGGCCGATTGAAACTAAGCTATATTGGAACGGTGAATTAGGCGTATCTTGATGTGGGATTGGGATTGGAGCGGTGGAAGACAAGGTTTTGATTACAATTTGAAGGTAGTTAATAGTTTGTAGAGTAGTTGAAATGTTACGAGAGAGAGATGTAGGTAGGAGTCTGTCTAAAAGGTCAAACGACTTGGTAATTATTAGAGTAAAATGAAATTTGATGTAGTCAACACTGGTTCAATAATCAAGGTTGATTAGGAGATCTTGATCTTTGTTTACTAATAGAAGAACCATATAAAAGTATCAAATATACATAAGTATTTCTTAAATGATTAAATATTATACAAAATTCCCAAGTCGGTTGACTTTTTAGACAGACTATATAGTAGAATTATACAACATTAGTTAAACAAACATGTTGCTATGTTGAAAAACGTGATGCGCCGACCCCAAGTAAAATGGGATAAGGGCAGGAAGAAGAAGAAGAAGTAGAATTAAACAACATTATTTTTAGTATTATGCGAAACCTGAATATAATTTGTTCAGAATCAGTAACTGCTTCGATTCCACCATATTATATTTTTTCCAAAAAATTTAAAAAATGTCACAAGTTAGACACCACCGACACTAAGTACAACAGAAATAACGGTAGGTCATAGTGGACATTAGGCGCCATCGCACAGCTGGGTTCGGGAGCAAAACCACCCCTCAATCGCCTCGATTCCCCGGTGACCAAGTAATTGTGGGGACAACCAGGTAACATAACAAGCTTATAACTTTGTGATTTTTTATGATACAATTATGTAATTTTGTATATAGATTCTTTACATAAAAATACTAAATAGAATATAAGTGTCGTATATTCTATCTAAACTCTACATTTCTTAAAACACGTGTTGAAACGCGAAACCACAGCTTCTCTGGGTATCTCCGAGTAAACTGCCAAGATCTAATTTAATGGAGCTGAGAACCTCTTGTCTGATAAATCTCATAAGTTTCCTGAAAGATGCCAGGAACGGTCCTTCTCTGCACTAACTTAATAACTTCTAAGGTTAGCGATTGATAAACTTTTCTTTAATTTTTTTGTAGAAAGTAATCTCTGAAAGTACTGGTCCGATTGCTAAAATTTTTTCGCCGATAGAATTTTATTTCGAGTGACATAGATTATAATTATTTTATGTATGCGGACGAAGCTGCGTGGAATAGCTAGTCTAAATACAATTAAATCATTTACAGGCACTTTTATATTGTCAAGGTACTTAGAAACGAAACAGGAAGAAGTGATATGAAGCGACTCCAAGGAACTAGGAACAAGGAAGTGAAGGTGATATAATTATTGTTCAGCCTGCTCACGTTTTAAGTTATGTCGACTATGTTACTTTTTCCTCATAATAAATATCTAAAACAGATGGCCGTTGGGACCGAAAGATTCTGGAGTGGCGACCGCGTATCTACCGGATGACGCAGCCTTAGAAGGCCTCCTACAAGGTGGGCCGATGTCCTGGCGAAGGTTGCGGGAACCCGCAACCTTCGGGTATCGTTCATTGTAGTGACACTTGGGGGAGGCCTATGTCCAACAGTGGACGTCTATCGGCTGATATGTTGATGATGATGTTACTTTTTCCTCATAATAAATATCTACTTGGCGCTTATATGGAAATACAGGAACGAGTACCTATAAAAAAAACTAATTGCACCAAAAATCGATGAATTTGGTTTCAATCTGGCGACAATAACAGGTTTGAATTTGGAATTGCATGTTTTTTAAATAAAACATATAATTCTATATAATTTCAAAATGCATTGTTTAATAAAGTGGTTAATTCCCTCGAATTTAGTACAACGGGTTTAGTCTGTTCGTGGTCTGACGGACGGACTACGACTTTGGTACGATGGGCTTTGGTCCATCAAGTGGGCGTACCAAGTTAGAGCATCTGTTAACACTATTATAGCTGTCTCGTTTTTAAGTTGCCGAAATGCGATTATTCCGTTCACTTAAATATTAAAGGGTCCTAAATTGCTACGTAGCGGTATACAAATGAGATTCAAATAGTTGAAAGCTTGAATCATCTAGCTTTATAACTTAGTGCCGCTACTTCCCACACATCCCAAGTCTCGTTAGACCCACACGAGTTAAGTCTCGAGCCAATTTACAAGCAGCTAATCCGATTTCCTCCCCAGGCACACATTCAAATTTCAATTTCCCAAAACCTTTTATAGACATACGAGCGTATGAACAAAATCTTAATTATTAAAATACAAATATTCATGATCCATTAAAGCCAGGCCCTCAAACCTTTGATCCTCGCATAAACCTTTACGCGAATAAAATGAAGTGAAAATGAACTGCAATTAGCCAAATTGCCGAGAACCCTAACGTGCGATCCCGAAAAAATCCTCTCGAAGCCCTCCCGAAGCCCTCCCGGGTGACCCCCTCTCGCCCACATTGTGGACCACTTTGGGTGACAATTTGTGGGAACATCCTGTTAGGGCTGCCAACCATTGAGGACGATAATTACTTATTTCGGAGTAAAACGTAAGCATGTACAAAAAAAAAAAGAAAAATTCGTAGAAACTGTAAAAACACGCGTATGTATTCTTTTTTGCTTCCTCTCAGAAAACCTTTTACTTTTTTTTTCTTTTTTTTCCTTTTTTAATCTGATGAAACTCATTATTATTTCCTTTGACACGTTTATGGAAGTGCGCGTTTAATATCGGAATGTAAGTAAAAAGTTGGCTTCTGAACAAAAATTACGTTGATTTGTAACGTAACTTCTTGTATAAGTTTTATTCCTAAGGGTTGCCTTTTATCTCTCATTCCACTTTTTTGTATTATTTCTGTTTTTTTTTTTTATTAGCCCCATAATTAAGTAAACTTCATTATTTGTCTGATGTTATTCTAATTTTATTTACTGAAGCATCCCACCGCTAGCTTGTATACATACAGCGTTGTGAGCTACAATATTTTATAAGTGTTGCTATCACCCTTTATAAAAAAAAAATAGACTCAAAACAAATCGTAGTATCGTTTTTCAATGCCATTTCTACAGTACAGTCTCCATCATTTTATGCGATAATTTCGATAAGTAATCAAGTTTAAAGTTCAAAAGTTTTTTATTTCACATAGGCCTACATGGGCACTTATAAAACGTCAGAAGCTAGTGCACGGTTCCAAATTGGTCGTTTCCTATGAAGAAGAACCGGCAAGAAACTCCATGGTTACTCTTTTAAAAAAATATTAATAGGTATTATTAAAGAACAGTGTAGACCAGTCTATATTGTACTCAAAAGCACAATAAAAATAATCATTTTAAAAAAAATAAGTCAAAATATGAAGTAATCTAAGAATTCGTGGAGTCTACAATAAAATATTTAACTGTTTAAATAATTATTTATAACGATAGTTTGTAGCTTAGCAACCCTAAAGCAGTGAAAATGGAGTCGTTCAGTAAAACAGTGGGTACGGTTTGAAATTATTCATGCAAATTTCAACCAATGATAGGGAGCGATGCATTTTAGTTCAAAATCTCGATTGGCGAGCAAAAATTAAATTCGCAGTCGAATGGTTTATACAATGGGTTTCCATTTATATGACGATTAATACTGATTGATATTATGTAAATATCTCGCTTACTTGCATATTTGGTGGTCACTCAATTTGCATAGCATTTGATGCGTTACCACGATTTTACAAATGATTATTGAATGCTTCTACTATTATATAATATCCGTATTTAATTACACTCTAGTTTTTAGAACTCTCTTGAATGTTACAGTTTTACAAGTCCTCATGCTAAAATAGACTTTGACAATTACTTAATTTTGAATTATTTTTTTTATGTTATAAACTTGTGCTTGACTGCGATCCCACCTGAAGGTAAGCAGCGATTCAATCTTTGATGGTGAACCGCAGTAGTTTATTAAGAGCCTATTCACTAACGGCGAAAAAAAACATCGTGAGGAAACCGGCATTTCCTAGAGCCAAAAAAAATTTGAAGACATGTAACATTCACCAACCCGCACTGGGCCCGCGTGGTGGATTACGGCCCATTCTCTCTCCTAGAAAGAGGGAATGGGCCTGAGTCCCAACAGTGGGAACATTATAAGTCCGACTATGTTATGCTATTCATTCTAACGTAGTGAAGACACCTAAATTATAATCGGATGGGAAGATGGCAGCAAGCAAATTATTCCAATTTTCAAACCGTACTACAAATAAAAATGCACATTCATCGATTACCATTTTTAAATACTTTAACGTTATAAACACATATATTTCACCAACATTAAAACATTTTAATTTCAGAGTAGAATGTTTTAAATTCATACAAGTATGTAGGCTGCCATGTTTTTAATTAAATGGTAGCCGTACACCTGAGCACAAACGTAGCACAAACGTGGCACAAACGTACTCCAGTGAATTAATACTGAGTATGTTATGAATATCTTGCAATGTAACGTGGGAAAACGTAGATATATTATTCTATTGACGGCGCCAGTTAAAGAAAAACTTAGTGAAACGAGACTCGGACAGCTTAGTCAAATGGTCATTTAATAAGGTCTGAAGAACATTATTACTAAAGGCCGACACATGAATATTGGTCCAAAAATATAAAAAAAAGTAAAAAACTAAAACCCGACTACGACAAAAAACGATAACGCTGAAAAAGTATGAAACAAGATTTTCAGGATGCTAAAGTTTTAAGGTTTTACTTTTTTAAAAGAAGTCGTCGATACAATGTACATTAGATTCGCCAAAAGGAAACAAATCAGGAAGTTTCAAGTAAATTTTATTTATTTATTTTATTTGCCTCTTCAACAATGAGTACACTGATACACGTAAAGGAGTTCGATCTTAAGTCTAAGTGCCCCATCACTTGAAGAAGAGCACTGCATGCAATATTTTATACGCCACCGCTAATAAAATTTAACTAAAGAAAAATAATAGATAGATATAGTCTTTATTGTAAGTACAACAATAACAAAATTACAATAGAAATTTAAAGTTATAAAATGGAAAATCATCCAATGACATCTCCCGCCCTTGGGCTGAGCAGGAGGGCGTGACTTTTACTGACTAAAAATCCACTCTTGTTCTTTCTTTGCCTTCGTTCCATTTCCCCGGGGTTCACTTTTGCACAACTCGAGGCCCCAGTAGGTTTCCCTTGCCCTTGCGCAATTTGCTGACATCCCCTTGAGGCGCGCGTGGAACAATACGCGCCTTCGACGACTTGCGCTCGGTCCGGACGGTTATCGGCCGGTAGGATGATTACCGGACGGTTGGACGGCGAGCTGCCATTGCTCGCTGTCCGCAAGAGTGCGCGTACTGTGACCGGAAATCGGGATCGGGATCCCGGCGGATGGGGCGTGAGGGCCACTCCCTCGCGTGTGCACGTGCGGCCTCCTCCTTTGCAAGCATTACTGCTTCGCAGAAGTAGACAGCCGCCACAGGTTAATGGTAGGGTTGGTAGGTATGTGCAATAATTTATCTAAATTAATTAATCGCAGTAGTTTGTGAGGCTTTGTGATGTACTAGCTTTTGCCCGTGACTTCGCCCGCGTAAATAAAATATAGCCTATGTCACTCTGGAATAAAGCAGCTTTCTATCGGTGAAAAAATTTTAGCAATCGGACTAGTACATCCAGAGATTACCTCCTACAAACAAAAAAACAAACTTTACCTCTATTATATTAGTGTAGATGTACAGTACATGATTACGTATTTTCTAATTACTTTAGGTATAACTATTTAAAATAAGTTAGAATAGTTTACGAGTAACAGACAACTCTACATTTTCCATTCTATTATATTTCATCCCGAACAATTCCAAGCTCAACTATCAGACTCATATTCAAACGCTCCAAAAATAACATTTCATGCCATGCTATAGATTAAAAATATACGAAAAAATGCCAGTGTTGCCATTTTGTAGGCTTATAAAAATAGCTATTTGTTCGAATGTAACGTGAATATGTCACCGCGGGCCGGATTTGATGGGGTGGTCACATTGTGTTTAAAAACAGAAAAAAAAAAGTTTTTTTTTCCACTAACTGACACGCGTATTGAGCTGCAGGCAACTAAGCGACAACAAAATATGTTTTTGTTATTTTTTTTTTTTTAAAACCTTTTGTTCCGCTGATATGGCAATGAAAATATACGTTTATAGTTGGGAACACGAACTAACTGGTGTAGATAAAAGCCGGAAGATTGTGATACGTTTGAAATATGGAGCCAGCTTTATCTAATATGATGGATCTGCTTTCATAGACCCTAGTATAGTGTCTATTCTTCTTTCTTTAGCCTACACATCAAAAGATTTAGGTACAATTTCAGGAAAGAAAATAATCGCATATTAATGTCGTAAGTATTTAAAGGCGATTTAGGAATTACTATTGGTTGAATGCTTTTAACAAACAATCGCATTTTAACACTACACTTTCGTTTGACTTATTTGCGGATAATTTCTTTCCACAAACCGGGCGTTGTATTAAAATGTATTCCTAAAACTCACTATCTTGTATTATGAGTTAGAATGCAATGCCAGCCTACGACACATATTTGGTATTAGAACAAGGACAGAATTGTCCGAAATAGCAAAAAAGACTTGAACTGTAGAGACAAAACCTAGGCACATTAAGTTCCTTCAAGCACTACCAGAGCAAACTAAGGTAGGTGCCAGATAAACGTTGAATAACGGTCATTGAACCTCCTACTTTTGTTGACATTCTTAATTTCAAAAACGGAAATAAAGACATAAAGCTGTCTTGAATCGACATGCATCGTGATCCTTTACATGATCTAGTAATGAAAAGCAATTCATTATTTGTTTTTCGGGTACCTACGCAGAGATATTAGGAAAAGGTCAATGTATCTGTGTTATCTGGCATCTTCTTTAGTGACTTCGTCATTGACAAATTTTTTACTCTCTTCACTTCTTCTTCTTCTTCCTGCCCTTATCCCATATTACTTGGAGTCGGCGCAACACGTTTTCTTCTTCCATTCTGTCCTGTCACCCGTCAAACTACCACTAACTCCCTTTTCTTTCATATCACTTCTCACACAATTCATCCATCTTTTTTTCGGCCTTCCTCTCCCTCTCCATCCATCTACATGTATACTCAGACTCTTTTAGTAATATGCGCTCTCTTACTCTCTTCACTACTAGTCACATTTCAACAAAATTAATTATAAATAGTGTTCGATTAATTTTAGTAATTTTTGGCATCTGTTAGAACAAGGGCCAAAGGTACAATCTACAAAAATACTGAAGACAATACAATTCAGCAAGCTTCAAATAAATTAGAACCCTGAATTTGCTCTCCAAAAAACACAGAAGACCTTAATGATATCTCTTGATGCCCGAGGTAAGTTTTCCACTAACATCCCAGTAAAAAAATGGCCCGAATCCATGTAGGTCGGTAGGCATGTTATTTTTTCATTCCATGCGGAGAGAAAACAGGAAACCAGTCACAAAAATATACTCTACACCGCATAAGCTACCTTTCCTCTCGTTCGCTTTGTTAAATAAAAATATTACAATCTCTCATGTACGGCTTTTTTGTTCTTACCCTATTCTTTTTGATGCTCTTCATATGACATTACGTGAATGAGTTTAAATAATATCTGCATTACGTTAATGAAAGTAAGCATATTTTCAGGAAATGTTGTAAGTACGAATATTCGTTTAGTGTAATCGGCGCGGGCCCTATGAAATTGTGATACTCACCTATCAGTTAAATTATCACTATTTTGTTTCAGTGAATATTTTTGATGTTTTAAATTTTTTGATAAAAATTATTGTAAAAAAAATATATGTAATTATATACTGGACAATTAATACGTACTAATTATACATAACAAAAACATTTAACTAACTATAAATTACCTGTATGTACCCTTACCAGGTCATCGGTTCTCCTACAAGGTGGACCGGTAAGGGTTGCGGGAATTCGATGGATGCGAGACGCACAGGACCGCTCATTGTGGCAACACTTGGAGGAGGCCTATGTCCAACAGTGGACGTCTTTTGGCTGAAATGATGATGATGATGATGATGACATACGGTAAAATAATACGGCTAGAGTGAATAGGCTCTTAAAATAAACTAGTGCGCCTCACCATCAACGATCGCACTACTAAGTGCTTACCATCAGGTGGAATCACAGTCAAGCAATTTAAAAAAAAAACGAACTAAAAATAATCTTAAATATGTTGTCGAAAAACTGATCCGCATCACTGTTTTCATTAAAATTGTAAATACACATCGATAGATTATAATCTACCGAAAAGTAATGCGTTCAATTGTAAGCAGTTTGTTATGGTTCACAATCATTCGACAGTTTACAAATAGATTTTAATCTAACAATATTTACAACAATTTTAGGGTGGCTGTATATAGGTAACGACTGTAAAAGTCGTAATCATTGACATTACACGATAGCTTTTGCTGTAAATTTTGCCACAGTCAATGTTTTGACTGACGAAAAACCTACCGTCTAATGCGGTAATCGACGTTTTTTAGTACTGATTGACGAAAACCATCATTCATGATTGATGGAATTGATTGAAGCTTGCATGACCGTGTAATGGTCGCCTATCACATTTTGTATTAACCTTTCGTATGCCGTAATTAGAGACACAATTAAAAAGTTATTGTGTCCCGCGTGGATCCACGTTCCGGACATACAACGGGTTAAGGCCGGCTGGTGTCCAATAAAGAAAACCAAACATGATCTATCTACTCCCAAACCTAATTAATTCGAACGTAATTTCCGCAGCTTTGTTAAAATAAGCGTAGAGTCTATTTTAAATTAAATTATGCGTAAATTAATTACTTCACAATTGGTATCAGTAAGAATTGATTCTTCTTTCATGTTCCCACTTATGTTATTAGAATTTAAATTTAATTAGTCTCCTTTGACATCAAAACCTTTCCTTTTGAAGTGCGAACAGAAGGGTCGTGTTAAATTCGTTTTTGCTTCTATTTGAGTAAGGGGTACCTAATAGATTGAGTGTATCATATAGCATAGCGGTTCCCAACATGTGGTTCGTAAAAAGATTAACATTTGAAAGCCAGCCTGACAAACCGCACCGAAGCCTACTGGGGCCACGAGTCTGCTTCTGAAAGGAAGACTCGGCCCTGGTATGAAAGGTAACGAAGAAACAGGAGTGGGTTTTTTATCAGTAAAAGTCTGACACACCCTCTCGCTCCGCCCAAGAGCGAGGGATGTCATTGGATGATTTTCCCACCAAAAAAAAATCTTTTTGGTATTTTACAGGATGTATATTGAAGAGTGTGTGCAGCACTTAATTCCGCCATCACCTTTCTATCATCGGACAACCAAACCCGACGTACGGTGGGTATCCACCCTTACGTGGTTAACACCTCTACGGTCCGAACTAAGCGTTTCGTCACGTCGTTTATACCGCGTATATCGAAAGACTGGAACAATTTGCCTGCTGTGGTCTTCCCGTTCAATTATAATTTAGGTGTCTTCAATGCTAGAGCTAGGCTCTTAATAAACTAGTGCGATTCACCCTCAATGATTGCTTCACTGCTTACCATCAAGTGGGATCTCAGTCAAGAAATATGAAATTGGAAAACTAAAACATAGGTAACTAAAAACTGTTAATATTAGAAAGGAAAAGTAATGAACCAATGAAAAAGGTTGGAAATCACTAATATAGGGATATCGGCTAATTAGGCTCTTAATTCCTTTAGCGTTTGATTCGATTTCTCATTCACCTTTACGAAGTGGCTTCGTTTACACAAGCATTAAAACCTTCCCTCACCCCAGCCTCCACCATAAGAGTCGTCCTGGACGTCGGGAGCTCGGTCTCGGTCGCCCTGTCGCTCCACCTAGAGCGGGAGAAGTCATTGGATGATTTCCAACCTCACTTGACCAAGTCTACTGGGCCAAGACACTTGCCTATTAAAAGGCATGATGGTAAGTGGCCAATATGAGTTAAGGGGTGACCAGACGGTTGCAAGCTATCGTTCCAATCGCGGTGCGTGGTTTAGATCCATATATTGAATAGAATAGAATAGCATTTATTCGGCGCAAGCAACACAATATACCACAACATAAAATAATAATATAAAAAAATAGTACAGACATACAATACAGTTGCAGTGGCTGTGCCTGAACCGAAAGGGTCACCAACTCAACAATTGCTGGGCGTCAAACACCCAACGCTGATTTTCAGCTGGCACCCCGCAGTGACGCACGGATATTGGTTGGATTTGTTTTTTCACTACAGCATTGTTTATTTATATGTATGTATCTAAGTATGTATTTATTATTGTATTTGTTTCTCTTCTGTTTTGTCTATTTATTAAGTTGCACCTGCCATATTATGTTTCTGCACCACCCTAAGGTCGACTGGTAGATAATGCCTAAGGCATTAAGTCCGCCTTTTTTTTGTGTATAAAGCTTTAAATAAATAAATATAGCCACAACACAAATCAAACACACCAACCAATCTCCAACCAAGATGGACTTGGTTGGAACGCTAGTTTGCAACCGTCTAGTCCAACCTTAAAGTTAAACATTTCAACCGGGAACCACATACAGATTGTACAATAAAGGTAGGCTCACTTTTTAAGTTGTTTTTACTCACTCCACAAAACAGCCACTCTCTGAAGTGGAGTGTAGTTACTAACAGACAGTTGGTTCGGGCGGCCTGCCAACAGCTTCGGACACCACTGACTTTTAAATGCAAAGCAAAAATACAAATGCCTGCGTATAATATAAAAGGGTGACCAGACACTGGCAAACTAGCGTTCCAACCTAGGTTACCTTGGTTTATGTGTTTGGTTTGTATTGCGGCTACATGGATGTAAACCACGCGTCAACACGATCGGTGGTTGGGAAAACGCGCCTCCCAACTAAGGCTGACATCAGACGGACTGCATCGTAGCGACCGCGCGCGGTCGATATATTTAACTGCGTGCAGTTGTACGTACGACTTCGTGCAGTCATGATATCAACTGCACGCGGTCGGCTGCAGTCGAGTGAAGTCAATATCAACTGCATGCAGTCGTGCCTTCAACTTTACGTGGTCGGCTACAGTCGTGTAGTGTCGACGCACGCTGTCCATCGCTAACCGCATACAGTCAATGTGCAGTTAATTACAAAGAGCAAACGCACATTGACATCGTCAACTTTATTTTGAGGCAGAATAAATTATACACTAAGCTCCTGGGCTAGATGCGTGGCGTCTGATGTCAGCCTGTGCTAAGGGTGTTGAAGGTTAAATACAACTGCTGTTTACATGGACGAAACTAGTAAGGTCGCCTTGGTTGGGACGTTGGTTTGGAAACTTCTAGTCACCAACTTGGAACAAAGCAGGTTTTGAATTATTGATTGCGACCCTGCGAATGTGTGAAGTGGTGGCCCTACGAATTAAGTTCGTAAGTTCAAATCCAGGCAGATGATATACTTTGTATATTTTTATTTCATCACTACTACTCTCAAAGTAAGAAGATAAGGGGAGGTTGGAACTGGACTGGAAGCGTGATAAACACAAAGCTAGACCACCAACAGCTATAATTTATCATGTCGTTAATAGTGTCCTCGGAGTTTTTTGGCCAAGGTTGTATATGCAAGTCAGATCTGCTGCTCTTTTATGCGCCCTCACATGAAGGATCTGAGCTAACAATCACTATGAGGAGCCAAAGAATGCGATCACTGTGGCTGAAATCGGCTAGATGGCATCATCATCATCACTACTCTCGAAACGGCATGTCTTCAAACTTCGAAAACATATGATATCCAATAACCAGCACTGAGCCCGAGTGACGGATTACGGCCCATTATATCTCCATGAGAGGAAGCCCGACTTCCGAGTAGTGGGAATATTATAAGGACTCAAAGGTTCAAAGGCTCTGTTCCTCAAAGGTTTGCTGGGAAAAAACACATTGCTGAGTTAAGCTCGCCTTTGTACATGAACTGTCTGTATCCCCAAATGTTATATTATGTCTTTATTACAATTAACAATTAAGGATAAGCAGCCTTTTATAATATTTTTACTACCGAGATACAGGCCTGTTCTCTAGAAAACACAGTGGGCAGTGATAATCAATTTAAAGCCAATTAATAGGGTTAGACTAACTAAGAGAGTTGTATCGATGATTTTAATGACAATAATTCCGTAAATAAATACGAGTTAAGGTCACAAATAATATTTTAATCAAGATACAACCTGACAATGGCCTTTAAAATCTTCTTCTTCTTCATCCCGTTTGGATGGATTTCTTTTCTTTCAAAGTTTTTGGGCTCAGTAGGTTGCCTGCAGTACGTTTATAGCGGCGTTAGTGGTGTTTATAGGTCCTCCGAAGTGCAGATGTAGGGACACTTTGGGCACTCCAATAAGTGGGCCATCGTCTAGGCAGGAGCACCGCACTCGCACTGAGGTGCAAGAAAGGAGCCTCCCCGAACGGCATTAATCTCAAATCGTTTCGCGAATGAGTACAGTACACCCTGGACAGCTAACACTCGGTAACACCGAGTCTAGCTGACTAGTCCTTTCACCACGATGGTAAACCCAAACGGCCTTTAAAATGAAAAGGCTAGAGTGAATAGACTCTCAATAAACTATTGCGCGTCACCATCATCGATTGCATCACTGCTTAACGTCAGGCGAGATCGCAGATATCGAGCAGTTTGCGAGTTAGTTTAATTGTTATATTACTTAAAAAAAAAACCACGGGCAACCCGGACGCTTTCTTCTTAATACTTTTTAGGGTTCCATACCCAAAAGGTAAAAACGGGACCCTATTACTAAGACTTCGCTATCTGTCCTTCTGTCCATCTGTCTGTCAGCAGGCTATATCTCAAGAACCGCGATAGCTAGACAGTTGAAAGTTTCACAAATTATGTATTTCTGTTGCCGCTATAACTACAAATATATACATATACTTATATTCTATACATATACATATATATTTAGTGTATTTTGTTTTTAGTATTTGTCATCGATATATATCGATATATTTTATACTAAATATTTAAGGGTTATATTCCCATACAACAAACGCTATTTTTTTGCCGAATTTTTCTATGGACGGTACAGGACCCTTCGTGCGCGAGTCCAACTCGCACTTGGCCAGTTTTTAACAAATACCTACACTGTAGTAATTTTTTGAGTCATTTACTACATGAGAAGGCGCAGTTTATCCTAACCATTAGACTCAGAATTTTAGCCAAAATAAACGCGGTGTTTGTAATTTTATTTGAAAATTAATCGGACCATTTAGTTTTGGCCTAGATTCAAATAGCCTTCTTAAATTAATTTTAGTGTATACCGAGTGGTTGTGGGTTTTGCATGTTGCTTGTTTTTTTAATGGAATAAATAAGTATTTTGAGATAATTGCTTGCCATACAGTGTTTTAGTTACTAAAGGGCGTTGGCAGTGCCGTAAGCAGCCTTTTATACGCTCGGTGCTTACGCTGCTTCAAATACACCACCTACCTGAGCTGGAAGTTACCAAACGCTATACAAAACAAATGTCGATTCAGAAACTTTACTGAAAATATTACCTACCTGCACGATTTCCTACAAATTCAAAATGTCTGAGTTTTAGTTTACAAGGAATATCTCCTGCTAGAACTGTCTTCAAACAATCAAAATACCACGTCATCCGATTCAATAGAGCGCCTTACTTCACCTCAAATTGTAGCCCAAACACAAATATTTGGACAAACATTCGCTATTGGACAATGCTAAGTAAGCGCCAAGAATCTACGCTGTGTGAATGTGGGGCCATACGAGTAGCGGGTTATTTGTAAATTTATAGCTTTCTTTCCTGAAAATGTTCGACTTCGAACCCTTTATGCATGATCGTGGAGATATTGAAATGACTTTAAACCCTTTTCGAAGGGCGTGAAATCTCGAAATATTCTGTACTTAATACGGACTTTGATATACGGAATCATATTTGGTATCCACGAATTTTATTAATATATAAATACTCAATAACCTAACATTTTGCTAGGGGATTTGACAAATATTTTTCAGTCGGCCGCCAGCTTGACACCAACCTACCTTGGGAATGCTTTTGTTGGTGCACCACGATGGATGAAATAGCGACAGGTCACGGGAACAACTTGCGACCCACGGATGCCCCTCAAATTGAAGGATATAATTTACAAGTTCGTGAGAAGCCCTGTCATACTGTATGGATCAGAATTTTGGGCTGTGAAAAAGATGGATGAAAAAAGTTTGCATGGAGCGGAGATGAGAATGTTGTGAAGCATGTGGATGTGGTGTAACGAGAAAGGAAAAAGTGAGAAATGAAAATATTAGAGAAAGTTTGAAAGTGGCATCAGTGACTGAAAAGTTGAAAGGCAATTGTTAGTCTGTATGGTCATGTAAAGAGGGGGGATGAAACGCATGTCATTAAAAAAGTGAGTATACATGTAGATGGATCAGATGGATTGGGAGGGAGAGAGAGGCCAAAGAAAAGATGGATGGAGTGTGTGAAGAGTGATAGTGTGACAGGACAGAATGGAAGAAAAAAACGAGCTGCGCCGACGCCAAGTAATACGAGATACACGCAGGAAGAAAAAGAAGAAGGAATAATAGCCAATATGTTGCATTTTGGCTGTAGACTAGTGCAATGATCTAAATATTCATAAAAATATTACACACCCTTTTTTCGCCATTTTAAAGCCCCCACACTAGAAGTTCAAACATAGACGCTGGCTTCGTTCTAAATCACACGGAAGCCCGTTTGAGCTGCTGCCAACCTTACTAAACTAAATCGGATTTAAGCCTTTCGGACACTAACGAATTTTAAATATGGGTAGTTAGATAGCTGATTTGTTAAAGAGGATTCCAACAGTTCGTATTGATTTACGGTACTTAACGAAGTTTTTGGTAATGTGTAGGAGTTTCATTAAACATTTGATCTTTGTGCATATTTAATGGCAGTTTTAAGGGATGTACACAAGAAACTAATGTATTTGTGTATTTACTTCTTTGTTAACTTTATCTTAAGAGAAATAGACTCCCAGGATATTTTTTTAGGGTTCTGTACCTCAAAAGGAAAAAAAACGGAACCCTTATAAGATCACTTTGTTGTCCATCCGTCCGTCCGTCTGTCTGTCTGTCTGTCTGTCTGTCAAGACCCTTTATCTCGAGAACGCATGGAAATATCGAGTTGAAATTAAAATAATATACCTACTTAGGTCTGCGGTCCCCAATGACTATACAACCACAGGTGGTGTGGTTTAATGGTGGTTTAATTCTCTTTGGCGGTCCCTTAAAGCTGTGAAAAAGTCAGACTCGTAAGTAACGGAAGAAAAAAGAAACGGCCGTTTATGTCGCAAAAAACGTATATTTCGACACTCAAGGGTACCGAAATTCTAAGGTACTTTCCGGTGACCCAGAACCCTAAAATTTTGCATAAAGCAAGGTCTTATAACACAAGTTCTTATTTATCTATTCTATTCACGTCTTTTGGCACACAACACCATGTCGACCTCTCTATGTCGAGACCGGCCCAAGCTGAAAACCAGCGCCGTAGACTCGCCGCTTTTTGCGTGTGGTCTTGGCATTATGCTGAGCGTTCCGCCGTTTTGCTCGGTAGTGGCGCATACTTTTCATTAAAATCCGTCAAATAAAATGTTTTTCTTTCTTCTTTCTTTCAAGTATACCTAACTACACAAAATACCGTCTACCTGTCTTAACAACAAGTTAAGACAGAAAAAAATTTTTTTTTTGCGGTTTGTAAAAAACTTCCAGATTCCGATCGGAAATTGAACTCTTTACATAGGTAAGTTTGTACGGAACCCACAGGGCGCGAGTCCCACTCGCACTTGCCCAGTTTTTTTTTTAATTGTTGATAGGCTCGCGTTAGTAATCTCACCTGATGGAAAGCTTTGATGTGGTCGACGATGGAGCACGCTTGGCCAGAAGTAACCTATTCACTCTTTGACTTAAAGACCACCAGGTTGTAGCTATCAGGAAACAGACTTCGGCAGGAATTTCCACTCCTTAGTTTAAGCACAATGAATGTGCTCCCAAAACGTTTTGTGTGTATGGGTGGGATGTCCACCATGAACCGGTGGCACCTCGCCGTACGCCTGATGGTCCGATGATGGATATAAATCGGAAGCACACTGTATGCAATTGCAAAGTGACTGAATGAATCGTACAGCCACCGTTCAAATAATTTGACCATTTGGTCCTAATGTGCGCCCACGTGCCACGCCCCCATGGCATATCCCTTGAAATCCGTGATATAAATGTATCCTGTGCCATATTCCAGAACGTGGTCTCCCCGTGTGCATTATTACCATCACAACCCGTTCAGCCGTTTCAACGTGAAGGAGTAACAAACGCACACTTAAACAGAATTTCGTCTTTAAGGCCTCCTCTCTAGGAGAAGGAATGGGCCGTAATCCACCTCGCGGGCCCAGTGCGGGTTGGTGAAAGTCACATGTCTTAAGATTGATTAGTGTGATATTATTATTAGTGTATATATATATATATATATACGAGTATATATATATATACTCGTATTTATGGATTAAAAATAGGTAACAGGTAGATTTACATAATTCAGGACAGTGAAGATTTTTCTAGGTTTAAAAGTAAAAAAAAAAATACAGAATTTTTTTAGTATCTTTTTTAAGTGGGATTTCATCAAATGACTCCTCCCGCTCTGAGTGGAGCGAGAGGGATTGTCAGACTTTTACTGACTAAAGACCATCTGTGTTCTTTCAGAGGGACACGGTAACTTTTTTGGAACAACCGCGCAGTTGTTTTCAGTTTCTAGCTCGACCATAATTTCAATTATACAAATTAGATGAGATCATTAGGTGGTATGAAAGAAAAAGGTGTTAGTGATAGCGTGACGGGTGACAGGACAGAATTGACGAAAAGAGCGTGTTGCGACTACGCCAAATAACATGGAACAAGGGCAGGAAGATGATGATGAGATGAGGTCAATCAGGCTTAAAAGCTATCTTCCAGAATGACAAATGCATCAACTTAAGAATTCAAATACATGCTGATTATTCTTTTAGCCAAACACCAAAAAATCAGCCACATCTGCAGCCACAAAAAAATTGGAGACCCCAAAAGATACAGAATTTAATAAAAGATAAAGACAATAAAATATTGTGGAGTAGAAAAAACAAATATCAGAAGCACAATATCAGAGAGATATCGTTTAGAATAATCGAATTTGGCAAAAAACTTTTGAGGTCTGCGGGCTCGAAAAAATATGTAAATATGGAACCCGATAACAGACAATGTCCTACCCCGAAATCAAAGGATCGCTTTACCGACATAAAGAAGTTAGTATATGTTAGAATTTATTAAGATATGGAGATGGCTGTGTTCTCCTTTTGTTTTGGACAAATGCCCTGACATGGATGAAGGAGTTTTATTATAAAACTTTTGGAAAAATTCAAATGTGTTTGCTTCATAGTGTGATAGAGATGTCCAGTTGCCGGCAATATTGCCATGAAGTGCGAATATTGGTGGAAATATTGCCCGAAGTATGAATATTGGTGGCAATATTGCCCGAAGTATGAATATTGGTGGCAACATTGCCCGAAGTATGAATATTGGTGGCAATATTGCCCGAAGTATGAATATTGGTGGCAATATTGCCCGAAGTATGAATATTGCCAGCAATATTCCCATAGGTATTGCCGGTAACAGCACATCTCTAGTGTGACCTACTAGAAAATCTTTTGTCATCTTGATAACATAACGCTCCTGTCGTCCTTTGTCTAGATTATCTAGATATCTAGAAAAAATAAATTGAATTCTCTGAAAGAAAATATTATCAGAAAGACTGATCGTGTTATTTTTTTTTATTGATTTATCTGTGTTCAACATTTATTTAAGAATAATTCTGAACAA
The DNA here is from genome assembly GCA_910589285.2 of Mythimna ferrago. Classification (NCBI taxonomy): domain Eukaryota; kingdom Metazoa; phylum Arthropoda; class Insecta; order Lepidoptera; family Noctuidae; genus Mythimna; species Mythimna ferrago. The sequence continues at coordinate 3,210,624 of OU342682.1, forward strand.
TAATATTTTTACAAACTATTCTGCAGTAAAGTTCAGCCGATTAGTTTTCGGTGATAACAGTAATATGCTTTTGATTCTTTCGAAAAGTGAGTTAATGTTTATTTTTTTTCGGTGGGTAAAAAACTGAAAGTGTTATAGCGACCTCTATGGCGCCATATATGAAGTAAACTACGAAATCCTGCGCAATTAGAGTTCTATATTTGAACATATACAACAGCTCGATATTAGCTCTCGGGCAGTTACCCTGAACAGACAAAACTTCCGTCTGGTCGGAAGCTCCCCACATTTCAACGGCGGTTCAAAGGACTTTACACTCTATTCCGTATACCTCTAAAGGGTTTTTACCCCTTCTTAATCCCCGAGAGGGATCCCCGATATGAGTGTAGTATATAAAATTAAATCAATTATTTAAATGTATGCCAATTTGAATCCTTTGACTGAGTCTTGGTCAATTATCTTCAAGGTTAGAATGAATAGGCTCTTGATTAATTAGTGCACTTCATCATCATGATGACTGGCCTGTTGGTCTAGTGGTTAGTGGCCCTGACTGCTATGCCGGAGGTCGTGGGTTCGATTCCCACCCGGGACAATGATGTTTAAGTGATGAGTATTTAGAAATATAAAAGTATGTTTTTCAGCTGTCTAGTACTCATAACACAAGCTCTGATTAGCTTGGAAGACTGCGTTCTGTAATAGTTGTGGAATCAACGATTGCATCATTTACAGTACGGTCCTTGAGCATATCTATACAGCCCACAAGAGATACTATTACACTTGCCTTATAAGTAATGCAAATATCCATCTCAAGTTCCATTTTATAACACTTGAATATAAGACGATATGCCTTGAAATGTTCTCAAGAAAATGTACAGCATCATTGCTACATTATCCAGACAAATAGGCTTTCGCTACTAGATACCAGATAGTGCGGCGGAGGACAGTAAATCAACTGGTACTCGACACTGGAGATAACTCTCGTGTTGGCACGGGTTATTCGAGATGCCTTGTCTTAGAGCTTCCTTAGACATGAGCGACGCGACAATACGACAACGATGAGACAAATGTTTTTATGAAAATGCAAATTGTACGAAAGCACGGATCCAGTACATGTTTCTGGACCCCCAATGATGGAATTTTTCATCGGCTCGTTTGTGCATCGATGTCAGAGACATCCTGTATATATTTTTTTCTAGAACCAAAAATTCGAAGACACATTCACCAACCCGCACTGGGCCGCGTGGTCGATTACGGCCCATTCCCTCTCTTAGAGAGGAGGCCTGAGTCCCAGCAGTGGGAACATTAAAAAGGCTGATGATGATGATATATAAAAGATAACTTTAAAATCTGTGTAAGGTCGAAAAGGCGCCTAACTCAGCATATGCTGCGATATTTAAGGAGATAAATAACGCAGCGCTGGTATTCTGCTAGGGCCAACACACTCACAGAGATTTAATAAAACTACATATATAGGTATCGGAACAAAATAATAAATACAAACATTGATAAACAAACATTGGCAAAATAGTAATTAATACATAACATTGGTAAAAAGCGTGAATTTATGTTAATAAGTGTCTGGGTGTTAAAGAAATATAGAAAATGTACTTAATAAATTATGAACCATACACAGACGCCTGACGCCGCACCAAGACCTCCCCCAAGTGCCGTCATAATGACCGGTCCTGTGCGTCTCGCATGCATTGAATTCCCGCAACCCTCACCAGGTGATCGGTCCACCTTGTGGGAGGCCTTCTAACGCTGCGTCTTCTGGTACGTGGTCGCCATTCTAGAACCTTTCATCCCCATCGGCTATCCAAAGGCTAGTTGTGTATCATTTATTTTTAAGATTTCGTGGTCTAATACTTCGTTTTTTTTATTATTGATAGGCTCGCGTTTGACCACTATCTCACCTGATGGTAAGCGATGATGTGGCCGACGATGGAACACGCTTGCTTAGAAGCAATTTATTCACTCTTGACTTAAAGACCCCTAGGTTATAGCTATCAGGAAACACAGACTCCGGCAGGGAATTCCACTCCTTAGCTGTACACATAATGAATGTGTTCCCAAAACGCTTTGTACGTACGGGTGGGATTCATCGGGTCCATCATGTATCTTGTACCATTTGTTTACTTAGGTACAGCATATAGGAACTTCTCTCAATAGTCTATATATAAGAAACACCCCCATAATTTCCCTGTTACCCCTGAGTATGCGTCCGGGTCCAACATTCTCGGTTATCAGTGTTCCGGATAAAGCAAACATGTATAAAGTCCAAGTTAAATTATAGTTAGCAATTGTTTAGGACGCCATACACTCAAGGTCGTGACCTTATCTAGGCCGTTCAATATACAAGTTATTATAATATATTATAATATACGTATGCTTAGTTATGTTTATACAGGGTGTTTCTGACATCGACACACGAACGAATACCATTGATCCAGTACATGATTCTGAACCCCCTAGTGGTGGAATTTTTCGTCGGTTTTTCCTAATTTTTGAAAAAACAGAGACACTCCGTATATAGGGAAGTTTTGCGGTACAATTAGCGGATCTTGAGCGTTCGGCATCACAGTGGGGATCGCTTTGCGCATTCCATACATTGGCGAGCCAATTGTCTTCGTTGTTAGATACATGCAGCAACGCAGAGAACGAATCAGGAGTGACGTCTATGACACGATGGCGCGGCGAGCCAATCACTGACACTCCCCGCCCCCGCGTCTCACTTCGCACCACTAAAGAGACCGAATATTTGACTTCTGCGATACTTGAAGCCAGCGCTCAAGATCCGTGCCGGTAATTGTACAACGATGACAGTTTTGGGGAAACTCTTTATCATTCCTATAAAACTTTCATATGCATGAAGTTTTTTTGCTATTGAAAGAGCATGGGCGGTTTGGACCCAGAGCTGTAAGGACTTATGACCTTGTGACAGAAAAAATGAAAGAGTTTAAAAAGGAAATACTTTCCGATTTGTACTACAACGAGTGTCGCTTGTCTCCTACCCTTTAACTCCACTAAAGGCAATAAACCAATACGAACGCGCATACGCTTACGCAGCTAACAGACCACGCACACTGATCGCAAGTTTGCTGTTGGTTATGTCAATTATGAGCATAATCATATTTTGAGGCTTTTTTCTGTGCTTGTGACATACACCTCTATTTTTTTATTAGTACAAAAAAATAGGGCTTCATCCGTACTTTCCGTATTTGTTTCTGATCATATTTTTGTAGTCAAAAATAAAAGAAAAAGAAATCCCGAAATTGTCCACGACAATTCGTCATAATTGGTAAATATATAAAAATCAATGCCAATTTTCGTTGTAATTTTATAACTCACCTATCCAAACCAAATGTTTAGGCTTTGTTCGGACTATTTAGTAGATGGTTTAATGTGAAGTTTGGTAGGGTAGAGTAGGGTATAGTAGGGTAGAGTAGTGTAGAGTAGAGTAGCAAACAGAACTCGGGACAATTACAATAATACACGATACAAACATAAACCTTTTTTATCTTTTTGAAGCAAGAGTAAGGTAAAGTAGGGTAGAGTAGGTTAGAGTAGGATAGGGTAGGGTAGGGTAGGGTAGAGTAGGGTAAAGTAGGGTAGAGTAGGATAGAGTAGGGTAGAGTAGGGTATAGTAGGGTGGAGTAGGGAAGAGCGGGAGTGAAGCCGCGCGGGCAAAAGCTAGTTCATTCATAAATCAATAGCCTGTACAATATTTCCATAAATTGAATGACATTTCCTATTTTTACCAGCTTAGGTAGGTATAGAACCCTAAAACGAAAATAAAAAAAAAACAGAAAGTAAATTATTATTATATACTATTACTCAATCACGGAGCTAAATATCCGAACTGCATCCAGCCTATAAAATATATTTTCCGATTCATCGTATTGAAGCCTCGCGCTCATTTCAATTACATCAGCTCTGGCTTCCATGAGCTGAAATCGATGGCTGTAATCAGACAAAAAGACCGTTAAATCCCTAGATTGTACTGTCCGGGATATGAAGTCTAGGAGGTCTTCCATGAAGCTACTGCCGTTTCATTACTATTTATGAAGCAGGTATTTTGTTCTTGGTGATTTGTATATACCTAAGTGACCCGGGGTGCACACAGGCCACAAAAAAAGCTAGAAGCGGCCACAAAAAAAAGCTAGAAACGTCTACGAAAAAATGCTAAAAGCGGCCACAAAAAAAAAGCTGAAACGCACAACAGCTTGTGGCCGGAGAAGCTAGAAACGGCTTCTAGCTTTTTTTTGTGACGGCATTGCCGCACACGAGCCACAAAAAAATGCCGCCACAAAAAGAAGCTAGAAGCGGCTTTTTTTTGTGGCCCGTGTGCGCGGACACTTAGCTGTTTTTTCTTAGATGGGAAATCATCCAATGACTTCTCCAGCTCTAGGGTGGAGCAGAAGTACGTGTCTGTCTTTTATGGACCAAAACCACACTTATTTTAGTTGCCCTTTGTTTTCTAGGACCGCAGGTTTCGTTTTCAGAAACCCGCGACCCTGCTTTCGGTTTCATTGACATATCTTTAAAGCGCACGTGGAACTCAACGCGCCGTCGACGACTTGCTGGTCGTGCGCAAGCCCGCTGAATTTAAGTTGATGGAAATCTAAATTCACTCTCCATATGTTCCTCCTGGTCCTAATATTTTTCTTTTTTATGCAACTGCCATGTTCACTCTTCACCACCCTTGGTTGAATGATATAGAATGCCTAAGAATAGAATAAACTTTATTTTACACCAAAAGTAAAACAACTAAAAACCAAATTTCTTCTATTGGACTCAACTTTTCTAAGTGTGAGTTATTCCTATCTGAAAGTATTGACAAAAATCTGACTCATTCAAAATTCAATGCAATAGCTCCTGCAATCAGAATTATCGACAAAAGTTCACTTCGCCTCCTTGGGTCTCCAATTTTTGAGGATTCCTTTCCCAGTTTTGTGGAGGAAAAAATTAAAAATTTCAATGATGTTTCGGAAAGATTGCTCGAAATTAATATGCATTCGGCCATTACCCTAATCCGTTATTGTTGTTTCGGTCCTAAATTAATATACTTCCTTCGTGCTTCCCACCTATGGAAGCACCCTCACCTTTTGGAAAAAATGGACCAAATTATCCGGCACACCCTAACTTTAATTTTAAATATGACCTTGGACGATCGAGCTTGGGCTCAAGTTACTCTTCCCATCCGTATGGGAGGCCTCGGCGTCCGCAAAATTACCAGTATTAGTTTGCCGGCATTCATATCTTCTGTCCACGGCACTGATAAATTAATCAGGAACATCCTAACTTCTACACTGATTCCTTTAGAAGTGCCGTGTTTCGCCGAGGCTTTGGATGCCTGGAGAATCGCTTGCCCGAATACAAATCCACCTAACAACCCGGCTTCCCAGAGACAGTGGGATCAGCCGCTCTGCAAATTAGTTCAGGAAAACCTAATCGTAACATCTGCTACTGCTGCGGAGCGTGCGCGCCTGCTGGCTGTGGGAAATTGGGAGTCAGGTCTTTGGCTTCACGCACTGCCGTCGTCGAATATTGGAAACAGCCTCGGTCACCACGGCCTGTCATGCAGTCGAAGTGCGGGACGCATAGCGCGGCACGCGAACATTAACGACATCATCCGACGTGCCCTTGTCACCGTCGGCGTACCGGCTGTTTTGGAACCTCATGGCCTGGCACGCGACGATGGTAGGAGACCAGACGGTATGTCTTTATTTCCTTGGAAGATGGGTAGGCCTTTAGTGTGGGACGCTACCTGTGTCGATACTCTTGCGCCATCCCATCTTCCTAGCTCATCGTGCTGTGCTGGTGCTGCCGCGACGGCTGCAGAGAACCCCAAACGGCTCAAAAATATAACTGCCGACGAGGCTGTTGTAAGCCTCGTCGGCAGTTATATTTTTGAGCCGTTTGGGGTTGAAACTCTCGGGCCGTGGGGTCCGAGTGCTCATACGCTCTTTAAAGAATTGTCAAAACGCTTAATTGACGCTTCGCGTGACCCAAGGGCTGGCTTCTACCTCGGTCAGAGAATAAGTATTGCCATACAACGTGGCAATGCCGCCAGCCTTTTGGGCACACTTCCAGTCGACAGCGATGCGGAGGAGTTTTATGACGTTATATTTAGCTAGGCATTTAGTGTATATATTATTTTTAATTATTTAAGTTATTGTTTAATTTGTTTATTATTTCTTTGTGTAAAACTTACTTACAATTCCAAGAATATGTTAATAAATAAATAAATACCTTAACACAACTTATAAATAAACTTAAATGTAGGTATGGGTACAATGACGGTATTAAGTCTGTCTTTGTACCTTTGTGTTGCATAGAGTTTTAATAAATAAATAAGCGGATGAAAGGGGGATTCAAAGTTTATATAGAAAAATCAACTTTTACGCTAGGAAAACCACTACTAGAAACTAGTCTCACTATAAAGCTTTAAAGAAAATTTTATTTAAAACAAAAGCAACTTAAACACATCCATTTACCAAGTTGTTTCTCTATAAAACAAGTTACTGTGACAATGTGGAATAGAATTTCACCCGGCGGTCCCGTAAATAAGACATTCGTTGTGAAGGTGTGAAGAAAAATAGACGTGCGCCCCCCCGGGGTGCCATTAATGAATTGGACTGCACGTTAGGTCCGCCCTATAAATATTGTCTTGGCGAAAACATCGTTAGTGTCCAAGTACATCAAATAAATGACTTTTTTACAACTTTGAGCACTTTTTTTTTAAGATTGGCGTGTATTGCTGTCGAGAGGGATCAAGGACATCATTATGGATTTCGGAGCTGGTTGATATGTGTTCTCTTTGATCATGTACCTCGCAGGGGTGAGCAAAGATGAAGGATCTATACTCGGCTCAAAATAACATTAGACATTTATGAAAACCTTTTATTACGGTCCGTTCAACCGATTTTGACTTTTATTACGTTGGGGGCATGACAAATGGCGGCTGCAGTAAATAGTTGATATTGTAACAACTTTTTGCTTTTAATGCCATCCTTATACCTACGAAATTGAAGTTAAAATCGGTTGAACAGACAGTAAAAAGGGTTTCTTTAAATGTCTAATTTTAACGCGAATGGGATATAGGGAAGTGGTTTCCAACTTTTTTACTTAGAACCACTTTGGAGTTTTTGTTGTTAGCTATATTAATCAGTAAAAAAAACTTATACATATGCATTCCTTTAAATCAAAAGTAGGAAGCATTGTCGTAGAGAACACAATATTTACAATAGAAACTTAAAATCAACTCGCAGCGATGTAATTTAACATTTAGTTAGGCAGTTTAAAATTTTAAACTTTTTGCGGACCACGTTTTAGCTCTTGCGGACTACCAGTGAGTCACGGATCACATGTTGAGACTCACTGGTCTACGGTGTCTGGTACGATATATCCTCAATTCGCATAAGTAGGTAGAACTACACTGCGCACACGTGTGTCACTTACGCCGATCTGGACGCGTCGATCTCCATACATTTTATATGGAAACTAGACTTGTAGAGCTACACTTGATCCACGCCACGCGACGTCGTTCTACGTACAAATCAGGCGTCATCCTCGTGTATGTCGGTCTAATGTAGTACTGGCTTAACTCCTATGTGACACGGCGAATCTCTTTACCGGGAACAAATATAAAATTCTAGATGCTACTTATTTTTTTTAAATTAAGGAAAACCTAAAAGGTCTGTTTTCTAAGCAATCGAACCTACCGGCTAGCATTCATATTTCTACTTATTGGATCAAACCCACAAGAAAGGATATTTAAAAAAAAAAACTTTTGAATACATAGTTTCTTTTATGATTACAAACAATTATTCAGTTTTGCGACCTGAACAACCTTCCACAAGATTTTTTTTCAGGAAACGAAAAAAAAATCGGCCTATCCATACAAAATTATAAACTTGATTGTACAGTTTATATGGAGAGGCCGGTTTTATTTTAATTTCTTAAAAAAAAATCTTGTAGAAGGTTGTTCAGTTTCGTCTACTGAGCAAGTCGTTAAGGCCCAAGCGCCCGAAAAGTGCCATTTAACAGTGACTTTCTGAAGCCTACTCCTCGGTAACGGCCAGGTTAATAGGTTTGAAAAAAATGTATGTTTATTATAGATTCATGAAGAACATTATCAACATTTGATTTTTTCGTGCTATTAATAAGTACTTTTGTCTAAAAAAAATATTTAGCAATTTCGTAACTTTTCGCAACTTTTCCCTACTCCTTCGAAACACTACACATAAAAATTGGTGGTTAAATATTCTTCAAAGTGAACATTGCATTTGTAAATCAATCAATATTTCGCAAAGAAAATAGATTTAAAGGTCAGCCGCGCGTTTTCCGGGCGCTGTTGGCCGCAAATAAATGCACAGATTTGCGTACTGCCGCCTAGGCGGGTGCGAGAGGTGCGTCCACATAATTTTAGCCAGATGGTTCAAGGAACTATAAGCCTTAAGTTTGCAAAGACCGTTTGTCCCATACACCCCATATACATACATCTGAATGTATCTATGGCCGGCTTTATCTATGTTTCAGGGTGGGGATTTTATTTGTGTAACCCTTTTTTCCCTAAAAAATGGTATTACTACCCGATATCATAGAAAATTGCATCTACTGCACACGAATGTCGGTTTGAAAAAAAAAATTAAATTTCTTTTAGTTGAATCATAGATTTGACGCCATCAACTGCATCAGACTGCTTGAAGTAACTGGGTTCGTTTTTCGTTGTTTTTACGGTCGGGTTATTTTGTCACTTTCAACTTTTTACTTTTTACTTCTGTAATTGTATCGCCCTGTATAAAAATTAAAAAAAAAATTGAATACAGATTTAGGCGCCAAAAAACAAAATTTTATGTTTTTGATGAACCCATTATCAGTCATTAAACAAAAACGAATCTAACAACACCTCTCAAGCTAAAATTCAACAAGTCATTTAGGTTCTAGCTAGGACGTACCAAAGGAATAAACATACTTATAGACACTCATAAAATCTTGCGGACGTTGAACAATGGGTAGCTCGCCGTCCGACCGTGCGTCCGTTAATTAACCGGACCGAGCCCAGTCGTCAACGGCGCGTAGTGATCCACGTGCTTCTCAAAGAGATGTCAGCATTTCAGCAAACCGTAGCAGGGCCGATGCCCGCTAGCTAGACCGCAGGGAATTTCTGAAGGGGAAACCCTTAGTCCTAGAAAGCTAAGGGCAACTGAAGGACACAGGTGTGGTGTTAGTCAGTAAAAGTCTGACACGCCCTCTCGCTCCACCAAGGGAGAAGTCATTGGATGATTTCCACCCTTCAAAAAAAGGCTAGGGCCGTCTCTGTGCGTATCTCCAAATAATAGTTTCCAAACTACATTTTACTTGCAAATTGACAGATCAGATGACAAATATATCCTTATAAGGAAATTCACGAAGAAACCAAGCAAGCCATTCGTAGTTTTGAACCCACTTACAGTTAACACCTCCATTCCCGGGAGACGTCTAACAATTTCTTCGATTTGGTCAAATAAAAAGTTGAGGCAGAACCGCAACAACTCAGTTGGTTTAGTGGTTAAGTTTCTGTTACGGTTTTTCCGCATCCCTAGTGCGAGGTTAGGTATGTGTGTCTATTGAAAGCGATGCGATAGATACAAAATCTGTATGTATAAGCTAGAGGTCTTTAAGTCAAAGGTGAATAGGTTACTTCTAGGCAAGCGTGCTCCATCGTCAGCCACATCATCGCTTACCATCAGGTGAGATAGTGGTCAAACGCGATCCTATCTATACTTAATATTATAAAAAGGTAAAATTTGTTTTTTTTTGTTTTTTTTGTTTGTTGGAGGTAATCTCTGGAAGTACTGGTCCGATTGGTAAAATTTTTTCACCGATAGAAAGCTGTTTTATTCCTGAGTGACATAGGTAGGTATATTTTAAGTACGCAGGCGAAGCCGCAGACAACCACTAGTCAATAATAAAAAAAGTAAAATACCACTCACTGATTAATCACGAAATCTCAGAAACTATAACACCCTCTAACTTAAAATTTGGCAGTTAGGTCCCTTATAGGGTGTAGGCAATGTAGACATTCGCTAAGGAGATGAAACGGTGGTCCAAAATTTGTATTAAGAAACCGACTTTCACGCGGACGAAGCCGCTGGCAGAAGCTTATAGGCAATGCAATTTGGAGAAACCATAGATCAAATATTTATCTGTAGGGGAGACAAGTTCTTTGACAGCGGTTCCATAGCTAAGTCGGCAAAAACAGATCCCGTACAGGATCATTTTGTTGTCTGTCTGTCCGTCTGTCAAGACCCTTTTTCTCCGAGGTATGAAGGTGCCGATGACATAGTATAGGTTGCGGGAATCCGATGGATGTGGAACGCACAGGATCGTTCATTGTGGTGACACTTGGGGGAGGCCTATGTCCAACAGTGGACGTCTATCGACTGAAATGATGATGATGAAGCTAAACTTAATATCAAATATTCAGGTTTGCTAATACAAGCAACTGTGAAAAAATTAAACTTAATAATTTCTATCAGGTGGGATAGCGGACAAATTGTATAGCTCTCACTGGAGGCGTGTGTTTGTGCCTCTAAGTGCCAGCTAACTTGCTTCTTTTACGACACGTGTAAGTAATGGTTTAGTTTGAAGATATTTTTATCGATCATAGGTTTATCACCTATAGGGGAGGAGGTCCGTCCCTGGATGGTTCTATCCATTTCCTGAGCTCGCATTACTGCTTCGTAGAAGAGGGCGTTGGATCTATTACACATAGCGAGCTACCCATTGCTCGCCGTCCGCAAGCTCGTTTCCCTTCGAGGGTGAAATTTGGAAAATCCTCGCTAGGATTCGCCTGCATTGTGAAAGGATACCTTCTGCAAAATTTCACGCTCCCAGTCAGTCAGTTTTTCACCCAGTAGTTTAGGCTCTAGGACGAACCCAGTAGTTTCTGATCGCGATAAACTCACAAACAACAGAATGGATTTTTATGTGATATTCAATTTTAGACAGAGTGATTTATGAGGAACTTTAAAGTGTATAATGCATGTAAGTACATTACAGAAGAGAAAAGTCAAACATTTCAAAGATATCTACCACCCTAGCGAAGCTGAGGTAGGTCGCTAGTTTAAAACATTTTAGTTACAATACTTGTCGATCCAGCCAACTATCTTCTTCCTCGGAATATAGTCTGTAGCCCCGAGAGACTACTCGATACTAAATCGAGTGAAAAATACATTTTCTCAAAGCATGAGGGTCATATAACCGGTTAACAAGTAACTCGATGCGATGCACAGCACTTCACAAGAGCTATCGTTGTATTAATAGGTTATTCGAGCATATTTCGAACGAGTTTTTAGGGTTCCGTGTCTGAAAAGGAAAAAACTGTCCGTCTGTCTGTCAAGACCCTTTATCTCGCAAACGCGTAGAAGTATCGAGTTGAAATTAAAACCATATACTCAAGCCTGCGGTCCCTTCAGGCTGCAATAAAATCAAACTTTAAGTTAACGAATAAAAAATATGCAGCCGTTTATGTTGCAAAAAAACTTAGGTATATTTTGATACTCTTAAAGATTGAAATTTATAGGGTACTTCCGATTGACCCAGAATCCTGAAATTTGGCACAAAGCAAGGTCTTATAGCACAGGTATAGGAAAAAATCTACATTTTTTGTTACCTTCGTCACAAAAAAGAATTGCAATTCGGAAAAATCTTCGAGATTCCATTTAATTGTAGTTTGCACGGAACCCTCAGTGCACGAGTTCGACTCGCACTTCCCCAGTTTTTTCCTTACACAATACATCCATACATTTTTCTGTACAATTATATTTTCAGCCTCCAAAATAACAGTAACCTTGAATTCTAAATTGAGATAATGTCTTAATTGAAAGTCAAGTACATAGCTGCAACGGCAAAAACACAAACGCTTAATTCCCCTCTTAAGAGTAGGTACAGCTCCACAAACACGCCTGTCAAACGCAGATTAATTATAAAACTCAAATGAATGTTTGAAGAATGATTAAAAGCTGAATTAAAAACTCGCTCGTTTGAAAAAGTGGAGATGAAAGGAATGCTAATAAAGATTGAATGAGCGTTTTAAGATGGAGTAGTTGAGAGAGGAATGATTAATGCTTCCTTTGCAGGCCTACGGAATACGGCTTGATTCAAACGGAATCGGTATTTAGCTAGTGCATTAAAAAGTAAAGTATCTAGAGAGGTTTGCTACCACTTTTCCTTACTTAAATGAAATCTAATAAAAGAAGAAAGTGACTGATTGAATATCAGCGCACAACTGAAAATGCTGGGACTTGGAGCCTGAATTTTTGAACAAGGTTTCCTTTTATGACGTAGACGAGTGCTAAGAGATAATTTTCTAAATTTGAAATGTTTGTCCTACATTTAATATTAATAATAATAACCAGTAACCAGGTAACCAGTCCACTTAAGACTCCAAAAACCGTAGCCTTATATTAGTTTTCCACATGGTGCAATAGTTTCCCTACAACCGGGGGTTGTCCTTGGATGCACTAGTATAGCGCATACAGGGATAATCACCGGTTGGTACCACGTCCCATTAAAAGCATCTAAAAGGGCCTCTACGAGTTGGTTTCGGCTCCTCGTATGCCTTCCAAAGGTCCAGGACCTCAGGGTCCTGAGATAAAGAAATATAATAAGATTCCACAACTGTCACACAACGCCCCGTATAGTCCCAAGCTAAGCTGAGTTTGTGTTTTGAGTAGGTACTAGAAAGCTGATAAACATACTTATATATTTTTTTTAATACATATTATAGATAAATTACACCCAGACACAGAACAAATGATCATGCTCATCTCATCACATAAACATTTGTCCTGAGTGGGAATCGAATCCACGACCTGCGGCATAGCAGTTAGGGCCACTAACCACTAGACCAACAGGCCAGTCAATTTGTATGGAGAAGCTTATTATCTACACTAGTATTGTAAAAAGGAAAGATTTGTATTTTTGTTTGTATTAAATAAGTTCAAAAACTACGGGATGGATTTTTTAAATTCTTTGTCCTATCTGACAAAACTTAGAATTTTAATTACCATTAAATCATCAAAAAACAAAAAAATCAAAGCATTTATTTCAAATAGACCATTTACAGGCACTTTTGAATAGTCAAATGTCGGTCAGTCCAAGAATCATCGTTGGAAGGCCTCCTACAAGGTGGTCCGATGACCTGGTGAAGGTTGCGGGACGCACAGGATCGTACATTGTGGCGACGCTTGGGGGAGGCCTATGTCCAACAGTGGATGTCTGTCGGCTCAGATGATGAAATCATCATCAGCCTTTTTAATGTTCCCACTGCTGGGACTCAGGCCTCCTCTCTAGGAGAGGGAATGGGCCGTAATCCACCACGTGGGCCTAGTGCGGGTCGGTGAATGTCACATGTCTTCGAATTTTTGGTTCTAAGACAATTAATTATAACATACATATTTGTGTATGTTATAATTAATTGGAAGTAATTAAAAATCTGATTTTATGTATTTATCACAACCGTCAGCTCAAAGACGCTAGTTTCGGTGGAAACCAATACTTGGCCCCTTTTTGGGTCCAGCCGAAATTTCAGGCGAATTTTAACAAAACTCCATGAGAAAAATATCAACATTTATCATGCATCGAATCGAACACAATATGGCGGCAAGGATACCTATATCCATTTTAACGTTCCAAGTTATTTCAATTTTAACAGCCGCCGATAACGATATGCACAAGTTTATGGCAACATTACGCCTTGGATGATCGATGTGTGGAGTATCGATACTGGGAATCGAGTATCAATGTGTCACTCCACTTACGTTTGACGATTTTCCACGTTTGATCAAGTTTTAATAAGGACCCAATTTTTTTTTTACTGTGAAGTTTGTTTTTTTTTATAAAATACTAGCTTTTGCCCGCGGCTTCACTCGCGTATATAAAATACTAGCATTTGCCCGCGGTGCTTCGCTCCCGCTCTTCCCTACTCCACCCTACTATACCCTTCTCTACCCTACTATACCCTACTCTACCCTACCAAACTTCACATAAACCATCTACTAAATAGTCCGAACAAAGCCTAAACATTTGGTTTGGATAGGTGAGCCCGTTCTTGAGTTATAAAATTACAACGAAAAGTGGCATTGATTTTTATATATTAGAAGATATCCTATGTCACTCAGGAATAAAGCAGCTTTCTATCAGTGAAAAAATTTTAGCAATCGGACCAGTACTTTCAGAGATTACCTCCTACAAACAAAAACAAACTTTACCTCTTTATAATATTAGTGTATAATTGCGGGATTTTTTCGAATGAAGTTCTATCATTCAGCTAGGCTAGCCAAAAAAAGTTGTAGTCGTTGTTGTGTGATGTTGTTGTAGTGGCGTGTGTATGTTGTTGTTGTTGTAATAATATATAATATTCCACTTCTCCCAATACGCCATCTAATCTAAAGTCAAAGTCAAAGCATTTATTTCAAATAGACCATTTGCAGGCACTTTTGAATAGTCAAATGTCGGTCAGTCCAAGAAAAGTGAAGCTAAATTGTACGTTCAAAAGCGTAGATCTCTATAGAGAAGAACGTGCAAGAAACTCTCTGGACACTCTTTTAAATTATATTATGTGTTACATATAATGCTTGGTTACATATTACTTGTTGCTTCTATTATGTGAGCACAATGTAGATAATAAAATAAAAATATAAAATAATTAAAACATGAAACTGAATTAAGCCACTGGCAGCTAACAGATGACCAGTGTCATCTGACGGCACCCGTTCACGAGCATGACTCGTGCATCAGCCCCACTCAGCTCAACCATTTTGAAGGGAACTGAATGACCCAATAACACGTGCCACCAACATGACTGCGAGACATTTGAGCAAGCTAAGCAGAGCTTGTGTCATGCGTACTAAACAACTGATAAACATACATATATAAGTATTTCTAAACACCTACATACTGTAAATAAATTACACCCAGATACAGAACAAATATTTTTTTTTTTTTTTTTTTTTTTTATCTGTTATAAACTAGTACTTGATTGCGATCCCGCCTGATGGTAAGCAGTGATGCAATCGTTGATGGTGAGGCGCACTAGTTTATTAAGAGCCTATTCACTCTAGCCTTGAAGACACCCAAATTATAATCAGACGGAAAGACCGCAGCAGGCAAACTGTTCCAGTCCCTCGAAGTACGCGGTATAAATGACGAGGCGAAACGCTTAGTCCGGACCGTAGATGTTTCAACAACGTAAGGGTGGATACTCGCCGTGCGTCGGTTTGTCCGATGGTAGAAATGAGATGGCGGAATCAAGTCATGCAATTCCTGCGCACACTCTCCAAAATGCAATCTGTAAAACACCGAAAGGCTGGCTAATTAATTTTTGGCTTGGCTGGTTAATTATGCTCATCACACAAATATTTGCCCTGGGTGGGAATCGGACCCACGACCTCAGGCATAGCAGTCAGTATCACTAACCACTAGACCAACGGGTTCTTCAAAGTCAAAATTTAACCATTACTCTCGCTGCAACCAGAGTGGGAAAAATATTATCCCACTCTGGGTGCGTAAGTAAAAAGTTGTAAGTAGGTAAGTACAGTAAAAAAAAAAATACAGCAAATCAACACTATAGGTACTATGTGCCATTGTTTAATACATTGGTGACATTTTACTGAATGAAGAATGCTGGCCGTAACATTATCGCGGAATATACCGATGAGGTTCTTAATTACCTGCCTACTGTATCAGCAATCAGTACATAACCAGTAGTAATCAGTAAGTAACTCGATCTATACTTAACCAATTATTATTGTAATACTAGCTTTTCCTAGTGAACTCTCGTAGAATTGCAATTAATTGTAATTCTAAAACTCTGTTAGCGTCTTCGCCTGTGTGTTTAATGTGTTTCTCAATACTATAGAAAACCCGCTCTTGTCCCTATCGCTTTTAGGCACACAATTTTCTAGTTTTTCGCACTATTGTGAAAAAGTGCGCGAGTTCGTCCCCATCATTTGTTTATCGTATCAAGCTGGGCGCTAAGCGTCCCCACGTCAACCTCTGTTTATTTATATATTCGTAAGTATATTGAAAAACGTCGTTTGATACACGTGGAAATTTGTCACTGCTGCACTCGGCTCCATAACACTGATTTCCGCCTCGGTCGCAATGTTAAACTTTCTCCACTTGTATCAAAATTTATTTTTATTTCACACTAGCTTTTGCCCGCGGCTTCGCCCGCGTGGCATTAGGTACTTAAGGAATCGGGATAAAAGGTAGCCTATGTTCTTTTCCATGTCAAAGGCTATATGCATGCCAAATTTCATCCAAATCCGTTCAGCCGTTTTTGCGTGATTAAATAACAAACATCCAAACATCCAAACATCACACACACATCCGATAAACACATCACACTTTCACATTTATAATATTAGTTAGGATGAGCTACATGGACAATTATAAAACGCCAGAAGTTAGTGCATGGTTCCAATTGGTCGATTCCTATAGAGAAGTTTTTCTTTTCTTTTGCACGGTTTATGAATTTTAGACGTCAATGCTCAACTTTGGAGTTTCAAGATTTTGGACAAGTGCACCATCGCTGATGATTTTCTTGGCTCGTTTCTCAACAAATCAAGCTGATGTTTGGCAAGTCCAACCCAAAGATGAATGCAATATGTAACTACTCCTTACGCTTTCGAACTTGCGCTTAATAAAGGTTGAGCAGCTGTTCCGGCGTGAAGTACCGTCACACCTTTGCTAAGATCCCCAATTTCTTGGCAGCCAGTTGCGCTTTAGCCTCGTTGTTTGGAGCCGGAAAAGTTTTTTTTTTATATATTTTTTTTTTAAATTTTATTTAGAACTACACTTCAGAAGTTCAGATACTAGTGCACACTGCAAACAACAAATACCTATTAGTAGACTATCACTAAACAAACAATACCTGTAGATTATTTGAAATGCGTGCGGGTTAAATAGAACCCGCAAAATAAATCCTATCATATTTTTTTTTTCAAATTCGTTCATTTAAATTTCGACCGAAATTCGATCTAAAAACTATAGAGATGTAACCGTACTTCAACCCACCCGACCTTAAACAATTCGATTTCAATAACGCATTGTAATCGATTCAAACCACGACCGAACAGTCAATTTGCATGAACGAAATCGATTGGGAATGTCTAAAGTCCTGTCCGATGGATGTTGGGGTGGAAATGGCGCGAAAAAGAAACTGCTACTTACGCTGCTAGTTTTAGTGTTGCTAGATATCAGGATTTGTAAGAAGATGGGAGCTTAGAAAATAGAACCTTATATCTAACTTATTTTACAAAAAAAAAACAAAAACAGACTGTCGCATAAGAAACTACGTAATTTTAATGTAGTGACCTTTTTTAGGCGAAAACTTGTGATTAAACAACAATTTAACTGGTAGGCTACTTATAGGTATTCTAGATATTTGTCTAGAATTTAGAAAATATTAAGGAGTAGAATAAGACGCTACCTACGTCAAATTACAATGATTGACGTTCAGGCTACTAAAGACCTATAAAAAAATAGCATCGAAACGCAATTCCCAATTTATTTCGTCCCAAAGAAAACGCTACGTTACTACGTACATTTAGGGATATTTCAAAATTCGTTGCGTTAACCCTCAGCCGTCCGACGATCGGACGTTTAGACAGATCCCTGATTGGGTTCTCTGTATTTTCTGCTTTGTACAGACGGACAAAAGCGGCATGAAGAAAACTGGAACTGCCAGGTATCGGCGTGAAGCGTTTCAATGGAAATTGTGTTTCTATTCTCTCGAGAGTCGCGTACTAATTTCAATGGTTCGTGCCATGTTCGTGCTTACATCGGCCGTTCTATTTGATATACATTAGACAGGGCATTTTGTTTAGTATTCTTATTTCGTTCAGGGGGAAGCTGTCAGTGTATGTGGAATTGCGTTCCTTTGCGGAGTGCGGTTTACGGTATATGCGAAAATGTACCTTCTCTGTCTTGTTAAAGGGTCTTCTATCTATTTACCTGTGTGTTTTGCTTACGAATCAAATGGTAATGTTATCAAATTAAACATGTAGTTACTATTAATGTCATTATTGCGACAGTCATTCCTGAATACATGAATTGAATACAATGATTAATTTAAATAAATGATGATAAAAATAAATAAAAACACCGGACATAAATTAGTTAAATTTAGACATTATAATAATATACATACATACATTAATTACAACAATATCAAAATTTAATAATAATGACGACAATAAATAAATAAATCAACTATACCAATACTTAGACATAGAAATAAAAATAAGTGAAATATCTTTATTTGATTAGCCTTCATCCTCTCTCCTAGCTTTGCTGTGCCCGACAGGGTCCATATTGGTCTTAACTATATTTTTATACCATCTATATAATTATGTACATATGGAATGCAATAAAGTATTGAGTATTGAGTAATATAGCATTGCCAGGCGTCCGGATAAAATCGGTCACGATCAGGCTTTTTAGTTGCGTGTCCGGCCAAATTAGGTGGAATCCGGCCGTCCGGCTTTTGTTAGGCTTTTTAAATTTGACCATTTTGTTTAGAATTGCCATTTGAGTTCTGCCTTACCTTGTCTCGCTTACACAAGCAGAGTGGGCATGCAATTAGTCTAGCAATTATATCACCTAATTTTATTGTTTTTTCATTATAACTTAAAAAGATTTTATGACTTTTATTGTTATTGAAAAGTCCTAATTACTTTTTTTTTTCAATGTCGGCCTTTTTGACGAAATGTCCGGCTAAATAAGATCGTCTGTCCGGCTTTTCGGTTTCTAATATGAGTTCTTACTCTTTTCTCCGTAAAAGAAGAACTCATTTACCTGTCCCCTGAAAAGTAAGCTACAATTTTTTACACTCATCGCTCAAGTGACGAAAACGGGACAAAAATAGGAAGAAAGCTTTCTCATCGGCAAGCATCCTTCCTATTTTTAAAGATTTCTCTCATTGTCTTTACAACCAAACAATACAATTCCTCATACATCACAATGGACCGCAACATTAAAGAAATGAAACTCATTAATTAAAGGATAATAGAGTGGCCCTTAATTATTAATTAATTATCGGTATACGTCGTTTGCAGGGTTGGGACACAATGGACCAGTCATTTGTGATGAGTGTCCATTGTTGTTTCTGAAAAGATTTCCGCACCCGAAAGAGCGGGAAATGATTAATAGTGGTCGGTAATCGAACTATTCGAGTGGTATCGATTAGGAGGGATCGATTAGCGATTGTTTCCCCGCACTATGGGGACAATTGTACTGAACAATGGATTTTTTTACTTTTTGTTGTAAATGTCGTGACTCGTGAGTTCTTGAACTTTGTGAACAATAGTTTTTTTGTTTTCGCAAATGACAGCGGTAACCCATAGGAAGTGTGTTGATTAGGGTGGTTTGGGGGTCGCGTTAATCATGGAAAGGAATTTGTGCGGTACGTTTGCTAATAGCGAACATTTTCCTTGAGGAAAGAAGTCAAAGCTGGTAGAACATAGGTACCTATGCCAAATCGTGGATTGATTACTGAAGTTACCACGGATATCGAGGTTACCTACCTTTTTTTGCGTGCATGCGTGCAAGAACTGTTGCCTCCAGATCCTATGGTGGCAGGCCAGCAAGGAGGCTAGCCGTTTTGCGGGAAACCGTGCGGTAACCCCGCACCATCCATATTGCCATGACCCTCTGGCATGCGTTCAGCTGGACCCTCGGTTTCTGTCGCAGCGACGATGGCGACGCCCACACTGGCGCCGCATAAAGGGTCGCTTCGTTTTTAGTATGACAATTAGTAGTATTTTTTTGTAGAAAGATTCTTTTTTAATTTACACTTTATAGTTTACGTTTAGCAGAGGCACCTATAGTATAGGTAGGATATAACCGTTACAAGTGTTCCCTTGATTTCTCCAGGATCCATGGGTCTCTGAAACCACTTGGATAGTTTAGGGTTGTCAAACAGAAAATAATTTTCCGAATTGGACCAGGCTTGTACGATTGTACGAGTTATCTGGGAACGCACATAAAAAATAAAAGATACCGACAAATTGAGAACTTCCTCTTTTTTTAAATCGGTTGAAAAGTAATAATATTACACTACTAGATATTCACTGTACGTACGAACAACCAACTTTCACATTTAACTTTAATAATATACATAAATATGTATCTACTTCCAAATCAACCCAGAGTCCAGACAGAATCTACCAAGGGTAATAAGCACAATTCGAAAATTCAGCACTGACAACATTTCAAATCGAAAACTTCTAAATTCAAATTCTATAATAAGTCAGTCATCATTATAACGGAGTTAGTCACATACCCCCGCTGAGTATTATCCTCGACCGAAACATTTCACGGGCCACCTCACACCGTAATATAAACCCCGAAAACTTATTGAATAGGAAATCAGGGATCCAATAAAATGCTGTCAAACCCAACGTATGTGATGAGACAGGTGTACAAACGTAATCTTTACTTTTCTGTTGGTATGACATGGGTGCGAGATTATTATGGAGATGTTGGTAGGTACTTGATAGTGATGATTGTGTTTTGTTTTTAGATCTTCACCGTTATTTTTAGAGATTGATTTCTTGTCTTTTTAACCGACTTCTAAAAAAGGAGGAGTTCTCAATTCGGATGTTTGTATTTTTTTTTTTTTTATGTATGTTCGGGCATAACTTCGTCGCTTGCCAACCGATTTGAAAAAATCTTTTTTTGTTGGAAAGGGTATACTTCCCAAATGGTCCCATAGTCACCAAGTCGGGATCTGATGATGGAATCTTGGCTAAATCGAGGGAACTCCTCAAATATTATAGGCAACTATATAGTCATTTTGATATTTTCATCAAGGAATTAAGCATTTACAGTCAAAAAGAGACATTTGATGACGTGGAACTGGTTAAGAAGACCAGAAATTGCCAACGGAACTTCATACTCAAACAAATATCACAATGAACATAGTTAAGCGACTATGACAATACAAATAAATGAATAGTTCTGAATAGTTATGTTGAAAATGGTATCATCGAAGTAACCTGATGATAGTGATGGAGCTGGAAGATAGGCACCGGAACTCCGTAATTAATCAATGTATCCTACCCGTGTTTGGGCTTATTAGAAATGTCATGAGATGCACTTTGGCTATAAGGTACTATCGAAGTGATCTGATGATGGAGCCGGAAGGTGGAAGGTAGACACGGGAACTTCATAAGAAAATGATGTATTCTAGCAGGGTTTGAGTTAATTGGAATTGACATGAGAAAAAAGTACTCTGGCTGTAAGTGTGTTGCAACTAAAAAGTATGAAATAAAAAACTTTTTATAAAAAAAAAAATCGACTTCACTAAAAAAACACCGTCACCGACTTGATCATTTTATCAAAATAATTTTAATTTCGGAAGTCGGTGTTTTTCGTTATTGTTTGTTCCTTATTTAACACCGACTTCCGAAATTAAAATTATTTTGATAAAATGATCAAGTCGGTGACGGTGTTTTTTTAGTGAAGTCAGTTTTTTTTTTATAAAAAGGTTTTTTTAATAAAGATTTTGTCAGAAGATTACAAGTCTTCTCCTTTATGTTTTCAGCTAGATCGCGTCCTTATAGGCACATAGCGGCGGCGATGCTCCACCCACGTAGGGCAGTCATCCACCGTATGCTATGGGCGTTATTTACCTACCTTTGCTGATGCAGACTTAGGTGCATTTTATTATCTACGTTTATGTGTATTGCGGCCAATCATATGAGATTTTTCGAGACATAACACTTTTCATTTGTGGTACCCCTCAACTAACTTAAATAGTGTGCAAGTTTTATTTTTTTCCATAAACCATTTCATAACAATTCCAACAAGCCATGACGTGACTAAGATTCATTGTTTTATTATAGAATTTTCGTGCGCACCTTCCATCATCAGATCAGCTCGATGGTATCTTACCTTGTAACCAAAGTACATCTCATGACACGACTAGAATACTTATGATAATTTATTACAGTGTACAGTGTACAGTGTTCTTGGGTATAACTCTTGATGCTAAGCTTCAGTGGGGCCCACATATAGATAAGTTGTCGAAAAAAGTTAGCTCTGCCGCATACGCTGTTAGACAAATTCGAAATCTAACTGACTTAGAGACAGCCCGTTTAGTTTACTTCAGTTATTTTCATAGTGTCATGTCGTACGGTATTCTATTATGGGGAAATGCCGCCGATATCCAAACGATTTTTGTTTTGCAGAAAAGGGCCATTCGTTCAATGTATAAATTAAGTCCCAGATACTCCCTCAGAGATAAATTTAAAAATATTAATATTTTGACTGTGCCATCTCAGTATATCTATGAAAATATTTTGTATGTTCATAAAAATAAAAACATGTTTAAAAAATACAGTGACATTCACAACGTTAATACTAGGAACAAACACAAGTTAGTGGTTCCTGCCACCAGGCTCAAAAAAATAGGACGCTCATTTAGATGCTAAAGTATACATTTTTATAATAAGCTTCCCAGTCCTATTCAGGAACTTAGCATTAATAAATTCAAAATATTTGTAAAGCGAAAACTTTGCCAAAAGGCTTTTTATACTGTAAAAGAGTATCTCGAGGATAAAACGGCTTGGGATTGACCTGCTCCAGTACCTACTCACTATAATTATTATCATTTGAATGTTTTTTTGTTTTAACTGCCTTTTTTTTATTGACGATTGTTGTTGTTTTACAATTATGATATTGTATATATATATATATATTATTATTTTTTAACAATTATGACATGTTTATTTTTACTATTTGACTGATTTTTTTTTTTTATATACTTACTTACTTTTTTTTACAATTTGTAATATTTACACTTCTGTAAATTTTATTATTGTGAATGTGAGAACTATGTGGATTACTCTTTCCTTTTCTTTTATTTTCACATGATGTCTGGCAGTTTTGAGTATTTGATGTGGCCTACCCAAATGTCCTTTCTTTGGCATTGTTCGTCAAGTCGTTGAGCTCCTTAGTAGTCCTGAGTTGAGCTACGCGCATATTGACAAATGCTTGCACTGACTGGACAGGTCCACTTAGAACTGTGTTGTTCTTTCTTCAAAAGACCATCTCAGGCTCAATCTACATGGTTCTCATATGATTTGACCATTACATGTTTTGCTGTATGGACTTTAAAAGAGACTTTGACCCCTGAGTTTGTTTCGGTGTTTCTTCTCAGGGTAGTCAGCTAGGAAACACCGGCCTCATCTAGCATTAATTGACGAAAAAAAAAAATGTACGTGTAAAAGTGTTTTTATAAAACCTACTTGCAAAATAAAGATCATTTATCATTTATCATTTACAGAATTCCGGTTCCTACCTTCTTTGTCGCGTCATCACCAGATCAAATCGATGTATCCCCTTCCCCTCTCATTTCAGTCAATCATCGACTACATGTATAAACAAAGTAATTTTACTTGTTACGATAGATCTTCTATGATCCTATGAAGAGTTCCGTTCCATATCTACGTACTTCATCATCAGGTCATAACAATATTACTATGGAACCAAAAACTCAGGAGTAAAACCTTCAATAAAAAAAAATCTAAATCGATCCACAATTGACCAAGAAATCGATGATCGTAAGTAAAAAAAAAATATCTACAGACGAACAACACCTCTTCTTTTTTTAAGTCGGTTAAACAATAATCTTTATTTACATAGAAAATATTCTAATAGGTACTAAACGTGATTTTTCAGACCCGGTGTTCTACAAGATTGAATTCAGCAAAAGTACAAGAACACGTTTATGGACCACCGCATATTATACGCCACATGATGATCAAATAACAAAGTACATGATAATCTAGTTTACATATTGTGATAGGATAGTGTTAGTTATAGTTTCACTCATGTACATGCTGTACATGCATGTACATGCTGTACATGCATGTACATGCGTTTACACTGTTCTTAAATAATATCTTTTAATACTGTAATAAGAAAATATTGTAAGAACAACCATTTTTTAAAAAGAGTAACCATGGAGTTTCTTGCCGGTTCTTCTCCATAGGAAACAACCAATTTGGAACCGTGCACTAGCTTCTAACGTTTTATAAGTGCATATGGGCACAAAGCTATGGCAGGCCTATGTGAAATAAATAACTTTTGAATTTTTTTGAACATATTTCGTTACTTTATCAAATTACAGCAGTTTCTGTTGTAGCTAATTCAAAGTCTGGCATTACAATGTTTCTGTCTGAAAAGCCGTATTTCCAGTTCAAAAAACACATGACTGCCAGCTGTAAATTCCCCATTCTGTACTATTAATGTTGCTAGAATAAAACATACGTCAATAGCTTGGGAGTTTATTATTTATACAAGCAAATAATATAACAAATTATTTTATTTTTATTTTTGACATACATCTTCTTCTTCCTGTCCTTATCCCATATTGCTTGGGGTCGGTGCAACACGTTCTTGGCATACATCATAAAAAAATATATAATTCATATTAGAAACCACGATCTGCTCAAATAAATCATTGTAACCTCTAATTATAATGAAGTTATCACTCTCGACCTGGTTTTTCCCAATTTACTAGACTTTATGTTATAAAAAGACTAAAAGACAAAATAGCAATAGAATTTCGAGAATAATTAAAGTATTTAATGTAAAATACAAGATTGTCGGTAACTTTCTCCCAAACGAAAGATCAGTAGATAAAATTATTACGTACCTGGCAACTAGACAGTTTGCTGTCAGTGTCAGAGTCAGCTGTCTAGTGACAGATACTGTCAAAAGCATGCAGATTGGATTGGACTCAAGAATGTAGAGCAACGAAAGTTAAAATGATTGGATATCCCGTTAGATCTTGTATTCGTGTCTTAGAAGTGTTTACAATCACCACACGTTCAGACCTCTGCCTTTTATAACAAAATAATTAAACATGGACGACTATATTAACGTTATAGATTTTATATTCCTAAACCTAGCGTTTGCCGTAACATTCACCGGTGTTATTATAAATAATTTTGAGAAATATGTTCCTGCTTTTATTATAAAGGGATACAGATATGGGAGCTTTGCCTACCAGGGCTCTGACGCCAATTACCTGCAAGTTATTGAAATACCAAAGTCGTATTACAGACATTTTTATTTATTTTCAACGCTATTCAGTGCTTCTATGTTGTCCTATATGTTTGTTGTATACTTCTTCGGGGTAACAGTTAGTTTTCCTGTTCATTTCGTGTTAAAGGTGCTGCTACAGGAAAATGAGCCGTCTGGTAAGTCCAATAAGTATTATAATTCAATATGTTGCTAAATAACCACATAAATTGTTGCTGCTATGTTCAGGTATTTGTTTTTAGAGCGACAGGTCTACAGATTTGAAAGTAAACCATGTCAATTCCTTTCACTTCTAAATCATGTTAAGACCAATCAGGATTCAAGTGCTTATAAACACTAGATGCTAACTAGTAATTAATTTACAATATACCTAGCCCTCTTAACTGTTCTTATGACTATAATTGTGCTCAAAGTTAGTTTACATTTATATGAACTGTAAAATGTAAGTTTTCTTAACCTTTCGATCGTGGAAATTACAGACACAATAGAATGACAATAGGTGCGCGAACGCCGCCGGCGTTCGCTTGGGGTTTACTTAATTTTTTTTTTAATTTTTTTTTATTAATGATAGGCTTGCGTTTGACCATTAAAACTAAAGTAGGTACTGGAAACATTTTTAAAGTTTTTTTTTCATAGCTCTTTTCTCTTTTCTTTTTCATTGCTTTTTTATGGCTCATGCTAGGCCAAAGCCTTCCTTTTCTTCTTCCCAACCTCTATCTAGGGCAATCTCTGGCCAAGTTTGCCCCACGAACATGATCAGATCGTCATACCACCTTCACTGCAGTCTACCTTGACGGTGTAAGACTCCGTTAGTTTTCTTAAAATATTAATTAAAAAAAAACATGATTGCTATTGTCTAGTACTGCAGGAAGTCAAAAAGTTACAACAGACTTATTAATATGCAGAGCTTGTTCTAAAGACTGTTTGTATTCAATGATGTTTGCGGCCCCTAAGGACACAATTGCAGTCTATGTCTCAACAGACTGTATTGCTCAATTGTAATGTTTTAGGCACACAAAACTCATGAGTAAACAAATAAAAATATTGAAATGAACGACTTTCAAGTCAGGTATTACAAATCTCTAAATAAAATAAGTGTCTAACTATATATTTGTACAAACAGATATTGTAATATTTATTTTGTACTTACTTATGAATCTCTACGAATACATAAAATTTTAATGTCTGTTTTGTAATTTCAAAATAACGTTGTTTTCAGTGTTGGTTCATCTCTGTTTGTTCTGGCTGATTTCTAAAATGGCAGGATCAATTTTAATAGCTGATTTTTGGAGTAACTTATTATTATACTTCTTTTATTTTATGAAAAGATTCACAAATCTGTATAAATAAATTAAAACCCATGTAATTAGCATTTGTCTGCAAAAATGCTAATTGCACGAGTTTTAATTATATGATCTTGATGCAGACAAAATGGGGGCAAAAACAAGTTACTAAAATTAAAATGGTTTATGCATTATTCATTATTACATGACTCATCGTTTCAATTAAGTTTATCTAGAATGATTTCTTTTACTCGACCTGGTGACTCATCATAAATGATCAAATTATATATCTATTATATGTATATAAAACAATTACTGTTTGTGCTCTGCCCTGCTTATCTAGGGAACTAGTGACAGCATCTGCGGGCGGCACTGCCGTGGCCAAATTCTGGCCCAGGCAAGGAATTTAACTAGTTTAGCCATTGATACGCTAAGTAGACTGCTAGTTGCGCTAATAAAAAAACAGATTATTTTTCTACTCACCTAAGTAATCCTCAATCTTCTATTTCAGTATCCGTAACAGCTGCCTTAATAGCGATGACGTTGCTCGTAATACAATGTACCAGACGCCTGTATGAGACGTACTACCTGCAAGTGTTTGCCAAAGCGAGCAAGATGAATCTGAGCCACTACCTCGCTGGCATCATTCACTACTTCGCCTGTATCATCGCTGTGGTTGGTCAGGCTCCTCTGTTTTGTGGTGAGTAGATTTAAGTAGGTATTATAAACGTGAGATCTGTCTCTGCCAACAGTAGTGAGGGCTATGTTGGCGGAGCCAGAAACCTGGAGGGAAGTTGCTTCCTTCTGTGAGACCGTGATGGTCCAGAAGGAGGCCGTTGAGCGAGATCGTGAAAGGGCCGATCCCGCTCGGAGAAGAAGGTGTCGGGGAGGCAACCGCCTTGATGCCTAACACGCCGAAACCCCGCTTGCATTGAATATAAGTGGGACTTTGGAACCATGGGCGCTCAGAGTGGGGACTCTGCTCGCTCATCGAGGGATTCCAGGGAAGACGGTAGCACAGTGATCACGTACTGCCGTGCACAAAGAGGGTCAGGGGAGACCGTTATAAAGTCTCTTCAGGGATGTGTCGTAACAGGCGTTGCACTGAGGGGGTTCCGAAATGGTCTTTTGAGAGGTAACGGGGCCCCTTCTATGTGCTGATAGTGATCACCGGGGTTGTTTTAGTGAGGTAAAAATCCCTCACTCCCCGGACTTATCCCCAAAGTCCGGGCGCCTTTTGAAGGTTTCCCCTCGAAAACAATAAAAACAGGTATTTTAAACTAAGAGAAATGATTGTTTGCAGCAGAGCAGCATTACCTACTTATAATTTTAAGTGAATTAACTTGTTTATATATACCTACTGACTGATTTAAAGAACCAGTATTCAGTTAGACGAAAACTAGCTTAATGATATGCAAAGTAGTTATTTAGTTTTGTCTGAAACATCAACCTACAAGCAAATTTTAATATTAGTCCAGACAGTAGACTGAGCTAATGTCTTCGCGTTTTAAAACTTTCTAACATCAAAAACAATCTACCTCTCAACATTTTCAGGCAACCAGAATCCCGAAACAATAAAGTGGAACGATCTCCGGACAACCATCCTAGCTGTTCCCTGCACAGTCGTATTCCTGATCACGTGGTACGAACAGTTTCAAACGAACATCATCTTCGCGAACCTGCGCAAGGACAAGAAATCGGGCGAGGTAGTCACTGAGGAACATAAGATCCCGAATGGTAGAATGTTCGAGTACGTCTCGAGTCCGCATCGAATGTGTGAGATAGTACTGTACACTGTTTTGCTGATGCTGGTCCCGACGAAGACTTTCTTCTGTATTTATTTGTGGGTTTTGGGGAACCAGGTAAAAACACATTCTTTTTTTTAAATTCTTAGACCATGACAGTGGGCTCGCCTCGGTTGGATCGCGGTTTTTCTATGTTGTATTTCTCATGCATCGATAGGATCTCCCCCTATTTCATGGAACTTAATATAACTGTCCAAATGCGGGTGTCATACACCTCCGACTAACCCTATTCAGAAATTATAATTTTAACATGTTTTCGTTAGCTTAGTTGGCTGACTGGTTTGACGGGATCTGAAGATGGCCTTGTAGACTCGCTTTGCTCGCTGACTCCCCCCCGCTCCCCACTGTTGGGTGCCCTAAGGTGCTCCTAAATAAATTGTATTTTTTTGAAGTGAAAACTTCTTTAGCGGCGTTGAGCACTTTTTCTGTAATGGGTATAAAATCTTAAACTCGCGTCAGGACACGTGACCTGATCGAAAAAGCGTAAGACGGATGGAGAGTAGACAGCTATCCCTTATCGCGCGTTGTGAAAGGGGGCTAGACGGAAAAAATTCTCACGAAAAATTGTACCGACACTTTTACTGTCAAAATATAAATCCAAGATGGCGGCTGCAAGAAATTATCAACTTTTTCGTCATGGGTGTCTTTTCATGGTTTTCGAGGGTGTTGAAACCGATGGTACTGTCAAAATGTAAATCCAAGATGGCGGCTGCAAGAAATTATCAACTTTTTCGTCATGGGTGTCGTTTTCATGGTTTTCGAGGGTGTTGAAACCGATGGTACTGTCAAAATATAAATCCAAGATGGCGGCTGCTAGAAATTATCAACTTTTTCGTCATGGGTGTCGTTTTCATGGTTTTCGAGGGCGTTGAAACCGATGGTACTGTCAAAATATAAATCCAAGATGGCGGCTGCAAGAAATTATCAAATTTTTCGTCATGGGTGTCGTTTTCGTGGTTTTCGAGGGTGTTGAAACCGATAATACTGTCAAAATGTAAATCCAAGATGGCGGCTGCAAGAAATTATTAATTTTTCCGTCATGGGTGTCGTTTTCATGGTTTTCGAGGGTGTTGAAACCGATAGTACTGTCAAAATATAAATCCAAGATGGTGGCTGCAAGAAATTATCAAATTTTCCGTCATGGGTGTCGTTTTCATGGTTCTCGAGGGCGTGGAAACCGATGGTACTGTCAAAATGTAAATCCAAGATGGCGGCTGCAAGAAATTATCAACTTTTTCGCCATGGGTGTCGTTTTCGTGGTTTTCGAGGGTGTTGAAACCGATGGTACTGTCAAAATATAAATCCAAGATGGTGGCTGCAAGAAATTATCAAATTTTCCGTCATGGGTGTCGTTTTCATGGTTTTCGAGGGCGTGGAAACCGATAGTACTGTCAAAATGTAAATCCAAGATGGCGGCTGCAAGAAATTATCAACTTTTTCGTCATGGGTGTCGTTTTCGTGGTTTTCGAGGGTGTTGAAACCGATAGTACTGTCAAAATGTAAATCCAAGATGGCGGCTGCAAGAAATTATCAACTTTTTCGCCATGGGTGTCGTTTTCGTGGTTTTCGAGGGTGTTGAAACCGATGGTACTGTCAAAATATAAATCCAAGATGGTGGCTGCATGAAATTATCAAATTTTCCGTCATGGGTGTCGTTTTCATGGTTTTCGAGGGCGTGGAAACCGATGGTACTGTCAAAATGTAAATCCAAGATGGCGGCTGCAAGAAATTATCAACTTTTTCGTCATGGGTGTCGTTTTCGTGGTTTTCGAGGGTGTTGAAACCGATAGTACTGTCAAAATGTAAATCCAAGATGGCGGCTGCAAGAAATTATTAACTTTTCCGTCATGGGTGTCGTTTTCATGGTTTTCGAGGGTGTTGAAACCGATAGTACTGTCAAAATATAAATCCAAGATGGCGGCTGCAAGAAATTATCA
The DNA here is from genome assembly GCA_910589285.2 of Mythimna ferrago. NCBI lineage: Eukaryota > Metazoa > Arthropoda > Insecta > Lepidoptera > Noctuidae > Mythimna > Mythimna ferrago. The sequence continues at coordinate 3,240,750 of OU342682.1, forward strand.
AATTTTCCGTCATGGGTGTCGTTTTCATGGTTTTCGAGGGTGTTGAAACCGATGGTACTGTCAAAATATAAATCCAAAATGGTGGCTGCAAGAAATTATCAAATTTTCCGTCGTGGGTGTCGTTTTCATGGTTTTCGAGGGTGTTGAAACCGATAGTACTGTCAAAATATAAATCCAAGATGGCGGCTGCAAGAAATTATCAAATTTTCCATCATGGGTGTCGTTTTCATGGTTTTCGAGGGTGTTGAAACCGATAGTACTGTCAAAATATAAATCCAAGATGGCGGCTGCAAGAAATTATCAAATTTTTCGTCATGGGTGTCTTTTTCATGGTTTTCGAGGTTGTTGAAGCCGATAGTGCTGTCAAAATGTAAATCTAAGATGGCGGATGTCAGAAATTATCAACTTTTTCGTCATGAGTGTCGTTTTCATGGTTTCGAAGATGTTGAAATAGTGCTGTCAAAATGTACATAAAATAGGATAGTATTTTTTAGTTATATTGTATTGGCTAGACGGAAAAAATTCTCACGAAAAGTTGTAACGACACTTTTTCTATAGTAAGCTATTGTAAGCCGTGCGGCGTGCGCATGTTTCTCTGTCTTTCTCTCTTTCTCTCTCTTATAGAAAGCAAGCCAGAACGGAACTTCGTTCCATCCGGGTGTCCCTTGACACCTCAGTAGTTTTTCGGAGAGATAAACTTTTTAATGTAAAATAATTGTAATAGTTTTAAAGTGTTAAATTTTTAATGTAATATAAATTGTCATGTTTGTGTACGATAGCGCAATGAATGAATATTGTATTCTACCACATAAATGATAGTACTTTTATACTGATAAAGCAATTGGTGCAAAATTATTCCCTAACCATTCCAAAATATCAAACATGCTCAACGTTAATAATCAAGTTTTCACTTCTGCCGGCACTCCCGGAGTGCAACCCGTCTTTTTTTTTAAATAAAATGAATAATGATGATGGTAGCTTAACTTGATTGGACATTTTGTATGGTGAGGCGGATTTCTTTTTTCGTTTCCTGAAAAAAGTTTTTATGGTAGGTTGTTCAGTTTCGTCTACTGAGCAAGCCCTTAGTTTGTGGAGGGCTGTCCCTTACACGTTGTATAAAAAATACCATTTTTAAGGTGTCCATACCTTTTTTTATAGATAGGCTCAGGTTTCATCTCTGTCTCACCTGATGTTAAGCGACGATGGAGCACGCTTGCCTAGAAGCCAGAAATAACCTATTCACTCTTGACTTAGAGATCCCTAAGTTTTATAGATTTCAGGAAACACAGACTCCGGCAGGGAATTCTAGTCCTTAGCTGTACGCACAACTTTACCATGAGATTTTTTTTTTCCAAATAATAATAATAATTTACAAAATTCATGGACAACATTGATCCAAAGACGACATATGATAGTTAAGAAATTACAGAAGTGATTAAGAAGTAATAATTTTTCCGTTGGAAGCAATTATTGGTTCTGGAAGTTCTTGCACTGGTTCATGAAAAAATTGTTGATTGAAAGTCCAAACATAGACATTGATTGATGTTTTATTACACTTTGCATCGATTAAGATTAGCGATTTGATTTATCATAGAGAATGTTTAATTTACTGTAACTGCGTTTAAAAAAAACTTATTGTAACTTTGTTAACTTTTATGATTCATCGTGTTGCTGCCAACGGCTTTGCCCTTGTAATAGTTGAAAACGGTCCCAAGGGATCATATTGGAATAAAAAGTACCTATGTGCTATTCCAGAATATGGTCTAACCGTGTGCCAAATTTCATCGAAATCCGTTAAGCCGTTCGAGCGTGAAGAAGTAACAAACATACACACACACTCATACTCACAATCTTCGCCATTTTTAGGGTTCCGTAGTCAACTAGGAACCCTTATAGTTTCGCCATGTCTGTCTGTCCGTCCTCGCTTAATCTCTGTGACCGTAAGCACTAGAAAGTTGAAATTTGGTACCAATATGTATATCAATCACGCCGACAAAGTGGTAAAATAAAAATTGGAAAAAAATGTTTAATTAGGGTATATGTAAAGTGGGAAGTGATTTTTTTTTTTCATTTCAACCCTAACATGTGATATATATTGTTGGATAGGTATTTAAAAATGAATAGGGGTTTACTAAAATCATTTTTGATAATGTCAATAATTTCGGAAATAATCGCTCCAAAAGTAAAAAACAATGTGTCCGTCCCCCCCTCTAACTTTTGAACCATAAGTTTAGAAAATATGAAAAAAATCTGAAAAGTAGAACTTTATAAGGACTTTCTAGGAAAATCATTTTGAACTTGATGGAAAGAACAGTTTTTGTACAAAAAAAGACAAAAAGGTTGTACAAAATAATTTCTGGACTAAGTTTGTAGTATAATCGTATAAGCAAGCATTTTTTTAAACTCATAAATGGGTACACTTATTGTGACGGACGGGAAACTACGGAACCCTACACTGAGCGTGGCCCGACACGCTCTTGGCCGGTTTTTGTGATATTAGTGTGATGCGCCAAATATAGCAAACTTGTAAAAGGACTATCAGTAGTTCTGAACCAGATACTAGTTAAGAATGTAACCTTATTACAGACACCCTTCCACGAGCTTTAAACGCGATCCATTTTACAACCTAAACTGAATTGTTAAAGGGATGGAGCGATACAGGGTGTATTGGTCGGTGGTCCATCCCTCTTTCTTACTTGCGTGACTGATATTTTAAAACTCATAGTAAGGTTCCTTTGATATAACGTATTTTATGTTCTATTTCAGATTCAAACCGCTATCCAGGCCCACGAATGGTACAAGAAGTCTTTTGAAAAGTACCCCACTAACAGGTTCGCGGTGTTCCCGCGCATTTTGTAGTTTGCCGCGCATTTTTGAATTGAGAAGACTGAGCATTTATTTTTAAATTATTTATTGAAGTAGGAACTAAGAGAAACTGTGTCGAATTGTTATAATAAATGGAATTAATAAATTAGAATATTATTAAGGGCAGTAGGTAATGCAAATTACACTAAAAGTGAATACCTGCTCATTATTTTTGTTGTACGTACATCTTGTAAAACATAGATAAGCCAGAGAGTCTATTAAAATTAATTACTTTAATGACAAATTAAAATATACCTATTTTAATAATCGATATTCCGCATTTTTTTTTATCGTAGTAAAGCTTTACCTTCTCATATAGAACAAAAGTCAAACAAAAAATGTCCCTGGCTATATTTATCTTATCTTTGTGGTCTGGTTACCGCTCGCGCTCTTAGTCCTAAGGCGATTAACACACGGCACCGCGCACCGCCGCGGAGGGCGGTGGCGGTGAAGCAGATTTCTTAGCGGTGCTCCGCGCGGTTAGGCGGTTTACGCGCCCAACCGCGCGGATGGATTTAACGCGATTTTGACCAGTTTTATCACAGACACTGGTGAAAATGGACTCTGAAGTGGTAGCATCTGGCTTTTATGGCGTAGAAAGAAAAAAATAAGAAGTTATTGGATTCATCCATTTTTACGTAGCAGAACTCTAAATGGGACGTTCATGTTATTCTACATAAGTTTGAGAAAACACGAAGATATTTTTTTTAACCATACATACACGAATGTCCACTTCTTTATTTGATTATTTGTTAGCAAAGATAAATGGTAACACGTCCTGCACCCACAATAATCCGCGCGGTTATGCGGCGCCCCGTGTGTAAGGCGCCGCTCCACCGCGCGGAAATCAGCGCGGAGGGGCGGTGGTTGCGAGAGCATCGCTCGACCGTGGCTCGACCGCGCGGTCGGGCGGTGTACGTATGTAAGGTATCAACGGATTTCTAAGTGATCAATGTAACATGAGATCCGCTTTACCGCCAACCGCGGCGGGGCGCGGTGCCGTGTGTTAATCGCCTTATCGAAACTTGGTGCGTGGACTATAGCGGCCTTTACGCCAACCAGCCCACTTCATTCCAAAAACAGATGAGTCTCTTTAGTTTGCTCAGGGCGTCCATCAGTGAATCCGATGCTATCAAGGTTCGTGTTCTATCTCGCTGACGGTTGTGCACTCGAGGAGCGCATGCGCGACAGTTTCTTCTGACTCCATCCATCCTCTGCACAGAGGGCTATCTGTGACATTCATTGTGAAGAAGTGTTTGTTCAGGGAGTGCAGTGTCCGGTGATTGTACCTGCCACCAGATGTAAGCTACCTCTGTCCAGTCGTAAAAGGTTGCTGGTTAGGGTTTTATTGTAGTAGAGTAGCTTGCGATGACCTAGTGACCTCAGGATGGTCGCTCGAGTCTTGAGAGAGACATGCGCACGACTGGTCGTTATAGCGTTGCCGAAGAGTTTCCTATGTCTAGTTGAGGACTCCTTTCGACTTAATGATGATAGCTATATGCTATATAATTTTAATAATCATGTCATCTTGTAAGACGAAATTCTAGTGCGTGTTGCCAGTGATGACATATAGCTCCGAAATATGGTCGCTCACAACGGGTCTCATCAGAAGACTTAAAGTTATCCAAAGGGCAATGGAAAGGGCTCGAAATTTCCTTGCGTGATCTCATCAGGAATGAAGATATCCACGGGAGAACCAAGTTAGGTACACCCCGAATAATCGTCAGGATACATTGCTCGCAGAACAGATGGTCATTGCGGCCGAAAGATTCAAAGTGGCAAGAATCCGATGGATGCGAAAACGCACAGGACCGCACGTTGTAACGCGACAATTGGGGGAGGCCTAGTGTTGGGCAATGATAATAATCTGGTTAATATCATTTGGCTAATAATCGATTAAAACTCAGTAGCCATTAATAGCAATTATGGATGATAACCCTGCTGTTAATGTTATTTTAGTGATTGAAAATTTCCCTTCATGGTTTTCAGGCTTAGGACTGTCAGATTAGACTTCATTTTCATCATCTTTCTTTGTAGTAAATAAATGTACAATTTAAAACTAATCTGGCCCATTTAAAAATATTATTTATTTATTTTATGATTATACACACAAACCAACAACACACGAAAAAGGACTTCTTCATCGAAACATATCAGTCGACGTACTGATTCCGGATTCGGTTGGCGTCGCTGTAGTGCAGTTCATGCATCTCTTTCTGGCACGAATAATATTAGCGCCAGAAAGAGATAGCACGAGAAACGGGGTGCGGGGATGCACGTTACCTACCAACTAACCGCTCGGGTATTTTCCATTGTTTATAATTTACCTACGTCGTATTCACAGAAAAGAACTAATAAGTAACTTACTTAATTACTTATCGTACCTTACATTTTTACGTATCGGTTAAAATTTATTTGTAGGTATACATACACTTACATATTTAGCTCGCTTTGTTAAATCAAGTAATTAATTAGGTAGATGGTTAAATCACAAAGCGATGTGTCATAATAATTATGGTTTTTATAGTATTGGATCTCTAAATTAACAAAACTGAATTTCCCAAAAAATGTGTATTTATTTTATTATTAACAGTGAAGAATCACATACAAAAAGTGAAAATAAATAAAAAAAAAAGACGGGTTGCACTCCGGGAGTGCCGGCAGAAGTGAAAACTTGATTATTAACGTTGAGCATGTTTGATATTTTGGAATGGTTAGGGAATAATTTTGCACCAATTGCTTTATCAGTATAAAAGTACTATCATTTATGTGGTAGAATACAATATTCATTCATTGCGCTATCGTACACAAACATGACAATTTATATTACATTAAAAATTTAACACTTTAAAACTATTACAATTATTTTACATTAAAAAGTTTATCTCTCCGAAAAACTACTGAGGTGTCAAGGGACACCCGGATGGAACGAAGTTCCGTTCTGGCTTGCTTTCTATAAGAGAGAGAAAGAGAGAAAGACAGAGAAACATGCGCACGCCGCACGGCTTACAATAGCTTACTATAGAAAAAGTGTCGTTACAACTTTTCGTGAGAATTTTTTCCGTCTAGCCAATACAATATAACTAAAAAATACTATCCTATTTTATGTACATTTTGACAGCACTATTTCAACATCTTCGAAACCATGAAAACGACACTCATGACGAAAAAGTTGATAATTTCTGACATCCGCCATCTTAGATTTACATTTTGACAGCACTATCGGCTTCAACAACCTCGAAAACCATGAAAAAGACACCCATGACGAAAAATTTGATAATTTCTTGCAGCCGCCATCTTGGATTTATATTTTGACAGTACTATCGGTTTCAACACCCTCGAAAACCATGAAAACGACACCCATGATGGAAAATTTGATAATTTCTTGCAGCCGCCATCTTGGATTTATATTTTGACAGTACTATCGGTTTCAACACCCTCGAAAACCATGAAAACGACACCCACGACGGAAAATTTGATAATTTCTTGCAGCCACCATTTTGGATTTATATTTTGACAGTACCATCGGTTTCAACACCCTCGAAAACCATGAAAACGACACCCATGACGGAAAATTTGATAATTTCTTGCAGCCGCCATCTTGGATTTATATTTTGACAGTACTATCGGTTTCAACACCCTCGAAAACCATGAAAACGACACCCATGACGGAAAAGTTAATAATTTCTTGCAGCCGCCATCTTGGATTTACATTTTGACAGTACTATCGGTTTCAACACCCTCGAAAACCACGAAAACGACACCCATGACGAAAAAGTTGATAATTTCTTGCAGCCGCCATCTTGGATTTACATTTTGACAGTACCATCGGTTTCCACGCCCTCGAAAACCATGAAAACGACACCCATGACGGAAAATTTGATAATTTCATGCAGCCACCATCTTGGATTTATATTTTGACAGTACCATCGGTTTCAACACCCTCGAAAACCACGAAAACGACACCCATGGCGAAAAAGTTGATAATTTCTTGCAGCCGCCATCTTGGATTTACATTTTGACAGTACTATCGGTTTCAACACCCTCGAAAACCACGAAAACGACACCCATGACGAAAAAGTTGATAATTTCTTGCAGCCGCCATCTTGGATTTACATTTTGACAGTACTATCGGTTTCCACGCCCTCGAAAACCATGAAAACGACACCCATGACGGAAAATTTGATAATTTCTTGCAGCCACCATCTTGGATTTATATTTTGACAGTACCATCGGTTTCAACACCCTCGAAAACCACGAAAACGACACCCATGGCGAAAAAGTTGATAATTTCTTGCAGCCGCCATCTTGGATTTACATTTTGACAGTACCATCGGTTTCCACGCCCTCGAGAACCATGAAAACGACACCCATGACGGAAAATTTGATAATTTCTTGCAGCCACCATCTTGGATTTATATTTTGACAGTACTATCGGTTTCAACACCCTCGAAAACCATGAAAACGACACCCATGACGGAAAAATTAATAATTTCTTGCAGCCGCCATCTTGGATTTACATTTTGACAGTATTATCGGTTTCAACACCCTCGAAAACCACGAAAACGACACCCATGACGAAAAATTTGATAATTTCTTGCAGCCGCCATCTTGGATTTATATTTTGACAGTACCATCGGTTTCAACGCCCTCGAAAACCATGAAAACGACACCCATGACGAAAAAGTTGATAATTTCTAGCAGCCGCCATCTTGGATTTATATTTTGACAGTACCATCGGTTTCAACACCCTCGAAAACCATGAAAACGACACCCATGACGAAAAAGTTGATAATTTCTTGCAGCCGCCATCTTGGATTTACATTTTGACAGTACCATCGGTTTCAACACCCTCGAAAACCATGAAAAGACACCCATGACGAAAAAGTTGATAATTTCTTGCAGCCGCCATCTTGGATTTATATTTTGACAGTAAAAGTGTCGGTACAATTTTTCGTGAGAATTTTTTCCGTCTAGCCCCCTTTCACAACGCGCGATAAGGGATAGCTGTCTACTCTCCATCCGTCTTACGCTTTTTCGATCAGGTCACGTGTCCTGACGCGAGTTTAAGATTTTATACCCATTACAGAAAAAGTGCTCAACGCCGCTAAAGAAGTTTTCACTTCAAAAATTACAATACATTGAATCACACTGCGTACACGCACCCAATTTATGTTCACACCTACAGATTTTACACTAAACAAAAAAAGCATTTATTTTTTTAACAATACATTAATAGCAGGGTTATCATCCATTGCAAGGCTATTAATGGACACTTATGGATTATAATCGATAATAACTCAAAGCATCCGGCTATTAACCCAACACTAGGGAGGCCTGTGTCCAACAGTGGACGTCTCTCGACTGAATGAGGATAACCCAATAAGGATACTGGGGCCACGGACAGTGTGAAAATGAGACCCAGGGCCAACGGGGAAGCAACAGGGGTCCCTTAGTCAGTAAAAGTCTGACACTATTTTCCTCTCAGCTCAAGAGAAGGGGATGTCATTGGATGATTTTCCCACCTACAAAAAAAAGCCAATGAGGACTTAGTAAATAAAAACGCAGTATAATAAATAGAAACAAGTTTATTGACCAACTGAGGAACAAATACGGACACCCATATGTAAATACAATAGCACACACACACTTCCGACTTGATATGTCGGTCTTACTTATTAATACTCCAACTCCTCACTTGAATAGGAAGCTGTAACAAACAGAAATATTCGTTTTATATTTCATAGACATTAACGTCCCTGGTTGGCTGATCTTGCGGGTTTGTTTGAAAGAGTTAAAGCCCCGGACCGCAAAGGACAACTAAAGGAACACAGGTGGGTTTTAGTCAGTTAAGTCTGACACTCTTTCTCACTCCACTCAAAGCGGAAGAAGTCATTTGAGTATTTCCTACTTAAAAAAAATGGTTGACTGACCTAGTGAAAGCTATTGATGAACAAATCAACATCAGATTGATTATATTTCAGCTGACCTACAACTCGAAAGGCGGGCCCGTAACAACTCGGCTACCACTGCTTGAGTTATTACTGTAAGTAACCACTAATAAAAACATACCTAGTATATAGTATGAATAATGATGATGGTAGTTTTTTTTCATTATCTCAAGAATAATAAATACAACAGTAATGAAAATCTGCATGAAACATGCTTCTCAGACACCCTTTGCATAAGTAATTGTGTGGTCGTTTTAATTGTATTACACTATGTCCACGGCTATGAAGATATTCATAACAAGCTACAACTACTATTCATTGAATCATTTTGTCGACAGGCTTACACACAAATAGACTACTAAGCCATGGTCACATTCTAGTGCTGTGTAGTGTCGTGGCGCCTTCTGACGATGTTGATTGGCTACAAAACTCGTGACATTATGTAAGATAGAATAGATTCGTTTGGTGTATCCCGCTACACGACAAGGCCAACACAATAATGTAAACCTAGCTAAACAAAATCGATTACATACCTATAAGGATACCCTTGCGTCTTAGCCCTGAACACGGACAGCAGAAGCGAGAAGAACACACAGACGAGGATCAGACCCACGATGGACTGGAATCGACGACGCTTCCCCTCAGCCTGGGTGCGCACGATGTCTGTGTTCTTTACACCGCCGGCCGCTTCTATCATGAGAATCATACCCACAACCACTGCGCCATCTGACACGGTCGTTCAGGAAAAAGATAGTATTTACTAAGAAGTTATCATGTTTATACGAATACCGTACCGATAAGTATAAGCTTTGCAGTCATAACACAGAATAAAGGATGTGACCATTCCGCTTTATAGCTATAATATAAAATCTCTTAAATTCTTATAAAATTTTATAATCAGGTGTTGCACAAGGGTCAATACTAAGCCCCTTCCTATTCTTTATTTATATACAAAATATTTACTATCTTTAGTTTATAATTATATTTTTAATTATCATAGATGTGTTTATTATAAAAAGAAAACATTTTATAGGGTAAAATAAAGATAGCACACAGTGTCACGTCTGTATTTCGCCAAGTTCATTGCGATCCACTTCTGGTTCATTATAATAGTGGTCAAAAATACCATTCCGTCTTTTGGTTTTCTTTCTAGACAATGACATCATTATTGGTAGTCTATTTTTTTCTGCGGAGGCGATTTCCGACGACTTGGTTATCTGCTGGTTGAGAGTTTCCGTCCTGTTAAACATGATTAACCTTTACCATCGACATAGTTTGTGGTGCAGTTCCCAAACACCGCCTTTACGAGAAAAGGCTTTCGTTTTTAGGTTCTGTACTTTTTGTTTGTCCAAAACTATTTGGGTTTAGAATTCTTCTTTGAAAAGGAAAAACTTGGTGTAAACAATGTCCCACAATAATTTCATGCAATTAGCACTTTCAAAAAGGATACTCAAAACAGCCACAATATAGCTCTCCAGAATAAACTGGCCGTGGGAGCCTCCATTAATATAGACTGGTCCGTTCTTAGTCCTATGGAAGAATGGTGGGCCTCTGATGTGGTTCCACATCTGACCAGAGACAAAAGCGAAACAGAAGAAGACTGCGCAAACTGCCCACATTTGTTTGTTGTAGAGGAACTCTAGGTTGTTTCTGCGAAGGTATAGGAAGCCGGCGACGAGGATGAATAGCATCGAGAATGCTACGAAGCCGGAGTAGTTTGGTGGACGGAATATCCTGACCTGAAAAGAATTAAGTTTTTTCAATTATAGATCTTAGCGCACTAAGGCCAGTTGGCGCTGGCCTAAGCATTCGACCACATGTCCACTGGTACCCACTGGCCCTAGCTTTTCGTAGTTCAAGAGTTACTTCTAACTAGCCGGCCATACACTCGTGAAAATTATTCGTTTATTTGCACTCGAAGGTTGATTATACAAAAGCATCCATTTAAACTCTTAGTTGAATTGTTTTGTTACCTTCTTCTTTGCCATTTTTATTTCGATTTTATTCAAATAAACTATACCAATTAAATACGATACTATGTTCCGAGAACAGGCTGCAGTTTTGTGATCATGATTACATGTTTGTAATGACCCTATAATACAAACTATTAGCAATTAAACACAAGTACTGGTAAATCAATTATTTCAGTAATTATTTCTATAGATCGAGAGATAGTGTAATCTCACTGATATTTTTGATTAAATACATAATTATTACCTAAGATAACGTCATGGCAAAACGAAAGATGTCATCAGAATTCTCAAGTAACTTATGATTGAAGAGGTCAAGGACATATTAAAGCCATCAACTTGAAGAGCAAAAATGAGATGAAGTTATACGGAATGGATAGTGCCGTCTCTTTTTCGTAATATACACTGTGCAAAGTTTGGGTGTTGAAGGTTAAAGTCATAAACACTAAACATAATAAAGCCAGAACTACATTAGACCGACGCACACGTGGAACTAGTGTAGCTCTACAAGTCCAGTTTCCTTAAAATATGTATGGAGACAGACGCGCTCAGATCAGCGTACGTGGCATACGTGTGCGCAGTGTAGTTCTACCTTATAGGCAGCGTCACACATATCTACAGCTGGCACAAAGTTTGCGAGTAGCTTGCATGCTGGTGAACCATGACGAGTTCTTGCATATTTTTATGCCAGCCACAGATGTGTGTCGCCGCTTTACGGCCTGGTCACGACTTCGGTCTTAGCGACGAGCGGGGCGGCATCGCTAAGCGGGCGCGCGCCACTATGAGCGGCGTCTCGTGGCGTGCTCCAAGCATTTTCATACTTTAGTTGTTACCGCTCGCCGTCCCACGTTTCCACGGCAAGGTCGTGAACGAGCCGTGAAAAGACTAGCGTTATCCTCGGCTCTCATCTACTTTTTTTAAGTTTTCTTTACCAGACAGGATCCATAACAGTCTCTATCTACAAATACTTACCATCTGCATGTTAATGTTATAGATTGCGACATAGATTCGAGATCTGATTTGAAAAAAACCATGCAATATCTGGAATAAAGAGATTGTTATGACACTAAGCGGCAGCACAGGTTGCTATCAGTGAAGGAATGGGAATGGGATTGATCTACAATAGGGAATATGCATGCAATTTTTTTTATTTACTAAATTAAAAGGAAAAGAAAATATGTTCATCAATAACAAAGTTACAAAACTCCAAAGCTACTGTTATGAAAGGGAAGTCCAACATGGTCTATGACTACAAAGGCATAGCAACACCCGCCGCCATAGAAAATGACGAGAGAAACATTTACTTGTTAAAAATTGTTATATTCGTTTGCGTAGAAAATACCCATTTTGATATTCCTTTCACAATTAGTATTCTATTTTCGTTTATCTATACACACCGCTAAATTTTAATCGTTTTAATCCCGTGGAGGGTCGATCCGGTACATGAAACACTATCGATTTGTAAAGATAAAATTAAAAAATAAAGTACATCTTTTTCAAAACTCGTATTAATTCACGCATGTACGAAATTAGTATCTTTAAGAAAACGTCAGCTGAGCGAGCGACCTGTAGTTAATAGTCGGCGTTGCGTACAAAGTACCTATAGGTCATTGAACTCGCTCAGCTGACGTTTTCATAAAGAAATTAATTTCATACATGCGTAAATTAATACGAGTTTTGAAAAAAAGGTACATTATTTTTTAATTTTATCTTTACGAATCGATAGTGTTTCATGTACCGGATCGACCCTCCACGAGATTAAAACGATTAAAATTTAGCGGTGTATATAAAACTAGCTGACCCGACAAACTTCGTGTTGCCGATAGTGCGATTTAGTTATGAAGTTCCTTCGCCGTAATGTTGGCTCTCCTGTCTGTCTACAGAAAAAAGAAAAGAGTTGCCTACTCTAGCAAAATTGTTGCACGAAATGCGAAAAGAAATCGATTTTAACGGTAATCGCACCGCTTTATGGAGAATTATGAGGGGAATGGGATTTTATAAAAAAAAAGGTCTAAAAGGAAGTTGTTAATGGAGAGGTACGATATTGGGGCGTGGCGTTTTCGGTATTTGAAAGAATTATAGGACAACCGAAATGAAGCGTGGTATACCTACTTTATTCAAAAATAGTTTTTACAGTTTCCAAATAAAAAAACAAATTTATACTTAAGGCAATTGTTAAAAGTTACGAAATATCAATTTATCTCCCTAATATTAAGTAATTTCATTGCTAAAAATATAGCAACTCAGTTTTTCCATATTGCCAACATTATGGCGAAGGAACTTCAGAAGTGAAACGCACTATAGTAGTCCTTTTAGCTAAGCTGTCAAAGGATAACGCCATCTACAGCAACGCAATTTTTTTTTTGTGTCGATTAACTTTCCCGGACTTCTACGAATAAACTAAAATTAATTATTTAGCCGTTTTCGAGTTTTAGCAAGACTAACAGAATTGCAATTCATTTCTATATATATAGATAGATAGATAAGAAACTGAGTGGCTGGCATATCACCCCATAGCTAGGAGTGTGAAATTTTGTTCAAGACTTTTATGATATAGGGGAGCACTATAAGATATTTTTCCAAAATTCAACCCCTGAATCTGATGAAATGGGGTTCTAACCTTATTATAAAGAAACCTACTTTCACGCGAGCGAAGTCGCTGGCAGAAGCTAGTAAACCGATAAACAGGTTTGTTAACAAATATTTTTTTATACATAATCCCTATTCATATGGCATGACTGGAAATGGGACGCTTTTTGAAGGACATACACGGACACACTCTGTAGCTGCCCAGAGTGTGGAAGGTGATACCCCGTGCCTTGGAAAGCAAGTAAAGCCAGCGGTTCTATGCTAAATTTCTCCTCGATCGTATCAGATTGCTGATCCATTGTACTATTACAATGAAGGAACAGAAAATGCATCTGTGTTCATGCTTGAGCACTATGACATTTTCTGCATATTTGACTAATCTCCGTTGAGATTGACAGGCATGATCAAAATTCAGTAAGGAAAATAATTTTGTGACCAGATATATGAATATTAATGAAGCAAAAGGATTATGTAAGGATTATAATAGCTGGTTTGGTTCTATAGTTTCTGTGTACCTCCATCTATAATTTAATTTAACCTCTTTATAATTTTATTTTACCTGAACATCAGTTCTATCTTGAATCCATTTCGCAATGGCCTCTGCGTGTATTCCTGATCTCTCAAAGTCCATGGAGTCAGCAGGTTTTGGCTTGCCTTTGGCTGGGAAGTGCATGATTACAGGTGCTGTATTGAGACGTAGCTGAAATTAGAAATAGTAAAATATTAATTGTTTTTACGACAGATAGAATCTATAAAATTACCTTTCGTATATGCAAAAACTGAAACATGTGACTAATATTTTTCTGTAAAGAATCTATGTACAAAATTTCATAACTGTATCATGTAAAAAATCACAAAATTATAAGCTTGTTATGCTACCTTGTTGTTCACACAAATACATGGTCACCGTGCCTCTTGTTGTTTATGTGTGTGCGGTTCTGTCATCTTCACATATTTGAATTGACTGATGTCCTCATCCTATTTGAAGGTGGTGAAAGAGACATTAAAATAATAATTAGCACTTACCATTTGGAAGATATCAGAACCCTCATCAAAGTCAACCATACCGAAGAAGAGCTTATTGTTATAAGCTGGTGAGAACCTAAAGGAGTTTGCCACGACCAGGTACTCATCGTACACATGCTGGCAAATAGCACATCGTCGAGACGGTGCCATCGCTGTAAACATCACAACGAAGGAGTAATCCCTTGGTGGAGACTTCACATACTCCTTGAATTTGTTTAAATTAAGGGATACTATTGACTTTTTCGCTGTTAAATCTGTTAACTGCTGGACTTTATCTTCAAGCTGAAATGTGAATTAATAAAGAGAATTAGGGTTCATTTTGTGTTTTTCTTTCTAATTAAAATTACCCATATTTATTTTCATTTGATTTTGCTTGTTCATATTTTTATAAATGAAAGTGAAAGCTGGGTGTGGCATTAAGACCTAAGTAGAATAGTGGAATCTTATATTTACTGCTTGCTATGGAAAAAAAGAGTAAGTTTAAGTATGTGTGGCATTAGAATATACTTACCTCTAACACCTATAATAGAGTACCTCAATCTATAATTTATTCATGAAAAAGACAATAATGTAGACTTAATAGCTAAGGCATCACATTCTCTTTAAGAATACTTTTATTTGTGCATAAATTTTAAATATAAATAAAATAAACGCTATGGAAATAACCTGGCAATGTATCTGATTGAGGAATGACATTCAACAATTTTGTGGTTTTTTATAAGTATTTTAGGTGGAATTTTATAATTTCTGATTATATCAACAGGGAAAAGAATGAGCTAATGTATGTGTGCCATTTTAATATTACTTATACTTACTTCCAACTCCTGTAGACAGATAGAGATACTTTATTGTTCATCAAAAACATAATAATAATGTAGTAGAGCAGGAGCGTAAACCTATGAATGATTTCCTCATAAATACGAACAGGAGCTCAATTAGTTATAGGGAAATGTATCGTTGATGCCTTTGTGTACGATTTATTATCCCTTAGTCCTTGAAAAATGAAGTAGGTACTGTGTGTGGACTAATAAAACTACGGTTACATAATGATTATATGAAGAAGGATTTAGTGAGCTCCTTTTCCAGTCTTTAAACTTAAATTTAACATCAATAAGTGCTTCGTTTAAGTGAAAAGATAACAGGAAAACGCCGGCATGATTATCACAAAAATAATCCAACTTACCCCTTTTCCTCGTGTTTGAGCCGATCCCTCATAGTAAGTAAGGATGGTTGTTAGAAATAAGAGAAGTTTAAACTTCATTTTTAACTTATTAGAATAAAAACCATAAAATTCTAAATGGAATCACTTTATGCCGTTTGACGTTTGCCACCTCAAAACAAATGTCAACGTCAGATTATTGAATGACGTGTACGTGATGTTCACGAAGTATGCTTCATTTAATTTTTTTTAATACACTTATTTGGAAACCCGTTCTTATCCTACCACTTACAGGCACGCAATGTACTGTTTTCCTTCTTGCCTTTCGTACCGGGGCCGAGCTTACCTTTCGGATAACACTGGCCCCAGTAGGCTTCGACCCGGCTGGGCTCCTGATGTTGCTGGTAACTCCTTGAGGCGCGCAGAGCGCGTCGTCGACGTCTTGGACTCGGTCCGGCCAGTTACCGGATGGTCGGGCACTCACTGAGCTACCCATTGCTCGCAGTCCGCAAGCGCGCGCCTACGGTGGCCGGAAATCGGGATCGGAATCTCAGCGGCGGCTGGGGCGCTGTGAGCGCCGTTGCCTGATGCGGTCGGCCCCCTCCTTTGCAAGCATTATTGTATCGCAGAAAGAGGCGACCACCTGCCACTCCGGACCATGACCTGTACCGGCGCGAGAGATCGCCGCCACCGATCGCCCCCACGAGGGCACACCTCCACTGTATGCTCCACCGTGTCTTCCGGGCGTTCTGCACAGTGGCGACACCCGGGCGTCACTTCCGCACGAATCCGATGCAGGAACCTCCTGAACTTACCATGTCTGGTGAGAACCTGCGTCATGCGGAAGGTGAGAACGCCATGAGGTCTTTCCAACCACGCCTCACAGAAGGGCACTGGGTTGCGATAGTCGCTGACGCCATTTCACCTTGAGATCCCGCCGGAGCTCTGTCCGACTTGCCGCGACCTGTGGCAGCAGCAGACTTTCGCCCCGGCGTTGCATCTCCACGCGCAAATCGTGCATGTGTGCAAGGACTGTTGCCTCCAGATCTCATGGTGGCAGGCCAGCAAGGAGGCTCGCCACTTCGTTGGAAACCGTACGGTATCCCCGCACCATCCGTATTGCCATGACCCTCTGGCATGCATTCAGCTGGGCCTTCGGTTGCTGACGCAGCGACGGTGCCCCATAAAGGGCCATGGACCGAACGATTCCCGCGTAGAGCCTCCGGCAGGTGGCGTCTGGACCCCCAAGGTTGGGCAGGAGCCGCTTGAGCTACCCCGTCACATAGTCATGGTCAAGTCACACTATTTAATTTTTATAATAAATACAGTTAAAAGTACATAAAATCAATATTGTGCCAAAAAAAATTTATACATTATGTTTAACAATTTTGATTAGTGGTCGACCTACGTCCTGGACCTAGCCCAGGGGGGGATCATGACCCCCATGAACCCCCCCCTGGATCCGCCCTTGCTTCTGGCTTCCTCATCAGATCAGTCCGATACATCCCCTCCCCCTTTTCCTTCAGCCAGTCATCGACTACACGTATAAACAAAGCCATTTTACTTGTTACAACAATTCTGCTGTGATCCTATGAAGAGTTCTGTGCCATATCTTCGAAGTTCATGATCAGATCATAACAATATTTCAATGGGACCAACTTGGAAGCATAAACACTCAATCAAAAAAAATAATTTCAAAATCAGCCCACAATTGACGGAAATATCGATGAACATACATAAAAAAAAAATACTATTTGCAGACGTTATTTAATGCCCCATTTACACGTGGGCCCAGCCTCGGTCAATCGCCATCGTCGGTCAATCGTTTATCTATAGCATGTATGTATTTAGAAATATATAAGTATGTTTATCAGTTGTCTAGTACCCATAACACAAGCTCTGCTTAGCTTGGGACTAGACGGCGTTGTGTGTGATAGTTGTGGAATATTATTATTATATTATAAACTTTACATACCTACCTTTAAATTCTATTGTAAAATACCTACCACTGACCTCTAGCAGGGTAAATACTCCCTTGTGCGAGTGACACTAGCATCTCCACCATCAGGGATATTTATTTTGATAACCAACGCAAAATAAAATATATTCCCAGTCGTCGCGCATATGGATTGCCAAAATTCCATAAATTTAGGAGTATACCAAAATTAGTCCTTAGAGATGTTCTTCAAAATGTCCCTAATATTAATCGGAATCAGAATCTATCGGTGGCTGGTTCAAAAGTTATATAAATTCCACCTAGAAACGCATGTTGTGCGTTGCTACGTGGAGACCTAGCAATGTAGTCACATGCAAACTGTTTTACCTAATTAAAACGTAATGTAAAGCCCAGTCGCCCGCATATAGATTGCTACCAACTGTTTGCAATCGGGAATTAAATTCAACTATTATTTACCCTCCCACGCCCACCCTCAGTATTTTTCTTGAATATTTTATATGGTAGATTGCCAAGTCGGCTGCTTTATTATTAAAAAAAAAAAACTTTATTGAATGAATGAAAAGTTGGCAAAGCAAAAAAATACCCCATCTATACTAGGTATCTCATATAGTATAACGTACAATGCGTTCCAAATGAGAATAGGAAAGCCAATAAACTCGATCTGTCAAATTTGAGTGAAGTGTACGGTCTGCAAAGAAAACTTATTTGCGTTCCTAACGGTTTTTTTTTTGCTTTGTATTACCAAGTCTTAGTTAAATCTATAAGTGAAGTAAATGTTATTGTTTAATATAAATCCGCTAAACATATTGTTTTAAGTCATAATTAGTTAAAAAAAAAGAAACTATTTTCTTTCTGAAGAATATTTCGCCTTCGTTTTCCATTGCCACTACTTGGACACTTCACAGTGACGCAGAGGTGAACAAAATTAAAGAACTGGATTCTGATTATACTTTTTTCGTTTACGATTCGTAAATAAACATTGTTACACTAGGGGTGAAAGTAACTCATTTCATCCCGAGAAGGTGGCGGACCAGCGCAGCGAGGTCGCTAATTCGAGGGGTTAAATGGGTTACTTTCACCCCGAGGTAAACACTGTGCTTTCCATTACGAATAAGAGGAAACTAAAAATAAAAAATAAGTTTGTAAAACCTGTCGTCGTACCTATGATTTTAAGGAGGTATCTTTCTTCTGATTTAGGCGGTAAAAGGTATTCCACTACTGCTTTAGCCTCTTCTCTTATGAAATTAGGCGTTAAATCACTATTTTAATCTAATAAACATAACGTGTTAATACAAATCTCTGTTGTACGGAAATGTAAACGAAACTCGAAAAAACCAACGACTGATTGCCACTTTCCCGCCATTTTGTTTTTTTTTTCTGCGGCCGGCCAGCTATTCAGAAATTAATTGTAATCTTTTAGAAATAAAGTATTTTAAAGAAATAGTTGAACAAATAAATCACTTAAAATATAACATTATTTAATTAATACTTGTCTTTAAGTTTTTTCAATTTTATATCGCGCAGTGATTGACTGGCTGTATGGAAAATTGGAACATGGTTCAATAGAAATGAGAAGATAGAACTAGTTTTTTTTTTAAATAATTTGACAGCTGTCAGTTGTAAAGTAAAACTCCCTAGGGATGAAAAGTATCACTTTCAGCCCGCTCTTCAGGCAACTTCAGACCTACTTTCAGAGTATGAGTAATGAAAAATTATTTTTTTACAACATGGCTATTGATCCTATTCTTATTTGGAACGCAAGCTGTAAAACATTTTGTGTTTTGAATATGCCCACAATTCTATACTTACAATCTCCAGTTGCCGAATACTTACTTTACGAGCCGTGACCCATTTACAACTACCCTCAACTATTGATTTTGGTATGTGTTGATACTTTGTGTGGTATAGAATCAGAATTGCTTTGACCGTGTGTGTAATGGTGTTGGAGGTCATTTACTTTGAAATAGTTAGATTCACAAAACTTCTCTGTTCAGATGGTATGGATTGAATCAATGCAGGTAGTTACTACGTTAGATATTGATTTAAAGTTAGCATTGTATCAGCCCAAAAGGATAAATGCAAGAGAATGGACAAGAGTGAAACAATTGATTCATAATTTACATTAGTTGTTTTCAAAATATTTTATTAACACAATTCATTCAATAACACCAAAGATTATAACATTCTCTAACATGAAACCTAAAATAAAATACAATTTTACCTAAATGTATTTTACTTACCAATTTATAATCATTCAAACATCATTTCGACTATGAGGTATACAGAATAAATATTTTGAAATATTATTTTTTTTCACATTATAAGTCGTCAGAAATGTAATAATACTATTTAAATATTTAATATTATATATTTATAATTTGAATGCGATAAGTTGCTATATAATGTCATGAAAGCATCCGCCTTCCGAATACTTTATCTATATTGCTCGCATGAAGACCGAAAAGGAAAATAAAACACACAGTTTAATCAAGTAGAAACAAAATAATATGGAATGTACAAACCATGTTTATTTACTGATTCCTGGCAATACAATGTTTATGATTCGCTTTTGAATTTATCAACAGCCACTCGAAAGAGGATAACATTTACAGGCCCATTACAGTACGATACGGATACATACATCCACTATAACACTGAAAGCTATGGAGCATGGTACTTAAGCCAGGTTTTACCTTAACATTCTCAGCGATAGACATCGGTACACAGTACCCTGGGGGTTTAATGTTTCATAAATTATTAAGATAACTTGTTTGGACTTAAATTTCTACTCTAACTGTACATTAGTTTCGCCTTAACGCTAAAATAATCTAAAAGTGATATCGTCGGATGGTACGAAGACACGTTCGCGAGGGGGTGTAAACGCGCAAATAAACTTCTGATATGTCGATAGGTGAAACAAAAACATCTCCTGTCACCGAAATCAAAATAAAATGCGGTAATAAATTAAGACATTTAAAATTACGCCGTCATCGCACGGTAGCATTTATATTGTAAAACCATGATTGGGATTCGAAAATAGTGATCGTTATATTTATAAAATTGAAATAGAAAAACTATTTATACAATTCGCGTCTCTAGGCGCGGTGCGGCCGCAGCATCAAGGCAGCACCGGGCCGGAGATATGCGAAAACATATAAATGATTAACGTCCAAGTAACCAACAAGTACTATACAAGATGTTTTGAGGTGCTCCGAGGCCCTATGCGGGACGTTTCGCTACCGGCGACGACTTCCCTGTGCGCGACTGAGTGACTGAGCAGATTCTGTGGCATAGAAACTCGGAGCACGGGCGACGGGAGTAAGAGTGTGCTTAACGCGTTTACTGTTTCGTGTAAAGGTAGATGGCGACGATGAGACCGTATAGACCCAATACTTCAGCGAAAATGAGGATAAGGATCATGCCGACGAATAACCTGGGCTGTTGCGCGGTACCACGTACACCAGCGTCACCCACGATACCTATGGCGAAACCAGCCGCCAGACCCGAG
Source organism: Mythimna ferrago (assembly GCA_910589285.2). NCBI lineage: Eukaryota > Metazoa > Arthropoda > Insecta > Lepidoptera > Noctuidae > Mythimna > Mythimna ferrago. Next base: position 3,261,775 of record OU342682.1, read on the forward strand.
AAACCTACGGCGAGCCCAGCTCCCAGGTGGATGAACCCTCTGGAAAGAAACAAACGCATTTCATTAGTACATTGCGATACCGAAAACATGTAGGAATGACCTGGCAATCAAGAGGAATGTAGCAGTGTTGTTTCACTATAAAATCATCAACATCCAATGAAGCCAAATCATTAATAACTCGTTAACCACTAATTAGGATACCTATCTAAAAACGAAAGTTGGTACATTCACAAACGACTAAACCATTAAACTCCATGTGACAAGTAACTATACAAAAAAACTAGTCTCGAGGTCAATAGCTTGAAACATGCTCGCACGATTATTACAGTCAATTATGAAACGAAAAATGTCAAAATAATAGCACTCGTGCGTAGCTTCATGGCATGGGTGTAATTATACTCAATCAGTCCTAACATTAATGAACCCCACGCTTCTTTTGAACATAGGACCATATATATTATTATGGATTCATCATCATTTTCATCATCATTTCAGTCAAAAGACGTCCACTGTTGGACACAGGCTTCCTCCAAGCGTCCACGACAGATCTTGTGCGTCTCGAATCCATCCATTCATCGTACTCCCACCACGACCCTCACCAGACTATCGGACCGCCATGTGGGAGACATTCCAACACTGCGTCTGTCGTTATGTGGTCGCCACTCCAGAACCTATTGTCCCCATCGACCATCTGTTCACTTATTATGGATGGTTGGAATCAAATAATATGAAAGATTTATTATATGTATAGGTTAAACTGAATTCAGATGGCGTCATCCCTGCTATCTAGGTCAGTGGGTAATGAATATGGATTGCAATCAGAAAGATTAATACTACAGTTTATACGAGGCATGGTTGCATGGAAAAAGCCTAAAATGTTAATACCGTCGTGTGTTGAATACATAAAAAAATCCGGATTGCGCAATCTTCATCTAAGTAATTTTGATATGGTTTAGTGTTATCAATTTGATCGATCGCTTGTTATCTCGTCATTTTACCGGTGCTTTCCGCGATGTGGGTATGGAAATCAAAATTGCATGAGGCTACTGAATGTTATAACGAATAATTCAATTCGATTGAAATGCATGAACTAGAAAGTTAAAATTTTTACTTTTACTGCACTTATATTTACACACAAATGCGCTTCTATCTTTATTGATTAAAACTATGTATTACATATGTGGACATGCAACAAGACATTCCCTTCAGTCAACCAAAATCTTTACGTATTATAAAACAAAGTCCCCCACACCATGTCTGTCGGTATGAACACGATAAACTCGAAAAATCCCGACGGATTTACATGCAGTGTGCACCAATAGGTAGTGATTCATGAGGAAGGTTCAGGTGTATAATGCATGCCTAAGTTAGGAAAATACGAGAATTTTAAGATTTAACATTATGCAAAGCTGGGGCAGGTCGCTATTAAATTAAACAACATTCATTACAAATATCAGCTGCAGTTGTGACAATAGCATAAGCATAATCAGCCTTTAAATGTTCCCACTGCTGTAACTCTGGCCTCCTCTCCAGGAGAGGGAATGGGCCGTAATCCACCACGCGGGCCCAGTGCTGGTCGATGTTGTGACAATAAATTACACAAAAAAGTATTTGGGTCAGACAGTGTGACCAGACATGGGTGCCATCTATTCCACCCATTGAGGACATAAAGACATAAGAGCTAGAATTATGTTGTCGGGAAGAACATCATGGCTTGGTGCCAAGATATGAAATACTAAAAACTAGGGTACAGATATCGACCATTAAACTCTAGACGTAATATTTTGTTATGTCTTTATGTTTAGACTCGTATTCTAATCAGTAATTCATGATTGACCTAGAGTAACCACTGGTCAAATTGTCATGATCAAAATTTGATACAAGTGCATAAAATTTGTCATTGCGAACGAGGCGGAATTCCTACGAGTCGTAGGCGAGTGTGTTATGGAGCCGAGGGCTTTTTTTTTATAGTGGGAAAAAATCATGCATTGACATCCCCCGCTCTTGGGCGGAGCGGGAGATAGTGTCAGACTCTTACTGACTAAAAGAACCACCCCGTTTCTTCTAGCCTTCATACCGGGGCTCGAACGCCCTTTCGGATAACCCTGGCCCCAGTAGGCTTCGACCCGGCTGGGTCCCTGCTATTGCTGACAACTCCTTGAGGCGCGTGGGAACAGTGCGCGCCGTCGACGACTTGGGCTTGGTCCGGACAGTGAGCTACCCATTGCTCACTGTCCGCAAGCCTGCGCCTACGGTGGCCGGAAATCGGGATCAGAATCCCGGCGGCGGCGGCGGCGATAACGCCGTTGCCTGATGCGTTCGGCCTCCTCCTTTGTGAGCATTACTGCTTCGCAGAAGTCGGCGACCGCCTGCCACTCCTCCTCGCTCCGGACCATGGCCTCAACCAAGGCCCGGCGCGAGAGGTCTCCGCCGCCGACCGCCCCCACGAGGGCACGGCGATGCTCCGCCCAAGCAGGGCACACCTCGACTGTGTGCTCCACCGTGTCCTCCGGGCGTTCCGCACAGTGGCGACACCCGGGCGTCACTTCCGCATGAATCCGGTGCAGGAAACTCTCGAACTTGCCATGTCCGGTGAGAATCTGCGTCATGCGGAAGGTAAGGACGCCGTGAGGTCTTTCCAGCCACGCCTCAAAGTGGGGACTTACCGCCATGAATAGAGCCGAGGGCTGCAGTGACAAATTAATTCGCACGTGTATCAAACGACTTTTTTCAATACACTTATGAAAGAAAATGAAATGAATAAACGGGGGCGACTCGTGGGGGGTCGACGCGCGCCCAGCTTGACGATAAATGTAACAAAATTGTGGCGGGGAGAGCACGCGCACTTTTCTGCACTAGTGCTTCCGCACCAGCAACTGTCTATTGCGTGCCTAAAAGCGGTGGGATAAGAGGGGGTTTTCGAGAAGTGTATTGAAAATAAGTAAATTATCTGCTGCAAATCTGTCTCTTCATTGCCAAGGATCTCTATTCTATGAAATTAGCATTTTGGAAGTCACTTCAGACGGGTTCATTAGCCTGCTTGTCGTGACTAGATCTAATATTTAAAAATCTTGTGTCAGTGTTTGTCGTTTGAATTCTTCCAAAAATTTTATGATTTTTTTGAGTAAGTCTGAGAATAGGTTGTAGACTATTTATTACCCTCTTACCTACCCCGTTGTTTTCTTTGATAAATATGGCAGAACAATCCATATTATTATTATAAAAGTGAAAGTAATTGCGTTTGTTATGCTTTCACAGAACTACTGAACAAGATTTTGATGAATTTTGATACGAAGGAAGCTTGAATTACAAGGATGGACATAGGCTACTTTTTATCTGTCTTCGACTTTGACTTCGCGGCCGCAATAACCAACATTCACGCAGACGCAGTCGATGGGAGAATCTAGTATAATAATTATCTACGAAAATAAATACATAACAATACTAAGCAATGAATAGCCTTGCTTATGCAACCTTGTTCGAGTCTAGCTAACAGGAAACCAGCGATCCATTGATGCGTAATTGGGACACAGATATAATAAAAAGTGCAAGTGCTGAAAAACTTAGAAGAATAAATGTATTTTTACAGTCTAGGTAGGTAGTGTAAATACACTAAGGACAGTAAAAACAGCTTTTTTTCTTGCACTATCTGACTTCAAATCATTGATAAGAGAAGTAAATAAGATTAGTGAAGTGGGTGCTACTCGTACATGTAGGTACAATGGCCTACAAAGGACTAAGTGTAGTAAGCAGACCACAAATAAAGATAGATAGTGGGTGCTACTTGGAATGAGTCCCATTTTTTTGGATTATTATATTATTATGAGTTTCAATCCGATAGGAATAAAAAAGCTAGCCAAAACTATGAAACTAGTACGACAAATGACTAATTTAGGTATAAATGCTTGAAAAACTTCCAACACTGATTTGTGAAAGCAAAAAGGTTTCCAACTAGGCTTGATACTACTTCCCACTTGTCATAAGTAGAAAACGAAACTGCATGCAGAACAGTGTTGTTTATTCTTGCTATTATATGGTTGCTGTTAAAAGTTAATTAAACAATTATCATCATCTGCATACTGATTAACCCACTATTAAACATGCATCTCTTGCCTAAAGGAAAACATCGTGAGGAAATAGGCATGTCCTAGATCCAAAAATTCAAAGACGTGATATCCACCAACCCGCACTGGACCTGCGTGGTAGATTACGGCCCATTCCCTTTCCTAGAGAGGAGGCCTGGGTCCCAACAGTGGGAACATTATAAGGCAGACTATGATATGCTATGTTCTTTCCTTGTCCCAATATTTTCACTCCAAAGCCAATCTCATCTAGGTTCAACCAGTTGGTAAATCAAAAGCAACCGTATTTGATTGTGCCATTCAAAAGTTATTTACTTGTAAAGGGTGTAGTTGTTTGAGGGGGCCTCCAGGGAACCCGCAATCAGGACAGCCACTACCAGACCGTAGATGGCAATGATACCCGCCATGACAACGGGAATGATGGACTTCATGATGAGCTCAGGCCGCATCACCGACATGGCGGCAATACCGGTACCTGACTTGGCAGTTCCATAGGCAGCTCCTAGCGCTGAAATCATATAATTTCAAATACTTAGTAAGATACTTCATGGTTTTAAGACTAGTTGGCAGAAATGTTAATCTTTTGATTGGTCCGACGGGTGTTTTAGCATCCTAATCGCCAGGGCTTCATCTCATTTAGCTTTTGAATCCCCATAGGTGACAGAAGAGCTGATAAGATGGAGTATTTGTTTGTGGATGTGCAAGTTTGTTGGAATAAACATGAGAGTGATTGTCGAATGTCAGATATATCCAATAGGCAGTTATAGAGATTTAAGTAACCTTTAAATCATTTGAAAACTAGAGGATATTGATTTTGTTTCCAGACTTTATCATATTTTTGAGGGTACAAGGAAAATTTTACCTCAAGAACTGTTTGCTTATGTTCAACATGTTAAGTGTGTCATAATTCTATTAATTGAATATAGAAAAGACTAAAAAGGTGACACAATCGAGGATATATTCATCCCTATGCAGGCATTGACCTTTTCAGTTGCAGTTATTGATTGAATTGCCACACCCCTTTTATTAAGATGAAGATTTTACAGGTTTTGTTTTATATTACTTGTACAGGGTTAATCATGCAAAATAGTGAGTCATCAAGGGAAAATTCTGCTAGAATCTGTCACATGACATTTGGGGTAAGTTATTAAGATACTATCAATAATGTATGTGGTAGTAAAAAATGCTACTGGCCTGTGTATTTCAGTTCAAATCATTTACATCAAATTCCACCATTCATCCCATATTCCCATAGATCTTGTACCGGGATAACATTCCTCAGTAGAAGGTCTTTGAGTAAAGAACATAGACCAGCAAAAAGCATGTAACAGAACCTCTTTGGTAGGTACAAGTTACACAGCCTTTACATTCACATGACATAACCTTAATGCGTACATGAATCATGTGACTTAATTATTTATTTATTAAATACGTAATAAATACATTATTATTGACTCTCATAATGTAACCACAATTGTAATTGTAATAGTGCTGTTTGGTTCTTAGTGTTTATCTGTGAATATGTTATCCTGGTACTTATTTTACTTGAGTGGTCATGTGATGTCTTGAAATCAAGTTATGGTTATTTTGAATAAATAAGATCTTTCTTGTAAAGAAAGGAGTAAGTTATGAGTGAGAATAGGTTATAGAAGTAAGTTATAGTAAAAGTTATGAACAGCTGACTCTATCACATGATTGTTAAGTCATGTGATTGATACCATAGATTTCTCATTTATATCCTTGTAATGCTAGAATTTTCCTGTACATTAGTAGTAGCCTGTTTTACTAGTAAAAGACCATGGGCAGTTAAAAACTGAGAAATTGAACTGACAGAGTACAAAAGGGGGTATGTCACAAGCATGATTACAGTAGAAAAATGCGAATTGTCGAATGGGCAATTCCTCATTACTGATTCCATGCATATTTTATCAATGGGGTTGGGATTTTCCTTCAATGAACATTTTTCCCTAGACATGCAAAACAATCACATTGACAATCCTAGCTGACACCAGAGTTGTCAGAAACTACAAATTATCTTTTGTTGCCGATGCAGTCATTTGGAACAGTGCTACCAACCGAAAGTGCCACCAATCAATCACATGACAAATGATTCACATTTTTTGTTACTGAATGAAAACAACGCCCTAAAAACCACCCCTTTTCCCGCAAAATACCGTTTCGCCAGAATTATAATCAAATTGGCTCATTCCTTCATACATAACTATATATTTACGTAGGGATAACGTAAAGCACAAGGTGCGGCTACTACTATAATTAGTGCTCCTAAAATAACCAGATTCGAACTGATTTATTATTGCATGATGGTCTAAAATGTTTACCACAAGCATTCCTGACATTTAATCACTAGTTTCTAAACTACTGTAACCCATTTTGGGAAATCGATAAAATTCAAGACAGCCATTTGTACGATAATGGACCACAAAATACATACCGCTAAAGATGATAGCAGACGCCGCCCCCATAACTCCAAAGAAGGGTCCATAGATTGGGTTTTCGACTGTTGTTGACATTTTGAAGGTTTCTTGAGGGAGTATTTACAGGTCCCAAAAACTGTGATGACTATCTGCACACACTCACTCCACGGAACTACTTTAGCACAGACAAATATGGCCCAAGCTTTGCAAACTCGATAGAATGGGTCATATGACGATTGATGTTCAAGGCAGTGCTCGATATGACCTAAGTTCTGATTGGTTTTAGTACGTCACTTCCGAAATGTTTAGCCAATCCTGAGCTAAAGATTTGGCTGCGTTATGACGTAGATCATTGATGTGGATCGCTGGCCAGCAATTTTCTTGTGCGCATGTACTGTTTGATTATTTCAATACTTTTAATATATAAAATGTCGTTTAAACAAAGAAGAATACTGAAATATGATATTCAAAAATTAAGATATTAATAATCATGTAAGTTTGGTCAGTTAATTTATATGAGTTACAGGAAATATAGTAACCAGAAAAAATAAATTAATTCTTTATTGATTAAGTTATAATGTTACCATGTACTCAAATCTACTATTTAGTAATATTTGAACTATCTTTAAGACTCAACACTAAAACGTGAGTAATATTAAAAAAAAACGAAATCTATTACACGAGGTATATGGAGCGTTTAAATTGGTTAAGTTAACCACTCACGCAGAAAAGTATCAGACATCAAGATCATCGACAGTACATTTTTAAACAGTAATTACGAAGATAGTTAAGAATTCTAACAAATCATGCTAATGCCAAGTAGTATTGTGTGAGAAATGTACAATGCGTTTCAAATGAGAATAGGATCGTTTGCCATGTTGTGACATCAAGATTTACTGTCAAATCGAGGAAAGAAATGTTGAAATATTTATTAATTTACAAAAAAAAAATGTATTTACGAACAGTGGACGAAAAAAGTATAATCAGAATCCAGTTCATCAATTTTCCTCATCTCTAAGTTTTTCAATTTTGCCAAAATTCCTTCGTTAAGACAGTAAGACGTGACGTTACAACATGACAATCGATCCTATTCTCATTTGGAATGCATAGTGTACTGAGATGAGTTACCGACTCTGGTCCACTGTACCTATTTAAGTTATGGACCGGGTGATTAATGCGAGCATTATAAATAGTGTTCGAGCATTATGAATAATGTCTAGCTCTATTGGACCAAGTGATTAATTACTATCTTAACTTCAATATTTATCACATTGCGCGGTCATTATTATATTGCTACATGTCAATTGGGCAATTTGATAATAAAGCTAAAGACGCGGTGCGAGGGCGGGGAGGGAAGCACGCAGGGTGTGACACACTTTATTCACCATTCAGAGACCGCCAAACGAAAACGATGGAAGAAATATGCATGCCACTCTTATTGAATTAACAGCCACTGACCTTTATAAACTAGGAACAAAACAAGGTGTTTTATATAAACTATATTTGAGAAACCAATTTACTGTCTGCAAGGAAAGATTATTTCGCCTGAAGATGTTTCAAAGACAGATTTCACTGAGAAAGTGTTATAGAATGTCTTCTAAATGCGGAGGGCAAGGTTATAGTAGATGTGGTTGTAAAAGTGGTTGCAAGTCTTTTTTTTTCGGTGGGGAATATCATCCTCCCCCCCCGCTCTTGGGCGGAGTCTTACTGACTAAAAAACCCACCCCGTTCCTACAAGCCTTCATACCAGGGCTCGAGTTCCCTTTCGGATTACTCTGGCCCCAGCTACGCTTCGACCAGGCTGGGTCCCTGCTGTTGCTGACAACTTGAGGCGCGCGGGAACAGTGCGCACCGTCGATGACTTGGGCTTGGTCCAGACAGTTACCGGACGGCCGGACAGCGAGCTACCCATTGCTCACTGTCCGCAAGTCCGCGCCTACGGTTGACGGAAATCGGGATCGGAATCCCGGCGGTGGCGGTAAGAACGCCGTTGCCTGATGCGGTCGGCGACCGGCCGGCTACTCCTCCTCGCTCCGGGCCATGGCCTCAACCAAGGCCTGGCGCGAAAGGTCTCCGCCACCGTTCGCTCCCACGAGGGCATGGCGATGCTCCGCCCAAGCAGGGCACACCTCGACCGTGTGAATAAATGCTGTTGTCGCAAATCCAAAAAAGTTGTGTACCTCAAAACGCAATCATAGTGGCAGTTGTTCTAATAAATAAATCTGTTACTTCCTACATACTGTATAATTATCGTTTTCAATTTTATGTTCTATTTTACATTTGACTTTTATTAAGAGAAGATGCTAATTATGCCAAAAAATGAGTCTAATTGCTTAATAGTTTATTTTTATGTTTTATAATAATTAGTCATTTCCATAAAATAAAGATATGTTGTGAAATTTTTGTTCTAAATTTAATTATGTTTTATTTAATTATTTTTAATATGACTTTCCTTAAGTTTTAAATGCAAAAACTAGTAGAGTTTTAAGGTAGATAATAGACTCCTTGATATAATTAATCCAAATAAGAGGGACTGATTATTTTAATGGTTTATTATTTAGTTTATGTTAAGTTAAATGACAATACCAATAAAAAATGGTAATTAAATATGTTTGTATTACTCTGCCCAAAGGGTGATGGGCCGTATGTATAATGCCCGGTCAATTTGATTATTTGAATAATTATTATCAAACCGTACTCTAATATTGGGCATATTTCATAATGACCGGGCATTATGTGTAATGCCCAATTTATCATTTGGTCCATAACATATATATTATTGATTTCCAAGGGACAGTGCCTGCCCACTGTGCCTACAATGGATGTTTTTATTAGTGGGAAACCCGCTATAAACTATACTGCTACTTACGACCACACAACGCACAGATGCGTAGGGATAAAATGATCAACGTATCGAATGTGGTAAGGGGTAACCTGGGTTCATCCTACCTGGCAGTGAATTTTACGCTTGTTGTACAGAAACCTTTTATTGCCTGTTATTTACTAGCTTTTTCCATTGACTTCACATCTGGGAACGATCTCACAAAATCTCAGTGATTCATCATCTTTCTGCCTTTGTCCCATGTTACTTGAGAACGGCGCGAAACGTAAATGTACTATTCAGTACTTAGCTCTAAAATGTCTGTACCTCCGTCAGAATTTCCTAGTTTAGGAGTCAGGGTGTCAACTTTTGTGCACCTTTATTTATTGTAACTTAACTGATATTTATCATGTTGTAAGGATTTGTGTCAATAAAGTATTATTATTATTATTAATTAAAATATTTCAAAATTAAAGTACACTCGCCATATTGACGTCAAGGTGGAGGGTGTTCTGTAATATTTTAATATTTAACCATTAGGTACTCATAGAATATAATTGCAACAAAAAATGTAATTTTAAACAACTAGCTCCATCACTGATGTCGTCTCGGCCTACTTCGCTTTCTCCTTGGACCAGCGACTTGAGATACATGAACTCGGGGCAGATCGATATGGGTGTCCCTGCAGGAGCTAAGAGCACAGAAATAAAGAAATTACTGAAATTGCAGAATATTCGGTTTCTCACAAGACGTACTGGATTTCTAAGCCACTTTTGGCAATCTGCACAATGATACTGACCAAACGTGTACACCAGGTAACCACTTCCTGGATGTGAGACAAGGGTCAGGACTGAGTGCTGACTCTTGACGTAAGCCACAGACTATAGATGTAAGGCCGGTTTAAAACCAATTAAACCAATCTGTCTTAAACGAAAAAAAACTGTTTATAACCAAAACCAACCTTTTTTTTTGGTTTAAAACGTTTGGTGGTGATGACCATGTTTTTCTTAATAATAACTACATTTTCTTGATTTGACTGAGCTAGGGATATTATAATGTATATACCTAAACTACTACTGTATAATTATGGATTTTTTTTAATGTGTGTTAAACTGATATTCATCTATATAACGGGTTATTTAGGTTTTATTTTCGGTTAGAATTCCCAAGTCGGTTGACTCATTAGACAGACTATATCAGTGACACCCACTTGTAAATGAATATTTAACTAAAAAAAAAAGACGTGTGGCACTCGGGGACTCCCGCGGTAAAGCTATTGCATAGCATTTTTATCAACTTATGCAATTATAATTATTTATTTATTTTATATAATATGCAGTATTTTTTCCTTTGCTTTTTTTTTCTTTGATTTTAATTGAAGTTCCACTTTCACACATTGAATTGAATTTTGATTGATTGTTCATTCATTTGTTTTCTTATCGGGCACCACGCTCAAAAAACAAATGAGTGGGGGTTGTTAGGTTATTTTCGTTACGGAATTTCTGTATTCGGTCTCCACGCTCAAGGCCCGCGATAGAAGCTATGCAATAGCTTAAAAAAAAATTAAATTGAAAAAATAGGTACCTATGCCAAGTCTCATTTGACAGCGCCCGTTCACGAGCATGACATTTCATTTTACAAATATGTATACTAACAAAAAAATTTTCCACGTACCACGGTACCACTATTTTGAATGTACTATAAGAAATTGTACCTAATAATATTTATTTGATAAAAAACACTGTATCCAAGATGGTAAGAATTATAGTACTAGCATGAGGTATCATTGATCTGTCGAAAAAGTGTATTTTCGAAACGTTTGGAAACACGTCCAAGCTAAATTTTACCGGTAATTCCGAACTGTTACGTATTGTATCCGAATAAGGAAATACAGTATTACTATCACGTGATTTTCAGTTCATAGTGTCTCTTTTTATCTTAGGGTTTATTAAATAGAGCTATCTCGCTTTAATGCTATAGATCACAATATTTTAGCCTCTTAGGCAGGCAGCATGAAAGTACTACTTTGTCTGTGGTATCGCTTATTGGCTCTGTGCATGTCAAATAATGTCAATGTCAAAAATTTCACGTTGCTGGCTGCCCGGTCGCCCATGCTTTTCAGTTTTGGTTTTGTTTGCGTAAATATTATTTTTAAAACATAACAGAAAAATTGTATGTAAGAGTAATCAATTGAACTGATATATACGAAATTAGTTTGTAGTCTCCAAAATGAAGTTTCATTACAAGGTAATTGTAAAATATTAATATTTGAAGATTCACACTTGTTATGGTATTTGTTTACAATATTAAAAATAGTATAACACAACTCTGTTTAGTTGTGTGTGATTTAATCAAACCCGATAATTGTATATTTATTCCCACAGGAAATTTTTAAATGAAATTCTTTCAAAACCATGAGCTTCTAAATATAACCTTTTTCATAATTTCAGTTTCAAAACTTACTGGGTACGGTTTATCGAAGAGGTGATATCTTGTTCACTGGCGATGGAAACTGTGTCATAAGCCCCGTGGGGAACAAAATAACTGTATATAACTTGAAGCAGTAAGTAAAGTCGCTTTTTATTTTGTGTTCAGAATACACTAGGCTACTTTAAAAAAAAACCGGCCAAGTGCGAATCGGACTCGCCCATGGAGGTTTCCGTAGCAGCAAGTAACATAATATAAAAGTTCTTGTAGTTCGTTGTAACTTTGATTGATGTTTTAATAATAGTGTATGTTTTTAGATTTATGACGTATTAAAAAAAACTACTTACTAGATCTCGTTCAAACCAATTTTCGTTGGTAATTTACATGGTCATTACCATATATTTTTTTTAGTTCTATCATTCTCTTATTTTAGAAGTTACAGGGGACACACACACACATTTTACCACTTTGGAAGTGTCTCTCGCGTATACTATTCAATTTAGAAAAAAATGATATTAGAAACCTCAATACCATTTTTAAAGACCTATCCATAGATACCCCACACATATGGCTTTGATGAAAAAAAAATTTTTAAGTTTCAGTTCTAAGTATGGGGACGCCCAAAATTTATTGCTTTTTTTTTATTTTTGTGTGAAAATCTTAAAGCGGTTCACAGAATACATCTACTTACTAAGTTTCAACAGTATAGCTCTTATAGTTTCAGAAAAAAGTGGCTGTGACATACGGACCGACAGACAGACAGACAGACAGACATGACGAATCTATAAGGGTTCCGTTTTTTTCCATTTGGCTACGACACCCTAAAAAGCAAGTTTGTAGTACCTAATAAGCTAGCAAGCTTGTCGCTCTTGCCTTGGACAAACAGGACTAGCACCATTTTTTATAAGTTAATTCGGAAAAACAATCTAGGCTACTCCAGGCTTATTAACCTAGCTTTAGAAATTAGCCTCATTCAATAATTCCAGTGCTAAGAACATACAGTATCTGTTTATGTGCCCACAACCTGCCTCCCAAATCGTTATATGTAGCTATTATTGATTTGTGTTTTTGCCCAGTACCTGACTAGCAATTCCAAATCTACGGATGCATGGCATAATGTATGCTCATGAATGGGCACCGTCAGTTGAGACTGGACATCTGTTAACTGCCAGTGGCTTATATCTATTTATATTTTTTATTTTCTCTTTTTTTTCACGGTTTATTTACATTGTGTTTACAAAATAGAAGCAACAAGATATACGTAACCAACGTTCTTGTAACTCATAACAATTTCTTGCACATTCTTCTCCATAGAGATTTATGCTTTGGAATGTGCAATTTAGCATTAGTTTTTTGACTGACTTTTTTGACTGACTGACCTTTTGATAATTCAATAGAGCCTGTAAATGGTCTACATACTTCATCATCATCATCAATTCAGCCCAAAGAGGTCCACTATTAGGGGACATAGGTCTCCAAGCATTGCCACATCAACCGATCCTGTGTGTCTTGCATCCACAGTATTCCCATGACTCTCACAGACTCTCACTAGGTCGTTGTTTCTGATATTTAGCTTTTAAATGTTCTAACTATTGTATAAACAGGGTCTTTGGCACAAAAAGTATTAAACCAGGCCGTACACATATATTATTAAAAAAAATTAGGTATTACTACACTATTTCATTCTTTCATAATTATCATCAATGCTAAAAGGTCTGTTCTCAAAAAAGTTTAATTGATTTAACCTAATTTTTTTTTAGCAACAAAAGCAATACACTTTCTTTTGAGAGCTACTACAACTACACAGCAGTTGATGTCTCACCCAATGGATCCACTTTGCTGGCAGTCAATGAGAGTATGTACTTCTTACTAATATTATAAATGCGAATGTTTCTATGAATGGATATATGAATGCATAGATGATATATGGATGTTTGTTATGCTTTGATCACACGTACCGAGTAAACGGGCGATACAGTGCTGTCGGCCGAATACTCGGTATGTATAAACAAAGTGTCGAGTGTTCGGCCGAGGGCTTATCTCTACAACTCGCTTACATCACAGTCTGGGCCGAGCAACATTTTACTGTCTCGTCCTTTGACTCAGTACGTGTGATCATGGTATTATTCTTTCACTTTGGTACACATAGACCATGTCCTGAGACTATGTTCTCTTGGGATAAATTTATACTATCTTTCGGGTGAAGCCGCTGGACGCAACTAGTGTTATATATTTCTCAAGACAAACAAAGACATAGAAAAAGTAACATAAATCATGAAAAATGCTTTATTTTATTTCTTTAGGAAAACTACAGTTACACTCTACTTATATACGGTTAACAAAAGGTTATAATCTAAATTTATGTAACTAACTACGTTATCCATGTTTAAAAAAAGCCTTGGTCCGTATTTCCAGAGGGTGAAGCCCAGATGATCAGCCTGCTGACGTGCACAGTGATACACAAGTACAAGTTCAAACAGCAAGTGAATGCTGTCAAGTTTAGTCCGGACGGCAAATACTTTGCTGCTTGCTGCAATGATATAGGTAGTAATGTGATTGATTTTCTTTAATTACAATGTTATGACTAAATACTACATACTTAGTTATTTGCAAAACACTAACAACCTTGTACTAACATCATAATCTACAACTTTGTATTTTGCTATACCTACCTACGTCTGTACGACGCGATGCAAGCGCATCAAGCACCTCCGCCGCTCGATCCCCGCTCGCTTCCGCTATTGTACTATAGCTTGCTTCGCATAGACTTCGTAATATTTAGAATGTTCAATTTAAATATTTAATATAATAGAATGTTTAATTTAAATATTTTTGTATGAAAATCTGATAAATTAAAATATGATACATTTTTAAAAGCAAAACTTAGTCCCGAGAGGTTGCCAGTGTTTTACAAATAACCCTGTAAACGTTAAGGGTGAGTTGCACCATTTAGCTATAACGATAACAAAGCCGTTAACAGTTGTCAAATCGTCGAATTGACCAATAGGCGGCCGTTTCACGGCTGATTAAGGTTTGGTTATCATTATAGTTAAATGGTGGCAACTCACCCTTAATTGAGTAAGTCTCTTAATGTTACTATTTTAATTCCAGTATTCATAATGACAGCACCATGCACATTCACCGGCGAATTTCGCTCATTTGTCATGAAACGAGTATTCAAAAAAGCCAGAGACGAAGTAACCTGCTTAGACTGGTCTCCTTGTTCCAAACTCCTTGCTGTGGGATCCAAAGACACAACCACCAAAATCTACACCATAGACTATTTAGACAACTTGAGCATGTATTCACTTAGCGGTCATACGGATAAGATAGTCGGAGTTTTCTTTGAGAAGAAGAGCTTAGATTTGATAACTGTCAGTAGAAATGGTCAGGTTTGTTTGTGGGAGGCTAACATTGATATAGATGACCTGGTGGTGTCCGATGTTCAGATCTCACACCGGAAGAAACGAAAAATGGTGAAGGATGAAGAGAGTGAGGACGAGGTTGATGAGAAGGCGGTTATTGAAAAGGATAAGGAATATGTAAGTATTATTTGCATAATGTTTATGTTGTCTGTTTTTCTTTTGATAGTCGTTACACCGTGCGCCCGCGTTCATCCTTTTGTCTATTCGTCGGAAGCCGAAACCGAATTTTGGCATTTTCAGTTATTGGTATGATAATATAATTATATAACAACCCCTCATTTAAGAAAAACAAAAGAAATATTAATTTTATTATACGGATACTTAGGTACCTATGTAAGTACCTACTCATTTAATTATAAGCACTAAAACAATATAATGTCAACATTGTACTCTTGGTTTGCAAAAAATGTTTTGACTTTGATTTAAGTGTATTAGTGTCCGACCGAAAGCTCAATTCGGTCAAATTCGGCAAAAAAACGAGTTTCGGTTTCGGCCGTAGTTTCGGCAATTTGCCGCCGAAACCGAAACTCGTTTTTTTGCCGAATTTGACCGAATTGAAACTGCATTCGGGAGTTCTCGCACTGTGATCGGTCACGTCCGGCGCGTTAAAATCCATTCAAGCGAGTAAGGGCCTAAAGAGACGGACTGCATTTCAACTGCAATCCAACCGAAAATTTGCAGTTTGAATGCAGTTGACACGACTGCAATAGAACAGCAAACACGACTGCAATAGAACTGCAAACCAAACGTACGGTCCGATTGCAGTCGTGTGAACACTTAAACTGCAATTTACAGTTGGATTGCAGTTGAAATGCGGTTCGTCTGTTTAGACCCTAAGCGACGATGACATTTACCGCGTCCCTAATCAAGTCGTCGTAACTGTCTTGTGTTTGTTAAGAAATATTAAATTCCAGGAAAGTGACAATGAACCGGATCCCACTGAAAAGGAAATCAAAACAGAAGATAGTAAGCGGTTGCTATATAAGAAGTTGGGCAGACATTACATAGGAGATGAAATACGTAAGGCACATCATAAGGTCAAGTTGACGGCCGCGCAGTACCATCGGGACACCAAGATGTTGGTCACAGGTATGTAGGAGTGGCAACAGCCAGAGCTGCGAGTTTAGAAGAGTTACCGCAGTCCAGGAACGCAAATTTTAACTGAAGGAACACAAGTGGGGTTTAGTCAGTAAATGTCAGAAAATCTCTCGCTCCATCCAGAGGGGTTAGGAATTTGTAGGACTAAGCTGAGATTAATACAGTAAAACTTAACTTAAAAAAACAAACTTTTAATTAAAACAATCTAAAGATAAGGTCGTTTCTGTCGTATATATTGACGATCGCAAGGAAATCAAAAAAGAACAACGTTGAGGAAATTGTTGATGAAATGATTAAGTGTCTACATATGTCACCATGATATATACTGGCGAAATAATTTACTAAGTTTTATCAAATCAAGCTAACGGCCGGTCCGAATTCCGCAAAAAATATCATCATAATTGAAAACTGAATACACTAGATTTTTTACGATAGTAAATAATCAAGGCTTAGTTTCTTTTTTTTGCTGGCTTGACTTTATGAGTTTTGGCTAAACTGAACTTTTAATGTTGTTACTAATACGTAACTACACATCAGTAAATGTGTAGTTACGTCAAAAATAATTTACTTTTTTCAATGCGGAAAAATGTTTGAGTCTCGATTCGGATCCCGACTCGCCCTTGGCCGTGATTTTTTTTCCTTAAAATCACACTTCAATTCTCTGTTACAGGTTTTTCCACGGGAATATTCTTCCTACATGAGATGCCGGATGTGAATCTCATTCACACACTGAGTATATCAGAACACAGGATCAGCAGCATTGCCATATCTTCGCCCGGGGATTGGATAGCGTTCGGCTGTCCTAACATCGGACAACTGCTGGTTTGGGAGTGGCAGAGTAAGTGAAATTGGCTTTATTAGGGTTCCGTACCTCAAAAGGAAAAAACAGAACCGTTATAGGATCACTGTTCGTCTGCCTGTCTTTCAAGACCTTTTATCTAGAAAACGCGTGTAGAAATACTCAGGTCTGCGGTCCCTTGAAGATGTGAAAAAAACAAATTTCTGAGTTAACGAAAAAGACTTATGACCGTTTATGTCGCAAAATACTTGTATTTCGACACTCTCAAGAGAATCAAAATTCTAGGGTAAAAAGAGGTCTTATAGTACAGGTATAAGAATAAATCTAAAAACAGGAAATTTGTTGTTAGTCACAAAAAAAAAAAACCTTTTTGTGGGATTTGGAAAAAACTGCGAGACTCCAATCGGGAATTGAATTCTTTGCATAGGTAAGTTTGTATGGAACCCTCGGGGCGCGAGTCCGACTCGCACTTGCCCTGTTTATATTCCTGTCTGTATTTAGTTTTGTTATGCACAGGCTCGAATTTGACCACTATCTCATCTGATGGTGACCGACAATGGAGCACGCTTGCCTAGAAGTAACATATTTGCTCACAAATGTTTAAAGTTAATTAATTCCTTTTGACCACCAGTCAGTGTATTCATGACAAAGTAAAGTTATGTCTGCTACGCCTACGTTATGACTACATGACAGACGCTACGCGTTTATAAAAAAGTTCGATATTTCTTATTTATATCGTTAATTATGTGGCTAGAATCATCCCAATTTATATTATGTGAACTGCTTAGTATTTATTTCATTCACGTTAGCATAAGATCACAAAGACGAACTTCGCTGTTCGACGTGGCAGTGAAACTCACTCACACACAAATCACTTCTCATACTCTCCATACATTTGGCCTCTCGCTATCTCTCCATCCACATGTAGACTCATATCATATGTTAGTACATACGGTCTTAGTCCTGTGAATTTTTCCATTGCATGATTGCGTGGATGAGTAATTCTAAAAGCAATCGTGTTAAGCATACATAATACTGAAATTCCAATAGCATAGAGTACACATAGAGATACATACGATTACAAACCTTA
Organism: Mythimna ferrago; assembly: GCA_910589285.2. NCBI lineage: Eukaryota > Metazoa > Arthropoda > Insecta > Lepidoptera > Noctuidae > Mythimna > Mythimna ferrago. Next base: position 3,279,952 of record OU342682.1, read on the forward strand.
TTTCTCGTGACATAAAGTTCTTTTTCGCAGGTGAACAATACGTAATGAAGCAACAAGGCCACTCCCTCGACATGACGTGCCTCGCCTACTCCCCGGACGGACTTTACATAGTCACAGGCGGTTACGACGGCAAAGTCAAACTGTGGAACACGACCAACGGCTTCTGTTTCGTCACTTTCAGTGAACATAAGTCGACTGTGACGAATATTACCTTTAGTGCTAATAAGAAGTTCTTTGTGTCAGCCAGTTTGGATGGGACGGTGAGGTGCTATGATTTGACGAGGTGAGTAACTCAATGAGTACTTGCAGGGTCTGGTTAAATAAATAGTGGTAACACAGCGCCGGATTTAGACTTCAACGGCCCATTGGCAGAGCACGTGGTGGAGGCCCTCAAATCGTTCGTGGTTAACAGAGGCAGTGAGACGCCGCTCTATAGCTTTGTAAACGCGTCGCACTCGCTTCCTCAATGGGAAAAGTCCTGCTTTTTTCTTGGTAAAAATCATGCTCGCGCCGTGTGACACGACATTTTCCGCTGTTGCTATTGTTCTAGCGCGAAAGAATCTAGAATGCGCGAAAGGCGCCATTTGTGTTCATATTTCGTGATGCTTGATCTCGCAGATTTTTAAATGTTAACTTTAACGCTCAAACAAAAAAAATAGTATTTCGTTTTAAATATTTGTAACAAAACTCAGTATTTTTTGTTTCTGTAGAGGCTTTATAATTTTTTTTTGTGGTGTGGTGGTGGCCCCCTTCTGGTGGCGGCCCATAGGCAACTGCCTAAGTTGCCTATGTTTAAATCTGGCACTGTGGTAACAGCATCAATAAAATTTAACAAGCTTGGCAATTTCATTCTCGTTGGCACTGAGGAGTACCAGGATTGCAATAAACCCACGACTTAACTGCAGGGCGTATATTCGAAGTCTAGGGCCGACTGTTTAAGGACGCGTAGCTTCATAGACGCGTATTCGTTACTATACGCTTGGTGTACACCTGCGTGAAGCTTACAATTACCGGCATGGATCTTGAGCGCTGGCTTCAAGTTGCGCAGAAGTCAAATATTCGGTCTCTTTAGTGGTGCGAAGTGAGACGCGTGGGCGGGGAGTGTCAGTGATTGGCTCGCCGCGCCATCGTGTCATAGACGTCACTCGTGATTCGTTGCCTGCGTTGCTGCATGTATCTAACAATGAAGACGATTGGCTCGCCAATGTATGGATTGCGAAAAGCGATCCCCACTCTGACGCCGATCGCTCAAGATCCGTTTCGGCAATTGTACATACAAAACTATGAAATTGTGTCGACGAAGCTGCAACGACACGACTCTTGCCGCTTCGTCGACCAAAACACAAGTAGCCACAATTATCACAGTATTTACTCCTAAAAGATACTTTTTACTTTGATGCAATTTCTTTGAACATCACTGTGATTGCAATCAAAACCCAACCTGATTCTCTTCAATATAAAGCTCACTTTCATTTACCGTCACTTCCGTACACGTCTTTGAGGTATTTTACAATTAAAATTCAACCTAAAACAAATGAACATAACGCTCACTTTCAGGTACCGTAACTTCCGCACGCTAACGTCTCCGAGTCTGGTACAGTTCAGTTGTGTCACTTTAGGCTCGAGCAGTGAATCGTGTGCTTTAATGTAGATGTTTTGAATATCAGTGTAATTGCAATCAAAACCCAACCTAACGCAACTTAACATAAAGCTCACTTTCATTTACCGTTACTTCTATAAACCTTCCAAAATATTCTAGTTACAATTAGAATTCAACCTAAAAGTAATGAACATAACGCTCACTTTCAGGTACCGTAACTTCCGCACGCTAACGACTCCGAGCCTGGTGCAGTTCAGTTGCGTCGCCTTAGACTCGAGTAGTGAATTATGTGCAGCAGGCGGACAGGATGTCTTTGAGATATTCTTGTGGTCTATCAAGTTTGGCAAGCTTCTGGATGTGAGTATAAGACACTGAATTAAAATAATAAAGAAATAAACTAACTGTATATTTTTTTTTCCACGTATAGCACTCCGCCATCCTATGTCAGGATATCAGATAGGCCTTAGTTTGCGCATTTTTTTTGCTTTGGTTAAACTAGATAATATATAATATTCCACAACTATCACACAACGCCATCTAGTCTCAAGCTAAGCAGAGCTTGTGTTATGAGTACTAGACAACTAATAAACATACTTATATATTTCTAAATACATACATACTATAGATAAATTACACCCAGACACAGAACAAATGATCATGCTCATCACACAAAGATTTGTCCTGGGTGGGAATCGAACCCACGACCTCCGGCATAGCAGTCAGGGTCACTAACCACTAGACCAACAGGCCTGTCAAAGATATATATTATGTACATATGGAATGCAATAAAGTATTGAGTATTGAGTAGATAGGGTTAAAATATTTCAATTTCAATTTTTTCGCTGTCATTTTACAAAAGTGAACTGCATATTTAAACAAAGGGCTATGCTTGAAGTTTCCTTGCATGATCGAATCAAAAATGAAGATATCGGTAGAAGAACCAAGGTTACTGTCATGGCCTGTTGAATCAACAAACTTTAAGTGGCAGTGGAACAGATGGTCGATAAGAACGAAAAGTTCTGAAGTGGCGACCTCGTACCGGGCAGACGCAGCGTTGGAGGGCCTCCTCACATCGTGGACCGATGACCTGTGAAGGTCGCGGAAATCCGATGGATACGAGACGCACAGATGATGCTATAGTGATGATGATTTTTTTTGTGTATGTGGTGATTTTATTTACTGTGGGGTTCAGTGCTTCATCTACGTTTGTAAATTGAATGAGACAATAAATAATTTTTGTTTATTTTATTTTTTCAATATTATTTCTCTAACACGACTATCCTCTCCGCAGGTACTAGGAGGTCACGAGGCGCCAGTGTCGTGCGTGACGTTCAGCCCCACGCTCGCCAGCTCCCGCCTCGTGTCGGCCAGTTGGGACAAGACCATTCGAATATGGAACGCCATTGAAAGCAGTGCCGACTGTGAGACGATTCAGCTTACATCGGATGGTCTACAGGTTGCGTTCAGACCAGATGGCGAAGAGGTGAGTTTTTTTATTATTGATAGGCTCGCGTTTGGCCACCATCTCACCTGATGGTAAGCGATGATGTGGTCGACGATGGAGCACGCTTGCCTGGAAGTAACATATTAACTCTTGACTTAAGGGGCCGGCGACGGATGAATTTCCATACAAACGTAATACCACGCTCATTTGCAGTTGGAGCATATTTCCAACATATTATGATGAAATTCGGTTATAGACAATATTTATCTAGGTTCCTAAGTCGAGAATATTAGAAATATTGTTATTTTTAATACAGGAAAAGCCAAATGGCATGTTTTGCCATTTACGCTGTAAAAAAGTGCAAAATACAATTCGCTTAAATTTCTTTTTGTTTTTTAAAAAAATAAAGAATTTGTATCGAAATTCATCCGTCGCCGGCCCCTTAAAGACCCCTAAGTTATAGCTATCAGGAAACACAAACTCTGTCAGGGAATTCTACTCCGTGGCTGTACACTATTTACTTTTTAGAGTTCCGTATTCAAAGGTTAAAAACGGGACCCTATTACTAAGACTCCTTTGTCCCTCTGTCTATCACCAGGCTGTATCTTAGGAACCGTGATAGCTAGACTGTTGAAAAAGTCGCAGAATATGATGATGATGTATTTATTTATTATAATCTTTATTGTACACCAACCACATTTAAAAGAATAAGTGCACAATGGGCGGTCTTATTTATGTGTATTTCTGTTGCCTTTTATGTGATTTCTTGCCATTTTTTGATCTAAACGGCAACAGGTAGACGCTTTTTAAAACGGGTAATTTTAACTTCGATAAATACCTAATGTAAATTGTAAAAATATTGCATGGTCACAAAATAGCTTTCTCGGCTCTGGGCCGGGGGCCGCCGTGGTACTTACCTACCTACCTAACTGTTCTGCGATACGTTAAAAAAACAAATCATCAAAATAACAGCAAATACCTACTTACCTCTCTGTAACAACTGGTAGCAGAGCAGTGGTGGCCGAGTGGAAACGGCCTGTCTTACGAGTTGCAGGTCACGGGTTTTTTTTTTTTTCGATGGTAAAAATCATCTTATGACAACCCCCGCTCTTGGGCGGAGCGGGAGATAGTATCAGACTCTTACTGACTAAAAAACCCATCCCGTTCCTTCAAGCCTTCATACCGGGGCTCGAGCGCCCTTTCGGATAACCCTGGCCCCAGTAGGCTTCGACCCGGCTGGGCCCCTGCTGTTGCTGACAACTCCTTGAGGCGCGCGGGAACAGTGCGCGTCGTCGACGACTTGGGCTTGGTCCGGACAGTTACCGGACGGCCGGACAGCGAGCTACCCATTGCTCACTGTCCGCAAGCCCGCGCCTACGGTGGCTGGAAATCGGGATCGGAATCCCGGCGGCGGCGAGAGCGCCGTTGCCTGATGCGGTCGGCCTCCTCCTTAGCGAGCATTACTGCTTCGCAGAAGTCGGCTCGCGCCTGCCACTCCTCCTCGCTCCGGACCATGGCCTCGACCAAGGCCCGGCGCGAGAGGTCTCCGCCACCGATCACCCCCACGAGGGCATGCAGGTCGCGGGTTCAAACCCAGCCAGGCGCATTACTTTGTGTAGTTTATTTCATCACCATTGCTCTCAAAACGGTGAAGGAAAACACCGTGAGGAAACTGGCATATCTTTGAACCAAAAATTCGAAGGCATGTGACATCTACCAATGCGCACTGGGCCCGCGTGGTGGTTTGCAGCCCATTTCCTCTCCTAGAGACGAGGCCTGAGTCGCAAAAGTGGGAACATTATATGGCCGACTATGCAGTGTTATTAAATCATTTTCTATTTGTTTCTTCATCAGATAGCAGTATCATCTCTAGACGGTAATATAACATTCTTCAACACGACGACGGCCGACCAGACGGGTAGCATCGAAGGCAGGAACGACCTCGGCTCGGGCCGCGCTGAGACTGACCTTATCACTCCTGAAAAGATGCTCAAGACTAAGTAAGTGTGGCTCCTTAAATAGTTTAAAGTATAGGCAGCAAAGATCTTAAAGTCTGGACGGTTCACTTTGAGTATTCTCACTAAAAATCTGGGAGCCCAGTTGTTCCATTGCCAAAAATACACACAGGATGAAAAGGAACAAAAGTTTGGACGGGATTTCCTCGTAATTTCCTTCTTTTATTCATTAATTATAATAAAAATCGATACTTTGGTAAAAATCCATAATATAAATACCAATTTTCAAATCTCAAAGTTTGTTTCTACTTATCCCTGCGTTCCTTTCCACTCCGTCTAACGGTATAAATATTGTTTGAGGGTAATCACCTCAAGGAGTGCCAAGCTGGTCAAAGTTGGTGATCACTTAGATGTGCCTAACCTGTAAGAGCGGTAAAATTACAATGAGTTGTGTTTCTCATAAATAAACCTGACTCTAACTAGTCATGTTCCTTCCTTTCCGCTTTGAAGCACTATTAGGCTACTGTAATACAATTAATTTTCAACTCTATATCATCTTTGTCAAGGTTGATGTTTATTTGGCAGTAAATCGCGCTATACTGTCCTTCACCAGTTTGTTAGGTTATAATGATATACAATGATATATTACAAATCTTTCACAATTCAAGCTGCACGTTTGTGGAATGCGTTACCCTTAGAAGTAAGGCGTGCTCAAACGCTACCAACATTTAAAAAGATGGTGAAGGAGCATTACCTTTCTCTTTGATATATTTTTCTTCTCCTGGTTCAACTATATATTTGATATTTATTAGTATATATTTTTTTTGTATTGTATGTATGTATTTGTGTTAATGTATCTTGTTAGTATTATATCTGATGTTTGTACACTGACAACCCTTAATCTATCTCCTTTCTCTCAGTCCATCCAAAGGTTGTCTGTAAGAGATCGCCCTGTGCGATAAGACCGCCCATTGTGCACTTATTCTTTTAAATGTTTGTCCTGTATTTTTGTTTATTTGGTGTACAATAAATAAAGATTATAATAAATAAATGGTAACTAAGGCCTAGTATCCACGGACGCGTAGCTTTAAAGACGCGTGGCTTCATAGACGCGTATTGGTCATTATACGCTTGGTGTACGCCTGCGTGAAGCTTACATACCAACTATGGACTACTGTCCACGGACGTGTAGCTGAGACATGAGACGAAGGCACGATTTTGCCGCTTCGTCGACAAAGTTTCATAGTTTTGTATGATGTAAGCTTCACGCAGGCGTACACCAAGCATACAATGAAGAATATGAAACTACGCGTCCGTGGAATGAAGGCCTAAATATATATGAACTATTTATTTGCAGAGCATTCACAACTATATGCTACTCAGCCGATGGTTCCTGCATCTTGGGCGGCGGCAACTCCAAACACGTCTGCCTGTACAGTGTGAAGGAATCTATCCTTATCAAGAAGTTTGTTATCACGCAGAATAGGTCTCTGGATGCTGTTAATGTAAGTGTAACGAATTTCAATATTATTTTGAGTAATCTTTACCTAGTATAAAGGTAGGAATGAAGATGTTCACAGGAGAACTAAAGTTTACCGACATAGTCTTTCTGTGAGCATGGGCCTGGTCTACACAAGGCACATTGCTCATAGAACAGATGGTCGATGGGGACGAAAGGTTCTGGTGGGGTGATTCAACAGCAGAAGCGCAAGCGAACGCAGCGTTGGCGCGCTTGACCACAAGGTGGACCAATGACCTGGTGAGGGTCGCGGGAATCCGATGAATTCCTTGTAGTAACATGTGTGGGGAGGCTGAAATTATGAAAGTATAGAGGCAGCGATACACATGCGTGTAGTTGGCATGTAAGTATGCAAGTAGCTTGAATGCTATAGTAACAGCTTCTTCTGTAGCCTATCCTGTTCTGTAGTGTCTGCTCAAGTAAAAAAAGAAAATATTAACAACTTGCAACATTTAAATTGTTATTTCATAAAAACCTTTTTGTTACCAGGATTTCATAAACCGCCGACTGATGACAGAGTTCGGCAACATGGCGCTGGTAGAGGAAAGAGGTGACTTAGAGGGCGGAGACGTCAGCGTGCGGCTGCCGGGAGTCAAGGAGGGGGACATGGCTGACAGGAGGGTCAAGCCTGAGGTGTGATGATTCTTTTCTATATTTAAATGTACTCACCATGGGCATCTCTGTATTGACCTTTTATAAAAGATTATTCAACTCTTCAAGCGAAAGAAAGGTGCAATTTATTTGGGTAATTTTTTTTTTATTAGGCGCGCACTTGACCACCGTCTCACGATCAGGTGAGGTTGTAGTAAAGAAGAACACGAGTGGTAATATTTTACCATCAGGTAAGCGATGACCACTCGAGTCACTTACCTAATGGTTATCGATGACCATCGCGTTATGTGTCGACGATGGAGTACGTTTGCCTACAAGTAACCTATTCAGTCTTGACCTACAAACTCTTAGTTATAGGAATCCTAAGCTATCGGAAAACACAGACTTTGGCCAGTAATTCTCCTTATCTGTACGCACAATGAATGTGTTCTTAAAACGTTTTGTGCGTATGGGTGAGATATCCACCTTGTACCGGTATGTCGCCGCACGTCTGGTAGTACGATGGTAGAACGGATTGGGCAGAATTAAGATTCCTTTTTTGGTGTGTTTCTAGATGATGCCTAATAAATGTAAGCCTTTGTAAGCTATTTTCATACATCTATATTCACATTCTTTTCATAGGTGCGAGTCCACTGCGTTAGGTTTTCTCCAACCGGAGACAGTTTCGCAGTCGCCGCTACTGAGGGTCTTCTGATATACAGCCAAAACGCCGGCATCGATGGAACCTTCAGGTACTAAATATTTCGTTGAATTGCGGTCGACGAGCAATGGGCAGCTCGCCGTCCGGCCGTCCGATAGTCGTCCGGACCGAACCCGTGTCGTCGATGGCATGCAGTGTACCACGCGCGTCTCAAAGAGATGTCAGCAAAACAGTAGGGACCCAACAGGGCCGAAGCCTACTGTGACCATGTCCTGACGCACGGCAAAGAAGAAACAGAAGTTGGTTTTAGTCAGTAAAAGTTTGACACACCCTCGCGCTCCTCCCTAGAGCGGAGAAGTTATTGGATGATTTCCAACCTAACCTTAAAACAAAAGGTACTAAGTATTTTGTTACTTATTGTTGCTAGTCAATAAGTCAAGAATTATCACATTTTCTCTTTATTTTACCAACCACATTACGAGTTACAATGCGATTATTTTTTGTAGGAAGTCATGAAATGACTCGCTCTGTGTCAAGCAAAAGCAAGTGTGTCCAAAATTACTGACTAAAACCTACTAGTCTTGTTTAGGGCCAACTCCCTCGAACTAACCCGCTGCCCGAAGAGATTTATGTGGCTTGTATTTTTTTTTTAACAAAACTTGTAATAACTATTTTTTTTTACCAGGCCGTTCCGTCTGGAAGCTGGATCAACACCATACGCAGTCAAACAACTTTTACTAGAACAATCGTGGGGCTCTGCACTAGTAGCCGCCATACAATTGAACGAGCACTCTGTTATACAGCAGTGTGTGGAGGCAGTACCGGCTAATGACAGTAAGTGTACCTGTATGAAAAGTAATTTAACACGTAGGGTAGGCCTTTCAATATTTTACAGATGTATTTTGGAGTGTGCACGGGAATTGCATAACTTGATTCTGCCATCTCATTGGCCTTTCGTACGGCGAGTATAGTCTGTCTAATAAGTCAACCGACTTGGGTAATTATTAGGGTAAAATGAAATCTGATGTAGTCGACGCTGGTTCAATAATCAAGGTTTATTAAGAGATCTTGATCATTGTTTACTAATAGAAGAACCTTATAACAAGTATCGAATATAAGTATTTTTTAAATAATTAAATATTATACAAAATTCTCAAGTCGGTAAACTTATTAGACAGACTTTAGAGGCTTACATTGTTGATACTTCTACGGTTCGGACTAAGCGTTTCACTTCGTCGTTTATACCGCGTATTTCGAAGGACTGGAACAGTTTGCCTGCGTCTGCCTTTGTCGTCCAATTACAATTTTCGTGTCTTCAAGGCTAGAGTGATTAGGCTTTTAATGAACTAGTGCGCCTCACCATCAATGATTGCATCACGACTTACTATCAGGTAGGATCGCAATCAAGCACTGGTTTATATCACTAAAAAAAAATCTACAGGCTATCAACAAACAGTTTACCGCCATATCACAAAAAAACAAACTACTAATTTACTGTTCAACTTTATTAGTTACATAAATAAGTTATTTTTCTTTATAAATATGTTATTACATGTATGCTCTTAAGGGCCAAGCGCCCGAAAAGTGCCATAAAACAGTGATTTTCTGAGGCCTACTCCTCCGTAACGGCTAGGTCAATTGGTTTGAAAAAAATATATGTTTATTACAGATTCATGAACAATAATATCAACATTTGATTTTTTCGTGCAATTAATACTTTTGTCAAAAAAAAAATATTTAGCAATTTTGCAACTTTTCGCAACTTTTCCCTACTCCTTCGAAACGGCTTGGACCTTTAGAAACATTTTTACACATAAAAATTGGTGGTAAAATATTCTTCAAAGTGAACATTGTATATATATATATCAATCAATATCACGCAGAGAAAATGGATTTAAAGCGCTTTCCGGGCGCTGCTGGCCGCAAATAAATGCACAGATTTGCGCACTGCCGCCTAGGCGAGTGCGAGAGTTGCTTTCACATAATTTCGGTCAGATGGTTCACGGGACTATACGCCTTAAGAAGTATTGATGATCACTGTCTTCAGCTCTCTTAAGACCCTCGCCTCTTTGTTCTCAAAAAAGAGTTTTAACACGAAAAAAAATATGGAACAGAATAGAATAGATTTATTTTTTACCACCATATAACAAAAAAAAAATTATATACAACTTTATTTTTAGTATATGAGTATTTTATGTAAAGATTTTTTGTGCAACCGTGACCTATGCTGTGCTTAGTGTCGGTGGTGACCTTTTTTATTTTTGGGAAACAAATATACAGTTGCCACCACGGATATTGAACGCTCAGCGTCAGGTTGGGGATCGCTTTGCGCATTCCATACATTGGCGAGCCAATCGTCGTCGTTGTTAGATACATGCTGCAAGCGCAATGAACGAATCACGAGTGTCGTCTATGACGCGATGCGCAGCGAGCCAATCACTGACGCTCCCCGCCCCCGCGTCTTACGTCGTACCACCTAAAGAGACCCGATTTTTGACTTCTGCGCAACTTGAAGTCAGCGTTCAATATCCGTGGTGGCAGCTGTAACATGATGTAAAAATTATTGGAATCCTTTCAGTTACTGATTCTGAACAAACTATATTCAGGTTTCGCATAAACTAAGAATAATATTGTTATACTAAAAAAAACTGATTTTTATATATTTTTCTTCATAATTGTGTTGAAAAACATTGTATGATTCAGATGAGTGTTGATAATTACCGTCTTCGCTCAAGAAACTAAATGCCGCCTAAATGTAGGTACTATTATTTTTATCGAATTTTATTAGGTACTAATAACAACCCTTTCTTTCTCCTAGTAAACTTAACAGTAGCCAATCTTGATGATGACTACGCAGACCGGCTGCTGAACTCGATAGCTCGCTTGCTAGAAGACAGCCGACACTTGGAGCACCTGCTGCTGTGGGTGAAGGCCATAGTCTCCGTCAAGAGGAGGAAGTTCCCTCCCAGTGTGTTGCTGGCTCTAGAGAAAGTACTTACCGTCAAGTACTCACAAATTAGTAAGATGTAAGTACCTCATTTCCTTCCGTAGTCATTACTTTCCAACTGCTGAGCAAAGGCCTCTTTCCAAATCCTTCCAGACTTTCTTCTCCCGTGCCGTCTCGAACCAGTCCTTGTGGAGTACCAGGACAGGTCGTTGTAGCGACACTTGGGGGAGACCTATGTCCTACTGTGGACGTCTTTCGTCTGAAATTATGATGATGATATTTATTGTCTGAAGTGTTTTCTAGGGACAATTTTTTACTTTCAGGGTGTCTTTAATATAGTGCGGTTTTGATCACGCATGTTGAATTACCCCACACGCGTTACCCCCGCAAATGCTCATTTAATAGAAGTATTTATTATAATGCGTGGAATAGGCACGCGCGACGAGTTTTTAACATTTTGAGATTCCCGCAATAGCCCGCATGCGTGATGAAATCCGCACGATGTCAAAAACACCCTTACGCGGGCGAAGCCGCCGTCACTGCTAGTCTATTATTATATAGAGATAAAGTTTGTTTTTTTGTTTGTAGGAAGACAAGTAATCTCTGAAAGTATTAGTCCGATTGCTAATTTTTTTTCATCGATAGAAAGCTTCTTTATTCCTGAGCAACTATATTTTATGGACGCGGGCGATACTGCGGGCAAAAGCTAGTATATTTCCGTGAGAAAAAATACTATGTCTAGTTAAAATGACGTCATTTACTGCCGACGGCGTTGGCAGCAGATGTTATTGCGTAATCATTTCCACTTGTCATGTCTGCGGTAATTTGATTCACTATATTATGACTACAGACTTCGTAACGATACCATTTAATGTGAAACGTTTAAAACTGGGATATGGGCTCTTCGTGTACTACTTTATGTATTTTGTTTTTTTTTTTCTGCGATATTTTCTATAATAGGTTACTAATATCACACTAATATTATAAAGTCGAAAATTTGTGTGTATGTGTCTGTGTATATTTGTACTGTTTCAAGCTCAAACGAATGACCGGATTTGTATGAAATTTGGCACACGGGTAGCATTTTTAATTCCCTTAATATAATTTTCTTTTACGCGGGTAAAGCAAAAGCAGATGCTAGTATTGAATATTATTAACCAAGCAAAACGCAAAATCTACTCATATTAAAACAGAATATGTATTTTTTTGTTTCTTTATTTGGAGCAAAGACTAAAACAACATTAGTAGAAACGTTCTTAAGAGCGCACAACCTGTGATACTATTCCCATACAGCGGCTTTTACGTGATATTGACGTTATTACACATCTTTCTCTAAATATTTTGGAAACACAGGTGAGTGGTGAATATTATCTAAGTTACTATTGAAATCAAAACATAGATTTGTATCAAACTAAACCAGTCCAACCTCTGAAAATCTATATTTTGCACTAATTTTACGTTTGGCTCTAGACAGACATAAAAATAAAAAAAGTAAAAAAAATTGTATTAATGGAAACCTTGCACAATTAATTGAGATTCTGAATGGCATTTTGATTATCTGAATTTTTTTTCCAAAAACTTTTATGGTTTTAAATAAAAACACGATTATCTGGACTGAGTTTTTTTTAAGTCACATATTAGAGTGAGTGACGAAGGTTACCGAATGCCAACAGAGCGTTCAGGCGTAACCTCTCTTTTTTGCGTTGCCTCTTTATCACACATTGCGTCGGATGTGATTTGAAAAAACAAGTTTTTAAACCATTCTCGCGTTGATGATAGACGAACTGGGAAGGACCCTCTTAAATCTAAGTGTTAATAAACAATAATACTCGGTGAAACATGAAACTGACAGCATTGAATTCCATCCAATATTTTTTCAGACATTTTTTCCCGATAATCCCGCAGGGAATATCAGGCCTTGTGTTTCATTCTGTACACTATCAATCAAAAACACGATTCATACTGAGAAATAACTAAAAAATAAAACGCTTTTCACTACATTTTGTGCACAGCTATGCAGAACATATTTTAGCACCTATCTCTTTTTCAGTTAGATTTATGATTGCATTACCGGCCACAAACTTTCTTTCTACATCAACCCCTATTTACTGGGCCTGTGTGGTAATCTACGGCTCATTCGTTATTTTAAAGACGAGGCCTGAGTCATAGTAGTAGGTACATTATTATGGCTGTTTATGACTTGTGCTAGTAAGACCTATTTTTTTTACTTCCAACTCCTACCTACTGGGTCTATGGCCCATTCGTTTTTGTGGAGACGAGGCCTGAGTCCTAGCAGTGGGTACATTATATGGCTGTTTATGACTTTGCTAGTGTAAGGCTAATATGTTTCCAGCTTTGAGCCTATTGTGAATTTTCTTAGTGACCATAAAAGGTCGTCGCTAAAATGCAGTCCATAGGCATGCCATTGTATTTCGCCGCTGACTCATAGTTCCAATGTCATAGCCGCGAATTTGTGTATGAATAGCCATTGTTAAATCTATTATAAAAACTTGTTGATAGACCATCTGGAACGATGATACTTACTAGATACCAAACAATTTAACTTCTGATCTGGGCGCGTCGGTCTCCATATATTTTATATGGCAACTAGACTTGTAGAGCTACAATTACCGGAACGGATCTTGAGCTCTGGCTACAAGTTGCGCAGAAGTCAAATATTCGGTCTCTTTAGTGGTGCGAAGTGAGACGCGGGGGCGGGGAGTGTCAGTGATTCGTGATTCGTTCCCTGCGCTTGCTGCTTGCCGCTTGCTAACAACGACGACGATTGGCTCGCCAATGTATGGAATGCGCAAATCGATCCCCACTCTGACGGCGAGCGCTCAATATTCGTTCCGGTAGTTGTACATTTGAGGCACGCCACGCGACGACGTTCTGCGTACAAATCAGGCGTGTTACACGTGTACATCAGTCTAATGCAGTTCTAGCTTAAAACCAACATGTTTCTCACGTATAAACATGATTTTTGAAGTAAAATAATTTCTGTCAATCATTCAATTTTTCAACTCATCAACTGGTATGAAGCTTAGATAAATCCATACATCTATATACATAATAATATAAATAAAATTGGAGTGTCTGTTTGTAATATTGAAATAACTGCTTTTTACTACATGCATCATATTCATATGCATACACCAAAATATTTTTTTTTACAATTTTTTTCTGTCTGGCTGTCTGTCTCTTTGTCCGAGCTAATCTCTGAAATGGCTGGACCGATTTTGACGGGACTTTTTTTGGCAGGTAGCTGATGTAATAAGGAGTAACATAGGCTACTTTTATTTTAGAAAAAATCCTGTAGTCCACGCGAACGAAGTCGCGGGCACAGCTAGTCCGTAATAATATTATACGACCACTACTTACGGGTTGTAGACCGTGGGTTCAATTCAAACCTGTTATGTAATTCATTTCACCACTACTGCTCTCAAAACGGCGAAGGAAAACATCCTGAAGAAACCGGCACGTATTAGAAACAAAAAATCGATAGCGTGGGACATCCAGCAATGCGATGACGGCCCATTCTCTCACCTAGAGGGGAAGCCTGAGTCCCTGCTGTAGGAACATTATAAGGCTATTGTAAATAGGCTTTTGTATCACTACATAGTATAAAACAAAGTCGCTTCCCGCTGTCTGTCCCTATGTATGCTTAGATCATTAAAACTACGTGACAGATTTTGATGCGGTTTTTTTTTAATAGATAGAATGATTCAAGAGGAAGGTTTAGGTGTATAATTTATTAAGGTTTGCGGACGAAGTCGCGGGCAGGAAGCCAGTAATATTATAAACGGGTAGACGGATGACGATGACGTGACGCGCGCCTCAAGGAGTTATCAGCAACAGCAGGGGCCCAGCTGGGTCGGAGCCTACTGGGGCCAGGGTTATCCGAAAGGGAACTCGAGCCCCGGTATGAAGGCTTGAAGGAACGGGGTGGGCTTTTTAGTCAGTAAGAGCAGACTCTTACTGACTAAAAAGCCAACTCTTGGGCGGAGCGGGAGATAGTGTCAGAACACTATCTCCCGCTCCGCCCAAGAGTTGGGTTGTCTTTGGATGATTTTCCCCACCAAAAAAAAGGTCATTTCAATTTAATGCACGTGTATGACATTTTATGGGTAAAAAGGAACTCAAGAAAGATGTGGAAGTCTAGAAAATCGAAATCGGTTGTCGTTTTGGGCGAATGTGACGAGGATGATGTGGCGTACAAAGTTTTTAGTATGATTATTTCGTGATTTTTTCAAACATACCAGGAATTACTCCTTGTTTGTTGTAATCACCTTTCGCTCGTATGTTGGTAGAGAAT
This sequence comes from Mythimna ferrago, assembly GCA_910589285.2. Classification (NCBI taxonomy): domain Eukaryota; kingdom Metazoa; phylum Arthropoda; class Insecta; order Lepidoptera; family Noctuidae; genus Mythimna; species Mythimna ferrago. The sequence continues at coordinate 3,294,984 of OU342682.1, forward strand.
TTTTTGGAAATAAGCATCACTTTTGTACTTTTTTTCTGTTTACTTCTTCTTGTCTTTTATTATTTGTTTGTTCATGAATGATTAAAAAAATAAAGTTGAAAGTTTATATGTACCTATTTGTGTGTAAGTACCTATGTTTCTTATTTCTTAACTATCAATCGGCTGGACGAACTTGAACAGAATTTGAAACACAGGAAGATCTTTGTCCTCGAATATCACAGGACATTTTATCCTGGAAACATCTTTGGCATATTTTTAGGGTTCCGTAGCCAAATGGCAAAAAACGGAACCCTTATAGATTCGTCATGTCTGTCTGTCTGTCTGTCTGTCTGTCTGTCTGTCCGTCCGTATGTCACAGCCACTTTTTTCCGAAACTATAAGAGCTATACTGTTGAAACTTTGTAAGTAGATGTATTCTGTGAACCGCATTAAGATTTTTACACAAAAATAGAAAAAAAGCAATAAATTTTGGGGGTCCCCATACTTAGAACTGAAACTCAAAAATTTTTTTTTCATCAAACCCATGCGTGTGGGGTATCTATGGATAGGTCTTCAAAAATGATATTGAGGTTTCTAATGTCATTTTTTTCTAAACTGAATAGTTTGCGCGAGAGACACTTCCAAAGTGGTAAAATGTGTGTCCCCCCCCCTCTAACTTCTAAAATAAGAGAATGATAAAACTAAAAAAAATATATGATGTACATTACTATAAAAACTGCCAACGAAAATTGGTTTGAACGAAATCTAGTGAGTAGTTTTTTTTAATGCGTCATAAATCGAAAAAAATACACTATTATTAAAAAAAAGTTACAAAACATTACAAGAGCTTTTATATTATGTTACTTGCTGCTACGGAACCCTTCATGGGCGAGTCCGACTCGCACTTGGCCGGTTTTTACTGTCTGAAATAAGTGTGAGAGAATGATGAATTAGGTTAGACCTCGTAAAATGAAGAGATATCTTTCAATGATAAGAAGCAGACTATTGGATACTTAGGTAGATAATAAATGGATGTTCAAACGAACGTATTTATCATTCAGGCTTTCCACTTTATAAAATCTTGGTTTACCAATATCGTAAATCAAGTTGATATATAGCCTAGGTTCTGTTTCGTGTCCTAGTTCAAAGGTATTTGCGTATTAGATAAAGGATCTTTTTGACTTCTGTTTGAACTGTTGTGAGTTTGTGTGAGGAATGTGTTTTGTCTCTAATGAACGTTGTATTTGTTATTTGTTCGGTGCTTTGTTTTCTAGGTAATTTTCTATATACAACCTTGTCTTTAGTAGGTATATGTAAAACCTGAAACACCTATCTAGTATTTTTATATAAAGGATCTATGTACAAAATTTCAAAACTGTGTTTTAAAAAATCACAAAGTTCGACATAAATACATAGTCACCGGGCCACCCGGGCGACTCAGGGGTCGTTTTGCTTCCGCACCCAGCTGTACGCTGGCGTCTAATGCCTGCTATGACCTGCCGTGACCTGTTTTCTACCTAGTGTCGGTGGTGTCCAACTTGTGACCTTTTTTAAATATTTTTGGGAAAAAATATACTCGTAGCATGGTGTAAAAATTATTGGAATCAATTCAGTTACTGATTGGTAGAAGCTAGTAAAGGTATAAAAGGAGAAACTGACTGACTGACATAATAACGCATACTAGAAACTACTGGGTCTAGTAGTGTAAAATTTTGCACTAGGTTTCCTTTTATGACACAGGCGAGCGCTAAGAGAGGATTTTCTCAAATTCAGGCCCTAAGGGGATGAAGCGGGTGTCTAAAGTTTGTATAGGACGTAAAGTTCACACGGACGAAGCCCCTGACAGAAGCTAGTCTTTGATATTACCCAAGCCGCTTCTAACTTAACCAGCTAACCCTTCGACAATGTAGGTACGTCACAATTGTGATCTAAATGTGTCAAATTCCACTTAGTAACTAATATAATTTTTTTTTTGGTGTAAAATCGCCAAATAAGGGACTGTCAGACTTATACTGACTAAAACATACCTGTGTTCCTTCAATTGCCTTTGGCCTTAGTGCGCCCCGTCCAATACTGCTGACTCGGCAAACTGTTCTGCCATATAAATTATTAAAGAAAAATACGTAGGGTGGGGATTAAGAGGGTAAAAAATAGCCTACAACCTATTCTCAGACCTACCAAATACCTATACACAAAAAAAAAAAAAACATAAAAATAAGTCAATCCATTTCGGTTGTATGACATGAGGTTTTTATTTATTAGATTTGAAGATTACTATCCTATATACAATACAATTCACGAATGATGGCGGCCGTGAAGTTAGCCTTTGCGAACGTTTGCGCATACTACACTCTTCTCGCACATGCACATCGCCATTTAGTTCCTAAAACACGTTACTGCGCAGCCTTCTGCGCAAACTTCACGGCCGCCATCATTCGTGAATTGTACTGTACTAACCTGCTCAAAATAAAGATGTTATTCTACCAAGATCTAAAAGTAAGCAAAAATAACTGAATCCTAAAACCCGACTTAACAACATCTCTTGATATGCCACAAGGTCATCAGTACTTCACGTGTCTTGTGCGTTGACTTTTCCAATTTGCACGTGATGATAAAAATCAGCTACTTCCCATTCGCGTGAGCAAAAGAAACTGAATCTCACCTCGATATCTCACCTAATCATTAGGCTCAATTCACATCGAGATGGCTTCTGTCCTTACTTTATATAAATATATATATGTAGTATATATATTATATTAAATATATATGTATGTGTATTTTATCTATAATTATGTATACTTTTTACTCTTGTTTTAATGCCAAAGTTTTCTTTTTGTGCGCCTACCATATTGTCTCTTCATCACCCTAGGTTGACTGGTAGAGAATGCCTAAGGCATTAAGTTCACCTATGTACTTTGTGTTGCATGAACATTAAATAAATAAATAAATAAATAAGCGGCGAGGAGTTTCAGTGTCATTTAATTTTAAACTTTATCTTTAAAACTATATTACATAATATCGGTTAAGCCACGGGAGTCGTCGGAGTGCTCGTGGAACCGCGGGCGGCCTCGCGACTTTTTCAAGTTTTTCAAGCGATACTATGTATTATTTTAATGAAGATAAAGTTTAAAATTATTTGACATTGAAACTGCTCGCCCCTTTGCTGCCATCTCGGTGTGAATTGAGCCTTAGGCATATTTTTTTTGAGGTTTGAAAATTGTCAAATAAGTTCTCCCGCTCCGGGTGGAACGAGAGGGAGTATCAGACTTTTACTAACTAAAACTCATCTGTGTTCCTTCAGTTGCACTTAGCGTTTCAGGGTCGCGGTATGTCTGTAAAACCATAGAGGCCAGTAGAGCTGAATCTGGAAATCCGTTTTCCTGAAACGTAAAAAGCAACTGAAGGAATATAGGTGTGGTTTTAGTCAGTAAAGGTCTGACATACCCTCACACTCCCCCCTGGAGCGGGAGAAGTAACTGGATGATTTCCCACTTAAAAAAAAAACTGCTAGAAATATAAACCTACACTTTTGAAAAGGTCATTCTGTTTTAAAAATTAGTTATAAATTCACAAAAGACATTTGACTATTCAGATCTGTTCCATTAAATACAGATAGAAAAAAAGTAAGAAAAGTAGGATTTCTGCATTTTAAGCTGGAATTAAAAACGTAAAATTTTAACTGGCGACTCTTTCAGAGCTCCATCCGTAGTACCTTGTCAAAGTAAAAGTAGAAAGAGCGAAAAAGATAAAAGTAAAAAGAAATGCTCGACGCCAAAGAACTCTTATATTTATTAACTCGACTGAACTAAACGTAGTTTTCAGAGGTAAGTCAAAATATAGCTTTTCATACGTGTAAAATTGTAGATTATGTGACTAGGGGATAGAGTGTCTTGAAGTCGCGAGTGACATGTTAAATTCTGAACGAAACGAAGGTTGCTAAACGCCAGTCAGGGATTTATATAATTAACTCCCGAGCACTGTGAGGGAGTTTCGAAGAATTCCCATAGAAATTGATTACCATTATGGAAACCTACTCCAGAAGCACATAGCTAGTAGTATTTTGTTATTTTACTTTCCTCCTAATTTAAAGCGATATTTCACCGGGACACCATGGCGGTGCGACCTGTTGCGCTGCCATGGTGTCCCGGTGAAGCATAGCCCTAAGTTACCAAACTAAACACCATACAGACACCCGAGTCGCCACACGTCCGAGCTGGTCGTGCCACCAAATTGGTTGCGCAACCAAACGGACACCAGGTGAGTAACTTTCTATAGAGCTGCATACGTTTTGTTGATAGCTGCGACAGGTCGTGCCGCTGAGGTGTCTTGATGAAATAGAGCCCATATAGTCGTTCAGAGTGCAGAAAATTCACAGAAACTTCACAAATGTAGGTATTAGTTACAAAATATCCCGTAGAGATAAGGTCGTCAGCTGTTTATCTCTACGTCAAAGAACTAAATCAAGGCCATGTGGTACTTAGTGATGTACTCAAGCAATCCGTCATCTTGTCTGATAACAGACTGATTTCTATTTCGTAACTTTAGATTGCAAGATATAACGTGTAGTTATCTCATTAAGAGTCGGTTGTAGTCACTGAGTATTTTGTATGAGCTCCGCCCGGGTCTGTGTCGATTTCGCGGCCCCTTAACAGCGGTTTTATTTTTATAAAAAAAAAAAAAAACAATAAGTATTCAATTCAATTTTTATTTTTGCGAGGCCCTTTTAAAAAAACAATCTTTATTACTTTTTGTAACTTTCAGATATTTCCGTGACGTAATCTCGTAGACATACACGTTTGAAATCGTAAGTTAGGGTTAGATTCGCGATTATTTAATCGAACTAACTAGTTAATATCACGTTTTGATTTTTTCCCGGCGTTTGGTCATATAGTCAATTTTAATAAAATAATTTTTCATCGTACTCTCTTTTATATTTGTGGATTCCCAGAGGTTAAAAAAAGTTTAAAACGAGTAGAACCTGGCCTTAAGAGGGTCCTTCCAGAGACCCTACCACGAGGTCTTAACGCGATTCATTTGACAGCCTAAACTGAACTGTTCAAGGTTCAACAACAACACAACAACACACTAGTTTAAATCTAGTAGAGTTTAAAGACACTACTAGATATATACTAGTGAGTTGTTTTGGTATATGAACACTATGCATTAATGGTATCAATAATTCGAACAAAGTCAAATGAAAATAAAAAAAACACACGAAACACTAAGGATCAAAATCCCACGCTAACATTTTCAGACATTTCCACGCTGACCTATCTCAATGAATCACCCTGTAGACAGGTGAATTAATGGGCTTGTCCGAATTGTCTGGTAGTTTCTTTCACGTGCGAATATGTAAATATGTGTCTGTAGAGTGAATCTTGCACAGACAGACTAATAGCTTTGATCTACAAATTCGTGTAGTAGCCGACACTAATCTGTCTAAAAAGTCAAACGACTTGGAAGTTTTTAAACAAATTAAAAAATCTGTTATTTACCCCGTTAAATTTTGATCGTTTTAATGCCGTGGAGGGTCGATCCGGTACATGAAACACTATCGATTTGTGAAGATAACATTAAAAAATAAAGTACCTTTTTTTTTTTAAACTCGTATTAATTTACGCATGTACGAAATTAATTTCTGAGCGAGTTTAATGACCTGTATGTAGTAGTCGGCGTTGGGTACTAATTACCTACAGGTCATTGAACTCGCTCAGCAGACGTTTTCTTAAAGAAATTAATTTCGTACATCCGTAAATTAATACGAGTTTTAAAAAAAAGGTACTTTATTTAACGGTGTATATTACATACAATATTTTTTATAAGATTATATTAGTAAACAATGATCATCTCTTTGCAACCTTGAGTGTTCAACCAGTGTCTACATCAGATTTCAAGAATTTGATTACCCAAGTCGGTTGACTTTTTAGACAGACTGGACGACGATACTTTTAAGCATTTGTTTTTATTTGGTCGCTAGCTTCTGCCAGCGACTTCATCCGCGTTATAGTAGAAAATTATCCCAAGAGAACATCCTCCTAGGATGCAAAGTATCATGTGCTATTCTAGCACATCGTCCACCTGAGTACCAAGTTTCTTTACATAAAAATACTAGACACGTGTTTCAGGTTTCGCTTAAACTAAAACAATATACACCGCTAAATTTTGATCATTTTAATCCCGTGGAGGGTCGATCCGGTACATGAAACACTATCGATTTGTAAAGATAAAATTAAAAAATAAAGTACCTTTTTTTCAAAACTCATATTAATTTACGCATGTACGAAATTAATTTCTTCAAGAAAACGTCAACTGAGCGAGTCCAATGACCTGGAGGTAGTAGTCGGCTTTGCGTACAAACTACCTACAGGTCATTGAACTCGCTCAGCTGATGTTTTCTTAAAGAAATTAATTTCGTACATGCGCAATTAATAGCACACACTAACACTACACACACTACATAACTATACATATAACTACAACATGACTATACAAGGTGCAGTTTTAAAGGTGCAAAAAAATTCAGGAGGTAATTATATTAGTGATTCTCGACCCGAATCAATAATAAAATGAGTAGGTATTTTTTTTCTTATACAAGGTGCAGTTTTAAAACTGCACAATATTTCAGGAGGTTGTAATAAAACTCATAAATAATCATATAAAAATACGATACCTGGTCAATAATCAGTAAAACTTGTTATTTTTTTTTTTTAATTTTAACCGTTTTTCAGAATAACTCTCTAAATAAACTTCTTAAAAAAATACAGAATCACCCGTTGCGATTTATCGCACGCCGTGTCACTGTGTGTGTGAGTGCATCAACCTGTACGAGGCTCCGCCCACTTATTTTACGAAATGAATAATTTAACCTTAGATGTAGATCGAATTCGATGATCATAATGTACATTAATGTCTTAAATTTCGCTATTTAATTACTCGCTTTTAAGCATCATCACAATGTGAAAATCTTTTAAAAGTCACGTTGACGTCGCGTCGATAGGTACTTACGTATCAGCTGATGAATAAAATGTTAGGCCGAGATCAATAAACCTTATGAGGCGTCCGTGCCTCCGTCCGTAGGTATAAGGAGCGCGCGCGCTCGAGATTTAGATACGCAGTGGTACATGAACGTACCTACAAGACGCAGTCTGTAGGTAATGTCATTCTCAAGGTCAGTTTTCCGTAATAATTTCGTTTTTATTTGTAGATTAAATTGGTGGATGTGAAATTTCCCTTCGTACTTTTTAATGGGCTGAGGACCGACAAAAAACACTTCAAGATAATTTGTGCTAGTTACGTAGATAGGTAGGTTTTTAAGTGATTTATCTTGCCTGTTAGGTAGGTATTTTTACCGTAGTTAAAATTTTTAAATCAATTTATTTACACTAATCAAATTGATTCGGCTAACAACGTATTTACAAATGACTTTTTATGTACTTACTAATAAAATAAAATAAATACCTAAGCAGGTACTTATGTTACCTGGAGGTGTTGTTCAAACAGACAGCAGTCTAGCACGACGTTGCTGATTTTCTTTTAATTTCGTAGCACAAACACATTCGTTTTAAAGTGTCGAAAGCACTAATCACTAGTGATCACCTTTTCACGTAACGTACTTGCCGACCGTAGTGAGGAAACCAAACCGTAGACCAGCTTCCCGCGTGCTGGCCCGTGGCTCTCGCTTGAAGTATTCCAGGATATTTTCCTGCAAGGCGACAAGCAGGCCTTCGTTGCCGCGACCGTCAGCAAGCCGGGGAACGCCGAATCGTCGAAACTCGCGGAGTCTTTGCGTAGCAGCCAGTATTACCCTTTGAGATGGACGTTACGATGTTTCCACTGATAGCATACAAGTGGACTATCTCCACCAACTCTACATTGGAGTATTGGTCTGTCATCTTTCATCACTAGATACCGCAACCGTTAACCGAAGGCGCTGTGGGCGAATATTGCAAGCGCGTGTATGCACACGTCGGCGACGTCAGTTACACTAAACATGATCGATTGATCGATGGCGCGGGGGCGTGGCTAGGGTGTGTCGTGCGGGAGATTATTGGTGCTTTACGTTGCGTGTATGTGTGTGAAAGCGCGGTTTAAATAATGGTGCGTTTGTGTGTGTGAAAGCGCGGTTATAAGGGAGGTATCAGACTAGCAGAGTTTATAAAAAAGGTAGTTCACACATACCGATTTCCATATACAAGGTGCAGTTTTAAAGGTGCAAAAAAATTCAGGAGGTAATTATATTAGTGATTCTCGACCCGAATCAATAATAAAATGAGTAGGTATTTTTTTTCTTATATATGGAAATCGGTATGTGTGAACTACCTTTTTTATAAACTCTGCTAGTCTGATACCTCCCTTATAACCGCGCTTTCACACACACAAACGCACCATTATTTAAACCGCGCTTTCACACACATACACGCAACGTAAAGCACCAATAATCTCCCGCACGACACACCCTAGCCACGCCCCCGCGCCATCGATCAATCGATCATGTTTAGTGTAACTGACGTCGCCGACGTGTGCATACACGCGCTTGCAATATTCGCCCACAGCGCCTTCGGTTAACGGTTGCGGTATCTAGTGATGAAAGATGACAGACCAATACTCCAATGTAGAGTTGGTGGAGATAGTCCGCTTGTATGCTATCAGTGGAAACATCGTAACGTCTATCTCAAAGGGTAATACTGGCTGCTACGCAAAGACTCCGCGAGTTTCGACGATTCGGCGTTCCCCGGCTTGCTGACGGTCGCGGCAACGAAGGCCTGCTTGTCGCCTTGCAGGAAAATATCCTGGAATACTTCAAGCGAGAGCCACGGGCCAGCACGCGGGAAGCTGGTCTACGGTTTGGTTTCCTCACTACGGTCGGCAAGTACGTTACGTGAAAAGGTGATCACTAGTGATTAGTGCTTTCGACACTTTAAAACGAATGTGTTTGTGCTACGAAATTAAAAGAAAATCAGCAACGTCGTGCTAGACTGCTGTCTGTTTGAACAACACCTCCAGGTAACATAAGTACCTGCTTAGGTATTTATTTTATTTTATTAGTAAGTACATAAAAAGTCATTTGTAAATACGTTGTTAGCCGAATCAATTTGATTAGTGTAAATAAATTGATTTAAAAATTTTAACTACGGTAAAAATACCTACCTAACAGGCAAGATAAATCACTTAAAAACCTACCTATCTACGTAACTAGCACAAATTATCTTGAAGTGTTTTTTGTCGGTCCTCAGCCCATTAAAAAGTACGAAGGGAAATTTCACATCCACCAATTTAATCTACAAATAAAAACGAAATTATTACGGAAAACTGACCTTGAGAATGACATTACCTACAGACTGCGTCTTGTAGGTACGTTCATGTACCACTGCGTATCTAAATCTCGAGCGCGCGCGCTCCTTATACCTACGGACGGAGGCACGGACGCCTCATAAGGTTTATTGATCTCGGCCTAACATTTTATTCATCAGCTGATACGTAAGTACCTATCGACGCGACGTCAACGTGACTTTTAAAAGATTTTCACATTGTGATGATGCTTAAAAGCGAGTAATTAAATAGCGAAATTTAAGACATTAATGTACATTATGATCATCGAATTCGATCTACATCTAAGGTTAAATTATTTATTTCGTAAAATAAGTGGGCGGAGCCTCGTACAGGTTGATGCACTCACACACACAGTGACACGGCGTGCGATAAATCGCAACGGGTGATTCTGTATTTTTTTAAGAAGTTTATTTAGAGAGTTATTCTGAAAAACGGTTAAAATTAAAAAAAAAAAATAACAAGTTTTACTGATTATTGACCAGGTATCGTATTTTTATATGATTATTTATGAGTTTTATTACAACCTCCTGAAATATTGTGCAGTTTTAAAACTGCACCTTGTATAACTGTATATTGTGCTTTTGCGACTTTCACTCAACATCTAATACTCTCTTTGTCCACAGTTGCGACTTCAACAAATACACAATTCGCTGCATAAAGACAGTTGGCGAGATGACGCCGAAGATGGAGCTGGACGACAGTGACAACGAGTCCAGCGGGCGAGGGACGGCTTCTGATAGCGATTGATAAAGAATAAACTGTTGAGTTTTATTTGATGTGTTTTATTTACCGACCGAATTAATGGATGAAAGTTGATATAGGCTGTAAAGGTTGAAGTTTTAACCACAAAATGGATAGGTATAGTACCTCTACCATGAGTTTAAAGCAATAGTAATTTGTCGATACTCGATACCGACTACGTAAATATTTTGTATGGCAAATTTTGGTTCCGTAAGTGACCACTAGAGGCGCTGTAAAATTTGCCATACAAAATATTTACGTAGTCGGTATCGAGTATCGACAAATACTATTGCTTTAAACTCATGGTAGAGGTACAGAAGTCATTCTACATACAATGCGCGCTCGAGCAAAGCACAGTAGACCGCTGTCTTACCTGATGGTAAGCGTTGATGTAGTCGAAAATGGAACACGCTTGCCTAGAAGTAACCTATTCACTCTTGACATAAAGACCACTAGGTTGTAGCTATCAGGAAACACAAATTCCGGCAGGGAGTTTCCTTCCTTAGCTGTACATAGGTACGTCCAATAAATGTGGCTATTTAGTCCGAGAGTCACTAGTTCTGCAGGCCTATCCAAGTTACGACCGTTTCGTTTCGATTCTCTTGCGTCGAACGCCTTGAGTTGGCCATGCCTCCGATTCCTTTGTTCTGGCGTCATCTCAACGCTCAGTCACGTTTATTGGTATACACCACTAAATTTTAATCGTTTTAATCTCTTGAAGGGTCGATCCGGTACATGAAACACTATCAATTTGTAAAGTTAAAATTAAAAAAAAATAAAGTACCTTTTTTTAAAAAAACTTATTAATTTACGCATGTACGAAATTAATTTCTTTAAGAAAACGTCAGCTGAGCGAGTTCAATGGCCTGTAGGTAGTTTATACGCAACGCCGACTATTAACTTCGTACATGCGTAAATTAATACGAGTTTTGAAAAAAAGGTACTTTATTTTTTAATTTTATCTTTACAAATCGATAGTGTTTCATGTACCGGATCGACCCTCCACGGGATTAAAATGATTAAAATTTAACGGTGTATGTATAGATAGAGTTTAAAATTATTTCATGCTAAAAATGCTCGCCGCGTCACTGCCGGCCGTTGCTATTCCTGTGTGCGTATGATACTCTAAGAAAGTAACATAATTCAAATAAAACTCATCCCTCTATCAATTGCCTTTATTAACCTGTGTCGCACTGGGTCCTAATATAAAACTAACAGAGTTGCTATTGCGAGGCCACGAGAGCAGCGCGTTGGCTCTCGCCACCGCCATCGCCGACGCTATGACCGCTATGATCGCCACCGTGAGGAGCAGCCACCGGGCTACCTCCACGTAGCCCAGGAGTTTGTGAGAGTCGCGGAGTTCCTGCTGTATTGATTCTGGGATTGATGCTCCCTGGAAGATAAAAGAAAATGATTATCCAAATGAAACATTTTATCTATTTATACAACATAATTTTTAGCTTTTGCGAAACCTGAATATAGACTGTTCAGAATCAGTAACTGAATAGATTCCAATAGTTTTTACACCATGTTCTTAGCGGTGATTAGGAAACAGCAAACAACTGGGTGCAAGTGCAAAACAACCCCTCAGTCGCATGGATGGCCCGGTGACAATATATGCTGCTGACATAACAAGTTTATAACTTTGTGATTTTTCATGATCCAGTTACGAAATTTATATAACATAGGTTCTTTGCGTAAAAATACTAGACACGTGTTTAGGGTATCGCATATCCTAAAATTAAGGTTATATGTATCAACAGCTAAAGAAAATAAAACAAAAATATGCTAAAATTTACTTTTATATAATTTATGGGAAAAATTCTAAATATCCATATTATTATAAGATTGTTTATTGGGTTTAAATTAGATTTTGAATATTTCGGAGGGGGTTTGAACCCCGAAAACCCCCTCTGGCGATGTCCGTGTACCTACCTACCTACTACAGAATAGGTAAGTAACTTGAAAACTAATATTCTCACAACTCTCACGATGCGTAATGCGATCTACTCCGTCATGTCTTATGAACGAATGGCAGCCATTTTTTACATTTATGTAATAACATCTGGTTTCCACCCGACTTCCTATACCTACGGACTGCATTTACTCTTGGCCGTATGCCAGAAGCTAACATCATGATAAATGAAGGGTTAGGATGAAAATATTCAGTAGTTTTACGTGAAATAAATGTGCGATAGATAAGATGTGTCATAGAGATAAAGCTAGAATTATTTATAACCTAGATAACAACTGTCATTGAATGAGACTTTCCGTTAAAACATCATCACCATTTCGACCGGGAGACGTCCACTGTTGGACACAGACTCCCCAAGTGTCGCCACAGCGGCCGGGCCTGTGCGTCTCGCATCCATCGTATTCTCTCCAGGACATCGGTCCAACTTGTGGGAGGCATTCCAACGCTGCGTCTTTCGGTACGTGATCGCCACTCCAGTGCATTGATTGCGAGTTGTTTTAATGCGATCGAAACGTTAACCGCTTTTGGCTCTCTGATTGGTTAAGAGCTGGCGTGCTACTCTCTAAGAAAACAGTCTTGAGCGCAGCGCTGGCCGCAGCGACGAAATCCATCCAATCCAGGTACATTGGAATTACAATCTAATGGACCAAGACATTGGATTGTTAATTCATTGTACTGCGCTCTCGACTCGTCACTGCGGCCAGCGCTGCGTTCAAGGCTGTTTTCTTAAAGAATAGCACCGCCTGGGGTGAGCCCATTGGATCGTCGAACGTCATGAACGTGTCGATCGAAACGTACCGCGTTTTCGGTGGGAAAATCATTCAATAATATCCCCCGCTCTTAGGCGGACGGGAGGGTGTGTCAGACTTTTAGTACCTAACTAAAAACCCACTCCTGTTCCTTCGTTGCCTTTCATAGCAGGCCGAGTCTTCCTTTTAGAAGCAGATCCTTGGCCCCAGTAGGCTTCGACTCTGCTGGGCCCTTACGGTTTGTTAACATCTCTCTTCAGGCGCGCGTGAAATAGTATGCGCCGCCGACGGCTTGGCGTAGCACAAAGAATTGCCAAACTTAAGTGGCAATGGGCAGGGCACATTGCTCGCAGAACAGATGGCCGTTGGGGCCGAAAGGTTTTGGAGTGGCGACCGCGTACCGGAAGACGCAGTGTTGGAAGGCCTCCTACAAGGTGGACCGACGACCTGGTGAAGGTAGCGGGAAACCGATGGATGCGGGACGCACAGGAACGTTCGATGTGGCGACGCTTGGGGGAGGCCTATGTCCAACTTTGGACGTGTATCGGCTGAAATGATGATGATGATGATGACGGCTTGGCGAGCTACCCATTGCTCGCCGTCCGCAAGCCCGCAACAACGGTGGCCGGAAAACGTTTACCGCTTTTGGATCTCGCGATTGGTTAAGAGCTTGGAGCGGGCCTCAGCATCGGGACTCAGAACCTTATTGCTCAAGTAGGTAATATTTGCCTAATATACAACAGATTTTCATCTAGATACCTACGTATTACGTTCAGATTAGAGGAAGTTGTACGTTTATTTACTTACAAGTATTATATAGAACAATCTCCTTCGAGCGTACGAAAACCAAATATAAGACAGCTATATGATTCTGAAATAAATGTGGATCCAAATTTAGCGTTTTCAAGGATCATAACACGTGGGTGTTTCTTAGAAATACTATAGGTAAGTAACTTTATGATTAAAGGCTTTTCACTTTACGTACTAGGTACAAACTGGTTAACAGTCTTATGTTTTCATGTGAATTATATTTTACGGTGCCAGGGTTGGACTGCTTTGCTAAAATCGGAATACAGAGACGCGTTTGGGAAATATAGAAAAAGTAGAAGAAGGTCGTTGCCCAGGTGTGGGACAGCATAAATAAGTAAAAAAAGATATAGTAAAGTAACATAATTACCTCTTCAAGCCACAGCATGGGGAACAGGCCAGTGGGCACGCTCTTCAGCTGCGGGATGATGTCGATCTTGCGCAGCTCTATGTTGAACTGTAGCCGCTTTACACCACTCAGGACTACGCCAGTCGTCTGTGGAAATGCATTCAGTTTATTAAAATTTTCATAAAAGATTTGACTATCAAATTTTAAGTCAGCTGTACGTAGGTACTATACTAATCGATGCAATCTTTCATATTACCCTTTTTTGTTGTCGATGGGAAACCTGGGGTGTAAATTCCCGCTAACCTCCGTTGAAAAGGAAAGATACTTCAACCAAACAGGTGTTGTGTCTGGTTCGTCCAACAGTACCTTTTTTTTTATGGTGGGAATAAATCATCCAATGACAACCCCCGCTCTTGGGCGGAGCGGGAGATAGTGTCAGACTCTTACTGACTAAAAGACTCACCCCGTTCCTTCTAGCCTTCATACCGGGGCTCGAGCGCCCTTTCGGATAACCCTGGCCCCAGTAGGCTTCGACCCGGCTGGGTCCCTGCTGTGTCTGACAACTCCTTGAGGCGCGCGGGAACAGTGCGCGCCGTCGACGACTTGGGCTTGGTTCGGACAGTTACCGGACGGCCGGACAGCGAGCTACCCATTGCTCACTGTCCGCAAGCCCGAGCCGGAAATCGGGATCAGAATCCCGGCGGCGGCGGCGATAACGCCGTTGCCTGATGCGTTCGGCCTTCTCCTTTGCGAGCATTACTGCTTCGCAGAAGTCGGCGACCGCCTGCCACTCCTCCTCGCTCCGGACCATGGCCTCAACCAAGGCCCGGCGAGAGAGGTCTCCACCGCCGATCGCCCCCCACGAGGGCACGGCGATGCTCCGCTCAAGCAGGGCACACCTCGACTGTGTGCTCCACCGTGTCCTCCGGGCATTCCGCACAGTGGCGACACCCGGGCATCACTTCCGCATGAATCCGGTGCAGGAAACTCCCGAACGAACCATGTCCGGTGAGGACCTGCGTCATGCGGAAGGTAAGGACGCCGTGAGGTCTTTCCAGCCACGCCTCAAAGAGGGGACTTACCGCCATGATTGTGGCGTGCCCGTCCAACAGTACCTACGATAGTTGATTTAGGGGCTATTGTACAAATGTTCTAATCGCGTGAAGAACTGTGATACCGCGATGCAGGATTTTGAATTTTAGTTCCTATGTGGCGTCATAGATGTCGCTACACGTTCAAAAGGCGCCTAGATTTTTGTAGAGTGTGGGATTTTTACCTCACAAAAACCAACCCAGTGATCACCATCAGCATATGGAAAGGGTCCCGTGACCTCTTAAAACACCGGGGGCCAACGCCTGTAAGGGCCCTAACAGGCGTTGGTAAGGTTCTCTCCTGAGCCTCGCTGTGTACGGTAGGACGTTCAAGAACCACTGTGTGTTGGGTCTTCACCAGGAAGACATATGTTAACTATAGACTTCTCCATGTACTATGATGAAGTTAAAACATCTGGTAAGCTTTTGGATTTGGACTTTTAATTTCAATACAGAGCCAAGTTTAACATTAGGCAACGCCTAATTGAATGGGCATTTAGATATCGTCTTGTTTGAGTGCTAACAACCGCACCTAAATCATTTAACATATTGATTAATAAATAATAAAAATTATTTAAATTTTATTTCAGACAAAAGTCCATTGTACTAGTAGTTAAGTTAGTTACACTTATTTTTTAATTACTCACCGGATCAATATAAACATAAGAGTTATGTTTTTCCCTGTCAGGCGAGATGCCTGACTGGAAGAACTCGAGCAGTTCCTCGGAGCCGAGGTAGAAGTGCGGCAGAGAAGCAATGGCGGGCGCGCCCTGGCACGGCATGAGGTTCAGCAGACCCATCAGTAGACAGCCGTCGTGATTCGCGCTCCAGTTCCTTGGAAAAAATATCAGGGTTTGGTCATAGAATGGTTTGGTAGTGTGCTTACAGCAGGGTAGTATTCCACGCGTGCTTTTCTTAGACGTAAAGGAGGCCGGTGGAATTTCGTGGAGCATTTCCGACGTCTGGCTCCCAAACTCAACCGGGCTGGGGCTGCGCTCAAGCGGCTCCTGCCCAACCTTGGGGGTCCAGATGCCACCTGCCGGAGGCTCTACGCGGGGATCGTTCGGTCCATGGCCCTCTACGGGGCGCCGGTGTGGGCGCCGTCGCTGAAAACAACCGGCGGCCATGCTGAACGCCTGCCAGAGGGTCATGGCAAGAAGGATGGTGCGGTGATACCGCACGGTCTCCTGCGAAGCGGCGAGCCGTCTGGCTGGCCTACCACCGTGGGATCTGGAGGCAACAGTACTTGCACACATGCACGATATGCGCGTGGAGATGCAACGCCGAGGTGAAAGTCCGCTGCCGCGACAGGTCACGGCCGGCCGTCCGGTAACTGTCCGGACCAAGCCCAAGTCGTCGACGGCGCGCACTGTTCCCGCGCGCCTCAAGGAGTTGTCAGCAACAGCTGGGACCCAGCCGGGTCGAAGCCTACTGGAGCCAGGGTTATCCGAAAGAGCGCTCGAGCCCCGGTATGAAGGCTAGAAGGAACGGAGTGGGTCTTTTAGTCAGTAAGAGTCTGACACTATATATATATAAAAAAAAAAAGACGTAAAGGAGAGCTATTCTATATTGTACGAGACGAGACCCACGGGGACCTGATCACCACTAGTCCGGAGCAGCGGAACTCAAACTGCACTCGCAGCCCCCGACATATGTGTACGTGGGAACGGGGCGGTTTTGGGCAGTAAGAGTCTGATAGACCTTTCCTATCCCAAGGTGGAAGGACATGCATGATGTTCTTCTCCCCGAAAACAAAAAGATATGGTACGCTGCAGTATGCGATGCCCGAAACATAATCGTATGATAGACTAGCATTTTAAGACTAGCATTTTGTCAGTGATTTCATAAATTTTGTGATACCCCTTAAATCGTATTTCGAGGCTTATTTGTAAAACACTAACAACCTTGCAGGACTGTATTACTAACATCATTAACACCAATTATTGTTCCATAACATTTTAGAAAACATAATTAATTTACTAAAAACAAACGAAAATGTGATTATATATTGTTACTGTGTGTGTTGAATGTTTTGTACATTCAACGTATAAAGATTATTATTATTAAACCTTCAAGATTTCGTTGTTCTATCTAACACATTTCAACTCTGTATTTTGCAAGCACATCAAGCACCCCCGCCACCGGATCCCCGCTCCCTTCCGCTATTGTACTATCGTATATATTTAGAACGTACGTAAAGTTGTTGTTTATGATGTTAGTAACATAGTTCTGACAGGTTGCCAGTGTGTTACAAATAACCCTGTTTATAGATGTCAAGAAAGTCCAGTCAGCACTTACCTACACGCGGTTACACAGAGTTTATTAAAGTACTCGTAGTAAAAATGATAAGATAGGGCGAGTCGGGCAGTTTTAACGACAGGAAGATAAAAATAATTGGGTTAACCTCATTTATTAAGATCATTACTTATCTCATAACACAATTCGTGCCTTTGGGGCAAACTGGCGCCATATTCAGTAATGTCGGCGTGAATAGGTACATAGCCGAAGAAAATATGAAGTGATGTCGACACTTCTTCTTCTTATCGATGGCAAAATTAGTTAAATTCCTTGCCTGGCCCAGAATTCGGCCACGGCAATGCCGTCCGCTGATGCTGTCATTAGGTCCCTACGTGAGCAGGAAACAGGGCACGTGATGCAGGACGGAAGGTCGACACTAATCTTTAGTCTCAACTTCATATTTTCTTACCCCAAAGTCTAAACTAAAATTAACAATACTTACTTTCTACAAAAACATTTGTTATCATGGTTGGCGCTCTTCGCTGCTAGCGCGGACTCCGAGATCTCATAGTAATACGTGCTGATATTGAATAGCTCCCTCTTCCCGACCAGATCCACATATAGAGACCTGTGGAATAACATAAATATAGTTTTACTGCTTATTGATGTCGTTTAAGGGTTGTGAATCGTCGTGAACACAAGGAAATGAAAATTGATGGTTTGGGAGCAATAGAACAGTAAGAATTAGGTTATACGGTTGTAATAAGGTTTATTCTGCTGACGCGATGTGTCTTTTGGGGAAACGTTGATGATTATTGGTTGGAGAGAATTGGTTTTAATATGAAAACTCAATGTGTTTTTTTTTATCTGGAAATAAAATCTGAAATATAACGGTAATAAGTAATGGTAGAATGGATTAGTCGACGTCGATCGCATCCAGAGTATTCTGCGTTTGCGTCTCCGTAATAAGTAGTACGAGACTACGAGTACGAGCAGCATTATCAGTAGGTACGATTCACAAGAGGAATTCACATTTCAAAAGAAACTGTTGGCATAGAGCCGGGATTAATCGATCAACGTCGGTTGAGTCCATCGACCGGCAGTCGATCGATTGGATAGTCGACCGGTATCCGTCGATCAATTAAAGCTACCACACCAATCGATCAACGTCAACCGATGTCGATCGATGGCTTCGATTGAAGATCCCTTACTCAATTTATGGAAATATTTTACAGGCATTTATTCATTATTGATTATGAATGAATAAATGACTATCAATATGGAAAAACACACAGTATTTTTCTAGTACTTAGCAATTCTTATGAATCATTGATTCTATTATGAATTTAGCAATTATGACAAATTTTTGTTGACAATTTTACTTATAACTACATTTTGATCAGTAACGGGTACGAATAGAATACCATTTTTTTTGTACTAATTAAAAATTAAGGATGTATTGCTGCACTCTAAATTAACAATATACCTAGATGGCCAGCCGTATAGGTTGTCATAAGCCACATACTCAAAAGTAGAGGCGGCGATAATTTGGCGAACATGCAAACACTTTGTAAGTAGGATACCTCTAAATAAACCTGTTGCTGGAAACATTTAATGGTGATCAATACCAAAAAGAAAAAGGATTAGAAATCGTCTATCAGCCTCCATAAATATGCTTCGCAAGAGCCGTGAATAAGTGCCTCGCAAATAGATTGCTCTGCAGAAAAAAATCTACACTTTTTCACATGTTTCGATCCACTAGTGATGAAACCGAGGACCAATTTAATAAATCGACGCTGCTCAAGTCTGATTTATCTAATATATAAAAGTCTCAAGCGGCCGATTTTTATAAACTTTCTTGGGAATATACCAAATATATACAACATTATTATTATATGTGAATGTGAATATAGTTTGTTCAGAATCAGTAACTGAATAGATTCCAATTTTTAGACCTTGTTTTATTTTTTAAGCTATTGCATAGCTTCTATCGCGGGCCTTGAGCGTGGAGACCGAATCCAGAAATTCCGTAACGAAAATAACCTAACAAACACCTCCCACTCATTTGTTTTTTGAGCGTGGTGACCGATAAGAAAACAAATGAGTGAACAATCAATCAAAATTCAATTCAATGTGTGAAAGTGTAACTTCAATTAATATCAAAGAAAAAAAAAAACAAAGGAAAAAAATACTGCATAAATAAAATAAATAAATAATTATAATTGCATAAGTTGATAAAAATGCTATGCAATAGCTTTACCGCGGCAGTCCCCGAGTGCCACACGTCTTTTTTTTTATATATTAAAAAAAAGGTCACAAGTTGGACACCACCGGCCCTGAGTACAACACAGGTCACGAAAGGTCATAGCGAGCAATAGGCTCCAGTGCAAAGCTGGGTCCGTGAGCAAAACAACCCTTGAGTCGCCCGGATTATTTGTGTGAACAACTAGGTAACATAACAAGCTTATAACTTCGTGATGTTCATGATACAGTTATGAAATTTTGTACAAAGATTCTTTACATCAAAATAAGACACGTATTTCGGGTTTTGCTTATACTAAAATTAAGATTGTATAGGTCTGAGAAAACAGGTCGTAGGCAATTTTTTACCACTAGGTGATAGTCTACTATTTGCTTTAATGCTAGTTAAAGAAGCTTGTTAAAGATAAAGATAAAGATAAAGATAATTTTATTTTGCAAATATGGGTAACAGTAAAGATGACAGAAAAATATAGGAAACAAGTTCAGCCATATTTTACCATGTAGGCATGCAAAAGACATATAAAATCATATCTACCACCACTAAATACAATTTTAAAATATAAACAAGTAAATACAAAGAAAAAAAAAATTAACTTAACTAAAAATATTTACACTTTTACACTATTTATTTATTAATTAATGTTTAATTGTTCTTATTCTTGCTTGGCGGTAAGAAGTGTGAAGATGTGAAGTGTACTCAACCAATAGTATAATAATAGCATAATCAGCCCTTTTAATGTTCCCAATGCCGGGACAAAGGCCTCTTCTCTAGGAGCCGTAATCTACAACGCGGGCCCAGTGCGAATTGGTGAATGTCGCATGTCTTCGAATTTATGCGAGACTGATGCGAGACGCAAGGGACTGTTCGTTGTAGCGACACTTGGAGGAGGCCTGTGTCTAGTCGTGGACATCTTTCGGCTGTAATGATGACGGTGATGATGGTTTCAAATTACCTGCAGATATCTGGTTCAAAAGTGTACAGCTTCTGGGGCACGTTGGCCTCATTGATCGGGGCAAATATGGAGGAGTCAGAACCGTTGATCTGTCCGCAGTACTTGTCGCCCCACATCTGCATGACCTGCTGTCCCTTGTAGCTCACGATGCTCCCGAGCTCGTACACGTTGTCGCGGCCGCGGTTCATCTCGTACGGACCTGTTTCTGAACGGTTCATCTGGAAAGTGTTTTGAAGGAATTGTGAGTTCATTTTTAAAAGCTATTCCCGACTGCAAGGTTGAAGAAGGGTTATGTTTTTCGCGCGTATCTTGTATGTTTGTATGTATGTAATATTCTTTATTACCTCATATCTTCTAAACCGCTGAACAGATTTTTATAATTAACATATCGTTAGATTCGTCTTGATAACCCAAGTGTTTTTAGATAGGTAAAATAAAAACAACATATTGACTGTGAGATGCTACTTATATGTTAGAGTAAATATTTGCAATTCTGCAATATGGGTATCAAATTAAAGGTCATTTCATGAAGATTTCAAAATGGTATATCATGACCATATTAAAAAAAGTACAACAGGAAATCTATGTTATTTATTTTGTACTGAGGCGAATGCCTAGGTCGGTTTTTGAACTTTATAGTGATTTTACGTCTAAAATATAGTGAATAAATAGTGATATTATAATAGTAACTAAAAAGTGTAAAATAAAAAAATAATTTAAAAAATAAAAAAAAACCGACTGCGTAAAAAAATACTTTAAATAAAAACTGAAAAGAATAATAAACAAGTTCAGTCCACAGTTCAGCAACAGTCGGGACCCATTAAAATAATCTAGACTAAAATCATTCTATCTAATGTGGGTCCCGACTGTTGCTGAACTGTGGACTGAACTTGTTTATTATTCTTTTCAGTTTTTATTTAAAGTATTTTTTTACGCAGTCGGGTTTTTTTATTTTTTAAATTTAATTTTTTTATTTTTTAAATAATAATTTAAGCATGTCCTAGAACTAAAAATTCGAAGACATGTGACATCCATCAACCCGCACTGGGCCCGCGTGGTGGATTACTGCCCATTCCCTCTCCTAGAAAGGAGGCCTGAGTCCCAGCAGTGGGAATATTAAAAGGCTGATTATGCTATGCTTATGCTAATATTCCACAACTATCTCACAACGCCGTCTAGTTCCAAGCCAAGCAGAGCTTTTGTTATGGGTACTAGACAGTTGATAAACATACTTATTTATTTCTAAATACATACATATTATCAGATAAATTACACCCAGACACAGGACAAATGATCATGCTCATCACATAAACATTTGTCCTGGGTGGGAATCAAACCCACGACCTCCGGCATAGCAGTCAGGGCCACTAACTACTAGACCAACATGCGCGTCAAATTAACGGCTTGTTCAGAAATTTTTTTATGGAAAAGATCTACGATTTTTTGTGTTTTATTTTTAAAACTGTTAAAAACTTAGTAATTAACTACGATTACGAGTAATTAACAGTGATAGCACTGTTAACATTACATAGTTGAAGATTCTTCCAGCCTAACAATAGTAGATTTTGATACAAGTGGAGAAAGTTTGTCACTTCTACCGAGGTGAAATTGGTGTTATGGAGCCGAGGGCTGCAGTCATAAATTTGCACGTGTATCATAAGACTTTTTTCAATACATTTACGAAGAAATAAATAAACAGGGCAGGACGCGTGCCTTGTGGAACATATTCAAAATGTACCTTCAATATTTTTGCGTCATTTATTGTTTATAATAAAATATTTTAAAACATAAACACAGGAAAATCACAATAGCCATCAGTTTTTTTTTCGTGGTGGGAAAATCATCTACTAACATCCCCCGCTCTTGGTCGGAGCGGGAGATAGTGTCAAACTTTTAATGACTAAAAACCCACTCCTTTTCCTTCGTTGCCTTTCGTACCGGGGCTGAGCTATCTTTAAGCTTCGACCCAGCTGGGCCCCTACTGTTGCTGACAGCTCCTTGAGGCGCGCGGGAACAGTGCGCGCCGTCGACGACTTGGGCTCGGTCCGGACAAATTCAAACTATTCATTAAACCCCAAGCGAACGCTGGCATTTGCGTTGCTATTGTCTTACAATAGTAAGACGATGTCTCTAATTGACGGTATCTGAAAGGTTTGACTGTATTTAAGAAATTAAGTAATATGAAAGACATACATGAGAAAACATAGAGAAATAGAATCCATTTAATCCGTCAGCAGGTCGCATGGTCGGAGGCAGGTCGCCCTTTATTTTACCGCAAACCAGTCCTGAAATGAAAAGAAACATTCAATACATAATGAATAGAAGTCCCAATCGTTTTGTAAGATACACCAATCTTAGGTTCAACCTTTCTGGACCCTATTCAATTTGAACGGCCCAAAAGGATCAAGCAATACGTGTCGTGGTCCCTGTAATCTAGAATTTTATTCATCTCACTATTTCTTTTGGGGATTTTGAAGGAATCCTTACATGAATGTTAATGTGACCAGAGGCGTAGGTGGAGTAATTTAAACGTGGGTGAAGACACATCAGTGAGGCCTTTTTCTTTCATAAATTCGAAAATGAGACAACGACTATCGCAAACCAGAGTTCGACCACATCGTCACTTACCATCAGGTGAAATAGTGGTCAAACGCGAGCCTATCTACACTAATATTAGCATAGTCAGCCTTATAATGTTCCCACTGCTGGGACTCAGGCCTCCTCTTTAGGAGAGGGAATGGGCCGTAATCCACCACGCAGGCCCAGTGCGGGTTGCTGGATGTCACATGTCTTCGAATTTTTGGTTCTAGGACATGCCGGTTTCCTCACGATGTTTTTCTTCACCGTTTTGAGAGCAGTGGTGATGAAATAAATCACACAAAGTAATGCGCCTGGCTGGGTTTGAACCCGTGAGTAGTAAAGTTATCATTATTTGTTTCTCAAAACTACTCCCAATAGAACAATTTAAGAGGTTTTAAGATGGTACGGAAGATTAATATTTCTAGGGTTAATAAAGTTGAAACTTGCCACAAATTTAAAATGAATGATAGTCTCATTATTAGTTTTTGAAAACTACTCCGTATTTTTATGAAAACATTCTACGTACGAAATCGCAAGAAAAGTGCTGATTTCTAGTAAACTAAAAATCATACTATTGTACATATCGACATTCTTTTGATCCATGTAGCTCTACCTCGTGCACTGTAGAATATTCTTAAATCACACAAATCTAAATATGTAAACGTCGTGGCCAGAGCTTAGAATTAATTACTTCATGATATGACTGGCCATTTTATGAAATGGCGCTATTTCAGCTAAATGGTCGAACACGGCTGATCTGGTTAAAATAGTTACGTAATCCACCGGTAGAGTCTACGTTCCTCAATGTATTCCTGTTTTCTATTATAATAAAATATGTTTTGTTCCGTCAACAATACTAATTGTGCACTAAAATATGTGTGGTCTTCTGGGTGGTTTAAAAAATAACCACGAAGGAGATTTGTTTTTTGAGACTGGATCCAATAGAATAATTTAGAGGTTTTAAGATTGTATGGAGGATTAATATTTCTTGGGTTAATGTTTATTAACCCAAGTGTTTATGTTTATAAACACTTGAAACTTGGCACAAATTGTAACCAAATGATTGATTAAAAAAAAAAAACGAATACTTAAAGAGATGAGAGGAGGAGAGAGAGGAGGGATGAGGAGGAGGTACTTATTAAAACATTCTCACGAAGTCGCAGCATATTGGAAACCAGCACTATGGTTTCAAGTTATTTGTTTAGAAATCCTTTTGTTAAAATTATAGCAACTGAATTGAACATATCGACATTCTTTTGACATCAAATAACATCCATGTAGCTCGACTAAGAGCACTGTAGAATTTCATATAACGCATAAATAATATTCTAGACAACATATTCAAGATACCTCTCCAGTATTTTCTCATCCTGTACGGTACAAGAGCCCTATTACGTGAAATTCATGTTTGATATCGTAGGATTAGTGACGCCACAGTTTACACACGAGACGACTTTAAAATATGGCTCAGTCGGAGGTTGTTGGTTTATGGAAATATGGTTTAAAATATGTTGGGTATACAGTTGCGAAGCATGCAGAAAATTATGAAAAGGTGGAGTATTTTAGTCATGTAGGTACAGAAATCTACAAGGTGTAAGAGACAGCCAGCAGGAAACGAAAAAAACAATCAGCCTCACCATACGAAATGATAAACTTGATTGGAAAATTTGTATGGCGAGGCTGATTTTTTTTTTTCGTTTCCTGAAAAAATTTTTTGTGGAAGGTTGTTCAGTTTCGTTTACTGAGCAAGCCTTTAAAGTTTGTGGAGGGCTGTCCCTTACACCTTTTAGATAACATTGCAAATTATGTTATGATCTAAGATCCGATAGAAGAAATCTCGTCCCCAATCTGTTATTTGATTATGATAAATATTATAACCTCATTTGTTATTTAGGAAAGTCGAGCATCAGCTGAAAGAATGTGCAGGAACTGCACGAAGGCAAGGAACTGAAAAACTATATGTCGCCTCCTTTTTTTTTGGTGCAAATAGGAGGGTTGCTTCGAATAAAGAGGTAAGTAAATGGCCACAATTTATCCTCATCCGTTATTAAATCGATTTTTTTTTCATGTTAATTAGTGCTTTTTAGGCTAATAGACGCTATTAGTAATGGTAGAACTCAATTTGTAAGTATTTAGATAAACTCTAAAAATAAAATGTTCGCGATTTGTATACTATGAAAGATCGAAAATGATTGTAATTTATTTCATCACCACTGCTCTTAAAAACGGCGAAGGAAAACATCGTGAGGAAACTGGCTTGTCTTAGAACCAAAAGATCGAAGACATGTGGCATTCACCAACACGTATTGGGTTCGCGTGGTGGATTACGGCCCATTCTTAGAGAGGAGGCATGAGTCCGAGCAGTGGGAACATTAAAAGGCTGGTTATGCTACACCTTTTAAGGCTTATAGTCCCTTGAACTGACTGTGGACGCGCCTCTCGCTCCTGCCTAGGCGGCAATACGCAAATCTGTGCATTTATTTGCGGCTAACAGCGCCCAGAAAGCGCGCGGCTGACCTTTAAGTCCATTTTCTTTGCGAAATATTGATTGATTTACATATGCAATGTTCACTTTGAAGAATATTTAACCACCAATTTTTATGTGTAAAAATGTTTCTAAAGATCCAAGCCGTTTCGAAGGAGTAAGAAAAAGTTGCGAAAAGTTGTGAATTTGCTAAATATTTTTTTTACACAAAAGTAATAATAGGACGGAAAAAATCAAATGTTAATAATGTTGTTCATGAATCTATAATAAACATATATTTTTTTCAAACCTATAAACCTGGCCGTTACCGAGGAGTAGGCTTCAGAAAGTCACTGTTTTATGGCACTTTTCGGGCGCTTGGGCGGAAACAGTCACATAATAAAATTTAATCTCACCCAATGCAGCGTTATCACCATCACAGCTCAAGTAGATGCCGTCGAAGAACAGGTCCCTCACTTTGACCCTCAAGAAGGCGTCCTCGAGGCTCGGGAAGAACTGCTCCAGCGCTTTGTTGATCACTCCCACCAGACTTGGCATCATGTCGTGGACTGTCAGTAAGGCAGCCTGGAAGGAAGATAATAAATTGTTATTAGACATAATTAATATAATTTATTGGTAAGGTTGCTGACATAGTACGAAGAATCGCCAAACTTAAGTGGCAATGGGCAGGGCACATTGCTCGCAGAATAGATGGCCGTTGGGCCAAAAGGTTCTGAAGTGCCGACCGCGTACCGGACGACGCAGCGTTGAAAGGCCTCCTACAAGGTGGACCGATGATCTGGTAAAGGTTGCGGGAATCAGATGGATTCGAGACACACAGGATCGTTCATTGTGGGACACTTCGGGGAGGCCTATATCTTACAGTAGACGTGTATCGGCTGAAATGATGATGATGATGATGAAGGGATTCTTACAAGGCATATACAGAATTTTACATTATACTTGAATCAACATGATTATAATGTCAATAGAAAAAAAGGCAAATAAAATTAAAGGAAATACAAGTAAACAAATAAATGGAAGTCAAATCACAAATCAATATTAAAGTATGTCATAATAAAAGTCACATTAATTGTCAGTCCAAATTAATATTCGCGTCAAAGTTAAATAAAATAAAATTATCAATTCGTCAAAAGAATAAAAAGCTTGCTCGTTTTCAAACGAGCTTTGAAACTCCGTATAGTCAGACAAACTTTTAATATTGTTATTATGATATGGCTGTATGCAGCCGAAAGGCTCTGCTGAAAGTAAACATAAAGTCTGAATACCTTTAGTGGAAAACCTTCTAATAAATTCTCCCGCTCTAAAACCCACCTGTGTTCCTTCAGTCGCTCTTTGTGTTGCAGAACCACGGTAAAGCACAAAAAAGTTAAAAAAAACCGGCCAAGTGCGAGTTGCGAGTCGGACTCGCGCACGAAGAGTTCTGAACCGTGCGTCCGAAGCAAAAAATTCACGTTTGTTGTATGTAATAAATATTAATTTTATTTTAACTTATATACTTATGTTTAAAGTGAATATGTAGTGCATAATCTGTAAATATTTCAAGCGTCTCTTGCCGTTATTAATATTGAGCAGCAAAAACGAACAAAAAAATCACATATCTATTTTATTTTGTTTTTTTAGTAAGTATTCGTTGTTATAGCGGCAATAGAAATACATCATTTGTGAAAATTAATTAAAAAAACTGTTTGACTATCACAGTTCATGAGATACAGGCTGGTGACAGACGGACAGACAGATAGACGGACGGACAGCATATTCTTAGTAATAGGGTTCCATTTTACCCTTTAGGTACGGAACTAAAAGAGTAAAAGTGACCCACCCTCTACAATCTACCTTGTACAATTATAGGATCATAGGACATTCACTTTACAGCCGAACAAAGTTCAAGACCGAGGTTCGTGGTGCCTCACCGTTGTGTCGTACTCGTTAAAGTGATTAGAAACAACGAAGATTTGTCTAAAGATTGTATCAGGAAGACGAACATTGACCTGAGTATCAACCCGTCCCGAGGGTAAGCCAGGCTTCTCGGTTATCGCCCTTCCGTATTGAGTCTTTGAGGGTCGAATTCAATTTGTTACCCTCAGTATTGAACGCATTCTTTTCTACTGAGAGTTTATTCCAGTTCAACATTATTTAGTGTCAAGAAAATTTTAACAAAAACCTTTTTTAACAAATACGGTATTAAGGCCAGGTACCCCTAGCCAATTTGATAATTTGCAATCGTTAACGGTAGTAGAAAACTTGAAATGGACGGGAATGACGTCATCTCAACGCTCACGTGGTTAGAATAAAAGAATCGGGGGCGTGGCCAACTAGAGGCGTTCGACGCAAGAGAAACGGTTGTAACTTGGCTAGGGGGGCTTTTTTTTTATGGTGGGAAAAAATCATGCATTGACATCCCCCGCCCTTGGGCGGAGCGAGAGATAGTGTCAGACTCTTACTGACTAAAAGACCCACCCCGTTCCTTCTAGCCTTCATACCGGGGCTCGAGCGCCCTTTCGGATAACCCTGGCCCCAGTGGCTAGGGGGGCTGGTTCTACACATTTTGAACTTTTTAAACCTGTAGAAATTCACAAACATAAAAGAAAACACCATAAAAAAATATTTTATTAAAATTGACTGTATGATGAACCGCCGGGCAAAAATTAAAATATGATATAAATTGTTTGGCTCGATAAAAAAATCGCATATCTGACCATAAGGCGATTATCACACTGCCACGCACCCCGCAGCGTAGCGCGTGAATGCGTGTTTTAACCTTGCTAGTAAGTATCTCTGTTTTATAGAAAACACACACAGTCCAACACACCGAGAATGCATCCACGCGCGTTAATGCAGATCACGCGCCTACAAGCGAAGAAACATGCACTCACGCGCGTGAGTGAGGGCCACACGCAAGGTAGAGTCTGTCTAATAAATCAACCGACTGTAATTATTAGGGTAAAATGAAATCTGATGTAAGCAACGCTGGTTCAATAATCAAGGTTGATTAAGAGATATCAACCGAGAGAGACCGGTTGAGAGTTATGTTGGGGTTATGGGTTGATCATTGTTTACTACTAGAACAACCTTATAAAAAGTATCGAAGATAAGTATTTTTAAACGGTTTTATTTAGCTCACCCCGTTTGTTTTATTCTTTGATCAAATTTAGTAATTCAAATTTCACCCTCTTCCTGTCAACCGATTAATCTGAAATTTTGTATACACTTTGGATTTTGGTGACAATACAATTATGTTTATTCATTATCATTATAAATTCAAGATGGCCGCCGCTACAAAATGGCGGATAATTTATGTTTTATTAATCCCATCAATATGGGTATCAAATGAAAGGGCTCAACAAGCAGAATACAATATACTATAAAAAATTGAAATCCAAGATGGCGGCCGCTACAAAATGGCGGATAACGTAGGTTTTATCAATCCCATCAATATGGGTATCAAATGAAAGGGCTCAACAAGCAGAATACAATATACTATAAAAAATTGAAATACAAGATGGCGGCCGCTACAAAATGGCGGATAACGTAGGTTTTATCGATCCCATCAATATGGGTATCAAATGAAAGTTCTCAACCAGTATAATACAATGTACTATATAAAATTAAAATCCAAGATGGCGGCCTCTACAAAATGGCGGATAACTTAGGTTTTATCAATCCCATCAACATGGGTATCAAATGAAAGGTCTCAACAAGTAGAATACAATTTACTATGCAAAATTGAAATCTAAGATGGCCGCCGCTACCAAATGGCTGATAACAATTTTTTATCAATCCCACCAATATGGGTATCAAATAAAAGGGCTTGACAAGAAGAATACAGTGCACTATACAACCTCAATATTTAAGATGGGCGCAGCCACCAAATGGCGTATAATAATAAGATTTAAATTTAGAAATTGAATCTGTAAATTAGGTATCTGATTAATCCAGCCTGAATCCACCACCCAAGTCAAGATTTTGTATCGTGTTGAGGACTGTGTGGCGTTAGGGTGGCTAAAAATGATACGTCGTTAGCGTTTTCCCCTCAAGACTCAGGCGATAATAATAATACGTAATAATAATTATCATACAGAATGCGAAATAAAAACTAAAAACTAGAAAATAAAAATAGGTAAAAAAACTTTTTAAGTTAAACGGTTTTATGTTAAACATACATTGCAATGTTTAAGATAAATGTACTAAAAACCAAAAAATAATAAAATAGATACAGTCGTGGGAATTATAAACATATGCATAGACTAGACTGAAATAAAACCGTGGGGCACGTCAATTGTCTACAATCGTTGATTAAAATGTTAATTAATTTGTAGACAATTGACGTGCCCCACGGTTTTATTTCAGTCTAGTCTATGCATATGTTTATAATTCCCACGACTGTATCTATTTTACTATTTTTTGGTTTTTAGTACATTTATCTTAAACATTGCAATGTATGTTTAACATAAAACCGTTTAACTTAAAAAGTTTTTTTACCTATTTTTTTTAAATAATTAAATATTATACAAAATTCCCAAGTCGGTTGACTTTTTAGACAGACTTATATGGTACACTGAATCTCGTAGTGCCGTGCGTGATTTTGTATGAAATGAGTCAGAGCCTGCGGGAATTTACAAAACGCACCTACGCGCGTGAGTGCGTAAACACCCGCACGATGATGCAGATCTGCACTCCCGCAAGTATGCAGCGTGATAATCGCCTTACTTACGATTTCAAACGTTTGTGTCTACGAGATTATATTACGGAAATATTTGAAAGTTACAAAACATAATAAAGCCTGCTTTTGAAAACGGGCCTCGCAAAAACTTAAATCTTGAATTATTGTTATTTTTTTTTTTATAAAAAAAAAACCGCTGTTACGGGGCCGCGAAATCGACACAGACCCGGACGGAGTTCACACAAAATGCTCAGTTACTACAACCGGCTCTTAATCTTTTCAAGTTCGGAGCGTATTGGAAACCTAACACATTTTTTTGTGGCAAAAAGTTTCGAATTTATTAAATGTTTGTTGTTTTTTCTGGGCGATGTTGAATTTGTTTATACGGTTATATTGGTTTCCATTTAAAAGTTTTTCCTTGAAAATGTTTTGGGGTTGTTTATAAATTATTTATACCCATCAAGGAAATGTAAACTAGCGGATAAAAGATTTTTCCGGTGTATTTATTATGGAGAGACCGGCGCAGAAAGATCACTGACCGAGAAATCACATATTTACATAACAAATCAACTGAATAACTTCAGTAGGCTTTTGAAAAAAACAATGGGTTTTGCTTAGCCTTTTTTCATCTGCGTTGAGGTCGGATTTTCTAAGTCTTACGGCCTAGTCTTAGACGCGCACGGCGTGACGAGCGGGGCGGCATTGGTAAGCGCGTGTATTCGCTATGAGCGGCGTCTCGTGGCATGCTTCAAAAATGTTTATGTTTGATTTACCGCTCGCCGCCCCGCGGTTAGCTACCGCTTTCAGCGGCAAGGTAGTGATCGGTAGTGATTACAGAATGAAGTTGTGTTCCAGTATTTTTCATGAAGCAGCTGCTTTTTTCCAACCACTGTACCTAACTACTGAAATCCAGAATTAAGCGGCTACCTTGAAATGAGAAGTGGTCGCCTCTTTCTGCAAAGCAGTGAGGCTAGAGCGAAAGAGGTGAGGCAACCGTGAGGGAGTGAAAATGACGACACTTCGTACCCAGCGTGAGGAGTCTCACGTGTCACGAGGATTTTTGAAACAGATGCCGGAACGCAAAAGGCAATTTAAGGACACAGGTGGGTTTTAGTCAGTAAAATGCAGACACGCCACTGTGGTGGCGGTGTGGCGCCACTTAGATAAAAGACATAAGCGGGAACTATATTAGACCGAGCACACATGCGCCTGATTTGTACGTAGAGTCGCGTCGCGTGGCGTGGATCTAATGTAGCTTTACAAGTCTAGTTGCCATATAAAATGTATGCAGACCAATGCGCCTAAATTGGCTTACGTTGGCCAAATGTGCTCAATATAGTTCTACCTTCAGGCCTACTATCCACGGATGCGTAACTTCTTAGACGCGTATAGGTCATTATATGCTTGTTGTAAAACTGCGTGAAGCTTACTTACAAAACTATATGGCAACGACGCGTTGCAGGAGGTTGCAGCTTCATCGTCGACACGCGTCCGTGGACAGAAGACCTTAGAAAGAAGTATACCTATAACAATGAAATGGCCATCTTCCTTACCAAGTAAGAAAAGTGAATGACGGTGACTTCATCGTCTTCCGACAGTCCACCAGACGCCTCGGCGTCAAACTCGAAGCGCTTGTGCAGCATGTACTTGATTGTGTCATTTGGGCCGTAACCCAAGACTGTCCTTTCTCTGTATTGTCTGGAAAGAAAGCAAAAAGTAATTTAGATAAATAAGACTGTATAAATTTTTACTGTTTTTCATACAACTGCTCTTACGCGAATATAAAAGGTGTAAGGGACAGCCCTCCACAACCTTTAAGGGCTTGCTCAGTAGATGAAACTGCACAACCTTCCACAAAAATTTTTTTCAGGAAACAAAAAAAAAATCAGCCTCACCACACAAAATGATAAACTTGATTGGACAATTTGTATGGCGAGGCCGATTTCTTTTTTTATTTCCTGAAAAAAAAAAAAAATTGTTGAAGGTTGTTCAGTTTCGTCTACTGAGCAAGCCCTTAAAGTTTGTGGAGGGCTGTCCCTTACACCTTGTATAACGTTATTAAACGTTTCTCAATAAATATCTTGCAAAAATAATCTAGGCTTCTATTGCAATCAATTTATATATAATTAATCCAGTAAAGACCTCTTACTCGTAAAATCTGCTATTTTGAAATTTGACATTTCTTAATTTACTCAAAAATTTAAGAAGTCAAAAAAGTATAACAATAGAAGCGTTGCAAATATCAAGATTCTAAACGACGAACATTATTTAGAAAAACTTTTAAGGGTTTTAAAAAAAACACTTATTTCCTGTAACAAGTTTTGTAAAATATTCGAGTAATTAATGGAATTACCGAATGCTAACAAAGTTTTCAGGCGTTATCTCTGTTTTTTCGCGTTGCCTTTTCATCAAACATCGCGTTGGATTGCGTTAGATGAAGTAACAAGCTTTTAAACTATGCTCCATGTTGACGATAGGCGAGTGGAAAAGCAGTGTCTTAATTGGTTTAGTAGGTAAGCATTGCATAATCAACTAAGGGCGTTATCACACTAGCGGTTTACGAGCGGCTGCGGAGCGGTGCGGATGCGTAGCGAATACGTCGCAAACACGCCGTGGCTGCAAAGCGAAGAGGTCGCAGCTGCGTGGATATTCGCAACGTTTTCAAGACGTGTTTGTGGCATGTTAATGACGAACAGTACATTCAGTAACAAAATGGATTCCAACGACGAGACACTGCTGTTGGTTTTGTTATTTCGAAGATGTCGTAGACCCGTATCTCGTTGCGTGTCAGCAACAAATTCTCTGTGCATGCGCGGTGTGTTCGTTGCGCGCCCGTTACGTATACGTTGCAGACCCGCTCCGCTTTGAGTACGCTCGCAATCCGCTAGTATGATAAAGCACTTATGGACAGCAATTTAGCCACGAAATCATACAACATTTGTTTTATTTTAAGCGAAACCTGAAACACGTCATGTGTACGTGTGTTTCATGCCGACCGGAGGAGGCCGACCGCATCAGGCAACGGCCCTCACAGCGCCCCAGCCGCCGCCGGGATTCCGATCTCGATTTCTGGCCACTGTAGGCGCGGGCTTGCAGACGGCGAGCAATGGGTTCGATCGTCCGGTAACTGTCCGGACCGAGCCCAAGTCGATGGCGCGCACTATTCCCGCGCGCCTCAAGGAGCTGTCAGCAACAGCAGCGGCCCAGCTGGGTTGAAGCCTACTGAGGTCAGGGTTAGCTCCGAAAGGTGGCTCAGCCCCGGTATGAAAGGCAAGAAGGAACGGGGTGGGTTTTTTAATCAGTAAGAGTCTGACACTATCTCCCGGTCCGCCCAAGGGTGGGGGATGTCAACTGGACGATATTTACCCTAAAAAAAAAACACATGTATAAAATAATTACTATAAAAAATATTTTTTTGGCTGGAAAATATTTTAGCTCTACTAAGTTGAGTCACAAACCCTCACCGTTATGGTCGCCGTCGGTCATAATATAAAATTTTCTTCAAAACATAACAAATAACAACACAATATCAACACGGAATATTTTGCAGCCATCAGTGGATCTAGTTTTCAGTCAAGGTTGAGTAAGGGGTTCATTAAATTATTGTTTCAGTTCCGCTATCGTAAACAAGGTGTTTTTCAAATAACCCCTGATTTAAAATAACTTCATTGTTTTGAAAAGGGTTGTTTATTTTGTATTTTATTGAAGGGCATGAATTAAGAGCAATCTGTAAATTGGCTAAGATTCTCCACAAAAAAGAGGTTGATGTAACGACGACCATCTGACCATCTGTCTGGGAATGGGGTCGATGGTACTATGGTAGTAGGTCCTTGAGATCATCGGAAAACCTAAAATTAAGTATTCGCTCGCATTCCACTACCTTCGTTGACAAATCTTTCACAATTCAAGCTGCACGTTTGTGGAATGCATTACCCTTAGAAGTGAGGCGTGCTCGATTGCTACTAACATTTAAAAAAATGGTGAAGGAGCATTACCTTTCTCTTTGATATATTTTTCTTGTCCTGGTTCAACTATATATTTGATATTTATTAGTATATTTTTTTGTATTGTATGTATGTATTAGTGTTAATGTATCTTATTAGTATTATATCGGATGTTTGTACACTGACAACCCTAAATCTATCTCCTTTCTCTCAGTCCATCCAAAGGTTGTCTGTAAGAGATCGCCCTGTGCGATAAGACCGCCCATTGTGCACTTATTCTTTTAAATGTTTGTTCTGTATTTTGTTTATGTGGTGTACAATAAAGATTATAATAAATAATAATAAAGGTTCTGGAGTGGCGATCACGTACCGGAAGACGTAGCGTTGGAAGGTTTCCAACAAGGTGGTCCGATGACCTGGTCAGGGTTGCGGGAATCCGATGAATGTGTAACGCACAGGACCGGTCGTTGTGGCGACGCTTGGGGGAGGCCTATGTCCAACAGTGGACGTCTTTCGGCTGATATGATGGTATCTTTCGGCTGATATTATGGTGTCTTTCGGCTGATATGATGGTGTCTTTCGGCTGATATGATGGTGTCTTTCGGCTGATATGATGGTGTCTTTCGGCTGATATGATGGTGTCTTTCGGCTGATATGATGGTGTCTTTCGGCTGATATGATGGTGTCTTTCGGCTGATATGATGGTGTCTTTTGGCTGATATGATGGTGTCTTTCGGCTGATATGATGGTGTCTTTCGGCTGATATGATGGTGTCTTTCGGCTGATATGATGGTGTCTTTCGGCTGATATGATGGTGTCTTTCGGCTGATATGATGGTGTCTTTCGGCTGATATGATGGTGTCTTTCGGCTGATATGATGGTGTCTTTCGGCTGATATGATGGTGTCTTTCGGCTGATATGATGGTGTCTTTCGTCTGATATGACGTTATCTAGTCCCAAACTAAGCAGAGCTAGTTCTATGAGTACTAGACAACTGACAAACATACATAAATAAGCTTACGTACATATTATCTAGAGATTAATTACACCCATCTTGTCGTTGGTGGGAATCGAAGTTACGGCCTCCGGCATAGTAATCAGAGCCGCTAACTACTAGATCACTAGACCAACAGGCCAGTCAAATGACTCTAGTCGATTTGGTACTATGAAGATTATACTTTATAGGGAACTTGACAATATGCACCTGTTGAAGAATAAATAGTTCAGGATGGTTTTGAGCAGTACTCATTTGAATTTAGGGTTACTTCGAAATAGTAGAACGGTTAATAAAAGTCTGATACTCCCTCTGGCTCCAAACAGAGAGAGAGAGAGAGAGTCTGACACGCCCTCTGGCTCCAAACACAGAGAGAGAGAGAAGTTATTTAACATTGCGAAGCCAAAAGAAAAAAAATAGCAAAACGAGACGATTGTTTAGTTCGGGGCGTTGATTAAAGACTTGATTAAAGTGTATAAAAAAAATTACAAAATTCAAAATTCAAATATTTTTATTTCACATAGGCCTAAATGGGCACTTAAAAAACGTCGGAAGCTAGTGCACGGTTCCAAATTGGTCGTTTCCTATCGAGAAGAACCGGCAAGAAACTCTATGGTTACTCTTTAAAGTTTTCCAGGCGTATCTATCTTATTGAAAATTTATAGCCTTAAGCCTTACCACAAGCTCTTAATGCGATTCATTTTACGATCTTGGCCCTAGCTTCTGAGCGAATGTAAATGTAACTAGAATGTCAGCTCGCCTGTGTAAAATTAAAAACAATAACAACAAAAAAGAAGTTATATTAGCCATTGTTTGAACGCCAAAATTCAAAGGTCGAGATAAGATCTTCATTAAATCTTGTAATAACAAAACCTTTTGGTAGAATCTTCAAGAATGTCTAATTTCTTCGAAAAGTAATAATCCCACTAATTATAAACTGAATTAATACACTAAACCATTTTAAATATTTACTGATTTCGAAGTTATGAAATTTTAAAATTAGATAAATATCTACCTGAAAAATATCTAGTATACTCGGCCTTATAAATGCCACTGTTGGGGACTCAGGCCTCCTTTCTAGGAGAGGGAATAGGCTCTTAATAAATTAGTTCGCCTCACCATCAACGATTGCATCACTGCTACTATCAGGCGGGATCGCAGTCAAGTACTAGTTTATAACAGATAAAAAAAAAAAAAGGGAATGGGCCGTAATCCACCACGCGGACCCAGTGCGGGTTGGTCGATGTCACATGTCTTCGAATTTTTTATTCTAGGATATGCCGATTTCGGTTCCGAAAAATATAATTATCTATTGTTAGACCAAAAAGTCGATGAATGAGCGCATCTCTAATATCATCGCCCCGCACTAGCATATTTGACATTTGAACCGAGAATTACGCGCCCTTTTCACGGCGTCATAAATTTGAATTGTTTGAAGTTATAATTAAACATTTCATGTGTTAAAAGTAATTAAAATTACGTCTATCTCTAGTACTATGTAAATAAACAATGAGGTTAAATGTGTTGCTATGCGCAAAACTCGAGTATTATTAAAGCTAATTGTTCTAAGACACGCCGGTTTCCTCTCGATGTTTTCCCACATTGTCGAGTAGCACCCCCTCGAGCGCCGATTGTACATTACGTCTGTACAACTTGAATGACTTTGAAAAACGGTTAATTTTCGTTTTGTACGCAAGTTTGTACGAAATTATTTTGGTCGGAAATTTTGGTTTCTATAATAAGGGTGAATATCATTTTTTTTTCAATTTTGGTGGCGAAACCGTTACTTCAGTTTTCGTGAAAAATAAGCACCTGTGTCTTTAGTTTTCACGAAAATTGAGGAAGAAGTTTCTTCTCTTCAGTTTCTTGACCTAAGTTTTCGCAAGAATTAGGGTCCTAGTCCTAGGTCCCTAATTATCGCGAAAACCGAAGAAAAAGTTGCGCCACCAAAATTGAAAACACATATCTTTGTTTTTCCTAGAAATAAACCCAGAAATTTTTTTTTTGCTGATTTTGGATCTTGGTGATTACGTAAAACGCAATTAAGTAATAATAATACCCCGGGCCGCCCAAGGGGAGCAGTGGTGATGAAATAAATTACACAAAGTAATGCGCCTGGCTGGGTATGAACCCGCAACCTACAACTCGTAAGTCGGGACCGTGAATACTCGGCCATTACTGCTTTTCGTAGTAACGGTTACCTTACCTACTATAAACTACTTTTGTCTATCCGTATATTTGAGAGTTTTTTTTTTATAATATATAGTTTGTGTCCGAATGATGAAGTCTATCGGGTCAGCTAGACTTATGTATTTTGACTTGACTTAGCTCTAGCAAAGCGATGGATGCAGTCAACTATGGAACGATTTCCTATCATCAATCATAGCAGAAGCTTAGGGTTGATGATAGAAAATCGTTCGAAAAGCCTCTGGCTAAACCTGGCATAAGCCTGCTTAAGCCAGCTGGTATAAGCAAGCTTAGAAGAGTGTAAGATTGATGGCCATTATAGGTCCAGTTGGTCCACTTGTATAAATGGAATTGATTGATTACTGGTAATTAACTTGAGATTTCACTGAGATTTTTATCCTTCAAGATTGTGGAAAAAAAGTGTCTACCCATGTGTCTTTTAGTGATTGTCGGGTATGTCTGGATTAGAGATGTGCCGTTGCTGGCAATATTGCCGTAAAGTGAGAATATTGTTTTCAATAATGCCGGCAATTTTGCCTGATGTATGAAAGTTGGTGGCTTCGGGCAATATTGTCGACAACGGCACATCTCCAGTCTTTTTTTTTATGGTGGGAAAAAATCATCTAATGACAACCCCCGCTCTTGGGCGGAGCGGGAGATAGTGTCAAATTCTTACTGACTAAAAGACCCACCCCGTTCCTACTAGCCTTCATACCGGGGCTCGAGCTCTCTTTCGAAACTAACCCTGGCCCCAGTAGGCTTCGACCCAGGTGGGTCCCTGCTGTTGCTGACAACTCTTTGAGGCGCGCGGGAACAGTGCGCGCCGCCGACGACTTGGTCTTGGTCCGGACAGTTACCGGACGGCCGGACAGCGAGCTGGCCAGTGCTCACTGTCCGCAAGCCCGTGCGGGTTGGTGTATGTCACATGTCTTCGAATTATTGGTTCTAGGACATGCCAGTTTCCTCACGATGTTTTCCTCTACCGGTATGAAAGCAGTGGTGATGAAATAAATTACTTACACAAAGTAATGTGCCTGGCTGGGTTTAAACCCGCGACCTACATCTTATAAGTCGGGGCCGTTACCACTCGGCCACCACTGCTCTCTTGCAACACAACACACAACACAACACAAAGTACATAGGTGGACTTAATGCCTCTTAACACGTTGAGTGCAATACCAGGTCTAAACATCTTGTATACGTCTCGCTATAGACCTTATACCGCAGGAATGGAAAGTTAATGGCTCTTGCTTAACAGGAATAGGAGTGTCTAAAAGGCAGTCTAGTTTTTTTTGTCAATTTCTTAGGCTCGCTAGATACAGGAGATAACTTCGAAGGTCTGTTTCCTGATATCCACGACCTACTAAAATCTTGAATAAAAAAAAAAAAAAAAAAGAAATATACCCCTAGTCGCATGGATAGACTGGTTGTTTAAACCTATGTACATATTATTATTTATTCTAAGTTTAAATTAAACTATAACCATACGGTTATATGGTTATAGTATGACTGGCACAAGAAAATTCTAAAAAGAAAACCCGTAGTCCTGGAACGCAAAGGAAAAAACCAGGCAAGTACGTGTCAGACTCGCACACTGAGGGTTCCGCACAAACTTACCTATAAAATAAAAACAGTTCAATTCCCGAAATGAGTTAAGAGATTTTTACGAATCGCTAAAAAGTTTTTTTTTGACGTAACTACTATAGTTTTTAGATTGTATCTTATACTTGGGCTATGAGACCTTGCTTCATGCCAAATTTCAGGATTCTAGGTCAACAGAAAATACCCTATGAATTTTGATTCCCATGAGGGTGTCGAAATAGACTTTTTTTGCGGCATAAACGGCCGAGTCTTTTTTTTTTTCGTTAACTTAGAAGTTTGATTTTCTTCACAGCTTTAAGGCATTGCAGACCTGAGTGTATGGTTTTAATTTTTACTCTATATCTTTCTTTTTTTTGTTTTGTTGGGAAAAATCATCCAATGACAACCCCCGCTCTTGGGCGGAGCGGGAGATAGTGTCAGACTCTTACCGACTAAAAAACCCACCCCGTTCCTTCAAGCCTTCATACCGGGGCTCGAGTTCCCTTTCGGATAACTTTACTCTATACCTACTGCGTAAGTTCCTGAGATCTTCTTGACAGAGATGGACCACAAAGTGATCCTGCATGAATTCCGTTTTTACCTTTTGAGGTACGGAACCCTAAAAAAGGGATGTTTGTTTGATGAAAAAAAAGGGTTAACTTTACTTGTATCCTGGGCTCCCGACTTATGGTAGAGGCAAAAACTATGAGGGTTTAGTCCCAAGAAACCCTTAGATCACATGGGAAACGAAGAATTATGTTCCGTTTTCCTCAAACGGAGGATTTCCGTACAGTAAAAAAGGGTATAATGAAGGAAAACTTGGCAAACAATGTGTTGCCAAGTTACGCCATATAAAGACAGGAAGATAATGAGTTTGTGTCTCCATTAACAGAGTTCTCTTTGAAATAAATGATGAATATATCCTTTGAATATATCCTAAAGGTTTGTCGTATTGTTTAAGATCAATTTCCGAGAAGACAATTCTCAAATCGACTGAATGTACAACATTAGCTTTAGTATATGCGGAACCCGAAACACGTCTCTAGTATTTTTATGAAAACCTATTTAAATAAAAACCAATGCCACTTTTCGTTGTAATTTTATAACTCAAGAACGGGCCCACCTATCCAAACCAAATGTTTAGGCTTTGTTCGGACTATTTAGTAGATGGTTTATGTGAAGTTTGGTAGGGTAGAGTAGTACACTACTCTACACTACTATACCCTACTCTACACTACCACTACCACTTTATCCTACCCTATCCTACTCTACCCTACTGGGTAGAGTAGGATAGGGTAGGATAAAGTGGTAGTCCTACCTGTTATACTACCCTATCCTACTCTACCCTACTGGGTAGAGTAGGATAGGGTAGGATAAAGTAGGGTAGAGTATATAGGGTAGAGTAGGGTATAGTAGGGTAGAGTAGGGTGTAGTAGGGTGGAGTAGGGAAGAGCGGGAGCGAAACCGCGCGGGCAAAAGCTAGTAATCTATATACAAAATTTCATAACTGTATCATGAAAAATCACAAAGTTATAAGCTTTATGTTACTCTTTTAAAAAAAGTGGTTGATGTTACAATATTTCCATATTACAGTATTAGTAGATATTATGTTAGAACAGTGTGGACCAGTCAATATTGTACCCAAAAGCACAATAAAATGATCATAATAAAAAAAGGAATAGGAAGTAAGTCTAAGCATTCGTAGAGTCTATAGTGTTCTCACATTTACATTATAAGAAAGAGGCTATATCTATAATTTTTTTTTTACAATAATTATTACCTTCATGACATTTTAATTTGACATTTTACTCTATTGACCATTTTAATTTAATTTATTGTTTTGATTATTTTAATATTTAACTGACATATATAATTGTAATTTATAACATTTTAATACAGTGTAAGATATTTTATTTTATTTTTTGTAATTAATTTTAATTTGATATGTAATTTATTTTATGGAAACTATAACTATTTTATGAATTCTGAACTAACATAGAAATAAGTGTTACTAACATACAATGTGGACCAAAAGTTGTCTTTTTAAATAAATTATTATTAAGAACTAGCTGTACCCGCGCGGCTTCACTCCCGCTCTTCCCTACTTCAGCTTACTATACCCTACTCTACCCTACTCTACCCTACCCTACTCTACTCTACCCTACTCTACCCTACTCTACCCTACCCTACTCTACCCTCCTCTACCTTACTCTACCCTACTCTACCCTACTCTACCCTACCCTACTCTACCCTACTCTACTCTACCCTCCTCTACCTTACTCTACCCTACACAACCCTACACTACCCTACTCTACCCTACACTACCCTAATTTTAATTTTTTTTCCATAAGAACCTTCTCATAATAACGAACACAACAAAAAAAAAAATTAGCGAAATCGGTCCAGGCGTTGTTGAGTTATGCGCTTACCAACACATTTTGCGATTCATTTTTATATTATAGATTATTACAACAAAAAAAAGGAAGAAAAATATATTCTTTTTACTAACCCCTTTGTACCCTAGTGTTTTGTATTACAAGTCTGTTCCTGCATACTCAAGTCTAAACTCAAAGTCTGGACATGATAGGATACTTTATATGCATTAGAAGGAAATTGTAGCTTTATTTAAATTTCTTGTTTGATGCATATTTTTGAATTTTGGAACCTAGGTACTTTATATAAAAAATTGCTGTTTAAAATGCAAGAGCGAGTGTCTATTTTGTTATGAATTGTGATTTATATTAGGGGTTATCTGCTGACTAGACTAGATTATGGACAGAATGTATACAAGTGAAGGTCCTTGGCAACAAAATGTTAGCTTATATCTTTTTTTTTTCTGGTAGGAATAAATCATCCAATGGCAACCCCCGCTCTTGGGCGGAGCGGGAGATAGTGTCAGACTCTTACTGACTAAAAGACCCACCCCGTTCCTTCTAGCCTTCATACCGGGGCTCGAGCGCCCTTTCGAATAACCCTGGCCCCAGTAGGCTTCGACCCGGCTGGGCCCCTGCTGTTGCTGTAGCTTATTTCTGGTAACCCTATTAAATCAACTAAAGCTTTTAACTAAAATTTTGCCGGAATTTTTGGAATACGGATTCACAAATTGATGCCTAGTAGTAGGATTGGTGTTGTTTTGTATTTTAAACTTTGAGGTACAAAACAACAGCAATCACACACACACACTTTCATCACACACTTTGAGACTTAAAGTGTCAGCACCAGTTGAACAATATGTGGAATCATTGAAGGAGGTGCGATTTCGATAAAATGGAGCTGATCATTTGACAGTTGCACGGATCTTGAGCGGTTGCGCAGAAGTCAAATATTCGGTCTCTTTAGTGGTGCGAAGTGAGACGCGGGGGCGGGGAGTGTCAGTGATTGGCTCGCCGCGCCATCGCGTCATAGACGTCACTCCTAATTCGTTCATGTATCTAACAACGAAGACGATTGGCTCGCCAATGTATGGAATGCGCAAAGCGATCCCTACTCTGACCCCGAGCGCTCAAGATCCGTTTTGGCAACTGTACTGTAGTAGTGGTTACCTTAGCAAAGCTTACCAAGACAACTGACTCAATACATTTGCTGCCAAATACAGTAAAAACATGTGTTACATCCGCATATTTTAATATTTATACCGGTACACACGTGGGAAAAGTAATAAATTGTAAA
This sequence comes from Mythimna ferrago, assembly GCA_910589285.2. Lineage (NCBI taxonomy): Eukaryota > Metazoa > Arthropoda > Insecta > Lepidoptera > Noctuidae > Mythimna > Mythimna ferrago. The sequence goes on from OU342682.1 coordinate 3,337,561, forward strand.
TATGAATACAAAAGTACTGCCAGAATGTTTTTTTTTATTTCTTTTAGCAGATCTGCACAAGGAGACATAAGAAAAAATATAGACAACAGTAAGTAAAACCAGAGCAAAAGAGTATGTGAAATCTTAAGAGGGTCGTTTTCCACTAGCCTAACGTCAATATCGAGCTTGGTTTAAAAGCAACAAGATTCATCTAAGGCAATCCAACGCGATGTTTGATGAAGAAGCAATAAAAAAGAGAGATAACGCCTGAAAACTCTTTTGACATTCGGTAATTTCGTGATTTACTTGAATATTTCACAATCTTGTTCCAGGATACACAAGTTTTTTTTTAAACACTTAAAAGTTTTTCAGAAAAATTGATGTTATTCCGAATCTCGATTAAATGCGCAAAGTTACTATAAAAGTTGTACTTGAATATTTTACTTTATATATTTTTAGCATATGAGTACATTATGGAGGCCCAAAGTTCACGTAAAATCCTGGGCAGAGAAAAATATACAATATTCAAGAAACCATTTTACTTTTAAAATTCAAGTAAAAGAGATTTTACTTTTAAAATTCAAGAAAACGAGATTTTACTTCTCAACTGTGGTACGAGTTTAATAGAATTATGTATGTAACATTATCTTCTTCTTCTTGCCCTTGTCCCATTTTATTTGGGGTCGGCGCAACACGTTTTTTTCTTCCATTCTGTCCTGTCACTCGTCACGCTATCACTAACTCCCTTTTCTTTCATATCACTTCTCACACAATCCATCCATCTTTTCTTTGGCCTCCCTCTCCCTCTCCATCCCTCTACATGTAAATCCATAACTCTTTTAGCAACATGCTTTTCATCTCTCCTCTTTACATGACCATACCAAGACAAACGATTCCCTTTCAACCTTTCAGTTACTGGCGCCACTTTCAAACTTCCCCTAATATACTCATTTCTAACTTTATCTATTCTCGTCACACCACACATCCATCTTAACATTCTCATCTCCGCTACATGCAATCTTTTTTCATCCGTCTTTTTCACAGCCCAACATTCTGATCCATACAGTATGACAGGCCTTATCACGGACTTGTAGATATAATATATCATATCATCATCATACATATCTATTTATAATTTGCAGTGTTAGGTAAGTATGAAATGATCTAATACTAGCCTAGGTTTCGCCCGCGTACATAAAATATAGCCTATGTCACTCAGGAATACAGCAGCTTTCTATCGATGAAATAATTTCAGTAATCAGACCAGTACTTTCAGAGATTACCTCCTACAAACAAAAAAACAAACTTTACCTCTTTATTATATTCTAGTGTAGATAGTTTAGAAGTGTAGATATAAAAATCTTGTGTTACAGTGTTTGTAATCAACCTCCTCCGAGAAGGCTTGACTGATTTTTACGATTTTTTTGTGTATGGTAGGTCTGAGTAGCAGCCTGGCGGTGATTGGTTTGGTCGTAAGCTATTTTTCATTTTTACTCTCCCAGGGGTATCAGCCTCACTTTTTTCTTTGCTAATAATTTATATGGTCATATTCGCTTACAATGGGCCTCATTAGAAGGCTTACGGCCACCCAAAAGGCAATGGGAAGGGCTATGCTCAGAGTTTCCTTGTCTGATCGCATCAGGAATGAAGATATCCGCAGGAGAACCAAGGTCGCCGACATAGCACGAAGAATTGCCAAACTAAAGTGGCAATGGGCAGGGCACATTGGTCGTAGAACAGATATAAAGGTTCTTTAGTGACGACCGCGTACCGGAAGACACAGCGTTGGAAGGCCTCCCACAAGATAAACCGACAACCTGGTGAGAGTCGCGGGAATGCGGTGGATGCGAGACGCACAGGATCAGTCGTAGCGACGCTTGGGGGAGGCCTTGTCAAACAGTGGACGTCGTTCGGCTGATATTATGATGATGACGAAAATCATAAACTTTTCGTTAAATTTTGATTATGTGTCAAATAAAATGAAAATAAAAGAACTGAATGATCTCATGGATAACTTAAGATAATAGAAAAACAAACTGCACTGCAGGTCGACCTCTCGTAACATAGCACAAGGGCAGAAAGATTAGATTTTTTTTTGGGCTAAATATAACACAGGCTATTCGAACGCAATGTCACCTACATTCATGAACTGTTTTGAACCCATAACAAAAATACTAAAAATAAATAAGGACCTTATAAAAATATCTGTGTGAAGATATTTTGACGTCTAAAGAGGCCGCTTGCTGATTAACTTGCAAACTGGCAAGGTATACATTTTTAAGGTTTAAGGTAAAATTGCATAGGTGTTCATATTTTGATGGAAAATGTATATAAGTAAAGGCTAGGCGGACGTAATTTTATATAGGGTAACTGGTAATTAGTGACCGATACTTATAAACATGATTGTACTCATGATTACAAACTACTTTCCCAAAAGAAACTTTTTTTTATACTCATTGGTTTTATCTATGGTGATAAAACCAATAAGTATAAAAAAGCCTGCAAACCAATCGGTGTATGTAATCAGTGTAGGTATCTACATGTTCCGGTTAAATAATTAGTATAAATAATATACACCACAATTTTTTAATTAGTACACATACTTAAAGGGCTTATTAGAAAAGCCCTTGTTATTTTATAAGTAAAATCTCAATAAATAATATTCATAAACAGCAAAGTTATTAGCGTTGGTTTATGTCCCAAAATGTCACTCAATTTTTTTTTTTTTTTTTTTTTTTTTATAATGGATAGGCTCGCGTTTTACCACAATCTCACCTGATGGTAAGCGATGATGTGGCCGACGATGGAGCACGCTTGCCTAGAAGCAATCTATTCACTCTTGACTTAAAGACCCCTAGGTTATAGCTATCAGGAAACACAGACTCCGGCAGGGAATTCCATTCCTTAGCTGTACGCATAATGAATGTACTCGCAAAACGCTTTGTACGTATAGGTGGGATGTCCACCATGTACCGGTGGCGCAACGCCGTACGTCTTGTGGTCCGATGATGGAACGGACTTGGCGGAATTAAATTGTGTAACTCTAGAGCACACTCCCCAAAGTGTAAACGATAGAAAACAGACAGGCTAGCAACTCGGCGTCGATGCTCAAGACTTTGGAGTTTTGACTTCACAAGAGCATCATTGCCTATGATCTTCTTGGCACGCTTTTCAATAGACTCTAGTGCATCTAGCTGGTATTTGGCTGACCCATCCCAAAGATGAGAGCAGTACTCCATACACGATCGAACTTGCGCTTGATAGAGGTTGAGCAGCTGTTCCGGCGAGAAATACCGTCTCACCTTTGCTAAGATCCCCAATTTTTTGGCAGCTAGTTGGGCTTTTGCCTCGATGTAGGAGCCGAAATTAAGGGTAGACGATAGCGTTACCCCAAGAAGTTCAAGGTGGTCGGTAATTGGCACGGTTACACCCCGGAAAGATGGAGCCGGGTGGAATTGGCTCCGTTTAGCGGAGAAAAGACACGCCTGGGTTTTCGTCGCATTGAACTTGACCAGATTGGCATCGCCCCATTCTGAGACTGCCGCTAAGGACGAGTTCAAGCGTTCAACCATAGACTCTCGAAATGACTGGATCTGTGACCCACTAGCTCGTGCGTTAGACACATATCTCTCAGCAACAGTGCTGTCGTCTGCATACCCAAAGGTTCCGGGTTTAAGTAGGTCATTTATGTGCAGCAAAAACAGTGTTGCCGAGAGTACCGACCCCTGAGGGACTCCGGCATTAATATTCATTTGACCGGACGAGCATCCATCAATTACCACTCGGATGGATCGATCCCTCAAGAAGTCTGCGATCCAATCACACAGACCAGTGGGTAGACCGAAGGAAGGAAGCTTAGCAAGAAGGCTTTCGTGCCAGACCCTATCGAAGGCCTTCGAGATATCAAGGGACACGGCAAGCGCTTCCCCATGCTTCTCAATGGCCTCGCTCCAGATGTGAATGGCATACGCAAGAAGGTCCCCAGTAGACCGATTTTGACGAAAGCCGTATTGCTGGTCGCTGAGGATGTCGTTAGCTTCCAGGTATGCCAGAAGCTTCCTGTTAATTACCCGTTCCATACTCTTACAGAGGATGGACGTAACAGAGATGGGTCGGTAGTTTGCCGGGTCAGCTCTACTGCCCTTCTTGGGCACAGGCTGCACGTTGGCTTGCTTCCAAGCCATCGGCACTTTTCCAGTCTCATATGAGAGGCGAAATAGGCGAGTCAAGATCGGAGACAATTCAGGCGCACAAGTTTTTAGAACGACCGATGGTATCCCGTCGGGGCCACTGGCTTTATTCACGTCAAGGTTACTCAAGACCCTACGAACGTCCTCCTGATGGATACGAATATCCGACATATTCGTCACGCACCCATCAGGAGAAACAGGGGGTCGCGCGTCACCGGAGTCCAGACGCGAAGATTCCGCAAAAAGAGAAGCAAATAGGTTTGCTTTCTCCTCAGCGGTGTGGGCCAGTGTCCCATCGGGTCTCAGCAGTGGCGGAAGTGAGGGACGGCAGAAGTTCGATTCAACCGACTTTGCCAGGGACCAAAACGCTTTACTACCAGCGGGGTATGAAGCAAGTTTATTCCCTATTCGGCTAATGTGGTCGAACCGAGACTTTCTCAACACCTTTTTGCAGGACTTGGCAGCCCTGTTAAAGGCCTTCTTCTTAAGAGTCACGTCGCTGGCCTTGCGCATACGAGCATCGGCCCAAGCTTGGTATGCCGCATGTTTTTTCGCGTCGGCGTGAGAACACTCGGCGCCAAACCAAGGTCGAGCTCGATCCGACATTGCTACGTCAGAGAATGGGATGTAATACTCCATTCCCCGTCGCAACACATCCGTTACGGCATCAGCGCACGACGATGCATCCTTCGAAGAAAAGCAAGTGGGCTGCCAAGGATAGCATGCGAAGAAAGACCGCATACCATCCCAGTCTGCTGACCTGTATCGCCAAACCCGCCGAGTGCCTCTAGGACAATTTATGGAAATATTGTGCAGTCTATTGATTAATGAATGAATAAGTGACAATTATTAAGGAAAAACACTGCCCGCAGTATTTTCTACTAGCAATTGTTATGTTTGATTGATTCTATGATGAATTTACCTTTTCGTGGTCAATTTTAGGATTTAGGTTTTTTCTACTTTTGACTACAAAAATATGATCAGTGACGGGTACAGATAGAGCCCCATTTTTTTGTGTACTAATTAAAAAGTAGGGGTGTATAAGTTTCTTTGGGAAAGTGGTCTGTTATCACGTGTATAATTATCGGTCACTAATTTACCAGTCACCCTATATACGACGCCGACGGTTAAAGGGTTAATTACTTACTTGTAAACAAAAGGTCCGATCTCCTTCAGTATTGGCTTCTCGCCTCTGCTCACATCGTCTGCGTTCGTGACGTTGAACACGTACACCTTGAAGTCCAGCGGCATCGGCAGCTTCAGCCATTTGTCGAACATCATCGAATCGTTCTCTAGTTGAACATTCTGTATCAAAAAACAGGTAATATGAGTACATTTTTCGTTTGAGAATGATTGTTCATATTTAGCAAGACATGTTTTTCAACATCATCATCAGCCTTTTTAATGTTCCCACTGCTAGGACTCATGCCTCCTCTCTAGGAGAGGGAATGGGCCGTAATCCACCACGTGGGCCGAGTGCGTGTTGGTGAATTTAATTGGTCACAAGTCTTCAAACTTTTAGTACTAGGACATGCCGGTTTCCTCACGATGTTTTCCTTTACCGTTTTGAGAGCAGTGGTAATGAAATAAATTACGCGCCAGGCTTTGATACAGGCCATGGTCCGGAGCGAGGATGAGTGTAAAAAAGATCAATTAAGTAAACTATTGTTAGAAAGCATTTTACAGTTCAATTCAACAGGTACTTAAGTTAAAGTCGATCTCAATGCAGTATTATACTCTAATGACATTTTATACTAACACTAAATCGATCTCTGAATGAATGCTAAAATAAAGTGGATTGCTTGATTTTCAATGCTCATGCTCATATGACGAGTCGAAAATCTCATTAATTCATTTAGTGATCTTAAGTATAAGATCTAACGTAGTGGACCTGTGTGGTGGAGTGATGTGTTATGATTGTGGATATTGTTAATTTTTATTCCATGACATTTAATTTATTGACATTCTATGACATTTAATTTAATGACATTTGTATCTTTATTGTATGGCAAATGTAAGTAAATTAAATGTCATTGAGACATTTAATTTACTGACATTTTATTATTATTGTAGGTATGGCAAATTTTATTTTAATGCCTTTTAATTTTTTGACATTTTAATTGTTATTTTATGGCTGTTAATTTAGTGACAATTGTTATAGATTTTAAATAATTATGTAATTTTAAGGAAAGAATACAAAAACAGTGTAATATTATTGAGCGTCTGAACTAACATAGTAATAAGGGATAAAAACATATAATGTGGACCATAAGTTGTCTTTAAATAAATAAATAAATAAAATTAAATAAGTTGTACTCTCATGAAGATCGCTAAGTTGATCTTGGATCTGTGTGTACTTTTTTCTGTATATAATAAGCTCGATTTATACGGTGTCATAGAATATAGTATACGCACACGGGAGATAGAAAGAATGTCTATATATTCAAGACTAAACCGCCTTGGTGAATAAAAAACAACTGTATTTGGAAACTTGGTGCCCGGACCTGGCGAAGAGGGGTCGAGCCAGATCACGAAAGAGATGGCGGGACGATCTAGATGTCTTCCTTAAGAACTGGAATAAGAAAGCGAGGAACCGTGATAAATGGAAAGAATGGAGGGAGACCTTTGCCCAGCAGTAGGACCACACAGGTATGATATAATAAAAAAAAATTGGAAAAAACGGGCAATAAAGTTTGGGAATACATTCATTGTGCGTACAACTACGGATTGAAATTCCCTGCCGGAGTCTGTTTCCTGATAGCTACAACCTAGGGGGTTTTAAGTCAAGAGTGAATAAGATCCTTCTAGGCTAAGGCTACCATCAGGTGAGATAGTGGTCAAACGCGAGCCTATCAATAACGAAAAAATGTCTCTACAAGTGCGCAAAAGATATAAAGAAATACCTACTTTGATGATCGCCCAGAGGTCAAACACTGCAGGACTATAGAAATACTACTATAATAACTAAACTATTATAATAATTATGGCTGGCAACATACAATGTCAATGTCAGGGTGAATTGCCTTTTATTAGTGCAAATAAAATAGATGCAGAATAGACGATAATTACACGAAGGGCTCGGCCACACTGACAGCGGGGTGCGAGTGCTGAAACGCGCGCGTGTTGCTTGCCCACACTGGCAGCGTGGTGCGTGGAGGAGCGAGGGTTCAGAGACAGGGTTGTCCTGTAGGGTTTTTTTTTATGGTGGGAAAAAATCATCCAATGACAACCCCCGCTCTTGGGCGGAGCGGGAGATAGTGTCAGACTCTTACTGACTAAAAGACCCACCCCGTTCCTTCTAGCCTTCATACCGGGGCTCGAGTTCCCTTTCGGATAACCCTGGCCCCAGTAGGCTTCGATCCGGCTGGGCCCCTGCTGTTGCTGACAATTCCTTGAGGCGCGCGGGAACAGTGCGCGCCGTCGACGACTTGGGCTTGGTCCGGACAGTTACCGGACGACCGGACAGCGAGCTACCCATTGCTCACTGTCCGCAAGCCCGCGCCTACTGTGGCCGGAAATCGGGATCAGAGACCCGGCGGCGCCGCCGAGAATGCCGTTGCCTCCTCCTTCGCGAGCATTACTGCTTCGCAGAAGTCGACGACCGCCTGCCACTCCTCCTCGCTACGGACCATGGCCTCAACCAAGGCCCGGGTCCTGTAGGGTTGTCGCTCGCCACCCGCGCACTCACAGGCGAAGGAACTTCATAATTGAAACGCGCTGTATAGTTATACGGACCTTGAGCGCTGGCTTCAAGTTGCGCAGAAGTAAAATATTCGGTCTTTTTAGTGGTGCGACGTGAGACGCGGGGGCGGTGAATGTCAGTAATTGGCTCGCCGCGCCATCGTGTCATAGACATCACTCCTGATTCGTTCCCTGAGCTTGCTGCATGTATCTAACAATGATGACGATTGGCTCGCCAATGTATGGAATGCGCAAAGCGATCCCCACTCTGACGCCGAGCGCTCAAGATCCGTGCTGGTAACTATACACTTTTAGACTAAGCTATGGCAAGAGTTGCCTGCAACCCGCGCCACTTCTCGCGTCCACATGCCCACTATGGACACCTAAATGAAGTTCTTAGATTGAGATAGTCGCGCCGCGCCCGCCCCGCACCCGCTCTTTTAGTCTGGCCGAACCACGGAATAAAGAACGCTGAAGGATATTTGAATGAACGATTGTGAATACAGCAAATATGCTTGTTAAGTTTACATGAATATAATCAAAGAAGCATTGAAGTTCGGTTTGTTTGAAATGTTAGTTAATTAATGTTAGTTGTTTGTTAGTTAGTTATTATTGGTTATTACACTAATATTAGGCGAAAGTTTGTGAGTATGTGTGTACATGTGCTTGTTTTTGTTACTGCTTCACGCTTGAACGGTTTGTCAGATTTGGATGAAATCTGGCACACAGTAGACCATGTCTTGGAATAGCAGATGACTAGTCTGTTGGTCTAATGGTTTGTAGCATTGACTGCTGTGCTAGAGGTTGTGGGTACGATTCCGATCCAAGAAAAAAGTTTGTGTGATGAGCATGATCATTTTTTCTGTGTCTGGGTGTAATTTATCTATAACAAGATTTCAATGAAAAACAATTTTTCACAGCAAGCTCAGTATATACTCGTACCTATATAATTAATTCTCATCAAGACCGTTCCAAAAAGCTCAAACACGAAAGGGTTATCTGAATTCCTATGGCTGATAATAGTACCTTCAGTTAGATCAGCAGGCTTACTCTCCAAAGTAATTTCAATATCAATCTAAAGTCAATCCGATTGCAATCTCAATTTTGACGTCACGTGATTTGGTACTCTTGAAAACAATATTGTCAACATATACGATTTCACTTAGTTCTCAAAATGGTCACGCAATTTTGAACCAATTTGGCGCTAGCATTGAATTCAAGGGTACGAAACTTCACAATCTCAATGTCGACCGATCGGAATTGAACTCAAGAGTAAGTCTGCTGTTCCATGTCATAATAATTTTGCATTGTCATCTGATTTACACAAGCATGCAAAATTTCAGCTCAATCGGTAACTGAAAAATAGATCAATTTGAATTTGCAAAATTTGATTACAGACAAACATCGGGAAAGGTGAAACTAAATAAAAGCTTATAAAATGTAAGGATTTAGAAATATATAAGTAAGTTTATCAGTTGTCTAGTACTCATAACACAAGCTCTGCTTAGCTTGGGACTAGATGGCGTTGTGTGAAAGTTGTGGAATTTAGGTAATTATAGTCCACACTAATATTGTATAGAGGTAAAATTTGTTTTTTGTTTTTTATGTTTGGAGGAGGGCCAGTACTTTCAGATATTACTGAAAGTAATGGCCCGATTGGTAATTTTTTTTTTCACCGATAGAAAGCTATTTTATTCCTGAGTGACATAGGCTATATTTTATGTACGCGGGCGAAGTCGCAGGCAAAGGCTAGTTACAGATAAGATGCTTTTTATCCCGAAAGCAAGTTCCCTTGGGACAATTACCCAGCTAGTGAAATATGCTCTTTGCCTTTGTTGAAAATATAAAGTTTAGTACTGATTTTATCAATAAAATCAATTTTGAGAGAAGCGTACTAAAATGGCCTAAGTAAGGTAACGATTGAATACATAAAGTTTTGGCCTCTCATTCAACATGATTGATTTGTTTAGTCACGGTTTATATCAAAGCATAAAAGGACACTGTCATTGTTTAAGTTTACGATAGCAGTAAAGGGTTGTCTTTGTAAATATTACAATGTTTTGTTCGAAATTAGGAGTCACAATATTTACCCAATTTTTACAATATTTACCCAATCAGCTTATCAACATCATATCAGCCGATAGACGTCCACTGTTGGATAGAGGCCTTCCCCAAGTGTCGCCACAATTAACGGTCCCGTGCATCCCACATCCATCGGATTCCCGCTACCCTAACTAGGTCATCGGTCACCTTGTGTCCTTCCAACGCTGCGTCTTCGCCACTCCAGAACCATTCGGCTCCAATGACCATCTATTCTGCGAGCAATTTGGCCTGCCCATTAGTTATTTTTGTTGAATCATCAAATTGTCCTCCAAGATATTCGAGCCGACATTTCAGCCATTTGATATGCAATATTTTATAGTTTGATCAACTATTTACAGTACAATTCACGAATGGTGGCGGGCGTGAAGTTAGCCTTTGCGAACGTTCGCGCATACTACACTCTTCTCGCACACGCATGTCGCCATTAGGTTCCTAAAACACGTTACTGCGCAGCCTTTTGCGCAAACTTCACGGCCGCCATCATTCGAGAATTGTACTGTACCTGTCTCGATTTTAGCATTTGTTATTTATTTATTTTCACGCATTTCAATTATCAATTTATACACATGTTTTAATTTTATATACTTTTTGTTGTTTTATTGTCTTTTTAATTTTACTTATATTAACAATTGTTTACACTCTTAACTGTTTCTAATATTGTTAATTGATATCTCAGCTATATTTTCTGTTTTAAATGGGCACATATATCTTTTTTGGACTATTTTAATAAATAAAAATCGCAACGTTTTCTTTTAGCTGGTTTATGCACAGATTTTTTTTAGTTTTTAATAAATATTTTTGTTCCGAGCATATGGCACCCCAGGGCTGCAGCTGAAAATCAGCGTCAGGTGGTGGCCTTGTGTTACCATTTGGCTGCTGCAGCCAAATGGTAACAAAAGGCCACCACCTGAGCTGAGCTGAAGCCTTTTTGGCATTACTCACGTTTTTGTAATGGTAATAAACGCAATTTTATTTCTTTCTTTCCATTGCCACTTAAGTTTGGTGAGTCGTATATTTACTAAAAATATCCCAAATATAACGCATAATAAAACTGGGCAATTGCGAGTCAGACATCTGCACGAAGGGTTCCGTACTGTCCATAGAAAGAAAACGGCAAAAAAAAAAAACACGTTTGTTGTATGAGAGGCAATGAGAGCCTCACTTAAATATTTAATTTTATTCTGTTTTTAGTATTTGATGTTATAGCGGGAACAGAAATACATTATTTGTGAAAATTTCACGTAATCACGGGTAATGAAATACAAACTGGTGAAGTGGTGATAGACAGATGGACAGCGGAGTGATAGCAAAAGGGTTCCGTTTTTACGGAACTCTAAAAAGAAGCGCTGAATCTATTTGTTTTTGTATTGTAAATCAATACAAATACAAAAATTGATTCGTCGTTTTTTGTTGTCAATGATTCGCTAAATTTAAATGTCGTTGTATCAGGTCGCAACCTTTACCAATAAGGATAAAATGGTTAAAAAAGTTATTAATTATTTGTTTTTAGTAGTTTTTAGTTTGTATTTAGTACTAGCGGTCAAATAGATACCTAAGGTTTATCTGATTCGACCTCTAGAGTGACCAGGTAAGCTATATGTTACAATTACCGAAACGGATCTTGAGCGCTGGCTTCAAGTTGCGCAGAAGTCAAATATTCAGTCTCTTTAGTGGTGCGACGTGAAACGCGGGGGCGGGGAATGTCAGTGATTGGCTTGCCGCGCCATCGTGTCATAGACGTCACTCGTGATTCGCTCCCTGCGTTGCTGCATGTATACGACGACGATGATTGGCTCGCCAATGTATGGAATGCGCAAAGCGATCCCCATTCTGACGCCGAGCACTCAAGATCCTTTTTTTTTTTTTTATGGTGGGAAAAAATCATGCATTGACATCCCCCGCTCTTGGGCGGAGCGGGAGATAGTGTCAGACTCTTACTGACTAAAAGACCCACCCCGTTCCTTCTAGCCTTCATACCGGGGCTCGAGCGCCCTTTCGGATAACCCTGGCCCCAGTAGGCTTCGACCCGGCTGGGTCCCTGCTGTTGCTGACAACTCCTTGAGGCGCGCGGGAACAGTGCGCGCCGTCGACGACTTGGGCTTGGTCCGGACAGTTACCGGACGGCCGGACAGCGAGCTACCCATTGCTCACTGTCCGCAAGCCCGCGTCTACGTTGGCCGGAAATCGGGATCAGAATCCCGGCGACGGCGGCGGCGATAACGCCGTTGCCTGATGCGTTCGGCCTCCTCCTTTGCGAGCATTACTGCTTCGCAGAAGTCGGCGACCGCCTGCCACTCCTCCTCGCTCCGGACCATGGCCTCAACCAAGGCCCGGCGCGAGAGGTCTCCGCCGCCGATCGCCCCCACGAGGGCACGGCGATGCTCCGCCCAAGCAGGGCACACCTCGACTGTGTGCTCCACCAGCACTCAAGATCCGTGCCGGTAATTGTAGTTAACGTTGTGTTCGACAAGAGAATAAAACTATAGAGTTCTCGACGCAATGGTTATATGGATATTTCGTTGGATAGGTAATTTTGAGCTGAATAAAATTTGCTATGGCACCAAGGCTGATCGCGGCTGCATTAATGCCTTTGAGATGTGGTGCTGGAAAAAAATACTTCGAATTCTCTGGACTGCTTTCCGTACAAACCTTTTTATCTTACGTGAACTGAACATCAAGATCAGACTGTCGACTGCCTGCATGCGCAGAGTACTGGAGTTCTGTGGCCACATTGCCAGGAAAAATTGGCCACAACCTTGAACAGTTTCCGGATAACTTTAATTTAGTGGGGTCTAGGCAAGCGTGCTCCATCGTCGGCCACATCGTCGCTTACCGTCAGGTGAGATGGTGGTCAAACGCGAGCCTATCAATCTATACATATAAATAAAATTTGAGTGTCTGTTTGTAATATTGAAATAAACGCTTTTTACTACATGCTTATGAATATATATACGGTACATACACCAAAATAACATTTTTTACAATTTTTGTCTGTCTGTCTGTCAGTTTGTTCTGGCTAATTTCTGAAATGGCTGGACTGATTTTGACGGGCCTTTTTTGGCAGGTAACTGATGTAATAAGGAGTAACTTAGGCTACTTTTATTTTATAAAAAAAATTTAAATTCAAAATCCTGTAGTCCACGCGAACGAAGTCGCGGGCACAGCTAGTAATAATAAAACACACATATAAATAGTAGTAGTAGTACATAATATAAATAGGCTAGAGTGAATAGGCTCTTAATAAACTAGTGCGCCTCACCATCAAAGATTGCATCGCTACTTACCATCAGGTGGGATCGCAGTCAAGCACTAGTTTATCTCAATTAAAAAATAATAATAATAAAAAAAGAAAATCTCGCGAACGAAGTCGCGGGCAAAGTGGTGATCGTAGATAAAAGGTTAGTAATTTTCTTCCACCACAAGCTATAGCAAATTTTCTAGCAGACTGACTTAGGTTACTCCAGTAATTGCAAATCCGACATGCAGTGTTCGTCTTAAAATAGTTAACACAGCAATTTCACTTTGTACTGGTTTTTGGGGTTCCGCAGCCAAATGGCAAAAAACGGAACCCTTATAGATTCGTCATGTCTGTCTGTCTGTCTGTCTGTCTGTCCGTCCGTATGTCACAGCCACTTTCTTCCGAAACTATAAGAGCTATACTGTTGAAACTTAGTAAGTAGATGTATTCTGTGAACCGCTTTAAGATTTTCATACAAAAATAGAAAAAAAGCAATAAATTTTGGGGGTCCCCATACTTAGAACTGAAACTCAAAAAAATTTTTTTCAACAAACCCATACGTGTGGGGTATCTATAGAAAGGTCTTCAAAAATGATATTGAGGTTTGTAATATAATTTTTTTTTAAACTGAATAGTTTAGGCGACACTTCCAAAGTGGTAAAATGTGTGTCCCCCTCTAACTTCTAAAATAAGAGAATGATAAAACTAAAAAAAAATATATGATAAACATTACCATGTAAACTACCAACGAAAATTGGTTTGAACAAGATATAGTAAGTAGTTTTTTTTTATACGTCATAAATCTAAAAAAATACACTATTATTAAAACATCGATCAAAGTTACAACGAACTACAAGAACTTTTATATTATGTTACTTGCTGCTACGGAACCCTCCATGGGCGAGTCCGACTCGCACTTGGCCGGTTTTTTTAAAATAGAATAGTGGGTAACCAGTATGCCAAAGTAGCTGGCAAGTTTTCAGGGATCAATACTGAACAGTTTATTATGAAAAGTTGCCAAGTTTGTTGGCAAAGTCCTGAAAAGAAGTTGGCTTGTTATTTTATGTTGAGGCCAGATCTTAAGTTTGATGATATTTCAATCCTCGTTTGGCCTATTTTCTTTAGACCTTTTATTATCATAGAAATCCTATATCTATGATATGGCCAAACGAGAATTGATAGATCTTTTTTATTATTATTGAACATACTTTTCAAAGGCTCGCGTTTGATCACCATCTCACCTGATGATAAGCGATGATGGAGCACGCTTGTCTAGAAGTAACTTATTCACTCTTGACTTAAAGACCCCTAAGTTGTAGCTTTCAGGAAACGCAGACTTTGGCAGAGAATTCCATTCCTTGGCTGTACGCACAATAAATGCGTTCCCAAAACGCTTTGTTCGTATGGGTGGGATGTCTACCAGAATATCATCAAACTAACTACTAACTTTAACCGTTATGGTTAAAACGATCTGGAATGTTTTAGTTGGACTTATCATGAAGTGATAAATTTCTATGATCTGACCACGTCAGACATATAAAAGGGGACACTGACTGACTGATATATCAACGAACAGTCAAAACTGTTCTTAAAAAAAAACTTGGTAGTGAAATTTTACACAAAGTTATCCATTTATGACGTAAGCGAACACTAATAAAGGATTTTTCAAAACCCTCATGCCCTAGCCGACGAGATTTCGATCCCAATTTCCAGCCATCGTTGGCGCGGGCTTGCGGACGCTGAGCAATGGGTAGCTCGCCGTCCGACCGTCCGGTAACTGTCTGGACCGAGCCCAAGTCGTGACGGCGCGTAGTGTTTCACGCGCGCCGCAAGGAGATGTCAGCAAATCATAGGGGCCCAGCAGGGTCAAAGCCAACTGGGGTCATGGGTTGTGCGAAAGCGAACCCTGGGGCCCTGGAATAAAGGCAAAGAAAGAACAGGAGTTGGTTTTAGTCAGTAAAAGTCTGACTCGTTCTCTCGCTTCGCCCAAGGGCGGGAGATGTCATTAGATGACTTCCCACCTAAAAAGAATCCCCTAAGGACACGAAAACGAGAGTCTAACGTTTCTATGGAGAAACCTAGGTACTTACGTGCAAGCGAAGTCGCTGGCAAAAGTTAGTTAGTTATATTAACTTAAGAAAATTGAATTCCTGGTGTTACTCTTTTTTTTTTTTTTTTTTTTTTTTTTTTTTTTTTATGGTGGGAAAAAATCATGCATTGACATCCCCCGCTCTTGGGCGGAGCGGGAGATAGTGTCAGACTCTTACTGACTAAAAGACCCACCCCGTTCCTTCTAGCCTTCATACCGGGGCTCGAGCGCCCTTTCGGATAACCCTGGCCCCAGTAGGCTTCGACCCGGCTGGGTCCCTGCTGTTGCTGACAACTCCTTGAGGCGCGCGGGAACAGTGCGCGCCGTCGACGACTTGGGCTTGGTCCGGACAGTTACCGGACGGCCGGA
Source organism: Mythimna ferrago (assembly GCA_910589285.2). Taxonomy (NCBI): domain Eukaryota; kingdom Metazoa; phylum Arthropoda; class Insecta; order Lepidoptera; family Noctuidae; genus Mythimna; species Mythimna ferrago. The sequence goes on from OU342682.1 coordinate 3,353,210, forward strand.
CAGTGAGCTACCCATTGCTCACCGTCCGCAAGCCCGCGTCTACGTTGGCCGGAAATCGGGATCAGAATCCCGGCGACGGCGGCGGCGATAACGCCGTTGCCTGATGCGTTCGGCCTCCTCCTTTGCGAGCATTACTGCTTCGCAGAAGTCGGCGACCGCCTGCCACTCCTCCTCGCTCCGGACCATGGCCTCAACCAAGGCCCGGCGCGAGAGGTCTCCGCCGCCGATCGCCCCCACGAGGGCACGGCGATGCTCCGCCCAAGCAGGGCACACCTCGACTGTGTGCTCCACCGTGTCCTCCGGGCGTTCCGCACAGTGGCGACACCCGGGCGTCACCTCCGCATGAATCCCGTGCAGGAAACTCCCGAACGAACCATGTCCGGTGAGTACCTGCGTCATGCGGAAGGTAAGGACGCCGTGAGGTCTTTCCAGCCACGCCTCAAAGAGGGGACTTACCGCCATAATTGTGGCGTGCCCACTGGTGTTACTCTGGAGAATCAACTTTAACAAAAACACTTTCTTGTTTGAAGTTAAAGAAAAAGTGACTTCAAACATAAATAGTATAAATTGAATTTAAACAATCATCTCATCATCATCTTCAGCCTTTTAATGTTCCTACTGCTGGGACTCAGGCCTCCTCTCTAGAAGAGGGAATGGGCCGTAATCCACCACGCGGGCCCAGTGCGGGTTGGTGGATGTCACATGTCTTCAAATTTTTGGTTCTAGGACATGCCGGTTTCCTTACGATGTTTTCCTTCACCGTTTTGAGAGCAGTGGTAATGAAATAAATTACACAAAGTAATGCGCCTGACAGGGTTTGAACCCGCGACCTACAACTCGTAAGTCGGAGCCATTACCACTCGGCTACCACTGCTCTCAATTTAAACAATACAGCATTTTAAACAATGAAGTTTTTCTGATTGTCAATTATTTGAAAAGCTGTCTTTTCAATATTAAACTTTATTTTAGAATGGGTACTCCCATTTTTAACCCCCGACGAAAAAGAAGGGTGTTATAAGTTTGAGGTGTCTGTGTGTCTGTGTGTGGCATCGTAGCGCCTAAGCGAACGGACCGATTTTGATGCGGTTTTAGTCTGTATTTGTACGAGTATGTAGCCTTTTTTATTTTTTAAGGTATTCATCAAATGACTACTCTAGGGTGGAGCGACCCTTGTCCGTGGCCTCGCTCCAACACGGAGCGGGAGAAATCATTAGATGATTTCCCACCTCCAAAATAGTACATTTTAAGTTTTTCATTGCCGGTCGTAATGGGATGGAATTTATGTTATGGAGCCAAATGCTGCAGCAACAAATTTTCAATTTTTTCAAACGACGTTTGTCAATAAATGAATAAAAAAAAAATAAAAGCGCCCGCTTGATACGATAAATACAATAAATTGTGGTATTGAGCTCGCGCACTTTTCCGGTCTTGTGCGAAAAAAAGTAAATAGCGTACTTAAAAATCCTTCCCCTTTCACTTTGATACATTTTTCTTCTCCTGGTTCAACTATATATTTGATATTTATTAGTTATTTTTTTGTATTGTATGTATGTATTTGTGTTAATGTATCTTGTTAGTATTATATCTGATGTTTGTACACTGACAACCCTAAATCTATCTCCTTTCTCTCAGTCCATCCAAAGGTTGTCTGTAAGAGATCATCCTGTGCGGTAAGACGGGCCGTCTTATCGCACAGGACGATCTCTTACCGACTTATTCTTTTAAATGTTTGTCCTGTATTTTTATACTTTTAAATGTTTGTCCTGTATGTTTATTTGGTGTACAATAAAGATTATCATAAATAAATAATGAATACAAATAGGCATAAGAGCGGGTTTTCGAGTAAGTGTATTGTAAAAGCCTTAAAACGCTTTCCCATTAATAAAAAAAAGATAAGAATCTCTTAACTAAAAACCAATATGTTTGTTATGCCACAGTCATTTAGGTACTAATCGCAATATTATTGATAGACCCGATATTAATCTGATTGTCGTTGTTCATTGAACGACCACTATTCATGTTTAATTAATATGTTACCGTTAAAGTAAGACAACTTACGGCAAAGTTGGAATTGGCCGATAGTTGGGTTGCAGTTTGTGAGCTAATGACTCAGGACAAAGTTCTAAGTTTAAAAGTAATCAATCACTGTCTAATTTACTCTGTAGAATTCTAAAACCTTTTTTCTTCTTCTTGTTGTTAGTGTCGATGTTGTGGTCGACGATGGAACACGCTTGCCTGGACGTAACTTATTTGCTTTGATATTTAGACTACGAGTATCAGAAAATATAGATTCCGACAAGGAATTCTACTCCTTAGTTGTACGCTCGACGAATGTGTTTAAAAAAAGTTTTGTGCGGATGGATTTGTTTTTTTTTTTTTGGAGAGAAATCATCCAATGATTTCTCCAGAAGATGAGGACGTCGCGAAGTTTAGCCAGGCCCAGCCACTCCTCAAAAAGAGGACTTACCACCATAATTATGATGATTACTTTTTTAGTTTACTCACTAAGTAACTCTGTAATTTTGATTTACTTCTTCGAATTCTTGTCTTCGAATTATTGGTTACTTAAAGGACATGCTGGTTCCTTCACAATTATTTTTTTCACCATTTTGAGAGCAGTGGTAATGAAATAAATTATACAAAATAATGCACCTATCGATTGACAATTAGTACGGTGTGGATTCAGACCAGGCAGGTATACTTTTTGTAATTTATTTCAAAACAGTGAAGGAAAATATTGTAAAGGAACCAAGACATGTGACATCCACCAACACGCACTGGTCTAAACCATGTCCAGAAATAGCATAGAGTATAATTATTTTTTATCCCAAGAGTGTGTTGCTTTGGTATAATTTTCTACTTACACGCAGACGAAGTCGCTGTCAGAAGCTAGTATTCCCAAAAAAAGGACATTAACACGATTCATAGTTCCAACTTTCACCGCAACAAGAGTACGTAAATTAACTTCAACGGAGATTTATGATATAAAATAATAATTTATTCAGTAAGCTCAGTTATTTTATAGATTTTGTTTAATGGAATTATACCCAACGCAGTATATAATAATCGTGTGACAAATATAAATTGGATTGCTAAGATATTTAAGCTGGAGCTTAATGAGGAATTTATGTTATTCTTAAGCACTTTAGTACATTTAATAATTTATTTTTTTATTGCCAGTTAGCTAGGAGGAAATTCGATAATGCATGAAAAGGCGTAAGATTGAATTAAATGAATAAAAATATGAAAATTGTTAGTAAAATACATAATAGTAGATTACGCGACAAGGGGATAAAACAGTGTCTTTAATTCTCGGGTGGCGTGATAAATTCCGAAGGAAACGGTTGCTAACTTTTGATTGCGAACGCAGTGAAGGATTTATAAATTAACTCCCGAGCACTGCAAGGGTGTAAATGGTTTTGACGTTCAAAAATCAAATCACATTATTCCCTTTTTCTTTTGTTTTAATGTTTGGTACGCTCGCATTTGGGCACACTTGTTTAGAAATTATTAATACTAACAAAGTACCTACTAACACTAATTAGCTGTTTTCCCAATTAAGTGTATGTTTCGTTACTAACAATCTACTAACAAATGTGTTTGTTTTTACATTTAGTCGTAAGTTGTTCTTGAACCTGCCTGAGCATAGTCATTAATTATTTATTATTATGTATTTCGCTAAATGTTATAGCCTTTTTTTAAACTTAAGATATTAGATAACAGTCTTTGTGGTAAACGCCATGAGACCGGAGCCGCAAAAAAAAAACTAGTTATTAAACACCTAAAATACAAAATATTGTCGTAGAACAGTTATATATGTTCTAACTTGTAAGAAAGTGTTACTTTTATTCATTTTTTTTAGTTGGGATAATCTTCCAATGACATCCCACGCCCTTGGGCGGAGGGGCAGGGCGTGACAGACTTTTACTGACTAAAAATCCACTCCTGTTCCTTCGTTGCCTTTCATACCAGGGCCGTATTTTCCTTTCAGAAACAAACTTTTGGCCCCAGTAGGCTTCGACTCTGCTGGGCTCTACGGATTGCTGACAACTTAAGGCGCGCGTGTACGCGCTGTTGACGACATGGGCAGAAAGTGTTACTCAAGTTATTAATCAAGCACAAATTGCATTTTCATAAAAAACTTTAGACATTTATTACAATTTCTCCAACTTATGATGATATTAAAGTGATGGCCGTGAATTTTAAAGTTATTTTCATGCGTACGTTTTAGTTTTAAACACAATTAAACTTTGGAACACAATTATATAAAAAAATACCTACTTAATTTTTTTAGGCAGCAACCTTTGTATAGTGTCTTAGAAAAAAAAACTTTTGTACGAATTGAGGGAAGCCATTAAGCAAGAAATTAAGTACATATAGTCTGTCTAATAAGTCAACCGACTTGGGAATTTTGTATAATATTTAATTATTTAAAAAACACTTAAATTCGATACTTTTTTTATATGTTTCTTTTAGTAGTAAACAATGATCAAAATCTCTTAATCAACCTTGATTATTGAACCAGTGTTGATTACATCAGATTTCACTTTACCCTGATAATTACCCAAGTCGGTTGACTTATCAGACAGACTCTAGCTACTCAAATTCTGTCTGAGGCGCGTTTTTATTAAAGTAAGAGATCGCTTTGAAGAGTGTCAGAGTCGCGAAGGACATTTGAATATTGTTAATTAAAATTTAATTTATTATTCTAAATGAAAAACAGACCTTTTTCCATGTCTTCAGTTTTTAGTTTTCTACTTAACCGTATATACTTATAAAAAATTATTTATATTTTTTTTAGTAGAACAAAGATAGTTTTTTCTAAGACACTAGTAGGTATTTGAAATATTGGAATAGTTTCATTGTTTGCGTACTTAATTTTAGGATAATTGTTCGTAGTAGACTCTACGCCTATTACATCCCTATATAATAATTATATATTTTTTTGTAAAATATTTTTATTATACGAGTACTATATTATAATTGTTTCATTTTTTCATAAGGCTTTGCACATTTAGCCAGTAAAAAATTCAGAAATTATGTATTTAGGTTTTGATACAGCATAAAGTCACTTTGTTTTTCATTAAAATGCGAGTGTAACACATTGTACTGTAGTGTAGTGCATAGGTGCAATATTTGGCATCAAATGTTTCGAATCAGCCTTTCCGGCAAGCTTCGCTGAGGTAGTCAGTTCTACAACAAAATTCTCTGCTCCATTTCACCGAGATCGCGCCTGTGTCATTCATTTCACATATTGTCTAGTTATTTAGATACTTAAAATTACAATTACAATTTAAAATTACACCAATTGTACATTACAATATCGACTAGGAATCAATTTGAGAATAATTAACAGCCAATGAACTCTGTATTCGAAAAAAATGTCGCCAAATATTTGAATGGACGGTTAGTTTTTTTTTTGCAAAAAAGAAAAACATACCTAACTAAAGGTAGAAACTTCAAAGACAATAGACAGCTAGTCCCCAAAGGGTCGTAGGTTCAAATCTATCAATAGATGAGGTTATTTCAACCTAACGGTAAACAATGTACAGCTCTTTGTTCAAGAGAATAATACGTCCCTTTCAATAATAAATACGCAAGTTAAAGTAAAAACATTTGTTTACCTACGTGCATTGTCAATTTTGAGAGTTGATTGACATCATTCTTTTTTTTTTTGGAAGTGACAGTTCGACGTTTAAATTTTTTAATGTTTTAGAATTCTTATGTTCATTGAATGAAAAATAGTACAGGATGAATGAAGAAGAATGAATACTACGTTATTTATAAGAAAACGCTTGTTGGCGTCAAAGGAAAGACCATTTTAAGGATGTCAATAAAACTGTTTATTTCCTTTTCTTTAACATTACGGTTTCAGTAATATTACGTGATAGCTGTAATAAATTAAATAATTTTATTTGTCACAATGCAAATACAACAAAGTTTACAATAGGTATAAAAAGAGTAATATTAGTGCTCTGTAACCAGAGTAATATTAGTGCTCTGTAACCTACTCGCATGCATATAAATATAGGTAATAAATAGATTTAGTTTTTTTTAATTTGGTTGATTTCATTTAAAATATCAACCAATAAATTATAGCCTATAATTAAGATTAGCTTTGATTTTTGTGTGGTATTCCGTATAAAAGTTGTTAAAAATGGATATATAATGGACTTGACGGATCTGGAAGATTTGAATATTTAAATATTCCGAATATTGAAATATAATTTTAATGATTGACACAAAAAAGACCCGTAGCGTGGCAAACACACAGATTAGACACGACAACTCTTGTAGGTACTAGAGCTACATAGAGGCATTTTTTGTAATAAGACGGATAGTGTTTTCTTAGTGGCTGTCTGTATTATTACGAGTATGCCACGATTTAACCAGATCGAAAGTAAAAGTCAGTTTTTGGAGTTCTTTTCTAAAAGTGATTTTGTCTTGTTTGTTTTTTGCAGAAATTAAGAAGAAATAGATCAATTGATGACGGAATAAACTTTATGTATTGTTTATGTATTCTTTTAATTAATTTTAAAATCGGTATCTGACTTAAGACATAGTATGAGGAAAAAATCTGCAAGTAAGTGATACATATTTATGGTTATAACACCGCATTAAACATGGCCGTAAAGGACTGTTTACGTTGGACACCAATATAATATATCTTTTCTTTTTGTATTATTGGTACACTTGCGTTTGACCACTATCTCACCATGGAAATTCGACTCCTTAGCTGTATGCAGAATTATTGTGTTTCCAAAACGTTTTGTACGTAGGTGTAGGTGGGATTAGACATGTGCCGTTGCTGGCAATATGGGGAATATTGCTGGCAGTATTGGGAATATTGCTGGCAATATTGGGAATATTGCTGGCAATATTGCTACCAACATTCATACTTCGGGCAATATTCCCACCAATATTCCCAGTTCACGGCAATATTGCTAGCAACGGCACATCTCTAGTGGGATGTCCATTATGTACCGGTGGTGCATCGTCGTATACTTGGTGAACCGATGATGGCGGGCATTTTTTTTTTATCTAGCGTTTATTGTCATACTGCTGAGCGAAGGCCTCCCCCAAGTCCTTCTAGACTTTCTTCTCCCGTTGGGCAGTTACTGACTATTATTAATATGTAAGTGGCCCCGCTGTTCCAATATAAACGCGGCCTTATAGCATGATCGCTGGCTGTGTAAAGATGCTACTCGTTCAAGGATATCGAGATTGTTGTATATCAAATGGAGTAATATCGGTAGTGATAATTATCAAAGGTTTTATATGAATCAATATCGGCAATATTATAAGATCTCTTAGGTCAGCTGTGGTCAAAGGCAAGACTAACCAGAATATTCTGGTAACCAAAGCATTTTGAAAATTTTGAACATGTGGGCGTCACTGCGGGTTGCAAACTGAAAACCAGCGCTGGGTGTCTGATATCCAAAAAGTGCTGAGGAGATCAACCGTCCTCGTATCTTCAGTAGGGTAAAGCTAGAACTACATTAGACCGACGCACACGTGTACCACGACTGATTTGTACGTAGATCAAGTGTAGATTTACAAATCTAGTTACCATATAAAATGTAGGGATGTTATGGATATGGAATTTCGGATACGGATTGGATACGGATATAGAAATGATTATTATACCGATACGGATACGGATATGAAATTATTTCGGATTATCCGTTAGTTTTAGATAATTTCGGTTACGGATGTTAGATTTTTAAGGAATTTCAGAAGTAAAATATAAATACTATTTATTTTTATATATTTTACGACGCGACACGTTATGACAGCCTGTCATAACGTGTCGCAAGTAGGCTCCGCCCCTATCCGATATTATCCGAAACTTTTATTTCGGATTCGGTTACGGTTATGGATATTATTTTATATCGGATATCCGATAGTTTCGGTTACGGTTATGGAGAGACAGATCGGCGTGTGTGATACACGTGTACACAGTGTTGTTCTGCCTTTAACCTTTTCGGTACGGGCACGATCTGCGAATTTTTCAATTTTTATCTATTTTACTTTGTGTTTAAAACTGTGAATAAAAGATTTTCTATTCTGTTCTTGATGAACTTATTTATTACTAGCTTTTGCCCGCGGCTTCGCTCGCGTTAAATTCGGGGTAACACGGTTCCCCTTTCTGTGGGGGGTTAGAAAGAGACAAAAAGTAGCCTATTTCACTCTCCATCCCTTCAACTATCTCCACTTAAAAAATCACATCAATTCGTAGCTCCGTTTTGCCGTGAAAGACGGACAAACAGACACACACACGCACTTTCCCATTTATAATATTAGTATGGAAGTATGGATCTTAGCCGTGTGCAGCGCCCCTTAGTGAAATCCACTGCGGGTGACGTAACCTACGACAAACTTATTATTTGCGGTTGGTACAGTAATCGGGTCTATGGATCGAACTGCAAAATTAAGTTTGTTTTTTATTGTATATACTTTTCCGGGATAAAAAGTACTGAGTGTGGTCCCTAGGATATTAAAGAATACAAAGTTTCATCGTTATCGAACCGGTAATTTTTGCGTGATGCCTGAACAAACAGACAGACAGACAAAAAATTTTTTAATCACATTTTTGGGTTCGGTGTCGGTCTAGTAACACCCCCTGCCATTTATTTTTTTGATATTTTCAATTTACAGAATTTTCACTTCTACAGATTTATTATAAGTATAGATATAGATAGATATAGACTAGCTTCTGCTAGCAGTTTCGAAAGCGTGACCATAGAGAATTATTCTAAACAATCATTATTCCAGGATAAAAAGCATTCTTTGTCCTTTTCCAGGACACAGTGAAGCCTTATGCCATGTGCTATGTGCCGTATGCTATGATACAAAATTAGTTACACCAACCCCAGTTAAAGAGTGGAATCCCCTGCCGGAGTCTGTGTTTCAAGATAGCTACAACCTAGGGATCTTTGAGTCAAGACTGAATGAATAGGTTACTTCTAGGCAAGCGTGCTCCGCGTGTGTGATCATCTAGCGCGCGCGAGGCTATCAATATCAACAATAAAAAAAGTAACATAGGACGAGGGTAGGAAGATGCTGACACTTGTTTTAACCCCTCGAGCGCCAGGGGTTCATTGTCCCGGAAAATTGCACTGTTTACGTAAATCACCAAAAAAATAAACAAAAATAAAACTTTTTTTGGATTTTTCTAGGAAAAACAAATATTATATTAGATGTAGAAGAATATATATATAGGAAACCAAAATTTTCGGCCAAATAACTTTCGTACAAACTTGGGGAAAACACGAAAATTAAGCAATTTTCAAGGACATCCAAGTTGTACAGACGTATGTACAATCGGCGCTCGAGGGGTATAACCGTTTTTTTAATTTTGGAGTTGAAGTTTATTGCACGTTTTTCTCCATAGAGATCTACACTTTGGAACGTGCAATTTAGCATCACTTTTTGACTGATCGACATTTTGGCAATTCGAAAGTGCCTGTAATTGCTCTATTTGAAATAAAAGTTTCTGATTTCTTGCAGTTTGGTTTGGTTGTTAAAATAACTATGCCTCATACTAGGTATTTCTAGTATAAGGCAAAGTTTAAAAAAGAAAATAGTTGCTGTATCGTGGGTGCGTTTGCAAATATGTAAATTCACATACACAAGACACCCAGACTCGGAATACCAATCAGTAGGCCATACAAATATTGGTTCTGCACGAGAAATGAACATGCGATACATAGCGCAACAGCCAATCGCTCAACCACTCTGCTTGCGCTGTCGTTTAACTTGGTTTTCTTAAATTATTACTATTGACCTTTGCATCTCAAATTTGGATAATAAACCGGTTATAAAAAGATGGATTTTCTTCACAAAGCTTCAATAAACACATTCCACTAATTTTAACACTGTAGCGACATTTTGCTATGATTTTGAAAAGGTTAATTGCATTTTGATTTGCATAATTCTAGTACAACTGTTAATTTTTTCATGTTTCTGCTATAACTAGGAGGTATATGACAATAGTGTAACTGTTTGGTGTTAGTAATCCGATTGCAACTCAACATATAAGATAATTTTTTAGATGGGAAATAATGAATAACTTTCCCTACTCTGGGTGGAGCGAGAGAGCGTGTCCAAACTACCCCTAGCATTCCAAGGCCGCAATCTTAAAGTACCCCTAGGTTGTAACCAATACCCAAGAGCGGATGGGTTACTTTATCATCACATTATCATTTACCATCAGGTGAGATAGTGGTTCAGCGCAATCATATCTATGATAATAAAAAAAAAATATAGGGTTACTGGTAATTAGTGACCGTTACTTATACACATGAATAGATAAAGTTTTATCTCGGCTATAAAAGGGTTACTGCATCAATTCCCATGAGTATTAAAATAATTAGGGTCCATGATATCAACCATCACTTATTCTGTTGCCTAGGAAATATGTCAGTAATATATAGGCTGACTGGTAATTAGTAACCGATACTTAAACACGTGATTGTACTCATGTTTACAAACAACTTTCCCAAAGAAACTTTTCTTTTCTTTCATTCGTTTTATATTTTATCACAATAATAAAATGCTGGTAACAGTTGATCGGTCACCGGCGCGCGTTCGCGAATTTCAAACAGTTGTTTTGTTATTGTGATAAAACTAATGAAAAGAAAGAAAAAAAAAAACTTTTTATTTGCCGGAAAAGGCGCAAACTTAAGACTAATATTATTACAAACATTTTCCAAGACAAAAGAAAAATGAGTATAAAAAAAAAGTTTCTTTGGGAAAGTAGTTTGTAATCATGAGTACAATCACGTGTTTAAGTATCGGTCACTAATTACCAGTCACCCTATATATTACTGACATATTTCCTAGGCAACAGAATAAGTGATGGTTGATATCATGGACCCTAATTATTTTAATACTCATGGGAATTGATGCAGTAACCCTTTTATAGCCAAGATAAAACTTTATTATCTTTAGTATCTTTATAATCATACTGTATTCTTATAATTAAATAAAAATATCGTGAGAAAACTCAGTAAGTCAGTCGTGTGGTTTTTCTTTGAGAACTGAGACCAGGTTCGATAATGAAATTTACTTTTCGGATTTGTTTTTTAAGTAAATTATGTGCAGATGATTGTGCAACTGGGGATTTTTTGTATTTTATTTTTGTATAATACTTTATACTGTAAGTATAAGAAATAATATTAAAAATAAATATATTTCTGGAAACAGTGTCGTAGTTGGTTATTAAATGACGCAGCAATTATTCTTAGCATTTTTGGTATTAAATAAAAGTGGAGGCGTTTTTTTTTCTAGGTAGGAAATCATCCAATGACTTCTCGCGCTCTAGGGTGCAGTAGGAGGGTCAGACTTACTGACTGTAACCTAAAAGACTAGCAAAGAAGGAACATAGGCTATGTTCCTTGTTTGCCTTCTTTTTCTATCTCCTTTCAGAAGCGAAGTGTACTAGACTTAACTTGACTTAATGTCCATGTCCCCTAGATAAAGCAAAGGGCGTCCACAGTAATCTTCCATCGCGAACGGTCCTGAGCTTCACGCTTCACCTCACTCCACTTTATTCCGATGCTCGCCGCTTCTGCCAACACGGTGCGACGCCAGGTTTGACGGGGACGGCCACGCTTTCTTTTTCCTTGCGGATTCCAGTCCAACGCTTGCTTGTGTATGTGATCGGAATTCCTTTGGAGCGTGTGGCCAATCCATTTCCACTTGCGACGTTTGATCTGGCGGTTGATCGGGCTCTCGTGGCATTTTTCAAGCAGCTTTACGTTGGATATTGTCTCGGGCCAGTAAATTCCGAGGATGCGACGCAGACAGCGGTTGACGAAAACTTGGATTTGACGGGAGATGTCCTTTGTGAACTTCCACGTTTCGCACCCGTAGAGCAGCACAGATTTGACATTTGACCCGAAGATTTTAAGTTTTATTTTTCGGATCAGTTTCTGCGACTGCTAAACAGGTCTCAGCTGCGCCAAGGTTGCTCGGGCTTTGGCGATCCGTGAAGAAAGAGACCATTTAGAAGACCAGTTTTTGAAGCCTCCTGACTTAAATCTTCTAACTTTCCTTGCATGTCGGCGTGGGTATGACTCAGGAAGCATAGGTCATCGGCGTAATCAAGGTCCTCCAAGACGTTGTATAATCCCCACTTAATCCCGCGGCGCCTGTTATCCAAGATGCGAAGCATTATTCCGTCAAGAACCACAAGAAAAAGAAGCGGCGAAAGTAGGCAGCCCTGGCGGACACCAGCGTGCCCTGCGATGTCATCAGAGACGAGGCCGTCGTGTGTAACTTTGCAAGAATACTTCCTGTATATAGCCTCCAGAAGACGGATAATTTTCGGTGGTACGCTAATGCTCAGCAGGCGAGACCAAATGCTGGACCACTTCAGTGTATCAAAGGCTTTTTTGAAGTCGACAAAACTGTGCTTAAATGAACTTTAAAATCTGGTGGTATCACACCACCAGATTTTAAAGTTTTCCAAGTAGTGTAAACCTACAGATTTAAAAGAAACTATTTTTTTTTGAGATTTTGGACAAAGTTTTAGATAAAAATAATAAAAATCATGTACCTAATGACATGAATCACTTTTACAATATAAAAAGTTATGCTTATACTATCGAAGGGAATATTAAAAAATAATCAAAAATGTTTTAAATATTGCTAGTACATATTATTCGTACGTGACTGCAAACGCTATTCGATTACGTCACTTTGCGAGAAAAACCCTGAGACAACTTGTCAAACTGTCATGTTTTTGTTTTTGACAATTTTTGATTGATCTTTGATCTACGTCTTTGATTGACAGTTTGACAGTAAATTTATTTATTTATCACAATATCTCATAAAAAAATCACGTGACAGCTGTAATTACAGTATTGATTCAGAGCGTGAAGGTATTGATAATAATTATTTAGGTATTTATTTCATACTTGATTGTAAAACGTGATACAAAAAAAGGAACATAAACCATATTATATGTACATATATAACCATTAATTGCAATGGCTGCCTTATCGTATTCCGCGATATTTTTCTAGGCAATTAACTGGCAGACAGGAATGGATAGTAATTGTCAGGACATGAAATGGTGCTATCATTGGTTTGACAAGTACAAATATGTACATTATATACACAAAGTACTCATGAATAGGAACAACTTTTTCCAGGGCATCAAGTCTGAAATAGGAAAAAATATGGTCAAGTGCGAGTTGAACATTGAAGGGTTCCGTACTTACTACAAAAAACTGCAAAAAAAATCACTTTTTTTACGGGAGTCGTCTTTAAATATTTTTAATTTTTTTTTTTTTAATATATTTTAAAGTGAATATACAATTAAATATTCTGTGAATATTTCACGCGTCTATCTGTTGTCGTTATCAATAAAAAAGCGGGAACATAATTATGTTTGTTGTATGGGACTTACCCCATTTAAATATTTATTTTATTCTGTCTTTAGTATTTGTTGTTAGCGGCAACAGAAATACATCATCTTCATCTACACTAATATAATAAAGAGGTAAAGTTTGTTTTTTTTTGTTTGTAGGAGGTAATCTCTAAAAGTACTGGCCCGATTGCTAAAATGTTTTCACCGTTAAAAAGCTGCTTTAATCTTGAGTGACATAGGCTATATTATATGTACGCGGGCGAGGCCGCGGGCAACAACTAGTCTGTTAAACTTGCTAACTGTCTACCTATCACGGTTCTTGACGGTCCTGGTGCTATCACGGTGTCTATGACAGAAAGACAGTGGAATGATAGCAATAGGGTCCCGTTTTTATCCTTTGGGTACGGAATCCTAAATATAAAGGTTTAGCACATTTTAAAATAAAAGGCACACGTATTTTTTATTCCTTTTTTATATTATTCCCATAGCAAAAGTTTTTCCTGTGAGTACTTTCACCCACTGAAATATTATATCTAAAGCCCCCTGTATGCCTATTGGATACTTAGGATAGGATATATTTTTGTTCTTAAAATTAATTTATGAACGTGCATGTTCATAATAATATTTCAAAAACATCATTGTTTTTGTATATATGTAGTCTGTTGATTTAAAATTTGTCAGTATGTTTGGACCAGTTTTGATTTTTATCAGAAACATAAATGCAGAAATATCTAAATCAATAAAAGAATTTATGAATTTAAGTTCAGGTGTTTCTAGCTATGTTTGTCTATTCCATAAAATTAGCACTTGATGTTCCCCATGTTGTGCAATAAAATGAATTTATTATTCCCCTTACCTATTGCTAGTGCAATTAGTGCAACTGTTCTCTCATCATCATTATCATATTGGAAGACGTCCACTGTTGGACATTATGCCTCCCTCAAGTGTAGCAACAACGACCGCTCCTGAGCATCACGCAACAGTTGGATTCCCGCGACTCTCACTAGGCCTCACTAAATTGTTTTCTGATCTAAGCGCCAATGTAAAGTTAAGAGTTTGCGAGTATTAAACGTTTTGCGAACACATTTATTGTGCGTACAGCCAAGGAGTGGAATTCCCTGCCGGAATCTGTGTTTCCTGATAGCTACAACTTAGGAGTCTTTAAGTCGAGAGTGAATAGGTTTCTTCTAGGCAAGCGTGCTTCATCGTCGACCACATCATCGCTTACCATCAGGTGAGATAGTGGTCAAACGCAAGCCTATCACTAATAAAAAAAAAATAAAAAATAAAAAAAAAGTATTGAAGTTGGAAGAAGGAGGCAGAAGAAGAATATTAAAAGTATGTTCCTTGCGAGGTAGATATAATTATACAACCTCATTTTTTTCAGTATATGCGAAACCTGAGCCTGGTTGAATAAATACTTGGTCACCGGGCCACCCAGGCGACTGAAGGGTGGTTTTGCTCCCGCACCCAGCAGTGCGCTGGCTCCTAATGCCCGTTATGACCTGCCATGACCTGTTTTGTACTTAGTGTCGGTGGTGTCCAACTTGTGACCTTTTTTTAAATATTTTTGAGAAAAAATATAACATGATGTAAACATTATTGGAATTAATTAAGTTACTGATTCTGAACATACTATAATTTTGGTTTCGCATATACTTAAAATAATGATACATAAAGAAGTAGTTTGTAAACTGCCCCCCTAGCCAAGTTACAACCGTATCGTGTCGAATTCCGTTCTCCAATCGGTAACGCTTCGGTGTCAGCAATTGTAGAAAACGATTAATGGGTAGTCATGTTGACGCACCTGCGTCGGCCGCTCGTTCTACAATGTAGCGTTTGTGTTTTATCAAAGGATGTAGCGTTAAACATTGTAGAAATTCATTCTATCATTTTGAACGATGTGAACTTGGCTACGAATTTTCTATTCGTTTGTTCCGACCACGCGACTTTACGTTGAGATGACGTCATTCCCATACGTTTCATCACTTTTCGACAGCGTTAACGATTGCAGAATAGAAACTTGGCTAAGCGTGCTGGTCTGAGGAGGCTGGGAGGTTTGACGGCCCGAAGGGGCCCTCCAAGCTATGCAGTATTCTTGTGTGTTCATATAAAACACGAGTACAAACTATACTTGAATTTACACAAACTGTATTCCACACTTTACTGGCATACGTTAGTGGTATTGTTATATGTTTTACTGTTTATTTTACAACTGTATTCAGACCACAACTGTTCAATTGGAACACTATTAAATATGTAACATGTGTTTTGCAATATTATCAAAGGTGAGAAGAAAATATGGTGTTCTTTGGCTGACGTGAATTTACGTGTAATGTTTTTTTTAATGAGTTTTTCATTTACGGTATATATAGCTTTATTTTAGAACTTAGGTCTTCAAACTTATATGACACTGATAGTTTTGCATTGATATTAATACTTTTACTTAATTCTTAAATTAACTTTGAATATTACTGTTAATACTCGCTAAATATTCTCCAGCGTTTGATTGTCTATTACTAGACCGCATATGTTATTGGCAAAATGGTAGTGTCTTTCCTACAATTGCCACCAAAGTTGAATGCTTCTGCTGTGACTTCATTTAATATCGATCTATATATTTTCTGCTTTATATATTCAGGACAGTGTGGTCTAAAACATTACTAAGCATTATTGAAATATATGAGCATTAAATCAAATAGGATTTTCGTGAAGATATCTGTCAGACTAGTCAATCGAAGGGTATGAAATGTATTCTATTCAGTTAAAGTCCTTGATATTCTATATTTTTTAAAGTGTAGATCATAGTGTATGCACATGTGTGAAGATGTAAATAAATTTATCGTTTGAATAAAATATTATCATAAATAATAATATTTATGTCGATCATAACCGTTCAAGTAGTGATAACAGTGAATGCAATACGGAGATTTGATTAGGTATTTCTTAATATATATTAGTAGGTAGGTAAGATGCAAAGTAATATAGTGTTTCTTTAGTGCAAAGTTTTTTTTTTCGATTATTTAACTAATATTGTGTGAACGCGTCATTTAAAATGGTGGTGGAAAGAATGAAAGAAAGTTTGTTAACATGCTCAAGAACTACTTACCTAACCATGCTCCATTAAATTTCCCAGAAAGTGCAAAAATAACCGAACTTAATAAAACCAAGCCGCAAAATAAACGTAAAGACACCAACGAAATGTAAAATGCGAAAATAAAATTCAACTATACTCACTTTCTGTATTTGTTTATCGACGATTTTCTGGAAACCCCACGATGCCATAATTATGGCCACCAACAAAAATCCAATAGACACAGCGAAAATTAGTTTCGAATGTTTTCCCAACATTTTTAACACTTTTATTCTTTATTTATCACGTTTTAATATTATTTATTATAGTTTTTTATTTAGCGACGCGACATCAGTCCGTCTGCTTCACCACCAGAACTATAATTGCTATAGGGATTATTATTCTCACTATGTTTTCCTCTAAACAACTATTTTTTTGTTACAATTTATAAACTTGTCAAGAAACTGGTTTAAGATGCAAATAGGGTAATATTTGCAGTGATTTAGGATTCGTGACTGCATTTTTTTTCATTATTATTCAAGTTTTAAAATTGAGGTATTTATTATGTTTAACTATTTTTGATTATAGACTCATACGACTGCATTACTGCAGTTTTGGAATTATCGTTTTGTTGGCATTGTGTTTTTATTGAAACACTTAAATAAGAGGTGGGAATTGAATGGTTACTAGAAACGAATTATTATTAGTTTTATATTGTTTTTTTATTTGTTATTTTATGATCAGTTTTGAGTAGATTTTAAACTGTGTATGTAGTTTTCAATCAGTTCTGCCTATCGTAGTCTAGTACTGGACATCTGACATGCGACATCCGGATCCTAAGCAGGAAAAATGACAGTAACCTTCACAGAAAATCCTAGTAGAGTTCGCTCTATAGTGAGCAGAGCGGACTATAATTTTACCTACCTATAGGTAATTACCATTTACCAGTGTTTTATTAATTAAAAAAAACATAAAACTTTTCCATCGAGAATGAATCGCACGTCGGTGCTAAGAATAGCAGAAACCAGTTAATTATGTTACAAAAACTATCATAGCTTTTAACTTTTTTTTTGTCGGTCGATATGTTTCACAAACAACAAATAACTCCTCTCGGTTTGAGTGGAGGGAGGAGGAGTGTCAGTCTTTTACTGGCTAAACCCACTTGTATTCCTTACAGTAGACGACGAGCGATAGGTAGCTCGCCGTCATCCTATAAGGACTGAGCCCCCGTCGTCTCGCCTGCTAGGACCATGGGGAACAGTATGAAAGGGATACTCATAGTCTAGAACGCAAAAGGCAACTGAAAGAACGTAGTTGGTTTTAGTCAGTAAAAGTCTGACATGCGCTCTCACATACCCTTGAGCGGGAGAAACCATTGGATGATTTCTCATCTTAAAAACACCCGTGTTCCTTCTGTTGCTCATTATGTTCCAGGGCCACGAAACTCTTTCGAAAAATCTCCAAAGCTTGGCAACATTGCACATACCATAATCATGGCAGTAAGTCCCCTCTTTGAGGAATGTCTGGAGAGGTATCACGGCATCCTCACCTTCCATCCTCACCTTCGGCCTCATCTAGCATAAAATGACGAAAAAAAAAATTGACGTGTAAAAGTGTTTTTTAAACCTATTTACAAAATAAATATCATTTATCATTTATCCACATGAAGCAAATAAATGATTTCCTACCTCAAAAAAGGCCTGGCAACATAGCTTAACTGACAAGTTAATAATAGGAAATCAATTAGAATAAATTATCAGTTTTTTTTTAGATTTTTTTTTGCTTCTTGAGAATTTATTGGATGACGTACCTATACGTATAAAAATAATTTGAACTTTCAAAATATGAGGTAAACTCATATTTTATGAGGTAAACTCATATTTTATGAGGTAAACTCACATTTTGTAGTGTTCAAAACTTGAAGGTAAACTACTGCTGGCACGATCAATCTAGTAGGGTCTCTGGTCATACAATTCGGGAATGTTCAAAAGACTTACCGATACCCTTGAAGGCAAAGGGCAACTTAGGACATGGGTGGGTTTTCACGTCGAGTTTCCCGATAACAACTACTTATTCTTTAAGTCAAAAGTGCATAGATAGAGATCTAGACAAGAGTGCTTACATCATTGCTTACCATCAGGTAAGACAGTGGTCAAGCGCGATTCTATAAATAATAACAAAAGTCTGACATCCACTCCACTTAAGGCGGGAGAAGTTATTTCTGATCTCTGGTCTTTTAAATGTTTTGCTAAAACTTTTCTCGACAATGATGGTTTTTCCGCACTTTGGGTAAGAGAAATTTGCTTAGCACCAGACTGGACATCTATTTATTTATTACTATTTATTTATATATACTTTATGGTACACCAATATAATAGATAGTACAATTTGAGCTTTAAATTTAAAACATAAAATTGTCGGCTATTGTTCTATTTAACAAATAAAAAATCTATTTAGCCTTTTCCCCACTCCATTGAAGTCGGGTTACAATAAATCCGGATGCAGTAGAATACCAGTTTTTTTACTTATTTGACCTCCAAAACTCAGATATTTATATTTACATCAAGTTCAAAACAAAAATAGTAACTTCCTCATCGTCAACATTATTTGATAAAATATTAGATGACATATTAACTGAATTATGATTATTATTAACGTATTCTAAAATAATAGGAAGGTTAATTAAAAGGTTTGAAATAACAGTTTACAAAAAGTCCTACAATGTATTGTGATTTGCATAAACTCCATAGAATCCCTGTCGTTTCTCACGCTATTGTTTGTCTCATTACAGTAGATGCTAATTGTATGAACGTGTGGTTTTAGGGCCGTAAGTCTTGTTATCATTTTAAGTGTTTGTCAACTGTGTTTAGCTAAAGTTTTAGTTACATGCTTCTGGGAAACGATTGAGGTTTTGAAAATTCTAGAACGTTTCGATTGTATTTTATGATAAGGAACAAAATAAACATTACTTAGTTCTTCAAGAACTGTTTTTCTAGCCATTAATGTTTTGGAACGAAAATTCTTTTTTCCTTTATGTGTAATTAACAGCAAAATTTTCATTATTTGAGACGTTTTTCTTGTGTTATGTGTTTAGGAATTAAGATTATGTTTCTTTATTTGTGTTTATTTAAATTTTCAGGCAGTCGTAATTAATATTTAAAAAAAATATTGTTACGCTAAAATTGTGCAAATTTTTCTCTTTGAATGAATTTAATTGAGACAAGTTGACGAAACAGTCCAGCGTCTGTAATAATTAACAATTGTTCATATCTCAAAAATAGCATTGTATGTTAATTATTAATAATACGTCAGAAATAGAAAAATATTAATTATTCTGTGATTTGAATACAAAGTATTTATTTTCTTCGAGTTGATTTGTATTTATTTACACGACCATAAATTAATTTTATTTCAGTAATTTGAATTCAACATATTTATTTGCTTTGAGATACTCGTAATTTATGTTTATTTAAATGTTTAATAAATATTTATAAATTTTATAAAAATTTAAATGTTGTATTTTTTTTTAACACAATCACAACACTTAGTACCATAGGACAACAATTTCCAAAGACGTTAGGATCACACACTAGATCACATGAATACTGAGTTGTTACACGCCATAGTCACGATATTGTCAGCATAATTGCAAACACACACTACCGTGTAACAAACTTTAATAGTGTTGTACTCGTAATGGGTATTAGACGGATAATTCGACTCATTAGAGATATTTTACATACTGATCGTTTCGTTTATCTAAATTTGATATCTGTGTCCGCTATAACTTCACTACTGACCTTCCAAATTAAACAATGGTGTTGACAGTCAAAAACAAGTATTGTTCATCAATCTTTTACGTTCATAGTTTTGTATGACACATGAGACATATATATGCAAAATTAGTTTTAGTTTTTAGACACATGTCTAGTATTTTTATGTAAAGATGTACCTACAAAATTTCATAACTGTATCATGAATCACAAAGCTTTGTTTTTTTTTGGCATAAGCCAGCAAAAATACATAGTCACCGAGCCATCCAGGTGATTGAGAGGTTGTTTTTCCGTTGCACTGGTCTAGCTGTTTGCTGGCGCCTCATACCCGCTATGACCTGCCGTGTAAATATTTTTGGGAAATGTAACATGGTTTAAAAACTTTTGGAATCCATTCAGTTCTTGATTCTGTACAAACTACGAGTATATTCAGGTTTCGCATAAACTAAAAATAATGTTGTATATCATCATCATCATCATCATTTCAGCCGATATTCGTCCACTGTTGGACATAGGACTCCCCCAAGCGTCGCCACAACGAACGTTTCTGTGCGTCTCCCATCCATCGGTTTCCTGCAACCTTCACCAGGTCATCGGTCCACCTTGTAGGAGTACTTCCAACGCTGCGTCTTCCGGTACGCGGTCGCCAATCCAGAACCTTTCGGCCCCAACGGCCATCGGTTCTGCGAGCAATGTGCCCTGCCCATGTTATGTTATGTATGTTGTATATCCTTCATTCGACTGGCCTGTTGGTCTAGTGGCTAGTGACCCTGACTGCTATGCCGGAGGTCGTGGGTTCGATTCCCACCCAGGACAAATGTTTGTGTGATAAGCATAATCATTTGTTCTGTGTCTGGGTGTAATTTATCTATAATATGTATGTATTTAGAAATATATAAGTATGCTTATCAGTTGTCTAGTACCCATAACACAAGCTCTGCTTAGCTTGGGACTAGACGGCGTTGTGTGATAGTTGTGGAATACTATTATTATTATTATATCCATACTTTAATATTATAAGTAAATGGGAAAGTAACTGTTTGTCTGTTACACTTTCACGGTTAATCTACTGAACCGATTTTGATGAAATTAGGCGCGAAGGAAGCTAGAAGTCCAAGAATGGACTCAGGCTACTTTTAATCCATCTTCAACTACAACTTCGTGGCCGAAGTAACCAACATTCACTGCTGCTGCAACTGCTACTACGAGCGTATCGACCCAAAACCTAAAACTAAAATCTAAATTAACGGGAGCAAAGCAACGGGTCTATGGTAGTATTAAAAAGTTACTCTTTAAATATTTAAGTTTACCCGTGGGCGTAATTTTGTCATTTAAAAATATCTAACTCTTTTTTTTAATACCCTAGGACCCATCAGGTATATTTGAATATTATCTTTTAAAATCTAAATGTACCTCAGTGGCATAATTTGGTTATCTAGATATGAAAACAATATGATAGAAGCTAAGCGATCATAATTTGATATAAATAAATAATACTAGATACTTGTTTGTAACATTTTTTTTTCTATCACATTGCGTTTGCAATTTTTCTTTTTTTTTTTATATTATCTGACTCCAACCACATTAAATTCGTTATTTTTTCTTTTTTGGTTGTTAACGTCTCATTTATTGACAGCTTTTTTTTTATACAGCCTCTTTTTATAATGTAAATGGAAGAATACTGTAGATTCCACGAATTCTTAGATTACTTCATATTTTGACTCACTTTTTTTAAATGATTATTTTGATGATTTTATTGTGCTTTTGAGTACAATATAGACCGGTTTACACTGTTCTTAAATAATACCTATTAATACTGTAATATGGAAATATTGTAACTACAACCATTTTTTTAAAAGAGTAACCATGGAGTTCCTTGCCGGTTCTTCTCCATAGGAAACGACCAATTTCAAACCGTGCTTCTGACGTTTTATAAGTGCCCATGTAGGCCGATGTGAAATAAAAAACTTTTGCCTTTGACTTTGACTTTGTTTCTTGATTGAATTGTGACATTGATCGTAATGGTCCTTGGTCTGGGTTTATATCACCTCTGCTTATTGTTGTAATCACATAAAGAGCTCTTGAAAAAGTGAAATTTAAATTTTACAAAGCAAAGCGCCCCCTGAAATTGACGCAGAGGCGTAGCTGCCGCCGTATCAACCGTATCGATGATACGGGGCCGCGAGCTACATTGGCCCCGACATTTGCCTAAATTCGTAACATGTTATACACAATTTTAAATTCTCACATTGATAAAAGGCCAGGAGAGAGTGAATATGACTATATGATACTCTGTAAATAGTTTCTAGCACGCTCCTCTCGCTTTAGCATTTTCTACACATAAGACCGGCCCATCCCGGCTTCGCACGGGCAATAAATATAAGCTATGTTACTCAAGGTGAATGTAGCTTTCCAATGGTGAAAGAATTTTTGAAATCGGCACAGTAGTTTTTGAGTTTTAATCATTACAAACATACTCACAAAAATACAAATTTTCTCTCTTAATATTTGTGTAGACGACAATAAAAACTTAGGTATCTTATTACAGTCGGTACCTTCTGAATGATCCATTAAATAAGCTCATTTTCATTTTCGAGGCCTCTCAAGGCAATATTTCTATGCTAGTAGAATCTAACAACAAACTAAAAACAAACTTCAAAAATATTTTATATGGACCCCATTTAATTTTTTTTTTCATTAGGACCAACTACGCCACTGGTTTGATGGATGGGATATTTTTGAGACGACGAGCTCTCTGGCTATCCGTGAAAAAAGCTCTACTTAATAAATTTTTGATTAATATTTTAAGTCAAGAAGTCTGATACAATTCCCCTATTAGGTATATTAATAAAACAAGCTTAGTGGTCTCTGAAGTTCACGGCCAAACGGATTTATATTTTTCTTTGCGGTGCTTGATGGTTTACTCTCAATCATAAACAATTTATGTGGTTCCACTGTTAGCGAGTCTCAAGATGAATATGTGACTGAAGCATGATTGTGGGGCGTCTTTTTATTATGGACTAGATATTGCCCGCGACTTCGTCTTCGATTCACAGTAGCTTTCACTCGTTGAAAAAATTTTAGCAATTGAACTAGTACTTTACCTCTTATAAACAAAAAAAAAAAACAAATAATATTAGTGTAGATAGACTCGCGATTGACTACTATCTCACCATGATCTCACCTGATGGTAAGTGGTTGCTTGCCTGGAAGTAATATATTCACTCTTGACTTAAAGACATCTAGGTTGTAGCTATCAGGAAACACAGACTAAGGCAAACCACCATTGTACACATAGATTTAAGTTTCTGTGGAGTAGGCTAGTAGGCGTTAAAAATGTAATTAGTCCGTCTTTTAGATTTTTAAAAAATAAAGGACACGTATTTTTTTATTTGTAAATTAAACCAAAAATGACAAAGATATAGCCCATATTGACTTTGACTTTGACTTTTGACCCATTAAAGTTACGTGTAACGTCACGCCGTGCTA
This sequence comes from Mythimna ferrago, assembly GCA_910589285.2. Classification (NCBI taxonomy): domain Eukaryota; kingdom Metazoa; phylum Arthropoda; class Insecta; order Lepidoptera; family Noctuidae; genus Mythimna; species Mythimna ferrago. The sequence continues at coordinate 3,376,923 of OU342682.1, forward strand.
CATTTTCTCGATCGGGGTGACGTCACACGTAACTTTAATGGGCTATATCTTTGTTATTTTTTGTTTAATCGAAAAAAGAAAAAATACGTGTCCAATATTTTTTTATAATCTAAAATACGGACTAAATAAAACGTAATTATTTTGACCCTGGAAGCTACCCTATTATTACTATTTTGGTGTACAATAAAGTTTATTCTATTCCATTTTTCGATTCTCCTTCGACTAGTATCATATTTTTATTTTATTTCTATTTTCGATAAGCTCGCTCTTGACCACTATCTCTCCTGATGGTAAGCGATGATGTTGCCGATGATGGAGCACGCTTGCCTAGAAGCAACCTATTCACTCTTGACTTAAAGACCCCTAGGTTGTAGCTATCAGCCCCCCTACCCAAGTTACAACCGTTTCGCTTGCGCCGAACGCTTCGAGTTGACGTTACCGCCAATTCTTTTGTTCTGACCACATGACTGAGCGTTAAGACGACGTCATTCCCGTACATTTGAAGCTTTCTACAAACGTTAACTATTGCAAATTAGCAACTTGGCTAGGGGTACAGGAAACACGGACTTCAGTAGACAACTCCACCCCTTAGCTGTATGCATAATAATCAATGTCTTCCGAAAACAGTTATGGCGTACCTATATGTGGAATGTATATCGGTGGTTGATTACCTTTCCGACGCACAGAAGGTTCATCAATCTAAATTTATTTTTAGTTCAGTGATGTGCATGTACATATGTAGTGTATTAATTGGAGTATATATTGTATAATTGTATATATTTATTCTATGGTTTATTGGTATATCTATTCTATGGTCTATTAGTGTATCAATTCTTGTATTCGCCTTTATCTTACTCTTTTATTGCACCTACCACTACTTCTTCTCTGCATCACCCAAAGGTTGACTGGAAGAGAATGCCTAAGCCATTAAGTCCGCCTCTGTACTCATGTGTGCCTAAAGTGACAAAAATAAAATAAATAAATAAGCGTGAAAGTGTTCTGGAGTGGCGACCACGTACAGGAAGACGCAGCATTGGAAGGGCTCCCATAAGGTGGAGCCATAACCTGGTGAGGGTCGCGGTAATCCGATAGATGTGAAACGCATGTACCGGTCATTGTGGCAACTTTTGGGGAGGTCTTTGTCCATCAGTCTTCAGTCAGTCTTTTGGCTGAAATGAATGAATAAAGAAAGAAAGAAAGAAAAGTATTTATTTTGGCGCACAAAAACATTGTAGACAACAAAAACTTAAGACAAACACAAAACAAAAAAATAAATAAATAAAAAGTAACATTGTATATCACACGTTTGTGCCAAAAAAGATCCAGTTCAGCGAAATGCCAGACAACTTTCAACAGTTTTCAACTGAACCTTATTAGGAATGCGTGATTGGGGTGAATGATTGAATGATAGCTGCGGCTGGTGCTGAAAATCAGCGCTGTGGCTCTTTCTTACACGAGCATTTTGCTGAGCACTAGCCGTTTTGCGCGGATGTGCCGCATAACCTACTTACATGCTACTTTAGTCGAATTTGTTATTTGTTTTATTTTAAGGCGTGCGCCATGTTTCCCGCAAATAAACACTTTTTCTTTCTTTCTTTCTATAGCGTGAAAATATATCATTCGACGGATATGGCTACTTTCCTGCTAGGACTTCGGGATTGCAATTGTCTGAAAGAGTTTTTGCGGCCCTGGTATGCAAAGAGCAACGGAAGGAACACGGATAGATTTTAGTCAATGAAAGCCTGATACTTCCTCTCGCTCCACCTAGAGCGGAAAAACTTCCGCGCAGCTCGAAAGTCAGCTGACATTCGAGCCCTAGCTCTATTTGCAAGAAGCCCGACTTAGGACTTTGCTTGCTGAAATAAATTGTTATTTATTTAACAAAGTGGTCCTACCGACCGCGACTAGGCGACCTTACAATTTTCTTATCCATGTTTTCAATTAGCATTTTTTTTTTTAAGGCGAAAGAATTGCTGTTTGTATGATAGTTAGGTATATTTAAACTGGGACGAAAGTTACGTTTGTCGTAAAATTAAAACGGCAAAAAAAAGGAACGATAATTAGGTAGACAATAACTTTGCCCTCTTTCCAATTATCTAGGACAGGTAGGCAACAGAAAATTTATTACTAACTAGCTTTTGCCCGCGGCTTCGCCCGAGTGGCATTAGGTATTTAAGGCATCGGGATAAAAGGTAGCCTATGTTCTTTTCCATGTCAAAGGCTATATGCATGCCAAATTTCATCCAAATCCGTTCAGCCGTGTTTGCGTGATTAAGTAATAAACATCCAAACATGCAAACATCCAAACATCCACACTTTCACATTTATAGTATTAGTTAGGATTTCTCTCCTAATATATTATTCTATTTGGCTGACTTGCATGTCCCAGAGCTGGGCAAAGGGCTTCGTGATCTGCTGCGAACCCTTCATTATTATAATGCCATTAATTCATTAAACCCCAAGCGAACACCGGCGTTCGGTCTCTCATTGTCTATCTATTGTGTCTCTAACAAAATAAACCATTTTGATTTTGATTTGATTTGATCTATAACGGTATTCCAAAGATTAATATCGATATTCTCGAATTCTACAAAGACCTCTCTAAACGCCTTGTTGGTGTATACAGGGTTACTTGTAAAACACAAGCAACCTCTTAGGTGCTAGTTAAGAACATCATAAACAACAACTTTTGTTCTAGACTTTTAAAAAAGTATCATATTTTGGTTCATCAGATTTTCATACAAAAATAAAAATATTTAAATTGAACGTTCTAAATATTATGAAGTCTATGCGAAGCAATCATCATCATCATCATCATTTCAGCCGATACACGTCCACTGTTGGACATAGGCCTCCCCCAAGCGTCGCCACATCGAACGTTCCTGTGCGTCCCGCATCCATCGGTTTCCCGCTACCTTCACCAGGTCATCGGTCCACCTTGTAGGAGGCCTTCCAACACTGCGTCTTCCGTTACGAGGTCGCCACTCCAAAACCTTTCGGCCCCAACGGCCATCTGTTCTGCGAGCAATGTGCCCTGCCCATTGCCACTTAAGTTTGGCAATTCTTTGTACTATGTCGGCAACCTTAGTTTTCCTGCGGATATCTTCATTTTTTATTCGATCACGCAAGGAAACCCCGAGCATAGCCCTTTCCATTGCTCTTTGGGTGACTTTAAGCCTTCTGATGAGGCCCATTGTGAGCGACCACGTTTCGGAGCCATATGTCATCACTGGCAACACGCACTGGTTAAAGACTTTCGTCTTGAGACACTGTGGTATGTTGGACGACAAGATACCGCGTAGCTTCCCGAACGCTGCCCAACCGAGTTGGATTCGACGGTTGACCTCTTTCTCGAAGTTAGACCTACCCAACTGGACTGTCTGTCCGAGGTAGACGTAATCGTCCACAACTTCGAGTGTAGAGTCTCCGACCTTGATAGGAGTGGGCGCTACATGGTTGTTAATCATGATCGATGCGAAGCAAGCGATAGTACAATAGCGGAGGGTAGCTGAACATGAATTTGACCTACTAACGAGCGACCCTCACTAGTCGGTCAGTCTCATTGATGCGCTTGCGTCTCGTCATACGTATTCTTGTAGCGAAATTCGGCACTGCGGATGTTTACATGATAGTGTATCAAAATTTCTAATGTCGAGTACACGGAAATGGTGCGAATGTTTGCAAGGTGTAATTAAAATGTTTCGGAAGTCTGCTCACTATTATTACGAGAACAGTGCGCGGGAGCCGTAAGTAGATACAGCAAAATACAGAATTGAAATGTGTTAGATAGAACAACGAAATCTTGAAGGTTTGTTTTTGGTAAATGTGTTATGTTTTGTAAAAAGTCGTGGAACAAAAATTGTTGTTTATGATGTTCTTAACTAGCACCTAAGAGGTTGTTAGTGTTATACAAATAACCCTGTATAGACGATATAAGCATTGCTATACAAATAGTGAGACAATATCATCAGTTTTTTAGTTTACCAGTCAACAGTTGTTGTTCGGAGGAGTTTTTTCATGCAATATTTTAGATTATTTTTAGTCAGTTCCAATTGGTTAAAGGTTTTATTTTATTTTTGTTCTCGAAACAAAAACTAATGTTTTTACAATTAATGTCGTTTCCAAACATCACAAATATAAGTATCGTCATTAAAGTACTGGGGATTACGAAAATTACAAAATTAGCCTAATCAGCCACGGATCAAATGACAACGAGATTACTTCCTGTAATATTTATTTTATGACAAAAGATATTAGTGTTCTACGTTTATTTTGTAATTTTAAATGGACATGGAAATTATGGAGACCTTTGACCGAGAACACCGTTGGCATTGATGTCAAACAAAACTATATTATTCTTCGATTTTATTTTGTAGAGATTGACTCGCAAGTGCGTCTGTTGAGCGTGTGGAACAAAAACTGCTATTAGATTTCTCCATTAAGATTTACTCTGTAGCTTTTTTTTTATTATTATTGATAGGCTTGCGTTTGACCGCGATCTCGCCTGATGGTAAGCGATGATGTGGTTGACGATGGAGCACGCTTGCCTAGAAGTAACCTATTTACTCTTGACTTAAAGACCCCTAAGCTACCTAAAATTTGGCCTCGACCGACCAGATCTTTCATACCTTCAAAGACAGAAACAGATGAAAGAACACACACATACACAGAGACAGATAGAAGAATATCATAAAAGTTAAGGTGATGAAGAAGGGAAGTCACGACCCTCAGCATTGAGGAATACGACGCAAGGAGGAGTACCCAGAGTTTGGAAGTTAGCGGTGTGATATGCTCGTGCATTGGAAAGCATGTAAAGCCATCGGTCCTGTGCCTGATATTGATATCTCCCCGGTCGTGTTGGATTGCCGCCCCATTGGAATAGGAGAGTTATGGAGCAGAGAGGGCATTTGTGCGCACACACTTGTGCACTATATGTCCTGCGTAGTTGGTTAATTTCCGTTGATACTGGTGAAATTCCCGTTAAAACTAGTCCAGTCGTTTCGAAGTTTAGCTGGAGCAAACATACGGACAAAATTAAAAAAAAAAAAGCTTTTTTATAGATATCGATAATATTACTTTCATGTTATATGCATTTAGTAGAAAAATGTTTTGATAATAAAAACAGACATTCCAATTTTATTTATTTAAAGATGTAAAATAATTATTGGATGGGAATAAATCCTACATTATCTCCGGTTCTCATAATACCATGAAATTGATAGTAATAAATTCGAGAATCACATTTCATCAAACCTCGATAAACCTTTAGATATGTTAAGTTCCAAATCTAACGACTTCCTGGCCTTACGATTTCTAAGGTAGTTTTGCACAGTATATACCTAATTAAGTCACCCAGACACAGAACAAACGATCGTTCTCACCCACAATCAACTTGTTTAAGGTGGGAATCAAATCCACGACCTCCGGCATAGCAGTCAGGGCCACTAACCACTATACCAACAAGCCGGTCTAAATTAAGTTACGCTAAAAGATAGATATAAAATAATCTGTACAACAAATGTATTTCGCGATGTGGTTGCATCTGTTAGGGCTCAGAATGTGACATGGCATTTCTTCAGTGCCAGAACGTATTATGGGCAATTTTTTCGCTCTTTGACCGATATCGGTCTTTGTGTGTAACATACATATTATATTTATATTTCACGATGTGTTTGCATCTGTTAGGCCATAGAACGCTTCATGGCATTTCTTCATTGCCACGACACATAATGGGCAAGATATATTATCGGTCCTAGACTGGTACTCATGTAATGCATTTCTGTTTTAGTTTAGTTATTGTAACGTAAAGTGTTACTCAAAGGAGTGTAACAGTTACAATGAGAGGGTAAGGAGGGAAATAATATATATAGATACTAGCTGCTGCCCGCGACATCGTCTGCGTGAAGGCTCTACAGCACCAAAAATACCTAAGATGTGTCGCTATAGTATTATAAGTAAACAACTTTTAAAATAGCATTAAAATATGTTTTTTTTGCAAACGAAGCAAATAAAGAGAGTTATATGGGAATCCTGCTGAGTTCAGTCATAAGATGTGACTGAAGGAAATAGAGAAAATAATGTAGGAATACATTCCAGGACACAAAAGAGTAAAAATACGTACAAAGTTATCATACCTTACAACACTTCCCTATAAACTACGTTGGTAGTTATGCCGCCAGGAGCCAAAATGTAAAGAGAGTCAGTACTGGTGATGCGGGAGCAAGCGACGTACAGTTGCCCGTGAGAAGTGAGAAGCAACTCGTCTTGAGGTCGACACCCGCTGCCCTCAGTGTCTGCCCCTGTGACTTATTGATGGTCATCGCGAAGCAAACACTCACGAGGAACTGTAAGCGCTTGAACTGGAACGGGAAGTTGTGAGGTATGAAGGGAATGCGTGGTATAAATACTGGCTCGCCGACGCCACAACCCGTAAGAATTTCCGCCTCAAAGGTGTGTCTGTGGAGCGAGATGACTTTAAGGCAGGTCCTGTTACACAACTTCGGAGGAGATAGGTTCCGAAGAAGCATAATCGGGACACCGACCTTCAGCTTGATGGTATGCGCTGGAGGTAAACTTGCTGAAAGGGAGTTCAGAAATTCCACGGGATAATGTGTGGCGTCATCTTGCTCGACAACAGTGTTGATAGAGGTGTAGACCACTTCATTCCCCTCAATTTCCGAGAGAATGCATTCGTTATTTGCTGCAGCCTGATCATTTTTGGGCGTCGGCGTTATCGCTCACACACCCAAGAAGCTGGTGCGGTATACGACTGATGTCCCCGTACACAGAGCAAATGAGTTCTTCTAAGCTGGATACCACTCTACCGAGAGACTCTGGAAGCACCACCTGTCAGAGTGCCTTCACCAAGACTTAGAAGGACATCGGAGAATTCTTGCGGCGGCAATGCAGGTGCATTGCCGCCGAGCCGAGCTCTCATATTAATGGTCAAGCGCAGCGTACGAACTCGTGACCACAACGAAGATCGTTTCAACGAAGCATTCACCTCGTCAGCCCTCGATCCCCGCGTCACCACGGGAAGTGTTTGCCGGAAATCGCCACTAAACAGAACTGTGACACCACCCATCAAATGTTCGTTCCTGTGGATGTCCTGCAGGGTTCTGTCCATGGCCTCAACTGCCTTCCTATTGGCCATCGTACACTCATCCCATACGATCAGAGAGCAATCCTTGAGCACGTGTCGCTTATCGCTGTTACTTGACACACCACAAACAGGCGTTTCGGCGCTCTCTAAATCGATGGGAATTTTAAACATGGCATGTGCTGTCTTGCCACCCTAAAGCAGTATGGCAGCGATTCCCGACGACGCTACAGCAATAGCAATTTTGCCTTGCCTCCTGACCTCTGCAAGCATGCCAGTGGTAACAAATGTTTTTCCTGTTCTACCAGGAGCATCCAAGAAAAACATTTTACCCTGGTTTTGCCCAACGCTTTCAAGGACGGTGTCATTTGTTTTTGCTCTGAAGAGAACACGGTGACATGGTCGTATGGTGGTCATTTCGCCCGGCTCGTAATTTGTCTCAGCGTTATATTCCCGATTTCCACGGCCTTGATGCGGCGATGATTGGGGAGCTGATAACCCATATTCGATCAGCGGATTGTCGCCCATAGAAATGACCACATCTTGAAGTGAACTGAGACAGGTGTTCAGCACGCGTTCATCAGTTACTTCGACTTCGTCTCCAGTAGCACGCCTCAAAGCTCGTAGAAAATCTTGAGACAGATGATGGCGATACTTCTCCCACAAAGCTACCGGGTTCGCGACTCCACAAAACACCAAGATGACGGCAAAAAGATGACGCATGCGGCTGGGACTGTCACTGACGCTCGCCTCCGCGAGGATCCCAATTTTGGTCACCGTCGAGAAGTTCCCGTGCTACGCAGGCCGCGTGGTAAGTGGGATACTCCACGCCATCAAATGGCCTCAGAAATGCGAAAGACGTTGGGCCTCGGACAGTGTGAAGTAACAACCGCAGAAAATAGCATTCGCCATTATTTGGATGCACGGTATAAACCCTACCCAATGCGGCGTCCTTGAAAATTCTCGGAAAACCTTCCACAGCACCTCCTCGTCGATGTCGGTTAAATACACCCTTTTGCTTGTCGTACGTGTAATATGAAGGCAACTCGTCATAGGTAAGGGATCTCGCAAACTGGTCGACTTCACAGAGCTGGAAAAATGTCACCATGTAATACTTGACACTTTTTTTTTAATTGTCTTACTCAACTCTACTCAATTTTTTTCAGGGTTTTGTTGGAACTTGAATTTGTCAAAACGAACTATGTGATACAACTTTTATGAAGAAAATGCACATCACATCACATCGCCATCTATGAATTTTAAGAATAACTAACTACATCATCAAATTTAAATTATTAATTTCCAAAAAGTGTTAACATGTAACTTGATTTGATTTTTATGAAATCTCATAGATGGCGCTGCTTTAAAATTGTCTCTATACTACTAACATTCATTAAACTATGTTTCTCTGACCAAGTTACTTAAATGGCGCAGTTTTTATGGTGTAAAGCTAGATAATAGCATGGCTTACTCAAAAACAACATTTAAATATGCATCGTTAGATTACACGCTGTCACAGAATGCTTAAGAAAAATAAAGATTCACAGCTCCTCCCCCGTAGGTGATAGCGTGATAATATGTAGCCTATATGTTGACCCGACCTCTTAGTAATATTCATGCAAAATTTGAAGTAAATCCATACTGTACTTTTTGAGTTTAGCCCGGACATACATACAGACAAACAGACAAACAGATAAACAGACAAACAGACAAAAATTCTAAAAATTATATTTTTGGCTTCGATATCGATTGTAGATCACGCCCCAAGTATTCTTTTAAAAAAATATTCAATGTACAGTTTTGACTTTCCTACGATTTTATTATATGTATAGATGAATCCTTGTGAGGTTTTATAACAAATAAAAGCATATAAAAAAAATAGAAATATAAAAGATATAAAGTTATAAAAATATCAGCTCAAACGGCGTCACGGCGGAGCGCAGCAGCTGGTGTAGGCGCAGCCCTCAGCCGTACGTGGGACGGCGAAGGCTACGCAGCCGCAGGCAGCAACAGATAGTGGTAGTCACAGCCCTCCAGAGCAAGGGCCCGGCAGTGGTAGAGAGGAGGCCCTCAGAGGCCAGGTCCAATTGTAGTACAGCCCTCTGCCGTCAGGGCCGGTAGAGGCAGAGAGGAGGTCTTCATAGTTCAAGGAGCTCAACCAAGAATCTCACACCAGGGAGCTGAGCCAAGGAGCTGAGCCAAGAAACTGTCACCAAGGATCTGACACATGTAACTGCACCAAGAAACTGTCCACAAAGAGCTGACACCAGGAGCTGAACGAAACTGACCCAGAAAAACTCACAAACATGGTTTTTTATCAATTTTGACGGCTATGCTGGCTGTCAATTCATAATTTGAAATTTCAAAAACAGGTTTCAGCCAGCATTGCTGTTTTACAAGAAAAGAATATAAATTACAATTTAATTTTAAAGAATGATTCGCAGATAAGAGAACATATAATTAATAGCAAATTATATGTTTACAAAATAAATAATATTATGAGTAAAAGAGTAAAACCTAAGACTATAAAAATACTCTTTGTTGATACCTAATCAAAACCATAGAAGAAAATAGTAGTGACATGACAGATGACAGTGATCAAAGAAAATAAACAAACTAAATATATAAGAAATATTATACAGAGATGTGATTATTGTGAAGTTATGAAATCGTAAGTATTAATAACATTACATTATCCCCCTTCCCCAGAAAAAATTTTTTGGCTGTTACAAAAAAATTTTGAGGTTTTTTAGTAATTGCCTCCCAAACATAAATCTCTGCCATGCCTCTCAGCCATACTTCACACAAACAGAGTAAGGCCACGTTCACACGGCGACCATTCGATTCGATTTTTTCACGTATACGGTTTTACCGAATACGATGCAATCGTTCACACGCCAACCATTCGATTCGATTTTTTCATGTATACGGTAAGCGAGTCGTGTGAACGAGACAACATGAACATAAGCGCCACTGCGTGTCGTATTCGATAAAATCGTTTCGAGACGCGGCGTTCCGGTGACAACTTCGCACGGTATACGTTAAAATATATTTCTCGAACACGGGATTTTCCCGTATGAACGCCGTGTAAACAATTTTTAAGTTTTCATATATATTCTGTTGTCACTACTCTATTCGATAAAATCTCGTATACGGTATACGGGAAAATAATCGCCGTGTGAACGTGGCCTTAGGGGTTTTAGTGGTTCACATTCAATGACGCACTACTCCAAGGCAATACGTGAATTTAAAGGGATTTCCCAAAAAGCTTTAGCTATATCAATGCTAGAGAGATATTTAGCATCCCTAAGGTTATCAATGATTTCATTAATAAAAGGAAGGCTATAAGCATCACGACGAGTTACAGAATTAAGTTTCCTACTATCCACGCAAAAACGCCATGAACCGTCTTTCTTAGGAGTGATAAGCACTGGCGAGAGCCAGGGGCTTTCACATTTTTCAATAACATTCCACTCCAACATCTTATCAACCTCTTTAATAAGAGCCCGTTGTTTTTCAGGAGATAACCGGTAACAACGTTGTTTAATGGGAGAACAGTTCCCTGTATCAATGTGATGACAAACTAAGTCCGTACGACCTAAACGACCTTTCTCTTCAAAAGAAATGCCTTTAAAACGAAGAATAATATCATTTGCAATCATTTTCTGTGAATCAGAAAGATGATCATAAGAAAACACCTTATTTTCTGGTGTTATAGAGTTACAAGAAGAAATAGGTCCAAAAGAAGAAGATAAAATATGTGGCAATAAGTTAAATTTATTCCAAAAGTCGATACCTAAAATTAAGGAAGGAGATACATCTGGAAGAACATAAGCTCTAATAAGATGTGTTGAATCTTTAAAATAAATTGGTAAATCAAAATAACCGATTGATTTTAATTTATTTCTACTAGCTGTAGAAACTGTGATAATATCTGACTTCGATAATTGAAAACCAAGTTTAAGAATTTCTAAATGAGAGTTATTGCCTAAAATTGTTACTGAACTACCACTGTCTAGTAGACCAGAAAAGGAAACACCATTTATAGAAACTGAAATAAAAGGTCTATTACCATCTTTCTCATTGTCATAGAAGATAGAAGAAATTTTATACCAAAAGAAAAAATTTCGGATGGTTTGTAACCAATTTTTCCAGACCAAAGAATCGTTTCTACGAGTATTATCGAAGTCATTTATTCGTTTTTTGAATTATTGGAAGGAATGGAAGAATCGTTTTGACCACGATTAATAGAACATTTAGGGCAATTAGAGACTTTAACACCTTTAAGACCACATATAAAGCAAATTAAAAACCGAGGTTGAGTACAATTAAGCAAAGAGTGTTTGTTTGTACGACAACGCGGACAATAAAAAGCATAACGCTTAGAATTGTCTATGATAGATGCAACATTAACATTAGGTGTATAAAAATTTGATGATTTAGGGGGGTGTTGTTTTATAAGTTTAGACCAACTATTTTGTCTAGGTTGATTTGGAGATTCAACCCGACTAGTTGAAGGCTTGAAATTAAATTCAGCTAACGGTAAATTTGATTCAGATTTTGGTTCTTTAAAGTTGTTGTCTCTATCTATAATATTTTCGTATTTTTTACATACTGCTATAAGAGAATCCAATGATGAAACATCATTTAACGCTATAAAAACCGAATAAGCAGGACGGATATTTCTTAATAGAATTTGGAGTTTCTCAGATTCTGTTATTTTGTTTTCTAATCTATCGAACATGCCTCCCATGATCGAAACATAAACAACTATCGACTCATCAAAACCCTGAGTACGTTCTCTAATTGCCGCCAGTAATTTATAATCATAGTCTGTTTGGCCAAAATCTTTTTTTAGTAATTGCCTCCCAAACATAAATCTCTGCAATGCCTCTCAGCCATACTTCACACAAACAGAGTTAGGGGTTTTAGTGGTTCACATTCAATGACGCACTACTCCAAGGCAATACTAATTACATACGTCTTTAGGCTTGTTTTAGGAGTTGACGTAAATCCGCTCACGTATAAGACCCATTAGAAAAGAGCTTGAGCTAGTATGCTCAGAAGGAGTGATTCAGGCTTATTTATTTACAAGGTGTCATCAACCGCACCTGATAAGAGAGAGAGAGAGAAGAGAGGCCTAACCATTGGTTTTAGTTCCCAAGGTTAGCCCAAAGAGGCAAAGAGTGATGATAAGGGCTTATTTATAAAGGTGTCATCACCCGCACCGTAGGCATTTTTAGGGAGATGCCAAGTCTGCAAGAAAAGTAAGAGAGGCATAACCATTGGTTTAGGATCCCAAGGTTAGCCTAAAGAGAAAAAGATAAGACCCAATGGTATCAGACCATATAATGGGTAAGTTAAATAAAATAAATTTATTATTTCAGATAGAACTGAAGAGAAAACTAAAAACCGAAAGAGAAAACAATATTAGCAAAAACAAACTTCGAACATAAAATGGGGCCTAAAGAATCGAAGCTTGAGAGAGTATAGAAGAGTGTAGATGTGAAATGATAATAATGTAATAATATGAAATAAATAAATATACTAGACTATGGTTTTATTAATAAGGTACCTCACAAGGAAACAATACAATAACCGAAAGAGAGCCAAATATTATAACGCTTGTGTAAGTGTAATTTTGAATTTTGAGAATAATATGAGAGGAACATGAGAGGAGGGTGAGGATCTTCCAAAGTGGGCGCCAATGTAACGTAAAGTGTTACTCAAAGGAGTGTAACAGTTACAATGAGAGGGTAAGGAGGGAAATAATATATATAGATATGAATCCTTGTGAGGTTTTATAACAAATAAAAGCATATAAAAACAATAGAAATATAAAAGATATAAAGTTATAAAAATATCAGCTCAAACGGCGTCACGGCGGAGCGCAGCAGCTGGTGTAGGCGCAGCCCTCAGCCGTACGTGGGACGGCGAAGGCTACGCAGCCGCAGGCAGCAACAGATAGTGGTAGTCACAGCCCTCCAGAGCAAGGGCCCGGCAGTGGTAGAGAGGAGGCCCTCAGAGGCCAGGTCCAATTGTAGTACAGCCCTCTGCCGTCAGGGCCGGTAGAGGCAGAGAGGAGGTCTTCATAGTTCAAGGAGCTCAACCAAGAATCTCACACCAGGGAGCTGAGCCAAGGAGCTGAGCCAAGAAACTGTCACCAAGGATCTGACACATGTAACTGCACCAAGAAACTGTCCACAAAGAGCTGACACCAGGAGCTGAACGAAACTGACCCAGAAAAACTCACAAACATGGTTTTTTATCAATTTTGACGGCTATGCTGGCTGTCAATTCATAATTTGAAATTTCAAAAACAGGTTTCAGCCAGCATTGCTGTTTTACAAGAAAAGAATATAAATTACAATTTAATTTTAAAGAATGATTCGCAGATAAGAGAACATATAATTTGATAGCAAATTATATGTTTACAAAATAAATAATATTATGAGTAAAAGAGTAAAACCTAAGACTATAAAAATACTCTTTGTTGATACCTAATCAAAACCATAGAAGAAAATAGTAGTGACATGACAGATGACAGTGATCAAAGAAAATAAACAAACTAAATATATAAGAAATATTATACAGAGATGTGATTATTGTGAAGTTATGAAATCGTAAGTATTAATAACATTACATTATGTTGAGAGGACGAATGAAAGGTGATTGAAAAAAGAAAATCCTAAAGATGCACCTTTAAGAAGCCTGCGGGCGCCAATGCCTCGCAGGTCTTGAGCATCGACGCAAAGTTGCTAGCCCGTCGGTTTTCTACCGGGTGCATTTCGGGGAGTGTGCGTCGGAATTGCATAACCTAATTCCGCCTAGCCCGTTTCATCATCGGACTACCAGACGTACGGCTATGCGCCACCGGTATATAGTGGATATCCCACCAATACGCACAAAACGTTTTGGGAACACATTCATTGTGCGTGCGGCTAGGGAGTGGAATTCCTTGCCGGAGTCTGTGTTTCCTGATAGCTACAACCCGGGAATCTTTAAGTCGAGAGTGAATAGGTTTCTTTTAGGTAAGCGCGTTCCATCGTTGACCGCATCGTCGCTTTCCATCAGGTGAGATAGCGGCCAAGCGCGAACCTATCAACAATGAAAAAAAAAAGGTACCTATGTATAATTTTTTCCCACATAGCGTGCCATATTCAATGCTAACTAATCGATAGTTTACCGCGCAGTGTGTAAGTAATTAAAAACTACATGTTTAATGATTTTAACGATAGTTCTGCTGTAATTTAAATATGAAAAAACTGATGGTATCGCCAATAGATTAGCGAATTTTACTGTTTCCATATAGTTATTAGTACGAAGATATCCGCATGAGGAAGATATCCCATGATGAAGGTTACAGACATAGCCCAAAGAATCACCAAACTTAAGTGGCAGTGGGCAGGGCATATTGCTTGCAGAACAGATGGTCGATGGGGACGAAAGGTTCTGGAATAGCGACCACGTACCGGAAGACGCAGCGTTGGAAGGCCTCCACAAGGTGGACCGATGACCTGGTGAAGGTCGCGGGAATCCGATGGATGCGAGACGCACGGAACTGCTCATTGTGGCGACGGTTGAGGGAGGCCTATGTCCAACAGTGGACGTCTTTCGGCTGAAATGATGATGATGTTGATGGTGATGATAGTTATTAATATTATTGACGACTAGTTTTTACCCATGGTGCGTTTCTCCGACATGAACAATCTTTTGACCTTGACCTTGGTCAAGGTTTAGTTTCTTATTAGTGAAATCATGTTTGTAATTAAATCAGTATTTCCTGGTGTTAACAAACAAACAATTTTACCTGCTTGTATTATCGTACTTTAGATTAAATACGGACGTATTTAGAGGTACGGAACAAGGTGCAAAGTTCTGCAAACGTCTGTTGAAAAGAGACGATTCTCTGACCAGTACCTCTGCCACATGAGTTTAAAGTAATAGTATTTGTCGATACTCGATACCGACAACGTAAATATTTTGTATGGCAAATTTTACAGCGCCTCTAGCGGTCACTTACGGAACCAAAATTTGCCATACAAAATATTTACGTAGTCGGTATCGAGTATCGACAAATACTATTGCTTTAAACTCATGGTAGAGGTATTGATGTGTATTGCGTAACCGCCCTATAGTTAAGATGCGACTGTTCTAATCGGAGATCTTTGATACCGCGATGCAGGATTTTGTTTGAATTTATTAGATTGATTTATTATCATCATCATCATCAGCCTTTTTTAATGTTCCCACTGTTGGGACTAAGGCCTCCTCTCTAGGAGAGGGAATGGGCCGTAATCCACCACGCGGGCCCAGTGCGGGTTGGTGAATGTCACATGTCTTCGAATTTTTGGTTCTAGGACATGCCGGTTTCCTCACGATGTTTTCCTTCACCGTTTTGAGAGCAGTGGTAATGAAATAAATTACACAAAGTAATGCGCCTGGCAGGGTTTGAACCCGCGACCTACAACTCGTAAGTCGGAGCCATTACCACTCGGCCACCACTGCTCTACATCTGCTCTGATTTATTATATTTATCAAAAACTATTTACATTGTGTATTAAAGTTTAAAAAGTAGGACCAAAAATTAAATAACAATAACACTACTTCTTCTGGTACATGGTCACCACTCGAGAACTTTTCGGCCTCATCGACCATCTATTCTACTTGAGGGAGGCCTTCCAACGCTGCTTCTTCTGGTACGTGGTCACCACTCAAGGACTTCCACCGTAGGCGCAGGCTTGCGGATGGCGAGCAATAGGTAGCTTGTTGTCCGACCGTCTGATAACTGTCCGGACCGAGCCCAAGTCGTCGACACGGCGCGCACTGTTCCCGCGTGCCTCAAGGAGTTGTCAATAACAGCAGGGACCCAGCTGGGTCGAAGCCTATTGGGGCCAGGGTTAGTTCGAAGTCACAAAGGAACGGGGTGGGTTTTTAGTCAGTAAGAGTCTGACACTATTTCCCGCTCCGCCCAAGAGCGGGGGTTGTCATTAGATGATTTTCCCACCATAAAAAAAACCACTCAAGAACTTTTCGGAGCCATTGACGATCTATTTTATGAGCAATGTGCCCTGCCCAGTGCCACTTAAGTTTGACGATTCTTTGCGTTATGTCCGTAACTTTGGTTCTCCTGCGGACATCTTCATTGCTGATCCAATCACAAAATATCTATTTATGAATATACGCATCATTTGTTTAATGCACTTTTCGAAACAACATGTTTATAATTTTATTATTGGCGTGTGCTTAATAATTAAAGCATTCGTGAGCGATATAGTTTTCAACATTGAATGTACCATGACATTGCATTTTAATCAGATTAGAGCTTTAATAGTAAAAATTTATTGATTAGTACTAGTGGTATTAGTATTAACATTTAACTGTAATGTCAAGCTTAGTCCGATCACCAACTTAAAACCATTAAACGCATTCATTTTGCGTACAGCTAAGGAGTGGAATTCCCTGCCCGAGTCTGTGTTTCCCGATAGCTACACTCTAGGGGTCTTTAAGTCAAGAGTGAATAGTTTACTTCTAGGCAAGCATGTACCATCGTCGGCCACATCATCGCTTACCATCAGGTGAGATAGTGGTCAAACGCGAGCCTATCAATAATAATAAAAGAAAAAAAACAAATAAAAGACCAAAATATATTCCCGTATAATAACTGTCTCAAAACCATTAGACAACTAAAAGGACCAAAATATAATTTCGTATAATAACGGAATATTTTTTTGTCTTCTGGGTCGCATTAGGCTGGAACGGTTGAATCAAAAATTAAAATACTTGAGGACATCCCTGAGGGAATTTTGAACAAAAAAAATGAAGACAGATTTCTATCTGATACAAAAGTTATCTAGAAATTTATTATCAAGGTATGGGTGTTTTTTTTTCTTTTATGTGGGAAAATCATCTAAATAACATCTCCCGCCCTTGGGCGGAGGGCGGGAGGGTGTGTCAGACTTTTACTGACTAAAAACCCACTCCTGTTTCTTCTCTGCTATTGTTCCAGGGCCCCGGGTGTCTCTTTCGGGCTTCGGCCCTGGTGGGCCCTTACAGTTTGCTAAAAACTCCTTGAGGCGTGCGCAGAACAATACGCGCAGTCGACGTCTTGGGCTCGGTCTGGATGGTTACCGGACGGTCGGACGGCGAGCTACCCATTGCTTGCCGTCCGCAAGCCATCGTCTACGGTGGTTGGAACCCAACCAGGCATTACTTTGTGTAATTTATGTCAACACTACTTCTTTCAAAATGGTGAAAAAAAAAAACAGTGTGAAGTAACAGGTAAGCTCTGAAATCAAATATCCGAAGACATTATAATACATTCAACAATACGCACTGGGTTCGCGTGGTGGATTACGGCCCAATCGCCTAGAGAGGAGGCCTGAGTCCCGGCTGTGGGAACCCGCGACACTTCGCTACCAGTCAATCGCTCAACCACTGTGCAAACTGTTACTATGATAATAATAAAATAAAAATTGTATTTTTATTTACTTAACTTCAATTATTGTAATTGGACTCTAAATAAATAAGAGCCCTTTGGAAATCCTTGGTTTGTTACAATCATTAATTTTAATTGGATATCAAATGGAAGGGCTTTGGTTTCATTATATGTATTGCTCAGGTTTCTTTAGCAAATGATTACTCATACTTAGATCATGAATATATTGCTATTGGGTTTATTTAATTACAATATACGCACACACATAACTTAAATATTCACCAACTGTGTATACTGAACCTAACTGCGTACATGTATACAACTTTTATTTTTATATCTTTTATTAGCCGATACTGTGTCCCAGTGCTGGGGAAAGCCCTCCCCCTTCTCCCTCAAAATCACTCTGTCTAAGGTGATCTTGTACATGTATACAAATTAAAAATCAAAATAATCTCAGACGTCGAAGTACGTCTCCACATCTCTGCTTCATTTGGAAATATCTCCTGTAAGTACGACGATAGTCTGCACACTTACGGTAAAATGGTAAAAACCGGGGATGATAATAAAACCCGTGTTAAGTGTAGAAAAATTACTGATTTATTTTACTTAGTACAGTAACTATTATACTAAATGCTCGGGTGCAAACGATGAAGTTGCATAACCGAATGTGTGGCTTCACCGTACATCCCCAGAAGACTGTAAGCATATAGGTAGCCATGCTGAATGGCAATGCTAATTCTTTGGGAAAAAATCTAGCCAACTCTTTACTCACGCAGTGCCCTTGAAAAGGAAACGCGCAATTAAGCCCCAATAACCTAAGCTTGAAGCTGTAATTGCCAAAAAACGTTACAGTATTTGCGTCGCTTGACGGCCTCTGTGGTTTTTTTCTTCATTGCATAAGGGGCCCAAGCCTGCTAATTTTTAAAATTTGTCATATCAACACGATCCCATTTATTTATTTATTTCTATAACAGGTACTCTCTGCACTAACAGTCGAAACCAATACGTGCAGAGAGTCATTATTATGTTACAATACAACAAAAAAAATAAGAATAAAATAAATCACATAATCATTATCATCATCATTAACATTATAATCCTAATTAAAATTATCATTATAATAAAGGTGCAGGTCCAAAAATTAATATTTAAAAATTAAAATAAAAAACAATTAAAAATCAATATTACAAATAATAAAAACAAACACAACAACAAAAAGATACAAAAAGAAATAATCACAAATAACAATCGTAATATAGATAATAAGAGGTCGAATCAACCTCCAAAGCATTCTTTGCACTTTTTCAAAAACAATCCATATCCATAGTCATCTTGCTAAAAGTTCGTAATCTACTAATTCATAATGATCGACCACTGATCAGTCAATGGTCTCGTAACAGAGTTGTGGTAGAATGACAATATCGAGCTGTCTCGTAATTATGTCTACATAACGACGTTCTAATGATAGGGCACTGATCAAAGGAACTGTCAAAATTTTAGCAGATTACCGCATATGTCAGACATTCATACGTCATAATGTACGAGATTACCATTCTAAGCCATTTCTATCGATGGAGTGTCATTGGATAGTCATAATGACGCCATTATATTCGTAGATTACCAAACTTGTCAAAGTCGACAATTATGAAATCTATGATACACCATTCTGACACTATTGTAATAGCAGACTTGAGGCCCAGTTCTTTTTCCATCGTCACGTACCAAGCGACTAGGTATGTCGGTGGTGACAAGAGCTAGACGAAATGGCGTGCAGTGTTATACGGCCAGCGGGACAGGTCACGTGTCTGAAGCTGTTGACAGTTCCGATGTAATGGTGTGGTAGATGTGGAGTAACGGCCAAAACGGGGCATCATCGATCATAGTGCCTTAATGGTGGTTGATAACTTCATTACTTTATCTGAGTGAGTGTGTATGTCAAATGAAATAGTTTTCTTTCTTCTTTCTTTCTTTTTTTCTTCTTTCATTATCGTACAGTCATCTAATCTCAGTCGTCTGCTCCATCATTGTTAAGTTCATTATTTATACTAGAACTTTTATTATTCTCTTATGACATTGTTTTTGCAATGTTTTAATTAAACTACAGCCACCTTAATTTTACTGGTAATTTTTTATTGTATACATCTATCATTTACTGGTAGGTTTATTTTTATTATTTTTGTATAACTTCATTGTATAATGTGGATTTGAGAAAACTGTCGACTCCGCGGATTCATGGACTACAATTTTCATGTGCTTTTGGGTAAAAAGCTGACCGGTCTACAGTGTCCTCTCATATTTATTATTATTGTAATAATAGTGTAGAAACAAACCTTTTTTTTTTTAAACCGGCCAAGAGCGTGTCGGGCTACGCTCAGTGTTGGGTTCCGTAGTTTCCCGTTCGTCACAATAAGTGCCCCCACTTAAGAGTAAAAAAAATGGGCATTGAGTTGATATACTAAGCACGAAACCCTAAAAACGGGCCCACAAAGGACGGTGATAACTAAAGGAAGAGTTATAGATTTCAACTACACATGGAAAGTTTGAAAAAATGTTGTATATTTGAGTCCCACCACGATTAGTGGGAAGGGGTTGTAACATGGAGTGGTACGCTGGTTGCGTATTGCTGTTACTAAGATAATCTTCGTTAAAATCTCCAAAAATAAACCGAATTTCTCACCATGTAACAGAACTCTTAAACTACGACGACTATCAACCAATTTTTTCCCCGTACATGTAACTTGTACCAAGTTAAAAAATTAAACCCACAATATAATTTATTTAAAAACAACTACAGTTTCCCACTATACCAAACATTCTTATTAATAATAACGAAAGACAGACAACGAGCAAGAACAAATACCACCAATACCAACGAGAGACCAACCGAACAACTCGACAATACCCGTCCCGACCCCATCAACTCAGGAAAAATCTTAACAGCGCGAAGTAGCCCAAAGTACAGCGCCATCTCTCGGAAAATTGGGTTACTAATTTATACAAACTAGACGGGTTATGTATGTTGGGTTTTCGGTGGTAATTTTGGATTGCGTGAACCGATTTTAATAAGTCTTTTTTTATTTATCATTCAAATATTTGAATGATGATACGTTCAGGATAATAAAATATATAAATTAAGTTAAAAAATGCTTGCATTACGGTTAAACAAAATTAGTTCAGAAATTATTTTGTACAACTTTTCAAAAACTGTTCAACCTATCAAGCTCAAAATAATTTTCCTAGAAACTTTTTATAAAGTTCTAAAGTTCTACTTTTGATATTATTTTTACTATTGGAGCGATTATTTTCTTAAAATATTAACATTATCAAAAAATGATTTGAGTGTTTTTAAATACCTATCCAACAATATATACACGTTCGGGTTGAAATGAAAAAAATAATTACTCCTCACTTTACGTGTAGGGCCCTAGTAAATTTTTTTTTTGAACTTTCTATTTTACCACTTTGTCGGCGTGATTGATATATATGTATTGTATGGTACCAAATTTCCAGCTGTGCGAGAAATACAGAGGTGCGCATAAAAACTTGCACATGGTATTCGTTGACCTCGAAAAGGCATACGACCGGGTACCTCGAGAGGTTCTGTGGTGGGCCCTTAAGGAGAAAGGTGTGCCTGGGAAGTATGTGCAGTTGATCCGAGCGATGTACAGTCGATGTAGTACGCAAGTCCGGTCAACAGTGGGCACCACTGGAAATTTCAATGTGGCTGTCGGCTTACATCAGGGATCGGCTCTCAGCCCTTATCTCTTCCTGATGATAATGGACGCTCTGACGTCGGACATTCAGGAGGAGGCTCCCTGGTGTATGCTGTTTGCCGATGACATTGTGCTGGTTGCCGAGAGTGGCCTAGAGGTCCAAAACAGATTGGAGGTGTGGTGGCACAGACTGGAGAGTGTTGGCCTGAAAGTAAGTAGAACCAAAACGGAGTACTTGTTCTGCGACTTCGGCGGTCTCTCCAACCCTGTGCCTTTAGCTCTCGCCGGAACGCCCATACCAATCTGTTCCGACTTTCGGTACCTCGGGTCACTCGTCCAAGGGGATGGTGAGGTAGACCGAGACGTAACACGTCGGATCAACGCAGGATGGATGAAATGGCGACAGGTCACGGGAACAACTTGTGACCCACGCATGCCCCTCAAGTTGAAGGGTAAAATTTACAAGTCCGTCATAAGACCTGTCATACTGTATGGATCAGAATGTTGGGCTGTGAAAAAGAAGGATGAAAAAAGATTGCATGTTGCGGAGATGAGAATGTTGAGATGGATGTGTGGTGTGACGAGAATGGATAAAGTGAGAAATGAGTATATTAGAGGAAGTTTGAAAGTGGCGCCAGTGACTGAAAAGTTGAAAGGTAATCGGTTGTCTTGGTATGGTCATGTGAAGCGAAGGGATGAAGCGCATATTACTAAAAGAGTTCTTAGTATACATGTAGATGGATGGAGAGGGAGAGGAAGGCCGAAAAAAAGATGGATGGATTGTGTGAGAAGTGATATGAAAGAAAAGGGAGTTAGTGATAGTTTGACGGGTGACAGGACAGAATGGAAGAAGAAAACGTGTTGCGCCGACCCCAAGTAATATGGGATAAGGGCAGGAAGAAGAAGAAGAGTTGACTACGGAACCCTAAAAAGATTAACAATGGAGTTTCTTGCCGGTTCTTCTCCATGGGAAACGACCATTTGAAACCGTGCACTAGCTTCTGACGTTTTATAAGTGCCCATGTAGGCTTATGTGAAATAAATAATTTTGAGTTTGATTTTGATGAAGGGACAGTCAGTTGATTTGCACGCTCTGCAGTTCTTAGTGATAATTTATATCTTAGTATAATACACAATAGCAGGTTGCTAATTGAATAAATTATCGTGACGACACAGCCATTAGAGGATACCATTAGATTACATAACGTTTAAAGGAAAATTACATGGTTTTAATGAAGGTTAGCGATGAACAATAATGAAGATTGTTGCTGTGATAGTAAATATAGTGTGCATTATCTGATGGTGGATGGGACATAGTTTATATATATAAAAGAAGAAACTGACTGACTGACATATCAACACACAGCCCAAACTATTGGGACTAGGAACGTAAAATTTTGTACAAAGCTTCTGATGGTACTCTTACCATCAGTACCCCTAGCCATGTTGCAAATCTGCAATCGTTAACGCTTGTAGAAAGCTTCAAATGTACGGGAATGACGTCGACGGGAGTGACCTCTTCCATCCAAAACCAGACCTCGCTAACAGCTGCTTAACCCCACCCATTCAAAACGCCGACAGCTGCTTAACCCCACCCATCTAAACACAGACCTCACCAACAGCTGCTTAACCCCACCCATCTAAAACCAGACCTCGCCAACAGCTGCTTAACCCCACCCATCCAAAACCAGACCTCACCAACAGCTGCTTAACCCCATCCATCTAAAACCAGACCTCGCCAACAGCTGCTTAACCCCACCCATCCAAAACCAGACCTCACCAACAGCTGCTTAACCCCATCCATCTAAAACCAGACCTCGCCAACAGTTGCTTAACCCCACCCATCCAAAACCAGATCTCGCTAACAGCTGCTTAACCCCACCCATCCAAAATGAGACCTTGCCAAAAGCTGCTTATCCCCACCCATCCAATACCAGACCTCGCCAACAGCTGCTTAACCTCTTCCATCCAAAACCAGACCTCGCCAACAGCTGCTTAACCTCTTCCATCAAAAACCAGACCTCGCTAACAGCTGCTTAACCCCACCCATCCAAAACGCCGACAGCTGCTTTCACTCATTTGTTTTCTTATCGGTCACCACGCTCAAAAAACAAATGAGTGGGGGTTGTTAGGTTATTTTCGTTACGGAATTTCTGGATTCGGTCTCCACGCTCAAGGCCCGCGATAGAAGCTATGCAATAGCTTAAAAAGAATTAGCGTAATTAGTTTAGTTGGCCATGCCCTGAACCAAGGCCCAGTGCGTAAGGTCGCCGCGGCTGATCACCTCCACGAGGACACAGCGGAGCACCGCCCAAGCGGGGCACACCACCACGGTATGCGCTACAGTGTCCTCCCTGAACTTCGATGTTTGTGGGTTACCAGTATATTGTCAAAATATTAACTTAAAATTTAATTTTTTTTTTTTTTTTTTTTTATATAATGGATAGGCTTGCGTTTGACCACAATCTCACCTGATGGTAAACGATGATGTGGTCGATGATGGAGCACGCTTGCCTAGAAGTAATCTATTCACTGTTGACTTCAAGACCCTTAGGTTGTAGCTATCAGGAAACACAGACTCCGGCAGGGAATTCCACTCCTTACCCTTAGCTGTAAGCATAACGAATGTTGTTCCTAAAACGCTTTAAATAATTTATAAGTTAAAAATATATGTATGTATTTATTGTTGTAACTTTACATCAATTAATTTGTTTAAAAGCATAAAAATATTACATTTGAGATTTTTACAACTATCTATAAATAAATTTATTTTTTCTTTTACATTACTCTATTTACATTTTCACTATTATAAATTAATTAATTATCTACACTTATAAACAACTTAATAACTATAATTACAGTAAATTACAAAATAAATAAATAATAAAACCCTACGCTAAAATACACTATCTAAAATATGGCGTCAAAAAACTCTTCCACATCGCTGTCGACTGGTAATGTGCCCAAAAGACTGGCGGCATTGCCACGTTGTATGGCAATGCTTATCCTCTGTCCAAGGTAAAAGCCAGCTTTTGGGTCACGCGAAGTGTCAACTAGACGTTTCGACAGATCTTTAAACAACTTGTGAGCACTCGGACCCCACGATCCAAGAGTTTCAACCCCAAACGGTTCGAAAATATAACTTCCAACAAGGTTGTTATATTTCCGCCGCTAAAAATATATTAATTTAAATTGAATAAAGTTATGGAAAACAAATGAGAATTTTCTCACTGAAAAATATTATCATACATAACACAATGCATATTTCCATTTATCATACACAATTTATGTTGCATATAGAATTACAAACTTGATATTGCAGACATTGGCCATCAAATAACATTTTATAGCTTATCGCTACTACATATTGTATAACGTAAAACAACCAATTCAGCAAGACCTGTATTTATTTGCGACTAGAACAACTAGGAAGATCTAAGGATATTGGACATTGTAAGGATGTACCAATTAAGCAAGACCTGTTATTGTTTGCAACTTTACCGACTAGGAAGATCTAGGAATATTGGGTAATGTAAAGAAGGTCCAGTTGAGCAAGACCTGTATTTGTATGTGGTTTAAAGGACTTAATAGATCATTTGATTTCGGACGTTTGACTATGATTAATGGCTTCTTCTTGTAGATGGTAACAGCTGGGTTGGTATGATTTAGGGGTTTAAGCCAATGTGTTGCAAGACGGTACGTCATTGTAATTAGGATGGGTGAGGTTCTGTCAGTAACAGAAGCAAAATTATACAATTGTTGAAATTAAACGCAGAGAAATTGGATCAATTGCCTGAACCAATCATCTAATAGATACATCCAGAAAAAGTGAGGACCGGCCCTAAATAGAGAAATATTACAAAAACTACCGGGTAAGTGCGAGTCGGACTCGCGCAATGAGGGTTCCGTACAAAATTACTTATGAAAACAGTTCATTTCTCGAGGTCGCTAATGCCCAACAATTCACCACAAAGCTGCCCTGCGGATTGTATCTCTCTAAGGGCTATATTTCACCGGGACACAATGCATCCCAGTGAAATATAGCCCTAAACTACCAAGCTTGACACCAGAGTCGCAACACGTCCGAGCTGGTCGCGCACACCAGGTTGGTAACTCTCTATAGACCTGTATACATTTTGTTGGTAGCGGAGACTGGTCACGCCGCCATTGTTTCTCGGCGAAAAATAGCCCTCAGTCTGGCCCCTCACCCTAGGCATTTCATGGCAAACCAAACTCTACCGATGCAGACCTAGGCTATGTTGGAGCGCGCAAGCCCCACCACGACGTCAACGTAGAGATACGGCGATGGGGTTATTATTATTATTTCGTTTATTCATTAATTTTATATAAAAACTATCTGTGCCCGCGACTTCGTTCGCGTAGACTACAGGATTTTTAATTTTTTTTTCTAAAATAACAGTAGCCTATATTACTCCTTATTACATCAGCTACCTGCCAAAAAGTCCCGTCAAAATAGGTCCAGCCATTTCAGAGATTAGCCCGGACAAACAGACAGACAGACAAAAATTGTAAAAAATGTTATTTTGGTGTATGTACAGTTTATATATTCATATGCATGTAGTAAAAAGCAGTTATTTCAATATTACAAACAGACACTCCAATTTTATTTATATATAACATTTTTAAATATTTAAATAAAAAAAAACGATTTAAAAATATAAAAAATAGTTGCCTACCGGTGCCCTGAACCGGGTCTAAGCTACCGGCGTGCGGTGAGGGCTCCAGAGGAAGGAACCTCCTAACTATGCCTTCTAATTTTATATTATTATTAAAATAAATTCTCGTTTATTAGTCAAACGCTCGGTTATAGTTACTCAAGCTTTTAAGCGTTACTCACCCCACAGGGGGTTATCTGCAACCCTTTAACAAATCCTACTTTCAAGGTAAATGAAAGTACCCACCTGATCATATGATTAGGATGACGTCATCACAAGGAAAAGTCTACAACATTGAAATTTCTCTCACCCGGACTTAGGATGCGTGGTCACGGTCGTTTGTCACTTGCAATGAATACGTCACATTATAAGTAAGTTTGGGCGCACAGTTGCGATTTGCGGCCAAAAGGACCACGACTGTATTATCTCTTGTTAGATCACGCACTTGTTTTAGATGATGCGGGCAGAATAGGATAAAAGATGGTAAAATTATGTATTTAAATAATAGTTTTTGTATTTGTTTATGTTTATTTTTCAAAAGGTTATGGATAAAATGAGCTAATGAATGTGTGTGAAATGCGTGACATGTGGCCCTCGTTGGCCGTATGAGATCGCCTGGATTGATGGC
This sequence comes from Mythimna ferrago, assembly GCA_910589285.2. NCBI lineage: Eukaryota > Metazoa > Arthropoda > Insecta > Lepidoptera > Noctuidae > Mythimna > Mythimna ferrago. The sequence goes on from OU342682.1 coordinate 3,403,477, forward strand.
TTGACTCGAACTGATGATTAATAAAAAGTAATATGACTGTAAGGCGTAAATGCTGACTTGCAGTATATTAGTCAACGAACGTTTTGCAACACATTTTCTTTTTTGATTCTGTTAACCGTTACACTATTACTAATAAAGGAGTTAATATGAGCATGATGGTCAACAGATTTTTTTTTTCATTCGTCACGCATTCCATCTATCTTTAGAAAAAAATCAAATACAAATTAATTTATTCACCTATTCTACACTAATATAATAAAGAGGTAAAGTTTGTTTTTTTGTTTTTTGTTTGTAGGAGGTAATCTCTGTAAGTACTGGTCCGATTGCTAAAATTTTTTCACCGATAGAAAGCTGCTTTATTTATGATTGACATAGGCTATATTTTATGTACGCTGGCGAAGTCGCGGGCAAAAGCTAGTTATTAATATTTTAATCATAATGTACGAGTAATACTTCGACTGGTCTAGAATGTGCGCCCAATCTAACATAGCTACATTAGATATTCAACACACACTATTCCTCGATCGACAAATGTTTCCATTATTTATTAGTGTAACGGTGTACTTGTGTTCAAACTTGCGACTAACTTGTCGCATAAACGCACTTGTTTGAACTAATGATTTTAGGTATGTTTATCTTTCAAATAATTATGTTTAACAGCTCTTGAGGTATCGTGTATTTAATAGCAATTCTGAGAGTATTAGCACCACTTGAAGTAACAAGCAAGATAATGGATAGATATTGTAAGCTTAGAGTTAGTCTATGTTTACGTTCTATGTGTAGCAAACCTTATTAGGTTTGCTACTCAATTACCTTCAAATAGGTTATCTAGTTGCTAGTAGTAATTTATTCTTGAAAACTAATTATTACCGCTGTCAGCGATAAGATCGTCAATGTAACCACAGATTTAAGTTCTTGTAAAAGAGCTGTGTAAATATTTTGTTGTACTAGTTGAATAACGAATAAATTATTATTTTTAATTTTATTATTTTTTTGGAGTTCAAAATTCTATTTATCTGACTACTTTGTTAATTGTAACTGAGTTGTGAAATATGTTTAGTACCTTTTTTATTTTCCTTATTTACATATAATTTACATTTTAAAGGTTAATCTAATTAAACAATAAAAACAGCTGCCAAGTGCGAGTCGGACTTGCCCATGAAGGGTTCCGTAGCAGCAAGTAACATAATATAAAAGTTCTTGTAGTTCCATGTAACTTTATATTATTTTTTATTTATTTATGCATTTAACAGTTCATGTACACACTTAACATGTAAAACAAAAGATGACGGAAACAGAAAAATAGGTACATAGCTGATGCTTTGATCTTAATAACATAGTTTTTTTTTAGATTTATAAACGTATTAAAAAAAAAGTACTTACTAGATCTCGTTCAAAGCAATTTTTGATGGAGGTTTGCATTCAATTTGCATATATTTTTTTTAGTTTTATCATTCTCTTATTTTAGAAGTTACAGGTGGGGCACACATATTTTACCACATTGGAAGTGTCTCTCGTGCAAACTCTTCAGTTTGGAAAAAAATGAAATTAGAAACCTCAATATCATTTTTAAAGATCTATCTATAGATACCCCACACGTATGGTTTAGAAGAAAAAAAAATTTTGGGTTTCAGTTCTATCTATGGGGAACCCCCAAAGTATACCTATCGTTTTTTTTTTCTATTTTTGTGTAAAAATCTTAATGCGGTTTACTGAATACATCTACTTAACAAGTTTCAACAGTAAAGTTCTCATAGTTTCGGAAAAAAGTGACTGTGACATACGGTTGGACAGACAGACAGACATGACGAATCCATAAGGGTTCCGTTTTTTGCCATTTGGCTACGGAACCCTAAAAAATGAACTTAAAAATGTAAAAATATTTTAAAATATTGAAAAAATACCACAGGTATTAGGAATAGGGTCTAAGTTACCTATAGTCAGGGTTCCTGATTCAGGAATCTCTTAATACACACCGTGTGCTTTCTGAATCAAACTTATCTAGCTGTCGACTAGAATCACCTCAGATGTTGATCAAGACTCTTGGTTATTAGATATTCACCTCTCATGTCGATAATCCCACAAGCCAAGAACAAGATACGTAGTTTATATTTCTATTTCAGCTTTCAAGAGATTCTTGTCTCATCTCACCTCTATACCAAGAATCATTGGTCGATGTTCTAGGCGATCTATCACCACTATATCATACTTTATACTTATTATACTATATTATTATTTTCTTTTGAAAGTATTGAATAATATCCACAGCTTGTGGTTTATCACATTGCTTACGTAAAAAAATTCTGCCGTATAAACAGACGAGTCTCTGTCTCATAAACCATTACGAGTACTGAAGAGTTGATGTTTAGTGCATTGATTGATATTGAAGACATGACTGAAATGAATCATCACCACGTTGATGATTATTCTCTTGTCATAAAATCGCACTTTCGAAATTCCTCGTCCAATTGCGACTAATCGTCCACGACAAGTCGCAAGTGTGTCCTACAACTATCAAACCAGTACATTAGGCCGAGCACATACGTTTGCTAAAGCCCCGAAGGTTACCTATCACTATCAGTAGTTATGACAGAAAAATACAATTAAAACATATGTGGGTGATTCGTATACAGTTCAGATAATAAACAGATAAAAGTGTCATATAAAGTCGAGAGTGAACAGTGCGCCCTTATTTTGTGAAAAATTAACAAAGTATTCACAATGTTTGGTTTGAAACTAGTTTTAGTTTTGGTACTCAGTTTTATGAGTTCTGGTAAGTGCATTTTTTTTTATCGTGTAATCCTGATTTTTTTAATAGGCTATTTATAAAAAAGACTTACAATAATATTGAAATAGGTTTTGAGTGCAGCACTATTGGCCAAAATATCGTGAAACTTGGTAGAAAGTCAAAGTCAAAGTCAAAATCATTTATTTCAAATAGACCATTTGCAGGCACTTTTGAATAGTCAAATGTCGGTCAGTCCAAGAAAAGTGAAGCTAAATTGCACGTTCCAAAGCGTAGATCTCTATGGAGAAGAACGTGCAAGAAACTCCATGGACACTCTTTTTAAAACATATTATGAGTTATATAGATCTTGGTTACATATTTCTTGAGAGATCTTGGTTACATATTTCTAGACACTGGAGGATCCCTTCACCCAAAGTGTGGTCCTTAATTAAATATAAATAATTCTATACATATGAACAGATACTATGACCAGTTGTTACCAGTGATGACATATAGTTCTGAAACGGGGTCATTCATAATAGGCCTCATTAGAAGACTTAATGGCATGAAAAGGGCAATGGAAAGGGGTATGCTCGAACTTTTTTTGCATGATCGCATCAGAAATCCTGATATTCGCAAGAAAATCTTGGTTACCAACGTAGCTCGAATAATCACCTAACTTAAGTGGCAGTAGGCAGGGCACATTGGGACATTTTTTCTTCATTTGAAGCCCAGCAGAACTCTAAATTCGAGAAAATCATGGAATCTATTCAATTAATCACAGACCAGAACACTGAGATTCAGAAAAGCATGGATTTTCTCTCCTCCAAGTATGACGAAGTAATTCAGAAAATGGTTAACCTTGAACAAAAAAATAAAAGCTACGAACTTAAAATCGAGGCACTAGAGAGCAAAATAGAACAGCTAGAACGTAACTCACGCGCATCCACCATCGAAATTAGGAACATTCCCCGGTGTGACTCGGAAAATAAGAATATTCTTCGTAATCTAGTTCAGAGGGTGAGCGAGGTCATTGATCAGCCATTGTCTAACCTTGATGTTCAGGATGTTTTTCGCTTAAAAACCAAAAAGGAATCTGGTAATCATATTGTGGTCAAATTCACAACTACTTCATGCAAAGATGGATTCCTGAAACAGTGCAGGAACTTTAATAAAACGCATAAAGATAACAAGCTAAATACATCCCACCTGCAGGTACCTGGCCCTACTAAACCGGTCTTTGTCGATGAGTCACTGACAGGCTTGGGGAGGCGACTAGCATACCTAACCAGACTGTTTGTTATGGAGCACAAATACCATAGTACATGGACTTCTTATGGAAAAATTTTCATCAAAAAAACCCATGATTCACCAGCGCTGCGTGTGGACTGCGAACTAGATTTGGAAAAGATCAAAATTAAGTGACTATTCTATGTCAAATTACTATGTTTGCCTTGTACATTTCATGTTATATTCTTTTATATTTTTAAGTTTTACACTATAAGTTGTTACACAATACTCCACAATGCAACACTCAACCCATTAATAATAAAAACACAACCATCAAACATTTATAACATTTCTACATTTATTACACACATACATGGGGTGAACCATACATATGCAACGAAACAACATATCCATTTAATATACCCCTCCCAAATTTTCCACAGAACTACGAAACAACTATATACAATTATCACTTGTTATCCATCTGTTACATATAACTATAATTCATTATATACAAATTCATCACCATATTACATTTGCTTGAGTAATTTTCAATCTACGTATGAGGTAATAATCGTCACATCTTTTTATAACTCCGCACCTTTAAATCACACTTATTTTCCACGTAATAACAGTCTATTGACATGCTCGAATTCACCTACTTACTTAAATTATCAAAATTCGATAACATAAACCAAATTAATAGCGATCTTGATCATTTTGTTATAGCGGATTCATCCACTTGCGAAATAGAAGAGTGTCCTAATTTAATTAAAAGACCTCACTCTAGCCTAAAAATAATACATCAGAACATCCGTAGTGTTAATCGCAACTACCCTAGCCTGTTAACCCTTCTTAAAAGATCAAATACTGAGTGGGATCTTATTATACTCACGGAGTGTTGGCTGCGCCACTCCCACAACATTCCTGCAATAGAAGGCTTCGACTTTGCAAAAACTGAAAATAACATCACCCAAAATGAAGGGGTCATCGTCTACTTCAAAGATAATTTAAGTCCAATTATATCAGAACCTACAATTTTTGATGCCAATTGTATTACAATACAGTTAGACAGCAATACCCTAGTTGTTGCAATATACAGACCTCCTGGTAATAAAAACATTAACCCTTTTCTCGAATCTCTCAGCAACCTTTTAAGTAGATTAAACTTCCCTAATATCATACTCATTGGAGATATTAACGTGGACATAACTACTAACACTAACGATGCTAACTCGTCATCCTACCTAAATCTACTAGCTTCCTTAGGTCTTTTACCTGCCCACCAGTTACCAACACATAGTAAAACTTGTTTAGATCACGTCATGCTAAAAAGTAGACTCCCTGCCTTTTGCTATGTCGCGGAGACGTCTATTACCGACCATGACAGTGTGATACTTGTGCTTGAAAACCACCCCCAACCGATGATAACATCTACCATCAGGAAAGTTAACTACATAGGCCTGGATAACGATATGCAAAATATATGCCTCAACTCCATCTACGAAGTAACTGATGTAAATGAAGCTACTACATTGTTAGTCAATGACCTAAACTCAATAATACTAGCTAACACACGAACCGTTTCCATTTCTAATCGCAAGAGGATTAAAAAGCCCTGGATAACAACTGGTCTATTGAGATGTATGAAAAATCGAGATAAACTCCACATAAAATCTAAAAAAAATCCTAATGATGAAATCAGCCTGATCACCTACAAAAGGTACAGAAATTTTTGCAACTGGCTACTAAAAAAACTAAAAACCGACTATGAAAAAAACCTATTAGATGAAGCTGCTAAAACTAACAATAAAAAACTTTGGGACGCTGTAAAACAAATAACACACTCCATCAAAAAGTCAAACCCAGCAATGGATCTTATTTCCACCCCAAACCCCTCTACCTCTGTCAATGCAATAAACAATTTCTTTGTGTCTATTGGCAAAAACCTTGCTGAAAACATTCACGGCGGAAATCCATCAATCTACTCACCACACGCTAACTCTTGTCCTTCCTCTTTCGTTTTGCTTCCCACTGATGAAGATGAAGTCCGTCAGTGTATCCTAAATCTGAAAAAAGTCAATTCAGTTGGACGAGACAATATCTCAGGAGCTTTTCTTCAAAGATACCACACTATTATAGTCCCGCCCTTAACGTACATCTTCAACTTAATGTTCCATAGTGGTGTTTTTCCTAAGGAATTTAAACTTGCTGAAGTAATCCCAATCTACAAGAATGGTGACAGAGACTGTGTCAACAACTACCGACCCATCTCTATACTTTCTACTCTGTCTAAACTAGCTGAAAAACTTATTAACAAGCGTCTAATTAACTATCTTGAGACCAAATCATTGCTGTCGAAATCTCAGTTTGGTTTTAGAGCTGGAATTTCGACCAATGATGCGGTCCACGAATTGATCGATCATATTGTTAATAAACTAGACCACAAAAAGAAAGTGATAGCGATATTCCTGGATTTAGCTAAAGCTTTTGACACAGTCTCTGTTCCACTCTTACTAAATAAGCTGCAAAGTATGGGAATTCGTGATACACAACTCAAACTATTTCGGGATTACCTTGCTGACAGGCATCAGAGAGTTAGAATTGGAGAATTTGTTAGTGATGACTTACCTATTTGTTACGGTGTTCCGCAGGGTAGTGTAGTTGGGCCCACGCTTTTCCTTACCTTCATCAATGACCTGTGTGATCTGCTACTACAAAATGGCAAAATTGTCACATTTGCGGATGACACTGCGTTGATCTTCCATGGCGACAGTTGGGATGAGGTTTATAGCCTCGCTCAGTCTGGGTTCAATACTGTAACCTCTTGGCTTAACAACAACGGCCTTACTCTCAATGTCAGCAAAACTAAATTTGTACCATTCTCTATTAAAAATATCTCACCCGCAGTTCACGAAAATTTTTACATCAAAGCCCATTACTGTTCATCTGCCCACTCCTGTTCCTGCAGTCGATTAGAAATAGCTTTTAGTATAAAGTACCTGGGAGTCATGATTGATAATACTCTCAGCTTCAAACACCACCTGGACCTACTATCTTCCAGAACTCGAAAACTAATTTTCGTTTTTAAAAATTTAAGCCGTATTGCAGATAAAAATGTCATTAAAATGGTTTACATGGCCCTGTGCCAATCCATTCTAACCTATTGTATTACTGTTTGGGGTGGCACTTGTAAAACTAACTTAATAAAACTTGAAAGAGCCCAGAGAGCGGTACTAAAAGTAAGCCTGTCGTTACCTTTTTTCTTTCCTACCACAGATCTGTACTTGCTCTCTGATGTGTTGACAGTAAGACAACTTTATATCCTGTGCTCAGCTCTAAAACAACATTCACTAATAGAGTATGATCCTTTACTTAACGCAAACAAGAGAGTCAAACACAGGGTTTGCCCAACACTCACTTATCGTAGCACTGCCTTCGCACGCAAATTCTTTGATTTTCTTGGTGGACATCTTTATAATAAGATTAATAAGAAGCTAACAGTTTACCCTCTAACAAGAGCAAATTGTAAGAGGGTTATTACTGCCTGGCTTAAGTCCCTCAATTACGAAGACACTGAAAATCTGCTCATTGTACCATCCTAACCAACTACGTATGCTGTCACCTCCTTCACCCCGTACACATGCACTCACACACACACTCACTCTCTCCCACACGCACTCACACAGACACATTCACGCTCCCACAAACTCGCACTCACACTCACGCACACTTACTCACGCACATACTCAATTACTCATTCAATTTAGTTCCTGCCACTCACCTTGTACCCCCATAACAACAACAATCACACTTCACCTAGCTTAATCCCTCTTAATTATTACTTCTCACCGATGTTGTATACAGCTGTCACCTATTGTCCGGAGTCTGGAGAGGCTGGTAATCTGTCATACAGGTCTCCTAGTACAGAAACCAGTCTCTCATATAGATCACAATAATTACCGCTAATGTTTTGTATGCTTCTTTATATTGTTTGCAAATTTCTATGTGAGAGAAGAACAATAAACTTATTATTATTATTATTATTATTATTGATTCTAGAACAGATAGTCCATGGAGCGTACTTCGAAGGACTGGAACAGTTTGCCTGCTGCGGTCTTTCCGTCTGATTATAATTTGGGTGTCTTCAAGGCTAGAGTGAATAGGCTCTTAATAAACTAGTGCGCCTCACCATCAACGATTGCATCACTGCTTACCATCAGGCGGGATCGCAGTCAAGTACTAGTTTATAAAAGATAAAAAAAAAGCCGAAAGGTTCTGGAGTGGCTACCACGTACGTAGTAGACGCAGCGTTGTTGGAAGGCCTCCAACAAGGTGGATGGACGAGCTGGTTGAATGTGAGACGAACAGGACCGGTTGCTATGGCAACGCTTGGGGGAGGTCAACGTCTAAAAAAGTCTTTGATAATGATTTAAATTAAATTGTAATTTGATATTATTATAGAATCTCATCATCATCTTCCTGCCCTAGTCCCGTTTTATTTGGGGTCGGCGCAACACGTTTTTTTCTTCCATTCTGTCCTATCACTCGTCACGCTATCACTAACTCCCTTTTCTTTCATATCGCTTCCCACACAATCCATCCATCTTTTCTTTGGCCTCCCTCTTCCCCTCCATCCATCCACTTGTAAACTCATAACTTTTTTAGTAACATGCGTTTCATCCCTCCTTTTCACATGACCATACCAAGACAAACGATTCCCTTTCAACTTATATTATTATAGAATCTACAGGTTTTTTATTAATTTTTACAGGTTTTAATTATAAAATTAATTATAAGTAAAGTTTAAGAAGTAATTAATTAAGGCTTTGATACTTGTAAGGCTTATAAATAATATAGCTACTATTGAATTCAAATTTATTTAAGCTATTTTAAAACTTTGAAATTAATTGGGATGACTTGAACTTTTTTTAAATAATTGATCGTAAGTTTTAATATTTCTATTTTTTTAAGGTTTCGTACCTCAAGAGGACAAAACTGGCAAGTGTGAGTCGGACTCGCGTCCTGAAGGTTCCGCACTAACTTACCTATCTATATAAAGAGTTCAATTTCCGATTGTAGTCTCGAAGTTCTTTCCAAATCACATGTTTTTTTTTGTTATGTAGTAAAAAAAAAAACTGTTTTCAGATTTATTCCTATTTTGTGTATTACCTTGCTTTATGCAAAATTTCAGGATTCTGAATCAACGGGAAATACCCTAGAATTTTGGTTCCCTTGAGTATCGAAATATACGTTTTTTGCGACATAAACAGCCTATCTTTTTTCCGTTAACTTAGAAGTTTGATTTTTTTTTTATTTGGAAAAATCTTTGAGACTCTAATCAGGAATTTAACTCTTTACAAATGTTTGTACGGAACTCTAAGGGCGGGAGTCCGACACGCACTTACCCGGTTTTTTCTTCTCTGAGCTGAGCATTAGATCAAAACTACGAATGTAATAGATCAAAAGAAACAGAGAGATAAAGCTAAGCTAGGTACAGTAGACGCCACTAAATTACCATCCATTGATTAAACTAATTCTGTTTTGGACAGTACATCTTCTATACTAATATTATTAAGAGGTAAAGTTTGTCCTTTTGTTTTTTTGTTTGTAGGAGTTAATCTCTGAAAGTACTGGTCTGATTGCGAAACTTTTATAACCGATAGAAAGCTGCTTTACTCCTGAGTGACATAGGCTTTATTTTATGAACGTAGGCGAAGCCGCGGGCAAAAGCTAGTTTCTAATATGGTAAAAGTAATTAGTCAGCAAATTTCGTAGACGGGTTTCCCTCTATATAATAGTATAATAATATATTCCACAACTATCACACAAAGTCGTCTAGTCTCAAACTAAGCAGAGCTTGTGTTATGAGTACTAGACAACCGATAAACATACTTATACACCACTAATTTTTAATTACTACAGATACTTAAAGGGCTTATTAGAAAAGCCCTTGTTATTATTTAAGTAAAGTCTCAATAAATAATATTCATAAACAGCAAAGTTATTAGCGTTTGTGTTTATCCCAAAATGTCTCTCAATTTATGGAAATATTGTGCAGGCTATTGATTAATGAATAAATAAATGACGATTAAAATGGAAAAACACTGCCCGCAGTATTTTCTACTAGAAATTGTTATGTATGATTGAATCTATGATGAATTTACCTTTTCGTGGTCAATTTTAGGATTTCGGTTTTTTCTACTTTTGAATAATATATAATAATAATAATATAATATTCCACAACTATCACACAACGCCGTCTAGTCCCAAGCTAAGCAGAGCTTGTGTTATGGGTACTAGACAACTGATAAACATACTTATATATTTCTAAATACATACATGTCATACATATTATACTTAGATAAATTACACCCAGACACAGAACAAATGATCATGCTCATCACACAAGCATTTGTCCCGGGTGGTAATCGAACCCACGACCTCCGGCATAGCAGTCAGGGTTACTAATCACTAGACCAACAGGCCAGTCAAAGGCCTCTGTCTACACCTAGAGTGTGCCAATTGTACTTAATTCGGTAAAGCGTAACAATTGATTAATCCATTCTAATTATGTTACACTAGTGACCTGCCTCCGTGCTGGAAATTGTGCAACGTTGAAATGACAAATGAGTTTTGCTTGAAAGGAGTCATTCCTGTTGTAGCTACAATATATCTACTAAGACTGACTAAGAGACTCCGCAAACTGCAGACTTTTCAGCGGCCGATAGTTTGGTTGGTTGCTTAATCATCATCATCATTATTTCAGTCGAAAGACGTCCAGAGTTGGACATAGGCTTTCCCCAAGCGTCGCCACAACGACCGATCCTGTGCGTCGGTTCACCCTGTGGGAGGCTTTCCGACGCTGCGTTTTCTGGTATGGGGTCGCCACTCTAGAACCTTTCGGCACCATCGACCATCCGTTCTACGAGCAATATGCCCTGCCCTCTGCCACTTTAGTTTGGCGATTCTTCGAGCTATGACGACGACCTTGGTTCTCCTGCGGATATCTTTATTCCTAATGCGATCATGCAAGGAAACTCCGAGCATAGTCGTTGCGTTGCTTCATAAATCATAAAGAAACGCGTCAGTCTACAGTTTGACTGTTTCAAAACGAACCAACGCCTACGAAAGTGAAGCGATCGAGAAACGCATGGAAAATTTTGATCGCTAGTTTCTTCACTTTGATGGGATATCTGATTTCAATTCCATTACGAGACCAAATCAGCATCAACGCCGAATGGTATACTACAAAATGCCTACCAGAAGTTTTGTCTGCAATGAGCAACAGGCTACCGAACATCGGGCTCCGCGGGGTACTGTTTCACTATGACAACGCACCCGCGCACTCAGCGCTCAAAACGAGGGATTTCGTGGACACCACACCGGTCAGAGTCTTGAGACCACCCTCCTTACAGTCCTGATCTGGCACCGTGTGACTTCTTTTTATTCCTTTAAAAGAAAATATCAGCTGAAAAGGATACAATTTTCATCGCCGGAAGACGCTCAAGCAGCGTTCGTGGAAGAGGTGTCTGCGGCGGACTGGAAAAAATGCTTCGAAAATAGGCAAAAAAAAAAAAACGCAAAGAGCGCGTATAGAAATAGACGCATGAGACTTTGTAAAGAGGGTAGTGGAAAGTTCTTTGAAAAGATTTAATAAAAAAAAAAATTATCCTTAAAAGTTACTTTTTTATTTTCTCAAAACTTTCTGAGTGTCCCACGTAAATAGTTAATTAATAAACCAAACTGTGCGGAAAAATATGCCAAATTCCGTCTTTTTTAGTAAATAGTAACGGTTTCATGTCTGAATCAATTTTTAATTTCGGTATAGACATAAATTGGACTTCAAAGAAGGACATAGCAGACTTATGTGAGCGTCGCTTATGATAGTATGCAATAATTGGCCTGTTTTTATCCCAGTGTCACCATACGACTTCGAGTTCCCAACAGTAGAAGACCTCCTGTACGGTCCAGCCCCCTTCGATGACAGGATCGTAGGTGGCGAGGAAGCCAACATCGAAGACCACCCATACCAGGTGTCCTTTATCGTGAACAAATCCTATTTCTGCGGAGGGTTCATCGTCAGCGAGAACTACATTCTGACGGCGGCGCATTGTGCCCAGAAGTAAGTATTTAGTCAATATTTTTATTTGTTGGGCCTCATCAGATGGCTTTATCATCATCATCATCATCATCATCATCATCATCATCATCATCATCATCATCATCATCATCATCATCATGATTTCAGCCGAAAGACGTCCACTGTTGGACATAGGCCTTCCCTAAGTGTTGCTATAACAACCAAACCTGTGCGTTGTCAGTCTCCGTACATTTTACATGAAAACTAGACTTATAAAGCTCTAGGAACACGCCATGCGACGCCATTCGACGTCGTTCTACGTACAGATTAGCAGGACCATTTCGTTTCTAATTTTTTTCATCGCGAGTCGGCAACGCTTCCGATTCCTTTGTTCTGACCACGTGTCTGAGCGTTAAGATGACGTCATTTCCATATATTTGTAGTTTTCTACTAGCGTTAATTATTGTAGATTATCAACTTGGCTAAGCCCTCTGGCGTGTTACACATGTGCGTCGGTTTAATGACGAGCTTTAAAGAAACATTACTTTCATTTCAATTCTACATAACTACACTTCTACATTAATATAATTAAGAGGTAATCTCTGGAAGTACTGGTCCGATGGCTAAAGCTAAGTTCGCGGTGAAGTCGCGGGCAAAAGCTAGTATCTTATATAGATATAAGTAGAATTCTAATGCAACTTACAATGGAATATTAAATTACCTTGTCTTTTGTCAAATCAAAATCAGTTCAAATCAAAGACAAATGTTGATACAATGACAGCAATTTACACAAATTACAATATAATAAAGGCTTTGCTTTTGTATACATACAAATTATATATAATCTTATTGTATTCAGTGATAATTATTACCAAGTTTACAATGTAAACATGTTTGTGAGGTAGACTTTGTATTCACGTATCCAATTATTTTTGTAGAGGGTTTGATTGCAACTTATAAATTATCTGTACTTAATTATAGATGCGAAAGTGATTCTATTTATCCTCTCCGTTATAGTGTGTCCAGAACTGGCGCATGCGCGGCTAGCTCGTACGAATCCCCTTTTTTTATGGTGGGAAAAATCATCCAATGACAACCCCCGCTCTTGGGCAGAGCGGGAGATAATGTCTGACTCTTACTGACTAAACGACCCACCCTGTTCCTTCTAGCCTTCATACCTTTCGGATAACCCTGGCCCCAGTCGTACGAATCCCCTGCGCCGCGCGCGCTTCTTAAGGCGTATAGTCCCTTGAACCATCTGACCGAAATTATGTGAACGCAACTCTCGCACTCGCCTAGGCGGCAGTACGCAAATCTGTGCATTTATTTGCGGCCAGCAGCGCCCGGAAAGCGCTTTAAGTCCATTTTCTCTGCGAGATATTGATTGATTTACATATGCAATGTTCACTTTGAAGAATATTTAACCACCAATTTTTATGTGTAAAAATGTTTCTAAAGGTCCAAGCCGTTTCGAAGGAGTACGGAAAAGTTGCGAAAAATTGCGAAATTGCTAAATATTTTTTTTGACAAAAGTATTAATTGCACGAAAAAATCAAATGTTGATATTATTGTTCATGAATCTATAATAAACATATATTTTTTTCAAACCAATTGACCTAGCCGTTACGGAGGAGTAGGCCTCAGAAAATCACTGTTTTATGGCACTTTTCGGGCGCTTGGCCCTCCGCCTAGGCGAGTGCGAGAGTTGCGTTCACATAATTTCGGCCAGATGGTTCAAGGGATTATACGCCTTAAAATGCACGTGTTCGAAAGCGGCTCGCGAACGGCTCGCGAGCTTCGCATTCGCCAGATCTGGACGCACTTTTACAATCACAGCGCACCAAGGTGCTCATTCCGTTTTGGTGTAGAGTATAAACTTCTCCCTCCCACTCTGGTTGGAGTGAGAAGTGTCAGTGAACACTTTTACTTACCAAAACCTATGCATGTTCCTTTTGTTGCTCTTAACGTCTTAGTGCTGCAATCTATGCAGAGAGGGAGAAGTTATTTAATAATTTTCCAGTTAGAAAAAAGAACGGTTTTTTTTTCGATGGGAAATAACATCTTATGACAACCCCCGCTCTTGGGCGGAGCGGGACATAGTGTCAGACTCTTAGTGACTAAAAAGCGAGCTACCCATTGCTCACTGTCCGCAAGCCCGCGCCTACGGTGGCTGGAAATCGGGATCGGAATCCCGGCGGCGGCGAGAGCGTCGTTGCCTGATGCAGTCGGCCTCCTCCTTAGCGAGCATTACTGCTTCGCAGAAGTCGGCGACCGCCTGCCACTCCTCCTCGCTCCGGACCATGGCCTCGACCAAGGCCCGGCGCGAGAGGTCTCCGCCGCCGATCACCCCCACGAGGGCACGGCGATGCTCCGCCCAAGCAGGGCACACCGCGATTGTGTGCTCCACCGTGTCCTCCGGGCGTTCCGCACAGTGGCGACACCCGGGCGTCACTTCCGCTTTAATTCGGAACAGGAACCTCCCGAACTTGCCATTTCCGGTGAGGACCTGTGTCATGCGGAAGGTAAGGACGCCGTGAGGTCTTTCCAGCCACGCCTCAAAGAGGGGACTTATCGCCATAATTGTAGCGTGCCCATGACGGGGTTGCGATAGTCGCTGACGCCATTCCACCATGAGATCCCGCCGGAGCTCTGTCCGCCATGCCGTGACCTGTCGCGGCAGAGGACTATCACCCCGGCGTTGCATCTCCACGCGCATGTCGTGCATGTGTGCAAGGACTGTTGCCTCCAGATCCCACGGTGGTAGGCCAGCCAGAAGGCTCGCCGCTTCGCGGGAAATCGTGCGGTATCCCCGCACCATCCGAATTGCCATGACCCTCTGGCAGGCGTTCAGAATGGCCGCCGGTCGCTTTTGCAGCGACGACGCCCACACCGGCGCCCCGTAGAGGGCCATGGACCGAACGATCCCCGCGTAGAGCCTCCGGCAGGAGGCGTCTGGACACCCAAGGTTGGGCAGGAGCCGCTTGAGAGCGGCCCCAGTCCGGTTGAGTTTGGGAGCCAGACGTCGGAAATGCTCCACGAAATTCCACCGGCTGTCGAGGACGAGTCCCAGTAAAAGTGTCTTAACTCATCGAATGCCGTAATTAGAGACACAATAGAAAGACAATTGCTTATGTCGAACTGTGTAACTTAAGACATTCAAAAGGTTAATTATACCTATAGTTATTATATTCGCGGTAAAGCTCGCTTGCTTGATCTAGGATTTAGAGTGATGTAATGCGATGTCATTCGTATGTGGCTATACAGGGTTATTTGCAAAACACTGGCAACCTCTCAGGACTATGTATACTATTACTGACTATATATATTATCATATTTTAGTTTATCAGATTTTCATACAAAAATAAAAATTTCAACGTTCTAAATATTAAGAAGTCTATGCGAAGCAAGCGATAGAACAGGCGGTGAGGGTGCTTGATGCAGTTGCGTCGTGTCATACAGATGTAGGTAGGTATAGCAAAATACAGAGTTGAAATGTGTTAGATAGGAAAACGAAATTTTGATGGTTCGTTTTTGGCGAATGAGTAATGTTTTGTAAAAAGCCATAGAACAAAGTTGTTGTTTATTATGTTAGTAATACAGTCTTTTTTTTTATGGTGGGAAAAAATCATCCAATGACATCCCCCGCTCTTGGGCGGAGCGGGAGATAGTGTCAGACTCTTACTGACTAAAAGACCCACCCCGTTTCTTCTAGCCTTCATACCGGGGCTCGAGCGCCCTTTCGGATAACCCTGGCCCCAGTAGGCAGTAATACAGTCTTGCACGGTTGTTAGTGTTTTACAATTAACCCTGTATAGGTGCCACCACAGTTAGGATATAGGTACATATCCTTATAATTATGTTGCTGGTTATGTTTGGTATATTCCTCTCCTATCACTTAGGATCTCTGGCTCGGTCGACAATGCACGTGTACACAATAAACTACCGTCCACACTCGCCCGCGGCTCTTGTGACTCTCTCGTAGGCACTTGTGCATGAGCACACGAGACAGTGTGTGTATCGTCTTATTTCACATACATTACACAGCTGATATAAACTTTGTATCCAAATCTTTCAGTGTAGACCCATCAACAGTGGTCCTCCGAGCGGGGAGCAGCTGGCGAAAGAATGGCACGATCATACCGATAGCCGAAGTGATACCGCACCCGGAGTACGACAACCCAAGGTTTGACAAGGATGTGGCGGTGATGAAGACAGCAGAACCCATACAGTTTACTGATGTTATACAGCCTGTCAAGTTACCGGAGAAGGGCAGGAAGTTGAAGGATAACTCGATGATTATGGTCAGTGGGTGGGGGAGGACTGAGGTAAGATTTGTTGACATCTTTATCCAAACAATTTGAAAAGCAATGATATCCAAAACGTTTGTTTCAAACTAGCTTTTGCTCATGAAAGCACCTATAGTCTATATTAATTAGGAATAAAGCAGTTTTCTGTCGGTGAAAAAAAAATTATCAATCGGACTATTACCTACCTACTTTCAGTGATTACCTGCTACAAACAAAAAAAAAAAAAAACAAAAAAATATCCTTTACCTCTTTATAGCGTAGACTATAGTGTAGCCATTTTTAGTGCAAATACTTGTAAGGCAGCTAAGGCCTTATACATCAGCAACAAAGTTAAAACAGCAGATAATAAAATAAAAACGGTTTGGAATATAATAAATAATGAAACCAACAGAAACAAAAGAAATAATAATGATTACACATTGGAGACTCATCATGGTCTTATTAGCGATAACAAACTAGTTGCAGAAGAATTTGTAAATTTCTTTACCAGTATTCCAATTAAAACTACTGAAGCCCTAAATTCGTCGCCATCGCATGCTTTTGGTTTATTACAGGCGAACGTTGCAGCCTGTTCGACTGAATTTAACTTTAAACATATAAACCCCATAACAGTAATAAAAGCTTTTAAAGAAATCAAGATTAAATTGACAGAAGATCTATGGGGTATGTCTATCAAAGTTTGTACCTCAATTATTGAGACTGTAGCGCCGTACTTAGCGTTAATATTTAATTTGTGTATAGATCAAGGAGTCTTTCCGGATCTAATGAAATATAGTAAAGTGATACCACTTTTTAAATCCGGAGACAGTAAAGACACTAATAATTATAGGCCGGTGTCCGTTTTGCCGGTTTTTAGCAAGATATTTGAAAAGGTGATGTTAAATCAAATGCTTAATCATTTTAACACCAATAACATCTTACACGATAAACAGTATGGTTTCACCAAAGGACGTTGTACAACTGACGCTGGTGTCTCCTTACTAAAACACATTTTTAATGCGTGGGAGGAGGCACAAAATGCTATAGGCATCTTCTGCGACCTGTCTAAGGCGTTTGATTGTGTGGTTCACGAAACATTACTCCTGAAACTGGAGCATTACGGACTAGGCAAAACAGCGTTAAGCTTATTAAAATCGTATTTGAATGACAGACAGCAACTAGTTCAAATAAACGGTGTCAATTCGTCGGGATTAAATGTGAAAATGGGGGTACCCCAAGGTTCAATTTTAGGTCCTTTTTTATTTTTAGTTTATATTAATGATTTACCCTATTTGTTGAAAAATAAACTTAATATGGTGTTGTTTGCTGACGACACTTCTTTGATTTTTAAGATAAATAGAAGGACTAATAATCTTGACGATGAAAATAACGCTTTATTGCAGGTCCAAAACTGGTTCACTGCTAATAATCTGGTTCTAAATGGGAAAAAACTAAATGCATAAGATTTTCCTTACCAAATGTCATAAGTAGTGATTGCGACATAGTATTGAACAATGAGAAACTAGAATTTGTTGATAAAACAGTTTTCTTGGGGATTACGCTTGACTCTAGGCTACAATGGGGTCCTCACTTAACATCTCTTGCAGGACGGCTTAGCTCGGCTGCATATGCTGTTAGAAAAATCCGCCAATTTACGGATGTTGATACCGCTAGAGTAGTCTATTTTAGTTATTTTCATAGTGTCATGTCGTACGGTATCTTACTATGGGGACGGGCTGCAGACATCGAGTCAATCTTTATATTACAGAAAAGAGCCATCAGAGCTATTTACAATCTCCGCCGGTGCGATTCTTTAAGGGAACTGTTTAAAGATATTAACATAATGACGGTACCTTGTCAATATATCTATGAAAACATCATGTATGTTAGAAAAAATCTTCATCTTTTTAGCAAAAGAGGCGATAGACATAATTATGTTACAAGAAATAGGGATCAATTAGTTCAACCAGGTTTCAGGCTGGCTAAAGTGGCCTCTTCTTTCATGGGGTACTGTTTGAAATGTTATAATAAAATACCACCCCAAATATTAGAACTCAGTGAAACGAAATTTAAATCTTGTATTAAACGCACACTATGCAGGCAAGCATATTATAAGTTGGAGGATTATATTCAAGATAAAAATGCTTGGCTCAATGCTGGTCCAGCTCCACTACCACTAGGGCGTACTAATTAGTTGATTAGTTGGAAACTAATATTATTATTTTTTAATTTGAAAGACACAATTGCATTGTATAATGTAGAAGCACTTTTTCCAAGTTTGTGAATGTGAAGCACCATGGAGCATTTTTATTAGGTTACAACTTTTTTTTTTGACATTACGAGCATGGCAGTTGAGAGTTTGTCATGCTCACTCAAATGTCTCGCTGTTGGTGGCACGTGTTATTGGGTCGTTCAGTTCCCTTCAAAATGGTTGAGCTGAGTGGGGCTGATGCACGCGTCATGCTCGTGAACGGGTGCCGTCAGATGGGACTGGTCATCTCTTAGCTGCCAGTGGCTTAATTCAGTTTCTATCTTTTAATTATTTTACATTTTTTATTTCATTATCGACATTGTGCTCACATGATAGAAGCAACAAGTAATATGTAACCAAGCATTATATGTAACACATAATATGATTTAAAAGAGTGTCCATGGAGTTTCTTGCACGTTCTTCTCCATAGAGACCTACTCTTTGGAACGTGCAATTTAGCTTCACTTTTCTTGGACTGACCGACATTTGACTATTCAAAAGTGCCTGTAAATGGTCTATTTGAAATAAATGTTTTGATTTGATTTGATTGATTTGATTTGATTTGAGTGGCACTATTGTATTGTCAAAATATCGGTCAAACAAAAAAAAACAAAAACTGGGCAAGTGCAAATCGGACTCGCGCATCGAGAGTTCCGTACAAACTCACCTATGAAAACAGTTCAATTCACGAATTGAGTTACGAAGATTTTTCTGAATCGCTATAGTACAGATTTACAGTTTTCAGATTATTTTTTATATTTGTGCTATGAGACCTTTCTGCATGCTAAATTTCAGAAATCTATCCTATAAGGGTTGCGTCTTTTCCTTTTGAAGTACGGAACCCTAAAAATTGAAAAATAATATATACAAGGTGTCGTTTTGAAGCTGCAAAATATTTCAGGGGGTAATTATGTTAGTGATTCTCGACCCGAATCAATAATAAAATAAGTAGGTAATTTTTTTTTTTTTTATAACCGCGCTTTTTTTCACACACACAAACACGGAACAATAAAGGGCGTTTTCACGGAACAATAAAGGGCGTTTTCACATACACTAACTCGCAACGATAGTTTCATAAATAATGTATCATCCAATCATCATCCCGCACGCCACACCCTAGCCACGCCCCCGCGGCCATCGATCAATCGATTTAGTTTAGTGTAATTAAAAAATTAAATAACAAGTATTACTGATTATTGACCAGGTATCGTTTTTTTACATGATTATTTATGAGTTTTATTACAACCTCCTGAAATATTGTGCAGTTTTAAAACTGCACCTTGTATATTGGTGAATAACAAAGAAACCAAATAATTCCTCAAGTACCAGTACCTTTGTGGAAGACACATTATTACGTAAATACCTGCCTGAGTGAGACTCAGTAGACAAACATTATTCTGGCAAGTTCATCATGTCTAGAGGACTATTACTGCGGCACGTGTCTGCTAAAGTTACGAGTACATCAATATTATGCCTAATATGTGACATAACGCACAGGGTCGAACTAGGCCAGAAGGACCCGGGCTCCCCACAAGTCCGGGGCCTGAGACTGGATAATAGTAAGGAATGCTATCAGAAACCTATGAAATACGAATTATTAATTTATTTATTTCAGACATAGTCGATATTGATAGAAAATTACAATTAAAATAAAAAAAAAGCCAATGAATTTTTATCGACGTTTTATTATTAACGGGGGCATCACTATGGGTCCGCCATTGTACCCATAGATTTAAGTTAGTGTAAAAGGTTTGTAACTATTTTCGTGTACAATCAAGTTTATTCTATTCTGTTCTATCAAGAGCATATTCGGTAGCGTTTTTGCTCGCTTTTTATAAAAAAAAACGAGTGATATTATTATAGTTTTAGTTGTTTAGTGACGTATGCGTAAAATCTTTAGAACCTAAGAACTGTCTTCTGAAGGCATAAATATTCCGCAGTATAAAATGATACTAAACCGAGCGAAGCATGCTCAAAATTTTAGCTCATCATCACGGGTAGGAAAAAAAATTTTTCTTTTCGTCAAACGTTTTGTTCAGAATATATTGCCGTTCAGTAATCAGGATCAGGAAAACAATTTTTTTTCATTAGGAACTAATTTTTTTTTCTGTTTCATACACTAATCCCCTTTACTTGAAGGTTGCAAGGGCCGAGCTTTAGCCATCGCTGACTTTCTGCCCTACCTTGCTCCTGGCTTGCTGGCTAGGGTCTGCGCGGATCCTCTACCATACTTACCGCTTGACTTGGCCCATACAGCAGGGCCCGACTGGCAAACGCCACCCTAACTGTATGGCCAGTCCAACCCTGGCAGCGTTATAGTACAGACAATATCTTCATTTGTAAGTTTCGGGAGTCAAGGTTATGTCAGTCGCGTGTATCATGTTTGTTTAAACTACTACCTCTTGTCTTCGCTTACGTGGCCTATACCGCAGGTTCCATGCTTTATTCCGGGATAAAATGACACACTAAAAGATATAGGTACTAAACAGCTGTTCTTTTTAGGTAGGGTTCCGTTTTTCCTTTTGAGGTACGGAACCCTTACAGGATCTATTAAGACCCTTTATCTCGGGAATGCGTGGAGGTATCGAGTTGAAATTAAAACCATTTATACTCAGATCTGCGGACTCATCAAATTGGAAAAATTCAAACTTGTAAGTTAACGAGAAAAAAGATACTTCGGAATTCTTTTTGAAATTTGGCATAAAGCAAGGTCTTATAGCACGAGTATAGGAATAAATCTGAAAACTGTAAATTTGTTGCTAGGGGCCATTCAAGTATTACGTAAGCACTATAGGGGGGTGGGGGGTTTTAGCATTGCTTATTTTTGATGACATGGGGGATGGGTGGTCTAGATGGTGATTACGTCAGCAGTATGTATTCTTCTTAGTCTTTTAAGAGAACGATCTCGATGTTCCAAAATCACAAGAAAGTGAGCAGATACACTTCACTGAGCAGCAAACATCCAGATCCAATGTCGTTGAAGATTTAGAGTTATGGATACGTGTATTATGGACTCAGGACTGTTAATTTAAATTAATATGTCAAAATTTTAAATGTAGTTTGTTTTTTCCTTTATTTCAAGCCTATTCCTTATTTGTAGACTTACAACTAGTGCTCATAAATTAATAACGAAACAAACACATTGACAAATACTTGTACCAATGTTAACGTAAGCATGGGGGAGGGGGTGAGAGCTTTGCTTACTTTTGCTGACAAGGGGGAGGGGAGAGTTAATATTTGCAACAAATCTGCTTACGTAATACTTGAACGACCCCTTACGTCACATTTTTTTTTTGCGATTCGAAAAAATCTTCCGAGACTACATTCCGGAATTGAACTATTTACGTAGGTAATTTAAGTTTGTATGGATCCCTTAGGGCGCGAGTCCGACTCGCACTTGCCCAGTTTTTTCCTTTTGAAATGCGGCGCTGAATATTAGATGACTAAATAATAGTCTCAGTGTTACTAGAATCCAAAGCTGGTTTTAAATGCTTGGTATAACCTTTGAAACCTCATTCCAGCAAGGAGCCAGTTCAATACCAGAGCGTCTGATGGACGTGGAGATACCAGTGGTGCCTTACTGGCAGTGCCTGGCCGTCTACTTCACTGTGCTGACCAAGAATATGTGGTGCGGGGGCAACTTCGTGCTTGGGGGAAAGGGTACTTGTCAGGTATGTGATTAGTAGCTCCTTACCAGAGCATCTTCAGATGAGACATGGGGATCACTGTAGTGCTGTATTTACTGATAGTGCCTAGCTGTCTACTTCGACACAAGAGAATGTGTTTAAAATATTTGGGGTCGAAACGCTTGGTTCATGGGGTCCGAGTGCGCGTCCCCTTTATAAAGAAATTTCACGTCGTCTGATCGACACTTTGCGTGACCAGAGGGATGGCTCGTTCTTTGCCCATAGAATTAGCATTTCTATTCAACGTGGCAATGTTGCCAGTCTTCTGGGCACATTTCCGAGTGATGGCGATGTGGAGGAATACTTTGACGCCTGAGTGTACTTTGTAATTTTGTATTATACGAGTATTTATGCACATAGGTAGGTTTTAGTACAAATAGTTTACTTACGTAATATTTAAGTTTTTTATTTTACTATTAATAAAGCTACTAGAGAATTTATTCTAAAGATAAAAAGAATATCCTATGTGCTTTTGGAGATATGCAGAATAGAGAGTAAAGTCCCAAATACTTCCGTTGAAAAGGGAGGATCCTCCGAAAAGACCGATGTTATTTGTCCGGTTTAAAAAGTCATAGAACAAAAGTTGTTGTTTATTATGTTAGTAACATAGTCCTGAGAGATTGCCAGTGTTTTACAAATAATAATATAATAATAATAAGCTCCCACCTCTCTCTTGCCTTTATTGGCTGGCTTGAGTGGAGATTCGCAAGAGCAAATGCGCTCGGGAGAAGGATGTATAATCCAGTATCCAGTAAGGTGCTGGTAGGGATCTTGACCGTACTTCCGGGATTGTCCTGATAGCCGTGGTATACCTCTCCACTCCTCAAGCACATCAGGATATGTTGCCCTCTTGTTGCTACGTCACTTCGTGCTAGCGACCATTTTGGGGGCCCATTTGTTGAGTGTGCAAGTCACCCCTTGCCTTTTTATCGATGGAAATTAAAAACATTGTTTAGGCAGGGGCCATAGTCTTAACATAGTTCCTGGTAACCAGTCCACTTAAGACTCCAAAAACCATAGCCTTATATTAGTTTTTCACATGTTGCAATAGTTTCCCTTCAACCGGGGGTTGTCCTTGGATGCACTAGCATAACGCATACAGGGATAATCGCCGGTTGGTACCACGTTCCATTAGAAGCAGCTAAAAGGGCCTCTGCGAGTTGGATTCGGCTCCTCGTATGCCTTCCAAAGGTCCAGGACCTCATGGTCCTGAGATAAATAAATGTATAAAAATAATAATAATATTCCACAACTATCACACAACGCTATCTAGTCCCAAGCTAAGTAGAGCTTGTGTTATGGGTACTAGACAACTGATAAATACATACTGATATATTTCTAAATACATACATAATATAGATAAATCACACCCAGACACAGAACAAATGATCATGCTCATCACACAAACATTTGTCCTGGGTGGGAATCGGACCCACGACCTCCGGCATAGCAGTCAGGGTCACTAACCACTAGACCAACAGGCCAATCTCTGTATAGGATGAATAGCTCCATCCCTCTTTCTCAATCGCCTGCTTGACATTTTACCTCGTCACGGTAAGGTTCCTGATCCTCTGTCTCATTCCACAGGGTGACTCCGGCGGTGCCGCTGTCCAAGATGGTCAGGCTGTAGGTATAGTCTCCTTCGGTCGTGGCTGTGGACAGTCGTTCTCACCAAGCGTGTTCGCCGATATCGCCGCACCTACTATAAGGGACTTTATTACTAAGCACACTAGCTTGTGAGACAGCAAGGAATATTGATAGTTGTTAAGTTTAATTGTAATAATAATAATAATCAAATATCTCGACTTAGCACACGAGGTTGTCGACATGTGGAATGTGGACTCGGCTGTCATTGTGCCGATTGTCGTGACCGCCAATGGTCTTATTGCCAAAAGCTTCGACGACCATCTGTCGAAGCTGTCGTTGGGCGGTTGGATCAAGGGCCAGATACAAAAGGCAGTACTCCTCGATACGGCTCGCATTGTGAGGAAGTTCCTGTCTCTGGAGCCCTAACCACCGGTAGCTTGGACCCTGCTGCCGACATCGGTTGACTACTGTTTTTATATTTTTAAATGTTTTTTTTATATATATTTGTTTTAAAAAATATTTAAAAATATCAACAATATGTACCTATTTAAAAAAATAAATAAATGAGATAATAATTTATTTGTTGACATAAGTAAACAAAATAAAGATCTTATTTTCGCTGAACAGAGCGCTCTTATGCTAATTGTCGTTGAGGATTACAAATTAAAATTTCCAAAAAAAAAAAACATGCACTATTTGTGGCAAGTATTATATTTGATAAATAAATTTTAAATATAACTCAAATTATTTATACGATTAATTTTCAAAGCTATTCAAATGTACTACTGTACCTATTGTACTACTTTGTACTAATTAATGTTAAGAAAAAAAAATTAAGAAATGTAACTGACTCCAAAAAAAAGATCATTAAATCATTAAATCATTTATTTATTTATTTGCAAACATGGGTAGAAATATACATTGATGTTTTTTTTTTAATGAAAAATAAAGTTCTCCATGCTTAACCATCACATGGGTATGCAAATGATGAAAGTAGGCACATGATAGAAAATTAAATATGTTAGCCTTGTCAGTTACACTTTATGACATTATTATAATAATATTTAAATGTCCAAATTAAGTTTAACAAAAGTCAATAAAAGAATAAGTTTCAAACTAAAATAAAAATAAAAAAATCAGTAAAAATTTAAAGTCAAAATGAATTAATTAAAACAAAATAAAAAATAAATAAATAATAAAAATAAATGTCACAAAGATGTAAATGAAAGCCTGACTAAAAGACCGTGTTTAATTTTTATGTTATTATTACTCACACATAGTTCAAGACGAATCTAAAACACACAAAAGTTAAATTGTAATATTCAACAAATAAATCTTATATCTTTTATATTTTTATGTACCTGCCATGTTGTCTCTTCACCACCCTAGGTTGACTGGTAGAGAATGCCTAAAGCATTAATTCCGCCTTTGTACCTACTTTTGTGTTGCATGAAGTTTGAAAAAATAAATTATTTGAAGCATTTGACGAGTTGTTTTTATTAAGTCGTACAAGCTCTGATACATTAAAATTATTATTTTATTAACTGGCATTTATAGTGTCGTGTAGTAATTGTGAGAGTATGGGATGGGTGGCCATACTCTCATAGTAATCAGTCTCATAATTTTTTATTTAATTGGATTAGTGGTTTATTTTGCTACTGTGTATGATTTCTTGGAGAAAGGATACACAGTAACATAGTAAATAACAAATTTTACTAGCGTATGTTCCTTCAGCTACCACAGCATGCACATATAACTAAAATACCATTTGAATTAAAATTATGAATTACACATTAATAGTGATAAATAAAAGACAATAAAATAATAATTTACAAAATAACATTAAATTGGTGACTTGTAAAATAACAATAACAAATGTAAAGTAAGGTTTAAAATCATAAAAGATAAATTGTGTAATTTATCTTGTGATAATTCTATAAATTATTCTTGTGTAATATATATTAAGTTAATTAATTTGAAGTGAAAAACAAAATAATAGATATTGCAAGCGTAGGTTTGCTACTCAGTTGCCTCCTCTAAGAGAACTAGTTGCTGCTAATAATTTATTAAGGATAAAACATTATCGCTGTCAGCGATAAGACCGCCATTGTACCCACAGAATAAGATAGATTTAAGTTATTGTAAAGAAGTTTTATAACTATGTAATTGATTTCAAAATAATCCAAAAATAATCAACGAACTTCCTGTGGATATACAAAATAAATACCTCAGCAACCCTAAAAAATCAAAGCGTGAATTAAAAAAGCACTTTTTACAAAGAGTGAATTAATTTAGATAAACTTATTACTAACATAATTTAACCTTTTAATCGTGGAAATTACAGACACAATAGAAAGACAATTAACTAACAATTAACTAACCACGCATAAGCCAGTAAAGGCTTTAGTGGTTTTTTAGTATACAAGGTGTCGTTTTGAAGCTGCAAAATATTTCAGGAGGTAATTATGTTAGTGATTCTCGACCCGAATCAATAATAAAATAAGTAGGTAATTTTTTTTTTTTTATAACCGCGCTTTTTTTCACACACACAAACACGGAACAATAAAGGGCGTTTTCACACACACTAACTCGCAACGATAGTTTCATAAATAATGTATCATCCAATCATCATCCCGCACGCCACACCCTAGCCACGCCCCCGCGGCCATCGATCAATCGATTTAGTTTAGTGTAATTAAAAAATTAAATAACAAGTATTACTGATTATTGACCAGGTATCGTTTTTTTTATATGATTATTTATGAGTTTTATTACAACCTCCTGAAATATTGTGCAGTTTTAAAACTGCACCTTGTATAAATGAAATGTATACTGTTTTTTGAACATAAATAAAAAAAATAAAAAAATTTGGTGTTCAATAAAGTATTATTATATTCTATTCTACTTTATTTTATTATTTCTTATGTTACCAAACCTTTATTTGCTATCTAATTTTTTTTTTATTGTAACTTATGTGTAGATATATTATAAATATACATTTTTAAATATTTTAAACACGTCAGATGTTTTAATTTAATGTTATGTTTATATCTAACTATAACATTACAATGTTTGCAATATTTACAATCCTAATTAATGAATAAAATAAATAAATAAAAAATCAATTAATATATTTAATGAATATTCGATAATCCATTCGATAACTAATATTGAAGCCAGAATTCAAATCATCATCATCATTTCAGCCGATACACGTACACTGTTGGACATAGGCCTCCCCCAAGCGTCGCCACATCGAACGTTCCTGTGCGTCTTGTCATATTCTGTAAAAGTCGCAAAAATTACACTTACATTTATTCTTAGTTTGCGACTAAATCGACCACAACAAGTCGCAAGTGTGTCCTACAACTATTAAACCAGTACATTAGGCCGAGCACATACTTTTGCTAAGGCCCCGAAGGTTACCCATCACTATCTCGAGTTATGATAAAAAAATCCAATTAAAACATATGTGGGTGATTTTTATGCAGTTCTGATGAATAGATAGTGTCATATAAAGTCGAGAGTGAACAGTGCGCCCTTATTTTGTGAAAAATTAACAAACCACTCACAATGTTTAGTTTGAAAATAGTTTTAGTTTTGGCACTCAGTGTTTTGAGTTCTGGTGAGTCATTTTTTAAATTATAATCTTGTAATTGTGATTTATTTCAATCAATTATTGAAGTGGAATTAAATTTCAGCCTAAAATGGCTTACACAAATTAAATAGCAGTAACTTTCGAGGGTTACAGTTGCATCTAACGCTAGATGGCGCTTCGTGTCTTTAGAATTATGATTGAATTATTATACTAGTTACATTATCATACGAACGAGTATACGTGTGTATACCTGATATTCCTTCCCACTCAAACATCTGATCAGGTTCGGATGATATTTGGTGACAGGATAGTCAATATCCTGAATATAGGGGGAGAATATATTTAAAACGGTGTGAAGCGCTCTTCCCGTCCTATTATGATTTAGGTATCTTCAAGGCTAGTGTGAATAGGCTCTTAATAAACTAGTGCGATTTACCGTTGAATCAATAATTGCATCACTACTGCCCATAATAGCATCGCAGTCAAGCACTAATTTATATCATTAAATAAAAGTACTATCATTCCTGCTGAAGGTTGCGGGAAACCGATGGATGCGAGATGCACAGGATCGTTCATTGTGGTGACACTTGGGTGAGGCCTATGTCCAACAGTGGACGTGTATAGACGGCTGAAATGATGATAATGATGACTAAAATTAACGACGATCTAATAGTATTTATATTTAGTAAAGAGAGATTAGACCTCGTAGAAGGACATAGTGTGGGATACTTACGATAATAAATTCTGTCTTTCACGCGAGCCAAAGCCCCAGAGTAGCTAGATAGAAAGATACACTTTTTATTTTACACCATAAAAGATTCAGGTAGAGTAGCAGCTTAAAATTAATCTACACTAATACTGATATTATAAAGAGGTAAAGTTTGTTTTTAAGCTATTGCATAGCTTCTATCGCGGGCCTTGAGCGTGGAGACCGAATCCAGAAATTCCGTAACGAAAATAACCTAACACCCCCCACTCATTTGTTTTTTGAGCGTGGTGACCGATAAGAAAACAAATGAGTGAACAATCAATCAAAATTCAATTCAATGTGTGAAAGTGTAACTTCAATTAATATCAAAGAAAAAAAAAAACAAAGGAAAAAAAATACTGCATAAATAAAATAAATAAGTAATTATAATTGCATAAGTTGATAAAAATGCTATGCAATAACTTTACCGCGGCAGTCCCCGAGTGCCACACGTCTTTTTTTGTTTGTAGGAGGTAATCCCTGCTAGTCCGATTGCAAACATTTTTTCACCGACAGAAAGCTGCTTTATTCCCGAGTTACATAGACTATATTTCATGTACGCGCGCGAAGCCACGGGCAAATGCTAGGAGGTAATAAATAATGTAACAATGGGGGTCTTATCGTTAAAAGCAGATTTTTTGTATTTCCAGCATCACTATTTGACATTCCAACAATACAAGACCTCTTATACGGTCTAACTCCCTTCGATGACAAGATCGTAGGCGGCGAGGAAGCCGACATCGAAGACTACCCGCACCAGGTGTCTTTTGTAGTGAACAACTCCTATTTCTGCGGGGGGTTCATCGTCAGTCAGGACTATATTTTGACGGCGGCGCATTGTGCTCAGAAGTAAGTGTGTTTTGGATTTTTGATTTTTTGATAACATCAAGTCTGCAATTCGGCGGCGCGTACTGTTCCCACGCGCCTCAAGGAGTTGTCAGCAGGTTCGAAGCCTACTGGGACTAAGGGTCTGCTTCTGAAAGGAAGGCTCGGCCCCAGTATTAAAAGCAACGAAGAAACGGGGTGGGTTTTTAGTCAGTAAAAGTCTGGCATTATCTCCCGCTCCGCCTAAGGGCGGGGGATGTCATCTGGATGATTTTTACCAATCAAAAAAGAAGTCTGCAATATTTTTATAATATTTTTAATATTTAAAGCTAAAATATCTGAAGCTGCCTATAGTACACCATATTTTGTTATATTGCACCAGTAATATTGAAGAGTCACGTATGTGCGAGTGATAGAGGGTAATGTCATCAATAGATTTATCAGTGGCCAGTTTGCTTACTTATGTGACATATGTTAGGAATCTAAATATCGACAGTGTACAATATCTTTGTTTATTGGGCCTCATCAGAAGGCTTTAAGGTCACTAAAAGGGCAATGGAGAGGTCTATGCTCAAAGTACCGAATAAAAAATGAAGATATATCCGCAAGAAAAGATTACCGACTTAACCCGAAGAACTGGTGGCTAAACTTAAGTGGCACTGGGCAGGAAAATAGCTCGCAGAACAAATAGCTGTCAGACTCTTACTGACTAAAATCACAACTGTGTCTTTCGGTTACCCTATGCTTTCTAGTACCATGAGCTTCCTTCTCAGAATTTATTTACCTGTGACCTACATTGGTGATATGGTGGGAGTCACGGTAATAAAATGGATGCAAGATGCATAATACCGGTCATTGTAGCGATACTTGGGGGAGGCCTATGTGGAGCAGTGAATGTCAAAAATACTGCTAATCTAAGTTCCTGTCTTTCAGTGTTGATCCATCAACAGTGGTCCTTCGAGCGGGGAGCAGCTGGCGAAAGAATGGCACGATCATACCGATAGCCGAAGTGATACCACACCCGGAGTACGACAACCCCGCGTTTGACAAGGATGTGGCGGTGATGAAGACGGAGGAACCCATCGAGTTTACTGATGGTATGCGGCCTGTTGCCCTACCGCCGAGGAGGAGGCCGATGGTGGGTGGCACGATGGTTGCGGTCAGCGGGTGGGGAAGGACTCGGGTAAGATTAGTTATTGTTTTTGTCCATACAATTTGAAAAGCAATGAATACCAGGAGCTGAATGCACGATGGAGCCACTCGTTCCATGTAAATCTTAGGGAACAGCTAAGTACCTACAGTTAGATAGCTTTTTTTTCCGGTGGGTAAAAATCATAAAAATCTGCGATGGATGCGGGACGCACAGGAACGTTCGATGTGGCGACGCTTGAGGGAGGCCTATGTCCAACAGTGGACGTTTATTGGCTGAAATTATAATGATGATGATGAAAAATTATCCAGATGACATCCCTCGGCCCGGACGGAGCGGGAGATAGTGTCTGACTTTTACTGGCTAAAAAACCCACCCCATTCCTTCGTTGCCTTTCATACTGGGACCGAGCCTTTCTTTCAGAAACAGACCCTTGGCCCCAGTAGACAGTTAAAAACTTGCACTAAGAAGTTGATGCAACCAGGACCCACAGAACCTTCTCAAGGAGTTGTCAGCAACAGCAGGGACCCAGCTGGGTCGAAGCCTACTGGGACCAGGGTTAGTTTCGAAAGACAGCTCGAGCCCCGGTAAGAAGGCTAGAAGGAACGGGGTGGGTCTTTTAGTCAGTAAGAGTCTGACACTATCTTCCACTCCGCCCAAGAGCGGGGGATGTCATTGGATGATTTTTTCCCACCATAAAAAAAGGACCCATAGAACCTTGAACAGAAATGTTATTTATGTCTACATAAGAAGTTTGAGCATATGTGCACATCACACCTTTACGAACAAAACGTTTTGGGAACACATTCATTGTGCGTATAGCTAAGGAGTGGAATTCCCTGCCGGAGTCTGTTTCCTAATAGCTAAAACCTAGAGGTCAAGAGCCAACCACTTAATCACTTACCATCAGGTGAGATAGTAGGCAAGCGCGAGCCTAACTAGGCAAGTTCGAGTCGGCCTCGCGCACTGAGGGTTCGGTGCGAACTACAATTCCTAAATGGAGTCGAAGATTTTTCCGAATTGCAATTTTTTTTCCAAATTGCAATTTTTTTCGTTACGTATGTAACAACAAATTTACTGTTTTCAGATTTTTTCTTATACCTTTGCTGTAAGATCTTGCTTTGATACTCTCAAAGATCGAAATTCATAGAGTACTTCCCGTTGACCCAGAATCCTGAAATTTGGCACAAAGCAAGGTCTAATAGCACAGATATAGGAAAAAATCTAAAAATAGTAAATTTGTTGTTAACTAGGTCACAAAAAAAAAAGAATTGCAATTCGGAAAAATCTTCGAGACTCCATTCGGAAATTGTAGTTTGCACGGAACCCTCAGTGCGCGAGTCCGACTTGCACTTGCCCAGTTTTTTTTCTTTTGAGGTACGGAACCCTAAAAAGTGCTGTGCTGGTGGCTCTGGCGAATTATCACTGCCTGTTAGGTACTAGAATCCAAAACGTGATTTCAAAATGCGTGGCGTTTGAATCCCCACTCTAGCAAGGAGCCAACACAATACCAGAGCGTCTGATGGCCGTGGAGATACCAGTGGTGTCTTACACCCAGTGCAAGCTTGTCTACAACTCTGTGCTGACCAATAACCAGTGGTGCGGGGGCAACTTCTTTTTGGGGGGAAAGGGGACTTGTCAGGTAAATATTGTTTGTTACGGTAAACAGTTCTATTCAAGTAGAGGTCAACCGTCGAATCCGACTCGGTTGGGCAGCGTACGGAAAGCTACGCGGTATCTTCTTATCCAACATACCACTGTGTCTAATAGACAGACAGATGACATATGGATCCGAAACGTGGTCGCTCACAATGAGCCTCATCAGAAGGTTTAAAGTCACCCAAAGAGCAATGGAAAGGGCTGTGCTTGGAGTTTCCTTGCGTGATCGAGTCAGAAATGAAGATATCCGCAGGAGGACCAAGGTTGCCGACATAGCACGAAGAATCGCCAAACTTAAGTGGCAATGCGCAGGGCACATTGTTCGCAGAACAGATGGTCGTTGGGACCGAAAGGTTCTGGAGTGGCGACCGCGTACCGGAAGTCCTCCCTTTCACTAATTTTGAGGACTTCAATCATTGACATTGAAACATCTTCACATTGGAATACAACAAAATTTTAATCATTTCGCCTGTCAGAACTGATTCTTTGATTCATTCCATAGGGTGACTCCGGCGGTGCTGCTGTCCAAGAAGGTATGGCTGTAGGTATAGTCTCCTATGGTCGTGTTTGTGGACAGCCGTTATCACCGAGCGTGTTCGCTGATGTCGCCGCACCCACCATAAGGGACTTCATTACTGAACACACTGGGTTGTGAGATAGCGAGATAAATCGATAGTTTTTAAGTTTATTTATGAATAACTTTAAGAGAAATATAGCTTATAGAGTGTAACTGACTTAAAACAAATGATGTGAACGATAATTTACTAGACGATAATTTGTTATTTGAAGTCAGATCAAGGCCAATCTAAAACCCACTTAAATGTTAAAATTAATCGTGCTGTACCTATGTATTAGCTTGATTTGGCTCTCTAACAAAAGTGGAGGAAAATTCAAAATTCGAACAATGGTATTTTTACTTTTAAAAATAACTAAAATTTTCAAATTAATTACAAATGGCCAGTACCCCTTATACATAAAAACTTTTTTTCGCTAAACTTTCTGAGTGGCCTGGTACATGATGAGGTTTTTAGGATATAGGCTGTCTAATAAGTCAACCGACTTGGGAATTTTGTATAATATTTAATCATTTATAAAATATTTATATTCGGTACTTTTTATAAGGTTCTTGTGTTATTAAACAATGATCTCTATCTCCTAATCAACCTTGATTATTGAACCCGTGTTGACTACATCAGATTTCATTGAATCATAATAATTACCCAAGTCGTTTAACTTATTAGACAGACTCTAGCAAGGAAAATCGATAGTTTTTAAGTTTATTTATGAATAACTTTAAGAGCTGATAAAGTGTAACACTTTAAAACAAATTTATATAAATGAAAACCTGACTAAAAGGTGGTGAAAAATTAGTTTTGTTATTTGAAGCCAGATCAAGGCCAATCTAAAATCCACTTAATTCATTAATGCCCAAGCGAACACCGGCGTTCGGTCTCTCATTGTCTTTCTATTGTGTCTCTAATTACAATATTCGACAAGTTCAATGTTAAAAATAATCCTGCTGTATCTATTTGCAATTAAATTATTATTTGAAGCATTCCATTCGACAAGTTATTTTTATGAGGTTGAAGGAAGAGTAGATATAATGAAAATAACACAATACTGACGCGGTAGGGCGTGGATACTACATCTATAATTTCATAAGTACAAGGAAGCAACTCATATGGAAAAATAGAGACCAAATCTTCAGTTTCAAGGAAACAAGTCACATGCAAAGAGTCCAATCGAATTGTCATCAAATCATTTTTAATCACACGTTAAACAGGATGTTTTGGCTCCTCAAGGTTTTGTAACTGCTGGTCATCGTGACTTTAAATACGTGTAATTGCTAGATCATGTGAATACTTTGAAGAAGTCTCATGACGGCCCAGTGAGGCTCCCATCACTCGTGCATGAGGTTGCGGTTTTGATACCAGGCAAGTATCAAATTGGTACTTGTTGTTCGAAATCGCGTCGTACCGTAAAAAAAAAATTAAAGTACGTATGGATTGAAAAAATCAGATAGTTACTCTTCATCTTCCTGGCCTTGTCCCGTTTTATTTAGGATATTTAGGGTAGGTGCAACACGTTGTTTTCTTCCATTCTGTCCTGTCACGCTATCACTAACTGCTTTTTCTTTTAGATCACTTCTCACACAATCCATTCATATTTTCTTTGGCCTCCCTCTCCCTCTCCATCCATCCACATGTAAATTCATAACTCTTTTAGCAACATGCGTGTCATCCTTCCTCAAATGTAGTAATATGTTCTCCTCCTCGCTACTACTAAAGTGATTTTTTTTACTTATCATCTCGAGCGCCGATTGTACATACGTCTGTTCAACTTGAATGACCTTGTAAAACGCTTAAGCGTACTGTACATACGGGTGTACGTTTGTTCTGCCGAAAATTTTGGTCTCTACATTTTCGTTTCTCCTATAGTCTACCCAAAACGATCTTTCGGCAATTTTAGTAAAAAAACGTGCAATTACGTAATGATAATAGTCGTAAGATTCTCTAACCGTTATTTACTTGTCTAAGTTTATCTAGGACATTACTGACGCACACGCCTAGCCAAGTTGAGTTGAGTTGATGATTGTGTGAGGCACGAATAAACGTTTTTCTTTCTTTCTTTTCTTTCACGTAACTGAGCGTTGAGATGACGTCAGAACAAAGGAATCGGAGGCGTGGCCAACTCGAGGCGTTCGACACAAGAGAATCGAAACGAAACGGTTGTGACTTGGCTTGTGGGCAGTTGTCATTTGTAGGTCATTGTCATTGTAGTCAGACGCCTGAAAGTCTGACCATTTATTTATTTATTTAACTATTTATGTACACACATGTAAATACAAGAAAAGAGGAAGGAAACAGAAAAAAATAGTACAAAGGTGATGCTTATTTCTAATGAAATCTCTTCCAGCATACCTGCGACAGGAAAGTTGAAGAAAAAAGAGAAGTAGACACCGTGTGTAAAAGTAAAAGGAAAATTAGTACACACAAAATACAAAGTTAAAAATGAAATAGTATAAAAAAATAATAATAATTAAAGATATATATACTGCTATAATTATAAACATACACATAATAAAATAAATATCACACAAATACATACTAAATAATACCTAAAATAAAATAATACATATTAGTTTAAATATGCAACTATGACGAAACAACTATGACCATCTGCTTATCCAAAGAGTATCGTGTTTCCTTATAACTGGGTTGTGGAGGTCAGATAGGCAGTTGCTCCGTGTAAAACACAGGTATGGAATGGTAGCGCCAATTTCGCCTCATGACGCTTGGCACTGCAATGCTGTACCGCGCGCCATTTCCCGCAGATTCCACAGACGGCGCTGACCTTCTTCTTCTTCTTCTTCATCTCACGTTGTTTTCTTCCATTCTGGCCTGTTACCTGTCACACTATCACTAACTCCCTTTTCTTTTATATCACTCCTCACACAATTCATCCATCTTTTCTTTGGCCTCTCTCTCCATCTCCATCCATCTACGTATATACTCAGAACTCTTTTAGTAACATGCGTTTCATCCCTCCTATTCACATAACCATACCAAGACAAACGATTTTCTTTCAACTGTGAGAGTTGGGAAAAGGCTAGAAAGATGATGGTGTAAAAACTCTGAGTGATTGCATTAATATGTAAGTGGATGGATTATCCACATAATAATATTCCACAACTATCATACAACGCCTTCGAGTCCCAAGCTAAGCAGAGCTTGTCCTAGACAACTGATAGACATATGTAGTTATTCATCCATCCATCCATCAGCCTTTTTAATGTTCCCACTGCTGGGACTCAGGCCTCCTCTCTAGGAGAGGAAATGGGCCGTCATCCACCGCGCGGGCCCAATGCGGGTTGGTGAATGTCACATGTCTTCGAATTTTTGGTTGTAGGGCATGCCGCCGGTTTCCTCACGATGTTTTCCTTCACCGTTTTGAGAGCAGTGGTGATGAAATAAATTACAGAAAGTAATGCGCCTGGCTGATATAGTTATAATTACACCCAGACACAGAACAAATGATGGTGCTCAACACATAAACATTTGTCATGGGTGGGAATCAAACCTACGACCTTCGGCATAGCAGACAGAGCCCCTAACCACTGGATCAATAGAACAGTCAATGGCATTAGGGATCCCTGTTTCTTATGTCAATTGTTTTTGTTGGTAAATTGATTGATTGAGCACAAGCATAGATTAAAGTTAGTGATTGTTTAAGCCATCAATTTGTGACTTCTCTTTGTTTGCTGATTTGCAATTATTTAAATTGATGAATGTGTGTTCAGTCACCATTGTTTGCTTGGAATAGATGAGTCTCTGAATGGAGCCATTGTCATACCAGAGTCAAAGTTGAATAGTCCCGTGTGCTTGTAATTACACCGGCAAACATAGGTCAGGGTCGAAGCCTACAACATGGGTTGTGTGAAATTGAAGTAAATTATCCTTCAAACTTAAAATTTGGAACTTCTACTTGAAGTCCTCTCAACCTTAGTTCGGTCTTCGTCAGAATTATTATTAAGTGCTCTTAATGATTTGATATTTTTCTTAGTATCCATTAGTTTATTATTTTGGCATATATATGTATTTTATTAATATAAATCACTTGTTTCATATTTTTCCATTTGAAGTATCTCTTATTTGTTTATTGTGCAAACCTACCACAGTGATCTCTTTTTTAACCAAAGGTTGACTGGTAGAGAATGCCTTGTTGCATTAAGTCCGCCTATGTACCACTGCTGTACATGAAGTTTTTTTTTTCTAGCCGTTACTAATAACAATATTTATTTCTCGCCACAATACACAATGATAAATGATGATAAATTATATTTATTTTGTAAAACACTGATTGCTGCAAACTGCAATACACAATGATTACAGTTTCAATGGTAAAAGTAGGTACAGTAAACATATTGTGGGAGACTGGTGCCTAAACTAGGCTTGGGGCCTGTATTTCAGGACACCAGAACTCCACCCTTAGGTTTTGTTAACATTTTTATATTGCCTTATGCTCTAAGAAACAGTTGTCGCGATTATTAACAATAAATTCTATATAGTGTTAGTACGGTTAGTATTGTGGGAATATTTGAGAGTGTATGGAGTGTGTGTGTCTGTATGAGTGTGTTGCCGTGCAGTGAGTGAGCATGTGGGACTTAGTTGTATGTGTAATTTACTCTATTTATAACCTTAACTACACCGGGACATCTAGGATTTTTTCAGTCTCCAGGTAGTTTAATTGCTGAATTCAATCGGTCAGTTTCATTTTGCATTTAATCTTGTTAAGGTCATAAATAGGTAAAATCCTGTTAATTTTGTTGTAGAGGTATTTACCAAGGTGGCAAAAGAAACGTCGAGAAAACTTAGTCAGAAGCCGGTCTCGGGAATCGGAAACGGGATTGAATCCGCTTTTGCCTTGAGATAGAGAGGGCGTATATGCTAGGAGGTTAGGCTGCTTCATTACTGTATGAAGTATAAATAGCTGGCGCACTGTCAGAACTTTCATTTCTTTATATAAAAGAGTAGTAGGGTATCGAAAAGTTAAATTACTGTCCTACTGCTGGGCAAAGGCCTCCCCCAAGTCCTTACAAACTTTCTTCTCTTGCGCCGTCTCAAACCAGTCCTCGCGGTACGCGTTCAAATCATCCCGCACCTTTTTCTAGGCCGGGTCAGCCGCATGCATGAGCGACCGGACCGCTGGGTGAGCGTCGCCACACAGTGGGTCCCTACATGAAGTTTAAATAAATAAATAAACCCCAGGGCCCTGGAACGAAGGCAAAGAAGGATCAAGGCTGGGTCAGTCAGTTTGGCTGGTCAGTAAAATTCTGACACTCGCTCCCGTTCCACCCCAGAGTGGGAGATGTCACGAGACGATTTCTCACGTAAAAAAAATGTAAGTTTGAAATAAATGCTTTGATTCTTGATTTTTTGCAGTAATAACCAAGATTTAAACTACATATCATTCTTTTATACAGTTTCCTTATGCAAAATGTCGCTATATCGAAGTAATTACAGTGTATTATAATGTTATGGACACGGTCCAGTAAACTTTGATACACACGTACATCTATCTAAAGTGTCATTAGATAAGACCTTGAATGAAAAAGTAGCAGATCATCACATGTGACTCCCGCGGGGTTTTTTTCTTTTTTTTTCGGTGGGTAAATATCATGCAAATGACATCCCCCGTCCTTGGGCGGAGCGGGAGATAGTGTCAGACTCTTACTGACTAAAAAACCCACCCCGTTCCTTCTTGCCTTTCATACCGGGGCCGGGCCTCCTTTTCGGAAACAGACCCTAGCCCCAGTAGGCTTCGACCCAGCTGAGCCCCTACGGTTGCTGACAACTCGATGAGACGCGCGGGAACAGTGCGCGTCATCGACGACTTGGGCTTGGTCCGGACGGTTACCGGACGGTCAGACAGCGAGCTACCCATTGCTCGCCGTCTGCAAGCCCGCACTTACTGTGTTAATAATATGAGGGATTAATGTTTTTTAGGGTTCCGTAGCTCAAAAGGAAAAAACGGAACCCTTATAGGATCACTTTGTTGCCTGTCTGTCAAGACCCTTTATCTGGCAACGTGTGGAGGTAAGAAGTTCAAGTCTGCAGTTCCTTGAAGCTGTGAAAAATCAAACTTTTGAGTTAATGAAAAAAAAGTTAAGGCCTCTTATGTCGCAAAAAACGTATATTTCGATACAAATTCATAACATTAACCTAACCAGTGCTTGACTGCGATCCCACCTGATGGTAAGAAGTGATGCAATCGTTAATGGTGAGGCACATTAGTTTATTAAGAGCCTATTCAGTCTAGCCTTGAAGCTTTCTAGCTTAAAAATAATCAGACAGGAAGCGATACCGTGTGTTGTCTACATATAATAATAAGAAATGTGAGTTATAAGAACATTGAGATGTGCTTTATGATCCAAAAATCATCATTATTTCAGTTGAAAGACGTTTACTGCTTGACCGGGTTTGTAGTGGTATATGGTGGCAAATCCTCTCTTTGAGGACTAGTTGGAGAGTCTCCGAATGATGCAGGTCCTCACCAGTTCCACGCGCGCCATAAAGAGAGGAGAAAGCGAAAGCAAAACTAGACCCAGCAGGGGCGATGCCCGCTTTGGCCGCGGGGAATTTATGGAAAGGAACCCCGTAGGCTTAGAACGCGAAGGGCAACTTAAACTGAAGAATACAGGCTTGATTTTTATCAGTCCAATATGCAATCTCGCTCTACAATAGAGCGAAATAAGTCAAGGAAAGATTTTTCGCCTCAAAAAAACTCTCACTTAGTCTATGACCTTTTAATCGTGGCTCGAAAATTCGGACAGTATAATTTTTTGTATTTTTTTTTAAATTATACACCACAATTTTTTAATTAGTTAGCTCATTTATGTCCCACTGCTGGGCGAAGACCTCACTCCCCCTTAATTATCCTTAATTTTTTAAGTAGTACAAAAGAAATGGGGCTCTATCTGTACCCGTTACTGATCTTATTTGTGTGGTCAAAAGAAAAAAAAAACGAATCCCCAAAATTGTCCACAAAAATTTATCGTAATTGGTAAATTCATAATTGAATCAATCAGTCATAACAATTGCTACTATAAAATACGCGCAGTGTTTTTTCCATTGTTTTTTCATTCATAATCAATAGTCTGTACAATATTTTCATAAATTGAGTGACATTTTGGGATAAAAACAAACGCTAATAAATGTATTGTTTGTGAATATTATTTATTGAGACATTACTTAAATAATAACAAGACCTGTTTTAATAAGCCGTTTAAATATTTGTACTAATTACAAATTTGTGCTGTATATTTAGAAATATAAGCAAGGGCCGTACGTCCTAATGTCACACAAAAAAGGTTAGTAACCTGTAAGACCATGAATGGCAGTTCACGATGGACCTCGTAAAAATTCGTAAGTGTCTGAATAGTTCGCAAGGAGCACTTGACGTTTTTACGATAATAACTTGAAATATATTAGGTCGACTGTCCACGGACGCGTAGCTTCATAGGCGCGCTTATATAATCTCTAATAAGTCAACCGACTTGGGAATTTTGTACAATATTTAATCATTAAAAAAATACTTATTTTCGGTACTTTTTATAAGGTTCTTCTGTTAGTAAACAATAATCTCTACCTCTTAACTCTTTGAATGTCGTAATTAGAGACACAATAGAAAGACAATTACCTTATTTCGGACTGTGTAACTTAAGACATTCGAAAGGTTAGTCAGCCTTGATTATTGAACCCGTGTTGACTACATCAGATGTCATTAAATTCTAATAATTACCCAAGTCGTTTAACTTATTAGACATACTCTAGTGTACGTCTGCTAATAGCTTACATACCAAAAAACTTAAAAAAAAAAAACCGACTTCATCAAAAAAAACATTTATTTCATTGTATTGTCATCTTTCTTCATTGTGATATCAATGTGATTATGAAGTTCCTTTGGCCATTTTTGATCTTTTTCACCAGTTCCAGTTTCACTAAATGTTACTTTTTGACTGATTTACAGTCAAAAAGTAACATTAAAAAGTATCCAAATGTTACTTTTCCATCATCTCCCCTCACTCAATTTGAGGGGTGCCCTCGATTCCTCATGGATGTGATTATTAGAAACCAATCTGGAAGCATATCCTGTAAGAAGAAAAAAAAAAGTTGCAGGTCGGTCCGAAAATGACGGAGTTCTGAGGTAGCAAACATAAAAAAAAAGAAACAACCGAATTTATGACCTCCTTTTTTGAAGTCGGTTAAAAACTATGAAACTGTCGACGAAGCTGCGACGACACGACGGCATGACGTTGACGCGCACACCAAGCGTATAATGACGAATACGCGTCTATGAAGCTACGCGTCCGTGGACAGTAGCCCTTACTTAAATGCATCTGAAAACGTGTCCAAACTACAAACTAAAATTGACATAGATATATTATAAGTTCTACAGTAAAATTTTACAGGGGGCAGTTTTTTTCTTCTATGAATTGACCTCTTTTGAATTTATGAGGCTTTCTCTCGTAGGCGACAATATTAGAACTAGTAATTTATTTTTATTAGAGCTATGTTCACCTCCAGATTAGTTCTAAGAATAGAGATAAATCTTTACCAATTTATAGGTTCTTATGATGAGCAGTAAACTTTATTGTAACCATAATCAACCTTATAAAGTTTGAAAATTGCACTAGTGACTGGAAATTTGAAGGTGAATCGTTTATCTTGCGCATGTTACTAAAAGAGTTATGAGTATACATTTGGATGGATGAAAAGGGAGAGGGAGGCTAAAGAAAATATGGATGGATTGTGTGAGGAATGATGTAATAGAAAAGGGAGTTAGTGATGTCATGACAGGTGACAGGATGGAATGGAAAAAAAAACGTGTCGCACCGACCCCAAATAACGCAGGAAAAGAGCAGTCAGATGATGATGATAAATTAACCGTATAATGTTCGCCCACTGCTGGGACTTGGGACTCCTGTCCAGGAGTTCCAAGTCCCAGCAGTGAGTGGGATAGCGGTCAAGCGCGAACCTATCAACAATAGAAAAAAAAGATGGGATGGGACAACCACGCGGACATAGAGCGGCTTGGTATCTTCGAAATTTTGTTTATAGAACATTTCCTCATCATGTTTCCCTTTACCGTTTTGGGAGCAGTGGTGATTGAAAAACTTACACAAAGTAAAGTGCTTGCTTGGGTTTGAACCTATGACGTGCGACTTGTAAGTTGGCGTTTTATATACGCTGAACTTTATTGGACGATGACTTAATTTTCACGATTTCAAAATGTGAATTACGTACAACTTTTTATTTATATTGTGGAAATACGACTTAAAATGTTAGTAATACCTACCTAAGAATATTTTTTACATCTATGTTAGTATCCTAAAGTTATTTGACAAACCACAAAAAACTCCATAAAACATTGCCGCTGTTATAGCAGGCTCAGCAGGCATGGCACTTACTGGGCCATTTAGTTTTGCTACCTTCTTAGAGGCGCGTTTGAATTACAATGCATCATCGATTCAGGCTGGGTCCTAACCGAAGAGCCGGACTGCGCCTACGGTGGCGTAGACGCTGATTTGACTGACGACATCCGCCATAATAATGTTAATTTGACATTCTGTTTGCTTTTAATTAGATCATCCTTTAAACTAATGCACATGAAACAGAAGAAGAAAAAATAGTAAAGAAGGATATTGCCACAGAAAATCCACGTAAGTAATCTCAATAAAACTGCAAAAATAAGTTAGAGTACTTAAAATAAAACTTTATTAAATTATTTACAACGAAGCACAATTAAATTATAATCATCACATTTCATATTAAATAACTACCGGCTTCTGAATTGACATTTTGAAGTAATTCAACTTCCATAATTCTAAAGACAAGTTCTGACTTCAAATTGTCAATTCAGGAATCAAAAGTAAGTCATTTTCGTCACAAATCACAGTTCTTTGACGATCGCCATGATAGCGTACGTCACTCCAGAAACCATAGCCACTAAAGCAAAGATCCCTATGACCACGTTCTTCCATACAACGAAAGAACATGGAGTAATGTCTCTGTTCCACCTGAAGACGGTTTCCGTGACGGCTGGAAGAAGCAGGCCCATGACAGACAAGCAAATGGCTCCCACCAGCTCCATGAACAGTTCCAGTCTCGGGACGGCACTGGCAATGCCAACTGTAAAAGAAAATAATTTATCTTTACAGATGTCTAGCAGAAGTTTGTTTTAGAGGTAATTGTAGATTATAGACTAATCGGCCTGAGATTAGTCTATAATCTATTTAACGTTCTGAGATTTCATGTGCAGAGGCACGTACAGGCCTTTGAGAATAAAAGGCAGTCGGAATTAGACCAAAAACGCAACGAGCTCAAAGCTTGACAACCAACTGCAAAAATGTATCATACTGTTAATAGTGTTTTGACATGTCCGCTCTGTGCTCGGAGTTTTTCGGCCAAGGTTGGATACGCAAGTCACATGAGGGCACATAACAGAGCAGCAGATCTGAGCTCACAACCACCATGAGGAGCCAAGGAATGCGGTCGCTGTGGCCGAAATCGGCTAGATGGCAATATCATCATCATCATAGACTAATCCATATCTATAATATAAAAATGAATCGCAAAATGTGTTGGTAAGCGCATAACTCAACAACGCCTGGACCGATTTCGCAAATTTTTTTTTTGTTGTGTTTGTTATTATGAGGAGAAGGTTCTTATGGAAAAAAAAATGAAAATTAGGGTAGTGTAGGGTAGAGTAGGGTAGTGTAGGGTAGAGTAGGGTAGAGTAAAGTAGAGGAGGGTAGAGTAGGGTAGAGTAGAGTAGGGTAAGGTAGGGTAGAGTAGGGTAGAGTAGGGTAGAGTAGGGTAGAGGAGGGTAGAGTTGGGTAGAGTAGGGTAGAGTAAGGTAGAGGAGGGTAGAGGAGGGTAGAGTAGGGTAGAGTAGGGTAGGGTAGAGTAGGGTAGAGTAGGGTAGAGTAGGGTAGGGTAGAGTAGGGAAGAGTAGAGTAGAGTAGGGTAGGGTAGAGTAGGGTAGAGTAGGGTAGAGTAGGGTAGAGTAGGGTAGGGTAGAGTAGGGTAGAGTAGGGTAGAGTAGGGTAGAGTAGGGTAGAGTAGGGTAGAGTAGGGTCGAGTAGG
This sequence comes from Mythimna ferrago, assembly GCA_910589285.2. Classification (NCBI taxonomy): domain Eukaryota; kingdom Metazoa; phylum Arthropoda; class Insecta; order Lepidoptera; family Noctuidae; genus Mythimna; species Mythimna ferrago. The sequence continues at coordinate 3,446,956 of OU342682.1, forward strand.
GTAGAGTAGGGAAGGGTAGAGTAGGGTAGAGTAGGGTATAGTAGGGTAGAGTAGGGTATAGTAGGCTGAAGTAGGGAAGAGCGGGAGCGAAGCCGCGCAGGTACAGCTAGTTACTAATAAAAAAGTATTGGTTATCTTATGAAAATACGATAATATTTGCAGTTTAAAGCTTTGATTGCTTCTTCACCACTCTTGGTTGACTGGTACAAAATGCCTAAGGCATTAAATCCGCCTGTAGTGAAACTGAAAGTTTTCAGAGCCAATACAGTATTCTTACAGGCAAGGGGTGTGTTTTTCTTATATTTCCACAAACTAGTCGTAATTTGCATGTCAAAGCGCACAATGAAAACCCATTATCTAAGTAATTAATTCAACACATAAATCAACTTCCCTTGCAAAGCCTGATATTAGTCTTAGAGCAACGTTTCAACATCAGGCGCTTAAGGCCCAGGCGCCCGAGCATTGCCATAAAACAGTGACTTTCTAAAGTCTACTCCTTGGTAACGGCCTAGTTATTATTGACTAGCTTTTGCCCGCAGGTTCGCCCGCGTACATAAATATAGCCTATGTCACTCAGGAATAAACGAGCTTTGTATTGGTGAACAAATTTTAGCAATCGGACCAGTACTTTCAGAGATTACCTACAAACAAAAAAAAAAAACTACCTCTTTATTATATTAGTGCAGATTCTACTCAGCAGACTATTCATGAAGAATATTTTGTCTAAAAAAATATTTAGCAAATTCGCTACTTTTCCCTACTACTTCGAAACGGCTTGAATTTTTAAAAACATTTTTACACATAAAAATTGGTGGTTAAACATTCTTCAAAGTGAACATAGCAATATGCAAATCAATCAATATTTCGCTAAAAAAATGGAGTTAAAGGTGCTCTATCCGGGTACAGCTGGCCGCAATTAAATGCACAGATACTCCTACGCAGGTACGAGCGTTGTGTCCATTTAATTCCGGTGTTCAAGGGACTATAAGCCTTAAAGCATAAGTTACGCTCTGTCGTAAGTTACAATGTTACGATAGGGCGACCTCGCGTCGAGACATAAGTGTTTCTAAGTAATATTTATTGTGTGAAAACTACACAACTTTGTGAATATTGAGTCTAAGTGCTTTAAAGACAACACTAGCTTATGTCGTGCTCATTTTATATGTGTGGGTTTTAACCTGAGTGGTTGTTGATTTGCAAGCAAATGTAATCGTAGAATTTACACTTTCTACGACTACATCTGCTTGGAATGCTAGTTAATATTCGGCGTGTTCCCAGAAATTTGGTTTCAATGTTTTGGCTCTCGAAATAAAACGTATCAGGATTAAGTTCCAACTACACATTGCTTTGCCAATTTATAGTAGGCGTCAGTACTAGGGAATGCAAAAACCGCCAAAATTACAAACCGGTTTTTTTTTTCGGTTTTCCTAAAAAAAAACCGGTTAACCGGGTAACCGGTTTTAAAATTAGTTTTTTTGAAATTTATTTTTAAGTGAAAATTTTAATTCTTTTTGCATGTAAAATTGTAAATAAATATTTTTAAACTTATCTTGGAACTTATCAATTAAAAAATATAAGGTATAAACACGTGATTGTGCTCATGATAACCAACAACTTTTACTACAGGAATAAACCTGACAACGCGAAAAAAAGTTCAGTACATTTATGTTTGCTTAATGTACTGAAGAGCTGATATTTTTTTCGCTATTTCGGCTTTGCTCCCAAAATAAAAATTGTTTGCTATCATGAGCACAATCACGTGTTTAAGTATCGTACACTAATTGCCAGTCACCCTATATATTGTATACCTAATATGAATCCTGTTAAAAATAAAAAAAATCTCATCTTCATAAAACGAATGTCTCAGAATGATGTCATACATAGAGAATCTAAGCTAGAAGTTAATATATACTTCATATATAATTCTGATTTACTCAGATAGCCAGGCAGCTCTTAACGCCCTGAACTCGAATAATTTCAATTCGAAACTGGTAAAAGACTGCGTTAACATAAACAAACTGAATGACCTGGGGCAAAGGAATAAAGTTATTCTGAGATGGGTACCAGGTCATTCGGGAATCAATGGCAACGAAAAAGCCGATGAACTTCAAGGACTGGGGTTCAAGTTCATCAGATAGGACCAGACCCCTTCTGTGGTATCTCAAAGAACCAGGCCATGCAGACCCTTATGGGCAACCTATTTGGCAATTCAAAAAAGCACTGGTTGATACAACCAGGACTGCTACACGCAAAATCTACTACTCACTACTCACAAAAACGAACTACCGAGCTTCTTGAGCTTAGCAGGACGAACATCTGTGCGATAGCCCGCGCCTTAACCGGCCACTGCAAACTAAACAGGTACAATTTTCACATGAAACTGAGTGACACTGATGTTTGCCGGTACTGTAATCAGGAGAGGGAGACGCCTAAGCACCTTTTGTGTGGACCCTTATCCACAAACGCAGTGTCCATCTGGGCCGACACATTATTCGCCCGGAGGAGATTAACTCAAAGCTAGGAGAATTCTAAATTTCTTGGAAGCCTCCGGGCTAAAAGAGTTACTCTTACAAGGTGGCGAGTCATAATAGATCATTTAGGTCGCAGTGACTACATCCCCGACACTACGGGTGATGCATAGCCCCTTATCTTCTAAATAATAATAATAATAATATATACTTCTACTCAAAATATCCACCACTAGCTTTTGCCCGCTGCTTCGCCTGCGTTCATAAAATATAGCCTATGTCACTCAGGAACAAAGCCGGTTTCTATCGGTGAAAAAATTTTACCAATCGGACCTGTACTTCCAGAAGTTACCTCCTACAAACAAAAAAACATAAAAACAAAAAAAATAGTGTAGATTAGCCCTATCACAGGCTTTTAAGCGTTCAGGCCACGCGTCATTTGTATACGCGCGGTGATCATTGGAAAGTAGTCCACTACTGAATTATTGTAACATGCAGCCCATGCTCTCTAATATAGATCTCAATTTGTAGTTCACGGGCTGAGGTTTGGGTTAGCCAAAGGTCAATCATCAGACTTAATGAAGCCCGAAACACTCGCTGCAAGGCAAGCCTGGGTAGTGCGTGCCTTGTGACCGGAAGCTGGGTCTTGCTGAGAAACCCCAGTATGTTATCAAAAAGAGAGAGGCTTTAAGAGGCTTTGCTATGGCGTTTAGGATAGTATCTTGATACTCTTTAGCTGAAATTAGAGTAGCCCATTTTCACGAAAATGAACCTTGGTCATTCCGTGATACCCTTACCAAACCATTACTGATGTCGCATGATGATCATTCAGGACTCTGATAACCTGTTGAAAGTCTTTTGGAGTTAAAAGCTTACATCCGATAATTTTGCTTGTTGCAATATTCCTTGAGTGTGAAAATTTTCTCATCGGTAGCAAGAATATCCCTGAGTTTTTCATCAGTGTAACGAACAAGCAATGATTTTGATCTTTTCACTCTCTTTTCTATAAAAGCGACTCGTTTAAGCTGATGATGTTATGATGAGTAACAAGAGTGGGTATTCTAACTGTGAATAAGAATTTTGATGTCCTTACGAGATTTTAATTCTGGCCCCGACAGCATTCACTGCCTGTTGTCACAACAGGCAGCCGGCCTGGATTTTTAATAATCGTAAACAGAAGAACTGTACAATTGGTGTAGCTATCACTATGGTACATAAATATTTATAAACAAACCTACGACTGATATCAAGCCTCGACAGCGTTTTAAAACAATGTTTGCTAAAAAATAGTGTCATTTGAGAGTAATAAAAAAAAACTCGAAAAAACCGGTTACTTGAAAAAAAAACCCGGTTTTTTTAATCATTAAAAATATGCCGAAAAACCGGTTTATCGGTTTTCGGGTTAACCGGTTTGCATTCCCTAGTCAGTACCTACATAATAAAACAATTTCAATTTTAATATAATCTATATAATTGTGTATGTGTGTATTTGTGTAGATTGTATTTAATTGTAGTGTTTTTTTTTTTTTAATATGGGAAAAATTTCCTGAAAAATAAATAAATTATTATTATTATTTTCAAATTAATTCTAAAGACAAGTTCTGATTGCAAATTATCAATTCAGGAACCAAAAGTAAGTATTTTTTGTCGCAAATCACAGTTCTTTGACAATCGCTATGATAGCGTACGTCACTCCAGAAACAATAGCCACTAAAGTGTAAAACCCTATGACCACGTTCTTCCATACAACGAAAGAACACCCACACATTGCTTTGCTAATTTACAGTAGGCGTCAGTACATTATTTTCACTGTAAATTATTACGACTGGTGCTATTTTTATCGTGTGCTATTTTTGTTAACCTGTTTGTATATTTACTTTGATACACTTGCCTTCAAAAGTGAATATTTTAATTTATATTTTTGGCACTCCGACCATCCCGCATGCTAACGAGGTACGGTTCTTGGAGGTTACTGGGTTTTGTACATTTGAGGTTAGGTACTTGGATATATCAACTTCTTCATATTTATGCTTATTTATAGAAGACGCCAGATAACCGTGGCAAGTACATTGACCTTTTCCTAATATCTCTGCGTTCATTACCAGATCATGTAAAGGATCACGATACATGTCGATTCAAGGCAGCTTTATGTCTTTATTTTCGTTTTTGAAATTAAGAATGTCAACTAATGTACTCGTAGTAGGGTCAATGACCATTATTTCATGGTTTTCTGGCGCCTACCTTAATGTTTGATATATTTGTTAGCAGACTACCCTGTTTATTTTTGTCGTTTCAGTCCATCCAAAGATTGTCTGGTAGATATTGCTCCCAGCGATAACACCGCCATTTTACCCATAGATTTAAGTTTATGTATCAGATATGTTACTTTTTGGTGTACAAAAAAGTTTATTGTATTCTTTTATTTATCACATCTGTCTTATTGATGACATGAGCTTTTCCCTGTGATTGCCGAGTTGTGGTCGTTAATACGACGGGTGAGTATAAGGTCCTTGGTTCAATTCCCATTTTGGGCAGAGTGTTATTGTTATGGAAGATAGAAGTTTCTCAGTAGCCGTAAATTTGAATTTATGCCCGATTAATTAAAAGGGTCGATATTATAAAGATGAAGAGGTATTTGAGGTATGCGGAACAGAGTGTAAAATCCCGCATACATCCGTTGAAAAAGGAGGATCAACCGACCAGACAGGTGTTATGTCTGGTGAGCAATTGTCCGATAGATGATTTCGGGCTGTCGTATATGTTCAAACTGCTCAGAGAACTTTAATTGCGCGATGCAGGATTAGTTCTTATGTGACGCCATAGATGTCGCTACAAGTTTGTTTTGTTGAACGTTTCAGGAACTTTAATGTTGGATAGCCCACTCATTGAAAATGGCTATAGGCTGCATATAATTCACGTTTTGACCAATAAAAGCGGGGCAGTAGCAAAACTAGTTCCAAAATATGGGAGTAGATTTTTTGCACATCCTTTTTTTGAAATTATCAAATAACTTCTCCCCTTCTAGGTGGGCGAGAGGGAGTCACACTCTTACTGACTTAAACCCACCCGTGATCCTTCAGTTACCCTTTATGGTACCTGTATCATGACCGTATCTGTATGTGGTCACAGTGACTTTTTCGAATAATTTTCCCTTGTAGGCATTTGTCTTACCCTACACTGGGACTGCGGGCTTGCGGACGGCAAGCAATGGGTAGCTCGCTGTCCGACCTTTCGGACAGAACCCAAGTCGTCGACGGCGCGTACTGTTCCCGCGCGTCTCAAGGAGTTGTCAGCAACCGTAGGGGCCCAGTAGGGCGATAGTCAGTAAAAGTCTGACACTATCTCCCGCCCCGCCAAGGGCAGGGAATGGCATCTGAATGATTTTTACCCACCGTAAAAAAAAAACTACTGGGAGTACAGGCGTACCTTATGTTATGTAGGTTCTTCTACGAGCCTCAAAGAGTGAAGGTACGTTCGTGACACAAAGGTACGTTCTCCGTAACTTGGTCATTTAGCCTGATTTTCAACTTCTTTTGCCTGGGAATCTATCTTACCTAACAACAAGGTCCCAGCGAACCTAACTCCAGCGAGGGCCCATGGGTGTCCCCTGGCTGGTATCCTGTCCTGCAGCCGCCGCCACACCACGTCAACTGGCACGTAGTACACCAGGGTGAAGGACAGTAGCATCACACAGGCTACCAGGAGCTTTGCGGTTTGAGCTAGACTGGAAGAGCATGAAATTGGTTATTTTTAATTGTATGGGTATTTTATTTGACAGAATAGCGCCAACTTAACAGTCTTACTTAAGAGGAAAGTTCTTGGGAAACATCAAAAAGGCACTTAGTACTTTTCAAAATTTCTAAAAATACACCGCAATGAATTTACACAAAAAACGCCGGCCAAGTGCGAGTCGGACTCGCCCATGAAGGGTTCCGTAGCAGCAAGTAACATAATATAAAAGTTCTTGTAGTTCGTTGTAACTTTGATCGATGTTTTAATAATAGTGTACTTTTTTAGATTTATGACGTATTAAAAAAAAACTACTTACTCGATCTCGTTCAAACCAATTTTCGTTGGCAGTTTGTATGGTAATGTACATCATATATTTTTTTTAGTTTTATCATTCTCTTATTTTAGAAGTTAGAGGGGGGGGGGGGGTGTTATTCTGCAATCGTTAACGCTGTCGAAAAGTGATGAAACGTATGGGAATGACGTCATCTCAATGTAAAGTCGCGTGGTAAGAACAAACGAATAGACAATTCATAGCCAAGTTCACATCGTTCAAAATCGTTTCTACAATATTTAACGCTACATCATCCTTTGTTATACAAACGCTACATTGTAGAACGAGCGGCCGACTCAGGCGCGTCAACATGGCTACCAACTTATCGTTTTCTACAATTGCTGTCACCGAGGCGTTACCGATTAGAGAACGGAATTCGATTGTAACTTGGCTAGGGGGGCAGTTTAGAAAAAAATAATATTAGAAACCTCAATATCGTTTTTGAAGACCTATCGATAGATACCCCACACGTATGGGTTCGATGAAAAAAATAATTAAATCCTGTAAATAGTCATAGTAATATTTATTGTTAAGGAATTCTCATAAAAGATAGATTTAACTGTTTTTTTTAGGTTTTCAAATATCTCGCGATAAAACTGTTGGTAAAACTATTTAGGTTCTTCAATTTTTTTTTGTGTAATTCAGTGCGGCGTATTTTTAGAAATTTCGAAAACTGTAAGGGGTGTTTCAGGACTGTCCTCTTATGACTGCTGAGCTGGTCAGTGTTCGATACTCAGACAGGATATGATATAGTAGTGTTCCTTTATGGAATTCACAGTTAGCCTAGAGTGCTGAGTCTAGACTTTATCTAGGTTCATGGCAACATATTATAAGCCCGTCTTTTATTTCTAAATTTAAAGTTGTCCGCAATAAAACAGTTTACATTACCAAAAACATATGGTACTAGCTTTTGCCCGCGGCTTCGCTCCCGCTCTTCCCTAATTCAGCCTACTATACCCTACTCTACCCTACTATACCCTACTCTACCCTACCCTACTCTACCCTACTCTACCCTACCCTACTCTACTCTACCCTACTCTATCCTACTCTACCCTACTCCACCCTACCCTACTCTACTCTACTCTACCCTACTCTACCCTACTCTACTCTACTCTACCCTACTCTACTCTACCCTACTCTACTCTACCCTACTCCACCCTACTCTACCCTACCCTACTCTACCCTACTCTACCCTACCCTACTCTACTCTACTCTACCCTACTCTACCCTACTATACCCTACTCTACCCTACCCTACTTTACCCTACTCTACCCTACCCTACTCTACTCTACTCTACCCTAAAAAAAAAAGTCCTATGTCCTTTTCCTGGTTCTTAGCTACCTCCCCACCAATTTTCAGCCAAATCGGTTCAGCCGTTCTTGAGTTATAAGTGGTGTAACTAACTGACTTTCTTTTATATATATAGATAACTCGTTGGTACGTACAACATATGGTATAAATCTAACATACAACTATAAATATAACATATGGTATAAATCTGTAACAGTAGACCATAAGAAACACTAATCTGTTTCAAGAATGCAGAGCAGAGTGTAAAGTTCCCCTTACGACCAGACAAAAGAAGTGTCAGATCCAGGCAACTGCCCGATGTTGATATGGGGGCTGTTGTTTAAGTCGTAATCGCGCAGAGAACTAATTCCGCCATGCAGGTTCTCAAATTTTAGTTCCTAACCTAATAGGTAACCTTAAAGAGAAGGTAAGATATTTAAAAAATAAATGTGGACTTCTTGTGGTTGATGAGACGAGTAAAGCCTATGTCGTGCGCCATAATGATGTCAAAATACTGAGTGTAAGCCTCGGGCGTCTGTTACATACAGGACCTAAAAAAACAAGATACTCGTAACGAAACGTATAATAATGTCATTTAGTAATAGGTTTGTTTTTATTTCTAAAAGATTATAAATATCGCTACAACCACAATACTCACATTTCTTCCTGGGGCAAGTTAAGAGTCAAGCTTCCTCTAACTTCATCACCGTACTTGAGGTAGCCAATGAATCCGACGAAACCATACATGACGGCTATAGCAGACATGGCTGCGTTCAGCACTCCTGGACAGCCGAGGAAGTCTTGTGGCTTCTTCATCTCGTTCTCTATGGGCATCACTACGCCGATGCCTTCCATCGCGAAGAGACTTGTGCTGGAATAGATGAAGAGGTAAGTTAGTGATTATGAGAAGGTAGACCTTGGTGAAGATTCTATGGATCAAATCTTTTGATATTTTTTCTGGTAATGAGGATGGGATTGGTTATTTAAACACGAAATAAAAGCAAGTAAGACACTTATTTATACTAGGTAATTGAACGCAATAACCTAGTGTGATTTTTTTTCATATTAAAACTCTTTGATAATAAAGGGGTTTAATAAAAAGTCACAGTTTGGTCACCATTTTAAACCTATGTAAATGAAGTGTAAAAGTGTGGCAATTAATCACTTTCTGAGCAAGTGTGTCGAAAAGTTAGTTTAGTAAGGCAACTCAAAAGATTTTTTTTTTATTATTATTGATAGGCTCGCGTTTGACCACTATCTCACTTGATGGTAAGTGATGATGTGGCCGACGATGGAGCTCGCTTGGATAGAAGTAACCTATTCACTCTTGACTTAAAGACCCCTAGGTTGTAGCCATCAGGAAACACAGACTCCAGCACCCCCTATCTGTATCTTCCCTTTCAATTGATGTTATGTTCTGTTACCTACTTTTAAGATTGTGTCTTTAACGCGTAAATAAACTGTTTTTCTTTCTTTTCTTTCTTTCAGCAGGGAATTACACTCTCACTCAGCTGTACGCATAATGAATGTGTTTCCAAAACGCTTTGTACGATGGTATCTCAAAAGATACCAAAGGCTAGTTCAGTTCAGTTGCAATATCATCATCAAAATCCTTAATGCAGACTGTGTAGGCTGTAGAACTTCAATATTGAACGATCGTTAGGTATGATTTAAATTCTGATTAAACCGGGCTCATAGCTTTTGAATTGAAATCATGTTCAACGAGATATGTTACGAGTAATTTAGTGACGATTGCAATTTACGCCAACAGCATAACTGGGATAGAATTTCTGGTACGATTTGAGTTTATTGCTTTTGTTATTGTTATTGTGAGGATTACAGTCGTATGGCCTGTTTGTTAAATAAGGTGGGCTAAGTTTCATTGTAGATTAAAGTAGTCTAAGATTTACAGCTTTAAATAATTAAAGACCAATTTTGAAGGTAAAACAACACTGCGCACACATGTCCACGTCCGCTTGTATGTGCGTCGGTTTCCATACATTTTATATGGAAACTAGACTTGTAGAGCTACACTAGATCCACGCCACGCGACGTTATTCTACGTACAAATCTGGCGTGGTCCACGTGTGCGTCGGTCTAATGTAGTTCTAGCTTTAGGTAGTCATATTTACATTGAATTATAAAAACCCCATATTTATTACAATTGCCGTCACGGATATTGAGCGGTTGCGCAGAAAACAAATATTCGGTCTCTTTAGTGGTGCGAAGTGAGACGCGGGGACGGGGAGTGTCAGTGATTAGCTCGCCGCGCCATCGCGTCATAGACGTCACTCCTGATTCGTTCCCTGCGTTACTGCATGTATCTAACAACGAAGACGATTGGCTCGCCAATGTATGGAATGCGCAAAGCGATCCCCACTCTGACGCCGAATGCTCAAGATCCGTTTTGGTAATTTCGGTGATTTCGCGCCATTCGGTCAAAGACCAAGCGGACAGCACCCGCATAGATTATATTATAAAACAAAATCATAATAAATAATTCAAGAATATCATAACTATGTACACATATTCATTGTTAGATATAACATCGCCTTGAACGAGTCTGTAAAGGTGTTTTAATTTATTAAATAAATAAATAATTATTATTATTCTCTTTATTCATATTTTAGAGAATAATAATTGTTTATTTATTTACATATTCATTGTTGGTTATAACATCGCCTTGAAAGAGTCTGTAAAGGTGTTTTAATTATTAAATAAATAAATAATAATTATTATTATGCGTTTTATTTGTAAGTAAAAAATCATACTTCTTTATAAAGTAGTCTGTAAATATCGAAAATAAGATGTTTACTGAAGTGAGAGGATAAGGAAGAGAGTATACGCCGCGAAACGCTTGGCGATCAAAAGATAAACTCATTTGATGGGATAAAGTCAACAAATGCTTTTTTTAATACGTGTGGGCGCAGTATGTATCTATTAACTGCTCCATCTTTGTTGTAACATTTTTTTTCTCTAACACATTGCTTTTGCAATTTTTTTTTATATTATCTGACTCCAACCACCTTAAATTCGTTAGTTTTTCTTATTTGCTGTTTAAATGAGACTGACAGTTGTTATTATTAATTTTTTTCTAGCTTTTTTTATATAGCCTCTTTTTATAATTTAAATAGAAGAACACCTAATCCACGAAATCTTAGATTACTTCATATTTTGACTCACTTTTTTTAAAATGATTATTTTTATTGTGCTTTTGAGTACAATATAGACAGGTTTACAATGTTCTTAAATAATACCTATTAATACTGTAATATGGAAATATTGGAAGAACAACCATTTTTTTAAAAGAGTAACCATGGAGTTTCTTGCCGGTTCTTTTCCATAGGAAACGACCAATTTGGAACCATGTATCTACTAACTTCTGACGTTTTATAAGTGCCCATGTAGGCCTATGTAAAATAAAAAACTTTTGAATTTTGAATTTTTTTTGCAGTGTTCATCGAATATATATCAAGACAGAAACTTCGCCAATAAACGCAATATGTCACTTTTATGCAAAATTGATTGGCCGTACTTTTGTGGTATTCATTTTTACAAGCTGTCAACTGTGAATAAAATAGTTTTTGTGATGAATGTCCCTTTTGTTTTTCGCCGATATTTCAGTTTTTTTATTTCAATTTACAGCTGATCTAACAAACGTTATTCTTCCATACAAATTACTAGCTTTTGCTCGCGGCTTCGTCCGCGTACCTACATAAATATAGCCTATGTCACTCAGAAATAAAGCAGCTTTCTATCGGTGAAAAAATTTTGGCAATGGGACCAGTATTTCCATATGTTACCCCCTACAAACAAAAAAAAAACACTTTATCTCTTTATAATAGTGTAGATTTGTGTAAATAAAAGAAAAAGGTCAAGTCGTTTTGGAGGAGTTCAATAGAAAACAATGTGACATGAGATTTTTAAATACCAGACTAGCGATCCCGCCCAACGGACGTTGTCTTGTTCGGAAACTTGAAAATTAGGCCTCCACATCTTTCGATTGCAGCTAGACCACCTACCGGTTTCAATTTTATTTTCAAAACATTTAAGGGGGTGCTTCATCAGACAGTCGACTCAATAGTTTCCGCAGTCAGCAATAGTTGCCGATCAAAAACATTCAGATGAAGTGTTTCAAAACCTCTTTTTTTCTTTGTACAAAGTTCTAAGAATACAATAAAATCAGACGCTTAGGCTGCCTGTTCACCGGAGTAGAGCGAGGCAGCGGGGCGGAGCAAAGCGGAGCGGAATTGCAGACTGTGTCTGTCCACCACAGCCGAGCAGGGCTGCGAAGGGGAGTGAGAAAGTACTGCGGAGCGGAGTAGCAGAATGTTTTAGTTGTAGTTTTGTTATAGCGTCCGCACGTCGTTTCTCCTCTTCGCTTCCTCTCTCTGCTTTCCCGCTCCGCTTCCCCGCTCCGTTGCCCCGCTCCGCTTCCCGGCTTTGTATAAATTTTTAAACTAGTTCGTAATCCCTGTCCACGGTAGAGGAGTGGTGATTTTGTGCAATCCTTTTGGTTAATATTTCACCATTTCTCCGCTCCGCAGCCTCGCTTCACTCCGGTGGCAGTCTTATTCTGCCGGGATTTCGAAAGCTATCTTTGTCACCTTCGCTACGGGAACTACTGAAGATATTGTTTCAGGTACGTAGTTAATTTAATTTTGTATAGTATTGAACAAGCGTCTAGACTTTGAATCCTGTACACACGGGTCTAGACCGGTAAGCTTCTTGCATTATGTGGGATCCGAACGAACGTACTGTAGATACTACTACATGCGCGAATTTATTTTCAATGTTGCTTTTCTACCTGTACGTGTCAAACATATCTAGATATATCTTACTAGTAATTCATCTAAACTAATATTATAAAGCTGAAGAGTTTCTTTGGTTAAACGATTAAATCTCTGGTTTAAATAAAAAAAAATTCATGTTAGCCTCATTTATCGGTGAAAGCTACAGGCTGTGTATGTCATCACGTTACGAACAGTAGGAGAGGAGCGGTAACGAAAGACATAGGTGGAACCACGGGGGATAGCGAGTGTTTCTATATTAAGTTATGTTAACCCTTGCAATTTATATGAAACTTAACTTTTGCCCACAGCTTCCCTCGCGTAATTAAAATATAACGTATGTGACTCAGGAATAAACCAGCTTTTTATTGGTGAAAAAATTTCAGCAATCGGACCAAAACTTTCAGAGATTACCTCCTACAAACAAAAAACATAAAAAATAAACTTTATCTCTTTATAATATTAGTGTAGATGCAGAAGACACATTTTAATAACTAACGGTGTAAGTAATGTGCTGACGGGTTGGTTTCGAAAACATTTTTATAGAACTGTCGACTCAAAATCACTTTATTAACTTTATTTCTTGCACGTTCTTCTCCATAGAGATCTACGCTTTGGAACGTGCAATTTTGCTTCACTTTTTCTTGGACTGGTCGACATTTGACTATTCAAAAGTGCCTGCAAATAGTCTATTTGAAATAAATGCTTTGATTTTTTTTTATTAATATAAACTATCTTATGTTATAAATAAGATATTATTATTTTATCTTAACTATCTGTATTATTTATAACTTTATCGTCACAGTACGGCCCCTAAGACTCTAAAAGTCATTTTGAGTTCTTTCAAGTAAAAGAGGGAGGTAGTGAGAAACAATAGTAATGTATATTTGAATCCCAGTTTAAAGGTGTCGTCGAAGCAATTTATACAAAACCTATCTGTATTATTAATGTTGTCTTATTATGTAGATACAATGAATTTACCCGTCTAAGTTTGTTTCTACTTCCAAAGTAGTCTAACAAATAAGCACTAACTTACCAAGTTTTTGTCTAGAACTGACTCGTGTACTGTCGGCAACAAAAGTTTAACATGTTCAAACTTACAAGACATCGCTGCACTAAAGTTTGCCCGTAAATAACTGGTCAAAGTTATTGCTCTAACAGGTATGCCCACAGAGCTTCGAGACACCACTTCGGTCAAAGCGACGTAGTTATTTATTATTATTTATTTAACAATTTATGTACACAATAATTAAAGAAAATAACTTTATTATCAAGAAGAGCTTTAGTATATTCTAATATATAAAATCTCGTGTCACAGTGTTTGTTATCGAACTCCTCCGAAACGGCTTGACCGATTTTAATGATTTTATTTTGCCTATATTTGGTAGGTCTGCGAATACCTACGTCGTAAACTGTTTTTTACCCTACAACGTCATCTTCCTTTTTTCCTTCTAATCTGGATAGATTGGCATGAAGTTTGGCACACACGCGTAGAATAGGTACTTTCACGCGAGTAATGCCGCTGGCAGAAGCTAGTTAACTCATATAACTTGACATCTCGTGGCTAAGTTCGGGAGGTACTGGCACCGGATTCGTGTGGAAGTGACGCCCGGGTATTGCCGTTGTGTGGACCGATCGCAGGACACGGTGGAGCATACAGTTGATGTGTGCCCCGCCTGGGCAGAGCATCGCCGTGTCCGTGTTCTGAGGGTGATCGGCGGCGGCGATCTCTCACGCCGGGCCTTGGTACAGGCCATGGCCCGGAACTAGTAGGAGTGGTAGGCTGTCGCCTCCTTCTGCGAAACAATAATGCTAACAAAGGAGGAGGCCAACCGCATCAGGCAACGGCGTTCACGCCCCAGCCACCGCCGGGATCCCGATCTCGATTTCCAGCCACCGTAAGCACGGGCTTGCGGACGGCGAGAAATGGGTAGTTCGCTGTCCGACCGTCAGGTAACTGTCCGGACCGAGCTCAAGTCGTCGACGGCGCGCACTGTTCCTGCACGCCTCAAGGATTTGTCACTAACCGAATGGGTCCAGCTGGATCGAAGCCTACTGGGGCCAGGGGTCTGTTTCCAAAAGGAAGACTTGGCCTATAAGAGGCAAGAAGGAACGGGGTGGATTTTTTTTTAGTCAGTAAGAGTCTGACACTATCTCCCACTCCGCCCAAGGGCGGGGGATGTAATTTGGATGATTTTTACCCACTGAAAAAAAAAAACATCTCGTGGCTGTCATTGTGACAGCCAGTACTTGTGTTCAGCGAACTTTCCACGATTCCGAAAATTATAAGTCATGAAGTTAGTAGTCGCTGCCGGTTGCAGTGATTCCGTGTTCTGTGGTCTCACGAACATTGAAAATTGCAATAGTAGAAAAGTTACAGGAATGATGTTCAGCGTTCAATTTTGTTTACTTTTGATTACCAAATGTAAAAGCGCAATTGAGAAAGTATATACAAGGCGAAGTTTTGAATTTTTGATTACCTCCAAAAATTCAACTCGAGAATCACCAACATAATTGCCTCCTGAAATTTTTTGCGGATTCTAAACTACATCTTGTCTAGTAGTTTAGGTACTTAGATCTATATGATATTGTTACTAGGGATTTAGGGATACTCAATCACCAGATCATTTTGTACATTGTTTTTTGAGGTGGGAAGTCATCTAATAACTTGCCTCTCACTAGGTTGAACCATAGGGCGTGTCAAGCTTTTACTGACTAAAATCACCTCTGTTTCGTCCCTTTGCATTCTAGGAAAAGAGGACAATGTTAATTCTCGCAGCGTTTTGACTATTTTGTACTTAGATAAAACAAGAACTGTAAAATTTGCAATCAGTTCATAGTTAGCCGTAACCCAGCAGGGCCGAAGTCTATTGGGGCCATAGGTTCGCTTCTGAAAGGAAAACCCGGCCCTGGAATGAAAGGTAACGAAAGAACTAGGAGTGGGCTTTAGTCAGTAAGTCTGACACGCCCTTCCGCTCCGCCTAAGGGTGGGAGATGTCACTAGATGATTTCTCACCTAAAAAAAGTCAGTTCATACATATATTTTCAGCGATTAGATTTTGTTTTCAACTGCACCACTTAGCTTTAGTACAAATGACAACAAAAATAAATTGCCAAAAAGAGAGTAGCTATGAAGGGATTTGCTAGTGTAAATTGCTTTTCTGCAACTCTGTTTCCATTTCATTATCTGGCTAAGTGCGAGTCGGACTCATGCACGGAGGGTCCCGTACTACAATATTAAAATCAAACATCGAAAAAATAATGTCCTTTGTATAGAGACCACCTTTAATTTTTACCTTTATTTTATTTTTATTATTTATGGTTTTAGCAGGTTATTAAGAGCAGTGGTGGCCGAGTGGTAACGGCCCCGACTTGCGGAATGTAGGTCGCGGGTTTTGACCCAGCCAGGCGCATTACTTTGTGTAATTAATTTCATCACCACTGCTCACAAAACGGTGAAGGAAAACATCGTTTGAGGAAACCGGCATGTCCTAGAATCAAAAATTCAAAGAATTGTGACATTCACCAACCTGCACTGAACTCGAATGGAGAATTCCGGTCTATTCTCTCTCCTAGAGAGGAGACCTGAGTCCCAGCAGTGGGAAAATTAAAAGGCTGGTTATGGTATGGTATGGATTATGGTTGTAGCGGCAATAGAAATACACATTCTATGAAAATATAACTCTCTATCTTTTACGGTTTATGAATACAAGTTTGCTGATAAACCGACAGGCGGAAGGATAAACGGAAAGTGGTGACTTAGTAGTAGGGCCCCGTTGGCATTCTTCGCGTACGGAATCCTAAAAAAGGACATGGCATTTCTCATTTGTTTACAATCCCTACAAAACATTGTATTTTCATTGTTTAAGTGACTTTTAGCATTGGAATTTGCGTCGGATCAAGTACCAGTCTTTGCCCCTTATGTTCTACGGCTCGCACTTAGACTACTAACTTGCCTGATGGTAAGCGATGATGTGGTCTACGAGGGAGTACGCTAATTGCCTAGAAGTAACTTATTCATACGTGACTTAAAGATAGTCAGATAGTAGCCATCAATAAAGATACTCCACCAGGGAATTTCAGTCCTTAGCTGTATTATTATCTCACTCTCGGTAAACGATTATGTGGTCGATGAGGAAGTACGCTTGCCTAGAAGTAAGCTCATCATGAATGACATGACTAAAAAAACCCCAGGTTGTAGCTATCAATGAACAGATTCCACCAGAGAATTTCAGTCCTCAGCTGTATTACTCTCTCACCTGATGGTAAGCGATGATGTGGTCGACGAGGAAGTACGCTCACCTAGAAGTAACCTATTCATTCGTAACATAAAGACACCCAGGTTGTAGCTATGAGTAAACATGGACTCCGGCAGTAATTTCACTTCATAGCTGTACATACAATGTATTTTTTCCCAAAACGTTTTGGGATTATGTGTGGCTGGGGATGCTTAAAGAAACTAGCGCTGTATTCCTATGCACTGTGTTATGTGTGCTGCAGAACTCAATCATCAATCACCGTTCAACATAACAAAAGTATACAGACATACTCGTAATATTGATGTACGGGATAGTTTCCATTTTTATTGTATTTTATTTTGTAGCAAACAACTTATGTTTGATTGAATGTTGAATTGTGTGTTTGTTGTGTTATGTAAATGCATGTTTTCTCTGTACATATATCTATGTACTCTTTTCAGTGTTATTTTAAATACACCGCTAAATGTTAATCGTTTTAATCCCGTGGAGGGTCGATCCAGTACATGAAACACTATCGATTTGTAAAGATAAAATTAAAAAATAAAGTACCTTTTTTTCAAAACTCGTATTGAGTCCAAAGACCCGTAGGTAGTTGTCGGCGTTGCGTACAAACTACCTACAGATCATTGGACTCGCTCAGCTGACGTTTTCTTAAAGAAATTAATTTCGTACATGCGTAAATTAATACGAAACGTCTACTTGACACTTCGCGTGACCCAAGGGCTGACTTTTACCTCGGACAGAGGATAAGCATTGCCATACAGCGTGGCAATGCCGCCAGCCTTTTGGGCACATTACCAGTCGACAGCGATGTGGAAGAGTTTTTTGACGCCATATTTTAGTTTGATTTTAGTTAGTTGTAATTAGCGTAGGGTTTTATTATTATTTTTTTTTTAATTTACTGTAATTATAGTTTTTAGTTGTGTATGTAATAAGTTAAATTGATTTAAACTTAATAAATTTATACGAATTTTGAAAAAAATATACTTTATTTTTTAATGTTATCTTTACAAATCGATAGTGTTTCATGTACCGGATCGACCCTCCACAAGATTAAAACGATTAAAATTTAACGGTGTATAGTTGTACATATATAAATATGTAGATTGAAATTGTCTGATCACTAACCTGGGTCTTTGTCCTTAGCATTTCGCTTGTCTACTAGCATGTCTCCTTAATCTGCATATTCTACTAACTTTTTATTTTTTAAATCCTTATAAAAGAGATCTACGTGGAAAGAATGAATATTTATGACGGATAAGCAATGCAGATGTTAGAGTCTGTCTAATAAGTTAAACGACTTGGGTAATTATTAGGATTTAATGAAATCTGATGTTGTCAACACGGGTTCAATAATCAAGGTTGATTAAGAGATAGAGATCATTGTTTACTAACAGAAGAACCTTATGAAAAGTATTGAATATAAGTATTTTTTAAATGATTAAATATTATAAAAAAATCCCAAGTCGGTTGACTTATTAGACAGACTATAGTAATGATAAGTCATTTGTTCGTGAAGAACCGCTGAAGAATTCTGTGGCAAAAAAAAATGACAGTCTAGACAAGAAGAAAGTAATTGAGATTGTGCATGCCATTTTTAGTTGACGCTCAAATAATGTTCTTTATTTACCGTTTGACCTTCCGGTAAGAATTCCGAGTGCACAACAACGCGATAGTCAAAGAAAACCGTCAACATGACGTTGACTTTTGATCGACTTTTGCGTGGTTTTTTCGGTTTTGGTTCAGTTGGAAGGCGCCACTCCGAAGCTTGTTGACTTGTTTGCACGTCAAACTCGTAAACCCACGTCTCGTCGTCAGTAACAATGCGTTTCATGAATGTTGGGTCGGAATTGACCCGTTCTAGCATGTCCTCAGCGACTCTCATGCGATTGAGTTTTTGGAGAGGTCTTTTGGGACTAGCCGAGCGGCAACATGTTTCATACCCAAATGATTAGTTAAAATGGTACGGTTCGACTCGTGAGATACAGAAAGTTCGGCGGCTATCTCTCTCAAACTTGAATGAGGATTTTCAGTCACTATTTCCTTCACTTTTGCGAAATTAACTTCAGTTGCAGAGGTTGATGGCCTACCAGAGCGAGGCAAATCTTCCATCACATCTCGACCGCTTTTGAATGCTTTGTACCACTCATAAGCACGTGTTTTTGATAAAGTCGATTCACCGTAAGCCTTCTGTAACATTTTCAGTGACTCCGAACACGAAATTCCATTGGCGATGCAAAATTTAAGACAAACTCTTTGTTCGATGTTTTTGTCCATTATGAAATTCGCAATACACACTAGATATGATAAAACTAAAAACAGCACTGTATTTAATATAAATAAAAGATGCAACTCAAACTCCGCGCCAAAATGGAAAACAGTTGTGCCAATCTAGCAACAACAAAAAATCTAAAATTTGAATTTGGGACCATAAACAAATCATCCATTTCCGATACTTTTTTGACTGAATGTATAAACAGAGACTTTCTGGTGTCCAACTAACTGTAACAACTGTAGAAGATCTACAAATGACTACTGGAATTAACGGTTTTACGTCCTTGGCGAGGCAAGTGGTGTCAGTAATGTCCTTGATAAACTTAGAAAAGTACATATGAAAAAATCGCATTGGTTCGGAGGTTCGAACATTGCGCATGAGAAGCGGGTGCCTTATAACCACTGGGCTATCACGACATTAATACAGATATAGATTGAGGAAAAAAGGCCAAGTTAAGTGCAAATCGGACTCAAATACGAAAGGTTCTATACCATATGCGAAAAAATTACGTCTCTTGCATGGAATTTCAATAGTTCGTTGACAGACAAATGGACGAACGAACCCTTCGGGTATGGAAAGGTTCAAAACACATTTATTTTAATATAGGACTAGCTGATTCGGCAAACTTCGCACCGCCTAATAGTCAGTGAATGTAGTATATCTTTCAATGTAGTCAACCGATTGCGGTGAAACAATATCTAAGTAATAGAATAGAATAGAATAGAATAGAATAGAATTTTTATTTTGCAAATATGGGTAATACATAGTTCTTAAGATTACTTTTAACTCAGCCACATTTTACCAATCGGTATGCAAAAATACAATGAATTAGGATTAAATCATCAACTTAATTTAAAATATATGTTTGTATTAAAAGAAAAAAAAAACGAATATAAATTATTATCATTAGATTATTATCATCAAAATTTCAAAAATCAAAATGTCAAAAATAAAAAATGTCAAAAATAAAAAAATGTCAAAAATAAAAAATGTCAAAAATAAAAATGTCAAACACCAAATGTCTAACAAATATTTTTCTCCGATAGGAACTCAGTTACACAATATATCAAACTATACACAATTTTAATGCATACAAGTTACCTACCTGAATTTCGTATATTTTACGTGATGCACGTGTTAGATTCTGTATTATTATGACGTAATTAAATTATGAATTTTCATTTTTCATGTATATTGTTAGTAGTATTTTATATATTGGTAACATTTATGAAGCTTGAATCTAATGTTGAAATACCTGCCAAAGATAATGTTGTTGTGTTTACAAATATAAAACGCTAAACTTGTATAAAGCAGTAAGGATGATAATTCTCTAAATTGTTATGTAATTATTTATGATCTTTGTAATATATCTTAGATTTTAAATATCTACTTAATTTTATTAAGTTGTTGAATTTTGACAACCTAAGATTTGTAGAAGGTAGAGGGATATTTGATGTTTAAGGGTCAACCCACAGGTTTGACACTTAAACGTCAGGTCTTTCTTATAAATATGATTGGTTTCTATTAAAGTTCTCTTACTTGCTGCTCAGCCCTAGACCTTTACGGACTACCTAAGTTCACGTAAGTTATATCTTAGTATTATTGCTACTGTTGTATTGATTCTGTGTATCTGTGACATAAGTTTCTAATTATGTTACTGTTAACTATTGTTTTAATGTGTCTATAAAATACTATATCTGAGCTTCCGAGATGTTTCTTGGCCGTTCTTCACCTCGAAGACCTAGATTCCGAACGAGCCAGTAGTTTATTCGAATAATTGACAAGCGTATTTGAAATAAATAATACTTAGTCTTGTCTTTCTGTGCTTTTCTTCATAAAACCCTTCCCTTACACACCACAGTCATAGGAACTTTGATACACAGTAAATAACCGTTATCCATCTTGAAATTTTAGTATGATATATAGGTAGATATATATATCAATATAGTTTCCCTTGTTTATTACTAACAGGCGCACAACTAAAAACTTCTACAAATTTATTATTTTTATATAGGAATAAAAAAAGCGATTCACTTTGTCTAAAACAGAGTCGTTGTGTATTTCTCGAATGTGTTATGTAAGAATTGTATTGTGTAATCATTTAGTAATAGACGTTTATTTTTGGATGGCGAAGGCGTTGTTAGAATTATAATTTTACGGTCTAGAGAACGTTTTGTTCTTTGAACACGGCAAATAACTGTTCAGTCCCTCTTAATAGATAGTTTATATTAAATTGTCTGATAGTCACAAAATAAATTGTGAAGGTACTTTTGAGAGTAAAGAGGTGACCAGATGGATGCAAATCAATGTCCCAACCAAG
Organism: Mythimna ferrago; assembly: GCA_910589285.2. Lineage (NCBI taxonomy): Eukaryota > Metazoa > Arthropoda > Insecta > Lepidoptera > Noctuidae > Mythimna > Mythimna ferrago. The sequence continues at coordinate 3,468,421 of OU342682.1, forward strand.
GTGACCTTGCTAGTTTCAATTCGTGTAAACAGTATTTGTAAACTATGACCTTTAACGCCCTTGGTTCGGAGGCGCGTTTTCCCAACTACCGAACGTGTTGGCGCGTGGTTTACTTTCATGTAGCCGTAACACAAACCAAACACATAAATCAAGGTCACCTTGGTTGGGACGCTAGTTTGCAACCGTGTGGTCAACCCTTTACTTAATTTTATTTTAATTTAAAACCTTTATTTAATTTTAATTAATTTAATTTAATTCTAACTTATTTTGACATTAATTTATGATAATTTGAATTTTATTTGTGTTTGTGATTTATATTTGTATGGAATGTGTAATTTATATGGGAATCATTTCCTGAAATAAATGATTATTATTATTATATTATTATTATTATTTACTGGTTAGCTAGCATTTTTTTTAAAGGTCGAAAATATTCCAATTACTTCTTCCGACATGTGACATCCACCAACCCGCATTGGGCCATCGTGGTGCATTACGGCCCATTCCCTCTCCCAAAGAGGAGGTCTGAGTCTCAACAGTGGAAACATTATAAGGCCGACTATGCTAAAAGTTATTATTATTGGTGTACAATATAGTTTATTTAATTCTATCCACCAACCTTATAAAAGTAGGCAATCCACTGATAGACGTCACGAGGCTCTTATCAGAGAAGTCAGGTGTTTCTCTCAGACAGTAGTACAAGCAGATACATATTGACCCCAGCCACACGAAGTTGGCTAGTGCCGAGAACGGGACCAGGTACTTCAGTGTCGTGATCTGCGTCAGAGGTAGCAGCACCACTAGTGTTAATCCGCAGAACACTGTCACCGACCAGTCGGGGCCGCCGTAGACAATTGATACCTGAAAAAAGTTTAGTTGTTAAAATATCTTGCGGGAGTCTGTGTTTCCTGATGGCTACAACCCGGGAATCTTTAAGTCAAGAGTGAATGGGTTTTTTCTAGGTGAGCGCGTTCCATCGTCGTCCGCATCGTCGCTTTTCATTAGGTGAGATTACGGTCAAGCGCGAACCTATCAACAATTTAAAAAAAATGGATTCAGAAGAGTATTGACTCTTCTGCCGTATTACAAGAGACGCATACTTTTATTTTTTTCGTAAACCACTACTGTTCCACTACTGGGCAAAGGCCTCCTCCGAGTCCTCCTTCCTCGTGGTACGCGTCGAGATCATCTCAGCACCTCTGCAGGAACAGCGTGGCGATACTTACCCAGCGGTTACTGTGAATGCGGCTGACCCGCCCAATCCTATTTGATTTAGCCCGTTTTAGAGAGCAGCGTGTTATCCGTATTCGGTCGGTTCTTTCTACACCCAGAATGCTGCGGTCTATAGCTCTGGTAAACTCCAAGATAAAACTTTTGGAATATGATGAGTAACCTGGGTTCTTACGTTTTGTTACCACTGGCTGTCGAAGTTGCTGCTTGAAGAAAGTTTTTATAAGTAGCTTCTGCAATATTTGCTTGTACTCACTTGTCTAAACGACTCCGCTATGACTACAACGTAGACGCAACAGGCCCCCATGTGTGTTAGTGCTAACGCCCAGTCTGCTAGCTCCCTGAAAACAAAAATGTACATGAATAACATTTATAAATATTAAAAGTAGTACCTATGTATATTTTTTTAAACTCCCTATGCCAAAGAAGACCGTAGGGGTCCAGCAGGATCGAAGCCTACTGGCGCCAACGATCTGCTTCAGAAAAGAAAATTCGGCCCCGGTACGAAATGCAACGAAGGAACAGGAGTGGGTTTTTAGTCAGTAAAAGTCAGACAATATCTCTCGCTCCGCCCAAGAAAAAACGACCTAAAGAAATGCCAAAGAAAAATGATTGATTATTTTGGCCACATTGCCAGAAAGAGAGGTTAGGCGTAACCTGTAAGAGTTACTGCTGACAGGAAAAATAGATGGGAAAAGACCCAGAGGCAGGAGTTCGATACATTGGTCAGACCAAGCCCGTGCTTCACTGGAGACCACAGCTTGCGATGCCCTCCACAGCGAATATAGGACCAATTGGTTCGCCAATTGGTCCTATATTCGACGATTAGACTACATTTCGATGTAGTCTACAAAAAGGTCATTCGACGAGGTCACGATCGTCAGTATTGAGAATAAACGACGCGTGGAGAAGGAAGAATGTATTTTGAAATTTGCTGCAAAATGAAAGTACAAGAGAAAATACTCAGAGGTAGGTGCCCGCAATGTTGGTCAGATCAAAATCCGTTTCACGCGAGAGACCACGTCTGCGAAGCAATGTGGGTGATACCACCGAAGACAACAAAATTACGAAATACTATCCACAAGAAAGCCATTTGTTGGGGTCATGACCCCTCAGCGTTGAAGACAGACGACGCAAGGAGGATGGTTTAATTTGGTTAAATGATATGACTTTACTTTGCCTTTTGCCTGGACCTGACGACTCACACAACACACAAAGCTACTCCGCGGTTTTGCTGTGTATGTTGTGAACATCTGGATATAACTCAACTATTCAGCTGAATAGCCAGATATGCTGAACAGTAACTATTCACTTAGCTAGGTGAAGTTGATTTAATCTAAAAGATCATTAGATTGGTTCTGACCTAGTTTGAGGGCAAAAATACATGACGGTTTTATCTTTGGTGCTGCTGAGCTGTTCGGTTGTATTGGATCGAACAGAAGAGGTATTTATTATTACTTTCACTTCTTACTATAGGTAGTCCTTTTGTCTTATTTGCAAAATCTAAGAGAAAAGATTTAAATCCAACGTGTCGCGCATAAGGAAATAGGGATTTTGGGGTGGACCTATTTCCGCATCAGCAATTTGCCAACGGGTTTTTCGTGGTTTACTTGTGAGAAATGTTTTATTTATTTAGGGTCTGCCCTTTCATTGAGAGGGTTTCATTTACGGAATACACAGCAAAATTGTTAACGATACCCAGTTAACAAAAGGAAAAAATTACATCAATCTTTACAAGCGTAGGAATTTCAAGTTACAAGTGACATGCACAATAAAAATGAGTTTGGAAATACGTAGTGAAAAGTTTAATATTTTTTCTTGTACTTATAACTTTTCTGCTGACCGTGCCTACCTCGTCGAAGACTATACAGGGTTATTTGTAAAAATATTTAAATTGAACGTTTTAAATATTACGCAGTCTATGCGAAGCAAGCGATAGTAAAATAGCGGAGGAGAGCAGGGATCGGGCAGCGGGGGTGCTTGATGCGCTTGTGTCGCGTCATAAAAACGTAGGTGGGTATAGCGAAATACAGAGGTGAAAAATGTGTTCCCTCTCACTCCGTACCATGGCTTGAACCAGGGCCCTGCACAAGAGGACCCCGACAGATAATATACCCGTGTTTCTTTATCACTCAAACCAACTCACCTGGAAAAAGGTGCAAATTTCCTGAATCTTTTAGGTCCATGTTGGAAGACCAGGTCGCATGTGTCTGCATATCCTAGCGATGGCTTTTTGAGTTCTACGCACAGCTGCTGTGATGTTTTCACCTGAAATTACGAGAAGTGGATCAGTAAGTTTGTGCAACCAAAATAGTAAAAATTGTCCACGTATATAAAACGACGTTTTTCAATACACTTATGAAGATATAAATAAACGGGGGTTAACGTGCGACTCGTGAGGGTTGACGCGCGAGTGAATACACGCACTTTACCACACTGGTGCGAAAAAGAGTAAATTGCGTGCATAAAAGTGGTAGGGATTTACCACTTACGGTTTATGAGATACAGCTCGCTAACAGACAGACAGGCAGATAGATAAATTGATATCCTTCGGGCACAGAATCCTAGTATAAAATACATAGCTTAATTAAAATAGGTCTGTCAGCCCTTCTACCTAAATAGAAGTTCGGCAGAAGTTAGAAGTTTAGTTGTATAACATACTAGCTTTTGCCCGCGGCTTCGCTTGCGTACATTTCTACCAAGCGGAACAGTTTTTAGCTTTTGACTGACCTGTTGGTCTAGTGGTTAGTGACCCTGACTGCTATGCCGGAGGTCGTGGGTTCGATTTCCACCCAGGACAAATGTTTGTGTGATGAGCATAATCATTTGTTCTGTGTCTGGGTGTAATTTATCTATAATATGTATGTATTTAGGAATATATAAGTATGTTTATCAGTTGTCTAGGACCCATAACACAAGCTCTGCTTAGCTTGGGTCTAGACGGTGTTGTGTGATAGTTGTGGAATAAAAAAAAAAATACTTCTAGAGATTACCTCCTACAAACAAGAAAACAAACTATCCCTCTTTATATATATATACTATTAGTGTCGATAGATGAGAAACTTTACAATTTGTTCACACTATTTGTTATTACACAACTCCTTTCTCCATTACTTAGAGGCTGACCACAGAGTACGTAGAGTAGAAACGTTATGTGGGTCATGGTGTTCTCAGTCATTAGGGTCTTACATAAGAAGGGCAATTATTTTGTCAATACTTTGTGTGTTGTTGTTTGTAATTGTCAATAGGTACAGACAGCAGTATTCATTAGATACCTTTCTCAGATAAAATACTATGTGTATTAGGTATGGCATTCTCTACCAGTCAACCTTTGGGTTGGCCGTTGGCTGCTAAGACTGCGGGGATTTTCTGAATAAGAAACCCATAGTCCTAGAACGCAAAGGGCAACTGAAGGACACAGGTGAGTATTTAGTCAGTAAAAGTCTGACACGCCCTTTCCCTCCATCCAGACCGAGAGAAGTCAGTGGATGATTTTCCACCAAAAAAATCAAAAAAAAAATCTAGACTAGGAACCAGAAAGCAGACGAAAATGTACCATCGTGGTCATTTCTGCCTTATCACTTGAATACATTTTTGCATGAATCCTGCGGCGCGGCGCCAAACCAAACCCTTTGAAGTTTTCGTTTCGTTTGCGGTGGTAGGCGGAATTGTCTTTGATGGTACATATTTACTATTCTCAAATCTATGTCATAACGTCATCCCGATCCCGATTTTCGGCCACCGCAGGCGCGGGCATGCACACGGTGAGCAATGGGTAGCCCGCCGTCCGACTGTCCAGTAACCATCCGGACCGAGCCCGAGTTGTAGTGTTACTCGAGCGCTTCAAGGAAGCAAACAGGGTTGAAGTCTACTGTGGTCAAGGGTTTGTTTTGAAAGGAAAACTCAGCCATGGTATGAAAGACAACGAAAGAATAGGAGTGGGTTTTTAGTTAGTAAAAGTCTGATACACCCCTCCGCTCAGCCCAAGAGCGGAAGATGTCATTAGATGATTTTCCCACCAAAAAAATGCCATAACGTCAAATCTCACGGTAATATTTAGAAAGTGTCAAGGGATTTAATCACCATAACACCATGGATAATGGAAGCCACAAAGTTGGTTAAACTTACGTAATTTAACGGTTTAACTTAACGTAAACGCGCAATTCTGCGTTTACGTCGTGGTTTAAGTTTAATGAGATTGCGATGTATTACGAGAATGCTTTTGTGTGTTATAAAAGACCCTTTCACGTAAGACAACACAATGAAATAACTCTATGTAATTTTTGAGTCGTTTGTGCAATTATAGTTCAAACTTGTGAATGGATAAGTTTAGAAATATTTCGGTGTATATCTTTACTTTGAAGGTTCTTGATGTATAAAGGTAGCCTCACACGCTAGGGTATATCTGACAGGTTTTCCTGCACAGTTATACCTGTCAGGTAAGCTTGTTTGGAAACCTGCACAGTTGTGCAATATAGACGCACCGGTTTACCTGTACAACTCACCTGTACAGGCAAACCTATCACCCCGTTTTTCCTTTCAGAAGCAAACCCTTGGCCTCAGTAGGCTTCGACCCTGCTGGGCCCCTACGGTTTTGCTGACATCTACTTCAGGCGCGTGTGGAACACTGTGCACCTTCGACGACTTGGGCTCGATCCGGACGGTTACCAGACGTTCGGACGGCAAGCTACCCATAGCTCGCCGTCCGCAAGCTCGCGCCTCCGGTGGTCGGAAATCGGGATGGGGATTCCGGCGGCTGAGGCGTGAGGGCCGCTACCAGGCGCATGCGCGCGCGGCCCTCTCCTTTGCTAGCATAGCTGCTTCGCAGAGGGATTTGACCGCCTGCCACTCCTCCTTCTTCCTTGCTTTCCTCCTTCTAATCTATGCTAAAACGAGTATTTCTTTTCGGTTAATTTCAGGAACTACTATTTCGAATTTAAATAGTACATTTTATTAAAAGTGGAGAAACTTTGTCTTTGCGATCGAGTTGGAATTCGAATCGTATGTTATAGAGCCGAGTGCTGCAGGGCCAAGTATTACAGCAGGTTCCTCTTTATCTACGTACCTGTAGCAGCAGTGAGAGAGTTGAGCAGTGTGGCCGAGTGGTAACGGCCCCGACTTATTAGTTGTAGGTCGCGGGTTCAAGCTTAGCCAGGCTCATTACTTTGTGTAATTTATTTCATCACCACTGCTCTCGAAACGGTAAAAGAAAACATTGTGAAGAAACCTTGACCTTGAACCAAAAATCCGAAGACATGTAACATCCATCAACCTGCACTGGGCCTGCGTGGTGGATTATGACCCTTTGCCACTTCTAGGGAGGAAGCCCAATGTTCCCATTGAACATTAAAAGAGGCTGATACCCTGACTTTATATGGGTGCAAATTATACACAAAACCTGCTAAGTTTATTGATCTTTCTATTAGCGAACACGGCCTTAAAATTCGTTGCGTAGTTTAGGAGAATTTAGTGAATAAACGGACAGATACGAGAAACGACTTTGTTTTATACTGCGTGGATATAGTACATAGTATTTTATGTTTTCGGTGACGGAAACGTGACGCTGAGTCGTAAAGTTTATGTTTTGCAATAAAAAGAATTAACTCATAAAGTGTCGGAAGAAAATCTGTAGATTATGATTGAGCTTTTTTTTTTTATTAATCGAATTCTACTGTATATACATACAGTGAGGTACGAATAAAAGTTTTTTCTTTCTTTCTTTCTTTCTTTCTTTAGTGAGTAATGAACTGCCTGTATGCCGCTTACATTGCTATTTCTCTAGTCTTATTATAAACTAGCCGCCGCCAGCGGTTTCGTCCGCGAGATTGAAGAAAATAGTCCCAAAGGAACTCCCGGGATAAAAAGTATCCATGTGCTATAAGACATGGTCGACCCGTGCACTAAGTTTCTATAATATAATAAAGGCGAAAATAATATTGGTCAGCGAAGGCGAAACCTAACTAGCTGACCTGGTAAACATTGTTCTGCCATATTATTATCAAATAAATATCGCGATAAAAAATGAAGGGTGGGGGTAGGACAGTAAAAAATAACCTATGAACGATTCTCAGGTCTACCAAATGTACACATAAAAAATCATAAAAATCGGTCAATCCGTTTCGGACGAGTTGGATAAACAAACACTGTTATACGACATTTTTATATATTAGATATATCATCATCGTATCAACCGAAAGACGTCCACTGTTGGACATAGGCCTCCCCCAAGCGTCGCCAGAACGCCCGGTCCTTTGCGTCACACGTCCATCGGATTTCCGCGACCCTGTATTAGATATACATTAACCTTTCAGATACCGTCAATTTGAGACACAAAATTAATTTATTAAACCCCAAGCTAACGCCGGCCGGTGTTCGCTTGGGGCGTAATGAATTAATAATATTATACAGGGAGATAATTAAACAGACTTTTTTTAAATAGCATTATTTGCCTCTAAAAATCTACATTGCTTTTTGAATTACTAAGTCAGCTCCAAATAATGAGCGTCTGAATAATACTATCTTAACCGCTATTTCGGGGTGGTTATAAAAAAAGAGTGCCTTACAATTCCGAGCTTGCTTCACTCGTTCTTCGACTAACAATATTTAGTTTTCGTTGTAAAAAAGACGAATTAATTTATTACAGACTAACTCATTTTCTCTTTTCTTAGTTATAAAAGCTGACCCGGTTAACTTCGCACCGCCTAACAGTCAATGAATTTAGTATATCTTTTGATATAGTCAACCAATTGCAATGAAACAAAGCCAAACTAATATATTAAGTTACACACAATTTTAATGTATGAAAGTTATCTATATGGATTTCGTAAATTTTACGTGATGCGCGCACAACTAAAAACTTCGACAGATTTATTATATGTATAGATAGAATTTTATTTATTATTCGAGAAATACCTAAATTAGTTAACAATAATTAAACAATAAAATAAACTTAAATAATTAAAAATAATAAATTCACTAAATGCCTCGCTAAATATGACGTCATAAAACTCCTCCGCATCGCTGTCGACTGGAAGTGTGCCCAAAAGGCTGGCGGCATTGCCACGTTGTATGGCAATGCTTATTGTCTGACCGAGGTAGAAGCCAGCCCTTGGATCATGTGAAGAGTCAACTAAGCGTTTTGATAATTCTTTAAAAAGCATATGAGCACTCGGACCCTACGGCCCGAGAGTTTCAACCCCAAACGGCTCAAAAATATAACTGCCGACGAGGCTGTTATATTTCCGCCGCTTAAGGTTCTCTGCAGCCTTTTATGTATAGATAGAAGATGAAAAGTTTGATCACATGGCTCATAATGTGTGGCTTGACTTATAAATTGCTCTATTTTATACTAGCTTTTGCCCGCGGCTTTACCTGTGTACATAAAATATAGGCTATGTTACTCAAGAATAAAACAGCTTTCTATCGGTGGAATAATTTCAGCAATCAGACCAGTACTTTCAGATATTACCTCCTACAAACATATAAACAAACTACCTCTTTATATATTACTAGCGGCCCGTCCCGGCTTCGCACGGGCAATAAATAAAAAGAGGCTATATAAAAAAGGTAGAAAAAAAAAATAATAATTACAACTGTCAGTAAATGAGACGTTAACAACCAAAAAAAAAAAAGAAAACCCAACAAATTTAATGTGGTTGGAGTCAGACAATATATAAAAAAAAAATATTGCAAAAGCAATGTGTTAGAGAAAAAAAAATATGTTACAACAAAGATGGAGCAGTTAATAGATACATTCGCACAATATTATGAGTTACCAGGGGGCCACAAGCGCAGAGGCAGTCATTGCCAAACAAGCGTGTCTTCGACATAGTCTTTAACCTTGTAATATGCTTTTTTGGTTAAGACACGCTTAATATGGGTTTTGAACTTTCCTTCGCTAAGTTCAGTCACCGCTTTTGATAGCTTGTTATAAAAGCGTATGCTATTTACTAAAAATGACTTACTGGTCTTGGCTAATCTCCATTTGGGCAATATAATTTCGTGTTTACTACGAGAATTTATGTTATGGAAATCGCTTCTAATTTTGAAAAGTCCTAGGTTTTTACGGACATACAAAATACTTTCTAAGATATAGAGAGAAGGCAGTGTCAATATTTCGATTTCTTTGAATTTATTTCTGAGGGACTCGCGAGGACCCATTTTCTAAATAGCCCTGATTGCTCTCTTTTGCAATACGAAAATCGAGTCTACATCAGCTGCAGATCCCCACAGTAAAATGCCATAAGACATAATACTGTGGAAATAGGTATAGTAAACTAACCTAGCTGTGGCGACATCTGTCAACTGCCTTATTTTTCTTACTGCATATGCCACTGAGCTTAATCTACCTGAGAGAGTTCTAATATGAGCTAAAAAATAAGCTAAATCTAAAGAGTAACCATGGAGTTTCTTGCCGGTTCTTCTCCATAGGAAACGACCAATTTCGAACCGTGCACTAGCTTCTGACGTTTTATAAGTGCCCATGTAGGCCTATGTGAAATAAAAAACTTTTGACTTTGACTTTGAATGTAGCTTTCTAATGGTGTAAGAATTTTTGAAATCAGCACAGTAATTTTTGAGTTTATTCGGCACATACAAAAATACAAATCTTTCCTCTTTATAATATTAAGTATAGATTTATTTATAATATTACTGTAGATAGTACCTACCTGTAAAAACTCATTGTCTATTTGGGAAAACATTCCTGTACCGTAAATGTAGCTCTGTGCAGCTGTGTTAACACGTTCCAGTTCCCACGTGTATCAATAAAGAGACATAACTTTGTCTCAAAGGCTCCAAACGTAGGTAAAGCAAACACTAAATGTTACATGTTACCAGGTAACCCACGTAACTTTGTTTACGAGTGGATCGTTTGGTACAAGCTGTCTCTAACAGTTGCCAACAAACAAGTTGTATGAGTGATTTGTTTTTTTTTTTTATTTAAGACTAGTTCTACTATTAGTTTAAGTGTAATAAAGTCGCCATTTCTTATGAACGCTCATAATTTGAAAAATAAGCAATGAACTGCTTTTCATCATGATACACGTTAATTTAAGACAGCTTTATGTCTTCATTGCCGTTTTTGGAATCAAAACATACATTTGTGACTTTACGTTTACGTGAACTTTGCCTCTCCATAATGTACTTATTTTTAATTAAAAATATATGTATGTAAAATATACTTTTTTAATATTAAAAATATAAAAAAATACATCTATAGAATTGCCTAGCACATTTAATCGAGATTCTGAATAACGACAATTATTTTTCTGAAAAAACTTTTAAGGGTTTAAAAAAACACGTATTTCCTAAAACAAGTTTTAGGAAATACGTGCGAAGAGTTTTCAGGCGTTATCTCTCTTTTTTGTATTCTTCTTCATCAATCATCGCGTTGGATTGCGTTAGATGAAGCAACAAGCTTTTAATCCATGCTCGATGTTGACGATAGGCGAGTGGAAAAGCAGCCTCTTAACTGTTGGGCCATCACGACACTTGCTGTACTTTATATGAAACTGTATTAAAAATTCTAACTCACCAGCACATGTATAGTATGACAGCAAACAAATCCGATGATTAGTGTCCCGAAGCTGCCTATCACTAGACCCGCAGAACTGAAGGCGAGCGGCATCGCCAGCACTCCTGAGCCGAGCGATGCCTTTAGAAGATGAGCTAGCGCGCCGAAACTCCTGGAAATTTTGGAAACTGTGTTGATAATCGTCGGTTTTAAGTGTGGTACAAATCTACATATACATAGACACTACATAAATATAAATAAAAATGAAGTGTCTGTTTTTAATAACAGTTTTTATTTATCTTATGTCAATATAGCTATAATTATTTGTCAGTCTGTCAGTGTTTTGGTGTAACAACAAGAAGCCACTGCCAGCCTGTATGTAATGGCCAGTAGAATATTTTGCGGAGGGTATCTCTCGAAGGTTCTCGGAAGTTCTCGAAGTACTTTGCCCTGTATCAGTGACCATTAGGCAGTTTAGAAGTTGGTTGTACTTTTATAAGTTATTTGTAAAATATAGACTTTGGGAAGGGAGATTTTAGGAGTAAGAATTTGTAATTCTTATAGAAACAAAATCATACATAGATAAATTCACTCAAATCTAATCTATTGCTTAAACTCATGTGCAGTTACCCTTCGCACAAGCGAAGGGTAGCCAGCCTTTCGGTGTTTTACAGGATGCACTTTGGATAGTGTGCGCAGGAATTACATGACTTGATTCCACCATCTCACTTCTACCATCGGACAAGCCGACGAACGGCGAGTATCCACCCTAATGTTGTTGAAACCTCTACGGTCCGGACCAAGCGTTTCGCCTCGTCGTTTATACCGTGTACATCGAGGGACTGGAACAATTTGCCTGCTGCGGTCTTCTCGTCTGATTATAATTTAGGTGTCTTTAAGGCAAGAGTGAATAAGCTCTTAATAAACTAGTGCGCCTCACCATCAACGATTGCATCGCTGCTCTGCTGCTGATCAGGTGGGATCGCAGTCAAGCACTAGTTTATACCAATAAAAAAAAATTGCTTGCTGTCGGTAAACCAATGATAATAGTACCTACATTTGATTTTGCAACAGATTCGCTGATACGTATATCTACGACTCTTTATACAGGCTGGTTGATTTGGATATCATCATCTATCTGCCCTTGACCCGTTTTATTTGGGATCGGCGCAACAGTTTTTTTTCCGTTCTGTCTTGTCACCCGTCACGCTATCACTAACTCCCTTTTCTTTCATATTATCACTGCACACACAATCCATCCATGTTTTCTTTGGCCTACTACTAGGACGTATAAAACTTAAAATTATAGCATATAGCATAGCATAATCAGCCTTTTTACTTAATATTCCCACTGCTGGGACTCAGGCCTCCGCTCTAAGAGAGGGAATGGGCCATAATCCACCACGCAGGCCCAGTGCGGGTGGATAACTTAAAATTATAATATGAACAAAATTGATATTCTTGTCATATTTTTTACTTCAGACTTCGCAACTTTGTCTAGATTACAGCAGCTGTTAAAAGTTTATCCGTGTGTTATTAAAAATCTCTTTCGATGTCGTAATCTTAAATAAATAAAACTGTTTAAATATAGACTTCCTTTAGTATCTAAAGTTTCACTTTTTACCACGTCTTAATTAACATAGAAACACATATAATTATATAAACAAACATATTAGGTATATAACACTCAACAAGTCAGCCAGTCTAGATTCTGTTATCTATGTAAAATCATCAAGTTTTGTAAAAAAGGCGAAGAAGGAACATAGAACCCAGTTTTGATCAGTAAAAGTGACACGCCCTTCCTCTCCGCCCAAGAGCGGGATAAGTCATTGGATGATTTTGTTTTTTAATTATTGATAGGCTCGCGTTTGACCACTATCTCACCTGATGGTAATCGATGATGTGGCCGACGATGGAGCACGCTTGCCTAGAAGTAACCTATTCACTCTTGACTTAAATACCCCTAGGTTGTAGCTATCAGGAAACACAGACTCCGGCAGGGAATTACACCCCTTAGCTGTACGCGCAATGAATGTGTTTCCAAAACGCTTTGTACGAATAATAATAATAATATTCCTCAACTATCACACAACGCCGTCTACTCTCACGCTAAGCAGAGCTTGTGTTATAAGTACTAGACAACTGATAACCATACTTATATATTTCTAAATACACACATAAGTATATATATAAATTACACCCAGACACAGAACAAATAATCGTTGCTCATCACACAAACATTTGTCCTGGATGGGAATCGAACCTATGACCTCCGGCCTAGCAGTCAGGATCACTAACCACTAGATCAACAGGCCTATCGAAATTAATGGGTGGGATATCCACCATGTACCGATGGCGCAACGCCGTACGTCTAGTGGTCCAATGATGGAACGTAATTTTCGATGGGAAAAAAAATCATGGGAACACATTTAATTAGATAAACAAACATATTACATAACACAATACATTCCACGGTCTAGATTTTGTTATCTGTGTAAAATATCACAAGTCATTAACATTTGGCGCCGTTTTCCTAATGAAACATTAGTGCTGTGACCCTTGTTATCGAGTGAAACTGGTTTTCTTGAGAAGATTATATATTCTGCTTGTTAAGATGACTCATTTCTTGCATCGTTTACAATGGTTTCGGCTTTACATACGTGTTAAGTTGATTTATTTGACATAATATGCTAATTTGTAGTTCTCACGATCGGCTTTCTATAGTTGTAAAAAATTAACTTATGCCCAAGTAATTGACGGCACGTACTGTTCCACGCGCGTCTCAAGGACATGTCAGCAAATCGTAAGGGCCCAGCAGGGTCGAAGCCTACTGGGGGCCAAAGTCTGTGTCTGAAAGGAAGACTCGGCCCTGCTATGAAGGCAACAAAGGAACAGGAGTGGGTTTCTATTTAGTAAAAGTCTGACACACTCTCCTGTCCGCGCAAGAACGGGAGATGTCATTGGATGATTTTCCTACCTACATAAAAATAATAACGTAACATAGTTTTTAATTATATTGACCAAAGTGACTGCCAGGTCATCGGTCCACCTTGTAGGAGGCCCTGCCCATTGCCACTTAAGTTTGGCGATTCTTCGTGCTATGTCGGCAACCTTGCTTCTCCTGCGAATATCTTCATTTCTGATTCGACCACGCAAGGAAACTCCAAGCATAGCCCTTTCCAAGGTGGACCGATGATCTGGTGAGGGTTGCGGGAATCCGATGGATGCGAGACGCACAGGATCGTGCATTGTGGCGACACTTGAGGGAGGCCTATGTCCAACAGAGGACGTCTAACAGCTGAAATGATGAAGTGACAGCTATAACAAAGGCAGGTCCAGGCTTAGCGAAAGGGAAGCTCGGCCTTGGTATTAAAAGCAAGAAGGAACGGGGTGGGTTTTTTAGTCAGTAAGAGTCTGACACTATCTCTCGCTCCGCCCAAGGGCGGTGGATGTCATTTGGATGATTTTTAGCCACCAAAAAAAAGCTATAACAAAGGTTTAATGACAGCGTGCAGCGGGGCGTTTTTATAGACAGCTGGGCATTATCCACTGGTGTCAGTATAGTCCAGCTAATTAAAAACCAGAATAAACCTAATAAAGAGTCTTTTCTCCAGACGAGCTTCTTTACAAGGAGCTCAAGTAACAAAAACTTCACTCTGTGAGTATTTTCGCTAAGAACACAAATTAATTTGAACACAGTATAAAATGATATGAGTTTGCTGCTGTATTCCGTGATATTAATCCTCAGACAATCTTCCTATGTATGTAGTTTGGGTAGAAATGGCTACTTTGCACCACTTTAATCGTGAACTCTGGTTTCTTACAAAACGATATTTTTTTCTGACACAGTTTTTTTAAAGTTGGGAAATCTGAGTGTTGTGAGTGGAGAGGGAGGATGTGTCAGATTTTGAAAGCCTAAAATCAAAGTCCTGACGGTCTTTCAGTTGCCCTTTGCGAATCCCGTGAATTAGAGGGAGCTTCTTTCAAAATGCTTAACTTATGGTTGTTAGTGCCACATCATTGATTGATGCAACTCGACATACATTTTCATTGTTTTTCACACATACCGCTCTTACACGATTATGACGTTATTACAAAATTTTCATTTTTATTTTGGAAACACAGTATCTTGTTGACATTATCTAGGCTTCGATTGAAATCAATTTATAATTTTTTGTAAAACTAACCCTGTACAGACCTCTGAAAATCTGCTATTTTGCAAGAAATTTGACAGTTCGTAATTTACTCGCAAAAATTAAATTAGTCAAAAAAGTATAACAATAGGAGCCTTGCAAATTTTATCAAGATTCCAAAAGACGATAATTATTTTTTTTGAACTTTTATGGGTTAAAAAACACGTATACAAGTTTTGTAACATATTCGAGTAAATCACGGAATTACCGAATACTAACAGAGTTTTTAGGCGTTATCTCTTTTTTTTCGCGTTGCCTTTTCGGCAAACATCGCGTCGGAATGTGTTATATGAAGTAACAAGCTTTTAAATCATGCTTAATGTTGACGATACGCGAGTGGAAAAGCAGCCTCTTAAAGGCTTAAATTGCTGAAAACTGGTACATTATAACAGACTCTCCCCTACATCTCTTCGTCTCCGTAAGGACCTCGCTTAATTAAACTAGCTTCGTCGCAATACGCTATGCAATACGCGGATGATATATATGTAGTCTGAGTACAAAGCCGGATAATACGCTAGGTCGCAAAAATAACGGGTCCCATAGTAAACTGCGACATCACTCGTAGCTCGTAGAAATAATATGTTACTATTAAAAAAATATCAAAATACAAAATAAGGAAAAGAATTTTTTTTTGACTTTTGTTTTAAACCGAGCTATCATTATAAATAATAATTTATTTATTGAATTAATCACAGTATTCAGTCAATTCAGTGTATTAAAAATTTATCAGCATACCACATCTATGAAGTGAAATGGGCTCTTGGAAGAAATACAAAGTTTTCTTTTAAGATAATTTGGGTTGTAAAGTATTTATTTAAAACTTAATAGTGTATAAAACGTATCATAAACTAATCAATCATTTACAACATATTACAGTTTCAAACGATTTACCTTAAGTATTCAAGAGACACATCACACTTATTAGTGACTCACAATTTTTGCGTCCCGGTGTATATTTAAATTACTTCTAGGCTACAAATAACTGCTCTTAGTTTACGACAATACGTGGGCGGTAAACCCATGTGCAATTTCCTATCTTGGTTTCAACATGAAAAAGACAACGACAAAGGGTTCAGTGATTTAAGAGAAGATGTCAAGATCCATAACATCGAAATGTGCTCTTTTTCTCTTTTACGTTGAGTTATGAAAAGAGAGAAGAAGAAGGTTTTAAGTGCGTCCTCTTTTCGGTTTTGTAACAATTAGGCTCACTGTCCACAGACGCGTAGCTTCATAGACGCGTATTCGTCATTATACGCTTGGTGGTACACGTGCTCGGAGTTTACATACAAAACTATGAAACTGTGTCGACGAAGCGGTAACGACATGACGGAACCACGGACAGGATGAAATCAATTTTCAGCTCCTGTAGGCGCGGGCTTGAACACGGTGAGCAATGGGCAGCTCGCCGTCCGACCGTCAGGTAACCGTTCCGACCGAGCCCAAGACGTCGACGGCGCGTATCATCAGCAAACCGTAGGGGCTCAGCAGGGTCGACGCCTACTACGGCCAAGGGCCTGCTTCTGCAAGGAAGATTCGGCCCCGGTACGAAAGGCAACGAAGGAACAGGATTGGGTTTTTACTCAGTAAAAGTCTGACAATATCTCCCGCTCCACCCAAGGGCGCGGAGACGTCATTGGCTGATTTACCCATGTACAAAAAATAAGCGCGTGTGTGGACAGAAGGCCATAGTTTGTATGTAAGCTTCACGCACGCGTACACCAAGCGTATAATGATGAATACGCTTCTATGAAGTTACGCGTCCGTGGACCGTAGACCTTAGTAATTCCAAAGGCGTATGTTTCGTCAAAGTTACAAGTTGTACTTCTGAATTCTGTTTCCTATAGTGTATAATATCTCACTTCCGTAATCCCCGGCCAGCTTTTCCTTAATTAAGCCGGATGGACTCAATGGCTCATCAAGATTGTTTCGTGAACTGAAAAACGGTGCGTCAAAACGTTTTACAGATGGATTAACATTCTTGATACTTTGGATTGAATAGAAAGGAATTACTCCATTTAAAGAATTATAGCTTTTTACTTTATTACTGGGAAGTCATTAAATACATTTGTCTTCTTCAAGTGGGCGAGAAAAACTTTTACTGACTTATACCTAGGTACCAGTGTTCCTTCAGCTGCTTTTTGTCTCTTTCCCACCGTTCCACAAAGCCGACATAGTTATCGCAATTTTTAAAATTGATATTTTTTTCAAGGTTTTCACTTAGCATGTTGATGATAAGGTTCTTTAAATGATGAACAATTAGCGATAAGACTGACTGACTGCAAGATTTGGTGAATTAAGCCATGCAAAGATACGAGATCACGTCTGACGCACTCTTGGTAGTAAATTCTACCACAAACATTACAAGACTGGGTACGTTTTCTACTCATAACATGAATCATAAGATCTGGTGAAGGTTGCGGGAATCCGATGGATGCGGGACGCACAGGATCGTGCATTGTGGCGATGCTTGGGGGAGGCCTATGACCTGATGATGATAATGATGATAATGATAAGATATGCAGTCCAGCACTATATATTTTTGAAATTTGTATTTTTGTACACCAAAATAGATACGAATTTGATTTGTTTAATAATGTTGTATCCAGACCCAGCCGTAAAGTGCATTTGCTTAATGTCCCTAGGCGTAGAATTAAATTGTTTTCTAATAATGTATACTGCATGTCTATTACTATATACAACAAATTACCCGATGGCTTCAAAACCCTCAACCTCAAAACGTTTAAAAATAAGCTATTTCACTTTCTTTTAAGCAAATGTCATATTACTCGACTGAAGATTTTATGACTGAAAAATTTATCTAATATTTGACATTACCTTTGAATTTTATTTCTTATCTTTATTTCCTTGACTTTATTATTAAATTTTAACTTATATAATTAATACGTCTTATAATATGTAATAACTATTGCTCAATTAATTTAAATTATTTGTAATTTTAATGATAAATAATATAATTGTAATGTATTGACCCATAATTTTATTGTTACTAACCATATTTGTACGCCGGAAACGGCAGAATATTATGATCATTATATTATAAATAAGCACAACAACTTTGTACAATATTCTGACAAATAAATGCATTCTATTCTATTCTATTCTATGTCTCTCTTGCCACTTAACAATTTATTGAATACGACAAAGACTAAAAGAATGAAAAGTCACATAGCAATAATCATATTCTCCCTAACCTTTTTCCAACTAGCTTGAGTCTAACCGGATGCGGCGAATACCTAATATACCTCCATAACCCAGTTACTGGGCAACATGATAATTCTTGGATAGACTGATGGTCAGACTTTCTGGCGACCTGTAACGTCTGTCAAAGATCTAAGAATGGCAACCGTAGCAACCGCTTTGGGTGAAAAAATGGGCTAAAAATGGCTTGGCAATGTAAATTTTTAAACCGAAGAGATGAAATTTATTCTATTATAAAATAATTGAAACCAAAAATAAAATAAAAAAAAACTTAAATAAAAAAAAATACAACCGAATTCAATGTAAAAAATGCAAAAAAACTTTAATTTCGGAAGTCGGTGTTATTTTCACTTGTTCGTGTTTTTTTTTTACAATTAAGTCACTTGTATTTTTTACTATTTTACACTTTTTAGTTGTGGTACCACAACAATATTTTACTTGTTACGACAGTTTTGCTGTGATTCTATGAGTTCCGTTCCATATCTTCGAGGTCCATCATCAGATGATAACAATATTTCTGTGGGACCAATTTGATAGCATAGCCTTTCAATCAAAAAAATAATTTTCAAAATCGGTCCACAATGACGGAGAAATCGGTGAACAACCATAAAAAAAAAATACAATTAGCTGCACATTTCCCCTTCTTTTTTAAGTCGTTTAAAAAAGACACAAAAAAATACTCACGATGTATTAGAAGCGATGGGTCTATGTTGCGACGGTATATAAGGGTCCAAATCCTCTCTCGATCCATTGTAAGCTAGCTCGATTCTGAAAGACAAGAACAAAATAATTATATAAATAGAAAAGTAGGACAAGGCTGTACAATTCACGCTCATAATCTAGCATTTAGATAATCTTTTTATACGGCAATTTAAATAATATGTTAAGGTTAGGCAAAGAAATTTACATGAAACAAAAAGATAAAGACGTAAATTGAAGTCAATGTAATTTATAAAGAAAAGGAGAAGGTGACTGACTGACATACGTATACCAACGCACAGCCTAAACTACTAAACAAAGTGCCAGATAAACTAAAAATATATATATAATATAATAAAGTACATTGACCTTTTCCTAATATCTCCAATATATCGAAGGTACCCGAAAAACCTTCAATGAACTTTTTTTCAGAAAAGGTAAAGGATTACGATAGATGTCGATTCAAGACAGCTTTATGTCTTTAATTCCGTTTTTGAAATTAAGAATGTCAATAAATGTAGGTGGGTCAATGACCGTTATTCCACGCTTATTTGGCGCCTACCTTAGGACTAGGAACGTGATTTTTTTTTTATAACTATCCATTATCTCGCGTTTCCTAGAAGCAATCTATTCACTCTTGACTTAAAGACCCCTAGGTTATAGCTATCAGGAAAGACAGACTCCGGCAGGGAATTCCATTCCTTAGCTGCACGCATAATGAATGCACAAAGCTTCCTTTTATGACAAGGTGGTTCCTTTTATGAAGACCTTCTCTTAGTGCTTGACTAAGACAGTGTTTTCAAAATTCACTCCTTTAAAATTTGAATGGGAAAACCTAATCTCACACAGACGAAACCGCTGGCACAAACTAGTGACACTATATCAACAGAGAAGGATATAAAAGACAAATTATGTTAACAGGTAAAAGAAATTATTATCAAGAGGGCAATGTCCTATACAGGGACAATATTTGGAAATATTTTAAAAATAATATGGTTAAGTAATTTGCCAATATTGGTCAATTAAACTTTCTAGAGGTTAATGAACTATTGATAGACAATGTTCTATAAGAATAACTTTAATAGTAGTCAAAGTTATTCCCTGGTTGTCAACAGTTCAATCAACTCAAATGAAATCAAAGGCTTTTATTTAAAAAAAACCATTTACTGGTACTTTTGAATTGTCAAAATGTTGGTCAGTCAAAAAAGTGTAGATATATTGCACGTTCCAAAGCGTAGATCTCGAGTTATAAAAATCTTTGTTACATACATACTTCTTGTCGCTTCTATAATGTCTGCACAATATAAATAAGCAATAAAACAAAATAGTAATTAAAAAAAAAACATAAATTGAAATACTGCAATAAAACTGGCAGTAAGAAGATGACCAGTCTCAACTGACGGCGTCCGTTCACGAACATGACACGTGCCGAAGGGAACTGAATGACGCAACAACAGCTGATCAACTGTCAAATTTTAAACTGTCATGTCATTTGACAATAGGGTTAATTACATTAAAATTAAGATACAAGAGAACAGTATTATTCTGGGCAATGACAACTAAAGCAAAGAAACATCGGGCCAGTTGGGACAAACCGGTCGACCTTTAGACGAAAACCGGGTATCAGTCCGGACAACTACCCAACAATGTAACAAAAAGCCCGGGCAAACACCAAACCTGCACAAAAACCGGATACTTATCTGGCTAACCACCTAATGACCCAAAAGTGCAATAAAAAGTCCGGGCAAACACCCAAACCTGCAAAAAAAACCGGGCAAAAATATCGGGTAAAAATTTTCTTACCCAAGTCCACAAAAAGTTGTTACTTGATCACAAAACTCTCCATATTCCTTTAAAGCACGACTATACCACGTTGACATATCAGCTCGTTCTCGCTCCCAAACCCGTGTCTCTCGAATATAACCCACGCAATATATTAGATACTTGGCTTATTGACAGGAATCATATTGTATTAACCCCAATGTCTCGGCGTCAACCCGAGTATTGATGAAATAGTTATTTACCATTGCATCATGCAATTGTCGGAGGTTTCATTGATTTTATTATTTTATTTCCACACGTGGCGTCTGCTTTCTTATTAATATGTTAATGGGTTGGTTGCTGTTTTTATAATGAAAGAAAGAAAGAAAAAAAGAAAGAAAATATGTTTATTCCGCACAAATAACAAAAATCAATAATACAAAATATAAAAGCCAGTCCCTTGTAAGATATAAAGGGTTAAAGACAAAACTAGAATATTGGCTCTTAATAGATTAAGTGTTAGATTCAGAATCACATCACATTATTATATTATATCAAATTATTTACTTTTGTCAGCTAATACTATTAATTAAGCTCCAAATGTGGCTTTGAAATTATTTTTTATTATCATTATTTTTACATTACTTTCATTATTATTTATTTTTGACATTATTGTCATTATTATTATTACTTTTTACATTGTTTTCATCATTATTATCTTAATGTTTTTGAATTATATTTTTTTTGTATTACTGCTATTAATGTGTGCCTATAATTTATATTTAAGTGTAAATTGGCAATAAATAAATACAAAAATAAAATAAACTAATAATAAATAATTGTCTTGTTGCCTTGTATTGTGTACAATTCATATGTTTTGTAAGAAGGAAACTTGTGGATTCATTTTATTTTTTAAATTGTTTAAAATAAAGTAATGTTTATTTTTTTTTTAAACCCATTTCATTTACCTATCTAAGTGTATCTATCTATACCTAACTATAATCAAAATCTAAGTACCTAGGTAATTTTAATATTTTATATCGAAGCTTACTTATTAAAATTGTTTGTTTTATCTCGAAAAATAAATGTTGTGTACACCTGCTTCTATGAACCTCTTTTGTGTAATGCAGAAGTCTATGGAGTATAATATTAGCCTAAATAATAAGAAACAAAATTTTTTTTTTATGAAATTTTCTTAGATCTTTTTTTTATGGTGGGAAAAAATCATCCAATGACAACCCCCGCTCTTGGGCGGAGCGGGAGATAGTGTCAGACTCTTACTGACTAAAAGACCCACCCCGTTCCTTCTAGCCTTCAAAGCTATTCAATATTCGTTCCTACATCACAAAATTAAATAAATATGGTTTCAGCCAAATTTGAAATCGTATGCGGTAATTGCAATGAGTACTTTAGCAATACTTTAATCGATACTGTTATTCTGTTTTTCATGGTTTCAGGGTTTCGTAACAAAATTGCTAAAAAAAATAATCTTTATGATGTTATTTTGTCTGTTTGATATCTGATTAATACAGAAACTGAATAAAAGTTTAAAAAATAAGCGGTAACGTGATCAAAAAACTAAAAGTTCCTTAGAAAGAAAAACAAAGAAAGAAAAAGATTTTATTTTTAAAGAAAGAAAAATTTACTGGGAAAATATGCGTCATAACGCATAGCATATAGGTAACATAAAAACGCTCAGCGCTCAGAAATACTGGAACTCTTGTAAAAGACAGAGCCACAGCGCTGATTTTCAGTGCCAGCCGTCTTTGATGGTATGGTAATACGAAAAAATACTTCGAAAAATTGTTCCCTCCAAGGTTCGAAACTTTTCATGGGTAAAAAGTACTGGCCAGGGTTATCCGAAAGGGCGCTCGAGCCCCGGTATGAACTGGGCACGCCATTCCCATGATCCCGATTTCCGGCCACCGTAGGCGCGGGCTTGCGGACAGTGAGCAATGGGTAGCTCACTGTCCGGCCGTCCGGTAACTGTCCGGACCAAGCCCAAGTCGTCGACGGCGCGCACTGTTCCCGCGCGCCTCAAGGAGTTGTCAGCAACAGCAGGGACCCAGCCGGGTCGAAGCCTACTGGGGCCAGGGTTATCCGAAAGGGCGCTCGAGCCCCGGTATGAAGGCTAGAAGGAACGGGGTGGGTCTTTTAGTCAGTAAGAGTCTGACACTATCTCCCGCTCCGCCCAAGGGCGGGGGATGTCAATGCATGATTTTTTCCCACCATAAAAAAAAAAAAGCCCCGGTATGAAGGCTAGAAGGAACGGGGTGAGTCTTTTAGTCAGTAAGAGTCTGACACTATCTCCCGCTCCGCCCAAGGGCGGGGGATGTCAATGCATGATTTTCCCACCATAAAAAAAAAAAAATGGGTAAAAAGTACTACACGCTCTTTACCGGTTTTCTCTTATTACTACAAGAAAGGATTAACTTTCGTCATTGTAAGAGAATTTCTCTTACAATCAGGGTTTTCTTTTCTGCTTACCATCAGGTGGGATCGCAGTCAAATACTAGTTTATCAATTAAAAAAAAAAAAAAATCACAATTATTTATGGAGTAAAAATGTGGGCAGAAAATTCACCAGTATTTTACTTACAGCCTAATACAAAAAACCTTAATGAATTTGGATGTCGCAATTCGTGTAGACCATGGCTAGGATTCAGACATTTATCACCGGGGTAGTGTTTTTTCTCAAACGATATTTTTCTACTTTCAAACAAGATAATCAGCTGGTCAAAGGTGATTCCAATGACGTCTTTAAGGTAACGCTTCAAGAATATAATGTAAAACAACGTGAAGTTATGGAAAAATTTGAAAGTTTGAGGTGGGTATCAAAGGTGATTCCAATGACGTCTTTAAGGTAACGCTCCAAGAAAATAATGTAAAACAACGCGTAGTTATGGAAAAATTATGTCAATGTTTTTATTATAAAATACCAATGTAATGCCATAATTCAAGAGTTGGAATTATGTATCATTCTGATATAACATAGCATTCTGATTTAAATGCAAAAACATAATATTATAAAAGTAAGTTTACATAATTGTCACTAAGAATAAATTGAACACAGGACAATTTATACCACAAAGTCTCATTAACCATTTCCAAAGCAAGAGCTATTTTATTTAACTGTAAAATTTTAATAAACTATGTTTTGTCTACCCTAGACTAGACAAACTCATCTTTTGATCTACTTCTGGGTAAAGCCAAACCAAACGTTTGACCATAACTCATTCACTATACTCACACTTCACGTATGGGAAGGCTTTGAATGCGGTCCATGACAGAAGTCGTAATAACGCTGGAAGTAATTACTGTGCCTTGAATTTTATGAAGCTGACCCAACGAACTTCGTCCGCCTAACAGTCCACGAATGAAGTGTCATTTGTCAACCAATTGCGATGAAACAAAGCCTGAGTAATATTTCAAGTTACACACAATTTTAATGTGTAAAGGTTATCTACGTCGATTTCGTACATTTTACGTGATACGCGCACAATTAAAAACTTCTGCAGTTTTGATAGATGTAATTAGTCTGTAACTAATGCCGTATGCCTAGAGCTGCCAGTAATTTCGAGCTCTGTTTTTTTTTTCCGATGTGATAATCATCTAATGACATCTCTAGCTCTTGGGCGGAGTGGGAGATAGTGTCAGACTTTTACTGACTAAAAACCCACTCCTGTTCCTTCGTGGCCTTTCGTACCGGGGCTCGAGCTATCTTTTGAAACTAACCCTGGCCCCAGTAGGCTTCGACCCATTTGGGCCCCTGCGGTTGCTGACAACTCTATGAGGCGCGCGGGAATAGTGCGTGCTGTCGACGATTTGGGCTCGGTCCGGACAGTTACCGGACGGTCGGACAGCGAGCTACCCATTGCTCGCCGTCCGCAAGCCCGCGCTTGCGGTGGCCGGAAATCGGGATCGAAATTCCGGCGGCGGCTGGGGCGCCGATGCTCTGTTGAGTTACACAATATAGCTACACTGTCAAAACAGGTCCAATATTGTTTATTCGAGGTAAAATCCTAAATCTTATTATATAAAAATGAATCGCAAAATGTGTTGGTAAGCGCATAACTCAACAACGCCTGGACCGATTTCGCTAAATTTTTTTTTGTTGTGTTCGTTATTATGAGGAGAAGGTTTTTATGGAAAAAAAAATGAAAATTAGGGTAGTGTAGGGTAGAGTAGGGTAGTGTAGTGTAGTGTAGGGTAGAGTAAGGTAGAGGAGGGTAGAGTAGGGTAGAGTAGGGTAGAGTAGAGTAGGGTAGGGTAGAGTAGGGTAGAGTAGGGTAGAGTAGGGTAGTGTAGGGTAGAGTAGGGTAGAGTAGGGTAAGGTAGAGGAGGGTAGAGGAGGGTAGAGTAGGGTAGGGTAGAGTAGGGTAGGGTAGAGTAGGGTAGAGTAGGGTATAGTAGGGTAGAGTAGGGTATAGTAGGGTAGAGTAGGGTATAGTAGGGTGGAGTAAGGAAGAGCGGGAGCGAAGCCGCGCGGGCAAAGCTAGTAATATTATAAATGTGAAAGTGTGGATGTTTGTTACTTAATCACGCAAAAACGGCTGAACGGATTTGGATGAAATTTAGCATGCATATAGCCTTTGACATGGAAAAGAACATAGGCAACCTTTTATCTCGATTCCTTAAGTACCTAATGCCACGCGGGCGAAGCCGCGGGCAAAAGCTAGTATCAAATAACTTTTCCCACTCTAAGTGGAGCGAAGAGTGTCAAACTTTTACGAACTAAAACCAACCTGTATTCCTTTAGTAGTCTTGCCTTCCAAGGCCATGGTAACTTTCTCAAACAATTATCCAGCCTATATGATTTGACCATTAAATGTTTATTGACTTTTAATAAGACCTCTGTGTTTGTTTTGTTGTTACATCTCAGCTAGGAAACATCGGACGTGTAAAATAGTAGATTATGTGACTAGGGGATAAAGCATCAGTGTCTTGTTGTGAAACGAAGGTTGCTAATTTTAATCCTGAACGTTAGTGAGGGGTTAAAATAATTAACTCCCGAGCATCGCGAGAATAAAGAAACCTGAGTGAAGTACGGAATTCAAGCCGCCCAAGACTAAGACAGCTTAATACCCGTGTTGGATACTCTACTTTTTACACTATCTGTGAGATAATTAAAAGATAAGGTATTATTTACAAGTTAATCTTAACTATCACTCAACATGTTTTGAGATTTGAAAAAAAAATCACTACTCTAAGATTCTATAGTTACAATTTTCTTTTTCATTACTTTTATTTTGAGAAACTCGTCAATAAACCACGTATCTGTTTGTTTTTTCTTGGTGCCCAGTTTGAATTTCGAATAAACTCGTTCGATGCACGTACATTTTACAATGTTGGCCACCGAGATGTTGACGATTTTTGATGTTCCAAATTCAAATCTCATTATTCCCTAGGGATCGGATATACTGCATTATCTCCCTAGGGATAGAATGACTTGCTTTAAGTGATGGTTGGATAACATAATATATTAGGACATTATCGAGCAAGTGGTGCAAAAATGATATTAATAAGCAATTCACAAGATAGGTACACATTTATCATTGAGGTCTCCCTCATAGCCTTTCACTGTCCTCTATGTGTTACCAATAAATGCGATAAAGTATCTTCATACAAATTATTTCCTGATTAGTCAATAACCGCACATCAGCTGTCCATAATGGCGTGCAAATTGTCCAAGTCAACTGAGATCAATACGTATCAGTCACAACTGTTGACCTTGAACTAGTGACCTCTTGTATTTTATTGTAAGTCTGAATTGATACATAGAATAGAGGTAGGTACTACATAGGTGTATGTAGGACAAAACAATAGAAGCGCGTTTTTTTTTTTATTTAAGTCGGCTAGGGAACTAAACCAAATTGACGAACCAAATTGTTTGAACCAAATTGACGAGCTATTTTTTTTTATCTGATATAAACTAGTGCTTTAGAGCGATTCCAACTAAAGGTAAGCAGTGATGCAATCGTTCATAGTGAGATGCACTAGGTTATTGAGAGCCTCTTCACTCTAGCCTTGAAGAAACCCAAATTATAATAGAACGGGAAGACCACAGCAGGCAAATTGTTTCAGTCCTTCGATGTACGTGGTATAAACTAAATTGAAATTTGAACCAAATTGACGAGCTATTTTATTTTATCTGATATAACTAGTGCTTTACAGCGATCCTAACTAAAGGCAAGCAGTGATGCAATCGTTCATGGTGAGATGCACTAGGTCATTGAGAGCCTCTTCACTCTAGCCCTGAAGACACCCAGATTATAATAGGACGATAAGACCGCAGCAGGCAAATTGTTTCAGTCCTTCGATGTACATGGTATAAACTAAATTGAAATTTAAACCAAATTGAAAAATCGACAAAAATATGTAAATAGTTAATTTGAAATAAATGCAAGTCAAGAGTGAATGGGTTACTTCTAGGCAAGCGTGCCCCATCGTTGGCCACATCAACACTTACCATCAGGTGAGATCAAACGCGAGCTTATCTACACTAATATAATAAAGAGGTAAAGTACGTTTTTTTGTTTTTATGTTTTTTTTTGTTTGTAGGAGGTAATCTCTGAAAGTACTGGTCCAATTGCAAAAAAAAACAGTACCGATATAAAGCTGCTTTATTCCTGAGTGACGTAGGCTATATTTGATGTACGCGGGCGAAGTTGCGGGCAAAAGCTAGTCAATAAAAAAAAAATGCTTTAAATGGACGGTTCGACGTATAAAATATCTATAAAATGGATTGACGAATTAAGGACGCGCAAAAATGTTGGCGAACATTTGGAATTTTCTTCTTTCTTTTACATCCTATTAAAAGTTTAACTTGCTGGAGAACCTAAACGTGACTCTAATGCCTTAAATTCTCTTTTATATAGAAGAATATTATAAACAAAGAATGTTTCTGACGTCTCATTAAATACTTTAGAAAGTTATAATACATACAGAGGACGAATTATTTTTAATCATGTTTATTTATATCTTTTGGGATCGCTGTGAAATTGCTTTATCAGAATGCCAGGATTCGGATCAATTTTATTTAGGATTTTGTGTAGATATTTATTCCGTATTAGCTTTTTCCCGCGGCTTCACCCGCGTACATAAAATATAGCCTATATCACTCTGGAATAAAGCAGCTTTCTATCGGTGCTAATTTTTTTGCAATTGGACCAGTACTTTCAGAGATTACCTCCTGTTAACAAAAAAACAAACTTTGCCTCTTCATTATATTAATGAAGATGATAAGTCAAAATATCTTGCGATTTTAGACCCTATTTACAAAATAAAATTAGTTACTGTGAAGATTGCATGCCATAGTGAACTTTTTATCATG
Organism: Mythimna ferrago; assembly: GCA_910589285.2. Lineage (NCBI taxonomy): Eukaryota > Metazoa > Arthropoda > Insecta > Lepidoptera > Noctuidae > Mythimna > Mythimna ferrago. The sequence continues at coordinate 3,496,369 of OU342682.1, forward strand.
CATATTTTATTTTTTTTACATCAAAGTTATATAGATGACATAACTGATAAGCTATCAGTTATTGATACTGTATTAACTGCTGGGATGTACTAATTACACCCAGGTGAAGCAGACGGGTTTGTATGTATTTTTGTGACAACTGTCTCGTAGAGTACCTTTCGACCGATAGTGCAATATTAAAAGAAAAGAGAAAGACAGAAAGAAAGAAAAAAGATAAAACCGAATAAGAAGAAAAAAAAGATTTTTTTTTGTGCTTCACACAATATTATTAAAAAATATAGGTACAGTAAGGCCGCAAAAGTCCATAGGAACGCTAAAGATTACATTGCTACGAACCGAGCGAGCGCGATACTTCCGTGCGTATGTGTGCGCATGTATGAGTATCCACATTCCACAGATAACACACACTAAGGAACTGTCGTCGCACTGAGCTTAAAAACATTATTATTTTTCTGTTCTTACCATAGCATTGATAAAATTCGCTCAAATACGTCATGTGCTGGTAGCCGTGTGAACTAAGTGTTGGATTCGCAAATCATGTAATCCGAGTTCAAATCATGGTCGGTCCGTTGCAGTTATTTCTTACTTTGAAAATTCCCAATCTATATTGATATAGTTGTTTTTTTATATTTCTATGAAAAATACTATTGCATTTTTTTGCACTAAATAGTTGCAAATTACGAATGTGATCTATTAACCACAAGAGGAATCACATTCGTAATTTGCAATTATTTAGTTGTTACATCTTTTCGATGTTATAAGGTGGAAATAAAAAGACGTGTTTAATAAAAATGTTTATTCTTTATATTTACAAATTAAACATTTATGAGAATTGTGACGTCGAATTGTTACCTAGACAAAAAGTTATCTTGTAACCGTTATCTATGTTACGCCTAAGATTGTTTGTTGGAAGTATACCCACTTAGACCATTCATAATATGAATAACGTAACAATGAACGGATATTCAAATTTTAATAAAATAAAATATAGGTAATTGTTTATATCCAGTTATTTATTGAAAAGTGATATATGATTTGGATTTTGTAAACATTTTATTTTTGTGTAACGTCACAATGAATGTATTGAGGTCATAGCTTAATTGTTCATTTTCTTGACGAAAAGAAGATTGAAACCAAACCTCAATTTCTGTTAAAAGAACTTTAGTTCTCACAAGATAATCGTCAATTAGATGAGAAAAATAAATTGAACTATAGTATTATGTTAAAACAGTGCGGGTAGAAGAATAAAAAACGAAATAGACTCATGATTATTGTCAACAAAATTGATAGCGAGTTCACTGCATTCTTAAGATGAGGCGATGGCACAAGTTAAAAGATATAGCTGTTTTAAACGAAAGTAAACACAATATAATACAGTGTTTGTTAACGAATAATCACAGATATGTTAAAATAAAATGGTAGGCCATTTAGTTTAGTTAACATTAAATATTTAGTGCGAAACGTAATCGTTCTTGTTTGTGCCTCTCTGTCAAGTACGGCTTTTTAGCAGGTTTTCTGTGATGCACGCCTTCAGCGTGAAGTGCACGGCGAACAGTATCCATCGAGGTGTCATATAATTCCGCAAAATGTCTCGTTGGTGCGAAACCATTCGTTTCGTATACGTCCACCATATGTCGTCGCTGCGCCTCGCTAATAAGCTTCGGTCTCCCACTTCTCTTTCGACTAGCAAGGCTACCTTCTTCCTCATATCTTTTTAGCCAAAGATTTACAGTATTTTTCTAAAATAAAAAAAAAATATATTAGGCAGCTATACCTACTTCACTTCATTTTGATTATATAAAATGTTAATAATCATAATTATTGAATATAATTTTAAAATAAAACTGCATTTATTAATCCAATAACCAATCCAATAAACCCAACGATTTACGTATTTCTCTTTTAAACCTCATAAAGATACGATGAATGGATTCATAAATGGCATACGTTTTAATTAGAAGATTATACCTTTTTTGTCCTATGATGAGTTCCCTGACAGTTCATTTTTTTCCGTGGCACGCATTCTACTTTAGATTACTAAAAAATAAACTGGCAAAAAAAATAAAAATGAAATAATAAAAAAAATATTGTCTTTCGTAAATTAATAAGTAAATTATTGTGGTTATAATTAACTGTTAATAAATTAAGTAAATAAAATAAAAAAGTATAGAACTTAAAAATTTGTAAGGCGTTAAACGGAACTTCTGCCAATAGAGATTGACACTACTCGACGACACACTAATCGACAAAATCGGAGCGACCATCTTGTAATCGCAAGTAACGGCAGAAAATTGGAAAAAAGTAATAGAAAACACTCAAAAAACTATAACAGAGGACTGGAATAAATATATCCGGTTCGACCGAATTAGGGCTAATAATTAATCATCGCGGTTAGTTGGAAAAGATTCCGATTCCGATATGGATACGAGTTCAAATCAAGAGTCAAGTTCTGACAGTGAATAATAAATAAATTATTATTTTAAACAGACTGCATTTTATTTACCACTAGCCGTCCCCCGCGGTTCCGCCCGCGCTATTTCAGGTTTTTAGTTTTTGTCAGGTTTTTTGGTTCACTGTAAAATTTCTTTAAAATTCGTATAGAGTAAGATCCCAGGACCGCCAGACATCACGTATTTTCTGACGAACGAAATGTGGACGATTGAGTACTATTAGTAAGTACTAAGAACGCATGCCTACCTGCTAGTTTTCTTAGACGGCCAATTTTCAGGTATCAGGTAATCAAGGTACATAAAATTATTACTTACCTCACGTAAATTCTCAAAGCAGATTTTTACGTATTTTGTAGGCAATATCTTTAAAATCAAGTCGCCAGTACTCCCAGACACATTCCGTCGGCCGTATTGTTTAACAGACGCTTTAAAGCTCCAAAAAAAATGATGTAACTTCACGTATTTTCTCAAAGCTGATTTTTACGTATTTTGTAAGCAATATCTTTAAAATCAAGTCGCCAATACTCCCAGACACATTCCGTCGGCCATATTGCTTAACAGACGCTTTAATGATCAAGCATGAGAATTTACGTGAAGTTATGTAATTTTTTTGGGATCTTGGACTAGTAGACTAGTTCTTGCGTGAAAGAGTAACAAACATCTACACACACATACAAACTTTCACATTTATCATCTATAAATCTAAAATCGGTAATCCGATTCCATTTTCTTTGCCAACTGATTCGTTATTGTAAAAAATCGATTAAATTTCGTTAGGTCACATCACTATAATTGTCAGACAAGAACTGTCAGGGAACTCATCATAGGACAAAAAAGGTATAATTTGTAATAAAGTTACAATTCATTAATAGCTATTATACTCACATTTAGTCCGGTTTCTTCAGATATTTGTGTTTTATTAAGACCACTTTTATGCAGCCCAATGATAGTCGCCCTCACTTCAATGCTAATATTAGCCTGCATTTTGCGAATATTACAATACTGTCAACCTCACGTCACTAACCAACAACTACAACCAAACGACAGTTCATTTCGGTTAAGTTAAAACTCATGTCTACCTCGCAGAAATCTAATTCTTTATTTAGTTTTTTTGTGATCTACCTTTCTAACTTTAAGAAATGTGTGAACAAGTTAAAGAATAATTTAATATATGTAATGCAAATACATAACTTCCAATCGGGTAAGAACTTACAAAAAGTCAATAATTGCGTGGGATTTGATCTTGCGGCACACTGATTTGCGCTTCAAACTGTGTGCCTATACCACTGGGCCATCTTGACTTATGATAAGTTGGTGAAATTGTGAATTTCAATCATTTGTTGGCGAAACTTGAAAATAAAAGGTCGTAAGTCAAACTAAACGTCAAACGAATAAGTTTTAAGAATTCTTATGGACTTTTGCAAGTGATAGTACCACATTATTATTAGTTTATGCAAAACCTGAATATTGTTTGTTCAGAATCAGTAATTGAATTGATGCCAATAGTTTGTATACCATGTAATAATGTTTTTATTTTTTCCCAAAATATTTAAAAAGGTCACAAGTTGGATACCACCGACACTTAGTACAACACAAGTCACGGCAGGTCATAGCGGGCATTAGGATTCAGCAAAAAGCTGGATGCAAGTGCAAAACGACTCCTCAGCCGCCTGGATGGCCTGGTGACTATGTACTTTTGCTGACATAAGAAGCTTATAATTTTGCGGTTTTTCATGATACAGATATGAAATTGTGTACACTGATTCACACATTCACCTCTTTACATAAAAATTCTAGACACATGTTTTGGATTTCGCACATACTAAAACGAATGCTGTATACGAAATATAAAAACAATGAAGTAAAATAAAAATCTGTGGGAGGGCAAAAAGGGGCCAATCTCAACATATGCAATGATTAGAGTCCCCGCAAACGGGCCACAAAAAAAAAGCTAGAATCGGTCACACAAAAAGCTAGAAGCGGCTAAAAAAAAAAGCTGAAGCGCGCGACAGCTTTTGACCTGAGAAGCTAGAAACGGCTTCTATCTTTTTTTTTGTGGCAGAACCGCCGCACAAGGGCCCACAAAAAAAAGCTGCCACAAGAAAAAGCTAGAGGCGGCTTTTTTTTGTGGCCCGTACACGGGGTAACTTAATTCAGTTCTGATAGGAGCCCCTTTCATATCGCCATGGACATTATTACTTCCTTAGACATTTTCCCGGCCGAAGCAATTTAGATTTTTATCAAACATATTGAGGAAAAGATGGCCGTACCTAATTACGTTCTACCATAATAACAAGGGAGCATTATCTACGCCAAATCTCAATCAGTTGCAATAATCTGTCACCCGTTTTATGTCATACCGCACATGGCTTAGGTAACTGTGTTGAGTTAATCTATTGTTTAGAAGGCACAATAGGTAGTTCGTATTTTGACAACAATACATATAGAATTGATGCGATATTTAGTGACGATAATGTGGTATCATAATAACGTAAGTGAGATAAGAGCCTATCGTGGTAAAAGTAAAGACTTCCCATCACAAAAAGGTGCAACAGTCCGAAAATAGTACATTTTGATAAAATTTGTCACTGCAGGCCTTTTTTTATGGTGGGAAAAATCATCCAATGACAACCCCCGCTCTTGGGCGGAGTGGGGGATAGTGTCAGACTCTTACTGACTAAAAGCCCGCCCCGTTCCTTCTAGCCTTCATACCGGGGTGTCACTGCAGCTTTCGGCTCCATAACACCCTCGCCTACGGCTCGTGCGAATTCTGCCTCGGTCGCAATGACAATCTTTTTGCACTTGTATCAAAATGTACTATTTTTGCACTTTGACTATTTCTTTGCCTATTTTGGGATTTGCTATAGTCTCAACTAAATATATGTATGTATCTATAGACTAACATACACAACTACTTTGATCCCAAGATTTTAATGACACTAATTACATACCTATATACGAGAATTACTATGAACTTACCTCTTATGTTTAATTTCACAAGTAAGAGGTGGGTAAGTATATAGCAGTAATTTATTATTATTATTTCCTTTAAAGATATAACTAAAATTAAAATTTGTACACAATCAACACAAATTGCAGTACGCATAACTTTAATGTTCTCAGCTTTTCTACAAAGGAACTAATTTCAGTTGGTAACAGTTCTGAAACTCTGAAAACAGCTGCTAACTTAGCAGCATGGAACAATTTGCCTGCTGTGGTTTTCCAGGCTAAAGTGATTAGGCGTGATATAAGGAAAACTTGTGTGAAATTTTAAACCTTTTTCCAGTAGGTTTGGCTATACGTTGATATGTCAGTTTTTATTTAGAAGATAAGGGGCTATGCATCACCCATAGTGTAGGGGATGTAGTCACTGCGACCTAAAAGATCTATTGTGACTCGCCACCTTGTTAGGGTCAACTCACACTGAAAGAGCGGCGCCGCAGGAATTCCGGGGAATTCCATAGGGTGAGTCTCTCATGCGATAATAAGTATTATAGAAATGAAAATAAAGTTAAAATTCATATGACACTGAAACTGCGCTCCGCTTCGCTGCCCTTCGCCGCTCTTTCGGTGTGAGTTGACCCTTAGAGTAACTCTTTTAGCCCGGAGGCTTCCAAGAAATAGAATACTCCTAGCTTATAGAGTTTTAATCTCCTCCGGGCGAATAATATGTCGGCCTAGATGGACACTGCGTTAGTGGATAAGGAGCCCGCATTCACACAAAAGGTGCTTAGGCGTCTCCCTCTCCTCATTACAGTACCGGCAAACATCAGTGTCACTCAGTTTCATGTGAAATTGGTGCCTGTTTAGTTTGCAGTGGCCGGAGGCGCGGGCTATCGCACAGATGTTCGTGCTAAGCTGCAGAAGCTCGGCAGTTCGTTTTTGTTTTTATATATATGTCAGTTAGTCTGTTTCTCTTTTTACATTTATAGATAGATATAGATAAGTGTCAAAGACCTAATAAACTAGTGCACCTCACTATCAACGATTGCATCACTGCTTACCATCAGGTGGGATCGCAGTCTAGCTCTGGTTTATATGATTAAAAACAATGCACGTCTCACAGCTAAATGCTGAAAAATTTCCTTGATCATAATCCGGGAAAAAGCATTCTAGGTCCTATGAAAATATAAGTAACTAGCTTTTGCCCATGACTTCGCCCACATCTACACTAAAGTAATAAAGAAGTAAAGTTTTTTTTTTTGTTTATAGGAGGTAATCACTAAAACTACTGATAAGATTGCTACAATTTTTTCATCGATAGAAAGCTACTTTATTCCGGAGTGACATAGGCTATATTTTATGTACGCAGGCGAAGCTGCGGGTAAAAGCTAGTAAAATATCAAGCGTATGTCACTCAAGAATAAAGCAACTTTCTATCGGTGGAAAAAAATTTGCTATCGGACCTTCTAGAGATTACCTCCTAAAAACAAAAAAAAAACATAAAAACAAACTTTACCTCTTTATAATATTAGTGTAGATAGAGTCAGAACTTAAACCGACACAAATGAATCATGATTGGTCCATAAACAAAATAAGTTACGTTCGAAATGATAACCCTAATAACATGGAATTACAGCGTAATTAGCGAAATGGGAATACAAGTGTCAACTCCATTCCATGAAATGGTATTAACAAAAAACAGACATGCGATTCCAGTTATTCCGAAAGATTTGCTATCAATTATTAAAGAGTTTGATGGTCTATCTCCAAAGTTATTTTCTCTATGTTTAATCTACACTAATATAATAATATAACTAATATAATAATTTTTTTATCGCAGCTTCGCCCGCGTACATAAAATGTAGCCTATGTCACTCAGAAATAAGGAAGCTTTCTATCGGTGAAAAAATTTTAGCAATCAGACCAGGGCCCCAAGTCTGCTATTTTTATAAATTCGTCATTCCAACACGATCCCATTGTCATTTTGCTAAAAGTTTGTAATCTGCTAATTCATAATGATCGATCATTGATCGGTCACTGGTCTTGTAATAGAAATGTGGTAGAATGATAATTTCGAGCATATTAAAACCAATAACTGCACAATAACGTTCTAATGGTAAAACACTGATCAAATAAACTGTCAAAGTTTTAGCAGATTACCGCAAACGTCAAATATTCATTTGTCAATATGTACGAGATTACCATTCTATGTCACTTCTTTCAATGGAGTGTCAGTGGTTGACCATTGGAAAGTCATAATGACGCCATTACATTAGTAGATTACCAAACTTGTCAAAATCGACAATTATGACATCAATGATAGACCATTCTGACACTATTGTAATAGCAGACTTGAGGCCCTGTACTTTCAGAAAATAAAAAACGAACTTTACCTCTTTATTATATTAGTGTAGATTTCAATTACAACGTAGGTAACTCTTGGTGCAACCCACTATAAGAAGAATATAGGATTAAAACCATCACTCTACCGACGAAACTGACAAAGCCAGTCCATCACATTTTCTTCCGATATAGTCTCACAAAAGACGAGAAAGGATTCGTGTGTCCCCTGACAGGTGAAGTGTCGATAATATTGGCACATGTCTAGACGAGTGACATGAAACATACAATATAGGTTTTTCATTTAGAATAATGTTATTTTACGAGGGTTTGTGATAAAGGAGTGAGAGAGGATATATAACAAGTTATTATTTTTTGACTGGCCTGTTGGTCTAGTGGTTAGTGGCCCTGACTGCTATGCCACAGGTTGTGGGTTCGATTCTCACCCAGGACAAATATTTATGTGATGAGCATGATCATTTGTTCTGTGTCTGGGTGTAATTTATCTATAATATGTATGTATTTAGAAATGTATAGGTATGTTTATCAGTTATCTAGTACCCATAACACAAGCCCTGCTTAGCTTGGGACTAGACGGCGTTGTGTGATAGTTGTGGAATATTATATTATTTCTACGCTAGCTTTTCTCGGAAACGTGGCCTACGTTTAAGGCTCAATTTATACCGTCGCTGGAATGGAATGGAAGCGTCAATTTCGCCTCTAGCGTCAATTTCGTAGCTAAGAGAATTCTCGAGAATGCGCGAGGATCCCCTGGAAGACGCGCGACCTTTTTTTTGCTCATATTAAGTTTGTACATTATACAATTGACATAAAGTTCATTATGCTATGTACAATTTTGTTGCAAAAAGTCGCTTCCATTCCATTCCGCGGCGGTGTAAATTGAGCCTAAAGGTCAATTTGTGCTAGCGCAGAGTCGAAGCGCATTGAAGCGTCCATCCAAAACTGAACATAACAAATTCAACCTTAACTCCACAGCGTAAAGCACACATTACTTCTGAGATTTTAAAAAGACGCCCGCATTCTTCGGAATTCGCGCGTCTGCGCGTGAACAACGCTGATTCTCGCGTCTCCATGCGCCCACTAGCGAACCTACGCATCATCAGTCGGAAATTGGCCAATTCAATAGCACTGCTGTTGATGCCCATTACCACACGTAAAAGTCTGCGCGCGTATTCTGGCGTATACGCGCGCATTCGTGCGGCTTCGCTTTAGTTGTAAAGTATTTGACGCTTCGATGCGCTTCGACTCTGCGATAGTATAAATTGACCCTAAGTCGAAAAGTTTCTACGGAAAAAATACTGGAACACTTTTGCAAATACTCTATTTAAGCCCCTATAGAGGTATGCGGGTGAGATATACCAGAGGTAGACGGTATAAAATTCCGCAAGTGTCTATTGAAAAGGGAAAGTCCTTCGACCGGATGGACCGATTCAAGAAGTAGTGTCTGGTCTGGGCAACTACCCGGTGGTTTTCGGAACATTGTTTATGTTCTAATCGCGTGGAGAAAGCTGATATCGCGTTGCAAGATTGTATATTTTAGTTGCTATGAGGTGGCATAGATGTCTTCTCACTCTACCCAGAACGGGATACTTCTTCAGCTCTTTCAATCAATCAATCATTTATTTTGTTAAACATAGGTGGGTTAAAATGTGTCAACTCAATCAGATAAAAAAAAAAAAAAAACATTATAAAATAGAAATAATATTAGAGTATGTTAATTGCCATTCACCAAAATTAAATAAAATAAAATAACTACAATTATTAAAATTATATCAATGGATTATTAATTATTATCATTACAAATATTATTATTACAAATTATTATTAACTATTCAGCACGTCGGATCTTCATACTTCTGTTTATCAGCAATAAACTCTGAGACCGAATAGTAACATCTAGCCAGAAGAAATCTAAACAAGGACCTCTTAAAGGAACCTAGACACTCTTTATTTCTAAGTCTTTGTGGAGCAAGAAGGCATGTATTTCATGATTTCCCACCTTACAAAAAAGGATAAGTTGAATGTGTCCAATGTGACAGGGGGCGAGTCTATCTACGTGAACTTGACATAAATCTAGGTTCAACTCCTGAGGGAATTCTAGAAAATATTTAATTTTTATTTTTGAGATTTTCAGGGCTTAGTTTACTATCTTTTCTTTTGATTCAATGTAATCTTTACTTAATAAAAACTTTTTCGGAGTCGTTTTTCAAACGATCGATTGATCGCTAGAGATTTGAACTGGTAACTCCTTGGTATTCCTGAGCAAAGCATTTATAAGTATTGCTTCCAATGCAGGTAGAAATGTTGAGGAAATACATGGCTGAAGAGTTTTAATTCCCGACTTTTGGAAGTAAATTACCGATGCATCAAAAATTAAATACAAGTCTAGTAATGCTATATCCTTTTTTTATTATTTATTTTATTTTATTTTTTCACCTGACGGTAGGTAAGCTATGATATGGTAGACGGTAGAGCTCTTGACTTGATTGTAGCTATCAGGAAATTTAGACTTTTGCTAGGAATTCCTCTCCTTAGCTGTACGCACAATGAATTTGTTTCCAAAAAATTTTGTGCGTATGGGTGGGGGGATGTCTACCATGTGCCGGTAGTGCATCGCCATACGTCTAGTAGTAGTTTAATGATGGAATGGGTTTGGCAGAATTAAGAAATCAGAGAAGTTGACGTGCGTTTGACCGTTTGTCACATAATCTATATAGTTATATAAAAATCAATGCGACTTTTCGTTGTAATTTTATAACTCAAGAACGGGCTCACCTATCCAAACCATATGTTTAGGCTTTGTTTGGACTATTTAGTAGATGGTTTATGTGAAGTTTGGTAGGGTAGAGTAGGGTATAGTAGTGTAGAGTAGAGTAGAGTAGAGTAGGATAGTGTAGGGTAGAGTAGGGTACAGTAGGAAAAAATAAGGTAAAGTAGGGTACAATAGGGTAGAGTAGGGTACAGTAGGGTATAGTAGGATGGAGTAGGGAAGAGCGGTAGCGAAGCCGCGCGGGCAAAAGCTATAGTTGGCCATATTTTTTGTTTCTCAATTCGTATCAAAGTTTTCAAAGGATGTTAATAAGTTTTCAGCTAAAATGGACTTTTAACAAGCTTTTATTTAGTTTCACCTGTCCCGATGTTTGTCTGTCATCAAATCTTGCAAATTAAATTTGACCCATTTCCCGGTAACCGATTGAGATGAAATTTTGCATGCTTGTGTAAATCAGATGACAATGCAAAATTATTATGACATGGAGCTGATCTGATGATGCAACTGGAAGGTGGCTATAGGAGCTTGGTAGTTAAACGACACAACCCCATCGAGTTTGGGCTCGTATGATTCGTCTTGACGAGCATTAATTATATATAGGTATACCGAGCTATAAAAGCTTGCTATGAAAAAATGATTTTCATAAAAATCTTGTTCTTTAATCTGGTGATAAAAAACAGCAATTTTAACTAATAATAAAAGAGACAAAATTGTTTATTTGTTCTTAAGGATACATTATCTCGACGGTGTCTAGTAACTTGTATCAAATTCCAAATATAAATTCTGTAAAGTGAATACGAATTTAGTTTGGAGTTCATGTTTTTGAATTGTGTGTCAATCAAAGCATGTATTTCAAATAAACCATTTACAAGCACTTTTGAACGATCTTACGAGATCTATTACCTTACAGCAATCGGCCTCAGTATTCGGCCTACAAATCGGTCGCCATTATACAAAGTCACTTACTTTGAACTGTAGTTGTCCGAGACCGTGTGAATGGGGGGCGCTGAAGGTTTTGTATTCGCCATTTTGCCAATCCAATTTGTGACGTAATTCCTAAGGGTTAAATTCGTGGGTCGTTTGCAGGTTTTGGTTGCTGAATCATCCATCCATTGCCAAGAGTAATCTGTGAAAAGAAAAAAGTTAATTAATTCCGATTGTTTTGTGGAATAAATGAAGCAGAAGTAGACAGGATTTTTTAATTACAAGTCGAATTCCTTTCAGTACGCTGAGCGCGAGTTGTTTTTAAGTTAACTCGACTGAAACGTATACTGCATTTGGCTCTCTGATTGGTTAAGACCTTGAAGGGGGCCAATCGGAGCGCCGAACGTCATAAACGTTTTGATTATCATAACGCAACGTGTTAGTGTGACCGTTTACAAGATTTTAGCACTATACAGCTTAGGCGAGCACCAATTCGTTTTGAGGCAATTTTGGAAAAATATTGCATACAGTAAAAGTTCGATACGTTTAATAAATTCTTTGGAAAAGGGCACTGCGTGAAAGTGTCCCCACCCACCAACAGACTTGAGACAGGTGTCATTCGAAGTGTCTAGTTAAATAGAGTATTTTTTATTAAGGCGACACATCTCTAAAGTGGGAATGGGGCTTGGGTTTTATAAAACATTATATTTTAACCTAACCCAAGTGTTTTAGACAATAAATATACTCATAATATAGTAGTGTCGTATATTTTTGAATGCGACTTTGAGAGTTCTATACGATTCTGCAAAAATATTTCACAAAGGGCAATGCGTAAAACTGTACAAGTGTAGGTACACTATTTTTTTTAAATCATATAATTTTTTTTATTTTTTTAAATGTTGATAAATATCATGCTTGATTATAAAGAGACCAAATTAATTAACCTTTCAATCGTGGAAATTACAGACACAATAGAAAGACAATAAGGTGCGCCGGCGTTCGCTTGGGGTTTAATGAATTAATTAAACCTCACTATTTTGTGCTCCAAGCAAACGGCGTTTGCTCTCTCATTGTCTTTCTATTGTGTCTCTAATTACGTTATTCGAAAGCTATAAAAAAATTAAAACATTAAGTTTCAAGAATAAGGTTTAATTTTCAAATACCTTCTTTTTTGAATTACGTCTCTATTTAATTAAGTGTGGAATGTGTAAAGTTTTTATAAGTAACAATATATTAAAGTCTAATATTTAATTGCGTTTTGAGTTAGAAAATTTAATATTTTCATTAAAAAATATATTTCTGTTAAATGTTGAGTTTTGCTTACTTTCAGTGTTTTATATTTTAATATTTGCATGCCAATTAACGGCGAAACGTATCTTTGGACTAAAAAAAATACCTACTAAAAAAATATATTTACTACATTTATTACAATTGACTTGGACTTTAAAACCCACAGGTGCGATCGATACAGATAATTTTATTATTTTCCAATTATTGCGGTTACTTTATTGTCCATTGTGTTTTATTACACATCAGTATTATAATATACCACATAACCACAGTTAGTAATACCAACTTTAATTATGAAATCACAGTCTTGTTTCATTGGTAGAGATATGCGTAGACTAGCTTCTGCCAGCGACTTCGCCTGCGTGAAAGCAGGTTTCACCAGCATTGGGTAGCTCGCTGTCCGACCGTCCGGTAACTGTCCGGACCGAGAGCCTAAATTGTCGAAAGTGCGTACTGTTCCCGCGCGCCTCAACGAGTTTTCAGCAATCGTAGGGGCCCAGCAGGGTCGAAGCCTACTGGGGCCAAAGGTCTATTTCTGAAAGGGAGGCAACTGCCCCGGCTTGAAAGGCATCGAAGGAACGGGGTGGGTTATTTAGTCAGTAAAAGTCTGACAATATCTCACGCTCCGCCCAAAGGCGGGGAATGTCGTCTGGATGGTTATTACCCATTGAAAAAAAAACCTTACAAAATTTAGACCAGCATTTCATCTCTTTAGGCATTTTGGAAAATAGTCTCTAGTACTCGCTAGTCATAAAATGAAACTTTTGTAAAATCTCACGCTCCTAGTCCCAGTAGTTTCGGCTGTGTCTTGATATGTCAGTCAGTCAGTTTCTCCTTTTATATATATAGATATAAATTTCAATCATTGGTTGTACAGTGATTAAAAAAAGTTGATTGAAAATGCATACCTACTTGAGTAGAATAGTGATTAATTCTAAGAGTTATTTCAAGGTTCGACACGAAATGTTTAATTAAAAATATTGCGTTGTTGCAATGTTTTGCGTGTTCGTTAATACTGATACTTGTACTGAAGTCTATTCATTTTCATAATCACTTTTTTGAAGACATTTTTCTGATTTCCTTTATTTTTTCTTCCCGTTATAATTTTCCTCTTTTTCGTTTATTTTTTTCTTCCCCTGTAATGTTATCTCTTTCGTGTTTATAAGGTTTACACTTTGGGACAATATTCTAGGTACGCAATCCCGAAGCAATGCGGCGCGTAGCGGAACAAATAACTAGGTAACTCTATTAAAGTGGTTTAATTAGCTGGTTCGATATTTTTACACGAACTTTACATTTATTTAAGAAATGTTTAATAATCTAAAAAAGTATGTAGGTAAGGGAATAATAATAATTAATTGGTATAGTAAGTTTAAGTACAGGCCTTTGTTGAGTAGATCACTTGAATTTCTTATCAGTCACTGTTTTATCAAATATTAACGATCATGTCTGAGTCTACAATAGATTTAACAAAAATATATTTCATACTAGATATCATTACAGTAGACTGTGATGAAGATAATGGGACTACTTGGACATATTAAAAAAAAAAATTGAAATGAAGAAGCGAAAAATTATGACCGCCAGAAAGAATGTAGAGAGGCCTTTACCCAGTAGTGAGACAATAAGGGCTAGTAATAAACGATAAGAAAAGTTTATAATATGCCTATGTTTATATTTCTAACTTTTTAGTTTTAACTCACGCGTACAACGAGTAGACCATGTCTGTGAAAAGGACACGGTGTACTTTCATCTAGGATTTCCTACTTTCATATAAGCAAAGCCTCTGGAAGAAGCTAGTTTTAACATAGCATTATTAGCAGAGGCCACGGCCTCGCACCCAAAAGAACCTCGCGCAAGCCCTCGTTTTTTTAAGAACGAGGGTTTTTTTTTATAATAAATAGGGTCTATTCACCACTTTTTTGTCTGATGGTAAGCAACGATGTGGTGAAACTCTGGGTTGCGACAGTTATAATCTTTATTTATTTCATCTTTTACACAAAATAGTAACATGCAACAGCCACAAGTAAATCTTAAACAAATAATAATGCTAGTGCCCAAGTAATAATTCTAATTAACTTATCAATATTTAAGAACTAAAAATTGACTTTATTAACCTAGAATTATGTATAATTAGCGACTTGTGTGTCTTGTTTTAGAATTTATCAAAGAAAAAAGCCTCGCTGATACGCCTTCACCCACCTCTAAACTCATCCACGCTACGCCTCTGTGTATTAAATAAACATAGTAGCCGGGCTGCCATTGTCAAATAGCTTTATGCCAAACCTCTAGCCAGGCATATCAAAATCAATATTGTAAGCAAACTAAACACCGTTTATGTTGACATAAACTCGGACTACAATGCAACCTAATATTGTTTAAAAGGTACAGTCAACATATTGATTCCCGAGCTGAGTGAGAGTGCGTTGTTTCATGCACATTGCACGCTTCTAAACTTTATTGTATACCATAAAGTAACACAGCTTATTCAAAAACTCAAATTTATGGGCCAAACCAACCAACTAATAAACCAGAAAAAATATATTTTGTAGCTATCAAGAAACACAGACTCGATAGAAATTAAAAACATGGTTCAGGCAGGGGCCCACAGTCTTGACATAGTTCCTGGTAACCAGTCCACTTAAGACTCCAAAAACCATAGCCTTATATTAGTTTTCCACATGTCGCCATAGTTTTCCTTCAACCGGGGGTTGTCCTTAGATTCACTAGCATAGTGCATACAGAGATAATCACCGGTTGGTACCACGTTCAATTAAAAGCGTATAGAAGGGCCTCTGCGAGTTGGTTTTGGCTCCTCGTATGCTTTCTAAAGGTCCAGGATCCTGAGATAATTAAATAAATAAATAATAATTCATATTTCCCTGAAACATGGTAAGCGAATAAGCATGGCATGTAAGCGATACCTATCAATGTTTAACTTGCTTAAAATGATCTAATAAACAAAAAATTACAAAAAAAATTATGGAACTTTAATTCCTGTTCAGGGCCTCAAGTCTGCTATTACAATAGTGTCAGAATGGTCTATCATTGATTTCATAATTGCTGATTTTGACAAGTTTTGGTAATCTACTAACATAATGGCGTCATTTTGACTTTCCGATGGTCAACCACTGACACTCCATTGAAAGAAATGGCATGGAATGGTAATCTCGTACATAATGACAAATGAATCTCTGACGTATGCAAAAATTTTGACAGTTCCTTTGATCAGTGACCTACCATTACGACGTCATTGCGCAATTAGTGCCTTTAATAAGCTCGATATTGTTATTCTACCACAATTCTATTACAAGACCATTGACCGATCAATGATCGATCATTATGAATTACCAGATTACAAACTTTTAGCAAAATGACAATGGGATCGTGTTGGAATGACGAATTTAGAAAAATAGCAGACTTAGGCTCCAGATTATTCTCAAAGATAAATGCCACGGGTAAATATTTACATAACCCTTAATTTCATCATTTCTTTTTTATTTTTATTTTTTTTGGTATAGAATTTTAAAAAGCCTTTTTGGATGTAAGCGGAACATAGAGTAAAGTCCTACATATCTAAGTTGGAAAGGGAGGATCCTCCGGTCAGACGGGTTTTATGTCTGGTGGGCAACTGTCCGAAAATTATCTCATGGCACAATCATCACACGGAGAACTTTGATTGCGCGATGCAGGATTAGTTCTTATGTGACGCGATAGATGTCGCTACACCTTTCATCATCAGCCTTTTTAATGTTCCCACTGCTGGGACTCAGGCCTTCTCTCTAGGAGAAGGAATGGGCCGTAATCCACCACGCGGGCCCAGTCCAGGTTGGTGAATGTCGCTTGTCTTCGAATTTTTGGTTCTAGGACATGCCGGTTTTCTCACAATGTTTTTCTTCACTGTTTTAAGAGCAGTGGTAATGAAATAAATTACACAAAGTAATGCGCCAGTCAGGGTTTGAACCCGCGACCTACAACTCGTATGTCGGAGTCATTACCACTCGGCTACCACTGCGCTTGCTTTACTCGCTACACCTTTATAAATCTTTAAAGTTAGATACCTAAAGTACCCGAATTATAATTCCACTATGATTTTGGTTTTCAACTCACGTTTTAGTAATAAGAGTTCTCTGAAGTATCGAGTTACTCAGGTAATTTTAGAGGTAAGTAGATAAAATCAATTTACTTTCACAGGGGCTAGGTACAAGAGCATTGGTAATAAATAATGACGTGAAAGATATACTGAATTTATTGGGTATCTTGAAAGCTAAATAGGTGTTACGGGTGTGTACGTGTACGTGTTATTAGTAAATCTGCCTATGCCTTGCACACATTGTCGTCTTTAATAAGTGTGGAGGCCTTACTTACAGCCTACTATGGTTTAACAGAATCCCATCTACGCTATGGTGTCATTTTTTGGGGCAACTCAACAGATAAAGACTCGGTGTTCAAGGCTCAAAAGAGATGCATTCGTTCAATATTTAAAATTAAACCTACTGATAGTTGCGTGCCGTACTTTAAAAAATATAAAATACTTACTTTGCCATGTCTATACATTTTAGAGGTAGCTGTATTTGTCAAAACAAATCCACACCGATTTAAACGATTTGATGAAGTAGTCCCACGTAACAGGCGTGACAACAGTAAGATATGCTCTCATCCTGCGAGAACATCCCTCATGCGCAAAAGTGTTTTCTGTATGGCTCCTATTATATTCAATAAATTGCCTAAAAGTTGGAGAGAACTGCCCTTGTCACTTTTCAAAAAAAAAAACTGAGAAGTTTTTTAGTTAATAAAGTGTACTACAATGTTTTAAATTTTTTGAATGAAAAGGACTTTTCTATTCCAATTTAATAATGTGAATTTTTGACTTGACTACATAATATTCTGAATTTACTGGACATAATTTGATTTAATTTATTTTTGACTATAATACACCTATACTTGACATCTTGACATTTAATTATTTATTTTATGTATTTTGTAATGTAATTTAGAAATTTGAAATGACTATAATATGTAAATGCAATTAAATGTAATTTTTATAACTAAAACATTTGTACGCCGTTACTGGCAAAACATGGACGCTCATTACACACTATTAATTTAACACCTTGCATGTCTGATAAGTCAGTTTATGTAAACGCATATTAGACAAATAAATTTTCTTTCTTTCTTTCTTTCTTTCGGGTTGGTTCTATTTTATTATGATTTTGTTAAAATTTTTAAAAAAAGCAGCGATTATAAAAAAAAAATATTGTTCGTAACACTGTATTACAACGAATTTTATTATGAAGAACACCGTAAATAACAATATGTATTTTTGCAGGATAAGGTTGGGCTTTTCCTTTTATAATAAAACGTGTTTTGTAATATCTCTCTAAAAATATATGACTTGTTATTCATGCAACTACTATCTATTAGAATGGTTCCTATTAACATTTTCTGATAAATACTTTTAAATATACTTACTTGAAAATTCATTAACAGTCCAAAAATGTAACATAATCCAGCATAATAAACTTTACAGGACTGTATTACTAACATCATAAACTAAAAAAGTTTTGTTCTATGACTTTTTACAAAACAATACATTTACCAAAAATAAACCTTCAAGATTTCGTTGTTCTAACTTTAATATTTCAACTCTTTATTTTGCTATACCTACCTATGTTTGTATAACGCTACGCAAGCGCATCAAGCATAGAGTTTGTAAAAATGAAATAATTTTAGTATGATACATTTTTAAAAGTCGTAGAACAAAAGTTGTTATTTTTAATGTTAGTAACATGTCCTGAGAGGTCAGTGTTTTTCAAATAACCCTGTATAAATCATAATACGCTCATTTTTTGGCCATCAGTTTTTCATCAGTGGTAATTATTGTTTTAGGTCAACTGGTCCGATAGGTATATTTATAATGAGTTTTTAGACTTCATAATTTTATTGGTAACTAGCTTCTACCCGCGACTTCGTCTGCGAGCTTGTATACAATCTTCAATTTTCCCTCGGGAACTACTAAAGCAATCGGGATATAAAGTAGCCTATGTTCTTTTCCATATCAAAGACATATGCATGCCAAATTTCATCCAAATCCGTTCAGCCGTTTTCCTTCAAACATCCACACTTTCACATTTGTAATGTCAGTTAGGATTACCAATTATGAAGTCTATGCGCCTCTAATTTGTCAAGCCAATCATTTCGAGAAGTACTAGCTCACTGATTATATCCTTGAGATCATCTCTAAGACCACTTAGAGATGATCTCAAGGATATAATCAGTGAGCTAGTACTAGTACTAGTAGTAGCGCGAGCGCGCAAATAAGTATCGTTGAGCACCAGCTCAACGATACTTATTTGCGCGCTCGCGCTGGGCAATATTTGTTATAGTTATATCCACAGTTGTTATGCCATCTTCTGCACAGCATTTTTTTAATGCCAGACTCTAACGGAATATCCAAACGCGTAGTTGACACTTCGCGTGACCTAAAGGCTGGCTTTTACCTCGGTCAGATTTGCCATTCAACGTGGCAATGCCGCCAGCCTTTTGGGCGCACTTCCAGTTGTTGTTTATGATGCTAGTAACATAGTCCAGGGCCTCAAGTCTGCTATTACAATAGTGTGAGAATGGTCTATCATTGATTTTGACAACTTTTGGTAATCTACTAATATAATGGCGTCATTATGACTTTCCAATGGTCGACCACTGACACTCCATTGAAAGATATGGCATAGCATGGTAATCTCGTACATAATGACAAATGAATATCTGACATATGCGGTAATCTGCAAAAATTTTGACAGTTCCTTTGATCAGTGACCTACCGTTACGACGTCATTGCGCAATTAGTGCTTTTAATAAGCTCGATATTGTCACTCTACCACAATTCTATTACAAGACCAATGACTGATCAATGATCGATCATTATGAATTAGCAGCTAGACTTTTAACAAAATGACAATGGGATCGTGTTGGAATGACGAATTTTTTAAAATAGCAGACTTAGGCCCCTGAGAGGTTTTCAGTGTTTTACAAATAACCCTGTATTATGTAAAGTAGGTTTAACATAAATAATTTGTTAATATTTATATTTCTTATATATATATATATATATATATATATATATATATATATATTTTGTTATGCCAGACTCTATAAATTCTCATGCTCTGGATAGAGCAAGAAGGAGTGTTAGATTTTTACTGAATAAAAACCGTTTTATATTAGTTACCCTCTGCGTTGCAGAATTACTGTGATTCTATAAAACTATCTGCAGAACGTGCAGGGACGCCTCTATGACAGCATCATAATGGATTGACGGTAGGTCACGGGTTCAAACTCAGCGTGGCGCATAACATTGTGTAATTTATTTCATCACCACTGCTCTCTAAACGATGAAGGAAAACATCGCGAGGAAACCGGCATGTCTTAGAATCAAAAATTCGAATACATGTGACATTCACCAACCCGCACTGGGCCCGCGTGGTGGATTACGGCTCAATCCCTCTCCTAGAGAGAAGGCCAGAGATCTAGCAGTGGGAACATTGAAAGGCTATTATGCTATTATCCTGCAGTAGCTGTCATAGACCTCCTCCTGGGTTTTGAAGGTCAATCTCCCAGACATAATATCGCATTTATTTAACGTTTATTTTTTAACCGCTTTAAAAATATTTACGTTGATAACTCGAGCAATTGTTTGAACACTGATCTATTCGTTGACACCTTGTTCACTTAGGTAATTATTTGTTGTTGGTACTCCTTTTATCGAATAAAATATATGGAAGTTAGGATATAAATACGTTTTTTCGCGACAATGTTTGAGCGGCGGAGTTTTCTCTACGCGTTAGGATCGGACCACAACTTTTGTCGTATGACTTTTTACAAAACATAATTCATTTACCAAATAAACCTTCAAAATTTCGTTGATCGATCTAACACATTTCAACTCTGTATTTTGCTTTACCTACCCAAGTCTGTATGACGCGACGCAAGCGTATCAAGCACCTCCGCCGACCAATCCCCGCTCCCCCCCGCTATTGTACTATCGCTTGCTTTGCATTGACTTCGTAACATTTTGAACTTTCAATTTCAAATATTTTTATTTTTGTGTGAATATCTAAAGAACTAAAATATGACAACAAAAGTTGTCGTGTATGATGTTAGTAACATAGTCCTTAAAGTTTGCCAGTGTTTTTAAAAAAACCCTGTATATACGTGTTAGAATCAGAGTTGACCAGGCACTGGTCGTGGGCGAGGTCTCATGTCACCCTTTTTTTTTGTCACTCTCGCCTCGCCTCGCTACGCTACTGTTTACATTGTACATTTATACAAGTTGTAAGGGACAGCCCTCCACAAACTTTAAGGGCTTGCTCAGTAGACGATACTGAACAACATTCCACAAAAAACTTTTTCAGGAAACGAAATAAAAAATCCGCCTCACCATACAAAATTATAAACTTGATTGGACAGTTAGTATGGAGAGGCCGAATTTTTTTTTCGTTTCCTGAAAAAAAAAATTGTGGAATGTTGTTCAGTATCGTCTACTGAGCAAGCCCTTAAAGTTTGTGGAGGGCTGTCCCTTACACCTTGTATATGTATATGCAAAAAATGTCAACATTCTAGATTCTCTGAAAAAACAACAAAACTATAGGTACCTACTACCTACTTATACGTCGAGTCGAGTTTGTTGACCTTAACAGCTGAGTAAAAAATGCCATGGTCAGACTCACTGAACCATTTGGTTCACAAACCAATTATTTATTATTTGTTGCAGTTATGTGACATTGACACATAAACAATTAATCGTTGCTTTTGCTGTTTAATTTAAGTAGACCTTGTTACTTTCAAGTGGTTATTAACGTTTTTTATTACTGGTGTATTTTGCTATTCTGGTAAAGTTATCAACTAGCTTGTACTAGTAGTTTCATCTTTTTATTTATTCATTATTATAAGGAACACCAGAGACATATTAACAAGATATTTTTTACACCACCTGCTCGATAATGTCGTTTTACACGTCATACAAACCTCACTTAAAGCAAGTCATTATATGCCTAGAGAGATAATGCAGTATGGCCGATCCCTAGGGAATAATGAGATTTGAATTTGGAGCATCAAGAATCGTCAACATTGTGAATTAAAATGTAGGCGCATCGAACAAGTTGACTCGAAATTCAAACCAAAGAGTATGTAATCACTATGATTCAAACTGGCCACTAACAAAAAAAAGAAAATAGAATAAAACGTGCCTACTGACGACACGGGAGCATTATAGAAAATTGAAACTATAGAATCGTGGAGTAGTGAATTTTGTTTGTTTGATGAACTTGTAAATATAATACTTATATTTCTCTAATATATGATTTGGTCGACCAAATTGTCTTTTGATTATCTCACAGATGGTGTAAGATATTTTACATGTAGGTAATTGTATAGACCAGCGGACGTCTTCCTTGCGGCCCGTAAACGTTTTGTAATTATATAGAAAATTTAAACGGAAAGGTTTGCTCACCAGTTAATTACAATTTGTGGTAGCACTTATTTATGCGAACAAACTTTTTCAATTGTAAATTATTGAAAAAAAAAATATGCTTCTCGTCTCACAGATGAGCATTTGAGAGCCATATTACGAATTTCAACTACAAATATGACGGCTAATATACAAGAAATACCCTCCGAAATACAACCTCAGACGTCACACGATTTTTTTTATAAAACCAACTACTTGTTAGTAGTTATTTTGTTGTTTTGATTTCTATTTTTCAATTAAAAGTGTGTTGTAACAATTTTAAAAGCATTTTAATTTTTTTCTAGAAATGATTGTACGCAGGTATCAGGTTGAATCATCATCATCATCATTTCAGTCGGAAGACGTCCACTGCTAGAAATAGGCGTCCCCCAAAAACCAAACCCAAACCTAAAATCAGGTGGAATCTAGGGTTAATATTACAAGTGCGGCCCGCCTTCAGTTTATTTTACCACCTTGTGGCCCTTGCTTGATAAAAGGTTGCCGACCGCTGGTTTAGACGTTAGATTCTGTGCCAATATGTCAATTGTACACAGCTTATAGAATTTGACAATACATATTATAAATTACACTAATATTGGCTATAAATTAAATTAAATAAGATTCTGGAAATAAATTGACAATTATGAAAACGTTCGAATTATTTAAATAATTAAATTAAATTGGATTGATTTAGATTGATATGAACGATACATTAAAATAATTAAAATAGTGAATAATTGCAAGTTGACTAGTTGGGAGCTGACTACAAATCATTCAATTCATCCGTGTAAAAGAAGAAACTTATTACAAGAGAACCTTAGAATAATAACGCACATTAGCCGGGAGTATTCTATATGCTATACAAGGATATGGTCTACACGTGTGCCAAATTTCATCCATATTAGTTCAGCGATTCGAGTATGAAGACGTAATAGACATAGACACAGTCTTCGCCTTTATAAAATTAGTGTGATGTAATGATGATGATGATGATGATATACTTACAAAAAAAATGTCAAAATAAAATTCAGAGGTTATAAACGAGACAAAGTTTAAACTAATTGATGTTGATGAAAAATTTTACTTAAGTGTTTTTTGAATAATTATGTCTGGTTTATCGCCTAGTAGAAAAACTATAAGTAGAAAGGGTTTACTTTTTTTTATCTGCAGTGTGGTGATACGTTTTCTAGTAATCATTATTTTAACAACATTGAGTCATCCTTACTAATATTATAAAAGCGAAAGTGAGTTTGTTTGTTTGTTACGTCTTCACGCCTAAATGGCAAAACCGATTTTGATGAATTTTGGTACAGAGATCGTTGGGACCCTTTTTTTTATGGTGGGAAAAAATCATGCATTGACATCCCCCGCCCTTGGGCGGAGCGGGAAATAGTGCCAGACTCTTACTGACTAAAAGACCCACCCCGTTCCTTCTAGCCTTCATACCGGGGCACGAGCGCCCTTTCGGATAGTTGGGACCCTGGAGACGGCTATAGGCTAATTTTTTCACGCGGGCGAAGTCACGGGTTAAAGCTAGTTAACTATAATTCAAAGAAACTTTACAATTTAAAAATTTTAAGTTAAGTCTGACACCAGTTCAAACACATTAAAAATGCTTTTTTTATCCAACATTTTCTATTGGATTTGTATTAATAGTATTTTTTTTAAACATATTACTAACTATAAATCTAAAATAGTTTTATATTTTTATGCTCAATCGTTGCCTGTATTCAAAAGACTTATTACCTGTCTCTATGATTTATCGATAGTCGATAGATTTTGATTGCCTAATATTGTTGGTAAGCTTGTATTTATTTATCTATTATAATCGATGTTTATAATATATTTTCTTGCATACTAAAGTATAGAGGCGGACTTAATGCCTTAAGGCATTTTCTACCAGCCAAAATATTAAAATAATATATACACCGCAAAATTTTAATCGTTTTAATCCCGTGGAGGGTCGATCCGGTACATGAAACACTATCGATTTGTAAAGATAAAATTAAAAAATAAAGTACCTTTTTTTCAAAACTCGTATTAATTTACGCATGTACGAAATTAATTTCTTTAAGAAAACATCAGCTGAGCGAGTTCAATGACCTGTAGTTAATAGTCGGCGTTGCGTACAAACTACCTACAGGTCATCGAACTCACTCATCTGACGTTTTCTTAAAGAAATTAATTTCGAACATGCGTAAATTAATACGATTTTTATTTTTTAATTTTATCTTTAGGAATCGATAGTGTTTCATGTACCGGATCGACCCTCCACGGGATTAAAACGATTAAAATTTAGCGGTGTATATTGTAGTTAAACTAATGAGAGCCCCATATCATGTTCTGACAATTACTATCCATTTCAGGTTGCCTGGAAAAGATCGCGGAATGCGATAAGGGTGCCCATTGTATAGTTTTAGATATATGTTTTTCTTTCTTATGTATCGTTTTGTATAAATAGTAAATATTTTATTATAAATAAATTAAAAGTGATTGAAAGGACTAAGTAGTTATAAAGTATAACTCATATCTGTTGAAGCTTAATAAAATTTGAATATATTTTTTTTTGTCTGATTTAAACTAGTGCTTGACTGCGATCCCACCTGATGGTAAGCAGTGATGTAATTGTTGATGGTGAGGGGCATGAGTTTCTTAAGAGCCAATTTACTCCAGCTTTGAAGACATCAAAATTATATTTGGACGGTAAGACCGCAGCAGGCAAATTGTTCCAGCCCTTCGATGTACGTGGTATAAACGACGAGTATATTGCAGCATAAAAATTAAAATTAATATAAATTCTAATCAGCAGTTATTCGAGTATACTATTACAATAACTTAAAGTTACGTGCAAGTACAATCTTATCCTGAGTCAAAGGTTATATTATTATGTAAATCTTTAAATGAAAGTGAAAGTTTCTTGCATTTAATAACAGTTAAGTTAGTAAAATGTTTTACATATTGTCATTTATTTTAATTAGTGGCTTTCGAAGACGGGCTGAAAGTATTATACAAGTTTATTCCTGGCAAAGAAATTTCAAATTTAATTAGATATGGGCTTTTATTTTAATTTTGTGTGTTTATAATTAAATAATTATATGACCGTATAGTGTTAGAAACCTAGAAATTTTCGGCTCTTCTTCACAATAAAATGCATGTTTTATACTCAAACCTTCGTAATGCAAATTATACCTATTGGTCAACACTGCATTTATGTGTTCAATAGTTATTGAGTTTATTGCATACTAGCTTTTGCCCGTGGCTTCGCCCGCGTAAATAAAATATAGCCTATGTCACTCAAGAAAAAAACAGCTTTCTATCGGTGAAAAAATTTTAGCAATCGAACCAGTACTTTCAGAGATTACCTCCTAGAAACAAAAAAAAAAAAACTTTATAATATTATAAACTGATATACAAGGTGCAGTTTTAAAACTGCACAATATTTCAGGAGGTTGTAATAAAACTCATAAATAATCATGTAAAAAAACGATACCTGGTCAATAATCAGTAATACTTGTTATTTAATTTTTTAATTACACTAAACTAAATCGATTGATCGATGGCCGCGGGGGCGTGGCTAGGGTGTGGCGTGCGGGATGATGATTGGATGATACATTATTTATGAAACTATCGTTGCGAGTTAGTGTGTGTGAAAACGCCCTTTATTGTTCCGTGTTTGTGTGTGTGAAAAAAAGCGCGGTTATAAAAAAAAAAAAAATTACCTACTTATTTTATTATTGATTCGGGTCGAGAATCACTAACATAATTACCTCCTGAAATATTTTGCAGCTTCAAAACGACACCTTGTATATAGGGTGACTGGTAATTAGTGACCGATACTTATACACGTTATTGTGCTTATGATTACAAACAATTTTACCAAAGAAACTTTTTTTTTATAGTCATTTGTTTTATCACAATAACAAAACAGCTTTTCACGAAAATTCGCGTGCACGATCTCTCAGCTGTTAGCCACGTAACGCCGTTCTCATGTATAAGGTACATGAGAACGGCGTATAATAATAATAGTGCACCCGCGCCGCTTGCAAACCCATCGGTATATGTAATCAGTGTAGGTACCTATATGTTCCGGTTAAATAGTGTAAGTTAAATAATGAGTATAAAAAAAGTTTCTTTGGAAAAGTTGTCAGCAATCATGAGTACAATCACGTGTATAATTATCGGTCACTAATTACCAGTCACCCTATATATACAAGGTGTCGTTTTGAAGCTGCAAAATATTTCAGGAGGTAATTATGTTAGTGATTCTCGACCCGAATCAATAATAAAATAAGTAGGTAATTTTTTTTTTATAACCGCGCTTTTTTTCACACACACAAACACGGAACAATAAAGGGCGTTTTCACACACACTAACTCGCAACGATAGTTTCATAAATAATGTATCATCCAATCATCATCCCGCACGCCACACCCTAGCCACGCCCCCGCGGCCATCGATCAATCGATTTAGTTTAGTGTAATTAAAAAATTAAATAACAAGTATTACTGATTATTGACCAGGTATCGTTTTTTTACATGATTATTTATGAGTTTTATTACAACCTCCTGAAATATTGTGCAGTTTTAAAACTGCACCTTGTATATAAGTAATAAGTATAGAAAATATAGATATAGTGACAGACAAACGCGTAATTTAAAATTGTCTTAAAAAGTAAAAAGTTAACATAAGCGAGAATACTGTTTGTAATTCGTTAACAGAAAAAATTCAGCCGTTCAGTATATTTTTGTTTGCATAATTCGATAAAATGCAGAGAACATCCCCTTGGGGGTAGGAATACTGGGATGGGATGAGAGATACTGGGGAAGGAGGATGATGGGGGACTTCTGTTAAAATGTCGATTTTCGTATTTGATAGATTACTTTTTTTGAGGTGAGAAATTATTGAATGACTTTTTCCGCTCTATGGTGGAGTCAGAGGGCATGCTCACTTTTGCTGACTAAAACTCACCTGTGTTCTTCAGTTGCTTTTTGCGTTTCAATATAAAGTAAAATGTTCTAAGTAGTTTAAAATGTATAAACTACCATTTTTAGCTATAAAAGGATATTGTTGACAAACTTCAAATGTCGTAGTAGTAGGTATTGGGGTAAAAGTCAGGGCGCAATTCAGGCGACGTTTTCCACGGATGGACGTCCGTCCGTCTGTCAGCGGGTTATATCTCGTAAAGTATAGTATTTTTGCTGTCGCTACAATAACAAATATTACATTTAAAAATTAAAGGACACAATTTGACATTTTTTTGTTGTCGTTTTTTGTTCTATATGGCTTCTTTAGTTTTTTTTATACTGATATAAAATATGAACTTTTAAAGAATCAAAGCAATCACCCCAAACTTAGCTTAGATCATTTGGCATGTTTATCAACTCGATAGTAAATAATATAGTTTAAAGTAATCACATAGCAATAAAAAATAGTATATACCTATGAGACGTGAGAAATAACGGTGAGGCCAATGTTAATGTGTGTGTGTGTATTTAAGGTACTTACGGCTGTGACTCGTGGAGCAATTACATCTAATCTTAATTAATGTCAACTGACTGTAAAAACGAACGATTATTCTTTTGAGAACAAATACAAAACACGTGTTTGAAATTGGATGACTATAATCAAGAAATAGGTTAACTAATTTATAATGTATGCAATTATAAAATTCATAATTTAATATATTAAATAATTAATGTATATATAATGTATGCAATCGTAAAAATAATGTAATGTCTGATATTATAATGCCCTATCTCAAACATGTGCTCTGTCATGTTTGAGAAACTATAGGTACTCACGAAACATAAACAAAATAATTACGCAATAAATAAATAAACTAAACTAAAAAAAATAAATAAAAAAACGATCGAATGATCTCGTTTTAAATTAAATGTAATGTAATCATAATCATATAGTTGTTAGAAAATGGAAGGCACAAAAAAAAGCAATTAAAAAACGATCGAATGATCCCGTTTTAAATTAAATGTAATGTAATCATAATCATTTAGTTGTTAGAAAATGGAAGGTAATGTAGGTACATTGTACATTACATGGTTTTAGGTTTAAATATTTAGTCTCGACACTTTCTACGTATGGGCGTACAAATATTAAAGAAGTTACATTAAATTGTGATGTTAATGTAATTGAAATTAGATATGTCAGTCAAATAAAATCATAAAAAGAATAAACGAATTAATATGTCAAAGTGTCATTTAAGTAGTCATTTAAATTATAGTAACATTTATTACACAAAATATATATTTTTGTTTTCTTAAACCCGGTCAATGATCCTATAGAAGTTAATGATATTTATTTAAAGAGTAAAAAAAAAACAATGCTGAATATAATGGTAAGCACCTTATTTCAAAATATAAGTAACAATCAGCGAATTCTAGGCTGTCACACTTTTATGATCAAAATAACTAAAGATCTAAATGTACGTGTCACAATTATAACTACAAGCTATTCATAGATGGTTCCTACCGGAAAGTAAAAAAAAAAACAGTTGAATAAAAAAAAAACTTTACCGCAAAAATCCAAATTCCTTAGTAATGTCACTGTCAACCACTGCACACTGTAGATAACAAAAAAAGAAGAAAAAAAAGCCGACTATGTACGACTCTCACCTTCAATTGTTTTAACACTGATTACACTGTTTATCTCAAAAGATGCGCTTATCACAACGTGTGTCTTAGCTACATAACAAGTACTTTATTCGACAAGCACTCAACGTTGTATGAAAATCGAGCGGGAAAATGTACACAACATGTTGTTTTAATTATTAGATGATACTGTATAAAGCGTGCGTGTTGCCAGTGATGATATAGCATAGCATAGTCAGCCCTATAGTGTTCCCATTTTTGGGACTCAGGCCTCCTCTCTAGGAGAGGGAATAGGCCGCAATCCATCATGCGGGCCCAGTGCGGGTCGGTGGATGTCACATGTCTTCGAATTTTTGGTTCTAAGACATGCCGGTTTCCTCATGATGTTTTCACGCCGTTTTGAAAGCAGTGATGATGAAATAAATTACACAAAGTAATGCGCCTGGCTGGGTTTGAACCTGCGGCCTAGAACTCTCTAAGTCCTCGACTTACGAGTTCTGGGTCGCAGGCCATTACCACTCGGCCACCACTGCTCACAGTGATGACATTGGCTCCGAAACGTGGTCGCTTACAATGGGCTTCATCAGAAGACTTAAAGTCACTCAAAGGGCAATGGAAAGGGCTACGCTAGGAGTTTCCTCGCATAATCATTTCAGAAATGAAGATATCAGCATGAGAACCAAGGTTACCGACATGGCCCAAAGAATTGCCAGACTTAAGTGGTAGTGGGCAGGGCACATTGCTCGCACAACAGATGGTCGATGGGGATGAAAGGTTCTGGAATGGCAGAAACGTACTGGAAGACGCAGCGTTGGAAGGCCTACCGCAAGGTAGACTGATGACCTGGTGAGTGTCGCCGAAATCCAATGGATCCGAGACGTACAGAACAGCGGACGTCTTTCGGTTGAAATGATATGTCTACCACAACCCGCACTGGGCCCGCGTGGTGGATTACGGCCCATTCCCTCTCCTAGAGAGGAGGCCTAGTCCCAGCAGTGGGAACACTAAAAAGGCTGACGATGATGGATGGATGATGATGACTGTACAAAGGCTTCGGTTTTATTCACATTATTTATTTTTAATTTTTCTTGGCACGGTTTATGCATTTAGCCAGTCATAAAAAAAGTAGGCATAAAGTTAGTTTGAGTTCCATTTGAACGTGGATCGATAACATTCTGTTTTTGTAGTATTCGGCAACAAATGTTTCGCCAGCCTTTTCGGTAAGCGTCGCTGTGGTAGTAAATACTACAATAATTTTCCAGCTCCATTTTCCCGAAATGGCGCGTCTTAATGATTCCACATATTGTCCAACTGCGTAGATACTAAAGACAGATTCACACCAATTTTAAAACAATACGTTCATCAGGCATTCATTTCCAAATAATTACTACACAACAACTAACTTCACTTGAAAAAATCGCACCAAAAACTTCTTATTCACACTTCAATGTCCTGTCCTTGAATATTGTTTATTTTCATTCACATAGTTTATTTATTACACCTCACCACATAAATACTGTTTTTATTTTTTATTATAAGTATTCTTTTCCTATTCCTTTTTTTGCCAAAGGACCATATTTTAAAATAAAAACACTGTCTTTCGAAGGCAAGTAATATGTGTGTTTTGATTTCCTAGTCTCTCACAAAAGAATAATTTTATCTTGTGTAATTTTAGTTTGTGGAAAAGAGATGAATGAAAATTTTATGTTATTTATATGCCAGATTGCATCGGAATCCGTCCACACGTTTATGCGATGTTAAGTAACAAACAATTTTCACTTTTTTTTTTTAAATTTATAACATAGTATATTATTTTCATAAGTCGGTGTGCACTGAAAAATAACCGATTTTTTGTCATGTTATTTTAATTTAATTTTTATAATTATAATTTATTATTCTTTTAAATAAAAATAATTCACTCAGCCTACCAGTTATCCGCTTGATGGTACTGTAAAGAGTGACACCACTGCAATTATTTCCTGTCCTTTATGATGAGGAGGATATATATTTACATTCACGATTTACCGATGTTCCGACCGTAAACAATCGAAGTTTTATAATCACACAAAGTCTTTAGTTTGTATAGTCATAGAAATACCAGAAACGCCCCGGAATGTACTTGGTAATACGAGTATAATAGAAAACATAACACGATTATTGTGAGTAGAAAAAGTACAGAGTGGTTTGTGCGTCATCTTCATCATGATTTTGCCGGGTTTTTCCGACAGGTTACGGAAGGTAACGGAACTCCTGGACTCAGTGCGTATCGTGAGGAGGTTTTCTCTATATGAAGTATAGGTACATAGTAGAACTACAGCGCTGAGAAAAAATAAAACATAGCATTGCGTTTGTTTAGAATTTAGGAAGTATGTTTTTGAAGGTTACTAGGGTTTTAGAGAGGCTTATGTCTAAAAAGTACAACGATAGCGTTACCACACGCAAAAACAAGTAATTTATAATTGCAATAATTTACTAATTCCTTATCATAAAATTTGTATAAAATAAAGTCTGTTATAATGTTTAATGCTTATTATTGCATCTGTCACAATTTGTCTCTGTGTCAAACAAAGATTGACTGGTACAAAATGCCTTAAGGCATAAGTCCGCCTCTGTAATGTTGGGCACAAATAATTAAATAAATAATAAATAAATTATGTCCTTTTAACGCGTGAAAGATTTTTAATTTTTTAGAATACAATAATAAATAAATTATGTCCTTTTAACGCGTGAAAGATTTTTCATTTTGTAGAATACGGTATATTTAGTAAGTTATTGCAATGATCAGACAGTAATAAAATTGTATTTTTACATTCTGTCAGTCAGCGTCGATTTTTAGGGTTCCGTAGCCAAATGGCAAAAAACGGAACCCTTATAGATTCGTCATGTCTGTCTGTCTGTCTGTCTGTCCGTCCGTATGTCACAGCCAGTTTTTTCCGAAACTATAAGAGCTATACTGTTGAAACTTTGTAAGTAGATGTATTCTGTGAACCGCATTAAGATTTTCACACAAAAATAGAAAAAAAGCAATAAATTTTGGGGGTCCCCATACTTAGAACTGAAACTCAAAAATTTTTTTTTCATCAAACACATACGTGTGGGGTATCTATGGATAGGTCTTCAAAAATGATACTGAGATTTCTAATGTCATTTTTTTCTAAACTGAATAGTTTGCGCGAGAGACACTTCCAAAGTGGTAAATTGTGTGTCCCCCCCCTCTAACTTCTAAAATAAGAGAATGATAAAACTAAAAAAAATATATGATGTACATTACTATAAAAACTGCCAACGAAAATTGGTTTGAACGAAATCTAGTAAGTAGTTTTTTTTTAATGCGTCATAAATCGAAAAAAATACACTATTATTAAAACATCGATCAAAGTTACAACACATTACAAGAACTTTTATATTATGTTACTTGCTACTACGGAACCCTTCATGGGCGAGTCCGACTCGCACTTGGCCGGTTTTTTAAACTACGCTACTGGAGAACATAACGAAAATTTTATTGAGATGTTTGTCGAGTTTAAATTGACTTTTACAAAGTTTTAAAAAACGATAGAATTAAAAGTGTCGAACTTAGTACTAAGTAATAAAAAATAATTGAGCCTTGACCGGTCGGTAGTTTCTAAACCATATCCCAGTTATCACTAGGATTTTTTTTTTAATGTTTTAAAATATTAATACTCGTATTAATGTCTTCGAAATATAATTAATTTTAATTAAAATGTAAATAATGTGAAAAGATATATTTTCATTTTAATTTATATTAAAATTATTAATTATTTTATAGTTACTATTTTTAAAACTCCTACAGTATTTTTTTATGGTTTACAATAAAGCTTATATATTTATCTATCTATCTGTGCTGCCGACTATTCCACAATGTCTTACCTGTTTTGAAGTCTTTTGCAAACTCTTAACAAGGCAAGGTTATTTTTAGAAGAATATCACTGATTACACTTTCAGACACTTAAAAGTATCTAGTTAATGCCGTACGTAAGTGTGGAGTAAGATTCACAACTCACATTTCAACTGAGATATATATTTTTTTGCACTAAACTAAAGTCCGTGTTCTTCACTCAAACATCACTATAATAGTAACTGTCGAACAGACAGACAATGCCGTTATTAGTTTAGAAGAAAAAATTACCTAGTCTGATTTTTTCCTGCATTGTACAATTGTTATTGAATTTACTTTAAAAAACTGTTTTATGATAATCTTACGTATTTTGAATTGTACTAGAATGACGTGTTATAACAATAAGTAACATGTATTATAACATACTATGTTATGTTATCTCGTTGTTATTGTAACGTAGCATAGCATAGTCGGCCTTATAATGTTCCCACTGTTGGGACCCAGGCCTCTTCTCTATGAGAGGAAATGGGCTATAATCCACCACGCGGGCCCAGTGCGGATTGGTCACATGTCTTAGAATTTTTGGTTCTAGGACATGCCGGTTTCCTCTCGATGTCTTCCTTCACCGTTTTGAGAGCAGTGGTGATGAAATAAATTACCCAAAGTAATACGCTTGGCAGGGTTCCAACCCGCCACCTACAATTCATATGTGGGAACCGTTACCTCTCGGCTTCCACTCTCGATATGACCGGAATCAAATTCCAACCCCAGACTGAGAAATGCCATATGCTTACGTAAATTTGTAAAGATTTTTGCGTTATCGACGTTTTATTTAAATTTGGAATTCCTTCCTCGAAAACCCAATTTAGTTATTGAATTAAGTGATGACTTGCAAAATATTGATGACGGTGGCGGATCAAGCAGTGTGGGTCATTAGCAGGGCACAAGTAAACCGGATACACCTTCCAACAAACATTTTTGTACATTAAAATGACACCTTTTCAAGCTTTTTTTTTATTAAATACATAACCCATGTTTTTGGCAAGATTTTTTACCAGGAGTTGCCATCTTTTTATTTTAGAAATATTTTTACTTGAATGTATATGTAAGACGAAATAATTTATGGAAATGTCTCTCAGTAAAACGAGTAGCTCTACTTAATGAGAATTTTTAAGAAATCCCTGAAGATTTACAGGAATTCCAATAACGAATTTTCTTCTTGAAGAACATCTAGGGAAATCATTTTTTTATCAGATTTGAGGGTTTATGTCTTGGTTTTAGCATTCCTATTTTTATTTTATTTTTTACTTCTAAGTTGACTTTCAGACGATTTTATATCGCAGTTAGCACGATCAACTTATTAATTCAAGTTTTTAATTCATTCATTCAAATTCAAGAGGAAGGTTAACTAGAACCACCACCATGAATAATTTTCATTAAAAAAAAACTTTTAAGGAAAAAAAAAATCATACGAGGATAATTCAGACTTCATACATCGTTGAGGGGTGGGAGAAGCAGAAGCGTCTATAAACGCAAACACATCAGTCGGTTTTTATATTTAGTGCATTTTACATTATAAAAAAATAAAAGAATAATTAATAACGACCAATTGGAACCGTGCACTAGCTTCTGACGTTTTACACAAACAAGTGCCCATGTAGGCCTATGTGAAATAAAATTATTTGACATAGGTTTACTCAAATTATGCTTTGCCTATTCAAATAATATACCGGGTCTTGGTACAGGCCACGGTCCGGAGCGAGGAGGAGTGGCTGGCGGTCGCCTCCTTCTGCGAAGCAGTAATGCTAGCAAAGGAGGCGGCCGCACGCGCGAGGCAATGGCCCTCGCGCCCCAGCCGCCAGGGATTCCAATCCCGATTTCCGTCCGCCGTAGGCGCGGGATTACGGACGGCGAGCAATGGGTAGCTCGCTAATAATTTTAACTTCAACAAAGCAATTCCATTCAATTGCTTTGTTGAATCACGCGGAAAATAAAATTATTGTTGATTACCGTTTCAGGTATTTCCTCATTGCGCACACGCGCTTTGATATATAAAGGATTAAGGTGCTCATACATAGGTAAAACCTATTTTTTACTGACGATAGATTAGTCCATTTTTTCTAGTCATATTCTAATTTACGATAACTCAATTACTTTAAAGCTTTATTTACATGATTATTATTTTTTAATAGTGATGAATACATACGAGTATAAGTACTATGCATGTATTTGTGCTTATTGATTTGATTTTCCGAGTAGTTTTATTAGGTAATCTGCCAATAAAAAAAGATGCTCGAAAAAAATTATTTAAAGTGTAGTAGTACACTTGTTTTCATTAAGTTAAACCAAACTGTAGCAGCAATATGTTGAGGGATTTCCTGAAAATCATAGATTGATTTTTAATTAATTGAATTTTTTTAGTAGGCCACAATACCGTTCCCTACTTTTTATGATGATGATCGATGAGGAATTGTTCGAAAGAGCTACCGTGGCCCTGAAACGCAAAGTGCAACTGAAAGAACACAGGTGGGTATTAGTCGGTCAATGTCCTAAACTCCCTTTCCCTTCACCTTTTGGTGCGATAAGTTATTCGATATTGACGTTATTTCTTTTCACAGTTTAGGATAGATCCTGCGGGCCTATTACGACCGTTTTAAAATCCAGTCAGTTTCCAGGCAAGTCAGTTTACGGCCGTAAACTGCCTTGTTCTTTTTCGTATTATGACGTAGGTACGTTATTCTGACTGGAATCATCCTGGACAGTTGTCTGTGGCTGGTTTGCACTGCTTTGAAAGATGGCGTTCGAAAACATAAAAATAAAGGTTACCGGTATTTACGGTTTTTAAATTTTTGTATGAAATATTGTTTATTGATGAAATTAATGTAATTTTATAACAGAAATCTAAATTAACAACGAGTTTAAAAACGAATTATGTGTTATTTCCGTAAATACAATGTCATAAAATGGAAAATAGAGCATTGTCTCATATACTTCATTTCTGAACGTACTAGGATAACTCCTAACCCGGCAAAAACAAAATTAACGTGTTCCGAATTGCGTCAAAAGCGATTATATTGCGAATCCTACCAACGCGCAATGTCACAAATAGTACTTGATAGTCCTTATATTTTGTGACTATTACATTTGGTCGGATTTGCGATATAATCGCTTTAGACGTAACTCGGAACTAAGGGTAAGCGTGTGTACGTACCTACTTGAACAAAACTTTTTAACAAAAATATGTTAGCTTGGCGATCGCTGTGCTGCGGCATGGTGGTCGCCGCGGTGACGGTGTTGAAGTGCTGCGCCACCCTGAGCCCAGACGTAAACATCCGATAACCTACGGTGTGGTGGACTGGCCCCTGTTAGGAGGCGGTGACGGTAGCAGGCAGTACCCTTCGGCTACCGAGCCCTCGGGACAGTTCAACCCGATTTTTGGGGTACGTTGCTTGTTGCGCTGGTCTCGTACGCCACCACGCACCCCTGAATGCGTACGTTTTCGACTAAGGGGGAACGTAGCAGCACCTCACAGCGGGTATCGAAGAGGATCAATAAAACACGTTTCCGACGAAAAGATTCCTAGGGGTTCGGCTATATACCCCGAAACTTTACGTCCGCGGGAACCATGATTTTTAGACTTATTTTACTTTTAGTTTCGCTTCAGCCGAGCCCTTTCGGATGCCATATTTATTTATTTTTTTCACATAATATATACAATATGCACATCAAAATACTCGTTATGATGTCTACTTTCATATAAAACAATAATCTTTTGCATAACTTAACACATAAAAAAGTTTCTAGAACAAAAACTGCAAAAGATACAATGTCGGTCATATTCTGAAACACAAATCTTTCAATTTCTCACCCAATATTATACCCATTGTCAATCTAACTGCTATATTATCATTTTTTAGGTAAGTTTTAACTAAAAATACAGTAATGGTGAGAATTGAACACAAAACAAAAAAGGTAAACATCAGTTTACAATTACGTAATCGGGATCGCGAACATTGCAAACTTCGATCATTTCTAAAACTATAAACTCATCACTTTCGAGAAATTCGAAGATTATCAACTCATCACACATATTTAATGTTTTATTTAACTATCAAATATATTCAAATATAATAAAAAGTCAAAACAATTCACTTTAAGTTACTAGAAACTGGCTTAAACTGACTGGCTTGTTTGTCACAATTTTTGACACTTTAGCAAGCTACATAATGTCAGTTGGACGCTCATAATACGGAATTCCCAGCCAATATCCATGCAGAAGACGGTCAAGTGTCACGTGACTACTGACTGGCTGGCAATAAGATGTCATAATACGGATAAGCAAGTCAGTTCATTTTACGGCGTAAATTGACTGGAATTAAGAGGTTGTAATAGGCCCGCTGTACTGTTTGTGATTACTTTTTTTTATCAAAAGTACTGTCAGGAAATTAAAAGTCATACTCGATTGTGACTTGGGACTAGGAGACTGGGAGTCCCCCAGTTTAATCCAGTCCAGTTCCCTAAGTCCCCAGCCGGTAATATGCCCCACTTGCAAAATTAAGGTGCTTAATTTAGCCGATCTGGTTAGTTTATAAGTATGACGGCGATGTAAGTTATGTGTAGATTATGTAATTTTAAATGTGTGTCTTATTATTTGCAAGTAGGGCACGTTACTGACTGGGGTACGTATGGCTGGTTTACTGTACCTATAAAAAATATGTACTTAATTAGTACCTTTTTCGTTATAGCCTCGCATTTGACAACTATCCCACTTGTTCACGATGATGGTTCACGTATGTTGTGTCTATAAGATACGACATTGTGTTCAAATCGTTCGAGATTAGCATTGAGATATCTGTCTACGTAATATATGTACCAATAGATAATGCCGCTGTAGCATGCCTCGCTTCAAATTGACGTATTATAATAATGCAGTTACTGTGGTTGTGAAGGTTTGTTGCATGAAATAAATACTAGGTATGATTCTGCATACTTACCTAGTCACACATGAGAGATTGTTTGAGAATTTTTGTACGAGACTTATCATTTTGCCTTTGCGAACAACTTGGCGTTTTTTTCTTAAGAAATAGGCAATTTTTTTTTACACTTTTACTTAACTAATACACATATGTAAATAATACACATACTAATACACATATAATATGTATATTAGTTTTTTAATTATTTGTTGTTTCCGTGTTTATTTACGTTACACGTCATTTTTGGGTTACAGATACTTTTGACTGAATTCGTTTAGTAAATTCTTACTAAATTGGCTGCAATAGACGGACAAATACAAGAGTGATGCTATAAACGTTCGTTTTGTTAGGGGTCCGTAGCTAATTGGCAAAAAACGGAACCCTTATGGATTCGTCATGTCTGTCTGTCTGTCTGTCCGTCCGTATGTCACAGCCACTTTTTTTCCGAAACTATAAGAACTATACTGTTGTAAGCAGATGTATTCTGTGAACCGCATTAAGATTTTCACACAAAAATAGAAAAAAGAAACAATAAATTTTGGGGGTTCCCCATACTTAAACCAAAACTCAAAAAAAATTTTTCCTCAAACCCGTACGTGTGGGGTATCTATGGATAGGTTTTCAAAAATGATATTGTGGTTTCTTATATATGATTTTTTTCTAAAACTGAATAGTTTGCGCGAGAAACACTTCAAAAGTGGTAAAATGTCCCCCCCCCCCGTAACTTCTAAAATAAGAGAATGATAAAAATAAAAAAAAATATATGATATACATTACCATGTAAACCTCCACCGAAAATTGGTTTGAACGAGATCTAGTAAGTAGTTTTTTTTAATACGTCATAAATCTAAAAAATACACTATCATTAAAACATTGATCAAAGTTACAACGAATTACAAGAACATTTACATTATGTTGCTACGGAACCCTTCATGGGCGAGTCCGACTCGCACTTGGCCGAGTTTTTATACCTTAACGGACGGTTATAAGATAAGAACATAAGAACAATATAAAAAAGAAGGATACAAAACAAAAAAAGTGAAAAAGATAACACCATCAGACGTTATTTGTAAGTAGGTATATAAAAAAGTGTGTCAAGCCAGGTGTATAACATGTAAAAAACGTCAGCTTGCTCTAATTTATTATTAAGAGCCGGTTGTAGTCACTGAGTATTTTGTATGAATTCCGCCCGGGTTTGGTCGATTTCGCGGTCCCGTAACAGCGGCTTTATTTTTATATATATAAAAAAAAAACAATGACTATTCAAGATGTAGGTTTTTGTGAGGCCCTTTTAAAAACATGTGAGTTTACAAGTATGAACGCACTTACGATACAGGAGTAGTTCCTAGTGACGGGTATTTTTTTTTTAACCTCTCGAGTGCCGTAATTAGAGACACAATTAAAAAGCCATTGTGTCTCGCGTGGATCCACGTTTAGACACACAACGGGTTAAAGAAATAAAATCATAAAATGAACATCATAATAACATGAGATGTAAATGGATCAAACTAATCCCGTAGGATCATAATCGTGAAGATGATCCAGATGGCATTATTCTGTAATCTCGCGTTCATATCATCATACTTTTATCAGTCGGAATGAGCATGATTGATAAGATAATGTTGTAAAAGTTTGTGATAAAACGAGATGATTACTGCAGTTGTACCGCTCAGTTTTATAATATTCTTGCAGATGTCAAAAGATCCGACACATAGATAAGAAGAACAATTATTATGTACCTATCGATGCTCTGCAGCACGCGCTATGTCCAAAGTGGAAAAAGGGATGCCGTATTTTGAGGTACAAAGATAAACCATGGACAGTAAAAGCTTTAATAGAAACTAGCATTAGCATAACATAATCAGCCTATTAATGTTCCCACTGCTGGGACTCAGGCCTCGTCTCTAGGAGAGGGAATGGGCCGTAATCCACCTCACGGGCCCAGTGCGGGTTGGTGGATGTCACACGTCTCCGAAGTATTGGTTATAGTATCGTAAAAAATAGTAGACCTAGGTCTATTTTTTATTGATTCACAAAATTATTGAACCAGAAGATTATGATGCAAATCAACAAGACATTTAAAGATAAATTTAAAAAAAAACGTAACCATAGATTTGATGAAAAGATCAATCTCACAAAAGATCTTACAAAAGTCATTGATGATTGGTTTTTCCCCAACACTCATAGTGCAAGCTTGTAACGAGAAAACAAAGTCACGGTGCTTTGTATTCGTAATTTGTAGAAGTTCATCAGTGACCACAGACAATGTATCAATCATTAGTCATGATGTTCGTCGTCGTCATTTTGTTCATTGTTCAACCTTCAAAGTTGGTTTTTCCAACACAACATCCCCTCGAGCACCGATTGTACATACGTCTGTACAACCTGAATGACTGAAAAACGCTTAATTGTCGTTTTGTACACACGTGTTAATACGAAGTTTATTAGGCCGAAAATGACACCTATCGCAAGAACTGGTTCGAGATGGCTCAAGAGAAGAATACATGGTAGAAGTTGGGAGAGGCCTTTGCCCAGCAGTGGGAAAGTATAGGCTAATAAAAAAATATCTTTGTTTTTCCTAGAAAAATCCAGAGAAAGTTTTTTTTTTTATTTGGTGACTTACATAAAACGCGCAAATGTGTAATGATAACCCTGCCCGAGGAGTAATCTGACTGATGAAAAACCGGCCTCCTCTCTGAGAAAAGAGCTAACTGTAATCAATGTGGATTCACTTCTCCCGCTCTTTCAAATCCCAATTCCGATCCCGATTTCAAGCCACCGTAGGCGAGGCACCCATTGCTCGCCGTCCGATCGTCCGGACCGAGCCCTAGTCGTGAAACCGTAACTGAGTCGTAGTCGTCTTAAACCCTGGAGCCCTGAAACGAAGGCAAAGAAGGAACCGGATTGGGTTTTAGTCAGTAAAAGTCTGACACGCCCTCCTGCTCCGCCCAAGGGCGGGAGATGTATTGGATGTTTTCCCACTTAAAAAAAACCTATCTATAAAAAAAACCCGAGGCCGTGGTAATATTTCAGAAGGTGATAGTACTCACCAATTTATATGAAAAATTTTCTCTACAAGACTAACTCTGATAGGTATAGGACAAAATTTAATGATAAACTAAAGCATTTTTGAGTTGGACAAATCTTTCTTTTTTAATTATTGTCTATACCTAAATGTTAAACATCTGATTTATTTCGGCGCAAAAGCGGAACATAAAACAAAAAAGAGTAGAAACTAATCGAATCTAGATTTGCATTTAATTAATATGTAGCACAAAAACGAGACAAGTTATACAATTAGTTTGTAATTAGAATCCATCTAAAGGCATTACGAGTTACATTTTGAAATCTTTGTTTTTTTTTCTCACTTATGAAGTGGGTCTTTAAATGGCATTTTTTTATTTGCAGAGAAACCGATTGTTTTTATTATTTGATCATCTATACTAAGTAATAATAAATCTGTAGAAGTGAAAATTCTGTACATTGAAAATATCAAAAAATAAATGGCAGGGGGTGTGCATGTATCTAATAACGAAGACGATTGGCTCGCCAATGTATGGAATGCGCAAAGCGATCCCCACTCTGACGCCGAGTGCTCAAGATCCGTTTCGGCAATTGTACTTCTATGCGAGTCGCACAGGCCTCTCGCATCCATCGTATGCCCGCGAATGACACCTTTATTACTTTGTGGATATTTATTATTGTTTATAAGAGGAAAATATGTAATGTATGTTTCAAAATATCTATGAAGTGAAAATAAAGAAATTCGATATGGTCGACGGATAGCTACTTGTAATAACATATTTCATTGACATGATTACCATTACAATACGAGTACATGGCAACGACTGAAGATTAGGTTAATATTTGATAAATGATGAGTGAAATGTTTGAAATAATGCCATGCTGTTTCATGTACATGTATGTTGCTTTGAGAAAAAAAAAATCGGGATAGCAAAAAGCATTGGAGGCCAGGAATGAATTACATTTTATTTAAATGGTGGCAGGTGCACAAACCCCTCCCCTAGAGAGGAGCAACAGCAGAGTCCCAACAGTGGGAACATTATAAGGCCGACTATGCTAAGCTATAGGTGTAGAAATATTACTTTATATGGCAACAATGCTAATGAATTCGGGAACAAAGATATTGTAACGATCTTTATATGGAATTGTCGACTGTCGTCAACGTTTCGTTTATTACGTAGCTGGTAGATACGAACCCAAACAGTTTTTGACTTTAACGCTATAGTAAAAAAAATAATAAAAATAATGTGTTACACGTGTGTTTTAAAAATGTTTAAGTATTTTTGATACCCACCAAAAAAAGGACAATTAAATATCTCAGAACAGGTTTCCTTTATGTTAATTTTTCCTCTTGCATCTTGCATCCTTCGATTGTAATTGTAATAAAACAATTTCAATCGATAGAGCTGGTTTTTAGCGCTATTTATTGAGACAAAAACTAAAATAATCCCAGGTTAAGGATTTCATAGTTTAGTACATTGAATTTTAAATGGTATCAAACCCAAGTAGTTTCTTAAGGAAAATCCTGAATCTTTTGTAATCGTTCATAAGATTCAGGATTTTCCTTAAGAAACTACTTGGGTTTGATACCATTTAAAATTCAATGTACTAAACTATGAAATCCTTAACCTGGGATTATTTTAGTTTTTTTGTAAGGAAAATCCTGAATCTTTTGTAATCGTTCATCGAACTAATGACTATTATATCTGTAGGATAAGTGCGATCAAGACATGACAGACATGGGGTTCTCAAAGCGCATACATTTTTTGACAGACAGCGTCAGATTTTTACTGACCCGTCTTCTTTCTTTTGTCTTGCCAAGTTGCCCTTTGAGTTTTAGGACCACGGTGACACTTTCAAACGTTCCCACAGCAAAGTGGATGGATCAAACGATATCTTAACTAAATCTTTGATTCTGATAACTTATTTTTTATTTGCGAAGGGAAAATGATATTTCCAACGCCATTTTACAGGATGCATTTTGCAGAGTGTGTGCGGAAATTTCTTGACTTGATTCTACCATCTCATTTCTACCATCGGACAAACCGACGAATGGCGAGTATCTACTCTTACGTTGTTGAAACCTTTACGGTCCGGACCAAGAATTTCGCCTCGTCGTTTATACTGCGTACATTGTGGAACAATTTACCTGCTGCGGTCTTCCCATCCGATTATAATTTAGATGTCTTCAAGGCTTGAGTGAATAGGCTAATGCGCCTCACCATCAACGATTGCATCACTACTTACCATCAGGTAGGATCGTAGTCAAGCACTAGTTTATATCGATTAAAGAAAATAAAAAAAAATATTATGCTGCGTTTCATTTGATTCCCTCTAGATAAATCTTAAGTATGAACTCTTGTAGTTCAGTAAGTGACATAGATTAGGATAGGTAAGATGCACACGTCTTGGACGGATGTACAGTTAGGTATTTATTATTTTACGATACATTGTAAAGGTATTCAGTAGACACATACAATAACTCTCTTATCAGTTAAGTTTATACTCGAGGCCTGTAATTGGAATTCCTGAAGACATGATTTATAATCAGGTTGTTATAGAATAGATTTGAATAGAATAGACTAGAGTAGAGTAGAATAGAATAGAGTAGAGTAGAGTAGAATAGAGTAAAATGACGGTTTTATCGCTGTCAGCGATATCTACCAGACCACCTTAGGATGGGTCAAAGGGGAAGTTAGATTGTGAGAAATGAAAATTACTTTATTACCAAACATCTAGAAAATGTTTTACCCAA
The DNA here is from genome assembly GCA_910589285.2 of Mythimna ferrago. Classification (NCBI taxonomy): domain Eukaryota; kingdom Metazoa; phylum Arthropoda; class Insecta; order Lepidoptera; family Noctuidae; genus Mythimna; species Mythimna ferrago. The sequence continues at coordinate 3,539,831 of OU342682.1, forward strand.
TGCTACACTTGTCTCTTTGGGGTTTATCAGTCTCTGAATAACGTAATAATTATTAAGATCTGAGTCATGTATAAATAAAAGGAGCAACTGACTGACTGAAATATCAACGTACAGACGGAACTGATGGAAATTGGAACGTGAAATGCACAAGGTTTAAAAAATATTTAAGGGTGTAAAAAAAATCTTATTCCTTAGCTTAAGAAACTTGAAACTTAGTACAAATGATGAAAATGAATAATAAGGGCGTCTTACACAACGGCAACTCTTCCGTCGCGCTGCCATCGCGCATTCAAACGAACGAAGTCACTGGCAAAGTACTAGTTATTAATACGGTATAAGTGGGCAGTACAGTAACACAGCATAAGAGCGTCTAGTGACAAAGTCATTTGTGTCTAATGACGTCAAATGGCGGTTGCTACGCTCTTTAATGACGTCACTTGGTAGTTACTAAGCTTATCACATACTGTGATTATAGACTTAGTTGCTGAAGGTCGGTCGTTGTACTAGTGTTTGGAAATGGCCAAGAATTAGTAGAGATTTTTTTGCTGATAAGATTATGCTTAGAAAATGCGAGTAGATGTTTATCATACAGGAGAATATAATCAACCTTATAATCTTTCTACATCAGACACTTTTTAGGTGGATAAATCGTTAAATGACATCCCCTGCTCTTGGTCGGAGCGGGAAGGCGTCTCAGACTTTTACTGACTAAAAACCCACTCTTGTTCCTTCTTTGCCTTTGTTCCAGGGCTGATTTTTCTTTTCAGAAACACACCCTTGGCCCCAGTAGGCTTCGACCCTGCTGGGCCCCTACGGTTTGCTGACATCTCCATGAGGCGCGCATGGAACAGTACACGCCGTCGATGACTTGGGCTCGATCCGGACGTTTACCGGACGGTCGGACGGCGAGCTACACATTGCTCGCCGTCCGCAAACCCGCGCCTACGGTAGCGGGAAATCGGGACTGGGATCTCGGCGGTTGGGGCGTGTGGCCTCCTGCTTTTGCTAGTATTACTGCTTCGTAGAAGGAAGCGGTTGCTTGACAGCTACAACTTAAGCCTTCTCTCTAGCACGCGAACATAGCGAAGGTTGGCTTCGATTTTTTTTTTATTCTAAGACACGCCGGTTTCCTTACGATATTTCTATACGATATTTTCTTTCACCATTTTGAGAACAATGGTGATAAAATAGTACACAAAGTATTTCACCTAGCAGAGTTTGAACTTGCTTTTTAATTGGTGGTTTTTGCACATTCTTCTCCATAGAGATCTATGCATTGGAACGTGCAACTTGCAGCTTCACTTTTTTTTGACTGACCGACCTTTTGACAATTCAAAAGTTCCTGTTATTGGTCTATTTTAAATAAAATTTCTGATTTCTGAATTAAACTTAACATTGACTAAATGCACAAATTGAGCAAAGCGAATGATGACAATCAAGTAGGCAGGTACTGTTACGTAATCCTCACTCATTTATGAGTAACAGTCAATGGCGATTACCTCATGACCTTAGATTTAACATCAACATAACAACTGACCCGGAAAGGTAACTACTGAACTAAATCGCTGGTCATCGGATTAATATTGAGCGCTTGAATACACATCATCATTGATTCGAAGGTTAATCTGACATGATATTAAATTAGGTCATTTAACTTAGCCTGACTGATTTTTTTGGACTGGAAAATCATTTATTTATTTAGTACAGCAACATTAACACTAAATTATATTAAAACCTTTGATAAATGATAAATGATATTTATTTTGTAAATAGGTTTAAAAAACACTTTTACACGTCAATTTTTTTTTTTTCGTCATTTTATTCTAGATGAGGCCGGTGTTTCCTATATATATCCTTTCACTCTGTCTTCTCACAGAATCGCAAACTTTCTAATAATATCGTCTTCCATTCATCAGCAAACAAATCCAATCCAGGGTTGGTCTCCACGAGCGCGGTGAGCATGTGTCGCCACTGTACGGAACGCCCGGAGGACACGGTGGAGCACACAACCGCGGTGTGCCCTGCTTGGGCGGAGCATCGCCGTGCCCTCGTGGGGGTGATCGGCGGCGGAGACCTCTCGCGCCGAGCCTTGGTCGAGGCCATGGTCCGGAGCGAGGAGGAGTGGCAGGCGGTCGCCGACTTCTGCGAAGCAGTAATGCTCGCTAAGGAGGAGGCCGACCGCATCAGGCAACGGCGCTCTCGCCGCCGCCGGGATTCCGATCCCGATTTCCGGCCACCGTAGGCGCAGGCTTGCGGACAGTGAGCAATGGGTAGCTCGCTGTCCGGCCGTCCGGTAACTTTCCGGACCAAGCCCAAGTCGTCGACGGCGCGCGCTGTTCCCGCGCGCCTCAAGGAGTTGTCAGCAACAGCAGGGGCCCAGCCGGGTCGAAGCCTACTGGGGCCAGGGTTATCCGAAAGGGCGCTCGAGCCCCGGTATGAAGGCTTGAAGGAACGGGATGGGTTTTTTAGTCAGTAAGAGTCTGACACTATCTCCCGCTCCGCCCAAGAGCGGGGGTTGTCATAAGATGATTTTTCCCATCGGAAAAAAAAAAAAAAAGCGCGGTGAGCATCGTTAGCTTATCTCTATCTTTAATTCTTTATAAACAAGTTGGCGCCAGAAGAAATGTCAGACTTTAACTGACTAAAACCCACCTATATTTCTTTAGTTGCCAACTCTCTTTCAAACTATATATATATTTTATAATGTATAGGCTCGCGTTTGACCACTATCTCACCTGATGGTAAGCGATGATGTGGCCGACGATGGAACACGCTTGCCTAGAAGCAATCTGTTCACTCTTGACTTAAAGACCCCTAGGTTTTAGTTATCAGGAAACACAGACTCCGGCAGGGAATTCCACTCCTTAGCTGTACGTATAATGAATGTGTTCCCAATACGCTTTGTACGTATGGGTGGGATGTCCACCATGTACCGGTGGCGCAACACCCCGTACGTCTTGTGGTTCGATGATGGAACGGACTTGGCGGAATTAAATTGTGTAACTCTAGTGCACATTCCCCGAAGTGTAAACTATATTTTTCTGTTTAGTTTTTTTCTATTCCGTTTGTTTACGAACTGAATGCCAAAAACGAACTCAATGAAACAAAGTCAAAGTCAATTTAATACAACATCTAGAATTTTATTTAGGTACTACTCGCCTACTAGTTTTTTTTTGCATGAAATGCGGGTCAATAGCAAAACATCCGAAAATAAACTTCAACAACCTTGAAACTAATTCATTCCATTTTCGGAGGCATAAGAAAGAACAGGGTCAATAAAAAATACAAAATAAGAGTTTTACAAAAATGTCAGCACAGTTCAAATCTAGAGCTTGTATTATTTTTATAGTAATTTTGATGAGGAACTAAAGTTATGAACTTTAAAAAAGTTACATTGTATGCCATCATTATTTTATTCATATAACAAACAAGGCATAAAAAATACATTCAGCTGAACATAGAACCTCCTCCTTTTTGAAGCCGGTTAAAAACTATTTGAAGGTAGTTAAAAAAAAAACACTTTCATCGATTGGTCAACTGCGAGTTTTTAAATACAGAGAAGAGTAGATAGTAACGTTCTCGCGGCCGATCACCCACCAGATAGACAGACCTCATTATATCATCTTCGAAGTTTTTAGTGCTACGAATATAGAGAGATGGAGAACTCTCGCAAAAGTCGCAACCGAACTACCAGACGATCTATGACCAAAACTACTCCGCCAGGAGAGTTGTGGACTGATGAGAAGAGGAAGACTAAGACTGAGAGGAAGATTAAAAAACACATTCATATTATAAATTAGGTTCAATTAGGAAAATGTGCTAAATCGCCAAATCTTTGATTTTCTTAGCGCTAGACGTCTAAAACGTCAGAACGTTTTTTTTTTTTTATGGTGGGAAAAAATCATCCAATGACATCCCCCGCTCTTGGGCGGAGCGGAAGATAGTGTCAGACTCTTACTGACTAAAAGACCCACCCCGTTCCTTCTAGCCTTCACACCGGGGCTCGAGCTCCCTTTCGGATAACCCTGGCCCCAGTAGGTGTCAGAACGTTTTATAAGGGCCCATATAGATCTGAAATAAAATAATTTTGACTTTGATGGTCATCATCACTATTTCAGCTGAGAGTCATCGACTGACGATGAGTAGAGACAGCGCCATAAGAAATGCCGAAAAAGAATGAAACACTTTAAAACCGGATTAGTGAAAATAAATTTATAAACGCAAAATATAATACACCCAACTTTCAAAGGGTTTCAAAATGTCGATAACCTACATGAAGTCAAAATCAAAGTTATGAAAGTGATTTTGCAATGTTTTAAGCTGCATAATCAGTAGATTGACATTACTTATGCAGTGCCCGAGACGGTAAAAATCGGCTATTATTAACTGTAGCCAAAAAAAGTCACTAAAATACACATTTCCATTTAATTTTCACTGCGCCAAATGAACATGTTTTCTTTCTTTCAATGTTGGACGGATGGTAATCGTCCCGACTTTATGATTGTAGGTTGCGGGTTCAACCCCAGCCTGGGACATTACTTTGTGTAATTTATTTTGTGTATTTAACATTGTGAGGAACGTGGCATGAAATAGAACCAAAAATTCGAATACATGTGATATCCACCGAGTCGAACTGGGTCCACGTGGTGGATTACAGCCCATTCTCTATCCTAGAGTGGAGGCTTGAATCCAAGCAGTGGGAATATTATTAGAAATATAATAACTAATAATGCTATTGGTACGACCGGCATGTCAGATTAAACAAACGACAACCTCATTAAAATGCCAGAAGACACTCATATTTTTTTACAAAATCCTTTCCTTGTGATTCAAACGCGAAAGTACAAACGGGAATTTACCCAAGACTACGTCAATCCCATCTGTACGCACTTTCCTTTTACTAACTAAACGAAGACATTCGAAGGCTGTTTATTTTTCCTTAAGGCGAGGTTGTACTAGTTTTGACTTTTTTGAACCTCTGGAAATCCACAAAATGTAAAAGAGAACACCATTAAAAATGTTTTATTTAAATTGGCAAAATGACCAATAGTTGAACCTCTGGAAATCCACAAAATATATAAAAGAGAACATCACGCAAAATTATTTTATTAAAATAAACCGTATGATCAATCGCTGGCTAAAAATATAAAAACGAAATACCACTCACAAGTTAATCATGAAATCTCGGAACTGTAACACATACAAACTTAAAATTTGGTAGGTAGGTTTCTTATAGGGTGGAGACATCCGTTAAGAACGGTTTTTTTTCGAAATTCATCCCCTAAGGAGATTTCATCTCGGGGGGTCGAAAGTTTGTATGAAAAAATCAACTTTCACGCGGGCGAAGCTGCTGCCAGAAACTATAGTATGATATAAATCTCGATAATAAAAAAAAACCCGAATCTGACCCAACTTACGTTTTCAAACGTGTATATCTACGAGATGACGTCACGGAAATATTTGAAAGTTACATATAATAATAAAGCTTATTTCAAGGGTCTGGTACAAACAAAAATATTGAGTACGGTAGTTAATGTTTTTATTATATAAAAATAAAATCGCTGTTACGGGACCGCGAAGTCGACATAGTCCCTATGTTTTTTTTTAAATAAAATCGCTGTTACGAGGCCGCAACGTCGATATAGCCCCGGGCCAATACCTACAAAACACCTGTGACTATAACCGGCTCTTAAATCCCTATTTAGTATGCATTTAATGTCTTCAGTGTCACCAACCATAAAAACAAAACCCAAAAAAAGCCTTGAGGCATCATCTCTTAAGGAAAATGATTTCCTTACTTGGAGTCCTCTAAATGCAAAGGTTAAAAATAATAATATAGAAGTGTGGTTTTGACAAGATTTATTTGAAAAGAATGAGATCAAAGGTTGTACGCAAAAGGAAAGACGATATGAGAGCATTGTTAAGGTTACGTCTCTATAAATATCGTGTGTGTAGAATATTGACGACTAGCATTTTGCCAGCGACTTTGTTCGCGAAGATATTTTTATTAAATCTTTAACCATCCTAAAACCGCATTTGAGGGTAGTTAGAAGAACTATTTTTTTTTTTATTAGCCGTTTCTGTCCCACTGCTGGGCAAAAGCCTCCCTCAAGTCCTTCGAAAATTTCTTCTCCTGCGCTGTCTCAAACCAGTCTTCGCGGTACGCGTCCAGATCATCCCGCCACCTCTTTCTAGGCCGACCTCGACGGCGTTTTCCTTCAGTAGGGACCCACTGTGTAGCGACGCTCGCCCAGCGGTCCCTATGCATGCGGCTGACATGACCCGCCCAGTCCCATTTGTGTCTGGCAGCCTTTTTGCTCACGTCTATGATACCCGTTATGAAGCGCAACGTGTCTAATAATGACAGTTTTTCAATTTTTATATTGATTAGAATTTGTGCCAAGTTTCCAGTTATAAGACATAATAAAGGCTCGGATAAGAGTCTCCTATACAACCTTTAAAACCCCCTTAATCGTTTTACAGGGTTACACATAGTTTTGAATAACTAACAATGAAGACCTATTTTTTACTAACATTCGAGTAGATTACTATTTTCGCTAAGTTTCAAGCATACTGGCTCAAGGAATAAAATTTTGTACAAAACAATTTTTTTTTAATTCTGCTTTTGAAGTGATGAAAGGGGGCTTCACCACCTCAAAATTTGAATTTTCATAAAGGCGAAAACTATGAAGGGCCAGCACCCAGCGCACAGCTGCATACACAGCGACATAGCACGAAGAATCGCCAAACTTAAGTGGCAATGGGCAGGGCACATGGCACGCAGAACAGATGACCGTTGGGGCCGAAAAGTTCTGGAATGGCGACCACGTACCGGAAGACGTAGCGTTGGAAGGCTTCCGACAAGATGACGGACCGATGACCTGGTAAGGGTTGCGGGAATCCGATGGATGCAAGACGCACAGGACCGCTCATTGTGGCAACGCTTGGGGGAGGCCTATGTCCAACAGTGGACGTCTTTCGGCTGAAATGATGATGATGATGCACAGCTGGATGCGGGAGCAAAATAACCAGACAGTCGCACGGATAGCCCGGTGACCATGTATTTGTGCGGACAACCAGGTAACATAAAAAGTTATGAAATTTTGTACATGTAAAGAATTCCTGTACATAAAAATACTAAACACGTGTTTCAGGTTTGGCATGTAGTAACATTAATGTTGGTTTTATGAGTAGGCGTTTGGAATATAATGTCAAGGAAATTGTAATATTTTCCTTGACACTTTAGGAACTTTTTCTTGTTTTTTCCTTATGATGTTTTATTATAGTGTTCTTCAATGTTTTCACCAATAACGTCTGATATAGAAAACTAGCTACATTCAATTAACTTATAGTTTATTTTTGGGTAGGTTTCGTGTCAATATTTACTATCTATCCATATAGAAAAAGCTGTGCGTAGGTGTGTTTTCAGTTTTCAATTCCTTTTAAGACATAATATTTCACACGACACGATCTATTTTTGACGGCATGATTGGCGCAGTGATTCAGTGATTGGGTGCTGCATTGCGTGGCGTGAGTTCGATTCCCGTACTTAACGAATACTTGTATGGCCTACCGATAGTGGTTCCGGGTTTGGGTGTCTTGTCTTGTGTAAGTATATCCTTTAAAACCTACATGTTTATGAAAGTACCCACGATACAGGAGTAATTCATGATACGTGTGTTTCTTTTGTGCTATACATGTATTTTACCTAACTCAGTAATAAACACATGTACAGAAGAATTATATACACACAGGACAGGCAGGCCTGTTGGTCTAGTGTTTATTGGCCCTGACTGCTATGCCGGAAGGTCGTGGGTTCGATCCCCACCCAGGACAAATTTCTATGTGATGAGCATGATCATTTGTTCTGTGTCTGGGTGTAATTTATATAATATGTATGTATTTAGAAATATATAAGTATGTTTATCAGTTGTCTAGTACTCATAACACAAGCTCTGCTTAGCTTGGGACTAGATGACGTTGTGTGATAATTGTGAAATATTATATATTATATATAATTGTGAAATATTATTAATTCATTAAACCCCAAGCGAACGCCGGCGTTCGCGCACCTATTGTCTTTCTATTGTGTCTGCAATTTCCACGATTGAAAAAATTAAAAAATATAAAAATATATTACAAATATACGAAAACATCAATATAGTATTAATTAATCAATTTTCTGTTTTATTTGTCTGTGATGACTTAGAAGTACATACTGTGTTAGTGAAATATCACTAACACTAAATATTTGTTGTGTATTTGCTGTTGTAAATTATTATTTGCAATACGTTAAGAGTACAACAAATATTTGGCTCGCCACTTTTTCCTCAACATTGACATTGTATCATTGAGCCTTGTTCTACTTAGATAAGGTCAGCAGAGTGATACATTCAACGCGTATTTAAGTATTTATTAATGTACAAGTATCACTATGAGTGGGTGATTTATTTGCTATGCCTTATGGTATTTTTTAACCGCACTATCAACTAAGGTAGGCCCTAGATAACGGTCATTGAAATTTTTACATTTGTTGACATTCTTAATTTCAAAAACGGAATGAAATGCATAAAGCTGTCTTGAATTGACATTGTATCGTTGCAATGCCCTGTTGGACTATTGTTTAGTGGCCCTGACTGCTACGCAAGTGGTCGTGGGTTCGATTCCCACCTAGGACAAATGTTTGTGTGATGAGCATGAACATTTGTTCTGTTTCTGGGTGTAATTTATCTATATAGAGCGTTGGGGTAAGATCGGCATTGGGGTAAGACCGTATAAATATAAATTTAACCACTTATTTAGCTTTATTTTTAAGGCTATTCATATTGAGTGCCGCGTCATTATGTTTCATCTTGCCCAGAAATGTAATCACTTCATTGTTTGTTTTTCGGGTACCTACGCAGAGGTATTAGGAAAAGGTCAATGTACTTTAATCCACAGTTACCTGGTGTCTTCTCTCACTTTTTTTATCCCTAATGAGAGATTACCATCTATAACGGTAATCTCTCATTAAGGATAAAAAAGTCTGCTGTTTGTATATTTTTTGGAGTCAACATCAAATATAGTAAACTTATTTTAGGTTTACGATGGGAACGATATGCTCTTTGAGATTAAAGTCACTAAAAAATAAAGAGAAAAACCGGCCAAGTGCGAGTCGGACTCGCCCATGAAGGGTTCCGTAGCAGCAAGTAACATAATATAAAAGTTCTTGTAATGTGTTGTAACTTTGATCGATGTTTTAATAATAGTGTATTTTTTTCGATTTATGACGCATTAAAAAAAAAACTACTCACTAGATTTCGTTCAAACCAATTTTCGTTGGCAGTTTTTATAGTAATGTACATCATATATTTTTTTTAGTTTTATCGTTCTTTTATTTTAGAAGTTAGAGGGGGGGGGGGGACACACATTTTACCACTTTGGAAGTGTCTCTCTCGCAAACTATTCAGTTTAGAAAAAAATGATATTAGAAACCTCAGTATCATTTTTGAAGACCTATCCATAGATACCCCACACGTATGGGTTTGACGAAAAAAAAATTTTTGAGTTTCAGTTCTAAGTATGGGGACCCCCAAAATTTATTGCTTTTTTTCTATTTTTGTGTGTAAATCTTAATGCGGTTCACAGAATACATCTACTTACAAAGTTTCAACAGTATAGCTCTTATAGTTTCGGAAAAAAGTGGCTGTGACATACGGACGGACAGACAGACAGACAGACATGACGAATCTATAAGGGTTCCGTTTTTTGCCATTTGGCTACGGAACCCTAAAAACCAACAAACATCATTTCAGCCGACAGATGTCCATTGTCCACTGCTAGACATGACCTCCCCGAGGCATCTCCACAACTACCAGTCCTAGGTCCAGTCTAGCTTATACCAGACTTCCGCAACCCTGACCAGGTCATCGGTCCACCTTGCAAAAGGCCTTCAAACGCTGCATATTTCGTTACGCGCTCGCCATCCCAGAACCTTTCGGCTTCATCGACTATCTGTATCTACTAGCTTATGCCAGCGGCTTCGCCCGCGTACATAAAATATAGCCTATGTCGTTCAGAAATAAAGAAGCATTCTAGCGGTGAAAAAAAATACATCGGACCAATACCTACGTTCAGAGATTACCTCCCAAAAAACAATAAAAAAACATTTTTTTTTTTTACCTTTTTATTATAATCTATTATTCGTGTAGATAGTGTAGATCAGCACCCCTAGCCAAGTTGCTAATCTGCAATAGTTAACGCTTGTAGAAAGCTTCAAATGTACGGGAATGACGTCGTCTTAACGCTCAATCACGTGGTCAGAACAAAAGAATTGGCGGTAAGGTCAACTGGAAGCGTTCGGCGCAAACGAAACGGTGGGCAGATGTCACTCAGTGATAAAGTAACATTCTACCAACAATGAATTTTAAAAATCGGTCCAATACTTTTTGAGTTTATGCATTACAAACAGAAAAATAAAAACTATCCTCTATATTATTTTGGTATAGATAAACGTATAGCTTTTTTGTATGTATAAATTCTAATTTCAGTAAGATATAAATCAGTTACATAAAACCGCTTTTTGTGCATGTGTTGTAAACCTGTAATTTATTGTTACACTTGTAAATGTAACTCTAATGTATGTAATGTAAACAATTCTTGATTAACCTAAAAAAATAAATAAATAAGTATTGTTTTTTTATATATTTCAGAGTTAGTGCCTTAGTAAGTTAAAGCTATTTACATTCATGAATTCCTTTCATCCCCTGGCCATAAAGATTATCAAAGCAATAAAAGCTACCCTCCCAGTGTATCAGCCAAAGAGAAATTCAGAATGGTGTCAAAAAAAAACATTAATAACGTCAGCATAATCTCCATACAAAAATACCTCCGTCAACCCTCTTGTGTTTGACATAAAAGCAATTAATTTCGCATACTTTTCAAAAATGGCAATATATTTTCCGAATTCAATTTTTCAAATTTCTTAATTCAAATTCCATTTTTCAAATTCATGGTCCGCGTTTGCATGGCGGAGGGGTGCTTGTTATGAAACAGACTTCTGACTTTTTTCGCCTTATTCCTAAACGCGATCTAAATGTCTTATAGTTCCGATTATTACTCGGTTTAAGACCAAACGTACCTAGGTTTTAAATTTGGAATTGAGGTATAAAAAATGAAGTTTATTTTCTAAACTATCTATGGTAGTAAAGTTAGACCGCCGAAACCCCTGGTTTAACTATGGTACCAAATTCGATACTAATATTATTATTTAAGATTAGCTTCGATTTTGTGTGTTATTCCATATAAAAACTGGAAGATTTGAATATTTCAAATACATGGGATCTTGTATTATATTGTAATATAATTTTACACAAACAAGACCCGTTGCTAGGCAACCATAATACATTAGACAAGCCACAACTCTTGGGCACGCCACTATCATGGCGATAAGTCCCCTCTTTGAGGCGTGGCTTGAAAGACCTCACGGCGTCCTTACCTTCCGTATAAGGCAGGTCCTCACCGGACATGGTTCGTTCGGGAGGTTCCTGCACCGGATTCGTGCGGAAGTGACGCCCGGGTGCCGCCACTGTGCGAAATGCCCGGAGGACACGGTGGAGCACACAGTCGAGGTGTGCCCCGCTTGGGTGGAGCATCGCCGTGCTCTCGCGGGGGCGATCGGCGGCGGAGACGTCTCGCTCCGGGCCTTGGCTGAGGCCATGGTCTGGAGCGAGGAGGAGTGGCAGGCGGTCGCCGACTTCTGCGAAGCAGTAATGCTCGCAAAGGAGGAGGCCGAACGCATCAGGCAACGGCGTCCTCGCCGCCGCCGCCGGGATTCTGATCCCGATTTCCGGCCACCGTAGGCGCGGGCTTGCGGACAGTGAGCAATGGGTAGCTCGCTGTCCGGCCGTCCGGTAACTGTGAGGTCCAGGCCCATGTCGTCGACGGCGCGCACTGTTCCCGCGCGCCTCAATGAGTTGTCAGCAACAGCAGGGACCCAGCCGGGTCGAAGCCTACTGGGGCCAGGGTTATCCGAAAGGGCGATCGAGCCCCGGTATGAAGGCTAGAAGGAACGGGGTGGGTCTTTTAGTCAGTAAGAGTCTGACACTATCTCCCGCTCCGCCCAAGAGCGGGGGATGTCATTGGATGATTTTTTCCCACCATAAAAAAAAGCCACAACTCTTGGACTAAAGCTAGTACTAAGGCATTTTTTGTAATAAGACGGTTATGGACAGAGTATTCTCAGGACAATCTGATTATCGGATCAAATACTTGGTAAAGGTATCTCTCTATTTTGTCGCGTGTGTCTTAATCAGAAAAGTACTTTTCATTCCATTGAAAACTGTAGTTATCTTAAGTGGTTTACATGACGATAAGCTACTATAAGTCTCAGGTATATAAGAACAAAGTTTAATTAACACGTGAATTGCCAAACGGAAATTATAAAATTGACAAAAAATCACCACCCTGTTGTTTGTTTATTAGGTAACATAAGCAGCTCTATAATGTTCCCACTGCTAGGACTCAGGCCCCCTCTCAAGGAGAGGGAATGGGCCGTAATCCACCACGCGGGCCCAGTGCGGGTTGGTGAATGTCACATGTCTTCGAAGTTTTGTTTCTAGGACATGCCGGTTTCCTCACGATGTTTTTCTTCAACGTTTTAAGAACAGTTTATCCATATGTACGTATGTAGAAATATATTATCATAGGTAAGTAGGTATGTTTATCTGTTGTCTAGTACTCATAATACCAGCTCTGCTTAGCTTGGGACTAGACGGCGTTGTGTGATAGTAGTGGAATATTATTATTATAGTGGTGACTGATTGCATTTTTGGCATCAGTATCGATCACCAGTCATCCTATAATATTAATTTTGAATATATATCCAATGTACAGAATTGACCTCTCTACAGTTTTATTATAAGTATAGATGAAACAAAAAATAAGCAACCGTCTTACTTGTCCTGCAATAACTACAGCTGCTGAGACCAGTCTAAGATCTTTTATTGTTGTATGGACAGCGTCATCGATTAGTTACCGCCTTTTCTAAGGTATTTTAATATGGGAGAGGTACCCAAGAGAGCTTATTGGAGAAGGAAGAGATAATTAAGCATATTATTTTGCTCCTTGACTGTGCAGGTGTCATCGTTACACGCATAGGATCCCTGAATTCCCATACAAACGCTCTTGAAAACCTGCAAGGCCTAATCTGTTTTGGAGAGCGGCTGGTTGGAATAACCCCACCAAAGGTTGGCCGCCATGGCCCACACTCAATGATCTGCGTAGGACTAAGTGCGGAAACCAGACTCTGATAGATAAATAGAGGGGTACCCAGTTGAAGCTCCTGACTGTATAGTCGGCCTTATAATGTTCCCACTTTGAAACTCAGGTTTCCTTTCTAGGAGAGAGAATAGGCCGTAATCCACCACGCGGACCCAGTGCATGTTGGTGGATTTCACATGGCTACGAATTTTTGGTTCTAGGACATGCCGGTTTTCTCACGATGTTTTCCTTCACCGTTTTGAGAGCAGTGGTGATGAAATAAAACACAACGTAATGCGTCTGGCTAGGTTTGAACCCGCGACCTACAACTCGTAAGTCGGGGCCGATACAACTTGATACACTGTTAGTACCTACGCTTTCTTTATTAGTTCACGTTTCTACCGAATTTTACATACGTTAAGTCAAATATTTGTACATTAATTCTTGAAAGGTGTGTCATACGAGTAACTCAAACATAGCTCATAATATAAATGATAAAAGATCAACTTTTTTTGTGTACCTTTACAAACTAGCTGCTGCCCGCGACATCGTCTGCGTGAAGGCTCTACAGCACCAAAAATACCTAAGATGCCAGTGTCGCTAAAGTATTATAAGTAAACAACTTTTAAAATAGCATTAAAATATAAGTTTTTTTTTGCAAACGAAGCAAGTGAAGAGAGTTATATGGTAATCCTGCTGAGTTCAGTCATAAGATGAGACTGAAGGAAATAGAGAAAATAATGCAGGAATACATTCCAGGACTCAAAAGAGTAAAAATACGTACAAAGGTTGATACCTTTGTACGTTACTCTTTTGTGTCCTTTTGTACCTTACAACACTTCCCTATAAACTACGTTGGTAGTTATGCTGCCAGGAGCCAAAATGTAAAAAGAGTCAGTACTGGTGACGCGGGAGCAAGCGATGTACAGTTGCCCGTGTGAGAAGCAATTCGTCCTGAGGTCGACACCCACTGCCTTCAGTGCCCCTGTGACTTATTGATGGTCATCGCGAAGCAAACAGTAACGGGGAACTGTACGCGCTTGAACTGGAACGGGAATTTGTGAGGTATGAGGGGAATGCGTGGTATAAATACTGGCTCGCCGACGCCACAACCCGTAAGAATTTCCGCCTCAATAGTGTGTCTGTGGAGCGAGATGACTTTAAGGCGAGTCCCGTTACACAACTTCGGAAGAGATAGGATCCGAGGAAGCATAATCGGGACACCGACATTCAGCTTGATGGTATGCGCTGGAAGTCCACTTGCTGACAGGGAGTTCAGAAATTCCACGGGATAATGTGTGGCGTCATCTTGCTCGACAACAGTGTTTATCGAGGTGTAGACCACTTCATTCCCCTCAATTTCCGAGAGAATGCATTCGTTATTTGCTGCAGCCTGATCATTTTTGGGCGTCGGCGTTATCGCTCACACACCCAAGAAGCTGGTGCGGTATACGACTGATGTCCCCGTACACACAGCAAATGAGTTCTTCTAAGCTGGATACAACTCTACCGAGAGACTCTGGAAGCACCACCTGTCAGAGTGCCTTCGCCAAGACTTAGAAGGACATCGGAGAATTCTTGCAATGCACGTGCATTGCCGCCGAGCCGAGCTCTCATATTAATGGTCAAGCGCAGCGTACGAACTCGTGACCAAAACGAAGATCGTTTCAACGAAGCATTCACCTCGTCAGCCCTCAATCCCCGCGTCACCACGGGAAGTGTTTTCCGGAAATCACCACTGAACAGAACTGTGACACCACCCATCAAATGTTCGTTCCTGTGGATGTCCTGCAGGGTTCTGTCCACGGCCTCAACTACCTTCCTATTGGCCATCGTACACTCATCCCATACGATCAGAGAGCAATCCTTGAGCACGTGTCGCTTATCGCTGTTACGTGACACACCACAAACAGGTGTTTCGGCGCTCTCTAAATCGATGGGAATTTTAAACATGGCATGTGCTGTCTTGCCACCCGGAAGCAGTATGGCAGCGATTCCCGACGACGCTACAGCAATAGCAAATTTGCCTTGCCTCCTGACCTCTGCAAGTATGCCAGTGGTAACAAATGTTTTTCCTGTTCTACCAGGAGCATCCAAAAAAAACATTTTACCCTGGTTTTGCCCAACGCTTTCAAGGACGGTGTCATTTGTTTTTGCTCTGAAGAGAACACGGTGACATGGTCATTTCGTATGGTGGTCATTTCGCCCGGCTCGTAATTTGTCTCAGCGTTATACTCCCGATTTCCACGGCCTTGATGCGATGATGATTGGGGAGCTGGTAACCCATATTCGATCAGCGGATTGTCGCCCATAGAAATGACCACATCTTGAAGTGAACTGAGACAGGTGTTCAGCACGCGTTCATTAGTTACTTCGTCTCCAGTAGCACGCCTCAAAGCTCGTAGAAAATCTTCAGACAGATGATGGCGATACTTCTCCCACGAAGCTACCGGGTTCGTGACTCCACAAAACACTAAGATGACGGCAAAAAGATGACGCATGCGGCTGGGACTGTCACTGACGCTCGCCTCCGCGAGGATCCCAATTTTGGTCACCGTCGAGAAGGTGACGTGCTACGCAGGCTGCGTGGTATGTGGGATACTCCACGCCATCAAATGTCCTCAGAAAGGCGAAAGACGTTGGGCCTCGGACAGTGTGAAGTAACAACCGCAGAAAATAGCATTCGCCATTATTTGGATGCACGGTATAAACCCTACCCAATGCGGCGTCCTTGAAAATTCCCGGAAAACTTTCCACAGCACCTCCTCGTCGATGTCGGTTAAATACACCCCTTTGCTTGTCGTACGTGTAATATGAAGGCACCTCGTCATACGTACCTAAGGGATCTCGCAAACTGGTCGACTTCACAGAGCTGGAAAAATGTCACCATGTAATACTTAACACCGCATTTTTTTTTAATTGTCTTCCTCAACTCTACTCAAGTTTTTCAGGGTTTTATTGGAACTTGAATTGTCAAAACGAACTATATGATACAACTTTTATGAAGAAAATGCACATCACATCACCATCTATGAATTTTAAGAATAACTAACTACATGATAAAATTTATAAATTATTAATTTTCCAAAAAGTGTTAACATGTAACTTGATTTGATTTTTATGAATTCTCATAGATGGCGCTGCTTCAAAATTGTCTCTATACTAATAACATTCATTAAACTATGTTTCTCTGCCCAAGTTACTTAAATGGCGTAGTCTTTATGGTGTAAAGCTAGATAATAGCATGGCTTACTCAAAAACAACATTTAAATATGCATCGTTAGATTACACGCTGTCACAGAATGCTTAAGAAAAATAAAGATTCACAGCTCCTCCCCCGTAGGTGATAGCGTGATAATATGTAGCCTATATGTTGACCCGACCTCTTAGTAATATTCATGCAAAATTTGAAGTAAATCCATGCAGTACTTTTTAAGTTTAGCCCGGACATACATACAGACAAACAGACAAACAGATAAACAGACAAACAGACAAAAATTCTAAAAACTATATTTTTGGCTTCGATATCGATTGTAGATCACGCCCCAAGTATTCTTTTAAAAAAAATATTCAATGTACAGTTTTGACTTTCCTACGATTTTATTATATGTATAGATTATAAGTAATTAGGTATTTGTTTTACAAAAAGTAATCAGGTTTTTGTTATACAAAATACTAATTTGCATGAGGTAATATTTACGTACGTGACTCAATGAAGTCTAGAATTGAGTGTCAGAATGATGTTTTTTTAAATTGTGGATAGGTTTTGCGCTTGATCGCTTTTTCACCGATGACGGAGACCACGGAAAGCAATCATCGACCACACGGTCGACATTAGAGCGCGTTTATCTAGAAGTAACCTATTCACTCTTGACTTAAAGATCTTCAGGTTGTAGCCATGAGGAAATACAAGTTTCGCCAGGGAATTCCACTCAGTACGCACAATATTGTATTCCTAAAACGTTTTGTGCGTATAGGCGGGTTGTCTACCATGGTCCGAGGCTCATCGCTGTATGGTATATCGTCTATATTTTTTAACATACACGCGGACGAAGTCCCAAGCCCACGCTGAAAACCAGCGCTGTGAGCTCAACGCATTATGCGTGAGGCCGCAGCTTTATGCTGAGCGTTCGGCCGTTTTGCGCGGAGGAGACGCATATCCTCCCTATTAGTTATTATTGATATTTTGTTATGTTACCTACTTTTAAGATTGCGTCTTTAACGCGTAAATAAACTGTTTTTCTTTCTTTCTTTTTCTTTCTTTCCAAGCAAAAGCTATTTGTAAATACATTTTTTTTTTGGTTGAGTTCCATGTACCTAACTGGAGACGAATATAAACTCTCTCTGCTACTTGTGGAATTATTGTGAGAAGGGATACTTACTAGTGGGTCTAATAGCAAAAGGCAATTAAAGGAATACAAGATTCAAAAGTCAGACTCTACAGTGAAAGAAAACATTAGAAAATTTTCAACCTTAAAAAAGATTGCTACTGAGAAATTCCGGATAGATAAAACCTAACAGCACTTTTGTACTACATCGGAGCCAAGTTTTAAAATACTCAAGGATCTTCAAATTACCTTTTCAAGTAAACTTTTTTGTTTAAAGGAAGTCGAGATATAATGGAAGTCCGCGTTAGTGGAGACCGGAAAACCTGCAGATATTATGGTTGATATTATAGTTCTTTGAAACAAAAAAACGAACTATTGTTGTGGCCCTGAGTTGATTTTTCATCTATTTAAGTATCTATGGCTATTTATTGTAAGCCTCCAAATATAATGATGTTACAAGTGCATGAAAACTCTTTGCCTAAGAGTGTATACATACTCCCTCGCTTCGCCGATTTCGGCTACTGTGACTGGTTTCTGAAAATCTGTGCAACTAGGGTTTTCTTTAAGATGAAAATCATCCAATGATTTCTCTAGCTTTAGGGAAAGAAAATGAAGAAAGAAAATTCGTACCTCACACATACAGTAGAAATAAAATACAGTAGAATTAGAATACATTAAAATTAATATACAATAGAATTAAGTAAAACAAAAAAAAGATCTTGCCAAGTATAGGGATATCTATGTGAGTATGAAGTTCTGTTGGCTATTTCTTCTAGAACGGTCTTTCTCACGCCCTAGCCGCCGGGATTCTGACCCTGATTTCTAGCCACCACCTAGATAACCTACACGCACAAAACGTTTTGGGAACATATGCATTATGCGTACAGCTAAGGAGTGGAATTCCCTGCCAGAGTCTGTTTTTTTCTGATGGCTACAACCTGGGTATCTTTAAGTCAAGAGTGTATAGGTTACTTCTAGGTAAGCGTGCTCTATCGCCCACCGCATCGTCGCTTTCTATCAAAAGAGATAGTGGTCAAGCGCGAACCTATCAACAATAAGAAACTATGGCATCAACTATCGTACAGTTGTCCGAACCAGACACAATAAAAATCTGGTCGGGGGATCCTCCGTTTTCAACGAAGGTTTACTGGATTTTATGCCCCATTCCGCATAACTCTAAACATTTTATACCGGAAGTATGTTCCTTTGCGATAATTTTCCAATCTCATCGCCTGCGAAGCAACTGCCAACGGTTAGTATTCATCATCACCATCATCATTATTTCAGCAAAAGACTCCTGGAAATTGGCTACTCCCAAGTGCCACCACAATGACCAGTCCTGTCAAGTCCTGTATGCTACCCATCAGACTCCCGGGATTCTCACCAGGTCATCGGTCCACTTGGTAGAAGGCCTTTCAACACTACGTCTTCCTGTGTACGGTCGTCACTCAAGAAACTTTCGGCCCCTTCGACCAGATGGACCAATATTACCGGGTAGCTAGTATTATATCCTAACAATAGGTTCTGATTTCTGTTGAAGAGTTAACCACAGACATGTAGGTACATATTGTACATACAAAGTAATGAAATACAGTTTAGTACGTATTCACGATTCTACCACAATGACAGCAAAACCGAAACCACTTAAAATAATATTATCTATGTGTCATTGTATCCTCTGATAACTTCATTTTCAATAGCTTACTACTCGTTTCTTTGACAGTTACCTGAAAACTAATAACCATCGATGTCGGACGATTAAACTTTGAGAGTAGATTTTTAGATGGATACGTAATACAAAATGTCATCATCAGACTTTTTAATGTTCCCACCTTCCCACTGCTGGGACTCAGACCTCCTCTCTAGGAGAGAGAATGGGCCATAATCCATCACGCGGGTCCAGTGTGGGTTGGTGAATGTCACATGTCTTCGAATTTTTGGTCCTAGAACATGCCGGTTTCTTCACGATGTTTTCCTTCACCGTTTTGAGAGCAGTGGTAATGAAATAAATGACAAAATCAAAATCAAAAATATTTTATTTCACATAGCCCTACATGGGCACTTATAAAACGTCAGAAGCTAGTGCACGGTTCCAAATTGGTCGTTTCCTATGGAGAAGAACCGGCAAGAAACTCCATACAGACACAAAGTAATGCGCCTGGCTGGGTTTGAACCCGCGACCTACAACTCGTAAGTCGGAACCATTACCACTCGGTCACCACTCAACACTCTTACACAAAAAATGTAAAAGTCACAAATAAAGATTTAGGAGAGTTCTATTCAAATAAGTAGGCCAAGCATCTGTGGTATATCTGGCTGATATTACTGACAATTACAGACTGAGGTGACTACTTACCATCAGGTGCGCTGCCCGGCCCGCACGCTTGCTACTTTGTTTCTTAAAAAATTATAGGCTCGCGTTTGACCGCTATCTCACCTGGTAAGCGATGGCCACATGGCCGACGATGGAGCACGCTTGCCTAGAAGTAACTTATTCACTCTTGGCTTAAAGGCATCTAGGCAGTAGCTATCAGGAAACACAGACCCCGGCAGGGAATTACACTCCTCAGCTGTACAAATAATCTGTTCTCAAAACGCTTTGTATTTATTGGTGAGATGTCTACCGATGATGGAACGGACTTGGTGGAATTAAATTCTGCCATTCCAATGCACACTCCCCGAAATGTAATCGATAGAAAACCATTTTTCTTCCATTCTGTCCTGTCACCCGTCACACGATCACTAACTCCCTTTTCTTTCATATCACTCCTCACACAATCTATCCATCTTTTCTTTAGCCTCCCTCTCCCTTTTCATCCATCTATATACAATCAGAACTTTTTTTGCTAAGTACCTACCGACAAATAAGTTCCTACTACATTTAAATCGGCCTACAAATGTTATATTATAAGGGTATCAAGGTGAACGGTCGTTTGACCCAGCATTCCTCGCATTTCGAATAAAAATTGCAATAAAGGAAACCAGATGTGCAGAACTCGTTTTTATAAAGGATCTTAGCGATCAGGAAGATAAGGTTTCTCGATCGGATCTCGGATCGTACAAACAAATCGTACCGTGTATGGGGGCCTTTCAAGATTTTTCATCAAGTTGTCTTTCTCGATTTGAAAGCAATTTGAGTTGTTTGAATGACGACATTACAACGATTTTTTTGAGGTCAGTAATTATGCAATGACTTGACAGGCCTGTTGGTATAGTGATTAGTGGCCCTGACTGCTATGCCGGAGGTCGTGGGTTCGATTCCCACCCAGGACAAATGTTTGTGTGATGAGCATGATCATTTGTTCTGTGTCTGGGTGTTATTTATCTGTAAAATGTATGTATTTAGAAATTATAAGTATGTTTATCAGTTGTCTAGTAAGTACTCATAACACAAGCTCTGCTTAGCAAGAGACTAGATGGCGTTGTGTGGTAGTTGTGGAATATTATTATTATATTACTTTCAGGGACCGGGAGGTACTACAACGAGCTTTTAACGACCTAAATTGAACTGTGAAAGAGATCCATCCCTCTTTCCCGCTTGAACGACAGACTTTTTAATACGTCATAGTAAGGCCTCAGTGTTCTTGAGGACTATGGGTTTCCTATTCAGAAAAACCCCGTGGCCCAAACGGGCATCGGCTCTGCTGAGCCCCTACGATTTTGCTAACATCTCTTTGAGACATGCTTGGAATATTGCATGCCGGCAGACTTGGACTTGGTCCGGATGGTTACGGGACGGTCGGACGACGAGCTACCGATTACTCGTCTTCCGCAAACTATGACTTGAAAGTGTTACTGCATAGCGTCGGATTTACTATTTTTTTTTTTTGGGTTTTCGATATCAGGCCGAAATTGGGTTTGGTTTGATTCATTGGAAAATCATAGAACTTAAAAACTCAATTAGTAAAATGTGAGTGTAGAACACAGTACACAGCCTTGAAAGCCATGGAACACTAGCATTTCATTCATTGAAAAACCATTAGAACAAAATATATTATAGTGCGTTCCACACACCACCATAGAAATGGACACCACAAACACTACATAGAATTATGTACAAATTACTATTTGAAAGTTGATTTGTTGTGTTGTTGTTTGTTGTTGTTTTTTGTATCCGATCTTATCAGTCGCAAACCATGAATTATATTCACGGATCCGCAATAATCCCTGTTTATGACCTAAACATTGTCACATACACTTAATGTTTTTAGGGTTCCGTAGTCAACTAGGAACCCTTATAGTTTCGCCATGTCTGTCTGTCTGTCCGTCTGTCTGTCTGTCTGTCTGTTTGTCTGTCTGTCTGTCTGTCTGTCCGTCCTCGCTTAATCTCTGTGACCGTTAGCACTAGAAAGCTGAAATTTGGTACCAATATGTATATCAATCACGCCAACAAAATGTTTTATTAGGGTAGCCCCCCTATATGTAAAGTGGGAAGTTATTTTTTTTTCAATTTCAACCCTAACGTGTGATATACTGTTGGATAGGTATTTAAAAATGAATAGGGGTTTACTAAAATCATTTTTTGATAATGTCAATAATTTCGGAAATAATCGCTCCAAAAGTAAAAAAACAATGTGTCCCCCCTCCCTAACTTTTGAACCATAAGTTTAGAAAATATGAAAAAAATCTGACAAGTAGAACTTTATAAGGACTTTCTAGGAAAATCATTTTGATCTTGATGGAAAGAACAGTTTTTGTACAAAAAAGACAAAAAGGTTCTACAAAATAATTTCTGAACTAAGTTTGTAGTATAATCGTATATGCAAGCATTTTTTTAACTTCGTTTACATATTTTATTATCCGACCTGAACGTATCTTCTTTCAAACAAAAAAAGAATCATTAAAATCGGTTCTCGCAATCCAAAATTACCACCGAAAACTTCTTCTGGTACCTATGTATTAATTAGTAACCCAATTCCCCGAGAGATGGCGCTGGGCTATTTCGCGTTCGCGCTGTTAGGATTTTTCCTGAGTTGATGGGGTCGGGTATTATCTAATTGTTCGGTTGGTCTCTCCTTGGCATTGGCGGTATTATCTTATAACTACATAAAACTTATAACAGGAACATGCTAAGGCAATTTAGAACAAAACTAAAATTCATTTTTTTAACGCCATCTATCAAAATGTTAAGGTAAAAACCAGTTCATAAATGGTTCGACATCTTTTTAAAAGTTGATGTTAAGATTTTCCGTGCTTTCATGACCTGCCTTGGTAAAAAATCGTTGCTTCTTAAATCTATTCGTAATTTTACGAGTGCACAATCGCTGAAATTTCTACTACTTGCATACTGTTTTAGTTATCACCGTCCTTTGTGGGCCCGTTTTTAGGGTTCCGTGGATATTTATTAGAGTTCCGTACTTAGTATGTTAACGTAACAAATAGACTTTTTTAAACTCATAAGTAGGAACACTTATTGTGACGGACGGGAAACTACGGAACCCTACACTGAGCGTGGCCCGACACGCTCTTGGCCGGTTTTTTTTTTAAGAAAACTTAAGTATATGATATTCTTTACGATTGACGTCATAGTCTCGGTATCAGTTGAAGATTGTGCATTTACTGTGGTCGTAATAATCCGTACTGAGTCTGACCACATTATTTGTCGTGATTTTGATCACGAAGGTACATCGTCTGTGGTTTAATTGCAAAACCTGTTCACGTTTCCTTAAAATTGTATGGCTCATGGTTTTTTACTGAAATAAAGATATTATTGCAATACAAAGGACTTTTCCTTAAAGTTATGATGATATGTATGTTATTACAAACTGAGCAGTCACCACCACTAAATTAAGAAACTTTTCAGATACCGTCAATTTGAAACACACTATTAAGACAATAGATGCGCGTTCGTTTAGGGTTTAATGAATGGTAAGTTTAAAAACGGCTGCTCGATTGTTGAAAAGAGTGACAGTGTTAAAATGTGACTGAAGGAACACATGTGAGTTTCAGTCAGTAAACGTCTGATACTTCCTCTCGCTTCACGATGATTTCTCACCTCAAAAAAAAAGGCTAATTTGAAGAAGCAACATGTTTCTTTACGAACTAGTGAACAATACCATATAATATTACAATATTATCTATTGAAATAAGAACAGACGTAAGTAACAAATATTTTAAACAAAAGCTATTTAATTAAGCATTTAATGAGTCACTGACTGTGAATATATTTGCACGCCATGTTATGGCAGGATATGCTGAAACAAATTTACTGTAACACCTTATGTACCTAGCATAATTCTAGCAAATAAATGATTTGATTTGACAATGATGTAAAGAAAGTGATGAAATTTCATGACATTGTTGTACTATTGTGCATGCTTTAAAATATTTGCACGACTGTTAAGTCGAATATAGTGAGTCTTAAAAAATATTTCAACATGTTAATACCTATGTGTACCTATATTCTAGCAAATAAATAAATTTCATTTCATTTCATTTCAATGAGACGATGTGAAATGACACTTCTTAAAAAACGCTACGAAATAAAAATTTCTCCTGAAAAATATCAACCACAGCATATAAATGGGTACATATGATATTATGATGGGTCATATTATTATACATTGACCGTTCCGATCCCAATATGACGTCACAGGAAATTCAAAATGGCGGAAGTTGAATGTCATTATGTCAACTTCGTACATTTCCGACTGCTTCCCCGTAGTTGGGTTTACTTATTTCTCTTATTGTTTTGTTACTGTATTATAGTAGTATAGTTAAAAAACTGGCCAAGTGCGAGTTGGATTCGCGCATGAGGGTTCCGTGCTGTCCTTAAGAAAATTAAAAAAAATGCAAAAAATCGCGTTTGTTGTATGGGTGGCCCCCTTAAATATTTATTTTGTTTTGTTTTTAGTATTTGTTGTTATAACAGCAATAGAAAAACTTCAACCGTCTAGCTATCGCGGTTCTTGAGGTACAACCTGGTGACAGGCAGACGGACAGACAGCGAAGTATTAGTAATAGGGTCCCGTTTTTACCCTTTGGGTACGAAACCCTAAATAACGCGATGATTGACCGGTTATTACGGTGCGCACCGTGACGTTTGTGAGAAACGGCCTTGATTGAGTAGCGGAGCATTGCACGTAATCGCTGGCTCTTGCTAGTTACAGCTATTCAGTTTACTTCATGTTTTTTACCCGTGTTTTGACAACAATGAAGTTTTTTATTTGCGCTATTGGTATTGCCGATAAGCGCTGCCAACGGTAAATTCTGAAGTTGATTTCATTAACCAACTGCGCGTCGAATGCATGTTCATATGCAATCATATGTTTGTTCCTTTGTAGTACTCTAAGAGACTAATTTTGTGGGCCCATTTTGATGATTCTAACGTCAATCAACTAATCTTGATCTAAGTGTCATTTATTACATGACAGTTAACAAAATTCAATATGGCGATAAACAGATGCTGTTATTTGAAAATAAAAGTTGAATGTATCAAAAGTATATTGTCGACTAGGCTTTTGGAAATTATGAAATTACTCAAATCATTTGTCATTAAGAATTAACGTTTAGAACTTATAACGATTTAATTCATTCAACCCCAAGCGAACGCCGTGGTTCGCTCTCTGATGGTCTTTCTATTGTGTCTCTACGGTATTCAAAACGTTAAAGTTGGTTAGCAAGAATTTATTCTCATTTTTTTTTCATAATACAATGAAGAAAAACTAAAGTTTTCGAATAAACAAGACAATTTTCAAGCAATCTGATGCAGTTGCTAGCATTTATTTTAGTTTTTCTGAATTTGCTAATCATTTCTGACAGTATGTAGGTACACTGGTGGAAAATATAAGTATTATATTTTCAACGTTGAAAAATTTAGAATTTATTTAATTTTCCTTATCGTAATTATCAAGCCCTCGCCACTCGTAAAAAGAAGCCTTGTAATAAAGTAACCGGATTGCTTAAACAATTTATGAAACAATTATTTGAATCATACAATCTTTATAGCTGTTAGTAATTAAAAAAGAAACGCTGACTTTTATTGTAGCATAATTATATTAAATAATAAACGATTATTTTTATTGATGAATATTACTTAAAACTCACATCTTAATTCATTATACCCCAGCGTTCGCTCTTTTTATCATTCTATTGTGTCTATAATTACGTTATTCGAAAGGTTAATTAAACGTTAATTTCAAATGATTAGGAATTCATAATGTTGATGAGAATTTCATAATATTGATTAGGAATTCATAATATTATAATTAAATTCCAGGCCTATACTCAGCTGTTTTTAAGCGTATACATTCATTGTGCATACAGCTAAGGAGTGGAAGTGGAGGACCAGAATCTGTGTTTCCTGATAGCTACAAACTGGGGATCTCTAGGTCGAAAGCGATTACTTCTAGGCAAGCGGATTTCATCATCAAGTGAGACAGAGGTCGAGCACGAGTCTGTGAACAATGTTAAATGTAAATCGAATTTTCGTCTTTTCTACGTCATGTCACACTTGATTGTATGTTATTTTTTTTCTGGTCAAACTATCATGCGCTTACACTGTTCTTGGTTATAAGAAACGCGTGTATTAAAAGATTACTAAAATAAAACACGCTTATTTGAAAAAAGTCCCCGCACACGGGCTTCAAACAAAACGCCGCCACAAAAAAACGCTAGAAGCGGCCACAAAAAAAAAGGTATAAGTGGCCGCAAAAAACAGCTGAAGCGCGCGACACCTCTTGTGTCCGATGAAACTTAAAGCCGCTTCAACCGTTTTTTTGTGGCGGCAAAATGAAGCTAGAAGCGGTGAAGCCCGTGTGCGGGAACAGTAGGTAAACTGCAAAAAAAAAACTACAAAACTAAACTTCGCTGAACTAAATTGATTTGCTTTCAGCCATTAACCCCGAGCCCCACAACCTCACTAATTCCCGACAATTTGCACTCCGTTAAATCTTAACGGTCGATTAAGTGGTTTTAACCTAATGACTGTGGGAAGGCAAGGGGTGAATTTAGTTTTGTGGGACTTTCAAATGTTTAGTCTAAGAATTAGGTACCTCTAAAAAGGTACCTAATTCATCAATGTTGGTGGCAATTGTTGGGTATATAGAAATTCAGTAATTTACCTAGTTGGTGTCATAGTTTTTAGGGTTCTGTACCTAAAGGTAAAACGGGACCCTATTACTAAGACTCCGCAGTCCGTCCGTCTGTCTGTCTATCCGTCTGTCGGCAGGCTGTATCTCATTTATTTTAATTTGAAATTCAAAATCGACGTATTTTTGTTGCCACTATAACAATTAATTCTAAAAAACCGAATAAAATACATATTTAATGCTTCTGTACAACCAACAGAAAGAAAGAAAGAAAGACTTGCACCTGGCCGGTTTTTTTAATTATGAAGTTAAAATCAAAACTTAAAGATTAAATGTTGTATGTAAAAAACACTTTCAGCAACAGGACCGCCTATTGTGACACCTTATTAATTTTAAGCTATTACTATTTCCTTTATTTTTCTATTTTGCATATAATTTACATTTTTAAATGTTAAAAAAAAAAAACATATATAAATGTAAAAAATAGTGGTACGCCGGTGTCGGGAGCATTATTATTATTATTATTATTATTTTGAAAAAACGTTGATTGTTGCTTAGCTCTTTGGCTAGTTTTAAGCTATATTAACGGGCCAAGCCAAGTTAATGTAGCGTGTGTGTAATTGGTGTAGAGTGGGTATTATGAGGAGAACCCGAAACACGTTTCTAGTATTTTTATGTACAAAATCAAAATCTATGTACAAAATTTCATAACTGTATCATGAAAAATATTGTTATGTCAGCCAAAATACATAGTTACCGGGCTATCCAGGCAAATGAGGGGATTTTTTGCACTTGCACCCAAATGTTTGCTGGCGCTTATGCCCGCTTAGACCTGCCGTGACCTATATTATACTAAGGGTCGGTGGTGTCCAACTTATGACCTTCTTAAATATTTTTGGAAAAAAATATAACATGGTGTAAAAACTATTGGAATCCATCCAGTTACTGATTCTGAACTAACAATATTCGGGTTTCGCGTGAACTAAAAATAATGTTCTATATTAAGAAATATTTTAAAAGCTCAAACCTGTTCTACTTATATTGAAAAAAAAAAAAACTTATTGATTTAACTTCGAAATTCAAAAGGTTTTTTTTTTTATTTATTGGCGGAAGGAGGTGCACCAACCCGTTTCATTTGTTACATACCGGTTGTGTACCAAAAACTGGATTTATTGATATCTTCTTATTTTTTCTTTTTATTCTTTTTTATGGTATCGTACTGTAACCACATGGCAAAAACGCAACCTTAATAAGTTCGATTCGTTCTGCTGAATTCGATATTTGAATATTTATTGAGGTATGCACTTCTAAGGTTATAACTTCTTCGCATATTGTTATTTATATATTATTAAAAGAGTGTTTATAGGAATAGCACTTTATTGGTTTTTAGAGAATCCCCAGTATAGGGGATCATAGTGGAGCGAGCTCATTCAGAGCTCGTTTCGCAGTAATTAATGAATAACTAAATTTTGTTTTTACATTGTTATTATAAAAAATAGAATTACATTTTTCATTAGCAGTCTTAATAAAATCCATAATTTGAGTAGATCGTTATTGCCTATTATTTTCTCGACCTGATGTGAACTTGGCTGGTTTTTTAGAGTTACCAAAGGGTAAAACGGGACCTTATCCGAAAGGGCGCTCGAGCCCCGGTATGACGGCTTGAAGGAACGGGATGGGTTTTTTAGTCAGTAAGAGTCTGACACTATCTCCCGCTCCGCCCAAGAGCGGGGGTTGTCATAAGATGATTTTTACAATCGAAAAAAAAAGGACCCTATTACTAAGACTCCGCTATCCGTCTGTCTGTTTGTCTGTTTGTTATCTGTGCGTCTGACAGATGGCTGAATCTCATGAACCGTAATAGTTGAAATTTTTTTATATCTAGAGACGACGTTACTTTTATTCTTTTTTTTTTATGTTGATGTATTCATTTTGCCGCTATAACAATAAATACAGAAAACCGAATAAAATAAATATTAATGTGGGGCTCCCATACAACATAAGTGATTTTTTGATACGGAGTCCGTAGCAAAAAATGTAAAAAAAAATACGTTTGTCTAAGGATAAATGTTTCTTTTTTTGTGTAATACGGTATGGACGGTACGGAACCTTCCGTGAGCAAGTCCGACTCGTAATTGGCCGGTTTTTTTCATTTTCGTACACAAAACTAGCCTGCATTACTTTCTATGTTTAATGTAATAAATTTTATTTGTTCAATATTATTATTTAATGATTTTTGAAATTATTATATAAAATATTCTTATATTCTTTGTACCTTAAACTTTTTAGTATACATCAGTCATCACAGTCATTCTGTAAATCGTTTTGGATGTCTTAATGCTAAAGTTATCGTTATTGTGATAGATGCTGGTGCCTGTGATACAATGTTTTTCATTAGTACAGTTACCAACGAAATTCTTTTTCTGTACTTACCACGTGTAATTTGTCAAAACTGTTTTTTATCAATTGAATTTTTCTATGTGTATTTTCTGAAATAAACTATTATTATTATTATTATTATAATCGCCTTTCTGGCAAAATTGTGAATGAAAATACCAATTTAAACAATAACACTGGCGATATAATGTGGGCGTCCGACAGTCCTAAGAATTGGTCCAAGGAAGTAAACAATGAGATTTCTTTTTCATTTATTACGAAACGTGCTCCCGGCCTTATAACCGAGATTTGTTGACGTTACTTCTATTTTAGATTTGTCTTTGCCTTTTCTTTTGTGATGGATTAACTTGGACTTGCTATAATTTTAATCGCAACTTTTCACCTAAAGGCAAGGTTTTTTTTAATGATTGATAGGTTTGCGCTTGACGACTATACTTTTTTTTAAATATAATATTCCACAACTATCATACAATGCCGCCTAGTTCCAAGCTAAGCAGAGCTTGTGTTAGGAGTACTAGATAACTGATAAACATACATAAATATTTCTATATACTTACTTATACACGGCCTCCGGAATAGCAGTCAGGGTCACTAACCACTAGACCAACAGGTCAGTCATGATTAGGGCCAGAGCCATACCATGATATGGTCGACGATGAATAGCCCGTTCCATCATCGGACTACCAGACGTACGACTATGCGCCACCGGTATATGGTGGCTATCTCACCTATACGCACAAAACGTTTTGTGAACACATTCATTGTGGGTGCAGCTAGGGAGTGGAATTCCTTGCCGGAATCTGTGTTTCCTGATAGCTACAACCCGGGAATCTTTAAGTCGAGAGTGAATAGGTTTCTTCTAGGTGAACGTGTTCCATCGCCGACCGCATCGTCGCTTTGCATCAGGTGATATAGCGGTCAAGCGCGAACCTATCAACAATAAAAAAAAATCACGCTTGCCTAGAATTAACCTATTCAATCTTGACATAAAGTGCCCTAGGTTTTAGCTATACGGAAAGACAGGTTTCGGCAGGGTATACCACTTCTTAGCTGTATGCGCAATGAATGTGTTCCTAAAACTTTATGCACATATGGGTGGAATGTCCACTATGTATAGGTGACACATCAAAGTAAGTCTGGAAGTCCGATGATGGAACGGGCTACTTTCAAAAAAGACATGGCGGACATCCCAACCATACGAACAAAGCGTTTTGGGAACACATTTATTGTGCGTACAGCCAAGGAGTAGAATTCCCTGCCGGAGTCTGTGTTTCCTGATAGCTACAACTTAGGGGGCTTTAAGTCAAGAGTGAATAGGTTACTTTTAGGCAAGCGTGCTCCATCGTCGACCACATCATCGCTTACCATCAGGTGAGATGGTGGTCAAACGCGAGCCTATCAATAATAATAAAAAAAAAGTATCAAGATTATATTTTGCAACAGTGCACACTAGTCACCCTATTTTGAGTTTAGAACCCATCAAACTAAGTCTTCTCGCTCTGGATGGAGCGAGTGGTAGATTTCTTCTGACTGAAACCAACCTCTGTTACTTCAGGAGCCCATTGCGTTCTAGGACCGCGGTTAATCTTTCGAACTATATCGCAACCTCGGCAGTTATCAGCCGTAAAGGGCCCACACAAGTCTCGCTAGATTCTTTGATATGTGGAAAATGTGACTAAGTGTTTTTTATAGAAATTTCAATGTGTGATAAGATAACAGGATATGGTTTCTCATTTGTTGGAATCAGGTTGGGGCATTGGATGCCTCTCGTAAGGTGGA
Source organism: Mythimna ferrago (assembly GCA_910589285.2). NCBI lineage: Eukaryota > Metazoa > Arthropoda > Insecta > Lepidoptera > Noctuidae > Mythimna > Mythimna ferrago. The sequence continues at coordinate 3,570,603 of OU342682.1, forward strand.
ACGACGACCTGGTGAAAGTCGCGGGAATGCAGTGGATGCGAGACGCACCGGATCGGCCGTTGTGGCGACGCTTAGGGGAGGCATATATCCAACAGTGGACGTCTTTCGGCCAAAATGATGATGATGAGGGTGTGGCGTTAGCTAGCCCAAACGGAAGTCTTAGGAATTCATAATGCCCCTCTTCAGTAATAAAAGCTGTTCTGCAGGAACGCTAAGAGAAATTGCATGATTCAAGTGGAAAGTTTGTCATTGCAACCAAAGTTGAATTAGCCCGAGCCGTAGGCGAGGGTTTTATGGAGTTCAGTGCTGCAGTGACAACGACCATCTACACTAGAGATCAAGAGGTGTTTTTATATTTGTTTGTTTATAGGAGGTAATCTCTGTAAGTACTGCTCCGATTGCTAAAATTTGTTCACCTATAGAAAGCTGCTTTATTCTTAAGTGAGATCTAATAGGCTATATTTTATGTACGCGGGTGAAACCGCGGGAAAAAGCTAGTTTTTAATACAGTTGCAAAGAAATAAATCAACGGGGTTGGACGGGCGACTCGAGGGAGTCGATTAGCGCCCAGCCTGATACGATAAATACAATCAATTGTTGCAAGGGCGAGCTCGCGCCCTAAAAACAGTAAATTAACACTAAAAGTGGTAGATTATCTTTTCCACTTTTAGGTACATACGCAAGTTTTCGAGTAAGTGTATTGAAAATGTCTTTTCAACTTTTACTCGAAAACCCGTCTTACCATCGCTTACAGGCACGTAATGGACTGTTTTCCGCTGTAGTGCAGAAAAGTGCGCGTTCTCGCTCCGTCACAATTTTATTGTAATAAAATTATTTATCGTATCTGGCTGGGCACGCGTCGACCCTCACGAGGTGCCGGTCAACCCCCACGAATAGTAAGTGTATTGAAAAACGGCGTTTGACAAACGTGCTTTGTCACTGCATCCCTAGGCTCCATGACACACTCACCTACGGCTCGTGCGAATTCCGCCTCGGTAGCAATCACAAACTTTCTGCACTTGTATCAAAATGTACTATTGTCTAAGCCTGCTAGTAATTGAAAATAGAGTAACTTAAGTTACCCTTTATCCCTTAAGGGTAACTTTTACATAATAGTTACTGAAACCATAGAAAATATATATGGAAATTATTTATTTCTAAAAATAATTGAGTGAGAGCCATCCGTTTTGGAGATCAGAAATCTAATTTAGCGTATGCATCATTATTTTCTTAAACGCAATACAGATTGTGCAAAAAATTGTTAATAGACTACAACTGTGTTTTAAAAATGGAACTCTTTCATGACTGCGCGATAGGTACCGAAGTCAGTGTTTATGGTTTTTTGTTCATGATTTTTTGTTGTTTAAACAGCCAGATTTTGTTATTTTTTTTTTGCCTTTTTTCCCCTTAGGGTCAACTCACACCAAAAGAGCGTCGAAGCGCAGCGAAGCGGAGCGCAGTTTCAGTGTCATATGAATTTTAACTTTATTTTCATTTCTATACTTTATACTTATTATCGCATGAGAAACTCGAACGAGTCGCGCGGATGCCCGCGGCGCCGCGGGAATTTCAGCGAATTCTATGAACGGTAAACGGGTCGCTGCCCTTCGCCGCTCTTTCGGTGTGAGTTGACCCTTATGATTGATTGTCCATTTTTTTTTCTTGATTTTAGGGCTGGACTCATTCTAAAGGTAATTGAGTACAACTAGTGCCAGAAGTGGCCAAGTGAGAGAAGTGCTGGCCGAGTCGCGTTTTCAAACCCAGCCAGGCACATCACTTTGTGTAATTTATTTTAGCCCAAGATCCCAGGGCCGCCAGACGTCACGTATTTTCTGACGAAGGAAAGTGGACGATTGAGTACTGTTAGTACATACTAAATAAGTAGAAATAAGTACTGTTTTTATGTACCTTGATTACCTGATACCTGAAAATTGGCCGTCTAAGCAAGCTAGCAGATAGGCATGCGTTCTTAGTACATACTAGCAGTACTCAATCGTCCACATTTCCTTCGTCAGAAAATACGTGACGTCTGGCAGCCCTGGGATCTTACTCTATTTCATCAACACTGCTTTCAAAACGGTGAAGGAAAACATCGTGAGAAAACATGACATCGAAGACATGACATTCATCAACCCGCACTGGGCCCTCTCCTAGAGAGAGAAGCCAGAGTCCCAGCAGTGGGAATATTAAAAGGCTGTTTATGCTATTATGTCAATCAGTGTTTTCATTTATCGTTGTAACAATACAAAGAGGTCAATCAACTTCTCCATCGCTATACGTGGTTGAAATAATGGCATAATGATTTCCTAAAATTGAAAAAAAAAAATCTTATTCGTATATTAAAATAGTTCAATGTTGTTATTCTTCTTATGAATTCTATTTAAATGATCTTATAAATTTCAATGACAATAGAAGATAATTGCAATAATTTCATATTTCGTATCACCACTTAATTCTTATCTACTATTCAACTCGCCTATGAATTAGTTCAATAACAATAACAAATTATGTCATAGAAATCAAAATGTTAAAATCATTCATGTTTTTAGAATAGAATAAACTTTATTGCTCACTAAAATAGTTACACACCTTTTTAAATAAACTAAAATCTGTGGGTACGTTGGCGGTCTTATCGCTGACAGCGATACCTATCTATCAGAGAATCTTTGGGTAGACTTATAGAATTTAAAATAAAAAAGATATAGTCTGCAGTGCTACTAGTAAATTAATCAACAATTAAATTTTATAGTAAATATATACAGAGCTATATAAAAAACAAGACAAGTCCACTTACACATATAAATATTTAAATATTATAAAATAACATACTCGTAAAAAAAAAACGATAAATATCTAAATAAAAGCAGGCTAGTAATGCAAAAAACAAAATTAGGTAGACCCAAAACAGATTCAGAGAGTATAAATAGAAGCTTATTAATAATTAATAATATTGATTATATTAAACCTACCGAACGCACAAATTTGAATAGAGTTCATTGACCTTTGTTGACAAAGAAACAAAATCACAGAACAAACACTTCAAAGACAATATTATTTTTTTTAATGACATAAACCCAAGTACATACAAAATCCGTAATCTCATTTGAGTAAATGTATTTTTTGTTAACTTAAGTACTTATGACATTTTTATGGGTTATTGTTTTTATATATAATTGTATGCAAACTGCATTTTTTTTATAACCAAGAAACTTTTATGACTTAGTTCCGTGCCTCCGTTTTATATGCCAAGACTAACTGAATTTATTTTAATAAAGTAATTTAGAAGTGGTAATAAAATTAAGTTATAGGAAATCGATTCAGCATTCAACTCTGAATATATTATTTTAAAATCTATTTACAATTTTTTATTTCTTCTCTTATATTATTTTGTAATAATGGAATTTATTGGCATACCATTGGAGTTATTGTTATAACATAGATTATTATTGTTTAATGAACGATAGTTGGTGATATTTTATGCATGGGACAGAATGGACCAAAATGCCCATTCACCATTATTTTTATGTTATTATAAGTCTATAGGCGGTTTCTAGGATATTACATTAATAAATTCAGATTTCAAAATATACGTAAACTACTCAATAATAATATTAAATATTTTTAACACTATTTCATCAACAGCTTAGCTATAATTAATCACATTTTCGATTAAAACGGTAAATCAGTTATAATTAATGACGTTCATAATGAAATTTTAAACTGTGCAACGTTTTATTTTGTATTAAAGTGATTAAAAAACTTTAAAAGACATGTAAAAAAAAAAAACTTACCTACGACCCAAAAATAAAACTGTTCACTTAACAAAACACAATTTAAATCACTCACAAAAATAGTTAATAAAAAAAAAAACATAAATTGAGATCGCGAATTTTACAGAGCGCGCGTGCGTGCACAGTGTATATAAATTATACATTAAGCCAGTGTACCCACTGCGCCGGAGGCTGTACACAGCGTACACTGTGGTATCTTTACCGTGCGATGTGCAATACAAGGCTTTTTGAAAGGAAATGTCCAAGATACAAAGGCGACGGAAATTGTACGTAAATAATATGGAAGTAGAAGGGTTTTGGTATAAAATTAAACATGATATTTTTTTGTTTCATTTTGCTTTATGCGTTATCTTTTTATAGATCTTTGGGTGACGTAGAGACAAACCATTGTTGACCCTAAGTCGTGAGTTTGATTCCCATCCAAGACAAATGTTTGTGTGATGAGCACGATCATTTGTTGAGTCTAGGTGTAATTTTTAAATAATACGTATGTATTTAGAAATATATAAGTATGTTTATCAGTTGTCTAGTATTCATACCACAAGCTATGCTTGGTTTCGGACTAGATAGCGTTGTGTGAAATTTGTTGAATGTTACTATAATATTATAATTATTATTACTTCATCCTTTTTAGGATAATTTTCCCCCAAATACATACTGCCACTTAATGAAGCTTATTTTAACTTGATTCTTAGATTTTTTTGTTTTTAAACTTTGGTCCACAATATCAATTACGTACTCCTGTTTCATTGCTGCATTCACGAACTCACATGCACAAATTACCCAGAACCGGAACAACTAACTATAGGTCATACGAATATTTGTTCCGTGTGGAAATTGAACCTGTGACACGAAGCGCATTAGCCAATCGTTCAACCACTGAGCCAATCGTGCAAGGATAATTTTGAGGGTAACCTTAAAATACGAGTTATGGTTTCCTTAAACGCATAAAAAACTTAACCCAAACAAAACAAGTTTTTTTTTAGTTTTCGTATAATGTGAATCATTAAATAACAGCCATTAAAACGTTCTCACACCGTTTTTAACTATATAAATATTTGGTGACTTTCTGTTTTATCTCACAATTAAGGTTATTGCACTAATGCAACTTCAAATAACTCCAAACTTTCGTTTTCGTTGCCACAACAATCGCTTGCCGTAATATTTTCACTTCAATTAGCGTGTAGTCGTCGAGTTCACACGTGCGAGAATTTGAGAAATAACTATTATACTAGTACAAATATTATCTATTCGAATGGAAAATTTTCAATTTTCCGGAAGTAAAATTGTTTATATCCGCATTTTCTTTCATAAGCGTTTGTTGTTTATTTTGTTATAACATAGGTAAGCATACTTAACCAAAAGACGCTACTCGTTTCTGAATAAAAATGTTTTGATCAATTTTACAGTTGAACTCATAGAACCGGTATCCGTAGACTCATAGAAGGTTCAGTTGAAAACCAGCGTCAGGCAACTGCTACGTAGTGGCCTGGCACTATGCTGAACTGGACGTATCTGGCGCAGCCGTGAGACACACAATGTGTAAGTATGTATTTTTAAAATTATGTGTTTCCATAATTGTTATTTTATTGTGTGTTTTATTTGCCAAATAAACGTGTTTTCTTTCTTTCTTATAATATACTATTTCACTAATTAAATTGAAATCGTTTCATCTATACATACCAGTAACTTAAATCTTTTATACTTACGTCATTTCCACTACTCACTCACCTACACTACATACCCACTCATCCTGTGCTTTACGGACCCACAGCTCATTAGATATACTGCAAACATGTCCTGCCCGGTCCACATTTCATTATTATTAAATAATCTTATAAATAAAATTCTCGTGTCACAATGTTCGTTCCCGTACTCCTCCGAAACGGCTTGACCGATTCTCATGAAACTTTGTGAGCATATTGAGTAGGTCTGAGAATCAGCCAACATCTATTTTTCATACCCCTTAGTGATAAAAAAAAAAAATGGCAAAACAACGTTTGCCGGGACAGCTAGTAATTAATAAAATGTAATCATTTCTATTCAACGAGTATATTTTAAGAATGACAAATTGGATGAAATAACACCCTTCCCTTGGTTATGTAAAGAGTCATCATCATCATTTCAGCAAATAGACGTCCACTGTTGGACATAGACCTCCCCCAGGCGTCGTCACAACGAACGATCATGTGCGTCCCGCATCCATCGGATTCCCGCTACCTTCACCAGGTCGTCGGTCCACCTTCAGAAATGAAGATACCCGCAGGAGAACCATGGTTGTTGACATAGCTCGAAGAATCGACAAACTTAAGTGGCAATGGACAGGGCACATTGCTCGCAGAACAGATGGTCGTTGGGGCCGAAAGGTTCTGGAGAGGCGACCGCGTACCGGAAAACGCAACGTTGGAAGGCCTCCTACGTAAAGAGTATGTTGTATCAATTATCATTATCATCATTTTTTTATTGTTCCCACTGCTGGGACTCAGGCCTCCCCTCTAGGAGAGGAAATGGGCCGTAATCCGAATGTCACATGTTTTAAAATTTTTAGTTCTAGGAAATGCTGGTATACTCACGATGTTTTCCTTCACCGTTTTGAAAGCAGTGGTAATGAAAGAAATTACACGAAGTACGAAGTAATGCGCCTGGCTGGGTGTGAACCCGCGACCTACAACTCGTAAGTCGGGGCCATTACCACTCGGCCAATACTGCTGCCATCAGTGCTCCACATTTAAGTTAAGAGTTTGTTTCTGAAGTGTGTTAAATAAATTAAAAAAAAAATGTTTATATTGATTGTCAACGTGAAGATGTTTCAATATTATCCTTACCAAGGACAGTATATAATGGTGACAGGTGCGAAATCACTCGAAACTAATTGTCCATTGCTCAATGAAACAAACGACGTAAATAAAAACAAATGACTATATTATTAGTGTGTTCTCATAGTACTATTGACTCATGAAGTAACGCAATGTTCCGCTCGCGCGCAGGTCCGAAAGATTTCGCCACACTATTGAACTGTGCATACAAAACTTGGCCATTACACTAATGTTGTAATTTATCTTCTAAAGAAACCATTATATTTTAAATTGGCAATATTAAAAAGCAATTATAATTGATTAAAATTAGAAACATATTTATTACTAGGTTCTGTAACGGCTTCATCTGCGTGATAGTAAATTATAATTATTTATATTTTTTTTAAATTTATACAATATAATATAATATTCCACGACTATCACACAACGCCATCTAGTCTCAAGCTAAGCAGAGCTTGTGTTATGAGTACTAGACAACTGATAAACATACTTATGTATTTCTAAATACACACATGTTATAGATAAATTATACCTAGACACAGAACAAATGATTGTGCTCAACACACAAACATTTGTTCTGGATGGGAATCAAACTCACGACCTCCGGCTTAGCAGTCAGGGCCACTAACCACTAGACCAGCAGGCTAGTCAAAAATAAACTAGTGCTTGACTGCGATCCCACCTGATGGTAAGCAGTGATGCAATCGTTGATGGTAGGTATTAAGAGCCCATTCACCTTGAAGACACCTAAATTAGAATCGGACGGAAGGACTGCAGCAAGCATACTTATAATGATTAAGGAAAAAGATGGCGTTTCTTGTAGGAAATCATCAAACGTTCCTCTCGCTTTGGGTCGAGTGAAAGGAAGTGTCAGACCTTTACCGCATAAATCCCATCGATATTCCTTCAGCTACTGGCCGCGGCAACTCTCGGTCCTGGCAACTTATCAATTTTTTTTTTTTATATAATGGATAGGGTCACGTTTGACCACTATCTAATCTGATGTTAATCGATGATATGGCCGAAAAGAAAAAAGAAAAGAAGGCATTAGGTCTTGCCAGAGATGATTTAGAATTTAGTCATCGATCGTTTGAAATAAAACAAGTCATATAGAAAGTTTTCTTTCCTTCCCGGGTACCGTTTTCCGCAAACAGTCGTTGAAAAACGCCAATGACGCACCTGGCATAGATTCCTGTATTTTGCTCATTGGGTTTTCCTTCGGGGGATTACTGGCAATTTACTTAATAAGAATATTTTATTCTATTTCAAGTATCTGTGTACCCCGTGGGATTCTAGGATTTTTTTATTATTATTATTAAGTATTCTTTTTTAAACTTTGCCCTACAGTCAGAATTACTCCTTAATGTGTGGTGCGTTCACGAACATGTAAACTTATAAGATATCCGGACATGGAATAACTATTTGTAGGCAATACAAATATTTGATCCGTTCGGGAATAGAACCGACATGCAGCTCAGCTGGCAGCCATTCTCTGAACCACTGCACCAACGACATGTATTATGCGTTTTATTTATTTTTTTCAAATATGTCCTTAAAATTTTAATAATAACAGATGAAAACCGGATTCAAAACAGGCTGCGGGATTGTTCAAAAGTGTTACCGTGGAACTGAAACTTAAAAGGCAGCTGAAAGAACACAGGTCGGTTTTAGTTAGTATAAGTTTGATTCTTCCGTTCGGTCCACCCAGAACGGGAGAAATTTAAATTTATTTCCACTAAACGTTCAAAATAGTTGAAAAACCTATAAAACTTAAAACTGTTACGCTACATTTTACCAAAACCTTTTGGCAATATGGCAAAGTATTGGTAATGTCTATTCGATTTCGTTAGTACCCAGTAAAATACAGCATTATTCTTAGTATATGCGAAAACTGAATTTAATTTGTTCAGGACATCTAACTGAATTGAATCAAATTTTTACACCTATGATTCTTACTGACCAAAAGCTTATTCCGTTCCTTCTAGCCTTCATACCGGGGCTCGAGTTTCCTTTCGGATAATCCTGGCCCCAGTAGGCTTCGACCCAGCTGGGCCCCTGCTGTTGCTGACAACTCCTGCGGAAGCAAAAAAAACCCACAGTAGCCCGGATGGCCCTATGACCATGTATTTGTGCGGACAACCAGGTAACATAATAAGCTTATAACTGTGATTTTTCATGATACACTTATGACATTTTGTACATAGATTCTTTACATAAAAATACTGCATACGTGTATATTTCGCATATAATGTTGTATAGAATACTAGCTTTTGCCCGCGGCTTCGCCCGCGTGGCATTAGGTACTTAAGGAATCGGGATAAAAGGTAGCCTATGTTCTTTTCCATGTCAAAGGCTATATGCATGCCAAATTTCATCCAAATCCGTTCAGCCGTTTTTGCGTGATTAAGTAACAAACATCCAAACATCCACAATTTCACATTTATAATATTAGTTAGGATAAGCTATTTGGTTTCGCTAGTAGCATAGACCTTGTCCAGAAGGCGCGCTATTGAGATACTAGGCACGAATACATCGCGTCCACAAGCATCGCGCGAATTCAAAATACGCGCGTAAATCGCGTGCATAACGCCAGACCCTCGACTCGCGCGTGATTCGCGCGTATTGCGCGCGAGTCGAGATATTAAGGACCCCTCGTTGCGTCCAGTTAAACGCGCGAACTCCGGCCGAGGGGACGTATCGGGAACAATGGATAGTTCCTACTGACTGAATTCGTCCCCAAATGCTCGCGCGTTGGTACGCTATTTCTGGACGCAAAGATCGCGCGTGATTCGCACGAGAATCGCGACGAATTCGCCCTTTCTGGACAAGCCCATAATTGGCGATCCGACGATCCTGTTAAGGCTCCGAGTCCTGTCAATCAGTCACTTAATAAATTCGATCAATTATTCCTAAAGCCCTGATCTGACCAGTTTACGAGGTCATTGATTTTCATTCGGGATAAATTGAGCGTTGGGCAGAAAAAGTTCGTGATAAACTCCTACCAATCAAGCAAAAATGATAAGTATAAATTGGTTTTGCGTTGATTAATTCGCGATCCCTTATCAAAGGGCAGTTTTCAAAGCTGGGTTTCGCGTATTTTTTTCGTATTTTAGAATTAAAGAACAAGATTCCATTTCTGTTTTTAAAAGGCAAAACAAATTGGGTCAAGATTTTTAATTTATTTGTATTAGGTAAATACAGACACTTGCAAAATAATTTTCAATATACTTACTTCAAAAACTGTTCTTATGCCCACTGCTTTTAGGGACGCAAATGACTGTTTTCTACACTAGTATGGAAAAGTGCCTGAATTCGCCCCCACTACAATTATTTGTATCGTATCAAACTGGGCACCAAGGGACCCCCAAGAGTTGCGCATCAACCGCCATTAACTGTATTGAAAAACTTCGTTTGATACACATGGAACTTTGTCACTGCAGCATTTAGCTCCATAACATCCTCATCTACGGGTTGGACGAATTTCACTGCAGTCGCAATGCCAAACTTTCTCCACGAGTATCAAAATGTACTCTTTTGCTATCACACTAGTAGGTACTGCAAAAAAGTTGCAAACTATGAAAAACTTTTGACAATTTGAATTTGGCGGGCTGCCTTAGAGAACTCACCATAAACGAAACGAATTATCTAATGTAAACGAAGGCTAAACGTAATGCCTTGATTAAAGTAAAAGGGCGAGATAGTAAAATGTTGCTCGACTAAGACGTGCCGCGACTGAAACAGTGATGTAAGCGAGTTGTAGAGATAAGTGCTCGGCCGAGCACTCGACGCTTTGTTTATACGGATTAGGCGCACAATGCCACATTCACAAAATGACATATTGACGCAAAATGCCACATTCGCAAAATGCCATATTCTCAAAATGTCATATTCTCAAAATGCCATATCGCAAAACGCCACATTAGCAAAATGCCATCTTCGCAAAATGCCATATTCGCAAAATGACTTTTCGCAAAATGCCACTTTCGCATAATGCCAAAATGTCATTTCGAACTCAGTATTTTTTTACTTGGACGTTAGTAGGTTTTTAAGAAATAAATAATTTTAACGAAGTAAATAAATAATTTTAACAATTTTTTTATTTTAATTTACGTACATCGCACATTATGCGATAATTATGATTTTTTTAGAATGTGTCATTTTGATAATGTGGTATTTTGCTAAAGTGACATTTTGAGAAAAGTCATTTTGCGAATGTGGCATTTTGCTAGTGTGGCATATTGCAAAATGGCATTTTGCGTCAATATGTCATTTTGCGAATGTGGCATTGTGCGCCTAATCCGTTTATACGTACCGAGTATTCGGCCGAGTGCACTGTCCGCCCGTTTACTCGGTACGTGTGATCAAGGCATAAGAGCGGATGCATCATGGACCATTAGAATATCTAGCTAACACATCTCTCCCACGAGACGCGGAAACTAACACAACTATGTAAGTATGTTAAGCGAACAATAATTGTTTTAAAATACTATTGTTTCCTTAATTAGACATGTAGTGCTGTATTGTTTGATTTACCGCCACACTTATCAATGAATATACGTAATAACAGCATGTCTATATTCCTGGAAGGTTTAACTGTATTTCTGTATTGTAAACATTGAAATGTTAGGTGTTTCAACTGTTCTAAATACCAAATTAATAGTAACTGCAAGAGTCAAGCTAGAACTACATTAGACCGACGCACATGTAGACCACGCCTTATTTGTACGTAGAACGTGGTCGACGATCAAGTGTAGCTAGTTTCCATATAAAATGTATGGAAACCGACGTTCTAAGATCGGCGTGTGTGGCACACGTGTGCGCAATATTATATAGGTAACTAGCTTTTGCCCGCGCGGCTTCGCTCCCGCTCTTCCCTACTCTACGCTACTCTACCCTACACTACTCTACCCTACCCTATCCTACTCTACCCTACTCTACCCTACTCTACACTACTCTACACTACTCTACACTACTCTATACTACTCTACACTACTCTACACTATTCTACACTACTCAACACTACTCTACACTACTCAACACTACTCTACACTACTCTACACTACTCTACACTACTCTACACTACTCTACACTACTCTACACTACTCTACACTACACTATTCTACACTACACTACTTTACTCTACCTTACTATGCCCTACTCTACCCTACCAAACTTCACATAAACCATCTACTAAATAGTCCGAACAAATCCTAAATATTTGGTTTAGATAGGTGAGCCCGTTCTTGAGTTATAAAATTACAACGAAAAGTGGCATTGATTTTTATATATATATAGATAATATTCCACAACTATCACACAACGCCGTTTAGTCCCAAGCTTAGCAGAGCTTGTGTTATGAGTACTAGACAACTGATAAACATACTTATAATTTCTAAATTCATACATATTACACCCAGACACAGAACAAATGATCATGCTCATGACACAGACATTTGTCCTGGATGGGAATCGAAACCACAACCTCCGGCATAGCAGTCAGGGTCACTAACCACTAGACCAATCAGCCAGTCAAAGTATAGTTCTACCTTCAATCATACACGGTGAAGGTACTTAAGTCCCACATGATATGGAGTGAGGGGTTGGGAATGGGATGTGGTCGCCTCCTTTTGCGAAGTAGTACTTGAAGGAGATGGCCTTAACTACCTTTCAATCGTGGAAATTACAGACACAATAGAAAGACAATAGGTGCGCGAACGCCGGCGTTCGCTTGGGGTTTAATGAATTAAGGGAACAGACATCTTCACGCCCTAGTCACGGCAAAAGAAGACGTCTCGGACACTGGGAGTCGTAAGACGATCCCCGGGGATAGCGGATTTTTGGACGACGAGCAATGTGTAGCTCACCATCAGGATGTCCTTCCTGTTATTGGAAGATTTACCAACTCAAAAGAAAACCAGGCCCCTTGTGCAATCGAGATGTTTAAACGACCCCGAATTTCGAGTTGTAGGTCGCAGGTACGAACCCAGCCAGATATATTAGATATATTATTCATCATCACTGCTCTCAAAACAGTTAAGGAAAACATCGTGAGAAAACCGGCTTGTCCTAAAACCGAAAATTCAAAGAAAAGATCCACCAACATGCACTCGGCCCGCGAGGTGGATTACGGCCCATGGTCTCTCCTAGACGGGAGGCCTGAGTCCCAGCAGTGGAATTAAAAGGCTGAGTATGCTACAATATTATTAATCAATTCATTTCAGGCAACATGTACCTATATCATAGATACATTATAGACTAACATACATAACTACTTATGATAAATCATACCATACTATGTGATTATATTTTAATGTTGTATGTATGTGTACAACGACTTTAAAATGTGTGAAACAATCACTTCAAAACACTGTAATTTTATTTTCCAAACAAAATGATGATTGCGGCATTGACACAAAACTTGTAAAGAGGATAATTACTTGATGATTCGTCATCGTAAGTGTTGGAACATGACGGAGACTGGGAAAGAATAGGATGTTATGTAGTTTCTAATGTAGCGACATCTATGGCGCCACATAGAAACCCAAAATCAGAGTTCTCCGCGCGATTAAATCATATGCGCAAAAATCAATTAAATCAATTATTGGGCAGTTGCCCAGACCAGACATAAAATTTGTCTGGTCGAAGGATCCACCTTTTTTAACGGAGGAATGGGGGAATTTACTCTATACTGACCAACCGATGACTAGATATCTTAATGATATTGTCTAGGCTTTTATAGAAATCAATTTACGTCAGACGAGGCAAGAGTTTTATACAACATTTATTACAATCATCTAAAATAAATCAAAACACAATATTTGGCTATGATGGAGCGACATGGTCAAAATTGTGACAAAGCTCCTTAATAAAGATTAAAAAAAAAAACTAATCTAAGTAAAGACCTCTGAAAATTACTATTTTACGTGAACTTTGGCCCTCCATACTGTACTCATATATTAAAAATATAAAAATGTACATCCATAGAAGCCTTGCAAACTTAGATAATCGAGATACTGAACTGACTTGAACCTGAGATCTTGACAACAATTCGCAAGCTTAGTAAAAAAGAGACCTAACTCAAAATGGAGACATTTTGAAAATCCGACCTTATTATTGACAAATATGTTTTAAGATTCAATTGCCCTCTTTTTAGGGTTCCGTAGCCAAATGGCAAAAAACGGAACCCTTATAGATTCGTCATGTCTGTCTGTCTGTCCGTCCGTATGTCACAGCCACTTTTTTCCGAAACTATAAGAGCTGACTGTTGAAACTTAGTAAGTAGATGTATTCTGTGAACCGCATTAAGATTTTCACACAAAAATAGAAAAAAAGCAATAAATTTAGGGGGTCCCCATACTTAGAACTGAAACCCAAAAATTTTTTTTTCATCAAACCCATACGTGTGGGGGTATTTATGGATAGGTCTTTAAAAATGATATTGAGGTTTCTAATTTAATTTTTTTCAAAATTGAATAGTTTGCGCGAGAGACACTTCCAAAGTGGTAAAATGTGTGTCCCCCCCCCTCTAATTTCTAAAATAAGAGAATGATAAATCTAAAAAAAATATATGATGTACATTACCATACAAACCACCAAAGAAAATTGGTTTGAACGAGATCTAGTAAGTAGTTTTTTTTTAATACGTCATAAATCTAAAAAAATACACTATTATTAAAACATCGATCAGTTACAACGAACTACAAGAACTTTTTATATTATGTTACTTGCTCCTACGGAACCCTTCATGGGCGAGTCCGACTCGCACTTGGCCAGTTTTTTTAGTTAGGTCTCTTCATGATTAAGCGTGCGATTATTATTTTCAAAAACTTTTAAGGGTTTAAAAAACACGCGTTTCCTAGAATAAGTTTTCTGAAATATTCGAGTAAATCACGGAATTATGAATGCCAACAGAGTTTTCAGGCGTTATCTCTCTTTTTTCGTGTTACCTCTTCAACGAACATCGCTTTGGATTGCGTTAGATGAAGCAGCAAACTTTTACACCATGCTTGGCGTTGAAAATAGGTAAATTGGGAAGAGCTCTCTCGACAAGATAAGAAATAAGCCCAAAATAGATAGATACAGAAGACAATCTCATGTACTATGTAAGATTATGGAGCGTGTGTTGAACTCGCGCCTCATGGCATACCTGGAAGGTAACGATCTCCTCAGTGACCGACAGTACGGATTTCGTCGCAATCGGTCTACTGGGGACCTACTAGTGTATGCCACCCACTTGTGGGGCGAGACCCTCGAGAGGAATGGGGAAGCGATTGCCGTTTCCTTAGACGTCTCGAAGGCCTTCGACAGGGTATGGCACGCTAGCCTTTTGAGTAAGCTTCCAGCGTACGGCATTTCCCCTGGTCTGATTAACTGGGTAAAAGACTTCCTGAGTGAACGGTCTCTCCGAGTTGTTGTCGATGGATGCTCATCGGAACCCATGACGACTAATGCCGGGGTTCCTCAGGGGTCTGTTCTCTCTGCAACTCTATTCCTACTGCATATCAACGATCTGCTGATGCCCGGTATCTATGGATATGCAGATGATAGCACAGTTGTAGAGAGATACCTGCCTAGTGCTCGGGCTAGTAAGGAGCTAATCCGATCCGAAAGAGAGGCTATGGTAGAGCGTACAAATATCTCACTTCAGGCAGTCTCCAAGTGGGGTAAAGCCAATTTGGTGGGATTTAACGCCTCCAAAACGCAAGCGTGTCTGTTCACCGCTAAAAGGAGCCCGTTCACCTTGGCTCCTACTTTTCAGAATTTATCCCTGGAGTACACCGACCGCCTTCAGCTCTTGGGGGTTGAAATTCCCTCGGACCTTAACTTTGGGCGGTTCATTGAGTCCAAAGCCAAGGTAGCTGCTAGGAAACTAGGCGTTCTTGCAAAGGTCCGGCGGTACTTCACACCGGGACAGCTTCTAATGCTATACAAAGCACAAGTCCGTTCGTGTATGGAGTACTGCAGCCACATATGGGCTGGTGCTGCAAAATGCCACCTGGCAGCTTTGGACTCTGTGGAAAGGCGTGCGAAGAGACTAATTGGCGATCCAGATCTGGTTGAGTCCAATCTACAGAGTCTTGAGCATAGGCGAAGGGTAGCCAGCCTTTCGGTGTTTTACAGGATGCACTTTGGAGAGTGTGCGCAGGAATTACATGACTTAATTCCACCATCTCACTTCTACCATCGGACAAGCCGACGAACGGCGAGTATCCACCCTAATGTTGTTGAAACCTCTACGATCCGGACCAAGCGTTTCGCTTCGTCGTTTATACCACGTACATCGAGGGACTGGAACAATTTGCCTGCTGCGGTCTTCCCGTCTGATTATAATTTAGGTGTCTTTAAGGCAAGAGTGAATAGGCTCTTAATAAACTAGTGCGCCTCACCATCAACGATTGCATCACTGCTTACCATCAGGTGGGATCGCAGTCAAGCACTAGTTTATACAAATTAAAAAAAAAAAAAAAAAAAAAAAAAAAAAATGTTCTTCACTTTTTATACCTACGCTCGGCGGACACACACTAACAAATGAGCGCTTGAGCCGGAACTGTTCGACGAGTGGGCCGAGGCGCTCCGAGATATCATGTCCATGAGCGGTGTCTATGTGTGCGTTGCTCGAGCGCGCTTTGTATGTAGATTGACTTCTGTACCTATCTATTTTGTGTAATAAGTATGGATGGTGACAAAAGACACTTAGATCCGGAACAACAATCTGTTTACAAAGCAGAAATCGAACCCGCGACACGAAACACAGCAATCAATCACCAAGATGTCATAAACAACATCAATAGTTCTTTACTTTTATTAAGTACTAAATATTTGTCATGTGTATGTCTGTCAGTCTGCAATCAATTTCCGTGTCCATAATTAAAGTAACACTAATAACTACTTATCTATTATTATTGCAAAGTAATTCGTATTCATTCCCTTTCAATGTTTGGCCTTCGTCGGATGGTTGGCGGCCTTGCGTTTGTATGTTAGTCGCACAGCCACTGAGATAACTTACACTAGTCGTTTGGAGCTATTTATTTTAGTACTAGGAGAATATAAAAATATTTAAACCAAAAGCAAAGGGCACTAGCATTGGGTCAGAGCAGGCTTATTATATAGTGAGATAGCCGATAGAAACAATAATTTACGGAACGTATTACAAAGTCATTAAAATAACATTTACAGTCAAATCGCAAGGAAAAGTTTTGAGAAAATATTAATTGTATCTACGTGTGCAGGATATTGTTTCCTGATATTTAAAACCTCAGGCAGGCAGGGCACATTGCTCGCAGAACTTATAATCGATGGGGACGAAAGGTTCTGGAATGGCGACTGCGTACCATTAGACGCAGCGTTGGAAGGCCTCCCACAAGGGGAACCGATAACCTGGTGTAGGTCGCGGGAATCCTATGGATGCGAGACGCATAAGACCAGTCATTATGGCGACTCTTGAAGGAGGTCTATGTCCAATAGTGGACGTTTTTTGGCTGAAGTGATAATGATGATTTAAAAGTATTTAAGTCGAGAGTGAATAGATTACTCTTAGGCAAGCTTTCTTCAACATCGAGTACATAGATTGTAATGAAACGCGAGCATATCAATAAAAAGTCGCAACTCATTGACATAAATATAAATCTCTACGGATGTTTAACTATAAAACAAGCGTTGCATTCATTACAATTATTGACTATAGCTACATAGGCTTATATATACCGAAACTGTTCAATTCAGTACAATCTGTTATTACATCTACCTCCTATTAAAGAAAGATTTGTTTAAAAAAAGAGGAAAGATTTGTTTTTTTTTGGGTTGTTTTTAATGGGACTGGGCAGGACATGTCTAACGAGCTGTGGGCTCGTAAAACACATAATTAGTGCTTGGACATAGAACGCACGAGGCCACGGCAGACCATGAAGGAGATGGCGAGACGACCTGGATGGCTTCCTTAAGAATTGGAAGGAGAAAGCAAAGAACCGTGATCATTGACCTTTGCTCAGCAGTGGGACAATATAGGCTAGCTATAATAATTATAGTAAATATTTGTTTTTATGTTACTCAAAAACTACTGGACCGATTTCAATTTTTTTTTTATTGTTGACAGGTTCGCGCTTGACCGCTAGCTCACCTGATGGAAAGCGACGATGCGGTCGACGATGGATCGCGCTTACCTATTCACTCTCGACTTAAAGATTCCTGGGTTGTAGCTATCAGGAAACACAGGCTCCAGCAAGGAATTCCACTCCCTAGCTGCACGCACAATGAATATGTTCCCAAAACGTTTTGTGCATGTAGGTGGGATGTCCACCATGTACCGGTGGCGCATAGCCGTACGTCTAATTCTATCATCATTAGAGATTAGAAATTTTCGTGAAGTAACATACACCGTATAATATATAATTACCTATTTCTACGCGGGCGATGCTTCTGGCAAAATCTATTAGGTAATAGGTACATTGACTGAATAAATCTAGATTAAAAATGACCGTTTTTTTTCACAAGGTGAATTTAAGGAAATTATGCAATTTGTTTATGGTTTGGAAAAGGTCTTTGAATTCTTCGAAATAAGGAAGGTTGTTTTTTGACGATGACACAAGGTGAATTAGAGGATAATATATCTCAATGTCACAAAGCAATATTGGTAAAGAAGGTCTCAGATAACGAGGGAAAACCTGACTTGTTTGATCTGAGTTGTCATTAACACGGCCTACTACTGATAGTAGTTCTCTTTATTGCATTATCATTCTATAATTTACTAAATTCCCACTGCTTAGGGGCCTAGGTCTTTTCTTTGTGACATGAGAGTGGCCGTAATTTACTTTTTTTAAGGTTCAGTAGTCAACTAGGAACCCTTATAGTTTCGCCATGTCTGACTGTCCGGACCGAGCCCAAGTCGTTGAAGGCGCGCACTGTTCCCGCACGCCTCAAGGAGTTGTTAGCAACAGCAGGGGCCCAGTTGGGTCGAAGCCTACCGGAGCCAGGGTTAGTTTCGAAAGATAGCTCAGCCTCGGTATGACGACACAAAGGAACAGGGTGGGTTTTTAGTGAGTAAGAGTCTGACACTATCTCCCGCTCTGCTCAAGAGCAGGGGTTGTCATTAGATGATTTTCCTACCATAAAAAAAAACTCGAGCTCGGTTCGGATGGCGACCTACGTAGTGCTTGCCGTCCGCAAGCCCACGCTACGATGGCTAGAAATCGGGGCCGAGATCCCGCTGGTGTAAAATCGACATTTCATACATGTGTCCATAGCATCACAGCGGGCCCTATACGAATATCAGCGCTATGTAATTGAAATAATGCTGCTATAATTTTATATGTGATTATAGCAGCATTATTTCAAATAATAAAGAGGTAAAGTTTGTTTTATTTTTTGTAGGAGGTAATCTCTGGAAGTAATGGTCTGATTGCTAAAATTTTTTCACCGATAGAAAGCTGCTTTATTCCTGAGTAACATAGGCTATATTTTATGTACGCGGGCGAAGTCGCGGGCAAACGCTAGTCACGTATAATGTTGAAGTAGGTGCCTTTTTTAGCCTCCCACAGATTTCTGATCTATTAGTTTTAATTTTCCTTCTTATTTTAATTTGGTTTTAATAAGTTGTGATAAAGAATTGCCAAACTTAAGTGGCCGTGGGCAGGGCACATTGCTCGTAGAACAGATGGTCGATAGGGATGAAAGATTCTGGAATAGCGACCACGTACCGGAAGACGCAGCGCTGGAAGACCTTCCACAAGGAGGACCGAAGATCTGGTGAGGGTCGCAGGAATCCGATGGATGCGAGACGCACATGACCGGTCATTATGGTTACACCTGGGGTAGGCCAGTCCGACAGTGGACATCTTTCGGCTGAAATGAAGAAGTTGTGCAAGTGAAGTAATTTTTTTTTTCTTTTTCTATCCAATAACTTATCCCGCTCGAGAGGGACGGCCAGAATTTTGCTAACTATCATCCACCTGTGTTTTTTCAGTTGCCCTTTGCATTCTCCTCCACCTCCTTGCGTCGTATTCCTCAATGTTGAGCGTGACCTCCCTGCTTCATCACTTTAACTTTTATGATATTCCTTCATCTGTTTCTTTCTCTGGCGGTGTGAAGAGCATTGTACATCGTGGAGTCAAGGGCGGTGCGGATCTGGTCGGACCAACGTATTGGGCTGCGCCCGTGAGGCCTTTTCCCATCCACTTTACCGGTCACAATGAGCCTTTCGAGGTTGCCACCGTCTTTCCGCCATGCCAATTCTCCAGTAAACTTTCCTCTCTCACGACCCATCGTTACTGATATTTGCATTTTAGAGCCACTGTAACTGTTTCGAATAATCTCACAGCCAACCGTAATTTACTATGCGAGCCCAGTGCAAGTTGGAAAACGTCACGTGTTACACTTTTCATTTTGGAACACGACGGTTTCCTCACGATGTATTCCTTCATCGTTTTGGGAGAGTTGACGATTGCAAAAAAAATACTCATAGTAAATGACTG
Source organism: Mythimna ferrago (assembly GCA_910589285.2). NCBI lineage: Eukaryota > Metazoa > Arthropoda > Insecta > Lepidoptera > Noctuidae > Mythimna > Mythimna ferrago. Next base: position 3,590,676 of record OU342682.1, read on the forward strand.
ATATCTCGTGTTAAAAACATAGTTATTCCATTTTTATTGTGTGTAAGAGCTCATGATTCAAAAATTAGAATCCTGAGCGTCAGCGAGAGAATCAAAAGAGCACGAGTTGAAAAATCTTTGCACTCGAGTGCAACACGTAACTTTTCATCCCACCTCAGCGAAGAAATGAGTAAATGCAAAAAAAAAAAACAAAAATGTATACCAAGGAGGTTCCGAGTCTGAGTTTTTTTTTTAATTTTATGGCAATCTGCCGTAGAAAGAGTGTGGGTTTTTAACGAATAAAAAATAAAGTTGTATGATAAATTGGGTTTGATGTTTTGAATTCACTAATTTAGTGCACACGATGTTCTAAATTCAATTTACGTTTTCTGGGGGGATGAAAAGAACTATTACCAATAATTTGCAATAATACTTGTAGATAGTATTTAGAAATCAAGCAAGCTTTCAAAATACTGGATTTTTAAATTGATCTCATTACGTTGTAAAAATTACGGACAAATCTATTTGTTAAAACGCCTAACTGAATTGGGGCTAACTCCTGTAATTATTTAATTAAGACTAATTCTCGTAAATTGTTCTTGAAGTAAACCAATTATTGTATAAAATGTACGTTCATGTTGTACACGGCTTCATGGATTTTTATCTTACAGAGTTATGAAAACATGAACATTTTTTGTTTATATTCCAGTTTTATTAGATTGGGTATATAATATGATGTATATTCAGTATACACTAATGTTATAAAGAGGTACAGTTTGTTTTTTTTGTTTGGTCCTAGGTAATCTCTAAATACTGGTCCGATTGCTAAAAATGTTCACCGATAGAAAGCTGCTTTATTCCTGAGTTACATAGGCTATATGATAGGTACGCGGGAAAAGCCGCGGGCATAAGCTAGTAATTTATAAACGTGATCCATCTTATTTAGATTAATCTACATCTACACTAATATAAAAAAGAGGTAAAGTTTGTTTTTTTGTTTGTAGGAGGTAATCTCTGGAAGTACTGGTCCGATTGCTATTTTTTCACCAATAGAAAGCTGCTTTATTCCTGTGTGACATAGGCTATATTTTAGAACGCGAGCGAAGTCGCGGGCAAAAGCTAGTAATACATATTTTTTCTTACTCGTAGGTACCATACACTCCCGTAGTGGTCTGAAGATTAGACTGTAGCCTATATTATTTGTAGAAAGCCTATCAGATTTGCTAAAACCGAAATAAGCATTGAAACTATTCTTCCATCTTTTTCTTAAAAAAATAATTAAGGACGGAAAGAATGTCAAAAATATCCAGGTTCTCACAAACAAAATAAAATAGTGTGACAAACATTATAAAAATATTACATTAGGCTAGTGGCCGTAAAAAATGTAATAAGTCCGTCTTTTAGATTATTCAAAATTAAGGGACACGTATTTTTTATTTGTAAATTAAACTAAAAATGCCAAAGATATAGCCCATTAAAGTTACGTTTGACGTCACGCCGTGCTGCTTTTTTCGCACGGGGTGACGTCACACCTAATTTAATGGGCTATATGTTTGTTATTTTTTGTTTAATCAAAAAAAAGAAAAAATACGTATCCAATATTTTTTTATAATCTAAAATACGGAACTATATAAAATGTAATTATTTTGACCCTGGACACTGCCCTATTGCGTGTGGTTTACGACTGCCCTAAAAATTCAGTTAAACATTTTTATAATATTTTCGAGTAAAGTATCACTGAAGATATATTGCTCTACTTTCTGATTAAGGATAATTAATTTCAGAAGAAAGAAATTATAAAACTCATAATAGCAAAATAAACGAATCACCACAATTAATGTAAAAAAAATATTTAAACTGATCAATGATAAAAGCTGTGAATAAAATTAATAAAATTGAATTATAAGTGAACACTTTCATTCATTAAAGTAAATGTAAATTCAGATCCAATCAAAATAGCTGATTGATAAAAAGAAAATTGTAGTTGAAAATGTAAAAAATACTGTTGACAAGTAATCGTTACTATTAAAAAAATAATAATTTAGTATTTAAATCTGTTCAGAATATACTTAATTATCCCATCCCCTCGAGCGCCAGGAGTTAATGACCTTAAAAATTGCTGTTTTTACGTAAATTAACAAAAAAAAAACTTTTTCTGGATTCTTCTTCTTCCTGCCCTTGTCCCATTTTATTTGGGGTCGGCGCAACACGTTTTTTTCTTCCATTTTATCCTGTCACTCGTCACGCTATCACTAACTCCCTTTTCTTTCATATCACTTCTCACACAATCCATCCATCTTTTCTTTGGCCTCCCTCTCCCTCTCCATCCATCCACATGTAAATTCATAACTCTTTTAGCAACATGCTTTTCATCTCTCCTCTTTACATGACCATACCAAGACAAACGATTTCCTTTCAACCTTTCAGTCACTGGCGCCACTTTCAAACTTCCCCTAATATACTCATTTCTCACTTTATCCATTCTCGTCACACCACACATCCATCTTAACATTCTCGTCTCCGCTACATGCAATCTTTTTTCATCCGTCTTTTTCACAGCCCAACATTCTGATCCATACAGTATGACAGGCCTTATCACGGACTTGTAGATTTTACCCTTCAACTTGAGGGGCATCCGTGGGTCACAAGTTGTTCCCGTGACCTGTCGCCATTTCATCCATCCTGCGTTGATCCGCTGTGTTACGTCCCGGTCTACCTCACCATCCCCTTGGACGAGCGACCCGAGGTACCGAAAGTCGGAACAGATCGGTATGGGCGTCCCGGCAAGAGCTAAACTTTTTCTGGATTATTCTTGGAAAAACAAAAATAAAAAAAACTTTCGTACAAATGTGTGTACAAAACGAAAATTAAGCGTTTTTCAAGGTCATTCAAGTTGTACCGACGTATCGGCTCTCGAGGGGTTAAATCAGCGTCTTTTAAATTACCACTAATTTAAAAATGGAATCAAGAGACAAAAAATGCTTTGACTTTGTTTAAAATTTACGTTAACATTCACATTTATTTATTAACTTACACGATATAAAACGTAACAACAGGCTTGAAACTAAATATAAATCATTGTAGACTACAGCTGTTAGGGTACAGCAACCTACTTGTAGATATATTAAAATCAATCATACATACAGAATCTAAGTGGAAACACTCAAATTATGTATTCAAATTGCGATTATGATTAAATGGTTATTTCAACTTCAACTCACTTTTCAAATTCAACAAGTCAGTGAATTGAAGGTGTCCTTCAATTTACTGATTCCGAATTTATTTATTTTAATATTACTCAAAATGTCGCTTGAGTCTAATAGCCTTTTAACCGTCGAAATAGTAAATGCGAAATTTGAAGAACGTTATTATTCCTCGCAGTAATATTAAAGTTATGATGAAACCAAAAGTCACTTATTATAGACAAGTCAATGACCTGTGATTGCAGTTAAGATGAAGCAAGTGGTTGCGGTTAACAAAACAGTAACCCATGTGTAATGTTTCGGTGAGATCATTAGTATGCAATATTATTATATTCGTTGGAATTTAGACTTTATTAAAATTAGGTATAACTTTTAAGAAGTATATTAAACATACATACAACACTAGTTTTTGCCCGCGCGGCTTCGCTCCTTCTCTTCCCTACTCCACCCTATTATACCCTACTCTACCCTACTCTACCCTACTCTACCCTACTCTATCCTACTCTATCCTACTCTACCCTACTCTACACTACTATACCCTACTCTACCCTACTCTATCCTACTCTATACTACTGTACTCTACACTACTCTACCCTACTCTTTCCTACTCTACCCTACTCTACCCTACTCTACCCTACACTACCCTACACCACCCTACTTTACCCTACTCTACCTTACTCTACCCTACTCCACTCTATCCTACACTACCCTAATTTTCATTTTTTTTTCCATAAGAACCTTCTCCTCACAATAACAAACAACAAAAAAGAATTAGCGAAATTGGTCCAGCCGTTCACGCGTGATTGCGTGACCAAGGGAATATGGGTTCATTTTTATTTATATAGATTAGTTTTAGTATATGCGAAACCCAAACACATGGCCAGTATTTTTATGTAAAGAATCTATGTACAAAATTTCATAACTGTATCATGAAAAATCACCAAGTTATAAGCAACAAGCTTATGTCAGCAACAATACGCAGCTGGCGTAAAACCCACCAGTGGTCCTTCAATTGTCAGTAATAGCATGGCCCAGCCGGGTCGAAGCCTACTGGGGCCAGGGTTATCCGAAAGGGAACTTGAGCCCCGGTATGAAGGCTAAAAGGAACGGGGTGGGCTTTTTGTCAATAAGGGTCTAAATAGACGGACTGCATTTCAACTGCAATCCAACTGCAAATTGCAGTTTAAGTGCAGTTTGAATGCAGTTGACACCACTGCAATAGAACTGCAAACACGTCTGCAATAGAACTGCAAAACAAACGTGCGGCCCGATTGCAGTCATGTAAACTGCACACCGACTGCATCCGAACTGCATCATACCCACCCGCCCGCACACTCCGCCCTCTCGCTCATGGCAGTTGAAATGCGGTCCGTCTGTTTAGACCCTTAGAGTTTGACACTATCTCCCGCACCGCCCAAGAGCGGGGGTTGTCATTGGATGATTTTCCCACCATAAAAAAAATAATCATCATCAGCCTTTTTAATGTTCCCACTACTGGGACTCAGGCCTCCTCTCTAGGAGAGGGAATGGGCCGTAATCCACCACGCGGGCCCAGTGCGGGTTGGTGAATGACACATGTCTTCGAATTCGGGGCCATTACCACTCGGCCACCACTGCTCTGTATTTGTAATCAGTACATTGGAATTAGCTCTCGTTTATCAGACGAGAGTAAAAACAAACAAATTCTTTTCAATATACTTACTAGAAAGCAAAGAAAGCAGTATGGAGGCATACTGCTTTTATGCACGTAATTTACAAAACCATATGCTACTCCTATGGTGCTCCAAAAACTGCGAATATTGGCACATGATTTAGGTTTTTCGAAAAAACTACCCTAACAAAGCATTTTTCGAAATCTTTGTCCAGTACCTACTTTAATAAAGATACTTAACTAAACATTTTCGCACAAGTGCGGAAAAGCGTGCGAGCCACTCCACAATTTATAACATTTATCATTATCAAGCTGAGCGCAAAAGGAACCATGTCAACCACCGTATATTTTTTGTATTTTTGGTGGGTAAAAATCATCCAAATGACATCCCCCGCCCTTGGGCGGAGCGGGAGATAGTGTCAGCCACTTATTGACTAAAAAACCCACCCCGTTTTCTTTGGTCTTTCACACCGAAGCTGAGCTACCTCTCTGAGCTAACCCTGGCTCCAGTAGGTTTCGACCCAGCTGGGCCCTGCTGTTGCTGACAACTCCTTGAGGCGCGTAGAAACAGTGCGCGCCGTCGACGACTTGGCCTCGGTCCGGACGATTACCGGACGGTCGGACAGCGAGTTAGCCCGCACCTACGGTGGCTGGAAATCGGGATCGGAATCCCGGTGGCGGCTGGGGCGCTGTGAGCGCCGTTGCCTGATACGGTCGGCCTCCTCCTTTGCTAGCATTACTGCTTCGCAGAAGGAGGCGACCACCTGCCAACCCCCGTATATTTTGTTTGATACGAGTGAAATTAGTCACTGCAACACTCGGCTCCACAACACTCCGAATTCCGTCTTGGTCGCAATATTCTAAAAACCGTGTAGTAATTTATACCACTTATTATATCCATAAGACCGTGCTATCTAATGCAACTCTATTTCATCTAACAGTCCATATCCGCAATTATTTGCCACTAATTTGTAAGTTGCATGTGTTACAAAATACATTAATTTACATTCTGTTATGTAACAGATACTTAGATCTACACTGCAATAACAAAGGTGATTATTATGTGTAGTTTTATTTTTGTTTGTAGCCGGCGCCATTTGTTATGTAAGTTACGAGTATATGTCGGGGATAATTTTTACTTAGTCTTTTTCTTTTTTAGAGTCATCAGTTTTTTTAGGGTTCCGTGACTAAAAAGGAAAAAAACGGAACCCTTATATGATCACTTTGTTGTTCGTCTTTTTTAGGGCATTTGATCAATCGCTCGATCAACACACTATTTTGCATGGGCATAATCCTTAACAAATGATCGACGGGACTGAAAGGTTTTGGAGTGGCGAGTACTTACTGGAGGACAGCTTTGGAAGACTTTCCTTAAATTGGACCGCTGACCGGGTGGGAATCTCAGGAAACCAATGGATGCGAGACGTAAGGACCGGTCATTGTGACGACACTTCGGACAGACCTATGCCCAGTAGTGGACGTCTTCTGGTTGAAATTCGTAGAAAACTTGGAGTCAGCGTAGTCCTCAGCAACAGAGTGAAGAGGTCCCGCGCGGCCTCTTAGATACTCGCAAAGATGCGGCGGACTAATAGTTGGTCTAATTAAAAAAAGGCCACATTGGCAATTCATCTAAAAGCAAATGGTTTCTCGAATTCCGAGCAGATAATTAAGATATCTCTTATCTTATCATCTTTCGTATCGGGGCCGGGTCTTCCTTTCAGAAGCAGACCCTTGGCCCCATAGGCTTCGACCCGTTGGGCCCCCTAAGGTTTGCTGACAACTCTTTGAAGCGCGCGTGGAACAACACGCGCCGTCGCCGACGTGATTAATGATGCTAATGACACCATTTTGAAATTTTATTAATGTGTAGGTGTATGTATGTGTATATGTTTTTTTTTTAATTAATAGTCGTTAAACGTCTTGGACTATTGCCACAAATATAGCACATTGACAGTAGTCAAGTTATAGTCGGATATTACCTGTTTGTTTGTACTAACAAACAAACGTAATATCCGACCATGATTTCCGCTAACATAATACTGACCCACTTCCCACGACCCACTACAAGTTTCTATATGGTCAATTCATAATATATTTATGTGAGAATTGGCGTTTTTGTATTTTCTGTAACATCGCAGTACCTATAACCATTTTTTATGAATTCAAAGCAAAGCAGGCGAAAACAGGTAAGATGTAGTGATTTTTATAAAAAACAAAAAAAAAACTTTGAAAATGTGTTGTCGCATTGTCGCTTTGCATCTGTTTGCAGTAGCCATCTTATTAGAAGAAGCTGACACCGACGATTGACTGAAACTGGTACTTTAAAGAAAAAAGCACCAAGTTTTTACTTACGGGCTCTTTGACCCTACCTGGAAAACTTCGACTTTAGGGCCGACGCTGCGTTAAACGGACTCCCGCGCGGTCCCATACAAAAGTGCTCAATCGCGGCTCGCCGCGCGGATACCCGTCGTAGACAGCCTCGCCCCGCGTCCGTTTTGCTAAGTAATAATACATTAAAGTTCTCCATCGACACGACGATATGGACACCGCCGTTAGAATTGAACTAGCGACACTGCGCAGGTAACAATGCAGTTTCCGCTACGGGGAACCAGCGTGCAGCGGCACACGACTCAAGCGCAACGTTACGTGACGGGTGCACGTGCGAGCGCCCGCTTCAAGCAACGTTGGCCCTTAGTAAAAAGTTGGTCCTTTGAGACGCCATCTAATAAAGTTGATCAAATAAAAATCAAAAAGAACTTTCATTTTTTTTTTTATTACCTTAACGTTTTTTTTTAGTGTTACTTACAAACTAGTGTTAAAATTATTGATATCACATTTCTTTTTTCACAATAACAAAAACTTATGCTAAGCGAAATTAAAATAGATTTTTATTGTAATTGTACTCAACGTTTTGTTTATTTTTGAGGATGGAATGTAAAGATAAAAATAAAAACAAAAAGAAATAGTGAGAAATATAACAGAATATGTAATTTTTGATATATAGCTGTATTCAACATATTTAGAAATTCCTTTTTTTTAATTGACATTCAATAAATGTAAATTCAGTTCAGCAGATGTTGAAATATTTATTACAACTTTAGCTTTTTGAAAATGTGTGGTTTCCCAACGTATATCATAAAACATAGAATCTTCAATCGTTTGCAATTTGACAGATTACCAGTTGGCAATACTCATTTCATAGAGCAATTTTAATAAACTAACCAAGCTTAGATTAACTTTTAAATGTTAATGTACTTATTTATGGTAATAGGATATTATTAAATGGTCTTTATTTTTAAACTTAGATAATTATTTATTCAAGTTACTCTAACCGTAAAGTAAGATACAAAATGGCATCTGAAGAAATAATATTATTGGTAACACTATAGAGCAGAGTAAAACTAGGTTTATAAACAAAAAAATAAAGAATACAAAACAGTACTAAGATATCTCTCTAAAGAACTGCACCCCTAGCCAAGTTGATAATCTGCAATCTTAACGATTGCAGATAGTTGCGCTAGTCGAAAAATAATCACATGTATGACAATGACATCTTCTCAACGTTAATTCACGTGGTCGGAACAAACGAATAGAAAATTCGTAGCCTAGTTCACATCGTTCAAAATGATAGAATGAATTTCTACAATGTTTATCGCTACATCCTTTGATAAACCAACGCTACATTATAGAACGAGCGGCCGACTCAGGCGCGTTAACATGGCTACCCACTTATCGTTTTCTACAATTGCTGACACCGAAGCGTTACCGATTGGAGAACGGAATTCGACACGATACGGTTGTAACTTGGCTAGGGGGGCTGGTTATTGATAAAATTACAGATAAAGGTTCCTACAGACGTATACTTCCTACACTATAATGCGACAACAACAGAATAGATGAAAGAGGTCGGATTGGCCTTGTGGGCGGGGCCACAAAGTAGGGCAATGGTCATAGTTCAACTACCAATAGCAAACTTGCGATCTGAGTGTGTGTGGTCTGTTAGTTGCGTAATGCGCATTCGTATTGGTTTATTGCCTGTAGCGGAGTTAAAGGGTGTGAGACAAGCGGCGACACTCGTTGTAGTACAAATCGAAAAGTATTTCATTTCTAACCTCTTTCATCTTTTCTTTGGTGACAACAACGTGTTGGTACAGGGCAATGAATCACTTTCATAAAAAAATTGTTTTATAGATAGAATATTTTTTGTGGAAAAAGCGGTGTCACATAGTAGTTACACTTATTCATCACCAGCCTTTTTAATGTTCCTACTGTTGGGACTCAAGCCTCCTTTCTAGGAGAGGGAATGGGCCGTAATCCACCACGCGAGCCCAGTGCGGGGTTGATGAATGTCACATGTCTTCGAATTTTTGGTTCTAGCACATGACGGTTTTCTCACGATGTTTTCCTTCACCGTTTTGAGAGCAGTGGTGATGAAATAAATTACACAAAGTAATGCGCCTGGCTGGGTTCGAACCCGCGACCTACAACTTGTAAGTCGGGGTCGTTACCACTCGGTCACCACTGCTCTCACTCTCTCTCACAGTTACACTTATTGTGGGAGCTAAATATCTAATTATAACTTGGCATATTAGTATATTGGTCTTTCTAAATCCAGGAGAGTGTGAAATTGATTATATTATATTGTAAGTAGAACATTTACGAACATCTTTAAAGTATACTTATATATGTTCAATAATTTATAATTTAATTTAAATTGACAATTTATATCAAAATTTGTCTATTCTCTATTAATTTTATATTAGCATTCGATAGCCTGTTTAATTTTAAAAATACAATGTTATATCTTTCACAATATATTCATCGGATTCTAGATTATTATTAATATTTCAATTTTATTTAATCAGTAAAAAGCAACACATTGAATATGTCATTTATCACGTCAGTTTTACAATTTAATTGTTAAAAAATTGAAATAAAATTGAAAATATCAAATAGTTTACAATATTTGATAAATCACTTAGGTATAGTCATTTGCTAGAGAGTCCACCTGAGGCAGTACATAAAATATTTATAAATAAAGAAATATGAGCAAAACATTTAGAAAAAGAATAAAATTATTGGAACTAAAAAGTATATTAAAACTAATGGTATAAAAAGAACAATGGAATATAAAAATATCAGAAAATCAACATAATAAACGGCACAGTTTTCAGACAGGCAATCAACACCTTAAGGCCTTTTGTAATTAAAAATCACAACCTTATTAGTGAGTTTATAGTCCACGAGACTACCTTACCTAATTATAACGACCCTAAATGGTATTATGATTATAATGGAATGTCAACATCTCCGAGTAAAAATTTGGACGGAATTCCAATTATTACAAAGACGAATTTAAATGTATACCTTTACAATATTGGTAAAACTCAAATTGGCTGTGATAGATTAGACAGCCGTTCGACATTATTAACTCAATTCATTATAAATAGACCAATTACTTGTCTAAGATATTTATAGTCAGCTGTCTCTTTAACTTGCCTAAATGTATTTACGAATTCTATTTTATGATTCTATATGTTTTCAAAATGTCATGGTCCATATTTACAAAAGTCCTAAATCAAATCATACACTCATTGTGTCATTCATGGGGATACTAGTCACATTAGCCATTATCTCCAACACAGGAGTTTCATAAAATTTGTCCACCATGCTTCTGATAGAAGTAAAGGATCCAGCGAAAAGAGCGATGAGAGAAATCATGGCGATGAAGATATTTTTGTAAAGAATCCAGTTAAAAGTTCCAAGGCCTCGGTCCCACTTGTGGACAGTGTCGACGATGGCTGGAGTGAGGAGGCCGAGGGTCGAGAGGAAAATGGCGCCGCTCAAGTTGATGAAGAGCTCCAAGTCAGGGAAAGCGGCTGCAAGAGCAACTGTAAAAAAAGGAAACTCATTAGTTTCATTTCTCAAGATGCTTTAAGTCACCTAGTTCAAATCGTAAATAATTACAATAATAATATTCCACAACTATCACACAACGCCGGCAGAGCTTGTGTTATGAGTACTACACAACTGGTAAACATATATTTCTAAATACATACATAAACAGATAAATTACACCCAGATGTAGAACATCATACTCATCATACAAACATTTGTCCTGGGTGGGAATCTAACCCACGACCAAAACCAAAAAAAGGAGAAAAAGAAAGAAAGTAGAGTTTTGGCCGAAAGGTGTCGTGTATCGACGATCGACGATTTTGTGGAAGGATACCGACCTCGCAGCGGAACACGACGCCGTCACTTCGTGTGCAATAGTTCAATAGTTTAATTATGTTATGTATTTATTACACAAAAAGGACAGTAAAATGTTCTCCATTGCAATCCAATATTTCCAAAACCCTCTTATTATTTTAATTTTGTTCCACTCACGATATTATGGCCTCATTGAAGTATAACGAAAGTTAAATTTTAGTAATTTTTAACCCTTGTCAGCAAACATAAGCAAAACTCTGAATTCCTCACCCCACGTTATGCTTGCGTAAACATTTACATTAAAATTCATGGGCAATAGTTATCAAGCCAAATATTAGGTATTTAATGCAATTACTAACATAATCACCGTAATATACATATGGACCGCATATTACTCATGTCATTAAAATAAGAAAAACAAAGACAAAAAGTCCCTTTATTTTCGCAGCAATTTAATGTAATAATAATCTTTTTATTTCAAGTTACGGTATCCATATTATTAATTTAATAATTTTATAATAATATACCTACAATAATATTATAAAAAGGTAAGGTTTGTTTTTTTTTGTTTGTAGGAGGTAATCTCTAAAAGTACTGGGCCGATTGCAAAAATTTTTCACCGATAGAAAGCTGCTTTAATCTTGAGTGACATAGGCTATAATTAATGTATGCAGGAAAAGTCGCGGGCAAAAACTAGTAAGTAATTTAATGGTCGAACACAAAATCATTTTATTTTTAAATTGAATAGTTCCTGGTATTTATTATCATCAGATAATAAGCTATTTATGTCCTAGAAACAAAAATTCGGAGCCATGTGACAATCACCAACCCGCATTGGTCGCACGTGGTGGATTACGGCCCATTGACTCTCTTAGAGAGGAGGCCTGAGTCCCAGCATTAGGAACATTATAAGGCCGACTAAGCTATGCTAATAAGCAATTTTGTTTTCTAAATATTTAATCCGTCGAACTGATTACGAACTGACGGTCCCGTACGGACCAATAAAAAAACTTGCTAAAAGTTCATAACAATTCGTTCTCAACTTCGTAGTCCGCAATTATGGTTGTATTCTCTGGGGATATGCCATGAAACCCGAAACATCTGTTGGCCTTAATAATATTCCTAATTTATTCGAGACCTTTAAGATTTACATCTATTAACCTTTCAGATACTGTCAATTTGAGACATAATAGTAAGACAATAGATGCGCGAACGTTCGCGTTCCGGCGTTCGCTTGGGGTTAAACGAATATAGTTTTATCGTATCAATTTATTAGAAGACTAACTTCTGCCAGCGGTTTCGCCCGTGTAAAGGTAGTTTCCTCTATACGAATTGGTTCCTATTTCATTATCTTAAGGGGTGAATTTTGGAAAATCCTCTCTTAGTGTGTAGTGGTCGCCTACGTCACAAAAGGAAACAATTGCACATTGTTTTTCTATTATACACCCCTACTTTTTAATTTGTACACAAAAAAATGGGGCTCTACCTGTACCCGTCACTGATCATATTTTTGTAGTCAAAAGTAGAAAAAACCGAAATCCTAAAATTGACCACGAAAAGGTAAATTCATCATAGAATCAATCAAACATAACATTTGCCAGTAGAAAATACTGCGGGCAGTGTGTTTCCTTAATACTTGTCACTTATTCATTCATTAATCAATAGCCTGCACAATATTTCCATAAATTGAGTGACATTTTGGGACATACACCAACGCTAATAACTTTGCTGTTTATGGATATTATTTATTGAGATTTTACTTATAAAATAACAAGGGCTTTTCTAATAACCCCTTTAAGTATGTGTACTAATTAAAAAAATGTGGTGTATAATTTCATACTTCTAGTTTCCATAGTTTCGGTTGTGTGTTGATATGTCAGTCAGTCAGTTTCTCTTTTTATTTATATATACACGGTTATTTGGAAAACACTGAACCTCTCAGGACTATTTTACTAACATCATAAACAACAACTTTTGTTCTACGACTTTTAAAACTTTATCACATTTTAGTTCACCAGATTTTCACACAAAAATAAAAATATTTAAATTGAACATTCTAAATATTATGAAGTCTATGCTAAGCAAGCGATAGTACAATAGCGGAGAGGAGTGGCGATTGAGCGGCGGATGTGTTTGATGCACTTGCGTCGCGTCATATAGACGTAGGCAGGTATAGCAAAATACAGAGTTGAAATGTGTTAGACAGAACAACGACATCTTGAAGGTTTGGTTTTGGTGAATGTATTATGTTTTGTAAAAAGTAATAATACTAAAGTTGTTGTTTATGATGTTAGTAATACAGTCTTGCAAGGTTGTTAGTGTTTTACGAATAACCCTGTATGTATAATTTTTTTTTTTCAAAATACTTAAGTAAATCCGCCTTTGGCTTTCATGTAGTCCTCATTTAAATGAACAATTTCCGAAATTCGTTTACAAGGAAAATCGGTAGCCATTTCTTACCTGATCCAACAACACAAGTAGTCCTGATAGCGATCTGGGTGACGTTGTGGTACCTCACTGAGATCTTGTTGTGCAGCTGTCTCCAGATCATCTCCATGGGCACGTAGAACTGTAGACTGTAGGTGAAGAGGATTGCCAGCGCCATGAGGATCTTCGCGCTTTGGGCGAGACTGGAAAAATGATAGTGTACAGTTAGTGAAATAGCAAATTTTCATACAAGTGCAGAAACTTTGTCATTGCGGCACAGACGGAAATCGTACGAGCCGTAGGCGAGTGTGTTATGGAGCCAAGGGCTGCAGTGACAAATTTGCACGTGTATCAAACGACTTTTTCTTCTCGTGTGGGCCTACGCGCGCTCAGCCTGACATTATAAATGTACTAAAATTGTGCCGAGGGAGAGCATGAGCACTTTTCTAGGCTAGTGCGGAAAACAGTCTATTGCGTGCCTAAAAGCGGTAAGATAAGAGCGGGTTTTCGAGTAAGTGTATTGAAAAAGCTTTTGAATATAATAAGTGTTAAACCCCAAAAATATGTTATTATTGAAATAGTGTAAGTACTGTGGTGTGTACATTAATATTTTGTTCAGAAACTAAATCAATTTAGCAACTCCCATAGTTCAACTACGAAAGTTCCTAAATTGATGTAGTTTCGTGCGTTTATGGGCTTTAGGAAAATCGTTTCGTTTGTATACTCAGCAATTTACAAAGTTATTATAATGAAGTATTTCATCAAAAATACTCTCATATCAGAGGCTCGTTACTTATGAAAATATAGCAACCAAATGAAATATTGCTGTCAGAAAAGCCGGGACCTTGTCTGTGGCACGGACCCGCTCTGGCTTCAGATAAAAATGACCGTCTGTGGAAGGACTGCTGCAGTCCTCTGAGTTTTACTTCATTACGTCAAACTATGAGAGAGAGAGAGAGAAGGTCCTCTCACAGACACGGATCTGGAGCAGGTACTCCATAGTTGAGTTATTAAAGAAGATTTTCAAATTAAAGTAACCAAAGCACTACTCACACTTCATCTTGCGGCAGATTCAGGGTGACACTTCCCCTTACATCATCCCCATACTTCATGTAGCCAAAGAACCCGACTATACCATACAGAGAGATTACAATAGCCATAGCGATATTCAAGACTCCAGGGCAACCGAGGAACTGCTGGGGCTTAGCCATTTCATTCTCAACCGGCATCACGACGCCGATACCTTCCATAGCGAAGATCACTGTGCTGAAAAGAGATAGATATATGTTACATGTTACGTCCTCAAATGCACTATTGTATGATGGCTAGCGATGGATCACGCTGGAAAGAAAATATTTAAAAAAATGACAATTTACAGAAAATGCTGAAGAGAATAAGGCTAGAGTTAAGTAAAGTAAATGAACTTATAATAGTATAGTATTAGTTACTTGTTTTTTTAGATATATTATATGAAGGGTTCTTTATTTATAAAAAAAAAAACACTTTTTTTAAAGAATTTTTTGGAGGTTTTAACAGCACGCGACATAGATATAAGACAAGCGGACTAACAGCACAAAATTAACACAGATAGATTCCAAAAAAAAAAAATAGTCCCATAGAATATAATTATACAAACTGCCAATTTAAATATTAATATACTGTAACAATTTCAATGCATTTAAAAAGCAATTGAATAATTATTTTCATCTATTTATTGCGTACTCTACAAGAAATGAGCAATTGTCAGATAGGAATTTAAGTATACAACAAAATAATGTCAATTTCCGTGACCGATTTATTTTACTTATGATATTATATATAAATATATAAATTATTTTATTCTTTACGTGAATGTGCACAGTATCTATGGCATTATCTATTTAATCTGTATAATAAATTTTATTTAAGACATTGGATAATTTCGCATGCCTAAATTAATGGAACAACCTGATTTAATCCACAAAAGGTCTAATGTAAAAATTATATTTAAGTCCGTTGTAAGTAATTAAAGTTTTGGAGCCGTAGAATTTCTAATAGTTTTATTAATATTAAAATCAGGTCGGTCGTTATTTCTAATTGTTCTAGACTTTTTAGTTGTTATGTTGATTACATTTCATGAATACCTCTTGAATTTAAAGTGCGTGTTTAATGTGTTAGAAGTAATGTTGTTTTATGTGTTTAATTTTAGTTTGGTGATAAAAATTTAAGTATATAGTAGAAATTATTAAAAACTTAACATGCGTCTAACTTTACACTACTAGGAGGATTTTTTTTTTCTCGGTTTCGATATCGGTATTTTTGAATGCTAAAGACACTTTAGCTAAGAAGTGTAATTGAATATGGTCATAGATAAAAACAGTGCTCCATACTACATCAAACTCCTAACTTTTTCAGAAATTGACTATTTAATCAAATTAGATTACATAATTGGACCATTTAATCATAACTCACTTTACGAGCTCATACTTCCAACTATTAACTACCATGAAACTATTAATTTGAGTAATGGTAATAATTTGCCAAAGAATAAAGAAATATACAAGATTAGAACAAATAGTTTTGTATAAGTATTGTGAATAAATAATATCTGAATTAACACTACTGAATTATTTATAAATATATTTTAAATTTATGTAATAATATTTGTCTAAAATTGTTCTATGACAACCGTATTAATTAGAACGATCATCTAGTGGCAATATTATAATATAATAACGCATTGTGCTGCTACATTGCCATTTAAATTGTATATAATTAATTCTTAATGTTTTAATGACTTCAATTTATTTTAAATTGTAGGTTTTAAATTTAATGTGATTTGACGACTTCCATTTTTTTTTTGTGTTAATCTGATTGTACTGTGAGTGTATGTTAAATGTTTTTAAGGCAGCAAAATTTATGTTTTAGCTCTTTGTTAGTCCATAATTAATAAGTTACGAAAAAAAAATACTTGAATCATAACTTCTCACCTGATAAATAAGGGCCACTGCGTCACACTAGCCACGATGACTCTCCCCTCCGGCTTCGGCAAATCACTGAAGATATAATACATGGTGATGGCGAAGCAGATCACCAGGAATACGTTAGCTATCGCCGAGAACGGTACCAGCCACTTCAGGTTTCTGATCTGGCAGATTAGCACCAGTGGCACGAGCGTCAGTGCGCAGTAGGCTTCTACTGATAACCTGTACTCTGGTATGTATTCATCTAAGACCTAAAACAAATGAATAATATATGGTGAAACAAATGAATAATATATGATGTGAATTTGCTTTTGTCAGTAATTTTGCCCGCTTGAAAGTCTATAATGATGCGATAACCTAGACTAATGATAATAGCAATGCAATAAAATTGCTTAAGAGATATTTGCAATTTTATTTATTTTGAAATTTTTCAGAAAACAAATAACTTTTTTCTGCTAGCGTTAAGTACGTAAAATGGATTTTTACAAATAAAAAAAAATACAACTGATTTCAAATACATAAACCGAAAATTGCAAAATTACTATGGTTTTGGAAGTTGCTTTTAAAGCTTGAAAATAAACCAGAAATACTGACTTTCGAAAATGAATTAAATAATATGAGTTATTTTGCAAAGTTTCTTTTTGTGTAAAACTATTATACTTTTCACGTTTTAGTTGTGCAACTCCTAACAAAAAAAAACATCAAAATCGGTTCATATTTAGCGAAAATATCCGCTATTCAGCGGATATTTTCGCTAAATATGAAAATATGAAAACACAAAAAAAGAGTTGAGATTTCTTTTTTGAAAGTCGGTTAAAAATTTTTAGAAACTAAAGACAGTTTACCTAAAACCATAGTTGTGAGTTTGTGACATCAATCAATCGTTAGTGTTTAGTCTGTTATTAATTAGGCTACAAGGCGTTTATAATAATAACGCGCACTAGTAATTAATTAACTTTTGTCAAAGCGCCTTAAAAATTATGGCAGCAAATAATTATAATCAAAACTTTGATGAACTAGACAGTACTTAAACAGACAAGTTAATTTACTAGTTGTTATTTAGTCATAAAAAATATTTTATTTTATCTTAATTAATTTGGCTCTTATTAAATAACTTTTATAGGAGCATTAGGAAAGTTTGCTTTTTACTATAAAGCTTCTTAGTTGCTTGAATAAAGTTTTATGTTTTTTCTCGTATCAAGATCAAAGATTTAGTGCTTAATGTACGAGTATAATCTAATATAACAAAAATCTTGTGTCACAGTATTTATTATCAAACATTTCTGAAACGGCTTGAAAGATTTTTTTTGTTTATTCCAAAATGTGAACAAAGATGTTATAGTAGGCTTGCAGCTAAAGTACAGTTACGGACACTGTAAAGATATAGCAAAATAGGTAACAAGTAGCTAGTTGCATCGCCACATGCGCGATCTTTCTTACAAACCCGTAGACTTGATATGAGAAATCAATTGATCCTAAAAGCAAAAGTTGCACGCAATATTTTATAAAAATCAAGCTTCCAGCCGCGGCTTCGCTCGCGTAAGAAAGTTATCCTAAGGGCAAACGCGGCGTTACGCGATTGCCCGCGCGGTGCCATACAAATGTGCTCCGTCGCGGGGAGCCGCGCGGGTTTTCGTCGCGGGCAGCCGCGCCCAGTGCCCGTTCTGCTACGTGATAATACATTAAAGTTCTCTATCGACATGACTGCATGCACACAGTTATAGTTGAACTAGCGACACTGCACAGGTAGTAATCCGGTTTCCGCTACGGGAACCGGCGCACATGACACAAGCGCTACGCCACGCGACGGTTGACGCGCAGGTTCACCCGCGCGGGCGTCTGCTTTACGCAGCGTTAGTCCTAAGGCAAACATATTTTTAAAATAAAAGTCTGATTCTATGTCGTATTCTAAAAGTAAGGTATACAATAGTAATCCATCAAGCACATCTGAATTGAAGGAAAACTTTAGACAAGAAATCAAAACCATTTCTACTCAACTTCTGAGGCGCGTTTTCATGAATGTTAGAGATCGCTTTGAAGAGTGCCAGAGCCACAAAGGATAACATTTGAATAATGTTCTTTTTAAAAAGCGATTTTTTCGATTCTTCAGTTTCTGATTTTGTAAATTATTGTGTATAATTATGTACTTTTTAGGGTTCCGTAGCCAAATGGCAAAAAACGGAACCCTTATAGACACTTTTTTCCGAAACTATAAGAGCTATACTGTTGAAAATTTGAAATTAGATGTATTCTGTGAACACACAAAAATAGAAAAAAAGCAATAAATTTTGGGGGTCCCCATACTTAGAACTGAAACTTAAAAATTTTTTTTTCATCGAACCCATACGTGTGGGGGTATCTATGGATAGGCCTTCAAAAATTATATTGAGGTTTCTAATATCATTTTTTTCTAAACTGAATAGTTTGCGCGAGAGACACTTCCAAAGTGGTAAAATGTGTGTCCCACCCCCCTCTAACTTCTAAAATAAGAGAATGATAAAACTAAAAAAATATATGATGTACATTACCATACAAACTGCCAACGAAAATTGGTTTGAACGAGATCTATTTAGTTTTTTTTTTAATACGTCATAAGTCTAAAAAAATACACTATTATTAAAAAATCGTTCAAAGTTACAATGAATTACAAGAACTTTTATATTATGTTACTTGCTGCTACGGAACCCTTCATGGGCGAGTCCGACTCGCACTTGGCCGGTTTTTTTGTTTTGTATGCGTATCTATAAACGTGAATTATTTCTGACACACCATAATAATATTAGTGTGATATACTTTTTTTTAGTTGGGAAAATAATCCAATGACATCTCCTGCCAAAAATAAATATGTTTCATTAAACAATGACTTTTCTTACCTCTTTGAAATTTTCAGCTATAAATACAATATAAACGCAAAGTGCTGCTAGGTAGGTGCAAGTCATCGCATAGTCCACGAAAGTTCTGAAAAAGAAGAGACAGGGAACGGTTAAACAAGGAAAATTTCCCAACTTACACTAAATATTTCGCAACTGCGGAGACGCCTAAAAACGGGATCATGTATTTGACGTATTACGTACTGCAGTGCGTAATTTTTTTTAATTAATATCCTGCACTCGACCCATCATCGAATCAATCTCTCTGACTATTATTGACAATCCTTCTTTTTCTTCTCGTATTGAAAGTTCTCCTTTTTGAATTCTTCTTCTCTTATTGCGTCTTTCTTGAGCTTTCTTCAATTATTGACAGTTCTTCTTTTTGATTTTTCTTCCCTTATTGGTAGTTATTCTTTTTAAATATTTTTGAGTTCTTTTTCTCATATTGACATTTCTTCTTTTTGAGTTCTCTTTCTTGTAATGACAGTTCATATTTTTGTTTCTTCTTCTTTCTTTAGTTCTTTTTTTTCTTTATTTCTTTTTTTTCTTTATTTCTTGTCTTATTGCCGGTTTATTTGTTAAAAATGGCCAGATTTTTTTCATTGTCATAGTGAGTGTTGTCGAGCGTTATCTGAGTCGAATGGAGTAGAGGAAAATTTTCAAAATTACATAAAATATGCTAACTAACCAACCCCAAGCTATTTGGGAAAAGGCTAGAGAGACGAAGACGATCTTACCTTGCAAAGTTGGCCCAGGGCCTTAATCTCTTAGGACCGAACTCGAAAGCAGCACCACAAGTCTCCGCAAAGCCCATGGATGGCTTTTTGGCATCCACGCATACTTCCTGGGATGTTTTGACCTGGAAAAATAGTAAGGTTTTTAACTCTGATTTGAAGTGGCATAAATCATCATCAAGTTCGATGCGGCGACGCTTGGGGGAGGCCTATGTCCAACAGTGGTCGTGTATCGGCCGAAAGACATCCCTGTTGGACACAGGCTTCCTCCAAGTGTCGCCAGAATGACCGGTTCTGTGCGTCAATTCATTAATGCAAATGGGGACTTTGTGTATTTTTCTGTGCATGAAGTTCATTCTTACATCATTATGTCATTATTTTATGTATGTCTGTCTCATATATAAATTTATGAATTTATTAACTTTAAATCAATTTAACTTATTACAAACACAACTAAAAACTATAATTACAGTAAATTAAAAAAATAATAATAATAAAACCCTACGCTAATTACAACTAACTAAAATCAAACTAAAATATGGCGTCAAAAAACTCTTCCACATCGCTGTCGACTGGTAATGTGCCCAAAAGGCTGGCAGCATTGCCACGCTGTATGGCAATGCTTATCCTCTGTCCGAGGTAAAAGCCAGCCCTTGGGTCACGGGAAGTGTCAACTAGACGTTTCGATAGATCTTTAAACAACTTGTGAGCACTCGGACCCCACGATCCAAGAGTTTCAACCCCAAACGGTTCGAAAATATAACTACCAACAAGGTTGTTATATTTCCGCCGCTTGAGGTTCTCCGCAGCCGCAGCGGCAGCACCAGCACGACACG
This sequence comes from Mythimna ferrago, assembly GCA_910589285.2. Classification (NCBI taxonomy): domain Eukaryota; kingdom Metazoa; phylum Arthropoda; class Insecta; order Lepidoptera; family Noctuidae; genus Mythimna; species Mythimna ferrago. The sequence goes on from OU342682.1 coordinate 3,611,552, forward strand.
ACGAGCTAGGAAGATGTGAAGGCGCAAGAGTATCGACACAAGTAGCGTCCCATACTAAAGGCCTTCCCATCTTCCAAGGGAATAACGACATGCCGTCCGGTCTCTTGCCATCGTCGCGTGCCAGGCCATGGGGTTCCAATACGGCTGGAACGCCGACGGTGACAAGAGCGCGTCTGATTATATCGTTGATATTCGCGTGTCGCGCTATGCGACCCGCACTACGGCTGCATGACAGACCGTGGTGTCCGAGGCTGTTGACGACTTCGCCACAGTGGCAGCGATGAGGAGAACAGCATGGAGCACCTAGACGTAAGGCAACAGCGAGGCGGAAAGTGTTATCATCGAGCAAGGTGCCAATGTTCGACGACGGTAGTGCGTGAAGCCAGAGACCCGACTCCCACTCTCCCACAGCCAGCAGGCGCGCTCGCTCTGCAGGAGCAGTAAATGTTGCAATCAGGTTTTCCTGAACTACTTTGCAGAGCGGCTCATCCCACCGTCTTTGGGATGATGGTGATGTATGATCTATGATGTCTGTCTCATATATATAGTACATACTCGGAGCATACTAGTATTGTACTCATATTACAATTTCCATATCACCCGATATGGAAATTGTAATATGAGTACAATATAAAAAAAAATATATATTATTGGGTTTTCCATCAGTAGCCCGATTCACGTAATGAAAACCGTAACGACATCGTAGCGATTTAGTCGTTTAGACCATTTCCGTATTCACATCCATCAATCGAGTTTGAACGACACCGATTTTAAAGTTGTTTGAAGTTCGACGATTTAAAAAAAATCTGTATTACATTATCCTGGTAGAATACATAGTAATGTAACTGGGAATAAGTCGATAGATCTTGAATACCGCTTTTGGATAGGACTTCGATCGAACGACTATAAAACTTCAACGACATTTGGCTTGTTTGATTTTACGTGAATCAGGCTACTGAGGTTTTTCAGAACGTACTTAGACTCTAGGTTTGTGTCCAGTTCATGGTACAATATTCCCTGTTTTTTATACGAGGTTTGAGCATATTTATGAAATTCTTTGTATATATTTAGTAGTTCCGAAAATGACTCAGGCAGCAGCTATGTATAATTCTTTCATCATCATCATCACCATATCAGCCGAAAGACGTTCACTGTTGGACATAGGCCTCCCCCAAGCGTCGCCACAACGACCGGTCACGCATCCATCGAATTCCCGCGACCCTGACCAGGTCATCGGTCCACCTTGTTGGAGGCTTTCCAACGTTGCGTCTTCCGGTACGTGGTCCCACTCCAGAACCTTTCGTCCCCATCGACCATCTGTTCTGCGTGCAATGTGTCCTGCCTATTACCATATAATTCTTTAGTTCAGTTGCCATCACGGATCTTGAACGCTCGGCGTCAGAGTGGGGATCGCTTTGCGCATTCCATACATTGGCAAGCCAATCATCTTCGTTATTAGATACATGCTGCAACGCAGTGAACGAATCAGGAGTGACATCTATGACGCGATGGCGCGGCCAGCCAATCACTGACACTCCCCGCCCCCGCGACGCACTTCGCACCACTAAAGAGACCGAATATTTGACTTCTGCGCAAGTGTTCAAAATCCGTGATGGCAACTGTACATGTGTTTGTAACTTTGGGTGTATACTTGAGTGAAACCCTGGACGGTTTTAAAATACAATTTAACTCGGTAGATGACGCTGCAATTGGGTTATCAATATTTTTCTTACGAAAAGCCTGCTTTCAGGCAAGACAACGTCTATCGGGAGCGCTAGTATTTTTTATATTTTCAATTTATAAACCAACTATCTATCAACCATTTATCTATAATATGTATGTATTTAGAAATATATAAGTATGTTTATCAGTTGTCTAGTACCCATAACACAAGCTCTGCTTAGCTTGGGACTAGACGGCGCTGTGTGATAGTTGTGGAATATTATTATTATTATTTCCTTTATTCATTTTTTTACATGTTACAATATATTTTTAAATATTTCTTAAAAAAAAACAATTAAAAAAAACATTTAAAAATATAAAAAACAGTATCCCACCGGTATCGGGAACAGGGTCCAAGCTACCGGCAGTCAGGGCTCCAGAGAAAGAAACCTCCTAACAATACGAGCCGTGTCCAGGAGTACCGCTTTCTGAATCAAGCCCTTGATCCAGCTACCTAACGCGAGCCTCCTCAGATGTTGGTCGAGGCTCTTGGCTATTAAGCCATTACCCGACACGACTATCGGTACAATGATCGCAGAGTCTACATCCCACATGTCGACAACCTCGCGAGCCAAGTCGATATACTTGATTTGTTTATCTTTCTCAGCTTTCACGAGGTTCTCGTCATGCGGAACGGATATGTTATAGAATACTTCAGAGCAAGTTGCTGATGGATTATCCTGGCTACAAGGTTGTTATTATTATTTATTCCTTTATTATCTATTTTAACATATTAATTACATTTTTAAATATTCCTTAAAAAAACATATTAAAAAAAAAACATTTAAAAATATAAAAAATAGTGTCCCACCGGTATCGGGAATAGGGTCCAAGCTACCGGCGGTCAGGGCTCCAGAGAAAGGAACCTCCTGACTATACGGGCCGTGTCCAGAAGTACCGCTTTCTGAATCAAGCCCTTGATCCAGTCGCCTAACGAGAGCCTCCTAAGGTGTTGGTCGAGGCTCTTGGCAATTAAGCCATTGGCTGAAACGACTATCGGTACAATAATCGCTGAATCCACTTCCCACATGTCGACAACCTCGCGAGCCAAGTCAATATACTTGATTTGTTTATCTTTCTCGGCTTTCGCGAGGTTCTCGTCATGCGGAACGGATATGTCAACAATCATTGCACGCCTCTCGCTTCGGTCCACCACCACTATATCAGGCTTATTGGCTACAATAGTCCTGTCAGTGATGATGGACCGATCCCAGAACAACGTGATATCGCCACTATCGAGAACTGGGTCGGGCACATACCTGTAGTATGGCACCTCCGATTCCACAAGAGAGTACTTCAGAGCAAGTTGCTGATGGATAATCCTGGCTACAAGGTTGTGTCTATGCAAGTATTCTCCGTTAGCTAGACGAGAGCAACCAGAGATAATGTGGCGGATTGATTCACCCGGTCGGTGACACGCCCGACATATGTCAACCGTGCCGTCCTTCACAATAAATCTCCGGTAGTTATTCGTCATGATAACTTCGTCCATAATTGCACATACAAAACCTTCGGTTTCCCCAAAGAGGTCACCGACGCGCAGCCAGGCTACGGACGCTAGTTGGTCTACATCGGGCCCATGAAGGGCCCGGAAAAAGCGTCCGTGAAGTTCCTTACTCTGCCATACTTCCCTGCGTACGTTAGTGTCAAGCACTACAGGTTTGCGCCAGTTCTCGTTAGCCAAGGAGAGCGGGGTGAGTCCCTTGTCCACTGCTACTACATCACGATGCATACCCCCGTCGGCGGCTAGGAAGTATTCCCTGAGACTGCATACCTCGCGATTGTGCAGGGACTTAGCATTTAAAAAGCCTCGACCCCCACACTTCCGCGGGATATACAGTCTCATTACCGACGACCGAGGGTGATGCATTTGATATGCAGTCAGCAGTGTACGAACCCTCCTATCCAGGGCGTCAAGTTCCGTTTGAGTCCATTTGAGTACACCGAAAGCATACATCAATACCGGCATGACCCAACCGTTGAAGGCACGCACCTTGTTTCCACCTGACAGAAGGCTGTTAAGTACCTTCTTCAGGCGGCCAAAGAAGCGCTCCCTCAACGATTGCTTCATGTCAGTGGCATTGATGCCTAACGCTTCCGACATACCCAAATACTTGTAGGTTTCGGTTGGAGAGAGGGATCTCAGGTGTATGGAATCCGAGAGTTGGATACCCACGGATTCCACAATCTCCCCTCGCTTTATATGCATGACCGCACATTTGTCCACACCAAACTCCATCCTGATGGCACTACTGAAGGTTTCCGTTACCTTCAGTAGCTCCATCAGTTGCAGATTGTTGGGGGCAAAGAGCTTCAAGTCATCCATATAAAGAAGGTGAGATATAACCTGACCACCTCTCTTCAACCGATAGCCTAGGCCTGAATTCTCCAGCAATGTGCTCAGAGGATTCAAAGCTAGGCAGAACCAAAGTGGACTCAAACTATCACCCTGGAATATACCTCGCTCGATCCTTACCGGTTCGCTGTTCCTCTGGATATTTCGACATCCTGGATAGCGAAGGACCGTCCTCCATTGCCTCATACATGACATCAGGAAGGTGCGAAGAGTTGCATCAACTTTATACAACTCCAGCACCCTCATGAGCCATGTATGAGGAACTGAGTCATAGGCCTTCTTATAGTCTATCCAACATGTCGACAGATCCTTTCGGGAACGCCGAACCTGTTGGCTAATGGCCATATCGATGAGGAGTAGCTCCTTCGTACCGCGGGACCCATTCCTACATCCATTTTGAGAGGCAGACATGATAGCGTTATTATCAACATGGTGGTTAATCTTTGCTCTCAAAATGGATGTAAGAACCTTATAAACTGTCGGCAGACACGTAATCGGCCGATAGTTTTTGGGTTCCGCGGTGCTACCGGATTTGTGGAGCAGGTGGGTAACTCCTGTTGTAAGAAACTCGGGTAGCGAGCCAGACTCTAAGGCGGCCTGGTACTGAGATGCCAAACGAGCGTGCGACCTTTGCAACCACTTTATCCAAAAGTTGTGCAGTCCGTCCGGCCCTGGAGATTTCCAATTAGGCAATGGACGGACTGCACGGGCCACATCTTGGGGGCTGATTGTGATTGCCCCCATTTCTGTTACCGATTCGCACGCTCGTTCGACCTCTCGAGTCCAACCACCCTCAGTATGACTGACAGGCACCGACCAGATGTTGCGCCAGAACAAACACATGGCGTCATCATCCGGAGGGCGCGTGTCAGTCACACCTTGGTCCGGTCGCTCCCAAGCCCTGTATACCCACCTTTCATTACTCCGGAATGTGCTATTCTGGATGTACCGTTCAACCCGCCGCTTATACCTTCGTATACGGTTTGCCCATGCATACACCTTCTGCTTCAGGAAGTCGATGCGCTCTGTGACACGGGACATATAGTCTCGGGGGCTGATGTCAGTCCCCGAAAACGCCCGCCTCACAAAGCGCATCACTCGTGGGCGAGTGTTACCCTCCCTGAAGCAGATTAGTTTGCCGATGAGTGCTCTGGCCCCACCAATACGACGCTCGATCCTATACTGCCAGGCCGGCACAGCTGGTTTTGGTCGTGTAGCTACGTCACTGTTTGGAAATTTGACGTGAGCTACACGACATGCCGCTACGGCCGCGCAGTACATGATCGAGTGTGTATCGGTGAGATCTTCGCAGTCATCAAAATAGTTTGACAACTGCGAATCCAGAGCAGCCACCAGCGCCTTATTCTTATTATGCATGGGCAAACGAGGTAAACGCGGCCTAAGTTCAAGCGGCATGTTGCGATACTCCCGAATTGCACACTCCAAAGCACTCCTCAGTTCGTTATTGCACTGGGTACTTACGTTAGTGACCGTGTCAGTACTCACCTCGTCAGTGTGAAGGGATATGTGGCTGGACTGTGGTACCACAACTGGTACCACAGGTTGCGACGGAGGGGTAATGACACGGTTACTCATTTCCGTTCGGAGGCGATCAAGTACAGTATCGTCCAACATATGATTACGTTGGATGACCCGCACCTGATCCGATAGTCGTTGTGCCGAAACGTTGACGGCTGGCTCAAGCACCTGAAACAAAGAGAGCATCCGAACACGGTACGCGGTCAGGTTGTTTCCTCCCTCTGTAGCCCCGTAGTATGCGCGCATGACGTTTTCATTAGTCGATTGCGTCCATCTCATGCGCGGCACACTTCCGCCGGCAGCTGGGACCCTATCAGAGACCGGTGGGCCTCGAGGTCCTAAGCACGCCGGCGGCCGGCGTCCTCCCCGACGACGCGCAGGTGGTGGTGTCGTCGGCGGCGAGTAGTACTCGTCGCTCGAGCTCGACGCAGCTGCCGCGGCTGGTGTCACAGCACTCACAGTGAGGCTAGGTTCCGGCGGCAGCGAGGCGGAGCTGAGCGACGAGGCCAGAGGTGGTGGGCGTGCACGTCGTGCGGCAGCTCTTGTCAACATAGTGATTCTAGCATTGTTGTCGTTTTATTTCATCATCATTCCAGTACAAAATATTATTGTATGACATAAAATGTCATCTGTCTTTAGTCAATTTTATATTTTCTTTTCCTTTCATTTTTCGGCCTTTACTTGTTGAAGAGAAGTTTAGATTTGGTTTATTGCTTACTGTAGGGATATTGGAGTAAAAAATTGTGGGTTTGCGGTACCGAAAATTATTAATTTATAATAAAATTTGCTTGAACGACACACAACACTTTTGACATCCAGAGTTGCCAGCTTATTATTTTTTTTTTAACTAGCTTTTGCCCACGGCTTTATGCGTGTATATAAAATATAGCCTATGTCACTCAAGAATAAAGCGCTAAACGCCGCCACATTCTTAATAATATAACTTCGTCTTCTTCTGCCGATATCTGGAAATTCCTTGGAACTCTAGGTGTCGGTAAATCGCGATATTCAGACCTTCCTAATACAATTGGTTTGGACGAGCTTAACTGTCATTTCTCCACCGTTCCTACGCTTGATAGTCTAACCAAATGCCAAACTATTGATTACCTTGCTAGTCTGACGCGCCCCAATATTGCCCCATTTGTCTTTACTCCAGTTGATCCCGGAGAGATCAAAAAGATTATCCTATCCATCAAATCCAAAGCCGTGGGCTGCGATGACATTAGTCGTCATATGATCGTGTCGGCTTTGGATCAACTTCTGCCTGCTATATCCCACATCATCAACTTTTCTCTTTACTCTGGTGTTTTTCCTTCCTTGTGGCGTAAAGCCTATGTCCGTCCTTTACCCAAGATTTCCAATCCCACTCTTTCCAGTCACTTTCGTCCAATTTCCATCCTTCCATTCCTGTCTAAAGTGCTCGAGGCCTGTGTCCACAAACAATTCTCTAATTTCATTTATCGGAACTCCCTCATCAGCCCTTTTCAATCTGGTTTCAGGCCCGGGCACAGTACCGTGACAGCTCTCCTTAAAGTGACTGACGATATAAGGCGGGGAATGGAAGATACTAAAGTTACTACCTTAGTGTTAATCGACTTCTCCAATGCTTTTAACACCGTCAGTCACGAAGTCCTCTTGTCCATCCTTTCCTATCTTATGGTCTCTCGGGAGGTACTGGAGTGGTTTTCTTCTTATCTCCAGGGACGTCAGCAGTCAGTTCGTGCTGGTAACTCCTCATCAAGGTGGTGTGATCTTTCAGCTGGCGTCCCTCAAGGCGGTATTTTATCTCCTCTTTTGTTTTCCGTTTTCATTAATCTCATAACCCCCGAGCTTCAGTGTGCGTATCATCTTTACGCCGACGATTTGCAGCTCTACTGTCAGTCAGGTGTTGACAACGTATCTGATACGATCGAGAAGCTTAACCAAGACTTAAAACCAATAAAAAGCTGGTCTGACCGTTTTGGTGTGGCAGTTAACCCGCTTAAATGTCAAGCTATCATAGTAGGGAGCCCCCATAGTTTGAGAAAGCTTAATAACCAAACTATTCCACATGTAATATTTGACAGCACGGTTATTCCGTTTGGCTCCGAGGTTAAGGATCTGGGTCTACATGTCGACGCCTGCCTTGACTGGCGCAAGCAGGTTGCAAGTGTCAGTAGAAAAGTAACCGGAACGTTACGGTCGCTTTATCGTCTTAAAAATCTTCTTCCAGCTCACATAAAGGTATTGCTTGTACAGTCCCTAATTTTTCCCATTATTGACTATGGTGATGTGTGCTACTATGACCTGAATGCAGATCTCCTCAATAAACTTGACCGCCTTCTGAATAACTGCATTCGATTTGTCTTCAACCTCCGTAAGTATGACCATGTATCTGAACATCGTTCGCTTTTGAAATGGCTACCTATTCGTCAGCGTAGAGCACTAAGGGCCTTGACTACCCTGTTTTCTTTTCTAGACAAACCTTCTTCTCCTTCTTATCTGACTTCTCAAATTCAATTCATTTGCTCTGCCCATAGTAAAAATCTCCGATCAACGAATAATCGTCTTCTACGATGTCCCTCACACCGCTCTGGGTTTATCCGATCCTCTTTCTTTGTCCAAGCGACCTTTCTTTGGAATGCGCTCCCGTTGAACATCAGGATGGCATCCAACCGGTTCTCCTTTAAGGTAAAGGCTCGTGAACACATTCGCAAGAAGTTGGCAGAATCATCACAGCAGTGATTTGTTATATTCATTTCTCATAATAATTTTGTTTATTTGTATGTATTTATATAAGTATTTATTTATATATTTTTGTATTTATGTTGATTTTAATTTTCTTTTTTTTTTTTTGTTTGCCTTGAAGTTGCACCTACCATGTTATGTCTCTGCACCACCCTAAGGTCGACTGGTAGATAATGCCTAAGGCATTAAGTCCGCCTTTGTACAGTTTTTTGTGCAAGAAGAGTTAATAAATAAAAAAATAAATAAATAAAGCATTTTTCTATTAGTGAAAAAAATTTAGCAATCGGACTAGTACTTTCAGAAATTACCTCCTACAATAAAAAAAAAAAATAACTTTATTTCTTTATAAAATTGGTGTAGATGAAGATCAAAGGCGGGCACTGAAGGACAACCTTTTTGTGGAATTTTAATTAAGTATAATTCAATTGTTAAATTGGATTGCGGAAATGGTGCTGCACAAAGCGAAAAGCGGAAGCGTGAGTCATTAATTTAATTTAATTTGTCTCCGCGAATCGCTAGTCCGCTTACAACAAAGACATTTTGAAGCCGATTGTAGCGAAACAGATTTAGCATCTTAATGATGAGGACGGATTCTGAGAAACATTGGTAGCATATTTCAATACAGTAATTTAGGAAGTTTTGGGTTAAGAGCGTCCTTTTCGAGGTAAATTTATATACAGCCGCTCTTACGTGATTATGTTGTTATTAAACATCTTTCTCTAGGTATTTTGGATACACAGCTATCTTGTGTATATTATCCAGGCTTCTATAGATATCAAAACATAAATGCTAAAAATGGTAATATTCCCGTGTTTTGCTGAAAAAGATCGAAACGTGATAATGTGATGAATGTAGTATTTAGAAAGACAAAGTCAAAAGTTTTTTATTTCACATAGGCCTACATGGGCACTTATAAAACGTCAGAAGCTAGTGCACTTATGAAATGTTAAGTCACCAAAAACAAAGGTTTTGAGGTATTTTTACAGGCCAGTGTTATTATTTCGTGAGATGATTAACGCAATATTACGGTTATTGCACCTGACCAAAATGTGTCCAGTTAAATAAAATTGTTCATAATGGAATTCTTAAACTTGAATTTTATTAAAACTATTTGTACACCTCGTTGGGTTACAAATTCCGTCAAAATTTATGGATTAGCTTGCGTTTGACCACTATCTCACCTGATAGTAATCGATGATGTGGCCGACGGTGGAACACGTTACATTCGAAAAATTTTAATTTTCGAATCGCCAAACTTAAGTGGCAATGTGCCCTACCCATCGCCACTTAAGTTTGGCGATTCTTCGAGCTACGTCGGCAACCTTGGTTCTCTTGCGGATATCTTCATTTCTGATGCGTTCTTTCCATGAAACTCCGAGCATAACCCTTTCCATTGCCCTTTTCACCGGGTCAGCTGGTTTTCAAATATAAAGTGATCCAAGAAGAAAGATACAATCGCGGTTACCGCATCGTACATAGTTTCAATTCAAGTTTAGAAATATCAGCAGCTTTAAATTAAAACTGTTTTTATGTGCGAAGAAAGATAATATGTTATCTTGGATGTCAGTCTTGCTTGATTTACGAGATAGATTGCAGTAAAATCTTTAACAACAGTTATTGACCTCTTGGTCTCAAAGGCAATCGTCAAACTGAAGTAATTCTTAGAGCTTCGTACCCGTGACCCTATAATGCAAAGGGTCTGAAAGAACAAAATCAAAATCAATCAAAATCAAAGCATTTATTTCAAATAGACCATTTGCAGGCACTTTTGAATAGTCAAATGTCGGTCAGTCCAAGAAAAGTGAAGCTCGTTCCAAAGCGTAGGTCTCTATGGAGAAGAACGTGCAAGAAACTCCATGGACACTCTTTTAAATCATATTATGTGTTACATATAATGCTTGGTTACATATTACTTGTTGCTTCAATCATGAGAACACGGTTAAGTTTCAATCAGTAAAAGTTTAACACTCTCTCTCGGCTCGGCCCTGATATTTCTAAATACATACATATTGTAGATAAATTAGGCCCAGACACAGAACAAATGATCGTGCTGATCACACAAACATTTGCCCTGAGTGAGAATCTAACCCACAAACTCCTCCTAGCATAGCAGGGCCACTAACCACTAAACCAACAGGCCTGTTAGCCTCAAGAGGTGGTTCGCTTACCGCCCAAGTTTCACCATAACCGTGGTTAGAAGTGTATGTACCTTTTTACTGTCTGTTCAACCGATTTTTACTTCTATTTCGTAGGCATAAGGGTGGCATTAAAAACAAATAAGTGGTTACAATACCAACTATTTACTGCAGGCGCTATTCGTAATGCTGCCAACGTAATAAAACTCAAATTCGGTTGAACGGACATTAGTATAAGGTTTTCATTTTCTAATGTTATTTTGAACAGAGTATAGGTATTTAAACCTTCTTCATGAATCTGAGTAAATCGTATAAAAATCCAGTTTATCGCGAACAGACAGAAAGACGCGTTGGGAGTTTTATGTTATAAAATATGTAAGGGTTTGGGTATATGACCTGTATATTTTCGCACACTGAGGGATCCGTACAAACTTACCTATGTAAATAGTTCAATTCCCGAATGGATATACCGCGTATATCGAAGGACTGGAACAGTTTGCCTGCTGCGGTCTTCCCGTCTGATTATAATTTAGGTGTCTTCAAGGCTAGAGTGAATAGGCTCTTAATAAACTAGTGCGCCTCACCATCAACGATTGCATCACTGCTTACCATCAGGCGGGATTGCAGTCAAGTACTAGTTTATAACAGATAAAAAAAAAATGGAGTCTCGAACTTTTTTTCCGAATCGCAAAAAAAGGTTTTTTTTTCGTGACGTAACAAAAAAATTACTGTTTTCAGGTTTATACCTGTGCTATAAGACCTTGTTTTTTTGCCAAATTTCAGGATTCTGGTTCAAAGGGAAATACCATATGAATTTTGATTTATAAACGGCCGCATGTTTTTTATTTTCGTTTACTTGATATTTGTTGTTTGATTTTTTCATAGCTTCAATATCGCAGACCTACATATAAGTATATGGTTTTAATTTCAACTCGATACCTCGACCAGACAAACTAATGCGTGGAGGTATTGAGACTCTTTAGAGTCTTAAAAGATAGACAGACGGACAACATTTTTTCTTTTGAGAACTAAAAATATTACGTCAGTTATGCTAGCTAAGCTTTTTGCATACAAATGTTACCTTGTCAACAATCCTTTACGAACGTTTAGTAAACAATGAATTCAATAATAAAGAAAAACACTAGTCACGCAACATTGATTAATAGATGTAATCTACAGCAGCGACCTTCAAGACGCTTCCTTCTAATATTATAAGCATTCACGAGTCTGCAAAAGACGTATAAATAATCAAGGTTCTTTGGGAGCCACTTGATACAACTTTATTATTGACTAGCTTTTGCCCACAGCTTCGCCCGCGTACATAAAATATAGCCTATGTTACTCAGCAATAAAGCAGCTTTCTATCGGTGAAAATTTTTTAGTAATCGCATTAGAACTTCCAGAGATTACAACCTACAAACAAAAAAAAAACTTTGCCTGTATTATATAATATAAATAAATTAATATTACTGTAAATTTAAATCTCTATTCCAAGTCTGTTTGAATGGGTTTGCGAACGGCGAGCAATGGGTAGCTCGCTCTCCGGTAATTACCGAGCTCGAGTCGTTGACTGCGTCTTTCACGCTTGCGCCTCAAAGAGACGTGTGCGTGAAACATTACGCGCCGTTGATGATTCTAGATGGAACGCGTTTTACGCGCGTCTCAACGAGATTTCAGCAAATAGTAAGGGCCCAGCAGGGTTAAAGCCTATTGGGGCCCATGGGTTAAATGAAAATGAACACCCGGGGCCCTAGAATGCAAGGCAAAGAAGAAAAAAACGAGTTGGTTTTAATCAGTACAAGTCTGACATGTCCTCCTGTTCCACCCAAGAGCGGGAAGTCATTGGATGATTTTCCACATTAAAAAAAGGTGGAATCAGTTTGGAGATGGGCCTAATAAATGTGCTGATTGAGGCAAGGCAATGAACCTTCCAAGATTGATGTCAAAGGAAAAAAGCCTATAATAACAATGAAATAAGAACATCAAAATGTCCTTGGTTTCCTATAAGATCGTTAACGAATCGGTGATTTAGAAGCAAGAGTAGTTCGTGATATGTAAAAAACAGACTTACGGCTCACAAAAAATTACCGATTTCTAACAATACATTCAACGAGTTGCAAATGAGAATAGGACCGATCGCCATGTTGTGACGTCACGATATACTGTCAAATCGAGGAAAGATAATTTTAAAATTTAATTTGTTTACGAACTGTGAACGAAAAAAGTTAATTCAGAATTCAGTTCTTCAATTTACTCATCTCTGAGTTCTTCAATTTTGCCAAAATTTCTTCGATTTGACAGTACGACGTGACGTCATAACATGGCAATCGATCCTATTTTCATTTGGAATGCATGGTACATAAGATGCACACATATACCTAAGTGTACAGCAGTTTCAAGCTCACTCTGCTTTGAGTAAAAAAGTTTCTAACTAGACACTGTTCTAGAAGATTTTTAATATGAACTTGTATACTCGTTGTTTTTGAACGTACTACCTACTCGTTTAAAGTTCTTATTAAAATGATGATGTTTAAAGCTAGAACTACATTAGACTGCACACGTGTAACATGCCAGATTTGTACTCAGAACGACTTCGCTTGGCGTCACGTGACGTGGTATACGTATTTAGTAGGTCTGTAAATAGGTTGTAGGCTATTTTTTACCACCCCCTCTTTTTCTTTGATAATTTATTTGGCAGAACAACGTATGTTAATAAAATTAAAAAAATACTACATTAATCTTGCATTGTAATATTATGCTATAACAAATACACACATTTCTCGTAATTTCGCTGTGTATCTATTAGTTTTTAAAGGCCAATATTTACCTACAAAATTGTTGCTTTATAAAATTGCATGTTTTAAATTGTGTTATCTTCAGATTGACTTTGAATTGTAAGTACAAATAAAGTTTAAAATTTAGATATTTTATGCCCATTTAAAACTTGTTATTTATTTGGTTGTTTGGGAGTTGTTTTTTACCTATTAATAACACGCAAATGAATACGGAACTTGGCGAAATAACAAGTTCGAACGGCTGACTTAGTTCACAAACAATTGGCTAAAGTCCGTGACATTCAGGCTTCTAATATAATGACTCACGAGCTTTGGCAAGAATCACAGTTCCTTTTGAATTAAACTTTGAGGCTATGACAATGGATGCCCAGACAAGTCGAAGTCAAACTTAACGATAAATTGGGCAAAAAGTTCTGCTGAGTTTTGCCACTGTTGTCTTTTTTCCCCAAAGGTTGACTGGTGAAGAATGCCTTGTTGCATTAAGTCCGCCTGTGTACCACTACTGTTCATGATGTTTAAAAAATAAATTTGTAGCTGCACAGAGTGAAAGAAAAGGGAGTTAGTGATAGCGTGACGAGTGACAGGACAGAATGGAAGAAAAAAACGTGTTGCGCCGACCCCAAATAAAATGGGACAAGGGCAGGAAGAAGAAGAAGTAGCTGCACAGAGTTTAGAAGATGGTAGTGTGCCGCTGTCTTGGAAAGTACGTAAATCCGTTGGTCCCACGCTTGACCTTTCCATCAGTCGTGTCAGACTGTGAGAGTGAAGAAGCAGAGAGTGCATCTGTGTTTGCTCACATACTTAAGCACTATAATATTATATACTACGTATCTGGCTAATCTTCATTGAAATGGTATTATTAAATACCTTACATAAAGTTAGAAAGTAAAAAAGTGGTCAATGAATTTTTTTTTCCTTATCAAGCTTTTATAGCGCTGTGACAGACCAAACACGATAGGGTTATTTGAGTTCCTATAGCCACCTTCCGGTTCCATTATCAGATCAGCTCCAAGTCATGATAATTTTGCATTGTCATCTGATTTGCAGATGCATGCAAAATTTCAGCTCAATCGGTAACTGGGAAGTGGATCAAATTTAATTTGCAAAATTTGAATACAGACATACAAAACATTGGGACAGGTGAAAATAAATAAAAGCTTGTAAAAACATATTGGTTTAAAAATGCTTCTGAAATGTCAGGTAAATCCTTACTAATATTATAAAAGCGAAAGTGAGTTTGTTTGTTTATTTGTTTGTTTGTTACGTGTTCACGCCTAAATGGCAAAACCGATTATGACGAATTTTGGTACAGAGATAGTTGGGACCCTGGAGACGGACCTAGGCAACTTTTTTATAAAAAAAGTGAGAAAAGAGGGAGAAAGAGGGAAGGTCTTTTATGTACGCGGGCGAAGTCGCGGGCAAAAGCTAGTCCCGTATATATTTTGGATGCTAGTTGTTTTCTACACTAATATTATAAAGAGATAAAGTTTTTTAAATGTTTTTTATTGTTTGAAAGTACTGGTCCGATTGCGACAATTTATTCACCGATAGAAAGCTGCTTTATTCCTGAGTGACATAGGCTATATGACATAGGCTATATCCGTACCAGGCGTGAATAGGTTGATAAGTCGACTTACATATATGTTTTATTAATGCATAATAGGCATTAGGATTGCTTCTTTCATAGGGTGATTAAATGACTAAGTCGATAGGCCTGTTTTACCGCACATAGCGAACATGTGAATTTTTGAATAACTCTCTTACTAAAGGGTACAATGTGACCTCTTGAGATATTAAAACATACAAATTGTAATTATTTACACAACTCAACATGTCATTATAATACTGCAAACTATTAAGAAAAAATATAACGAACAACACGAGATGTTCATTTATTCAAACAACCTACTTAACGTTTTTAATAGCATAAATCAAGTTGTCCAGTTACTACCGCATCGAAATTGCATTGTATTTTGTAACAAATAAATCTAACATCTATTATATTTTTCATCCGTTGCGCATGTGATGAGGCAAAGTGATATGTCAAAAAGACATAGCTGCAGTTTTGGCGCTTTATCCTTAAATCACGAAATTTTTTAGGTAGGGACTCGCGCGTGTCATATGTTCCGGTGACTTTGACCGAGTTTGATTTGTTTTGGAATTATTTTTTTTGCAACCGGTATCATTTCAGCTGATACAAGAGGACATCTGCCATCTAAAAATAAAAGGACTGTTGATGATTTAAAATCTGCCAAAGATCACATCTTGTCATTCCCAAACTACGAAAGTAATTATTCTAGAAATAGAACAAATAAAAAATATTTATCATCGGACCTTTCTATAGCTTCTATGTATTGTTTATATAGAGAAAGTTGCCCAAATCCTATTTCACTTAAATTGTATTCCCAGTGTTTTCATGATTTAAACTTATCATTCGAAAAACCGGCTAAAGATACTTGCCACACATGCGATCTTTTGATTACAAAGATAGCATTCGCTGAAGGAGAGGAAAAGACCAACTTTTTAGAAGAGCTGGGTGAGCATCAATCACAAGTCGAAAACGCTTATGCAGCAAAAAGAAAGGACAAAGATGATGCAAAACGCAATTCTAATTTTCGAGCTTATGCATTTGATCCTCAGCAATGCTTACCTACGCCATTCTTGAAAACGTCTGTCTCAAGAGACACCTATGGTCTTACAATCTTACAATTCATAGCTTAACAGATGATAAAGCTACTTGTTACATGTGGGACGAAACCATCGGTGCTCGAGGAGCAAATCAAATTGCTTCGTGTTTGTGACATTTTTACAAAATATGCCACCTGAAGTTACAGAGGTCACATTTTATTCCGACACGTGTGGTGGTCAGAATAAAAATAACGCTGTTGCAATGATGTCCATGTATTTATTGCATGTGCATCCTCCCTAGAGACATCAGAGTTCATAAGTTTTTGATTAGCAGACATAGCCACATGGAATGTGACTCGGATCATGCCCAGAAAGAATTAAAAAGAAAACGCAGCTCAAAATAAATCATCTCAACGATTGGATGCAATTGTTAAGATCTTGCAAGATTAATAACGGATTTGCCATTGAAACCCATGAAACTAGAAAATTTTCTAAATTTTTCAGAATTGAGTTCCAAGAAAGGCCCATTTACAATTAAAAAAAAGGATGCTAGTGGTGAAACATTTTTATGGCAACCAGTCAAATAGCTGCAATATAAGAAACCTATCGGAGAAATACGTTATAAGACAACTCATGACAATGAAAGCTCTTTTAGGGCCTGTGCAGACCACGTTTTTTAAACGCGCCGTTGACGCGCGTTTTAGAAACGTGCGTCGACGGCGCGCTTTTATCCTATTAAAAGTCTACAGGCTGCGTCTGACTCGCGTGCGTATCGCGTCTGTATCGCTACAAACGCGCGTCAGCGGCGCGTTTAAAAAACGTGGTGTGCAAAGGCCCTTAGAGTCATAAATTACGGGAAAAGAGGTAAATTCAATTTAGGCACTATAGAATTAGAAGTTGTTTCAAAAGAGACTTTACCAATAAGTAAAGAAAAAAAGAATGATAAATGATAAATGATAAATGATCTTTATTTTGCAAGTAGGTTTTATAAAAACACTTTTACACGTCAATTTTTTTTTTTCGTCAATTAATGCTAGATGAGGCCGGTGTTTCCTAGCTGATTACCCTGAGAAGAAACACCGAAACAAACTCAGGGGTTAGTAGTCAGAAGGATTTGATGGATTTATTGCCACTGATTCCTGATCCCATTTTTCACGAATTTTATAAAAACATTAAAACTGATAGGTGACGTATCTAACATCGATTCTGATTTAGACTCCGAAGACCCTAATGCAGGAGGAAACGGAGAAGAATTCAACTAACTCTATAATATTTTAACCTTGTTTTCGGAATAAAAATAATTATTTTTCAATTGTTTGTTTTTTAATTACCTATGCATACCTCTAAACATACCTGCATACATAATATCACGATTTTAGTCCCATAAGAGGTAGGTAGAGACTATATTTATTACTTTTGATTTTTTACCCTTAAACCTTTAAGGGTTACTTAGGTGAACAACTTGATAACTCATTGGTGAACAACTTGATATGTCATTTTTTTACTGTAAATACAGTAAATTCATTAAATTAACTTATGTTATCTGAAAACTCCAAGCAAATGAATTACATTCAGATAAAAAATTATTCAATAACTTGAAATCTGAATTTACAGATAAAACTTGAACTTAAAAATGGCTGCCCTGAAAAATTTGTATTTTCGACTTGTTAAGTTATTCTCGCTTGGTACGGATATGGGACTCGCCGATGTGGCAGCACTGGATGCGACTACACACTGAGGGTGGTCGCGTCCAGGGCCTGGCATAGACTGGTGCTACTGTGCGGTGCCGCTTTGAGTGTGTTTGTGTGTCTTTGTATGTACTAACAATAGCTTTATAAGGTTTCTTGTGTTACTAACAATATATGGACTTTTGTCTGAAATAAATGTCATATTATTATAATTATTATTATATTTTATGTATGCGGGCGAAGCCGCGGGCAAAGGCTAGTCTAGCAATAAAGAAATGAATGAATGAACCAAGTAAATAAGGACTCATTTTAAAGCGAAATATACAAGCACAAAACTTGAAGTTATCGGAAAATACTCGACGATAGACCTACGAATCTTTTCAAGAATTTTCTCTTTTCAATATAGCGTAAATATTGAAGTCTGGGCTTGGATATAAATATAATTATTTAGAGTGAGAAATAGCAGAATGCTTTTAAATTCTAAAATACACCTCTTTTCAAAAAACATAGGTATAAGTATTTTGATAAAAATTTTTGATTGTATCTTTGTAAATCATTGGATCTATCAATTTGAATTGAGTGATGTTGCTTACACTAATATAATCCGTAGAGAGCAGTGGTGGCCGAGTGGTAACGGCCCCGACTTACGAGTTGTAGGTCGCGGGTTCAAACACAGCCAGACGCATTACTTTGTGTATTTCATCACCACTGCTCTCAAAACGAAACGAAAAGGAAAACATCGTGAGGAAACCGGCATGTCCTAGAACAAAAGTTCGAAGACATGTTATATCCACCAACCTACACTGGGCTCGCGTGGTGGATTACGGCCCTTTCTCTCTCCTAGAGAGAAGGCCTGAGTCCCAACAGGAACATTATAAGGCCGACTATGTGCTTACATAATCATAAATCATAAACATAATCCGAAATCTATGAGATTGTAATTGTATGATGATTATGTGTAATTTAAAAAGAAAACCTTAAAACAATGGGAGAATATGTGTGTTGTGATAAAATAGTAGTAGATATTTATTAAATTATTATCTTACCAGGACATAAACGCAGTGAGTACAAATAAACCCGATGACTATAGTGCCGATGCCTCCAGCTGCTAGACCTGCATTCTTGAACGCAGCAGGCATGGCCAGGATACCAGATCCTAGCGAAGACTTTAGTAGATGCACCAGGGAGCCTATTGTCCTGAAAATTAAGATGTTTGTTAGCTATCTAATTGAGTCTTAAAGGTGTCTACACACCAAAGCCGCCGGCACCGCCGGGCACGAAACCGGCGGGCAAGGCCGCCGGCGGCCTGATTTTAACGATCTTGCCGGCGGCTTGCACCCGCGCGATCTACCCCGCGGCACGCTCCTTTCCGCTCTTCAGTTGCCCGCCTGTTTTTTGTGAACATTGCATGCTGCGACTGTCGTGCCGCCGGGAAAATAGTCCGGCTCGCAACTTTTAAAGCCGGGTCCACCCGCCGGCATTAACCCCAGCAACAGCAGGGGCCCAGCCGGGTCGAAGCCTACTGGGGCCAGGGTAATCCGAAAGGGCGCTCGAGCCCCGATATGAAGGCTTGAAGGAACGGGATGGGTTTTTTAGTCAGTAAGACACTATCTCCCGCTCCGCCCAAGAGCGGGGGTTGTCATAAGATGATTTTTCCCATCGGAAAAAAAAAAAAAAATTCCGCCGGGTTCGTGCCGGCTTTGGTGTGTAGACAGCATAATGTATAGGAAATAAAGACTATTGTATCATAAGGTCTATTTTACACAGCATCGGTAGGATGATAGCAGGATAAATATATATCTACATCTTTAAGATAAAAGAATAAGATAGGTAGCTACATTTTATGAATCCGACAGCTATATTTTAGTTTGTTTTAGTTACTTAAGGATTATATTTTTTTGTTTTAGTGTAGTGTAAGTATTTATAATATGTAAATAGTATGTAGAAAAAAGTTACGAATGTTACTTACGAGTTAGGGTGTGCCACTCTTCTGTGTTCGAAGGGATTGTACTCTTTTTCATTGATAATTTCTTTTGAGCCTAAACTTAGTGTCGATTGGAAGCCTGGATTCGCCGCAAGATTCGCTCTGGAAAAGAAATTAAAAACAGATTAATTTAGGATGCCATAGTTTTTTTGAAATATGGAATTGTCGATATAGCTCGAAGAATCGCCAAACTTAAGTGGCACAGTACACGCAAAACAGATGGTCGATGGAGACGAAACGTTCTGGAGTGGCAACCGCGTACCGGAAGGAACTGATGACCAGCACGCTTAGCCAAGTTGTTATTCTGCAATCGTTAACGCTGTCGAAAAGTGATGAAACGTATGGGAATGACGTCATCTCAACGTAAAGTCGCGCGGTCAGAACAAACGAATAGACAATTCGTAGCCAAGTTCACATCGTTTAAAATCGTTTCTACAATGTTTAACGCTACATCCTTTGTTATACAAACGCTACATTGTAGAACGGGCGGCCGACTCAGGCGCGTCAACATGGCTACCAACTTATCGTTTTCTACAATTGCTGTCACCGAGGCGTTACCGATTAGAGAACGGAATTCGACACAAACTGGTTGTAACTTGGCTAGGGGGGCTGGTTAGGGTCGCGGGAATCAGATGGATGCGAGACGCACATGACCGGTCGTTGTGGCGACACTTGGGAGAGGCCTATGTCCAACAGTGGACGTATTTCGGCTGAAATGATGATGATGGAATTGTAATAACTGTGTCGAAGTTTCATACAGCAAACGCGTCTGACTCTGGTTGACATCATGGTTCGTATCGACAATGAAAGGGAAACGGACGCCTCCTTCTGCGATTAATGCTAGCAAAAGAGATGGCCACAACAATGAGAGAACGGACATCCTCGCAACTCAGCCGTTATCACTGGGGAAGCTCCGGCTCCATCGACACATATTATGTACTAAGCGCACACGCGTACTAACACTCACTTCAAACGACTCAGGGTTATCCGAAAGGGCACTCGAGCCCCGGTATGAAGGCTAGAAGGAACGGGGTGGGTCTTTTAGTCAGTAAGAGTCTGACACTATCTCCCGCTCCGCCCAAGGGCGGGGAATATCAATGCATGATTTTTCCCACCATAAAAACTACACATTGGTCGCGAAAAAAGTATCAAGTTATATAAAAGTTAAAAAAGTATAAAGTAATAAGTTTTAATGGTTCTGTTAGACGACATAATGCCGATGTAGCGCTGCAGCGAACTTTTTTTTAACTTTTCAGTATTTTGACAAATACAAAAACAAAACTGAAAGCATGACATTACAAATAACTCAAAAAAAAAAAACAGTAGATATTAATGTTAGACAAAAACCACAATAAATCAATAATTTATTACATAACATTTTAATGTAATTTTAATATCTAAACCACAAGAACAAAACGCTGAAGGAAACTCAAAAACCACAAAATACATTTCAATAAACTTTCGAACAATCACTCAAGTATTTCGCCTAACAATTTAATAACTTTTACGTAACAATTACTTAACAATGCCTAAGATCCTACCACGCGCTCTCAACTGAACTGTAAAAGGAATAATATAGAAAGGAATAGTGCTATACAGCACTAGTATTTTTATGTAAAGAATCTATGTATAAAATTTCATGACCTTATCATGAAAAATCACCAAGTTCTAAGCTTGTTATTTCAACAAACATACATAGTCACCGGGCCAACCAGGTGACTGAGGGGTTGTTTTAGTTTTTGCTGGTACCTAATGAGCTAGCTACGCTGTGACCTGTCGTAACCTTTTTTTTTTATTTTTTTTTTATGGTGGGAAAAAATCATGCATTGACATCCCCCGCCCTTGGGCGGAGCGGGAGATAGTGTCAGACTCTTACTGACTAAAAGACCCACCCCGTTCCTTCTAGCCTTCATACTAGGGCTCGAGTGACCTGTCGTAACCTGTGTTGTACTTTGTGTCGGTGGTGTTCAACTGTCCAACTTATAACCTTTTTAAATATTTTTGGGAAAAAAATATAACATGGTGTAAAAACTATTGGGATCCATTCAGTTACTGATTCTGAACAAACCACAATCAGGTTCCGCTTAAACTAATAATTATGTTGTAAATAGTATTTGTTCAATGTCATTTTTTTATTATTACTAAAGTATGCTTTAATTTTAATTTTGAACATGACCGAAAAAGGTTCAATGTCATCTACCAATCTATTGATTGTTTACTGTTCAAGCAGCACGCTTGTGGAATGCGTTACCTATTGAAGTGAGACGTGCTCAAACGCTACCAACGTTTAAAAAAATGGTGAAGGAGCATTACCTTTCACTTTGATTTTTTAATTTTTTTCCTTCTCCTGGCTTAATTATATATTTGATATTTATTAGTATATTTTATTTGTGTATATATGTAGGTATTTGTGTTGTTATTTATTATCAGTAATATTATTCTTTTTCTGTTGTTGTACACTGACAACCCTAAATCTTTCTCCTTTCTTTCAGTCCATCCAAAGGTTGTCTGTTAGAAATTGCCCTGTGCGATAAGACCGCCCATTGTACACTTATTTTTTATAATGTTTGTCCTGTAGTTTTTTGTATATGTGGTGTACAATAAAGAATATATAATAATAATAATAATTTTGACACGTCTGGTAAGGCCTCTGAACCTACTTCAAGCCTACGTAGTAATTACATACGTTCTAAACATAGCCTTGGAAACACAAAAGCATTTAAATCCTATTTGATGTAAATGTGAAGTCTGTAGGTTTGTTTCAAAGTTTGTTGAATCAATCAAAGCTCCAGACTTGCTTGCGGTATTTGTACTAAAAAGCTACTGCGGTCTTTTAAAGCGAAAAGGCAAGTGAAAGAACACGGAGGGGTTATTTTCTTAATGATATAAACTAGTGCTTGACTGCAATCCTGCCTAATGGTATGCAGTGATGCAATCGTTAATTGCGAGGCGCTTCAGTTTATTAAAAGCCTATTCACTCTAGCCATGAAGACACTTAAATTGTAATCGGACGGGAAAACCGCAGCTGGCAAATGGTTCCAGTTCTAAGATGTACGCAGTATAAGCGACGAGGCAAAACGCTTAGTCCGGACCGTAGAGGTGTCAACGGTGTAAGGGTAGACCCTCGCTATATGTCGGGTTGTTCGATGGTAGAAAGGTGATCGCGGAATTAAGTCATGTAATTCCTGCGCATACTCTTCAAAATGCGTCCTGTAAAATAATGAAAGGCGGGGTACCCTATGCTTGTGCTACAGTTCTATCTGTTTCCTGGAATTTAGTTTCTGTATATCACAATGTATCTTAATATATGGATTAAGATCCATTGTGCGTGGGCCATGGCAGCCTTCATTTGGCAGACTTATTCCACCCAGCCCACCTGTCTCTAGAAGCAGTAATCTGGTTCTGAAAACCCTGGGAAGCCTAAAGCTTGTCAGGGTTTTTAGGGCGCCTGTTAAGGGATTCGGAAGGGGTCCTAGGATTCGTATAGTTGCGCAGTCAAGGAGCAAATGGATCGTTGGTAAAATTCTGTCACTGCCTCTCGGCACAAAATAGATAGGTACAGAAGACAATCTCATGTATGTACTTCACTTTTTATACCTACGCTCGGTGGACGCACACTAATGAGCGTTTGAGCCAGAACTGTTCGACGAGCGGGCCGAGGTGCTCCGAGATATCGTGTTCGCGAGCGGTGTCTATGTGTGCGTTGCTCGAGCGAGCTTTTATGTAGATTGACTTCTGTACCTATCTATTTTGTTCTCTCGGTCCACCAAGAGCATGAAAAGTTATTTGATCAATTCCAGTAAAACGTCTCAAAACGGTTGAACGAATTTATATATGGGTTGATCTCGAACAGATACCTATAGAACATAGGAATTTTTATCCTGATAATGCTTTCTTGTGAAATAATTTCTAGCTTTTGCATGGACAGAATCGCAGGCAAACACTAGTTTGGACGTGTACGAGACGTAGACACGCTCCTATGAAGAAGAACAAGGATTAGAATAACTGGTAATTTATTTATCAGGATTGTCACTTCGTTCCTTATTCCGTCCTTATTTGGTATATAGGTAAAAGAACATTAACAAAAAGAAACATAACGCTAGCTTTTTGCCAAGAACGTTCTTTTTTTTTAAAACGTACACTAGAAATATAGTGTACGTTTACGAGTTGCAGGTCGCGCGTTTGAACCCAGCCAGGCGCATTACTTTGTGTAATTTATTTCATAACCACTGCTCTCAAAACGGTGAAGGAAAACATCGTGAGGAAACCGACATGTCCTAGAACCAAAAATTTGAAGACTTTTGACATTTACCAACCCGCACTGGGCCCGCGTGGTGGATTACAGCCCATTCCCGCTCCTAGAGAGGTGACCTAAGTCCCAGCAGTGGGAACATTAAAAAGGCTGATGATGATGATGATGATGACACTGGAAATTACTCCTGTATCGTGATGAATAAATTTTCACAGAGAGCCTAGTGCGAGTTGCTTTTACGTTAACTGAGCCAGAGTCGTCGACGGCGCGTTGTTCCACGCGCGCCTCAAAGAGATGTCAGCAAACCGTAGTGGCCCAGCAGGGTGTAAGCCTACTGGGGCCATGGGTTCTGCGAAAGACCAGAACCCTGGGGTTCTGGAACGAAGGCAAAGAAGCAACAGGAGTGGGTTTTAAATTACCCACTTAAACGTACACGTTTATGACGTTCAGCGCCCCGATTGGTCCGCTCCAAGCTCTTAACCAATCAGAGAGGCCAATGCAGTAAACGTTTCGATCGCGTTAACGTAAAAACCTCAGCGCGCAGAACACACAGACCCGGACAAACATCAGTAGGTCATACAAATATTAGTTCCGTGCGGGTTCTATTTGATTTCAACTACTGTGCTAATCGTGCCGGCTTTGATCCTTTGGTTTATACCACGGGTTTTGATCAGTGAAAGTTTGGCTTTGTAACAGAAATGACCTTTCATTACCAAACAAAGGATCGCACTTAATAACTCTCTAAATATAATAAATCTGTAGAAGTTTTTAGTTCTGCGCGTATCAGTAAAATGTACGATAACTTTTACACAATAAAATTGTGTGTGACTTATTACTTAGGCTTTATTTCACCGCAATCGGTTGACTATATCGAAAGATATACTACTCGTACATTCATTGATTGTTAGGCTGTACGAACTTTGTCGATTCAGCAAGTATTAAATATAAATACATAAATTTGTAACGGATTATAATATTGTTTAGGAAAGTATTCATTGACTTCTATCACTCTTCGTGGAGCAATAGAAGTCAGACATTTAAGACCATACCTCTAACCTTCGGTTTCCCTATCCGTTCTAAGTCCACGGGTTTCAGGAAATGCCCACCGCATCTATAATGTGTTTATACATATGTCGTGGATTGATGACGTGTATCAACAATGTCGTCACCGGAAACGCAAGCGGAACCCTACCGCTTGGACACGATCGTCGGTAGAAGGGAGGCAGCGAGGGCTGGAGGGAAGACCGAGCGGTGCGGCATTCTACCTCGGATAGCCTTGGCATACACTCAATACCAACGCACGTGTTTGTTTCGCTTGTCGTCAGTAAAATTAAAATATCCTGATCGAATCTATCTTTCGTTACACCCACGTCTACTAAGAACTACGAGTATGTCGCATCGCGACCAAGACCCGATGGTTCGCATCTCGGCCACCCTTGATGCGACATCAGAACTGGGATACACTCGAGCTGAAGAAACCGAAGAAATGTTGCAGAATGGAGCCATGACGTCACGGTGCGACGAGAATCTTCTTCGCACGCTGCTGGCTGCTCAAAACCAGAACATGATGTCCCTGATAGAAGCCATCAAGGGCCCGGCAGAGGCGAGGTGGGAAGGGAACCATTGCTGCCACTTCAGCGTCAAGTTCTGCAGGACAAAAACAGCGTCCGGACATCATCTGTTTCCGATGCGGCAAAACCGGACACTTCGCTACGAAATGTCCACAAAGCAACAGTGTCGGCGCCGGCGCGGCGGAAGGCCCAAGTGGTTCCGGTGCA
This sequence comes from Mythimna ferrago, assembly GCA_910589285.2. Lineage (NCBI taxonomy): Eukaryota > Metazoa > Arthropoda > Insecta > Lepidoptera > Noctuidae > Mythimna > Mythimna ferrago. Next base: position 3,637,156 of record OU342682.1, read on the forward strand.
GCGCCTACGTCAGCGGCGAACAACGAGAGGCGTGTTGAAGTTTGCTATGTCAGCAATCCCAGCGGTACGTTAATAAACAGTGGTGAGTCATATCCGTTTCATTACGATTCTGGTGCTGAATGCTCTCTTATCAAAGATTGTGTCGCGTCAAAGCTTAGTGGCAAGCGCATAAATAACACAGTAAATTTGACAGGTATCGGTCATGGTAGTGTGCAAAGCACGCTACAAATTTTATCTGAGGTTGTTATTAACGATTTACGATTAGAGATATTATTTCATGTTGTTCCAAACAGTTGTCTTAAAAATGATATTTTATTTGGTCGTGAGATTTTAGATCAAGGACTTAACGTTAGTATGACGTCTGATAGTATTGTTTTGTGCCGTGATAAGATTGTCAGGTTATGTGACGTTTCAAATAAGTTCGGTAACAATTCTAATTGTCAAATTGATTTTAACAAAGTTGATACAGACATTCCGCTAGAATTTCGCTCTCAGTTAATTGATCTTTTGTTAGAATATTCTTCTTCGTTTTCTAGTGGCGTTTCTAGATGGGTAACAACAGGACAGTTGCAAATTAGGCTTATAGATCCTAATCGTACAGTTAATCGTCGTCCTTACAGGCTTAGTGCTAGCGAACGCGAAGTTGTCACTGCTAAAGTTCGTGAACTAGAGGAAGCGGGCATTATTAGGCCGAGTTGTTCACCTTTTTCTAGCCCAGTGTTGCTTGTTAAGAAGAAAGATGGTTCAGATCGCATGTGTGTTGACTACAGGGAGCTGAACGACAACACCGTGTCGGATAGGTTTCCACTGCCGTTGATAGAGGACCTTGTGTCTAGGTTAGGTGGTGCTAATTGGTTCACGTGCCTTGATATGCTATCAGGGTACCATCAAATCCCCGTGCATCCTGAATCAATAGAGCGCACTGCATTTGTTACACCCGATGGACAGTGGGAATATTTGACCATGCCGTTTGGCTTAAAAAATGCGAGTTCCGTTTATCAGCGTGCAGTCATGAATGCCTTAGGTGACCTTGCTTATAGCTATGCTGTTACATACGTCGATGACATTTTAATAATAGGAGCATGTGTGGAGGAGAGTTTAGCTCGTCTTCGCACTGTACTTGATAAATTGACAAAAGCTGGTTTTTCTTTAAACTTTGCCAAGTGCTCGTTTCTTAAACGACGGGTTGAATATTTAGGCTTTGTTGTTGAGGATGGCCAAATTAGACCTAACCCAAATAAAATAGCAGCTTTATCTAGGCTTCCCCCACCTAAAACCATCACTCAGCTGAGACAGTTCATAGGGTTGGCCACTTATTTTAGACAATTCGTGCCACAATTCTCAAAAACGATGGCTCCTCTGTTTCGTTTGACAAGTGGCAAGAATAGGTCCATTAGTTGGGAACCCTGTCATGAGGCCATTCGTCAGGAAATAATTTCTTGCTTAACCAGTGAGCCTGTTCTAACAATATTTAATCCTGCACACCCAATCGAGTTGCATACCGATGCCAGTGCTGAAGGATATGGTGCCATATTTATCCAAAAGATTAATGGGAAACAACATGTAGTTGCTTACTATAGTCGTCGTACGTCTCCAGCTGAATCGAAGTTTCACTCATTCGAATTAGAAATGTTAGCGGTCTTTAATGCCATAAAGCATTTTCGACACTACTTAATAGGTCGTAGGTTTACCGTCGTGACTGACTGTAGTTCTGTAAAAGCCTCTAAAAGTAAAACTGACTTATCTCCACGAGTTCATCGTTGGTGGGCCTATATGCAATCATTTGAGTTTGATATTGTTTATCGTGAAGGCAGTAGGATGAGCCATGTGGACTTTCTTTCTCGAAATCCACTCCCAACGTCTAAAGAAACTTTCACACGTGTAGAACAAAAGCGAGTCGATTTAGCCGAGCTTTCTAGTAACTGGTTGCAGGCTGAGCAGGAAAAGGACGAAGAAATTAATAAGATTGTGTCTGATCTTCGTAATGAAGTTTTTCCTGAGGAAACTCGCAAAACCTACGAAATTCGTAAAAGTATTCTATATCGTAAAATTCAACGCAACGGTCGTACTCGTTGTTTGCCTATTGTACCGAGATCTCTTAGATGGTCAGTAATAAATAACATCCATGAGTCAGTCATGCATTTGGGCTGGGAGAAAACTCTCGAAAAAATGTACGAACATTATTGATTCGAAGGTATGTCAAAATATGTTAGAAAATTTGTAGACAATTGTATCACTTGCAAAATAGCGAAGCCCCACTCTGGTAAAGTTCAAGCAGAACTTCACCCGATTCCCAAGTTCAATATCCCATGGCACACGATTCATATTGACGCTTCTGGTAAACTGTCTGGTAAGAACGACATCAAGGAGTACGTGTTCGTCATCATAGACGCTTTTACCAAGTTTGTGTTGCTCCGTCATTCGCTCAATATTGACACTAACAGTAGTATTTGCGCTATTAAATTCTGTATAGCGCTGTTTGGTGCGCCGAAACGCATAATAGCTGATCAAGGTCGTTGTTTTGCTAGCAAAGAATTTTCCAATTTCTGTACTTCTAACAACGTAGAGTTGCACTTGATAGCTACTGGAGGCAGTCGTGCAAACGGTCAGGTTGAAAGGGTAATGGGTACCCTCAAGAGTATGTTGACAGCTGTAGAGACAAGCCGTGACCGCTCCTGGCAGGACGCATTAGGAGAGGTTCAATTAGCTATGAACTCCACTATCAATAGAGTTACTAAATCTAGCCCTCTCGAGTTGATGATAGGAAGGGTAGCACGACCGCTTGGTTTAGTGACCGCTGATGATGACGCGACAGAAGTTAATTTAGATGAGATTAGAGAGCAAGCGACACAGAATATTGAGAAAAATTCAAATTAAGATAAAAATCGATTTGATCAAAATAAGGCTCAGGTGTCTAAGTTTGCTGTTAATGATTATGTTTTGATTGAAAATGAGGAAAGAAATCAAACAAAATTGGATCCTAAGTTCAAAGGTCCGTTTAAGATTATTGATGCGTTAGACGGGGACAGATGCCTACTGAGGGCACTTGACTCTAAGCGAACATACAAATACCCCCATGATCGTGTAAGGAAGATCCCCGATCACCAAGTTCCTCGAGAATTGGATGTCATAGTTGATGACACTGGTACTGAAACAAAATCTAATTAATAATGGCTTGTATACTCATACTTGGAACTCTTGACCGCACCTCATGAGCAACATGTGGCGATGGGTCAGCAATTTCAGTCTGTATTCGGACCGCACCTCATGAGTAACATGTGGCGATGGGTCAGTAATTTCAGTCTGTGTTTAGACCGCACCTCATGAGTAACATGTGGCGATGGGTCTGCAAGGGATCGTTGGTGCGATCTTTGTCTGTGTTGGTGCACAGATTGTAGGGAAAGCCAATGAGTTGAGTATACATTGCCTAGGAATTATGGTAAAGAGATAAATTGTTAGAATTACCTTGTTCAAACTTGTTAATCGGATCTTTTCCAACAAATGATATTGTGCAGGGAGCACTGTGTGTGTGAGCTTAATTACGAGTAATTTTAAGTTTTGAAAAGTGTTTACTACATTGGTCATTGTACTTAGATTTAGAAGAAATAAAGTACCAATAAGAATCAGCTACCTTTGTTTCTATTGGCAGGATAGCCGAGCCAGTTTACTCTGAGTATATTTTGTCCACAGGCACTACACCCGAGGACGGGTGCTAGTCAGGGATGGCCGTGTCGTGGATTGATGACGTGTATCAACAATGTCGTCACCGGAAACGCAAGCGGAGCCCTACCGCTTGGACACGATCGTCGGTAGAAGGGAGGCAGCGAGGGCTGGAGGGAAGACCGAGCGGTGCGGCATTCTACCTCGGATAGCCTTGGCATACACTCAATACCAACGCACGTGTTTGTTTCGCTTGTCGTCAGTAAAATTAAAATATCCTGATCGAATCTATCTTTCGTTACACCCACGTCTACTAAGAACTACGAGTATGTCGGATCGCGACCAAGACCCGACGGTTCGCATCTCGGCCACCCTTGATGCGACACATATTTGTAATCCCTTCGCGTTAAAACATCTTAACAGTTGAACGAAATTTGATACACCGGCTCCCAGTAACAGAAAGGATAAGGTAGTAACAGTACACTTCCGCAAACGACTTGTGGCCAACTTCGTCAAAATCTTTAGGTAAGAAAATATTCAAATTAGGTAAGCTTTTTGCCGCGGCGTTGATCCCTTGGTTTATTCACCGGATATAAAGTACTAAATGTTAATGAGAGAAAGTGAGGTTTTGTTTCAGAGAAAGAAGTTATGTTGTAATTCCAGAAATTACGTCTCAGGGTTACTATATACTGATATTATAAATGTGGAAGTTGGTTTACACTATTGTTTTTAGTATATGTGAAACCTGAATATACTTTGTTCAAAATCAGTAACTGAATCGATTCCAATAGTTTTTACATCATGTTATATTTTTTTCTCATAAAACTAAGTTCCAGAATGCATATATAACCTACAAACAACTAAAGTAGAGATGTTCAAGACATATGACAAGAGAGAAGAAGGAAAAATGGGCAAGACTATTAACAGAATGGTACCCGCTAGACTGTAAAAGGAACAGAGGAAGACAAACTAAAAGATGGGAAGATGAAATCAGGAAAATAGCGGGTTCAACATGGACCCGAATAGCAAAGGATAGAATGAAATGGCGATCTTTAGAGGAGGTCTTTGTCGGAAGACAAGTTGAGGAGTAACTACCGTTTGCCGAAAATCAATTAAACATTATTTATATTTTGATAGCAGAAATGAGTTTTTAGGCTTAGTACAATACTTTTGTTATCCAAACTAAGATCAACAATAAAGGCTTTATTTATTTATTTTATATTTTTCTCAAAAATATTTAAAAAAGGTTATCGATACTATGCCATGGAATCATGTTCAATTGAAACGGAGAAAATTCTTCACAAGGACTTTTGACGTTAATGCTTACATAATTTATAAATTTATTTTTAAGGCCCAAGCGCCCGAAAAGTACCATAAAACTGTGACTTTCTGAAGCCTACTCCTCGGTAACGGCCAGGATAATAGATTCGAAAAAAATATATGTTTATTAAAGATTCATGAACAACAATATCAACATTTCATTTTGTCGTGCTATTAATACTTTTGTCTAAAAAAATATTTAGCATTTTCGCAACTTTTCCCTACTCCTTCGAAACGGCTTGGATCTTTAGAAACATTTTTACACATAAAAATTGGTGGTTAAATATTCTTCAAAGTGAACATTCCATATGTAAATCAATCAATATTTTGCAAAGAAAATGGATTTAGAGCGCTTTCCGGGCGCTGCTGGCCCCAAATAAATGCACAGATTGGCGTACTGCCACCTAGGCGAGTGCGAGAGTTGCGTCCACATAATTTCGGTCAGGTGGTTCAAGGGACTATAAGCCTTGACTACCTTTTGCCCGCAGCTTCGCCCGCGTACATAAAATATAGCCTATGTCAAAATTTTAGCCATCAGACCAGTACTTCTTTTTCTTTCTTTCTTTCTTTCCAGAGACTATTTTGTAGGCAATGAGTGAGTAGCTAATAATAAACAAACTATACCGAATTAATCAAGTGATTTATTATCATTTGGGTTTTAGGTATAACGGGAATCGAACCCGTGACTTAGCGCAACAACCAATCGCTCAACCATAGCGCCTACCGTGCCGCGGCCTATTTTTAACCGACTTCCAAAAAAAGGAAGTTCTCAATTCGGTGGTTTATTTTTTTGTTGTGAAGATTAAGAACATGATTCATTATTGTATCAAGTGTTTGAGCATTGTTGGAAGACTGAAGGCCGCATACTCGACAGAGTCTGTCATGACATTTGCAGTGAGTCGGGCAATAAAAGGCGTGATCAAAAAAGAAATTAATGTATTTCAGGTAAATGACGCAATCTAAGGACTGGTTTACAAATAAGGAAAATGCGCCACGTTCATGTATAACAGCCGAAGGCTCAACATCTCTTTGAGGAGCGCGTGGATCACTACGCGGTGTCGATGATTTAGGCTCAGTCCGGTTGATTGGCGGGGCGATACTGGCATAGACGATGATCACCGGGCGATATATATAAATATATATCTATAATATAAAAATGAATCGCAAAATGTGTTGGTAAGCGCATAACTCAACAACGCCTGGACCGATTTCGCTAATTTTTTTTTTGTTGTGTTCGTTATTATGAGGAAAAGGTTCTTATGGAAAAAAAAAATGAAAATTAGGGTAGTGTAGGGTAGTGTAGGGTAGAGTAAGGTAGAGGAGGGTAGAGTAGGGTAGAGTAGAGTAGGATAGAGTAGGGTAGAGTAGGGTAGAGTAAGGTAGAGGAGGGTAGAGTAGGGTAGGGTAGAGTAGGGTAGAGTAGAGTAGAGTAGGGTAGAGTAGGGTAGAGTAGGGTAGAGTAGGGTAGAGTAGAGTAGAGTAGGGTAGGGTAGAGTAGGGTAGAGTAGGGTATAGTAGGGTAGAGTAGGGTATGGTAGGCTGAAGTAGGGAAGAGCGGGAGCGAAGCCGCGCGGGTACAGCTAGTATATAGATAAAATAACAGTGGTTGTCTAGTGATTACTGCCCTAACTTACGACCGGCAACACAGAAATCGTGTCCAGGAACCATCATCCAATGCGAGTTGATGCATTGGGTCCACGTGGTGGATTACGGCCTTCCTTCTCTTAGAGAGAAGGCCTGAGTCCCAGCAGCAGGAACATCAAAAGGCTGATTATGCTATATAGATAAATTATTATGATCACTGTTGGACGCAGTGGTGCAGGTGGCCGATTGGTAACTGCCACGACTTACGACTTAGTTGTAGGTCGCGGGTTTGAACCCAGCCAGGCGCTTTACTCTGCGTGATGTATTTCATTACCACTGCTCTTAAAATGGTGAAGGAAAACATCGTGAGGAAATCGGCATGTCCAAGAACCAACAATTTAAAGTCATGTGACATTCACCGACTCGCAATGGGCCCACGCGGGCCCACCATGACGCGGTGGATTACAACCTTCCCCCTCATAGAGATGAGGCCTGAGTCTGAGGGAACAGTAAAAGCCTGATAATTATTCTATATAAATAAATTATTATGACCACTATTGGACGTGGGCCTTTCCTAAACCTCGTCAAACAAAAATTTCTATCGGAGAAATGTGATTAATTCAAATTCTTACGATTTATTCGCTACATTGACCTTGATTCCTTCGCCTTTGAGAAATTCTCTTTGAATTTCAGATCTTTGGAGCAGTCTAATCTCAAAAGTCATAATACTTTATTCACTATACCTTATTTACTTTAATGAGATGTCTAGAATTTGGAGTACTTACGTTGAATTAAAATTCTCGAGCACAATGCTGCTTTTCTTTTCTCCGTTGGCCATGATGTCGTATTTCTGAAAAGAGAGATACATTTAAACATTAGACTTGCTTTACTACATTAATCCGGTTTTCTTGAGGGTAAGCATTAATCGAGGATTTTCTCCTACTCTTATTAAAGAGAGCAACATAGCTTTTATTTATACAACTGAATGTACACACATAAAAATGAAAGAAAAGAAGAAGGAACGGAAAAATAGATACAAAGGTGATGCTTATTTCTAAAGAAATCTCTTCCAGCATACCTGTGAAAAGAGAGTTGTAAAAATAGTGATGTAGACACTGTGTGTAACGGTAATAGGAAAATTAGTACACACAAAATAGTTATCAATGAAATAATATAACATGCAAATGAAGATGTATAAATTTTACTTATATAACATTCAGTTTATGCGAAACCTGAATATAGTTAATAAGTTAGACACCACCGATACTAAGTACAAAACATGTCACGGCAGAACATAGTAGGCATTAGGCACCAGCGCACAGCTGAGTGCGGAAGCAAAACTACCCCTCAGTCGCCCGGGTGGCCCGGGGACCGGTGGTATTATAACGGGCTTATATAATGAAGAAATAAATAAATAAATATTTAGAAATTGTAAATGTTCAAATATTTAGAATTTGTTTTTGTTATCATAGGTACTTCTTTTTTTATTGGTTGGCTTAACGTCGATCAAAATTTTAATAGATAAGTTAGTTCCTATCTCCTCCTATATTTAATGCATGCTGTGGCAGCCTTTATTAAGGCTACACTATATAATGTAAGAATGTTAAATCTTTAGCATGTATAATGGTGTATGCTTTGTTGGTTGTCCTTTAATAAATAAATAACATATATTTGTGATTTTTCATAAAACAGTTTCGAGGTCTTGTACATAGATTCACAACAATAACGTAATACATAAGTTAATATGCTACTATGACGAAATAGAAAGATACAGTAAAACGGTGTGAATAGAGACTTAGGGGTGAATAGAGACAAAACTTTAAAGGGTATTTTCTCAATAATTGAACATTTTTTAATGAATTTTTATACTAAAAAATCGATGCTTTGTTAGAGGCCGATATTACAGTATCAAAGTGAAAAACCAAACCAAAGTTTTGTCTCTATTCACCCCTAAGTCTCTATTCACCCCATTTTACGGTAGTAGATATTCTTTCACACTTTTACTCACTTTTTTTCTTACATTTTATTATTGATAGGCTCACGTTTGACCACTACCTCATCTTGTGGTATAGGTTACTTCTAGGCAAGCATGGTCTACAATCAAACATGCTTGTCTAAAAGTAACCTATTCACTCTTGACTGCCGGAGTCTGTGTTTCCTGATAGCTACAACCTACCTACAACCTAGGGGGTCTTTGAGTCAAGAGTGAATAGGTTACTTCAAGTCAAGGGTCCTCTATCGATGACCACACCATCACTTACCATTAGGTGAGATAGTGGTCAAGAGCGAGAATATCAATAACTAGCTTTTGCCCGCGGCTGCACCCGCTTATATAAAATATAACCTATATCACTCAAATTTCTTCACCGATAAGTAAGTAAATTTATTCCTGAATATAGCAGCTTTCTATCGGACCAGTTGCCTAATTCACGTAAAATCAAACAAGCCAAATATCGTTGAAGTTTTATAGTCGTTCGATCGAAGTCCTATCCAAAAGCGGTATTCACGTGTTTCTTAATCGAAATTGTATAGAACGACGACTCAACTGGCTCTTAAACTAAACGATCTATCGACGACTTATTTCCAGTTACATTAATAAGTATTCTACCAGGATAATGTAATACAGATGTTTTTTTTTTAAATCGACTCTTCAACCAAACGACTTTAAAATCGGTGTCGTTCAAACTCGATTGATGGATATGAATACGGAAATGGCCTAAACGACTAAATCGCTACGATATCCTTACGGTTTTGATTACGTGAATCGGGCTACAGTACTTTAGAGATTACCTCCTACAAACAAAAAACAGACTTTCCATCTTTATATTTATTAGTGTAGATTATAAAAAAAATATGGTTCTTTTCAAGGAGCTTTTTTTAGTATATTTTTAGAAACTTGAAACCAACTATGATTGTTTTTAATTTGTTTTCGTAAGTATGAACGATAAGACTAGCGTCTTATCTGGACTATTATGGTTGGTTGAACGCGCTGATCACAGGAACTACTGGTTCGAATTGAAACAATCTTTTAATGTTTGTTTAAGCATCATGCTAGTACCAAAAGGATTGGGGCAGTAACCAAAGATGCGGATGAAATCGTGTGTGATGAAAGTAAAAAAAAAAAACTGGGCAAGTTCGAGTCAGATTCGCGCACAATGGGTTCCGTACCGTTCGTATTAAAAAACGGTAAAAAATCAGGTTCTTTGTATAGGAGCCCCCTTAAATATTTATTTTATTCTATTTTTTATTATATTTTATTTATGTTTACTGTCATACCGGCAACAGAAATACATCATCTGTGAAAATTTCAACTGTCTTTACTATCACGGTTCATGAGATACAGCCTGGTGACTGTCGGACTGACAGACAGATAAACAGACAGACGAATGGACTGTGGAGTTTTAGTAATAGGGTCCCGTTTTACCCTTTGGATATGGATCCATAAAAAGTGTCTGCCCATTACGTGACGCAAATCTTTTACACTTTCTATTTAATCCTATCATCTAATAACCCATAATCACTGGTTTCTTGTCCTCACGTAACACAGAAAAAAAACAAAACCTGCAGCCACAGACAATCACCCAAACATAATTACCGTTACATCATGAAGGTAATTTTCATTTCGTCAACTCCGTGTCAAAAATACCGACCAACATACTTTGGCATACGACTTATCGGGAAACTAAATTTTTTGTTACTGAATCTCTTTTAGCATCGTTCGTTTTCTCTACAAGCAGCGCTACAGTGAAAGGTAAAGTTATACTGGTCGGGTTGTAAGATAATGATCGTTGATAATCGTATGAATCGCAATTTTGACGCGTACGTAATCGGTGTCAAGTAAGCAGAAATGGGACGCGGTGAAACGCACCACTGATGTTCTTACACTGGATGCGTTAAAATACAGCAAGTGATTATTTATTTATTAAAAGGCTTAACCGGAGTTACATCATCGTAGACGCGGGCTGAAGAGTAGTGGTGGCAGAGCGGTAACAACCCCGGCTTACGAGTTGTACGTCGCGGGTTCAAACCCCGCCAGGCGCATTACTTTGTGTAATTTATTTCATTACTACTGCTCTCAAAACGGTGAATGAAACATCGTGAGGAAAGCGGCATGTCCTAGAATCAAAAATTCGAAGACATGTGACATTCACTAACCCGCATTTGGCCCGCGTGGTAGATTACGGCCCATTCCTTCTCCTAAAGAGGAGGCCTGAGTCCAAACTTGAAAAGTTTCAACTTTTTGTGCATTTTTAGAACTTTTAGATCTCAGAAGAGTAAGTTTGTTTTTTTTTTTTATATTTCATTAAATACCTAGTATATTTTTCTCTTTTATTCAACGTTTCATTGGATTCCAAAACTTTTCAACTCACCTTGAACGTTGTGTCTACTTACCTCGGTACTAAGAGAGTTGAAACATTGGGGTAGGTTTGGTTTTTACGAAATAGTTCACAGAAGGGGTTTAATTATTCTTGCTAATTGTAGTAAATCAAATACGGTATAAAACCAGCTATCTAAAAGTATAATTTTTTCACATGTAAGACTACATTCAGCCGAGATATAGCTGGTAATGTAAAAATTGTGTCAAACTACCTTAGTCTCCCCTACGTATGGATCTAACAGTCTAATGTGCGTATTTATCCACACAGTGAGATTTAGATGACTCATTTCTCTGATTTCGTAACGTGACTCGAACCATTCACGATGAGTCATCATAGAACTAGTACTAATACACACACGAGATAGCTACAAAATCATTCAGGCCTCATCCAGTTTTCGGCATCTCTAAGGACGCGTCGGTATGATAAACGTGACCAAGTTTTTTCGTCAGCAAACATTTGGAAACGAGCCCCATTATGTATTTTTTTCGCAAAAACCGGACAGCCGGTAATTGAAAATCGGAATTTCGAACGATGAATTATAAATTGCGAATTTTAACTGGACCGGTTTTTTTGGCTTGTTGTGTAGGCGTGCTCGTATTTATATTTCTGAGGTTGATGCAGTAGAGCGAGCCATATTATATTGGGTTATTGAACTCTATACCCTATTCACGTTAAGATTAGACATATATAGAAATCACAAGCGTGTCGGTTCACCGACCACCGCTCTTGGGAGTTGAAATTTCTTCGGACCTTAACTTTGGGCGGTTTATTGAATCCAAAGCCAAGGTAGCTGCTAGGAAAGTCGGCGTTCTTACAAAGATCCGGCACAGCTTATAATGTTATACAAAGCACAGGTCCGTTCGTGTATGGAGTACTGGAGCCACATTTGGGCTGGTGCTGCAAAATGCCACCTGGCAACTTTGGACTCGGTGGAAAGGCATGCGAAGAGACTAATTGATGATCCAGATCTGGTTAAGTCCAATCTGCAAAGTCTTGAGCACAGGCATACAGGCAGGTGTTTAACAGGATGCATTTTGGAGACTGTGCGCAGGAATTACTTGATTATATCTCTATAATTATAGATGTATGACTTGATTCCACTATCTCATTTCTACCATCGTACAAGCCTGCGAACGGCGAATATCCACCCTTATGTTGTAGAAACCTCTACGGTCCGGACTGGAACAATTTGCCTGCGGTCTTCCCGTCCGATTATAATTGAGGTGTCTTCAAGGCAAGAGTGAATAGGCTCTTAATAAACTAGTGCGCGTGTGTGTAACCTTTTTTTACTGTCTGGTTAATCAATCTTAACTTCTATTTCGCAGGCATAAAGATGGCATTAATAGCAAAAAAGTGATTACAATACCAACTATTTACTGCAGCCGCCATTTGTCATGTCACCAACGTAATAAAAGTCAAAATTGGTTGAACGGGCAGTAATAAATGGTTTTCAATGTCTAATGTTATTTTGAACAGAGTATAGCTATCCATTGGCAATGACCTCTAACCAAATGTAGGTTAGGTTAATTATATTATTTTCCATTCAAAAGCGGTTATCACCAAAAACTTTGATGACTCATAATGTTATTACAGACACACACCTCTTTTTATAAAACTCGCGAACCATATGTTTAGTTTAAATACTGGTTAATGGATTCTAAATTCAAATTGTTCACACAGAATTTTGAATGAAGAATACTGCTAATTACTGTTTTAACTAATCTACATTTTAATATTTTATAGAAGTAAAGTTTGATTTTTATTTTTTTGTTTGTAGGAGTACTGGTTCAATTGCTAAAATTTTTCACCGATAGAAAGCTGTTTTATTTTACGCGAGTGAAGCCGCGAGCAAAAGCTAGTTACGAATATTATGTAAACAAGTTTATATTTTACATAATTATCTACTACGATAAAACCTTGGTTTTGTAAACATTGTTCACATGACACAGTTTCTTTTGATTGTGGTTGAATCAGCATATAAATGTATGGCGGCATTGAGTAGAGCCTTCGTATGAAGTAATATGAACATGAAGAGAATTATAAGAGATTTTTTTATTGGGAAAAGGACCTTTATAAAAATATGGCAATCACAACTTGATCAGAAAAAAAAATTGTCCCTCATACACACAACTTATTAAAATCAAATAATAAACAGTAATAAAGTTCCGCCTGGCTTAAGTGGAGATCACTATCCGGAGTTCTTTGTGATTTTAAGATACCCATCAGAGTCAAAGGAAAAGTGTACAAGATGGTAGTACGACCAACCATGACATACGGAATAGAGTGCTAGTCCATCAAAAAGGCTCACCAATAGAGTCTCCACACGAGCGAAATGAAAATACCCAGATGTGGTTAGTCAAGGTGCGAAACGAATACATCAGAGGATCATTTAAGGTGGTACCAATAGCTGAAAAGTTGAAAGAAAGTAGCATGCGATAGTACAGTCCTTAGACAAAACGACGACCACCCAGTCAAAAAAAACTCTAAGTTTTCTCGACCCACCTCAAAGAAGATGACGACGACCCGCAACATGGTGGTAAATTATATGCTAAAAGAAATCCAATAAGCGAATCTGAGTGCACATAAAAGCCAGAACAGAGCTCTCTGGCTCCAACATACAAGCAGACCCGACCCCAGCTAAACTGGGAAAAGGGTTGGAGATAAAAATGAAGAAGAATAAATAGTAATAAAGAAAACAAGAACTTTTAAGCTAGAACCGTATTAGACCGACGCACTCATGGACCACGCCTGATTTGTACGTTGATTGCAGTCGCGTGGCCTCACGTGGTGTGGATTCTCTACAAGTCTAGTTTCCATATAAAATGTATGGAGACCGACGCTCTCAGATCGGCGTGTGTGGCACACGTGTGAGCAGTGTAGTTCTACCTTTAGTCCTATGGATGTTTTAAGTGTTGATAAAAAACCTAAATAAAAACTCATTTAACTTTTAACACTTTAAATATTATATATTCATAGTGGTAAAATTAAAACTACCTCGTGTAAAAAACACGAGACCTAAACAGGTATTTTTTGATTCAAAAACAGGTTGTTAAGTTATTATTAAGACTAAGTAGACACTGTATCGTTAGTGTGAATATAAACATTAAACAACATGACTCATTTTTGTTAGCATTAGATATATTTTTCTAAGAACTATTAAGTTTATTTTTCTCAGTTTCGCTTCTATGTGCGAAATAAGCATCAATGCGTAGATATGAATCATTAGTACTTTAAATTATCTATACTTATAATCTATAGTTGTCTTCAATTGTGCGCGCACCACGTAAAATATACGTAGGTGATGTAGATAACTTTTGTATATTAAAATTGTCTGTAACTTGATATATTACTAGTTTCATAGCCATCGGTTGACTATATCGAAAGATATACTACATTCAATAACTGTTAGGCGGTACAAAGTTCGCTATAATAAAATACAAACATGACAGTTCGTGTTACGCCCATTTTTACTAAATAGCGAGTACCATTTCAAACTGAACCGAAAAAGCATATTACAAGGTTAAAGACTATGTCGAAGACACGCTTGTTTGGCAATGACTACCTCTGCACATGTGGCCCCCTGGTAAATCATCAATATTTTGTCTATTAACTGCTCCACCTTTGTTTTAATAATTATATACAATTTTTTTTTTCTCTGACACATTGCTTTTGCAATATTTTTTTTTATTTTTTATTTATATTTCAACTGTCATAAATTTGTTAGTAATTTATTTTGTTAACATTTTATTGATAGTTGTAATTATTATATTATTCTTGATTTCTTTTTTTTTATATAGCTTCTTTTTGTAATGTGAATGTGAGAACACTGTATACTCCACGAATTCTTAGACTACTTCCTATTACGACTTACTTTGTTTTTTACCGAGAAAATTTTTATTGCGCTTTTGTGTACAATATTTGACTGGTCTACACTGTTCTTACATAATATCTATCAATATTGTAAAAACAACCACTTTTTTTTAAAAGAGTAACCATGGAGTTTCTTGCCGGTTCTTCTCCATAGGAAACGACCAATTTGGAACCGTGCACTAGCTTCTGACGTTTTATAAGTGCCCATGCCTATGTGAAATAAAATATATTTGATTTGATTTGATTTACTGTTCGATATACCTATTGCTCCTTTTAGCACTTCTTTAATATAACTTAATATTCTACTTCACCTAAAGTAAACCGCCTTAAAATGGCGGTATCATGCAAACTGGCAGTTGCAACATCAACAGGTTTGGAGTACGAACAGGCCTTGACACGCGGTGTTCGGTTTGTTATGGTGGCCTTTCCTCGTAGAGGTTTGTAGGCGTGGATACTTCGGTACATTTATGGAATGCTTATGACATTATGGTTTTGTAAGGAGTGGCGTTGGTTTTTGATTTTGGTCGTATGTCCCAAGTGATACATCAAGTAACATACATCTTTCATGTATAAAGTTATGTACATCGATTTTTTATATTTTACGTGATGCGCATATAACTGACTAGCCTGTTGGTCTAGTGGTTAGTGACCCTGACTGCTATGCCAGAGGTCGTGGGTTCGATTCCCACCCAGGACAAATGTTTGTGTGATGAGCATAATAATTTGTTCTGTGTCTGGGTGTAATTTATCTATAATATGTACCTATGTATGTGATAGTTGTGCAATATTATAACTAAAAACTTCTATAGATATAGGTACTATGTGTACAGATTATTCTTTAAATTGCACTGGAGATAATAACATATTCACTCTGTGAACTCTAGGAGAGGGAAGGAGCTACAATCTACCACGCGGGTCCAGGGCGGATTGATGTCATTGTTTGTTACATGTGTTTGAATAATTTTAGAACTGGAATAATATGGCGCTGCTATCTGCTGCAGCTATTTGCAGTTGACTTCGAAATCATGACTGCAGCGACATGACGCCGCGACCCGATTCCCGGCTACCGAAAGCGCGGGCTTGCGGACGGCGAGCAATGGGTAACTCTATGTCTCAAATCTACAAAACTCAGAAACTGCGATAGCCCGCCCCTATTGCCTCGAGTTTCTATTTGAGATCAGTGACCCATGTCAATTGATGACTGATAAGTGATATGCCATTCCTAACTTTCAAGGTCGTCGCACGGTTTTCGCGTTGTCGCAAAAAAGTCGTGCCTGTCAGCAGAAGTCGTTAAATGGTACCTACTTTTTTTTTTTAATTAATGTAAACCAGTGCTTGACTGCGATCCTACCTAATGGTAAGTAGTGACGCAATAGTTGATGGTGAGGCGCACTAGTTACTATTTACTCTAGCCTTGAAAACCACCTAAATTATAATCGGACGGGAAGACCAAATACTTGGGAAGAATTTATAGTAGAGGATACGGTTAAGAACGAACTTCACCGGTTTGTTTAATGGATGAAACGTATTTTATGATAAATTTGTGTGTTTAACGAATAAATTTAATACTAACCGAAAGAGTGAAGCCTTTAGAACATAAAAATGTTGGGTTGTCCATTTGTTTCCTGGCATAACTATGGGTTACCAGGTATAAACAGGTATGTATAAACAGGTGTGTTTATTTTGATATTCAACAAATTCTATATCAAAATAAACGCTGTTTCATTACGAAGACGATGTTATAGTGTTGTCTGCAAAACAATCTGGTATGAATAACGGTTGCGCATTTTTCAAAAAAAAAGTAAATTTTCAATTTTTAAATAATAATAGTCTGGCCAGGAATTTCTTAGGCAACCCACCCGCGTTATATTATTTAATACACTAAATTTATCATAAAATACGTTTCATCCGTTAAACAGACCGGTGAAGGTCGTTCTTAATCGGATCTTAGACTATTACAGGGTTATAACATAAGGCTGCGTGATTTTCCGGAAGAGATACTGCGGCCCTGGAATATTAAGGGCACTTGAAGGAATACAGGTGGTGGTTTAGTCAGAAATATTCTGAAAGTCGCTCTCGCTCCAACCAGAGCGGGAAGACTTATTTTTGAATTTGGTTTTTTAAATGATAAACACTAGTGCTTGACTGCGATCCCATTTGATGTTAAACAGTGATGTAATCGTTGATGGTGAAGCGCACAAGTTCATTGAAAGCCTATTCACTCTAGCCTATAAGACGTAAATTTTATTAGTTTGAGTTGTATAGTTATTTGATTATTTCCCACATAAATAAGGTGTATGCCATTCGAGCTATTAAAATAATTCCTCTTTTCATTTTCTTTGTTTGTTTTCGTATAGGTGCTTAGTGTTGTTAATTTGTTTGTGCTTTAAAATATCTTTTCACCATCATCACGATCATCATCATTTCCTCCGAAAGACGTCCACTGTTGGACATATGCCTCCCCTAAGCGTCACCACAACGACCGCTCCTGTGCGTCTCGCATCAATCGGATTTCCTCGACCCTAACCAGTAACCTGATTCACGTAAAATCAAACAAGCCAAACATCGTTGAAGTTTTATAGTCGTTCGATCGAAGTCCTATCCAAAAACTCAACTGGCGCGAAACTAAACGATCTATCGACGACTTATTTCCAGTTACATTAATAAGTATTCTACCAGGATAATGAAATACAGATTTTTTTAAATCGATTCTTCGACTAAACGACTTTTAAATCGGTGTCGTTCAAACTCGATTGATGGACGAGAATACGGAAATGGTCTAAACGATTAAATCGCTACGATATCGTTACGGTTTTGATTACGTGAATCGGGCTACAGGTCATCGGTCCACCTTGTGCAGACCATCCCACGCTGCGTCTTCCAGTACGCGCTCGCCACTTCAGAACCTTTCGTTTCTATTAACCATCTGTTCTGCGAGCAATGTGCCTTGCCCATCGCCTGTTAAGTTTGACGATTCTTCGAGCTATGTCGATAACCTATCTTTTGTGATAAAACAAACAAATGTTTTATGTATCTATCTACGAGTACCTCGTAAATTGCCAAGGCAAATAAACTAATATTCACGAATTTAAAAAGACTCTGTAAATTCATTGAGTCTGGTGACAAATGATTACCATCAGGGTCGTTGAATGACGAGGTAATCGAATGTCGTTACAATGTTTAATCAACGTTTTTTTTTTCAGGGTTATTAAGTTAATAGTTTTACTAAAATTATTCGTAGTAAGAATTTTTGTGTAGGTATCTTAAATGCAAAACAATGCAATAGGTATTTTGTAAAGGCCATAAAATGCAAATGTAATCACTACGTATAAGTAATATTAATAATATTCCACAACTATCATCCAACGCCGTCTAGTCTCAAGCTCAGCAGAGCTTGTGTTATGAGTACTAGACAACTGATAAATATACTTATATATTTCTAAATACATATATATTATAGATAAATTACACCCAGACACAGAATAAATGATCGTGCTCATCACACAAACATTTGTCCTGGGTGAGAATCGAACCCACGACCTCCAGCATAGCAGTCAGGACCACTAACCACTAGACCAACAGCTTTTTGCTTTTTAGGGTCGGCTTCTTCTTCTTCTTACCATTGATCCGAAAAGAAGAAGAAAAGGGGTTGGCTAATACTTTGAAAGTCTACATTATGTAATATTATGAAAGATTTTTATATTACTGTTTGTAATGAAGAAACTCATAAACTAATAGACCAATTTTAAAAATTCTCTCAACATTAGAATGCTACTGTATAACTTGTGACATAGGATATAAATATTTTCTGCTTTCAAGCGGGCGAAGCTGCTTGTAAAAGATATATAATATTATAATTTAGTTCAACGTTTAGTATTGCTGTTCAATGTATTCAATGTGGCAATACTGCCAGTTCTGGGCATTTTTCCAGTTGACAGCGATGTGCATGAAATTCCCAATGAATTTTTTTTATATTTACACGTTTGTACAAACTTTTATTTTCAATTTGTAACATCGTGTATCTTATTAAGTACCTCGTTTGAATAACGGATTGATGAATAAATAGTAAGAAAATATCATAACTCTTGAAAGTTGAATGACACTGACATATTGAAGAATGACAAAGTCTTTTTTTTGATTGTGTATGTAACAGTTAGATAGTTTCAACCTCAATAGGTACAGTTTACTAAATATTATTGTCAGAAGTATTTCAGGTTTAGCTCGCATAAAAGTGGTAAATTATCCCAAGGAAACATATTATACCTGGGATTCAAACTATCGTAAATGCTATTCCAGACTAAGGTCTACCCTTGGGCCAGATTTCATGCAATTTTTTCAGCATTTTAGGTGTGAATGAGTAACAAATATAAATATAGGTTACACATACACATACTTTCGCTTGTATAGGTAATTTTAAAATCTGCCAACAGCAGCTTCGCCCGCGTGAAAGCAAAAATTGTCCTAAGGGTACATATTCTTGGAATTCAAACTATTCTATGTAATATGGCCTACCCATGTGCCATATAAATCTGTTAAGCAATTTGAGCGAGCTTGAGTAACAAACATACACTAACCCTTTTATAATAGGGTAGTTTCCAGGGTCAAAATAATTACATTTTATTTAGTCCGTATTTTAGATTATAAAAAAATATTGGACACGTATTTTTTCTTCTTTTTTTTTTCATTAACCTCAAAACGAAAAATAATAGAAAGAAAGAAAGAGAAGAAAGAAAAAGTATTTATTTTGGCGCAAAAAAAACATTGTAGACAACAAAAACTTAAGACAAACACCAAACAAAAAATAAATAAATAAAAAGTAACATTGTGTGTCATACGTTTGCGCCAAAAAAGGTCCAGTTCAGCGAAATGCCAGACTACTACGGGTAGTTGTCTGACGCTGGTTAATAAAGATATAGTTACGTGTGACATCACCCCGTGCGAAAAAATGCAGCACGGCGCGGCGGTGTGTTGTTACACGTAACTTTAATGGGCTATATCTCTGTCATTTTTGGTTAAATTTACAAATAAAAAAATACGTGTCCCTTATTTTTGAATAATCTAAAAGACGGTATAATTAAATTTTTAGCTGACTGCCACCAGAGGCATCGCCTACGTGAAAGTAGAAATTCGTCCCAATGAAACAAATTCCTAGGATAAAAATATCCCATAAGCTATTCCAAATCGATAAATCAAAAAAAAAATGACACCGTCACACACACTATCCAAACTTTCACCTTTATAATATTAGTGTGATAGTGTGACAAGTGTGATGTGATGACAAAAAAATCCCTGGTTACGTAAAGATGATGATGCAAGCCTAGACCCCAAAGAACAATAAATAATTACGTACTTAGTACGCACCTACAGTGCAGAGGTATCTCGTGACAAATCATCAAAATTCACTCTAATGACTGCGCTCAAGGGTAATGTACGATCCAATCACCCTTCTATTGTTTCGACATAAGACTGTTTTCCATCTAAAGCGATAAAGATGGAAATCTTATCTAATTACCTTCGCGTGACCCAAAGGCTGGCGTTTACCTTGAACAGCCGATAAAGCATTGCCATAGAGAGTGGCAATGCTGCCAGTAATTTTAACCGACTTCCAAAAAAGGAGGAGGTTATTTTTTTTTTTGTAAAGAGTTTTTTTGGCACATCGTTTATTACTACTTCTAATAGTGGATACCACATCAGAATCCGTTACGTGGTTTTATTCATTAAACCCCAAGCGAACGCCGGCGTTCGCGCACCTATTGTCTTTCTATTGTGTCTGTAATTTCCACGATTGAAAGGTTAAGCGGTGTTAGTGGATAAACAGACAGACGCGGGAAGCGAAATTGATTTATACTATGTAACATATTCAATTTCTTTGAAATATATATACATATACAAGGTGTAAGGGACAGCCCTCCACAAACTTCAAGGGCTTGCTCAGTAGACGAAACTGAACAACCTTCCACAAGATTTTTTTTCAGGAAACGAAAAAAAAAATCCGCCTCACCATACAAAATTAAAAACTTGATTGGACAGTTTGTATGGAGAGGCTGATTTTTTTTTTCGTTTCCTGAAAAAACCTTTTGTGGAAGGTTGTTCAGTTTCGTCTACTGAGCAAGCCCTTAAAGTTTGTGGAGGGCTGTCCCTTACACCCTTTATATATATATATACGTATAAATACGAGACCAGTTTCCTGGCGTGATCACATAAGAATCGCAGGAGAACCAAGGTTACCGACATAGCTCGAAAAATCACCAACTTAAGTGGCAATGGGCAGGGCACATTGCACGCAAAACAGATAGTCGATGGGGACGAAAGGTTCTGGAGTGGCGAAAGCTTGTCAGAAGACGCAGCGTTGGAAGGCAAGGAGGACCGATGACCAGGGCCTCAAGTCTGTTATTACAATAGTGTCAGAATTTTTGACAAGTTTTGGTAATCTGCTAATATAATGGCGTCATTATGACTTTCCGATCGTCAACCACTGACACTCCATTGAAAAAAATGGCTTAGAATGGTAATCTCGTACATAATGACAAATGAATATCTGACGTATGCGGTAATCTGCAAAAAAATTGACGATTTTTAATAAGCTCAATATTGCCATTCTACCACAATTCCATTACAAGACCATTGACTGATCAATGATCGATCATTATGAATTAGCAGATTACAAACTTTTAGCAAAATGAAAATGGGATCGTTTTGGAATGATGAATTTATAAAAATTGCGGACTTAGGCCCCTGGTGATGGTCGATGATGACGGGAATCCAATGGATACGAGACGCACAGAACCAATCGTTTTGGCGACACTTGGTGGAGACCTATATCCAACAGAGGACGTCTTTCGGCTGAAATGATGATGATGATTTATACAAAAAATTAAATTTAAAAAATAAAGAAAACCCGACTGCGTAAAAAAATACTTTAAATAAAAACCGAAAAGATAAAAATCAAGTTCGGTCCAGTAGAGTAGTTAATTGAATTTATTAACACACAAATTAAAACAAATAATATATTCAAATAATGAACAAATTGACTGCAACAGTCGGGACCCACATTAGATGGAATGATTTTAGTCTAGATTATTTTAATGGGTCCCGACTGTTACATACCGCCATTCATTCACAGCTCTATATGGAACACAGCCTTTGAAGTATTGTAGTAATTTACCGCCATATTATGTCAAGGTAATGTTTTATTGTTTATTTTTTTTGGTATGTAATAGTTTTTTTATTAGTACTTTAAGTTATGTAGGATCTTTATGCATTGAAAACAAAGATAATATATATACCTAGTGATTATTTGTTAATTAAGTCTTATAATAAAAAATACACTTGTCAATGTCAAAAAGATAATTGAGTATATAGAGAAGATTTATTTAGGGTACCTACTGAAAATTGAAACAAATTGTGAAAAAGCAATTGAAAGCAAATAATACAAAAAGTATCACTAATTAGGCAATTGCTTTTTACAAACTTTTATTTAGATTCACCTGTCCCGATGTTTGTCTGTAATCAAATCTTGTAAATTAAATTTGACCCACTTCCCAGTTACCGATTGAGCTGAAATTTTGCATGCATTTGTAAATCAGATGACAATGCAAAATTATTATGACAAAGAGATGATCTGATGATGGAACCGGAAGGTGGCTATAGGAACTAGGTAGTTAAACGACACAACCCCATCGAGTTTGGGTTCGTATGTTTCGTCTTGACGAGTATTAATTATATAGGTATACCGAGCTATAAAAGCTTGCTATGAAAAAATGATTTTCATTAAAAACTTGTTTATTATTGATTAAGTATACAAAGTGTAACGTGTGATGATATAAGAAAATATACAGGATAATTAAAGACGCCACGGGAAAAAGAATAATATATATTTTTGCAACAGATTTTTATGCCTTTTGTTGAATTAGATTAGAAAAAGATTTACCTGTGTTGTATTTAGTAATCAGAATTGGGTAATGTTTAAGTTTGTATCAGTTAATTTAATGCAAGCAATTAAGCATTAACATTAATTGTTTTTTTCTAAGTCTATAATTATACGATCGGTTTTAGGAGATAAATATTGGTTTCTAAAACACGCAGCTAAAGTAAGACCAGGGCCTCAAGTCTGCTATTACAATAGTGTCAGAATGGTCTATCATTGATGTCATAATTGTTGATTTTGACAAGTTTGGTAATCTACTAATATAATGGCGTGATTATGACTTTCCGATGGTCGCCCACTGACACTCCATTGAAAGAAATGGATAGAATGGTAATCTCGTTTATAATGACAAATGAATGTCTGACGTATGCGGTAATCTGCAAAAATTTTGACAGTTCCTTTGATCAATGACCTACCATTACGACGCCATTGCGCAATTAGTGCCTTTAATAAGCTCGATTTTGTCATTCTACCACAATTTTATTAGAAGACCATTGACCGATCAATGATCGATCATTATGAATTAGCAGATTACAAACTTTTAGCAAAATGACAATGGGATCGTGTTGGAATAACGAATTTATAAAAATAGCAAACTTAGGCCCCGGGATAGTTGCCACACTTTTTGAAATCATTATAAGATTTAGTACCCCTGTTCCCAAAACGTTTCGTGCGTATGGGTGGGATACCTACCATGTACTAATGGTGAGCCGATGATGGAACGGGTTTGGAGGAATTAAATCATGCAACTCCAGACACACACTCTCTGAAATGCAACCGGTACAAAACTGACGGGCTAGTAACTCCGCGTTGTTGGTCAAGAGTTCAAGACATTGTTAGTAAATAAATATCGCAGTATTACGCTCAACCAAATGCAAATTATAATTTATGTTAATAGCAACGACGTTTACTGCGCAACATGTGTGTTATAATTGCTTTAATTTGATTGCTACAAATACGTACATTGATTGAATTACACCTAGATATGTTAATCGTTTGGTTAACGGAATTATTTTTAATACCTACCTAATTTAAAAGGTAAATAAATTTATTGACAGGGTCTGCATAACATTAGGCAGATAGCTTCTATATTAGCTACCGGAAAGTTTGAGTAGAACTGTAATATAATAATACAGTTTGTGGTCTAGTTATAAATACGTCTACGTATGAGTTACTAGTTGCCCGCAGTTTCGCTTGCGTACACAAAATATAGCCTATGTCACTTAGGAATAAAGCAGCTTTCTATCGGTGAAAATTTTAGCCATCAAAAACAAAAAAAAAAAAAATAACAAAAAAACAAACTTTATTATATTAGAGCAGAAGTGTCGATCTAGATAGTGTAGAAGTGTAAATGTGGATATCATGAGTTCTTTCCCAGTTAAAAGAAAACACCGTGAGAAAACCGGTAAGTGTTAGATAAAAAATTAGACGACTTGTAAATATTTACCAACCCGCACTGGGCCCATGTGATGGATTATAGCTCATTCTCTCTCCTAGAGAGGAGGCCTGACTCTCGCGCGACAGTGTAAACATTGTAAGACTTATATGTGTACATTATATATGTATGTATATTTAATAGATACACATTTAGTCAGTTTTGTTTAAGTCCCAAGTAGCAGTAAACACAATTTACATCAAGGATTCTATGATAATAAATTTTATGAACTGCTAGAAATCCTAGTTTGCTGACATTTATGTTTGATTAGATCTATTTGTTTGCTTTGAAGAGGAACATTTATTTTGTTTTAGTAACAGAGAAGGGTTGTTTTTGTTTTCTATATTATTTTCGTTTCCTTCGTTTTTCTTGAAAATTTTTGTGCTTATGTAAAATAAACGTATTTAAAATTTTATTTATTTACACTCATGTTGTAAATAGTTGTTACATAATTATATTGTCTCAAACATGGACCTCGGAATGGCACAGCAACATTTATATTGTTAATATTGCATTTACGAGTATTAAACAAATTAATATAACAAACATTACAAACAAATTATTACTATTTCATAGGAAACACCGGCCTCATCTAGCATAAACTGAAGAAAAAAAAAAAAATTGACGTGTAAAAGTGTTTTTAAACCTATTTGCAAAAATAATATCATTTATCATCATCATTTTATCATCATACATTATTATACTGAGTTATTCGATATTATTATTTCAAACATCATTATATTAAATTCTTAAGTACACTGAAAATAAAATGTGAACGAAATATAAATAGAAAACTTTGGAGACTCGCATATTAAAACACGAGTAAGTCTAAGGACATGACATTGACATGGAAAGATTGGGTTACTTATACATCATCATATTTATAACACTTCTGCCAGCAGCTTCGTCCGTGTGAACGTTATTGTGGACGAAAAGTCAGAGTCGAAGATGGATAAAAATTAGCCTATATCCATTCTTGGATTTCAAGCTTCCTCCGTACCAAAAATTATTAAAATTGTTTCAGTAATTCAATCGTGAAAGTGTAACAGACAGACAGAGTTACTTTTACATTTATATCAAAATATTCATTAGTACTATAATAATTATAATAATAAGTATAGATGCTAGCCTACTTACCTACGTAGATAAATTTCTAAGATAGAATACTGAGAAATCAATGCGGAATCAACACGATGCGGACTTAATTAAAAGTTATTTATTGACGTTCATACACGGAGATTAACAGGTTTAATTTATTTAAATAAGCCTGGAATATAATATTTTCAAACGAAACAAAGCTTGTGTTTCTGTAAGAAATCTTTTTCTAGCCAAAAAAAAAAATTCCACAAGATGGAGCGATGACCTAGTAAAGGTTGCGGGAATCTGATGGATACGAGAATCACAAGACTGGTTATTGAGGTGACATTTGCTTGGCCTATGCCCAGCAGTGGACCTCTTTCGCCTCTATGAAGGTGATACAAGAATCAATGTTTTTGGACTCAGTAAAACCTATGATATTGGCATTTGTGATACAATCCTCTCTTCTCCAATGTCCGATAAAGCCAAACAATTGTTTGAGTTAGTCTTAAGGTAGATTGTAAGTTTTTATGTTTTCTGTACTGGACGATGTGGTCGCTAAGTGACAAAGCCCTATATATAAAAAAAAACTATGATAGTGAATGAAACAAAAAAGGTATTCCAATATGCAGCCCTCAGTTGGATAAAGACAAGACAGGCTACAAGCTGCTTATCAAGTTTTAAATGTTTATTATCCTATATAGGTATTCAGAACAGCGTTTATAGTCTTCCAACATTCACTGAAAAGGTCGATCCTAAGACCAGTGTCAAGGGTGTTGTGTCCGGGCAAGTGACATTTGAATTTATACTGTGGTATTTATGCTATAATGGTGCAGATAACTCTGCTACCGCCATGCAGGATTTTGATGTTTTTAGTTTCTACTCAAACACAAAACGTATTTCCCTTGTCTTTCGAGCGTTACGAAAATTTCTAAGATACAAAAGCCTAAATTAAAACAAAAATAGATTGCCTGGAACAGACTGGCAGTAGGTATGTTTTTAAATTCAAGAGTCAAATTGTTTTACTATCTTGAAGTATCATCGCGGTCATTTCTGCCCGACCACTTAAACAATTTTTAGCTTGAATCCTGTGGCGCGGCGCCAAACCAAATCCTTTGAAGTTTTCATTTTGAGTGCAAGCAAAAATGAACTTAGCGGTGGTCAGGCGGAAGTGTCTTTCATGGTACAATAAAATATATATAAATTACTAAATAAAAATACTTTAAAAGCAACGTAAATCATAAATATCGTATTTTAGATCACTACGTCCAGATCGTTACGTTTTTAGGAAATCCATAAAATACTACACCTACAATACAATTCGATGCTGACTCCAAAAATAAATAAAATGAAAATAACATTTACAGTAAATAAATAGTCATTTAGAGGCTGTCACACGCGGTGACAGTTCTATCATATCAATTATATACAAGGCGAATAGATTGTATTTATGTTTGTGTCTATCTATGTGTATTACTGCTTCATGCTTTAAACAGCAGAACCTGTGTCCTGGGCCTCAATAGACTCAGTGATTCATGAAGAAAGTCTTGGTGTATTTTAAGTATATGTATATTTTAGTAGAGAAAAATCCGTGGACTTAAAAAAAATAACCCCCGTACGAAACTGAGAAACAGTGACCCCAGTCGGTAACTGGGGCACGTAAGGCTGGTTTACCCGAGGTATAAATTGAGATAGTAATGTAAGTAGCCAGCAGCACAAAATAGATAGGTACAGAAGTCAATCTACATACAAAGCGCGCTCGAGCAACGCACACAAATAGACACCGCTCACGGACACGATGTCTCGGTCGCGTCTCGGACCACTCGTCAAACAGTTCCGGCTTAAACGCTCATTAGTGTGCGTCCACCGAGCGTAGGTATAAAAAGTGAAGTACATACATGAGATTGTCTTCTGTACCTATTTTGTGCCCGCAGCCTTTGCCTGCGTATGTAAAATATAGACTATATCACTCAGGAATAAAGCAGCTTTCTATCGGTGAAAAAATTTTAGCAACCGGACCTGTACTTTCAGAAATTACCTCCTACAAAAAAAATACAAACTTTACCTCTTTATATTATTAGTGTAGATTACTTCAATATCTTAAGTTAAATGCCCTCAACTTATAAGGCAGTGTCTGAACGACAAACAATTTTATATTATCTTGTCATATTTTTTGCTTCATTCAAATGTAAGGCTGGTTATATTACGAAATATGTTCCGAGATAACAAAAAAAAAATATAGCATCTCCATAGTGTGTGACGGCCGTAATGATTACAAGTAATTATAAACAGCATAGCATGACGCCACTCATTCAAGTTACCGCACTCATTCAGACATACATATGAATGAGGAAGTAATGCGGTAGGTAATATAAAATAATGAAATCAATTGTTTTATTGGAATAGTATAGTAAATGTTTCAATTGCATTGTTGATATTGTAGTGAGGTATAAATAAAACCGTGTGAAATAAATACTGTTGAGGAAAATTTGTTGTTTCGTTTGTATATATTGAGTAGTTGGGGTTTCAAGTGACAGACAAATATAGAGCATAATAATTATCATAATTCATAATCACACTACTTATATTGTAATAACCTTATTTTCTTCTTATACATATATAAAAATATATTGCTGTTCGTTAGTATGGTTGATTGATTTTAATAATATTTATTTTAAAAATCTTCTATAGTTCCCTAAAAAAAGTAGAAAAGTTTTAAACAATGAATTTAGAAAAGGTAGGAAAAAATTTCACAGGAGGTGAAGTCACGGGTTACAGCTAGTAAATTGTAAAACAAAATCTTCTACAGCGTCTGTCGATTTGTTCGCTATAAACTCAAAAACTACTGAATTGATTATCTTGTGGTTTTTACTAACAGACAAACATTTAAATTGGCTTCACAGTTTGTGAAGCGCAAGTGCTTTGTTATAGTTTTTCACTGAACTGACTGTTCACGGCCTTTGTGAGTCAGTGTTTGGCTTTTTTGTGTGTTTTCATGACTCAATTAATAAATATTTTTTTTAATAATTCAAATAAGTCAATCAGCTGAGGATAATAAAAGTTACTTTTTACAATGAGAAATAAAGGACAATACGACAACGTTCTGATGTTGTTTTTACATTTAAACACGCATTTACATATTTTATTCGTACAATAAAGTTGATAATATAGAATAACCCAAAACAGTTGACAATGTCAAAAAACACAACTTTTTTGACACTGTCAACTTTTTTGACATTGTCAACTTTTTTATTTCCTAAGTGTTAGTAAGTAATACTTTTGAAATCGTCTCTTCAAGGCCTTTATTTTGATTAAAAGGCCTTCCACAAGTTGGAGCGATGTCATGTTGAGGGTCGCGGAAATCCAATGGATGTGAGACGCACAGGACGAACCTTAGGAGAGGCCAACAGTGGACGTATTTGGCTATAATGATGATGTACCGAGTATCACTCTCACAACTAAAACAAATCTGACGACACCTTTCAAGTTAAAATGCAACAAGCCATTTAGGTTGTATGTAAATATACATACATAAATACACTCGGAAAATCTTTTAGAGTCAGCGCAGTCGAGTATAAAAAAGTCGATTCCGAATAAAATAACCATAGAACCTTTCATGAAAAAAGTATTGCCACGTAGTCTCTGCGCGTCAGTCTGCGAAGGCCCTATAATGAGCCCGTAGACATAATTACCTCAAGAAGTAAATTGTTATAAACTAGCTTTTGCTCGCGGCTTTGCCCGCGTACCTACATAAAATATAGCCTATGTCACCCAGGAATAAAGTAGCTTTCTATCGGTGAAAAAATCGAAGAAAAAATAACAAAATAAATATTTGTTTTGTTCTATTTTTAGTATTTTTTGTTTTAGCGGCCACAGAAATACATCACCCGTGAAAATTTCCACTGTCTAGCTATCACAGTTCATGAGATACAGCCTGATGACAGACGGACGGACGGATAGCGGAGTCGTAATAGGGTCCCGTTTTACCCTTAGGATACTTGCGGACGGCGAGCAATGGGTAGCTCGCTGTCCAATCGTCCGGTAACTGTCCGGACCGAGCACAATTCGTCGACGGCGTATCGCACTGTACCCGCGCGCCTCAAGGACTTGTCAGAAACCGCAGGGGCCCAACTGGGTCGAAACCTACTGGCGCCAGGGTTAGTTTCGAAGCTCAGCCCCTTGTACGAAAGGCAACGAAGGAAGAGGAGGGGGTTTTTAGTCAGTAAAAGTCTGACACTATCTCCCGCGAGAGCGAGAGCGCCAAGAGCGGGGGATGTCATTAGATGATTTTCCCATCGGAAAAAATACCGTAGAGTAATTACATAAAATAGTGTTGCCACAGTCACTGCGCGCCAGTCTGCGAGGGCCCTATAATGAGCCGTAGCCATAATTACGTCAAGAAGTAAATTATTATTAATAAGGTCGAAGGAAAGAGTGCCATCGTTATTAAGTTGCATTCTGCAATGATCACACTTTCTGCTATTAAATACCAGTTTTTTCCGTTACTTTCCCAAACCTACTTTCTTGCAATTAACCGTTCATATGTTACTCGTTAATTGCATTTAAAACTTCTTGAAAAAAGTAAACTCCGATGTTTATGGTTACGGAAGATGTTTTTAAATAAATATACAACAATATATTATTTAGTTTATGCGAAACCTGAATACTGTTTTTTCAGATTCAGCAACTGAATGTATTCCAATAGTTTTTACATCATGTTATATCTTTTCCCAAAAATATTTGAAAAATTCACAACTTCGATACCACCGACTAAGTACAATACAGGTCACGGCAGGTCATAGCGGGCAATAGACGCCGCAAACAGCTGGCTCCAAGTGAAAAATAACCCCTCAGTCGCCTGGATGGCTCGGTGACTATGTATTTTTGCTGACATAACAAGCTTTGTGATTTTTCATGACACAGTTATAAAATCTTCCTATCTTTTGAGAATCTTTTTATCGACGTCTTAATAGGTATTACGCAAGATATTACAGTACCAAAACAATTACAGTGTCCTACACGTTTTAAATATAGATCTATGTAGCATGAATAAATGTTTAATGATACATAATAGCTAGTTATCTCACCGTTTAAAGTTACCATTGTGCATTTAACTGTCATTTTCTATCGATTGGACATCATTATCATACTCAGTACTGTTAATAAAGGATCTGCGGGTACTTCCCAAGGTTCTGGCCTTCATTAAAATGACATAGGTATATATGCTTTGACCCGGATTTAGATAATCTATATAAATCTATGAGTGTGACCGCACACAGGCCACCGGCCACAACCACAAACACCGCAACGAGAAGCTGGAAGCGGCCACAAAGGAAGCTGAAGCGCGTGGCAGCCACTTATGGCCAGTGTTTGCAACTTCTTTTTAACTCATTTTTAACTCATACGCGCAATATCATAATGGTGTGACGAAGAAGGTTCAAATGAGCGAGTGGCGTATGACGACATTTTGTATCGGCGTTTAGTGATGCGGGCCACAAAAAGCGAGTAGCGGAAATTTGTAGCGTGTGGCGGCCACCGGCGTCAACCGTGTACGGCAAATCTATATAAAATGTATGAAAACTACAGGAAATATGGTGGCTGTGTTTAATGGTTGCCAATGTACGGTAGCTCTAAGTCTTCGTTTTTGCCTTCGATCCCTAGCTATTCGAATCGGCTAAGCTAGTCAAGCGTTAATAGTTCCGTATCATAGACTGAAAATCCTGGTCGCATTTATAAAAAAAAAAAAAAAAACTAATCTATCTCCTTGCTTTCAGTCCATCTAAAGGTTGCCTGGAAGAAATTGCCCAGTGCGATAAGACCGCCTATTGTACACTTAGTTTTAATAATGTTTGTCCTGTATTTGTGTTTATGTGTGTGGTGTACAATAAAGAATATCTACATTTACACTAATGTAATAAAGAGGTAAAATAAGTTTTTTTTTTTTGTTTGTAGGAGGTAATCTCTGAAAGTACTGGTCCGATGGCTAAAATTTTTATACCTATAGAAAGCAGCTTTATTCCTGAGTGACATAGGCTATATTTTATGTACGCAGGCGAAGCCGCTGGCAAAAGCTAGTAATAAATAAATAAATAATAAAAATACAGATAAACAGCAGTCCCGGCAGACGTCAAAATGTGTGTAGAAATGTATTTTTTATGTATATATTTTGTCAAAATTTCAACTGTCTTCTTATTACGGTTCATGAGATAAAATCTGTCAACAGTGTAAAGCGGATAATTTTCCCTGTTTTACTAATATTACACTTTTCAAAGCACCTTCGATGTCATCTAATGGTTTTACTATTTTATTTTCAAAGTTAACATGTCATGTGTTTAATTTTAAAGCCATAATATAGATGTAATAATCATAATTTAATGCACAATGCGTATATAGTATGGACAATGATCATTGTATTGTCGTAATCGTATTATGAATATTGTCATGTACGGAACTTCTAGGCTTTGATTTAGGTTAATTAATCAGTCATCGTCGTATTGGCGCTCAAATCAAAATCAAATCAAATCAAAATCATTTATTTCAAATAGACCATTTGCAGGCACTTTTGAATAGTCAAATGTCGGTCAGTCCAAGAAAAGTGAAGCTAAATTGCACGTTCCAAAGCGTAGGTCTCTATGGAGAAGAACGCGCAAGAAACTCCATGGACACTCTTTTTAAAACATTATGAGTTACATAGATCTTGGTTACATATTTCTTGTCGCTTCTGTTCCTTTTTACCATACTATTATTAAACCAAAAGGTAAAACTTTATAAGTGTGTTTGTTTGTTACTTCTATACGGATTAACTGCATGGATTAACCAGAATCCTCCTAGAATAGTACATTGGTTGGAATTGCACTTGGGTTAAAAAAAAAAATAACTGTAAAAGTATTTTTTGAAACCTATTTGCAAAATTTATCTATTTATTTTTATCTTTCATTCATTAATTCATCATTCGTTTTATCCTGGGAGTATGTCTCCTTGAGATAATTTTCTGTCGTGTCTCATCATCATCATCATTTCAGCCAATACACGTCCACTATTGGACATAGACCTCCCCCAAGCGTCGCCACATTGAACGTTCCTGTGCGTCCCGCATCCATCGGTTTCCCGCTACCTACACCAGGTCATCGGTCCACCTTGTAGGAGGCCTTCCAACCATCCTTCCTTCTTCCTTTCATGGTCTAAAATATTCTTATTATGCTCATTAAACCCAAACATTGTCATTGAACTATCTAAAACCTTATCTAAAATATGTTAATTGTTTACTGAGCGTTCGTTTACCAATAACTAAAGACTCAACAAAGGTCAACCTTCAATTCGCTTAATAATTTCCTCATAACATGACATAATTGATATTTTGTACGTTTGTTTACTTCCTGTCCTTATTCATATCTACTAATGTGAAAATGACTCTGTCTGTCTGTGCGTTACGCTTTCACGGATAAATTGCTGAACTGATCGTGATAAAAAATTTAAATCCCAAGGAAGGAGATAGGCTACTTTTTATTTTGCTTCGACTTTGGCTTCGTTTCCACAATAACCGACATTCACGCGGACGAAGCCACAGGCAGAAGCTAGTCAAAGTTTTCTTTTATGACATGATCGAATACTAAAAAGGAGTTTTTGTAAATTCAGCCTCCCTCGCTCACGGCGAATTTTTGTAGCGATGCTGTAGCGCGTTCGTATCGATACAGTCGCGATGCTGTAGCGCGTGAGTAGCGCGCTAGCATTTTTCTATAGCACTTGCAAATGCGACTAACGCGCGACTAGCGATGTTGTTGCGTGCTTACGTATCGCGCGACATCATCGCTGCATGTCGCCGTGGGCGAGGGCCCTAAGTGGGATAAAAGGGGGAGGTTCATTTGTAAGCAAAAACTCATTCCGTGTGCCAATATACATATTTGAAAGTTAGCACAAATAGTATCCTAAGTAAATAATAAAGGTTGCCATAATTTGTTTAACAAAACTTCCCTCATAAGTACAATTTAGGAGGGTTTAAAGGTAGATTGAGATCCTTATGTCTTGGGTTAATAAACTTGAAAATAAACATATTCTAACTTATTTTTCTTCTTCTTTTTGTTTCGATAGACTCAAACTAATTTTTTTTACCAGTATTTGGCAACCTGTAAAGTTGTACTTTTTACAGGTTGCCTGCTCTGTAAAGTGTACAACTTCGCTCAAAGTGTATAACTCGCTTTGCTCTCTTACTGGCATCGTATAAATCCTGAAAAAGTGCAGGTGATTGTGCAGAATAGGCAGGATATACACCACTAATTTTTAATTAGTACTAATACTTAGATAGGCTTATTAGAAAAGTTCTTGTTAGCATTTAAGTAAAATCTCAGTAAATAATATTTATAAACAGCAAAGTTATTGGCGTTTGTTTATATCCCAAAATGTCACTCAATTTATGGATACACGCTGTTGATTATAAATGAATAAATCGTGATCAAAATGAAAAAAAAAACATTTCGCGTAGTATTTTCTAGTAGCAATTAATATGAATGATTGATTCAATTATGACTTTAGCAATTGACAAATTTTCGTGAGATTTAGGTTTTTTTTTTACTTTTGACTACACAAGTATCTATAATCAGCAACGGGTACGGATAGAACCCCATTTGTTTGCATTAATAAAAAAAATAGTAGTGTATAACAAATTTTAACAAAAATAAATAAAACAGACTGTCATTATTAATTTTTTCAAAACTGTATTAATAAATATATTCGCTAATGAAGTCGCGGGCTTAGTGCTGGCGAGCGAGAAATAAAAGAACACAAGGTTTTTAATTTTGTGTTCCGCGAAAAGTTTAAGGTCTTGTAATAATATAGTAGCGTAAAACATGAGTCATTTAGACACAATGTTACTAGGAACTACTGATCTTTTGTTGTGGAATGTCAGAATTGAAGTCATGACCGGTAGTCAAGGATATCTAGTCATTAGTCGTCATTTCGTCAGCGTCATTAAAGTTCTGGTAGTTCAGGTGACTTATAAGAAACAATATGTAGAGCCTTGTCTGTTAGTCTAGTGGCTGGTGACCCTGACTGCTGTGCTGGAGGTCGTGGGATCAATTCCCACCCAGGACAAATGTTTGTGTGATGAGCACGATCATTTGTTCTGTGTCTGGGTGTAATTATCTATATTATGAATGTATTTAGAAAATTGATTCGGTCACCACAGTTTTGATTTGATTTGCGGTCACCACAGGACCCAAATCGACTACTTTTTAGTTAGGCGCAACAACATAAAGCACGTCAAAGACTGCAAAGTGCTGCCAGGAGAAGATCTAGTATCGCAGCACCGACTCCTGGTTATGGAATCGCTAGTCGAAATAAAACGTAACAAAGGCAAAGAGCGTCCTCCCCCCAAAATAAAGTGGCATATGTTAGAGAAGAATGATTGTGCGAAAAGGTTCAGAGAGCGAGTGGTGGACAAAATGATAGAGATGGGTGACATGAATGACCGAAGTATAAATGAAAGCTGGAATGAGATGGCAGAGTGTATTAGACATGCAGCGAAAGATATTTTGGGAGAAACGAGAGGAAAAGGCACAATAGATAGGGATACATGGTGGTGGTCGATAGAAATTCAGAATGTGTTGAAAGAGAAGAAAAGAAAGTTCAAGGAATGGCAGCGTGTAGAAGCGGGAAATGGTAGTCTGAAAGCTGAAAAAAAGAGTGAGTATGATATTTTGAAGAAGAAAGCTAAGAAAGCCGTGGCATTAGCAAAAGCAAAAGCCCAGGATAAACTGTACAACACACTAGACAGTCCTGTAGGCCAAAAAGAGCTGTACCGGCTTGCTAAAAGAAGAGAGAGAATGACGAGAGATGTTTGTCAGGTAAGATGTGTAAAGAATGAAGCTGGAATGGTCCTATCAGACGATGAAAAAATCAAAGAGAGGTGGAAGGACTATTTTGAAAGACTAATGAATGAGGAAAATCATTGGAATGGAATTTTAGAGAGTAAACCAGTGAATGTAGGGTTAGTGAGAATGGTTAGTATGGATGAAGTCAGAATAGCAGTGAATGAAATGAAAAATGGTAAAGCCATTGGTCCAGATGGAATACCAGTTGAAGTGTGGAAGTTATTGCGAGTGGATGGATGGACGTGGTTAGCTTTGTTCTTCAATAAGTTGTTGCAGGAAGAAGCCATACCTGACGATTGGTGCAGCAGTTTCTTGGTGCCCATCTTTAAAAACAAAGGTGATGTGCTTGAGTGCAACAATTATAGAGGAATAAAGCTAATGTCACATACAATGAAAGCCTGGGAGAAAGTTATTGAAAGGCGTCTGAGAGAAGAGAGTGAAATTTCGCAGAACCAATTCGGTTTTATGCCGGGTCGGGGTACAACGGATGCCATTTTTGCTATACGCCAGCTGTGCGAGAAATACAGAAGTGCACATAAAAACTTGCACATGGTATTCGTTGACCTCGAAAAGGCATACGACCGAGTACCTCGTGAGGTTCTATGGTGGGCCCTTAAGAAGAAAGGTGTGCCTGGGAAGTATGTGCAGTTGATCCGAGCGATGTATAGTCGATGTAATACCCAAGTCCGGTCTACAGTTGGCACCACTGGCAGCTTCAATGTGGCTGTTGGCTTACATCAAGGGTCGGCTCTCAGCCCTTACCTCTTCCTGATGATTATGGACGCTCTGACGTCGGATATTCAGGAAGAGGCTCCCTGGTGTATGCTGTTTGCCGATGACATTGTGCTGGTTGCCGAGAGTGGCCTAGAGGTCCAGAACAGATTGGAGGCGTGGTGGCACAGACTGGAGAGTGTTGGCCTGAAATTGAGTAGAACCAAAACGGAGTACTTGTTCTGCGATTTCGGCGGTGTCTCCAATCCAGTGCCTTTAGCTCTCGATGGAACGCCCATACCGATCTGTTCCGACTTTCGGTACCTCGGGTCGCTCGTCCAAGGGGATGGTGAGGTGGACCGGGACGTAACACGTCGGATCAACGCAGGATGGATGAAGTGGCGACAGGTCACGGGAACCACTTGTGACCCACGGATGCCCCTCAAGTTGAAGGGTAAAATCTACAAGTCCGTGATAAGGCCTGTCATACTGTATGGATCAGAATGTTGGGCTGTGAAAAAGACGGATGAAAAAAGATTGCATGTAGCGGAGATGAGAATGTTAAGATGGATGTGTGGTGTGACGAGAATGGATAAAGTGAGAAATGAGTATATTAGGGGAAGTTTGAAAGTGGCGCCAGTGACTGAAAAGTTGAAAGGGAATCGTTTGTCTTGGTATGGTCATGTGAAAAGGAGGGATGAAACGCATGTTACTAAAAAAGTTATGAGTTTACAAGTGGATGGATGGAGGGGAAGAGGGAGGCCAAAGAAAAGATGGATGGATTGTGTGAGAAGCGATATGAAAGAAAAGGGAGTTAGTGATAGCGTGACGAGTGACAGGACAGAATGGAAGAAAAAAACGTGTTGCGCCGACCCCAAATAAAACGGGACTAGGGCAGGAAGATGATGAATGTATTTAGAAAATAATATATGTGTTTATCAGTTGTCTAGTACTCATAACACAAGCTCTGCTTAGCTTGGGACTAGACGGCGTTGTGTGATAGTTGTGGAATATTCTTATAATTATTTATTATTATTATTACTAAGACTTTGTCCGTCCGTCCGTCTGTCACCAGGCTGTATTTCCTAAACCGTGACAGTTAGACAGAAAAATTTTAACAGATGATGTACATATTTCTGTTGCCGCTATAACTACAACTACTAAAAACAGAATAAAATAGATATTTGAATAGGCTACCATACAAAAACCTTTTTTTTTACTATCTACAGACGGTATGCATCCCTTCATGCGCGAGTCTGACTCGCACTTGTTTTACTGACCTAAAATGTTGTACATACTTACGTACATAGCCTACATACATTATGGACGAATAGGCAAGTGCATTAGCAGTGCTTTTACCGTTTATTTGCCAAAACACTATCAGTAATTGATTATGAGTATTTCTAGTTGTGTATTATTTATTTAAATCTCATGTTCAGAAGTGGTAAACATGCAGACTTAATGCAAAAAAAAGCATTGTCTACTATAAGTTCATTTTTACACCACCTGCTCGATAATGTCGTTTTACACGTCATACAAACCTCACTTAAAGCAAGTCATTAGATGCCTAGGGAGATAATGCAGTATGGCTGATCCCTAGGAAATAATGAGATTTGAATTTGGAGCATCAAGAATCGTCAATATTGTGTGTGCGCCTACATTTTAAGGCGCATCGAACAAGTTGACTCGAAATTCAAACCAAAGAGTATGTAATCACTATGATTCAAACTGGCCACTAACAAAAAAAAGAAAATAGAATAAAACGTGCGTACTGACGCGACGACACGGGAGCATTATAGAAAATTGAAACTATAGAATCTTGGAGTAGTGAATTTTCTTTGTTTGATGAACTTGTAAATATAATACTTATATTTCTCTAATATATGATTTGGTCGACCAAATTGTCTTTTGATTATCTCACAGATGGTGTAAAAAGTAGAGTATGCAACACGGGGATAAAGCTGTCTTTGTCTTGGGCAGCTTAAATTCCTCACTTCACTCAGGTTTCTTTATTAACTCCCTCGCAATGCTCAGGAGCTAATTTTATTAATCCCTCACTATCGTTCGGGATTAAAATCAGCAACCTTCGTTTCGTTCGGAATTCAACATACCGCCCGCGACTTAAAGACACTGCTTTATCCCCTAGTCACATAAACTACTATTATAAAATAACTAGCATCAGCCAGCGGTTTGGTTCGCATGTAAGTCGAAAGCTATCCTAAGGGAACGTGACATACTCTTGGAATAAAAAGTATCCTAAGTCCGTGTCCTAAGTTTCGTTAGGATTGGTTAAGCCATTTGGGCGTGAAAGAGTAAAAAACAAACACACAAACATATATCTTTCAATTTTAATTCTTGTAACGATAGGGCTATATTTCACCAGGACACCATGGTGGCGCGACTAGTGGCGCCGCCATGGTGTCCCAGTGAAATATAGCTCTAAGCTATCAAACTAGGCACTATACAGACACCAGAGTCGCTACACGTCCGAGCTGGTCGCACCACCAAATTAGTTGCGCTACCAAACGGACACCCGGGCCCCAAGTCTGCTATTTTCATAAATTCCTCATTCCAACACGATCCAATTGTCATTTTGCTAAAAGTTTGTAATCTGCTAATTCATAATGATCGATCATTGATCGGTCAATGGTCTTGTAATAGAATTGTGGTAGAATGATAATTTCGAGCATATTAAAACCAATAACTGCACAATAACGTTCTAATGGTAAAACACTGATCAAATAAACTGTCAAAGTTTTAGCAAATTACCGCAAACTTCAAATATTCATTTGTCAATATGTACGAGATTACTACTACTAGGTATATTACTATTACAATAGTGTCAGAATGGTCTATCATTGATTTCATAATTGTTGATTGTGACAAGTTTTGGTAATCTACTAATATAGTGGCGTCATTATGACTTTCCGATGGTCAACCACTAACACTCCATTGAAAGAAATGGCATAGAATGGTAATCTCGTACATAATGACAAATGAATATCTGACGTGTGCGGTAATCTGCAAAAACTTTGGCAGTTCCTTTGATCACTGACCTACTATTACGACGTCATTGCGCAATTAGTGCCTTTAATAAGCTCGATATTGTCATTCTACCACAATTCTATTACAAGACCATTGACCGATCAATGATCGATCATTATGGATTACCAGATTACAAACTTTTAGTAAAATGACAATGAAATCGTGTTGGAATGACAACTTTATGAAAATAGCAGACTGGCCCCTGGTGAGTAACTCTCTATAGAGGTGCATAAACTTTGTTGGTAGCGGCGACTGGTCGCGCCGCCCTGGTGTCCCGGTGAAATATAGCCCTTAGTGAGATAACCATGTTATTACTTTATTAATTTAAATACTGTTTACCCGGTTCTCAATTCAAAATTCTCTATGGATAATTTGAATTTAGAATACATCATTATTTAAAAATAAGAATATGTTTGGCGATTTGGTTGCCAAGTTCTATAATAGTACATTATGATGTAAGTGTGTAATGTTAGTGATTACAGTCGAGGCGGTATTTAGACCCGAGCTGTGGCGAGGGTCATAAGAGAGCCGTGAAAGGTAATCATTAATTACTCACGTGTATCATACGACGTTTTTCAATACACTTATGAAGAAAATAACAGTAAAACTAGTAATTTTTTTTTGTGACATGGCGGTAAAAATCTGTTTTCATAAGAGCGCGCAGAATTTTTTTTATTTACCCCTAGGGGAAGATTCGGACTCAGACAGAGTATTTTAATCATACTGCCTAGTCTTACATTTATGTTTTTTGCGTGAATTTTTTTTACTATAATGTCTTTCGTAGTGACAATGGAATACGCATATAACATTTTCTAATGATTTTGTAGTATTAAAATGTTACAGTTAGGTAACAAGCGCCTTTATAAACCTAATTGCAGTGCAATAAGAGTCACTTTCTGAGCAAGTGTATCGAAAATAAGGTTGTTGCTGGTATACTTGTATTCAAATATTTTACTTCTCACCAACAATCATATTAATTCGAGCACAAAATATTAAATATTATAAGTTTTATCAGAGAAAAGAATCTCGCAAACAACTCTTGTAAACCGAAGTACGGTACCAAGTAATTTAAAAACGGTACTTCCGGCCGTCTAGACGTTCAATGCAAAAATATATAGGTACAAAAGTCAATCTACATTCAAAGCGCGCTCGAGCAACGCACACAAAGACACCGCTTACAGACACGATGTCTCGGTCGCGTCTCGGATCACTCGTCGAACAGTTCCGGCTCAAACGCTCATTAGTGTGCGTCCACCGAGCGTAGGTATAAAAAGTGAAGTACATACATGAGATTGTCTTCTGTACCTGTTTTGTGTTCAAGGCCCCATTTATGAAGTACTAGCCTATACCAGCGGCAACAGTCGCGTAAAAGGATTGGTGTATCCACCATATAGACATGCCCCATTTTTTTGTTTTTGAATTTGTCAGTATTTAGTCGTTCATTATAGAATTTCGGATCGGTAATCCAATCAAAATCAAAGGTCCACTCCCCCCTATTGTACTCTTATGCGTGTAAGTCAGAAATAATCCTAAGGAAGCTTGTTGTAATAAAAATCTACACCTTTTATCATCTGTGCTTAATTTTAGTTGTAGTAATAAATAAAAAGTGTCAATAGACTATATTGACACTTTTTATTTATTAAAAGACGTAAAAACAGTAAATATTTCTTATTCAAAATATCAAAACTTACTCCTGAGATAAATAAACCCAGAGTTATTTTCGCATTTATAACATTAGTATGGATGAATCACCAAACCAAATAAGCATTTATTTTAAGCATGGATAATCAATAAATAACTTCTCGCTCTCGGATTGGAGCGATAGGTAATCACTTTTATTGATCAAAAGCCGCCATTTATTAAATAAAACACACCACTTGCATTGCGTTTGCAGCGTAAACACTGGCAGGGATATCTTGTCGGTGCTGCTCACCAGGGCCTCAAGTCTGCTATTACAATAGTGTCAGAATGGTCTATCATTGATGTCATAATTGTCGATTTTGACAAGTTTGGTAATCTACTAATATAATGGCGTCATTATGACTTTCCAATGGTCAACCACTGACACTCCATTAAAAGAAGTGACATAGAATGGTAATCTCGTACATATTGACAAATTAATATTTGACGTTTGCGGTAATCTGCTAAAACTTTGACAGTTTATTTGATCAGTGTTTTACCATTAGAACGTTATTGTGCAGTTATTGGTTTTAATATGCTCGAAATTATCATTCTACCACAATTCTATTACAAGACCAGTGACCGATCAATGATCGATCATTATGAATTAGCAGATTACAAACTTTTAGCAAAATGACAATGGGATCGTGTTGGAATGACGAATTTATAAAAATAGCAGACTTGGGGCCCAGTTCTGTTACTTGAACTTGGCTTGACACGCTACCGCGTGTCTAGATACGAAAGGCATACTCCTTACTCAGTCAATAGCTACCTTACAGGAGCCATATTAGATTTATTAGATTTACAATGACTTTGATAATTCATATCATGAATTTTTGGTGAGCTTTTTGTTAAATTAGTTAATTATATTTCCTCTTTATTTTACCTACACGATTTTTATACACTTGAAAACAAAGTTTTTATTGCGATTTTTAAAATAGAAGTAGCGTCTTATATAAACAGAATGCGAAAACAGAATATAAGAGTAGAATATAATAACTGAGTATCCTGTTTATATAAATTCAGATAAACTACGTTTACGACTTAATGAGTTGAAATGATATTCAACAAAACAGATAGTTATACAAGGTGTCGTTTTGAAGCTGCAAAATATTTCAGGAGGTAATTATGTTAGTGATTCTCGACCCGAATCAATAATAAAATAAGTAGGTAATTTTTTTTTTTTTTATAACCGCGCTTTTTTTCACACACACAAACACGGAACAATAAAGGGCGTTTTCACACACACTAACTCGCAACGATAGTTTCATAAATAATGTATCATCCAATCATCATCCCGCATGCCACACCCTAGCCACGCCCCCGCGGCCATCGATCAATCGATTTAGTTTAGTGTAATTAAAAAAATAAATAACAAGTATTACTGATTATTGACCAGGTATCGTATGTTTAGATGATTATTTATGAGTTTTATTACAACCTCCTGAAATATTGTGCAGTTTTAAAACTGCACCTTGTATTATGGCGATCACTGCAATATTTGAATACTGACTGATGACGCGAGCTTACGGAAGGCGAGCAATGGGTAGCTTGCTGTCCAGTAGAGACCAAGCCCGTGTCAAAGAGATGTCAGCAAGACAGGGCCAGTTAGGAGCGATGCTTGTCAAGACTGCGAATCTTTCAATAGACTTACCGTGGATCTCATAAAAGGCAATTGAAAGAACACAGTAGACTTTTAGCACAAAATAGATAAGTAAAGAAGACAAACTCATGTATGTACTTCACTTTTTATACCTACGCTCGGTGGACGCACACTAATGAGCGTTTGAGCCGGAACTGTTCGACGAGCGGGCCGAGGCGCTCCGAATATATCGTGTCCATGAGCGGTGTCTATGTGAGCGGTGCTTTAGCGCGCTTTATATGTAGATTGACTTCTGTAACTATATATTTTGTGCTTTTAGTCAGTACAAGATTGGTACTTTCTCTCGCTCCTTCTAAAGCAGGAGAAGACATGCGTTGGTTTCCTATGTAAAAAAGGGGTTTAAGGGCACTCAAAAGATTAATTGCTATTCCACCAGAATCTGTCAAAATTAATCAAACTGTAGGGGAGAGTCGGATATATTGTACCATTTTTCAGTCTCGGCAAAATATCTCGTTGTTATATTAATTAATACAAACTATTTATCCAATACCACATAGTTTAGGATCTCGTTTACCTTACACCGCAAAGTCAACACTATACTGTTTACCAATTTATCAAAATACGCGTTTTTCTAAAAGCTTTACATTGGAACAATTTACCCGACTAGTCGGTTTAATTGTACCACAGGTCTGGTAAATTGTACCAAGAAAATAAAATAGACCTTAAGTCATAATAAATGATTGATTACTTAATAAAATTATTTTAATTAAATAATACATAATATTATTCATCATGATAATATTTTAATTAAGTACAATACTATAGAAAATGTGCTAACAAAAAATAAATAAATATTTCTTCAATACGTAACATTTATGTATGAAAAAAATGAACAAAAGACCTATCAAAAACTAAACGTTAGTTTTTTATTTAGAAAACGAACTGTATATATACTGGACAATGTTTAACTAGCATATTTTCCAATTCCAAATTAAAAGTATAGTTAATTAGTTTGCAAAATTATTCCTTTTTCTGGCATGAAGTAGAATAGGTTTTGGGATAAAATATCTTGCAGATCTTTGGTTAAATCTCATTTCCTTCTTTTCTAAAGCTAATAATAAAGCCCTTTCCAAGTACTCTTTATTCCATCCACAATATTTTCTTTGAATACCGTCCATCTAGAAAAATAAACATGCATCTGGCTGGGTAAATTGTACCAGTACAATTAAGGCAACTGCTGGTGGTACGTTTTATCAAACTAGAAGATTTGAAAAATAAACTTTTGTCACAAAATATTCTTAAAACCTAACAATTAATTACTTTACAGTATGAAAGATGATTAGAGACCTGTTCAACAAAAAAATACAATAAAACGCTAAGTTGCCTTTTCACAGAGTAATGTCCTTAGGTACACGCTTCAAAACTTTCATCAATCATTAACGAAAACGTTTTAATTCTCTCAAAATAAATGCACTAGCCGGACGTCACTACAAAAAGAAAAGTAGTTGAGGGCGCTGTCAGGGCTTGGTTTTGTATGATCAGAAAAGAAAAATATTGACATTTAGTAGGAAATTTTGAAGTGGTACAATTTATCAAGCAGTACAATATGTCCGACTCTCCCCTATTAACCTTTTAAAAGTCAGATGAGTTTTGTTAAAAAGTTAATCAAAACATTTTAAGCACTCTGCTTCTATGTTAGGAGTTTAGTTTCAAAATTAAACTTTACGAATTTGGAACTATTCAATATTCATATTGCGTTGCTTTGCAGCAACAACATGTAGGAGTTAGTTTGGTATTGCATAGCCAAAACCGTGGGGAACAATTAGTCTATAATAATATAAGCATAATCAGCCTTCCATTGTTCCCACTGCTGGGATTCAGGGCTCTTCTCTGGGAGAGGGAATGGGTCATAATCTACCACGCGGGACCAATGCGGGTTGGTGAATGTCACATGTCTTCGATTTTTTGGTTCTAGGATGTTTTCCTTCACTGTTTTGAGAGCAGAGGTGATGAAATAAATATTGCACAAAGTAATGCGCCTGACTGGGTTTGAACCCGAGACCTACAGCTCGTAAGTCGGGTCATCAATCTCAGAAACTACTGGTCCGAATTGGATTTTTTCTTGTATTGGATAATAGCTCATTTATCGAGGAAGACCATATGCTATGTACGAGTACTATCACGCTATAATCGACGGGGGTGGTGCACTAACCAAAGACAAGCAGGGTTTGAAACCGCGACCTAAAACTCGTAAGTCGGAGCCATTACCACTCGACCACCACTGCTCTCTCTAAGTAATAATTTTTATCTAAATAGGCCAACTGTAGCGACTCCGATCTAGAGCAGCAGGCTCTGACAAATAACTTTTCTGTCACACACATTTTGTACAAAGCGTTAGGCGAGAACGTTAACAGAAAGTCATTTATCTAAGCCTGCTGGACAGACAGCTTCCAGACATAAGAGCCT
This sequence comes from Mythimna ferrago, assembly GCA_910589285.2. Classification (NCBI taxonomy): domain Eukaryota; kingdom Metazoa; phylum Arthropoda; class Insecta; order Lepidoptera; family Noctuidae; genus Mythimna; species Mythimna ferrago. Next base: position 3,681,779 of record OU342682.1, read on the forward strand.
AGATTCTGTAACAACAGTATCGATCTCAGTCTAAAGTTAGCTTACTTACCTAGTATTAACCTGCCTAGCTTCAATCAAGTTTGCGGCAGACGTAATCTGAGACGCCCTACCAAGAGCTCTTAAGGCTTAGATAGTTCCTTGAAAATCTGGCCGAAATTAAATGAACGCAACAATCGTACCCGCCTAGGCGTAGTATGCATATCTGTGCATTTAATTGCGGCCAGCTGCGCCGGGATGGAGTCCCACTGACCTTCAAATTTATTTTCTTTGTGAAATATTGATTGTCGCCACTGTGCGGAACGCCCGGAGGACACGGTGGAGCACACAATCGCGGTGTGCTCTGCTTGGGCGGAGCATCGCCGTGCCCTCGTGGGGGTGATCGGCGGCGGAGACCTCTCGCGCCGGGCCTTGGTCGAGGCCATGGTCCGGAGCGAGGAGGAGTGGCTGGCGGTCGCCGACTTCTGCGAAGCAGTAATGCTCGCTAAGGAGGAGGCCGACCGCATCAGGCAACGGCGCTCTCGCCGCCGCCGCCGGGATTCCGATCCCGATTTCCAGCCACCGTAGGCGCGGGCTTGCGGACAGTGAGCAATGGGTAGCTCGCTGTCCGGCCGTCCGGTAACCGTCCGGACCAAGCCCAAGTCGTCGACGGCGCGCACTGTTCCCGCGCGCCTCAAGGAGTTGTCAGCAACAGCAGGGGCCCAGCCGGGTCGAAGCCTACTGGGGCCAGGGTAATCCGAAAGGGCGCTCGAGCCCCGGTATGAAGGCTTGAAGGAACGGGATGGGTTTTTTAGTCAGTAAGAGTCTGACACTATCTCCCGCTCCGCCCAAGAGCGGGGGTTGTCATAAGATGATTTTTCCCATCGAAAAAAAAAAATAAACCTTTGTTCACTGTGAAGAATATTTAACCGCCAATTTTTCTGTGTAAAAATATTTCTAATAGTCCAAGCCGTTTCGCAGGAGTAAGGAAAAGTAGTGAAATTGCGAAATATTTTTTTTAGTCAAAATATTAATCGCGTGAAAAAATCAATGGTAGGTTAATGTTTTTCATGAATCTATTTTAAACATATTTTTTTTTCAAACCTTTGACTTGACCGTAACCGAGGAGTAAGCTTCAGAAAGTCACTGTTTTTTGGCACTTCTCGGGCGCTTGGACCTGAAGAGCATCCAACCCGACATACATTTTCACTGTTTTTGATACAACCGCTCTTACGCCTCGATTATGACGTTATTACAATTTATCATTAGATATTTTTGAAACAGTTATCTTGTGGATATTATCTAGGCTTCCATTCAAATCAATTTATGATTTTTTACAAAACTAATCCTCTTTAAATCTGCTATTTCGCATGATCTTAAAAATTTAAAAAGTCATAAAAATATAACAACAGAAACCTTGTAAATGAATACAAGTTATTGAATAACGAAAATTTTTCCCTTTTACAGTTTTTAGAAAAACACGAATTTCCTGGAACAAGGTTTGACGTTGAAGCTCTAAAACATAAATCAAAATTTCTGAATACGAGTATAAAAAAAAAAAGGGCAGGTATGGTAGAGGAGTGTTTAGTTCCGTTTTCGTTCAGTTATCCTTTAGGTTCCCTGCTCGCTGCACAATAGTGTATGAAAACATCGTTGTGGTAGATCATGGTAAATCTATGTTAATTTTTGGTTCTCTAGGATATTTCGCTTTTCTCACGATATTTTCTTTGACCATTTTGAGAGCAGTGGTGATAAAATAAATTGTACAAACTAAACTGCTTGCTCGGGTCAGACCCGAGCAAGCAGTTTAGTTTGTACAATTTTGCATTTTGCAATGCTCGTAACGTATGACTATAAGGATGTTTTAATATCGTGTGATTTTGATCACTCATGCGGGATTGCCCGCACGCGTAACCCCCGCAAATGTCCATTTAATACAAGTATTTATTGTAATGCGTGAAATACACACTGGACGCGTTTTTTTTTTGCATTTTGAAATTTTCTGCAGGGTAATCCCGCATGAGTTCTCAAAACCACACGATAATAAAACCCACTCTTAGTTGGGGCCGTTGCCTCTGTCAAGAATACAATCTGTTACAACCTGTTCCACCATAATAAACCTCAATAAATTGCATGTCAATATAATTATTTCCACAGACACTCCAACTCTGCAATAGTTTACAATCACGCTCACATAACATGCCATAAACAGCGCATAAGCTACTTTGTCTATTTAGGGTCAGCCCACACTTAGACCTACGCGATGTGACGCAGCAACGCTTTAAGAGGCCAATCGGTTCGTACTGCGTAGCCCGACACTGAGAGGTGCACGAAGAATCAGCGGATCTACGTTGCGCGATACACATCGATGCGCGGGCAAAAGATATTTTACTTCGCGCCGAGTCCGAAATGCAGTTTTATTGTTTTACATGTAGGTTATTCTTCCTTCTTGGGATAAATACGCGAAGTTTAGATGTTTAAAAAATATGAAGCTAAAAACCCTTGTATCCAGACGCCATATGTTGAACTGTCACTTATTTTCTTCGCGGGTAAAAGAACGCGAGCAAAACTTTTTCTCTTATCTAATTATTCTTTTAAAATTCATAAAATAGTATTTTTTTTGCAAATTAACAAAACCCCAAGTGATACCATCTAATTATTCACTAAAAATACATGAAATAGTACCTTTTTTTAGCAAAATTAACGAAATTCAAAATGACATCACAAAGTGTATTGTACAGTAACGGATTTCAAGCCTGTCGAAGCCTTGAATCTAAAATCACACAGGACGAAGAACGCTAGGATAAACACATCAAAGGAATAGAATCTTACCCGACACCCAGACAAGTTGGATGTACCCCTGGAGACTTTCCACGACTCAAGGCGTGAGAAAGGCCACCTGAAACTGGTCACTGAGGACGTGATCCTCACTGTGCCTGTTCCAAGCACTAGGTGATCATAGTGAATACTGCAGTTACTTTAAGACTTACGAGTCGAAACCTTGTTCAATCTCAATCAGGGTACGAGATACCATTAGCGACGTCATTCACGCGCTAAACTGATTGCAACAACATACCAGACAGTACGCGATACTCTTAGCGACGTAATTTTCATGTTGCTACTCTGGTATGGATCTGTCATAACAGGTGAGTCCCATTCCATTATAATCCAAAGAACGAAAATAGGAAAAAGACTAAGGTTGACGTGCTCCTACTTTATCAGTACTCTTAAAGGCCTCGAGAAGGCTAAGTTCTAAATTACCCATCTGTATGACAACAAAACAGTGCACCACCTAGGTGTAGATCGCTACTAAACACTTAACTCCTAGGGAATACGAGATATTCCAAACCAATATGAGGTGGTAAGCTGCACACTGTCTGTTAATTAAATCATAAACTTTTCTAAGCATAAAATGCTAATGAATACGAGATATTCAAATTATCATAAGTTATTCCGCTGTACCTAGCTGGATTGCCGACAGGCACCTATCTGCATCCAGTTGTTGGACTAGAAGCCAACCCAAAACCATTGAGAGAAGGCAGAATTATTGATACCTTTACCAAGTATGTCTGCAACTCTGATGGAAAACACCGCCACAGAGTGAATACGTTAAGTGCAAGATGCTTGTAGTGTACCAGCCCTCACCGTTATGAGTTAATTGTCAAATTAGCTATGATATAAGAATATGACTGAGAACAAAAGCTACATGTGGTGTAGCGGAAACCTGTCACCCATATATCATGCCTTTACCACACTGATAGCAAATAAATATACCTGAATCAGATCAATTATCAAAACTGAGTCAATTAAACAGTACTAATAAACTATTCTATGAAAATAATATTTTCTTTACGGCTATGTTATGCACTGACTGCAGAGAATGTGATGCTGACAATAATACTACTTAAGCACTAAGTAACTTAATTACTTCACCAACAACTCACAAAGGATATGCTTACTAATAACAAATAACATCTTACAATAATAAATATAATTAAGCGACAGGCACATTACTCCAGGCAAAATACCTATGGAAAATGATATAACTTATATGAAATGAATCCATAGATACAGCATATCACTCCACACATTTAGTATTAACCTTATGATAAAAAACTTGCTCAAAGAGCATGTAAGTTGACCTCTTAAGGTACCAAACCTTAGAAAATTGCGGGTAAGTCCTCTGTGGACACCAACAGCAGTCCTGAGTAAAATTATAAGCTCCCAAATTTTCAATATTATAATAATACTCAACACCCCAGCACCTTAGAATACTTGATGTATGACACCAATACTACTACTAGTTTAGTTGACTATTGGGCTAAGCGGTTTAATTCATTAAACCCCAAGCAAACGCCGGCGTTCTCGCATCTTTTATCTTGCTATTGTGTCTCAGGTTGATGGTATCTGAAAGGTTAAGGAAGCTACCATTGATTTTAAGAAGGAACCACTTACTGTTGGAAACAGAAGTGTATACTCCCCAACTGTATATTAGTGTGGGTAGATTGGTGGACAAAACCACCTGCTCCATTTACACATAATTACACAAGGGAGTAAGTCAGCGACAAGCTCATAATGGAATACAACAACTAAATATTGAAATACCTTGATATACTTTTAAATAGTTGTTAGAACAAAATGAATAACTTAATGTTTAAACCACTCATTAAAGTGAAAACTCATTATAAATGAATAACAATTAAACTGCTATATATTTGACTACCTAAACACAAAATCTTTTGTAAATATGTGATTGGTGCTCCTAATAAATAAATAAATAGATACCCTATCAACATTTAACGTTGAAATAAATAAGGAAAATCTTATTGCAAGGAATTAGAAATAACAAAATTCAGATTCAATTTGATCTGCACCTGTATAATATCTTCAGTAGTAATTGTCATAAATGTACAATATCTTCTGTGGTTAAGGAAGACATTATCCTATTATCAATAATATCTAAGAACAACCTTCATATGACTAGACAACTAACTCGGTCACAGAAACATTACTTCAGATGCACTCTGTATATAAGAACTCTGTTACCTAAAACACCAAAACTACTTCAATCACCATGAATCACTTCTATGGCTATCAAACAAACTTTATAAATGAATACTCAGCCTAACAAAAAATTTCAAGATTACAGAGAAACATAATATGAATATCACTTTGCAGTGCACAAGACTCCAGAACATAAAAATTAAACATGATAGTAGATAAACAATCCACAACTAAGTTAATCAAATGTCACATTTCATGTCGGATTATTCAGACATTCCCAAGCATGTAATGGAATACTGACCAACTTGAAAACAAAATGTTTCACCAAAACATGGTATGATATTATGCCTGTATGCCTATATGTAAATCACATAATGTTCAAATTATGGTCTTTATTTTATTATTGTTTACTTTGTCAGTGTCACTGTCAAACGTTGCCGGAAATGCAATAGACAACCCTCTTGTCTATGGTGCAAGTGTGTAACACACATCGACCATACATACACCAAATATGTAGGCCACAAAAAAAAAAAAAAAAAAAAAAAAAAAAAAAAAAAAAAAAAAAAAAAAAAAAAAAAAAAAACTAGTTTTGTTTGTTTGATACCTACTTTTAATTTATTTTGTGTTTATTGAGCTAGAACAAACATATTTAATTTCCTCATTACCCTCATCTGTGTGGGACTGAATGGTTAAAATGTACTTGAGGCAATGAATTATTACATCCGAATTACTAAAACAAATCTAAACTTACCAATACACAAGTAAAATGGCATTTCCAAGAAACAAAAAGAGGGGGGGGGAGAAAATGCATCCTGGGGACTACCTAGTACAACAAAATCAGACTCATCAAGATCTCGTGCAAGATCAGTGACCTTACAACTTCCCCAGGTACCTAGGACCTAGTAGAAGGCTAGGTTAGTTCTATCACACATAAACTCCTCCACACTGTGTCATAAAAACACTAATAACAAAGGGGAAACAATCGTATTGACTTCCACTTTGGGAGGCATAAATAAACGACATACAATTGCCTTCACAGCTATTAAATATTTTTATAGGTACATATAATAGATCCATAAGCACATACCTACAGGTATAAGCTTACATACAAGTATATACCCATACATGCCGAAGCGAATGTAGGCACACTAACTGTACCATACAGTAGAAAATAAATAATAGTAACAATAAAACTGGTAAGCTATACTTTTATACCAGTCACTACAATGTCAACACAAATATAACTTAGTCATGAATAGACACCTCATCTTTAAATGAAAACGATGAATGAATTGCAATGTATAATACATGTAGATACCTAATTGCATTGCCTAATGTAAGACAAGGCTAAATGTATGACGAATGTAATGTAATCACTTTCTGTGACATTCGATTCTACTATAACATTCCCCAATTAGGGGTATTTTCTCTTTCCAGAACATGAAAAAGTCATAGCCTCTTTCCTGTCTCACATTATAGAAGAAACTTGAGGAAAATAACAACAAATTGACTGCCACAAAACAACCCTAACAACTAAACAGCTCAGCACACTCAAATAGTAAAACATCACTATGGCATGATAAAATAACTAATAAGATTATTATATTTCAATAGACCTCAACAAATCGTCGTTGTGCTAAAACGGAACAGCACTAATATAAAACCAAGTAACTCTTTACCCGATTTAATTTAATAGTAAAGATCTTGTAATATAGCCGATATCAACGGCCAGATATAACGATGATTGTACAAATAACCAAGTAGTAAAGTACCCAATAGTAATTATAATAATATTCTTAAAAGCTAACTGGTAATTCATAAGTGATTATTTACATTAAGAATAATCCAATTAATTACAATACATGTCTCACATCGTGATACTATAACTGCCCTCGTAAAAGATAACATGGTTCTCATATAAATCAGTTACCAATGAACCAAATATACTTTTACAACTCGAGGACACTTCCCACACAATAACTTAACAAACAAAAGGATAGTTTAGATAACATCTTAGGAGCCTCTCCCAACGCAACAAAATTAACTCATGCCTTACTATAAAAGAGAACCGCATTTGAGTTGATAATACCATAGCGTAACAATTAATTATTGCAGCAAACTCTAAACATCTACCTACATGTAAAACAATAAAACTGCATTTCGGACTCGGCGCGAAGTAAAATTGGGAATCAAACGAGCTTACCTGTTAAGCGAAGTCTTGATTCTAATTTTATGAGCGCCGAGTCCGAAATGCAGTTACCCACCCGCCACTAGTTTTAATAGCCCAAAAGCTGCAATAATTATCCTTACCTAACACACAGTTATCCTTGCAGGAAAACAGTGAATGTAAGTATGTAGGAACAAGTCTGCCCAAAAGACAGCTTGTTCCTTATCCGATAATCTCTAAAATAAGTGACAGTTCAACATATGGCGTCTGGATACAAGGGTTTTTAGCTTCATATTTTTTAAACATCTAAACTTCGCGTATTTATCCCAAGAAGGAAGAATAACCTACATGTAAAACAATAAAACTGCATTTCGGACTCGGCGCTCATAAAATTAGAATCAAGACTTCGCTTAACAGGTAAGCTCGTTTGATTCCCAATTATACTATATTTTATACATATCCGAGGGCGAAGCTGCAGGCAAAATCTAGTAAGAAATAAGCCAGTGGCGGCGTTTTGTGTTTGTTATTCATGTGTAGCGACCCTTAATAGTCTAACTATATAACTATTTATGTAAACAGTTTCTGAATTCTTCCACATACGTCATGTACCATGAGACAAAGTCATTTCATAGTCATGTCAGACTTTGTTATACAAGTCTTATCTTGATTGATATCTTTAGATACGGAATACGGTCATTTTTAGTACGTAACGTGGTCTAAAAGTTACTATCTCTTTGGCCTTCGATCTATTAGTAGATGATATAACATAGTATCACGACCGTATTCCCATAAAGTTAATACATAGTTGTTTTATATGCTAAAGTGTACTCGTATTTATTACTTTACCTTTTATTGCGTTCCGCAATGTGTATTTAGATGGTACTTTATATAAACGATCATGTTGTTATGTATTATATTGTGTTGTGTTGTTTAATAAATAAAATAAATCTTCATCTACACCAATATTATAAAGAAGAATTAATTTTTTTGTTTTTTTTTTTTTGTTCTATTTTTGTTTGTAGGCGGTAATCTCTGGAAGCACTGCTCCCCTAGCCAAGTTACAACCGTATCGTGTCGAATTCCGTTCTCCAATCGGTAACGCTTCGGTGTCAACAATTGTAGAAAACGATAAGTGGGTAGCCATGTTGACGCACCTGAGTCGGCCGCTCGTTCTACAATGTAGCGTTTGTTTATCAAAGGATGTAGCGTTAAACGTTGTAGAAATACATTCTATCATTTTGAACGATGTGAACTTGGCTACGAATTTTCTATTCGTTTGATCCGACCACGCGATTTTACGTTGAGATGACGTCATTCCCATACGTTTCATCACTTTTCGACAACGTTAACGATTGCAGAATAACAACTTGGCTAAGCGTGCTGGTCTGATTGTTAAATTTTGTTCACAAACAGAAAGCTGCTTTATTCTTGAGTGACATAGGCTATATTGTATGTATGGGGACAGAGCCACGGGCAAAAGCTAGTAATAAATATATAAAAGTTACCCAGTCAGGCACAAAAAAATTGTGTAATACGTTCCCGTGTGGCTGGAAAGACCTCGCGATGTCCTCACCTTCCGCATGACGGAGGTTCTCACCGGACATGGCAAGTTCGGGAGGTTCCTGTACCGAATTCGTGCGGAAGTGACGCCCGGGTGTCGCCAGTGTGCGGAACGTCTGGAGGACACAGTGGAGCTCATAGTCGAGGTGAGCCCCGCTTGGGCGGAGCATCGCAATGCCCTCGTGGGGGCGATCGGTGGCGGAGACCTCTCGCGCCGGGCCTTCGTTCCCTCGATCCCGATTTCCAGCCACCGTAGGCGCGGGCTTGCGGACGGCGAACAATGGTTAGCTGGCTGTCCAACCGTCTGGTAACTGTCCGGACCAAGCCCAAGTCGTCGACGGCACGCACTGTTCCCGCGCGCTTCAAGGAGTTATCAGCTACAGCAGGGGCCTAGCTGGGTCGTAGCCTACTGGGGCCAGGGTTAGTTTTTCGGCGGCTGGGACGTGAGGATATCCGTTTCCTCAGGCATGCGGTAGTCTGGCATTACTGCTTTACACAAGGAGGCGACCGCCGCTTATTTCCCCCCGTTCCAGACCATGGCCTGAGCCCAGAGTGAGAGGCAGTGGCCGCCGACCACCCCTACGAGGGCACGACTGTGCTCCGCCCTAGCGGGACACACCTTTGCAGTTACTTCCACCTGAATCTGGTGCTAGAACCTCACGAACTTACCGTGTGCGATGAGAACCTGCGTCATGTGGAAGGTGAGGACGCCGCGATGCCTCCCCAGCTACTCCTTAAAGGGTAGGTGAAAGAGAGTGTTATACTTTGACCGGGTTAAACCAACTCGTGTTCCTTCTGTTGCCCTTTGCATTCCAGGACCACGGTAACACTTCCAAATAAACCCGCCGACTTTTTTATTGCGTCCATAAAAATACATGCGGCAGAAGTGCACTTACATAAGTAAATAATTGCTTGTCAAGAAAATGATTTGCAATTTTTTAAATTAAGCCGGGTACTCACCTACGAGACGTAACTGTAACTGTTACAGATACAGTAACCAAAAATAAGTGAGTGCGTAGTTTGCGAGCAGTTCGCGAGCCTGTTGTGGTTCGATGCGAGCCAGTCGCAGCGAGCCGAATCTTGTCGGTTTTTTCCGCGAACATAAGGGAGCTCGCAGTAAGCTCTGTAACCACAACGAGGAAACATCTACACGTGAACTGTGTTACTGTATCTGCAACGGTTACAGTTACGGCTCGTAGTTGAGTAACTGGCTTTAGTATAGTGACTTATAAAATTGTTCCAATACAAAATATTAATTCGGTCCTAAGGAGCGCCGAGTACGTCTTTTGAAGTGTTTTCAAGAGTTGAGGAAAAGACGAAGATATTCTTATAATGAGACAAAGAAAAATATTTCTTATTTATTTAAAGGTAAAGTGTAATAAAATAGCTGTTTATAACGAATCTCGAATCGCTCGCTTTGTATTTTGTAGGTACTTCAATTTTAATTTGAGAAATTAAAATACTAAACATAAATTGATTTAAATTTATTTTTCTGCGATACTGTTTCTAGCAGCTTAACATCGCATGAAAGTAGGTTTCTCCAAAGAAACTTTGGTCCTACCTAGTTGATTAAAAAAAAAAAAACAAAGTAAACTAAGTCACTAAAGTAAAAAAAAAACATATTTCCGTGAATACCATTTCCTTGACATGAAACACTTTGCATTGTCGCTACAAACCTGTCTGATTACCTAGGACAGACAGTCCATTTAGGTAGATCTAATTTCAAGAAAGAGGTCAACCGTCTAATCCAACCTGGCAGCGACGTCGCGTAGCGTGGATCTAATGTTCTACAAGTCTAGTTTCCATAAAAAATGTATGGACACCTACGCGCCCAGATCGCGTGTGGCACCCGTGTGCGTAGTATAAGTTCTACCTTTCAGGCTTACAGTTCCTTGAACCATCTGGCCAAAATTATGTGGACGCACCTCTCGCACCCGCCTAGGCGGCAGTACGCAAATCTGTGCATTTAGTTGCGGCTAACAGCGCCCGGAAAGCGCGCGGCTGACCTTTAAATCCATTTTCTTTGCGAAATATTGATTGATTTACATATGCAATGTTCACTTTGAAGAATATTTAACCACCAATTTTTATGTGTAAAAATGTTTCTAAAGATCCAAGCCGTTTCGAAGGAGTAGGGAAAAGTTGCGAAATTGCTAAATATTTTTTTTAGACAAAAGTATTAATAGCACGAAAAAATCAAATGTTGATAATGTTGTTCATGAATCTATAATAAACATATTTTTTTCAAACCTATTAACCTGGCCGTTACCGAGGAGTAGGCTTCAGAAAGTCACTGTTTTATGCGGCGCTTGGGCCTTAAGTAGAACTACATTACGCACACATGTAACACGCCTGATTTGCACGTAGAACGACGTCGTGTGGCGCCGGGTGGCGTGGTTCAAGTGTAGCTCTACAAGTCTAGTTTCCATATGAAGTGTATGGAGACCGACGTCCAGATCGGCGTGTATGGCGTGTGCGTGGCGTAGTTCTACATTTAATTCATTAAACCCATTGAATTATAAAAACCCTATATCAATGATTAAACCCCAAGCGAACGCCGGCGTTCGCGCACCAATTGTCTTTCTATTGTGTCGTATATCAATGATTAAACCCCAAGCGAACGCCGGCGTTCGCGCACCTATTGTCTTTCTATTGTGTCTGTAATTTCCACGATTGAAAGGTTAAAGCCTTTAGCTACATAAGGCGTAATATTAATCAAGAGAACATGATACTGCGATCTATACTTATTGCGTCTGCTAACTTAGCTTAGGAAATTCAAAATGAATTGTCTAGACAGGTAGATACTTGGTGATATTATTCAGTTTAAATTAGCTTTAGGCTACATTTACTGAATATAACCTAGCTTTTGTCCGTGGTTTTTCCGTGTATATAAAATATATCAAATCAAATCAATCAATAGCATTTATGTCAAATGGACCATTTAGTTTAGGAACTTGTTGTCTATGGTTCCAATCTGTTAGGCCTGGTCACTTGACGTTATGGCAACTAATTTTTATTTTTATTTTGTTTTTCTTTTATTAATTTTTATTTTGTAATTATTTGTGTGTCTATACGGGCAGAATAAACATGTTTTCTTTCTTTCTTTCTTTCTAACTTGCAATTTAGCTTCACCTTTTTTTTTGGACTGACCGACGAAATCAATTCCAGTAAGCAGGAGATACTATAGTGCACAAGTGCGTGCGCAAACATAGGTGTACTCTCTATTCCTTTACTCACATAGTCTGATGGAAAAGCAATCCGACACGACCGGAGAAAGATCAGACGCAGGCTTCACGTGTTTTGCGAGACACGGAAGGGGGAGTTTGAATACTATGTAAGCTAGGGCAAGTTAAATGCTTTTTACGCACGAACGTGTCTGTATAATTAAATCAAGTAATGACGCCTTTATTATTTTATGGCATCATTTAATAGAAATCTTGAGATTTTATAATCCATCTTAATGGTTAATAATATTGCAAGATGGCTTCATTAAAATGTTAGCATAAAGCCACGTATCGACTTCGCGCTCCAAGAGGACGAACATTGGCGTTCCGGCCGCGCGAAATCGCTACCATTTTGGAACGCGCGCCAATGTGTTTGTTGGCTCGAGAACTTAGAGCGGCCCGTTCCGTCTAGAGTCGGTTTTTTAACGCGCATCATAGGAAGTTGCCACTTTTGTTGAACACTGGAACAGTTGCCACGCGCGCCACGCGCGGTTAGTTAAATATTTAGAGCGCGTTTCGCAGAACGCATTCTCGTCGCGGGTGTTCATGCCACGTGCGTCAGGAGCGCATAAAGGATACGCAGCTTAAAGGTAGAACTACACAGCGGACACGTGTGCCACACACGCCGATCAGGGCGCGTCGGTCTCCTTACTTTTTATATGGAAACTAGACTTGTAGAGCTACAGTAGATCCACGCCACGCGACGTCGTTCTATGTACAAATAAGGCGTGTTACACGTGTGCTTCAGTCAAAGTCAAAGTCAAAAGTTTTTTATTTCACATAGGCCTACATGGGCACTTATAAAACGTCAGAAGCTAGTGCACTAACTAGTCTAATGTAGTTCTAGCTTTAAACTTAAAATATCTACGTTGATGCATCCTATGCTTATCAAATAAAAAAGAAAGTTAATATTGTAAGATTTTAAATGTTTAAGGAAACAGTGTTACTAAGCGGTTCCTGTAGTGAATTCATAATGATTTTCCTGTTTTGTAAACATCTTTAGGTTTTTCCCGGTCACCTCTACGGTAGGTACGTCATTACACAAGTTTCTTATTATTATTTTTTTTTTAAATAAAATTAGAAAAGTTGACAGCAGAGATAAATGCCCCGACTTTAAAGTCGTACCTACGTCGTAGGTTTTTTCTAGGTGGGATATCATTCAATGACTTCTCCCGTTCTAGGACGGAGCAGGAGGGCACCGCGAAGGAAGTAATATGAATAATACCTTAGCCCAACTTGTTAGATGTCTAGACTGCTAAGGCTCCATGGCCCCAGTAGGCTTCGGCCCTCCTGGGCCCGTCGCGAGCGATATATTATATTCTAAACGTGACGGAGGTTGCTAAGTTTTAATCCCAAACACAGTGAGGGATTCATATAATTAACTCCCGAATACCGCGAGGGAAGTAATATGAATAATACCGCAGCCCTACTTGTTAGTTATGTAGTCTGCTAAGGAGTGGATAATTCCCTGCCGTAGTCTGTGTTTCGTGATCGCTACAACCTACGAGTCTTCAAGTCAAGAAAAAATAGGTTATTACTAGGCAAGCGTGCTTCACCGTCGACCACATCATTGCTTACCATCAGACGAGATAGTAATTAAGCGCCAGCCTACCAATTCATCATCATCATTTCAGACGATAGACGTCCACTGTTGGACATAGGCCTCCCCTAAGTGTCGCCACAATGAACGATCCTGCGCATCCCGCATCCATCGGATTCCTGCAACCTTCACCAAGTCAACCTGCCAATTATATAAAAAAAAACAAATTCTGTTCCTTAAAAAACAAGGTCAAACATTATGTAGGTATCCTACACGTGTTGACTTAAGTATTTACTAAATCGAATGTTTGATAAATCACTTCGGCACAGACAAATTTTTAATTACCTATCTCATTAATAAATTTCGTCCTCTTGAGGTTAAACACGAGTAGGTACGTCACGTGATGTTATTAGCATTACATAATGGAATATTTAATAACATTTACTTAATTATATAAGTCTGTCTGGACTGAAGATCATTAACTCCAGCGGTTTTGAGGTGTTTATAGTTCTTATCCAATTGTTTTTTTATGTATTTATTTATTTATTTGCTGACATATAAAACACTGGATATTAAGCATGCATTAAAATTTCATGACACAGTATTTAAAATTGACTCTTTTACTGGCAGGATCGTCTCTGCGGCCTTTTTTAAAACAATGAGAGAAGCATTATGGTCTTTTATTTTTTTACTGTAGGCATTAATCAAAGTTTTGTGAAAGTGTGAAGTAGGTAATTCGGCTTCGGTACGAAAGGCAACGAAGGAACAGGAGTGGGGTTTTAGTCAGTAAAAGTCTGACTCTATCTCCCGCTCCGCCCAAAATTCCCCTCGGATATCAATGGATTATTTTCCCACTTAGAAAAAGGTACTTACCTACAACCAGGTAGGTAGGTAATACGTATATGTAATAGTCAGGGGTTGATAAGCAAATACGCCAATGTTCATACGCGTCCCATATGGATAATGGAATATTTGTTTTTCAGCTAAAAGATCCACTCTTAGATATAAGTCTCCCTAAGGTCCCTCCCCCTCGGCGACTTTTTGTAGCGATGGTGTAGCGCGTTCGCATCGATACAGTCTCGATGCTGTAGCGCGTTAGTAGCGCGTTGCCATTTTTATATAGCGCTTGCAAATGCGACTAACGCGCGTTAGTAACGATACTGTCGCGCGCTTACAATAACACAAGGTCAAACATTTTGTAAACGCGCGACAGCAGCGCTACAAAAACTCGCATACGCGTACGCATCTCGCATTCATCAGATTCCTGGCACCCTCACCAGGTCATCGGTACATCTTGAGGCCTTACAAAGTTGCGTCTTCCGATACGCGGTCGCCATTCCAAAATCCTTCCGTTCTAACCACCATCTGTTCTACGAGCAATGTCACCTGCCTACTGCTACTTAAATTTAGGGATTCTTCGGGCTATGTCAGTAACCTTGGTTCTCCTGGGGATATCTTTATTCCTGATGCGTTCACATAAACTCCGAGCATGGCTCTTTCCTAATGTCAATCCCTTTATGTGACTTTAAGCGACCAAATAACAATAGTTAATGTTAATGTATTTTTTTAGGTGATTTTTTTTTTCATAGTATGTACATACTTAGAAGTCTGAAGTTAACGAAACAATTATGGGTACTTAGTATAATCAAAGTAATATCGAAGTTTTACTTGAAATAAGGGCACACTAAAGTGATTGATTGCTATATTAAAATCAATGAACGTTTTCAGTACAAAATAATTACTGAAAAGTTTTGTAAAGACGTTGAAAAATTGTTTTTTGATTACTCTAGCTTTTGATAGTAATATCAGGTTACTTCATTGACCTGCTGCCTCGCACATGTCATGCGTACATGAGTGCATAAATATTTGTTTTTGTCTTATTTATATTTGCGTCTAGAAATTATTTTCTTCAACACTTGCCGCTGACTGTCCAGTCGAACCAGATTCGTCAGTTCATTAGTATTTTAATTTAATAGAGTGAATTACAGTTGAATCTTTTCCATAAACTGGAACTTGTTTCATAATCCTGGTAAGACCAGCTAATTATTATCTAGAAATTCTAGGGCCTAATAGTGCCTACATATACTGGGTCTTGTCCAAGAGAGCAACGTCCTTCTAATAGACTTGTGGGATTGGCCCTTTTAATGGCCCTGTTTGAAAGAGTCATTCTATTTTTAATTTATTTATTTGCTCTTGAAATCGAAACGGTTATTTCACAAGAACATTTACAGGTACTTCTAAATTATCAAAATGTCAGTCAGTCAAAAAAAAGTGTTTCCTTCGGGCGGTCCAGACAATGGTGACACCCGGGCGTCACTTTCCGGTGCGAGCCCCGGAAATATGTTTTCCGAGTTCAGTCGTTTCACTAAAAATTTTAGTTTCCATATTTTATTTTTGTGGGTTCCGTACACCAAAAGGAAAAAATTGAACTCTTATAGGGTCACTTTGTTGTCTGTCCGTCCGTCTGTCTGCCTGTCTATCTTATAAACACGTGGAGGTATCGAATTGAAATTAAAATCATATATACTCAAATCTGCGGTCTCTTGAAGCTGTAAAAAAATCAAACTTCTAAGTTTAGGAAAAAAAAAGATACGTTTATGTCGCAAAAAACGTAGGTACATTTCGATATTCTCGAGGAAGTCAAAATTCATAGGGTGCTTGTCGCTTACCTGTTGACCTAGAATCCTGAAATTTGGCATGAATAAAGGTCTCATAGCACAAGTATAGGAAAAAATCTAAAATCTGTTTTGTAGTTTTTTTTTCTAGCCGTTACTGTCCCACTGCTGGGCAAAGTCCCCCAAGTCCTTCCAAACTTTCTTCTCGTGCGCCGTCTCTAACCAGACCTCACGGTACGCATCCAAATCATCCCGCCACCTCTTTCTAGGCTAGGTTGTTTGTAGTAAATTGGTGCGATAAGATAGAACGCGTTTTTATATTTAGTTCATCCGTTTATTCATATACTTTCATGATAACTATCAGTATAGTCTATTACATAAACGAATACGTTAGTTACTTCAAGAGATGAGTATCTAATGTTACAACGGTACATAATATGTCGATGAACTCTTACAAGCGGATGATCGTTCATTGACTGTTCTACATTAATGTAATATACTAGCTATTACTCGTGTTTCCGCCCCTGTGAAATTAGTACATAATATCTCTAAGAGGTAATTTCCATACATAATTACCCGGTTTTTAATTTTACAACTCTTTTCGTGCTTTTTCCTCATTTTTATCTCTTTTAAGTAAATAAAAAATATTAGAATTGATCAAGCCGTTTTTAAGTTTTAGCGAGACTTACAAACATCACTAGATTTTTAAACAATATTAGTTCAAGTATATGCGAAACCCGAAACTCGTGTCTAGTATTTTTACGTACAGAATCTATGTACAAAATTTCATAACTGTATCATGAAAAATCACAAAGTTATAAACTTGTTAGTTAGTTAGTTAGCCTATTTATGTCCCACTGCTGGGCGAAGGCCTCCCTCTCCCTTTTCCACACACATCTGTCTTTGGCCATTGCGGGCCAGTCCCTCCGGTATTTATCAAGCTCATCTCTCCACCTTCGCCTTGGTCTGCCGCGATGTCGCCTTGCGTTTAATGGGACCCAATCAGTGGCTCTTTTAGCCCACAGCTCATCCGACATGCGGCAAACATGTCCGGCCCAATCCCACTTTAGAGTGGCAGCTTTTCGGGTAACATCTTTAATGTTAGTTGTGGCGCGCAGCTCTGTGTTTCTTAAACTTATAAAATTGTTATGTCAGCAAAAATACACAATCATCAGACCATTCAAACGACTGAGGGGTTGTTTTGCACTTACACCTAGCTGTTTGCTGGCTCATAATACTCGCTATGACTTGCCGGACCTGTGTTGTACTTAGGGTAAGTTGCACCATTTAACTATAACCATAACAAAACAGCCCCCCTAGCCAAGTTACAACCGTATCGTGTCGAATTCCGTTCTCCAATCGCTAACGCTTCGGTGTCAGCAATTGTAGAAAACGATAAGTGGGTAGCCATGTTGACGCACCTGCGTCGGCCGCTCGTTCTACAATGTAGCGTTTGTTTATCAAAGGATGTAGCGTTAAACGTTGTAGAAATTCATTCTATCATTTTAAACGATGTGAACTTGGCTACGAATTTTCTATTCGTTTGTTCCGACCACGCGACTTTACGTTGAGATGACGTCATTCCCATACGTTTCATCACTTTTCTACAGCGTTAACGATTGCAGAATAACAACTTGGCTAAGCGTGCAGTTGTCAAATCGTCGAATTGAACAATAGGCGGCCGTTTCACGGCTGGTTATGGTTTGGTTATCGTTATAGTTAAATGGTGCAACTCACCCTTAGTGTCGGTGGTGTCCAACTTGTGACTTTTGTAAATATTTATGAATCCATTCAGTTACTGATTCAAAACAAACTTTATTCAGGTTTTGCATAAACTAAAAATACCCATAACATTAGCCCGAGGGAACATACAGCTTTAGCTCAAACTATCCCATAAACTATTTTAGGACATGGTTTATCCATGTGGCAAATTTTAGGCGGTGATCACACTGCCACTCACCCGCAGTCTAGTGCGTGAACGTGTGTCTTAACGTTGCTTGTAAGTATCTCCGTTTGTGGAGAAAACACGCACAGCCCAACACACCGAAAATGCATCCACGCGCGTTCATGCAGATCATGCACCTACATGTGGAGAAACACGCACTCACGCGCGTGGCTGCGGGGCGACACGCATGGTATGCCACACTGAGTCTCGTAGTACCATGTGTGATTTTGTATGAAATAAGTGCGTGCCTGCGTAAATTTACAAAACGCACCTACGCGTGTGAGTGCGTAAAAAACCCGCACGATGATGCAGATTTGCATTCCCGCAAGTACGCGCGTAGGTGCGTTTTCACGCGCTACGCTGCGTGGTGTGTGGCAGTGTGATAACCGCCTTATCCAAATCTATTTTATCGTTTGAGCGAAATTTAGAGAAGCGAATTTGTTTGTATGTATGTATATACAAACAAATTTTTACCTTTATAAAAGGTGTAAGGGACAGCCCTCTACAAACTTTAAGGGCTTGCTCAGTAGACGAAACTGAACAACCCACCATAAATTTTTTTTTCAGGAAACGAAAAAAGAATTCAGCCTCACCATACAAACTGTCCAATCAAGTTGATAATTTTGTATGGTGAGGCTGCATTTTTTTTTTCGTTTCCTGAAAAAAAAATTATGGTGGGTTGTTCAGTTTCGTCTACTGAGCAAGCCTTTAAAGTTTGTGGAGGGCTGTCCCTTACACCTTGTATTATTAGCGTGATTATAAATTATTTAGGCCTTATCTGAAAATTAAATACAAGACACGATTAAACTGCACACATTCTAAAAACTCTACAACTACAGTCATAACCGTCATATCAGAGAATTCATCACCAACACTTCTTTACGATCAGCTGATACAATCAATTACGAAGTGAGTTGTATAATAAAAGCGGAACACATGCATATTGTAACAAATATAACGGACACTAGGCACGTGCCGACCCGGATATGATGATACACCGTGATGATACTGCATCAGTATTCATACTGCATTTGTTTATAACGGATAGTGTGACATCGTCGGTTCGATTAAAAGCGAAAAAGCAAGCGCCGCCGCCGAGTGGTAAAACCCATGTGGATTTATTTATAGTGGTGATGTTCCCAACTGTTTTGCTTTTGCAGGGTAGCGACATCTATGGCACAACATGGGAACTAAATTTCAAAATCCTGCATCGTGGTGTTAGAGTTCTCAAAAAACGATAGATATCGATCACGATAGTTATCGATTTATGACAGTGTTATGTCTTTAATTCCGTTTTAGAAATTAAAGATATTAATAAATGTAAGAGGGTCAATTAAAAGCAGTGACCAATGACACTCTCGAATTAATGTTTCGCAATAGGCTAGTTGCCGTAAAAAATGAAATTACTCCGTCTTTTAGATTATTCAAAAATTAGGGACACATATTTTTATTTGTAAATTAAACCAAAAATGACAAATATACAGCCCATTAAAGTTATGTGTAACGTCACGCCGTGCTACATGTTTTCGCACGGGGTGACGTCACACGTAACTTTAATGGGCTATATCTTTGTTATTTTTTGTTTAATCGAAAAAAGAAAAAAATAATATCCATTATTTTTTTATAATCTAAAATACGGACTAAATAAAATGTAATTATTTTGACCCTGGAAACTACCCTATTATTATTATTATTCAAAGGTAGTATTTTAGTGAAAAGGCAGGAGGAGGAAGTTAGTATTAGAGTGATAAAGTATTGCGCTTCATCATCAACGATTGCATTACTGCTTACCATCATTTGGGATCGCAGTCAATCACAATTTATATTATTATCCATACTAATATTATAAATGGGAAAGTGTATGTGTGTGTCTGTTTGTCCGTCTTTCTAAGTGGAGATAGTTGAAGGGATGGAGAGTGACATAGGCTACTTTTTGTCTCTTTCTATCTCCCCACTTACGCGAGCGAAGCCGCGGAAAAAGCCAGTTTATTATAAGAAAAAACTTGCTTCCGCCAGTGATTTCAATCCCGGGAAAAAAGTCCTATTTACTATACTAGCTTTTGCAAGCGGCTTCGCCCGCGTACATAAAATATAGCCTAGCCTATGTCACTCAGGAATAAAACAGTTTTCCAACGGTGAAAAAATTTTAGCAATCGGACCAGTACTTCCAGAGATTACCTCCTACAAACAAAAAAACAACTTTACTTCTTTATTATATTATAGGGTAGATGACTTTGTCTACTCGTATGCCAAGTTTTATTCGAATCCATTCTATGAAAGTGAGACAAATAAACTCACATTCGGTTCACATGAACATTTGTGTGTTTGTTAGTTCTTTACTTCCGAACAGCTAAACGGATTTAGATGAAATTTGGCAGACGGGTAGACCATGTCTTGTAATAGCACATGACTTTTTATCTCGGGGGTATGTTGCTTTAGGTTATTTTTTTTACTCGGTCAAAGCCGCTGGCAGTAGCTATATTCTGATTTTTAATTAACCACAAAATACAAGTACAGAAGTCAATCTACATACAAAGCGCGCTCGGGCAACGCACATATAGACACCGTTCACGGACACGATATCTCAGCTCAATCGCCCGGTCGCACTCGTACAGTTCGGCGCAACGCGCTGACCCTAGCGCGATCGCCTAGCGTAGATATAAAAAGTGAAGTACATACACGAGATTGACTTCTGTACCTGTCTATTTTGTAACTAAACTGTCAACAATAGACAATGTTTAACTGTCTATGAACAATGTCCCGCTATCATTAGACCATTGTTATAACTGTCACTTAGGTTTATCTAATTAAAAATTATGTAATAGTTTTTACTATTAATTAAGATGTTGTTTGACTTTACAACAATCAAGGAAATAAGTGTTTCTTAAGCGCATAATTACGTATGCCAGACATAAACGATCTGTCTTAAGTTACGAGACATCTTGACTGTGTATTAGACATTTAAATTACTTAATAAAAACTAGTTTTTATTTTTACATAAATAATAGCCAGAATGCAAATCTAGTTTATCTACAGTAATATAATAAAGCGGTATTTTTTTTGTTTTTTTTTTGTTTTTAAAAATTTTAGCAATCGGATCAGTACTTTCAAAGATTAACTCCTAAATCTTTGAAAGTACTGATCCGATTGCTAAATTTTTTTACCGATAGAAAGCTACTTTATTCCTGAGTGTCCTGAGTATACGAGTATTTTATGACCGAGGGCGAAGCCGCTGGCAAAAGCTAGTTATTTGTAAAAGTTTGTTTGGTTATTATTCACCATTGCTGTTTATTTTAATTCTTTAGACATTAATCTACAGATCAAATAACAAAAATCGTAACGGTCACATTAAACTTTCGCGTAGATTTGCATTCAAAATAAAATGAAAACTTGCAGTTATAACCTACTGACTTTGATTTTTTATCGCAAACGTCCAAATATATTAGTATTTTACTTTTTAGTTTTATTTCAATGGCTACGTAGTACGCAATGAAAGTCTAGGTCAGGCCGTAGATCCACCAGGTTGCGGGATAGTTCAAAAGAATTACTGTGGCCCTTGAAGCTTAAGTGCAACTAAATAGACCGGAATGGAATAGCATAGAATAGAATAGAAAAGAATACAATCGACTAGAATAGAATGGAATGGAATGGATTAGAATAGAATATAATGGAATGGAATGGAATGAAATAGAATGGAATGGAATGGAATGAAATAGAATGGAATGGAATAGAATGGAATGGAATAGAATGGAATAGAATGGAATAGAATGGAATGGAATGGAATATAATGGAATGGAATGGAATTTTGCTATTCTATTCGGAAGGAACACAAGTGGGTTATAGTCAGTAGGAATCTGATGCTTCGCTCCACTCCTCCACTTCTCTTTGCAGGAGAAGATATTTGTTTATATTCCACCTCATCATCATCATCATCATTTCAGCTGAAAGACGTCCGCTGTTGGCCATAACGATAAGTCCGGGGCATCTTGCATTCACCGGATTCCCTCACCAGGTCATCGGTCTACCTGTGGGAGGCCTTTCAACAAATTTTCGTCCTCAAGTACCAGAAGACGCTGCAATGGATAGCCTTTCACAAGGTGGACTGCTCACTTGGAGAGGTTCGCGGAAATCCGATGGATGCGAGATGGATAGGACCGGGCTTACGGACAGTGAGCAATAGGTAGCTCGCTGTCCGGCCGTCCGGTAACTGTCCGGACCAAGCCCAAGTCGTCGACGGCGCGCACTGTTCCCGCGCGCCTCAAGAAGTTGTCAGCAACAGCAGGGACCCAGCCGAGTCGAAGCCTACTGGGGCCAGGGTTATCCGAAAGGGCGCTCGAGCCCCGGTATGAAGGCTAGAAGGAACGGGATGGGTTTTTTAGTCAGTAAGAGTCTGACACTATCTCCCGCTCCGCCCAAGAACGTGGGTTGTCATTGGATGATGTTTCCCATCGAAAAAAAAAGATGGATAGGACCAGTCATTGACAATTGACATTGGCTGTCGATGACACTGAATTTCATGACGATTTTGTATCTACTCTTAACCGATATTATATGTTATTAGATATTATCATAAAACGATTTTAAAAAAAGGTGTTATCAATATTGATATCGATGCAGTCAACATGGATAAACAATTAGTTGAAAAGTTACATGTTTTTGTATATTGCATCAGTCGATTTGGGTTGTATATTTTTAATTTGCCTTGTCTATCTTTAATCTCGGTTTTTTCAACCGTGAAGATAATTTGCTGAATTTATTAAATTTTTGTTACTACAAGTTGACATTTAATTAATTGGATTTCTTTAGAAGATGGAATAAGTAAAACAAGAAAAGTATGTACAGTTCATTTTGTTATAAAAACGTAACCTTTCCACTTTAGGTTTACTGTCTTAGAATTACTTTTTCGTCAAAGGGAGGTCAGCAAACCGTAGAGGCCAAGCAGGGCCGATAACCGCGGGAAATTCATAGAAAGGACACCCGCAGTTCTACAAAGCAAAGAGCAACTGAAGGACATAGGTGTGGTTTTAGTCAGTAAGTCTAACAGGCCCTTCCGCTCCGTCCAGAGCGGAAGAAGTCATTGAATGAATTCCACCCTTTAAAAATAAAAAAATAAACCTAAAAGCCAGTTCTTCAGCCTTCTCTTCTTTTAATACTCCAGTTACCAAGGGAACTGTAGGAAAACGGGTGGGTTTTGGTCACTGAAACTCTTACGCTCACACACCACCCAGAGCAGGGAAGGTTATTTGAAGAAAAAAATCCTGATCTTATGATCTAGTAGCTCTTAAGATTCTAATCAATCTATTGAGTGTAGCTAATCTAGTTTTTTTTTGAATGTGGAAAATCATCAAAAGACTTCTCCCGCTCTGGGTGGAGCAAGAGTGAGAGTCAAATTTATACTGACTAAAACCTGAGTTCCTTCACGTTCCAGGGCTTCGGTAACCCTTTTGAACAATCCTGCGGCCCTAGTTAATCTGCTTTAACGAATTATAATGCTGCAATAGTGTCTTTTATATCTGTAATCTATACATAATTATAATAAATCTATAGAAGTTTTCATCACGTAAAATGTACGAAAACGATACCAGATAGAAGATCTTTTATACATTAAAATTGTGTGAAACTTGCTTAGGGCACAAAATAGATAGGTACAGAAGTCAATCTACATACAAAGCGCGCTCGAGCAACGCACACATAGACACCGCTCACGGACACGATATCTCGGAGCGCCTCGGCCCGCTCGTCGAACAGTTCCGGCTCAAACGCTCATTAGTGTGCGTCCACCGAGCGGAGGTATAAAAAGTGAAGTACATACATGAGATTGTCTTCTGTACCTATCTATTTTGTGCTTAGGGTTTGTTTCATCTCAATCGAAAAACTGCTACATTCATTGACTATTAGGCGGTACAAAGTTCGCTGGGTCAGCTAGTTTTAAATAAATAAAAGAAATAAATAATGCTGCGTTGTATTATCGTTTCATCACAGATAGATAGATTTCTAACGTTCCAAAACCTTATCATTATGGATTAGCGTAACAAACACTTGATCCTATCACTTACTGTTACCAATAGATTTGACCTCATTTCCCAACTTTTGTCTAATAAATGAGGAGCATCGGAACAAAGAACGATATATCCAAGTTACCGTATTTTACACAAATTAGAAAAAAGTTTGTAACTTTTTTAATGTTACACCTCCTTAGATATGTATAGGGGAGAGCGGGGCTACAAGTTCCGATTTTCAGTTAACCTCAAAATTAGTTAAGAATATTTGATTATACTATTCCTATTTTGCGATTAAAATGAACCTACATATTTAATTTTGCTATTAAGATAGTTATCCGAGTCATTTACTGTGGGATTTATTTGTTATTAATTTTTTTATGACCAAAGTCGGAAAGTAACAACTTACCCCGACTCGGGGCAAGTTGTTAACAAGCCGGGGTAAGTTGTTACCAAATCTGTTAAAGCTATTATTTGTGAAATAAAAAACAATAAACGATTAAACCAAGTATGTTTATTGAGTAGTAAATAATCACCAATATCCTACGTATTATCAGGTAAACATTTGTATGTTTTAACAAGTAACTATAATTTGTACTTAATCAATTTATTGAACATTTAGTCATTAATCATATTGCCTTGTCTTAGGCTGAAAATATAAATAAAATAATAATAATAAAGAAATGCCATCTTATGCAAAAAATAAATAACTGTGATTCTGATATATCTTCTTAAGATTAATTATATTAATTAGATTAATTATATTAATCTTCACAGTTCAGGCATACATAGGTGTATAAAGCTTGATTCTGCTTCATCTGGAATGGGCCCAGTTCTTACATTCTTGACACTGAACCCATTCTTCTCCAGAAAATGAATTAAAGTAACTATCACAGCACACTAGGCAATAGACAATACTCTAAGCTGTCCTCTTCACTCTCAGAATGTTCACTACTTGTTTGTAATACCTGTCGTTTAACAGACTTCCCCTTTCCTTTTCTATTTCCATTTCCTTGCTTTATTTTACTCTTCCCTTTTGTTGTCTTGCTTTGCTCTTCTGCTAAGACTTGGTTTTTGAAGAGTATCCGTTAGAATTGTGGATTTCGTTATAAGTCTCTTATACGTTCCGATTCTGGGAGGCGCCTATAGAAAAAGACGTACAATTTCTGGAGAAAATGGGACATGCTTTCCGAGTTGTTCTTCTATGGCACCTGAAGATGGAGGCAGATCAACAAACTCTGATGACTCTGGCGCATCAAAGATTTGATTTTCACTAATAATGAAGTTGGGCATATTTAA
The DNA here is from genome assembly GCA_910589285.2 of Mythimna ferrago. NCBI lineage: Eukaryota > Metazoa > Arthropoda > Insecta > Lepidoptera > Noctuidae > Mythimna > Mythimna ferrago. The sequence continues at coordinate 3,707,108 of OU342682.1, forward strand.
CTATTTCTGGTATCTCGTAGGGTAGATTTTCTTTTGTAAGTCCGCATACTGTAAAAAAATAACAATCTCCTTATGGTGCTCATTTGGGGGAGGCCTATGTCCAGCAGTAGGCTGATGATCATGATTCATTACTGGTATAAATTCATTGGGGCAAGTTGTTCCGAGGTCACAACCTGCCCCAGAAAAAAGGAACATCTAGCCCCAATCACACGAGTTGAAAAAAAAATCAAAATATAAATTAGGTTACAAAACATACGTCATTTACGCATAGTGTATCACAACAATAGATAAATCCTCACACTGAAACAATAAAACACTAAACGCAAATCCTTAAAATTCATGAAATAGACCAAAAATGTTGACTAAGAAAATATTTACTTACGTGAATCCGTGACGCACATGCTGCCGATCCAATATTTCCGGTGCCACTGGCCGGTTTAGGACGGCCGCCGTCAGTGCGCTGTGGCTTTGCATTTCGTGACGTGTTTATTCAATATTTTTATCTCTTTTCCTCGCGGAGTTATTTCAATCGGAACAACTTACCCTGGTAACTTCTAGCCCCGTCCTCCCCTATGTCGGGTTTTGATTGGACCACTGTTTTGTGATATTTTTTTAAAGCTGGAAATGTCTGTTTTTGAATAGATTTCTTTCCTGAAGGGTATGTAATACAACATTTTGCAACGGAAAAAAAATAAAAAAAAATAATGGCATAAATGCGACATATCGGTTTTTGTTCCGACGCTCCTCAAATAGACTTGTGTCTAATAAAATAAATCTAGCGTTATTTAAGTGTGTATGTTTTTTACTTCTTCACGCTTGATCGTTAAATAGATTTCATTGAAATTTGGACTTTCCCGGATTTTTTTTTCACTGGGATCAGTTTAGTTATTTGTAAAGGTGAGCCTGAGGTACTGATTTTCCACGAGAGGGTACTGGATTTAAATATTTGTAGTGGCTCCTCATCAACGTTTTGTTATAAAAATCGTTTCGGCGATACTCTTCTTCTTCCCGCCCTTATCCTATATTATTTGGGGTCGGCACAACACTTTTTTTTACATTCTGCCCTATCACCCGTCACACTATATCACTAACTCTCCCTGTTCTTTGATTTCATTCCTCAACCCTTCACACAATTCATCTATCTTTTCTTTGGCCTCCCTCTCCCTCTCCATTCGTGTTCATGTATACTCAAAACTGTTAAAGTAACACGCGTTTCATACCCCCTCTTCACATCACCATACCAAGACAAACGATTGCCTTTTAACTTTTCAGTCACTGGCGCTACTTTCAAACTTCCTCTAATATGCTAATTTCTCATTTTAACCATTCTCGCCACATCATACAGTATTGATTCAGCTATTCATAACTAATAAACAAAAATACCAAACTATTTATATTTCTTAGCTATGTTTATGGATGATCTTTAAAATAAACACATGTTAAAGATAGTACGACAGTTTCAAGTAGTCATAGTCAATATGTCAATAGGACACTATTTTTGTAATACATAAATCTAATATTACGATTTTATCAGGACAAATCAAGACTTGTGTTGTCGAAGAATGACCTCCAAAATAGATTGTTATGTACTATTTCACATTTCAATGTAGGTAGTAATTTGGGATATACCCTCAAACTTGTTCAACAAACTGCAATCATGCAGTCTATTATTATTGTACCTAGTTATTAAAAACTAATCGCAATAAAAATAAAAGAAAATGTTGGGTTTTTGGTAGATTAATCTCAAGCACTTTTTATAGTTTAAATCTGGTCATTAAATCAAGTAAGTAGATCCGGTATCTTATATAATTTAGTTAACGAAACAAAACACTTATTTTATACTTTTATTTGCTTTGAAGCTAGGTTTTTATTCTTCGGTTACATAACATCATCAGTTTTTGGCAAGAGTTTTTATGTTGATATGTGTGGCTGTGTTTTAGGGTGGGTCACTTATGTATGGAGAAAAAAAAATTGCAGTTTTTCGTCACAGTGACGAAATAGTGCGAATGATGAGTATTTATAAATTATGAAGTTCGGTAGCAATTGGAATAGATCTTCTGCCTCTGGTTTCGTGTTGAAATTGTAAAAGTGTTAGACTGCTAATGTACCCAAAAGTCTGGCGGCATTGCCACGCTGAATGGCAATGCTTATCCTTGGTCCGAAGTAAAAGTCAGCCCTTGGGTCACGTTTCTTCTCATTATTTCAGCCGAAAGACATTCACTGCAGAATATAGGCCACCCCTAAGTGTCGCCACAACAACCGGGCCTATATTTTTTTTTTTGGAACTACGCTCTTCGAGGCTCGCGCTCTGTCCTTAATTCCTTATCAAACTGGTAGACGACAAGCTACCCATTGCTCGGTAATGATGAGCTGATAATGATTCCACAAAAAAAGCCAAACCCTACATGGAGAACAAACGTAATGTTTATGTTTAAACTGAGAAGAGAAAACTAAACAATATTGTTCATTGACCTTCGATTGTCACTTGTGTCATAGACTATTATAGAAGAACTATAATAAACAATCGATTATAAACAGGACAATTACATGGAGCAATTGATGTCATTATCCCCATTAGGTCATTTCATCTGTCTAGCCTTTTACTCTGTCAGGGGTCGGCTTCAAGTCAAATTGAATCAACATCATCGTTTTAACCGAAAAACGGGATTTTGGGGGATGTACTGCTCGCGTCCGTAGGATTTACTTATTTCTGACCACCCTACACGTGTCCCCTGGGTAGTGCTAAACGAGCAGTAAATGCGGTGGTAGGCCATAGCATCGGCTACCGGCTTAAAAGTTACCACCCACCAGGCAAAGCCATGCCGCCAAGCGATTTGTCGTGTTCCGGCGTGATGACTGGTGAAGCCGTATGGTGGAAGATGGGTCTGAGCAGTTGTGTTGCGTTGTATAACGGGTGTGATGCGCCAGCTCTTGTTGTGTCGGACGTTTGATCGCGGAGGGTAGCGGGATCCGAAGCACGGTTCTCCGCTGGCCGACCGTAGATAGTTGGGGGCCCAAGTAGTGTGCCAGCCACACATGAAAGGCTGCCCCGCCATCTGCGAAAAATCCCAGGGTGGCCCCATCGTGCCGGTTGGCGACCGGGCGAGAGGACCCGATGGCGATCCCTGGGGGGGTTCGGGCGTCCCCGCAGTCTCCAGATCAAACCTCCAATGGCCCAGCAACTCTGGTCGTGTTGCTGGTTTTGCATCGCATCACCTCGCTCAACTGCCATTTTCCACCTAGTCTATTCACTCATAAAACCAACATGAAAGGTACTAAAAAGAAAAGTAAGTGTGTACAGCGGATGCACGTCCTCTTACTCCAAGTGCACCTCTCGAACATCCGAGGACTGCACTCCAATCTCATTGCGGTCCACCACCATCTTGAGACTGAGAAGCCCCACTTGCTTTTCTTGACGGAGACGCAGATCAGATGTCCGTTAGATGCGGCGTATCTCGACTACCCGGGATACTCCTTGGAGCATCATTTCCTGCAGCGTGCCGGGGTCTGTGTGTACGTCCGCAATGACATCTGCTGCCAGCGTCTCTGTCACCTTGAGGATCCTAATTTCTCGACGTTGTGGTTGCTGGTGGACACCGGTGTGGACAAAATTGTCTATACCTGTGTCTACCGATCGCACAGCGGTGTCCAGGAGACGACTCAATTGTTTGGCCACCTCAGTGAGGCCGCTGATAAGGCTCTACATCGGTACCCCGATGCGCAGTTTGTCGCTCTGGGGGATTTTAACGCCTGTCACCAAGACTGGCTTTTCCCGTACCAGAAGACCGACCACGCTGGGAGAGAAGCGCGAAACTTTGCGTTATCTATGGGCCTCTCCCAGATGGTAAAGCAAGCGACTAGGGTGCCTGATGTGGTGAGTCATACTGCCAATTGTCTGGACCTTCTGCTGACCACCGATCCGGACAGATGTATCGTAACAGTTTCCTCACCACTTGGAACTTCAGATCACTGTCTGGTGAAGTCTGTATCGTCCTTCTCCCCACCTGACTGCGACTCACGCGGTGAACGGCGAATGTGGCGTTACAGGTCAGCAGATTGGGATGAGATGCGGCATTTCTTTGCGTCTTATCCTTGGCAGCAGGTCTGCTTCTCTTCCGAGAATCCGTCGAGTTGTGCAGACGCTATATCCGATGTGATACGTCAAGCTATGGAGTATTTCATCCCTTATCGTGACGTACCCACCGGTGGCTCAGCTCGCCCATGGTTCAACGCCGATTGCGTTGAAGCTGAACAGCGTAAGCATTCGGCGTATCTTGCCTGGGTTGAGGCTCGTGACTGCAAAGCTCCGGATCTGAGCTCAAAGAAGAGAATCTTCAACCTTGCTGCTAAGTCCTACAAGAAGGCATTAAGGAAGGCTCGCTTCGACCGCATCACCCATATTGGCACAAAACTCTCTGCTCAGCCGTCCGGCAGCAGAGCATTCTGGTCCCTCGCCAAGTCGGTCGAAGCGAACTTCTGTCGGCCCTCACTGCCTCCGCTGGCTAAACCTGATGGAACACTGGCTCATACGGCGAGAGAGAAAGCAGATCTCTTTGCATCTCTCTTCGCCCATAATTCTCGTCTTGATACTGGCAGTGCTACTCCACCGACTCTACCTCACTGCGACACTTCGATGCCCGAGGTTCGCATAAGGAACAAAGAAGTTCTGAGAGCACTGTGTCATCTAGACGTGAACAAAGCTAGTGGACCAGATGGTATACCTGCCATTGTTCTCAAGGCTTGTGCGCCTGAGTTGTCTCCTGTTTTGACACGCTTGTATCGCCTCTCATTTAGGACTGGTTTAGTGCCCAAGTCCTGGAAGCTTGCCAACGTGCAACCCGTGCCCAAAAAGGGCAGTCGTGCCGATCCCGCCAACTATCGGCCGATTTCAATAACCTCCATACTATGCAAGATTATGGAGCGTGTATTGAACTCGCGCCTCATGGCATACCTGGAAGGTAACGATCTCCTCAGTGACCGACAGTACGGATTTCGTCGCAATCGGTCTACTGGGGACCTACTAGTGTATGCCACCCACTTGTGGGGCGAGACCCTCGAGAGGAATGGGGAAGCGATTGCCGTTTCCTTAGACGTCTCGAAGGCCTTCGACAGGGTATGGCACGCTAGCCTTTTGAGTAAGCTTCCAGCGTACGGCATTTCCCCTGGTCTGATTAACTGGGTAAAAGACTTCCTGAGTGAACGGTCTCTCCGAGTTGTTGTCGATGGATGCTCATCAGAACCCATGACGACTAATGCCGGGGTTCCTCAGGGGTCTGTTCTCTCTGCAACTCTATTCCTACTGCATATCAACGATCTGCTGATGCCCGGTATCTATGGGTATGCAGATGATAGCACAGTTGTAGAGAGATACCTGCCTAGTGCTCGGGCTAGTAAGGAGCTAATCCGATCCGAAAGAGAGGCTATGGTAGAGCGTACAAATATCTCACTTCAGGCAGTCTCCAAGTGGGGTAAAGCCAATGTGGTGGGATTTAGCGCCTCCAAAACGCAAGCATGTCTGTTCACCGCTAAAAGGAGCCCGTTCACCTTGGCTCCTACTTTTCAGAATTTATCCCTGGAGTACACCGACCGCCTTCAGCTCTTGGGGGTTGAAATTCCCTCGGACCTTAACTTTGGGCGGTTCATTGAGTCCAAAGCCAAGGTAGCTGCTAGGAAACTAGGCGTTCTTGCAAAGGTCCGGCGGTACTTCACACCGGGACAGCTTCTAATGCTATACAAAGCACAAGTCCGTTCGTGTATGGAGTACTGCAGCCACATATGGGCTGGTGCTGCAAAATGCCACCTGGCAGCTTTGAACTCTGTGGAAAGGCGTGCGAAGAGACTAATTGGCGATCCAGATCTGGTTGAGTCCAATCTACAGAGTCTTGAGCATAGGCGAAGGGTAGCCAGCCTTTCGGTGTTTTACAGGATGCACTTTGGAGAGTGTGCGCAGGAATTACATGACTTAATTCCACCATCTCACTTCTACCATCGGACAAGCCGACGAACGGCGAGTATCCACCCTAATGTTGTTGAAACCTCTACGATCCGGACCAAGCGTTTCGCTTCGTCGTTTATACCACGTACATCGAGGGACTGGAACAATTTGCCTGCTGCGGTCTTCCCGTCTGATTATAATTTAGGTGTCTTTAAGGCAAGAGTGAATAGGCTCTTAATAAACTAGTGCGCCTCACCATCAACGATTGCATCACTGCTTACCATCAGGTGGGATCGCAGTCAAGCACTAGTTTATACAAATTAAAAAAAAAAAAAAAAAAAAAAAAAAACGTCCACTGTTGGACACAGGCCTCTCTCAACTGTTTCCATAACGACCAGTACTGTGAGTCTCATATCCATCGAATTCCTTCACCAGGTCATCGGTCAGGCTTGCGGACGGCGAGCTACCATTGCTCGCCGTCCGCAAGTCAGGGTACATTTCTCGCAGAACAGATGGTCGATGGAGCCGAAAGATTCTGGAATGGCGACCACGTACCGGAAGACGTAGCGTTGGAAGGCCTCCTATAAGGTGGACCGATAACCTGGTAAGGGTTGCGGGAATCCGATAAATGCGAGACGCACAGGACCTTTCATTGTGGCGACACTTCGGGGAGGAATATGTCCAACAGTGGACGTCTATCGGCTGAAATGATGACGAGTGATTCATCACTACGGGTAATGGGAAATAAAGGCTTTTTTATTTTCAATTTATTTTATTTATTATCATTCACGAACCGAAGTTACACAAGCCCCTTCGATAGAAAGGCTGATCACCATTAGGACACGTCATGAAAATTTAAGAGCTTTTGACAATAGAATTATCAAAAAACCACAGCGTTCATATAGACCGCAAGTATACTCGCGGATAGAAAGAGAAATCGTGAGATAGCGCGGTTAGGCAATGCAGCTTAGTTCGTGTCGACACAGCGCACTTGTGTGCCTGACTGTACCTCGTTATGATTTTATCTGGACGAGACTGTTGCATGACTTTCATTATTGAAATAATTTCATGTTAATATCTATTTTTATTTTTTACTAGTTTTGCCCGCGGCTTCGCTTCTCCTCTACCCTACTCTAACCTACTCTACCCTACTCTACCCTACACTCCCCTAATTTTCATTTTTTTTCCATAATAATATTCTCCTCACAATAACAAATACAATAAAAAAAGAATTAGCGAAATCGGTTCAGCTGTTCTCGAGATTTGCGCTGAGCAACACATTTAGCGATTCATTTTTATATTATAGAAGCAGATTATAAATATTAGGTTTTTATTTTGCAAATAGTAATAACATACATATGAATATAGTAAAACCTAAAGCCGGGTCCGCTGCGTCGTGTTTTCGTGTTTGCTAACAGAATAACACTGTTTGCTAACCGAATCCCTATTCTATATAGTTTTTGTTTGCGGAGACGATTGGGTAACAGGTTTTAACAGAATGTTTTGTTAGAAAATTGGCGCAACGGACCCTGCTTTGCTATGTAAATAAATATAACACAAAAACACAAAGTACATTCAGGCGTCGAAGTACTCCTCCGCATCGCTGTCACCCGGAAATGTGCCCAGAAGACTGGTAGCATAAATAAATAATATAGAAAATATTTTAATTTTAGACGTCTCAGATCAAGGAAACATGTTTTAACTAGCTTCTACCAGCGGCTTCGCCCGCGTAAAAGTACAAAAAGTGTAATCTAAGTCACTCAATAATAAAGTAGCATTCAATTGGTGAAAGAATTTTCAAAATTGGTCCAGTAGTTTTGGAGTTACAAACGAAAACACAAATCTTTTCTCTTTATAACATTACTAGCTGTTCGCCCGCGACTTCGTCCGCGTGTACTTCGGTTATCGCACTCTAAACGTGTTTTCCCGTAGAAATAAGATGATTTTCCGGGATAAAAAGTACCCTATGTTCTTTTCTATGTCAAAGGCTATATGCATACCAAATTTCATCCAAATCCGTTCAGCCGTTTTTGCGTGATTAAGTAACAAACATCCAAACAATATAATATTAGTTAGGATTAGAGGTTAGAAATAGAATATTCGAAGTTAATAGTATCCCGAATCTCGCAAATTGGCTGTAGAATAAACATTTAGATGTAAAATAAAGATTTCATATTTTAAGAAAATACTGAGTTCGAATTATATACTACTCGTACTTAAGAAATTCGGTCATGGATTTAAATTACATTTAATTAACGATCATTAAATAAAATGTAATTTTACTGATCAATTAAGTTATCATCATCCACTAGTTTGTTTCTGATTACTGGTAATTTAATTGAGAATAATGTTACGCCATTAAACGTGAACACGCCATATCTCCGAGAAAATAAAGAGTAGCTCGTAATAATTAAAACGCATTGCTGTTCGAAAGGTCTAGAATGGTTATACGTAGCCAGCCTTAGAAAAATCTCGAAACATCCACAAAGTACTTACAAGTAGTAGTTAGGTATTTATGGGAAATGGTACTTTCCGTCTTTAACAATAGAGTCGAAATTCGCATGAAAGTGACTCTTATTACCACGAGTAATAAAAATAATTTATGACTTCGAGAAGCGATTCAATTGTTCTGGAATTCTGGATAGATCCGGGGACGTCGGTATCTAGAATTTTCTTGGCTCCGCATATAAATACGTGCCCCCGGCCGGAAGCGAGTGAGTTGTGATTTCGACTGCGATCAAGAGCGAACTACCCTAGTACTTGAAGTGATTTTATCTAACGACCTAAGCGATAGTGTAACGGTACTCTAGTGTTAATTGCGATTCGGATTATTGTTGACTGGACTATTTTGTTATTGTTAGTGGTGAATAAAGTTGTCTCTTAGTAAATCGGCATTTGATTACCCACGTACGTAACAACTGGTGTCAGAAGTGGGATGCCATTAACACCGAGAGACGACGAACAGCGACCACGAACAAGAAGGCAAATGGAGATGGATGCTGCGCGTCATCGTATGGAGAAGGAAGATCAGGCTGGTATGGTAGCAACAGAAGCTGCTGAGGCGCCAACAGGACCATCCTCGGAATTGAACCTCGCTGCGGTGTTGGCCGCCATGCAAGCTAGTATGGAAGCCGCTCGCCGCGACCAGGAAGCCGCTCGCCGCGACCAGGAAGCCGCTCGCCGCGAACAAGAGGCCAACCAGCGTAAGCTTCAGGACCTAATCGCAGCGAACCAGGAAGAAGCTCGCCGCGAACAGGAAGCCGCTCGCCGCGATCAGGAGGCCAACCAGCGCAAGCTCCAGGACCTCATCGCGGCTAATCAAGAAGCTGCTCGCCGCGAACAGGAGGCTAAGCAGAACCTAATCCTCGATAAGATCGATCACGGCCTCGTCACGTTGGGCGAGAAGGTAAAGAATCTCACCGTAGAGGTCAAGGAGGTTTCCGCCCGAGCTGATAGCCTCGAAACAAGCCTGCTGGACATCAACAAAAAAATTATCAAGCTCGAAGCACGCGAACCCGTTGCTGTCGGCTCATCATCGCACACCCCCTGTGCATCTGCCGCAAAATTTGATGTGCCGCGTTTTGATGGCACGTCTTCCTGGACGGCATTTAAGTACCAATTCGAGACATTGGTCGAAACAAACCGCTGGGATGATAAGCAGTCTTTTGCGGCATTAACTTTGGCTCTACGAGGGGACGCCCTGCTAGTCCTAGAGAACCTCCCTGCGGACGGCAGGACATTGGAGCGTCTCATGGAGGGACTGGACACTCGTTATGGAGACAAACACCTCGAGCACGTTTTCCGCGCGCAGTTACGCGAGAGAACGCAGAGGTCGAACGAGAGCCTCCAGCAGTGGGGAGTCGAGGTTGAACGGCTGGTCCGGCGTGCATACATGTCGATGACACCAGAGATGGTGGAAGTGAATCTGGTGCAAGCATTTATCGACGGTCTACGGGATCCTGAAGTCAGGGCTACAGTGCGACTCGGACACCACCAATCTTTAAAGAGTGCGATGGCACACGCTTTGGAAGTGGAAGCAGTACGACACGATTCTCGTACGCATAGGGTTCGGGAAGTGGTGGTCTCGCCTACAACGCAACCACGTCACCGAGAAGTGGTGGTTTCTTCTTCAGCAAAGTCCCACTATATCCCGACGTGTTACGGGTGCGGAGAAAAAGGGCACATTCGTACCGATTGCCCCAAGAGGAAGAGGGGGAGTGTGGACTCCGGAACTCAAGTTAACGAGGAGTCGTTAAACTAAATGTCGCCAGGGCCGCGGGGCGGGTGCTGGCTGGTCAATTGAAGGCCCCAACCATCACCATCAATCAAATTCACAACGGAAATAGTTTGATCATCGAAGGGACGCTGAATCATCGGGCTTGCAATTTTACCATTGACACGGGGGCGTCACGGACTGTTATAAGACCTGAGTTGCTGAAACGCACCATCTTGTGGCAAAGAGAGTCCCCATCCTGCCGACTTCAGACAGCAACCGGCCAGCCAGTCTCCGTCCTCGGTGATACAGAAATTGAGATCAAAATCGGTGATCAAGTGTATATCCATCCTGCGTTAATTGCGAATATTACCGACGATTGCATACTGGGTCTCGACTTCTTGCGGAATAACCGATGTATTTTAGATATCGACAGGGGAGTATTGAAATTCCCAGATCAAGAAGTCTTCCTGCGAGGAATTAACTCATGCAACCTCTACTGTTTAAAGAATACTACACTGGCTCCGAGAACAGAAACCTTAGTCGAAGTAAAGTTTCCCAAGAAAATCAGGCAATCAAGATGTGTTTTGGTAGAGGATACTGGCCGGCACCCGGAGATCATCACCGCGAGGACATTAGTTATGACGACAGGGAAATCCAAGGTCAGGATTGTGAACCTTGGGAAAGAAGAGGTCCAACTGAAGAAAAACAGTGTTGTTGGGAGATGTGAAGAAGTTCAGTATCTCCGTCAAATCAATAAATCTCCAGCAAAGCAAGACACGACCAAAGTCGAAACTGATCACATCCAGCAACTTCTGGAAAATTCTAAGAGCAACTTATCGACTTCGGAACTACAGCAAGCCAGGGAATTTCTGCTACGGTTTCGAGATATCTTCGCAACGGGAAAAGACTGCGGGAGAACAGGTCTCGTCAAGCATGAGATAGATACAGGTGATGCTAGACCAATTAAACAGAGACCGCGCCGCATACCCTGGGCTAAGGAATCTGAGGTAGCAGGAATGGTAAAGGACATGGCTGATAGCGGAATAATTGAGCCTTCTACGAGTCCATGGTCTTCTCCAGTCGTTCTGGTGAAGAAGAAGGACGGCAGCACAAGATTCTGTGTGGACTACAGAATGCTGAATAATGTGACGAAGAAGGACAGTTATCCCTTACCAAGGATAGACGATACGCTGGATATGCTCAGTGGCATGAAGTGGTTTTCGACCATTGATTTGAAAAGTGGCTACTGGCAAGTGGAAATCAGCGAGAAAGATAAAGAAAAGACAGCGTTCAGTACGGGTATTGGCAGCGGCCTGTGGCAATTTAACGTCATGCCTTTTGGGTTATGCAACGCCCCAGCGACGTTTGAACGCCTCATGGAGAGAGTCATGGTGGGCCTTCTGGGTGACGTCTGTCTGGTATATTTGGATGACGTCATTATAATGGGTCGCACATTTAAGGAAAACCTGAGGAATATGGAGAAAGTGTTCACCAGGATACGAGGGGCTAACTTAAAACTAAGCCCAAAGAAGTGTGCCCTGTTCAAGAAGGAGGTCAGCTACCTAGGACATGTTATTTCCGCCGACGGGGTGTGAACCGACCCTGAGAAGATAAAGGCAGTCCAACAGTGGCCGGTCCCAAAGAACAAAACTGAAGTACGTGCATTTCTAGGGTTGTGCACATACTACAGGCGGTTTGTCAAGAATTTTTCGGACATTGCAAAACCTTTACATCAGCTGACTGAGGATAAACGAGATTTTATTTGGGACAAGAACTGTGAGTCAGCATTCGACGAGCTAAAGCAACGGCTATGTGAAGCGCCTATACTGGGGTATCCGAGCAGAGACGGAAGATTTGTCGTTGATACCGATGCCAGCAACACGGGAATTGGTGGAGTGTTGTCACAAGTGCAGGGCGACAGACAGGTCGTAATCGCTTACTTCAGTAAGGCACTTTCAAAGCCAGAAAGGAACTACTGCGTGACTCGACGAGAACTGCTGGCTGTGGTAAAAACCTTGCAGCATTTCCACAAGTACCTCATAGGAAGACAATTTACATTGAGGACGGATCACGCTGCATTGAAATGGCTTCTACAATTTAAGAACCCTGAGGGCCAAGTTGCAAGATGGCTCGAGCAGCTGCAGGAGTTTAACTTTGTGACGGAACATCGCAGTGGAAAAGGGCATAACAATGCTGACGCCCTGTCGCGACGTCCATGTAATGAGGACTGCAGACACTGCCAGCAGAATGAAGCCCGAGAACACGTTAATTTAATTAGGGCTGAAGGCGACTTCAAGAAGTCCCAGGAAGAAGATGACGATATTCGACCTATACTGGACTGGAAGCGTAGCGGAACTAGGCCCCAGTGGAGTGAAGTATCGTCACACAGTCCCGTAACTAAGAGCTACTGGGCACAGTGGGACAGTTTAGTCCTAGAAAATGATGTGCTTTGTAGGAAATGGGAATCGAACGATGGCAAGGAGGTGACCACACAAGTGATAGTACCACGATGTGAAGTAGTCCCCCTGCTACAGGAAATACACGATGGTGCTTCTGGAGGACACCTGGGCATCAAGAAAACTCTACTGAAAGTGAGACAGCGGTATTACTGGCTCAATTGTAGAGATGACATAGAGCAATGGTGTCGGAAATGTACAGCGTGCGCATCTGTGAAAGGACCACAGACTAGGAGCAGGGGCAGGCTTCAGCTGTACAATGTGGGAGCCCCATGGGAACGCATCGCTATCGACGTCGCTGGACCTTTTCCAGTTACAAATGACGGAAACAAGTACATAGTGGTGATCCAGGACTATTTCACAAAGTGGCCCGAAGTCTTCGTCATACCCAATCAGGAAGCGACGACAGTGGCGAAGAAGGTGGTCGAAGAAGTAGTATGTCGGTATGGCGCACCTTTGGAAATCCATTCCGATCAAGGCCGTAACTTCGAATCTGCGCTGTTCCAGGAAATGTGTACTCTTCTGGGAATTTATAAGACACGCACAACACCTGCGCATCCTCAGTCGGACGGAATGGTGGAAAGGTTTAACCAAACCCTGGAGAATCACCTGGCTAAGGTTGTCGATGACCATCAGAAGGACTGGGACCGGTATATTCCACTATTTCTGATGTCTTACCGATCGGCAGTGCATGATAGCACGGGACATACCCCAGCAAGAGTGAATTTCGGCAGGGAGATGAGACTTCCAGTCGATGCCATAACTGGCGTGCCACCTGACAAGACTAAGTCAGTTACGGACTACGTAAGTGACCTTCAAGATCAATTGGACGAAGTGCATAAACGAGTTCGTGAGAATAGCATGAACACCAGCGTAAAAATGAAAACTAGATACGACCGTAATGCCAATGCCAAGGGATTTGAGGAAGGTACACTGGTCTGGCTCCACAACCCGCTTCGACAGAAAGGGAAGTCGCCGAAACTCCAAGCTCGATGGGAGGGGCCTTACACCGTGTTAAAAAGGATTAATTACGTGACCTACCGCATCAAGAAAGGACTAAGAGGGAAACCCAAGGTTGTCCATGTGGATAGATTGGCGCCGTATCACGGATCTAATAATGCTCGGGACGAGCATGACTAAGAGGGGGGCACTGTTACGCCATTAAACGTGAACACGCCATATCTCCGAGAAAATAAAGAGTAGCTCGTAATAATTAAAACGCATTGCTGTTCGAAAGGTCTAGAATGGTTATACGTAGCCAGCCTTAGAAAAATCTCGAAACATCCACAAAGTACTTACAAGTAGTAGTTAGGTATTTATGGGAAATGGTACTTTCCGTCTTTAACAATAGAGTCGAAATTCGCATGAAAGTGACTCTTATTACCACGAGTAATAAAAATAATTTATGACTTCGAGAAGCGATTCAATTGTTCTGGAATTCTGGATAGATCCGGGGACGTCGGTATCTAGAATTTTCTTGGCTCCGCATATAAATACGTGCCCCCGGCCGGAAGCGAGTGAGTTGTGATTTCGACTGCGATCAAGAGCGAACTACCCTAGTACTTGAAGTGATTTTATCTAACGACCTAAGCGATAGTGTAACGGTACTCTAGTGTTAATTGCGATTCGGATTATTGTTGACTGGACTATTTTGTTATTGTTAGTGGTGAATAAAGTTGTCTCTTAGTAAATCGGCATTTGATTACCCACGTACGTAACAATAACATAAAGCGTAGAATTGAAAACCTAAATGGCAGAGAACGGGGCACATTATTCGCAGAACAGATGGTTGTTGGAGCCGAAAGGTTCTAAAGTGCCTCGCCGCATCTCCAGCGAAGACGATGACGCAAATTCCAGCCCAATCTGATCTCCCAATTGAACTTGTTTCAACACCTGAGATACAAAGATGGATGACAGCCATCGAGCAGCACCTAAACGAGGTTTGTACTATTGCCTCGGATGGCAAACTCAACTCGGAACAGAAATTGAAAATTTCAACTTTGTGCCGTAAAATAGGATCTGGCACCTCTCAGATGGCAGTCCTATATCAATCGCTAAAGCAGAAAGCAATTCAAGAGCGCATCCTCAATGAAGATCTGACGAAAAAGTGCAACTTGACAGACCACATCTTAGACCTCACGAAGACGATTAAGGACACTGGCACTGTTTCATTTGCCGACATGGTGAAGAAGGGGTCAAATGATTTCATTAGACCGAACAATTTAAACTCCGTGGCCATATATCCCAACAACAAATTAAAGTCCAGTGACGAAACAAAAGTCCTCGTGCAAAAGATGATTCGCCCAGATCAAGTCAAGCTGCATATACGTGGTGTCCGTAAGACTAAAAACGGAGGCGTTATAATCAGTACCGAGACAAAAGATGATGCGGATAAAATTAAGCTCGCAGTCCTGCAATCAGCATCTGGCCTTACCGCCGACGAACCCAGCAAGCGCAAACCCCGGATTGTAGTTGTAGGAGTGCCGTCCTCTTTGGCTGACACAGAAGTCTTCCGTTGCATTTATGAACAGAATGTGGCCGAAAAGTTTCCGACTATTTCCATGGAGTCCTTTTTGACATTAGTTAAATTAAGTCACAAATCGGGGAAAAAAGATTCGCAGACTTGTAACTACGTGATTGAAGTTCCAGCCAATATACGCAGAGCTCTGATTTCTCAGTCAAGGATTTTCATAAATTGGACGTCCTGCCCTGTCAGGGACTTCACCCTTGTTACGAGATGCTACAAATGCCAGCAGTATGGACATGCAGCTAAAACCTGTAGAGAGGTCAACTCGACGTGCAGCCACTGTGGCGAGACAGGACACTCGATGGCCGAGTGTGCAAAGAAAGCGGACTCACCGAAATGTGCAACTTGCTGTCGCTTCAAAAAGCCCTCCAACCACAAGACGGGAGACGCTGAGTGTCCTGCTAGAAAAATAGCGGAATACAAATATATAAACTCTGTCGATTATGAGGGCGCCTAGAGCGTCATACTCAAGGCCAGACTTCCGTATAACGCATATCGCTGACTCAAAATTCTTGTGCGCTGACCTACAAACCATTGTTTTTCTAATATTTAAGCATATTAATTGACCGGTAAAAATATCCATTATATCTCTTCAATATTGATGCAACCTCGACTTTAACCCAATTATAAATTCTGCTGACTCAAAATCATGTATGTGTTGTAACGAGACTATTAAGTGCAAGAAACAGATGTAAAATACGAAATAAGTTATTGTGACTTTTAGTGTTTAAGTAAACTAGGTATAAGTATAACATAGAAACGAGACTTTAAAATGTTAAATATTGTTATCTATTTTATTGTTCTACAAAAACCATAGCGTAAGAACTTCTACGCCTGTGATACAGGTTTATCCTAGTACAGGCACATAACATAGTCATACCTTTGTAATTATCCCTAAGATTTTATGTAGCTATTTTACCAAACTTTAACTCTGAATAAATATTATTATTATTATTATTAAAGTGGCAACCGCGTACTGGAATACGCAGCATTGGAAGGCCTCTTCCCCATCCCACTCATAAAACGTAAAAGACATTGGTTGTGCGTACATCTATGGAGTAGAAATCCTTATTGAAGTCTGTGCTTTCTGGTAGCTACCACCTTGTCTTTAAGTCTAGAATAAATAGGAGCTCCATCGCCAACCATATCATCGCATACCATTAGGTGAGACTAGTGGTCAAACGCGAATATATCAATACAAAAATAGCTTGCAAAATACTTATTTACTAATGAATATATAGGGTGACTAGCAATTAGTGTACGATACTTAAACACGTGATTGTTCTCATGATAACAAAAAAAAATTATTATGTGAGCAAAGCCGAAATCGCGAAAAAAATATCAGCTGTTCAGTACATTAGGCAAACATAAATGTACTGAATAGCTGATTTTTTTTCGCTATTTCAGGTTAGTTCCAATAGTAAAAGTTGTTGGTTATCATGTGCACAATCACGTGTTTAATTATCGTACACTAATTACCACTCACCCTACACAAGGTGTAAGGGACAGCCCTCCACAAACTTTAATGGCTTGCTCAGTAGACGAAACTGAACCACCTTCCACAAGATTTTTTTTCAGGAAACGAAAAAAAAAATCTGCCTCACCATACAAAATGATAAACTTGATTAGACAATTTTTATGGCGAGGTCGATTTTTTTTTCGTTTCCTGAAAAAAAATCTTGTGTAAGGTGGTTCAGTTTCGTCTACTGACCAAGCCCTTAAAGTTTGTGGAGGGCTGTCCCTTACACCTTGTATACTGTCTAGAGATTAGGCTAGAACTACATTAGACTGACGCACATGTGTAAAACGCCTAATTTGTACATAGAACGACGTCGCGTGGCGTCGCGTAGCGTGTATCAAGTATGGCCCTACAAGTCTAGTTTCCATATAAAATGTATGGAGACCGACGCGCCCAGATTGGCGTGTGTGGTACACGTGTGAGCAGTGTAGTTCTACTTTTATTCTAAAAACTACTGAACATGTAAGTAACCTAATTAATACTACTTAGTGTCCACTATTCTCTATACAGTATTATAAGTATCAATAATAAATTGACGTCAGTTTTGGGAAATCCCAAACCCGTAGAAGTATTTAGTTGAAACCTGTTTCAAAGACTACGCTTGTAAGAGTCATCGGATGACATCACTAGTCTTAATTCCTACCTGTGGTACTACTTGTACTGGCATTGAAGAGTTTCTTGCTAAGTTATAAGTCATGGGTACTGTGTAGGATAGTAAGGTCGAAAACGTCATTTGTACAAGGATTTTAGTTCATCTCTTCACTTCAACACGAACATTTTTGGCTGGCCTGTTGGTCTAGTGTTTAGTGGCCCTGACTGCTATGCCAGAGGTCGTGGTTTCGATTCCCACCCAGGACAAATGTTTATGTGTTAAGCATGATCATTGTTCTGTGTCTGGGTGTAGGTAATATATCTAAATAAGTATGTATTTAGAAATATATAAGTATGTTTATCAGTTGTATAGTACTCACAACACAAGCTCTGCTTAAATTGAGACTAGACGGAAACGGTTGTGGAAATTATTGTTATTATTGTTATATCGACTGGCAAATAAGACGAACATCAATTCCAAGTTAGGTATAAATATAAGAAGATATTAACTGTTTACGATTAGATCAATAAAACCACGAATAAAACCTATTTCTCATTTGAAAAAACCCACAAATTCCTAATGGGCCAGCTATAAAAGAAAAACATGTTTTTACAGCTGATTGCTAATACGTAGATCTCAAGATCTAATAAAGTTTTATCAGTGAAGGTAAATTAACGATGTTATTAGCCGAATTAGAGGTAATTGAAGTATATACGCTACCGGCGACATTAATCAATGCTCACATGTTTCAAAAGCGAACTAGCCAATATTGTCTAATCGACTGGAAACTACGAGTAATTGAGAGACATTAAAAGCAAATCTAGAGAATGTCAAATCAATTAATCAATACGTTTTTAATTTGACATTGATTTAAAGGAACAATGTTATTTTTTGTCGCTATCGTCGTATATGCTCTTTAAAGGATGCTGTAAAATGACACTACGAAATAAGAACCAGCGGATTCTGTGATAGGCATTAGCTTAGTTTTTAGAGTGATATTTGACATTATAAACTACTCTGCTGCAATAGCTTAAATAAAATGTAAATTAAATAGTTAAGGGCCAAGCGCCCGAAAAGTGCCATAAAACAGTGATTTTCTGAGGCCTACTCCTCCGTAACGGCTACGTCAATTGGTTTGAAAAAAATATATGTTTATTATAGATTCATGAACAATAATATCAACATTTGATTTTTTCGTGCAATTAATACTTTTGTCAAAAAAAATATTAAGCAATTTCGCAACTTTTCCCTACTCCTTCGAAACGGCTTGGACCTTTAGAAACATTTTTACACATAAAAATTGGTGGTTAAATATTCTTCAAAGAACAACATAGCATATGTAAATCAATCAATATCTCGCAGAGAAAATGGATTTAAAGCGCTTTCCGGGCGCTGCTGGCCGCAAATAAATGCACAGATTTGCGTACTGCCGCCTAGGCGAGTGCGAGAGTTGCGTTCACATAATTTCGGCCAGATGGTTCAAGGGACTATACGCCTTAATAAGGTACATTACTTGTACTTGACTTTAAAATGGAACTCGTCACCACTATCATTCAAAAATTTGCTTAAGCCCACGCACACATACTTCGCCGACATATGTGAATGATGAGGCAATTCAGTTGTTAGACAACACGGAACTAGTGCGTAGACTAAAGAAGACTAAAAACCATTTGAGTTGGTGCAGTGTTTAAAGTTAGTGTATAATAGTGATCATTGCTGGGCTATGCATATAACACACAAACATAGTGTTTTTATCAATACCAGACTCTAAAAAAGTGCTATGGACTTGTATAAAAGTGCCAAAGGACGCTATTATTAGTTTCAAAAAACGTTAGTATTTTAGGCTAGATTGTAATCGAAATCTGTTTTTAATATGAAGAAAAAAAAAGAAAAAAATACTTGTCTTGTGTACGTTGTAGAACAGAATATAGTCGATGAGGCTGAAAGGTTCTGGATTGGTGACCATGTACCAGAAGACGCGACGTTAGAAAGACTCCACAAGGTGGACCGATGATTTGATACAATATAATTATAGTATTCGCTCGGCGAAAGAGTGGGGATCGCTCTGCAGCAAGCGCAGGGAACGAATCACGAGTGACATCTATGACGCGATGCGCGGCGGGCCAATCACTGAAATTTCCGGTCCCCGCCCCCGCGTCTCACGTCGCACCACTAAAGTGACCGAATATTTGACTTCTGCGCAACTTGAAGCCAGCGCTCAAGATCCGTGCCGGTATCACACGGGACCGGTCATTGTGACGACACTAGGGGGAGGCCCGAGCCCAAGTTGTCGACCGCGCGTAGTGTACCACGCGCGTTAAGGATATGTCAGCAAAAGAAGGAGGAGGACCGAAGCCTACTGGGGCCATAGGATCGTTTCAGAAAGGGAAAACCAGGGCCTTGGATCGCAAGGCAAAGAAGAAACATGAGATTGGGTTTAGTCAGTAAAATCTGACACAACTTCCCGCACCGTCCAAGTGCGTCACTGGATGATTTGCCCAAAAAATATTTTTTTTACATTGTTATAAATTAGTGCTTGACTGCGATCTCACCTGATAGTAGGTAGGGATGCAATCGTTGATGGTGAGGCATATTTATTTGTTAAAAGCCTATTCACTCTAGACTTGAAGACACCTACATTATAATCGGACGGGAAGACCGCAGCTAGCAAATTGTTACAGTCCCTCGAAGTACGCGGTATAAATGACGAACCAAAACGTTTACGGATCGTGGAGGTTTCAACAACGTAAGGGTAGATCCGTTCGTCGGTTTGTCCGATCGCGATGGTAGAAATGAGATGGTGGAATCAATCGCGACGGGCCTTGTTTGAGGCCATGGTCCGGAGCGAGGAGGAGTGGAAGGCGGTCGCCGACTTCTGCGAAGCAGTATTGCTCGCTAAGGAGGAGGTCGATCGCAACAGGCAACGGCGCTCTCGCCGCCGCCGGGATTCCGATCCCGATTTCCAGCTACCGTAGGCGCGGGCTTGCGGACAGTGAGCATTGGGTAGCTCGCTGTCCGACCGTCCGGTAGCTGTCCGGACCAAGCCCAAGTCGTCGACGACGCGCCCTGTTCCCGCGCGCCTCAAGAAGCAGCAACAGCAGGGGCCGGGTCGAAGCCTACTGGGGCCAGGGTTATCCGAAAGGGAACTCGAGCCCCGGTATGAAGGCTTAAAGGAACGGGGTGGGTTTTTTAGTCAGTAAGAGTCTGACACTATCTCCCGCTCCGTCCAAGAGCGGGGGTCGTCATTGGATGATTTTCCCCACCAAAAAAAAAGATGGTGGAATCAGGTCATGCAATTCTTGCGCATAGTCACCAAAACACTACAGGTGGATACAATGCTAGTAGGGCCGGAGTGAAAGGGAAGCCCTTGTGTAAGTGGCTAATAAATGAACCCGCTGTGAGTCACCGTGAACGGAGATTCGGTTTCACAATTGTTTTGCTTATAAAGGTACCAGAAACAGTGCGACAGTACTTGTAAATAAGGTAAATGGTGCTCGTGAGTGAATAAGGCAATCATTTCCTTGACGATTGATGATTCAGTTGACGCAAAAGTTGGTGCAGCGTGTCATGGATGCGATCCTCTTTTGCAACACGTATTTGTATGACCTAGTGATGACCTTTTTTCGACTTTTGACACCTTAAAAAAACCCACCACGATACAGGAGTAGGTAGTTCCTATAGTGAAGCTAAGCTTCACAGAAAAAAATATAAGAAAGACTTGTAATTTTGTGGGCAGAACTCTTTGTGATAAATTTGTTTGCGATCACTACGTAACATACAGCATAATCAGCCGTTTTGATGTTCTCACTATTGGGACTCAGGCCTCCTACCTAGGAGAAAGAATGGGCAAAATCCACCACGCAGGCCTAGTGCGGGTCAATACTGGTGGTTTTAGAAGTATTTGTAGTTTTCCTGTCGTCATAATTACCACATTCATCAGGTATTTTAAATTCGCGGCTCAAAGAGAGGTGACAAGATGATCTAGATGCGTTCCATGAGGACTGGTTCTTGAGTAATAATTGTTAATATTTCTACAACGACAACGGTAGTGCAGGCACATATTTGAAACCTTTCAATATTAAAATCTTGTACAATGCGTTCCAAATGAGAATAGGATCGCCCGCCATGTTGTGACGTCACGTTTTACTGTCAAATCGAGGAAAGAAATTTTTAAATATAAATTAATTTACGAAAAATTTAATGTATTTATGAACTGTGAACGAAAAAAGTTTAATTAGAATCCAGTTCTTCAATTTTACTCATTTCTGAGTTCTTTAATTTTGCCAAAATTTCTTCGATTTGACAATACGACGAGACGTCAAAACATAGGAATAGGTCCTAACCTCATTTGGAACGCGTCATATGTACCATATAGGTACTCAGAAATAAATGAATTATTATTATTTACATTATTACTGTAGTCGAACCATAAAACTTTCCTTATTTAACCAAAAAGCTTGAATTTTCCTACAGGATAAATAAATGTGTGACAGTTATTCCAACAAACCAAGAATCAATTAAAATAAACAGCCAATTAAACCATGTGATTCTTTGCGGTTTTCTTGCGTACAAAATAATTGATAGTTGCAAAAAAAAAACCAGGATGTATTATTACGTGCACTCGTCGAGCACCGCTGAGTTTTCAAAACTGGTTGTTGATGGTATCAGTTTGACAGCCGGATTTTGTATCACATTGTGTATTGAGTTCCCAGATTTTGGGTTTTTTTTTGGTAAACTGTCTTTTTTTATCGAAAATCGTCCAATGACGTCTGACTCTCAGGGTACCTAATATTACACAACTATCACACAACGCCGTCTAGTCCCAAGCTAAGCAGAGCTTGTGTTAAGAATATTAGACAACTGATAAACATACTTATATATTTCTAAATACATATATAACGTGTAACATTTAATGCGCAAAACCTCAAATGAATTTTAATTAAATTGACCTAATACTGTGAAAAAAAAACATAAAAAAATTAAAGGTTTTATGTGCAGTTTTATTTTTTTTTAAATTCGTATCTGCATTGAAATATAGTACATTGTTACACTAGGGGTGAAAGTAACTCATTTCGTCCCGAGGAGTTGGCGGCCGAGCACTGCGAGGTCGCTAATTCGAGGGGTTAAATGGGTTACTTTCACCCCGAGGTAAACACTGTGCTTTTCATTACGATTACGAGGAAACTAAAAATAAAATAAAAAGTTTGTAAAACCTGAGTCGTCGTACCTATGATTTTCTTTTGATTTAGGCGGTAAAAGGTATTTCACTACTGCTTTAGCCTCTTCTCTTATGAAATTAGGCGTTAAATCACTATTTGAATCTAATAAACATAACGTGTTAAATCTCAGTTGTACGGAAATGTAAACAAAACTCGAAAAAACCAACGACTGATTGCCACTTTCCCGCCATCTTATTTTTTTTTCTGCGGCCAGCCAGCTATTCAGCCTCATTAATGAAAAATTAGAAATTAATTGTAATCTTTTAAAAATAATGTATTCTAAAGAAATAGCTGAACAAATAAATCACTTAAAATATAACATTATTTAATTAATACTTGTTTTTAAGTTATTTCAATTTTATATCGCGCTGTGATTGACTGGCTGTATGGAAAATTGGAACATGGTTCAATAGAAATGTGAAGTTAGAACTAGTTTTTTTTAAATAATTTGACAGCTGTCAGTTGTAAAGTAAAACTCCCTAGGGATGAAAAGTATCACTTTCAGCCTGCTCCTCAGGCAACTTCAGACCTACTTTCAGAGTATGAGTAATGAAAAAAACTTTTTTACACCACCTGCTCGATAATGTCGTTTTTTACGTCATACATACCTCACTTAAAGCATGTCATTCTATCCCTAGGGAGATAATGCAGTATGGCCGATCCCAAGGGAATAATGAGATTTGAATTTGGAACACCGAAAATCGTCAACATTGTGAATTAAAATGTACGTGCATCGTACAAGTTGACTCGAAATTCAAACTGGCCACTAACAAAAAAAAAAAAAAAAAAATGGAATAAAACCTGCTTACTGACGGGAGCATTATAGAAAATTGAAAGTATAGAATTTTGGAGTAGTGAATTTTGTTTGTTTGATGAACTTGTAAATTTAATATAATAATTATATTTCTCTAATATATAATTTGGTCGACCAAATTGTTTTTTAATTATCTCACAGATGGTGTAAAAAATAGAGTATGCAACACGGGGATAAAGCTGTCTTTGTCTTGGGTGGCTTAAATTCCTCACTTCACTCAGGTTTCTTTATTAACTCCCTCGCGATGCTCGGGAGTTAATTTTATAAATCCCTCACTACCGTTCGGGATTAAAATCAGCAACCTTCGTTTCGTTCGGAATTCAACATGCCGCCCGCGACTTAAAGACACTGCTTTATCCCCTAGTCACATAAACTACTATTATTATCCCGCGTATGAGAAAATTTAATTGGGCTACAACCATTTGTGTTTGTTTACCTATTTGGGCGAGTTTGCACACATGGCTTGACCTATTAATAAATAGATAAGGCAACATTTTTAATGAAGATTTTTTTGAAAAATATAACCTATATTTAAAAGTGGTTCAATTGATTCTGCTCGTTATTCTGATCTATCTATTTTCAGGTTTTGCACATTTAACGTTACACGTTGTATATTATAGACAAATTACGCCCAAACAGAGAACAAATGATCATGCTCATCACACAAACATTAGCACAACTGGGTGGGAATCGAACCCACGACCTCCGGCATAGTAGCCAGAGCCACTAACCACTAGACTAGACCAATAAGTGAGTCAACTTGTGTCCTTCAGTTGTAAACTGTTTTAGTTTTTGTAACTGTATTACCTACTACTACAGATAGGTAATACAAATACTAAATATGTATTAAGATAATTTCGGTAATATTTGGGTTAACTTGTTATCGATCACAATCAGTGAATAGACAAGAGAAATAAGAGAGACCTAAGTAATATTGAAAAATGATAAAGATCATTCTATTTGGTGTATTGTAAAGTATTTAAAATATTTTAGCTTGAGAAATAAATGAAGATAGTATAAATATAATATAGTGCGTTGGGGTAAGATCGGCATTGGGGTAAGAACGTATAAATATAAATTATACCACTTATTTAGCTTTATTTTTAATACTAGTCATATTGCGTGCTGCGTTATTATATTCCACCTTGCCCAGCAATGTGGCTGGCATTAAAAATAAAGCTAAATAAGTGGTATATTGATTTATACGTTCTTACCCCAATGCCGATCTTCCCCCAACCTACCTTATATATACTGTTTCAATACACAGGGTGTAAGGGACAGCTCTCCAGTATACGAAACTTAACAGCCTTGCACAAGATTATTTTTCAGAAATAGAAAAAATACGGCCATACAAAATTATAAACTTGATTGGACAGTTTATATGGAGAGTCCGATTTTTTCAGCCATCCAAAATAAAATTGAACAAATGTTACTTACATGTTAGTAACGATAAATGATACAAATAAAATAAATCCTAGTGACTATAAATGGTTATTTGTAAAGCACTAATAACCTTGCAGGACTGTATTAATAACATCATAAATAACAACTTTTGTTCTATGACTTTTTAACTTCTTTGGCTTATTTTATATAATATGTACATAGGTATATATATGCAAATTTATTACACCAAATATACATGGCTGTTGAATTTAACAAGACTTATAATTATTATTTTTTATCTTTATTGTCTAAACTACATTTTGATAAATAAACACACACTACCAGTGACTGAAAAGTTGAAAGGGAATCGTTTGTCTTGGTATGGTCATGTGAAAAGGAGGGATAAAACGCATGTTTCTAAAAAGTTATGAGTTTACATGTGGATGGATAGAGGGGAAGAGGGAGGCCAAAGAAAAGATGGATGGATTGTGTGAGAAGCGATATGAAAGAAAAGGGAGTTAGTGATAGCGTGACGAGTGACAGGACAGAATGGAAGAAAAAAACGTGTTGCGCCGACCCCAAATAAAACGGGACAAGGGCAGGAAGATGATGATGATTGTATAAACTAAATTTTCTTTTTATGCACATTATTGTATCTTTCTTTACCACCCAAAGTTGACCGGTACAGAATGCTTAAAAAACACCTTTGGTTGTATGAGAGTTAAATAAATAAAAACCTAAAAGAAACTGTTGCATGCAATTCTCGTGGACATCGTAAGAATTGAGATAGCTTTAAGTGGATCATAAACAACTCTGTCAGAGAAGGTCAACATGTTGACTATATTTCGATATAAAAGCCTCCGCAACATTTTAATTGAGTTGATGATTATGCAGTAAGAAATTTTTTTTTTCTGATGTATCGGAACATATATAATTACTAGTAGTTAGTGCCGTATTTTATTGGGTGTCAATCTTTTTTTATGTCAATGTCATTCTCGTAATCGTAACTGTTAAAATATTCATTAATACTGAATCATACAGTTTAAAAGTTTTATTGGTTTAATAAACTACGTAGCAAGCTATTTTATTAACTATAAATACTTTTATACTACACCAAACTATGTACATTTAATAAAAATACACAAAATAATATAATTTAAATTATGACGATATCGATATAAAATACACAAGATTTTCAAAACCCGTCTATAAATTTTTATGAAAAAGTAGGCTTGGAAACAGACTCAAAAATATGCATATTCTGAGAAGCAAAACGAACATAATAAGCCAAGATGCGATCTATAATTTTATAGGTGCGAACATTTTTCTTTGTTTCAACTAGACAATTGAACGTGAATCAAAATATCAGCATCATACTAGTACCGATTTAACTGCAGACGTTCACAGTATCATAATTATTACTTATTAGATATGAACAAAAAGTTTCAAAACCATCTTCACCATTGTACTAAAAAAATACTATGTAAGTACATACCGAACCATTTTTCAGACGCATCTCACAAAAAAAACACACAATTTATTTCGTTCGTTAATAAATACAAACACAGATTCACCTTGAACTTAAAAACACTGCATCAATTATTCAATTCATGCAATTTTTATGCCAAACTGGAATACCCACTTTACTAAAAATAAGTAAACAAACCAACTTAACATTCCGTTACACGCAATTTTGGCCTAAACGGGAACATTGATGAAAAATATTGGAGATTAAAATTAAACAATTATTTCTAAGCAGTGAAAATCAAAGATAATACGCTTCGAAAAATAACATTACAAAAACAGTCAATTTGATACGCTCCAAAAAATAACATATCTAAAAAAATGCGCTTCAAAAAATACTTATAAACAAAAAAAAAAAATGTTGCGTACCTCAGGTCAGTGACTGCCAAAAATCCCTTCACTTAGCCCTTCACACATACATCACTTTCGTCACGATCGATTGCGCGAAACGTCAACACTAAACTTTAATTCGACAACAACGTACAACCAGCACGACGTCCAAACCAACACTGCACTCACTGCTTGCTTTGCGAAATGCGCGAACGCAGAATTACAACACCAGTTTGCATTGACCTTTAATTCCAACCTACTTTTTCCTCAGTCACTTACTTTTTATACGTATCCAGAGGGGCATGGTAGTTCTAAACAAATTGGTGGTTTTTATAGGCAATGATTTGGCTCATTATAAGGACGGTCGAAAGGCTTTGGCAGGGTTCAGTGACTCTCAAAGTTGTTTGAACACGGGAAATCCGAATGCAGTTCGATTTGCCAAGTTACCAGGTCATGGCTGTATTGCCTATGCGGATTGAAGGGAAACATTATTTACTGAGTTTTAGGGTTTGGCAAAAAGTGTTTTATTTTAGATACTTGGTACTTAAGTATTTTTAGGATTCCATACCCAAAGGGCAAAAACGGGACCTTATTACTAAAACTTCACTGTCCATCTGTCTGTCACTAGGCTGTATCTCATGAACGATTTTTAAGCGGGGTTCCCATGCAAATATAATAATAAACAATACAAACGTTTTTTAATATTATGGTACGGCACCCTTCGTGTGTGCAATGAGTCTGACTCGCACTTGGCCAGTCATTTTTTTTTTAAATGAAGTGATAATTTCGCATAAATTTTATATTTTTAGCATTAAGTATCTAGTTATATAAGTATTTATTATAATCCAAATGATACGTATAAGTTTATGTGAAATACTTTAGTTAAAGAGTTCATTATAATTATAGTGTTTTTCTTATGTTTTTTATATTATTGTTTTAAATTTCTTTTAATGTCTCCTTACGGAGGGTTTCTGAAAAAAAAAATTCATAGCTATAAGTAGTTCCTTTACACTAATTTTAGCCGAAAGACGTCCACTGTTGGACATAGGCCTCCCCCAATCGTCGCCACAACGACCGATCAAAGCGTCTCGCCACGTGACTTATTTATGTATTATTATTTCCATGTGTGTTCATAAATCTTATATATATAAAAATGAATCGCAAAATGTGTTGGTAAGCGCATAACTCAACAACGCCTGGACCGATTTCGCTAATTTTTTTTTTGTTGTGTTCGTTATTATGAGGAGAAGGTTCTTATGGAAAAAATAAAGAAAATTAGGGTAGTGTAGGGTAGAGTAGGGTAGTGTAGGGTAGAGTAAGGTAGAGGAGGGTAGAGTAGGGTAGAGTAGAATAGGGTAGGGTAGAGTAGGGTAGAGTAGGGTAGAGTAGGGTAGAGTAGGGTAGAGTAAGGTAGAGGAGGGTAGAGTAGGGTAGAGTAGGGTAGAGTAGGGTAGAGTAAGGTAGAGGAGGGTAGAGTAGGGTAAAGTAGAGTAGGGTAGGGTAGAGTAGGGTAGAGTAGGGTAGGGTAGAGTAGGGTAGAGTAGGGTAGGGTAGAGTAGGGTAGAGTAGGGTAGAGTAGGGTAGAGTAGGGTAGAGTAGGGTAGAGTAGGGTAGAGTAGGGTAGAGTAGAGTAGAGTAGGGTAGGGTAGAGTAGGGTAGAGTAGGGTATAGTAGGGTAGAGTAGGGTATAGTAGGCTGAAGTAGGGAAGAGCGGGAGCGAAGCCGCGCGGGTAAAGCTAGTAATAAAATAAATAAATGACGTCATAAAGTGTAATCCTAGAACAAATAATAACACTTAGCTACGGGAAAAACTGGGAGTTTCCTAGCAGGAAAAAACCCAATCCTACTTACCAGTTCCTCTAAACTTTGATTTGTGGCTCTTTGACTTCGAATTCCTTGTCGTTCTTTCCATTGTGTTCAAATCCTTAAAAAAAAACAAGTTTCAAAGTAAAATAAACAAAACATCATCATCATCATCAGCCTTTTTAATGTTCCCTCGGTTGGGACTCAGGCCTCCTCTCTAGGAGAGGGAAAGGGCCGTAATCCACTACGCGGGCCCAGTGCGGGTTGGGGAATGTCACGACATGTCTTCCTATTTTAGTTCCAGGACATGCCGGTTTCCTCAGGACGTTTTCCTTCACCGTTTTGAGAGCAGTGGTGATGAAATAAATGACACAAAGTAATGTGCCTGGCTGGGTTCGAACCCGCGACCGCGTGCTCAGAAGTCGTGGCCATTACCACTCGGTCACCACTGCTCAAAAAGAAAAAAAAAACACTAAAAAGTGCAAAATAATTTTTATTTAGGTAGTCTGTGTTTCTCTAATAGTTTTGTCTCTTCGTTCACCGAGAAATCGGTGAATATACGTAAAAAAAATACATACAGCCGAATATGTAACTCCTTCCTTTTTGAAGTTGGTTAAAAACAAAGAGATTGATGCTCCTACGTAAAAATGATACCACGGCATCAAATTGCAGGTCTTGTTCAAAAAACATGTTTTTCAACTCACCTTTCAAAAAAGTCAGCGGTTCGTACCGCAAATTACGCTCCGGGTCTTTTTACAGTGTGAACATAAAACCGAAATGATTGATGACTGCGATGATTTGCGAAATTATTTGAAAACAACGCATTTTTTTACCTATTTGTTGGGAGGAAAATTTTCCATACACATTGATTGATTTTCATTTTCAACTTCTTTATGTTTGCAATAACTGTTTACAAATGATCTTATTCTATTTGTAGATAAATCGTAATTTATTTTGTTACATAGGCTAGCTGTCTTACATAACTGTAATAAACATTATAACATTATTTTACCAAGTAAGTATTAATTTAATCTTGATATAAACTTGCATTTGGATATAATTGAGTTAGTAGTATGGGTCTTAGAATGGACTCACATAATATTAAAAATGTTTGTGTTACACTGGACCGCAGAAATAACGGGTCACATAGAAAAGTCGTGTTGTATTCCATGCGACTAAAAAAATGTTCGTACGATTAATGGGCCCCACTAGGTCTGATATCTGCCAAGGCTGCGGGATTGTTTTCTGTGGTCTTGGGATTCAAAGGGTAACTGGATGAACAAAGGTCGGTTTCAGTCACTCCATTTAGATTAGGAAGGGTTATTTGATTCTTTCGTAACTCAAAAAACAACAGAAATATTGCGATATTTCCCAAAATATGCGCATAGATCATTCGTGTTAATATGTCACATTATTATGCAGGTTAGTAATGGTTATTGTGAATCTCAAAGGTGGCTTAAGTTGTACAAATAATAGTTTAAAAAAACTGAAATTAAGATTTCCACTTCAAACTATTAGGAGGACGAAGCGTATTTTGCAGAAAAGGTGTCACTTGATGAAAGATGGATAATAGTTTGGGCTGGTATATCTTCACAGTCTTCAGAAAGTTGTAAAAAGTTGGTGGAGATAGAAAACAGTTCTCTTGACTTCTCTCAGATGCGCTGAAACTATATGCAATGATAATTTGGTAAATCTTCTTCTTCTTCTTCTTCCTGCCCTTGTCCCATCTTATTTGGGGTCGGCACAATATGTTTTTTTCTTCCATTCTACCCTGTCACTCGTCATGCTATCACTAACTTCCTTTTCTTTCATATCATTCTTCACGCAATCCATCCATCTTTTCTTTGGCCTCCCTCTCCCTCTCCACCCATCCACATGTACTCATAACTCTTTTGGTACTCATTTCTCACTTCATCCAATCTCGTCACACTACACATCCATCTCAACATTCTCATCTCCGCTACATGCAATCTTTTTTCGTCCGTCTTTTTCACAGCCCAACATTCTGATCCATACAGTATGACAGGTCTTATCACGGACTTGTAGATTTTACCCTTCAACTTGAGGGGCATCCGTGGGTCACAAGTTGTTCCAGTGACCTGTCGCCATTTTATCCATCCTGAATTGATCCGATGTGTTATGTCTCGGTCTATCTCCACATCTCCTTGGATAAGCGACCCGAGGTACCGAAAGTCGGAGCAGATTGGTATGGGCGTTCCAGCGAGAGCTAAGGGCACAGAACCGGAGAGACCGCCAAAATCGCAGAATAAGTACTCAGTTTTCGTTCTACTTAAATATAGAATGTTATAATCAAGACGTCAATATTACTTAGGCCAATGGTCAGTTGATCAGCTGGCCTAGCCAAGTTACTACGATCGTTTTGTTTCGAATCTCTTTCTACAGTCTGGCTTCCAATTCCTTTGTTCTGATCTCGTGACTTAACGTTGCGACGATGTCATTCCCATACATTCAAATTTTTTTTTTTTACTAGCGTTAACGATTGTAGATTATCTTACACGAGTGCACTAGTGGTAGAATAGTTGAACATAGAAAAAATCGTATTAAAATTTGGTTCTGCATCGTACTTATTAAGGCTGCCGATTGTTAAAAAGAGTTAGCATGGCAACTAATTGAAGGAATACTGTGTGTTTTAGTCAGTAAAAGTCTCACACTCTTCGATCCACCAAGAGCGGGAGATGACATAAAAAAGCATGCCACATCGTCTTATTAACGTGATAGGAGCTCGTGGAGGAAATACTAAACATAAGGACGATTTGTATATTAGTGTATTTTTTTACCGTAAATTAGAGGTGTTTAGTTTTAAAGTTTTTTTTTATTATTGATTGGCTTGCGTTTGACCACCATTTCACCTGATGGTAAGCGATAATGTGGTCGACGATGGAGCACGAAATTAAAATTAAATATAATTATTATGTCCAATGTTGGAACGTCAATGCACAGAAACAATATGTAAGGGTCGTAGCACTTGGTGTTTCTACCTATCCCAAGGGAAAAGCATTAGTAATGGTGATAAAATTATTCAGTCATCTTTAACATCTTATCTTCATTTCAGCTAAAAAAGTACCTACGCGGTCGCCACTTCAGAAGTTTTTGGCCCCATCGACCGTCAACTGTTCTACAACCAACATGCACTTCACCAATTTTTTTTTTTAAATTATCACATTTTTTATTAGGGGCTGGGAATTTTGGAGGCTCAGTGTAGATACACAAAATGCAAATTAGTACGCCGAAAATGCCATTTTCACGCAGTAATTAGCAAACTTGATAGTGTTGAAATTGTTGGAAGAAAATATAAAACAGTTTTTTTTAATTCTTAATTAAAACCTACTTTTCAATGAGGAAGGCCACTTGAATATTAAATAAGTTTTCGTTTAAATAGATGTTCGTTAACTAGTCCAAAATAATAATGACGCATTGTGTACTCAGATGTTGAAATTAAGAAGTAGCAATGTTATCGTCAAGATCAATATTTTTCGGTTGAATACTTGTAATTGGCAAAAAGATGTTTATCTTTTTGGCTATTTTCCTGTTTACGTATGTAGCAAAATAGGATTATTTTGTTCATTTTTTTCTAAATCTTCTAATTAGTCGTTTTTTTTTCTAAGAATGTAAGTTTCCTGATAATGTTTCTGATAATCTACAATGTTTTCATTTTAAGAAATTTTCAGCTGTGAAAATTTCTATATCAGACCCTTAAATTATATCTACCTGTAAATAATATCAGTCAAATCAAGTTACTACTACTAAAAAAACTGGTCAAGTGTGAGTCGGACTCGGAATTGTAGTTTGCACGGAACCCTTAGTGCGCGAGTCCGACTCGCACTTGCCCAGTTTTTTATTACACTAGGATACGCTGGTTTTACGTTTTTCCTTCACTGTTTTCACTTTAACTTTCTAATTTATTAATTAATATTACCGCATTTCCTTAATAACATGAATGCGCATGGCGTCAGAAATGGGAAACGAATTATCATATTTCATTCTTGTTTCTATGCCTATAGGATAGCTTTTAGTATATCGAAAATCGTTCGAGGAGTTAAGGTCCTCATTGGTATTCATTAACATCATCATCAGCCCCTACTGGAGCCAGGGTTATCCGAAAGGGAACTTGAGCCCCGGTATGAAGGCTTGAAGGAACAGGGTGGGTTTTTTAGTCAGTAAGAGTCTGACACTATCTCCTGCTTCGCCCAAGAGCGG
The DNA here is from genome assembly GCA_910589285.2 of Mythimna ferrago. Lineage (NCBI taxonomy): Eukaryota > Metazoa > Arthropoda > Insecta > Lepidoptera > Noctuidae > Mythimna > Mythimna ferrago. The sequence goes on from OU342682.1 coordinate 3,739,644, forward strand.
GGGTTGTCATTGGATGATTTTCCCCACAATCATCATCAGCCTTTTTAATGTTCCCACTGTTGGGGTTCAGGCCTCATCGCTAGGAGAGGGAATGGGCCGTAATCCACCACGCGATCCCAGTGAGGGTTGGTGAAAGTCACAAGTATTCGAATTTTTCAATTCTTTTTTCTCATTGGTATTCATGAACAGTCGTGTCGTTCGCAAATAAAATGTGCTGAAAATTGGAATTGATAATGTACCCGAATGATCTGCTTGAGGACGATGAGTGATGAAAGCTCGCCATCCAGACCGAGCCCCAGTCATCGGTGGTGCGTAGTGTTCCATACGCACCTAAAATATAATGTCAGCAAAACCTGCGAAACCCAGCAGGGCTAAAGCCCACTAGGGCTATGGGTTGACTTGCGTAAACCCGTGGTCCTGGAACACAAAAAGCAAAGAAGAAACATAGGTGTCCGACAATTTACCCTCTTTTTCTGAGACCGGGTGTTTTGGCATGCTATTATCATATTGTGTCCTTTTAGTCAGCAAAAATCTGACATGTCTTCTCGCTCCACCCAAGAGCGGGAGAGCATTAGATGGTTTCCCGCCTCAAAAAACCTCATTGATCAGCTGGTCTTCTTTTTCCTCATGTTTTATGCAGAATCAATATTGATCAAAACTTTGTATCGATTTTTAGCACGGCAGTGGGCCCGCCAAGGCAAGCAAAAATGTGGCGTGGCCATAACATTCTTTTCTCGAAACAGTACAGGCCATTTTCGATCCCTTATAACTTCGTTGTGTATAAAACTATAGTCTGTTTAATAAGTCAACCGACTTGGGAATTTTGTATAATATTTAATCATTTAAAAAATACTTATATTCGGTACTTTTTATAAGGTTCTTCTGTTAGTAAACAATGATCTCTATCTCTTAATCAACCTTGATTATCAAACCCGTGTTGACTACATCAGATTTCATTAAATCCTAATAATTACCCAAGTCGTTAAACTTATTAGACAGACTCTAGAAGCCTGAACTTGGCAATCGGACTAAAAAAATTAATTTAATATAATACGTATTACTTGCGATATACATGCGATTGGTAAAGGTCATCAGGGTCACATGCGATTGCCAAGTCAATCTTGGTCATCAAGGTCCCTTAAGTACGGACTGAATAAATTAACCGACTTTGTATTACATTGATCTCACAACTTTTTACTATAGAAGTACTGAGTTGCTTGCCTTGGCTTTTCTACAAGTTACGTTTTTGATGGCATATGTATTAAATTACGAGCAACTTCTCTCAAAAGAAGGCAAAATTGGGAAACGTGGTGGATCGACCACCTCATTTGTTCTGTAGGTACTTTCTGTCATAAAAAATATTCATCGAAAAAGGAGTAGATATACGAGTAAGTTTTGTAACACGTAAAAGGACACAATATGATAATAGCATGCCAAAACACCCGGTCTCAGGAAAAGAGGGTAAATTGTTGGAATACTAAAACTATCTTTGAAGATATTTTACTTATAGATATTCTCTGTATAAAAATGAAATTGGTGTAGGGAAACATGTTATTTTATTTTGTCTTTTTAATGGGGTCGATAGCCTGCAGTAGTGACTCAGTAGTAACGGCCACGACTTGCGAGTACGGCATGGGTTCAAATCCACGCAGGCGACTTACTTTGTGTCATTTAGTTACATCATCACTCAAAACGGTGAAAGTGATTAAAAAAAAATGTAAACGTTTTTCTCGTAAGGAAACCGGCATATTCTGCAAGAAAAAAATTAAGACAAGTAACATGTATCATCCATAAATTGACTATTTATTTGCAAAATTCAATAAAATAAAATAAAATAATAACTAACAAAAAAAACAAAAACTAAACAACACACACAACAATACAAATAACTTTAAATTTTAATTTTCTAAAAAAAATAAAATCATTCACTGGGTTTATTAAAGCGAAATTCTTCTTGCAGATTATTAAATGGCACCACTACTCGTGTCTGATAAGCAGAATAAGCCCTATAATTTTAAAATTTCGTGTGGTTTTGTAAAACGGTACTATTTTGCTTAGACCTTTTTTGAGGAAAACGGGATAGGTGACCGTTAAAGGGGTTCCCATTACGAACCGGACGTACGGATACTTTAGTCACTCACCAACCCGCACTGGGACCGTGTGGTGGATTACACCCATTTCCTCTCCTAGATAAGTGACTAGAATCCCAGCATTTATAATATTATAAGGCTGATTATGCAATGCTAATGAACTTGACGATAAAGGTAACTAACCTTTGCCGTCAAGAGTTGCTGTTAAATGTAGCAGTTTTCATCAGTCTTATTTTTAGATAACCCTTTTTTTAGTACCTTGGACCGATTTATTAAAATCAACAGGCGACAGATAACCGCTGTCAATTTTTTTTTAAATGATATAAACGAGTGCTTGACTGCGATCCCATCTGATGGTAAGCAGTGATGCAATCGTTGATGGTGAGGCGCACTAGTTTATTAAGAGCCTATTCACTCAAGCCTGAAAATAATCTAATGCCATCCCCCACTCTTGGGCGGAGCGAGAGGCGTGTCAGTGTCAGCCTTTTACTGACTAAAAACCCACTCCTGTTCCTTCGTTGCCTTTCGTACTGCTGAGCTATCTTTCGACACTAACCCTGGCTCCAGCAGCTAACCCTGGCCCCAGTAACTAATCTTGGCCCCAGTAAGCCTTCAAGGCACTTTAATTATAAATGGACGGGAAGACCACAGCAGGAAAATTGTTCCAGTCCTTTGATGAACGCGGTATAAACGACGAAGCGAAATGCTTAGTCCGAACCGTGGAAGTTTCAACAATGTAAGAGTGGATTCGCCATTCGACAGGTTGTCCGATAGTAGAAAGGATATGGCGGAAACAAGTTATGCAATTCCCGTGCACACTCGCCAAAAAGGAATCCTGTAAAATACCGAAAGGATGGCTACCCTACATCTGTGCTCGAGGCTTTGTAAATTGGATTTAACCAAATCTGGCTCACCAATTAGCCTAAAGAAATAATAATAATTCAACAATTTTGTACAACTCCAACAAACAGCATATTAACTCATCATAATAATCTTTTAATGTTCGCACTGCTAGGACTCAAGCCTCCTCTGAGAGAGAACGGACCGTAATCTACCACGTGAACCCAGTGCGGATAGGTGAATGACACGTGTCATCGATTTTTTGTTCTATGAAACGCCAATACGAATGTTTTCATATCGTGGTAATAGGAAAACAGAATTTCTAAAGATTGAACACTAAAAATAGAAGTCTAATTCAGAATATTGCCAAATAAAACAATTTTTCTTACCGCAAAAAAGGGCTAAGCACTATATCCCTACATTTCTTATTTATGTTTAGTGAAAATATTCAATTTTCAGAGGATCTATCAAGGAGAAGTTTTTGTTCAGACATTTCAGATGAAGATTGATTTGGGTATTTTTGTTATATGCCAAAACAATCACACTAATATTATATAGGCGAACGTTTGTGTATATGTTTGTTACTCTTTTAAGGTCGAAGAGTTGAGTGGATTTGAACAAAATTTAGCACACGGGTAGATCATATCCTAATAAAGAGAGGAGTATGTATTTTTGTTCATTTGGTGGTACAATAGAGATTCTAATAAATAAATAAATATATTCCTTAGGATTAATTTCTACGTATACAGGCGAAGCTGCAGGTAGAAGCTAGCACATATAAATAAGAAGTATTTTTCACTAAGACAAAATAAACCGACTTTATCGACATACAAGATAGCCCAGTGGTTCCCAACCTGTGGTCCCCAAGAGTTACAACATGGTCTGCATCAGGTTTAAAATTAAGTTTACAACTGAAAAGTAAAATTTATTGGAACTAATTTTAAGTTGCTATCAGGAATATCTAATTTTTTTGATTATGATCGTTATTGCACAATTTATGGTTCTCATCAGAAGGTTTAAAGTCACCCAAAGGGCAATGGAAAGGGCTTTGCTTGAAGTTACCTTGCACAATCGGATCAGAAATGAAGCTATCCACAGGAGAAAGTTACAGCCCAAAGAATCGCTAAACTCAAGTGGCAGTGGACAATGGGACCAAAAGGTTCCGGAGTGGTGACTACATACCGAGAAACGCAGCATTGGAAGCCCTCCCACAATGTGGACCTGGTGAGGGTCGCGGAAATCCGATAGATACCAGACGGACTGATCATTGTGGCGATGCTTTGAGGAGCCCTATGTCAAGCAGTGGACGTATTTCGGCTGAAATGATGTTTATGATGAGTTTAATTTTGTTTCTAGACTTCTGGTCCCTAATATAAACATAAAAATAATCAGCTTTTTTGTGATGTTCCCACTGCTAGGACACAGGTTTTCTCTCTAGAGAGGGAATGGGCCGTAATCCACCACGCAGGCCCAGTGCGGGTTGGTGAATGTCAATAAAACATGCTTTCCTCACGATGTTTTTCTTCACCGTTTTTGAGAGCAGTGGTGATGAAATAAATTACACATTAAACATCATCATCAATTCTGCTTTCCGCTAACAATAAACAATTAAAAATAGGCCCAAGTGATAAAAATGTTGGAAACCACTGATAGACTGGAAAAATAAGCGTTTATTTATATAGAAATATTTAAGGCCCTACTTTCTGGTAATGGAAATAATAATTTAAACGTGGGCTGATAAAGAAGGCTGGGGCGTGCTATTTTATGCCTTTTGGTCCATTATGTGAATAAAAATAAGTTCCAACCTGTTTATTTATGTTAAACGAAGTTATTTTTTTTATTGGTTTTCTATTTGGGATATTACAGAAACTGTACCTGAGACCCTTCTACAAACTCTTAATGTGATCTGTGGGATGACTGTTAAGAGCCGGTTGCAGTCAATGATGTTTTGTATGGAATCTGCCCGTGTGTATGTCGAGTTCGCGTCCCCGTAACTGCGGTTTTTTTTTCAAATAAATTAATTAAATAAACACAACTATTCAAAATTTTTACTATTGCGATGCCCCGCATCCCCGTAACAGCGGTTTTATTTTTAAATAAATAAAAAAAAACCACAACTATTCAAGACTTTTATTATTGCGATGCCCTTTTAAAAAACAAGCTTTATTAATTTTGTAACTTTCAAATATTTCCGTGACGTAATCTCGTAGACATACACGTTTGAAATCGTAAGTTAGGGTCAGATTCACGATTTTTTTATCGAGCCCACTAATTTATTATCATGTTTTTATTTTTATTTTAGGTTGGTCAAATAGTCAATATTTATAAAATAATTTTTCGTGGATTTCTCTTTTATATTTGTGGATTTCCAGAAGTTTAAAAAAGTTCAAAATGAGTAGAACCTGACCTTAAAGGGACGGAGCTATGTAGGTAGGGTGTAGCTTCATGATATAAGTCTGTAGCTTCGTGCCTCTTTCGAGCATGGTTTTGACATTACGAGCATGGCAGTTGAGAGTTTGTCATGCTCACTCAAATGTCTCGCTGTTGGTGGCACGTGTTATTGGGTCGTTCAGTTCCCTTCAAAATGGTTGAGCTGAGTGGGGCTGATGCACGCGTCATGCTCGTGAACGGGTGCCGTCAGATGGGACTGGTCATCTCTTAGCTGCCAGTGGCTTAATTCAGTTTCTATCTTTTAATTATTTTACATTTTTATTTCATTATCGACATGTGCTCACATGATAGAAGCAACAAGTAATATGTAACCAAGCATTATATGTAACACTTAATATGATTTAAAAGAGTGTCCATGGAGTTTCTTGCACGTTCTTCTCCATAGAGACCTACTCTTTGGAACGTGCAATTTAGCTTCACTTTTCTTGGACTGACCGACATTTGACTATTCAAAAGTGCCTGTAAATGGTCTATTTGAAATAAATGCTTTGATTTTGATTTTTCTCACTCGCACGCTTGACACTTTAATACGTCATGGTAAGGCATCTGAAATTATTTCATGCCAAGTTTTTGACAAGTCTTATTTCATCTATATCTTCTTCTCGAATCGATGGTTTTCTTTTCTCTCAAAGTTTTCCACTTCATCTATACTAATATAATATATATACATATATAATTATAAAGAGAAATGATTTTTTTTTATTTGTTACGAATAAACTCAAAAAATATTGGACCGATTTTAATATTTTTTCACCAATGGAATAACATAAAAGATACAGGCAAAGTCGCAGGCAGAAGTTAGTAATACATATTCAATTATTTGTGATCATACTGCTTTTTTATCGAAGAAGGGGAATCACCAAAAGGTACCTATACCGTGAGAAGCGGTTAGAGAGACTAACCACTTCTCATAATGGGAACTTATCGCCACGATTGTGGTATGTTCAGCGCTGGGTGGCGACTATCACTGTCTATATACCTCTGATAAACCTCTGTCTGTACCTGTATTTTCCATACAGTAGTAATATATTTTTTAAAGAGAAGTACAGTACAGCTACGTATTACTTCTTATCCTTTCATCTAATTTTCCATTTATTTATCAAAGACTGCTGAAAGTAACATTGAGTAATGTTTCAATTTTAAGAGACGCAATCAAATTAACTTTGTTTTCAAAGTACTCACCTTTTGTTAACTTTGTTGTTAGCTTCTGAAGAGTTTGTTTTAGGAAGTATGTATTTCATTGTTCAGGAGTTGACTTATTAAACTTTACATTATGTCTTTATTTTTATCTTTCACTTGCTTTTGCCCGCGGCTTTGCACACGTACATAAAATATAGCCTATGTCACTCAGGAATAAAGCAGCTTTCTATTGGTGAAAAAATTTTATCAAGTGAACCAGTACTTCTAGAGATTACCTCCTACAAACAAAAAAAACAACTTTACCTCTTTATTGTACTACTCTGTCAAGAACGTACCAGGAAAAGATCAATAATACACAAAATTTTTGTTATTCATCCAAATTTATTTTATCACCTTCAAAGTATACCCCTTCAGAAACGATACACTTACGCCAACGAATAATCCAATCATCGAAACATTTTTTAAACGCTGTTTCCGAAATTGAGTTCAATTCTTGCCGCGAATTCACCTTTATGCATGTCTTCTACAGATTGAAAGCGGGTGCCACGAAGTGGTAATTTGAGTTTAGGAAAAAGATAGAAGTCGGCTGGAGCCATATCTGGCGAATATGGTGGCTGCTCGATGGTATTTGTTGAGTATTTGGTCAAAACTTCGTTCACAATGATGGCCTTATGCGAAGGCGCATTATCGTGGTGCAAAATCCAAGAATTTTTTTTCCACAAATCTGGCTTTTTTTTCGGGTACCCGCTAGACTACAAAAGGAACAGAGGAAGACAAACTAAGACACCTAATTGACGCTTATGTCCAGCAGGGGGACACCTTTTGATTGAAATGATGATGACAAAAAATATTATTCTTAAGATTGGTACATTCTTGAATATATTTTGAAATAAAGTTTGTGAAATAATTGAACCTAGTTTCATGACGACACTGGTTTCCATCACGAGAGCAACTATTATGATATACAGCCCTATTTTTTAATTAGTACAAAAATGAGGCTCTATCCGTACTTGTTACGGATCATTTTATTTATGAATTCATAAGTAAAAAAAAATCAAAATCTCAAAATTGCTTACGTCATAGTTTGTAAATTCATAGTTAAATCAATTATTCTTAACAATTGCTACTAAAAAATACTACGCTCATTGTTTTTTCATTCATAATTAATAAGCTTGTAGTATTTCCATAAATTGAGTAACATTTTGGAATATAAACAAACTCTAAATAACTTTGCAGTTTATGAATATTATCAATTGAGACTTTACTTAAATAATAACGAAACCTTTTCCAATAAGCCCTTTAAGAATTTGTACTAATTAAAAATTAATGGTGTATACCGTTATACTGTTAATTGGTTAAAGCTAGTTTTGGCTAACTTCAAACAAAATTCTTATTAAGTTAAAACGCGATTGTTTTAATATAAAAAATATATCCCGGGTTTTTTTTTCACGGTGGGATAATCATCTAATGGCATCCCCCGCTCTTGGGCGGAGCGGAAGATAGTGTCAGAGTTTTACTGACTAAAAATCCACTCCAGTTCCTTCGTTGCCTTTCGTACCGGGGCTGAGCTATCTTTCGAACTAACCCTGGCCCCAGTTGGCTTTGACCCAGCTGGGCCCCTGCTGTTGCTGACAGCTCTTTGAGGCGCGCGGGAACAGTGCGCGCCGTCAACGACTTGGGCTCGGTCCGAGTTTACTAGGTTTATTCTGTATCTAAGAGACAGTGATCAGCTGCCTATCGTAGCATTGTCTTGACGATTCTAGAAAAAAAAGAACAATACAATATGAATGAATAGTACGAGTTCAATCAAAGATTACGTAATAATGACTTGATTACAATAGTATTATAGCTATCATGCCTTTGTTGACACTTCGTGTGACCTAAAGGCTGGCTATTACTTCGGACAAAGGATAAGCATTGCCATTCAGCGGGGCAATGCCGCCAGTCTTTTGGGTACACTACCAGTCGACAGCGATGCTGCGGAGTTTTACGACGCCGTACTTTAGATTGTTTTTTTTTTTTAATTATTTCTTAGGGCTTTTATTTTTAATTTGTGAGTTCGTTTTAATTAGTTTTAAGTGTTTTTGTTATTCTTGTTCTACGTATATTAAAATAAATCCAGCCATTCATGCCTTCTCAGATATTGGTACTATAGAAAAAAAAACCTTGGGTTAGTTTTTTTTTTTATATCATTCTTGGATCAGCATAATATAATATATAATGATAATAATTTTACGTAAGAAAACAGACGTAACTGCTAACTATCCGTGGCGGTTCACGACCGTGAAATGTAGGGCTCCGTGGCTAAATAAAAAGCGTGTTAGGTGACTAGGTCAGTAATTATTATTTTAATTAATTAACTTCTTTATTTATTAAAACGTCCGGGCGTCACTTCCGCACGAATGCGGTGCAGGAGCCTCCCAAATTTACCATTATGCGGTGAGAATGTGCGTCATGCGGAAGGTGAGGACGCCGTGACGTCTTTCCAGCCACGCCTCAAAGAGGGGACTTACCCCCATAATAGTGGCGTTCCCGATGTTTAGAAGGATTAGGATTTATCACTGCATTGGCTTCTTTACTAACACAGGTCTGTGGTTAGTGGTTAGTGATTCGATTCCCACCCAGGACAAATGTTTGTGTGATGAGCATAATCATTTGTTCTGTGTCTGGGTGTAATTTATCTATAATATGTATGTATTTAGAGATATATAAGCATGTTTAACAGTTGTCTAGTACCCATAACACAAGCTCTGCTTAGCTTGGGACTAGACGGCGTTGTGTGATAGTTGTGGATTATTATATTTTTATATTATATGTATAGTTAAAACCGAAAAACTTTGAAACCGAAAGAACGTCTCATTCATCTGGCCTAGTTTTTTTCTTTAAAATTTAATTCATTAAACCCCAAGCGAAGACGTTCGCGCATCTATTGTCTTACTATTGTGTCTCAAAGTGACGGTATCTGAAAGGTTAATATTTATATTTTTAGTGATTGGGAAAAGCCAATTTGCTAATAACAATCATGCATCAAAGGAACTCATTTGCAGCCTGTGGCTTAAGACACAAAATAGATAGGTACTAAAACTGGGCCAGAAGAATGAGACGTTCTCTCGGTTTCAAAGAATCACCCTCATACCTAGAAAGAAAGAAAGAAAGAAAACTATTTTATTTGGCATACACAATACCTAATACCTAAACGGGCAGGAGTGGCAGGCGGTCGCCGACTTCTGCGAAGCAGTAATGTTCGCTAAGGAGGAGGCCGACCGCATCAGGCAACGGCGCTCTCGCCGCCGCCGGGATTCTGATCCCGATTTCCAACCACCGTAGGCGCGGGCTTGCGGACAGTGAGCAATGGGTAGCTCGCTGTCCGGCCGTCCGGCAACTGTCCGGACCAAGCCCAAGTCGTCGACGGCGCGCGCTGTTCCCGCGCGCCTCAAGGAGTTGTCAGCAACAGCAGGGGCCCAACCGGGTCGAAGCCTACTGGGGCCAGGGTTATCCGAAAGGGCGCTCGAGCCCTGGTATGAAGGCTTGAAGGAACGGGATGGGTTTTTTAGTCAGTAAGAGTCTGACACTATCTCCCGCTCCGCCCAAGAGCGGGGGTTGTCATAAGATGATTTTTCCCATCGAAAAAAAAAAAAAATACCTAAACGGAAAAGCCCTCTATAAACCATAAGTACCTAGGTACGCATTCCTACGATTACAGACCTAACACCTCACTACCTACCTCACGGATTTCCACCTCCTAACTGTCGACCTCATTGATTTCCACCTCCTAACTGTTGACCTCACTGATTTCCACCTCCTAACTGTCGACCTCATTGATTTCCACCTCCTAACTGTTGACCTCACTGATTTCCACCTCCTAACTGTCGACCTCACTGATTTCCTCTCACGTTAGGGAAAAAAATTAAAAAAAAATCCAATTTGATTTCAAATTCCATTAACTACATAAATTTAATTTGACATTACTACAATTATATTATGGCACTTAAATGGAATCGTCGAGGCAGCGCTGTTCATTAAACATTAATTGTTAAATTGACTGTAAAAATATTTATCTTTCTATTGAAAAAACACGATGGAAGCATTAATTCCAATTTTATTTTGATCCTTGGACTGCTGTATACGGCTGAAACCATATATTTAGATTTTTTTTTCCGTGGGGAAATCCTCTAATGACAATGCGGGCTCTTGGGTGGAGCGGGAGGTAGTGTCAGACTTTTACTGACAAAAAACCCACTCCAGTTCCTTCGTTGCCTTTCGTACCGGGGGCTGAGCTACCTTTCAGAGCTAACCCTGGCCCCAGTAGGTTTCGACCCAGCTGGGCCTCTGCCGTTGCTGACAATTCCTTGAGGCGGGCGGGAACAGTGCGCGCCGTCGACGACTTGGGCTCGGTCCGGACAGTGTCATTGAATGATACGTCACCCCGTATCCACAGCTTAAAAATTAAAAAAATGAAATGTCATTTCCAAGGAGGTCATTTCATTACATCTCCCCCCCATAGGAACGAAAATTCTAAATAATATAATACAAACAATGCACCTTTTTTTTTTTTATGGTGGGAAAAAATCATGCATTGACATCCCCCGCCCTTGGGCGGAGCGGGAGATAGTGTCAGACTCTTACTGACTAAAAGACCCACCCCGTTCCTTCTAGCCTTCATACCGGGGCTCGAGCGCCCTTTCGGATAACCCTGGCCCCAGTAGGCTTCGACCCGGCTGGGTCCCTGCTGTTGCTGACAACTCCTTGAGGCGCGCGGGAACAGTGCGCGCCGTCGACGACTTGGGCTTGGTCCGGACAGTTACCGGACGGCCGGACAGTGAGCTACCCATTGCTCACTGTCCGCAAGCCCGCGTCTACGTTGGCCGGAAATCGGGATCAGAATCCCGGCGACGGCGGTGGCGATAACGCCGTTGCCTGATGCGTTCGGCCTCCTCCTTTGCGAGCATTACTGCTTCGCAGAAGTCGGCGACCGCCTGCCACTCCTCCTCGCTCCGGACCATGGCCTCAACCAAGGCCCGGCGCGAGAGGTCTCCGCCGCCGATCGCCCCCACGAGGGCACGGCGATGCTCCGCCCAAGCAGGGCACACCTCAACTGTGTGCTCCACCGTGTCCTCCGGGCGTTCCGCACAGTGGCGACACCCGGGCGTCACTTCCGCATGAATCCGGTGCAGGAAACTCCCGAACGAACCATGTCCGGTGAGTACTTGCGTCATGCGGAAGGTGAGGACGCCGTGAGGTCTTTCCAGCCACGCCTCAAAGAGGGGACTTACCGCCATGATTGTGGCGTGCCCAACAAACAATGCGCCTGCAAGCTATCTTTATACCTATTCGTTTTCTTCTACTTCATCTTCTGCCGTTACTGGTTGTAATTTTGTTATGTGGAATAAAGTTGATTCTGTTTTTCTGTTGCCAGTGTCAATCTTATAAATGGAGTTCGATATTTTGTCTATTATCTTGAAAGGGCCTATTTTTAATTCGTCTAATTTTTTCCTGCTCAGTCTATTTCCATTTTCTACATATACACTGTCTCCTATCTCGAACTCTTGTATTTTCCTATTTCTATCAAATATTTTCTTGTTGTACTTGTGAGATTTTATTGTATTCTCTAATGCTAATCTTCTATCAGCAATCCACTTGTCTTCCTTTTCTATTGTTTTAATTTCATTTGGTAAAATACTGACATTTGTACCATCCAGTAAATATTTTGGTGCAAAACCTGTAACAGAATGGTCTGTTTCATTATATTTCTGTACACATTCTCTTGCTACTGTTGTCCATGTTCTCTTATTATTTTTCTCATTTATTTTACATCTTATTTTATTTACTATTGTTTGGTTTAATCTTTCGTTCAAGCCGTTCGAAAATGGCGTATTCACAGCTGTAAATATTAGTTTGATGTTATTCTCCTGCAAATACTGTTTAAATTCTTTTGAATTGATGCCTGGATATTGGTCTGTCAGAATTATTCCAATCTCATCTGTCTCGAGTACTTTCTTTGTTAGTTTTATAAAGTCACTTGCGTTCTGTGTTTTTGAAGTCACAATAAACGCATATCTTGTGTAGTGGTCTACTAAAAGGTGTAAGTATTTTTTTGTTGACCTAGATCCTCCAAAGCCACCTATAGTATCCATTGACATTATCTCAAATGGTTTTGTGGTCCCAGTTGTGACATTAACCCAAATTTTCCTTGACATCTTGATTTATTTTTTATGCATATTTCGCATGTTTTACAAATATTTATGATATTTTTTGTTACGTTTTTAGCTGTATATAGTGGACTTATTTTTTTCTGTAATTGTCTGATTCCAATATGGCATAAATCTTCATGCACCTTTTTTATAATTTTTTTACTAAATTCTTCTGAGAGTATTATCTTTTCAAGTTTATTTATTTTTTTATAATAGATTTTATTTTTATGTAGTAGTATTTGTTTCTTTTCTTTTATTGTTTCATTTTTTTCTTGGTCTTCAACTATATCTTTTATTTGTATTAAATTAACTATTTTTAATAGTTCCTCCTTGTTATCTTCTGATTCTAATACAGGGTTTCGGCTCAAACAGTCTGCTTCTATATTTTCTTTACCAGGTATATATTTTACTGTAAAGTCATAGTGAGATAGGTAATATGTGAGGTCACCCAATTCTTCATCTGTCCTGCATTTAATATTCATGTTCTCTAGAGGTTTGTGGTCTGAGTAAATAGTGAAATGTTTTCCAATTAGCCAGTGTTGCCAGTATTTAACTGCTTCTTTCATAGCAATACATTCCAAATATATGGCCTTTTTTCGTTTTTGAGATTCGTTTAGTTTTTTTGAAAAATATGCCACCGGTTTGTCTTTACCGTCTAGTTGAGTCTGTTTTAGGTTATGTTGATTTTCTTTCTTTTAGTTTCTATTAATTTTTCCAAGATATGTTGCAAATTGTCGTTTTTGTCTATTGGTTGTTTTGTGCTTATTTCTTCTAAATATTGATCTAAAAATTGCATATTACCTTCCTCATCTCTATATGTTTTCTTAAGATCTTCATCCAATTTTATCCATATTTTTCTACTTTGATGCCTTTTCTTTATACTATTTTTTATTTTTGAGAAAGTATTCATTTTGACAATATATGTATGATGAATCACCGGCTTTAGCTCATCAGGTAAAACATAACATTTTCCTTCTTCTGTAGATATTGAGGTTATGGCTAATACATTTGATTTGCCATCATTTGAAGCTATCATCGTAAACTCAAATTGCAGCCGGTCCATCTTCTTTTAGTTAACAAAAAAGTCGTTTTATAATGGATTTTATTGAGGATTTTCGAAATAAACCACAAATTGTTTCTCTGAAAACAAAGTTTTGTTTTATTCAACATGCTTTTACAGTACAACAATCATCGTTTAACCAAAACTACACTTTTATCTCACCTGAAAACAAAGAAACGACATTAAAGTTCACTAATATCGCCTCCTCAATTATATCCCTTTAATTATCTCTCTACAAGTTTTTATAACAATAAAATGCACAAAATAATCTAAACATCATCTGTCATTGAATGATACGTCACCCCGTATCCACAGCTTAAAAATTAAAAAAATGAAATGTCATTTCCAAGGAGGTCATTTCATTACATATATATATTCATATGCATGTACTAAAAAGCAGTTCAATATTACAAACAGACACTCCAATTTTATTTATATGTATAGATGTATGGATACATAATTAGATTACCTATTTATTTTCTGAGATAATTTGTATACATCGCCGTATTAGTATAATAAAAAAATATTCTTTTGGGGAAACCCGTAGTCCTAGAACGTGAGGCGGGGAACGAATATAGGTGTAGTTTTAATTATTAAAAGTCTGATACGCCCTCTCGCTCCACTCTAGAGCGCGAGAATCAATTAGTGGATTACTCACCTCAAAAAAAGTTCTTCTCCACTGCAGATGCTTAAAAATACCTATGTATGGTTCCATTATGCATTTGGGTTTCTACGCAACTCTTAAGGGCGCCCTTCTTCACTCATCTATCATTAACGTGGGCATGGTTTAAAAGCTTGTTGTTTCATTCAACGCAATGTTTGATGAAGAAGCGACGCGAAAAAAAAGACAACGTCTGAAAACTCTGTTGGCATTCAGTACTTCCAACATTTACTCAAATATTTCACAAAAATACACGTATTTCTAGTTTTAAAAGTTTTTAGAAAAAACTTTTCATCATTCAGAATTTCGATTAAAAGAGCAAGGTTTCTATAAATATATATATATATTTTTTAATATTTTTAATTTATGAAAGACCAAAGGTCACACAAAATATCAGATTTTCAAAGGTTTTTACTGGATTAGTTTTACACAAAATGTTTTGATTTCAATAGAAACCTAGATAATGTCCACAAGATATGTTCTCAAAATATGTAGAGAAAGAGCGGTTGTATGAAAATGAACCTCGGGACACTCTTAAAACAAGAAATCTACCACGTGTAAGATATTGTTCTCATAATCTACATTGTTAAAGGTTATGCATAAAACCAAAGATTGTCGATGGGATCCGTTGTAATTTTTTTGAATTTAAAAAAGAAGTTTCGAGACATTATGTTAACTTTCTTACGGCATTCAAGTATGACGCGGACGAATGGAAGACGATCATGTCAGTGTGTCTGGAGTTTTGTGTAATGAGTGTGTGAATTTTTTTGTATATTGTCTTTAACTAATGTAATTGGCGAATAGCCGTTTTTGTTAAAGTAAAACCATAAATAAATAAATAAATAAATGACGTCACAGTTAAATTTACTTGAGCTCACAAAAAAGAAAGTTTTTTCGTTGAAAGTGTACAACAGCACTTTAGTGTTTCACTTTTTATGTTGTCGTTTATAGATACTACAGTACAATTCACGAATGATGGCGGCCGTGAAGTTAGCCTTTGCGAACGTTCACGCATACTACACTCTTCTCGCACATGCACGTTCGCCATTTGGTTCCTAAAACACGTTACTGCGCAGCCTTCTGCATAAACTTCACGGCCGCCATCATTCGTGAATTGTACTGTAAGTCATCTTTATCTTTACGTGTTATAAAACAATGTGCCCCACCACGTTTATCTGTCTGCCCTTACATATCCTTATCCTTTCTTTCTTCTTTCTATCTATTTTTTTATGTTTATAAAGATATATGTATTTTCTAAATAATTCGTTACTCTACATAAACAAACAAACTTAAACTATTTATACTAAAACCTAAATAAATATCTAACGTATATAAATAAAATACAAAAACACAAAGTGCACTCAGGCGTCGAAGTACTCCTCCACATCGCTGTCATCCGGGAATGTGCCCAGAAGACTGGCAGCATTACCACGTTGAATGGCAATGCTTATTCTTTGAGCGAAGAACGAGCCAGCCCTCTGGTCACGCAAGGTGTTGATCAGTCGGCGAGAAATTTTTAAAAAGGAGACGCGCATTCGGACCCCATGACCCAAGCGTTTCGACCCCAAACTAATAAACAATCTTTATTTATATATCCCACATATGTAAATTAAAGTCTTTTTGTTTGCAATTTGCTCAAAATAACTTTCATATAATACTGTTTTCACCAATTGAGAAAAAAGCCAATAATAAGTATATTAATGCACCAATCAGTTTAATATACAAAATAGAAGTTCTAAAAGGAAATACGAAACTTCAGTTATTGTCAAAGGTCCGTGGTTTTGCCTCTGTTATGACTGGCTCATTGGTGCTTCAGCTTTTTTGATATCATCATCATCTTCTTGCCTCTAATCCATGTTACTTAGGGTCAGCACAAAACGATTTTTCTTCCATGTCTTGTCACCCGTCATGCTATCCCTCTCCATCGATCCACATGTATAGGTACTCATAACTCTTTTAGTAACATACGTTTCGTCCCTCCTTTTCACGTCACCATACCAAGACAAATGATTCTCTTGCAGCTTTTCAGTCACTAGCGTCACTTTCTAACTTCCTTTAGTATACTCTTTTATTACTGTTTTTTTTTATATGTACAGTATTTAATCATACCGTAGTCCTCGAATGCAAAGGACAACTGAAGGACACGATCATAATCAGCCAAATAATGTTCCCACTGCTGGGACTCAGACCTCTTCTTTAGGAGAGGGAATAGGCCGTAATTCACCACGCGGGCTCACATGTTTTTGAATTTTTTTGGTTCTAGGACATGCCGGTTTTAGAGCAGTGGTGATTGAATGAATTATAAAAAGTAATGTGCTACGCTGGGTTTGAACCCGCGACCTACAACTCGTAAGTCGAGGTCGTTATCACTGCTTTATAACTGAAGGATGCAGGTGGATTTTAGTCACTCAAAATCGGACTTGACCTCTTGTTCTACCTTAGAGCAGAAGAAAGACCTTAGGCCTTAGAGTGGTAGGGGTTTGATAATTCTCCACGCTAAAAAATAAAGAGGCAAACTAAAGCTCTTCAAACAGATGTTAGTTGAGAATATACTCTAATTTTAAACTAATCTAAATGTTTGTTCAGCGTAGCCAGTAAGTCTGTTGGTTGTGCAGAAGGCGTGAAGTGTGAAGCTATTGTGGTAGGCCACCGGTGTGACGGCCGTGACATGGTTCTGTATAAATTCGTCATTTATATTGTCAACAACAGTTTTGAGGATTCTTCATGCATTATTCATGATCGTGACGAAATGTGGCGTTAATCGAACTATGTGAGTGGGCTTTACGGTATATGCAACATCTACACTCCGTATTACATTGTTATCTATATACTCCACCGGTTTAGGTAGTTAACTAAAGGTAAACAATTTTGTTATGTCTTTTTATTTAAAATAAATCGCATAAAAGACATAGAAAGATTATTTAAATTTAGTTAGTTACATTATTGATTGAGATTTGAGTTTATACTGTTAAAATACTCTGTCTAATTATAAGTTTGGTAGGTAGGTATATAGAATTATTTTGAGGTGAGAAATCTCCCAATGACTTCTCCCGCTCCAGGGTGGAGTGCAAGGGCGTGTCAGACTTTTATTAACTGAAACTTTCCATTCTAGAGCTACAAGCTTTTTAGACCTGTTACCCTAGCGGGCAGCGGTCCTGCTAGGCCCCTATGGTTTTGCTTACATCTTTTTAAAGCGCGTGTGAAACACTACGTGCAGTCGATGACTCGGGCTCAGTTTTTGCCAGACGGCCAGCAAGCCTGGACCTACGGTGGACAGGGGTGGCACTCTTCGATTGCCAATGCCTGGGGCCTAACCTGCCGTGGTGTCTGGGGTGTGAGGATCTCCTTTCTCTTAGGGGTCCGGCCATCTCCTTCGCATTACTACTTCACTGAAGGAAGCGTTTGCACCATATTCTCGCCCTGAATCTGGGCTCTACGCGAGAGGCCGCTGCTGCCTATCGAGAACAATGCGTTGCTTCAAGAGGACATGGCGTTGCTTCACCCGAGCAAAGCTCCACGGCGTCTGAAGGTATAGAAGCTAGATTAAGGCCGCTGATTGTGGGGTCCCAAATTCGATTCACAGGTCCAGCGCAAAGTTCTATTGGGTTCTTCAATTTATCAGTGGCGGCACGGAAGCTCAGTGCGCAATCCGTTGTCCTTGTGCCTGTTCTTTTACCGGTCGTGTCAAATTGTACTATTATCTTACAATGAGAGTAATTAGTGCTCTGTTCCCTACTGTTAGCAATATGGGTCGGAGAAAAGGGCTTTCTGACGTCACGAACAAAACAGGACAACAGACCAACGTCCGTGTAAAGCGCGACAACCACAGCTCGTACGTGGTAATAGTTCAGCACGGTTTTAGAACGTTCTACTCATAACAGTCATCATCATCATCTTCCTGCCCTTGTCCCGTTTTATTTGGGGTCGGCGCAACATGTTTTATTCTACCATTCTGCCCTGTCACTCACTTCCTTTTCTTTCATATTTCTTTCATATTACTCTTCACACAATCCATCCATCTTTTCTTTGGCCTCCTTTTCCCTCTCCACCCATTCACATGTTCATTAGAATGTTCTAATAGTGATTTTGTTATTAAGGGTTTTATTGTTAAATAACACTTACACGGTTTGAGTACTTTTATTATTATTATATTAGTAGACAACTTGGATCTTGAGGAACTCACGCAAAGTTAGACTGACTTTGCTTGGAAAGCAATCACCAGTTTAACTTTTACTCATTTAAAGTTGAGGAAGAAAATTTAAAAACAAGCAAGCTGAACTTTTTACACAAAGTAAATTTGTTCTCTAATCAACAAGTCTCAAGCCTTTTTTCAATATTTGTTTTATTTTATATTATTCTCAAGTTCTGAAAACAGATTTATTTTAAGTAAATAATCGAAGCACGAATATCGAGCACAGCTATATGTGAATAATCGAAGTGGCGACGCCTTTCAAGAATATCACCGCAATGCCAGAAAGTTTTCCGTGCCGTAACTTATTGCTTTTTATATTTATCAGGCGCTTGAGACACTGTAAATTCGACTGTAGTTAAGGCCCATTTAGACGATGCGAGTTTCTTACACGTATTGGTTCGAGAAATTGTACGCAATAATCGCCACAACATTATCGTATCATAATGTTTACACTAAGACAAGACATAAAGTCTCGCCCACGAATATATAATACGAGACTCGCGAGCAATTATCGCCAGGCGATAATGTCCTGCGTCTGTTTACACGGCAAAACACAACATCTTTTTTCCGCTTCCGTTTCATTAAAACTCTTGTCTAAGAAAAGCAGATACAATCAAAACGCCCTTGCGTGCTGCACTCATGGTAGAAACTGACACAAAAACTCGAAATACGATTATCGCCTTGAAATTCTGTAGACGGACACATGCAATTATATTCTTACACATGAAATTATGTTTCAGACCTTTAACTGACTAAAACCTTTTCTATCTTTGCCTTCGTTCCAGGGCCCCAGGGTTCTCTTTCGCATCACCCATGGCCCCAGTAGACTTCGACCCTGCTGGGCCCCTGCGGTTGCTGATATCTCCTTCAGGCGCGCGTGGAACACTACGCGCCGTCAACAACTTGGGCTCGGTCCGGACAGCGCGGCGGCGGAGTTAGAATAATTATACTCGTAGGTTTATAGTGCTGTTGGGGCTGCCTAGATACTGTAGCGCATCGGGTATACTAGTGCGTTAGTAGGTTCCTTAAATGTTAGTAACCCTTTAGTTGGGGCCAAAAGGTTCTGGAGTGGCGACCGCGTACCAGAAGACGCAGCGTTGGAAGGTCTCTTACAAGGTGGATCGACCTGGTGAAGGATGCGGGAAACCGACGGATGCGAGACGCACACGGTCGTTCATTGTGGTGACACTTGGGGGAGGCCTATGTCCAACAGTGGACGTATATCGGCTGAAATGATGATGATGATGAACCCTTTAGTTGATAAGTTTTTACTAACCAAATTTTATCTTATAAAATTATTATTTCATAACTTCGTCCATAATTGCAAAGACAAAACCTTCAGTTTCTCTAAAGTGGTCATGAAAGCGCAGCCAGGATACGCTTATAGATCTACATCGAGCCTAGCGTCAGGGTCACCAGTTTGGAGGTATGCGGAACAGACAGTAAAATCCCGCAAACCTCCGTTGAAAAGAGAGGATCCTCCGACCAGGCGGATGTTATGTGTCTGGAGGGCAACTGCCCGGTAGTTGATTTCGCGCTGTCGTATGTATTCAAATCGCGTGGAGAATTTTGATTGCGCGATGCAGGATTTCGTATTTTTGTAGTTCTTATGTGGTGCCATAGATGTCGCTACAGGCTAATGTAAGGCCCGGTAGAAGCGCTCGTGAAGCTCCTCGCTCTGCCATATTTTCCTGCAGTCATAACTACCAAGTTCTACAAATTTGCCGGTTCTCGTTGGCCAAGAAGAGCGGAGATAGGCTCATGTGCACCGCCACTACATCTCGGTCAATTGGTAATTAAAATTAGCAAATTATTATTATTATTATCAATTAATTTTAAAAGTAAAGTAAAGCAAAAGCGCATTTAATGACAAAACCATTTCTTTATTCATTTATTAATACGACTTATTTTTCTCGTGTTGAACAGAAATATCCTAAATATAATTTTGCGCATAAAAACGTCAAACAGTTAAGGCATCCGTGACGTATGAGCTTATACCCTTAGCACTAAAGCGTAAATATATTTTTTTTATTATTTTATAATTATAATATACTGTACAATATATAACTGCAACAATGGACAGAGGAAAATTACTTTTTCCTATTATAATACATATCTAGGTATCTATTTATATAACCCCTCTTAAAATGCTCTGCATACTATGTGTTATATTATATAATAATAATATATAATTCTCGTGTAACTTAGATTATTGTTCTCTTTTTATGTACTATAAAAATAAGATATAATTAATGTCATCAAATTAGGTATAATTTATGCCTTAATAAATTAAAATCATCAGTTTGTAAAATATTGTCTAAAAATCATTATAGAGCATCTATGTTTATTTTCAATTAAAAAATATGTGATGACATCAAAGTAGAATCTTACCATAACAATTATTCCACGAAAATATAATATAAAGATACAAGATAATTTTGAAATAACAAATGAAAATTACAGTACTTACCTACATTTTACATTATCGTCTTTTACTTCTAAACCAACAAAACTAATTATATTTTTTTAAATATAAAAATCTTATTATAATTAAGCTATCACAATGGTTTAAAGCTGATAATGATTGCGACACTATTCCATACATGACGCTGATGACTTGTAAGCACCTTATTTTAAAAATAAATAATTTATTTTGTTGTTTTAAAATAGTATTTTATAAGTATAATTTAAAACAGTTTAATAATAATTTAAATATTTTTATGTGAGTTTTAAAAATGGAAAAATATTTAAAGAATATCAATGAATATTATAATTCAGATTTCTCCATATAACGTCGTTTGTAACACGAAAATAAAAGAAGATACCATTTAACCTGCCACGATTTTATTGTTATTGTGATATTATAATAACAATATTAGTTTCTATGAATGAATTTTTGTTTCTATAACAGTAGGTATACTCCGTCGGAAGTATCTTTGGACCCTCTCCTCTACCACAATTACCCGGTAACTTTTTTTCAAATTACACAGCAGGTAAAAAAAAGACTCTAAAACCTTTGTAGTCAATTCATGCATTCTGATTGTGTTATTGACTTTACGGATGATATAACGTAATTTGACAGGTCCAAAGATACTTCCGACGAATTTTAATTTATATTTCTTAGATTAATCATCCACTTTTTACTCAATCGAAAGTACAAAACTGAAGTGTTTATTTTCAAAGTAAAATCCTTAGAGTCTACAAAGTTGATTATTTCAATGAACAATAGCGTAAACACGTGGGTTTAACATTAAATTCTAAAAACCATTATTTGTAATCAGATTACAACTTGACTTTAAAACAACAACATGTGTATAACAAATGCTCTAATAAATAGCTTATCTATGAGCACCTTATGTCTATAGTAACAATAAAATAACTACGAGTTTTAAACTTCACTTTAAAGTAAATTAATAACTTCATTTAAAAATAAGTTAATGTCTTCATTTTAAAATAAATTAATGTCTTCATCTTAAAATAAATTAATGTTTTTATTTTAAAACAAATTAATATTTTCATTTTAAAATAAATTAATATCTTCATTTTTAAATGGCAGCAGTAGGATCTTTTATGTCGTTTTTAAAATGAAACGAATACTGCCATCTCGTTTTTTTTTCAAATCAATTTCTACACTACATAAATTTTTACCAATCAGGCCTCAAGATAAGTGCCAAAAGATTCTTAGAAACCTGACTATTAAAATAATTTTTAAAAATTAAAATTTAGCATTTTTTTAAAATTCAAAATGTCTCTACATTAGTTAAATATTTTGTGCATTTTTGGTACGATCATCTTTTATATTAAAAATCCTTTAAAGCAACTACTTATAGCTATATCTACAGTCAACATTCCACCACCCTTTTTAAAATAAATTCTCTACTGTACATTCCCTTTCTAAAATCCCGAATTTCACGAATTAGTGTTGAAACAGCAATAATCTTAATTATTTCGCTAACTTTGTCTTCCATTCCATTATTTTTTAAATAGCTAGATTTCTTACAAAATAAATATCTCCCTTGAAATTGCTCCAATAGGTCTAAGAATTTGATTGAAATTAGGAAAATGCTTTGCGATTACAAATCCTAACTCCAACTTAGTCCAACATTCCAAAATATTTTATCAGAATTTACTCCAAATTCCTAATAACCTAGACGATTGAAACTCCTTATCACATCGACAATACTAGGCATTGATATGGCCTTTTTATCACATTGAATTTGAACAATGCTTTTCAGGCAGCGACTGTGTTACCCAAGGATTCTAATTGTTATGAAGAAGTCTTCGTCTTGAGGAGGAGAACGGGCCAGTACATGGTGACGAACAGCAGGAACAAGGCAGGGAACACCACGCGAGAGAGTTTGTCGATCTCCCTCCAGAGCACTCGTTCTTGACCGGTGTCGGCGTCTAACCAGGCAACCTGCACAGAAAAGAAATGTTTGTCGTTTTATTCATTTCTAAGTATATAATTATTAAAAACAAAAAAAAAATCAGGACAAAAAATTTATATACTTTCGTTTGATTCCTGCAAAGAACAAATATTTGAATAGCTTGCGGATAATCTAGCTGTTTTAAGGTCAGGGTGTCTGTGCATATGTATATAAATTTTTGTATAATTCCTTTAAGGGCAAAGCTAAAAACGAAAAACAAAAACTATAATATTGTATATTGTGAATAACTGGAATGAAGCGCTAAAGTTTGTGTTAGGAAATCATTAATCCATTCCATAATAAGTTTATTACTGCTGCACAGACTTACAGAAAGAAAATAAAAAGAACAAAATGAAAACGTTGATAAAACTTTCATGAATGCCCAATTTACTAATGTAAAAGACAACAAAGAACAAAGTAATGAAACAGTTGGGCTTACAAAAGTTTCCTAAAACCTTACAAACTCATTTGTGCATATTTAATTAAGGAAACCAACACCGCACAAGATAAGACTTTCTACTTTATCCTGAACATGATACTTTCTGAATAGTCATGTAATGTAAATAGGTTTATAGACGACAGCATTTTGTAGGATTGTAAAGATTTGTTTATTTAAATGATATGGAGGACTTACAGCTAAAACAAATCAGGTGAGAAAAAGTAAGATAAACTGACAGTCAATAATAAGTCCTCACTTATAAAGTATAAGATAATACATAATCCCATGGACCAGATGCAGAGCTAGAAAAGAACAAATAGTTGTTTAATAGCTATTAATCTACAATTTGGTTTCAAGAGATCGATGGATTGAGACGATGATAGTCTTATATTGTGGATATTAGTGAACAAAATGCAGTTATATTTTGTTGAAGCAATAATATTTTGTTTACCACGAGTAAATTGTGCTATTTATTGCTCAATGTTCGAGACAAATAAATTCTAGTTACTGAAAAAGATTTTCATTGCTATATTTCTATTGTGAAGAAAGTTCTTTTTGTGTTTCTTTACAACTGTTGTAAATTAATACACAACCGTTTTGATCTTCATCTAACACCGACCTAAAATACTGGCCATTTACAACATTTTTTAGTATTTGAAAACCTGAATATATTTTGTTCAGAATCAGTAACTAAATCGATTACAATATTTTGCGCTCAAAAATATTTAAAAAGGGTCACTATTTGGACACCACCGATACTAAATCCAACACAGGTCACGACAGCTCATAGCGAGCATTAGGCGACAGCATACGGTTGGGTGCGGGAGTAAAACAATCAGGCAAACCCGGATGACCCGGTGATCATGTATTTGTGTTGTATCAGGTAACATAACAAGCTTGTAACTTTGTGATTTTTCGTGATACAGTTTTGAAATGTAATAATAAGTATTTTTATGTAAAGAATCTATTTATAAAACATAAATTCTTTATAATATACTAGACACGTGTTTCATGTTCCACATATTTATACTAAAACAAATGTTGTATATATATAAAAAAAAAACTAAAAGATACCTGTAGTATACTCTGCCGTCTCTCGACACCAACCAGATGTGCAGTAGCAGGATGCGTGGCTGATGGTGCAGGATGGACTGCTGGCGTGGCGGCAGGAGGAGACGTCGGGGACGTGAGGTCTACCTTCCGACACCTCACCTGAGACCCATCCCAGGCCGCCAGCGTCCCGCACGACCCCTTCTCTCCGTTCAAACGCTGCCAAAGATATCGAAACATCTTTGTCTGAATAATCTTGATTCAATTTCGAACTGGTTGTTTTGATTGAGATCATAAAGTGCTGCTAGTTAGGTTTCTGATCAGGGATTTATTAGTCTTTTTGATATTAATTGTTAAGTTAGATTGCACAGTTCTATATCTTTGTAATATATAAAATTTGCTGACCTGGCAAATTTTGTCCTACCATATAAATTGTTAAAGAAAAATATGAGGAGTGGGGGTAGAACGGTAAAAAATAGCCTACGACCTATTCTTAGACGTAACAAATATACACATAAAGTTCATAAAATTTGGTCGAGCCATTACGGCGGAGTTTGACAACACTGACACGAGATTTTTATATATTAGATACAACTGTGTGGTTCGTAAGTATTGACCTGGTTTTACTTTTTTTCATCTCGACTAATTGCATAGTGAAAACATGGAAGAAGCTCGTCCGTCGTCGAAAGAGTCCGTTCAAGATCTCTGAAGTAAAGTAAAATATTTTACAACAAACCAAAATCTGTTCTTAGATAAGTATTTCAGCTATGTAGGGACCTCAAAGTTCTTGGTGAATTCTCGATAGTGACACAATTTAATACAGCAAGAAGATAATATTTACCACCGGGATGATTCTGGGCATGGACTCCTGGGCCTTGGTCTTGTTCATCTGGTACTGCTTGTCCAAGACCTTCACCACCACGAACTCGCCTAGAGCAGCGAACACGAACATCATGCAGCCAGCCATCCATAGGTCCAATGCCTGTATGAGGACAGAAAAGATTTAGTTTAAGAAGTATTATAATATTTTAATTTTTGATGCAGAATAGAATAGAAGTGATAGGACAGGATAGGATAGGATAGGATAGGATAGGATAGGATAGGATAGGATAGGACATGATACGATACGATACGATAGAATAGGATAGGATAGGGCAGCATAGAATAGAATAAACTTTATTGGACAGAAAATTGGTACCATTAGAATGCGAATGTAACAAATTACAATATTTATGTAGTCATCATAATCATTTTTGGCAACAGGCGCTGGTCATGAGACAATGTGGTTTTTAATAACTCAACTGTGGAGCCGTACCCGCTCCGGGTCTGTCGACCAATGTCTGTCGGTGAGAGGACTTTATGTCTCTCTTATATTTTGATGTAAGACTTAGGGGACCGCAGCGGTCCTCCCACAGACAGATTTGGTCGATGGACCCGGAGCGGGTACGGCTTCACAGTTTAGAACGATAGTAGTTTAATAGAATGTAATCGTAAATCGTTATGTTTACTTTTTCAATCGTAAATCCGAGATTTTTTTGAGGTGTGAAATCATATAATAACTTCTCATCTCTAGGGCAGAGCTGGTGCGAAAGTCAGAATTTTAGAGAGTATATCACACCTATGTTCTTTCAGTTTCCTTTTGCGTTCCACAACAACTAGTATCCTTCTCAGAAGGATTCATACGTAAATATATATCTTGTATACATTACCACAATGCAAACTGTTTGAAGCTGGTACATTATGACGTTGTTTTACTTATTCTTTCTTAATTGCACTAAGCTACTGTTTATATTTATCTACTTAAAAAATCGTATTTATAAGAATGATCAAAGGAGAGTCTGTTCTAAAATTAAGTAGTACACAACACAGCGACTTCAATGAAAATAAAGAAGGTGTTTTACTGAAAATAATCTACAACTTTAAATCTTTGGCGGAATTAAAATTCCACGAAATTGCTCTTCATTCTTTTGAAGCAAACAACCAACCATTTTTAGGGTTCCGTACTTTCAGATGGTAAAAACGGGACCTTTTTAGAATAATTTTGCTGTCCGTCTTTCAAGTCCTTTTTTGTTAGGAACTCGTGGAAATATTAAGCTAAAATTAATATGTCTGCTACACCTTGGAGAAGTGTAAAAGTCAGTCAAGGTAATCTAAAAATAAGGCCGATAATGTTACGTTTAGGTGCATATTTGGACACTCGCAAAGAGAAATTAATCTATTCCTAGACATAAGTAAGTTCTCATAGTACAAGTAAAGCGATATGTCTGAAGTACTTACATCTCAAATTCATTACTTTTTGTGATTCGAAAATGTCTTCGAAGCTCTATTTACATAGGTAAGTTTGTACTAAACCCTCGTTGCACGGGCCCGACTCGCTATTGACCTTTTTTATCTTCTTAAGTTTTAATTATTTAGAGAGACGCCTTTTAACAATTACCTAAGTAAACAAGTCTGAAGTTACTGTAAAATCGAGAATTAAATAGGTATTTAATCCAGTCGAAGTGTTAAGAACATTTACAGGTACTTAGAATTGCTGAAAAGTTGTCTACATTGTTCCTAAGTATTGGTTTACCTAAGGAACTGACTAAAAACTTTGTTGCTACGTTTTACATCAAAAAACTTCCTTTTCAGCATTATATTTTTTTTTTTTGAGGAGGGTAATCAGGAGAGTAGAGTAAATAGGCTCTCAATAAACTAGTGCACCTCACCATCAACGATTGCATCACTACTTATCATCACCTGATCGCGGTCAAGCACTAGTTTATATCAATAAGAAAAAAATAACATTATTGACGTTGGTGCAGTGATTCATCGGTTGGCTGTTGCGCTGCGTGTGGCTGGTTCGATTCCCGCACGAAATAAATATTTGTATGGCCTACAGACGAGTGTTCTGGGTCTGGGTGTCTTGTGTATGGGAGTTTACATGTTTGTGACTGCATCCACGATAGAGGAGTTGTTTCTAGTGTGAAGCAAAGTTTAAAAAACTAATTAAATTGCATTAACGGACAATCATAAGGAAGTTAGCTTTCGAGATTAACTCGATCTTCTAACTGCGTCCAAGTATAGATAACTATTTATAACCATCAATTTGACATTATGGCCCGCTGTTAGCGGGAGCTAAGTGCGGGGCGGCGAGCGGTAAGATCAAAATTATGAAAATGTTTGAAGCACGCGACGAGACGCCCGCCGCTCATAACGCCCTGCACCCACTTACTGATGCCGTCCCACTCGCCGCAACGGTTACCGCTCACCGCTAAGACCGAAGACGTGACCAGACTTATATTTCTTACCTTAACATAAGCCTGACTTATATTTCTTACCTTAACATAAGCCACAGGTGGAATATCAGCTCTTAGTCCAGTGAACATGGTGACAAGAGTCAACATGCAGGTGACCAGAAGGGTCACCCTTCCAGGAATGGCGTCCAGATCAAGCCAGAAGCTGAACCAAGACAGCATGACCACCAACGAGGATGGAGCGAAGGTTTGAATCAGGTGGTGTCCGATTTGGCGCTCGAATCTGAAGTAGACTACTAGTCTTGAGTAGTTACCTGAAACAATAATATTAAATTGTTAATACTCGTAATTCATAAATTTTACACACAGGCGATATGGACGCGAATGCGAAGCGGCACGGATATAGTGTGGCACGAAAATTATGGATATCCAACCCATTCCTTTTGATATACCTTTTTTTTGGGTTCCGTAGTCAACTAGGAACCCTTATAGTTTCGCCATGTCTGTCTGTCTGTCTGTCTGTCTGTCTGTCCGTCCTCGCCTAATCTCTGTGACCGTGAGCACTAGAAAGCTGAAATTTAGTACCAATATGTATATCAATCACGCCGACAAAGTGGTAAATAAAAATGTTTTATTAGGGTAGCCCCCCTATATGTAAAGTGGGAAGTGTTTTTTTTTTTAATTTCAACCCTAACGTGTGATATATTGTTGGATAGGTATTTAAAAATGAATAGGGGTTTACTAAAATAATTTTTTGATGATGTCAATAATTTCGGAAATAATCGCTCCAAAAGTAAAAAAACAATGTTTCCCCCCCCCCTAACTTTTGAACCATAACTTTAGAAAATATGAAAAAAATCTGAAAAGGAGAACTTTATAACGACTTTCTAGGAAAATCATTTTGAACTTGATGGAAAGAACAGTTTTTGTACAAAACACGGAACAGTAAAAACAGTGGAAGAAGTAAGTAGGCGTGGCACTGTCGCCGCTAGTAAGAATCGCGTTGCGCACTTGCTGTTCAAGCGCCCTCATTCTCTAACTAGACTGCGCAACATAATAATTAACGAAAAATAATATTAAAATGCCTTATTGTCCCATACTGTACTTTAAAAACCATAGTCTGACTAAAAATCTAACTCATGGAGGTGTATCATACCACCGAAAAGTATTATTTTCGGATTTATTTTAATAAAATGAAAAAATAAAATTACGTGAAACATTGCGCAGGATATACAAACAAAACTAGTCCTTAGTAACATCACTACAAAGTTGATTTTCTTTTCTCGGTTATTAGCTTTTCTGGAATATTCGTTAGTCTACCTATACTTTTGACGCTATCCAAATAGTGCGTGACTTTATCGATAAAATCAATCGATATGTATAATATGTATTACATTGCCTTTTTAAAATATATATTATAGTTTAATAGTTTTTGTAAGTAATACATATAATACAGATAATATTAATATAAAAATTGTGGTATGATATTTGTGATGTATTTTAAATAAATTTAGTTAAAGAGTTAGGAACAACATAGGGCGTTTGAATTATACTTAATATTCTTATGTTTAGCAGTGGGCGATGACGATGATTTCAGCTGAGATGATGATAATTGATGTACTATGCAAATAAATACCCTTTTTACTACGTTTAAAAATTGCCTTTAATCATATTAATTTCATAATTTTAATACTATCACACTATCGCATACAATTTTTTCTTGCATGATATGTTTTAAATACGTTTTCATACAATCGATACATATTTCGATCGAATAAGGTTACTTCCCTATCTGAGTAGCAGCGAGCGCATTCGCGTCAGTGATACGCCATTCAAATACCAATCTTATTTTTACGTAGTTACAGTTCATACTGAATATTATATACTGAACACTGCCATCTAGCGACGAGTGGCAGTACTTGGTAGTCAAAGATGTATTTCTTTCTTGTTTTTGTCAATTTGATTTATATGCTTTTGAAATTAAAGTTGCATTTCGTATAAATTTTTTTTTGCATTTCGTCTACGCCCTGTTTTTGTTTTCAGCCAATCATATTTTTAGGTTTGCAGTAAGAGTAAATTGCAAATGTATGAGTTTGGCGACACCGGTTCTGGAACAAACATTTTCTCAAGCTACTTCCACTGTTTTTACTGTTCCGTGGTACAAAAAGACAAAAAGGTTGTACAAAATAATTTCTGGACTAAGTTTGTAGTACAATCGTATATGCAAGCATTTTTTTTAACTTCGTTTACATATTTTATTATCCTGAACGTATCTTCATTCAAACAAAAAAAGAATTATTAAAATCGGTTCTCGCAATCCAAAATTACTACCGAAAACTTCTTCTGGTACCTATGTATTAATTAGTAACCCAATTCCCCGAGAGATGGCGCTGTACTTTGGGCTAGGTATTTCGCGTTCGCGCTGTTAGGATTTTTCCTGAGTTGATGGGGTCGGGTATTATCGAATTGTTCGGTTGGTCTCTCCTTGGCATTGGCGGTATTATCTTATAACTACATAAAACTTCTATCAGGAATGTTCCTAAGGCTAAGGCAATTTAGAACAAAATTTAAATTCATTTTTTTAACGCCATCTATCAAAATGTTAAGGTAAAAACCAGTTCATAAATGGTTCGATAGATGGCGTTGCGTACCGTGGTAAAAAATCGTTGCTTCTTAAATATATTCGTAATTTTACAGTGCACAATCGCTGAAATTTCTACTATTATGCATACTGTTTTAGTTATCATCGTCCTTTGTGGGCCCGTTTTTTGGGTTCCGTAGTTATTAGAGTTCCGTACTTAGTAAGTATGTCAACGTAACAAATAGCCTTTTTTTAAACTCATAAGTGGGAACACTTATTGTGACGGACGGGAAACTACGGAACCCTACACGGAGCGTGCCCGACACGCTCTTGGCCAGTTTTTTTATTTATTTTATTATGGTGGGTAAAATCATCCAATGAAAACCCCCGCTCTTGGGCGGAGCGGGAGATAGTATCAGACTCTTACTGACTAAAAGCCCACCCCGTTCCTTCTAGCCTTCATACTAGGGCTCAAGTTTCCTTTCGGATAACCCTGGCCCCAGTAGGCTTCGACCCGGCTGGGTCCCTGCTGTTGCTGACAAATCCTTGAGGCGCGCGGGAGCAGTGCGCGCCGTCGACGACTTTGGTTTGGTCGACAGTTACCGGACGGCCGGACAGCGAGCTCCTTTTGATATACCTACGAGGGCTACGATACATGAGTATTTTTTAATGCGTGACAAAGCTATTTTTTTTTAAAAAAAAACATCGACCACTGGCGTGTTTGTTATTTTCACGCCATCTTAACGCACCGGTTTGCGTTCGCGTCCGGATCACCCACGTAAGTCGATGCATACTATATTTATTGACGAATACTTAAATGACGAATTAATTTAGAATTTCAAATATATATTGACATTTTAATTCACTTTGACATAGATTTTTGACATACCTACTATCTACATTAAGGTTTGACATAACTAGATTAATTTATAATAAGTAACTGATTAATTTATTTGCAAATTTTGTACGATAATTAATTATGCATGTTTATTTATTTTTTTATTATTTTAAATCAAGATTATCTAGAAATTAAAATTTATAAAAAAATCTCCTCAGTTAGATTTCCACATCAGTACGCATCGCAAACATAAGATTTGTATTCCTTTACCTTTTTTTTAGGTGCGGAATCATTTAATTACCTACTTCTGCCACTGTAGGGCGGGGCGGGAGGGCGTGTTAGACTTTTACTGACTAACAGTTACTTTTGCGTTCGAGGACCATGAGTAACCTTTTCAGAAGTCAACCCATTGCCTTAGTATGTTAACAAACATATAAATACAATACCTAAGAACCCTATTCAAAAAGTTTTTGACTAGGTCTTTAAAACTTTTCACATTCAATTCTTTTTGATTTATGATACTAAAACAAAAATGAAAGTAACAAAGCCTTGATAAGGCCTGACTAGAATTAGACATGATAGGTTAAAGTAAAACTTTTATAACCCTTTCACTCATAATTAATGTAAAAACAGGGATTAGGAAAGTTTTGTAAACGAAGAAAAAAAACTGGCCAAGTGCGAGTCCGTACCATATGTAGCACAAAACGACAAAAAAATCACGTTTGTTTGTATAGGAGCCCCCCTAAATATTTGTCGGCGGAGGATGCCGATTATCATTGAAGCTCTTTTCAAAGACTGTTTTGTGGGCGATGACTGGGTAACGAGCAATAAACAAACTATTCCAGATCACACAACTGATTTATTATGATACAAGCTTTAGGTTTTCACTCACAATGAGCCATGACACAGTCCCCGAGACTAGACGTTGCACGTGACTAGAACCTAGACCATGACGTTTAAAATAAGATTGTTTTAATCTCGTTTTAGTGTGGGTAAGAGACAGAGCTATACAGGTTGTCTAGTGCCATCTCTTACCCACACTGTAACAAGATTAAAACAATGTTACTTTGAACGTCATTGTAACCCCGTAGTTGTTGCACGTGATTAGACATTGCACGTCGTACAGCCGCCGACAGAGGAATGAGCCGGACCTCTGCGGTTCGCACCTTTATCTGCTTGGTTCGTGCAAACGTCAGACCGGATTCTGTCAAAGTGACATGTGTCACTTGCCACTTTTTTTTTCTCCAATTCCAATGGCAGGAGATTATGGCCCAGCACTCTTGTGCATCCGCCAGCGTCGAGTTATTTCGGGTGGAGCACTTGTCACTTAGCTCGTTCATTCGTTCTCAAGTTTCCGTACTATTGACTTCACCGACATATTTATTTGATTCTATTTTTTGTTACTATTTGTTGTTATAGGGGTAACAAGAATACATTATCAAGCACTAGTTTATATCAATTAAAAAAATATATATATATCTGTGAAAATTTCAACTGTCCATCACGGTTCATGAGATACCAGCTTGATAACAAAAGGACAGCGAAGTCTTAGAAACAGGGTCCCGTTTATCTCTTTAGGTATGAAACTTTGAAAACATTTGAGTAATGAATTTTTTATACGCCTAGTGTGAAATCCCCGTTTAATTTTATGGACCAACAATTTAGTTGAGATAAAGTATACTATTACGTTTTGTCACGACAAAGAAAAATATTCGACTTTTGAATGTCCAACCTACAAAGGAATTTATTATACTAATATTCCTCCTCCTTGCGCATATTCCTCAACGTCGAGTGTCGTGACCTCCCTGCTTCATCACTTTAACTTCTATGATGTTTCTCCATTTATTCCTGTCTCTGGCGGTGTGAAGGGCCTTGTATACCGAAGAGTCAAGAGCTAATATTATAGCAGGGGCCCAGCCGGGTCGAAGTCTACTGGGACCAGGGTTATCCGAAAGGGCGCTCGAGCCCCGGTATGAAGGCTTGATGGGTTTTTTAGTCAGTAAGAGCCTGACACTATCTCCCGCTCTGCCCAAGAGCGGGGGTTGTCATTGGATGATTTTTGTCATCGAAAAAAAAAGAGCTAATATTATAAAACCGAAAATTTGTATAGTCTGTCTAAAAAGTCAAACAACTTAAGAATTTTATAAAATATTTAATAATTTAAAAAATACTTAAATTCGATTTTTTTTTATATCTGGTTCTTCTATTGGTAAACAATGATCAAGACCTCTTAATTAACATTGATTATTGAACCAGTGTTGACTACATCAGATTTCATTGTACCCAAATAATTACCCAAGTCGTTTGACTTTTTAGATAGACTCTATTACTCTTTCACGCTCAAACAACTGAATGCATTCAGATTAAAATTGACACACGTGAAGACCATGTCCTGGAATTGCACATTGAATTGGTATAAACTTGTGTTTGACTGCGATCCCACCTGATGGTAGCGAGTTTCACTAGTTTATTAAGAGCCTATTTACTCTAGCTTAGGCTAGAGTCTTGAAGACCGCTGCAGGCAAATTGCACCTAGGATTATTATGCTGAGAATATGTCCCGTTATCACGGGCAGTGTGAAAGTAAGAACTGGGACCCTGGGACGAAGGCAAAGAATGAAAAGGAGTAGGTTTTTAGTCAGTATAAGTCTGACACGATCGTCCGCTCCGCCCAGGAGCGGGGGATGTCATAAGATGATTTTCCCACCAAAAAAAAAGACCGTTGGCATAATTGTATACTTTAAGCAGGCGAAGCTGCTGGCACGAGCTAGTGTCTACACAAAACTCATAAGACTGCCAAAACAAGGAAAATCTAGAATAAGTATCTAGAATGATACTTTCAGTGCACCCGATAACACTCAAATAAATCTGCGAAAAGTTCGAAGAAATCGCTGAAATGTTGACGTCGGCGATAAGCTTAGGGAAAATTGGATCTGAAACGTCAACGGGAAAGCGTAAAACTAACTTTGGGAATAAAATGATAATATTCGAACGTGATCGATGGTCGAACTAGTGGAAAACAATAATCGTAATGTTTGGTGAAGGAATGTTACAAGAAAAAGAAAAGAAACAGACCAAAGAAGTATTAAGTGGAATATATGACATTTGTTACACAATCTATGGGAATTTATCGTTTCATCTGAAGCCATTTGTTTTTTCTAACCTCATTTGTGTCCTGTTGTTGCGCAAAGGATTTCCTTTTCAGGAGAAATGGAGGGAGAAGGGACATTTGGAATTATCCAATCTTCTCTAGGTTTGGTAGGAACCAAACCTCTTACGGTTCAGTAAGTAAGGGGAGGCTGGGATTGTCCTAAAAGAGGTTGTAATGGAGGGGTTCGGGGTAGTCTTTTAAGAGATCGCAAGACTCTCTTTCACGTGCTGATGGTGATCACTGGTTTTAGTGAGGTAAGAACCCCACACTCCTGTACTCTCGAAAACAAAAAAAAAGTAAGGGGAGGACAGCAGGCCTAGGCTAGTTACGACCCTTTCGTTTCTAATCTTTTCTACAGTCGGTAAAGCCTCTGATTCCTTGTTCTGATTACGTGACTTAACGTTGAGATTATGCTGTAGCGAGGTACGGTTGAGGCTCGCGTTGTAGTGCAGCACCAGTCCGGTTGGCTTGGAGTGCAGTGCGGCTACAATGTAATTCCCATACATTTGAAGTTTTTTATTAGTGTTAACGATTGTAGATTATGAACTTGGCTAAGTCCTTTGGGGTCTGAATTAGAGATTGAACAAAACAGCGATCTTGAGCGATCTCTTGCTAAGCGTGATCAGATGGCCTTCGCACACCACCATTTTTCGCGAGCAACATCTACAGTGACTCCCACACCCAGTAAGTGACGATCTTTGGCGATCACTTTGGATGCATTCGTGCGTCATAACCAGCCCACTCACGTAACATAATTTATAAGAGTGTCCATGGAGTTTCTTGCACGTTCTTCTCCATCTTCTCCGTAGAGATCTACGCTTGGGAACGTGAACAAACTTAGCTTCACTTTTTTTTTGACTGACCGACATTTTGACAATTCAAAAGTCTATTTGAAATAAAGTTTCTGATTTCGACTTACTTTTCTCCATCATCCACTATTTCAGTTATAGAGCGCAGGGTGGTATTCCTAATACGATCTAACTATTGCCCGTTTGCGAATCTTGAGTCATTGCTTTCATACAATGGCTACAAAGGATGTGAATAGATATTATGACATGCTCAAATATGTATATGAGGATAAAAGACAGTGGGAAGGTAAATGCAGGGCTTTCGAGAAGATGTCAAGCGTCGGAACTGGCACACGAAAACTTGCATCTCTTCGTACGTTAAGACTTACTTAAGAACTTGTAAATTATACTCAACGAATTTTGACAACACATTAGCATTTTGTATGAATAAAATATAGATTTACCATACATGGGGACCGTAAAGTTTAGCTTATAACACAGATGTAAAACCAAGAAGCGAGGAATATAAAGTGGCGGCTTTATGCTTGAATTACCAGTCAGTTTAGAACAATGGTGAAAGGTAGTTCAAGGAACACAGGTGCAAAACAATTTTGACACTCTCTTTCGCTCCACCCAGAGCAGGAAGAGTCATTTGATGATTTATGAATGAAAAGACAGCTATTAAGTATGTTCCAGTTTAAATGACTCTTGTTGACCAGCTATATACATTATATTTAGTGATTTAACCTTAATTGTGCCCGGGTTTCACGAGGCTACTTTTTCGAGTCTTCTTTACCTTCTTTGCCTACCGTTCTATGAGCCCAGGTTTCCCTTTCGGAAGTCAACCTATGGTCCCCAGTAGGCTTCGGCCCTGCTGGGCCCCTACGGTTTTGCTGACAGCTTTTTGAGGCGCGCATAGAACACTAGGTACACGCCGTCGACAAATTGGGCTCGGCCCGGACAGTTACCAGACGGCCGGATGAGTTAATGTATCAGTACTGCATAGCAAGGAGATGAAAGCCAGTAAACTTCTTGAAATTTTGTGGTTCCTATTTGTATTGGTATGAAATGGTTTGATTCCTGTAAACCGATTTTTAAATCAAAAAAGTTACTAACTGTCTCTAGTATTTACATCTACGAAGTCGCCAAATTTGTTAAGGGTCAACCATTCCTTTTCGAAGGTAATGATAATAAAAGTAAGCGGTTGTTAACGCGGTTACCCCTCAAAATGCCGGTCCCTAAATTAGAACTGGGCCTCAAGTCTGCTATTACAATAGTGTCAGAATGGTATATCATTGATGTCATAATTGTCGATTTTGACAAGTTTGGTAATCTACTAATATAATGGCGTCATTATGACTTTCCAATGGTCAACCACTGACACTCCATTGAAAGAAGTGACATAGAATGGTAATCTCGTACATATTGACAAATGAATATTTGACGTTTGCGGTAATCTGCTAAAACTTTGACAGTTTATTTGATCAGTGTTTGACCATTAGAACGTTATTGTGCAGTTATTGGTTTTAATATGCTCGAAATTATCATTCTACCACAATTCTATTACAAGACCAGTGACCGATCAATGATCGATCATTATGAATTAGCAGATTACAAACTTTTAGCAAAATGACAATGGGATCGTGTTGGAATGACGAATTTATAAAAATAGCAGACTTGGGGCCCTGTGTAGCGACATCTATGGCGCCACATAAGAACTAGGAAGAAAGTACGAAATCCTACATCGCGCAATCAAAGTTCTCTGCGCGATTTGAACATATACGACAGCCCGAAATCATCTATCGGGCAGTCGCCCACCAGACTATAACACCTGTCTGGTCGGAGGATCCTCCCTTTTCAACGGAGGTTTGCGGGACTTTACACTCTGTTCCGCCTACCTCCAAACTGGTGACCCTCGAGTATGAACGTCAACGCAGCCTTCGTGCAGCTACTACTTCGTGACGTCATCATCACTTCCTCAAGCTTTCGAGCAGCGAGCCATACAGCCAGCACCCACGGCTATGAAGGGTATCCTGACCACCAGCATGACTACCTGGTCAAACCTGGTCATCCCCCTCAGCCTCATCAGCGACCTTGGCACACCGCACCTTCGGCCAGTCACATGAAGAGCTATGAAGACCCTCTCCTGGTCGACGCCAGCAGTCAAGCCCTACGTCGCACAAGCACCGCTCCGACTCACTGGAGCCAGCAGCACTACTCCGACTCACTGGAGCCTGCAGCATCATCCCGACTCACTGGGACAGCACCACCCCGACTCACTGGGGCATCATCCCGACTCACTGGGATAGCACCACCCCGACTCACTGGGGCATCATCCCGACTCACTGGGACATCATCACCCCGACTCACTGGGGCATCATCCCGACTCACAGGGATAGCAACACCCCGACTCACTGGGGCATCACCGCAGACAGTTCCGACTCACCGAGAACTATGCGGCATCGGTTCCGACCCACTGGAACCAACCTACGCTGGCCTGGCGCGCATCAAGAACCATCGATCTCCGATCTCCGGAGGGGAGTGATGTAGCGACATCTATGGCGCCACATAAGAACTAGGAAGAAAGTACGAAATCCTACATCGCGCAATCAAAGTTCTCTGCGCGATTTGAACATATACGACAGCCCGAAATCATCTATCGGGCAGTCGCCCACCAGACCATAACACCTGTCTGGTCGGAGGATCCTCCCTTTTCAATGGAGGCATGTGGGACTTTACACTCTGTTCCGCCTACCTCCAAACCCTGGTTAGACGTAATTGTGCATATATGGCGCCACTTATTTACAACTCCTTACCCAAACATATTTCAGAATTACCATATAATAAATTCTGTCGTGTTTTACGGGACTGGTTGATAGAGGGAAAGCTTTTATTCAGTTAAAGAGTTTTTGAAGAAAAGTTCATGTTGTTACAATTTTTTTAAGGATGCATAAAATTATTTCATGTTTAATTTTTATCTATTTTGACATTGTTATGTAATCAATTTTGTGAACTTCAATTATATGTTAAACAATTTTATTAATTCATGTATGTATAAATTCTATTTTTTAAATATTTGCATACCTGTAACTTAGGTGAAATATGTCTCGGTCTTTAACTGTCACTGTAACAACTCCTGTACCATATTTATAGCAAATAAATGATTGATTGATATTTTTACATTTTATTGTGATGCAGATTTATTTTTCAAAGTATTGTGATGAAATTTTTCTAGACTTTGATGAAGTTTGATTTGATATAACTTAGTAAATTATTTTAACGATATTTAAAACGGAGACATAAAAAATGTAGGCGCCTTAAAATTCTATCAACAATTTTTACACCTCTATTCTTTTAAAGTTATAATAGCTTACCATCTTTATCGATCATGTATCCATTAGTTTCCTCTAGTCTTAGCGGTTCACCAATATGGTACTGCAGCAGCTTCAGTTCTGGATTGATAGTTACACCAGCTTCACTCCAACGAAACCGCACTTTTTGGTTGCTGTATGAAACTGGAAGGATAAGACATAATGTTAGAGATAAAATAAATTATATGTATTCTGTAGGTTTTAGCACTATTATAATGTCAAGTGAGATGCTGTAGTGTAACGAAATTAAATTCATTTTTGTAACGTGTGGAAATGGAACTCATTTTCTAAGATGCTTGTAAAGACGTAACTGTAGCAAAATGTTTGCCGAACTTTATAATGCGTCAAATATTTAGTCAGGTATCTTAGGAATTTCAAAGCTACGCAACATTTTGCTAACGCTCGCCGGACAAGAATTTGTGGATTCAACTCTAAATCCGCGCGTTCATTGAATTCACAAAATGTCTGCGATTTGCTGAAGATATCTTTTGCAATGCATTTTAATCTGGTTAGTGTTTAAATTATAATAGTTCCATGCACTCAAAAGTGATTTTGAGTGATTGATATTTATAATATGGTGGCTACACTTTCTAATAACATGCTCAAAATGCATATTAGACGTTCAAACATATTATTTTTATTTATAATTTTGTACACAGAAACTTAAAAAAGAGATTTAGAGATACATTATTATACAAGGTGTCGTTTTGAAGCTGCAAAATATTTCAGGAGGTAATTATGTTAGTGATTCTCGACCCGAATCAATAATAAAATAAGTAGGTAATTTTTTTTTTTTTTATAACCGCGCTTTTTTTCACACACACAAACTCGGAACAATAAAGGGCGTTTTCACACACACTAACTCGCAACGATAGTTTCATAAATAATGTATCATCCAATCATCATCCCGCACGCCACACCCTAGCCACGCCCCCGCGGCCATCGATCAATCGATTTAGTTTAGTGTAATTAAAAAATTAAATAACAAGTATTACTGATTATTGACCAGGTTTCGTATTTTTACATTATTATTTATGAGTTTTATTACAACCTCCTGAAATATTGTGCAGTTTTAAAACTGCACCTTGTATATACTATACATTATAGGGTGCTATGCTCACTTCTCAATTTTAATTCTGAAACTATACGTGAGGACTTGTAATTGGCTTGCTGTCGTCTATATTTGTTTTTATTTTTAGTTTGTTTAAGCTGTAAGTCTTCCAAGATGTAATAAATAAATAAAAATTGTACAATGGTACTATACATAAAGGCCTTGTAAATGTGTAACAAAAACACATCGTTGGAAGGCTTCCCACAAAGTAGACCGATGAAGAATGCAGGAATTCATTGCGGAAGGATGGAAAACGCACATGACCAGTCGTGGTAACACTTTGACCAGATTGGAACGTCTTTGAAATGATGATGATGAAACATAACTAGTGAAATATGAGTGTGCTATAAATGCAACTCAGCCTATTCTTCAAGAGAATACAGGCGTAATATAAAGTTATAAACTTACAACTTTCAATATAAATAGGGCAAGACTGTATATCCATGGGGTACAGCTGGAACTCCATTTGACAGGCGATGATGGCGTGCATCCTGGCAGAGTACCTCACTGTCTGGTTCCTGTACAGCGTCACCGAGGAGAACTTGTGCGTTAGCTCTGCGATTTCTGCAAGATAATAAATATAAGAATATTAGATGGGCAAATCTTAAACCTTTCCAAACGTTAACATGTGTCTAGTACTCATAGCACAAGCTCTACTTAGTTTGGGACTAGAAGGCGTTATGCGAGAGTTGTGGAATGTTTTTATTATTTTTTAACAATACCCTTTGTTTTCTTTAGGAACCCAGAAAATCATCCGATGACTTCTCCCGCTCTAGGGTGGAGCTGGTGTCAGACTTTTAGTGACTAAAAGTTCCTCTTATGTTTCTTTTTTGCTTTGCGTTCCAAGACCCCGTGTTTTCATTTCAGAAGTGAACCTATTAGTCTTAGACTCTACTGAACCCCTACGGTTTTGCCGACAACTCCTTGACGCGCACGTGGAACACTAGATGTTTCTAATTATCTACAAATGTTCTACACTGATATTTTTCAACAATCGCTTAAAACAGAAAACTTCATTATGTAGACAGTCTTCTGTGGGTATAACTTGTGAAACTAACTCTAAGTTAAGAACTGGAAACTAGTTTAAATCAACGCCACCGCTAACACAATGCACGTCTGCAGCAGTTAAGGTGTCAAGTGCATTTCATTGCGTTTGTTTGTAAGTGCTTTTTCATCATGATGCGAGACATGGTCGTTTCTGTTCCAGATTCAGTCTAACGTGTTTTCTTTCTACTTCTCTACAGAATGACTGCTGTCATTGTGCCGATGGTCGTAACGGCCAATGGCTTAATAGCCAAGAACCTCGACCATCTGAGGAGGCTTTCGTTGGGCAGTTGGATCAAGGGCTTGATCCAGAATGCAGTACTCCTGGACACGGCGCGTATTGTTTACAGATTTCTCTCTCAAGGGCCCTGACCACCGGTAGCTTGGACCCTATTCCCGATGCCGGTGGGCTAGTATTAAATTTTTTACATTTTTTATTGTGTTTTGTTTTAAAAAATATTTAAAAATGTAATTAACATGTGCAAAATAAATGGAATATTTTTTTGTTTGGAATTTGGATGGAATAATAATAATCTTTATTGGCCAGATGAATTTTCACAAATTTAAATGGCACTAGTTGCCACAATAGGATTGCTTGGGTACTGGAGAATAATTTTCTTTGTCTTACAAAAGTATCAAGTAGAAAACTGCATCATAATAAAGATCAGGAAGAATTTAGTATTAGTAGAACCAGATTTTTTGTTATACGATTTCATGGTTTATGCATATATTTTATTGAGTAATTTTATTCAGGCACAGTACAGAAAAGTTACTTTTTATTCAGTCTTTTAAGCACACTTGTCGTGTTTAAGCTTATTTACAGTGGTGTAAACTTATAATTGTGATTGATTTATTTATTTAGGTTAACCAACAATAAAATTGTTATCACTATATACATTTCTATTGTAATGACTAGAGTAACATTTATAAGTGCAACAATTAATTACAGTGTGATCCAGACCCCGACAGAATTTAGACGTATCGTAATTTATTTTAAACAAAATAATATAATAAATAATCGTAGTTTTTTTTTTGTTGAAGTTTTTATCCCTTTTTTGTCAAAAATGTCAAACTTTGTACTTGTATACTTAGAGTATAAACACTTCCAGTTCCGTGAAATAGTGCATAGTTTACAGTACAACACGAAGCTCAAAGCATATTTAGTATCATATCAAAATCAAATAAAAGATGTTTGTTTGTAAGAATACAGTAGGTACAATAGATGTTAGTACAATATTGGCTCCAATAAATCCTACTATATTATTTGTGTATTAAATATGTCATTATTGGATATGAGAAAAAAGGCTATATTTTTATTATTATGTTACTTTACTTAAATACATAAATAACAGTCTAAACAACAATCTATTGAACAAAGACAATGGCAGCTCTTATATATTATCTGTGAGATTATTATCAGGATAAAAAATACGATATGTTAATATGGGTAGGTTTAAACCTAAAGTTCTAGACAAAGGGAGATTACAAGAGTTCTAAAGGTTGTCAAAAGTTCAAAATCGTTCTTGTTTATTTTTCTACAAAGTTTAATCCATTAATTTAGATTTTTTTTTTTCTTCTAACGTCAGATCATTTTTCAGTAATAATATCTAAGCCGCCTGCTAAAATATTATTAAAAATATATTTTTAGACATTATTTAAGTTTTGTAAAAAACTTTTCGTCCCTCCCTCATTTCCAATTTCAGAGGATTAAAAGTATCGAGTTCATTGAACCGACGAACTTGATTTATAAGGATCTCCAATAACCAACCCTCAAACATTGGGTATTCAAATTCAATGATTCCATTTCAATAACTTTGAATTCCATAAATCCTCGAGTTAGTCAGTCTGCTACCTAAAAGAGGAAAAATAAAATTATACACCGAATTCAAAATTTAGCCGTGTATTATTATTTTTATGTATTTATACATCGCAGGACTCTGAGGTCCTGGACCGTTGGAAGGCGTACGAGAGGCCGAGGCCCCCCTAAGCAAGTCGCAGTGCCCCATTAGATAATTTTAATGGAACGTGATATCAACTGACGATTATCCCTGTACGCGCTATGCTAGCGCATCCAAGAACAACTTCTGGTTGGTGAAAAACTAATCCAACATATGGAAAACAAAGATAATAGGTCTATGGTTTTTGGGATCTTAAGTAAACTTAGAACTATGTTAAGACTGTAGCCCCTGCCAGAACAATGTTATTATATCCATCGATAAAAGACAGTTGCTAGCACAAAGTGACGTAGCAACAAAAGGGTAACATATCATGAGGTGCTTGAGAAGTGGAGAGATATGCCACGGATATTAGGACAATCCCGGAAGTACGGTTAAGATCGCTACCAGCACTTTACTGGATTATACATCCTTCTCCCAAGCACATTTGCTCTTGCGAATCTCCACTCAACCCAGCCAATAAAGACAAAAGTGAGGTGGGAGCTCCGTTCTCTCCAGTGTTCACTACAGCCGACCAATAAAGGTAAGCCGGAGATGAAGAACAAGAATTCTCCCGAGAGATTGGGTCCGTCGGGTCGCTAATGCCCAACAGTTCGCCACAAAACCTAGAGTTTATTGGATCGTGCAAGCCCCAGCATAACGTCAACGTAGAAATACGGCGATGGGGTTATTATTATTATTTGAAAGTTGTTTCTACTAGGATTAAGAGGGAACTTCGCATTCGCGTCTTGCTAAATATTTACAAGAAATTTTATTTGTGGACGCATCTTCTTTCACATCTTTTATTAGGGTTTTATTGCTGGACTTTTGTATATTTTTTAACTTCCATGTGCCACACTAGCAATAAATCATGTGTTGTAGGGGAGCATTTAAATTCACATATACAAATCACTTAGACCCAGAACTAGTCTTTATTGGCTATGAATATTTGTTCCGTGTTTGAATGAAACTCGCAACATTCAGCGCAGCAGCCGGTCACTCAATCACTTCGCCAACCATGCCGACTGATAGATACATTAGCCCTTTCTACTTAGTGGTTGATTTTTCCTTTCGTCGCAAACGTTTTTTTTTTCGGTCTCAGCATCTGCTAAAATGCCCAATCATATCCTTAATTTTAATTGTGTTTTAATAAGTGCACTGGAGTTTTGACATAACAATATTTATTATGCATTAAACGATAACCAGTATACCTACCAATAAGATTTCCAGTATTTGCAGTTAGATATTTTTGTTCGCAAAACGTGCCAAGGTTGGTAGGTAGATGTTTGCGATGAGAAGTTGAAAATACAGTTTTTCTTTTTCCTGGAAAATTATATTTCAAAAACATTGGCTAGTGATTGTCAGGTTATTACGAATAATCGTGTGCTGAACGAAATTATTAAGGCAACATATAAAAATAACACATTCCTGACTCACTTACTGATTTGCTGACTCATCGACACCCAAATAATTGAATCGAGAAAGCTGAAATTTTGCATGTGAACAAGTAATAAGTCCGAATGTTTTAAATTTTTCACGGGTTACAAAATTCACGAGAACAAAGTCTCGGGTAATGTGCTTGACTGA
This sequence comes from Mythimna ferrago, assembly GCA_910589285.2. NCBI lineage: Eukaryota > Metazoa > Arthropoda > Insecta > Lepidoptera > Noctuidae > Mythimna > Mythimna ferrago. The sequence continues at coordinate 3,783,825 of OU342682.1, forward strand.
TAATCCAAGTAGATTATTTTAGGAGTCTGATTTAATGCATCCAATTAAAAATATGAATGGCGATTAAATCAAACTCCGCGATTGGCACACCCTGGAGAGTCAGCTCCATTATGCGTTACCATCTTGTTGATAGACTAGAATTTTTGATTAGCATTTACGATTTTTGTTCTTTTTTGTAACACATTTCTTTCTATATTTATGAAATGTGGAACAATCCACATTAATTTTTTAATACTTATTTATTTTTCTTAACTGTCACGTACAAGGTTATAGCGATACGATAAAAAATAATACTTTATTCATCCTAACATAAAACAGCATAGATAATAAATTGTGATAATAACATTATTAAGGTGTAAAAAAAAAAAATACAATCTTCATGTCCAAACTTGCATGGTAAGCTAAAGCTCACTTGCCAATTAGTGACTATACAGTGATTTTGTGCTCAAACTGAGTGTTCACCAAAGCTGTCCTAAGCTATTAAGTTAAAGTGATTTGATAATGCCGTGACCTTCATTAAGTTGCTATCTACTGCTATTCAAGATAAGACGAAATTATGCGCTAATGTGAAATATTATCACTGAACACTTTGCAACATTATTTAATAACTAAAATGTGACTATTTATACAGTGTTTTAAAATTTGGATAAAAATTCTTTTGTGTCTTTTAGGAAAATTTAAACAAACTTCTAATCATGTACAAAAATATTCACTATCTCAATGTTCTATATTTTGAGTTTCATTAGCTCTTTTCAAGGTTTACCTACTATAAAGTGATGGGAAACGTTTGCTCAAAAGTATAACCTATAAGTATCTTGAAAGAAAAAAAAAAACACTTATAAACATAGTTGACAGTTAATTTCATTGATTGTGTGTCAAAAGTTAGAAAGATTATTTCTGTCAAGGCAATGTAATACAAAAATTTGTGTAGGAATTTATGACATTATGTGAATAATAGATCTGTATAGGAATACGGAAAAAACACGCAAGAAAGTTCAAAAGTTGACAGGGAAGTAATAATATTACAAAACTTTTGCGGTTCGAACTGTTACGAGTTTTTCCTGCATTATACAAATAACTTTGATTTAGTTTGTTCCTATTCTTAGCTTCTATTGTCCTCATTCTTTCATGCATTTTGTGTTGAGGATATAATTTTGTAATAACTAAAATTAGTTGGCAAGCAAACGTACTGGTTCTCAAGCTAAATTGCAAGTGAAAACTCAGTGGGTGAAGAAAAGCATTCATTGTTTTGCAAAGTGATTTAAAAGTCCGCTGTACATGTCGCTTAGTCATATTAAATGTTTCATAATTAAAGTATTACTAAATAAGAAGTCTTTTACGCTTCTACGTTACTAAAGTTCATTCAACGAGCTTACAATGAAAAAAAAAAAAATATACATATATATATATATATATTCCACAACTGTCACACAACGCCTTTTAGTCCCAAGCTAAGCAGAGCTTGTGTTATGGGTAGTTTGAATATTAAGTAACGAAGAAAATAAATATTTACGACTTGTTGCCATCTTTTACTCTTGCAATGATTTTTATTTGAATAATTTCATATCATTGCCTGCAAATTATAGAACGAAAAATATTTTATTTGGCACACATAGATACACACAATACAGAAACAACATGTAGACACTTAAGATTAAAAAAAAGAAAACCTATATTGTGGGTCGCGCCTGCGCCAAAACTATTGAAAAAATTAAAGAAATTCATAGATGCTAACAGTGAGGTAATTATAGTACTTTTAAAAAACGTTTGGATTCGCACCGTAGTCGCAACCCGACAAAAACAAATCTAAATTGTTATATGATTTTGTCTATCGAAAAAGGGTCGGAACTAGCACATTAAATTTTTCATAACAATAATAATAGAAACAAATAGTTCTCACAACTTGTCTCAAATACAGTGTAACTTTACTACGTCGTTGTTTATTATTTATTCTCTATAACCGTCATTTAGTTAATGTTAGCTTAAATTTTGCGGTTTGTTTATTTGTTTATCCTCGCATCGGAACGCCTTACAGCAATTATACCAATGGAGCACTATGCGGTGCATTTATGTTATCCTCATGTGATAAATTTCTCTGTTATATAAAAATATATAATACCTAAGGTTTGCTTAAAGGTTGTGTATAATAAAAAATGTGAGACGTAACGTAAACTGGGTACCAGTTTTATTCCTAAAAATTACAAATATTTTGGTAAAATGTATGAATTGTGTTGCCATATTTCTGTTCAAGCGAACCTACGCGCGACAATTTGTACGCATTCTGCAAGCATAACGGTTTGTTACGAATATACGTTTTCGTGGAAACACGTAAACATTCCAGAGTAAATTGCCTTTGTAATCTGAGGAACTTATGAGCGAAAATATGCAAGGTTCTTATGAATGAATAGTGTTTGAAAATGTTATTGAAGACTGAGTACGTTTTCTAGTTAAATTCCGTTTTTAGGGTGTGGCACCGGGAATCAAGAAGTTTTGTGGTAATTAATTGTTATTGCTATAGACAATGACGTTTGATGAAAGAAAGAATATATATTACATTTATTTGGTGACTGTCACCAGGTTCGTATAACAGAAATAAATAAAAGTATAAATAAACGTATAAAAGAAAGGGGTGACCAGGTGGTTTCAAACCAACGTCAGAACCAAGGTGATCTTGCTAGTTTCAATCCGTGTAGACAGCAGTTGTAAACCATGACTTTCAACGCTCTTGGTTAGGAGGCGCGCGAACGTGTTGGCGCGTGATTTACATCCATGTAGATACAACAGAAACCAAACACGCAAACCAAGGTCACCTTGGTTGGAACGCTAGTTTGCAACCGTCTGGCCAATCGTTAAAAATGTATTGGGCGTTAATGCTCGTGTGCCTTAAGATGATAAAAAAGGTTTATATAGACAGATGCTGTCTGGTTCTGATCTACCAATCAACCATTGGAAGAAGGACCCATTAGTTTGTAAATGATAGTACCTAAATAAAACATAAAAGATGGCAACTTCAATATCAAAGAGACAACGAACGTCAAACATGATGTATCTAGCAGATATTTACATGAAACAAACAATTGAGATAAATTCTTTGTTTCTTCACAAACAACAAAAACAATTCTAAGAAGCTAATGACATTAAACAGCATGTACAACGGGCTTTTGTGGTAAAGGAGCTCTGAAAAACTTTCATATTACCGGGAGACCGTGGTTTGTAATGCATTGCTCCTCCTAAAAAGCAAAACTTTGTTAGACTTAAGTACATTTACTTAAAACTTAGTTAATTTTACTTTGTGCATGAATTAAGAAGATAAGTTGATGAATTAAGAAAACTTATCAAATATATCTTTTATTTTCGGGATAGCTTAGGTGAACAAACAGTAGCCGCTCCTTAGGGTTAGAATTTTAAAATTAACAATTATTTTACTTATAGTTAGGCAAAGTACAAAACATTCAAGTACTAAAAGTTACATATGTAATAATTTATTAATCAGTCTTCAATATCTTTTTAGTTTAATCGATTTATTGATGGACCTCAAAAAAAAAAAAATATACCTACTTTAAAAGTGTGGAGTAAAATCGTTAATAAATTTTAAAAATCATTTCAGGAACTTGATATCGATTAAAATTTGGCTATTTTCCGTGTATAGAATTTGTCTGTTGAAGTTAACGTTTCCCAATAAATTTATTTAACAAATTGAATTTCAACATGATTGAGAGCAAGGAAACCACAAAAGTTTTAACCTTTGAAGTCTCTACCTACTTGATTTTGATCGTGAGTGCCAATTATTTTCCTGAACAGGTTTAACACTAAAATTAAAATATTTTAGATAAAAAAAATTATTACACAACGAGAGTTTTATTTATTTCTTAATATAATTCGTGGTACTTAATAACTTGATCAGAAGGGATTGAATTTATAATGGACCAAATAGTTTACCTTTATAATTCCTGCCAGGAAGAAAATTTAAGTTACCAGTCTCTAGACGATAAAAATAATCTTGAATTTAAAATAATTTCAACGTTATGAAACTAAATTTAAGTAACAATAAAGGAATAAGACTTAAAATTATTTTGGCTTAATACAGTAGAAAAAAATTTCATTACAAAACAGTTTTTTTTTTTAAGAATAAAAAATGACTTATTATTTATTTGTGTTTTAAATTTTAATCTCCACTATTTTTCAAACCATAGGTAAATATTACGGTATTTACCTGTGACCTTGGAGTTTAAGAAGTAAGGGTCAGGATGCCACAGGTTGTCGAAGAACTCTGGTGGCAGGGTCACATGGTCGTCTCCCTCTTCGAAGATATCCTCGGGTAACTGCAGCCGACTCTCACTCCAAGTCTGTCTTATGAACATATCCACTCTGAGAAAAGAGAAAGAGTATATTTTAGTTACATTACTAAAAAAGTTTATGTTAATAAGTTCCTTTTTAAATTCTGTAGCAATAAATAATGTACCAAAGTTTAAAATGTATTTTTCAATACATTTGCTCAGAAAGTGACTCTTATAGCACTGCACATAATGACCCTTGTTACCAAACTGTGACATTTTTATTAAAACCGTTTTGTTTAACCTCTCCCCCGCCATAATTTTATTACATTTACCGTATCAGGATGGGCGTGCGTCGTCCCCCACAAGTCGCCGATCAACCCCCGTTTATTCATTTTAGTGAGTGTATTGAAAGATAAATAAATAAAAAAAAATATGGGTGCGCATATGAAAACAGATTTTTAGCGCCACAAAAGTTTACTAGTTTTACAGTTATTTTCTTCACAAGTGTATTGAAAAACGTCGTATGATACACGAGAGTAATTAATTATTACCGTTTCCGGCTCTCTTAAGACCCTCGCCACGGCTCGGGTCTAAATACCGCCTCGACGGTAATCACTAACGTTACACACTTATATCATAATGTACTATTATCGTCATTATTTTTAAGGTAGGGAAATCATATAATGACTTCTCCTGCTCTTGAGCGAAGCAGGAAGGCGTGTCAGACTTTTGCTGATGACACCTATGTTCCTTCTTTGCCTTGCATTCCAAAGCCCTGAAGTTCCCTTTCGGACTACCCAGGGATCGAATCGACATGTGTTATTGGAAATTCACGTGATTAATATTGTAAATTGTAGAATTTCGAAAATTGGCATCGCTGATGAAATATCACTTTTAGTTAATTATCCCAGTAGACTGGAAGCTGATTCTAACGTAGTTCGAAAAAACGTTGATGATGATGAGTATAGTAAGGTAAACAACAGATATCCAAATGGGTTCAAAACTAATAGGTGCTACTCTAAAATAGTACAAAAGAGAGTCAAAAAACAAAGCAAACAAAATGTCAGACTAAACGTAGTAAAAACCTACTAAAGACAATAAAACATGCATGGATGGAATCGTAGACCTAGAGTATTTATAAAATACAATAACATAAATGTAGGTTAAATTCGATTCTTAGAGACTCTTTTAAATATCCTTTTTTACTAAAAATATAATGGTTTAATAACACTGTTTTTTGTACCTAGCAACTTTAAAACAATATTTAAGCAACCCTGCTATCTGTGAAAAAAGGTTTGAGAGTACTCGAGCGCATTGTTCAATGTTTAGCTAGAATCTCCACGTGCGAAAAAATTGGTGCCCACTCATCAAATTTTAACGAAAATACTTGGAACACTAGCCGCTTTGTGTTTGGTATCAACGAACTGTAATTTGTTTCCACTAACACATAAATATGCCTAAACTTTTATAATCTAGTTACAATCTCGTTTCATTGGTAATCAATGTCCAAAACTGCAAAAAAAAATAAAATATTAAACTCGTTAAAAAATAAGAGGCCCTTTTTGACAGTTGTGAAAGACCTTAGAATGTAAACTTGGAATGAAACTGAAAGAAACAATAACATAATAATTAATTACATAAAGTGTTTGAAAAAATGCATATATTTTTTGGCGCGTTAAATAATGTGATATGTTGCCAGTATTTTTTTGAGTATTTATTAATATATATAATAATATTACACATTATTTTTTTTTCACAACTTTATATCTCAATTCAAAATTGATATCACGTTTTCAGCCCTTAAATATTTTACAGTTTGACTGGACTAGAATCGGATGTCCAATTGTTTTTAAAAAAGCAGAAATCACTCCTCTATTTTGTATGCTACAAATAAAAAACAACACAATGTAGAATTTGAAATCCGAATTTGGGAAAAAATTCTGGAGCATATTTCCAAATAAGAATTTATGTATACGGACATTTTTAAGACATTTTTCGAAATACAAAAACTGTAAACGAGTCTTTTTAAAATTGCAGACAACAAACCATCCGCACTACGTTGGTACCGTAAGTTATTTTCGTGGAACATGCTTAGACAGGTGAGTTATGTTAAAAATTTAACTACGTAGGTTACAACTTGTATTAAAGAAATTCTCTCAGAAGTCTCTTGTTGAAAGTTCATTATGTTTTTAGAGGTTATTATTATAGCTAACCTGTGTGTAATACTGCCATTTTTTATCAATTCCTATTCTTACTGATACAAACAAAAATATGAGATTTTTGTCTTTCTTTTTGGATTTAATGTGTTGATTAACAACAACAGGTTATATGATAATTTTACTGAAGGACATTAAAACGTTTTTTCAGGTAGGTATTTCAATTCCCTTACGAACAGTGGCAGGAAAGATCTCACGGCGTCCTCACCTTCCGCATGACGCAATGTCTCACCGTACTTGGTCAGTTCGGGAAGTTCCTGCAACGGATTTGTGTGGAAGAAACGCCCAGGTGTCACCACTGTGTGGACCACCCGGCGGACACGGTACACAGTAGAAATGTGCCCCGCTTGGGCATAGCACCTATTCGCTGTCCTCGTGGGGCCATCGACCTTTCGCACCGTCCTCAGTACAGGGGACCTCTTAATTCCAGTCAATTTACGCCGTAAAATGAACTGCCTTGCTTATCCGTATTATGAAACCTTATTGCCAGCCAGTCAGTAGTCACGTGACACTTGACCGACATCTGCACGGATATTGGCTGGGAATTTCGTATTATGAGCGTCAAACTGACATTTTGTAGCTTGCTAAAGTGTCAAAAATTGTGTCTAATAAGCCAATCAGTTTACGCCAGTTTCTAGTAACTTATAGTGAATTGTTTGGACTTTTTATTATATTTGAATCTATTTGATAGTTAAGTAAATAAAACATTAAATATGTGTGATGAGTTGATAATCTTCGAATTTCTCGAAAGTGATGCGTTACAAGAGAACAACGAAGCAAAAATTCAAAAGACGCGTCTTCGAGATCTTAGTGACCCGTTTGCTAGTGATGAGGTTTAGTTTATAAAGCGATACGGGCTGAGTAAACAATTAGTTCATGGTTTATGTGACGAACTGAGACCTCATGTAGCTTCTGGGTCTACAAGGGCGTCGGATTTATCAATAGAAAGAAAGGTTAGTAATTTTAGAGTTTATTTAACCCTTAAGGTCGCATGACATTTCATCAAAATAAAAGACCAAAATAATACCTGATTATGATTATTAGGCCTAAAATAAAAGTATGAAAAATAGAAAAAAAAACCTAATTAGCTGATAATCTGAGATAATTAGTGTATATTATACTATACATTGCTCCCAACGTTAGTAAATCGTATGTGTAAGGGGCGTATAGTATAATATACAAAATACACTTTTGACATAGCTTGTTCAAAATAATACAACGACAAAAATGTTTTCAAATTATTATAAAATAATAACATCAGTGCTTATGATATGCTGCAAAACAATTTTTTTTTAGCCACGTAACAAAGATGTTCATTGCACTTCGTACAACGAGTACTTACTACTACATGCTTGGCCCTTTTTACAGTATTTGCACCTCTGATGCTCGGTGTGTTCCGGCCACTGATCTGCGGCGTCATATCTGATGGCATCTATGGGCCTTTCAGTGGCTAGTTTCTTAATTTTATTTCTCCTCAGCCACAGAATTCGTGACTAAAGTTTTCACCATTTGTCATTGCTTCTTATAGGACCAGCAAACCAATTTACGATGGCAATTTTATTTTTATTGCAGGTTGCTTGACAATTGCATCCTTCCAATAGTCCTTGATAACCAAAAAATCAATTACATCCTCTTTGAGTTGACTTGCTTTTATTGACTTTCTAGTCTCTTGTATAATTATAGCGTAATTAGTGTTATTTGGTATATCAACAATAAGGTCATGAGAAAATTTCAGCTGCATGTTGAAACCTTCTCTTGGTCCATTAAAAAGAAAGTTTGAATTTCTATATGCTTAGGTCTTTTTATCCTGTTGGCAGCAACTATACGAACTCTGTTTCCTTTAGACACGTGTATGTAGGTAGTGGTGTCGACAGTTGAACTGAAGGCAAGGAGGGTAGCGATGCGGTAGAAGGTATAGCATTATAATTGCATTCCGTATCGGAAGGAATTACTGTTGAAAGAACTGAGCTACTGTTGGTGTGAGTGGTGGTGGATCTTCGAAGGCTTCGGCTACAGTTTCGTGGCTTTGAAAATTTATAGAATCCAAGTTTAGATATAGAATCGATAGCTAATTTTCATCGAGTGTCCTATAAACGAATCATTACTAGATAGATCTGGGCTATTGAAATCTAGTCTATCTAACGATGAATTACAGATGGAGCAGGAGACGATTCACGACTGTTTACTTCTTCTTCATTGCTAGTGACATCACTGACGTCAGAAGTAGCATTGAATTTAGGAACAAGTACTAGTATGCGTCTACACCGATCGTGCTGTCTAGGCTAGAACAAATAGTTTAAAAGTAAGCATGAAAGCAAGGCCATGCAAGAAAAAAGTACTAATGTCGAAAAGTAAATAAACGTAAACATAATATACGATCAAAGTCAAATTATAGTACATATAGTTCTGACATAACCAACACCCTTTAGTTGTCAGTGTATAGAATAATATACATCACAAACAAAATGTATTTTGAGCTAACAGTCGTAATGTATAGTATGCTATACATCCAAGATTATGTTCGTAAAAAGCTGTGAAAATGAGCGTATTACGTAATTTTTTTAGCATTAGCTTGAGCTCAGTATATTTTTGATTTGAATTCACAACACACTTATTAGATTTATATAATAGATAAGAAATTATAATAAATTTTATTTTGATGGGAACAAGATTCCTCGGCATGGTTTCGCAATTACGTCACAACTGTCAAATTTACCATAGAAAATACTTTCGTTTATTTATTATTTAAAAAAGGAGTATTCTAAAAGTACTTTTCCGTAAAAAATAATAATTTTAAAGTATTTAGTTATATGGGATTTTTTTTTAGTTTAGTGTATAGTATACTATACAAATCAACCTTAAGGGTTAAGGGACGTCCATTATTATTATATAAAAAACATGATTTAGCCATTACTTAGACCACAGTTGCTGTATTCATGGCTATGTGTACTGATAATGAAATTAATATAGAAATTAATTATTCTTTCAGATGCTAATTGCATTATCACTCTTCGCCACGGGGTCTTACCAACGCCCCGTTGTAATATTTTTAACAACTCTATAACTGTACTTATAACTTTACTTAATTAAAACGACTTGGACAAAAACAAAAGCTATATTAATAGAAATTACGCCTGTCTTACGCAAAGGTTGCTTAAAAACTAACGAATAAGTAATGTCTCTGTATTTGTGGGGGTTGCGCTTACAGTCCCATGGTAGGTATTTGAGTGCACTTGAGCCCGTGGGTTTTCGAATGTTTACGTCTGGGCTCAGGGTGGCGCAACACTTCAACACCGTCACCGCGGCGACCACCATGCCGATCCCGTGACGTCACCAGCACTCCAACGCCATCGCTAACCGGGATGCCAATCCGATGGTATCACCCTTACACAGCACAGCGATCGCCAAGCCAACATATTTTTGTTAAAAAGTTTTGTTCAAGTACGTCCACACACTTAATTTAGTTTTTGCCGGGTTAGGAGTTATCCCAGTACGTTCAGAAATGAAGTATATGCGACAATGCTATTTTCAACTTTATGACATTGTATTTACGGAAATAACACATAATTCGTTTTTAAACTCGTTATTAATTTCGATTTCTGTAATAAAATTACATTAATTTCATCTATAAACAATATTTCATTCAAAATATAAAAACCGTAAATACCGGTAACCTTTGCTTTGATGTTTTCGAACGCCATCTTTCAAAGCAGTACAAACCAGCCACAGAAAACTGTCCAGGATGATTCCAGTCAGAATGACGTACGTCATAATACGAAAAATAACAAGCAGTTTACGGCCGTAAACTGACATGCCTGGAAACAGACTGGATTTTAAAACGGTCGTAATAGGCCCCCAGGCCACGATCCGAAGCGAGGAGGAGTGGCAGGCGGTTGTCTCCTTCTGCTAAGCATCAGATTTTACTGCTTATAGCGATTTGGAAGATGATGTTATTTTGATCAGGAATTTTAACCTCTAAACACAATGCGAGGTAAACCAGGATATATTTATTTGTGTTGTTAATGGTTTCATGAGTATCTTGTGAGAGATCTGTTTACTCTGCTAGCTTTATGCTAGGGTCAACAAAGTTGTTTGTGTTTGTACTTATGTTTGGGTTTCGTTGAAACTTTTATGTAGGATTTATAAAAGCTCAGGTTTTTATTGTGGAAGGTATTTCAGTATGTGGAACCGAGCCTAAATTGTTTACTTGGTTAGTATCTATTAATTTATATTAAGACAAATTGACTTTGGTCTTTAGCAAAATGGTCATGAATAAAAATTAAAATAATTCTCGACTACCATAGGTACTAGCTTGTGGATGAAAAGCAATGGGTAGCTTGCCATCTTTTCGTCCAGTAAGGACCGAATCTGTAGTGATCCACGTACGTCTCAATGATATGAGATGCCAGCAAAACCGTAGGGACCCAGTAAAGCTGATAAAGCGGTAAACAGTAATTGAAGGATGTAGGGTTTTAATCAACAAAAGCCAGACACGTACTCCCGAGAACTCCACTCTAGAGCAGGTTAAGTCATCTGATGATATCCCACCTCAAAGAACGGTATTTGCCAGTTTATTTTGAAAGAGATTTTCTAAATCGCCACCCAATACGTGGTAAGAAGTGACCATTGCCTGTAGCCTCACGATGGCCTTTTTTTTCCACCTGTTTTGCTAGCAAGGGTAAATTGCTCGTCAAACAGGTGGAAAAGAGGGCTGTCGTGTGTCTACCGGTAATTAAATTTGTCAATTTGTCGGGCTATTTCGTTAATTTTGTTTTCATTTCGTCTTATCTTTTTGTTTTTGATTCGATCACAGATAGCGTAGTATAAAAATGTAAGTAAACAAAAGCGGTTAGCTTGCACGAGTCTCAAATGACTCATGTTTGCATAATACGATATAAAAGTATAGTTAAAGCTAGTTTTTAGCATATAACTTAATATAGTAGAGGATACGGTTAAGAACGACCTTCACCGGTTTCTTTAATGGATGAAACGTATTTTACGATAAATTTAGTATATTAAATAATATAACGCGGATGGGTTGCCTGAGAAATTCCTGGCCAAACAATTTTTTTTTATTGAAAAATTCACCGGTGTGTTTATCGAATAAATTTAATACTAACCGAAAGAGTGAAGCCTTTAGAACATAAAAATGTTGGGTTGCCTATTTGTTTCCTGGCATAACTATGGGTTGCCAGGTATAAACAGGTATGTATAAACAGGTGTGTTTATTTTGATATACAATAAGTTCTATATCAAAATAAACGCTGTTTCATTACGAATACGATGTTATAGTGTTGTCTGCAAAAAAATCTGGTATGAATAACGGCTGTGCATTTTTCTAAAAAAAAAGTAAATTTTCAATTTTTAATTAATAATAGTCTGGCCAGGAATTTCTTAGGCAACCCACCCGCATTATATTATTTAATACACTAAATTTATCATAAAGTACGTTTCATCCATTAAACAGACCGGTGAAGGTCGTTCTTAACCGGATCTTAGACTAATAGTATATCTTCATAGAGTACAAACAAGAGTCATAATTGAGCAACCCGACGTAATTTACTTTAAATTACTGATGTGTTCATTTAATTTTAACTTTCTACCTTTTGTCTTTTAAAAGAAATGACAGACTAGCTTCTGCCAGCGGCTTTACTCGCGTGAAAATAGGTTACTCCATATTAACTTTGGATCGCCATTTCATGCCTTTAGGAGGTGAATTTTGGAAAATCTATTCTTCAGTCGCCCGTTTGAACCCCTCAGTCGCCATGAATTTAGGCGAAAAACCTTATAACTTTGTTATATTTTTCATGATTCAGTTATGAAATTTTTTACATAGATTCTATACATAAAAATACACACACTTATTTCGGGTTTCGCATAATTATACTCGTACTAAAATAAATGTTATATAGATGAAAATTAAATGATGTTTTAATAAAATATACATTTTTACGTCAAACTCGTGTTTCTACTTTTAGCGACTATTTGCGTAATTACAAGATTCTTGAGTGGCTGAATATTAAATTAGAATTATTTAGTTTGGATAGTGTTGTTTTTTTTAAAAAGGTTTTCCGTGTAAGAAGTAATGGAGGTAAGGTTATTTCGGTTCAAGTATTTGAGTCAAAGATGAAAGGATTTTTTTAGCTGATGTTTTTAGGCCTATTAATGATGTTACGAATATTCACATTCGCATTCGCGCGAATATTCGCATATTTTGACATTCACATTCGAATTCACAAGGAACATGCGAATATTTGGCAATTTTTCTTGACAAACAAAAAGGTATTTAGGTATTGATTGAACGGATATAGAATGATAATACAACTGATGTGAAGAATGTTAAGTTTCAACGAATATTCGCGAACAACATTCGCGAATATTATTCGTCAACGCGAATATATTCACCAATATTATACGCGAATATTGATTGCGAATATTCGTTTGTTGCCTGTCTGTCCTTTTGTTAAGACATATTATTTACATTTTTAAATATTTCTTAAAAAAAAAAAAACATTAAAAAACATTTAAAAATATAAAATAATAGTAACCCACCGGCATCGGGAACAGGATCCAAGCTACCGGTAGTCAGGGCTCCTGAGAGAGGAATCTCCTAACTATACGCGCCGTGTCCAGGAGTACTATTTTATGGATCAGGCCCTTGATCCAGCTGCCTAACGGGAGCCTCCCTAGATGTTGTTCGAGGCTCTTAGCTATTAAGTCATTGGCCGTTACGACTATCGGCACAATTATTATTTTTTATATATTTCTTTATCTCAGGACCCTGAGGTCCTGGACCTTTGGAAGGCATACGAGGAGCCGAAACCAATTCGTAGAGGCTCTTTTAGATGCTTTTAATGGGACCAACCGGTGATTATCCCTGTATGCGCTGTGCTAGTGCATCCAAGGACAACCCCCGGTTGTAGGGAAACTATTGCACCATGTGGAAAACTAATATAAGGCTACGGTTTTTGGAGTCTTAAGTGGACTGGTTACCTTAATTATTATTATTGGGAACGTAAAATATCAAAACCTATTCTCCTCAGAATTGTATAGCATTGTGTTCGTTCGCCTCAATACGAGGACCTCACTGGCAGCTACAATTTACCGGTCAAATAGGAAATTGCTACAATCTTCACGCTAGACTGGGCTGCCGGATCAGTGTCCGCACAAACTCTGTTTCCTGCGATACCCAAATTGTGGGGCAAAAATTAAATGTGGTACGTAAAGTCTTATCTATCTACACTTGTATAAAACTAATATAAACTTATAGAAACAGAAGAGTTATTTTTGTTAAGTTTTTAATCTATAGCTATTATTAACAATCTGTGGTTTTGAAAGTTATTGACGTATTAGGGCCATATTTCACCGGGACGCCACTGGTAGCGCAACTGGTTGCGCCACCAGTAAAATGTATAGAGCTCTATAGAGCGTTACTCACCTGGTGTCTGTTTGGTAGCGCAACCCATTTGGCGGCGCAACCAGTGCGGACACCAGTCCGGCCGCCAGTCACGCCCCCCACCAAAGAACGTGTATAATAAGATGGAAATCTAACCTTTGAAAACAATAATTAACCAACTGTCAAACGTTAGTGACAGTGAACCAAGAATCTTGTACAATACAATCTGGATTGATTACGACAACCTTAAAGATGTAATAAAGAAGTACCATACAAGAATCTTTATCCCTTTCTACCAGTGTGTATAGACTAGTTCGTACTACGAGACATTCTGTTCTAAAGAAGTTCAAGATGTTATTAAGGACGCTTTGACCGTTTTAGACAAATATCTCGTTTTTTCGGGTACCATTATAATTCACCAAGAATCATAACTATGAGGATGTCACGGTATCAAATAAAAGATAATATACATATTCATCTCTAGGATGGCATAAAAAAATATTATGGTTTTGTATAAAACTTTCATATAGTTAAATACGATTTTACCAACGCACTAATCAAGAAAATTACAAAATACAAGGGTCTGAATAGGTCGCGTAAGCTAAATCCAGTGCACATTTTTAGCTTAAAAATCATAAAATACCACAGCTTATATAGTCTTCTACACCTTTAATTAATTATTTTGAACTTACATAAATAACTTTATTATTTATGACCAAAATAAAACCACTCTAAAAAAATCTTCATACATTTTTCATTGAACCCACCACTTCCAAGCCTCAGTCCGCGCTGAACGCGTCCGCGTTCTGAGAAGCACGGGCCGTTTCGCTTTCTTTAAAAAACGTATACTGCGATTGTATGCATTGATACTTTTTCGAAATAAAATTAAGTACCTAGTTATGAGTATAAAAATAAAAAACGACTTGGGAATTTTGTGTAATATTTAATCATTAAAAAAATACTATTCGATACTTTTTATAAGGTTCTTCTACTAGTAAATAATTATCAAGATCCCTTCATCAACCTTGATTATTAAACCTGTGTTAGCTACATCAGATTTAATTTTACCCTAATAATTAGCTAAGTCGTTTGACTTTTTAGACAGACTCTACCACACTTTTTTTTAGAATTAGACAGGTATTGATTTACTGATATAGAATGAAACTAAAAACAATATTTTTAACAACTTTAATTGAGTAAATTGATATGAAAGTCATTTTTGGGGGTTGTGGCTACGAATATATCATTCTTTTAATTGAAGAAGGTGGATGTAATTTTTTTTAACTGACTTCAAAAAAGGAGGAGGTTCTCAATTCGATTGTTTTTTCCTTCTAAATTCGATGGAGACCCATTCGCTCTCCTAGAGAGGAGGCCTGAGTTCCAGCAGTGGGAACATTAAAAAGGCTGATTATGTATGTGTGTATATCTATAGGGATTTTGGTGTTTTTACCAAGAAGTCTCTGTATTCATACATACATTACATACATTCTACTACAGTCAAAAAGTATCATTTGATGAAGTTGAACTGATGAACAAGACCAATAATGGCCAATTAAATATACAAAAAATTTAACAAAAATATATAACCATAAAGTTGGTACAAAACTATAGAATCAAACCAAACTAATAGTTAGTTTTTTAACAAAAACTATCTATAACAACAATTAGTTAGTTATGTTTGTTTTACAGTAACTGTAAAACGATCAAAATAACTTTAAATTCGGAAGTCGGTGTTAAATAAAAAAATATACCAGAAACATCGACTTCCGAAATTAAAGTTATTTTGATCGTTTTAGTGTTTTTTTGTGTATTCTTTATTCAAGTCGAGCCGATTTCGACTATTCTGCCAAGTCCATAGTAA
Organism: Mythimna ferrago; assembly: GCA_910589285.2. NCBI lineage: Eukaryota > Metazoa > Arthropoda > Insecta > Lepidoptera > Noctuidae > Mythimna > Mythimna ferrago. The sequence goes on from OU342682.1 coordinate 3,799,575, forward strand.
ATTGGAAAAACAAGTGTGTTTATAGAAATCTAAGTAAAGTGAGAATATTAAAAGCCGTCCAAGACAAAGATTGTAATAGCAAATGTACTGAAACATACTAGGTGAAATACCTTTAAGTGTTACTTTATTTAACCTGTATTTTCTTTATTTTAAGCTTAACAAATTACACCTTATCAGTGTGGAAATAAATAAATAAACTGGTTTTCATCTGTTAACTCAATAAGGTTCAATTGAAAACTAGCATTAGGTAAAAAACTATATTTATAATTCACAATAGGATCCCTAAATTGATAAATAGTTTTCACACACTCGCAATATTTTTGAAAGACCTATCTAACGACATCCCACATTATGGAATAGTCTACAAAACAAAATAAAAAAGAATTAAAAAAAGGGCGTACTTGTATCGTACTCTTCAGTACATTTTTGAGGTTGACGTAATCAATCCAGATAGTATAAAAGATTATTGGGTGTGGCGACCCAAGAACGCTCTCTATCCCTTTCTACTAGTGTGTCCATAGATTAGTTCGTACTACGAGCCATTGTGTTCTAAAGAAGTTCAAGTTGTTATTAATACATTATATTTTAGAAAACTAATCAAAAACTAATATGTATATTAGACAGGTAAGACCTTACCACGATTACAAACTACGAGAGCCTAGAAGTTTTCGATAAGACAATTCTTCGAGAGTAAGCAAAAGAGAAGTTGATAGGTCATCGGCCTGCCAAAAAACCACGCCTCACCGAGGTCATTAAGAAGAGACTATTGCACAGGGCCAAACAACATCAAAATATGACTGTTTCAGACTGAAGTCGGTTAAAAATAAGACTTTAAATAGTACAGTACATTGTTAATAAACTACTGCCATTAACTGATGAAATAATATAATTTTTCAGACATGTTTCTCCGATGAATCGACGTTTCAGGTTTTGGTTGACAAAAGCTCTTTTGTCCGTTCAAAAAATGCTCCTTTCCGACGACGCCCTGGAGAATAGCTCCATAAAAACCGGTGTTAAGAGACAGCTAAATTCCCAATTAGTATTATGATGTGGTCTTTAATCTCAAGCAAGGGTGTACATATCATGAAAAGGACCGTGAGGCATGACCAGTACAAGCGAGTACTAGAAACTGGACTGCTGCCGCATCTCGAAGAATGGTTCCTTATTGACGAAGAGTCCATTTTTATGCCCGAATCTGCATTGTGCTACAAAACCAGGGGTGTTACTGCATACTTGGCTAAAAAACATAAATGTTTTACCCTATACCTTTTTTGCCCTATGATGAGTTCCCTGACAGTTCATTTTTTTCCGTGGCACGCATACTACTTTAGATTACTAAAAAAATAAACTGGCAAAAAAAAAGGAAATGATAAAAAAAATATTGTCTTTCGTAAATTACTAAGTAAGTTATTGTGGTTATAATTAACTGTTAATAAATTAAGTAAATAAAATAAAAAAGAATAGAACTTAAAAATGTGTAATGCGTTAAACGGAACTTCTGCCAATAGAGATTGACACTACTCGACGACACACTAATCGACAAAATCGGAGCGGCCATCTTGTAATCGCATGTAAAATTGGAAAAAAGTAATAGAAAAAACTCAAAAAACTATAACAGAGGACTAATAATTAATCATCGCGGTTAGTTGAAGAAGATTCCGATTCCGATATGGATATGAGTTCAAATCAAGAGTCAAGTTCTGACAGTGAATAATAAATAAATTATTATTTTAAACAGACTGCATTTTATTTACCACTACCCGTCCCCCGCGGTTTCGCCCGCGTTATTTCAGGTTTTTAGTTTTTGTCAGATTTTTTAATTTACTGTAAAAATTCTTCAAAATCCGTAGACTAGTTCTTGCGTGAAAGAGTAACAAACATCCACACACACATACAAACTTTCACATTTATCATCTATAAATCTAAAATCGGTAATCCGATTCCATTACCTTTGCCAACTGATTCGTTATTGTAAAAAATCGATTAAATTTCGTTAGGTCACATCACTATAATTGTCAGACAAAAACTGTCAGGGAACTCATCATAGGACAAAAAAACTAGTCAATCAATACACCAGACATGAACGCTATTGAAAACATGTAGGAGCTCACCAAGCAGGAGATCGCTTAGCAAGTGATCACCACCAAACTAATAAATTATTTATTATTATTGTTATATAAACACTAGCTGATTAAATTGCAGCTCTCAACAACACAAACCTGCAACAGGATGCCAGAATTTGCATAGAGAGCATATCACGATGAATGGAATCTATCACAAAATTCTGGAAATATTCGTCAAATTGACTACGTATCTATTTTTTTTTTCAAAAATATATAAATAATTTTGCTTTTAATTTTCGTTGTTTTTATTATCTCAATAAAAAAAACTATAAATAAAAAATACCAGCCGGACCTACAAGCAACCTTTTTTCAAACCTATTAACCTGGCCGTTAGCGAGGAGTCGGCTTCAGAAAATCACTGTTTTATGGCTCTTTTCGGGCGCTTGGGCCTTAAGCGATATGCGCGAGTCCAAGCGAGCAGGCACCTTCCGATTTCACCTACTTTTTCTGTCGTCAACTCGCTCAGACTTGAAAATCTGACGTATTTATGTACAGTCAACTAAAAAAAAAAATTATAACATAGGTACCCACTAAAAATGTATTAGAAATTGTATTCGACTTGACTTTAAAATAAAACACTTATAAATCAACATTACAATAATATAATATTGCATATTTACCTATTAATTACCAACAAATCACAACATTATCAGCAATAAGCAACCAAAGTTGACGTCCAAATATTAGTTAATGTTAGCACACGTTTAAGTAAGCGGAATAGGAGACTTAGAAATACACGTAAGTGAGTGAATATGCAGTATCGATACGTCATGTATGTGTCAAAAAAGTTAAGAGCGCCCACACGATGAACAAAATCTTTCTTGGATGCGTTCCATTTCACGATTAACCTGTGACCTTCAGTTGCCCTTTGCATTCTAGGACTACGGGTTTCCTTTTTAGGAATTCGCCGGGGTCCTAGCTTGCGGGCATCGGCCCTTCTGGACTCCTACGGTTTGATGTCATCTCTTTGAGGACCACGTCGATCACTACGCGCTGTTGACGACTGAGCTCGGTTCGGTTAATTACCGGACGTCCGGATAGCGGACTACCCATTGCTCGACGTCCGCAAGCCCGCGTCTACCGTGGTCCGTTGTCGGGCTCGGAATTTCGGCGGCCGATGGTCCTTTGGCCTCCTTCTTCGCTAACATTACTGCTTCGCAGAAAGAGGCGACCGCCTGCCATTCCTCCTCGCTCCGGACCATAGTCTGAACTAGGGCCCTGCGTGAAAGGTTGTTGCCAAAAATTGCCTCCACGAGGCAACAGCGGTGCTCTGCCCGAGCGGGGCACAACTCTACCATGTCCTCGGGTGCTCCACCGTGTCCTCCGAGTGGTCCACACAATAGTAATACCCGAGCTTTACTGCCGTCTGAATCCGATGCAGGAACCGACCGAACTTGCCATTTTCGGTGAGGACCATGCAAGTGCAGGTAACATGAGAAAGTCAAAAGTAACGTAAAATGTTTTTAAAGTAACTTGGGTATCGTGTACCATTGGCCACATCCTACTCGCCTCATTCCTCACCTTTAACATAATATCCCGAAATCTAAGTAGATAACCGGTATAGCCTGCGTGAAAAAATCCGCGGGCAATAGCTAGTTATTTATAGTAATTGTTATTATTTGACTGTATTTTATACGTTTAAGCGAGAGGACGACAGAAAAAGTAGGTGAATCGGAAGGTCCCAACTCGCGCGGACTCGCGCGAATTGCTTAAGCGAGTTGACGAACAAGCCATATTAGGTAATCTCTGGAAGTACTGGTCCGATAGCAAAAAGTTTTTCACCGATAGAAAGCTGCTTTATTCCTGAGTGGGGTGTTCGCGGGCGAAGCCGCGGGCAAATGCTAGAATATTATATTTATCGACCGTGAAGTACCAATACCGCCTAAAAATATTTTTTCAAGAAAATCATAATTTACCGCTACGAATTTAAAAAGGTTTTTCCGCGTGTTTTAAGCGATTATCACACTGCCACGCATGACGCTGCACGTTGCGTGTCGACGCACCTACGCGCGTACTTGCGGAAGTGCAGATCTGCATCATCGTACGGGTTTTTTACGCACTCACGCGCGTTGGTGCGTTTTGTAAATTCACGCAGGCTCTGACTCATTTCATACAAAATCATACGATAATCGTCTTAGTAAAATTCGAGTAATTTTTTTTGTTTTCAGGTCTGACAGACAGTTTGGTGTTATTGGTACTTTGCTGTCGATATAAAAAAATACATTAATTAATATCAAATGCTGCAGTGACAAAAATAATAACAATTAATTTTGTAAAATCATGGTTACCCTAGTTAAAATAGAGGTAAGAAAGGGATACACCGACCCTTTCTCGTTGTCTTGTTCAGTACATTTTTCCCCGTTTGCTTGTCAATATGAACTTAATGGCAATGAGAATAAAGAACACTATAGAGTGTGTTTGCTGCGCAGGCAATCTAGATTATCCGTAGGATACATAAAATCTTTGCTCTGGTGTCTGTTTGGTGTCTTGTTTGGTGTCTTGCTATATTTCACTGGGACACCACGGTAGCGCAACCAGTGGCGCTACCCGGGTGTCCCGGTGAAATATGGCTCTTAAAGTTTGTTTTAATCTACACTACTATAATAAAGAGGGTACCTTTTTATTTTTTTGATTTTATGTTTTTTTTCTTGTTTGTAGGAATCTCTGAAATTTCTGGTCCGATTGCTCAATTTTTTTCACTGATAAAAATCTGCTTTATTCCTGAGTAACATAGACTATATTTTTTATGTACGCGGGCGAAGTCACTGGTAAAAGCTAGTTATTCATAAATTAAATTGGTGCAGCCATCAGGATACCAGCCGAATTGGAAAAAATCTTGCTGTATTTTTGTTTTAACTCTAGGATTTAGCGTGACGGCGCGACCGACTTTTCTATTTAAATCCACACAAGTTGCCCTTTGTGTTATATGACTATGGATTTCCTTTTCAGAAATTCCCCATAGGCCTATAGGACAGCGAATTCTTGACAAATTGTAAAGGTATCTATTATCACTACAAAGACCAACAGTAGTGGAACAATAACCAAAGACGCAAGTGAATCTGCGGGACAGCTTGTAGAAAGTAAATTCACGAGGAAAAAAAGGTTTAGAAGGTGGATCAGCAGAGGAAATTATTTAAAAGATCTAGTTTATTAAGGGCCTATCCACTCTCTTGTTATTTAGACTCTTTTATTATTTAGATTTCAACTGTCTTAAATTTGTTAGTAAATTATTTTGTTAACATTTTATTGATGGTTGTAATTATTTATATTATTCCTGTTTTTTTTTTTTTATATATAGCCTCTTTTTTGTAATGTGTATGGTCAATATTGTAATAACAACCACTTTTTTTAAAAGTGTAACCATGGAGTTTCTTGCCGGTTCTTCTCGAAGCAATCGACCAATTTGGAACCGTGCACTAGCTTCTGACGTTTTATAAGTGCCCATGTAGGCCCTTGTGAAATAAAATATTTTGACTTTGACTTGAAGACACATAAATTGTTTCACTCCTTCAATGGACACGGTATAAACGACAAGGCAAAACAGTCCGGACCGTAGAGGTATCAATAGCGCTTAAAATACATTTTTATTTCAGAGTGCCTAGTGCAAGTTGCTTTTTCGTTACCGCGATCGACACGTTTATGACGCATAGTGCTCTGATTGGACCGTTCTAAGCTCATAACCAATCATAGAGCCAATTACGGTCAACGTTTTGATCGCGTTAACGTAAAAACAACTCGCGCTTGTCGTACTGGAGTATGTTTGATTGGGATATTTTTTTTATTTTTACGTGTGCCACTGGCAGAAGCCAGTGGTTTATAATAAAGTGTTTTGTAAAATATAATAAATTACAATAATATTCTTACCTGAAGTCCATGTCTTCAACATTGATAGAGTTGACATCTACCACATATATGCTGAACTCTACGATGACCGGTTGGCCCTTTCGCGCCGGTGGCCGCATTTCTAGACACAAATATAATCACATGATTTCAAACCATACAGGTATTTTAATTTATTTTATTTATTTAACTATTTTTTTACACACATAAAATAAAAGATAAGAAGGCATCAGAAAAATACGTACAAAGGATCACCTTTGTACCTATTTTTCTGTTGCCTTCTTCTTATTAGACATATAAATAAATCTCTTCCAGCATACCTGCGAAAGGAAAATTGGAAAAAATAGAGATGTAGACACCGTGTGTAACAGTAATAGGAAAATAAAAAATAGTTAGCAATGAAATAATACACATAGTAAAATAAATTGGTCGTAGGGTTATTTGGGCCGGGACCCTAATAAAAAACCCCACGACCCTAATAAATATCACAGAAATACATACTAAATAATATGAAATAATACATACTAATAAGCATCTATGACGAAATATTTAAAAACAATTTTTTAGAAAAAATAGTTTTTTGACGCCATATTTTAGATTGATTTTAGTTAGTTGTAATTAGTGTGGGGTTTTATTATTATTTTTTAATTTACTGTAATTATAGCTCTTAGTGGTGTATCTAATAAGTTAAATTAACAAACAAATAAAGAGTACAGAAACTATTCACTTTTTTTTTAAATGGGAAATCATGATTTTTCCCACTCTAGTACAGAACGAGAGGGTGTGTCAGACTTTTATTAACCACACCTATGCTACTTCTTTATTTTGTGTTCCAGGACCCCGGGTTTCCCTTTCGGAAATTAACCCAGAGCCTCAAAGATTTACTCACACAAGAGAATGTCTAACAAAGGCTTTGATCGTTGTTTTAACGCTTGCGGAAACGATGTTTAGGCATCGTTCACACCAAACCGCATGCCGACTGTGAGTACGCTCACTTTCAGCCCCAATGTGAACGTGGATTCAGTCTGCAGTATGCGTTCTCACCAAGCCGATAGTACACTATCATATGGCGTAGAATGCGTCACTTGGGTGAACAAAAATGTAGACTTGTTACGTTTAATACAATAATCGGCCACCGAGAGTTAGTGACACCGGACTACGTAATAGCGTATAGGCGATTCCGTGTTAATGGGTAGTTAGTAATTAGCATCATCATCATATCAGCTGAAAGACATCCACTGTTGGACGTAGGCCTCCCCCAAGCGTCGCCACAATGACCGGTCCTGTGCGTCACGCATCCATCGAACCCTGACCAGGTCATCGGTCCACTTTGTCCGGGGTCGCCACTCCAGAACCTTTCGTACCTATCGATCATCTGTTCTGCGTGCAATGTGCCCTGCCCATTGCCACTTAAGTTTGGCGATTCTTCGAGCTATGTCGGTAACCTTGGTTCTCATGCGGATATCTTCATTTTAGATGTGATCACGCAAGGAAACTTCGAGCCGTTTCCTTTGCCCTTTGGGTGACTTTGAGACTTCTTATGAGGCCCATTGTAAGCGACCACGTCTCGGAGACAGAAGTCATCACTGGCAACATGCACTGGTCATAGACACATGCACTGGTTATACTGAAAAGAAAAGCCCAGCCCTCTAGTCACGTGAAGAGACAACCAATTGTTTGCTGATATCCTGAACAACTCGATGAGCGCTCTGGCCCCATGGCCCTAGTGTTTCAACCCCAAACGGCTCAAACTTCCGATGAGGTTATTATATTTACGCCGTTTACGTTTACGCCGTACTATATTTATGTACGTTTGGTCTGAACAATGCCTTAGAAAAAACATATCACGTCTTTTATGCTTTTCGAAACAGTATTTCGAAGTATTTCCATGTAATTTTGTTTTGTTCGTGGATCCATTATCAGGAATAACAAGAGATCAAAGTGAAAGTGTTTAGCGATGTTCCATTTATCTTAAAATCGATGAAGGATTGTTATTTTAAGCCCCGCAATTGGGTAAAGTGCGTGAAAATGGTGGGTTAAGTGGTTTTTCCTTATCATATTATAGGTTAGAGCTATTTTCTCCGAAATGTCAAATTCTAAAAATAAATCTTGATCGATTCTATTTTTGGTCCAAAGTAACTTATGTACTCTTCATTTACCAAGCAATTTAGCGGTAACGGTTTATATACCCTTTCGTTGTGGTATTTGAAAACCGTGATATATTTACTTCTTTTTTTTATTGAGATAAACTAGTGCTTGACTGCTATCCCACCTGATGGTAAGTAGCGATGCAATCTTTGATGATGACTTTTGTTTTTTTTTTTTTTAACTATTCCACAACTTCTATGGAAACAATTGCTATCACGGATCTTTTAGGGTGCGAAGTGAGACGCAGGGGCGAGGAGTGTCAATGATTGGCTCGCCGCGCCATCGCGTCATAGACGTCACTCTTAATTCGTTCCTTGCGTTGCTGCATGTATCTAACAACGAAGACGACTGGCTGGCCAATGTATGGAATGCGCAAAGCGATCCACACTCTGACGCCGAGCGCTCAAGATCCGTTTTGGCAATTGTACTAGCAAGCTGATTACCATATTAAAGGCCATGGTCCGAAGCGAGGAGGAATGGCAGGCGGATGCCTCCTTCTGTGAAGCAGTAATGCTAGCAAAGGAGGAGGTGGCACGTGCACGAGCGAGGAAGCAACCCTCACGCCCCAGCCGCCGGGATCCCGATCCCGATTTCTGGCTACCGTAGGCGCGGGCTTGTAGACGGCGAACAATGGGTAGCTCGCCGTCTGACCGTCGCCAAAGTCGTCGACGGTGAGTATTGTTCCACGCGCGCCTCAAAGAGATGTTCTGTGAAAAATCATCCTATGACAACCCCCGCTCTTGGGCGGAGCGGGAGATAGTGTCAGACTCTTACTGACTAAAAGCCCATATCGTTCGTTCGTGCCTTTCGTACCGGGGCTTGAGCTATCTTTCGCATTAACCCTGGCCCCAGTAGGCTTTGACCCAGCTGGGCCCCTGCTGTTGCTGACAGCTCCTTGAGGCGCGCGATAAGAGTGCGCGCCGTCGACGACTTGGGCTCGGTTTGGACAGGTACCGGACGGTCGGACAGCGAGCTACCCATTGCTCGCTGTCCGCAAGCCCGTGATATACTATTTTTAGATGGAAAAAAACATCCAATGACGTTCCCTGCTGTTGGTCAGAGCGAAAAGGTATGTCAGACTTTTACTGACTAAAAACCCACTTCTGTTCCTTCTTTGTCTTCCTCCCGGGGCCAAGTTTTCCTTTCAGAAATAAAGCCTTGGCCCAGGTAGGCTTCGACCCTGCTGGGTCCATCCGGTTTTGTTGACATCTTGAGGCGCGCGTGAAATACTACGCACCGTCGTCGTCAACTTGGGCTCAGTCCGGACGGTTACCAGACGATCGGACGGCGAGCTACCCATTGCTTGCCGTCCGCAAGCAGCACAAGGTGTTATAAGATTTTGTGGTCTCTTACGTTAGTAAAATAATAATCAAAGCTAGACAACAAACACATTGTTTGTAGTTTTTGATAGATTATGTACTAACTAAAGAAAAAGTAACATTAATTTGAGACTCGCACAGGACAAACCACATTAAAATAAAAAGTAATTAATTAATCTGTACATCGTCTTCTTCTTCCTGCCCTTGTCCCATCTTATTTGGGGTCGGCGCAATACGTTTTTTTCTTCCATTCTGCCCTGTCACTCGTCACGCTATCACTAACTTCCTTTTCTTTTATATCGCTCTTCACGCAATCCATCCATCTTTTCTTTGGCCTCCCTCTCCCTCTCTACCCATCCACATGTATACTCATAAATCTTTTGGTAAAATGCATTTCATCCCTCCTCTTTATGTGACCGTACCAAAACAAACGATTCCCCTTCAGCTTAATTAATTAATCTGTACATAATTAACTTAAAATAAAAAATTTAAAAAAACTTAAAAATAAATTAGGCCTATGCGAGGCCAAAAATACTCATATCTTAGCATATGCTGCGATATCTAACAAAAAAGTAAAATGAGTAGTACATACTCTATCAAAAAGTTTCTTTAAAGACTAAGTATAACAATGTGACGAACACTTTTCGACATACCTATATTATTTTTCTACATTTGTTTATTCTGTACTGTTCCCTAGCTCTTAGGACTCAAGTATACATTAACAAAAGGGATATTTTATCGGTCCATAAGGGGCGATAGAGATGGAAAGGGATCTCGTCAGGTATACATTTCCAATGGGTGTTACTGACAGCCACTTTCAGAGGTCATTATGCTTTCGAATGTCGTTGTGGGATACAAGTATCGAATGAAGACTCTTAGAGATATACGTTAAGTGATAATTTGACAACCATGATATACAACCCTACTTTTTAATTAGTACAAAAAAAAAATGGGGCTGTATCTGTACCCGTTACTGATCATATTTTTGTATTCAAAAGTAGAAAAATCCGAAATCCTAAAGTTGACCACGAAAAGGTAAATTCATCATAGATTCAATCATACATAACAATTGCTAGTAGAAAATACTGCGTGAAGTGTTTTTCCATTTTAATCGTCTTTTATTCATTCATAATCAATATCCTGCACAATATTTCCATAAATTGAGAAACATTTTGGGATAAACACAAACGCTAATAACTAAGCTGTTTATGAATATTATTTATTGAGACTTTACTTAAATAATAACAAGGGCTTTTCTAATAAGCCCTTTAAAGTATTTGTACTAATTAAAAATTTGTGGTGTATAGACTGGCCTGTTGATCTAGAGGTCAGCTATCCCGAAGGTTGTGGGTTCGATTCCACCTAAAACAAATAAATTGTGTGATGAACACAATATTTTTTTTTGTATCTGGGTGTAATTTTTCTATAATGTGTATGCATTTAGACATATAAGTAAGTTTATCAGTAGTCTAGGATACATAACACAAACTCTGCTTAGTTTGGGACCAGATAGCGTTGTGAGAAAGTTATGGATTATTATTATAGAAAATTGTTCTAGGTGTCACATGGCATGGCAAAATATAGTCCACAGGAAAGTTATTCTTGGAGGTCACGACCCTCAGCATTGAACAAAAACAACGCAAAGACGAGCGGGAAGGGGTGTTCCGCCGGCGAGTACATCATCACTTATCATCAGCTGAGAAAGCGGACGCAAAGCCTACCAATAACAAAACAAATCCATAATTATATTTAAAGCATTTGCATAGAAATTGTTCCACGGGTATTATAGCCATAGAACAAACGTAATCGATGGTGGAGCAAGCTCGCCTAGAAGTTACCTATTCACTCTTCAATTATAGACCCCTGGGTTGTAGCTATCAGGGAAAAAAACTAGGTTGTAGATTCAGGCAGGGAATTCCAGTCCCAGCTGTACACACAATAAATGTGCTCCCAAAACGCTTTGTACGTATGGTTGGGATGTCTACCATAGACCGGTGGCGCAACGCCGTACGACGTACGTCTTGTGGTCCGATGATAGAACGAACTTGACGAAATTCTTTCTTTCTTTCTTTCTTTCTTTAGATTGTGCAATTCCAGTGCATACTCCCCGAAACGTAACATGTAAAGAATAACAACTCTGCGCCGATGCCCAAGGCTTTGGAGCCTCGACTCGACAAGTGCATCATTGTGGATGATCCTCTCAATCGACTCTAGGGCATCAAGCTGACCGACTGATTTGGTAGACCCATCTCAATGATGAGAACAGTACTCCATACACGATCGAACTTGCGCTTGATAAGGGCTTTTTCACACGTATCACCAACCAAAACCACACCACGTGGTCGGGCGTATATTTCATATTGAAAATAATTAGGACTATTCACACGTACCACATTTTGCAGTCGTTATCGACCGTGTGTGTGATACCGACCACATCGCAACCACCAGTGACACTGCGAACTAGTGGCCAACCACAACAAAACCACGTCTTTTGTCGGTACCACACCGCAACGACAAAAAGCTGCAGCGACACTATTCACACGTAACCACTGCTTAACAGCATTTTGTCGTTGCGGCGTGTTGTGGTTGTGATACGTGAGGAGAAGCTCTAAAGGTTGAGCAGCTGTTCCGGCGTGAAGTACCGTTTCACTTTTGTTTTTTTTTTTCAAGTGGAAGAAACTACTGGCTGAACCTAGTAGGTAGGTCATAAACCGTCTGCCATAATATCACACAAGTATTTACAACTTTATCGATTGACTGCAGCTCAGTCTATCATGTAAATTATTCATAGACTAGTTTATTGATGTTATGTAAAGCCTACCTTTGACATAGTTCTCTGGCAGAACGACTCGCGGTTTCAGTGTGTGGTTCCTCTTCGACGCGACATCATTGCAAAGCCTGAAATTAAGGAAAAATCTTGGTTAGTATTACTTTTTTTTGTAAATTAACTGATAATGTGAAAAATCTACATATTTCTGAGCGAAAATGACTTTGAACAAGTTTTTATTTAAAAATTTAAAAGTGAATAAAATACTCAGAAATCTTCTAAGTTCTGGGGGGTTTGATTAGTTTATGCTTCATGAAACTCTCTTACGGGAAAGGTCGATGACTCTTAGTCCGGCTGTTAACAGCAGTTTTTGGTGTATATTGGTTGTTCACATTTAGTTAATACCTAACATACGATCCAAGAGTTATATACAAACTTATCTATGCTAATAATTCGACTCCCCAACTTGATTGTTAAAGATTTTTCATAATCGCGAAAAGTCACTACTTTGTTATTGTAATGTTATTATTTTATACTCACATTATTAATTATTTCTTAATCATTTCTTATCGTTGTTCACATCCTTTTTATTGTAATTATGTCTTCTGATAGCTTATATTATTTAATTCTTGTAAATTTTTGTATTTCATGTCTTGTTTACTTTCTGTATGAGATGACGTTGTCAATATTTAAGTTCTTTTCAACTGAATGTTAGCTATGGTAAACAAAGAGTATGGTAGCGAATATTGTATTCATAAGTAAACATGATGAATTAATATAAATTAATCATATGTTTTTAGTTAAGTATTAATTGTTATTATTCTTACATTCATATTCATAAATATAATTTTAATAATATTTCTTTTGTGAGACAATAATACTGGCTGGTTCTTACATCAAGCTTCATTTTTAAAATTGAAAAAGGAAGAAGACCGAGCCAGATTGTCAGATCTATGATGTGGTGGGGAGCGAGAAAAGAAAAGGAGCGTGTTGATTGGTAGATTAGAGTACAGTGTTTCTTATATAGTGTACTTTGCGGGTGGATTGGTAATCCTACTCGTGCATATTTGTTGCTGGTGGGTCTGCCGCCAGTTGAGGAACCTGCTCCTGCTCCTTACTGCCGAAGAAACAGAACGTTGTATGTGCTCCGGGCTTCTGGGGGCCGCACTCCTCTACTTGGCAAGAATATACACCACCAAGCTACATCGTTTTGACCCTGCGGACCACCTTCAAGGTCTGCGTGAGTTGGTCTGCCTGTCTGCTGCTACCTACCTACGAGCTGCCAGTCTTCAAAACCTGCCAGCGAGCTGCCAGTCTTCAATTACCTGCCTGCGTGCTGCCAGTCTTCCTACCCACGTGTCACTAAATTCCCTAAATTAAATTACCTCTCAAGGACAAATCCTGTTTATTTACTGTTCTCTCATTAACACTCAATCCATAGCGTTATATTACGTTACATTGGCGCCCAACGTAAAAGATTTTTATCCTTCTCTCACTTTTCTAAATTCTAAATTACACTTGCACAAGTATTTTACTATCTTTTGACTAATCTGTTCATTCCTTTATCTTTTTCAGATTGTCTCCTTGGGAGGTAACTTTAGATTTACTTAATCTTAGCTTATTTTGTAATTAGTTTTATCTTTACTCTTAATTTTTTGTTTCTTTCTTTATAAATTTGTTTAACAAACTATTTTAACTTTATAACTTAACTTAAACAATTATGGCTAGACCTATTACATTTGAGTTGCTTAACAAGGTAGAATTGGAATACGAAGTTCTTATCAGGCTTGAAGATCCCAAACTTACTATTATACAATTAAAACAACAAATCCTAAAATTAGCTTCCCCATCAGAAAGTATTTTAGATTCTCCTCTAGACCCAAAAGTTGATATCGATCAATGTTTAGTTACACTTAATTACTTAGATATAAAAATAAAACAATTAGAGTCGGGTAATCAAAGACTTTTAAAAAAAACCACTTCTATCCTTAACCATCTTTATCATAGAATCCACAGAATTGATATTGATCTAACTACTAATCTAACTAACGATCTAGCAGACTTAGAATCCAAATTTTGTAGCCTTGATAAAAGAATGGAACCTTTTATAGATACTTGTGACAATTTTCAGTCCTGTGAAGATGTAATTAACCCTTCTACTCCTGACACCCATTCTAGTAATATTCTTTCAACTCCACAGGTCGTCGTTCTTCCTAATCCACCTTCTTCCTTCTTTCTTCCTTCTTCTTCTACTTTACCAGACTTTCGGAAACTTGTATACAATGGCAAGAGTTGTCCGAGATCATATCTTATTAAATTAGATGAGTTTTGTATTTCGCGTGGAATAGATAAAAGCAAACTTCTAGCCTATGCTTATGAACTGTTCTCGGACAATGCTTTGCACTGGTTCAGGTTCCAAAAGTCTCGGAATTCTAACATTACTTGGGATGAATTAAGCCAATTACTAATTCAAGATTTTGGCCAAACAGACTATGATTATAAATTACTGGCGGCAATTAGAGAACGTACTCAGGGTTTTGATGAGTCGATAGTTGTTTATGTTTCGATCATGGGAGGCATGTTCGATAGATTAGAAAACAAAATAACAGAATCTGAGAAACTCCAAATTCTATTAAGAAATATCCGTCCTGCTTATTCGGTTTTTATAGCGTTAAATGATGTTTCATCATTGGATTCTCTTTTTTTTTTTTTTTTTTTTTTAATTTGTATAAACTAGTGCTTGACTGCGATCCCACCTGATGGTAAGCAGTGATGCAATCGTTGATGGTGAGGCGCACTAGTTTATTAAGAGCCTATTCACTCTTGCCTTAAAGACACCTAAATTATAATCAGACGGGAAGACCGCAGCAGGCAAATTGTTCCAGTCCCTCGATGTACGTGGTATAAACGACGAAGCGAAACGCTTGGTCCGGATCGTAGAGGTTTCAACAACATTAGGGTGGATACTCGCCGTTCGTCGGCTTGTCCGATGGTAGAAGTGAGATGGTGGAATTAAGTCATGTAATTCCTGCGCACACTCTCCAAAGTGCATCCTGTAAAACACCGAAAGGCTGGCTACCCTTCGCCTATGCTCAAGACTCTGTAGATTGGACTCAACCAGATCTGGATCGCCAATTAGTCTCTTCGCACGCCTTTCCACAGAGTCCAAAGCTGCCAGGTGGCATTTTGCAGCACCAGCCCATATGTGGCTGCAGTACTCCATACACGAACGGACTTGTGCTTTGTATAGCATTAGAAGTTGTCCCGGTGTGAAGTACCGCCGGACCTTTGCAAGAACGCCTAGTTTCCTAGCAGCTACCTTGGCTTTGGACTCAATGAACCGCCCAAAGTTAAGGTCCGAGGGAATTTCAACCCCCAAGAGCTGAAGGCGGTCGGTGTACTCCAGGGATAAATTCTGAAAAGTAGGAGCCAAGGTGAACGGGCTCCTTTTAGCGGTGAACAGACACGCTTGCGTTTTGGAGGCGTTAAATCCCACCAAATTGGCTTTACCCCACTTGGAGACTGCCTGAAGTGAGATATTTGTACGCTCTACCATAGCCTCTCTTTCGGATCGGATTAGCTCCTTACTAGCCCGAGCACTAGGCAGGTATCTCTCTACAACTGTGCTATCATCTGCATACCCATAGATACCGGGCATCAGCAGATCGTTGATATGCAGTAGGAATAGAGTTGCAGAGAGAACAGACCCCTGAGGAACCCCGGCATTAGTCGTCATGGGTTCCGATGAGCATCCATCGACAACAACTCGGAGAGACCGTTCACTCAGGAAGTCTTTTACCCAGTTAATCAGACCAGGGGAAATGCCGTACGCTGGAAGCTTACTCAAAAGGCTAGCGTGCCATACCCTGTCGAAGGCCTTCGAGACGTCTAAGGAAACGGCAATCGCTTCCCCATTCCTCTCGAGGGTCTCGCCCCACAAGTGGGTGGCATACACTAGTAGGTCCCCAGTAGACCGATTGCGACGAAATCCGTACTGTCGGTCACTGAGGAGATCGTTACCTTCCAGGTATGCCATGAGGCGCGAGTTCAACACACGCTCCATAATCTTACATAGTATGGAGGTTATTGAAATCGGCCTATAGTTGCCAGGATCGGCACGACTGCCCTTTTTGGGCACGGGTTGCACGTTGGCAAGCTTCCAGGACTTGGGCACTATACCAGTCCTAAATGAGAGGCGATACAAGCGTGTCAATACAGGAGACAACTCAGGCGCACAAGCCTTGAGAACAATGGCAGGTATACCATCTGGTCCACTAGCTTTGTTCACGTCTAGACGACACAGTGCTCTCAGAACTTCTTTGTTCCTTATGCGAACCTCGGGCATCGAAGTGTCGCAGTGAGGTAGAGTCGGTGGAGTAGTACTGCCAGTATCAAGACGAGAATTATGGGCGAAGAGAGATGCAAAGAGATCTGCTTTCTCTCTCGCCGTATGAGCCAGTGTTCCATCAGGTTTAGCCAGCGGAGGCAGTGAGGGCCGACAGAAGTTCGCTTCGACCGACTTGGCGAGGGACCAGAACGCTCTGCTGCCGGACGGCTGAGCAGAGAGTTTTGTGCCAATATGGGTGATGCGGTCGAAGCGAGCCTTCCTTAATGCCTTCTTGTAGGACTTAGCAGCAAGGTTGAAGATTCTCTTCTTTGAGCTCAGATCCGGAGCTTTGCAGTCACGAGCCTCAACCCAGGCAAGATACGCCGAATGCTTACGCTGTTCAGCTTCAACGCAATCGGCATTGAACCATGGGCGAGCTGAGCCACCGGTGGGTACGTCACGATAAGGGATGAAATACTCCATAGCTTGACGTATCACATCGGATATAGCGTCTGCACAACTCGACGGATTCTCGGAAGAGAAGCAGACCTGCTGCCAAGGATAAGACGCAAAGAAATGCCGCATCTCATCCCAATCTGCTGACCTGTAACGCTACATTCGCCGTTCACCGCGTGAGTCGCAGTCAGGTGGGGAGAAGGACGATACAGACTTCACCAGACAGTGATCTGAAGTTCCAAGTGGTGAGGAAACTGTTACGATACATCTGTCCGGATCGGTGGTCAGCAGAAGGTCCAGACAATTGGCAGTATGACTCACCACATCAGGCACCCTAGTCGCTTGCTTTACCATCTGGGAGAGGCCCATAGATAACGCAAAGTTTCGCGCTTCTCTCCCAGCGTGGTCGGTCTTCTGGTACGGGAAAAGCCAGTCTTGGTGACAGGCGTTAAAATCCCCCAGAGCGACAAACTGCGCATCGGGGTACCGATGTAGAGCCTTATCGGCGGCCTCACTGAGGTGGCCAAACAATTGAGTCGTCTCCTGGACACCGCTGTGCGATCGGTAGACACAGGTATAGACAATTTTGTCCACACCGGTGTCCACCAGCAACCACAACGTCGAGAAATTAGGGTCCTCAAGGTGACAGAGACGCTGGCAGCAGATGTCATTGCGGATGTACACACAGACCCCGGCACGCTGCAGGAAATGATGCTCCAAGGAGTATCCCGGGTAGTCGAGATACGCCGCATCTAACGGACATCTGATCTGCGTCTCCGTCAAGAAAAGCAAGTGGGGCTTCTCAGTCTCAAGATGGTGGTGGACCGCAATGAGATTGGAGTGCAGTCCTCGGATGTTCGAGAGGTGCACTTGGAGTAAGAGGACGTGCATCCGCTGTACACACTTACTTTTCTTTTTAGTACCTTTCATGTTGGTTTTATGAGTGAATAGACTAGGTGGAAAATGGCAGTTGAGCGAGGTGATGCGATGCAAAACCAGTAACACGACCAGAGTTGCTGGGCCATTGGAGGTTTGATTTGGAGACTGCGGGGACGCCCGAACCCCCCCAGGGATCGCCATCGGGTCCTCTCGCCCGGTCGCCAACCGGCACGATGGGGCCACCCTGGGATTTTTCGCAGATGGCGGGGCAGCCTTTCATGTGTGGCTGGCACACTACTTGGGCCCCCAACTATCTACGGTCGGCCAGCGGAGAACCGTGCTTCGGATCCCGCTACCCTCCGCGATCAAACATCCGACACAACAAGAGCTGGCGCATCACACCCGTTATACAACGCAACACAACTGCTCAGACCCATCTTCCACCATACGGCTTCACCAGTCATCACGCCGGAACACGACAAATCGCTTGGCGGCATGGCTTTGCCTGGTGGGTGGTAACTTTTAAGCCGGCAGCCGATGCTATGGCCTACCACCGCATTTACTGCTCGTTTAGCACTACCCAGGGGACACGTGTAGGGTGGTCAGAAATAAGTAAATCCTACGGACGCGAGCAGTACATCCCCCAAATTCATCCATTCTCTTATAGCAGTATGTAAAAAATACGAAAATATTATAGATAGAGACAACAACTTTAAAGAACCAAAATCTGAATCAAATTTACCGTTAGCTGAATTTAATTTCAAGCCTTCAACTAGTCGGGTTGAATCTCCAAATCAACCTAGACAAAATAGTTGGTCTAAACTTACAAAACAACACCCCCCTAAATCATCAAATTTTTATACACCTAATGTTAATGTTGCATCTATCATAGACATTTCTAAGCGTTATGCTTTTTATTGTCCGCGTTGTCGCACAAACAAACACTCTTTGCTTAATTGTACTCAACCTCGGTTTTTAATTTGCTTTATATGTGGTCTTAAAGGTGTTAAAGTCTCTAATTGCCCTAAATGTTCTATTAATCGTGGTCAAAACGATTCTTCCATTCCTTCCAATAATTCAAAAAACGAATAAAAGACTTCGATAATACTCGTAGAAACGATTCTTTGGTCTGGAAAAATTGGTTACAAACCATCCGAATTTTTTTCTTTTGCTATAAAATTTCTTCTATCTTCTATGACAATGAGAAAGATGGTAATAGACCTTTTATTTCAGTTTCTATAAATGGTGTTTCCTTTTCTGGTCTACTAGACAGTGGTAGTTCAGTAACAATTTTAGGCAATAACTCTCATTTAGAAATTCTTAAACTTGGCTTTCAATTATCGAAGTCAGATATTATCACAGTTTCTACAGCTAGTAGAAATAAATTAAAATCAATCGGTTATTTTGATTTACCAATTTATTTTAAAGATTCAACACATCTTATTAGAGCTTATGTTCTTTCAGATGTATCTCCTTCCTTAATTTTAGGTATCGACTTTTGGAATAAATTTAACTTATTGCCACATATTTTATCTTCTTCTTTTGGACCTATTTCTTCTTGTAACTCTATAACACCAGAAAATAAGGTGTTTTCTTATGATCATCTTTCTGATTCACAGAAAATGATTGCAAATGATATTATTCTTCGTTTTAAAGGCATTTCTTTTGAAGAGAAAGGTCGTTTAGGTCGTACGGACTTAGTTTGTCATCACATTGATACTGGGAACTGTTCTCCCATTAAACAACGTTGTTACCGGTTATCTCCTGAAAAACAACGAGCTCTTATTAAAGAGGTTGATAAGATGTTGGAGTGGAATGTTATTGAAAAATGTGAAAGCCCCTGGCTCTCGCCGGTGCTTATCACTCCTAAGAAAGACGGTTCATGGCGTTTTTGCGTGGATAGTAGGAAACTTAATTCTGTAACTCGTCGTGATGCTTATAGCCTTCCTTTTATTAATGAAATCATTGATAACCTTAGGGATGCTAAATATCTCTCTAGCATTGATATAGCTAAAGCTTTTTGGGAAATCCCTTTAAATTCTCCTGACAAAGATAAGACCGCATTTTATGTACCTGGTAGAGGCATGTACAGATTTGTTGTTATGCCCTTTGGTTTGACGAATGCCCCTGCAACTCAACAGAGATTAATGGATACTCTCTTTACTCCTGAGTTTGATAACAAAGTATTTTGTTACTTAGATGATATCATTATCATATCTGACAGCTTCGAAAGTCACATTTCTCTTCTTATGAAGGTCCTGGAAAAGTTAAGTTATGCCAAGTTAACCATCAACTTCGAAAAAAGTAATTTTTTCAAAAAAGAGTTAAAATATTTGGGTTATATAGTCAATGAACATGGTCTTTCTGCTGACCCCTCGAAGATTCAAGCTATTTTGGAATATCCAACACCCACTTGTCGTAAAGATGTTAGAAGATTTCTAGGCACTTGCAGTTGGTTTCGCAGATTTATTCCTAATTTCAGCTCAATTGCTGCCCCTTTAAACAAGTTAACTTCATGTGGCAAAAACGCCCCTAAATTCTATTGGAGTCCAGAAAGTGATTCAGCTTTCAGTAAACTGAAAGAGGCTTTAGTATCTACCCCTATTCTTGCTTGTCCAGATTTTAATTTACCTTTTTCTGTCCATTGTGATGCTTCCAACTTTGGTATTGGTGCTATGTTGACTCAAGAACAGAATGGTAAAGATGTCGTTATTGCTTATATGAGTCGGTCTCTCAATAAAAACGAACAAAACTATTCTACTACTGAACGAGAAACTTTGGCGGTAATTACTGCTCTCGAGCACTGGCGTTGCTATATTGATAATGGTAAACAGTTTTACGTATTCACTGATCATGCTGCCTTGAAATGGTTTCTCAATCTGTCAAACCCTTCTGGCAGATTGGCTCGGTGGTCTTTAAGGTTATCTAGTTTTAATTTTATTCTAAAACATAAAAAAGGCAAAGATAATATAGTGCCTGATTTTTTATCTCGTTTTAAAAAAGGTCCTACTCTTGATGTATGTAACCTCATTGGTTCTGTTTCTGCTCACCCTATAACTGTTGATGGCACTACTACTTCTGACCTCGAGTTTTATAATAAGATTTTCCTAGGTTGTCAGAATAATCCGGATGGTTACCCTAATTACACAATTAAAGATGGTAAACTTTATCGTTATATTTCTTCGCCTTATTATAATAATATTTTAGAAGATTTTGCTTGGAAAGAGGTACCATTACCTCAGGATAGAGATAAAATAATTAAAACCAATCATGGTTCATCTCATTCTCCCCATGTAGGTATATTTAAAACTTATAAAAAAATCTCTCTTAAATATTATTGGCCTAATATGTTTAAACATGTTGCTAAATTATTATCTACTTGTGAAACTTGTTTAGCATATAAACATCCTAACCATTCCCCTTATGGCCTTATGGGTAAACCAAAAATCTGTTCCAGACCTTTTCAGTCTATATCATTAGACCTTATGGGTCCTCTTCCGATGACTTCTAGACGCAACCAATTTATTATGGTTGTGAATTGTTTATTTACAAAATACTCCTTAATTTTTCCTTTGAAACGTGCCACTGCTAAAAATATTATATTTAATTTGGAGAATTTCGTGTTCTTGGTTCATGGTATCCCTCAGAATATAATTATGGATAATGGTTCTCAATTTCAATCTCGAGAGTTCCAAAATTTATTGCAACTGTACAACATACCTTTTGTTTCCTACTCTCCGCTATACTGCCCTCAAGTTAATCCTACCGAACGTTATAATCGAACTATCATTACTGCTTTGTCTTCCATGGTTGGCGAAAACCACAGAAGTTGGGATACCTTCTTACCCAAAATTCAATTTGCTATGAATAGCGCTGTTAACGCCACAACTGGTTTCTCACCCGCTTACTTAGTATTTGGACGGGAACTTATTCCCTGTGGTTCATTTTACTCTACTCTTCAGGACTTGGATGAGATAACTCTTCTACCTCGAGATGTCTATGCTTGTAATCTAGGCTTATTATCTAATATTTTTGACAAAGTTCAAGTTGCTTTATTTGCAGCTCATAGGAGAAATTCTACCGGATATAATCTACGCCATACATTTAGAGAATTTTCTGTTGGTGATATTGTGTGGCGCAAGAATTTTGTTGTAAGTGATGCTGGATCATATTTTAGTGCTAAGTTAGCACCTAGGTATATTAAAAGCAAAGTAGTTGAAAAGTTATCTCCATTAGTTTATATTCTCGAAGACTCTAATGGTGTTACAAATAAATATCACATCAAAGACTTCAAACTTTAACTATTTTATTTTCAATATACTTAATCATTTTTTTTTTCTTCTTTATTCATCTCTTAAGCTTCGATTATTTAGGCCTCTTATATGTTCGAAGTTTTCTTTTGCTAATAATGTTTTTCTTTCGGTTTTTAGTTTACCTCTAATAATTTGAAAAAAAAAAATAGTTTTATTTAACTTACCCATTTTACGGTCTAATACCATTGGGTTCTACTCTTTGTCTCTTTAGGCTAACCTTGGG
The DNA here is from genome assembly GCA_910589285.2 of Mythimna ferrago. Lineage (NCBI taxonomy): Eukaryota > Metazoa > Arthropoda > Insecta > Lepidoptera > Noctuidae > Mythimna > Mythimna ferrago. The sequence continues at coordinate 3,821,970 of OU342682.1, forward strand.
AACCTAAACCAATAGTTAGGCCTCTCTCTCTTTCTATCTCTTAGGTGCGGGTGATGACACCTTTATAAATAAGCCCTTATCATCACTCTTTGCCTCTTTGGGCTAGCCTTGGGAACTTAAACCAATGGTTAGGCCTCTCTCTTTCTCTCTCTTAGGTGCGGGTGATGACACCTTTATAAATAAGCCCTTATCATCACTCTTTGCCTCTTTGGGCTAACCTTGGGAACTAAAACCAATGGTTAGGCCTCTCTCTCTTCTCTCTTTCTCTTATCAGGTGCGGTTGATGACACCTTGTAAATAAATAAGCCTTAATCACTCCTTCTGAGCATACTAGCTCAAGCTCTTTTCTAATGGGTCTTATACGTGAGCGGATTTACGTCAACTCCTAAAACAAGCCTAAAGACGTATGTAATTAGTATTGCCTTGGAGTAGTGCGTCATTGAATGTGAACCACTAAAACCCCTAACTCTGTTTGTGTGAAGTATGGCTGAGAGGTATGGCAGTGATTTATGTTTGGGAGGTAATTACTAAAAAACCTCAAAATTTTTCGTAACAGCCAAAAATTTTTTTTCTGGGAAGGGGGAAAATGTAATGTTATTATTTTATACTCACATTATTAATTATTTCTTAATCATTTCTTATCGTTGTTCACATCCTTTTTATTGTAATTATGTCTTCTGATAGCTTATATTATTTAATTCTTGTAAATTTTTGTATTTCATGTCTTGTTTACTTTCTGTATGAGATGACGTTGTCAATATTTAAGTTCTTTTCAACTGAATGTTAGCTATGGTAAACAAAGAGTATGGTAGCGAATATTGTATTCATAAGTAAACATGATGAATTAATATAAATTAATCATATGTTTTTAGTTAAGTATTAATTGTTATTATTCTTACATTCATATTCATAAATATAATTTTAATAATATTTCTTTTGTGAGACAATAATACTGGCTGGTTCTTACATCAAGCTTCATTTTTAAAATTGAAAAAGGAAGAAGACCGAGCCAGATTGTCAGATCTATGATGTGGTGGGGAGCGAGAAAAGAAAAGGAGCGTGTTGATTGGTAGATTAGAGTACAGTGTTTCTTATATAGTGTACTTTGCGGGTGGATTGGTAATCCTACTCGTGCATATTTGTTGCTGGTGGGTCTGCCGCCAGTTGAGGAACCTGCTCCTGCTCCTTACTGCCGAAGAAACAGAACGTTGTATGTGCTCCGGGCTTCTGGGGGCCGCACTCCTCTACTTGGCAAGAATATACACCACCAAGCTACATCGTTTTGACCCTGCGGACCACCTTCAAGGTCCGCGTGAGTTGGTCTGCCTGTCTGCTGCTACCTACCTACGAGCTGCCAGTCTTCAAAACCTGCCTGCGAGCTGCCAGTCTTCAATTACCTGCCTGCGTGCTGCCAGTCTTCCTACCCACGTGTCACTAAATTCCCTAAATTAAATTAGGTACCTCTCAAGGACAAATCCTGTTTATTTACTGTTCTCTCATTAACACTCAATCCATAGCGTTATATTACGTTACATTATGTAACAAAAAAAAACTGTATTTTTTAATTTTGCCTCTATTTATATTACACGGCACTGCTTATTACCAAATTTTTAGATCAACGGGAAGTCCTCTATAAGTTTTGATTTCCTTGCGATTGTCAAGATATGCACCATTAAAGGAGCATAAACTAACTTGTTTTTTTTTACTGTTTCAAAGAGTAGTAAACCAGAGTATTAGATGTTAATTACGGCCTGATAACGGTCTCTAAATATTTCTTAGTCGCCTCTTACGACACCCACAGGAAGATATGGGAAGATGCTTGTCTTTACGTCCGACACCATACACCTCAGCATATACTAATAACATAAATTATGTAAGTAACATGTTGAAATAATTGTAATCGTATTATAATTAAAACAAATAATGCAAAATATAATGATGACAAAAACTTTGTATTTTGTTAACCTATATAAATAAATACAAATTCCCTACCTCCTAACTAGATTATCGGTATACTCGTATCTATCGAGCACTCCATGTTAACCTCCAGAGACAAATGCTTTCACGTTTATTAAACTTTTAAAATAGATTCAAGTGAACTTAAAGGTCACATAGTTTAGTATTGTATGCACTGGGAATTTCATTGAAAAAGCTACGGTCAACTCACTTTGACTCGTACATTGAGTAAAAGTTAGTTGACTGTGGCTTTTTCTTTAGGTGAGAAATAAAAGAAAAAAGAAAAGCAAATTATTTACGGGTATAAGCCAAACATCATGGATGCGGGACGCGCAGGATACTTCATTGTGGCGACACTTGGGGGAGGCCCATGTCCAACAGTGGACGTCTATCGACTTAAATGATGATGATGAATGATGCAATCATCCAAAGACTTTTTTTTGAGGTGAGAAATCATCTCAATGGCTTCTCCCGCGCGTGCTGGCGTGGAGAGAGGGCGATAGCCCTCTCACCCTCTCTCCACGCCAACACACGCGGGCATGTTAAATTTTTACTGACTAAAACCCAACTATTTTCTTTAGTTGTCTTTTGCGTTCCAAGACTATGGCAGGTATTTCATTCGAAAATTCCCGTCGCTAGTTGAATTTAGCCCATCTCTATGCGAAACATAATTTTATATGGGCGATGGCGCCCCAAGGATATCGTCGCGCGACAATTTTATGGTTTAAAATTTTGTTATACAGTGTCCGTAACAAGCGAATATCTACAAACTGAGCTTCAGGACTCAGCAGTGTTCCTTTTTGTTTGAGAATAGGAAATCATTAAATAGCTTCTACTGCTGAGGACCGAGCGAGAATTTATTTTTTTTTGGAGGGAAAATCATTCAATGACATCCCCTGCTCTTGGGCGGAGTGGGCGATTGTATCAGACTTTTGCTGACTAAAATCCCACTCCTGTTCCTTCGTTGCTTTTCGTTCTGAGGCCGAATTATCCTTTCAGAAACAAATCCTTGGCCCCAGTAGGCTTTGACCCTGTACCAAGGCCATGAAGCGAGGATATGGTCTGATACTACCTAGCAGACCTTTCCGGATTAAAATACACCCATGTTATTCCAGTTGCGTTTTGCGGTTCAGTGTGTAAGGTTCCGCAAATCGCTATTGAAAACCGACTAGACGGGTGTTTTGTCTGGTTTGGGCTGCCGTCCAATAGTTGATTTTAGTTATTTTATATGTTCTAATCGCGCAAGAAATTAGCAACCTTTATGTAATCCTTCATGTAATCATAAAAAAATGTAGTACAAACAAAGTAGACTGTTACAATATTGACTTAGCCTATATTTATAAGATTAAGCAAAATCCCTGTAGCGCTGGAAACTTGCTTTAGAAATTTGAAACTTCTCTTGAAACTTTAAAAGCAGCAAAAAGTTTTGTTCGAAATAATTAATTGAAATGGTACACACAAAGACCCAAGTTATCTGACCCACGTGACAGCAGAAGGTAATATAAGACATCCTAAAAGTTAGACGAATTTAAACCTTCTGCAATTAGCAGAAGATACATGATAATCAATTCGGAGCATAATAATTTAAACGAATATAACGAGAGGTAGGTAGTCAAATATTATAGAATACTGTCACGTCAATTTGATCTTTAAGAGGTAACGTTAAGGTTGGTAAACTTTGAATACGGTTTTGTCTCATAATCCACTTGTTAATTTCAACAAAATATCATAAGTCAAATTAGTCTAATGGTCATAACAGTAGACTTATATTGACATGGTCGTAAGTTCAAATCCGTCGTGCTTCTTTTAGTAGTTTTGTGTTTACAATATTGGATTATGATTTTTGAAATCAAATTATAATTTATATTAAGTTAAATAAATAAATTTAAATTAACTTTTCAAACATAAAAGCAACATGAATAAAAAACAAAAATGGTTAGGATAGGTAACGGTTTATTCAAGTAATATTTACAATTTACATAAAAAAATATTTACTCGTCTAATAGACATAATTTAAATAACTATATATAAAGGTAAAACATATAACAGAAGTTACAATATTAAACTGCTTTTGATATGGTAGAATTATTTGTAATACAGTTTTGAGCAGGAGAAAAAACTATTTATTTATTTCAATACATAGTGCTAATGAAATACTAATTTTATTTTAAAAGAAGAGTTTAATGCTGTGAATCAACATGTTACATGATTAGAAATATTTAATATTTCTATTTCATAACAATAGCATCACTGCATTAACTGTCCTATCTGCTCAAAAAATCAAAGTGAAAATAACACTAAATATTTTGACATTTTAACTACTTGACAGGTTTTATGTAGCATTTTAAGTTTGATTATGAAAGAAATAAAGATCAGTTAATTTATTTTAAAAACACTTCCTAACAAATTAAGATTACTATGATTTATTTAACCAATACACTACACATAAGCACTGACAAGAAGGTATTGTGGCAGCTTACAAGAAGTAAATAATTATCCATTGTTGCTTACACGCACTGATGGCATTACGTCACGTAATATTTATTACTGAATGGACCAATTTCTACAAGATAACCAGGTTCCACAGAAGACATTCAACACAAGTAACCCAGAGTTATACCCGCCACTTCCATACGGCAGTATAATAACATGTTTTTTTCACAGATAGAAATCCAGATATTCTTGGGGAAAATGGACTTGACGGATGACCAGCAGTTATTTCAATTTTACGTCCTGACTTGTATTGTTTGTTATAGTTTTAAACCACAATCTGACTGTATTTCTCTGAAACAAAGAAACGTAGTATAATTAAAAAGATGTTTGATTACGTAACAGCATAAAAATATTGTGTAAGTTTAAAAAAGAAGTATAAATTTAATGGAAAAAAAGACACTTACCTACTGCTATATTAAGATGTCTCCTATCAATCTCTCCGAAAACCAACATTCTCCTCATGTAAATAGATTATTTTGTATTTTAGAACTAGGTATATACAAATATTTTAAATAAAGATATTGTTTTACGCAATTTAGTAAGGCAACGTAAAAATTGTTTGCACGACGTCACTGCTATTGAGCGTCGACTGGTTTTTGCTTTACTAAAACGGTTCATTTTTATTCCTCTACCCTTAATCTAAGTAACATTTGAATTCCAGTTTTATAATGAATACGCATATTTATCTTGACTACCCGCTTATTACAAGTCAGGCCAAATTATTCCAAATATGTTCGAAGAATATTTAGTTCGTTGATTGTTACTTAAAATAATAAAAAAGTTCTGAATGGAAAGCAAAACAATATACAGGGTATGAGAATTGAACTCGTGCCTTATTGCGTCAAAGTCTTTACACAGATCAATAAGCCATACTATCTTGTTTAAGAATACCAAAATAAGCTATCATTAGTCACTACATTTTAAAATACCAATAATAAACTTTAAGTCTAAGGGCATAAGAATCAAAATTGCTTAATAAGTAGTTATTTATACCATTATTATATCCCTTTATAAATGTTTATACATGTGTTTGTTTGATTATAATATTAAAAAACTGTTTTTTTAATTTTTGACGTTGACCATTTATTTACTTTATATATATATATTTTAAATATAGTGAAATAATAAACATTTTATTTACTTGCAATATTTTGTTTCATTTCTATACAAACTCCATTTCTCGACTTTTGTCGTTAAAGAAAAGTAAAAAAATATAACTAAAACACAAAAAATGGAAAACAAAAAGTTAGGCGTTTAAACTGAGATTTGAACCAGCTACACCTGCGTGCCAAGTCGCTGATATTGCCACTGGACTAAATGTATTCTTATAGACGGTATCGAAATTCAACGTTACTTGTCATTACAAGTGGACGCAATATTATGGTCGATTTACAAGCAGTTGATAAGACTCATGGAATTAGCTAAGTTAACTTTTGTCACTGACGTGCCATTTTATTTTATCAATCTACCCTCACACTAGGATAGCAAGATTTATCGAAATGCTGGCACAAAGGATTTTCATCTTTAAATACAGCTAAATAATGATCAAAATAGCTTATCAAAATAGTGGGTCAGCCGTCTTAGGGCACCTATAGTACTTACTGACGTTGTATAACAATTAAGTTAATTCAGACAATATGTACGGTTGTCTATAGTCTATGAAGCCTTAAATTTGATACAACTTTTGTTTGTAATTTTATGTTTCTAAAAAATTCAAGAGCTGTGAATGAATTAAAACAAATCAAAGCATCTATTTCTAACTATCTAACTAATATTATATAAGTAAAGTAAAGTTTGTTTTTATGATTTTTGTTTGTAGGAGATAATCTCTGAAAGTACTAATCAGATTGCTAAAATTTTTCACCGATATAAAGCTGCTTTATTCCTTAGTGATATAGGCTATATTTTATATACGCGGGCGAAACCCCGGGCAAAAGCTACTTTCTAATATACCATTTACAGGGCCTCAAATCTGCTATTACAATAGTGTCAGAATGGTCTATCATTGATGTCATAATTGTCGATTTTGACAAGTTTGGTAATCTACTAATATAATGGCGTCATTATGACTTTCCAATGGTCAACCACTGACACTCCATTGAAAGAAGTGGCATAGAATAGTAATCTCGTACATATTGACAAATGAATATTTGACGTATGCGGTAATCTGCTAAAACTTTGACAGTTTATTTGATCAGTGTTCTACCATTAAAACGTTTTTGTGCAGTTATTGGTTATAATAAGCTCGATATTATCGCTCTACCACAACTCTATTACGATACCACTGACCGATGATTATGAATTAGCAGATAACAATCTTTTAGCAAAATGACAATGTGATCGTGTTGGAATGACAAATTTATTAAAATAGCAGACTTGGGCCCCAGGAATTTTGCATTTGGCAAAAAGTGCGTTAGTTGGATAAAATTATGCTAATACATTTTCTCCATCGATTGCAGAATTGTCTCAAAACTTCTGCCCTTACTTTATATTAATATATTTATGTAGGTATATGTATTACATATATTAATATATATGTGTGCGTGCATTTAACTGTCTGTATACTTTTTTACTCTGGTTTCAAACTAAAATTTTCTTATGCGCCTACTATATTGTCTCTGCACTACCCTAGGTTGACTGGCAGAGAATGCCTAAGGCATTAAGTCCGCCTATGTACTTTGTGTTGCATGAAGATGAAATAAATAAATAATTGCACAATTCAAAGCATGGATCTTAATGGAGAAGAACGTGCAAGAAACTTCATGGATCTTGTAAATCATGGTATGTATTACTCGATTAGATATTTCTTGTCGCTTCCTCACTTCTTTTTATATGGGAACAATGTAAATAAATAACTTAAAGAAAAAAGTGATTAAAAACTAGAAATTGAAATAAAGTGGCAGTTAAAAGATAACCAGTCCACCAACAATAGGTAATTTGTACGCAACGCCGACTATTAACTACAGGTCATTGAACTCGCTCAGCTGACGTTTTCTTAAAGGAATTAATTTCGTACATGCGTAAATTAATACGAGTTTTGTAAAAAAGGTACTTTATTTTTTAATTTTATCATTACAAATCGATAGTGTTGCATGTACCGGATCGACCCTCCACGGGATTAAAACGATTAAAATTTAACGGTGTATATAAATTATTGTGGTGAACTTGTCACTTAAAGAAGTACATAGCTTAGAAGTGTTCTACTTCTAAGCTATAACTTAATAAATAATTCTAAGCAGCTTAGAAGTGTACGTTAAGATGTGTAATAAATAATAAAGTGAGTCGAATCATCTCGCACACGCGCCACTATCAGTGAGACATTTGAGTGAACGGGACAAACTCAACTTTCATGATAATAATAAATTATATTTATTGCTTCATAGTACTTCACAATTATTAAATAATGAGACTTGAAAAGAAAACATTATAAAGCTTTTAGCTAAAACATTTTTTGTCATAGAAGATACAGAACTTACAAAGAGGGTCTTCATTAATTAGTGAAATTCCACAGGCGTAATGTATACCTATTAAAGAATAATTATAAAATCATAAGGAATAAAAAAACGAACGAAATCGTCGCTTAAGTTCTGACACCGTGAAAGTCAATCTACACTATAATATTTTTTTTTTGTTTGTAGGAGGTAATATTTAAAAATACTGGTCCAATTGCGATAATTTTTTCACCGATAGAAAGCTGCTTTATTCCTGAGTAACATAGGCCATATAACTAACCACCACTTCAGCCGATATACGTCCACTGTTGGACATAGGCCTCCCCCAAGCTTCGCCACAATGAACGTTTCTGTGCGCTGTGGTGTATAACCAACCGCTGCATAAAAATCAAAACATGATATAAATTAGTTAAAAAAATCTCGAATCAGACCTTAACTTACGATTTCAAACATGTGTAGCTACGAGATTAGGAAGTATATGAAAGAACTTACGTAAAATAATAAAGCATGTTTTTGAAAGGGTCTGGCAAAAACATTTTTTTTTCAATAATTACCTACTATGTTTTTTTTAATAAAAATAAAATCGCTGTAACGGGGCCACAAAACCGATACAGACACGCGCAAAACCCCTTTATCATACTCTGTGACTATAATCGGCTCTTAAATGGTATATTTGCTCTCCTGAAAAATTCGTGATTGTGACTTATTTATTTATTTATTGTATCCTTTATTATAAAGATTGCATGTAGCGGAGATGAAAATGTTGAGATGGATGTGTAGTATGACGAAATTGGATAAAGTGAGAAATGAGTATAGAGGAAGTTTGAAAGTGGCGCCAGTGGCTGACAAGGCCTGAAAGGGAATCGTTTGTCTTGATATGGTCATGTAAAGAGGAGGGACGAAATGCATGTTACTAAAAGAGTTATGAGTATACATGTGGATGGGTGGAGAGGGAGAGGAAGGCCAAAGAAAAAATGGATGGATTGCGTGAAGAGCGATATGAAAGAAAAGGAAGTTAGTGATAACATGACGAGTGACACGGTAGAATGCAAGAAAAGAACGTGTTGCGCCGATCACAAATAAGATGGGTCAAGAGCAGGAAGAAGAAGAAGATTCTTTATAGTACACCACATAAAAAAAAAGTACAGGACAAACATTATTAAAAATAAGTGCACAATGGGCGGTCTTATGGCAGAGGGCAATTTCTTACATACAAGTGACGATATCTGAAGACTAATTAGTTATTTTATGTCCTTGTATTATATATAACACGTCTATATTCGATGCTGTCCCCGATTAAACAGGCTGAGTCAACATTTGTATGTTAGTGTTGCTAGTAGTCACATTTAATTGGATTATTTATAATCGAATAAAATGACATAGAATGATAGAATGACAATGTTTTATTATAACAACATTTAAAAACCTCACATAAATTACAACAAAAAAAAAGCAAGTCTCAATGATCGATGTTTGTTTGTTTGGTTTGTTTCAATGATTGTTTGTTTGATTCAAAGAAACTACACTAGTAGTCGTTGATCTCGTAGTCTGTTGTACCTACTGAAACCTAAAAGTTTGAGTAATTTTTTTTATTTTAATTTATTTAGACGCCGAGAGTAGAATTACGATAATTAATTGAATTTGAACCTTTATTTTAAGAAAATAACAAAACATTACATTCAAAGATGAACTGCTTTATACTCTTGAAAGACCAGGTATACTGTACAAAATTGCAAAAAAAAAACGGTCAAGTGAGAGTCAGACACGAAGGTTCCTTATCGTTCGTAACAAAAAAACGGCAAGTTAGTAAATTCCGTTTTAGTAAACTGAAACGTAGTTAAAACGAGTCAACTGATATTTATTATGAACTGAAAAACATCTGTGGAATTCAGACTCAAATTTGGGTCTTATTTCCGTAACCTTAAGGTTTTTATTGCTTTTTAAGGTGTTTAGTAGCACGAGCCGAAATTTTTAATGAAAGACACTGCAAAGAAATAAAAACAGGATATTGAACTTTACCTGTAAAGGAATAAGGTTTATGTATAAGTTGTTGTTGGCTATGACGTCAAAGAAAATTATTACTATGCTAAGTTAGCGTGGTTTGTTTATATTTAGTGGCAGGGCTCACGTAGTGGCGTGCCTGGCCTATTTCAGAATAAAATTGAAAGTTTTAGTGTAGGTACGACGAAGTATTCATTGTCAATTAGGTATGTAATATAGACTAATAAACTATTGTCCCGATTCAGAAATCAGAAATCAGAAACGTTTATTTCAAATAGACCAGTTACAGGCACTTTTGAATTGTTAAAATGTCGGTCAGTCAAACAAGTGAAGCTAAATTGCACGTTCTAAAGAGTAGGTCTCTATGGAGAAGAACGTGCAAGGAAGTCCATCGATTCAGCAAACAGATGCAAATTATGTATATAAAAATCCTTGTTTATATTGATTACTAGCTTTTGCCTGTAGCTTCGCGCGCGTAAATAAAATATAGCCTATCCCCTCTGAAATAAAGCAGCTTTCTATCGGTGAAAAAATTTCATCAATTGGATTAGTACTTTCAGAGATTACCTCCTACAAACTAAAAAAATACTAGTGCGCCTCACTATCAACGATTGTATCACTGCTTACCATCAGGTTGGATCGCAGTTTCTATCGGTGAAAAATTTCATCAATCGGACCAGTACACTTTCAGAGATTACCTCCTACAAACAAAAAAGACGTGTGGCACTCGGGGACTGCCGCGGTAAAGCTATTGCATAGCATTTTTATCAACATATGCAATTATAATTATTTATTTATTTTATTTAAGCAGTATTTTTTTTCCTTTGTTTTTTTTCTTTGATATTAATTGAAGTTACACTTTCACACATTGACTTGAATTTTGATTGATTGTTCACTCATTTGTTTTCTTATCGGTCACCACGCTCAAAAAACAAATGAGTGGGGGGTGTTAGGTTATTTTCGTTACGGAATTTCTGGATTCGGTCTCCACGCTCAAGGCCCGCGATAGAAGCTATGCAATAGCTTAAAAATACTAGTGCGCCTCACTATCAACGATTGTATTAGGTACTGTTTGCCATCAGGTGGGATCGCAGTCAAGTAGATACTAGTTTAATCAGATTAAAAAAAAAATAACTTTACATAACTCTTTATAATATTAGTATAGATTTTTGAGGTTTGGAATTATCCAATGACGTCTCCCGCTCTAGGGTAGAACAGGAGGACGTGTCAAACTTTTACTGACTAAAATCACAACTGTGTTCTTCAATTGGCCTTTGCGTTCAAGGACCACGGGTTTCCTTTTCAGAAAATCCACGCAGCCCTAGCGGGCTTGGGCCCTGTTAAGCCCCTACGGTTTGCTAACATCTCTTTGAGGTGTGCGTAGAACAATACGCGCTGTCGATGACTTGGGCTCGATACGGATGGTTACTGGACGGCCGAACCGCAAGCTACCCATTGCTTGTCGTCCGCAAGCCTGCGCCCACCGTAGCTGGGGCCGTGATGGCTGGGGCGTGAGGATATTTTTTCTTCGCGCAACTGGCCGTCTCCTTCGCTAGCATTGCTGCCCTTCGTTCCGGGCCGGTGCCTAAGTCATCGATGGCACGTAGTGTTTCACGCGCGCATCAAAGAGAGGTTTGCAAAACTGTGGGGGCCCAGTGCTGATGCCTACTAGGGTCATGGTTTGACTTCTGAAAAGGTTTCCCTTGGTGTTAGAACGCAAAGGGCAACTGAAGGAACATAGGTGTGGTTTTAATCAGTAAAAGTCTGACACAGTCTTTCGTTTCGCCCTAGAATGATAAAGTCACCTAAAACAAGGTTTCTAACTTAAATTGAACTGACAAGTTAGGTATATTTATAGTAACAGATGTTGGTGACTTATTTTTTCTCGCCTGCACCAGAAGTAGGGTTCTAAGGGCCGAAACTACGTTACGCTGGCGCCCGCGCGTAACCAAAGTGCTTCGTTGCAGAGACTCGCGCGGGCATCAGTCGCGGGGAGCCGCGCCCCGCGCCCATTTTTTGTTAAGGCTTAAAGTCCCTTGAACCATCTGGCCAAATTTATGTGGACGCACCTCTCGCACCTGTCTAGGTGGCAGTACGCAAATCTGTGCATTTATTTGCGGCCAGCAGCGACGGAAAGCGGTTTAAATCCATTTTCTTTGCGAAATATTGATTGATTTACATATGCAATGTTCACTTTGAAGAATATTTAACCACCAATTTTTATGTGTAAAAAAGTTTCTAAAGATCCAAGCCGTTTCGAAGGAGTAGGGAAAAGTTGCGAAAAGTTGCGAAATTGCTAAATATTTTTTTTAGACAAAAGTATTAATAGCACGAAAAAATCAAATGTTGATAATGTTGTTCATGAATCTATAATAAACATATATTTTATTCAAACCTATTAACTTGGCCGTTACCGAGGAGTAGGCTTCATAAAGTCACTGTTTTATGGCACTTTTCGGGCGCTTGGGCCTTAAGTATAAATATTAAGTTCTCCATTGACACGATTACATGCACACCGTTAAAGTTGTACTAGCGACACTGCGCAGGTAATGATCCGGTTTCTGCGACGGGGATCGTCGCACACGATACACGCGCGACATCACGCGACGGGTGCCCGCTTAACGCAATTTCGGCCGTAACACTCCCTTTGATTAATAATACGACGATAGCCCAACGGCCAAAAAAAAATTTTTCTATGGAACACAGTATGAAAGCAAAACAGAGGAAAGACCTCGCAAGTTATAAATTAATAAATCCCGGTGCAAAATAGAACAAACAGCTCTGTAAATCTACTTTATACATAAACATCACACGGTTTTCGTATCACCATTTTTAGGGTTCCGTAGCCAAATGGTAAAAAACGGAACCCTTATAGATTCGTCATGTCTGTCTGTCTGTCTGTCGGTCTGTCTGTCTGTCTGTCTGTCTGTTTGTCTGTCTGTCTGTCCGTCCGTATGTCACAGCCACTTTTTTTCCGAAACTATAAGAGCTATACTGTTGAAACTTAGTAAGTAGATGTATTCTGTGAACCGCATTAAGATTTTCACACAAAAATAGAAAAAAAGCAATAAATTTTGGGGGTCCCCATACTTAGAACTGAAAACCAAAAATTTTTTTTTCGTCTGACCCATACGTGTGGGGTATCTATGGATAGGTCTTCAAAAATGATATTGAGGTTTTTAATATCATTTTTTTCTAAATTGAATAGTTTACGCGAGAGACACTTTCACAGTGGTAAAATGTGTGTCCCCCCTGTAACTTCTAAAATAAGAGAATGATAAAACCTAAAAAAATATATGATGTACATTACCATGCAAACTACCAACGAAAATTGATTTGAACGAGATCGTGTGAGTAGTTTTTTTTAATACGTCATAAATCTAAAAAAATACACTATTATTAAAACATCGATCAAAGTTACAACGAACTACAAGAACTTTTATATTATTTTACTTGATGCTACGGTACTCTCCATGGGCGAGTCCGACTTGCACTTGGCCGGTTTTCTTACTCTTCATAAACACGAATCCTACTCCTATATGAAAAGCTGAAGGTGTAAGCATGAAAAAGTGCCACTAAGACTGACAACTGAGTTAAATGTCGTAGTTATTTAAAGCCGAGTACGATGCGACCGCCGCCTCAGAACGAGCCGTGCGCTCCGTGTAGACAGACAGGTCCTGGTGTTGTTTGCGTTTTCTACTGACGAACACCGTGCGTGGTGGTTTGCGTGCTCAGTTTGAGCATGTGTCGTTCGGGATGCACGCATAAAAGTACCGTCATATGCCTCAGGTTGAGGCATGCGTGACGAAGCATTCACGACGCACGCCTCGCGATGTCTGTACGCGACTTTACAAGAGTTACGCATTGCGACAGACTGAATAAAATTTACACCAACAGATAATGTACAATAGCCAGGAGGTGTTTGTTTAAGATTCTAGACTTGTAACTGACACTAGAAAGCTGTTTATACACTAAATTAATGGCTGAGCGCTAAAGTCACGGCAGGTTTTTGCTTCTAAATTTTATAACTAGCTGACTTGGGGAACGTTGTTCTGCCATATAAATTGTCGAAGAAAAAATGGAAGGGATAGTAACAGAGAGTAAAAAATGGAAGGGATAGGGGTAGGAGAGTAAAAAATAGCCTACTATTTATTTTTAGAACTACTTCATCATCATCATCAAGCCCCGGTATAGGCTAGAAGGAACGGGGTGGGTTTTTAGTCAGTAAGAGTCTGACACTATCTCTTGCTCCGCGGGGAAAGAAGAGAAGAAAGAGCGAGGCGGGGAAGGAAGAGCGGGGATTGTCATTGGATGATTTCACCCACCAAAAAAAAATCATCATCAACCTTTTTAATGTTCCCACTGCTGGAACTCAGGCCTCCTCTCTAGGAGAAGGAATGGGCCGTAACCCACCACGTGGGCCCAGTGCGGGTTGGTTCAGAACTACTTAATAGAGACAGAAAAATCATAAAAATTGGTTGAGCTATTTCGGAGGAGTTCGAAAACAAACATTGTGACCCAAGTTTTTTATACATTAGATTTTTGATTCCCCTAAAAATTAAGACACAAAAATACTGAAAAGAGAACCATAAACCTAAAACGGATTTCGGACAGCAGGAACCGGTGATACGGTGGTAGAATCCTACTTAAAGAATTGTCCAGAAGTAGCAAGCTCATAATAATAAGAACATAAACAATGTAAAATGACAGACGGATGAATAAAATTGACAATAAAGAAATAAATATTGAAATTAGCCTAGCAACAAAAACTAAGGTCAAGTGCGAGTCAGACTCGCGCACTAATAGTTTCGTCCTAACTTGCCAATGTAATTAGTTCAATTCAAATTCATTTCAAATCAAGGCTGCCAAACGCTGTTCTATTATGGTTCGTTTAATATTACTCACGGGTCCTGTTTGTCAGTTTTCTCCAGGCACAGACAGATTGTACACAAAATCCGTTATAACAACAATTTCTTGTCTCTTGAATCTCTTCAAGTTGAAACTGTCTGTTAGTGACATAGCCAGAGGCTTGAGAACTCAAGCTTCTGGCTATGTTACTAAGAGACAGTCTTTTTGTTAACGCTAACGACTGATGACAAAGTATACGAAATTGACCACGTGATATCAGTAGCACATATTGACATGTATGTACATGTCGGGGCTAAACTTTAGAATCGATCGCTTCATGATATGGTCAAATTAAACTGGCCAGATCGTTTATACGTTAACGGTTGATGGTTGTGTCCATCCACGTTTGGTCGTTATTAATATAATTATTAAAAGACTTGGGGCACCCCGACTTGGAAAGATTAGGTTAGAAGAACTGCTAGAAGAAGACTAAATTATTATGTGTGTGAGAAGACGACTGTAGTCGTTCGCTTCGCTCGCTCACTAGACCCCGCCATCTCTTTCGTGGTTATTTTTTTAAAACCGCCCAGTAGAACATATTTTTAGTACACAATAGTATTTTTGATGGAACAAAGGCACATTTAGTAGTAAAAAACAGGTATATATTGAGAACAGCGGTGGCCGAGTGGTAATGGCTCTGACTAACGAGTTCAAACCCTACAAGGTGCATTACTTTGTCTATTTTATTTCATTACCACTGCTCTCAAAACGGCGAAGGAAAACATCGTGAGGAATCCGGCCTATCCTAGAACCAAAAATTCAAAGACATGTGACATTCATCGACCCACACTGGGCCCGCGTGGGGGTTCCTTCTCCTAGAGAAGAGGCCTGAGTCCCAGCAGTGGGAACATTAAAAAGACAGATGATGATGATAATACACTTAGAAAGATTGGACTCTATCGATGTGTTATACATCTATTTTACGATATGATCAGTCGTGTTTGACCATTTCATAAAATTATTACGCGTTTAACTGAAACAGCACAATTTCATAAATTGGTCGGTTATATCATGTAGTGATTAACTCTAAGTACTTAGGTACAGGTTATTGTCTTTGTCTTTATGAACGATAAATTCGGAACTCGATACATTTTCCGGGAGCTTAGCTTCTTTTCTACGTAATTTATTAGGAAAAAGTAATCCTGATCCGGCTTTTCTTAATATCTCCTGTTGTGCTATAAATTTGGCGTATTATTTTATCAGTATCGGAAGAATTAATTAATTATCATAAATAAATGATATTGGTTTTCTTTCACGATCTTGCAATTCTTATTAATTTCTTTAATGTAGGATTTCTTCATGCTTATTTTATTTTCATTTGTCTTATAAAAAACGTTATTTGCCCAGTTTTAACTGCGTCGGAAACCACATTCCTTTTTAATTGGTTTTAAGAGTTTATTAACGAAAAGGATAAATTAAGAACAATGTTTTTTTTATTGGAACGAAGATCCTTTTTGTGGGATAAAATTACGAACATTTATAAAAATTGCACCGCAATTCAAGGGACTTGGAAGGAAATCGTACATGACTACCCTGTTGATTGTACTTTTAAAATTAAATGATAGACTGACAACAAAGTGATCATGATTGTTCCGTTTTTTGCTGCTTTAGGTACAGGAGAACCTTAAAAATAAATCGACTGTCCTACGTTGGTTCACAAGACCAAGCAGGAAAATCATCCATCCATCCATCAGCCTTTTTAATAATCCTACTACTGGGACTCAGGCCTCTTCTCTAGGAGAGGGAATGGGCCGTAATCCACCACGTGGTCCCAAAGCGGGTTGGTGAATGCCATGTCTTCGAATTTTTGGTCCTAGGACATGCCAGTTTCCTCACAATGTTTTCCTTCACCGTTTTGAAAGCAGTGGTGATGAAATAAATAAAATTGCACAAAGTAATGGGCTTGACTGGGTTTGTACCCACGATCACTCGTAAGTCGGGGCCGTCACCAATCAGCCACTACTGCTCTATGAACCATGAACCGTGCGTGAATAATAATGATCCAACTCCTGAGGCGCAATACCTGGCGCACTGTCTAACCCATAACCAGTCCAGAGCGATGATATAAATGCAAATACACGAATTACATGGTAAATGTACCAATTTCGGGCCAAGGTAACAACATCGATTGCTCTGTAGTACTGAGGGTGCACGCCATGTTCCTATATTTAGAATTAAAAAAAAACCCTGCGTGGTTTGTATTCATATTGATTGCACAGTAATAGGCGGTCGCACTGCGGTTTCCTATACTACTCACCTCCTTTATGACGGAGTTAATGGGATTTATGTATGAAAAAATGCATGAGAAGTCACTCATTTATGTTTATGGTGGCTCAGTGGATTGAGTTGAGCAATTACTGACTATAAACCACGTAACAAGAAAGTGCAGGTAGTATTTATTTTGTTAGATACTAGCTACTGCTAGCGGTTGCACTCGTGTGGAAGTACGGGTAACGAACATCATATTATCTCACTTTGTACGTTCGTTTGCCGTAGAATGTTTGGAGGTAGGCAAAACAGAGAGTAAAGTCCCGCAAACCTCCGTTGAAAAGGGAGGATCCTCCGACCAGACAGGTGTTATAGTCTGGTGGGCTACTGCCCTATAGATGATTACGGGCTGTCGTATATGTTCAAATCGCGCGGAGAACTTTGATTGCGCGATGCAGGATTTCGTACTTTCTTCGTAGTTCTTATGTGGCGCCTTAGATGTCGCTACAAATGTTAAAATCTCAACTCAAATGTAATTTTAAATTGTTTGCATAAACTAGCTGACCCGGTGATTTTCATAGTACCTAATAGTCAATGAATCCTTACTAATCCTTACTAATATTATAAAAGCGAAAGTGAGTTTGTTTGTTTATTTGTTTGTTTGTTACGTCTTCACGCCTAAATGGCAAAACCGATTTTGATGAATTTTGGTACAGAGATAGTTGGGACCCTGGAGACGGACATAGGCTAATTTTTTCACGCGGCCAAAGCCGCGGGTAGAAGCTAGTATAGTATATGTTTCGATATTATCAACCTATTGTAATAAGAAAAAGCCTAGGTATTATTATATTAAGTTACATACAATTTTAATATAAAAAATGTATCTACATCAATTTCGTAAATTTTACGTGATTCGCGCACAACTAAAAAACTTCTAGAGATTTATTATATAGTATAGGTAGGAAAAAAAAATATACGGTTTTGTTTTGCGTGGAAACTTTTGGAGTCTTGGAAGTATGATAAAGTGACACGTTTAACCAAGTGAAAAAAAAAAATATTTTTATAAGTTAATTCATTAAAACCCCAGGCGAACGCCAGGGTTCGCGCACCTATTGTCTTTCTATTGTGTCTGTAATTTCCACGATTGAAAGGTTAATATTATTTTTGTATAAAAGCATGTCATAATTGTTGTAAGTAAGAACTCAAACACGTTATGAAGACGCAACGTGCCACGTCAACGCACCGTGACGCGGAAGTTCACGTTACGGTGCCGTGACGTAAAATCAAACGGCGCGTTCGGCCGTTTTGCGCGGAGGAGACGCATATCTTCCCTATCAACTGATGTTATGTTCTGTTACCTACTTTTAAGATTGCGTCTTTAACGCGTGAATAAACTGCTTTTCTTTCTTTCTTCTTCTTTCACTATATTTCTTCTCGAAGTGACTCCCGTTATTTATGACTGCAAGATATGGATGGATCCAGTATTTTCTTTGTATCTGTTTCTTCTTTATCCGTCTTCTTAATATTAGCAGGAGGAGAACACGTCTAGTGAGGTCCATTTCTCGAAATTAACTGCGGCAATTCTACAAATGTGCCACCGTCAATATGACGTCGTTCAACGTGGCACGTTGCGTTGTCGTGACGTTATTATTTGCGTTGCACGACGTGGACTTTCACGTCGCGTTGCTGTGCCATGGCACGTTGCGTCGTCGTAACGTGTTTATGTGTTTGATCCCTAAGTTGAGTGTTTTCGGTTTTTACCGAATTGATATTGGAAGAGATTATTTCCTTATTTACTGATGTGGAAGCTAGTAGGCAGGGCCGCTTATTTATCGGCCCTGCAACCGCGCTCTTTTTTTAGGTTGATTTCCTATCATCCAATGTGTTCTCTCGCTCTAGGGCGGAGTGGGAAGGTGTGTCAGACTTTTACTGACTAAAACCCACTCCTATGTTCCTTCTTTGCGTTGCGTTCCAGGACCTCGGGTTTTCCTTTCGGAAGCCAACCTGCGTTTAGCAAGTTTCAGCTCCGCTGGGCAGTTTTGCTGAGTTCCCTGTTCTGCTGGACCTCTACAATTTTGTTGACTTCTCTTTGAGGCGCGTGGAACACTACGCGTGCCTCAAAATGAATATTCAAAGCTCAACTTAGTTATATATAATTTTGAGATGTTTATCATCCTGTTTACCCATGTTATGCTAACAGTAAACAATGGGTTAATATAACAAGTGTTCATCGTCGTCATAATAATACGCAATACGTGAAATATAACAGACTAGCTTTTGTCTGCGGCTTCGCCTGCGTACATAAAATATAGCCTATGTCCTTTGTTGCACATTGGAGGATTTAATGAGTGGGCTCAAACCGTCTAACGAGTTTCCCATCAAAGACTAACTAAACTAAACTCACCTCTGTTCCTTCATCTCTCCTTTGTATTCTAGGAGTAACGGTAACTTTTTCGAACAATCTAGAGTTTCTAATAACATTTGTTGCAACTCAAAAGGGCTGGTTAAAAGTTATAAATTCTGTAATTTACAACTTTTTTAAGTACCCTTTCAACGTGGCACGTACTAAGGTAACATTTCATTTTCATCTCCAAAATACCTGCTAATTTAAAGAATGGAGGCATGACGACATAAATAACTCATAGAAATCCATGAAAAAAGTACACGTAGTAATAAAATTAATAGGTATTGTATTACAAGTAAAGAATAACGTCTGAAAACTGTTTCATAATTACATTAAAAAAAAATATTTTAGCATTCCGTAAATCCGATTCGTAAATTGAACTACTTACATGAGTAAGTTTATACGGGATCTTTAGTACGCCAGTCTGACTCGCACTTGACTGGATTTACTTTACAAAACCCACATAACAAAATATTATTTAAGAAAAGGTTAGGTTGGTTATGTTCTAAAAATTTCAATTTAGAGACTACTCAGTGAAGCCACAAAACAGACAGGTACAGAAGTCAATCTCATGTATGTACTTCACTTTTCATACCTACGTTCGGCGGTCACACTAGGGTCAGCGCCACTATCTCCGCCCGCGCCCGGTCACGTGTTTTCTTCCATTCTGTCTT
Source organism: Mythimna ferrago (assembly GCA_910589285.2). NCBI lineage: Eukaryota > Metazoa > Arthropoda > Insecta > Lepidoptera > Noctuidae > Mythimna > Mythimna ferrago. The sequence goes on from OU342682.1 coordinate 3,842,066, forward strand.
GTCTTGTCACCTTATCACGAAATTACTAACTTCCCTTTCTTTCATATTACTTCTCACATAGTCCATAAAACAACCGTCCACTGAACAGTTATCATAACTTTTTTTTGTTTATTTATTTATTTTATTTTATTATATATGGAAAACTTACAGCTAACAAAAACATGGTAACTTATCTTAATAAAACTAAGGCCAATTACAAGTTTTCACTTACAGCACCATTATTGCACAAAAAATTTCACAGACTCGTGTTTCAAGCGGATGGCACTCGAGCTCATATTGGTTTCAATCGATTCGAGATATCATGTCCGTGAGCAGTGTCTACTCGAGCACAAGTTGTGTGGAGATTAAGAGCCGGTTGTAGCTATAGGAGGAGTGGCAGGCGGTCGCCGACTTCTGCGAAGCAGTAATGCTCGCTAAGGAGGAAGCCGACCGCATCAGGCAACGGCGCTCTCGCCGCCGCCGCCGGGATTCCGATCCCGATTTCCAGCCACCGTAGGCGCGGGCTTGCGGACAGTGAGCAATGGGTAGCTCGCTGTCCGGCCGTCCGGTAACCGTCCGGACCAAGCCCAAGTCGTCGACGGCGCGCGCTGTTCCCGCGCGCCTCAAGGAGTTGTCAGCAACAGCAGGGGCCCAGCCGGGTCGAAGCCTACTGGGGCCAGGGTAATCCGAAAGGGCGCTCGAGCCCCGGTATGAAGGCTTGAAGGAACGGGATGGGTTTTTTAGTCAGTAAGAGTCTGACACTATCTCCCGCTCCGCCCAAGAGCGGGGGTTGTCATAAGATGATTTTTCCCATCGAAAAAAAAAAAAAGCCACTGAGTACAACTCTGTATGAACTTCGGCAGTCTATGTCGATTTCGCGTTCCCGTAAAAGCGGTTTTATTTTTACTAAAAAAAAAAACAAAAGCAATTCAACACCCACAAGCTACAACACCCTTCGTGTCCAATTTAATAACGCCTTCAGGGCGGTGTTGGGTCTGCCTCGCTACTGCAGCGCTTCGGGTATGTTCGCATGGGCACGCACGGACTGTTTCCATGCGACCATGCGGAAGCGTTGTGCGTCACTTGTGCGCAGGGTGCAGGTCAGCTCCAATACCGTTCTGAAAATGATAGCGAGTAGGTTGGACTGTCCTTATTTGCGGCACTGCTGTGACAGACAAGTTACATACAGTGTCGCATTTATGAGACTAAAATAATTATTTCAAATGCAATAATTTTTTTGACTATATCTATTATCATTTTTAACTTTATTTTATTTTAATTGTTGTGATTTTAATTTATTGAATTTAATTTATTGAAATTTCGGAATTTATCGTTATTTAGGATTGTAATTTTATTTTATATGGGTTTTTACCTGAAATAAATGAATTTTATTTTTATTTTTTTTAATTCAAGATTTTCTTTTTTGCGATGATGCCCTTTTAAAAAACAAGCTTTATTATTTTTTGTAACTTTAAAATATTTCCATGACGTAATATTGTAGACATACACGTTTGAAATCATAAGTTAGGGTCAGATTCGCGATTTTTATCGAGCCAACAAATTTATATCTTGTTTTGATTATTGCCTAGCGGTTGGTCATATAGTCGATTTTAATAAAATAATGTTTCATGGTGTTTTCTTTCATATAAAATTTGTGAATTTCCAGGGTTTAAAAAAGTTCAAAATGAGTAGAACCAGGCCTTAACTTCTGTACCTAACTCTCTTTTGTAGTGAAGCCTTACAAAGCGTTTATTCGAAGAAAGCAAATAAATTTATTGTCTACTTTGTAACGTTATAATAGCGTGTGTGAATTTAAGTGCCCTTGAATATACGCTTAGTTTGCACCAAATGAGTCAGTGAGTCGAAAAATTCAAGGTGAATTCCGGGCAAGAAGCCGTTTGGCCTTATTCAAATTTACAGTCCTATTATTTTGAACTATTTAGATAGCTATAATATTATAACGAGCGGTCTCGTTGTCTAACCCAAAAGCTGGCATGTTGTCGGAAAAAAATGAAGAACCCGATGTCAACTGTAATTACCGTGTCCAATTGTATTTTCAAATTATTCACAGATCCATCCACTTAAGGGTGTTTTTAATACCGTGCGGATTTCATCACGCAATTTCTCCGCAAGCAGAATATTTCAAAATACAAATTAACGCGACCCGCGTGTTTATTCTACGCATTACAATAAATACTTGTATAAAATAGACATTTGCGGGGGTTACGCATGCGGGGCAATCCCGCATGCGTGATCAAAGCTGCACGACATTAAAAACACCCTAAAAACATACAAGATTACTTTCGAATATTGGTCAAGCCGTTTCGGAGGAGTTAGGTGACAAACACACGTACAGAAGAATTATACATATATAAAGATATTATAAAGCTGAAGACTTTGTTTATTTAGGTGATCAGGCTAACGCCAACTCACGAACCATTAGTTCAAATTGTGAAAATATTGAAATGTTGTATGGCTCATTAATTGAAGAAGACTATTGGCTATTTTAACTAGGGCTATCGATTGATTTATGAGCTTTCAGTGTCCTCATCATCACTTTTACACACAGAATATTGACACCGATAGTTTTTTTTTTATTGTTGATAGGCTCGCGCTTGACCACTATCTCACCGAGCATGCTTGCCTAGAAGTAACCTATTCACTATTGACTTAAATATTTAATAAAAAAAAAAAAACAATACAGAAATACAGACTCTGTCAGGGAATTCCAAATACTTAGCTACACGCACAATGAAAGTGTTACCAAAACGTTTTGTGGATCCACAATCCATAGGCGGGATGGACCGGTGAGGGCATCACTGCCCGTACGCGTGGCGGTCCAATAATGGAACGGGCTTAGCATAATTATACTAAGCAATTCCGACATACAGTTCTTGAATACAGTTTAAATATGCTGATGGTATTCGTTTATTGATGAAATCACCCTAACAAGCTACCTGTAAGCGTAACTACACTTTATTTTATTTTAATAAGAGAAACCTTGAGTGTGACTCAGTTCTATGAAATGAAATGTTAGTCTGAATTCTGATGTTAGCAATATTGATCTGTTAGTCATAGTTTGTTACTGTTAATTACTCAGAAATTTGCTCACCGTGTTGTTTGTATTTAATTGTAGTTGGAAAACTAAAATTACGACAACTTTGTTGGCTTAACCAACCAATTTAGAACACAGTCGCCTATTTTTTACTTTCTGGTGATTCATATTCCTAACCTTTTCCCAGATAGCGTGGGATCTGCTACCAGTTTAAACGGTTGTGACTTAGTAACTATACCATATTACTCGTAGGTATTATTAATAGTTCAGAATCAGTAACTGAATGGATTCCAATGGTTTTGACACCATGTTATATTTTTTCCCAAAGATATTATTTAAAGAGGTTACAAGTTGGACACCACTGACACTAAGTACAACACAGGTCACGGCAGATCATAGCGGGCATTAGAGGCCAGAAAACAGCTGAATGCAAGTGCAAAAAAACCCTTCAGTCAGCTGCATGGCCTGGTGACTATGTATTTTTGCTGACATAACAAGCTAATAACTTTGTGATTTTCCATGATACAGTTATCATGTACATAGATTTTCTTTACGAAAAAATACTAGACACGTGTACCTATCGGGTTTCACGCGTCTAGTATTTTTCCGTAAAAACTAACGTTATATTTTCATAGAGCGACTGCCTATTAGACCTCCACAATCCAGTTACTGGACGATACTCGTTGGATAGACTGATGATCAGACTTTCTGGCTTATCGTTCATGGCCTGCATCGACAGTCAAAGACCTACAAATGATAACAGAACTAAAGGCTTTACGTGTTTTAGTTAGTAGCTGCCTCTTGACTTGACGATAGCATTCTTCGAACCTTAACCGATAAGTATGGTGCACCAGTGATCAATCACTGGTTACGGTTGCTGGTAAGGCAATAGGATAAGTTTTTTAGGTTTTATAAGTACCTATTACTAATCTTTTAGTTGATAGGTAATTACTATTCATTAGATCAATATTGTCTTTTAATAAAATTATCAAGTCCACTGGCTATAATCAGACGATAAAACAACATTATAAGTTATATTAAAAAACTTCGTAAGTTGTTTCTTTTATAAACTTCAATTTGTTTTAAATACGCAGCTATAAATAAACCCGTTTCCAGAAATAAAGGCTGTCAAGAGCTTCCGTCTAAAGTTCAAATTGGCATAATTATTCAGCCTTCACACTCTGACGGCTTAACTTATCACTCACTGCTGAAGTTTCGTGAGACACGGAAATAAAAGTAATTAATTCACTCCCTGACCACAGAATGAAGAGTCCAAGGTCAAAAGTTCCCACAAAAATAAATACTCAAGGTTAAAAACGTAGTATTGTTCAGGGCTCAGGCTTTCAGGCGCCCTTGTGTGTGTCTAAGTGCCACATTTTGAGGATATCCATTTATGTCATTTCAGTATTCATTGCCAGTAGGAAGGAGTGATAAATAATAGAACAGAATATAATAAATTTTACACCAAAACAGTAAAAACTGAAACACTAACGAAATAAAAAAAATGAATGGCAAGCAGTTGCTTCCTTCTGCAAAGCAGTAATGCTAGCAAAGGAGACGGCCGCATACATGAGAAAACGGACTTCCTACGGCTCAGCTGCTGGGTTCTTGACCTCCATTTCCAGCCACCATAGGCATGAGCTTGCGGACGACGAGCAATGGATAGTTTGCCGTCCGGCCAAGCCCAAGTCATAGATGGTGTTCCTTCTTAGTGTTCCATGCGTGCCTCAAAGAGATGTCAGCAAAACCGTAAGAACCCAACAAGTCGAACCCTACTGGGGCCATGGGTCGTCCAAAAGGGAACCCCAGGAACCTAGAAGGCAAGACAAAGGAGAAACAAAGGTGTGAGGTTTAGTCTGTAAAAGTCTGACTAATCCTCTCACTCCACCCCAAAACAAGACTAGTCATTGGCTAATTTCCTACCTAAAAAGAAAAACATATTGCGGACTACAGCCGAGTGTCAAGGTCAGTTAAACTCATTTGCGTTCATCAAGTTGATATGTTGCACAAAGTGGTAGTTCATTGTCAACTATGCAAATTTTGCAAGTAAAACTTGGGTCACTTTCATGACCATGACTGCAGAAAGGCCTAACATAAGTAGCGGAAGATCAATATTATAAGTGTATTGTAAATGTAAAATGTAGGATTCCCGACTGGAACCAGTGTTTTCTGATTACACAACATTATTTTCAGTATATGCAAAACCTAAATATATTTTGTTTAGAATTAGTATCTGAATCGATTTTAATAATTTTTACACCATGTTATATTTTTTCCCAAAAATATTTAAAAAACGTCACAAGTTAGACACTATCGAAGAACAAAACAGGTCTCAGCAGGTCATACCAAGCATTAGGTGCCAGCGTACAGCTGGGTGTGGAAGCAAAACCATCCCTTAGTCGTCCAGGTAGCCCGGTGACTAGGTATTTATGTCGCCAACAAGGTACAGTTTTTAAAATTTTGTACATAAAAATACTAGACAGGTGTTTCAAGTTTCACTATACTAAAAATAAGGTTTTATAATTTCTGACTAGCATTAAAAATGGCATCTTCAGCGTGAAAGCTGGAAATTATCCCAAGAGAACATGCTCCTGGAATAAAAAGGGTTATGCCCACAGATATAAATAGACATAGATAACACAAGAGCAACTACTTCGCGTACCTAGCTTACGTACAAAAATCGTAAGTGACCACTTTCGCGCTCATTCTGCATCGGTGTATAGAGCTAGTCAGACATCAGTTAAAAATATTAAAATGGTTAGTTGTGCTGTTATAAATTGTAAAAACTGTACAAATGCGAGGAGCAAAAATATAGTAAGGCATTTTGTGATTAATATTATGCGGAATTAATTAAAAAAATAATTATGTTTAATCTAATACCCTGGTAATACCAAATTTGAGAAAAACAAAACATCCGTATTACATTATAGATAGTCAAAAAATGCCACGCTTGATTTTCATACAGATCATTATACTTGCCTTATCTACATCTGTGGCTATATGGCCCTATATTAAGAAATTATTATTATTTTTAGTAATAAATAAACTAACACACACAAAAATAAACAAACATTTGCCCAATAATATTAGAATGAAGCTTTCTTCTTTTGTCAGGAAGGAACTTAGAAGCAAGAAGAAGTTAGCGTAGGTTGTAGAATTATACCAAGGAAATACGTTTCTTCATTTATCATTCCATCACGATAAAAAAAGTCTTTATAAAAGTCAATATTCATTAATCAGCAATCGACGAAAATTGGACTATGAGTAAATGGTAATGGTACGGTACATAATTGAGAGTATTTGTTTAGGAAGTATTCGTTCGTGTCAAGTTCAAGGTCAAACCGTTATACAAGGACAACACATTCCATTCTTCTGTCCAATTAATAGTATAAAAGTCCAAGTCTGTATATTTAACATATGAACATACAGACTTTCCAAGATTCGAAGTTCTAGGCATACTTTCGCCACTCCTAATGACGCCATTACTCAGGAAAGCCGTTGGAAAACCAGCACCTTTCACAAGCACAATCATAGATCATCGTCCTTCATGGGTTGTCCGAAAGGGATCCACGGGGGCCTGGAATACAAGGCAAAGAAGGAACATAGGAGTGGTTTTTTATCAGTAAAAGTCTGACACGCCATCTCGCTCTGCCCTTAGAAGTCATTGGATGATTTCCCACATAAAAAAGGATGATCATCCTTACATCGTCGCCGCCATGGCCTGCTGCAACGCTCCCGTTAATACGCACCCCGTCCCTTGCTAGAGTCAGCCAGGACTGCTGAGCCTGTAGTTTTAAATTCACTCATATACAACAATAGTTTTAGTATATGCAAAACTCGAAACAAGTGTCTAGTACTTCTATGTAAAGAATCTGTGTATAAAATTTCATAACTGTATCATGAAAAATCACAAAGTTATAAGCTTGTTATGTCAACAAAAATACATGATCACCGGGCTAGGCGACTGAGGGGTTTTCACACAGCTGTGAGTGACGGGTAACAGGACAGAATGGAAGGAAAATAAGTGTTGCGTCAACCCCAAATAATATAGGATAAGGGCAGGAAGAAGAGAGAACTTGCATGAAGATACTCAAGAAAAAAGAGGTTTATATGTTTATTAATTAACTGCGCCTTGTGCTGAAAGGATTTTTAAAACGATTTAGAACAAGCTTGACCATAGAAAAAAGAGATAGGCTTTTTTTAAGGCCAAAAATCATCCAGTGACTTCTTCTGGTCTGGGTGTAGCGGTACTGTCAGACTTTTACTGACTAAACCCATACTTGTGTTCTTCAGTTGCTATTTGCGTTTTAGGACTACGGGTGTCCTTTAATTCTCCCTGCACCCTAATAAAATGATTTTGTTTGTTGGCTAGTTTTAAGTTTGCCTACGTGAATAAACTGTTTTTCATTTTTTCTTTACGTCGCTATGGGATCATCAAATAATCATCATATCACCCGAAAAACGTCTACTGTTGTACATAGGCCTCACCCAAGATTCGCCACAACGACTGGTCCTGTGCGTCACGCATCCATCGGATTCCCGTGATCCTGACCAGGCCATTGATCCACCATGTGGGAGGCTTTCCAACGCTGCATCATCCGGTACGCGGTCGCCACTCCAGAAACTTTCGTCCCCATCGACCATCTGTTCTACGTGCAAAGTGCCCTGCCCATTGCCACTTGTTCGAGCTATGTCGGTAACCTTGTTTCTCTTGCGGATATCTTCATTTCTGATGTGATTACGCAAGAAAACTCCGAGAATAGCCCTTTCCATTGCCCTTTGGGTTACTTTGAGTCTTGTTATGGGTCTTTTAATTTCTCAATTCCCACGAATAAAGTCGCAGGCGAAAACGAAGTTAAAAAGTGGTAACGAAATTGGCACCAGTACAGAAGCATTCATCAAAATGGTTGATTACACTGCAGTGTTGATAGTAGACGATTAGCTTCTATCGTTTAAGGCCAAGGGCGGTTTCCATAAATAGAAGCAGTATTTGTGGGCGATGGTTTGTTATCTTTTTAATTAACTGTTACTGGACTATATAACATAAAATTTGTCCACCTGTTTTCCCGGAAGAGTTATTCGTGTAACTCTTCAGTATTTCGAACATGAATCGATAAGCTTTTTATATTTTCGCATTTTGTATTTTGATTATAATTTTGTTGATGTAGCTCAAAATGCTGCCAAACTTAAATGATCAGGCAGGGCATGTCTGTTGCATTTCTAACGAGCTGTGGGCCCGTAAAACATAATATTGGTGCCCAGACATAGTGATGCGGGGCCACGTAAAGACAGCTAAGACCACGAAGGAGATGGCGAGACGACCTGGATGTCTTCTTTGATAAAGCAAGGAATTATGATCATTGGAAAGAAAGGAGGTAGGCCTTTGCTCAGCAGTGGGATAATACAGGGTAGCTATAATAATATATTATTAATAATATACAGGGTTATTTGTAAAACACTGGCAACGGACTAGGTTTTGAACATCATTAACAACAACTTTTGTTCTATGACTTTAAAAAAAATTTCATATATTGGTTCATCTGGTATTAGTTTGACTGACCTGTTGGTTTAGTGGTTAGTGGCCTTGACTGCATGCCACAGGTCGTGGGTTCGATTCCCACCCAGGACAAATGTTTATATGATGAGCATGATCATTTGTTCTGTGTCTGGGTGTAATTTATCTATAATATGTATGTATTTAGAAATATATGTATAAGTATGTTTACCAGTTTTCTAGTACCCATAACACAAGCTCTGCTTAGCTTAGTACTAGACGGCGTTGTGTGCTAGTTGTGGAATATTATTATCATTATTATTATCTGATTTTCACACAAAAATAGAAATATTTAAATCGAACGTTCTAAATGTTACGAGCTCTATGCAAAGCAAGCCATAGTACAATAGCGGAGGGGATCGTGGGCGGGAGGTAGGTGGGTACAGCAAAATATGGAGTTAAAATGTGTTAGATAGAACAATGAAATCTTGAAGGTTGGTTTTTGGTAAATGTATTATGTTTTGTAAAAAGTCATAGAACAAAAGTTGTTGTTTACGATATTAGTAAAATAGCCCTACAAGGTTAATAGTGTTTTACAAATAACCGTGTATAATAATTATTACAAGTTTCGTGTGTACAGAATAAACAATTTTACTTGCTTATTTGTCAGTTAAGATTAAGTCAGTTTTAAGAGATGATGAGTTACATTTCAGACTTCTGGCTGTTACTAAAATTTTGTTTTTAACAGGAGTATTGACAAATATTTGGACTTTTTGAGGGTCTTGAAATTACCTAACGAGTTAGTAAATTATCATAAATAATATTGTAAGTTTCTATTCAGCATTTGATTAATTTTAGGCCTCCACGGACACGTAAGTAGACGAGTACTCCACAACGACACGACGGCATAACTTTGATTCTTCATTGACAGACTTGCTTAGTTTTGTATGTAAGCGTCACGCAGGCGTACACCAAGCGTAATAATGACAAATACGCGACTATGAAGCTACGCGTCCCAGGACAGTTATTTCTTATTGTTTATTTTACAACAAATATACATACTCGTACATATTATAATAAAAGTAAAGAAGGACGAAACAGAAAAAACAGGTACAAAGGTGATGTTTATTTCTATAGAAATCTCTTCCAGCATACCTTCGAAAGAGTTGAAAAAAAAGAGATGTAGACACCGCGTGTAAGAGTACTTAATAGGAAAATAAAAAGAAAAGTAAAAATGAAGCAAAACAGTTATTATATATACAATATATAGATTAAAAAAAAACCCAAAACGCGATATAAAAAATCGCAAATCTGACCCAAACTCACGATTTCAAACGTGTATGTCTACAAGATTACGTCACGAAAATATTTGAAAGTTACAAAAAATAATAAAGCTAGTTTTTTAAAAGGGCCTCGCAAAAAAAAATCTTGTGTAGCTATTGTTTTTTTTTTTTATAAAACAAAAACCGTTGTTACGGAGTTCGTATAAAATAGGAGACTCGTGGAGTTCGTATAAAATAGGAGACTCGTGGAGTTCGTATAAAATACTCAGTGACCACAACTGACTTTTAACGCAGTCATTCTTAATTTTAAATTAAAAAACATACTATATAGTGTATGAACAACAAGGAATTTTCTTTTTAATTGTTTACTAATGAAGAAGATTATTATCAAAGAAGTCTAATTAAGACTCAGACTTTCCAAGAATTAAGTTAAGTCAACCTATATTTTACTTGGCTCAAATATAAACGAGGTTACAGTTTTCTAAGAAAACAAACACGATTACAAAATAGTAAATTAACTAGTAATATGTAACGTAATGTTGAAGGATGTCAGACCCTAACGACATATCACTGGCTTTAAATTGGTGTTTTGTCATATCAGAAAGAAAGGAAGAAAGAAAAAACGTTTTTTAATCACGAAGTCTCAGAACCTATAACACCTACAAACTGGAAGCCAGTGGTCTGTTTCCGAAAGAAAAGCTCGGCCCCGGTATGAAAGGCAACGAAGGAACGGGGTGGGTTTTTTGGGGGGGTTACAAAATACTATTCCCTGTTTTAACCCCAAAAGGGGGTCTATTGGGGTTAGAACAGGGAATAGTATTTTGTATGTAAATCCAATGGTTAAAGTAATTATGGCGGATGGATTTGAAATGGTATATAAGTACCTATAAGAATTATTGAAAACAACTACATATTTACTATTATAAGGGACTTTTCATATGCAAACAGTTGCCGTCTAAATGGCACGGCGCCATGCCGTGCAAGCTTTTTCACATGTAAACGGTTTAAGCTTAGTCGTCTGGCGGTGGCAGCGAGGAGTGATCGCAGTATTATTGAGGCCTACTAGAGAAGACACCGCCACCGTGCCGTTTTGCGCCCGTGCATGTGAACGAGTCCATACAAGTCAATACATGACTGCAAGACGGTTGCCGCGTCAAAAACGTGCTTATAGTGGATAGCACAGGTAACTCATGGTCACGACACGGCCGCCGTGCCGTGACCGTGCCGTGTGAAAGCTGTCTATGTAGCTTATACATTTCTACTTTACACGGCACGGTGACCGTGCAGTGACAGTGTGCATGTGAAAAGAGCCTAAGGGTTTCCCCCGACTTATATAGGTATAAAAGGAAAAATAAGTCGGGGACCAGTGTGAAATTTTGCACAAGGTTTCTTTTTATGATGTAAGTGACCACTCATCATCATCTTCCTGCCCTAGTGTTGTTTTATTTGGGGTCGGCTCAACACATTTTTTTCTTCTATTCTGTCCTGTCACTCATCACGCTTTCACTAACTCCCTTTTCTTTCATATCGATTCTCACACAATCCATCCATCTTTTCTCTGGCCTCCCTCTTCCCCTCCATCCATCCACATGTAAACTCATAACTTTTTTAGCACCATGCGTTTCGTCCCTTCTTTTCACATGACCATACCAAGACAAACGTTTCCCTTTCAACTTTTCAGTCACTGGTGCCACTTTCAAACTTCCCGTAATCATCACACACATCCATCTTAACATTCTCATCTCCGCTACATGCAATCTTTTTTCATCCGTCTTTTTCACAGCCCAACATTCTGATCCATATAGTATGACAGGCCTTATCACGGACTTGTAGATTTTACCCTATGTAAGTGACCACTAAGGGAGGATTTTTAAAAATTCATCCCATAAAAGTATGAAACCCAGGCCCCAAGTTTGTATGGAGAAACCTACACCCATGCGGGTGAAGCTGTTGACAGAATCTAGTTATAAATAATTACTAGTTGACACGGCCAATGTTGTTTTTTACGATACTAGAGGTACCTAAAGTTTGTTTTTTTTTGTTTGTATGAGGTAATCTCTGGAAGTACTGGTCCGATTGCTAAAAATTTTTCACCGATCTAAAGCTGCTTTACTCCTGAGTGACATAAGCTATGTTCTATGTGTGCGGGCGAAGCTGCGAGCTAAAGCTAGTGCCATATAAATTTTTAAAGAAAAAAAATGGAGAGTAGGGGTGGGAGAGTAAAAAATGGCCCACCACCAATACTCAGATCTACCAAACAAACACAAAAATAATAATAATCATGGGTCAAGCCGTTTTAGAATAGTTCGATGTGACACGTGATTATTATTCTCACGTGATTATATCTACACTAATATAATAAAGAGGTAAAGTTTGCCTTTTTGTTTGTAGGAGGTAATCTCTGAAAGTACTGTACCCCTAGCCAAGTTGCTAATCTGCAATAGTTAACGCTTGTAGAAAGCTTCAAACGTACGGGAATGACGTCGCCTCAACGCTCAGTCACGTGGTCAGAACAAAAGAATTGGCGGCAAGGTCAACTCGAAGCGTTCGACGCAAGCGAAACGTTTGTAACTTGGCTAGGGGGGCTGGTCCGATTGCTAAAGTTTTTTCACCGATAAAAAGCTGCTTTATTCCTAAGTGACATAAGCTATTTTATGTACGCGGGCGAAGTCGCGGGTAAAAGCTAGTTAATTATAGATTGTGCCGCTCACATGGATTCTCCACTCGGGCTCGATTTTGTGCTTGTGTCTATAGAGTTATCTTCGTGAAAACTGTCAAGTCAACATAAATTTAAAAGGTCACCGTTCAGTGTTAACTGTCAAGTAAACATAAATTTCTTCACCATGCTTTTCTTTCGTAATCACTGCAGTGTTCACTGTTCCTAGGTCATGATAACCCAAGGTCGAGGTCGACTAACATCGTAAATCAAGTTGATACGATAGCAGCGGCAGGGTTGTGTGTGCTTGTGTCATTTCCTGTTAGTAGTGGAGGGTTAAGTGATGGGTATTAAGACTTTCAAATTAGTAGGTGTTAAAGAAATTATACGTGTTGTGGTAGTGTGTTATTATTTATTAGGTTGTGTTTTTTTTTTATAAGAATTCTTTTTGTGAATAGTGATAGGGTGAATTCCTGATAGAATCATAGAGGTCGAACTGAATTATGGTGTGATTTCAATAGCTTGGGTGCTTTAACGTTGTTTTGTAAGTGAATAATAATGACGCATATTTTTGTCAGTTTCACGCAAATAACTTCCGATACTTTTCAAGTCAAATCGGTGAAGTTCGATTTTTACGCCAATTTAGCGAAAATTCAATGGGAATACCAGGAAAAAGAGTAGTAATACCAGCAAAAAGATTAGTATAGATACCTATAACAGTATGTAAGACAACGACATCATAATTATTGGTTAGTACAACCTTACTTAGGTATATAAATAGACCGATTCACGAATCGGGTCACAAAGATTTACAAAAAAAATATTGTTTTGTGATGTTACTGTAAAACAATTTTCACACTTATTCCTTTACTTGTGGTACGTATGAGACCCTGCATCTTGCCCAATATCAAGATTCTAGGTAAACGAAAAGTACTCCTTAAGTTATGATTTTCTAGCGAGTGTTAAAATACGAATATATGTCTAAACCAATCATAAACAGTCTTATCTTTATATTGCGTTGACAAAGAAGTTTGATTTTTTCATTGCTCCAAACATTTAATATTAATTTCAACTAATAACTCCACTCATTTCTGACACAAAGAGTCTTGACAGACGAAAGCCCGTCTGTCAAGACTTTTATAGGAATGTGATCCTATAAAAGTCTTGACAGACGGCATTGTAGTCAAAGTGATCCTATAAAGGTTTGGTTTTTGCCTATTGAGTTACGGATCTCTAAAAACGAAACTCAAATACAAATGTTTTTAAAAAGAAAAGTCCCTTCTTAATTTCTTTTAACAACATAAAATTTTACAACAATTTTACAGCATTAACATAAAATTGTTTGTAGTACATATTCTAACAAGAGCTAATTATATTTTTCCTACTGTTATTTCGGCGGTTTCCAGGTTTAATTTCAGTTAATTTAACAGGATGTTAAAATTTTATAATAATAGGTATTAAGGGCCGACGCTGCGTTAGGCTTATTTTCCACCAGAGATGTTTTATGCAGCTATGCTGCGATGATGTAATAGCTAAGCTGTGAAACTATGTGACCGTTTCCACTGATATTAAGCTATGTAGCGGTGCGAGTAAGATGTGTTATGAAGATGCGCCGCCGCAAAGTAGCTGCGCGAGGAAGACGCGTAGCTCGAGCCATGCGATGTATCGATACCATCGATACATCGCGAAGTGGTACATAGCTACACCACTGGCGACCATCCATAGAACGCATTCATAGCACACATCCATAGTATCTTTCCTTATAAAAAACATACATATCTTAGTTGTATCCGTTTCCACCAGTGCTAAGCTATGTGCACCAATGAATATGCTTCAATCAAACGCTAGCACAGTTTAGTTGGAAAAGCACCTTTAAGCGTGCGTCCGCGCCGAGCACACGTCTCGTGACATCGCTCGTGTGTCGTGTGCGACTCGCAGGTTCACTAGTTCAACTTTAAAAGTGTGTGTTTAGTCGTATCGATTAGCAAAACGGGCGCGAGGCACGGCTCCGCTCGCGGGTGACTGCGTAACGGAGTTTCGACCCTTATTCGACCATTCCTTTTTTCGAATCCTACAATAGGAACTGTTATTTAGAAGAATAAACCCGATTGCTTATTCTGCTCAATTAAAGCTAGAACTGCATTAGACCGACGCACACGTGGACCATGCTTGATTTGTACGTAGTACGACGCCGACGTCGCGTGGCGTGGATCAAGTGTAGCTCTACAAGTCTAACTTCCATATAAAATGTATGGAGACCGACGCGCCCTAATATACGTGGTAGGCATGAGCTAACTATATCCGTTAAAAGATTGGATATGTAGTATATCACTCCAAGTAAAGATATATATCCATATCCGCTTAATATATCCGGGAGTGAAGTAACTTTAGGGAGCGAGAATTATGTTAGGGTCTAGGATAGACAGATAATTCCGACTTATAAATAGATCCACGGAATGAAGCATTCTAAATAATTCCAATGTAGCTCAATATTGATATATCCGCGAAATGGTCAATCGTAATAATTGATTTCCCTTCATACTTAGCAGGCTTAGGAATGACTATAAAATTAAAACATTTCATAGGCATATTTAAAAATCAGCAACATTTTATCATTTTTGTCCCTAAAGCTCCTCTATCGAAAGCAAACTCCGATGTTTATTGGGTGCGTCTAATAGGTTTATTTTCTTACAGCGCTTTTTTTTTTGCTTATCCTCACACCCAAGTGTCAGTGTCGTTCATCGCTGCGTTCGGTTCGGTTATACTTGCATTCATTTAGTTCGGTCTCGGTCAGAACTCGGAGTGGGTCGGAATTACTTGGGGATATAGGATATATAGAATTCTAAGAAACGGAAGGAGTTGATATGTATATATAATAGTATAGTCATAGTAACAATAATATCTTAAGTTTAATTTTGAATTTTTTATTTTTCTTATTTAATTCTAATTATTAATTTATAAGCTTTGACTTTAATAATTGTTACTAATTAATTAATTCAAATTGACCATTGACTAATGTATCCCTTTTGACCTTTGTAGCTTGACCCTATTTTTTAGTTTTAATTTGACATGATTTATTGGAATGTTTTTTGTCGAATCTGTTTGGTATTTTTTTTTTGAAATTCAATTTTTTCTATATTTCACTTAGTTATATGTGGATGCTGTGGTCTCCTGTAACTAAAGGAGCACACGTTGAAAGACCCCATACCTAATGATTTATACTGTGTCTGTGTAACCTTTGTTGGAGATCCTAATAAATAAATAAATAAATAAATATGTGTCCGTCTCCGGATATACATATCCGAAGATATAGATGTGTCCGGAGTTACCCAACCCTAAAACGTGGCACACGTGTGCTCACTGGCGCAATGTAATTCTAGCCGCAGTGTAGGCCCAGCCAATCAGTCATGTGGCTAATGAGGATGTATGGACACCTTTCTATTACGAGAATCATGAACCGCATTTACTGCTAATGTTGGTTTGATATTCATGCTTATCAAAATAAATAGTTGGAAAGGCACTATGTCAAAAATAATAATTTGGATTTATCCATGTGCAAAAATAATAATAACAAACAGGCTGGAGACTTCGACAGCGGTGTAAAGAGTTTTATTTAAAAGGTCGGAAATCATCTAATGAGTTTTTTTCGCTCTAGGGCGACACGGGAGAGCGAGTCAGGCTTAAATTGACTATAACTATGTATGTCCCGTTTTAGGACCACCTGTATCCTTTCTAGAAAACACCCGCGGCCCGAATGGGCATCTTTTTTTTTTTCGATTGGAAAAATCATCCTATGACAACCCCCGCTCTTGGGCGGAGCGGGAGATAGTGTCAGACTCTTACTGACTAAAAAACCCATCCCGTTCCTTCAAGCCTTCATACCGGGGCTCGAGCGCCCTTTCGGATAACCCTGGCCCCAGTAGGCTTCGACCCGGCTGGGCCCCTGCTGTTGCTGACAACTCCTTGAGGCACGCGGGAACAGCGCGCGCCGTCGACGACTTGGGTGGCCCTAATGAGCTCATATGTTTTGGTGTAATCTCTTTAAGGAATGCGTGGACCACTACAGGCTTTTGGTGACTTGGACTCGATCTGAAAAATACCGGCAGTCTGGAAGGTAAGAAAGAAAACGAAAAGAAAGAAAACATGTTTATTCTGTTAAATAGACGCACAAATCATTATAAAAATACAAAAACCAGTTTCCCTGGCAGGCCATGTGTGTATCGGGCATAATGGAGTTGTCTATGGATACGGCCGGCCTCGAAATGCTGCAGATGAGTAGCATTTTAACGCCGACCTCAACAGAGACAAACAAAAACAAAAATTAACATAAGAATAACCGAAAATAAAAGAAAAAAACATAATTATACCAATACAATCTAAGTTGTGCGTCGTATCTAAGCAAGAATAGGCTGTTGATCATTATATACCGTGACGCTGGGCAAATTCAGCCATCTACGGTGCTGGTTTTCAGCAACCACCGTTCGAGTGACAATTTTGGCGTCCCCTCCGAAAGTAAACACCAATGGGTAAGCAACCCATTGCTCGTCGTCCGCAATTCCGCGATTATCGTGCCTGATACTCGGGATTGGGGTTGTGGCGGCTGGGGAGTGAGTTCCCTTACGCGTGCAACTATCTCTTTCGCTAGCATTACTGCTTTGCGGAAGGAAGCGACTGTCTGCCATTCCTTTGCTCTGGACCATGGTCTAAACCAGGGCCTGGCGCGAGGACAGGGTAGTGCTCCACCCAAGCGAGGCACACCCCTACCGTAAACTCTACCGTGTGCTCTGGGTGGTTCACGTCCGATACCCGAATTCGCCCATCCCTGAGGTTGTAGTTTAATATTCTGTTCGATAATTGTAAGATTTATAGTAGGCAATTTTACAAGGCAATTTTGAAGACTAGATATTAATTTTCTTTGTCATCCATCGTAAATTTTGCAACAGCCAAAGCCGTTAAATAATTTGATAAATTTTTCTCATCGCCAATGTACATGATGATAAATTGACGACACAGAAGGGCGCTATAATTAATCCTCGTACCGGCTTTATCACCTTTTTACGACTTAAAAGTATTGGAAATGGGCGGATTAAATTTAACCCAGATACAAAAGAGTGAAATCGCCCCTAATGTTTGGAACCAAAATCAGATTAAATTGTGTTTTGTGAAACCGGTAGACTGTGGTTTAATTTATGTTGAATTTGTTTAACATCATCATCAGCATCATCATCATCATAGTTTCAGATAAAAGACGTCCACTGTTGGACACAAGCTTCTAGCAAGTATTGCCATAATGAGTGGTCCTGTGCGTTTCACGTCCATCGGATTCCCGCGATCTTCACCAGGTTTTTTTTTTTTTTTTTAAAAAGATAAACTAGTGCTTGACTGCGATCCCACCTGATGGTAAGTAGCGATGCAATCTTTGATGGTGAGGCGCACTAGTTTATTAAGAGCCTATTCACTCTAGCCTTGAAGACACCCAAATTATAATCGGACGGGAAGACCGCAGCAGGCAGACTGTTCCAGTCCTTCGACGTACGTGGTATAAACGACGAGGCGAAACGCTTAGTCCGGACCGTAGAGGTTTCAACAACGTAAGGGTGAATATTCGCCGTACGTCGGGATGTCCGATGGTAGAATTGCGATGGCGGAATCAAGTCATGCAATTCCTGCGCACACTCTCCAAAATGCATCCTGTAAAACACCGAAAGGCTGGCTACCCTACGCCTATGCTCAAGGCTTTGAAGCTTGGACTTAACCAAATCTGGATCACCAATTAGCCTCTTTGCACGCCTTTCCACCGAGTCCAAAGCTGCCAGGTGGCATTTTGCAGCACCAGCCCATATGTGACTGCAGTACTCCACACACGAACGGACCTGTGCTTTGTATAACATTAAAAGCTGTCCCGGTGTGAAGTACCGCCGGACCTTTGCAAGAACGCCCAGCTTCCTAGCAGCTACCTTGGCTTTGGACTCAATGAACCGCCCAAAGTTAAGGTCTGAGGGAATTTCAACCCCCAAGAGCTGAAGGCGGTCGGTGTACTCCAGGGATAAATTCCGAAAAGTAGGAACCAAGGTGCACGGGCTCCTTTTGGCAGTGAAAAGACACGCTTGTGTTTTGGCGGCGTTGAATCCCACTAGATTGGCTTCACCCCACTTGGAGACTGCCTGAAGTGAGATATTCGTTCGCTCTACCATAGCCTCTCTTTCGGACCGGATTAGCTCCTTACTAGCCCGAGCACTGGGCAGGTATCTCTCTACAACTGTGCTATCATCTGCATACCCATAGATACCGGGCACCAGCAGATCGTTGATATGCAACAGGAAGAGAGTTGCAGAGAGAACAGACCCCTGAGGAACTCCGGCATTAATCGTCATGGGCTCTGATGAGCATCCGTCGACAACAACTCGGAGAGACCGTTCACTCAGGAAGTCTTTTACCCAGTTAATCAGACCAGGGGAAATGCCGTACGCTGGAAGCTTACTCAATAGGTCTAACCAATCCATGATATGGCAGAATTTCTAGTACAATACAGTGGTCGTTTTGGTACCCGCAGGTAATGCAGAAACCTGGGAAGGATTCTAGATGTATGCTTCTAGCATCTAGTATATATAAAGAGGAACTCCCTTTGAGCAATATTAGATCCTTATACTTTTGCCATTCCTGTTAAAATGGTCGATCAAAAACTGACTAACCGAATAAATTCCAATTCATATCCTATTCAAAATTTTCATATTTTTTTTAATGTATGTTCCATCGATCAGCCTGCATGGTAACAAGGTATGTTTTTCAATCGATATAATGATTTTTAGACGTCATGGTGCATCTGTTTCGTTCTCGTTGAAAGTAGCTTCTATGCATATGCTAGACGAACGACTATTGAAGAGGCTCCTTTAGGAATAATAATCAGAAAGAAACTTTAGGAAAATTGTCTACAACACGTATACCATCCCAAGAGACATTAGAATCCTCTGGTACCTACATATGTTCGTTGAATCTGAAATTGAAAACGAAGCATCGTAGCACTTGAGAACATGAGAAACGTGGTCACAAAAGATAACAAATGAAACAATGTGAGGCACCTGGATGGTGTGTACTTGGTTGCTGTTGTAATAATATCTATTTTATTTTGTGTAACATACTTCCTGTGGCAAATAAATCTAAACTTTTATCGGGTGCGGTGGTAGTCGAAATGTATATCCCTCCGGCAGTGCGTAACTTTCATGCATTAGGCCAATTTGTTGTAATCTGCAGTGAATGTTTCTATAAATAAATTGGCCAGATTAATCTATAACTCCAGAATAAATTAATAAGTTACTATCTACTTCTTCTTGTGTCGATTTGACTCAAATTTTTTCGACCAATATTTAGCCACCTGGACAGCTCTGTTGTTGGCTTCGTTTAAGTCAAGGAGGGTGCAGGTAGTTGTGCGGACAGGAAAGAAGGTGACACATATCCTGCGAAGGAGCTCCACACTGGTACATAAGTTACTATGAAAGAGTAAAAAAAAATAATTACTGGAGGGATATCTCCAATAACTATTTTTTGCACGTTACAATAAAATTGGCGAAAGCAACAACTGACTGAATCCCGAAAAGTAAGAGACAGAGATACGGTAGGCCCAGAAGGAGATAGCGTGAAGAGTTGGGCTCCTACCTAAAGGATCGGCTAGAAGTGGCAAGAACAGAGAATAGTGGAAGAATGGAAGGCAGGTCTGTACCCTGCAGTGGGACACAACATACATAATAATAATTAAAAATAAATAATAGTAATATTGAAGAAGCATTGATTATTTTTGTTAGGTGGAGTAGTTGCTGTTCCTGCCTACAACTTAGGTAAAAAGCGTTACTTTACAATGAGCTAATGGGATATTCCTATTTTTTATCGACTTTTTTGGTACTGGTCAATCCAGTACAAAAAAAAGTCCACTCACGTACCACATCCGATAATAGTGTTTTGGAGGTATGCGGAACAGAGAGTAAAGTCCCGCAAACCTCCGTTGAAAAGGGAGGATCCTCCGACCAGACAGGTGTTATAGTCTGGTGGGCGACTGCCCGATAGATGATTTCGGGCTGTCGTATATGTTCAAATCGCGCGGAGAACTGTGAATGCGCGATGCAGGATTTCGTACTTTCTTCGTAGTTCTTATGTGGCGCCATAGATGTCGCTACAGTGTTTTTTTCTAATAAAAGGAAATTGAGAAAGAAGCGTAAAAAAATACGTATCGCAATATATATTTTTATTCAGCCAGTAGACGTCAACTGTTGGACATAGGCCTCCCCGAAGTGTCGCCTCAAAAAACGATCCTGTGAGTCTCGCATCCACGGATTTTCGCAACCTATACCAGGTCATCGGCCCACCTTGTAAGGGGCCTTCCAACGCTGCGTCTTCAGGTACGCGGTCGCCGCTTACGGTCAACGGCCAACTTTTCTGCGAGCAATGACGTCTATCGGCTGAAACGATGATGATGATGAAGCCATTATTGGTAAAGAAGAAGAAAGTTCCTATTTACCCCCATGAACAAGGCGCCATGTTCATAGACAATACCTGTTACCTAACAAACTTAAAATACAATAAAGATAGTGGCATAAGCGAGAAAAAATAAATCTATTTACAAGTAGATAAAACACAAAAGATACTCACGATTGTTGGACAAGATTGATAGTTAAGTCTATTTGCCTTGAACTTCTTACACTTGCGGACAAAATAAAGTATACCGCACAGTGCGTTCTTTTTTCATTTAATTTTCTGTACTCATTTCTTTCAATTGGCCAAATGGGGCTTCCTCGACCCATCTTTAACACAGTGCTAGTCTGGAGCCACTGAACAGGATATGTGCCACTTGTTATGCTGTCCATCCTGCACAACCACCTGAAGGTTTCAGGATCTATACGAGGCCAATGACAGAGCCGTAAAGGTTGCCAAATATAGGTCAGAAAAAAATTAATAAGTGTATATCGACATGAAAATTAAAGAAAAATTCTTTCATGGGTCGTCAGAAAGGGAATTCCAGGGTCCTAGGACTCTTGCCTTGAGAAGAAACATGGTTGTGGTTTTAGCCAGTAAATTTTTGACACTTCCTCTCTTGTGAGAACCTCCATTCAAGAGTGAGAAAAGTCATTAGATAATTTAATTCCACCTGACATAAAAATCGTAGTAGATAGGAGCACGACATCAAACGTATCGCGGGCATTGCGTAGAAGAGAAAGGCACATGACCGCACACTGTGGCAAGGTATAGGGCAGGCCTATGCTGGGAAGCAACACAATCTTCGAGAATCTGGTGGCCAATAATAAAACTTCATCATCATCATCAGCCTTTTTTATAATGTACCCACTGCTGGGACTCGGGCCTCCTCTCCACGAGAGGGAATGGGCCGTAATCCACCACGCGGGGTTGGTGAATGTCACATGTCTTCGAATTTTTGGTTCTAGGATATGCCGGTTTCCTCACGATGTTTTCCTGCACCGTTTTGAGAGCTGTGGTGATGAAATAAATTACAGAAAGTAATGCGCCTGGCTAGGTTCGATCACGCGACCTACAACTAGTAAGTCGAGGGCCATTACCACTCGGCTACCACTGCTCTAATCAAACTTAGCATGTAAGAAACATTGTATTATAAGATTGTAGAATAAAGGCTTTTATTATTTTAACATAAAAACTACTCAATATTCTTTGATTGACAAGAAAATAAATAGGTGTAACATTAAAGAAATGGTTTTTCAATGTTCAAATTATATGCCTATTGTCAATCTGAAAACATTTCAAAAATTAATAGATTATTTTACGATAGTCTAATACCTACCTGGGTGGTATTAGACTATCGATATATCGTATTAGAATGGGTTCTGATATAGTAATTTTTTGTTTAACCATATATTTTAAAGTCGTTAATTTGAAGGTTATTTTTTTTTTGAATAGTTAACATTAGGCAAATTAAAAAAAAAAAAATTAGATGCTATTATGTTTGCAGTTCTTTGTTTAATAAATATATGAGAAAGTTAGTATAGTCACTTACTGCCGTTTCAAATTACCTAGATGAAAAACATCATCCCTACACTGGCGTGCCTGATATTTTCCCGTGTACAGGTCGCGCGATGAATCAAGATCGCTCGGCAAAAGTGGAAGGGGCATGCGCAGTATTCAATTCTACGGTCTATTTGGCGACGTACGGGCGGGTGTGCGCCGTCGGCGACACGTTATTGGTAGATAGAGTCGCTCTTCAATTCCCGCGTTGCGTTCTCGCCTCTCATTGGATACTGTTGTACTTGGGTACTGTTGCGTACAGCTTGTGTTATCGTAATAGTAATACGTAGTCGTAAAAAAAAATGGTTAAAACTAAAGTTTTAAAACGGCTAGCCAGAAAAATGGTTTACGACGTGAATTATTACGATAAAGAAAGAAACTAACGAAATTATTTTTTTTTAATTTTATGTTTTTTTTTATCATTTTTAATTTTTTGAATTTACCTACTTACAAGATAAATTACAATCAAAAACTAGTGTTATTATAAGTTATGTTACTAAGGTTCAAACATACGAAATTAAAAATAAAATCCTAACATACTAAGAATTTCTGTGCGCAATTGTACACATGCGCCGATTGCCCCCACTACTTTCACCGAGCGATCTTGATTCACCGCGCGACCTGTACTACCACAGGCGTCAGGCATGCGTGTCATAGATAAGCTGTATCCCTTTACTAGTCCACAGGAAATTAAAGTTAAAAAAAAAAATAGATATTTAGTTGAATATGCACTACTATGTACTTTGGGAGATCTAAAGTACTTAAAATATTTAAAAAAAAGGACTACCCACCTAATAATCTACACTAATATTATAAAGAGGTAAAGCTTGTTTTTTTTTTGTTTTTATGTTTTTTGTTTGTAGGAAGTAATCTCCGAAAGTTCTGGTCCGATTGCCGAAATTATTTCTCGGATAGAAAGCTGCTTTATTCCTAAGTGACATAGGCTATATTTTATGTACGCTGGTGAAGCCGCAGGCAAAAGCTAGTTCCAAATAAAATCTAAAATTTAAAGCAGGTATTTCAGTTCACACAAATACTGCATTACCTACAAACCATTTATCACTTAGTCTGGCCACCAGTGTACTGCCGATAGGTGAGACAGGCTCGCTCTAATCTAAACGGCACTGCTGACCTTCGCCGATAAGAAGCAATAGTGGTCAGCACGCCAACAGAAGCCGGTAACTTACAGCCTTATGGCTTAGCCTTATAGCCTAGCCAGTGTAGTCTAGCCTATGGTGTTCATGGGCATGGGTTGGTGCCGCAGACCGCAATGTTAAGTCTCGAGGACAGTGTACTAATGTATTGCGAGCTTTATCAACATGGCCTTTTGCCCTTGTAGAAGGAATTTTAATATAGTTCATTAGTTTGTGAGAATTCTGTGCTAATGTTATTTATTTAACCCCTCGACCGCCAGGAGGTATTATTATTACATAATTACGCGTTTTTAGTAAAATCACAAAAAAAAAACAAAATTTAAAAAAAAAACTTTCAGGATTTTTTTCAGGAGAAACGAAAATATACTTAAGGGGTTATTTATGTTATCTTCATGCAGCATACAAGTACAAAGGCTGAATGCATTAGGCATTCTCTACTAGTCAAACTTGGATGATGGAAAACAATATGGTGGGTGCATAAATATAAAAAAAAAATATTATTTACAAAATGTGGTCGCTAAAGCCCTTTAATCAAATAAAATAAATTTAGAAAACAAGAGTACATCATCAAGCAGTTAAAATAAACTAACATACCTATACATTTAATATAATATGTATATTTAAGTATGCTTAACCTAACTATACACACTAAAGGCCTACCAAAATATGGCGTCATAAAACTCCTCCGCATCGCTGTCGACTTGAAGTGTGCCCAAGAGGCTGGCGGCATTACCACGTTGAATGGCAATGCTTAATCTCTGACCGAGGTAAAAACCAGCCCTTGGGTCACGCGAAGTGTCAACTAAGCGTCTTGACAGTTCTTTAAAAAGTGTATGAGCACTCGGGCCCCGCGGCCCAAGAGTTTCAACCCCAAACGGCTCAAAAATATAACTGCCGACAAGGTTGTTATATTTCCGCCGCTTGAGGTTCTCCGCAGCCGCAGCGGCAGCACCAGCACAGCACGATGAACTAGGAAGATGGGATGGCGCAAGAGTGTCGACACAGCTAGCGTATATATATTTTTTTTAATAAAAAAAAAATAAATAAATAGATTTTAATATATTATATGTCATATAAACCTACTTAAGTAAAAAATAAAACAAAACTTTATAAAAAAATACTAATCAGTTTTTTTTTTAAGTTGTTATCATGAACCAAAGAAACAAAACAACGAGCTTCCGAAATTAAAGTTAGTTTCAGGTAGCCTTGAGTTGTATGAAAAAGTTTTTGGTTAATACCGTAGGGGACGTTTTTTGGTAAAAGTTGTTTCAAATATTTTATGAACTCGTAGAAGAAAAAAAACTAGACTGAATCGATTACGTGAAAAATTGATTTGGCAAAGTTGTACAAAAATGACAGACAATTGAGATGTATCGAAAAAAAAAAATAGATTTTGCCGACCTCAAATAAATTGGTTTCAGGATAAAAGGATAACTTATGGTTTTTTCGTCTCGGCAAATTGACAAAATTCTCTCATCAGAAAACAATACGTTTTTCTCAATGCAGACTTCAGAAAACGCAATTTACATTTTAATCAATCCCTCAAAGCTGATATTTCAAGGAGTTGCGAAACAGAGAGTCTATGGAGAAGGCTTACTTCTTTTTGAGGGTGAAAAATGAAAAAATAACTTCTCCCACCCTGAGTGGAGCATGAATTTTACTGGCTAAAACCTACCTGTTCCTTCAGTTGCCTTTTGCGTTCAAGGCCTGCGGTACTATTTCAAATAATTCCGCAGCCCTGTTAAGGCTTCATAAACACGTTAAAATGGCCAAGTCGTCGACGGCGTGCGCTGTTCCCGCGCGCCTCAAGGAGTTGTCAGCAACAGCAGGGGCCCAGCCGGGTTGAAGCCTACCGGGGCCAGGGTTATCCGAAAGGGCGCTCGAGCCCCGGTATGAAGGCTTGAAGGAACGGGATGGGTTTTTTAGTCAGTAAGAGTCTGACACTATCTCCCGCTCCGCCCAAGAGCGGGGGTTGTCATAAGATGATTTTTCCCATCGAAAAAAAAAAAAAAAAAACACGTTAAAATCTAAATCCAATACTCTGATGACCCGTGGGCTTACGGACGACGAGCAACGGGTAACTCGCCGTCCGGTAACCATTCGGACCGAGCCCGAGTCGCCAACGGTGTGTAATGTTCCACGTGCGTCATAGAGATGCCATCAAAACTGGACTCAATCAGTTTTGAACTGCTAAATCTCTACTTAGCAGGGCCGAAACCTGCAGGGGCCATAGGTTTATTTCCAAATGGAAAACCTGGGGTACTGGAACGCAAACGTTAGTAACGTCTCACACGTCACGTGAGTCATTGAATGATTTTTGAGAAAGAAAAAAATCATCTAATAAATTACCCAGTATGTGGGCAGATCATTATTAATTTTAATTTTCATATTAATTTTCGATAGTGGTATCCGCTTATTATGTATTCCTTCGACGTTGTATTTAAATTAAGAGGCGATAGCTCCCTCGAATAGTATAATTAAGTAGGGTTTATTAATTTAGGAATGACACCTGCCGCTTTTGGGCGGAGCATCGCCGTACCCTCGTGGGGGTGATCGGCGGCGGAGACCTCTCGCGCCGGGCCTTGGTCGAGGTCATGGTCCGGAGCGAGGAGGAGTGGCAGGCGGTCGCCGACTTCTGCGAAGCAGTAATGCTCGCTAAGGAGGAGGCCGACCGCATCAGGCAACGGCGCTCTCGCCGCCGCCGGGATTCCGATCCCGATTTCTAGCCACCGTAGGCGCGGGCTTGCGGACAGTGAGCAATGGGTAGCTCGCTGTCCGGCCGTCTGGTAACCGTCCGGACCAAGCCCAAGTCGTCGACGGCGCGCGCTGTTCCCGCGCGCCTCAAGGAGTTGTCAGCAACAGCAGGGGCCCAGCCGGGTCGAAGCCTACTGGGGCCAGGGTAATCCGAAAGGGCGCTCGAGCCCCGGTATGAAGGCTTGAAGGAACGGGATGGGTTTTTTAGTCAGTAAGAGTCTGACACTATCTCCCGCTCCGCCCAAGAGCGGGGGTTGTCATAAGATGATTTTTCCCATCAAAAAAAAAACAAAAAAAAAAAAACACCTTCCGCTTACAATCGTACTATTCAGTGTTGTCGATGGTTTTCAGACGATGAATTTACTGAATGGAAAAGAAAACTTTAATACTTGTCACCATAAATTCAGACTTATACGTGTGAATAAATCACCTTGGGCATCATTTAGACACATAACGTTTGATTTCAAAAATATAATAACAAATTTTTCCACTCATCAGATTGTATAGTCTGTCTAAAAAGACTTGGGAATTATGTATAATATTTAATCATTTAAAACATACATACTTATGTTCAAACATTTATAAAAATCTCTTCATCATCAGCTTTTTTTAATGTTCCCACTGCTGGGATTCAGGCCTCCTCTCTAGGAGAGGGAATGGGCCGTAATGCACCACGCGGGCCTAGGCGGGTTGGTGAATGTCACATGTCTCCGAGTTTTTGGTTCTAGGACATGCCGGTTTCCCCACGATGTTTTCCTTCACCGTTTTGAGAGCAGTGGTGATGAAATAAATTACACAAAGTAATGCGCCTGGCTGGGTTCAAACCCACGACCTACAATTCGTAAGTCGGGACATTACCTCTCGACCACCACTGCTCTCACTCTGTCACTGCTCTCTTAAAAATCTCTTAATAGAAAGAAAGAAAGAAAGAAAGAAAAACAGTTTATTTACGCGTTAAAGACGCAATCTTAAAAGTAGGTAACATAACATAACATCAATAATAATTAATAGGGAGGATATGCGTCTCCTCCGCGCAAAACGGCCGAACGCTCAGCAAAAAGCTGCGGCCTCAAGCATAATGCGTTGAGCTCACAGCGCTGGTTTTCAGCGTGGGCCGGTCGCTGTGTCGACATAAAGACGCTGGAACGGTGCAGTAAACTAAAAATAAGTATAGATAAGTTATAAATACAAATAAAATAAATAGATAAGGTGACAAATACAATTTTATAAAGTTTTATAAAGTGGCAACACCACGATGCACCCATAGCTCAATTTGTGCAACTTGTCTTAGTAATCTGTGGTAATTTCATACACTATGACAAAAACACGAATACGTGATTGGACGAATTGGACGCGACCGTGATGCTGTTGACGTCAAAAAGCATATGACTGCATGGTGACGACAAGTAAATGGTTTTTGAAATTCATCATAGTTCAAATACTTGTTCTTCACTGTGATGGTATAATTCTGTGAATAATGTTTTTAGTATTTGTGACGAGATAAAAAACAGATGAACTCTTGAGAAGCGGACACGGGGACAGGTAAGGTGTATTAATTGATTCACTCCCATTCACGTAGCTTCGTGGAAAATTCCAGGAACAGTTGGCTAGGAAATAAATAAACGGGACGAATGTATAAATAGAAAAAATTGTATAAATAGAAATGAGTACCTAAGTTTGGAATTCGGTAAATAATGAATTGCCAAGTCAACAAATGAGAATAATTTTAAATAAAGAAAATAAATAAATTAGAAATTAAATTTATATACATTATATTATATGTGATTTATTCTAAAAACTGTATGAATATTATTGAAAAGTATAATTGATATTTATTTTGTTTGTAGGTTCTTAGCCTGGCAAAAAATAAAATAGTATTATAAAAAATAGTGTGACTATGTACACTGACAGCAGCGAAACACAAAGAATATGAGGGATAAGCCATTGAATGTCAAGCCACAGCACCGCTGAAAATCCACCCATAGTACTGCAGGCCATGACCCATAAGGTGACAAAAAGTTTATTTATGTAACTTTTTATGGTTATATTTAAAGGATTGTAATGATTTCAGGCCTCGCACCGGTGGAGGAATGTCATTCCAGACCTTCATGGCAGCGTACTTGAAGGAACCCTTAAAGGCCGCAGTCTTGTGTCGCGTCGCTGACAGCGGACCGACCACAGAGCGAAGACCATACTTGTAGTGAGTTTGTCGCCAAGTAAGTTTGTCAAACAGATAGCGTGGCTTTTGGTTTGTTACAACGCCAAATAGTAAACCAGCCAAATGCAGCTTACGCCTTGCAGCCATTTTCAAGATCTTCAGTTCATTTATGTACGGAGTCACATGACTTCTACGTGGAATATAAACACAAAAGCGAACACATGCATTCTGGATGCGCTGAATTAATCAACCTTAGTTATTGAACCAGTGTTGAAAACATCACATTTCATTTTACCTTCATAATTACCCAAGTAGTTTGAATTTTTAGATATACTTCTACCACAAACATCACGATACACGAGATATGTAATCTACATCAGATAATAATTGTTACTGAAATCGTGTAAGTCAAAGTGAATAAAATACTTACCTAACTTAGCATGAAGTGTGAGTTCTTATTATAGAACTAGCTTATGCCAGCAGCTTTGTCTGTTTAATTTTCGATAATTATCTCAAGGAATCCCCGGATGTTACTCCAGGACACGGCATGGTCTACTTACCATAGTATTTTCAGCGTAAAGAAGTAACAAAACCAAATATACACGCACAGAAGTGGCAGGCGGTCGCCGACTTCTGCGAAGCAGTAATGCTCACAAAGGAGGAGGCTGACCGCATCAGGCAACGACGCTCACGCCGCCGCCGGGATTCCGATCCCGATTTCCAGCCACCGTAGGCGCGGGCTTGCGGACAGTGAGCAATGGGTAGCTCGCTGTCCGACCGTCCGGTAACTTTCCGGACCAAGCCCAAGTCCTCAACGGCGCGCACTGTTCCCGCGCGCCTCATGGAGTTGTCAGTAACAGCAGGGGCCCAGCTGGGTCGAAGCCTACTGGGGCCAGGGTTATCCGAAAGGGAACTCGAGCCCCAGCATGAAGGCTTGAAGGAACGGGGTGGGTTTTTTAGTCAGTAAGAGTCTGACACTATCTCCCGCTCCTTTGTCATTGGATGATTTTCCCCACTAAAAAAAAAAAATATACACGCACACTCACAAACTTTAGCATTTATTATATTTCAGTGTGTTTTTTTTTTTAATAATTTGTAGAATTCAACTTCAATCCTTTACAAAGAAACCTTACCACAAGGACCGGTCTTGTGCTTATAAAATCTATACATGTAAAACCTTGTGCCTTCCAACACTACGTCTACATGTACGTGGTCGCCACTCCAGAACCTTTCGTCCCATAATCCATCTTTTCTACGAGCAAAAATGACGCACAGGACCGGTCGTTATGGTGATAGTTCGGGGAGGCCTTTGTCCAACAGTGGACGTCTTTTGGCCGAAATGATGATGATGATGATGAATTAGTAAATAATTTATTTAGTTTTATCAAATCAAATTAAACGGCCATTGGCAAATTAATAGGAACTAAATAAAGATTTTAATTTCTTTAGTCTCAATAAGCAGTCAAATATCGACTTATATTCTAGTGATAGACAAGCCCTTTCATGGAAACTATTTGTCAAAATACTGAAAAGTTAAAACAAAAGTTCGCTGCAGCGGTACATTGGCATTATGTCGTCGTAACAGAACTATTGAGACATGCTGTGCTAAGATAGGTTTAGAAAATACTTTTTTCGCTAGTAAAATGTCTCAAGCACCATGAATTTAGTTCATAGTGTAATATTCAAAGTCTACTGACTACATTACACCAGAGCCGACTGAAGTGAGTTTTCTGCACGCCTAAATCTAGAGCGTAGTACATATATATCAATGCAGTCAAATAATACGGCTATTGGCAAGTGCAAAATCTAGTCATATGAACTACATAGAGACGAATACATAGAAATGGATTGAATATCCTGC
This sequence comes from Mythimna ferrago, assembly GCA_910589285.2. Lineage (NCBI taxonomy): Eukaryota > Metazoa > Arthropoda > Insecta > Lepidoptera > Noctuidae > Mythimna > Mythimna ferrago. The sequence continues at coordinate 3,872,483 of OU342682.1, forward strand.
ACTTTAACGTCCTTTGCTGTCAGATTGATGCGACGACATGCACGTGACGCTGCCTCAATCATTGTTCCACTCAATTCGTCCCGAGCTGTGACAGTACTCTATGGGTTCCGATTTGAAAAGGTGGATTTTAGAATTGATTTCGACGAGTTTCACTAGTTTGTTTTACTAATAATATTGTAGGTAGGTTATTTTTTATAAGATGGACAATACATTAGAATTCTGTGATTGGGAAAATTCAAATAACTTACAGGAATTTTTGACACAATTGGTTAATTTTAGTATTAAAGCCATTTGTTTTGGGTAAATAATCAAATAGTTCTTACAGCTCAAGGTGGAGCGAGAGGAAACGTCAAACTTTGACTAAAACCCAGCCGTGTTTCTTCACTTTTGTTTTGCGGTCCCGAGCTTGGCAATTCTTTCTAACAATCCCCCAGGCCTGGCAGGATCCGGCAATTTTTAGCTCACTGTCCGACCGTCCGATAACTGTCCGGACCGAGCCCAAGTCGTCGACAGCGCGCACAATTCCCGCACGCCAGAAGGAGTTGTCAGCAACAGCAGGGGCCCAACTGGGTTGAAGCCTACTGGGGCCAGGGTTAGCTCCGAAAGGTAGCTCAGTCCCGGTATGAAAGGCACGAAGAAATGGGGTGCGTTTTTTAGTCAGTAAGAGTCGACAACTATCTCCCGCTCTACCCAAGGACGGGGGATGTCATTAGGATGAATTTACCCACCAAAAAAAAAATCCGGCAATTCTGCAAACAGTTTCGGGCTTGACTTTTAACGGACAGTGAGCTACCCATCGCTCGCAGTCACCATCGGAATCAGCGCCATCAGCGCCCAGGGCATTTCCTGCCGCTGGGGCGTGATGATTGCCTCTCTCTATTACTTGTTTTATTCGTATTACTGCGTCACAAAATTAGACCACTGACTGCCTTGCCTTCTAGCTTTACGATTGGACGTCCCTGCCAACTGCCTCTACAAGAACACGGCGGTACTCTGTTGAGTGTGGCAGATATCCACTGAATGCCACAGTGTCTTCCAGGTGAACTCCACAATGATAATATCCGACCGTTTCTTTCGCTGAATCCAAAGTAAGAATCTTCCGAAATAAATAAAAGTGAGGATCTACTTCTGATGGAAAGTGAGGAAGAACACCTAATAGCGGGGAATTACCCTCTGTTACATAGGCACTACGGCTTCTTACCGCTCTTTTCTTAACATGACTTTAAGTCCTAAATTTCTAACAAACTAATTAAGGCAATTTTCATATATCTCTTTTTTGATTAAGAAATAGGTTATTTGTCGTAAACCAACCTATACACATTAAGAGAGAGCGACAATATTATCAAAATCTTGCCTTTCTTTATTTATTTTAAAGGTAAGATAGTAACATTATCGTTTTCAAATATAACTGGTAGATGTATGATAAATCATTTTTTTTTTGTATTTCTGGAAAATAACAGTGTTAAGTTTTTAGTTTAATATTTAATGTTATTACTTCAGAAATAAGAAGGGACTCAGTATTTAGCCTTGAAGCACCACAAATAAATAAATAAACATCTAAATTAACTAATAGCCTGAAAGACTTTATACAATTCCATATCCCACGGATCGGATCTTATTACCGAAATATAAATCAATAATATAAAGTGCTTCATTTGGGAAAACTTTATGACGTAGTTTACGTAAAAGCGTGACATTGTGTACATAATCAAAGGCTTAGGATAGATAATAAAATACGCCATTAAACATTTGCGAGTTTTCCCTTGAATTAAATAAGTGTTTCAGGAGAACAACACCCGCCTCTATAGTCAAACGACCTTTTGCAAAGCCATATGATTTCGTATGAGATTATCTTGATCACTTACCCCTTACTTTGAGCAACCATTAAGCTACCAACTTATTATTTAAGACCCAAGCTTCTACAAGTATATATCGAAAATATTAATGATATCATTAGATGCCTAAATAACCAGTCAAATATTCTATAAAATAAGAACCAGTCTTGTCTAACTGAAAATTTTATAAACCAAACCATAACTAGCGGTGAAACGGCCGCCTATTGGTCAATTCGACGATTTAACAGCTGTTAACGGCTTTGTTATCGTTATAGTTAAATGGTGCAAGTCACCCTTAGTGCTTCATTACTTAATTACCTAGCCACTAATTATCTTCCATGTAAACCAGTTTCTGAGTGGTTATAAAAAAAAAACCACGAAGGCGCGGTGCGAAGTGGGGCTTCCCACCTTATCCTTCTAACCTAACCTGCCCGCGTCGAAGTGCCCTGCTCGCTTCACTCGCTTTTAGACTTAGAGTATTTAGTTAACGTTGTTAAAGCTATGAATTATAGTTTATTAGAGGCTATCTCATTTTCCTGTTGCTTAGTTATTTAAAAATGAAAGATGTTTGATCACGACCGTGGGCAATAAAAAAGTGACTTGACTTATAAAAACATAGCGCTTATCATATTAGGTTATTGGTATATACAGAACGTTAAATTAAATTAATAAATATATGTTAGGAGACGTGTTTGGTATAACTTCTGTATAATTTTACTAAGTTATATAAACTAAACCTGCAAAAATTTTATAAGTAAAATTGCAAAACCAATAACACCAGAAATATATTTCGGATTGTTAGAACGACTTTTGCTTTTTTGGTTTAAATTAGGTTAAACACAAGGTTTCTACAATAAAATCATTGCTTAGTATAAAAAATATTAACATCACAAACATGTATCAATCATTGGCAATTACTTAAGGGCAGCTAAAATTTTAAACGACAAACTATAACGATGAAACTCGTAGTCATGTGGATCAACAAATTTAAAATAAGCTAGCCTTAAGTATTTGCAAGTTAACTATCTATTTCATTCAGAATAAAAGTTAGTATGGTACACTACAGGCAATAGTACCAACCTTTGGAACGGGAGAGGCCTATGTCCGGCAGTGTGCTGCGTTAGGCTGGGTAGAGAAAATAGAGAGGTCACTCAGGGGCAATTTAAATACAGACTACCACTATTTGCAAATATTTAAACCGTTAGATTTACCCTAATCGTACTTAGTCTCGCAAAAATGTGAGCTAACTTTATTAATTTAGGCTCGCGTTCCCCCACTATCTCTCCGGATATTAAGCGATGATGTGGCTGACAATGGAGCACGCTTGCCTTGCCTTAAGGTACTGCGCACACCGAGACACTTTTTGTTCCAGTTACCAACACCGAACACTTTTTGATCGTCATGAGTATGTGTTAAGTGGAAGCAACTGGACACAAAAAATGTTTACGTATACGCAGAGAATGGATGATTTCATATCGGTTCTATAGAAATATAATATTCATCGGTAGCTTGTATCTCACACAAGACACAGAAGTGTCCACGTTTGTGCCCTGCTTAACACATCACTGTATCACATTTTTGATATATCCCTGTATCAGATTTATAATATATGAAAGAGGTGTGATTAAATAGGCAAAATATAGGGTGCATCCATATTTTGAAGCGATAGGACGAATCTAACGATTTAAATCTTTGGCTATTTGTATAGTACAGAATACTTTACCATATCAAAAAGAACAGTGCCGTGGGCCAGGAGCATTTCATCTTCAAGGGGGGTAGGACACACTGGGAGCGCGTTGGAGGTCATTCCAATGACAACCGTTTATCTGAAAGAAAAGGTTTAATTTTAATTGCAGTTGAGGAGACATTTTCGTAGTAGCGTAGCAGGCGGCCTACGCTACGATGCCTACGAAGTAAAAAAAAATATGGATCTTTCTTTTGCAAAAGTTTGAAAAAGGTAGGTTGATAGTTATCTTTAAGACTTATTATTTTAAAACAAATAAGCGTGTGAGTAGTTTAAACACTTGATTAGCAGGTTCTAAATTAAAAAAAAAAATATCGAGCATTTAAATTTAGAATCCGTATTATTTTAAATTAAGCATAATATTGTTATTTTTTAGCCCCGGGACATAAATGTACGCACAGAAAAGCTATTGAACAATTTTCTACCTCAAAAAAATAAAAAAAGAGTAACTGTGTGAGTAATTTTGGGTTATGAACGTACCTTTTTAAAGAAATTGGGTTAAGAAATTATTAGGTTCAGACTCTCTAAGCCCTACACCAGTAACAATATCTTTTCAATTTTCAGTCAGTCATTCGTACAAAAGCCGTTTGGCCGAAAAAGAGTTTGTGCCCTCTCCATCATCTAAACGGCTTAATTTCAGCTCAATGATTGTAATGTCGAATTCTAAGAAAAAAATATATTCCTGAAAACATATCTGAGTTATCTCAGAAAATTCCTGTAATTTTGAAAAGCCTTGTTAAATCAATTTCACAGTCTTCCTAATCCTATTAATATTATTACTTATTATAAACACAAAAGCCTCGATGTTAATGAATTTGGATATTTATTGAACGATTGCTTTTGAACTGCTGAATGAAGTTTTATGTTTATTACATATTTTTTGTGTAAGTTTGATTAGGAGTTTTTATCTTAATTATATGGATACGATGAGATGAACAGAACCAGTCGTTTTGGCGACACTTGTGAAAGCCTATGTCCAACAGTGAACGTCTTTTGGTTCAAATGATGATGATGATGATGTATTATGGGATTTTTTTTTTCATTTTCGTCTGGGCAAACCCGCCGACAAAAGCTAGTAAATCTAACAGACCTAATTTAGTTTTCGAAGGACCAAATAAATTGCCTATTTCATTACATTAGCACGTGCTTATAATATTAAATCATTTGGTTTACAGGGCGAGGACAATAACTTGGCCTGTTCGGCGCCTGAAGCTAATCATTTAATAATAAGATATCGATTCCATTACAGATCGATGGACCGACCTACTGACCAGTATCGTACCTAGAAATAATTTACTATGCGAAGGAAATTGAAAGAAAATACAAGGGTTTATCGCAAATGATATGTAGTTTGTGTAGACAACATGGTATGAAATGACTAGTTGGTTTAATAATATTTGCGGATATCTGAATATTTTGTAAAATATTTTTGAGAAGAAGAAGAATTTGAAGACTAGATTACGGTCTTAATACCTTACTTAACCTTCTTCGTGGATAAGGCAGAAGTTAAGATTTAATAAATAACCGTTGCCCTGCACTAAAAATTACTTCCGTAACGTGCGTTCCGTATCGCGCCAACGTGTACGTTTACATACAATAAAAACTTTTTACATAAAAAAAAAATTAAACCTACTTTAATGTAAAAATACAGTGAAAAGTACAAAATAACTTTAATTTCGGGAGTCTGTGTTTCTATAATAGATAGTTTTGTCTCTTCGTTATTTAACACCAAGTTCCGAAATTAAAGTTACTCGTATTTTGTACTTTTCAGTGTTTTTTTTACATTGAAGTCGGTTTAATTTTTTTTGTAAAAAGTTTTTTATTTTTCACTTCTTAGTTATGGTACCACCACTAAAAAGTGCCCTTCAGCCAAACTTAAATACCTTATAACCAGAGTGCATCTCATAACGTTTCTAATAATCCCAAACACGGTTAGATTACATTAATTTACTACTTCCAGCTTCATCACCAGATCAGTTCGATACATCCCCTCCCTCCCCTCCCTATTTTCTTTCAGTCAGTCATCGACTACACCTATAAACAAAGCAATTTTACTTGTTACGACAATTCTGCTGTGATCCTATGAGGAGTTCTGCGCCATATCTTCGAAGTTCATGATCAGATGATAACAATATTTCTATGGGACCAATTTTGAAGCATAAACTATCAACCAAAAATAAAATTTTCAAAATCGGTCCACAATTGACCGAGATATCGGAGAACATACATAAAAAAAAAAAAAACATACATTCAGCCGAACATAGAACCTCTTCCTTTTCGAAGTCAGTTAAAAAGACACCTAGACCCGAAACACCTATCTGTAGGTCTTTGTCTTTGTTCAATGCGGGAATGGAACCCGTGATACGTAGCGCAGCAGTCAATCGATCAACCATTGTGCCAAGCGCACCGACAATGAATAATTGTTTTACGAACCGAAATTTCTTAGTACTAATTTATTTGTTGATGAATTTCAGTCCATATTAAAAAGGTCGTGTTTCACAGCCTAATTTTCATCGTATAAAAACAGGTCTATTTTTAGTGTAGGGCTTTAGTAGGTTTTGCATTACTATGATATAAAAGCAAAAATGTTAGCGCTCTCTTCATCACTACAAAGAGTCACTTGAAAATGAATGACGAGGAAATATGAGCTGTAGGTTTAATTAATTTCATTTGGCACAAAAACAATCGTAAAAACCAACCGGTATTTAATATTTACGCTGTTTTTAGACAAAAGGTATGTTGTAGGGTTGTCAACAATTTTATAAAAAAAAAAGATTTCTTTCTACTTTTAGGGACATATTTTTTATGTTTGTAGGACACACTAACAGTTTTTTGTTATCCTTAATTTTTTGAAAGTTAACACTTCTAATTTAAATGAACAAGCAACTCATTTTCAACTCCACATCATTTGCTTTGATTTGATTTGAGGCAAAACGTAATTCTATATCAACGTAGAAGTATCGGTAATAGTTTAAAATTTAATTGGCCGGTTGGTCTAGTGGTTAGTCGCGCTGACTGCTATCCGGAGGTCGTGGATTCGATTTCCAGCCAGGACAAATGTTTGTATGATGAGCATGATGGTTTGTTCTGTGTCTAGGTGTAATTTATTTATTTATTTATTAATGCTTTATGCACATTACACTGTTCAAAGGCAGACACAATGCCATAGGCATTATCTACCAGTCGACCTTAGGGTGGTGCAGAAACAATATGGCAGATGTAACTTAATAAATAGACAAACAGAAGAGAGTCAAATACAATAGTAAATACATACTTGGATAAATACATATAAATAAACAATCATGTGGTGAAAAAACAAATCCAACCAATCAATGCTGTGATGATTCTACCAACTTCTTGCGAATATGCTCACGTGCCATCACCTTAAAGGAAAATCGGCTGGTCGCCATCCTGATATATGTATGTATTTAGAAATATATAAGTAAGATTTTCAGTTGTCTAGTACTCATAACACAAGCGCTGCTTAGCTTGGGACTAGGCGGCGTTGTGTGATAGTTGTGGAATATTATTATTATATTATTTAAATTATTCATATCATTCTTTCATTTTACGAATCAGTAAATTGAAAATAGAAAATTTCCATAGGTATACTTTTTATTTATACGAAAATATTAAAGTACATTTAACAAATATAAAGTAATACTTTATTAAAAATGGTTGGCAACCCTCTGTACAATGTATTATTTTGTCATTGATCTTCGCTAAACCGTTAATATTATTAATGTATTTAATATTCAGCCAAGACTGTTCTGTTCAATGTTCAAGTGAATGACCTCTATAATTGACATAGAATGTAGGTATAGTGATAAAGTTCAATAAAGAGGTGAGAAACCTCATCTTAAAGTGAGTAATCTCAAGCTTCGGGATTATATATAATAAAGTTAGGGTGTTTTTAATATCGTGCGGTTTTGATCACGCATGCGGGATTGCCCCCCTTGGCGTAACCCCCATAAATGTCCATTTCATACGAGTATTTATGGACGCATATTTTTGCATTTTGAAATTTTCTGCATGCGGGACAATCCCGTGTGCGTGATGAAATTCGCACAATATTAAAAACAACCTTGCTGTGTCCCACAAACGGCATGAAAGGCATTGGGAAAGAAGAAACACGGGTGGGTGGTAGTCAGTAAAATCCTGTCAACAAAAAAAAAATACCCGCATAGTAGGTAGCGGTATATCCAAAATCTCTTAAGATTTGTCAAAAAATACATTACTTGAAGTTATCGTGCAAGACTTACACGTGGGTTAAGCCTAAAGGTACCTATCATATAAGTATCACAGGCACAATGATTAGGAGTTCATTGAAATGACACGGAAATAAAAGGAATTTGAAATTAACAATTTGTCTTGACTTAAAAAGAAATTCCTATTTGGTGGGTTCAGTGTTTTTTTTTTCCTCATAGAAGATGGCTTGTAAAAACCAAAAAACAATAAAGGAAACAGACTTGTATCTTAGAGCCATATTTCACCGGGACACCCTGGTAGCGCCACTGGTTGCGCTATCATGGTGTCCCAGTGAAATATAGCAAGACACCAAACAAGACACCAGAGCAAAGATTTCATGTATCCTACGGGTAATCTAGATTGCCTACGCAGCAAACACACTCTAAAGTGTTCTTTATTTTCATTAAGATTAAGTTCATATTGACAAGCAAACGGGGAAAAATGTACTGAACAAGACAACGAGAAAAGGTCGGTGTGTCCCTTTCTTACCTCTGTTTTAACTAGGGTAACCATGATTTTACAAAATTAATTGTTATTATTTTTGTCACTGCAACATTTGATATTAATTAATGTATTTTTTTATATCGACAGCAAAGTACCAATAACACCAAACTCTGTCTGGTCTGTCAGACCAGAAAACAAAAAAATTACTCGAATTTTACTAAGACGATTATCGTATGATTTTGTATGAAATGAGTCAGAGCCTGCGTGAATTTACAAAACGCACCAACGCGCGTGAGTGCGTAAAAAACCCGTACGATGATGCAGATCTGCACTTCCGCAAGTACGCGCGTAGGTGCGTCGACACGCAACGTGCAGCGTGATGCGTGGCAGTGTGATAATCGCTTAAAACACGCGGAAAAACCTTTTTCAATTCATAGCGGTAAATTACGATTTTCTTGAAAAAATATTTTTAGGCGGTATTGGTACTTCACGGTCGATAAATATAATATTCTAGCATTTGCCCGCGGCTTCGCCCGCGGACACCCCACTCAGGAATAAAGCAGCTTTCTATCGGTTAAAACTTTTTGCTATCGGACCAGTACTTCCAGAGATTACCTAATATGGCTTGTTCGTCATCTCGCTTAAGCAATTCGCGCGAGTCCGCGCGAGTTGGGACCTTCCGATTTCACCTACTTTTTCTGTCGTCCTCTCGCTTAAACGTATAAAATACAGTCAAATAATACCAATTACTATAAATAACTAGCTAGCTAGATTTTTTCACGCAAGCTATACCGGTTATCTACTTAGATTTCGGGATATTATGTTAAAGGTGAGGAATGAGGCGAGTAGGATGTGGCCAATGGTACACGATACCCAAGTTACTTTAAAAACATTTTACGTTACTTTTGACTTTCTCATGTTACCTGCACCTGCATGGTCCTCACCTGGTTCCTGCATCGGATTCAGACGGCAGTAAAGCTCGGGTATTACTATTGTGTGGACCACTCGGAGGACACGGTGGAGCACCCGAGGACATGGTAGAGTTGTGCACCGCTCGGGCAGAGCACCGCTGTTTCCTCGTGGAGGCAATTTTTGGCAACAACCTTTCACGCAGGGCCCTAGTTCAGACTATGGTCCGGAGCGAGGAGGAATGGCAGGCGGTCGCCTCTTTCTGCGAAGCAGTAATGTTAGCGAAGAAGGAGGCCAAAGGACCATCGGCCGCCGAAATTCCGAGCCCGTCAACGGACCACGGTAGACGCGGGCTTGCAGACGTCGAGCAATGGGTAGTCCGCTATCCGGACGTCCGGTAATTAACCGAACCGAGCTCAGTCGTCAACAGCGCGTAGTGATCGACGTGCTCCTCAAAGAGATGACATCAAACCGTAGGAGTCCAGAAGGGCCGATGCCCGCAAGCTAGGACCCCGGCGAATTCCTGAAAAGGAAACCCGTAGTCCTAGAATGCAAAAGGCAACTGAAGGTCACAGGTTAATCGTGAAATGGAACGCATCCAAGAAAGATTTTGTTCATCGTGTGGGCGCTCTTGACTTTTTTGACACATACATGACGTATCGATACTGCATATTCACTCACTTACGTGTATTTCTAAGTCTCCTATTCCGCTTACTTAAACGTGTGCTAACATTAACTAATATTTGGACGTCAACTTTGGTTGCAAATCAAATCAAATCAAAACATTTTATTTCAAATAGACCATTTACAGGCACTTTTGAATAGTCAAATGTCGGTCAGTCCAAGAAAAGTGAAGCTAAATTGCACGTTCCAAAGAGTAGGTCTCTATGGAGAAGAACGTGCAAGAAACTCCATGGACACTCTTATCTTGCTTATTGCTGATAATGTTGTGATTTGTTGGTAATTAATAGGTAAATATGCAATATTATATTATTGTAATGTTGATTTATAAGTGTTTTATTTTAAAGTCAAGTCGAATACAATTTCTAATACATTTTTAGTGGGTACCTATGTTATAAAATTTTTTTTTAGTTGACTGTACATAAATACGTCAGATTTTCAAGTCTGAGCGAGTTGACGACAGAAAAAGTAGGTGAAATCGGAAGGTGCCTGCTCGCTTGGACTCGCGCGTATCGCTCAAGGCCCAGGCGCCCAAAAAGAGCCATAAAACAGTGATTTTCTGAAGCCGACTCCTCGCTAACGGCCAGGTTAATAGGTTTGAAAAAAGGTTGCTTGTAGGTCCGGCTGGTATTTTTTATTTATAGTTTTTTTTTATTGAGATAATAAAAACAACGAAAATTAAAAGCAAAATTATTTATATATTTTTGAAAAAAAAAAATAGATACGTAGTCAATTTGACGAATATTACCAGAATTTTGTGATAGATTCCATTCATCGTGATATGCTCTCTATGCAAATTCTGGCATCCTGTTGCAGGTTTGTGTTGTTGAGAGCTGCAATTTATAATGCAATTTGCAGTGTTTATATAACAATAATAATAAATAATTTATTAGTTTGGTGGTGATCACTTGCTAAGCGATCTCCTGCTTGGTGAGCTCCTACATGTTTTCAATAGCGTTCATGTCTGGTGTATTGATTGACTAGTTTTTTTGTCCTATGATGAGTTCCCTGACAGTTTTTGTCTGACAATTATAGTGATGTGACCTAACGAAATTTAATCGTTTTTTTACAATAACGAATCAGTTGGCAAAGGTAATGGAATCGGATTACCGATTTTAGATTTATAGATGATAAATGTGAAAGTTTGTATTTGTGTGTGGATGTTTGTTACTCTTTCACGCAAGAAATAGTCTACGGATTTTGAAGAAATTTTACAGTAAATTAAAAACCCTGACAAAAACTAAAAACCTGAAATAACGCGGGCGAAACCGTGGGGGACGGCTAGTGGTAAATAAAATGCAGTCTGTTTAAAATAATAATTTATTTATTATTCACTGTCAGAACTTGACTTTTGATTTGAACTCATATCCATATCGGAATCGGAATCTTCTTCAACTAACTGCGATGATTAATTATTGGTCCCTAATTCGGTCGATCCGGATATATTTATTCCAGTCGTCTGTTATAGTTTTTTGAGTTTTTTCTATTACTTTTTTCCAATTTTACATGCGATTACAAGGTAGCCGCTCCGATTTTGTCGATTAGTGTGTCGTCGAGTAGTGTCAATCTCTATTGGCAGAAGTTCCGTTTAACGCATTACACATTTTTAAGTTCTATACATTTTTATTTTATTTACTTAATTTATTAACAGTTAATTATAACCACAATAATTTACTTAGTAATTTACGAAAGACAATATTTTTTTTTTATCATTTCCTTTTTTTTTTGCCAGTTTATTTTTTTAGTAATCTAAAGTAGTATGCGTGCCACGGAAAAAAAATGAACTGTCAGGGAACTCATCATAGGGCAAAAAAGGTATAGGGTAAAACATTAATGTTTTTTAGCCAAGTATGCAGTAACACCCCTGGTTTTGTAGCACAATGCAGATTCGGGCATAAAAATGGACTCTTCGTCAATAAGGAACCATTCTTCGAGATGCGGCAGCAGTCCAGTTTCTAGTACTCGCTTGTACTGGTCATGCCTCACGGTCCCTTTCACGATATGTAGACCCTTGCTTGAGATTAAAGACCACATCATAATACTAATTGGGAATTTAGCTGTCTCTTAACACCGGTTTTTATAGAGCTATTCTCCAGGGCGTCGACGGAAAGGAGCATTTTTTGAACGGACAAAAGAGCTTTTGTCAACCAAAAACCTGAAACGTCGATTCATCGGAGAAACATGTCTGAAAAATTATATTATTTCATCAGATAATGGCAGTAGTTTATTAACAATGTACTGTACTATTTAAAGTCTTATTTTTAACCGACTTCAGTCTGAAACAGTCATATTTTGATGTTGTTTGGCCCTGTGCAATAGTCTCTTCTTAATGACCTCGGTGAGGCGTGGTTTTTTGGCAGGCCGATGACCTATCAACTTCTATTTTGCTTACTCTCGAAGAATTGTCTTATCGAAAACTTCTAGGCTCTCGTAGTTTGTAATCGTGGTAAGGTCTTACCTGTCTAATATACATATTAGTTTTTGATTAGTTTTCTAAAATATAATGTATTAATAACAACTTGAACTTCTTTAGAACACAATGGCTCGTACTACGAACTAATCTATGGACACACTAGTAGAAAGGGATAGAGAGCGTTCTTGGGTCGCCACACCCAAGAATCTTTTATACTATCTGGATTGATTACGTCAACCTCAAAAACAAAAAGGCTGAAAAGCGGGGAAAATTCAGAGGGCATCAAAAAATTCGTCCACATCGATGTCAATGGGAAAAGTGCCCAGAACGCTGGCAGCATTGCCACGCTGGATGGCAATGCTGATTCGTTGACTGAAGAAGAGTCCAGCCCTCTGGTCACGCGAAGAGTCGACCAACTGTTTGCTGATATCCCGGACAACTCGATGAGCGCTCGGGCCCCATGACCCTAGTGTTTCGACCCCAAACGGGTCAAACACATAACTTCCAATGAGGTTATTATATTTACGCCGTTTGAGGTTTTCTGCACCTGCAGCAGCCGCCCCAGCACAGCCCGCCGTACTCAGAAGATGGGATGGCGCAAGGGTATCGACACATGTTGCATCCCACACCAATGGCCTACCCAATTTCCAAGGCATTATAGTCATCTCATTAGTTAAATTCAGGTTAAGTACTTCATCGGAAAATCAAGTTGGATATATACGGGATATTTCATCAGTGATTCAACTATTGAAAATTAAGTAATTTCTACATTAAACTGTGCTATAACTGATACAATTGCCCTGATTGCTCAGGAACATAAATTTGACATATTTATATATTATAGTAAAGCAATGATAAATGTTTGTATATTTTTATTAGTTCGTAGATTATTGGCTTGCTATATATAAAATAAAGTAAAATATTGGTAATAATTACATTGGTTACAATATTTATTTGTCATTTGTAATTAATATACACTCGTCGTGTTTGTTTGAGTTTGTCTTCATACCCAATACAATTCTTTTTAAATTTTTCAGTAATAGACTCTAGAGCACCGAGACTGCGGTCCATATATCGTGTTGATTACATATATGTAAGTAGGTGCATATGTGAGTTCCTACCTACAGGAATATCGATGCGTCATTCGCGATGATCTGGTCCCTTGAGTAGGAGTCGCGTTGCGAGGTCACGAATCTACACCGACACCGGCATAACAGCTCAAACCGAGCAACCACGAACTTTGATGAAAGATATACGAAATTATTTAATTTTAATTATTAAAGAGAAAGATAAAAACTGCCTGACTTTTTGCTGCTGCTATGCGTGAATTCTTCGTGAGGTAAAACAATTTTTTTTTGGATGATTCTATCTAAAATCATTCAGCAATCTATAATCTAAGCAGTGTTGGCCCAAAAGAGGGAGCAGGAGTGACCCAGTTTGTAAGTCATGGGTTATCAAAAAATCCTCGGCAGATGCTTTACTTTGTGTAATTTATTTTGAGAATAGTGGAGGCCTACCAACGTAGGCTAAACTAAACCATTTGGGAAATCGGCTTCGGCCGCGTGATAATAGAAAATGATCCCTAAGGAATATGCTCTCGGGATATATAAATATACTATGTGCTATTCTAGGACATGGTCTACCAGTGTACCAAGTTTCATCAAAATGTATTCAGCCATGAGAGCGTCAAGAAGTAACAAATATGCAAATTTGAATAAACCTTCGCTTTTATAATAATTATACAAGATCGTAGAAAGACATGCAAAGATTATCATTAACATTTTTAGATAACATTTTTAGACAACAGGGTAGTGTCCAGGGTCAAAATAATTACATTTTATTTAGTCTGTATTTTAGACTATAAAAAATATTGGATAAGTATTATTTCTTTTTTCGATTAAACAAAAAATAACAAAGATACACCAACCCTGTGCGACAAATGCAGCACGGCACGCCGTGTATTAAAGTTACGTGTGACGTCACGACGTCACACGTAACTTTAATGGGCTATATCTTTGTCATTTTTGGTTTAATTTACAAATAAAAAAATACGTGTCCCTTATTTTTGAATAATCTAAAAGACGGACTAATTACATGTTTTACGGCCACTAGCCTATTTTTAGATAAAAGTCATATCAAGATTGTTTACATTTAGTTAAGTACAACAAATGGAGTATAGTGTAATTTATTAGATAAAAAGTATTATTATAATAACACAAAATTGTTGAAGTCTTCAAATACCTTTTGCCGTTTCTTCAAAATAAGTCATTATCTCTCAACTACAATTGTAGACATTGTTAAAAACTGAGACAGTTAATTAACTGTCTCAGTTTTTACATATTTTCACTTAGAGTAGATTCAAAAGAGATTAAATTACGGAGCGAACTGCGCATTTTTAATGCTAAACATTCTTTGATGTTTTCTAGTTTTCAGTATTTTATCTCTAGAAGAGTGTTGAAATAGAACTAAGCTAAACAATTACATTCTAGACTCTGAAGGTCTCTCTAAGGTCGTTATCGAAGGCAGACTAAATTTAATTAATTAGGCCTGTAGTTCACATCAAATGAATTAGGTACATGATATGTCAAACTGGTTACGGAATACCTTAACACTAAAATTAAATTATTCCTACATAGACAGATAACTTTTGCCAGCAGTTTTGAAAACACGAAATTCGGAATTCGCATTTTTTTGTGGTGGGAAATTACCAAATGACTTCTTCTCCTCTAGAATAGAGCAAAAGGGCGTGTCTGTTACTGATTAAAACCCACTTATGTATCTGCCTTTGCCTTTTGCATTCTAGGACGATACTTCGTCAGCCGATCAACGAGTCTATTGCAATTTGGGGTGAGGCAGAATCCCATGATCAACGTGCGGTTAATAGGGGTGCGCGTCTCGTGTCTAGTAGCTGGTTCTGAAGCTGGTATCCTTTTAACGGTACTGCTCGGTTGCTAGGGTATACCAACTTTATATGCCCCAGTCGGAAACGTGCCCCACTTGTCAAACTAAGACACGCATTTTAAATTACATAAACTATACAACGTAAGTTAAACCTGCGTAATATGTTGTATAGTTCACATCGCCGTCATATTTATAAACTAACCAGATCGGCTCAATTATGGAGCAAATTTTGAATACCTACGTGTCTTTGTTTTGCAAGTTAGGCACACTACCGACTTTTATATTTTAATTGTTTTTTTTTTATATTTTAAAATGTATGAAATCTCATTCGCTGGCATAATCTTGCACAGATAACAGCCGGTAACGTATGTAGGTATTTGAAAGAGCATAAAATGTACTAGGATGAGTACTAAGTATACGGAATACAAAAAATTGTGTATTACATAAAAGGTACCAAAGTCCAAAACAAATAAAAACCAATAATTATGTACCCCTAAACAGTTATTGCGAACACAAATTAAATTTAAGACCCTCGAGGAAGGAACACGCAAGTATCAATGCGATTACTATCGTAAAGTTCCATACAAGGTTTTAACTTCACTTAGCATGCGATCCTTTTCAATGCTAATGCGTCGTCTGTATTGTTTTAGTGCTTTTTGAGCGAACAGTTATTAGTACGATAGAACTAAGAACTAAGCTGATTATTAAGGTTGAATCCATTTGCCTTTGTAACCGTTCGACATCTGGTGCTTATTGGGTTTTCTGTTACGTTAATGGCTCGAGTTGAATAATTTTTCGAAGTTACAAATTGGAAAGCTGTCGTTTCACTTTCTTAGTTTATAGAATTACGCAGGTATACACACAATAGACAATTTCAATTTCAATATTACCACACAACGTGGCAAAGCCGCCAGCTTATTGAGCACACTTCCATTCGACAGCGATGCGGAGGTGTTTTATGACGCCATATTTTAGTTAGGAGTAGCCTTTGGTGTATATATTGTGTGTAGCTAGGCTTAGCATAAATAATTATAATTTGTTAATATTTAAGTTTCTTATTTTGTCGGTTTTGCTTGTCGACATTAAATTAAAATGTTGTTATTTCAACGTAGGTACCGCAATATTTAGAATAGTAAAAGTCTACTTCCTCGTTCAAATTCATATAGGGGGGTAATTTGAATATGACAAAGGACAAATAAGGGTCTTTCAGATTCTTTTACATAATTATTTCAAGGTTCGCAATTTGTATAGACAGCAACTCCTACTAAATATTTGTCTGTTTGTTTACTAAATATGCGTCAGTTTTTGTCGTGTTGTCGTTAAATTTTTAGATATTTTGTTGTTAGATTTCCTAAACACTTTAATATTCTGATTTTGTAACGTCTTTTTAGATGACTCTGAAGAAAATTCAATTGTTAAATCTTCATTGGAAGAAATAGGTTTAATTTAAAAATAAAAATGTTGTTAGGTAGTCTTTCAGTTTACGTCGAAACTTTAGAATACCTCAAACTAGGAAAAAAATATATTAAAGTTTAAATATCGGATATTATCACCCTATTAGTTAAGAAGTTTATAAAAAAAAACTATAATGTAAAAAGTTTGAGGACGATAATGTAATCTTGAAGTAATATTAATGCTGTAATGTTTGCTCGAAGATTCGTGAAAATAATTCTATCAAGTAATATCTTGCATTTTGTTACCCTACCTTTCCTGTTCCTGGGTAACTAATTAATTACGATTGTCGTACTTTACAAAATGAAGATTCATTTAAAAAATGTCATGAGACAACAATGGTTTGAGATCTGTCAGTTCAGGAATAATAATTTATTTATATCACGGACTAAGGCCCATTGTACTACCTTGGGGGACTCCATAGAAAATAGTATAATAACACTATTTTCTTTCTGGTCATAAGAGTTAATTCTAAAAATCTTCACGTTCTCACGTTAATTGTAATGAAAAACAAAAGATTTTATTTAATATGAACTTGTTTCAATGCCTTTATAGTAATGTTTAGCGTATCGTTGGTATTTTAAAGGTCATTCAAATATGACATGTGTAGCTTCGATAACATTGTAACCTTGTTTAATGTGAATTTCAAAGACATACATAAAATGTCCTCGCTTAGTTTTTATTTCAGTAACAGAAACTCATGCCATAATTAGCGATATAGGTAAAATGAAATTATATACGGACTGAATAATATTACGAAGATTAAGAAGATAGGTAAGAAGATTTAATCGTGAAGATTTTTTTAAACGCTAATTATGGCCAATAATGGCCAGTTATTTTTTCACATTTAACTAGCAAGATACCGGTTCGTAGGTATCATTATCGAATTTTGTTTCGGAAAATATTATTTGAGTCTTTACCGCGGGAAATATCTTAGATGTGAGGAAATAGGGCCACAAAATTTACGGGTAGATATTTGCTCAACAGTTGATGTTCTTCTGCTTAAATTAGATGTTAGAAATAAATAATCAATTTAGGACATTTTAAGTCAAAACAAAACAAAATGAATAAAACTTTAGGTAGGTAACTCGTGCCAAAGGCACAAAACGTCAAATTTTAAGCAACAAAAGTCCAAACCCACACAGGGTTACTAATTACACAAAAACGAAAGGTAAATTTGTGTCACCGTACTTTCGTGCACTGGTTCAAAGAGAAAAGGTTTTATTGTGCTGAAAAGCTACAATCTGCTCGTAAGAACACGCGATTTCAAATTTTAAACCCTAAGTATTTTTGGTTGTTGTTTTAACAGAACGCTGGTGATATTTAGGGTTCAGTTTACCTTTTCGTTTTGTTGGCAATTCATTTAATTTTGTGTAGAAAAATTAAAGTTTTGTAACAATATTGTTTATGTGTTTTAAATACCTAAGTGAAGCTTGCGGATAAAACTTGCGCGTGCATTTTATGTGATTGTTTTATAGTTGAAAAGATATACAGAGTTTTGGTAACTTTTGTTCTATGACTTTCTACAAAAATTAATACATTTACCAAAAATAAACCTTCAAGATTTCGTAGTTCTATCTAACACATTTCAACTCTACTACCTACGTCTGTATGACTAGCGTATCATGCACCCCTGCCGCCGACTCCCGCACCCCTTCGCTATAGTGTATAATGAGAATCAAGCGATAGTACAATAATTGTACTATCGCTTGATTCGCATTATACACTTCATAATATTTAGAACATTAAATTTAATAATTTTTTTTTGTATGAAAATCTGATGAACTGAAAACTGAACGTTCTAAATGTTACGAGCTCTATGCGAAGCAAGCCATAGTACAATAGCGGAGGAGAGCGGGGATCGTGCGCAGGAGGCGTAGGTGGGTACAGCAAAATATAGAGTTAAAATGTGTTTGATAGAACAATGAAATTTTGAAGGTTTGTTTTTGGTAAATGTATTACGTTTTTTTAAAAGTCATAGAACAAAAGTTGTTGTTTATGATGTTAGTAACACAGTCCTGAGAGGTTGCCAGTGTTTTACAAATAACCCTTTAGAAGACAATAAAACCATTTTAAAGGTCCCTGGGGCCATAGATTCGCTTCTGAAAGGAAAACCCGGATATGGCATGAAAGGCAACGAAGGAACTAAGAGTGGCTTTTAGTCAGTTAGAGTCTGATACCCCCGCCCCGACTAAAGGCGGAAGATGTTATTGGATGATTTTCCCATCTAAAAAAACAGGTGTTTAATATTATTATTGATTACCTTTTCAAAACTAAGTTGTTTGGTTTTGTACGTCATTTCAGTGTGTGTATTCTAAATTAGCTCAGATCAAGATCAAATTTAAGATATAGCAGAGTTAAGAAACTTGACTCACTTTCAACAGCACACATTGTCTATACTATGTTATCTCTATCATTGTATGTTTATGAACTATCTTTTTTCTACAGTTTCGCTCATATGGCCTCAATGTGGTTGAGGCCATACGAGCGAAAGAGGGGTCAACATTTCTTATAAAAACAAAAGTATAACATCAGCCTAAGAATAAAAAACTCAGGATTATATTTTTTGTAATAATAATAATAATGAAAAATGATTAAGAGGATAATGGTCTATCTGTATTCCTAATACCATCCAAGTCCAAACGGGCTCGGATGGCGCCTTCATGCTCAAAAGACTGAAGAGAATGAAGGTGCCACAGACACAGAAATACTTATGTAGGTCCTGTTTACCAAACTTCAAGGACCTAATGAAGTAGTAATGGAAGTTGTCTTTTTCTTAAATTATTGTTGCTATATTCAGTTTATATTTTAGAAAGTTTACGATTAAGTCATTGATCCTCCGTAAGAAAGATAATATATTTCATGTTTATTTAGAAAGATTTTTTTTTGTGTTTGTTGTATAAGATAAAGACTTTTAATATTACATCGATGTTATTTAGCTATTTCACAGACTTATATATGGATTAGTTTCAGCAACAAAAATGATAAGAAAAAGGTATATATGTCAAATGCTTGTTATCTATGAATAGTTGAATGAATTTACAAAAACCTAGTTACATTAATTGACTTGTTTAAATTTGTGTCACATTGATAACTTCTATCCTAAAACCGGTTGTTAACCTTACATTTATCTATGCTTAATTAAACATGTTTTTAATTGAGGTGTGAAATTTTCAAATAACTTATTCCACTTTCTGTGGCAGGAAAAAGCCTTAGCAAGTTCCGTCACTCATGCTGACAGCTCTTTGAGTTGTCCGTGGAACACAGTACGCTGTCTACCCACCGTTGGCGTGGGCTTGCAGACGGCAAGCAATGGTTAGCTCGCTGCCTACAATTCCTATTCACACAGAATCCCGCATTACCAATAATTCATTTTCCCGATACTTTAGCTAGAAATTGAATTGGATGTACCCGAAGTTTTTACCAGGTCATAGGTCACTACTTAAAGAACCATCATTCATATCAACATCTGAATCGTACAGCTATTCAAGCCAAGAATTGTATGCGAATAGAGTACGAGATTGGTATTAATAGGAATACATTGTTAACTCAACTCCTACGTCATGTACATAATATGCACACTCGTCGCAGATGGTTCGAATAATTTGAATGTATTTCTCGGTACTGAATCCATACCTAGGACACGTTAGTACTTTAATAAGTCTAGACTTCACAATTATTTCTAAGAACTCCTGTACACAAAGCAGTTGAGCTCATGTTGTTGTATTTAAAGTTGTTTGAAATTTAGTTTAGTGCTTATATCGGAAAAGATTCGGTCTAATTGAGTTTAGAAGAAAGTTTGCGTGAAGACTCACATAAAACTAACATATTTATGACACCAATATTATAAAGGCGAAAGCGAAGTGGGACCTCGCCCACGGCATCGCACACAAACGGGCCTCGCACAAGCAAAGGCTCTTTAAGAATAAGAATTGTTCACTAGCTTTTGCTCGCTCCCGCTCTTCCCTACTCCACCCTACTATACCCTACTCTACCCTAATATACCCTACTCTACCCTACTCTACCTTACTCTACCCTACACTACCTTACTCTACTCTACCCTAATTTTCATTTTTTTTTCCATTAGAACCTTCACCTCGCAATAACAAATACAACAAAAAAAGAATTAGCGAAATCAGTCCAGCCGTTCACGCGTGATGGCGTGACCAAGGAAATAGGGATTCATTTATATATATATTGATTGTTACAATAAATAAAAAAATACCGTAAAACTAATAAACAATCAATAAAAAAAATCAATCATTAATATTGTCTGTAACTAATTAAGAATCATATACATATTTGGATGGTGGTCCCCAAACTAAGACCAGTATTTTGAGGACCTATCTGTAATCTATACTTTGCTGTGTTCCAGGACTTGTACCCTAACCAATATGCTATTCTGCAATAGTTAATACTTGTAGAAAGCTTCAAATGTACGGGAATGACGTCGCCTCAACGCTCAGTCACGTGGTCAGAACAAAAGAATTGGCGGCAAGATTAACTCGAAGCGTTCGACGCAAGCGAAACGGTTGTAATTTGGCTAAGGGGGCTGGTCCTACCAAATTTCATCCACATCTGTCCAATCGTAAAACATACACACAATCTATCGCCTTAATTATATTAAGTGTGACAAATCAAAATCATGAAAATTTGGTAAATGGTTTTCGAACAACATAGGTAATAATGGATGAATAGAATGGATGGACGGTATGATTTGTAATAATCATGAATTAAACTTCATTAGACCAACATACACTAGTAACACGCCTGAAGCGAGAAACTAGGTACACTAGACCGACGCATCCATCGACCATGTCTAATTTGTACGTAGCGATGCGTAAGCGTCGCGTGGCATAGAATAGAATAGAATAGACTTTATTGTACACCAAAAAGTAATACAGCTTATACAAAAACTTAAATTTGTGGGCACAATTATGGCGGTCTTATCGCTGAAAGCGATATCTTCCAGACAACCTTAGGATGGATAAGAGCTTAAAATAATACACAGGGTAGTCTGTGGTGTACTGCTAACTATATAAAACACAATACTCAATCATAAATATATATATATATACATATTATAATATGTTACACAATTTAATCAGTAAAAAGGGTAGAAAAAAAAGAGTTAAGCAGGGTTGGTGGAAGAAATTAAATTACGTAGGATCAGTATAGTATTAGAGAGAAAGGAAATGGTTTTTAACTAGATTTTTAAAAGAAACTAGTAGTAGTGGCTTATATCAAGTGTAGCTCTATAAGTTTAGTTTCCATATAAAATATATGGTGACCGACGCGCCCAGATTAGCGTGTGTGAGCAGTGTGTATTTGGTCAGCATGAATCAACCTTTTTACATAGTTTCCTTTCGGAACATAGCCTATTGGGAGATTAGACCATTAAGTGGATGATGAGGCATTTACTCCCGGAAAAAATTATGAACCTTGACCGCTATGCTAAACGTTAGGTCAAGGATGTAAAGACCGGTTTTTGGAATGATTCATCATAATATTTATTATAATTTCTAACATGATAAATTACTTACTTTGGGATTGGCCGAGTTGCTAGCCTGTCAGTTTTCTATTCAATATATAGATACTTAATATTATAAAGAGGTAAAGTTTTTTTTTTTTTAGGGTCCCGAAACCAATGGGGACCGTATTACTAAGACTGTCTGTCACCAGGCTGTATCTCATAGATAGCTAGACAGTTGAAATTTTCACAAATTATGTTATTTCTATTGCCGCTATAACAACAAGTACTAAAAATAAAATAAATATTTAACGGGGGCTTTCATACAACAGATGTGATTTTTTTGCCAAATTTTTCTAAGGACGGTACGGAGCCCTTAATATTAATCAGTTTTTTGTTTGCAGGAAGTAATCTGTGAAAGAACTAATCCGCAAATTTTTTTTCACCGATAGAAAGCCGCTTTATTCCTGAGTAACATAGGTTATAAATTTTATGTACGCGGGCGAAGCCTCGGGCAAAAACTAGTCGTTTATATTTTGGGAAAGCCTATTGGAATTGCACTATTTAGTTCTGCCTAGTCTATTCTATCATCAGACCACAAGATCAGACGTATTTCATTACGCCAGCGGTATACGGTGGCCATCCCACACACTCATTGTGCGTACGTAAAGCAAAAGAGTGGAATAATTCCCTGCCGGCGTCTGTGTTTCCTGATAGCTACCAACTAGGGGTCTAGTGAATAAATTATTTCCAGGTAAGCAATCTCATCTCATGTCATCGCTTAACATCAGGTGAGATACTAGTTAACTGTGAACTTATGAATGATATAAAAATAACGTCTGATCAATTACACTAGTTTGACGATAGCAGAAAGTTTTGTATCTGAATAGTTGTATAATATATTTATTGTAGATTCATGAACGACATTATAATCGTGTAGTCAATTTTTTCGTGCGATTACCTATTACTTTTGTCAAAAAAAATATTTAGCAATTTCTCAACTTTTCCCTACTCCTTTCGGCTTGAATCTTTAGAAACATTTTTTACACATAAAAAGTTGTTAAATATTCTTCAAAGTGTACATAGCAATTGTAAATCAATAAATATTTCGCAAATAAAATGGATTTAAAGGTCAGCGGGGCTCCATCCAAGCGCAGCTGGCAGGAATTAAATGCACAGATACTCGTACTGCCTGCCACCTGGGTGGGTATGAATATGTGCCCATTTAATTCCGGCCAGATGTTCAAGCCATAAGTACGAGTACAAATGGCATTGCTTTCTGCATTTCAACAAGAGTCAGCACTTGTTTACTCATGAACGGAATTGAAGAAATATTAAAATCACATGACGAGAAAATTATGAAGGAGTATAGTAATATGTGTTATAGTCAACATGAAGCGAAAAAGAAAATAAAGTTAAATTAAGTAGTTACAAAACTAAGTTAAACCACAAAAAATAGGCTTCAACAACAAGTTTCCAAGAAGTTACATAAATATGATTTACTTATAAACTAAGATTCATATTATATTACTTACTGAAATTTACTTCAAGAAAATTCTTTATACTTGAAAAAATGTAGACATTAGAGAGATTTAAGTCACTTATTATTCAGAGAGATATGTTCATCCAATGATAATAATCTTTTTTCTTGGGAACATATTATTGGAACGGCTTACACTTATTAGATCACATCTACCATCTATTATTCGGTACTTTTAATACAGACAAGTATACCCTCCCCTCCTTCTCCTCTAGTCGTATTCCTCATTACTAATTTTTGTGAATTTTCCGCTGGATTAGCGTCTTATTGATGGTATCTCGCCATCTGTGACGGTTTTTATTGCGTCATGAAGTGCGACGTGTAATTGGGTGTCCAGTGAGGAGCAGACTTGATCTGTCCATCTTTTTAAGCTACGGTCTCTTGGTGGTTTGCCATCAACCATGCCTGTTACGATGAGCTGGTTCCATTTTTCCAGGCACATACACACATGGACAAAATCTTGCCAATAGAATTGGGTTTAATAGGTTGTATTAGTAAAATCATATTTAATCATTTGCACCTTTATTGCGATAATATGTTGTGTATATTGTTGTTTAACGTCACCGTCTCTTGTTCCATTCTAGGAATTGGCAATATTGGTTCTTAAAATTAGACTTTATTTTCTGTTTATTGGAAACTTCTGTACCTAGTAAACTAAAACACAAACAATAGCCTCTATTTGATTGACAATATAGTTATATACTGTAGTCATTTGTTTTTCGTTGACATCCATCATACCATTCGACTAGTTACCGATATAAGCATACATATGTGCGATACAAAAATACAAGACGATGTCGATATAGAGATTTTCTTTTTCTAAATCTGTTGAGAAATATGTATCGTCTCTGGAACTCTTTTCTACACTCCCTTCGCGGCTGCCTTCTCTGAATGTCTTTAAGAGAAAAATTAAAGAGCCACTTCCTTTCACAACTAATGGTTTTTAATTACCCATTGATTAGAACCAATGGTCGTACACATATTTATTGAATGGCAGAAGTTAAAATAGATAGAAAATGTGACAATGTATACAACTTATTGCTCATAACTTTACATGAATTGTCAAATCACTTTGTTAATGTTAAATTTTGTGTACAATAAAGAATTAGGAACGATATGAACAACTAGCTTATACCAAAATATAGCTTATGTCACTCAAGAATAAAGCAGCTTCCTATCAGTGAACTAATTTTAGCAATCGGACCAGTACTTTCAGAGATTTTCTCCTGCAAACAAAAATATATAAAAACAAACTTCACCTCTTTATAATATTTTAGTGTAGATTGTCGTACACATATTTCATGAATGGCAGGAGTAATGATAGATAGAAAATGTGTCAATGTATAACATCTTATTGCTCATAACTGTCAAATCACTTTGTTAATGTTAAGTTTTGTATACAATAAAGAATTAAGAACGATATGAACAATCACGCACGTCTAGCGCGTGTCGCGTCGCGCCTGTGAGCCGTTTCATACTTTAATGTCTTTGCTACTTATTTATCTACATCATTACTGGACCTCACAGGAGCACGTGCTAAATTATAATCACAAAGACGGAACAGCGTGCTCCCGTAAATCAAGCGTCCCCTTGAAGTCATATTAGGCTGATCGTCTGCTTATCCTTCCCGGACACGGACAACAAGCTCTAACTGGAATCGTAATTGACCACCTGTTTCTTGGAGGTGGGATAGCTATTTAAATTCAAATTGTTTTGGCTATGTCTTCCAAGTTTCTCCTTTGAAATCTGTTCTTTCTATAACTTTAACAGTGTTTGGTATAATAAATTTGAGAATCTTATAGACTGTTGTTGTAATATTATTTTCTGGTTTCAGATTACATTTTAGCACTCGGTGTTTAGCAATTTTTTTAAAATGTTTTAGCTTAGTGCTTGACTGCGATCTCATTAGATGAAAAGCAGTAATGAAATCGTTGATGGTGAAATGCACTAGTTTGTTAAAAGCCCATTCAATCCAGTGTTATTTTGACTGTATGAGGAAAATGAAATCGGTTATTGTTTTCATATTTCATTTTTAATTTTGATCTTTCTAGTTCCGCTGTTTTTAGTACAATTGCTTTGGGAATAGTGTTGCTGTGGACATACAAAGAAAATTAAATCTGCAGTTTGGTGAAAACTTTAGTGCAGTGTTCGTGAGTGCAGCTGTCGTAGTGTGTTTTGTTTTCAATGTTTCCTAGTTCGTAGTACAGATGAAAATGGAGTATAAAATTAAAAGCTCCTTTTTTATTTATTTTTAAAGATTATTTATTGTTACTTAGCATTACTTATCTTAATTATGTATCTTTCACTCTTAAAAATACTTTTCCTCTTTTTCCCTTTTTTTTCCTTTTTTAATTAAAGTTATAATTTTACATTTCTGAATTAGGAGCGTAATTATCACCAACGATCTTTCACTAATGATAAATTGAAGATAAAACGTGTCATAAATGTCTGCTGATATTTAGGTATAGGCTTTATCTTGAACTTTTACTTTGACTTCAAAGCAATTAGGTTAATTATTCTTATTGGAACTAGACTGAACATCTAGTTAACTTATACTTTTTCACTCAATATCTACAAGGTCGGAACTGTCTCTTCATCTATTGACGAAACTAAAAACTAATAAAATACGAATATCTATTGTATACTATTTGTATAATGAATACACAGTAACCGTTGAATTATGTCTAGACACGAAAATCTATTACTCTAATGAGTTTACGTAACTTTCAATTTTCAGTATCAAAATGTATAACACTCTATACACTTTATTTTACTGTATACCTAGACGTGCAAAAAAAGTAATTTATATTTTTTATTGCCTGTCAACTGCTGTGTAATCATTTTTTTGGTAACAAATTTAAAAAAGGATCTGTCTAATAAATTTATTTCGTAGTAAATCTAGATTTTTCCAACATTAAGTCGGTATTGCTTTTTACGTTTAGAATAATCGCCTAGCAACTAACTAGATATATCCTCGCACCTTTATTTTAATTTATTTGCGCTAGGCATAGCCTAGCAATTAGATTTATATCTATTTATTCATACTAGTTTACTTGTGTTTGACACAAGATATTACTTTCTTCCAGATTTTTCTATTAGGAACTGCGAAAACTTATTCAGCTCTATTCGCATTTCGCTGAACGATTTTGGTCACACTTATACAGTTCTACTTCTATCAGCCGCGTACACCGGCGTAATGCTTTAGATAATTATTACTATTACTATTAATAATTTTATATTATTATAACTAATACTTTAATAATACCATAAACGCGGAAAGCTGAATGGATGCGTACGCGTCTCCATACAAAATCGTTGTTTTCTATGGAAATAAGCTGAATAGAGCTGAATAAGTGTGAGTAGTCCCTTAGTCGTAATTTCCATTTCGCTTTCCTAGTTTCTGCTATATCCTCGATCCATCTCAAATATAGTGCTAGTGTGGAGCCCCCCTTCACACGACATGCGTCACCTGCCTCCCTGCTCGCTCTGTAAGACCACCTACATTTTCTAAGATGTTCCTAACCTATATGATAAAACAACTGTACAGATTGCAAATACTGGTAAGAGAGAATTTAATTTCAGTTTATCGACACGAAAATAAGAAGACTACTTTTCTAAGCGGATCATCTTTTACGCAATACAAGCAGTGTTTTTTGGGGTTCCGTAGCCAAAGAGTAAAACGGAACCATATTACTAAAACCAGCGGAGTCTTAGTAAATTAGTCCGTTTGTCTATCTGTCTGTCTATCACCAGGCCGTGAACCGTGATAGTTAGACAGTTGAGCTTTTCACAGATAATGTATTTCTGTTGTTACTGTAACAACATTTATGATTTGACCATTACATATTTACTGTATGGACTTTAAAAGAGACTTTGACCCCTGAGTTTGTTTTGGTGTTTCTTCTCAGAGTAGTCAGATAGGAAACAACGGCCTCATCTAGCATAAACTAACGAAAAAAAAAAATTGACGTGTAAAAGTGTTTTTTAAACCTATTTACAAAATAAATATCATTTATTAACAATAGGGTCGTGTCCAGGGTCAAAATAATTAAATTTTATTTAGTCCGTATTTTAGACAATAAAAAGATATTGGACACGTTTTTTTTTCTTTTTTCGATTAAACAAAAAATAACAAAGATATAGCCCATTAAAGTTACATGTGACGTCACCACGAGCGAAAAAATGCTGCACGGCGTGACGTTACACGTAACTTTAATGGGCTATATCTTTTTCATTTTTGGTTAAATTTACAAATAAAAAAATACGTGTCTTTTATTTTTTAATAATCTAAAAGACGGACTAATTAAATTTTTTACAGCAACTAGCCTATTATTAAAAACAGAATTTAATAATTTTTTAAATGGAACTACCATAGAAACAATGGGAGTTTATCACCATTTTTCGCTTGTTATTAATAATGGATATAATAAATTAATCATAAACATTTACCTAATTGTACTATTAACATACAACACTTTTAGTCTTTTGCCGTCAATCTACATTTACACTAATATTATAAAGAGGTAAAGTTTGTTTTTTAGTTTTTTTGTTTGTCTGAAAGTACTGGTCCGATTGCGAAATTTTTTTCACTGACAGAGAGCTGCTTTATTCCTGAGTGACATAGGCTATATTTTATGTACGTGGGCGGAGTCGCGGGCCAAAGCTATTATTCTATAAATCTTAGAATATCGCAGCTGTACGGGATGACATGTTATTACTTGTCTGCGTTCATTTATGATCTATGAAATTGTATCAATGAATTTAAAAATTTACTGTTCTATAAGCGTCCCCGCATGCGAGCCTCAAAAAAACGCCGCCACAAAAAAACGCTAGAAACGGCCATAAAAAAAAGCTAGAAGCGGCTGCAAAACCAGCTGAAGCCCGCGACACCTTGTGTCCGGAGAAGCTTGAAGCCGCTTTAAGCGTTTTTTTGTGGCTGCACAGCTGCACACGACCTACAAAAAAAGGCCGCCTCAAAAAGAAACTTGAAGCGGATTTTTTTTGTGGGAACAGTTAGATACAATTTTAAGAAACAATGATTTTATTCATGAAAAATGCCCACTCTCATTTTTGGTGTTTCATCACAGTAACGCCTAACAAAAATTTGTGCGCAAGAAAACTTTTTTATCTCTTCAGTTCATTACTAATAAACACCTCGTAGACATTGTAAAAAATATTTCAAAAATAGAACTTTGCGCAAAAAGGAAAAAATTAAAAATGTTTGATTCAGTACATAAAAAATCGAACCATCACATATAATTAGTCATTAAACCAAAAATACTGATCGGCAAGGTTCATAAAAACAATATTAGAATAACCATACCTTGCTTAGTTGCAGTCATGATGCACTTCAATTAAATATGACGTTTATTTGCAGAAATAAATGTTTTAATATTCTCTACAAACTCACGAACGCTATCGGATATGTTATGGGTTTAAAGTAAGCTTTCAGCTGATGCACTGGACAGCAGATAGCAGTTACTGATTTAGTATTCGTAAAAATGATGTAACACATTCTTAAGTCCCTTACATGTTTTTTTTTTTAAATATCCTCACTTTGAAAATCGAGTTTTGAGCATTACGTTTTATGGACGGGGTCCCAGCGTGCGCTGGGATTACTAATGTTTTAGAGATAATGGTACGAAACCCTTAGTACGCGAGATCGGCTCCGTTTCCTCCTATTTAGTAATTATATTTCTTCCTATCTAGTAACTATACCATTATGAACAAAAGTTACGAAGCAGAAACAGAACTCGAAAAAGATGATAAACACCTAGCTACTTTGCCACTAGATCTAAACGATATTGTAGAAGCATAACGTGAGGAAACCCACACGGTCGAGATAAAATCTAACGTGTTTAATAGCAAGAGTGCGGAAAACGCTAGTGTCGTTTGTCATACTGGGTTTAAATTGTGAAGCGACATTAACACTACGATCGCTAAGCTGTTTGTTAGTTGGAATTTCGAGAATAATATTGTGCTGCATTTTTCGGACAGTTTAAATACAGACGACAGGTTGTCATGTAATCATTTTAAAGAGAACTTTTCATTTTAATACCTAGCCTGTTTTTTGAAGGGTAAGGGAGAGGTGTACCTTTGTACATACACATTTTGAAAACTAAGAGAGAGGTGTACCTTTGTACTTACAGATTTGAAAGTGTAATGGAGAGATGTACATTAGTATACCCATATTACGATGAGTAAGGAAGTGGTGCACCTTTGTACTCCCACTTTTTGAAGAGTAAGGTAGAAATGTACCTTTGTACTCCCACTTTTTGAAGAGTAAGGAAGAAATGTACCTTTGTACTCTCACTGTTTGAAGAGTAAGGAAGAAATTTACCTTTGTACTCCCACTTTTTGAAGAGTAAGGAAGAAATTTACCTTTGTACTCCCACTTTTCGCTAATCATAATAGTTTGAGTTTTGTTTAATAAGACATTATTACACAAAACTCAACGATAAACTAACGGTTATAGGACAATAACCGTCAACAGGATATCGGTGATTATGGGCTACTTGCTACTGCAAAGTGTTTGATGAAACATTCAATATTCCACATTCACAAAATCAAATATGGGTTCCATTTTTCCTGCAAGATTTTTCGAAAGAGTTACCGAGGCAAATTTGGAGACAAAGGAGTCTGCTGGAGTCTGTTTTCTGATAGCGACAACTTAACTTTTAAGTCAAGAGTGAATAGGTTACTTCTAGGCAAGCGTACACCATCGTCGACCAAATCATTGCTTACCATCAGGTGAGATGGTGGTCAAACGTGAGCCTATTAATAATAAAAAAGGAGGGCTTTAGCTCGTAAAAATCTGACACTCTCTCTCGCTTTATTCAGAGGAGGAGAAGTTATAGGATGGCTTCGCAACTCAAAGGTAAAGAGCCTGATATTCAACAGCAGCATTTGAGAGAGACTAAACCACTGAGATATTCGAGATTCTGCGAGATTAAAATTAACAGGAGATGTATTATAAAACTAGAATATACAGATTCTAATAAATATAAGACGTTATCGTATATATAAATGTCTACTTATTTGAAATGGCACGTTCCTTAGCCAGCTTGAATGTGAAGCATTTACAAGTAAATTAGCTCACTCGGGAATACATCCTTGATTTAAACCACTAAGGATTTAAAATTGACCTACTTTTAGTATTAAATATCTCTTGAATAAAGCAATAACAGCCGATCGTATCGATCTACATGACTAACTTTGCCGAGTTCTTTTTTAGGGTTGCGTACCTCAAAAGGCAAAAACGGAACCTTTATAGTATCACTTTGTCTGATCTGTCGTTCAAGTCTCTTTATCTCGGAAACGCGTGGAGGTTTTGAATTGAAATTAAAAACATATACTCAACAAGTCTTAGGTCCCTCGAAGCTGTGAATAAATCGAACCTTTAAGTTAATGAAAAAAAAAAGAGTACGGCCGTTAATAAAAACGTATATTTTAACTTTCTCAAGGGAATTAAAATTCATCGGGTACTTTACATTGACCCAGAATCCTGAAACTTGGCATAAAGCAAGCTTTAATATTAAGACAGGTATAGGATATATATAAATCTGAAAACAGTAAATTTGTTGCTACTTAACAAAAAAAAAAATTTTTCGCGGTTTGGAAAAATCTTGGAGACTTCATGCGGGTATTGAACTGTTTACATACTCGTAGGTAACATATTATACTCTTACTTTTCCGTTTTTTTTTTATTTGTTCATAGAATTGTGCTTGAATTGTGATTGTGATTACCTGATGAAAAGCGACGATGTGGTTGACGACGGAGCGCACTTGCCTAGAAGTAACATATCGCGGGTCTCAAACCATAGGGGCGTATCCACAAAACCCCTACTTTTCAGGAGAGACAAAAAACTTAATAACTTTTCCTGTGATTGAGCCAGCTCGTTGTTTTTTTGCATGTAGCTATATATTTTTACTGCAATTAATGTAGGATTCTTAATTTTAGGACATTTCCTCTATAACACTAGGTTTTGGTTGATACGCCTATATAGCATGACGACTATACTGTAAAATTCCGTCAAAATACTCCCTGAAATGTATGAAATTTATGGACGTAAAATCTTTTTTCTCAGATTGTTAATATTTATACCAATATTTATTATTACTTAATTGTTGACTTAAAATATTGCTATTTAGGAATGAGAACCAATTGAAATTAACGTTATTTACGTAATTTCAAGAAATCATACGCCTGTCTGGCTTGTCATAAATATTGAGAGGTGTTTTAACTCAAAGAGGAAGTATAAACCAGTTTTGTTCCAAAATTTAAAAAAAGGAAATGATTAATAGGTTTTTTCATTTCGTATAAGCCAAATTTAAACCGAACATAACAGAGCCTTAACAGACTAATTGAATGAAGTTTAACACAAAAATTTTTTCAGGAAACACAGACTCCGGCAGGGAATTTCACTCCTTAGCTATACGCATAATGAGTGTGTTCCCAAACGCTTTGTACGTATGGGTGGAATGTTCGCCATGTACCGGTGTCGCAACGCTGTACATCTTGTGGTCCAATGATAGAACGGACATGGCGGGATTAAATTCTGCAATTCCAATGCACACTCTCCGAAATGTAAACAATAAAAAACCGACAGGCTAACAACTCGTCGTCGATGCTCAAAAGACCATACACGATCAAACTTGTGCTTGCAACCTCTATGGTTGTACCGTCTCGTCCTCGCTAAGATCCCGAATTTTTTGGCAGACAGTTTGGCTTTTGTTTCGATGTAGAAGCCGAAATTGAGGGTAGTCGACAGCGGCACCCCAAGAATCTCTGAGATCTAAGAGAGATCTCAGAGAGACTGGATCTGAGATCCATAAGCTCGCTCGCCGGACATGTAACTCTTAACAACAGTACTATCGTCTGTATAACCAAAGGTACTGGCTTTAAGTACGTCATTTATGTGCAGCAAGAACAGTGTTGCCGAGAGTACCGACCGCTGAAGGACCCTGGCGTTAATATCCATTTGACCCGACGAGTAGCCATCAATAACTACTCGGATGGATCGATCCCTCAAGAAGTTTACGATCCAATCACACAGACCAGTGGTTAGACCAGAGGAAGGAAGCTTAGCAATAAGACTTTACATAGTTTCAGCTTAGACCCTATCGAAAGTCTTCGAGATATCAAGGGAGACTGCAAGCGCTTCCCCATGCTTCTCGATGGCCTTGCTTTAGATGTGAATGGCATACGCTAGAAAATCCCCAATAGACCGATTTAGGCGAAAACCGTATTGCCGGTCAATGAGGATGTCGTTTGTTTCTAGGTATGCCAGGAGTTATCTGTTAAACACCCGTTCCATACTCTTACAGAGGATAGACGTAACGGAGATGGATAGGTAGTTTGCCAGGTCAGCTCGACTGCCCTTCTTGGGCACAGGCTGAACGGCACTTATTCAGTCTCAGAGAGGCGAAATAACCGGGTCAAGATTAGAGACAATTCAAGTGCACAAGTTTTAAGAACAGCTGCTGGTATCCCGTCGAGGCCACTGGCTCTATTCACATCAAAGTTACGCAGAACTCTACGAACGTCCTTCTGATGGATACGAATATCCGAAATACTCGTCACGTACCCATCTGGAGAAACAGTTAAATACATTTGAAAAAATTTGTTATGATTTGAGATTAACATGTTGTTTCACAATTTGTGATAAAATGTGAAATAAAGTTGTGTGATGGAAAAATATTAAAATATTATTTCCTTTTTGTTTGTCAGAAACATTCGCCAAATATTCGCATGTTTTTTGCGAATGCGAATGCAAATATCAAAAAATGTGCGAATATTCGCGAATGCGAATATCAAAAAATGTGCGAATATTCGCGAATGCGAATATTTGTTACATTACTTACGTCAATATAGCTTGACAAAATGATTTCAGGTTAAAGTAAAATAAACAGTCGTATGTTCATACGCCTTTATGGTCCGATGCGATTTCCTAGGATCACGATAAAATTGAAAGTCGTACGTGCGTACGTCTCTATGGCACGTCGAAACTGCCCCAATACGCAATAATATTGCTCTTACGTCTATTATACGGCTATTTGGTCTAAAAATAATTCTAGACTCTCCAGCATACGGCAAATAATATTTTTTAATTTATGCAAAAAGTAATTAACACTAAATTATAAAAAAAAATCAGTTAATGTATTGCTTATAGTAGAATCCAATGGCATTAAAAACGAAAAATCACATTTTTGCATATACGCCCCTATGGTTTGAGACCCGCGTATAGATTCACTCTTTACTAGAGATCCCCAGATTGTAACTATCAGGAAACACAGAACTCTGGCAGGGAATTCCACTCCTTAACTGTACGCACAACGAATGTGGTCAGTTCGTGGATGGGTGAATGTCTTAACATTTTATAATATTATTGTAGATGTAAGTACCCAATATTTTCGGATACGATTACGAAACTCTATTATATTCCTGATCCAAAAGTAAATAGAACAATAATAAATAGTTATAATGATCTAATAGAAAAATTCAAAGAAAACGTCAATTAGTTCCGTCTACGTCGAGTCTCTCGTTAAGGTGCTTCCACATCCTCATTTCATTGTGTACACGATGTCATTTCAGACATTACATTTGAGTAATTTTGAAGAGCAATGGAACTCGCTGACGACGAAAACCTTTCCGTACGTTTATCATTCATCGATGATGAGTCATTTGTGACTTTGTTAATCAGACTATGTTGGTATGAAGTTGGTTTTAATGAGTGGAATTCCCTACCGGAGTTTGTGTTTCCTGACAGCTACAACTTGGGGGTTTTTAAGTCTAGAGTAAATAGGTTACTTCTAAGCAAGCATGCTTCAACGTCGGCCACATCATCGCTTACCATCAGGTGAGATGGTGATCAATCGCAAACCTATCAATAATAATTTAAAAAAAAATGGAAGAAATAAAAAGAGAAGAGAATGTTGAACTAAAGTATATTGTAGCAGCTCAAAAGCTCTACCACGGTCGACTACCGCTCTTCACGTAATTTATTTGACGGCCTACACTGAACTGTTAAAGAGATGGAGCTTAACACATCCCTTTTTCTCGCTCGCACGCTTGACACTAAAATTTTAATTGAACACGGTAAGGCCATCGTGGTACACCATAAATGCTGAGGTTCACGAGTACTTAGAGGTCTCCACTAAGGATGAGGAAATAAAAGCCAGGGAAAGGCTACCTGGAGCGACTGAGACGTCACACCAATCCTCTGGCACGTGACTTAATTCAGGATTCGAACAGCCCAACAACACGGTTGAAAAGACGGCACGTCCTCGAGAGCCGGAAATAAGAAGGGAAACGGACTAGAGAGTCTAGACCCCAAACGTCAATTACCATTCACTAACTTGTTTATAGTCAACAGACTAAATGCAGGCAAAACACAAAAAAAAAAATTGAAGTAAGGCCCGTGTTTTCTAATGTGAAATTTCATATTCGAAAAACATTTACTAAATATTGGAAAATTGTATGCTCTAGTATGAAAACACGGTACAGAGGCGGATTTAATGTCTAAAACATTTGCTACTACTAGTCGACCTTAGGGTGCTGCAGAAACAACTTGGCAGGTTCAACTCAATAAAAAGAAAAACAGAAAAGGAATAAGTACAGTAGGTGATAAATACGATACAAAATTATAATAAAGCAATGGAAATAAATATGAAATGTTTTTTTTTTTTGTTTTTTTCAGTCATAATGTTTTACTTTGCACCGTTCTTGCGTAACTAATTTTAGAATAGAACAACACAACACTAATTTTTTACACTTTTTTTTATGACTCTCACAGCACAACGGCATAAAGTTCTAGTACAATCCGAAGGATTTGAAATAAAAATGCTTAATAAATGTGTTTGGGATAAACATCAACGTAATTTAAAAATTACATGATTAAAATGACTTGTCAAAAAAAAGGCCCATCGGATCATAAATGTGACTGCATTGCCTTGGAGTTGTCCAAAACATGAGCCTTACGTTGGATTGCCGCAAGTGCCCATACACCTTAATAGCACAGCATAGCATAGTCAGCCTTATAATGTTTTCACTGTTGGGACTCAGGCCTCCTCTCTAGGAGAGGGAATGGGCTGTAACCGACTACGCGGGCCCAGTGCGGGTTGGTGGATGTCACATGTATTCAAATTGTTGGTTCTAGAACATACCGGTTTCCTCACGATGTTTTCCTTCACCGTTTTGAGAGCAGTGATAGATACACCTTAATGCTTTGGAGGAATTAATAAATACCAGTAACACTGTTAACTAATGCTAACTTATTGGGTCCAAATGATACAAGAAGTTTACCATTGACTCGAAAAAAAAAACATTTGGTGTTATGCAATAACCCAAGTACTATCTATTGGTTAGAATATTACAATAATAATAATAATAATAATGTTTATTGAATTGTTTGATTTACATAAATATTTCTACAATAAGGGCTTAAACTAGAGGTAAAGTTACAAAAATTGCATTCTACCTGAACTAGGTATATATAAACCTGTATCTCAGGTAACTTATTTAAGTGCTTATATGTTAATAATATATAAACTAAAATTCATTAAACAAAAAGTAAATAATATATGAACAATATTAAATAGTCTAATACTGACAAATACTTTACAATACAATATTCTGCAAATAGGTTTAAAATAACACATAAACAAGTAATTTTTTTTTCGTCAGTTTCAACTAGGCGAGGCTGGTCCTAGCTTATAACAAAGGCTTATAACATCGTTTACTTTCTTTTTCTATTTCAACTCGTAGGCCCTTTTCAGAAAATTATTGTAAATATAGTTTGTTTGCAAACCTTGATTTGTTTCCTAATACATGTGTAGGTTTACTGTATTTACTTTGTGGATTAGCACGATGTTTTCAAGGACTTGATTCGAGCATGATTTCCACTTTACCTACGAACAGACTTTTTTCTTCGACTTTTGTGATTGAGTTTTAGACAATAGATAATGTGTGAAGTTTGTATTATTTATGTGTCTGTATTTGTTATTCCTTTACGTTCAAACAGCTGAACGGATTCTGATGAAATTTGGCATACTAATAGACCTGGAATAATATTTAGAAAAAAAATTATGTAAATGTGTGAGTAGGTGTGTGTCTATATTTGTTGCTTTTCCAAACTTAAACGGCTAAACATATTCCGATAACATTTAAGACCCAAATAGACCATAACCTAGAATAGCACATAAAATACTGTTTATCCCAGAATTATATCCGCTTGAAACCATTATCTATTTTCAAACGGGCGATATCGCTGCACAATCTAGTATGGCAATAATTCTAACTCAAAGCATTTCTTTGAACTTTGGTACTTTCAGGCTTTTGTTGCGCCTGAGACTCGGTCACTCAGCCAGAAAATTTATAAGTAATAATAATAAGTATAAGTAATAATAAGTATTTATTTCACAAAAACATAGCACTTTGCACTGTATACATCGTTTAGAAATTATTATTTAAAATATTACCTATGCAATAATAGACTCTATCTTTTAAACTAGGTCTAGCCTGTATCTTAAAAGATAGGGTTCAACCTTAGAGCATTAAACCAACAATGAACTATGTTAATATCAACACTCAAAAACAAGTGAAGACAGTGTCAATGATTTAGGTATACTAACAATTGTACTGAAATAAATATTAAAAAAAAGAACTTTGGTACTTTTAGGCTTTTGTTGCGCCAGAGACTCGGTCACTCAGCCAGAAAATTGATGAAAGAGAAGTTTTCGAAATTATATCTACCAATTCCTCAAAGAAATTCTAAGATCAGATTTATAAGTTGAAAGTTCGTCAACAGAAATTGAAACCGACTAGAAAGAACAATTTAATAAAAGAGATAAAATATAACTATCTGATTCGATTGCAGTTACCGCCTCTTCGCAGAGTAACGGAAAAGTAACAGAAGATAATATTATTGGCAAACTTTGCCAAGTTCTTCGTTGAGTTCTTAAGAACTATTCTCATTTTAGTTTCGATAGTTTACAATTCTAATATTTTGAATGATGAGTTCAAATCCGACAGTGTATTAAAAGTTCTTTGAGAAATTTTGTGAGTTTTCTTTCTCTGAGATTACTTATTAGTGTTTTTAATGTAGCATTTCTGTCTATCTAGATATTTTTTTTTTAATAATTATCGTAGGTTGGCTACGATTAAGTAAAATTATTTATTAAAACTTAATGCAATGGTAAATACTGTACAAAAGCGGACTTAGTGCCTAAGGCATTTTCTACATTTCCTATAAGGTGGTGTATATGCATAACAATAAAGGCGATAGTTTTCCTTATTCACAATTAATAAACTACAAATGTGATATTACGTGAACAGGTGAGATTGTAGTCAACCCCTAGTTTATGACATTTAAAAAAACAGCCCCATACAAAGCGAGTAAAAAACAAAAGATAAAGGGTAAAGTAAGCCCTAGGTAAGTCAAGATTGCTTCTAGGTAAGTGTATTCCATCGTCGGCCACATCATCGCTTACCATCAGGTGAGATAGTGGTCAAACGCGAGCCAATCCATAATAAAAAAAAAGAATATAACCCTTCAAAAACCTTGAAACTACCCATGCAAGCAAAACTGATCCACGACACGGTCTATTTACGTCACCAACTTCCCTGAACCGTTTTCTAAGATTTTTTAAGCTAAAAAAAAAAAATTACGTACCACCACAAAAATACCATGGCACAACAATCCATAGCACTACACTACACAACACTGTAACTTCGCGATCACTATTTACAACGTACGCCGGTCGGTTCGAACCTCGCCGTAGTTTTGAACTGAAAACTGACTGCAAAAGCGGTTCGCGTGTTTAGCCGCGAGCAACCCACAGCAAGCCAGTTGCACATAACATTTGAATAAAGAATTAGACTACTCAAAAAAAAGATAGTTTTTTTTTTGTTTACTCTTTTATAAATGACATGTGACGTGATGGAATGACTCAGGATTAGTAGTAACCAGTATTCCAGAGTGTTGTATTAAATTGTTTGTTGACATCCTGTTGCCATGGTAACGTAAGTTGTACTTTTTGTTTGGTGCGGAAAAAACTGTTTGAGAAATGTGTTTCTGTTTTTGTTGAGTATTAATTTGTTAAGGTCTTAGGAGTAGAATTTCATAGTTTACTTTTGATTACCGACGCCTTATAAATTCGAGGATATTAACGTATTCTGAAAGGTTGTCTGATTTTAGTACCCTATAAAAGGAAAGATATTAAATTGTAACTACCTAATTTGAATTCAATTTAGGAATAATAAATTCAAAAGAATAATGTAAGTAATCAAAAATTATGATGCCCAATAGTCATAAATGTTATTAACTTTATTTTCTTTTCTTTTTTTAAGTTTCTCGTAAAACTTAGACCTTTTTTGCATGATAACTATACGACGTAAATTTTAGATGTTTATATCTAATACTGAATTTTACAACATTTTAGCAGTAAATGTTATTGTTTATTTTAAAGTAATCCGGAATAATGACGACCTTATCATAATTAAATTGACAAAGGTATTGTAATGTATTTTTGTACTAAATTTTTTTGATTTCTATGTGCTTAAATGGATTGTATGGTCTGAAATAAAGATTATTATTCCGTTTACTAAATTATAATCTACATCAATATTATAAAGAGGTAATTTTTTGTTTGTTTGTAGGAGGTAATTCTGGAAGTACTGGTTCGATTGCTAAATTTTTTTCATTGATAGCAAAATTCTTTATTCCAAAGTGACATAGGCTATATTTTATGCGTTCGTGCAAAAGCTTAATATACAAACTTTATTTTTAAATATTTAATAAAATAAACATTATTATTACTAAATAAATAAGATTAGATTGGCCGATATCTTAGATACTGAACTTGTGATTCAAGCACTTCCAATTTCTGTACTTGAGATAAGGCAAAGGATTAATTGATAACTATTAATCTGTAGCCGCATTCCAAATTGACTTCCATGATTGATTTTGATTAACTTAAATCAAAGTAGAACAGTGTATTGGAAATGTATTAACAAATACATAAATCAGAAATATATTCGGGCTCTCATAAATACATACTTCGTGGGTACTTGAGGATGGATGACGTCGCCGAGGTGGACCTGGGAAGAGATAATGAGGCGACCTAGATGCCTACCGTAAGGGCTGGTTTGAGGTGGCTTGACAGAAGAATACCAGGAAGAAAGACTAGAGTGAATAGACTCTTAATAAACTAGTGCGCCTCACGATCAATGATTGCATCACTGCTTACCACCAGGTGGAATCGCAGTGAAGCACTGGTTTATATCATTTAAAAAAAAAACTATACCTTATAATTCTTACATGAAAAACTGCTTTTAAGTCTGTTTTCCCCATTTTCAATATTCCTCACTCCAGAAAATAGTACCCAAGTTTGAGACGGTACATACCAAAGTAAACATTAGATGGCCTCCCTGTCAAAAACGATGACGCGTAAAACCAACAAAAAAAAAAAATGTTGAGCACCCCTCCCCGAATGTCGGTGTATCAGTAATATGACATTTGAGTGCGGCACTCGCGACGTCGCCGCCTCGGCCGCGGTTCGGCACGCGACATTGACCAGCGCGCGACCTTGGGGATTCACTGGAATTGTCATGAACGTAGGAAGACGAGCGTTTACGCTTTGTTTGTGAAAAAGGATCCGACGAATAGTTTTAATATGAAAGTCTGATTGTTCTCTTATTAATCACGTCACGGTGGTAGAGGATATGGATAAAATTTGGATCATGAGCTCATGAGATTATGTTTTTGATCGGGATACTCTTTCTCCTGGTTCGTTCCCTTGGCATAGTTTTCTATTTTCACATATTTTTTTTTTGGTATTTTTGATTTCATTTTAACTTAAAACTTTTTTTTATTGATTATTATTGATTGGCTAGCGCTTAACCACTCGTAATGTGGAGAACGATGTCGCACGCATGACTAGAACCACTTCATTCTTGACTTAAAGAACCCCAGTTTTCTCTTTAACAGTCGTCACGAAGTTAAAAACCCAAGAAATCTTACTCCAGTCTAACCAAAGGGTAACCATATGTATTACCCAATTAAAGGGTTGTAGAATTCAGAGAGGTAGTGGCTATATTACGTTAAACAATTGGATATTCATGCTGCATAAAGTTGGACTGGACAGACAGACAATCGATTTATCATATCAGTTAATAAATAAAATATCATTTAGAAGTCATCGTTGACCTGGGCTAGGTCTTGATCAGACGGTGAGCTACCTATTACTCGACGTCCGCAAGCCCGCGCTACGACCTACGTCTTACCTTTGGAAAATATTTGCTACGGTAGGTAAAAAGTCTTCCAAGACTACAGTGAAAAGGCTCTTAATAAACTAGTGTGCTTCACCATCAACAATTGCATCATTGCTTACCATCAGGTGGGATCGCAAACGAACTAGTTAATACCTCCCAGTTAAAAAAAAAAGTATTAAAAGAAGTGAAAATCTAATCACGACTCTATTCAAAATATTCAAAGGCAATTTAAATTACTATTCTCTGCAGGTACGTTTTAAAACAAAAACTCAAATAAAATAAAAAGTTATTCAACAATTTTGATTATCCGAAAATTCAATGAAATAGCTTTCCTTTTTAGGGTTCCGTAGCCAAATGGCAAAAAACGGAACCCTTATAGATTCGTCATGTCTGTCTGTCTGTCTGTCCGTCCATATGTCACAGTCACTTTTTTCCGAAACTATAAGAGCTATACTGTTGAAACTTAGTAAGTAGATGTATTCTGTGAACCGCTTTAAGATTTTCATACAAAAAAAGAAAAAGAGCAATAAATTTTGGGGGTCTCCATACTTAGAACTGAAACTCAAAATTTTTTTTTTCCTCAAACTCATACGTGTGGGATATCTATGGAGGTCTTCAAAAATGATATTGAGGTTTCTAATATCATTTTCTTCTAAATTGAATAGTTTACGCGAGAGACACTTCCAAAGTGGTAAAATGTGTGTCCCCCCCCCTGTAACTTCTAAAATAAGAGAATGATAAAACTAAAAAAAATATATAATGTACATTACCATGTAAACTACCAACGAAAACTGGTTTGAACGAGATCTAGTAAGTAGTTTTTTTTTAATACGTCATAAATCTAAAAAAATACACTATTATTAAAACATCGATCAAAGTTACAACGTACTACAAGAACTTTTATATTATGTTACTGGCTGCTACGGAACCCTCCATGGGCGAGTCCGACTCGCATTTGGCCGGTTTTTATTATTTCCACGCCTAACCACGCCTAAAAGTCCTAACAGTAATTTTTCATAACTCCGCTTTATTGATTACAAAGGCATTGAACCCTTCCTTTATTTTATGTCTCCACGCTAAGTCTAAGGAACGAGGAACTTTTTTATTTTATTTATTTATTTTATAATTTATGTACACACAGTAAAAAGAAGAAGATACAACATTATTATAAATTATGTACAAAGGTACTGCTTATTTCATGAAGAAATTTCTTCCAGCAGACCTGCGAAAGGAAAGATCAGAAGAGATGTAGACAATAGTGTGCAGAAATAAGTAAAGTAGAGTTAGTGAAATCTTAAACTAATAAATACTTATATAACTATATATATACCTTATACTAAAAATACATAATATATATACCTATATACACAAATAATATTATCACACAAGAGAGGAAAGATAGTGCTCTTTTACTTGAGTCTTAAAGAGAGAAATAGTTTTCAACTCACGAATGTTAGGCGGAAGAGAGTTCCACAACCTTACTGCATGGACAGAGAAAGAGTAGGAATAGTAGCTGGATTTATGAGGGGGGGATTTAAGAAGGGATCTCAGGTGTGATCTGCACGGCGCGTCGCTAGCGCGTGCGTAAGAAAAACGGTCGCGCAGGTAGGAGGGATAAGAAGGGTTGTGTAGGATGTTGAAAAGGAGACATAAAATCCGAGTGTTCCTGCGAAGACGGATGGGGAGCCACTTGAGTTCCTTGCGAAGATGAGAAACATGATCATACTTTCGTAGACCAAAAACAAACCGAATGCATAAGTTTTGCAGTCGCTCAAGCTTGTTTAATAGCTCCTCAGTAGCATCCAGGTAGCAGGCGTCGGCATAATCTATAATCGGCTGAATAAGTGTTTGGGCCAAAGAGATTTATTGAAACAATCACCCTGTTTCATATCTTAGTATTGTTAAATTAGATTTGTTCGCAGGCATAGAAACATACGTCATCGAGTCGTCTATGTTTTGTGTTAACCTTAAAAACTTGTGGGATAGTGCGAAAAAGTTATCGTGAGAAACTTCAAACATCACACTTGTGAGCCAATATTACAAAGGCGATAGTTTGTGTGTGTGTTTGTTGCTTCTTCACACCACGCGACCACGCCTAATTTGTACGTAGAACAACGTCGAGTGGCGTCGCGTGGCGTGGATCTAATGTAGCTCTACAAGTCTAGTTATCATGTAAAATATATGGAGACTGACGCGCCCAGATCAGCGTACGTGGCACATGTGTGCGAAGTGTAGCCAACAGGTTCCATCTTTTTTTTCATATATTTAATTTATTATCAATTGGATTTTGAATATAATCGAGGAATTCTCTCAAATGAGTTCAAATTTGATGGCGTTACGTCTTTTTATTACAGCTTACAAGATTTCATTACAGGCAGACTTTAATGACGTAATAAAATAGAACTCTTTACACACTTAAAGTCATAAATTTAAACTGAATCCTTAGAAAACCTTCATCCAAATGAAATCTAATATCGTTCTACATATATTATTCCCTTAACAACACCAGTACTGCAAAGTTACTTCGTAGCTAAACTTTTAATTGAAATAAAAGAACAGTTAGTTTCAGAAATAGGCATTCAATCTTTCTTTACAAAAGATTGTTTATTAAATTATTTGTATAAGATTTTAAATTAGTCTCGTTTGTTTTTAGAATAGTTTCTTTGTTTACAACTTGTAAGTGAATTACAAAGAAAATTATTTGATCTAGCCTTGGTAGAATAATTATTTTTGTGGATTAAACAATTACTATAAGAAAAAAAAACAAAAAAGAAAAGATGAAGATATCCGCAGGAGAACTAAGGTTGCTGACATAGCACGAAGAGTCGTCAAACTTAAGTGGCAATGGGCAGGGCCCATTGCTCGCAGAACAGATGGGCGTTAGGGCCGAAATGTTATGGAGTGGCGACGCCTACCGGAAGATACAGCGTTGGAATATCTCCTACGAGGTAAACCAATGACCTGGTAAAGGTTGCTAGAATCCGATGGATGCGAGACGCACTAGATTGTTCATTGTTGCGACACTTGGGGGAGGCGTACGTCCAACAGTGGACGTCTATCAGCTGAAATGTTAATTATGATTATGATTATCAAAAAGAAAAGTTTTAGATAATTTTATTTTGAGGTGAAAAATCATCAAATA
Organism: Mythimna ferrago; assembly: GCA_910589285.2. NCBI lineage: Eukaryota > Metazoa > Arthropoda > Insecta > Lepidoptera > Noctuidae > Mythimna > Mythimna ferrago. The sequence continues at coordinate 3,916,534 of OU342682.1, forward strand.
TTTTCTGCCGCTCAAAGTGGAGAGAGTGGATGAGTCAGACTTTTACGGACTAAAATCAACCTGTGATCTCTATGTTACCCATTGCATTCCAGGGACACAGTAATGAGCTTGTCGAACATTCGATTCGATCACAATTTTAACCACGTCGCTCCAGCATAGCCAAATTTTGTGTTTTGATTTATTTTAGATGATTGTAATAAATATTGTATAAAACTCTTGCCTCGTCTGACATAGGCTTAGCTAAAATGTTGTTGCAAATACCGATATCTAACAAATTTAAAGTGCTTCGATCGAGATACTTTTTGATTAATTTTTATAGTATACCTTTTTCTTTTGCAGACAGAATTCATCAAAATTACTTCTCACAATCTATGGGATGAGAGAAAGTGTTAGATTTATACCGACTAAGACCCACCCGTGATCGTTCAGTTCTTCTCCTTTTGTCCTGAGCCACGAGACTCTTTCAAACAATCGTTCAGCCTTGGCAGGAGACATAGATTCTCTTGATTTCTAGAAGGCTATCGAAGTCATATCGTGTGATTTGATTGACTGTTGTTATTTCAGTCTACCAATCACAGTAAGGTTCGCCGCATACTAATCATACGTGACAGCTACAAACGCTGCCACAAGAAAATAAAAGGGGCCCCAAAGGCACCAGATGCGCGACATCCACTTGCGGCCGGTGACTGCTCTTTTTTTTTTAAGCCATGCGCGCATTGTAATTGTGCAGTTATTTATAGTTTAGATTTTATTTTTTTTATTATTGCTTGTCCTATACCAGTCACAAATAAATGTTTTCATCCCCCCATCTCGGAAAGAGTATTTTTGCTCTTCGATATCTGAGTGCAAAAGCTGTTTTTATTCACTAGAGAATAAAGTAAATTGAATTTAGAACACATCGTGTGCACTAATATTCGTGAATTCAAAACATCAATAATAGTTATTTGTTATACAAGAGTGCAAAATTGCTTTTTAACAGCGTGCTCAATTTTGATGACCGAGCGAAGGAATATAAAATTGAATCACGAGCGCAGCGAGTGATTCAAAAATTTGAATCCTGAGAGTTAGCGAGAAAATCAAAAGAGCACGAGGTGAAAAATCTTTGCAGTCGAGTGCAACACGTAACTTTTCATCCCTCCTCAGCGAGGAAATGACTACCTAAAGGCAAAAAAAGTACACCAAGGAGGTTCTGAGTCGTGAGTTTTTAACAAATTAAAAAAAAGTTGTACGACAAATTTGGTACCATGGCGATAGAAGTAAATAGGTTTAATGATGTTTTGAATTCATAAACTTAGTGTACGCGATGTTTTAAATTCAATTTACTTTATCTCTCTAGAAATAAAAACGGCTTTTGCTCTTAGATATCGAAGAGCAAAAATACTCTTTCCGAGATGGGGGGATGAAAAACCTATTTACCATGGTGCCAAATTCATCATACTTACAACTTTTTTTAATTTGTTAAAAACTCGGACTCGGAACCTGTTTAGTGTACTTCTTTTTTTGCATTTTTTCATTTCCTCGCTGAAGTGGGATGAAAAGTTACGTGTTGCACTCGAGTACAAAGATTTAATGCCTCGTACTCTTTTGATTCTCTCGCTAACGCTCAGGATTCAAATTTTTTCGCTTGCTCGGTCATCAAAATTGACCACGTGGTTAAAAACCAACTTTGCAATCTTGTATAACAAATAACTATTATCCTTCTTTCTTTCTTTCCGTTCAGTATCATAATGGACTTTGACGAAAAAGGTTTAATTGCGCAAGTTACGTTAAAAGCTGACATGTCTAAAATTGATTAACTAAAAATTTGTATCTACTTTGAACCCTTTATGTATTTTATCGTTACTTTTCTATATTATCCACATACGAAAGTCTATTTGTACTTAATAAATATATTTAATCAAGAGTGGCGTGTGGCGGTGTATTCTATTGGTGTTTAGGGGCCGGTGTGGGCTACCAAAAGCAAATAGCGTCGATTTGTTGTATGTGGCAGCCACCGACGTTAACCGTGTGAGACGAATCCATATAAAAAATGCATGAAAACTTCAGAACTTATTCCGATGGCGGCATTTTGTAATTGTAGCCAGTGGTCCGTATACGGTGACCCTAATTGATATAAGTTTGACAAGCTGAGCGTGTACATTAATGGCTCTTTATGAAATCTATCCTTCAATATTCAATGAATCATGAATAAAGGCTACTACTAAAAGCACACTAAATAAATCTTAACTTAACTCTAGCTCCAATTCAAATTCAATAAATTCTAGTTTCGTTCCCTTAATTGATTTCAAACACGAACCAATAAAAAGGCTTTAATAAAACCCTTCACTAAAGCCTAAAAACTAAAATTAATCTCTGACTCACAAATGTAGAGCAGTTTTATTGATATTCTGACTTTTTCCCACAGTTTTGGTTACTTTTTTGCTGCCGGTGGAAAAAGCCGCCTACTCTACTGGAAACCAGGCTTCATCCGATACAAATAATTTAGCCTATGAGGTGTATGAACAAGGAACAAACTACATGTTGTTCCTTGTTCACATCAAACGATGAAACTTGGCACATAGGTAGATTATGTCCTATCCATAGGATACTTATCCCGGAATTATGTTTCCTTGGGCTATTTCCTCGCAGGCGGAGCCACTGACAGCAGCTAGTATAATTTTGAAATCGTTTATTTATCACTGTGTGGAGTTTCTTTCTCGTTTTTCTACACAGAGATCTACCCTTTGGAAATTACTATTTGCTTCATCTTTTTTTGACATTGAGAATTCAAAAGTGAAATGGTTTTATGTTGTAAATGCTTTGAGTTTGAGTTAGATTTATGTATTTTACATAACAAAGTTATCGTTTTATGAAATTAGTTTAGGATTAGTTCTCTTCTGTAATGAAACTACTAGACTAGACTAACTTAATATTATTTGAAGTTGGAACGCTTTATTTAATTTCTCTTAGTTTCAATGATTGGGGCAAAAGGGTGGATTATAGTTAGAAACTATATGTTATAATAACTTTTGTTTTTAATAAAGCTTCTGTGACTTTGCAATTTTTAAATGTTTTATAGAAAATTTTTGCTGTTCAGATACTGGTCTCATCATCAGTAGAACTTTTTTATCCCATTGCCGGGTTAGTATAAGCATTCTCTTTTTTTCTACTTGTCTGTCTAATTTTGTCCATTTTTTCTGTCATGTTCAATAATATCGGCCACCCAGCTATCAATTTCTCATGTGAACTATAAACACATACGTACTAAATAATTAAATTTATCGTGATGAGACATATCATCTTAGAGAGTTTACAAATCCGAATATGAGTGCCGCAACCTGTCTCGCCGTGGCGGACAGAGTTCCGGCGAAATCTCATGGTGGAATGACGACAGAGACTGTCGCAACCTAGAGAACAATTATGGCGGTGAGCTTCTATGAGCGATAGGGCACCTATGGCACCTGTCGCTCTGTCCAAGGGGAGTTGACTTAAAAAAATAAACCGTATTGACGGAGTTGCAATATTCAAATCCTCCTGTTAAATTCGGTAATAAAACGTAGGAGAAAGTTGACTTGAATTTAGCAAAGAACTTAGGTGAGGCCATTACTTGTGGTGATGAGATGTGAGCGCTCACGCAGGGACGCCTGTGTTACTAGCCAAGAGGTACATCGATCGTGATTAAAATATCGACATTCGAAGACGTACGAAGGATTTTGACAAAACTAACAATAGAACTCTGATAGAGCCAGGCAGAACACAAGGCAAGGCGCGATGATGATAGGTGGAGTAAGGCGGTAACCAACTGGCGTCGAAAGACCGGGAGCAGGAATGTTGGTCATCCGTCAGTGAGATGGCTAGACGACATTGCTGATATCGTGGATAGGGCCTAGATGAGACTGACACAGAAACAGGGATTGGCAGAAGTCCTCCTCCTTGCGTCGTATTCCTCAATGCTGAGGGTCGTGACCCCCCTGTTTCATCACTCTATCCCTTATGATATTCCTCCATCTGTTCCTTTCTCTGGCGGTGTGAAGGGCATTGTACATCGTGGATTCAAGGGCGGTGCGGATCAGGTCGGACCAACGTATTGGGCTGCGCCCGCGAGGCCTTTTCCCGTCCACCTTACCGGTCACAATTAGCCTTTCGAGGTAGCCACCGTCTTTCCTTGCAATGTGACTAAAGTATTGCAGAACCTTGCGAAGACACTCGGACGACAGTCGTGAGGAGATTTTGAGTTCTTGCAAAATGGATACGTTGGTCCGAAATGCTGTCCAAGGAATACGGAGCATCCTTCTCCAACACCACAGAAGTAAAGTTGGCAGAAGTAAAGAGAGGTAAAGTCGAGGTATAGATGATGATGAATGACGATGACACCATTTTCTGGCACAATAGTTATGTACTCTATTCCATCAGGTTTGAATTTTCGTAGAAAAATCTTACTCACGGTTATAATTCTTCACAATATGATTGCGAAGGTTTCAACCTTGAGGCAAGATCGATATAACCATACGGTAACGTGCTACGTGTGGCGGTGTCTGATTAATATGACTTTAATCAACTATTTTTAACCTATATCTGATAGTTTTGATGGACCACTGTTTACATATAGAGGCAGATACCTGCCCATCTCATGCTACTCTCTTACAACCGCTCTTATGTAATTATGACGTCAATACATATCTTCCTCTACATAATTTGGATACGAACATTAAACATTATCTAGATTTCTATTGAAATAAAAACTAATTTAGTAAAGGCCTCTAAAATTCTACTTTTTGCACTTCTACGTGATCTTATACACTTCGTAAATAATCTACGAAACTTTTTAAAACGTTAGACAATGTTTTCATGAAAACCTTGCATATTTATTTGAAATTTATTATACGTGTGGTTTTTTTTTCCAAAAACATATAAGTTTTTTTTTTTTTTTTTAATAAACACGTATTCCTTCGGACCAGTTTTTGAAATAGTTAGAGAGTTATAGTTAGTTAGACAGTGGATTAGTTATGAAAGTGACGGCTGTTACCAAATGCCAAACTAACGTTTACGGTTTTTGTTACCTCTATTTTTTTTACAACATATTAGGTAGTTTATTTAAATATATACATCTTACTATATATATATTTTATCATCACTATAAATTAATAGGTATATACAAACTTAAAATAATAATATGTACAAACGGGTAAAAAAAAGGATCTCGGAGGGCACCAAAAAATTCGTCCACATCGATGTCAATGGCAAAAGTGCCCAGAACGCTGGCAGCATTGCCACGCTGCATGGCAATGCTGATTCGTTGACCGAAGAAAAGCCCAGCCCTCTGGTCACGCGAAGAGTCGACCTGTTTGCTGATATCCCGAACAACTCGATGAGCGCTCGGGCCCCGTGGCCCTAGTGTTTCAACCCCAAACGGCTCAAACATTATGCCTCTATTACAAAAATTATGTTGGACAACAAGCTTTTAAACCATGCTCACGTTGACGCCAGACGGATCGGGAAGGGCTCTCTTTAGTAACTAATATAGGCCATTTCAAAAGTTAAATTTCGTCTTAGTTCCATTGTTTAGTCAAGATTAGACTTAATTGAGACTAGATAGATTAAGGGTACCGAAATGGAAAATCTTTAATTGAAATTGGAACTATAAATAAGAGATAGCTCTCGTTTAGAATATTATAATTGTCAGCACTTCTGCCTCACTGATTTGATAAACTTTAGTGTGGTAGTTAAAATTGTTACCTACGAAAACTAAGAATAAACTTTATTTTACACCAAGATGACATAAAAGGAAACATTGTACCTTTCAGATACCGTCAATTTGAGACAATAGTAACTCAATAGATGCGCAAACGCCAGCTTTCGCTTGGGGTTTAATGATTTAAAAAAATAAGTACGATTGGCGACTTTATCACACTCGGCGATTTCTTCCAGGCAACCTGTAATGGAAAGAAATCATAAACATTTATTTCAAATAAACCATTTCCAAGCATTTTGTCGGTCAGTCAAAAAAGTGAAGCTAAAAACGTTCTCAAGCGTCTATCAAGACATCTCAAGAGCTAACTCGCCACTCGTTCGTGCGCTTTCTGTGCTTAATGCTCTTCTGACTCTAACACCAGAGTGTGACTTGTTTGCTGGGAGATGGATAGATGTGTGTCGTGAATGTCTGAGGTTTTGTGAGAGAAATAAGTAAACGTTGTCTTATTTGGTTTTGTGGGATATTTATTTTATATTAGTGGTAATGTATATGTTTTCTTCTTTTTTTTATTTTCCTTTTTTTTTTGTTGTTTCTGTACAACGCTTGCAAATTTACTTATACAACATTACCGTCTAAACTAATGTTTAGACGGTAATGTTGTGTAAGTAAATTGCAAATAAATAAATCTTTGGAGATTAACGTGCAAAAAACTCCAGGGCCTCAAGTCTACAATAGTGTCAGAATGGTCTATCATTGATATCATAATTGTCGATTTTGACAAGTTTGGTAATCTACTAATATAGTGGCGTCATTTGCCAATGGTCAACCACTGACACTTCATTGAAAGAAGTGGCATAGAATAGTAATCTCGTACATATTGACAAATGAATATTTGACGTATGCGGTAATCTGCTAAAACTTTCACAGTTTATTTGATCAGTTTTCTACTATTAGAACGTTATTGGTTTTAATATGCTCGATATTATCATTCTACCACAACTCTATTACGATACCATTAACCGATCAATGATCGATCATTATGAATTAGCAGATTACGAACTTTTATCAAAATGACAATGGGATCGTGTTGGAATGACGAATTTATAAAAATAGCAGACTTAGGCCCCAGTTCGCGCTACACAAATTTGAGCTCGGCTCTTGCTCCACTTGTTCTCGGCTCTTCTAGCGTAGATCCACCGACTAATGGATTAAATAGACTATGACGTTGAAACTTATTTCTTTTGATGCTGATTTCATGACTGACTTGCGGCAACAACTGACTACCTCAATTAAGGCGGTATAACAACAATCAATCGGTCGATAAATTGGTGCTTCTTATATAATGGGAACTGTCAATTAATGGCAACCGTTCCATTCAGTATCTGTTTATCGATTGATGAATGTCACCCTTAACATATACTTGTAGCACAACATCAGAAAAAACACTTATGTACCATTTAGGATTTAGTTGCATAGAACTATGTTTTATTTTACATCTTAATATTTTATATAATACTAGCTGTGCCTGCGACTTCGTTCACGTGGATATCGGAACTTAACAATGTATTTTTTAGTGCGAAGCGCTGTTGGAGAATACCGATACAAACATAATTTATTTATTCTAGTGCTTCTTTATAACAACATTAGCTGTGGAACCATCTGGAGCGTACACAAAAAGATTATTGGGGTTGTTTACGTGTGAAAGAACTACGTATAGTTGACCCTGGGAAAAGCATCTAATACTTAGGCCCACCCCCGCAACGGATAACGTCTGGCCCTGAGCAATATTAATCGTCATGGCATAACAGAGACTGACTGGGAATTGCACTCGTATAATATTTGTATTACCATTATGTATGCCCTAAAGTTACTACATACCAGAAGACTCAGCGTTGGAAGGCCTCCCACAAAATGGATCGATGACCTGGTGAGGGTCGCAGGATTTAAATGGATTGGACATTATGGCGACAGTCTGGGGAAGTCTATGTCCAACAGTGAACGTCTTTACTTTACTTACTGAAATTATGTTAATTATCTTCACGCTCTCGATACATCTATCATCTAATATTTCAAAGTGAATTATTATTTTTATACTTATTTTCCTACTAGTTTTACATTCGGTGTCTAATCCTCTTTTTCCAACACTACTTTAGTAGTGTTAATAAATAATAATAAATAATGTGTGTAATAAAAATAAGTAATGTGTAAATAATAATAAGTAATGTGTGTAATTTAATAAATAATAATTAATATTTAATAAATAATAATTTATGTATTAAGTTAAACTAATTTAAAGTTAATAAAGCAAATATTGGTTCTACAAAAAATTAAATCACTTAAAAACTTTAGTAGTTAGGCTGGAAAATTAAAAAAAAATTGGAAGAAGGTAACAGAAAGTAGGCACGAAACTGACGCATATTTCTATTTTATAGGGTTTCGTACCTCAGAAGGAAAAAATGGAACCGTTATAAGATCACTTTGTTGTCCGTCCATCTCTCTATCTGTCTGTCTAGACCCTTTATCTCAGGAACGCTTGGAGATATCAAGTTGAAATTAAAGTTATATACTCTCAGGTCTGCAGATTCTTGAAGATATAAAAAAATCAAACTTGTAAGTTAATGAGAAAAACTGATACTTCGGTTTATGTAGCAAAAAAACGTACATTTCGATACTTTCAAGGAAATCAAAATACATACGGTACTTTCCGTTGACTCAGAATCCTGAAATTTTGCAAATATCAAGGTCTTCTAACACAAGTATTGGAATGAAACTGAAAATTTAAAAATTGTTACATTTGTTGTTAATTTTTATTTTTACGATTTGTAAAATACTTCCGAGACTCCAATTGGAAAATTACATATGTAGGTGAGTTTATGGCCCGAATTCGACTGGCACTTACCCAGTTTTTTATTAATAGAGTGACCCACAATAACGTGACCATTTTGCACAGATAGCCAATTGACAAAATGGCTGACCATTAGTATTGAAGCTAATGGTACAGCGTTATTGTGGAGAGGAACTCTTTTATAAGGAGAGCAGATGCGCTTTTAGGGTTAAATCAATTTTATTAACGTGATTTTAGTAGCTATAAGTGACGTTTTAATACCTGGAAAAAAGTAAAATCACTCTGCGACACTCTCTTTGCGACAGCTCTTCTTTAGATGTCTTCGAGAGGACACTCTTAACCCCTCTTTAAAAACGCCTTAATATCGTACTGTACACACGTTGATATGAAAATTTGGTCAAAAAATTTGCTTTCTGTACCTATTTTGTTATTCCTAAAAATCCAATAAAAGTTTTTTATTGTTTTTTTTTTTTAATTTTTTGGTGATTTTTATTTATTTTGATTATGTAAAAACGCGCAATTACGCAATAATAATATCCCAAAGCACGTGAGGTGTTAATAAGTCAAAATATATTGTAGACATCATACTCCTCCCATATCTACCCATATTTTGAGTAACTTTTAAGTGACAACTACCTAATCGTCATATTACGGTTATACAAATTACACGTAATTGTTAGGTTACCATAGTTACGGGAGAACATACGTACTCTTGATTAGATGTGACTAACAGGGCCCCAAACTTTGCCTTAAGTGGTGATTCCGACTGAGTCATTTTACGTTGACCTGGTCACTCATTTTTGTTTCTTATTGGCTGTGCGATTGTGTCACATAAGTTTGCTGTGATGAAACTAATTTGCTGATGTTTATAGCATATCTAGTAGCTTTTTGGTATGACATTTACTACTCGTACTTCACAGCAAACTACTCATCATCATTATTTCAGCCGATAGACGACCACTGTTGGACACAGGCCTCCCCCAAGCGTCCCCACAATTAACGATCCGGCACATCCCGCATCCATCAGATTTCCGCAACCTTCACCAGGTCATCAGTCCACCTTGTAGGAGGCCTTCCAACGCTGTGTCTTCCGGCACGCGATCACCACTCCAGAGCTTTTTGGCCTCAACTGCCATCTGTTCTGCAAGCAATGTGTCCTGCCCATTGTCATTTAAGTTTGGCGATTCTTCGTGCTATGTCGGCAGCCTTTCTGATCCGATTACGCAAAGAAACTCCAACTATAGCCCTTTCCATTGCTCTTTAAGTGACTTTAAACCTTTTGATGAGGCCTATCAGCCAACTACTCGTACTTCTTAAAAAAACAGCCCAAACCCCAACCCAACTCTTTAGGTTTTTAACCCAAAGATTGACTGGTAGAGAATGCATTGTTGCATTAAGTCTGCCTATGTATAACTCAACATCATCATCATCAGCCTTCTTAATGTTCCCACTGTTGGGACTCAGAGGAGGCTCGCTGGGAGAAGGAATGGGCCGTAATCCACCACGCAGGCCCAGTGCGGGTTGGTGAACGTCACATGTCTTCGAATTTTTGGTTCTAGGACATGCCGGTTTCCTCACGATGTTTTCCTTCACCGTTTTCAGAGCAGTGGTGATGAAATAAACTACACAAATTAATGCGCCTGGCTGGGTTCGAACTCGCGACCTACAACTCGTAAGTCGGGGGCCGTTACCACTCGGCCACCACTGCTCACTGCTGCTATGTATCACTACTGTACATGAAGTGTAAATAAATAAATAAATAAATACTTACACTAGCCATTCTCTTCTTTATCACCAGCGTTTTTGTTTACTGCTCTGCTCCCGTGGATCATAGCGTGATGTTATATAGCCTATAGTTTTCCTCGATAAAGGGTTATTGGATAATGGATTATTCAACACTAAAATATTTCTTTTTTCAATTTGCAGCTAGCAGTTTCTGAGACTGACATATTCAGATAAACCAACTCTTTTTTTTTTCCTAGCCATTGCTGTCCCACTGCTGGGAAAAGGCCTCCCCCAAGTCCTTCCAGACATTCTTCTCACGCGCCCTCTCGAACCAGTTCTCCATGATACGCGTCCAGATCACCTCGCCTCCTCTTTGTAGGGCGACCTCGATGCGCTTTCCGTTTGCAAGAACCCAACAAACTCTTAAGCTTTATTTATTTATGTACACACAAATACTTAAAAGAAAAGAACAAATACAGATACAAGAGTACTAAGGTGCTGCTTATTTCAACGAAATTTCTTCCAGCAGACCTGCGACAGGAGAGTTGAATGAGAAATGTAAACACAGTGTGTATAAATACGAGTAATTCATAAAAGTCAAAATGGATTGGTTATGATTTGGTTGGATGGGTTAGCTTTGTGATATTGGTAAAATATATGACGAAAAATGTATCCAGCTTGAAATTAAGAGAAAACGAAAGTCATTTCTAATGCCTTTATTTCTGTTGGTACGAGTTTATTGTCATTACAGTGGAAAGACGTTCACTGTTGGACATACGCATCCCCCAAGCGTCGCCATAACGACAGGTCCTGTGCATATCGTATTCGCGACCCACACCAGGTCATCGGTCTACCATGTGATAGGCCTGCCCACTGCCACTTAATTTGGACAATTCTTCGGGCTATGTCAGTAAAATTGGTTCTCCTACGGATATCCTCAATTCTGATGATATCACGCAAGGAAACTCCGAAAGTAAACAGATATAAATTAAATATTATATATGTATATAATATTTAATTTATATCTATGTGTTGCACTTGCCCTTGAACTTGCGCCAGTGGCTAGTGCAACTCACCAGAGACGCGACGGGAAGCGTTAGATTGGTGCTAGTTGTAAATTCAAAAGGCGAGTGTTCCCAATGTACCTGGCCAGTGGGCGACATAGATTAGATTATTTGTTGCAAAGTGGACAAAACTTTAATACGTTATTTGAAAATAACATAACTTTTTTTTTATTTATCATTTGAACAAAAGAATACAGGATTATCTAAGTTAAAGAGCAACCAAAAACCACTAAAGTTTATACTTGTGCTATCATTTTTTTTATCTCAATATCGAAACAAAATGAGTTTTTTATACATGTGTACGTTATTGTCGATAACAATTTATAAAAAAAATTTTAGCTCTTTAAATAAGTAAAAACATTCTTAAATGATACTTAAGTAACTTAACAAATTTATTCTCTCCGAATAAAACTGGTATGCGGCCAGCAGAACAAAGTTTATATTTGTGAAAGTTTAAAAAAAGTTGCTGAGATTGCCAAGTTTGCGCTAGGTATATCTTTGTGATCAGAATTACATTTGAAAACTGGCTGATCTGGCAAATGTTGTACTGCCATATAAACTTTTTTTCAGAGAAAAAAAAAATCGGGGCCTTAGGTTTTTTTTTGGAATGCCATTCAAACGTAAACTAAAATTTGTAACTTTAGCAGCGATGGTACTGAAGTGTCCTATTTGAAACTGAGTACACTCACATTACCCTTTGGAGATAACAAACCCACACGTTTTTTACAAGCTTTTAAATAAAATATACCTGTGTAGATAAATATACAAGTACTTAAATTTCGCGACAAGCTTTTATGTCATATAAATTGGGTAACGACGTTATAAGTTAATAGTAAAAGTTTTAAAGGAAATTTTTCTTTTATTATTTAGAGCGCATTTAATTAATTCATTAAACCCCAAGCAAACGCTGACATTCGCGCTGTCATTGTCTTTATATTATGTCTCTAATTGACGGTATTGGAAAGCTTGTTTTTTTAAAGTTTTTTTTTTACTTTTAATTTTATTATTATTTTCAGTGTCGCAACTACTACCTAATCTTTGCGATGACGTCGACAATGGCTCTCAATTATTGTAGCGCCGCCGCGAATAAGGATATGTCGTCTGCACAGCGGCTGCTTGCCATTAACGAACGATTAGGCTCTGGTTAATTGACGTCACTATAACATGGGGAACCCACGTGGAGGCGGTGGTACGTTAAAGGTTTTATTTGATTAATTTAGATAATACTCGTAGCTTTAGCCGGCAGTTTCAATCGAATATTAGTTGAAAATCACATGAACGCTCAACTATTTCTAAAAAGACGTAATCGAAATCATGGTCTACCCGTGTTACTTACCATCATTATTTGATTTTTGTTGCAGCGGACTTCATCATCATCATCATTATTTCAGCCGAAATATGCTTCATACGAACCATTCTCACCAGATCATCGGTTTGCCTTCTGAAAGGCCTTCCGCTTCAAAAGTTTTTGTCCTGAAGAAAAGAGACTCAGTGATTAGGACAGTATGAAAAAATAGACCCCACGTAAAATACCACCTTTTGTACCAGTGTTTAAAATATTACCTCTTTTAAATACTGGTACAAAAGGTGTCTTTGAGCCGTCTCAACGTGACACTGGCAGAATAGTCGCAACCGGCTCAATTGCCATAAAAAAAGGTATCTTACAGAGTGAATATGCTCTTAATAACCTAGTGCGCCTCACCATCAACGATTGCACCACAGTTTACCATCAGGCAGGATCGCGTCAAGCACTAGTCTATATCAAAAAATTAAACAAAAAAACATTGAAATATAGGTACACTACCATTACTAAATGAAATAGAATCTTTTGTTCCAGAAATACTTGGTTACTGTGGTAGACGGCACTTGAGCGCAGTGGTGGAAAAGATCTAATTTTTATAATAATTATTCTGTCTTTGTTTGCATCTATGTATAAAGTCAAGAATGTGAGCACTAGTCTAGATTTCAAAAATACTCTAAACGAGAGAATAATTTTCATAAGAATTCTCAAAGGTCTGTTTTTGAGTGTGAGAAATCATCAAAAACTCTTTCAGCTCTGGGTAGAGCGAGAGGAAGTTTCAGTTTTTTGCTGACTTAAACGCAGTTGTGATTTTGCAGATGCCATTGTTGTTCTAGCTCCGAGTCTTGGAGTTAATAGGTGGACACCAAAGTAAAGACTGTATTAAGAATTTCAATAATAACTGTTTATTATCCGTTTCTTTATATACCGGAAGGTGTGTTTCAGTAATATTACGTCAGACGTATGCTCCTAAGCAAGGCTAAAGGAATACAGTAACTGTAAACATACTAGGGATTTCAGTCAAGTGGTGACAAAGACTCTCTCCATTAAATATATATCCTAATATTTATTGCTTAGAAAGAGAAACGCCATAGTGTTGAAGTAGGATAGATCTGTTTTTTGATATACTCCAACACCGTGGTGCCTCTTCCGAACAATTTCGTAAACCTGCTGGGCATCGACCTCGGTGGATTCCGTTAATTGAAAGTGTATTGTCTTCATTCACAACTTATGTAAGTAACTACATACACACTATCACCTCACACGTATCTGACATAAGGAGGAGGACGACCGCATCAGGCAACGGCGCTCTCACCGCTGCCGGGATTCCGATCCTGATTTCCAGCCACCGTAGGCGCGGGCTTGCGGCCAGTGAGCAATGGGTATCTCGCTGTCCGGTCGTCAGATACCTGTGCGGACCAAGCCCAAGTCGTCGTCGGCGCGCACTGTTCCCGCGCGCCTCAAAGAGTTGTCAGCAACAGCAGGGGCCCAACCAGGTCGAAGCCTACTGGGGCCAGGGTTATCCGAAAGGGAACACGAGCCCCGGTGTGAAGGCTTGAAGGAACGGGGAGGGTTTTTTAGTCAGTAAGAGTCTGACACTGTCTCCCGCTCCGCCCGAGAGCGGGGGTTGTCATTGGATGATTTTTTCCGCCAAAAAAAAAAACACGTATCTGACACACACATCACACACTATTGCCTGTATGCCTCCTAATAGATAAAAAGATATGTGCCTATCAATCTTACCCGATTTTGCCACTTATGATTTAATTAACTAAAATTATAGGGATTGAAACTTTAGTCATCAACTGGGTTCAATTCGAGATTCCGGCTTGCTACTAAGATATACCTTGTAGGAAAACTTAATATTACTTAGTCTAACCAGAGCAGTAAATATAGAATCTTACACTCAACAGTAGCGCTTTCAATCCCTTTAAGAGTCCAGGACAGTTCAACACAATTCTCATAAGGCATTGTCGATATAGTAACTCGAATTCCTAGGGGAACTAATAAAGCATTGTTTAGGCTAAGTCAAGACCTAGACCGAGAGCATAATTTACGGGTACTAAACTAAACTAAATAAACTACTACTAATTAAACTTAGTTATGAAACCAACAAGTAAGCTTAGTTAACAACAGATCTAGAAGTAATTACAGCACTAGAAGTTGTATAGATAGCACAAAATAGATAAGTACAGAAGACAATCTCATGTATGTGCTTCACTTTTTATACCTACGCTCGGTGGACGCACACTAATGAGCGTTTGAGCCGGAACTGTTCGGCGAGAGGTCCGAGGCGCTCCGAGATATCGTGTCCGTGAATGGTGTCTATGTGTGCGTTGCTCGAGCGCGCTTTGTATGTAGACTGACTTCTGTACCTATCTATTTTGTGTAGATAGTTCGTTTGGTGGTAATCTATACGACACAATGTAAATCAAAGATGTAAGGCTATCTTAATATATATAAATCTCGTGTCACAATGTTTGTCCTCAATGGACTCCTAAACCACTTAACCGATTATAATAAAATTCGCACACCATGTGCAGTTCGATCCAACTTGAGAGATAGGATAGTTTAAATCTCAAATTCCGTGCGAAGCCGGGACGGGCCGCTAGTATATACATAGTTTTGAGAAGCTTAAGTGAAAAGTGTGGCCCCTTTCTTATTATTTCGTACTAGCTTTTACCCGCAGCTTCGCTCGCGTATATAAAATATATGCCCATGTCACTCAGGAATAAAACAGCTTTCTACCAGTGAAAAAATTTTAGCAATCAGACCAGTACTTCCAGAGATATCCTTGTAGAAACAAAAAAACGTTAACTTCTTCATAATATTAGTGTAAAAGTGTAGATGTCACTGTGTGAACCGCCCGGAGGACACGGTGGCGCACACGGCAGAGGTGTGCACCACCTGGGCAGAGCACCGCCGTGTCCTCGTGGTAGCGCTTGGCGGCAGCGATCTCTCTCGCCGGGCCTTGGTACAGGCCATGGTCCGGAGCGAGGAGGAATGGCAAGTGATCGCCTTCTTCTGCGAAGCAGTAATGCTAGCAAAGAAGGAGGCCGACCGCATCAGTCAACGGCGCTCACAGAGCCCCAGCTGCCACCGGGATTCGGATCCCGATTCCGACCGTCCGGTAACTGTCCGGACCGAGCCCAAGTCGTCGACGGCGCGCACAGTTCCCGTGCGCCTCAAGGAGTTGTCAGCAACAGCAGGGGCCTAGTCGGGTCGAAGCCTACTGGGGCCAGGGTTATCCGAAAGGGAAGCGTCGAGCTTACCCGGTACGAAAGGCAAGAAGGAACGGGGTGAGTTTTTTAGTCAGTAAGAGTCTGACACTATCTCCTGCTCCGCCCAAGGACGGGGGATGTTGTTTAGATAATTTTTACCTACCAAAAAAAAAATCACCAATGTCCGTCAGTTTAAAATAGCCACACGAACATGACAAAACAAGGGTATCGTTTTTGCCAATTAACTAAGGAACTTATGGCAAATGACGTGAAAATTAGAAAATATTTCTAGGAACGAAAAGCAATTTCACTAAAATCAAAAATTATGAACATCTCTTTTATCACCTAGATTAGATTTTAATAGCAGATCTTTTCTAAGTATTGGGCTTTATGAATAATAACTAGCGGTGGCTGCCAGCGGATTTGCCCGCGTAACTATCTGAAGAAACTATACTCCAGGGTTAAAGTGTATTCTATAGTTACATTTTTCCTATATGTACATTTTTCCCATAGGTACATTTTTCCTATAGGTACATTTTTCCCATAGGTACATTTTTCCTATAGGTACATTTTTCTTATAGATACATTTTTTTTTGGTTAACCCGTGTGTCAAATTTCATCCAAATCAGTTTTTTTTTTATGGTGGGAAAATCATCTTATGACAAACCCCGCTCTTGGGCGGGGCGGGAGATAGTGTCAGACTCTTACTGACTAAAAACCCACTCCGTTCCTTCGTGCCTTCATACCGGGGTTCGAGCTACTCTTTCGAAACTAATCCTGGCCCCAGTAGGCTTCGACCCAGCTGGGTCCCTGCTGTTGCTGTCAACTCCTTGAGGCGCGCGGGAACAGTGCGCGCCGTCGACGACTTGGGTTCGATCCGGATAGTTAACGGACGGTCGGACAGCGAGTTACCCATTGCTCGCCGTCCGCAAGCCGGCGCCTACGGTGGCCGGAAATCGGGATTGGAATCCTGGCGGCAGCGGGGGCGTGAGCGTCGTTGCCTGATGCGGTCGGCCTCCTAATTTGCTAGCATTACTGCTTCGCAGAAGGAGGCCACCGCCTGCAGCTGTTCGGACGTCAAGAAGTAACAGACATACACTCGTAAACTTATACCTTTATAATATTATATCAATTATCCCAAAGGAATTATCCCAAGATATGTTGTACAGTTAAGATAGAAATCTTAACTGTACAGTATATCCTTATCACCCTATTAAATAAGGCATAAACTTTCATTATGATACAATTTATAGTAGAAGTCAGATTCTAAGATTTATAGTTGAGTCTGTTAATTTTACAAATATAAGTTATAACGAACAAAAACTGACAATGTTAATTAAATACTACTAATTTTTAGGGTTCCATACCTCAAAAGGAAAAAAACGGAACCCACAATCACTTTGTGGTCCGTCCGTCTGTCGGTCTGTCTGTCTGTATGTCTGTCTGTCAAGGCCCTTTATCTCGTGAACGCGAGGAGGTATCGAGTTGAAACTAAAACCATAATACTCAAGTCTGAGCTGTGAAAAAATAAAACTTCTAAGTTGACGAATAAAAATGATACGGCCGTTTATGTCGCTAAAAAACCTTTATTTTTATACTGTCAAAGATCGATTCATAGGGTACTTTCCGTTGACCCAGAATTCTGAAATTTGGCACAAAGCAAGATATTATAGCATATGTATAGGAAAAAATCGAAAATAGTAAATTTGTTGTTACCTACGTCACAAAAAAAAAAATTGCGATTCGGAAAAATCTTCAAGACTCCATTGGAAATTGTAGTTTGCACGGAACCCTCAGTGCGTGAGTCCGACTCGCACTTGCCCAGTTTTTAAGCTATTGCATAGCTTCTATTGCGGGCCTTGAGCGTGGAGACCGAATCCAGAAATTCCGTAACGAAAATAACCTAACACCCCCCACTCATTTGTTTTTTGAGCGTGGTGACCGATAAGAAAACAAATGAGTGAACAATCAATCAAAATTCAATTCAATGTGTGAAAGTGTAACTTCAATTAATATCAAAGAAAAAAGACGTGTGGCACTCGGGGACTGCCGCGGTAAAGCTATTGCATAGCATTTTTTATCAACTTATGCAATAGACCTCGCCAACAGCTGCTTAACCCCACCCATCTAAAACCAGACCTCGCCAACAGCTGCTTAACCCCACCCATCCAAAATGAGACCTTGCCAACAGCTGCTTATCCCCACCCATCCAATACCATACCTCGCCAACAGCTGCTTAACCTCTTCCATCAAAAACCAGACCACGCCAACAGCTGCTTAACCCCACCCATCTAAAACCAGACCTCGCCAACAGCTGCTTAACCCCACCCATCCAAAATGAGACCTTGCCAACAGCTGCTTATCCCCACCCATCCAATACCATACCTCGCCAACAGCTGCTTAACCTCTTCCATCAAAAACCAGACCTCGCTAACAGCTGCTTAACCCCACCCATCCAAAACGCCGACAGCTGCTTTCACTCATTTGTTTTCTTATCGGTCACCACGCTCAAAAAACAAATGAGTGTGGGGTGTTAGGTTTTTTTCGTTACGGAATTTCTGGATTCGGTCTCCACGCTCAAGGCCCGCGATAGAAGCTATGCAATAGCTTAAAAAAAAACAAAGGAAAAAAATACTGCATAAATAAAATAAATAAATAATTATAATTGCATAAGTTGATAAAAATGCTATGCAATAGCTTTACCGCGGCAGTCCCCGAGTGCCACACGTCTTTTTTTTACTTTTAACTACACAAATATGTATAGTAACGGTTACGGATAGATTGCCATTTTTTGTACTAATTAAAAATAGGTCTTAGGGACCCATGTTGACAAATAAATTATTCTGAATCCGAAATTAAGACATTGTAAAAACGGGACCCTGTTACTAAGACTGCTGTCCGTCTGTCTGTCACCAAGTTGTATCTCATGAACCGTGATAGCTAGACAATTGAAATTTTCACAGATTATGTATTTCTGTTGCCGCTATAATAACATATACTAAAAACAGAAGAAAATAAATATTTTAGGTGAGTTCCCATACAACAAACATGATTTATTATAAAATATTATTATTATTATTATTTTGCCGTTTTTTGCTACAGACGATACCGAATTTCGTTTTTTTCCGTCATTCTCAAGTCTGAGTCACACTAAGAAAAACTCTTGTATCGTTAATACGTGCAAAAACATATAAACTCATATGCTCAAGACACCCAGATACGACACAACTATTTGTAGACCATATAAATATTTTATCCATGCTGGAACCGAACCCACGACACGCAGTGCGCAGTCCAATTGTTCAAACACTGCGCCAACCGTACCGTTTACCTCATAAGTAGGTATAATAATAAATTAGTAGCTTATCTCTTCAGGGCCACTTTCTATCTCAAGGTCTACCTGCCCTCAGTCAAGTTATTTGCGACCGGAACACATTAGCTCGTTTTCTATACAGGGTGGTAGAAAAGCAGATAGTTGAGGGTATATTTTTTACGATATTTATTTTGATTCTCATTCTTAACTTTGCCAATAAGGGTTATTAAGTTGATGTTTTTATTTTTCCTTTTATACTTGAATACATTTATGTTTATAGAATAATATTTTAAATACTATCAAAAACTTAACTTTAAAAAAAAGGTTAGGAACTCAGTTATCTTAAAAAGTTGTGAGATCCATGTAATACCAAGTCAGTTAATTTATTCAGTCCGTATTTTGGGGACCTTGATGATTTAGATTGACAGGGCAGAATGGAAGAAGAAAACGTGTTGCGCCGACCCCAAGTAATATGGGATAAGGGCAGGAAGAAGAAGAAGATGATCTAGATTGACATGGCAATTGGAAAGTTCTCGCTTGCACAACTGGTACACATGTTTTAATTTTCGATATGTAAAAGTATCTAACTTATAACGATTTTCTAGCGGAAAAAGGTTAATACCTTTTCACTCGAAAAACCTGACTAAGATTTTTCTTCGCTCACCGCCTCATACATCTTTAGTGGAAAAAAATAGAAAACTGGAAGTTCTTTCCTCTAATTTTGACGAGCCTATTTTAAAACACATATTTCTGTTTTCTACGTGTTCATAACAGTTCTCAAGGAGTGGAACTACGTTCTTCTAAATTACTTTTTCCCACCCCATATGTTGGCTTGACACACATAGGTCATTAATAATAGTAGCTAATCTAAAAACGAAGTTTGACTCAACGGGTCAAGTTCGTATTGATTACGTTTACTTTCACATAATGACTTTAACCTATTTAATTATTTGTTTCTGTTCTATTTTTGTCACTCGTTGGTATTTCCTATTGGGCGACAAAGCTGGACTTTGATGGGAAAACGCTATGAATATAATCACAGGTCATGTCACGGAAAAACGTATAGAAATACAACATAAACTGCTTGCCGGGCCTTGGTAAAGGCCATGATCCGAAACGAGAAGGAGTGGCAGGTGGTCGCCTCCTTCTGCGAAGCAGCAATGCTAGCAAAGGAGGAGGCCGACCGCTTCAGGCAATGACGCTCACGCCCCCGCTGCCACCAGGATTCCAATCTCGATTTCCGGCTACAGCAGGCGCGGGCTTGCGGACGGCGAGCAATGGGTAGTTCAATGTCCGACCGTCCGGCAATAGTCCAGACCGAGCCTTACACCGCCGACGACGCGTGCTGTTCCCGCACGCCTCGAGGAGTTGTCAGCAACCGTAGGGGCCCAGCCGGGTCGAAAAGCTTCTGAAAGGAAAGCTCGGCCTCGGTATAAAAGGCAACGAAGGAACGGGGTGTTAAGGCTTATAGTTCCTTGAACCATCTGGCCAAAATTATGTGGACGCACCTCTCGCACCCGCTTAAGCGGCAGTACGCAAATCTGTGCATTAATTTGCGGCCAACAGCGCCCGGAAAGCGAGCGGGTGACCTATAAATCCATTTTCTTTGCGAAATATTGATTGATTTACATATGCAATGTTCACTTTGAAGAATATTTAACTACCAATTTTTATGTGTAAAAATGTTTCTAAATATCCAAGCCGTTTCGAAGGAGAAGGGAAAAGTTGCAAAAAGTTGCGAAATTCCTAAATATTTTTTTTAGACAAAAGTATTAATAGCACGAAAAAATCAAATGTTGATAATGTTGTTCATGAATCTATAATAAACATATTTTTTTCAAACCTATTAACTTGGCCGTTACCGAGGAGTAGGCTTCAGAAAGTCACTGTTTTATGGCACTTTTCGGGCGCTTGGGCCTTAAGCGGGAACTACATTAAACCGACGTATACATGGGCCATGCCTGACTTTCACGTAAAGTCGCGTCACAAGGCGTCGCGTGGCGTGGGATCTAATGTAACTCTAAAAGTCCAGTTGCCATATAAAATACTATCTTCTACCCGCAGCTTCACCCGCGTATATAATAATAATAATAATATTCCACAACTATCACACAATGCCGTCTAGTCCCAAGCTAAGCAGAGCTTGTGTTATGGGTACTAGACAACTGATAAACATACTTATATATTTCTAAATACATACACATTATAGATAAATTACACCCAGACACAGAACAAATGATTATGCTCATCACACAAACATTTGTCCTGGGTGGGAATCGAACCCACGACCTCTGGCATAGCAGTCAGGGTCACTAACCACTAGACCAACAGGCCAGTCGAATATAAAGTATAGTCTATGTCACTCAGGAATAAAGCCGCTTTCTATAGGTGAAAAAATTTTTGCAATCCGATCAGTAGGTACTTTCAGAGATTACCCCCTATAAACAAAAAACATAAAAAAAAACTATACCTCTTTATTATATTAGTGTAGATATGGGAACCGACGCGCCTAGACTGACGTACGTGGCTCACGTGTGCTCAATGTAGTTTTGCCTTTACTGTCTAAAACCAACGCGTGTATAGTCTGTCTAAAAAGACAAACGACTGGGATTTTTTATAAAATATTAGCTTTTGCCCGCGGCTTCACCCGCGTACATAAAATACCTTCCCTCTTTCTCCCCCTTTTCTCACTTTTTTTTTATAAAAAAATCATAATATATATGTATGTACGTATGTCTCCAGGGTCCCAACTATCTCTGTACCAAAATTCATCAAAATCGGTTTTGCCATTTAGGCGTGAAGACGTAACAAAGAAACAAACAAACTCACTTTCGCTTTTATAATATTAGTAAGGATTTAATCATTTAAACAATACTTATGTTCGATACTTTTTATATGGTTCTTCTATTAGTAAACAATGAACATGTTCTTTTAATCAACCTTGATTATTGAACCAGTGTTGATTACATCAGATTTCATTTTTTTCCGAATAATTACCTAAGTCGTTTGACTTTTTAGACAGACTATATCTGTTACCTTTTGCGTTCCAACGCATCGTCGAGCAGCTAGCGGGTTGTTAATGAAAAATCCATTATCACAATATTATATACGAGTACAAAAATGTACTCTAAAGTAGATTACATCGGATGGCGAGTACATTCTTAAGATAAGATAAGATAAGATCATTTATTCGCCTTCGATTCGCCGCAGCATTGAGAGGCCTCCTACAAGGTGAACCTACGATCTGGTGAACTCTCACCATCCAAGGTATTCCCGCGACTCCGCGGGAATACCTTGGATGCAAGACGCACAGGTTGGGTCGTTGTGGCGACGCTTGGGGGAGGCCTTAGTTCAACAGTCGACGTTTTTCGGCTGAAGTGATGATGACGATGAAAGTTGGTTTATTTTTAGGGTTCCGTACCTCAAAAGGAAAAAACGGAACCCTTATAGGATCACTTTGTTGTCCGTCTGTCCGTTCGTCTGTCTATCTGTCAAGACCCTTTATCTCAAAAACGCGTGGAGGTATCGAGTTGCAATTAAACCATATACTCAAGTCTGCAGTCCCTTCAAGCTGTGAAAAAATCAAACTTCTAAGTTAACGAATAAAAAAGATACGGCCGTTTATGTCGCAAAAAGTATATCGAAATTCATAGGGTGCTTGCCGTTGATTTAGAGTCCTGAAATTTGCCACAAGCAGGTCTTATAGCACAGATATAGGAAAAAATCTGAAAACAGTTTTGTTGTTACCTGTCACAAAAAAAAAAAATTTTTGCAATTTGGAAAAATCTTCGAGAATTCGGGAATTGTAATTTGCAAAGAACCCTCAGTGCGCGAGTCCGACTCGCAGTTGCCCAGTTTTTTTTTTTCTTTATTCACAGTTTAATACAATGATACCGTAAGTTTTTTACCTTCAAAGATATTTCTGGTAAATTAAAAGCCATTCTATGTTACTGTCCGTGTTTGTACGACAAATACTTACACGAAATAACTCTGCACTAATTAAATAAATGATTTTCTTACCTTTTTCTCTTGAAAAGGTATTTTGTCTTAGAAAATTCTCTCTTTCTACTTCCTCCAGTAGCTTTCGCAATTTCAAGAGAAACAACGAAGTGTATTGAAACAGTATGTTACCTTGTTAGACAAGTAACAGCTGTACAATATACGAGTACATTGTGTTTGTCTTCGTTGAAACAATACGCACATTAGCTCCGTAAGAACCGGGTAACAACTCCCGGTTTTCTAGCTCTAAATTTATGTAAAAAACACAATAAAAAAAAAGAAAAAAAAAAACAATTATTTGTGAAAGAGCAAACAACAGTTAAATAAAAAATGTTAAAAAAGTACGTGTGTGAGACCAAAAAGGCTCCTCTTTCAGCACATGTTGTAATATTTTAGCAGAAAAGTAAAATACCGCAGCACGTATTCTGATAGGGCCTGATGATAGAGCAGTGGTGGCTGAGTGGGTGGGGCCATTAGACTGCTACTTACAAGTTGTAGGTCGCGGGTTCAAACCCAGCCAGGCGCATTACTTTGTGTTATTTATGACAACACCACTGCTCTCAAAACGCTGAAAGAACACATCTTTAGGAAACCGGCCGACATTTGACATTCACCAACCCGCACTGAGCCCGCGCGGTGGATTACAGCCCATTCCCTCTTTTAGAGAAGAGGTCTGAGTCCCTACAGTGGGAACAGTTTAAAAGCTGATTATGCTATGCTATTTTGCTGGTGATGCCACAAACAGTGAACGGAATCACGGAATACAGAAACAAAGATCTACTAGAGGTATGGTCCAATTCATGCCACCATAAATTTACGTATGTAAAACATTAAACTGTTTGCGTTTCTTTTAAGAATTAGCCCGCACATTTTTTTCCCAGAACCAACTGTAACGGTTCCCAGAAAAGCGCTTTAACGAGTTTCAGTGGTTGGACTGAAATCAAAGAGGATTTTTACAACGAAATGTATCTGAAAAGTAAACAGGAGCAAAATATTTCCAGTATGTCAGCCATTTCTAACTTTGGGATACAAACTTATGCCATCCAATTGCAGTATTTTTGAGGACGACAAATAAAAAAAGGAAAGTTTAAAGACTAGTAATATACAGTGTTACTAGTCTTTAAACTTTACTTTTTTACCTATATTTATTATAACTAGCTGCTGCCAGCGGGTTCACCTGCATGATAAACGATAAATTATCAAAGGAGGAAATACTCCTGGGTTAAAAAGTTTCTTATGTGCTATTCTAGAATATGGTTTGCAATTTTATTGAAATCCGTTAAACCGTTCAACCGTGAAGAAATATAAAACAAACACATGCTAAACAAACTTTTACCTCCGTAATGTGATAAAAAAGGTCTGTAAAAAGTAATAGATGCCACCATTTCAGAAAATATGCGAAGAAGTTCTGAAGAATCTGTAGTTTTTAGTTGTGCGCGCATCATGTCGAATGTACGATGTAGATAACTTTAATACGATTAATATTGCTCAGGGGCAGACATTATCCGTTGCGGGGGTGGACATAAGTATTAGATGCTTTTCCCATCGTCAACTATACGTAGTTCTTTCACGCGTAAACAACCCCAATAATCTTTTTGTGTACGCTCCAGATGGTTCCACAGCTCATTAGCTGAACACATTAGAAGAACATTTTCTAATAAAGAAGCACTAGAATAAATAATTTATGTTTGTATCGGTATCCTCCAACAGCGCTTCGCACTAAAAAATACATTGTTAAGTTCCGACATCCACGCGAATGAAGTCGCGGGCACAGCTAGTATACAATAAAATTGTGTGTAACTTGATATATTATTTAGGCTCTGTTTCATAACAATCGGTTGACTGTTAGGCGGTACGAAGTTTGCTCAGTCAGCTAGTAACTAATTACTATTTCAATGTTGTGTAAGAAGCCAGTAAACTTACAGTAAATTGAAACTTAGGCGTTAAAGGAAATTTCATTTCACACCTAACTTCACACAGACCAAATACACACTTCGGTACTCGGAATCTATACTGAACACCTCTTAGGTAACTACACGAGTCTCTCAGCAAACAGAATTGTATAACGTGCCTGGAGAAGGAACGTGCTCTTTATTTGATGAGGGCTTAGTTCTAAAACAGGGATGGCAGACGATGGTGATTTTCATAAAAAATAAAAAATAAACTTTCCAAGGATCAAGGCTTTTTTTTTGGCGGGTAAAAATCATCCAAATGACATCCCCCGTCCTTGGGTGGAGCGGGAGATAGTGTCAGACTCTTACTGACTAAAAAACCCACGCCGTTTCTTCTTGCCCAGCTGGGCCCCTGCTGTTGCTGACTCCTTGAGGCGCGCGGGAACAGTGCGCACCGTCGACGACTTGGGCTCGGTCCGGACAGTTACCGGACGATTGGCCAGCGAGCTACCCATTGCTCGCCGTCCGCAAGCCCTCCAAGGATCAAGGTTACGTTGCATGAATCTAGAAGGTACCATTTTCCGCATTATGGGGACACAAATATTAGGGGTTATGTTAAGGGCATACACGATCTTTAAGCATCTAAACTTAATTTTACATCTTAACTTTAATTGAAAGAATGCTGCGTCTTCCGGTACGTGGTTGCCACTCCAAAACCTTTCGACCTTATCGACCATTTGTTCTGCGAGCAATATGCTCGGCGCACTGCCACTTAAGTCCAGTGATTTATCGGGTTATGTCGGTAAACTTGGTTTTCCTGCGGATATCTTCATTCTTCATTTGATCACGTAAGCAAACTCCTAGCATAACCCTTTTCATTGCCCTTTGGGTGACTTTAAGCCTTCTGATGAGGCTTACTATGGGCGAACAAGTTTCAGAGTCATATGTCATCACTGGGAACACGCAAATTTTATAGACTTTGGTCTTGACACATAGTAGTATGTCGGACAAGAAGATACCGTGAAATTTCCCGAACGCTGCCCAGCCGAGTCAACAAATCCATACTTATTCAACAGGCGACCAGCTTCAGCTCCGTGCGTTCGATGTACAGCATAATAAGTAGAAACGTTCCTGTAATGTTCCTACTGCCGGGATTTAGGCCTCTTCTTTAGGAGAAGGAATAGGCTGTGATCAATTACAAGAGCCCAGTGCGGATTTGTAGATGTCAGATGTCATCGAAGTTATGGTTCTAAGGCATGCCGGTTTCCTCACGATGTTTTCGGTCATCGTTTTGAGAGTAGTGGTTATAAAATACATTACACAAAGTAATGGCTGGGTTTAAACCCGCGACGTAAAATTTGTAAGTCGGGGCAGTAAGTAAGGGCAGAGGTCACCACAGCTCTTTGATGTGGTTGTCCCTAATAGTAATTAGCATCCGAACGTCTCAGTTGGGTGTTTTTGCTACTTATATGTTTTTTTTAATTAATTAATTAACCTATTTTAATTAATTGCAAAGGTTAAACAAATACAATAAATAAACAGAAAAAAAAGTAAAGTTATAAACAACATGTACGTCAATCCCTCTCACAGTACTTCCGACATGCCAATAAAATCATCTTCCATTGAACCACAAACTGATCGTTTGTTGGATAAGAATCTGAGAGGTAATTTAGTGTAGCCAAAGTGCGAGGTATAGGAGAATGAGCACGGGCAACAGTGTGACACTGAGGCACAGCAAACATTCTGAGCTTTTTGCCGCGGCAGTAATTGTCCGAGACAAAGAAAAGTGCCAGCACAGTAAGCAAGTCAGGCGCGTCAACATTGCCACGGAGCACCTTGCAGGCTATGATGAGCTGATCTTGCGCGGAGTTATATCCGAGACAACTTAAAAAAAAAATTATCGGATAGAGGTATGGGTAATGGCCGTGCAACCGTTTGTACAGGAACATAAGAAACGCTTTTTGCACTTTTTCTAGTAAAGCGGCGTAAGAAATTTGATGCGCGTTCCACACGCAAAAGCTGGATTCTAACTTACTGCGGACGAACGTTTTGAATAAAAATTTAATTGCGTGTGCGGTTTTTTAAATATAATGTAATACAGAAATACAGACGCGAAAAGTGACTTGGTTTTATACTGTGTACAGAAAACACATTTTAAACAATTTAAAAATCTTTTTGACGTATTATAATGAATGAAAGAGAAAATACATAACTTGACATATCAAGTCTATGAATCATAAAATTATATGCGCCCAACCTAGATATTGAATCTAGGAAATGGAGCTCAGAAGAAACGAGTGCTGCCACTAAAGGGTCTTATTATTATTATTATTATATATCTTTATTGCACACCTTAACTTACTAAAGAATAATAATTAACAAAAATAAGTGTACAATAGGCGGTCTTCTGTTTATTTATTTATTAAATCTTTATGCACATATAACTTTACAAAGGCGGACTTAATGCCTCAGGCATTATCTGCCAGTCGACCTTAATTCATTAAACCCGAACGCGCACCTATTGTCTTTCTATTGTGTCTGTAATTTCCACGATTGAAAGGTTAAGGTGGTGCAGAAACATAACATGGCAGGTGCAACTTAATAAAATAATAGAAAAACAGAAGAGAAAACAAAAAAAAAATTGTAAATACATACTTATATATGAATAAGCAATGCTGTAGTGAAAAAACAAATCCAACCAATCAGTGCTGTGATGATTCTACCAACTTCTTGCGAATATGCTCACGTGCCTTCACCATTAAATCGGCTGGTCGCTATCCTGATATTCCGAGGAAGCGCCTTCCAGAGAGATATTGCCTGGACGAAAAAGGAAGAGTGGATAAGCCCAGAGCGGTGTGAGGGACATCGTAGAAGACGATTATTAGTAGACCGAAGATTTTTATTGTGCCTAGAGCAAAGAAATTGAAGTTCTGAAATCAGATAAGAAGGGGAAGAAGGATTATCAAGAAAAGAGAACGGGGTCGTCAAGACTCTTAGCGCTCTGCGCTGACGAATGGGTAACCATTTTAATAGTGAACGATGCTCGGATACATGATCGTACTTACGGTATGGCCGGTACATGACTTCTATATCTGTTTTACAAAGTAATTTTGTAATTTAAAAATTGTGAACTAGGTTCCACTCTCTATTGTGATCTCTCTCTATCATTCACTAGTTTGCTGCAACTTCTATGCTAGGAAAGTTATGTGTCAAAAGAGACGTCAAAGGAGACGTCAACTCGTCTGTTTTTACAATTTACAAGAATTCGGTGATTCAAACGTGTGACAGTAACAATATTTATGTATTTAGATTTATGTGGATGAGGTTATTATCAGTGTTTGGTCTCGAATCTAGGATAACTAAAAAAGTTTCCATTATTTCTTTATTTCTATGCATTTTGGGAGTATTTTTTTTTTTTTTTTTTTTCTCTTTATTTTTTTTGGGGTTTTTATCTAACCAGATATGTCAACCCCATCGTACCTTTTAACATTGTATAATCTTATTGCTTTTACTTACACAAACTATAATAATATTATGTGTTTATATGTATACAACACTTTATGCTAACGATGAAAGTCACTGATGAAGGGCTGTTATTAACTGACATAACTTTTTGGCATCATCTGAAGTTGGTCGAGATAAAATTGACTGGATTAGTCCTACATTATGTCTGTTTAGGCCTAATTCCCTCAACAGTGACTCCCTCTCACTCCTGTTCCGGACACAATCCATCAGCAAATGTTGCACGTCCTCAATCTGGTTACATTCTCTGCAATTTGGCGAATCAGCTTTCTTCATAAGGAATGCAAACTTCGCTGATGGATAGTGCCCTGAACGAAGTCTTAAGACTAATTTAATATAGTTTTTACTAAGCCGAACATCATCATCAAACCAAGGCGCATGAGGGGGCTCACTTTGTATAGTTCTGTACCAAATACCCTTTTTTTGACTGACATTAACAAAGTATTGTTTCCAGGAGTTATAACATATTACTTTACATCTAGGTATGTGTTCCCAATAATCAGGCAAATAGTCAATTGTTGTACCCTCTGTCGCTGCTAGTTTAGATACACGGTCAGCCTCCTCATTTCCACGTAATCCAATATGCGCTGGAACCCATTGCAACTTAATTTCTATATTATTCTTAGATAATAAAATAATATTTTCAAGAATATCATATGCTATCGATGCACCTCTGCCACCAGAGGCGCATCGAGCAATATGTTGTAGTGCGCTTTTACTGTCTGAAAGAATAACAACTCTTTTTAGGTTCTGATTTCGACTGTAAAATATTGCTTGGTGAATTGCAATGAGTTCCAGCGTCATTATTGATACATTGCAGTTTACTTTAAATCCGAGATTAGTTCCCAAACTTTGATCAAAAAGCGCTGCGCCTTGACCAGAAATACCCTTGGAACCATCGGTAAAAATTTTGTGCCAACTGCCATACATAGAATTTAATTCAGCTATGACATCGAATACTAATAAGTTTGGATTATAATTGGATTTGGGTATCTTTACACATTTAAGATTAACATTAATTATGTTTTTAGTCTCAATAGCAGTGGTCCACGTTTCCAAACTATACATCTTATTTACTTCAGTCGAAAGGATATCTAAGTGTTTTACATCATTATATATTTTAACTAATAAGGGTATTTTCTTGTTTTCCCAATATTTGGTATTACACAGAGCACTTAGATCTGCAATTAGGTTAACTGTCGTATTGTTTGACCACGAAGATATTTTTAGACAATATTTATATGCCAAATATTCTCTTCTTAAATGTAAAGGGGGAATATTCAAATCAGATTCCATTACATGGATTGGGGAACTTCTGATATATCCACCTACGATTCTTAGGGCTTGATTCTGTAGCTTATCTAACTTTGAAACATGAGACTTTGCACTACAATCGTACATAAAACACCCATAGTCAATCCGACTTCGAATTAATGAGATGTATAACCTACGTATATGTTTCGTATGTATTCCCCATGAACTACCCGTTAGTACTTTTAATAGATTTAGGAATTTTAAACATTTACTAACCGTTTCGTTTATATGTTTGTCCCATCGCAGACTTCTATCCAACCACATACCCAGGTATTTAATACATTCTTTGAAAACCAATGGCTGCTCATTTATCTTGAGACTAGGCAGTATTCTGCGTCTACCCCTACTATAAACACAAAAAGTAGATTTGCTTGGAGATAATTCCAAACCAAGTTCATCAAGAACCTTTACAAAAGAATCCAACGCATCTTGTACATACATTTCACAGTTTTTAATATCTTTATCTTTTATATATATAACAAAGTCATCTGCATATTGAGAAACCACTACATTGAGAGGAATCTGACTCAGTTTGTACGTTATTAGGTTAAAAAGTAATGGAGACAAAGGGTCCCCTTGAGCCAGCCCTTTATTAGTACATCTAGCTGTCAATGCATCACTATTATCAGATTTGATTTTCAGATATCTCTCATTCAAAAAAGCCCATATGTAAGAACAAAATTTTGCTCCAATTTTAAGGTCATCTAGAATACGAACTGCTACGTCAATCGAAACGTTATTATAGGCGTTTTGGATATCCAAGAAACATGCACATGTAGGTATATTTTTAGAGAATCCAATTTGGATATAAGTGACCAAACGCGCCAATGAATCGAGGCATGAATAGGATTTTCTAAAACCAACGGTGTTGGGTGATAATATTTTTTCCCTTTCGGCATACCATTCTAAGCGTTTTACTATCATTAAATGAAAAATTTTACACAAACATGAGATCAAAGATATAGGTCTCAGTTTCGGATCAGTATTAGAATTATTAGCTTTAGGGATTGGAATTATTTGGATATGGCGCCATTGTTGTGGTACGATACTAAACTTGAAAATATTGTTGTAAATATGGAGGAGATACAATTTTACAGGGATTGGTAAATAAAAGATCATAGAATATGATATACCATCCTCGCCAGGCGCTGAATCTTTTTTTTTAATGCAGTATTCAAGTTCCTGAATACTGAATTCGCATTCTAGAACCTCGTTATTAGAAGAGAACACAGGCATTTTGTTAGGAACATAATCAGGTGTTAATGAACACAGTAGTTCTTTTTGTTTGTCAATAGGGGGGTAACTTCTTAGTTGTTTATAGCCTTTTATCCAACGCATACGTCGCCACATTTCCGACACTGTCGTTACTTCGTCAATCGAATCACAAAACCTGTGCCAGTCGGCGGATTTTGCTTTTTGGATTAATACCTGAGCTTTTCTGGTTTTTTCTTCCAATTTGGTCAAATTGTCTGGAGTAGGGTTACGTCGAAACTTGGATAGACATAGCCTACGCTGTGCCACGATTTTAGATAACTCTGGATTCCAGTATTTTTTTGGTTTGAAATTGCTAAAAGGTTGATATCTATTTTTAGTAAACGGTATGTATTTATCTGCGGTATTATTTACTTCACGTAATAAGTAATCGTACATTTCTTGAACATTGCCATTTGGAGGGTTAAAATTTTGTATGAGGTAGTTTTGATATTCTTTCCAATTTGCCTTTGAATAATTTCTTTTTTTTGTAATATTATAATCGCCGGTTATGTTTATTGACATTTTAATGATCATATGATCGCTACCAAGATTCTCGTTCAATACTCGCCAGTCAAATTTAATCGCAATGTCCGAAGATGTGAATGAAATATCCGGTGAAGATTCTTGTAAATTTCCGCTTACTAGCTTAACTCGAGTAGCCGCACAGTTGTTAAGCGAAATAAATGAATTTTCGAGTGCTGCGTCTAATATCTGAGTACCTCTTGTGTCCGTTTTAACGGACCAATTGGTGTGGTGTCCAGTGAAGTCACCGGCTATTAAGGTATTTTTTTCAAACAAAGAAAAAACTTGTTCCCAATCTGATGGTTGCGTTTGGACAGAAGATGGACAGTAAATAGCTACCACATTTTCTATATCCTTACAATTTATCAACTTTACACATATAATTTCTATTCCGCTATTACATATTCTAACTGGGCAAAGATGGGACCGTATGGAATTATGTACTAAAATTGAAACACCCCCATAAGAGTCGTACCTATCCAACCTATACATGTTATAGCCCCTAACATGAATATCAATCTCAGTATCTAGCCAAGTTTCACTCAGAATAGCAATGTGAATATTTTCCTGGTTTAGAAGTTCAGAAAAGGAAATTAGTTTAGGACGAAGACTTTGAGAGTTCCATTGAAATAAGTTAACTTTAATGTGTTGGGGCGTACTATCCATCTAAATTATCTATCAGTTTCCCAAAAAAACCTCCACCTAAAAATTTACCTATTAACATATCCTTAATTTCTTCATAAATCACTTTAATCACACAAATAGCTTTATCCTCTAAAGTACCTCCAGACTTATATATATTTTTAAACTTATTGATAAACTTTTTTAAATCAAATTTATAGTTCCATTGTTTGTCGCTTTTTATATGTTCTTCTACATTTAAGGTTGATCTTACTTCTTTTTCCATCCGTTGATTTTGAAGAATAAGGGTTTTCTTACTTGTTGGATTTTTCTTCTCCCTCCTTTTTCTCTGTGCTATCTGTGTTGTGCTCTCTGTACTATTTTGTTGCGATACATCCATTTCTTCCTCTTCTTCCTGAGCTGACTGTTCAGTGGATTCTTCTTGATGTATCACTCCTGTTTTGTTTCTTGAGACAATACTAGCGTAAGTTTCAGCGCTGCTTTCTAAATTCGATGGTTTTCTAGGGTTTTTAGGCGCATTATATGAAGAATAGTTATTATTTTGTTGCTTTTCAATAACTTTTTGAAGTGCCATTCGATATGTAATTTGTTCCTTACTCATAATAATTCTTATCTCTTTTTCTTTCAAAAAGAAGGGGCAAATTTTGTCAATGACCAGGTGATCACCTTTGCAATTAAGACATACTATATTATTAATATCACAATTCACGTGGTTACCCCCGCATTTTGGGCACAATTTCTTTTTTATGGGACAATATTTTATTACATGTCCGAATTTCCAGCACCCTGAGCACTGAGTCACAGGGAACACATAAGGCTCCACCTTAAAGCGACAATCATAGGCATATATATGAAGCGGTAAATTTTTATTTTTAAAGCCAACTCTTATAGATTCGCTATCTATCCATTTACCCTCTGAATCAATTCGTTTTAATCTTTTAATAGATACTATTTCGATACTGGATTCAAAAATGTCCATGAGCTCCTCGTCACTTAAATCGAGATCAACCCCCTTTACCACACCATAAGATATTGATAACTCATTTATTAATTGGCATCTGATTCCCATTTCCTTAAATTTTGAGCATTGTAATAATTTCATCGCGTCTCCTTTTTCTTGAAATTGAATAAGTACCTTGTTAAAGCTTTTGTATTTAATTCGTATAACATTTTTGATATTCTCAGATCTCAACAATTTAGCTAATGCCATTTGTTTGGGCATACATTCCACCGACGTAATACATATTTCATGTTTGTCATTAAATACTATACTTTTTTCCACATCTACCCTCTTATTTTGCACTTCTGACGAAACGCTTCGAATAAAACGTTTAGGTTTGCTTCTATTAACAGTAATAAAATCATCATCCTCGTTACTCTCATCTTCTCTCTCTTTTTTTCTTTTTTCAGCTACTCTCTTCTCATTTTCATTTGTTAAACTTCTTTGCAAAACACTTGGCTCCAACATTTTGTCAACTTGTTGGTTGTTCGATAAACTCTCCTTATCACCAGAATCATCATCTTCTTCTCCACTACCCATGGTCTAGTTAGAGTAGAACTTTCGGTAAAGCTAATAAAGTGACGTACTAAAGCACCGACGGTAGGGGAAACGCGAGCGCACACTATGAGAGCGCACGAGCGACTGATTTTGGGAGTAGAGTCTAGCTTTTCGATCTGCCGTAAGTTTGCCATCCCTGATTAAATTGGAGCAGTTCAATGTGGAAGGTAGCAAACAAACTAGAGCTCACTTCTTGTGGTTTGAGAAGTAACTGCTTTAGATTAATGAAAACGCGGTAATTATTTGGCTTCAGTTTTGCTTCATTTTCAAAGGAAATCCTGTTTTTGAAAAAATAAACTTTATAGTATACATTTAATAGGATAACATAATAATCAGCTCTTTATTGTTCCTGTGGTATACACATTAAATGTAGGACAAGTCAAAGAGATCGACGTTACAGGAGTCGCGCTCCAACCGGGGTCTCGACTAGACGTCACTCTAGGCTTTGCCTGCTTACTGACAATTTGGTTGTTTCATTTACTATAAACCTAAATCCCTAACAAGTGATTTTAGTGAACACCACATTGGCGACGAGTAAAAGCGCAGTAAGTAAAGTGATCTTAACTCAAATAATGTACTACTTACGGATATTGGTCAGTAACAAAATTAATTTTTACACCACAAAGTGTTAAAAAAAAAAAGACAAATAAGTGACCGTTACCTGAGTGAAATTCTGTAAATATTTCACATATTGGTCAGCAAGAAAAGTATTATTTAGCACAAAGTGTTTTGAAAGAAAAAATAAAAATAAGTGACCGTTTTCTACATTAAATTGAAATTCAGTAAATGTTACAGTTTCATAGAAATGTCCATATTTCGGTCGTTATTTAGCTATGTATGAGCGATCTGCGTCAGTGATTAGCTGAGAGATGCGCAATATAAATCGATGAAATCATTTCGTCATTTAATACATAAACGGTACCGTATACTATATCGGAATGTGATTAGGGCATACAAAATGTCCCTACATTTCGAAAATAATAAAAATTCCAAATACAATGTTTGTTGACCAAATTCGTTTGTGGCTACATAATCTATAATATAAAAATGAATCGCAAAATGTGTTGGTAAGCGCATAACTCAACAACGCCTGGACCGATTTCGCTAATTCTTTTTTTGTTGTGTTCGTTTTTGTGAGGAGAAGGTTCTTATGGAAAAAAAAAAGAGAAAATTAGGGTAGTGTAGGGTAGTGTAGGGTAGTGTAGGGTAGTGTAGGGTAGAGTAGGGTAGAGTTGGGTAGTGTAGGATAGAGTAGGGTAGAGTAGGGTAGAGTAGGGTAGAGTAGGGTAGAGTAGGGTAGAGTAGGGTAGAGTAGGGTAGAGTAGGGTAGAGTAGGGTAGAGTAGAGTAGAGTAGGATAGAGTAGGGTAGAGTAGGGTTGGGTAGGGTAGAGTAGGGTAGGGTAGGGTAGGGTAAAGTAGGGTAGGGTAGGGTAGGGTAGAGTAGGGTATAGTAGGGTATAGTAGGGTGAAATAGGGAAGAGCGGGAGCGAAGCCGCGCGGGCAAAAGCTAGTATCAAAATAAAAGTGCCAACGAGAGTTCGTTAAATGATCAGTACCAACGAGTGTTCGTTAAATGATCGAAACAAAATAAAAATATTCGATCAAAATTTCCAGCGATAACACGTTTACTTATAGATACTAATCTTATCGAAAGATATTATTAGATCCAAAATGAAATGTGCCAACGTGATTATCGTCAAGTACCAGTTTTAACGCCAATTACCACTTCGATACTTCGAAGCAATATGATGCCTGGCTAGGTATCACTGTATAGTTAAAACTAAATAAGTGTCATAAAATCCTTAAGGCTAATTAAATAAAATACATTTTGCACTGGCTTTATCCATCAAACAAAGAATTTGTCACACGCGTTATAACGCCCCGATGTGGTTGGTTCTTCAATCTCTATTTCAAGTGGCCGTTTTGCTGAGTAGCATGGCGCGGCACTCCGGCGCAGGTACCTATTAATGGACCCTTGTGCGACTTGCTAGCTAAAGTTTGTTTATTTAAATGTTATGGGAACAGTGCCCATAGAGCTCTTATCTTAGCTGGTTACAATCAATTCAGGGTTATAAATAAATTAACGATGTGTTGTGTACCTATATTATTCTTGCATTTTAGTTGAAAACAAGAATAAGAAGATTGTAGATTTAGTTCTGGATTCAATTCCCTAAAGAATATACTACGGAAGATTATCACAATGAAAAATCATAACCCTTTAAAAACAGCAATCCCGCCATTGAGCTACATAATCCACGATAGCCAGAATCAAAGTGCAATAAGTACCTGCCATAATGGAGTTGACACTGAACAAAAAACTGTTGCCAATGCGGCAACTAAAATCACAAACGTGATAAAAGTACCTTTCCTGTAAATCTATTGCTAACGTGTTTTCAAATTATATTTCCAGAAACACTGCAAAACAAGGACAAATAAGAAAAAAAAAGGGCACTTACCTCGTGTCAAATAATAACAATGAGTTGTTTGCTATCACGCATGTCATGTAAATTGTGGCAATCACAGAAATGATTATAAGTTCGAGCAATTGATGAAAATTCAGTTAATGCCCTATAATTAATGCAAATGGCATAAATAGGTGTTTTGAGTATTATTTGCAGAAATAACGCGAAACGAGAGTCGATAAAAGAGAAAAAAATAAGTCTGCCTCTCGTCAAATGATAACAATAAAGTAAAAATATTAAAAAACAAAGTACTAAACAAAATATAAGCTACTACTTTAACTGTATAGTAAAACGACTTGGGACATGAACAATACTCTATTAATACAAATTACAATGACTGTTCTATACAAAGGTTAGTTTAACACTGCCCAATAACATCTTAATATTTGATGGAAGCACTGGGTCTTGCTACAGTTCCCATGCTTAAGTCAAGAGGTTAACGGATGTTTTTTGTCGAGTCTCGGGGTAGCGCAGCCCGAGCACTTGAACTGCCATGCCGATCCCGTGACGTCACCCAGCATTCCAACGCCGTCGCCGCCTGTCGATCACCCTCAGCCTCGCCAGCACAGCGATCGCCAACACGGCCGTCCTGCAAGGTGCCTGGCCCTCCAGGTACCCCACGAGTTCAGATAACATGCTGAAACACATTTATTGACCACCTATTAGTTTACCTGCTGCATATATCTACATCGGATGCGTGTTGGGTGTTCAGGGATCTTAATTGTCATCTTTTATTTCGTATTATTTTATCAGTGTATTCGAGAGCAGATTAAAAGTTATTAAATCCTCGGTATCGTAGGTATCCAGGGACCAGTTGCACTCAACGGGAAAATACCTCAACTAAGTGAAACATGTCCCCCCTGGAACCTCATACACTCAAAGGGCACACGCCTCTACTAATTGTATGAAGTCTGACCAGGAACCTCCTGACTATAGGTGTCCAGGGACCAGTTGCACTCAACGGGAAAATACCTCAACTAAGTGAAACATGTCCCCCCCGGAACCTCATACACTCAAAGGGCACACGCCTCTACTAATTGTATGAAGTATGACCAGGAACCTCCTGACTATAGGTGTCCAGGGACCAGTTGCACTCAACGGGAAAATACCTCAACTAAGTGAAACATGTCCCCCCCGGAACCTCATACACTCAAAGGGCACACGCCTCTACTAATTGTATGAAGTCTACCAGGAACCTCCTGACTATAGGTGTCCAGGGACCAGTTGCACTCAACGGGAAAATACCTCAACTAAGTGAAACATGTCCCCCCCGGAACCTCATACACTCAAAGGGCACACGCCTCTACTAATTGTATGAAGCCTACCAGGAACCTCCTGACTATAGGTGTCCAGGGACCAGTTGCACTCAACGGGAAAATACCTCAACTAAGTGAAACATGTCCCCCCCGGAACCTCATACACTCAAAGGGCACACGCCTCTACTAATTGTATGAAGTCTACCAGGAACCTCATGAACTCAAAGGGCATCTCACCTCACTTGAGCATTCTAAACTTTTCCACATTAGAATCTCCCACTTGTAAACACTCATGTATAGACAGGCAAACACATTGGGAGACGATATTCTGGAACTGACACCATCTAGTACCATAACATTATACCGTTGTGTAACAAATATATAATATTTGACTTTGACATATGTAATGCCACATTTATAATTACTCAAAGCATTTTATTTTAACTCGCATAAACGCTTACATAAATATCACAGTACGTTTATCGCCAACACGGGTAGATATAAATGAAGTGAAATTATCTCCCAATCATCTACATAATTTATATACTAGGGTGTTTCATGTTATTATAACTGTCATCAAACATACAATAACTCATGTAACAGATAGGGTTTTTCATCTACAACTTCCCAGTAACACAATGGGATAAGTAAGTGTCCAACAGATACGATAATACAACCAACTGGTGTGATAAATAAAAAAACAACTTTTCCTCTACTAACCAATTTAGAAGACGAGATTTTTTTCTTCTTTGTATTTAATTGAGTTTTCACTGACATTATGATCAGACTACAACAGTACCAAATATAATGTAATACTTTTAGACCAAGAACTTAACCAATTGTTTTACGTTCTCTCGTAGTGGTAGGTATTGATTTATATATTTAGAAATACCCTTAAATCCATTTAGTTTTTAACATGTAACTATTTATCTTTTTATGAATATTGCTATTGCATCAACAAGAGTTTTTGTTTGATCGTCGTGGGAACCTTTATTTTCCCAAATGCATTTCTTTCGGATCATCCATCGGCGACCACAGAATGTTTATTTATAAACTTTGCCACCAAAGACAACATTATTATACGTTAAAACCATTTTTGCTTGCTTCGGCCTGTCCTGATTCTATAAATAGACCACTTGTTAGGTTTTCGATCAATTGAAAACGCATAAAGTCTATTCTAGTCAAACAAACATTTCAACAAAATTTTGCGCCAACAGTAGTGTTACGATTAGTACGTATACTCTACTAATCGATAACTATAATAAATAATAATATTGTTTTTATTATCCACAGTTTTTACACGAAGAGATATTGTTTCCAATAAAGCTGCGATCTAACACAGATTAAGGACACCCAAACTTAAACTTGTGTTATGGGTGCCAGGGCTCACTCCATTAAAATTTTACTACACGTTTGATTATCTGTATAATTGCCCATTTCAATTAATAAACGTAATATTCAATAATTAAATACAATTCTTCAATTCAAATACTAATTAGGCAGTCTTCAGTTCAGTTTATAATTGAATGCAATTTTCATAATAATGCAATTAGATTTTAATAAATTATTCAATTGAACTTATTTAAATAAACTACTTTAAACAATGCTCTCCTACAAAATATTATAATCGCAAATTCTGAATCAAATTAATAATCGTCATTATATATTTATCTAGTTCAATCAAAAGATACTTCTCTAAACTTTCAAACATGAACGGTCTCTGTATTTTACAATCGTTCAAAATGTATAGGTACTCATAGAGGGAACAATATATTCTTCTTGTACCTAATACTTCTTTATCTTGTTACACAATAACCAAACTGCAGATGTATTTTTTTGTGGCGGCTTAAACGGTCTTTATTAGATAATAGATTTTCTCAACGGATATAGAACTGGAATCAGGCTTAGGTTTGCCATCCTTCCATTTCCACATTGGCTAATCACTATCTAATCGTAACACACTTTAGTGTAACAATAAAATACAGTTTTTACTCACAGTTTGCGGTATCAACCTTACGTGATGATACCTGTTTCCTTTGTCGACGAGCTGACTCCTCGCCGTACTGCTGCTGCTAAATCTTGACCACCAGCATGGATATTTTATACGTTTTAGATATTGATAATGATTTATTTTTAATTGACTTATAACTGTGTGTGGGGTGTCTTATCCCACTTCTGATATAAGCTACTACTTTAACTGTATAGTAAAACGACTTGGGACATGAACAATACTCTATTAATACAAATTACAATGACTGTTCTATACAAAGGTTAGTTTAACACTGCCCAATAACATCTTAATATTTGATGGAAGCACTGGGTCTTGCTACAGTTCCCATGCTTAAGTCAAGAGGTTAACGGATGTTTTTTGTCGAGTCTCGGGGTAGCGCAGCCCGAGCACTTGAACTGCCATGCCGATCCCGTGACGTCACCCAGCATTCCAACGCCGTCGCCGCCTGTCGATCACCCTCAGCCTCGCCAGCACAGCGATCGCCAACAAAAACATCTAGCACTTATATGGTAGGTAGGTTCACACCTACTTATCTAATTTGCCACGTTGCGTCGATGAAAATTGAACAATTGGAATTGATGGTCACGTGCTATACAATAATAAAGTGCAAGGGTTATTTGATATATAGAAAAAAAAAATAGCTCTAAAGTATTACTAGCGAAGCCTATGGTCACAAAAAATGTTTTAAGAAATCTATTATAAAATTTAAAAAAGGCTATGATCTGAATTCAATTGCCAACTTAAAGATCTTTATTGAAAAAAAAAAAAAAAAATAATAGCAAAAAGACGAGCTAGACAAACTGCATAGGACCTGGCTTGTAAATAAAACAATAATCTTTTTGGGTACCTCTGATGATCCCGGGTAAGCCTGATGATCAATAATATTATACTAAAATATTATTGCGATGATGGTATACGTATTTATCTGTAGATACGTGAGACCTAGATAAATATAATAAGTACTAGCGTATTATTACTTAAAACGCCATGTACATGTTTTAAATCAAAGTTCATGAATAGTTAAGAAGTCAATCAGTAAATGCTATACATTCAACAAAAATAAAAAAGTTGAAAAAGATATAGTGCCACAATGAAGGAATTGTTGACTTTACTTACAACATAGTGATATAACATAAAAAAAAGACTGGAAGAATTAGAAATAAACACTCGCAGCACTTTTAAGTTAATTTGTGATGCGTGGAAAT
Source organism: Mythimna ferrago (assembly GCA_910589285.2). Taxonomy (NCBI): domain Eukaryota; kingdom Metazoa; phylum Arthropoda; class Insecta; order Lepidoptera; family Noctuidae; genus Mythimna; species Mythimna ferrago. The sequence continues at coordinate 3,957,311 of OU342682.1, forward strand.
TAAGTTAATTTGTGATGCGTTGTTAAATAATTTCCAGAAACCCGTAAGTATTTAAAAAAACTATAATGTTACAATAAACAAAAATGAAATATTTTATATCAATTGAAACTTATTCAATTTTGAGCGATGATTACCATCCGGGTTCAAACTAGTTAATAATAAGTCAGTCTGACTTTCACATGGAAATGTTGATGAAATTCAATGTTTTCTGGATCAATTTCATTGAATAAGTAAACTCCAACTTTCAACCCTAAAAATCAATGGGTTTAAAAAAAAATATCCCTTGGCTATAGTGACAAGAGATCGTACATTCGTACCCAACTAGAACTAACGATAGTTCTGTTAACTTTGGAGACAGAATCTGACAGATGTAAAAAAATTAAACTGTCAGACTAAAACGAAGTATAAGTTCGTGTATCTAATTGAATTCATGAATTGATTTGAATTCAATACAAATTTGCATTTTGAACAAACAACAAACTCTACGGACACTTGGATCAATAAATAATTACTTATATCGATAATGCATACATTTAAAATATCCGTATTAAAAATACAAATACAAATAATGAAAACAAATCATGGTAATTACAAAATGACAAGCCTAATTGCGAGATGACCAGTCCCAACTATGGCATTAGTTCATGAATGACTCATGTACTAGCACCAGTCAGCTCAACACTTCTGAAGGAAACCGAGTCATCATCAGCAAAATATATGAGCATGACATTCTAACTGCCAGAGCACATCCAAGTGAAAGACCAGCCAGTAATACTAATTGATGTACCTAGTACTCACATAGTTCGAAATCCAACAACCGTGCATGTAATAAAGCATAGGTCATATACTGATTCCTTAGCCACAGGAACAAAGACCTAAGAACTATAAAAAAAAAAAAAAAAATAGGCACAAACATAAGTTCATTGAATATTAGATTTAGGCTAAAATCGAAACCAAATAACATAATCGTGTCAAATTTAGGTAAAAGAAACCAATTGCTGATTCCTATAACTCTCTAGTGGAATCGTAAAACTTCTAGATAGAACAAAATAGGAATAGAGTTAAAATAGGTATATTGTATTTCGAAGGCGCAAATCTTAAATGGTTTACAGATGTTGTTCTGAGTCTGAATGTCTTGTGCATGGGAATTTGCATTTCTGTAAACGCACAATACAAGTGTAACTCCTAATGTGGGGCAAAAAAAAAAAAAAACATCTGATAACGGTAGACAATTCTGTAATCAAGATATATACAGTATTAAACGAGAAATAATAACGTTTTAATAGGTGCCTACTGGATTCCGAATCCGGAATTAAAAAACAGTCAAAGCAGTCAAAAAATAGACGGACATCAGACCCTAAGAAATATCCAAGTCGAGATATTAGAGAAACCTACTTCCGAAATAAGCAGTTAAACACAAAAAATAAAATAAAAAGGATATCGGAACTGGACAAAAGAACATGAGAAACATCTGACTAATAGAGACCACCATAAGACCACCGAGTATGAAGCATCACCTTCAATTTAAATTCATTTAAAACATATAGAAAGTAGAAAGCATTGGATACGCTTCTTAAAAATTAAATATCAATACTAATAATGTATATTAAAGGCCAAAGTATATTTGTAAGTCTAATACAAATGCTAAATGTACTCAAATCTATGTGGTTCTTTATACAAAATCATTTCAGACACTACAAAACTGTGTAGATACACAGTTCTTATAAATGAGTACACCATTACATATTACAGTGGATTTTGAAAGAGACTTTGACCTCTGAGTTTGTTTCTGTGTTTCTTCTCAGAGCAGTCAGCTAGGAAACACAGGCCTCATCTAGTTAAAACAAGACTTTGACCTCTAAGTTTGTTTCTGTGTTTCTTCTCAGAGCAGTCAGCTAGAAAACACAGGCCTCATCTAGTTAAAACAAGACTTTGACCTCTGAGTTTGTTTCTGTGTTTCTTTTCAGAGCAGTCAGCTAGAAAACACAGGCCTCATCTAGTTAAAACAAAATTACGGGTAAAAAAAAAAAAAAAAAAATCATTTGTTTCACTTTGAAATTTTTTAATTTTGTATTACTATATAAAAAAAAAAGAGAATATGTTGTTTTAAAACCTCTCAAATCGTGTTTTACTACAAAACATAGTAAATTGTAAGTACTTTAAGACTTAAAGACTTAAAGAGTAGTTGATTGTAAAACATAGTAAAATATGTTAAACGCAATTCATTTCAAAATCTTAAATGCTGTAATTGCATTCCAAAACCGAATTACCATCTAAATAGTATATTTCATAATTTCACTTAAAATCTAAATAATTTTATAAAAAGGAAGACATGGGATACACATTAAAAATCCTAAATATTATATATTGGGATACACATTAAAAATCCTAAATATTATATATTTGTACTTCAAAAAACCAAACTAGCGATTTTTGTAAATTATAATCTAAGTGTGCTAAATAATGTGATACAAATTATTGTTCTTCAAAAACCAAACTAGCGATTTTTGTAAATTATAATCTAAGTGTTAAATATTGTAACTATGCTCGAAATGTAAATCATTTTATAAAAAGGAAGAGATGTGGTATACACATTAAATGTAGGACAAGTCAAAGAGATCGACGTTACAGGAGTCGCGCTCCAACCGGGGTCTCGACTAGACGTCACTCTAGGCTTTGCCTGCTTACTGACAATTTGGTTGTTTCATTTACTATAAACCTAAATCCCTAACAAGTGATTTTAGTGAACACCACAGTTCCCAATGCTACATACTGGGTGTATATAACTAAGCCTAATGGGGGTTGATAGTTGCACTGTTCCACGCGTACCTCAAGGAGATGTCAGCATACCGTAGGGGCCCAGCAGGGTCGAAGCCTACTGGGGCAACGGGTTCGCTTCTGAAAGGAAGACCCGGCCCTGGAATAAAAGGGAACAAAGGAACTAGGAGTGGGGTTTAGTCAATAGAAGTCTGACACGCTCTCCATGTCATGTCATTGGATGAATTCCCACCTAAAAAAATATTTCTTCGAATGCTTGGTTTTAGGATAAATCAGTCTTCTCACGTTGTTTTTATTCACTGTTTTGAGAGCACTAGTGGTAAAATAAATTACACAAAGTAGATGCCTAGGTTTCGGACAGAGCTCCGGCGGGATACCACGGTGAAATGGCGTCAGCGACTCGCAACCCAGTGCTGGGCACGCCACAATTGTGGCGAAAAGTCCCCTCTTTGAGGCGTGGTTGGAAAGACCTCACGGCGTCCTAACCTTCCGCATGACGCAGGTCCTCACCGGACATGGCACGTTCGGGAGGTACCTGTTCCGGATTCAAGCGGAAGAGACGCCCGGGTATCCCCACTGTGCGGAAAGCCCGGAGGACACGGTGGAGCACACAGTCGAGGTGTGCCCTGCTTGGGCGGTGCATCACCGTGCCCTCGTGGGGGCGATCGGCGGCGGAGACCTCTCGCGCCGGGCCTTGGTTGAGGCCATGGTCCGGAGCGAGGAGGAGTGGCAGGCGGTTGCCGACTTCTGCGAAGCAGTAATGGTTGCAAAGGAGGACGCCGACCGCATCAGGTAACGGCGTTCTCGCCGCCGCGCTGCCGCCGCAGGGATTCTGATCCCGGTTTCCGGCCACCGTAGGCGCGGGCTTGCGGAGAGTGACCAATGAGTAGCTCGCTGTCCGGCCGTCCGGTAACTGTCCGGACCAAGCCCAAGTCGTCAACGGCGCGCACTGTTCCCGCGTGCCTCAAGGAGTTGTCAACAACAGTAGGGACCCAGCCGTGTCGAAGCCTACTAGGGCCAGGGTTATCCGAAAGGGAACTCGAGCCCCGGTATGAAGGCTAGCAGGAACAAGGTGGGTCATTTAGTCAGTAAGAGTCTGACACTATCTCCCGCTCCGCCCAAGAGCGGGGATTGTCATTGGATGATTTTTCGCACCGTAAAAAAAAGATGCCTAGGTTTGAACCCACGACGTAGGTTTTGTAAATTAAGGTCGTTACTACGGGTCCATCGCTGCTATTAAAGCATCCAAAACAATGGGTATAATGAAGGTATATGCATAATAATTTCAAGATTTGTTTTAGAATATATTTAACTAGCTTTTTCCTGCAGCATCTCCCGCGTAAATCAAATATAGTCTACGTCACTCAGGAATATAGCAGCTTTCTAACGGTGAAAAACATTTATTACCACATACTACAACCAAAAAAAAAGAAAAAAAAAAAGAAACAAACTTTACCTCTTTATAATATTAAGTATATTTAATAAGTTAGAAAGACGCACAGGACCGTGCATTATGGCGACACTTGGGGGAGGCCTATGTCCCACAGTGGATGTCATTTGGCTGAAATGATGATGATGAATAAGTTAGAATGATGTTCCTTCATTATACATTACATATTCAGGGGCAAACGAGGCACATACGATCATTTTTAAGACACTCAAGGGAAGAGAAAATAATCAAAATAACTTATTTCACAAAATTCTAAAGAGCTAGAGCAACTTATACTATAAACAAAATGTATGTAAAATAATTAGTTTTCAGTTTGTTAGATTGCATCATTTAACTCGGTTTCAGCAACAACATTTTATTTACATTGAAAACGTTAGATTAGTTTTGCTGAATTGCATTTATAAACTATTCATAGAATAACTCTGTTTTGGATTAACTATGCTACAGGTTAAATACGAGTAAACCAACCAGCCAGATTTATCTCAACGCCTAGTTGATACTTCGCAAGACCTGAAGGCAAAAGGTGGCAAAGGTGCCCAAAAGCTAGGAAGCATATAACATAGGCTATAGTCATATAAGCAAGCGGTGCGCATCAAGGACGCGCAGCGCTTGCTTATATGCATCCTTCTCTTTATACCTCTAACAGCATATTTGTACCTACTCATAGCATAGCATAGTCGGCCTTATAATGTTCCCACTGCTGGGACTCAGGGCTCCTCTCTAGGAGAGGGAATGGGCTGTAATCGACCACGCGAGCCCAGTGTGGGTTGGTGGATGTAACATGTCTTCGAATTTTTTGGTTCAAGGACATGCCGGTTTCCTCACGATGTTTTCCTACACCGTTTTGAGAGCAGTGGTGACGAAATAAATTAAACAAAGTAATGCGCCTGGCTGGGTTTGAACTAGCGACCTACAATACGTAAGTCGGAGCCGTTACCACTCGGTCACTACTGCTCATTTTCTGTTCATTTGTATTTCTAGTCTGTTTGAAATAAAACAGTTGATTCAAAACCTCAAATCTCCCAACTAAGCTCAAACTCTGTTCACGACAAGGTTATCAAAAAACGTAGGTTTAATTGAGTGAAAAAATCAACTCTTCTATAACACGCTGTTATTGGACCGATTTATTTTTATCACGGTTAAGTGAAAATTGCTACGAAAATGTTATTTTATGATTATGACTGGCTTGATGGTTTAGTCCATGAACGCCATTTTTCAACGTTTGATTTCCATTGGTCACAATAATTATCAGTTCCATGATAAGACTGACCTGTTGGTCTAGTCGTTAGTGGCCCTGACTGCTATGTCGAAAGTCGTGGGTTCGAATCCCAACTAAGATAAATATTTGTGAGATGAGCACAATCATTTATTCTGAGTCTGGGTACCTCATTATTTTCCTGCCCTGGTCCCGTTTTATTTGGGGTCGGCGCTACACGTTTTTTTCTTCTCAGTTATCAGTTATCTCACACACTCATAGCACAAGTTCTGCTTAATTTGTGAATAGATAGCGTTGTGTGATAGTTGTCGAATATTATACATTACTAGCTTTTGCTCGCGGCTTCATCTCCTCACTTAAAAAGTTTATTTTACTTAGGAATTAAGCAACTTTCTATCGTTAAAAAAATTTTGGCAATCGGACCAGTACTTTTAGAGATTACCTCCCACAAACAAAAAAAAAAAAACAAACTTTACCTCTTTATTATACTAGTGTAGATATGTAGTGTGTATATGGTAGTGGTTGCAGGTGTTAAGAATATTATGCTAAAAGTACAAAATCACAAAGGCAATCAAACCTCAACTTCTCCAGCCAAAATATAATTATTTGGTAAGTTATACTATATCCGCAGCAACTATCCTGTGTGCGAGTTTGCATGGTGTGGGCGTGCCATGTAAATTCCATCGAAACACAAACAAATTCATGTAAAGGGTAGTTTATAAATTACGTAACATGATAAGGGAAAAGGAGGGGGTTGACAAAGTGTGACAGATTATGTGGGAAGAGTCTATGTATCAGTACGCAAAATTTTTAACTCTATTAGCTTAAAAATATTTCTAACTCTTTTTTTTTGAGGATTTCAATTAAACTAAAAACAAAAAAATTAAACCAATATGGTTTAATTTCGGTTCAGTTTGGTTAATTCAAATTAAATTCGATAACAATTAAATTAAATACTGGTCAACTGTGGTAACTTGTCCATAAGTTACGAGTATCTTTACGAACACAATCTTTTAACGTATAGGATTTAAGATAGTGTTACATAATATAATTTCAACATTTTAACATAATTTAGTAGGTTCTTATAATTTACCAGTAGCAACATATTAATTTTCTACTGTGGTGACACTGTTGCTTAAAAAATATGTCGTTTCGAAGTCAAAGGGTGAAAATATGAATGTCGTTTTTGGCCATATTTTACGTAAAATATGGCCAAAAAGGAAATAATATACAATTATCTATGAAAACTGAGGCCAGGGCCCCAAGTCTGCTATTTTTATAAATTCGTCATTCCAACACGATCCCATTGTCATTTTGCTAAAAGTTTGTAATCTGCTAATTCATAATGATCGATCATTGATCGGTCATTGGTCTTGTAATAGAATTGTGGTAGAATGATAATTTCGAACATATTAAAACCAATAACTGCACAATAACGTTCTAATGGTAAAACACTGATCAAATAAACTGTCAAAGTTTTAGCAGATTACCGCAAACGTCAAATATTCATTTGTCAATATGTACGAGATTACCATTCTATGTCACTTCTTTCAATGGAGTGTCAGTGGTTGTCCATTGGAAAGTCATAATGACGCCATTATATTAGTACCTAGTTTACCAAACTTGTCAAAATCGACAATTATGACATCAATGATAGACTATTCTGACACTATTGTAATAGCAGACTTGAGGCCCGCTAATTCATAATGATCGATCATTGATCGGTCAATGGTCATGTAATAGAATCGTGGTAGAATGATAATTTCACGCATATTAAAACCAATAACTGCACAATAACGTTCTAATGGTAGAACACTGATCAAATAAACTGTCAAAGTTTTAGCAGATTACCGGAAACGTCAAATATTCATTTGTCAAAATGTACGAGATTACCATTTTATGCCACTTCTTTCAATGGAGTGTCAGTGGTGGACCATCGGAAAGTCATGATAACGCCGTTATATTAGTAGATTACCAAACTTGTCAAAATCGACAATTATGACATCAATGATATACCATTCTGACACTATCGTAATAGCAGACTTGAGGCCCTGGTCAAGATGCCGAATAGGTGTCAATTTGATCTCCGTTATATTTCTTTGTCTAGAATGCCAATTTCAAGGTAAAACACTAACAAAAGGAATCCTTTCGTGCTTAGATTCAATACTAACTCTGTTGCCTACCTGAATTCAGCTCTATATAAAACTAATGAAATATGGAAGTTGAACATCAAAAATCAATTTTAAAGAGTTGTTCGACTTTACTTGTTTGTTTCAAAAACTGAACATTTTGATTGCTTGCGGTAATTGAGGCTAAACTGTTGTCTGTGTTTTGTGTTTTTGTGAAAAACATTGATTGCCTTCATTATTATTTTGTCCAGTATTTTTTTTGATAAATAAATAGAACGGATTTAATACGAAGACTGATGAAGAAGGATGCCTTTTTGTTTCAGTTTGAGCTGACTTGTGTTTATTTATTATTAGCTTTTGCTCGCGGCTTTCCCCGCGTTCATAAAATATAGCCCATGTCACTCAAGAATAAAGCAGCTTTCTATCGGTGAAAAAATTTTAGCAATTGGACCGGTACTTCCAGAGATTACCTCCTACAGAGAAAAAAAAAAAACAAAACAACAAACTTTACCACTTTATAATATTAGAGTAGAAAACTTCATGCAACACAAAGGTACAAAGGCGGTCTTAATGCCTTAGGCGTTCTCAACCAGTCAACCAAGGGTAGTGAAGAGAAAACATGGCAGGTGCATAAAAAAAAATATAAAATAAAAGTACAGAAGATATAATATATGAAATAGACAAATATATTTGATATAATATAAACTTGCATACATCTATAAAAATGCTTATTTTTTATTTATTTATATTTTTGAGACTACTACGTTATTTGTGTAGATATTTACCTACAAGGGTAATTAAATCGGTAACAGTAAACAGATATGTACTGGGTCATGATCATCATCATCATCATTTTAGCTGAAAAACGTCCACTATTGGATACAGGCCTCCCCCAAGTGTCGCCACAATGAGCGGTCTTATGCGTCTCGCATCCATCGGATTCCCGCAACCCTTACTAGGTCATCGGTCCACCTTGTAGGAGGCCTTCCAACGCTACGTCTTCCGGTACGTGATCGCCATTCCAGAACCTTTCGGTCCCAACGGCCATCTGTTCTACGATGTACTGGCTACGCTTGTTAAATCATATCCATTATTGATGGCCAAAATGTACATGTTAAATGTCTCCAGATGACCAAAAAACAATTCGAGAAACAATTAATTAGAATAAGTAACTAGGTGACTGACTGCAGTGAAGCAGTAGTGATCCAATGATAAAAACCCTGACTTATCAGTTGGAGGTCACGAGTTCAAACCTAATCAGGCAAATTACTTCGTATAATTTATTTCATTACCGCTACTCTTAAAACGGTGAAGGAGAATATCGTGAGGAAACTAGCACGTCCTAGAACCAAAAATTCGAAGACATGTACCGCGTGGTGGATTATGGCCCATTCCCTCTCCTAGAGAAGAGGCTTGAACCTAAATTGTGAGAATATTGTAAGACGGTCAAAATTAAACTTTATTAATGTATTTTATCCAGAATCTTTCCAAAGTTACTATAATATTTCTTACTTACTTTTCGACAAACTTAAAATATAGAAAACTGAAAGAGATATTTTATCCCATTGGTGTCTCCCGAAGGAAATAAACCGGGCTTATGTTACCGATGCAGTCACTTGATACATGGCACGAGATGAATGTACCAATTACAGGCACCTAATGCAAGTAAATGTTACGGTTTTTATTTATCTTTTTCTAGATACTTTTTTAAGCGATTAAAGACTGCCAGAGCTGATCATCATCATCATCATCATCATATCAACCGAAAGATGTCTACTGTTGGATATAGGCCTCCCCCAAGCGTCGCCACAACGACCGGTCCTGTGCGTCACGCATCCATCGGATTTCCGCGACCCTGACCAGGTCATCGGTCCACCTTGAGCTGATATGGATAAAAAATCAACAAAATTAAACATTGCAGTATGGTCATCATCATTTTAGTTGAAAGATATCTAATGCCTCTCCTAAAGGCTAAGCCGATCATGTGCGTCTCGCATCTAATGGATTTCGCCAGCCTTCATCAGGTCTGGTAGGAGGCCTGCCTAGTGCTGGTAGGCCTCTGGACAGGATCCTCATTTCAGAACCCTTCCAATCCGCTGTTCTGTTCTGCGAGCAATATATTCGATTATAATTTGAGTGGCTTCAAGGCAAGAGTGAATAGGCTTATAAATTAGTGCGCCTCACCATCAGAGATTGCATCACTGCTTACCATCAAGTGGGATCACAGTCAAGCACTAGTTTATATAAATAAAAAAAAAAAATCGGTCCACAGTCCACTTGTAGCCGAAGTTTCTTTAAATTGCTGTAATTTTATTTCTTACAACATTATTTTGATGATAAAATTGTTGAATAAATTGCTGAAGTTTGGTTTGGCAAAACAAAATAAATTAATATATAACTTATTCCATATTAGAAACAGGTTCTTCGATTGTATTTTTTTTCATTTCCGTGTGTTAAGGCGTATAGTCCCTTGAACCATCTGACCGAAATTATGTGAACGCAACTCTCGCACTCGCCTAGGCGGCAGTACGCAAATCTGTGCATTTATTTGCGGCCAGCAGCGCCCGGAAAGCGCTTGAAATCCATTTTCTCCGCGAGATATTGATTGATTTACATATGCAATGTTCACTTTGAAGAATATTTAACCACCAATTTTTATGTGTAAAAATATTTGTAAAGGTCCAAGCCGTTTCGAAGGAGTAGGGAAAAGTTGCGAAAAGTTGCGAAATTGCTAAATATTTTTTTTGACAAAAGTATTAATTGCACGAAAAAATAAAATGTTGATATTATTGTTCATGAATCTATAATAAATATATATTTTTTTCAAATCAATTGACCTAGCCGTTACCGAGGAGTAGGCCTCAGAAAATCACTGTTTTTGGCACTTTTCGGGCGCTTGGCCCTTAAGCGATAAAATTCTACAAATTATCATTTTTTTTTTTTAATTACTCGTCCCTAAGTTTTATTATCTGCCCAGTAGGACAATTTAGTCTGGCATATTTTATGTTCTTCTGCACTTAGACACAAGATTTGTGTCACATTATTTAGAGTAAGGGGTAATGGGCATACTCTTATGATTGTCATTATTTAACACCACTGCTATCTGTCAAAACCACTTCCTTCTTCGTCTTAAGGGCATGCAATTCGGCATACATTTTCACTGTTTTTTGTACAACCGCTCTTACATGATTATGGCGTTATGATAAATTTTTCATAAGATACTTTGGAAACACAGTATTTGGTGGAAATTGTCTAGTCTGCTATTGAAATCAATTTATGAATTTGTTAAAACCATCCAGTAAAGACCTCTGAAAATTTGCTATTTTGCATGAATTTTGACCCTTCATAATTCACTCAAAAATTGAAAAAAAATATATAAAAATAAAAGCCATGCAAATTTAATCAAAATTCTGAATAATGAAAATTTTTCTAGAAAACTTTTAACGGTTTCAAAAAAAACACGAATTTCAAAGAAACAAGTTTTGTGAAATAGTCGAATAAATCACGGAATTACCGCATGCCAACAGAGTTTTCTCTTTTTTTGCATTGCCTCTTCATCAAACGTTGCGTTGGATTGCGTTAGATGAAGCAACAAGCTTTAAAACCATCCTCAATGTTGAAGATAGGCGAGTGGAAAAGGACGTTATAACAGAGATTACAGAAGCAAGTTGTAGTGCTTATTTATTAATTAATTCGGCTTACACTTGTCCAATTGTGAGACAATTAATCTGACAACAGTTTAGCCAACGTCTGGCAGTTCTGTTTCTTATCTGTAACAGTTTTGTAAAGTAGATTATAGTCACGATTCTAGTGAGCAATGAATAAAGGTAAATAGGATTATTAGGAATTTTGTTTGAGGAAAAAATTTGAAAAAATTAATTATGAAAAACAGATAAGACAGAGCAGGTGTTTAGAGCTTTTTACTGCTATTTATTTGCGATTTGTTTTTTCTTTACTCTGAATCTCGTGAAAGGTGTAGACTCATGTCATCAGTCCACCTTGTGGAAGGCCTTCAAAGTTTAAAAATTAGTCGGTATAGTAGTCGGCGTTGCGTACAAACTACCTACAGGTCATTGAACTCGCTCAGCTGACTCTTTCTTAAAGAAATTAATTTCTTACATGCGTAAATTAATACGAGTTTTGAAAAAATTGTAACTTATTTTTTAATTTTATCTTTACAAATCGGTAGTGTTTCATATACTGGATCGACCCTCCACGGGATTAAAACGATTAAAATTTAACGGTTTATACTGTGATTAAAAATATACTTACAAATACATGAATATTTTATAATTTTTACTCTTTGTACTCACCTATTAGGCAATCATACTGACCGATGCTATGAATGATAATACCACCCATCACGTACAATCTAGCTGAACACTACAAATCAGTAACCAGCAGAAATTACTCGATCCACAGGAATTTGTTCTAACAACCCGGCAATTATTAGAACTAACTGGACGGCAACTACTCAATTGACACTTCCTACTTTACAAAATACTAACACTTTTATGATTAGCCACAATGTTTGCTGATTTACTACATCAAAGGACTGGAACAAATTGACTGCAGCGGTCTTCTGTTCCTATTATAATTTAGGTTACTTCAAGGCTAGACTGAAAATTAGGCTCTTAATAAACAATACTCTGTGTAATGTAAGGCCGTGTTAGAAGAGAACTTACGAGATCAGCTTGTGTGCGGGTTGCGAAGTGAGCAAATAAGGCAACGACTGTTTACTGAGGAAAATCTGCAATATTCTAACGCTGTGAAAATTTCATGTACTATGGAAGCGGCGGAGAGAGATGCAGCAGCAGTGGAACGGACTGTCGGGAACAACAGCGAGGCTGGTGGCGACCAAGACGTCGCAGCGGGAGCGTTGAACGTGGTGGCTACGCCAACGAGGAGCGAACGCAGCCGTAATAGCCGTGGTAGCCTTCGTGGATTGTCAGCGGAAGGCGCTGGAAAAGTCAGCGGAGCTGATTCGAATAACAATTGTTCTGCGTGTGGGGCTACCGACCACCACAGTGAACAATGTAGATACAGACGATTTATCTGTGGAAAATGTAGACAGAAAGGGCATTTACGTCGAGTTTGTCAAATGCGTTTAAAGGGTAAGCGAGATCAAAGTGACACCAATAACATTGGGACGCATTTGCAAGCAGCAAGTGGAGTAACTAGACAAATTGACCTTGATGATTCAAAAGAGTCTGCGCCCAAGCTAAATCTATGTCAATAAGTAAGAAAATTAAAAATTCTAACAATACAATAAAAGCTGTCTGGAAGGTGATAAATAAGGAAACTGGAAAAACAAACCAGCGAGATCGAAATGAATTGTCCCTAAAAATTGATAATAAAATCATTTCAGACAGGACTGAAGTGGCTGAGAAGCTAGAAAACTTCTTCACCAACATCCCAATAGAAGTTACGAAATCTCTCCCTTCTTCGTCTTTGTTAGCTGAATCTTTTTTAAAAGAAAATTTCACAAAGGATATACCAACCTTTGAATTTAAGCGTATCTCTGTTGATATAATTAAAAATACATTCAAAAGTCTTAATATAAAAAACACTGAGGACTTATGGGGTATATCCGTTAAGGTTCTTGGAGATATTATTGATACAATTGCTCCTGTCCTAACAGGCATATTTAATCAATGTCTAGACAGCGGTACATTCCCTGATTTAATGAAACATAGTAAAGTAGTACCAATTTTCAAATCAGGTAGTAAGAGTGATCCCTCTAATTATAGACCAATATCTGTGCTTCCAGCATTGAGTAAAATCTATGAAAAAATCATGCTCGACCAGATGTTGTCTCACTTTAATTCAAATAGGATTTTGCATAGTCATCAGTTTGGCTTCACGAAAGGAAGGTCAACGACGGATGCAGGAGTGAAACTAATCAGTCACATTTTAGAATCCTGGGAGAAGTCCCAGGATGCTATTGGCATATTCTGTGACCTCTCAAAAGCATTTGACTGTGTTGACCATAATACTCTGATCTGTAAATTACATCACTACGGAATTCGTGGACGAGCTGCTGATCTTGTTTTTTCCTATTTATCTTACAGGCAGCAAAAAGTATCCATAAATGGGGTGACGTCTTCGGGGTCTTTAGTAAGGATGGGCGTGCCCCAGGGTTCAATTCTTGGCCCTTTCCTTTTTCTAGTTTATATTAATGACCTTCCTTACATGATGGCTAATTTATCAGATATAATTCTATTTGCTGACGACACTTCCCTTATTTTTAAAGTGGATAGAAAAGATGCGGATGTCTTGCGCGTTAACGAAAGTCTGGCTGTTCTTTCGAAATGGTTCGCTGCTAATAATCTTTTACTAAATGCAAATAAAACTAAATGTATAAAGTTTTCATTACCGAATGTCCCTCAAGTTGGCATCAATCTAATTCTTGATAGCAAAAAACTTGATGTAATTACAGAAACTGTGTTCTTAGGTATAACTGTCGATTCCAAACTGCAGTGGGGTGCTCATATTAGAACTCTCTCAGGTAGATTAAGCTCAGCGGCATATGCAGTAAGAAAAATAAGGCAGTTGACAGATGTCGCCACAGCTAGGTTAGTTTACTATGCCTATTTCCACAGTATTATGTCTTATGGCATTTTACTGTGGGGATCTGCAGCTGATGTAGACTCGATTTTCGTATTGCAAAAGAGAGCAATCAGGGCTATTTATAAAATGGGTCCTCGCGAGTCCCTCAGAAATAAATTCAAAGAAATAGATATATTGACACTGCCTTCTCTTTATATCTTAGAAAGTATTTTGTATGTACGTAAAAACCTAGGACTTTTCAAAATTAGAAGCGATTTCCATAACATAAATACTCGTAGTAAACACGAAATTATATTGCCCAAATGGAGATTAGCCAAGACCAGTAAGTCATTTTTAGTAAATAGCATACGCTTTTATAACAAGCTACCAAAAGCGGTGACTGAACTTAGCGAAGGAAAGTTCAAAACCCATATTAAGCGTGTCTTAACCAAAAAAGCATATTACAAGGTTAAAGACTGTCGAAGACACGCTTGTTTGGCAATGACTGCCTCTGCACTTGTGGCCCCCTGGTAACTTATAATATTATGCGAATGTATCTATTAACTGCTCCATCTTTGTTGTAACATATTTTTTTTTTCTCTCTAACACATTGCTTTTGCAATTTTTTATATTATCTGACTCCAACCACATTAAATTCGTTAGTTTTTCTTTTTTTTTTTTTGGTTGTTAACGTCTCATTTACTGACAGTTGTAATTATTATTATTTTTTCTACCTTTTTTTATATAGCCTCTTTTTATTATGTAAATGGAAGAACACTGTAGACTCCACGAATTCTTAGATTACTTCATATTTTGACTCACTTTTTTTTAAATGATTATTTTTATTGTGCTTTTGAGTACAATATAGACCGGTTTACACTGTTCTTAAATAATACCTTTTAATACTGTTATATGGAAATATTGTAAGTACAACCATTTTTTTAAAAAGAGTAACCATGGAGTTTCTTGCCGGTTCTTCTCCATAGGAAACGACCAATTTCGAACCGTGCACTAGCTTCTGACGTTTTATAAGTGCCCATGTAGGCCTATGTGAAATAAAAAACTTTTGACTTGACTTTTGACTTTTGATGATCAGTCAGGGGAAGATGAAGACGAGGAAGACTGGGAGGCTGCAGGAAGTTTGCATCAACTCAGTTTGAATAGTTATAAACCGGTGAGTTTGACCATATGGATAGATGAAAATAAGTTATCTATGGAAATCGATACGGGGTCATTGGTGTCATGCATTAGTAGGAAAATGTACTACGAACTGTTTAGCCATAGACCTTTGTGTAGTTCAAATTTAGTATTTCGATTTTATGATGGCACTATAATAAAACCAGTTGGAGTTATTAAGCCATTAGTTAAGTTTAGAGATAAATCCAAACATTTGGAATTATTTGTAATACAAGGTGGCACTACCTTTTTGTTAGGTAGACAGTGGCTGACAGAACTAGGCATTAAAATACCTTTGTATCAAAACTCCTTAGTGATAAATACAGAAAAAAACAATTGTAATAGCTGGAATAATCAATTAACACTATTACTTCACAGGTATAAAGATTTGTTCTCGGAGGGACTGGGTCGATTCACGGGAGGTAAGGCACGGTTGCGAATACGCGAGGGAGCGGCACCAGTGTTCTGCCGCGTACGACCTGTACCGTACGCACTTCGCGAGCGCGTCGAGGCTGAGCTGGAGGGGATGCTGCGCGCAGGGGTCATCGAGCCTGTGGACAGCGCGGACTGGGCTACTCCACTTGTGCCGGTACGTAAGGCTGATTTTGGACTCCGTATCTGTGCTGATTACAAAATAACGTTAAATCCGGTTCTATTAGTTGATAGATATCCTTTACCACGTATAAACGACCTGCTGGTTAAATTAAATATAATCAAAAAGAATTGGATGACCCAGATAATTGTACAGTAATTAATACGCATAAAGGCCTCTTTAAGTACAAAAGGCTAGTTTTCGGGTTGTCTTCAAGTCCAGGTGTTTTTCAAAGAATTATGGCAAATTTTCTTAACGGTATTTCAAACGTAGAAGTATTTCTTGACGATATTATTATAGCATCGCCCAATATAGAGGAGCATTTAATTACGCTAGAAAGAGTTTTAGAGCGGCTACATAGCAATGGTATGAAATTAAAGAAAAAAAAATGTTTATTCATGACCAGTGAGGTAAAATATTTAGGATATATTATATCTGCCGAGGGAATTAAAGTAGACCCTGAGAAGGTAGAAGGGATAATAAATATACCACGGCCAGAGAACGTCACGGATTTGAGAGTATTTTTGGGCACAATTAATTACTATGCCAAGTTTGTTAATAATTTGAGCACTATTTTGGCGCCTTTGTATACATTGCTAAAGAAGGGAGTGACATGGAAGTGGGACAGGGAATGCGAAACGGCTTTTAAAAAAATTAAATCTATTTTGATTAGTGCCGACGTCCTTGCTCATTATGAACCAAGTCGACCTTTGTTTTTAACTTGCGATGCAAGCGCGAAGGGCATCGGTGGCGTACTGAGTCAGATGGGTGAGCCGCGCCGAGATAGCAATGGGTCGGCCGAACTCCGGGAGCGACCAGTAGTATACGTGTCACGCGCGCTTAACGCGGCTGAGAAACATTATTCACAAATCGAGCGGGAGGCTTTGGCTATTGTGTTTTATTTCGAAAAATTACACCAGTATTTATACGGACGTCGATTTACACTACGCACGGACCACAAGCCCTTAGTTACTATTTTTGGGCCTAAACAAGGTATACCGTCGATGGCTGCTAGTCGGTTACAAAGGTGGGCTATAAAGCTATCAGCCTATACATATGATATCGAATATGTTACTTCTAAGCAGAATGGGGCGGATGGGTTATCGCGATTGCCAGCTACAGCTGGAATCAAACAAACTGTTAAATATCCGGAACAAACACATTTAAATTTCGCACAAAATGCGATGTTATTAGATCACAACGAAATTAAAAAACACACCGGCCGAGATCACTTGCTAGGACGTGTATTAAGATATCTACGCGATGACTGGCCGGTTGATAATGAAATAACATCGCTTCAGCCATACCTATTTCAATCGTAAAAAGGAGCTGTATGAAGAGTTAGGTTGCGTAATGTGGGGCCATAGGGTAGTTGTACCGAGTATGTGTAGGAATAAGGTTTTGTCCGACTTACACGAAGCCCATATGGGTATAGTCAAAACGAAAGCGTTTGCTAGAAGTTATGTTTGGTGGCCGGGTATGGATGAAGATATTGAAAAAATGTGCCGGGGTTGTCGTGTGTGTGCTGCAGAAAGTGATGCGCCACCACGTCATACACCCTGTCCATGGCCTTGGCCAGATAAACCGTGGGCCCGTGTTCATGTTGATTTCCTAGGTCCTATCACCGGACGGTTATTTTTAGTGATAGTGGATGCCAGAACCAAGTGGTTAGAAGTTAGTCAAGGACCCAGTACAGGGGCTAGTAATACAATCAGTGTTATGAGTGATGTGTTCGCACGTTTTGGTTTGCCTAGACAAATAGTCTCAGATAATGGGCCGCCGTTTACAAGTTACGAGTTTTCTGAGTTCCTCAAGGCAAATGAGCACCTTATCACCCAGCTTCAAACGGGGCTGCAGAAAACGTAGTACGTACAGTTAAAAGAGCGATTAAAAAGGCCATTAGAGAGAATTTAAACATAAATTTATTTTTAAATATTTTTTTGTTATTCTATAGACATACCGAACACTGTACAACTGGCGAATCTCCGGCGTCGCTCATGTTCGGCCGTAGGTTGCGAACAAAATTCGACGCGCTAATACCGAATATTGATAACAAAGTTAGAGACGCTCAGGAGCGACAACAAAAATATGGCGCAAGCGGTTCGCGTCAATTAAAACCGGGAGATGATGTGTGGTTACGGCACTATAAGGGACATGACAAATGGGTATCAGGAAAAGTAACGGAAAAGATGGGTACCACAGACTATAAGGTAGTCGATGCCTTAGGTAGGGAATGCCACAAACATGTCGATCAGATAAAACAACGGATACGGAGTACATTAATCTGTCCTTCTAGCCCTGGTAACGAGAAGTCTGAGGAAGCAGCGTTAGCTCCTGACCCAGGAGCGCTCAGTCCGGATGATCAGATCTCGAGTACAGAAAACGCGCCTCACGAAGACGAAGAACAGGAGCTTTTCAAAGATTGCGAAGAAGAGCCGTTACCGATTCCAACACAACCTGCCTTGTCCTCTTCAGAACCGTCCCAGTCTCGTCCCGTGCGTCAATGCCGCATAAATAAACCTGCTAGATATAAGTTTTAGAATACTCACATTTATGTTCTTTTTTGTTTTTGTTACTTATATTAGATAGTAAGTTTGTTTTAGAAGATTTCCAATTAAGGGTGAGGGTGTAATGTATTAGATACTTAAGTAGGCCATGCATATTTAAGAAGTGGCGCAAGATGTCTTTTGTTCTGAATAAACCGCTGGACCAAGCTACACGTATATTTTATTCTAAAACATCTCACTCTGTTCAAAATAACATTAGACATTTTATGAAAACCTTTTATTACTATCCGTTCCACTGATTTTGACTTTTATTACGTTGGTGGCACGACAAATGGTGGCTGCAGTAAATAGTTGGTATTGTAACCACTTATTGCTTTTAATGCCATCATTATGCTTACAAAAATAGAAGTTAAAATCGGTTGGACAGACAGTAAAAAAGTTCAAATGACGAATGGGGTTAAATGTCTAATCTTAATGCGAATAGGGTATAGTGGGTTTCACCATCAACAATTGCATCACTGCTTAACATCAGGTGGGATCGCAATAAGGCACTAGCTGACTAGATATATCAATACAGTTTTGTCCAATCTAATGAAACTACAAAGACCTATAAAATCCATTGACTTGACTATTTGCAGGCTCGTTTGAATAGTCAAATGTCGGTTAAACCAATATACCATATAGATTTTTTTTTTAGTTAAGAAGAAAATGTCAAATTTACTGACTGAAACCCACACGTGTTTCCGTTACCTTCTCAGTTCCAAGCCACGGTGACTCTTATAAAGAATCCTTCAAGAATTTGATCAATTGATAAAAATTTTGAAACTATACATAGGTACTTGGACATATCTGACTGGCCTGTTGGTCCAGTGGTTAGTAGCCCTGACTGCTATGCCGGAGGTCGTGGGTTCAATTCCCACTCAGGACAAATGTTTATGTGATGATCATGATCATTTGTTCTGTGTCTGGGTGTAATTTATCTATAATATGTATGTATTTAGAAATATATAAGTATGTTTATCAGTTGTCTAGTACCCATAACACAAGCTCTGCTTAGCTTGGGACTAGACGGCGTTGTGTGGTAGTTGTGGAATATTACTTATTTATTTATTTATCTTAGTTTTTGCTCCTGAAAAACCTGAACACACAAAGAACCCGTTACTTTTTTGAGAGATTTCCTTGAGACAATTTTTTCATATTTTTCCTAGTAAATTATTTGCAACTCATCAACGCATTTAAACATCTCTTTCTGACCATAGTCTCGACGATAGTACAAATAGTCCTTTATAGATAACTCATCATCATCATCATTTTCATCATTTCAGCCAAAAGATGTCCACTATTGGACTTTAGGCCTCCCCAAGCGTTGCCACAACACTTCCCGTCCCCACCGCGTTCACCAGGTCATCGGTCCACCTTGTGGCAGGCCTTCCAACGCTGTCTCTTTCAGTACGTTGTCGCCACTCCAGAATCTTTCGTCCCTATCGACCATCTGTTCTGCGTACAATGTGCCCTGGCCATTGTCACTATTGCCTACCGAAATATAGTATGAGTACAATAAATTTATACTACGAGTAAATTCCATGAAATATAGACATACGTAACTATATACGCGGCTTATGTGGCTTAAATATTAGATTTAATATACCTAATAGACATAACAGTTTGCCGTAAACTAAATACATGAAGTCCGTTCTTGTATTTTGCCTAGTAAAGGACCATTAATTTTATCCCTTTGAGAAATACATACATGATATTTTAGTATAAATTCTACAAATTCTACGAAATTTCCGTTGAAGCAGCAATTTTGAGGTAACCATTATCTAGGTTATAAGGCCCTTCCAGGCATAACATGTAGGCATAATTTGCCGTATCTTTGCTTATTAGATTACTGACAAAGGTCGAAGCCACTTAAGTGCGGCCTGTGCCAGTTCAAGTGCTGTGTTCCACAATGGTAGACGGTAAGATACTGTTTTTATTACCTTTTATCATTGGCTTGTATTTAATTTGGAAGTCGTGAAGGAATTATAAAAAGGTTCAAACCCTCGATTCCTATGAATAGTTATTAGAAATCACAATCCTCTCATTTCCTATGATTTTAAGTTAGTAGTTTAGTACAAGTGGCTGTAAGTCCACCCACTAACTGGAAAGGCATGTACATATTTACGGAAAGCCACTTTTTTGAAGTAGGTTAACCATCTAATGATGATCTCCCTACTCTTGTCTGGAGCGTGAGGGCGTACCAGACTTTTACTGACTATAACACACTCCAATGTTTCATTTTTGTCTTGCGTTTCAGGACCCGGGTTTTTCTTTCAGAAGTGAACGCATGGCCCCAGTTGGCTTTGACCCTGCTGAGTCCCTAAGTTTTTACTGACATCTTCTTGAGGCGTGCGTCACAGTATGCTCCGTCAATGACGTGGGTTTTTCTTATTTGGAAGTTGTGTAAGAAGTATAAAAAGATCAAGACAAAACCTCAATCCCCATGAAAGTTTATTATAAACTAGCTTCTGCCAGCGGCTTCGCCCGAGTGAAAGTAGGTTTTAGGTTTTTCCATACAAACATTGGACCCCCATTTTATGCCCTTAGGGGGTAAGTTTTGGAAAGTCTTCTCACAGTGCTCGCTCACGTCATAAAATGAAACGTTTTGCAAAATTTCTCTCTCCTAGACCCAGTAGTTTCGGCTGTATATATTTGTGGGGTAGGGAGATAAAACTTCAGAAGGGGTGGTGATTCCATAATTTTTATTATACTTCGGAACGCTTCTTCTTCCTTGTCTGTCCACTTGAACACGACGTCTTTCCTTAACAATTTTGTTAAGGGCAATACTATTACTGCAAAATTACTGATGAATTTACGATAGTAAGAAAACAAACCCAATATAGATTTTACTTGTTTAGAATTTGTCGGAGTTTTTAATGTTTTCAACGATTGTAGTTTCTTTTTATCTGGTCTTTATGTCGGTCAGTCAGTTTCCCCTTTTATACAACATTAGGGTTCACCAGGTCATCCTGGCGACTGAGGGGTTGTTTTATACATGCCCCCAGCTGTTTGCTAGCGCCTAATGCCCGCTATGACCTGCCGTGATCTGTGTTGTACTTAGTGTCAGTAGTGTCCAACTGGTGACATTTTTAATTTTTTTTTATAAAAAAAATATTACATGGTGTAAAATTCATTGGAATCCATTCAGTGGCTGATTCTTAACAAATTATATTCAGGTTACGCATGAACTAAAAATATTGTTGTAAATGATAAATGATATTTTGTAAATAGGCTTCTAAACAACACTTTTAAACGTCAATTTTTTTTTACGTCTGTTTAAACTAGATGAAGCCGGTGTTTCCTAGCTGACTACCCTGAGAAGAAACACCGAAACAAACTCAGGGGTCAAAGTCTTTTGTATCATAGATAAGATCACAGCACTTAATAGTTCAGTACTGGGTGGCATAGTGAGTGTAAGTCCCTTCACTAAGTGGAAAGGCACTTAGTCCTGAGAAGCCACTGGATGTAAAGACAGGATTGTATCAGGTTCCTCAAGATAATTTGAATGTTTACAGTTGTGGATCCAGGAGTAGTCAAGACAGGAGCCTACAAATACGAAGATGGTACTCGCTATGTTGGCGAGTGGAATTCTAAGGGCCAGAAGCATGGCATGGGACATTTGGTCCTACCTGATGGCACCAGATACGATGGTTCGCTGATTGGTGGACTGTGTTCTGGGTTGGGTGTCATGGCGTTCCCTGATGGTGCTAAGTGAGTAGTTTTTTTTTTTGTGATTATTTGGAATGCTAGCTGACATCTTTTTTATGGTATGGTCAACATACCAACAGTAATAGTAGACCGTACTTTCACTGTGACAGGGTAGGGTGTTTCATATTTTGTCGATTTTCATTTGACTTTGCTCAAAATCTTGATACCACTCATGCACAGTGTTCATATACCAAGAATCACCGTAATCTACCACCACCACCATGCGGGTCTAGTTTAGGTTAGTGGATGTCACATGTCTTCGAATTTTTGGTTTTAGGATACGTCGATTGCCTTACGATGTTATTCTTCACCGTTTTAAGAGCAATGGTGATGAAATAAATTACAAAAAGTAATGTGCCAGGTTGGGTTCGAATCCGCAACCTACAACTCGTAAGTCGGGGCCATCACCACTAGGCTACCACAGTTAATTTGATGGAAGGTATTATAATGATAAACACATAGATTCAAGAAGGAGGTTTTTCTTTTGAAAGAACAACGGCGACGAAATTGTTGATGAAGTTATTAAGTGTCTGCTTATATAAGTACTTACTTGTATAAGTTACCATGATATATACCAACGAAATAATTTACTTTGTTTTATCTCATCAAAATTATGGCCAGTCTAAGGACTGCAAAAAAAATCGTCACGACTGGAAACTGAATTGACTAGATTTTTTACGAAAATAAATAATTATGGCTTAGTTTTTTTATGTTCATGGCTTTTTGGCTTTTGGCTAAATTGAACTTTTAATGTTGCTACTAATATAAGTCTTGGTCAGGTAACATAATATGTTTAGTTTTATTTATTGATAATAAATACTTAGGAAACATTTCCTAGATAATAAACATAAAAAATTAAAATAACTGTTTTTGCTTAGAAAGAGGCTAAAATGAGACAATATGACTTTGTTACTACAATAAATACAATATTGAGAATCACATCACCAGAAAAAGCATGACATTAGACATTTCAACAGCCATCCAGCCTCTTGACATAGAGAAAAAGAAAACATAACATTAGACATGACATCTTGTTGTTCGTTCAAAAATGCTTTTTTAAAATTCATAAGGAGTTCCGTAGGTATTATTGACCTAATGTACGTAATCTCACCAACTTTAAACTGGAATATCTTTATTACTTGGTATCTATTAATAGTAATGTCTTAAACAAAATTGTTTAGTTTAATCTGTATACTTTTGTATATTTTTCATCACAAGACGCTAAAAAAATATGCCAGCAAACTTTTGTTCGGGACTTCGCCATGATCCTTTACTCGATCCGTATTTTAATATCCTGGTAAATAATGACACTTCGCGTGACCCAAGGGCTGGTTTTTACCTCGGACAGAGGATAAGAATTGCCAAACAGCATGGCAATGCCGCCAGCCTTTTGGGCACAGTACCAGTCGACAGCGATGTGGAAGAGTTTTTTGACGCCATATTTTAGTTTGATTTTAGTTAGTTGTAATTAGCGTAGGGTTTTATTATTATTATTTTTTTTATTTACTGTAATTATAGTTTTTAGTTGTGAATGTAATAATTTTTAGTGATGAAATAAATTACACAAGGTAAATAAGATTAAACTAAAACTCTGGAAGCGCCTTAAGATACTATTTAAGCTCCTTCATTGTAGCATCGTCGCTTTCTGTCTTGTAATATATAGCTTTCTTATCCCGTTTTCATCGGGTGGCTAGAAAATCAGGTCCATTCAAGTTCTTTGAAGACTTGTGAAAATAATGTTTACTTCAAAACATTATCTTCACAAGTTCACAACTATTTTATTCATAAAATTGTATTTATCGAGATGGCTGCTTACGCCGAGGTCAAGAGTTTGAACCCTGCATTGAAATGTATAAAAATGTCTGTATGTTATAGCAGTACTTATGCCAAACCCCTTTAAAATGCAATGACGATATAAAGTTGATATTTATTATCACTTTTGTACATTATTCTGAATTCTTCTTGAGAAAATCTTGTTTTTCTTCAGTTATTTTTCTCAACTCCTTACTCAGATAAATAATATTTGAGATTCTCAAGGTTTTTTTTTTGTAGAGTCGTCGGTTGCATTATCCGATTTGCGAGCATTGAATTATGCCAAACTTTCACAAAGCTAGTAAAACTCTTTTATTGCCGTATTTTGAGCGCTTCCCGAAAAGTTAAATGTCGCTGTCACTTGCAATAACTCAAAAATTGTTGGTTTTCTAAATAAAAATTTGCCAAATCAATTAGAGACTACGGATAAAAATATTAAGGCATACTATATTTAAAAAAAAATTGATTGTTTTTGAAATACGTTTAAAACAAAATTCTGTACATAAATTATCGTTATACAAGGAGGGCTGGCCCTTAAAAATTTTGTTAGGTCACTTACTTATAGGTACATAAACACATCTTATGTTCTTTAGCATATAAATATCTACCTACAAAAAATTCAAATGTAAAAAAAAACATATTGTCGAAATGTAATTGGACTATAATCACTATTCACGGCCTGAGACACGGGTTTAAATTAAAATATTACATTCCGAATAAACAATAATTGCACGTTTAGTAATATCTTAGTAGTAGTATTAGTTTATACATTTTTAGGCACTGTAAATGTATGGAAAATAATAATTGTTTTTTTTTTTTCTTGGTACAGGAAAGTTAAAACATTCAAAGTATTCCAGGAAAACCTGATGAGTTATATTTATTTTCCTTTTTCGAATCTTATCTTATTATCAAAGAAATTTGAGATATAAAAGGTTGCTTGAAATTCTGGGTCCACGTATTTGATCGGTATACCATGGTAAATAGGATGAAAGAGCAAGTAAATAAGATTCAGATACCAAACAAAAATATATTTTTTTTTTGTTACGAAAAGTAATTGAAGACATTTTCCTGTTTATTTGTAAACTAGCTTTTGCCTGCAGGTTCACCCGCGTACATAAAATATAGCCTATGATACACAGGAATAAAGCAGCTTTCTATCGGTGAAAAAATTTTCGCATTCGGACCTTTCAGAGATTACCTGCTACAAACAAAAAAAACAAACTTTATCTCTTTATTATATTAGTGTAGTTAGATTATAATATTAGTGTAGATGACATGCAAAGATTGTGAAAAAAAAAAAAAATTCTTGATATTCGAGAAAAAACTTGAGATGCACAAAAGTACGGTCTGGACTAAGCTTTTCAACTCGCCCTTTACCTATACCACGTACATGAACAGGACTGGAACAATTTTCCAGCTGCGATCTTCCAATCCAATTTATAATTTAAGGGTCTTCAAGGCTAGAGCATATAAGCTATTAAAAAACTAGTGCGCTTCACCATCAACGATGGCATCACTGCTTACCATCAATCAACCTTCAAGCGCTAGTTTTATATCACAAAAAAAACTTTATCGTCCCAATTAAAATATTTACATCAAAAACTTCATTATGAATGCCAACACTTGATCTTATTTTATCTGAAAATGGAATACCATATTATAATTAAAGTTTATAAAATGCAAAACACATATTATCCACTAGAATTCTAGCTTCGTGGAAAAAAAGCAATTTTTGTAAAAGTTAAAAATAAAAAACCAAAAACTTACTTATTTGAATTTACCACATATATTTTGAGGTTACGTTAAAAAAGTGTAAATACAAAAGTTGTAGATCTTTTTATTACCTACAACTTTGCCATTTAACTTTTTTCCATCGGAGTTGTAGTTTTGCCGGAAATCGAGATAAACTGTTTTTTACCCTTAAAAACGCACACTCATCCATTTCCCAACCTCAGAAAGATCGCCCGTAAATTTTTCCTCTCATGTTTGTTATATTCTCTTCCTTTTCCAATGGGTTTCATCCAATAATAATAATAATATCATTTATTTGCTTGAAATATGGTTACAGGTACAGGTCTTAAATTACAATAATGTTTCTTCATATTCCGCCTCTTAATCAGCATGCAAATTTATTACGAATTAATCAACTATGATTTTATTTCACTTTTTACCATTTTCAACGGCTTCTGCGCTGGTCTATTAGGGGGTGAATTTTGGAAAATCAACTCTTTGTGCTCGCCTACATTATAAAAGGAAACCTTGTGCAAAATTTCATGATCCTAATCCCAGTAGTTTGTAGGCTGTGCGTTGGTATGTCAGGTAATCGAATTTTTCCCTTCAGATGCGTAGATCTATATGCTAGCGGCGCAGTCAAAGCCGCCCCGACAACCACCTGTGATGAATTCGGTTTCCAATAACACTGGATGCAACCAGATATCGTTATATGGAGTCACTGCCTATCTGACCTCCGAAACTTACTCGTAATTGGGTCAACACAACGACCTTACAGCCACTAGAACTTTAATAACAGGCAACGCATGTCAACACATATGACTTATAGATCTGATGTAGGTTGCCACAGAATAATTTCCAAATAGTCTCGACTAATCAAAACGCAGTACACTCCCCGTACCAATCAGAACGCAGCTTCTGTTGGTCGATACCGTCACCGGCCCACGCTGAAATCCAGCGCTGATGCAGACGTGGTGCATAAATTTTTATTTTGTCACTAGCTTTTGCCCGCGCGGCTTCGCTCCCGCTCTTCCCTACTTCAGCCTACTATACCCTACTCTACCCTACTGTACCCTACTCTACCCTACTCTACCCTACTCTACTCTACCCTACTCTACCCTACTCTACCCTACTCTACCCTACTCTACCCTACTCTACCCTACTCTACCCTACTCTACCCTACTCTACCCTACTCTACTCTACCCTACTCTACCCTCCTCTACCTTACTCTACCCTACTCTACCCTACTCTACCCTACTCTACCCTACTCTACCCTACCCTACTCTACTCTACCCTACTCTACCCTCCTTTACCTTACTCTACCCTACACTACCCTAATTTTCATTTTTTTTTTCCATAAGAACCTTTTCCTCATAATAACGAACACAACAAAAAAAAATTGGCGAAATCGGTCCAGGCGTTGTTGAGTTATGCGCTTACCAACACATTTTGCGATTCATTTTTATATCATAGAAGATAGATGAAAAATGTTTGAAATATGTAAGTCTTTTGTTTTTTTTTTTCGGTGGGGAAATCGGGGTCGGAATCTCGGCGGCGGCGAGAGCACCGTTGCCTGATGCGGTCGGCCTCCTCCTTAGCGAGCATTACTGCTTCGCAGAAGTCGGCGACCGCCTGCCACTCCTCCTCGCTCCGGACCATGGCCTCAACCAAGGCCCGGCGCGAGAGGTCTCCGCCGCCGATCGCCCCCACGAGAGCACGGCGATGCTCCACCCAAGCAGGGCACACCTCGACTGTGTGCTCCACCGTGGCCTCCGGGCGTTCCGCACAGTGGCGACACCCGGGCGTCACTTCCGCTTTAATCCGGGACAGTCTTAAGATCGCGCCTTTTCCGGCAAATAAAATGTTTTCTTTCTTTCTTCAGTACACCGCTCCTCCGTAATTCAGCTAGTTGAAAGATTGTTTTGGTGAGTTAGTTCAAGCATGAGGTACTGTTTAGTGGCTGTAAGGTCGTTGTGACAACACGATACTCCTTTGCAAGACTGATACCAGATTTCCTGGCATCTAAATATCTGTAACGACTGTCAAAGGACTACAAATGAAGACCGGGATAAACAGCTTATGCTTCGATCTTGAGGATTAAGTAGGTATAAATGTAGATAAATGGAAAGGTTGCTTATTTTCAATGTTTACAGACTACTTTATGAAAAACTTCTTATTTACTTTCTTAGACACATACCCTATAAATAAAATGGTCAATATTTTAATATTATACGCAGAATTTTAATAATTTTAATGTTAACCAAATGGCGCGAAGTTACGCATGAACGCGTGTTCGCGCGAACGCGTTCGCTTGGGGTTTGAGAGGTCGGGCTTTCCGAGGTACCGAGAAAACTGCGTATGTTTCAGTGATTTACGTCCGAGGAAGTCGGTATAAGGATATTCTGTTGCTTTATACAAATGTTGTAAAGTGAAAATAATGTTACATTTGATGAGTGTTAGTTTATGCACTGAAAATAAGTTTAAAAACATGATCTATAAGAGTTCAAGTTTGTTTGGTGGAAAGTGCTATTTTCAAAAGTTTGGCAGTGCTACCACGAGCGTTTTAACGCGATCTATTTTGCTACCTGAACTGAACTTTTAAAGGGAGGTTTTAGCTCCATCTCTCTGTCTCGTCCGCATGACAGCCAATTTAACACGTCATGGTAAGTTCTCTGGTTCATTTAAAAAAAAAAATGTTATTTGTGGATCTAGATAGGTTACAGGAGAAAGCCTATACAACATCACGCTTCTAGCGGAGAGCGTAGCAGTAACCAAAGACGCGAGTGAAACTGTGGGAGACAGCTAATATCAAACATTTTTTCAGAAATCAGAAACGTTTATTTCAAATAGATCAATTACAGGCACTTTTGAATTGTCAAAAAGTCGTTCAATCAAAAAAGTGAAGCTAATTTTTTTAGAAACGAATTCATTTCCTACAATGCTACAAGATCTTAACATTTCCGAATAACTAAAACAATATACCGAAAAAAATTTGCCAAATCCAACGGTATAGGATGATATACGAGTATAAAAAAGATGCCGAGCATTAAACTGATTAGTAAAGGTATCAAATGAAACATTGAAAGCAAAATTTTGACAAATAACCCTGAGATGCGTTTGAGTCAACATTTTCAAATAAAATGAAAGGTCTATACGACACTAAGACATCAAAGTTTATCTGTTTAAATAAATATAAGGGACAAATTTTTAGGTAATATTAAGGTGACGTTCGGATCTTGAGTCTTAAATTTATCACTCTAAAATAACTTTTTCTGGTAAAATGTATATTATAAAAGATATATCGTCAGGGTGGTTCGAGCTACGATCAGCTACCAGGGTATGGTGCAATAACTAAAACTGTCTAGGAATTGAATCACTTAACTTTTTTAAACAGTTCGACACAGTACTCTATTATTAGGTAGGTACAAACAACAATACGTAGGACAGTTCAGTGCGTCTTCACACTGCGATGGCCTGGTTGAGATTATCCGGTTCTCCTCAACTTCGTAACTAAACAGAAACGTCTCTGTCAAAAGCGTGCCAACTCTAGTTCTTCTAGTAGCCAATAGATGGCGTGCCTTGTTTCGCTGTCAAGATATCAACTGCTGCTGGATGCGACATATTTAGATTGACAAATTTTTAGGAAAATCGAAGACAGGCCTGTTGCTCTAGTGGTTAGTGGCCCTGACTGCTATGCCGGTGGTCGTGAGTTCGATCCCCACCCAGGACAAATGTTTATGTGATGAGCATGATTATTTGTTCTGTGTCTGGCTGTGATTTATCTATAATATGTATGTATTTAGTAATATATGAGTATGTTTATCAGTTGTCTAGTACTCATAACACAAGCTCTACTTAGCTTGGGACTAGACGACGTTGTGTGATAGTTGTGAAATATTTTTATTATTAAATTATTATTATTATAATCATACATTTTTATTTATGTTCCCTAAAAATACAAAATCATGCCTTTTATCACGAACAGAGACGGGCCAGTGAGTGTTACCTGTGATGATATATGACACTTGAAAGTAACGGTATCTCACACACACAGTAGGCTTTAACAGAAGCCTTAAAGTAACTCAAAGGGCAGTAGAGAGCTGTACTCTGGTTTCTTTGCGTGATCTAACTAGAAATAAAGATATAAGCAAAGTTCGCAAAACAGCTTGAAGCGAAGGACTGTGAAATTTAAATGGCAGTACGTAGGGTGCATTGCTCGAAAAAGAAATATCGATGGTGCCGAAAAGTTCTGAAGTGGCGACCACGTACTCCCACAAGGTGGACCGATGACCTGGTTAGGGTCGCGAAAATTGGATGGATGCGATATGCACAAGACCGGTCGTTGTGGTGATATATAATATAATATAATATTCCACAACTATTACACAACGCCGTCTAGTCCCAAGCTAAGCAGAGTTTGTGTTATGAGTACTAGACAGCTGATAAACATAGGTACTTATATATTTCTAAATACATACATATTATAGATAAATTACACCCAGACACAGAACAAATGATCATGCTCATCACATAAACATTTTATCCTGGGTGGGAATCGAACTTTAAACTTTTTAGTTATGGTAACTTTAATTGCGGAAGTCGGTGTTTCTATAATAGTTTTGTCTCTTCGTTATTTAGCACCGACTTCCGAAATTAAAGGTATTTCGTACTTTTTAGTCTTTTTTTAACATTGAAGTCGGTTGTATTTTTTTTTTGTAAAAAGTTTTTTATTTTAAACTTTGTAGTTTTGGTACGTGTACCACCACTAAAAAGCCTAACTCTCAGCCAAACTTAAATACCTTATATCCAGAGAGCATCTCATAACGATTTGATTAATTCCAAACACGGTTAGATTACATTAATTTACTTTCTGGCTTCATTATCAGATCAGTCCGATACATGCCCTTCCCCTTTTCCTTCAGCCAGTCATCGACTATACGTATAAACAAAGCAATTTTACTTGTTACGACAGTTCTGCTATGATCCTATGAGGAGTTCTGTGCCATATCTTCGAAGTTCATGATCAGATCATAACAATATTTCAATGGGACCAACTTGGAAGCATAACCTTTCAATTAAAAAAGATTTTTCAAAATCGGTCCACAATTGACGGAGATATTGATGAACATGCATAAAAAAAAACATACATTCAGCCGAACATAGAACCTCTTCCTTTTCGAAGTCGGTTAAAAAATACAAAAAGTTTATTTGTGCACACAGGTATGAGTTGTAACAAAATTTTATACAGGCATCTCTGTATTCTGCCACAGTAAATGGCATTCCATGTGTCGTCCTACCCATTGCTAGCCGTCCGAGAAATAATAACTTAAGTTATTATTATGTTGAAAAAAAAAAGGCGAAACACTCTCTGTTTGGGTAATAATTGTTTTGACTTACTATATTGTTTATCACGTAAATGTCACTGAATTAAAAAATATGTATCTTTAATTATACAAATACACATAAAAATAGTCGGAAACAGATTTTTTTGTTGAGTATGTCATGTGCAAAAAATATTTCATCAACCCACTTCCTTTTAGCTACATCAAATTTAATAATGTGTGAAAAAACCAGACTAGAAAAACATATTTTATTCAATTAACATTTTCAGCCGGTCTTTATTGTTCTGTCTTAATTATTTTGGCAAAGTTAATGAACTAATTTTCTCCGTAAATGAAAAATATCTGACGCCGAAAATAGTTCCCATCAGACGGAGTTTTAATTAAAGCAATCCCTGAAAAGACGATTCGGAAATTATTCACTTCTGGCAACAATTAATCGTTTACTGTGAAATTGCGTATATTTTGGGTCAAGACAAATTGAGACTGAGTGCAAAGCTAGGTTTCACTTTTATTTTCAGGAAAGTTTCACAACGAGAAATATACTGTAATTCAAGACTAACTGTTGCCAGCGGCTTTAGTTGCTTAATGGTCGTAATTTGTTTTTAATTATGTGTAGGCTATCGTTTGACCACTATCTCACCTGATGGTAAGCGATGATGTGGCCGACGATAGATCACCCTTGCCTAGAAGTAAGTTAAGTATAAGCTATCAGGAAACACAGACTTTGAAAGAAAAGAACTTAATAGTAGCCTATGTGATGGGTAATAATACAAGGTAGGCCAATGACCTGGTGAGAGTGCGGGCTGAAATCATGACAATGTGGTAGTAGTGTAAATTGGATATCTATGTACAGTTATTTTTAGGGTTCCGTACCTCAACAGGAAAAAAAGAACCCTTATAGGATCACTTTGTTGTCCGTCGTTCTGTCTGTCTGTCTATTTGTCTGTCAGTCTGTCTGTCTGTCAAGACCCTTTATGTCAAGAACGCGTGGAGGTATCGAGTTGAAATTAAAACCATATACTCAGGTCTGCGGTCCCTTCAAGCTGTGAAAAAAAAACAAATTTCTAAGTTAACGAATAAAAATGATACGGCCGTTTATGTCGCAAAAAATCGTATATTTTGATACTCTCAAAGATCGAAATTCATAGGGTATTTCCCCGTTGACCCAGAATCCTGAAATTTGGCACAAAGCATGGTCTTATAGCACAGATATAGGAATGCTCGCAAAGGAGGAGGCCGAACGCATCAGGCAACGGCGTTATCATCGCCGCCGCCGCCGCCGCCGGGATTCTGATCCTGATTTCCGGCCACCGTAGGCGCGGGCTTGCGGACGGTGAGCCATGGGTAGCTCGCTGTCTGGCCGTCCGGTAACTGTCCGGACCAAGCCCAAGTCGTCGATGGCGCGCACTGTTCCCGCGCGCCTCAAGGAGTTGTCAGCATCAGCAGGGACCCAGCCGGGTCGAAGCCTACTGGGGCCAGGGTTATCCGAAAGGGCGCTCGAGCCCCGGTATGAAGGCTAGAAGGAACGGGGTGGGTCTTTTAGTCAGTAAGAGTCTGACACTATCTCCCGCTCCGCCCAAGAGCAGGGGATGTCAATGCATGATTTTTTCCCACCATAAAAAAAAAAAAAAAAAAAAAGCACAGATATAGGAAAAAATCTGAAAACAGTAAATTTGTTGATAACTACGTCACAAAAAAAATTGCAATTCGGAAAAATCTTCGAGACTCCATTTGGGAATTGTAGTTTGCATGGAACCCTCAGTGCGCGAGTCCGACTCGCACTTGAACAGTATTTTAATTAAAAATTTTGTTTTTTTTGATTTACTACCGTTACAAGTTAGATTCTTTTAGTTTCAGTTCTTGCAGTTCATCTAAAGGTTGTCTGGTAAATATTACTTTTGTGATAAATCAAACACTTCAGGATAAATTGTATAAATATTTTATTCACTTTGATCAACACAATTTCATATTTATCGTTCTATTAACAATCATTTACAAATACACGGATTAGTCGGACATGTTTACTGTTCAACAACTCAAAGCAGACTGACTCTGTCTAAAAATGACAGTTACAAACTCGAATGTTTCCCTACCACAAACTTTCACAAACACTCGGTCGACTAACCGACCAATCAGAGCAAAGTAA
Organism: Mythimna ferrago; assembly: GCA_910589285.2. Classification (NCBI taxonomy): domain Eukaryota; kingdom Metazoa; phylum Arthropoda; class Insecta; order Lepidoptera; family Noctuidae; genus Mythimna; species Mythimna ferrago. The sequence goes on from OU342682.1 coordinate 3,990,489, forward strand.
ACAGTACGTAACATCAATTGACTAACCAATATACATTAGGGTTTATCTAATAATTAACTGCAAGTAAATATTTCATTTTAACAATTATGATATATTTATACAAAACAAATGCATAAAGTCTAATATTATAAATTATTACTTAATGTCTACAACGAATGCCTAAAGTTCATGTAACTACTAGCGCCATCTATCGCTTAACATTGGAAGTTGAACGATTTATGTATATTTTCTTTAAAAATCATTACATTCGGCCATCCGACATCGTGCGATCTCCTGACGCACGATTACAATTAAAATGATAGGATATTTTCATAAAAATTATGAAACTTAATTCCAGTTCGACAAGGAACTGAGTCCTTACATTCAAAATCATTACATTCGGCTTAGTCTTGATTATTTGCTTTATCGTCACGTCATTTGTTTATAACATTAATCACATGAAGAATAATGTAATTTTTTTTTGTCAAAAGCTTTTCTATATATCCGAAATCATATAAGGTCGGAGGAAAGTATGTATTATGAATGTTATTCTTCAGTTTGCCAAAACCGGTAATTCCAGTAATTTTGTTTTATACTTAAAACTTTTTGTTTTTTGTTTTCAATGGATCTATGGATTTTAAAATGAGGCAAATTCAATTTTACTCTCATAATTGCAATCAGATCTACTAATCTTTATTAAACCATCCTTGTTGTAGGTAGTAGCAGGGATTTTACTGGTAACGAAAGTATCTTTTTGCTGGTCTAACCCAAATATTGGTGCTCACCTCATATCTTAAACCTTTTAACGTATTTTACTTCGTAATGTTTATCATTTAAAGTATCTCTGATCCTAGTAGTTTTGTGGCAGTCTCATATGTTTCATTGGTGTTCGTCATAGTCAGTAATCATTTTATTTTGCTAGGGGATTTAAAATAGTGTTTATACATTTAAGCAAAACCGCGCTCAACGTAAGACAAGATATAGCGTTAAGAACAAGGTCAATACCATGACTATCTCAAAAGCTCTTGATAGTGGGTAAAGTATCTAAAAGAAATCCATGATTGCACTATTATTCAAGATATTAAACTACTGTCAAATATGTTTTATAACCAACACTTAATTACTCAAATCCATTGGTCAATGTTAATTATGTGAGACTGTCTGTAAGTATAAAGTATAATTGATCAGCTTTTTGTTCGAAAGTATAGTCTTCATTATTTACGCACACTGAATTCACTTTATGTCATTAGGTTTTTTATCGGGTTCAGCCATAAGAATTTGAAATCTAGATCCGATTCATTAAACCCCAAGCAAATGTAGGCGTTTGCTCTCTCATTGTCTTTCTATTGTGTCCCTAGTCACAGTATTCGAAAAGTTGATATTTATATTGTTGATAATCAATTCTCGTCTCAATACTAGAAACAGAAAAAGAGGATTCGTCTTAATTTCTGTAGAAAACATGGTATTACGGCTTAAGGTATCGACATACTAGATCTTACACTCTCAATGGTTAAACGAAACTCACTAATCTGTAGCCACCATGTTGCAATATGTTGTGTGGCGTCTCGTTTAGTCAGAGTTCATTACATTAATTATTTGAAAGCATAGTATAAAACAAATTTAAGCATTTAGAATAAAAGTGATTCTTCAGCTAGAGGGTCTAAGGGCTTAATTGTACTAATATATCTCATAAATCTATGGCCCCAGCATATGTGCGCAATTTCGTATCAAGTAAAGGTTCTAATAATGAAGTTCGGATCGCACTGTTTGTCAAACTTTATTTTAATTTGAAACCTTGAAATTGATCCTCTAAACTAGTGTATGGATTTTCAATCTATCTTCCCGTAACCGAATAAATTACGATGTAATATTTAGCTCTATTTAAATCATTCACTGTATCATAATCATCTTAGGAACCGGCTTCGATTTCAGTCTTGACGACGAGAACTTGTTATGGTCATGTAATAGTAATATTTTTATCCTACTTGTAAAATAAATATCATTGTGTTCTCTATCTATGGAATCAGTCTCTGCTACAGTATGTACACGTCACAGGAATTGAAGACGTGTAATAAATTCATTTCCTCGTCTACAATTTAATGCTTTGGCTCAATTCCTAATAGATTTATCATAAATACCGTGTGTTTAAATTTCAATCTACAGCTCTTTTACTTATATGCTATCCGTTTATAAGCATTAATTTGTCGTAATCATATTCACATAAGTTACACCTTAAGTATTACCAGCTAACATTTCTGCTTGAAACTGACAATAATTCTGCTCATTAGAAAAAATCATTTTAGTTTGGTTTACCACTTCGTCACTAAATACTAACTTACAAAACTTGGCAAGGTTTCGTAAATTTTCTATTTTCTCTTGGTAACACTAGCAAATTTTTGAGCCAAAATCTAGTCAGTTTCTGATCCTACTTGCTTAATACAAATCAATTATAATTACTGTTTCTAATCAAACTTAAATACTCTCAAAATTTACAGAAGTGACGGAACTCCCGTATCACAATATTCCAATGGTGATACTTGTAACGCTTTCTTCCTTGAAAAATCATTCAACCACTTTCTTAGACCAACATGAGGTACCCCTTTGCTTCTTGCATCGTGGTGGTGTATTACTCGTTCCAGATCGTCTCTTTGCACCATTTTTCTTCAAGTTTGTACTGTTTGAACCAGGAACTATCCATTTGTTCAATTAGACTGGCAATTTTTCTTCTGTAGTTCTGTCGGAATCCAAGTCCTCAAAAATAAGAAATCAGTGGTTAAAACATTTACATGAAATAGTAACTTGTATCATTAATTTGAAAGTCTTTTTTAAGAATCAAATCACAGTGTAAAAATATACTTTCAATTCAATTTATCTATACCTATAATTTCTTCAAAAACTATAACAGAATGTTCAAATCTCATCTAATAAACAGTTCGAAAATTATATGAATAAACTTAATAAATTATTCAATTCATTTACAACGTCTTCATTAAGCCAAAATAGTCACACTAAAATCACATTAATAGGTAAATTCATACGTTACTTACGCTCTTGAGGATAATTTCATCTGCACCGGGCACACTTAACCCGAATCTTAATTGGCTCATCTGGCCAAATCAAATGGCCCACTTGGCCTTCTCGACTGACCCACTTGGCCTTCTCGACCGACCCACTTGGCCTCAAATGGCCCACTTGGCCTCAAATGGCCCACTTGGCCTCAAATGGCCCACTTGGCCTCAAATGGCCCACTTTGTCTCAAATGGCCCACTTTGTCTCAAATGGCCCACTTGGCCTCAAATGGCCCACTTGGCCTCAAATGGTTCACTTGGCCTCAAATGGCCCACATGGCCTCAAATGGCCCACATGGCCTCAAATGGCCCACATGGCCTCAAATGGCCCACTTGGCCTAAAAAAAATAAATTTCGAGTTCATTTAGCTTCAATTTAGGCACAAATAACCTCCTGTCTGGAGTAACACTAGCACACATGGGAAAAAGAAAAAAATAATAATTATCTCGAGCTCATTTAGCTTCAATTTAGGTACACATAACCTCTTCCTGTTATCACTGCAGATATTTGTAGGCATATCCCACTTCTGAAATGTGATAAATCAAACACTTCAGGATAAATTGTATAAATATTTTATTCACTTTGATCAACACAATTTCATATTTATCGTTCTATTAACAATCATTTACAAATACACGGATTAGTCGGACATGTTTACTGTTCAACAACTCAAAGCAGACTGACTCTGTCTAAAAATGACAGTTACAAACTCGAATGTTTCCCTACCACAAACTTTCACAAACACTCGGTCGACTAACCGACCAATCAGAGCAAAGTAAACAGTACGTAACATCAATTGACTAACCAATATACATTAGGGTTTATCTAATAATTAACTGCAAGTAAATATTTCATTTTAACAATTATGATATATTTATACAAAACAAATGCATAAAGTCTAATATTATAAATTATTACTTAATGTCTACAACGAATGCCTAAAGTTCATGTAACTACTAGCGCCATCTATCGCTTAACATTGGAAGTTGAACGATTTATGTATATTTTCTTTAAAAATCATTACACTTTTAGCAATAAGACTGCCATTTGTTTTTACTCATAGATTAAAGTTTATGTAAAGTTATGTTATTGTATTGGTTTACAATACATTTTGAGAACACATTCATTGTGCAAACAGCTAAGGACTGGAATTCCCTACCAGAGTTTTTTTCCTGATGGCTACAAGCTCGGGGTTTTTATAGTCAAGAGTGAATAAGTTACTTTCGGGCAAGCACGCCGTTTCGCCGACCGACCACATAACACCTTATCAACAGATGAGACAACGTTGATCAAGCGCGAGCCTATTACGTTTGGAATACCAGTAGGTACTCGTATATTATGTTTATATTGAAATTTTTGCTGTAGCTATAAATTACTCTGTGATATCGTATCACAAAATATTCTACTCAAAGTAAAAAATTGAAGCTTCGATTTAGTTCAACTCCATATTTAAGTCTTCTAACCTCGGAATATTTGCTTACATAAAATATTTAACCGACAGAATATAATATTGAAAACAACAACGACTTTGTTAACTGGCTAGATGATTTGTTTATCTACGGCTCTAGGACAATAGTTTGGTATTATTGAACTACTGACATACCTACAATGTTACTTTTTTGTTTGTTTTGTGTTTGTCTTAAGTTTTTTTGTCTATAATGTTTTGTGCGCCAAAATAAATACTTTTCTTCCTTTCTATATAAATATAAAGGATTTGGTTATTGTGCTTATTAATTCCCTTTTTTTGAGGTTTTCTTTTGAGTTGGGAAATCAAATAACTTCTCCAGCTCTAGGTGGAGCAAAAGGAAGATTCAGACTTTTACTAACTAAAACCCACTCGCGTTTCTTTAATTGCCCTTTGCGTTCCAGGGTTGCGAAGACTCTTTTAAACAGTCTCGGCAACCTTGGGAACCATCGGCACTAGTAGGTCCTGTCAATACTGCTGACATTTTCGTCTCGTGGACAGATAGCGCTGAAAGAGTTCATATTTATGAAAACTAAAGTAATCTAAACCAATCAAACTGCCTAAAGTAACATAAGTAACCTATTTTTTTCTTAGATTGTAAAGTGGAAACTACGTGGGGTTGTCATTTTGCGAATATGTCCTTTTAAGAAGTTGACATTGTGGGAAATCGACATTTTGAGACATTAACATTATGAGAAGTTGACATTCTTAGAAGTTTTGCGACCCGTTGACATTTTTTGAAGTGGACAATACGAGACGATACGATTATTTTTAATTTCAGATATGAAGGCGAGTTCATGCAGGGGTGGTTCCATGGCCACGGCGTCTTCTGGCGAGCTGATGGAATGAAGTTTGAAGGAGAGTTTCGCGGAGGAAGAGTTTGGGGACTTGGTAAGAGATATAATCCTATCAATTGCTGATTTAAACAATTACTCATAGTTTCTTTTTCTCATCTTAAATGATACCCATCAGACTTGCAAGTTCGGGAGGTTCCTGTTCCGGATTAAAGCGGAAGTTACGCCCGGGTATCGCCACTGTGCGGAACACCCGGAGGACACGGTGTAGCACACAGACGAGGTGTGCCCTGCTTGGGCGGAGCATCGCCGTGCCCTCGTGGGGGCGATCGGTGGCGAAGACCTCTCGCGCCGGGCCTTGGTTAAGGCCATGGTCCAGAGCGAGGAGGAGTGGCAGACGGTTCGCGACTTCTGCGAAGTAGTAATGCTCGCTAAGGAGGAGGCCGACCACATCAGGCAACGGTGCTCTCGCCGCCGCTGGGATTCCGATCCCGATTTCCAACCACCGTAGGTGCGGGCTTGCGGACAGTGAGCAATGGGTAGCTCGCTGTCTGGCCGTCCGGTAACTGTCCGGACCAAGTCCAAGTCGTCGACGGCGCGCGCTGTTCCCGCGCGCCTCAATGAGTTGTCAGCAACAGCAGGGGCCCAGCCGGGTCGAAGCCTACTGGGGCCAGGGTTATCCTAAAGGGCGCTCGAGCCCCGGTATGAAGGTACGGGATGAAGGAACGGGATGGGTTTTTTAGTCAGTAAGAGTCTGACACTATGTCCCGCTCCGCCCAAGAGCAGCGTTTGTCATTGAATGATTTTTCCTATCGAAAAAAAATCAAAAAATACCCATCAGACTTTATCAAAGACTAGCTTTTACCCGCGACTTCTCCCGCGTATATAAAATATAGCCTAAGAAATAAAGCAGTATTCTATCAGTAAAAATATTTTAGCAGTGCTTTCAGAGACTACCTCCAACAAACAAAAAAAAAAAAAACTTTACCTAAAATATTAGTGTAAATAGGCTTTCGGTGATCTGCCACGCAGCCTCGTCCCGTCAACTTTTCCTGTATAACAAAGCATTCGATGGAGTTATTTCCATGTAGACAAATATGGAAAAAAATACTTATAAATACGACTGCGCATCAGAGTAGACAAGTGCTCCTTGACGCCCAGTTCCTCGAGAATAGAAACGTCTGTTCGAAACTCGGTCCAAGAGACCCCGTCTGATATCAAAAGCTTAGTTACAAAACACACTTAAGTTTCCGCATTGCCGGGAAAAACGGCGACAACCTTGAACAGCTCATTGTAACTTATACATTAAAATATGTCCGATCTATATATTTTCAACAACACCTTTTAGACTTTGTTTTATGCAAATAAAATATATTTATCTTATCTTATCTTACCTGGCATCGTTGATGGTAAACGACCAAGACGCCGCAGTACAAAAAAATGGGCAGATCAGGTCCGCTCCACACTGGACGCCCAATTCCACGTCGCAGTTCATGACGAAAAAAACCGTCACAGATGGCGAAATACCATCAATAATAAGCTAATTAGCTGGAAAGACAGTAATGAGGTATACGATTCGAGGAGGAGGAGTTACGAAAAAATCATTCCACCCAATTCCAATAATATGAAAGATAAAGCTCTCTGTAATCACAAAATTTTCGCAGAGAAGAAATTTTTCAAGTTTTTCAATTAGTTCAAGCCTATAGAAAGCCTAAATAAACTTACAGGACCTATATCATGCCACATATTTCATTTGCTCCGCTTCTTCACTGTCATCATAATGTATTCAAAATTCAGTCCTTTTAATCCCCTTTAGGTTTACTCGATTACCTGACTGAGGTAAAAATATTGAACCAGAACACAAACAGAACTTCATTACAAAAGAGTTAATACACATCATTATTATCGCCCTTGCCCGTGTCTTTTTTTTGGGGTGGCTACACGTTTTTTAATACAGTTACTCGAAAACAAGCTCTTACCCCTACCGATTTTAGGCACGCAATTCACTGTTTTCCGTACAAGTGTGGAAAAGTTTTCGAGGTCACCGCGTCATACTTAATTGTTGAAAAACATATCGTATCATACTGAGCGCTAAGCGACTCGCAGGAGTCATCGGTCAACACCTGTTTTATTTATTTTTTCGTAAGTGTAATAAAAAATCTTTTGATACACTTGGAAATTTATTACTGCAGCACTCGGCTCCATAATACCCTCGCCTATAGCTGAGACATTCCACCAATGTCACAATGAAAAATTTTCTTCACTTATATCAAAATGTACTATTTTTCTTCCATTTCAAAAAAATTCAATATAGGCTACCGACCACAGACTTATATTGACGAAAATAATTTATGGAAAAATTTTTGTAAAATAGTTTCCTTTCTTAACTAATATGCCATCCAAACTAACAATCAATGAAGGTTTACCTTGGTCGTTAGGTTATTGGGTTTTTTCAACAGGAATTTTACAGTAGCAGCCCCAAGCCTAAAATTGGGGTTTAGTATATCGACTACGTGCCTCGGACAGCATGCAAAGTACTCCCTGGTCGTATTATCTGTATACTTGGGTAATCTCCGTTGACATTGCCACCGTTATTGCGTGACTCAAATTTGGTTAGAAGGATTATATCTATAATTAATAATTCAAGTCAAACCAAAGACCATTCTTATGTTGTTTGGTTAATCCTGTCTCATTTACTATAAGACAAACAGGTCTATATAGGTTCAACCTTAGTTTTAGTGTATGCAAAACCTGAAACACGTGTCTGATATTTTTTATGTAGAGTCTATGTACAAAATTTCATGACTACATCATAAAAAATTAGAGGCAAATAAAAATTTCGAGAATCGGTTACTGAATCGATTACAATATTTTTTACACCATGTATATTTCCCGAAAATATAAAAAAAAAACATATGTCACCAATTGGACGCCACCGTCACAAAATAGATAGGTACAGAAGTCAATCTACATACATAGCGCGCTCGAGCAACGCACACATAGACACCGCTCACGGACACGATATCTCGGTCGCGTGTCGGACCACTCGACGAACAGTTCCGGCTCAAACGCTCATTAGTGTGCGTCCACCGAGCGTAGGTATAAAAAGTGAAGTACATACATGAGATTGTCTTTTGTACCTATCTATTTTGTGCCACCGTCATAGCGAGCATTAGGTACCAGCGTACAGCTGGGTGTAGGAGTGAAATAACCTCTTAGGCACCCGAATAACCAGGTAACATAACAAGCATAATCATCTTTATGATTTTTTGGATAATTATGGTAAGCTATTGTAAGCCGTGCGGTGTGCGCATGTTTCTCTGTCTGTCTCTCTCTCTTATGTCGTGTATGAAAGAATAGACAGACAGAGTACATATATACCTATATATCTTTTTTTTTTTGTAAAAAGGTTTTTTATTTTACACTTTTTAGTTATGGTACCACCACTAAAAAGTACCCCTCAGACCAACTTAAATAACTTATAGCCACAGTGCATCTCATAAGGATTCTACTTCGTTCCATCCGGGTGTCCCTTGACACCTCTCAACTTTTTTATGATACTTACTTTAATGAAAAATTGTACAAAGCTTCTTTACATAAAAATATTAGACTCGTGCTTGGGATTTCGCATTATACAAAAACTAATGTTGTATATATGAGTAGCGGTCCCGGCAGATGTTGTCCTGCTCAAAAGATGGCATTCCGTAAAAAAAATTAAAACCCGATTACAGCAACACCTACCGGCTTGAATTATACAAGGTGTAAGGGACAGCCCTCCGCAAACTTTAAGGGCTTGCTCAGTAGACGAAACTGAACAACCTTCTACAAAAAAATATTTCAACAAACGAAAAAAAAATTCGGCCTCTCCATATAAACTGTCCAATCAAGTTTATAATTTTGTATGGTGAGGCGGATTTTATTTTCGTCTCCTGAAAAAATTTTTTGTGGAATGTTGTTCAGTTTTATCTACTGAGCAAGCCCTTAAAGTTTGCAGAGGGCTGTCCCTTACACCTTGTATTTTCAAAACACCCAAGAACCTACTCGAATATATAAAAAAGGAATTAATATGTAAAGATAAATGCCATCAAAAACATAACTAGTAAAACAAAAAACCAAAGCTTGCTACTCAGTTCTTCAACCGTAAAAAGTTGTGAGATCTATGTAAGACCAAGTTGGTTAATTTATTCTTGACCTTGATGACCTAGATTGACTTGGCAATCGGACTAAACAATCTAATATAATACGTATTACTTGTGATATACATGCACTGCAGTACCCCCGAATAAAAGGGTAAACATAATATAACCTTCGAAAATTTGCAGAATTTTCAGACTTACCAAGTAATGAGTAGTTTTGCATTCATTTACGAAACTTACAGGATTTTATTTTTCGTAACCCTAGCGAAAATACAAAGCCGCCCCATTACTTTTTATGAAGTCGGTTACAGGCCTTAATATGCATGAGATGTTAGGTAAGGGTCGGCACGCGGACCACCAGCCACAACCAGAAAACGCCGCCACCGGCGATATTTCCTTTTCAGTTTTCAAACGTTTTATATGGATTCGCCGCACAAGGTTGACGCCGGTGGCCTCCACTAGCTACAAATGGCCGCTGCCCGCTTCTTGTAGCCTGCACCGGCCATTAAATGCCGACACAAAACGTCTTTGCACTTCATTAGCGTATTTAAACCATGTTTAACAGAATCCATTTTGATACTGCGCGCATGAGATAAAAAAAACTAGCAGCCACTGGCCACAACTGGCTGTCGCGCGCTTCAGCTACCTTTTAGGCCGCTTCTAACTTCTCGTGGCGGCGTTTGTGACTGTGGCATGTGTCTCATGTGTGGCGACCTTTAGGTAGCAGAAAGCGCCCACTAATTGAAAAGCTCGTATCGGACATTCCGTGTGGAGGCCAAACTTCAAGATACTCCTAAATAATTAATTCAAAGATGTGATCAAGTTTTATTTTCGTTTCTGTTATGACTACGCTCCAGAATGTGGCTGAATAGGTATTCAGCCGCATTACATTAATTAAAGGTGTGTTTTAGACGGAGCGGCTACCTATCAGACTTTCAGTTATTAAGCAACACGGATACTCCTCGGATAGACTGACAATCAGACTTTCTGGGGTGAGTCTTTGAAACCGAGCAATGGAGGCCGAGTGCTAACGACCCCGATTTTCGAGTTGTAGGTCGCGGATTCAAACCCAGTCAGACGCATTACTTTGTGTAATTTATTTCATCACCATTGCTCTCAAAACGGTGAAGGAAAACATCGTGAGGAAACCGGCATGTTCTAAAACCAAAAATCCGCAGACATGTGACATTCACCAACTCACACGTGCCCGCGTGGTGGATTACGGCCCATTCCCTCTTCTAGAGAGGAGGCCTGAGTCCCAACAGTGGGAACATTAAAAAGGCTGATGATGTTAACAGTTGTTTTACACGGAGCGGCTACCTATTAGACTTTCACAAACCAGTCATTGGGCAACACGATGCACTTCGGACAGACTGACGCACTGTGGTATGTTAGATGAGAAGATACCGCGTAGCTTCCCGAACGCTGCCCAGCCGAGTCGGATTCGACGGTTGACCTCTTTCTCGAAATAGTTGCGGACGATTACATCTACCTCGGGCAGACAATCCAGTTGGGTAGTAGATCTACTACCAATCGTCCACAACTTCGAGTATAGAGTCTTCGATCTTGATAGAAGTGGGTGCTACATGGTTGTTTATCATGACTTTAGTGTGACGGTCAGACTTTCTGGGGTGAGTCTTTGAAACCGAGAGTATGTCTCATTCATCTGGCCTAGTTTTTTCTTTGCAATTTGATGTTTTTATTTGCATATTAGTTTTCCCCGATCACCAAATGTATCAAAGGCACATATTTGTACCCAGTAGCTTACGACACAAAATAGGTACGAAACTTAGGCCAGATGAATTAGACATTCTCTCAGTTTCAGAGAATCACCCTCTGGTGTCTGATAACCGGGATCAACGGTTTTACGTACTTTCTAAGGAACGGGATAGCGGGAGAACGGGAGTCTACAATTTGCCAGATGAACTTAAAACAAAAAAAAATTTGAAAAATTCACATGGATAATTGTCTGGTTTCGGTTTCAAGCATAAGAGGCCTTGACCACTGGGCCTTCACGACACTTATCGGCAAAGTTTGGCGGTATCGATGATATTCATCGATATAATTATGTACTACGCACTAGATTACGCGTGCCAAACTCTCACTTCAATCGATTCAGGTGTAATGTAGACTGTACATCTTGAACACTACACTATGTTGAACGAAACGCGTAAGTTCTACGAAATTTATGGAGCTTAATAGACATGCGCTGTATGTTTTGATAGTTCTGTTAGATGGCATAATGCAATGAAGCGCTACAGCGACCATTTGTTTTAACTTTTCAGTATTTTGACAAATAGTTTCCATGAAAGGGCTTGTCTATCACGAGAATATTACTTAATAATATTGCCATTTAACCGATATTTGCTTGGGTAACATTTCAAATCAGGACACCAAAACAAAACCAACTGCACGCTTAGCCAAGTTGTTATTTTGCAATCGTTAACGCTATCGAAAAGTGATGAAACGTATGGGAATGATGTCATCTCAACGTAAAGTCGCGTGGTAAGAACAAACGAATAGACAATTCATAGCCAAGTTCACATCGTTCAAAATCGTTTCTACAATATTTAACGCTACATCCTTTGTTATACAAACGCTACATCGTAGAACGAGCGGCCGACTCAGGCGCGTCAACATGGCTACCAACTTATCGTTTTCTACAATTGCTGTCACCGAGGCGTTGCCGATTAGAGAACGGAATTCGATTGTAACTTGGCTAGGGGGGCTAAAATAAACTACGTGGTTGGTGCAAAACAATGTTCACAAATAATAATCCAATTAAAACAGGTTTTAACTAAGTGACATCTATAACAAAAGTTAGGGTTACTAGGAATTTAAATTGTAATATTACAAAAGCTTAATCTATTTTTGCAAAAACAGTGACCGACTCACTAATAGAATTTTCCATTCAGTTAATTAAAATATTTTATTTTACATACCTAGGCTTTATTTACTCGTAAAGTGGGATATCATCTAATCAATGCGTATCACGAGAACTGGTTCGAGACGGTGCGAGAGAAGAATGTCTGGAGGGTCTTGGAGGAGGCCTTTGTTGGGTGAGGCCTTTGCCCAGCAGTGGGGCAGTAATGGCTGGTAAAAAAAAATCATCTAATGCCTTTTTTCACTCTGGGGTGGAGAGTGTGACAGAATTTTACTTATTGAAACCACACTTATTTTCCTTCAGTTGCTTTTGCGTTCTGAGACCACGATTGCCTCTTTCAAAAGTCGACCCGTGGCTCCAGTTGGCTTCTACTTTTTATCCCAGGAGTATGTTCCATTGGTACAATTTTCTACTTTCACCCGCTAGCTACTTTGAAATTAGTAAGGAAGACCATGAATATAAACTAGAATAAAGACCTTTCCTTGTCAAATGATCTTGCCTTTTAAGCCTTTTGCTAATTATTTCGGAGGCATTACGAATCTTTTTAAGGAAATAAAGTTACTTCCCAGCTATAAACTTGACTTTAAATATACTTTCCCAGAAATGTTATAAAGATTTCTGTTTGTTTGGAGGTAATCTTTCGGAAAACAAACAGGTAATAACAATGTTATTAAAGTTGTAAAACGCTATTCAGAGATGAAGATAAATCTGCCAGGAGCGCTTTTCCGGGATACACTAATATAATAATATAATATAATATTCCACAACTATCACACAACGCCGTCTAGTCCCAAGCTAAGCAGAGCTTGTGTTATGGGTACTAGACAACTGAATACTGTGCAACTGATAAACATACTTATATATTTCTAAATACATATCTACATATAATAGATAAATTACACCCAGACACAGAACAAATGATTATGCTCATCACACAAACATTTGTCCTGGGTGGGAAACGAACCCACGACCTCTGGCATAGCAGTCAGGGTCACTAACCACTAGACCAACAGGCCATACACTGTGAGGGCTGTACCTCTGGCTTCAGATAGACTCTTGAAATCTTATAATTTATGAGGGTCTACTCAGGGCACCATACTTTAATTCTTTATATTTGCAGCGGTTTTGTTACATCATCTTCATATAATAATAAAAGGCAAAGTCCTGACTCAACATCGGCCAGCCCAAGCCTTTGAAACTAGATCGCTTCGCAAAGGTTCCTGTTATGATGTTATGTTACCGGCAATCTGTATAATTGAGGTATTCTATACATTGCCTTGGTATTGTATAAAATACCGGAGTTCATAAATGATAAATGATCTTTATTTTGCAAATAGGTTTTATTAAAACACTTTTACACCTAAATTTTCGCTAATTTAAACTAGATGAGGCCGGTGTTTACTAGCTGACTACCCTAAGAAGAAACACCGAAATAAGCTCAGGGGACAAAGTCTTTTTTAAAGTCCATACAGCAAACATGTAATGGGCATAATCCCATAAGGGGATTTTTTTTTACTGTGGGAAAAATCATCCAATGACAGAAAAGGGGGTCCAAAGTTTATGTAGCATAGCATAGTCATCCTTATAATGTTCATGTTGGGACTCAGGCCTCCTCCCTATGAGAAGGCCGTAATCCACCACGCGGGCCCAGTTCGGGTTGGTTCGTAATCCACCACCAAAGTTTATATGGAGAAAACTATTTTCACACGGGCGAAGCCGCTGGCAGAAGCTTGTCATCTATAAAACTGAATTAAAATAGTACAATTCTTTTTTAATCAAATTCAAATTCTAAATGACCATATTGGTCTAATCAGCCTACGTGCTAAATGGGAAAGGTTCTCATGCGTATACTCCATTTGTTTAGGTACTAAACTTGAATGTAAACAATCTTGACATGTCTTTTAGGTAGAAGTTATCTAAAAAATTTATCTAAATTTTTTACAATTACCTAATTATTTACCTAAACAGATGTTTGCTAATTAACCCTCGGTCCGTCGCGTGGGGTCTTTGAAAGCCTAGGTGTTAGAATTATGTAAAATTAACACATTTAAAACTATCCACGAGTTATGGTACTTTAGGTACCCTCTGAAATTGGATTATAGTTCACATGCATCGCCGCTAATTTAAGTTCTCACACCAGCGAAGTGAGATATAGACGTGTTTTGTGCGCGCGGGCTGTGAAAGACCCCACGCGACGAACGACGTAAGTAAAAATGTATGGTAGATTTCTTGTGTAATATGGGTTTTTATTATTTTTTTACTGTTTAAGGTTCAAATTAAGTTGTAATTGACTACTAAAATATGTGAATGATAACAAGAACGTATAATGAGTTGGTGAGAAAATGAATCTGATGATGTTATGATGATGAGGATGAAAATGGAATCACTTCATACCTGGACGAAAAAAAGTGAACATAACACGGATTCGGAACAAGAATGTGATGATTTGGTTCCTACAGAACAACATCAGGAATCTTTGAAGGAACCAGATCAGGTTTTAGAATCGTTGGATGAAGAGTACATGAAGTTGGGAAGTTCATATAGATGATGATGAAAAGCCCTTGATAAAAATATCATCACAGAACTTTTATACATCAAAAAGAGTCAGAAAGGTCCATGGATGGTAAAAGTTTTAGAGGATAGTGTCGATTTCGCCAATACATGCTCATGCCCAGTACATCGGCAAAATACTGGATCAAGTGGTTTTCTCTGATGGATGCCGTTACATTCTACCCAAAAAAGTTGGAAATATATGTCGGAAAGCAACTAGAAGGTCCATATTTTCAAAATACGTGCCCAAACAACAACAAATGCCCTTTTCAAGACAATAAAAAAAAAACACATACCAAAGCGGTATGTACCAGTCTGTGAATAAAGCAAAAAAAATTGTCGGATTTCATTTGATAAAAGTTGTATATTTTTTTTTGTTGTTAAAATCCAAATTTTATGTTAAATTATTAATTAGTCTAGTGTGATATCATACAGATATAATATAACTTAAATTTGATTGAGTTAGTAGTATTAAAACAAAAATAACTGTGAAATAATCTCAAAGAGTGAAAATTGTGATCCTAATTTTAGTTTGTAAGTTCAGATAGTAAATATCTGAATATTTTTGATTAATTTGTTGTAGTTTTATTGACATTAAATAAAAAAATAAGAAACTACTAAAATAGTTCGAAAAATACAAGTTATAAAGGTTTTCAAAGGTATCATACTGTTGGGGTCTTGAGGGACCCCACGCGACGAACCACGTTATTAAAAATGCGCGACGGACCGAGGGTTAACTAAATTTGAATAGTCTTTGCATGAAGAATTTTGCATTTAGCAAATTGGGCATTCTGAGAAGTGGTCTTTTTGCAACTCGTTTGCCGTTTTAATAATAAAATATAATAAAGAATAAAATATAAGTTTCGACTTAACAATATTAAGTAATTATTGTGTCATTAAAATTCGTGTCATTAATGTTTTCATTACCAAAATTATACTATCAGCATTAGTTATCTTGAGCGATAACAGATGACGCTGCACGTCTGTTGAAGTTAAAATTTCTTAATTAAAAGTGTGATTTTATTTTAACTTTACAAACCTATAAACACGGTTTCTACATATCTCACCTAACTTCTTTGTCACAGGTCTGCTAGAAAAAAATATGTTTCAAATAACTAGCACCTTAACCTTAAGTGTTTGTTTGTACATCTATACTAATATTATAAAGAGGAAAGATTTGTATTTTTGTATGTAACGAATAAACTCAAAAACTACTGTGCCGATTTCAAAAATTCTTACACCATTTGAAAGCTGCATTCACCCTGGACCAACATAGGCTATATTTATCGACGAATCTAACGATATGTTAATTATAAAAATCAGTGCAGTGGTTTGGAAGATATGAGGTAATAAAGAATATTACATACATACAAACATACAAGATACGCGCGAAAAACATAACCCTTCTTGCAGTCGAGTAAAAAAAATCACATTATCTGCAAACTTTTTTTTTCACTAATTTATTAGCAAAACAAAATAAAAATGGAATAAACATTAACTGTGACTCATAGACTAATCCAGATTATTAATAACTTAAAGCTTAAAATCATATCTGTGGCTACCACCTTTTGTAATGGGTCGCAGATTATAAATGATTTAGGATAGATGCAGTTTTTCTATTTTCTAGCCTTAATATCTTCATAGATGAATGTCTTTAAGCCTTAGTTATTAGAGTTAGGATGAACCGACGTTTTAGAAAAATGGTGATAAAGACTTTTTATAGACAATTCATGAGTCCATAAAAATGTGACGTCCATAAAAGTCTGACACACCCTCTCGCTCCGCTCAAGAGCGGGGGATGACACTAGATGATTTTCCCACCAGTATATACAGCACCAGTACGTACAGTTACCGGCACGGATCTTGAGCGCTGGCATCAACTTGCGCAGAAGTAAAATATCGGGTCTCTTTCGTGGTAGACGTGAGACGCGGGGGCGGAAAGTGTTCAGTGATTGGCTCGCCGCGCCATCGTGTCATAGACGTCACTCGTGATTTCTTTCCCTGCGCTTGCTGCATGTATCTAACAACGATGACGATTGGCTCACCAATATATGAAATGCGCAAAGCGAGCCCCACTCTGACGCCGAGCGCTCAAGATTCGTGCTGGTACCTTTAACAGCTGATATTTAAAAAAAGGCACGTAAAAATGCTTACCTGTAAGGAATTGATACACCAGTCTCCAAGTTTCTCATTTCTTTGTACATATGTAATCAATTTTTGGTGAGTCAAATGAATAAAATAAAAATGATTAGGTAATCAGACCTTGTGAAAACTTTAGGTATAAGTACGTCTTCAATTTTTTATAAATCTTTTTTCGTCTATGTATTTTTCTTATAACTGTTTATGTTTTCATATATTTTTATTTCGACGATACCGACTTATTTTTTCTTTTCTAGTATATTTCTTATCCTTGAGTTAGGTCAATGACACGTACGATATTGTAAAAATTGTAATCATAAGACTTCAGATTCTTTGAGCAAATAAATCATGTAATACGAAATTATATTTCAAAAGTAAATTTATAACTTTATCAAAAGATACCTTTTTCTGAAGAACTCAATAAATTGTGGCTTTTTGAAACTTCATTTAATATTTTTATTGCATGATCTTTTGAGACAAATTGTTGTCTTTGGCGTACAGATTTCGGCTTTAATTAAGATAAATTTTATTCATTTTTTAATGAAAGATATTGCGTTTGTGAAGCAATAATAAAAAAATATAGTTTTAATCCAGACTATTAATGAATACTCGTTAATGTTAAGCTTAACTCGTTAATGCCCCTCAAGTTGAAGGGTAAAATCTACAAGTCCGTGATAAGGCCTGTCATACTGTATGGATCAGAATGTTGGGCTGTGAAAAAGACGGATGAAAAAAGATTGCATGTAGCGGAGATGAGAATGTTAAGATGGATGTGTGGTGTGACGAGAATGGATAAAGTGAGAAATGAGTTTATTAGGGGAAGTTTGAAAGTGGCGCCAGTGACTGAAAGGTTGAAAGGAAATCGTTTGTCTTGGTATGGTCATGTAAAAAGGAGAGATGAAAAGCATGTTGCTAAAAGAGTTATGAATTTACATGTGGATGGATGGAGAAGGAGAGGGAGGCCAAAGAAAAGATGGATGGATTGTGTTAGAAGTGATATGAAAGAAAAGGGAGTTAGTGATAGCGTGACGAGTGACAGGACAGAATGGAAGAAAAAAACGTGTTGAGCCGACCCCAAATAAAATGGGACAAGGGCAGGAAAAAGAAGAAGAAGAAGAAGAGTTAAGCTTAACGGGTGTGCACCGATTTTTAATACTACAATAATGGATTTTAAAATGGCAACTTTAAACAACATAAATTGTAAACAGGCTATTTGACCATATAACATGACAATTTTTTTTTCTAAACTGGCTTAGTCCATTGTTCTTTCTGACTTAAAAACTTTAGTTATAAACGAAAAGAGCCTCATATGGCTTCAATTCAACAGTTTAACACCATAATTGAGCAATACTGTATCACTGAACAATTTTTTTTTTATGGTAGTACTAAATGCTTACGTGCGATCATAAGCCCATTAGCACCTATTGCCACTGCACTTTTGACCGTGACTGTATCTATACATAATTTTTTCCAGGTCTAGTGACGTTCAGCGATGGCAGCAACGGTTTTCCTCGCAATGAAGGCTTCTTCCAGGACTGTCGGCTGTTGCGACGTAAGCGTTGTCCTGAAGTGGTGCAGCGCGCACAGAAAGTGGCGTATATGGCGCGTGCGCAATGTCAGCAGATGTAGAGCGAATAATTATAGTACTTACTGTTGAAGTCGTGTTTTATTTGTTATTGGCCTATACATTTACAACTTTTTACCTGCATGTATTTTACTAGGCCAGAAGCCAGCGTCTCTTTTTGTGCAAGATTTGTAATTCCAGGGCTCTGGGTTCGAAAAAGTCACAGCAATTCTTTTCGTTTCGTCTTTTCGTTTGACATTGCTGCTTGCTCCATCTAGATTGGGAGAAGTTATGTGATGATGTCTAATCCGTAAATAAAAAGACCTGGAATCTCTATCAATGAATTGGATTACCTATAGAGTTAAATAATTGATTATTCTGAAAGATTCTGGATTGACGACCACGTATCAGAAGACGCAGCGTTGGTAGGCCTCCCACAATATGGACTGATAACTTGGTAAGATTCGCGGGAATCCGAGGCGCATAGGACCAGTTGTTACAGCGACTCTTGGGGGAAGCCTATGCCCAACTGTGGACATCTTACGGGTGAAATAGTGATAATGACAATGATTACTTGTGTGGAAAAATCTAGCATTGTATTATGCAAGTAATGTTAGTTCAAGGTTCTTTATTTTAGAGTTAAGAATTCTAAACTCTCCATGTTTTCCCCTCTTTTTAATCTTTTCATCAAAAGAACGCCTACTTACATATCCTCTTCTTCTTCTTCCTGCCCTTGTCCCATCTTATTTGGGGTCGGCGCAATACGTTTTTTTCTTCCATTCTACCCTGTCACTCCTCATGCTATTACTAACTTCTTTTTCTGTCATACCGCTCTTCACGCATTCTATCCATCTTTTCTTTGGCCTCCCTCTCCCTATCCACTCATCCACATGTATACTCATAACTCTTTTGGTAACATGCATTTCATCCCTACCTACATATCCAGTGGGTAATAATCATGTGTGTGAGTACCTACTTCATTACTTTACTTCATAGTAAAGCCTAAGTCAACGTTCTACATCAGACCTTAAGTAGTTAAGCTTACAGATACTACAAACATCAAAAGGCCAGAAATATAAGACGAGCGAAGAGGCTAATTGGTAATCCAGATTTAGTTAAGTCTGTCTACAAAGACTTACGCAAAAGTGTAGGGTAGCCAGCTTTTCGGTTTTTTACAGGACACAAATTGGTGAGTGTGCGCGGGAATTGCATGACGTCATTCCGCTATCTCCTTTCTACCACCTAACAACCCGCCGTATAGCGAATAGATCCTTACGTTTCTGAAACTTATACGGACCGGACAAAGCGGTTCGCCTCATCGTTTATACCGCGCATATCGAAGAACTGGAACAATTTGTCTGCAGCAGTCTTCCCGTTTGATTATAAGTTTTCAAGGTTAGAGTGAATAGGCTCTTAATAAACTAGTGCGCTTCATCATCCACGACTACATAACTGCTTACTAATATAAAACTGATTTTTAACCGTACACTCTCAATAAGGTTCAGTTGAAAACCAGCGTCAGGCAATTACCACGTAGTTGTCTGGCATTTTTGCTGAACCGGACCTATTTGACGCAGGCGTGAGACATACAATGTTAACTGTATTCTTTTTTTTTGCTATGTGTCTACATGTTGTTTCTGCATTTCCTGTGGCAAATATCTTTCTTTCTTTTTTCTTAATTTCTTTTTAGGTGAGATCACAATCAAGCACTTATTTCATCATCATCATCATAATATTAGCCGAAAGACGTCCTCTGTTGGACATAGGCCTCCCCCAAGCGTTGCCTTAACGACCGGTCCTGAGCGTTACGCATCCATTGGATTCCCATGACCCTGACCAGGTCATCGGTCCACCTTGTTGGAAGCCTTCCAACGTTGCGTCTTCCGGTACGTAGTCGCCATTCCAGAACCTTGCGTCCCCATCGACCATCTGTTCTGCGTGCAGTGTGCCCTGACATTGCCACTTAAATTTGGCGATTCTTAAGTACTAAATTATATCATTAAAAAAAATATATGCCCAGTGGGTCTTATAATCATATGTAAGAAGTAGGTACTACTTCATTAACAGTAAAGCCTAGGTTCGTCCTACTTCAGACCTTGGGCACTTGAGCTAATGGATACCACAAACACTAAAATGCCAGGAATATCTCTTGTACCTAGAGTAGTTTCGTTAGATTTAGCTTAGGACTGTTGCGGTTGTGGATTATTGTACTCGTATTTCTTTTCGTTTCAAGGAATCCCTGTGATGTAAGTTGGTAGGTTTTGTTGTTAATCCTTCTGTAGGGATACACTTTAGGTACAGGATTAGGTTATAAATGGAGGAACATGCGTATGTGACATAGAGCAGATGAAATTGGTTTGAATGGGGGTGGGGCAGACGTGCCACAAAGTAGGGCAATGCTCATAGTTCAACTACTAATAGCAAACTTGCGATTTAACTTTTTTTTTATGGTGGGAGAAATCATCCAATGACAACCCCCGCTCTTGGGCGGAGCGGGATTTAGTGTCAGACTCTTACTGACTAAAAGCCCACCCCGTTCCTTCGTGCCTTTCGTATCGGGATCGAGCTTCCCTTTCGGATAACCCTGGCCCCAGTAGGCTTACACCCAGCTGGGCCTCTGGTGTTGCTGACAGCTCCTTGAGGCGCGCGGGAACACTGCGTGCCGTCGACGACTTGGGCTCGGTCCGGACAGTTACCGGACGGTCGGACAGCAAGCTATCCATTGCTCGCCGTCCGCAAGCCCGCGCCTCCGGTAGCTAGAAATCGTGATTGGAATCCCGGCGGTGGCTGGGGCGCTGTGAGCGCCGCTGTTGCCTGATGCTGGAATCGCACCGTAACGTCAATTTCAAGGCGTTCGTGGTGCGAGTCTCGAACACTTTTCTGCCCCTCATGTTGAAGGAAGACTTTTGGCCGCAGGGCGTGGTGTTCCGTCGCTTCCGCGGACAGGTGCCACAGAACAGCACGAAGTGAACTTAGTGCAATGTGAAGTGTTACTAACATAGTCTTAAGTCTTATTTACTAACGACAAGTTGTATTTACTCTATATATATGTTAGTCTGTAAGGTATATATCTATGGGCCAAGATGCCTGATAATAAATGATTTATTATTATTAGTCAGTAGAAGTTTGATACGTCCTCCCGCTTCATCCTTTATCTTCCTTGGTCATTATCATTATCTCCTGCGTCGTAGGTGCGTTCACATACACAAGACACTTAGACTCGGAAACAACTATCTATAGGCCTATTATTTTGATTGGCCTGTTGGTCTAGTGGTTAGTGACCCTGACTGCTAAACCGCAGGTCGTGGGTTCGATTCCCACCCAGGACAAATGTTTATGTGATGAGCATGATCATTTGTTCTGTGTCTGGGTGTAATTCATCTATAATATGTATGTATTTAGAAATATACACCGTTAAACCGGATCGACCCTCCACGGGATTAAAACAATTAAAATTTAGCGGTATATAAGTATGTTTATTAGTTGTCTAGTACCCATAACACAAGCTTTGCTTAGCTTAGTGATAGTTGTGGAATATTATATTATTATATTATAGGCCCTACAAACATTTGTCCCGTGCGGGAATCGAACCCGCAATACTCTGCACCAGTCAATTTCTCAATCACTACGCCAGCCGTTACGACACTATGGCACATAAGCAAACAGTCAGATAATGAACTATCTTCTATTTACTCTGACATCCCGATTATTTATTTGTTTCGGCAAAACTCATAACTTCTATACACTTAGTCTACCTAAGTGTATTCCAGATATGGGTGATAACAATTAGCTCAATTCTCACACAGTCGCCAATGGTCATCAGCATTCTCAGAACAAAAAGAATGATAATATTTCTTTTCAATACACTTGCTCATAAACTGACTCTTATTGCACTGTACTTAGGTATGTAATGGCACTTGTTACCAAACTGTGACATTTTGATTACCATTACGCACTAGTGCTATTATGTAGTTAAAACCTTTTTGTTCAACCTCTCCCCCGCCATAATTTTATTTCATTTATCGTATCTGGATGGGCGCGCGTCGCAAAGAAAAAAAAAATAGACGCGCATATGAAAACAGATTTTTACCGCCACAAAAATTTACTAGTTTTACACTTATTTTTTTCACAAGTGTATTGAAAAACGTCGTATGATACACGTGAGTAATTTATGATAACCGTTCTCGGCTCTCTTAAGACCCTCGCCATGGCTCGGGTCTAAATACCGCCTCAACGGTAATCACTAATATTACACACTTATATCATAATGCAAGAATCGAAACCAAGTACAATATTAACATGTAAGTTATTCCACCGTACGCGCGGGCTTGCGGACGTACAGTAATGGGTAGCTCGCCGTCCTTCCGACCAGTAACTGTTCAGAGACTGAGCCCGAGAGGTTGATTACTCGTAGTGTTCCACACGCGCCTCAAAGAGATGTCAACAAAACCGTGGGGCCAAGCAGGGCCGAAGCTTTCCGAGGTCCTGGATCGCTAAGCAAAGAAGAAACATAGGTGTAGTATTAGTCAGTAGAAGTCTGACATGCCCTTTCGCTTCACGCTCCATCTTTAAAAAAAAAAACGGAAACCATTGAATCAATATTACTACTAAAGTAGGTGCCAAATATACGTGGAATAACGTTCATTGACCCTCCTACATTTATTGACATTCTTAATTTCAAAAACGGAATTAAAGACTTAAAGCTATCTTGAATCTTTTCTGAAAAACCGTTTATTGATTGTTTTTCGGGTATCTTCGATATATTGGAAATATGACGAAAAGGTCAATGTACTTTAAGTTTATCTGGCGCCTTGTATAATACTATAATTTATATAATAATAAACGGATAAACACAAACATGAATAAAATAAAACTCAACACTAAAAATATAATAAAAATATTTATTTAGCATTTACAAAGCCTCTACAGAGAGCAAATGATAACATTAAATCTAAGTTTAGAATAAATTAATGTACATAGATTAGCAATAATTATGTTAATTAGATTTCAATTTTTGGTTAGCTATAGTTTCTTCGTCGTCGAGGCATTGCCCGTACCTGACTTCCATGCATTTGCTTCCCTGTAATTAAAAAGAAATAATTAAAATTAAAAAAAAAAATACATCCAGCCGAACATAGAACCTCCTCCTTTTCGAAGTCGGTTAAAAACTCACTCTGACCTATTGTGTACAGACTTGGTATTTGACTAGCATCCAAAAGTCCAAACTCAAGGTTTGCTAGTGTGTTATAGAGCGCAGCATACTAGGTGTTAAATTAACAGACAATGTTTGAAACACAACACTGCGCTCCAAAACGTAAATCATTGATGTTTACTGGGCAGGACATGTCAGAAGAAGATACGAAGGAGATAGTGGGACGACCAGTAGCCCGATTCACGTAATGAAAACCGTAACGATATCGTAGCGATTTAGTCGTTTAGACCATTTCCGTATTCACATTCATCAATCGAGTTTGAACGACACCGATTTTAAATTCGTCGATTTAAAAAAAAATATGTATTACATTGTCTTAGTCCAATACCTATTAATGTAACTGGAAATAAGTCGATAGATCGTGAATACCGCTTTTGGATAGGACTTCGATCGAACGACTATAAAACTTCAACGATATTTGGCTTGTTTGATTTTACGTGAATCAGGCTACTGGATGGCTTCCATAAGAATTGAAATGAGAAAGCAAGAAACGGTCGTCAATGGAAACAATGGAAGAAGGCCTTTGCCTAGTAGTGGGATAATATAGGCTAATTATAATAATAATAAAAATCCAGAAAACGTAATCTCATAGGTATTTTTGTAAAAAAATAACCTTTGTTGAAGCAGTTTTTTATAATTAAAAAATTCTGAAATAATGAACGCGTCTCTGATTGATGAACATGTAATGAAGCAAAATATGTTGTGCAAAAAGTATTACAAATATCGTTAATTGAATATACGAAAATACGCAAATTCGAGTATTTTCATGAACGAGTATTCGTATTCGCAGTGATATTTATTTTGCAAATAGGTTTTTTTAAAAAAACTCTTTTACACGTCAATTATTTTTTCGTCAGTTTAAACTACAGAAGGCGCCAGATAATCGTGGAAAAAAGTACATTGACCTTTTCCTAATATCTTTGCGTAGGTCCCCGAAAAACAAACAATGAATTGCTTTTCATTACTAGATCATGTAAAGGATCACGATACATGTCGATCAAGACAGCTTTATGTCTTGACCGTTATTTCACGTTTATCTGGCCCCTACCTTAGATGAGGCCGGTGTTTCCTAGCTGACTACCCTGAGAAGAAACACCGAAACAAACTCAGGGGTCAATTCCATACAGTAAATATGCAATGGTCAAAATCACATGAGAACCATGCTGATTTGTCTGAGATACGAATAAGGATATGTGAAAATATAAGAAAAGTGGTGTCTATTGAGATTTCAGCAAAAAAAATGTATGGCAAAAGGGAGTGTGGGATCCCTGCCGGTTCCCAGACAGGTACAACTTAGGAGGTTGTCAAGTCAAGAGTGAATATGTCAGCAATTTAGTTGACTACAGTGAGAGCTTCTTTTGTAGTCTGAATCAGATCTTTAGGATTATTATATTTAGGATCTTTAGGTATGCTAAAATGTTCCGGCTTAACCCAAACTTTTTGATTTCAATGAACATACATTTTTATTGTCACCTATGAAGACTTTTTTTAAATTTGAGTTTATTATCATTGCCAATTTTATTTTCCAGATGACATAAAAGTATGAGTCGATTCTACATAAACTATATCGTAAAAATATTATTTTCGTAACAATAGCTGCAGAAAAAAATATGGGATAGCATTGATACCTTTTTAGTTAAGATGAAAACACATATTTTATGAAAGATTTTTTCATTGTGTTTGGTAAAGTAAAAGTAATACAGATGTTTTTCAAAAACACAAACTTTTTCTTTTATTTATGATTTATTTTGACAATGCACATTTTTATTTATTTGAGTTATTTGTATCTTATATCTCATGGTTTGCTTAAAAAAATGCTGCTGATCTCAAATGGACATGGGAGATGATGATATAAGATTAACGAGCATGTTTTTTAATTAGTAATTACTTTTGTATCGTAAGTGCATTTACAAACGAGTAAATGGACGTGAGGGACTCTAGAGCAGTGGTAGGAGTGACAACAGGCAGAGTTTAATACTCTGTCTGTTGTTTACTCTCTACTGAGACTCCATTTTATTAACATTTCACTCTTCGTCTTCGTTTTTTTGTTTCGGCAGAGCAACCTTTTTGAGCCCTATATTAATGGCAAATATTTCATAGGGTTAATATTGGTTAATACAGTAAACTTGTGGCTACTAGGAACTTAAAATGTTAGACGTGTGAGCAAGTAATAAGGAGATCGTCAAATAGATCGCGTTAAGAGCTCATAGTAGGGTTTTTGATACTAAAATTTTATGGGCCTTTAGTCGTTGTGTACAAAGTCCATCTTTTTCCCGTTAGTGGTCATTGCTGCCATTATCGTTATTACGGATTAACTTTGGTTATGACTTTTTATGCTTAATCCAACCGTTACGTGAAAGGTTTCCTTTCACTGCGTAAATACGTGAATAGATAACTTAGGGGTCTTTAAGTCAAGAGGTAATAGGTCACTTCTATGTAAGCGTGTTCCATCGTTGACCATATCATCGCTTACTATCAGGTGAGATGGTGGTCAAACGCGAGCCTATCAATGATAAAAAAAAAAATGATATTTAATTTCACGTGCATATTGTTTCTGTGAACATAAACTATTTTTAGGAGTATTATTACTAAGACTCCGCTGTCCGTCCGTCTGTCACCAAAATGTATCTCATGAACCGTGATAAATTAGAAAATTGAAACTTTCACAGCTATAACAACAAATACTAAAAACCTAATAAAATAAATATTTAAGGGCCAAGCGCCCGAAAAGTGCCATAAAACAGTGATTTTCTGAGGCCTACTCCTCCATAACAGCTAGGTCAATTGGTTTGAAAAAAATATATGTTTATTATAGATTCATGAACAATAATATCAACATTTGATTTTTTCGTGCAATTTTTTTTTGCAATTCGTCAAAAAAAAATATTTAGCAATTTCACAACTTTTCGCAACTTTTCCCTACTCCTTCGAAACGGCTTGGACCTTTAGAAACCTTTTTACACATAAAAATTGGTGGTTAAATATTCTTCAAAGTGAACATTGCATATGTAAATCAATCAATATCTCGCAGAGAAAATGGATTTAAAGCGCTTTCCGGGCGCTGCTGGCCGCAAATAAACGCACAGATTTGCGTACTGCCGCCTAGGCGAGTGCGAGAGTTGCGTTCACATAATTTCGGCCAGATGGTTCAAGGAACTATACGCCTTAAGTAGGGCTCCCATACAACAGACATGATTTTTTTGCCGTTTTTATAGATACGGAACTCTTCATGCACGAGTCCGACTCGCACTTGACTGGTTTTTTAAGACACAGTGTACTCGAAACTTACCCACACAGAAGAAAGAGTACGTGAATTTATTCACACAAGACCAATCCGCCTCGGTGAGATAATAGTCGATTTATGTAACTAGAGGATAGAGCAGCGTCTTAAAGCCGCGGGTGGTATGCTAAATTCCAAATGAAATGAAGATTGCTAAGTTTGAATCCCGAACGTAGTGACGGATTTCTCTCGGATAACTCCCGAGCACTGCGAAGGAGTTAATATAGAAACCTGAGTAAAGTGAGGAAGTAAGGAGCTACCAGCTTCACCTATTTACAGGTCAGAACCTAATCTCTGGATCCAAGTCGTTATCAACTCTAGTTTTCAATTTCATACAAATCCGTATAAAAAATTACGGTATGATTATGGTTACATATCATCCAAACAATAATACATACAGTCTTATAGTACTTATAAACATAACATTTGTAATCCAATGAAATAGAAATACGAATAAAAATATTTTATGAATAATATGTTCATCGATCTTTATTTTCATTCTAGTTTCTTTCCAGTAATAACATCTCGTCTTTGACACAATCCATCTATTTTTCTTTAATATGCTTCTTTTAAGTGATAAGTACTCGCTACAGTTACACACCCCACAAGGTCTACAGGCCCCGGCGCGCACTG
Source organism: Mythimna ferrago (assembly GCA_910589285.2). NCBI lineage: Eukaryota > Metazoa > Arthropoda > Insecta > Lepidoptera > Noctuidae > Mythimna > Mythimna ferrago. The sequence goes on from OU342682.1 coordinate 4,018,193, forward strand.
TTCCCGCGCGCCTCAAGGAGTTGTCAGCAACAGCAGGGACCCAGCCGGGTCGAAACCTACTGGGGCCAGGATTATCCGAAAGGGAGCTCGAGCCCCGGTATGAAGGCTCGAAGGAACGGGGTGGGTCTTTTAGTCGGTAAGAGTCTGACACTATCTCCCGCTCCGCCCAAGAGCGGGGGTTGTCATTGGATGATTTTTTCCCACCATAAAAAAAAAGGTCTACAGGCCCACAAGGTGGACCGATAATCTGGTGAGGGTCGCGGAAATCCAATGGATGCGAGACGCACAGGACCGGCCATTTTAGCGACACTTGGGGGAGGCTTATGTCCAAAAGTCGATGTCTTTCGGCTGAAATAATGATGACTCTCTACAGAGTTATAATAAAAAGAGAGAGAATCTTTCTCTTTCTCTCTTTCTTTTTTTAGTTGTTCTATTGTTTACATCTCATGGCTTCGGTCAGAAAATTTAAGACAGATACCAGACCAATAGGCGCTAATAATATAACTGTTATATTAACATTATAATGTTCCTACTACTGGCTGACTCAGGCCTACTCTCTAGGCGTGCGAGCCCTCACGACGGGGGCTGCGGTGTCCCGGGGCAGGTGTGTCGTGGCAGTGTCCTTGGACATTGCCAACGCCTTCAACTCCCTGCCCTGGAGTACGATCCGGAGGGCACTCCGGTACCACCGGGTGCCCGAATACCTCTGTCGAGTGGTCGAGGCCTATCTGTCGGAGAGACTTATAGTCTACCCCGGTCACCAGGGAGACTGGAAACGTCGAGAGATGTCGTGCGGTGTTCCGCAGGGGTCGGTACTAGGGCCACCCTTGTGGAACATCGGGTACGACTACGTGCTGCGCGGCGACTTCCCTGACGGGGTCAGCGTGGTTTGCTACGCAGACGACACGCTGGTTCTAGCGCAGGGAGAGTCGTACCAGGCGGCGGTCGCTCTAGCGACACGCGGGGTTGCGATGGTCGTTGATAGGATCCAGGAGTTGGGACTCGAGGTGGCGCTTCACAAGTCCGAGGCGATGTGTTTTCACGGTCGCCGCTCTCGGAACGCGCCGCCAATGAGTTCCCAACTAACGGTAGGAGGAGTTGACATCGGTGTCGGGTCGACGATGAAGTACCTGGGACTCGTCCTCGACAGCCGGTGGAATTTCGTGGAGCATTTCCGACGTCTGGCTCCCAAACTCAACCGGGCTGGGGCTGCGCTCAAGCGGCTCCTGCCCAACCTTGGGGGTCCAGATGCCTCCTGCCGGAGGCTCTACGCGGGGATCGTTCGGTCCATGGCCCTCTACGGGGCGCCGGTGTGGGCGCCGTCGCTGAAAAAGCAACCGGCGGCCATACTGAACGCCTGTCAGAGGGTCATGGCGATAAGGATGGTGCGGGGATACTGCACGGTCTCCCGCGAAGCGGCGAGCCTTCTGGCTGGCCTACCACCGTGGGATCTGGAGGCAACAGTCCTTGCACACATGCACGATATGCGCGTGGAGATGCAACGCCGGGGTGAAAGTCCGCTGCCGCGACAGGTCACGGCATGGCGGACAGAGCTCCGGTGGGATCTCATGGTCAACGACTATCGCAACCCAGTGCTGGGCACGCCACAATTATGGTGGTAAGTCCCCTCTTTGAGGCGTGGCTGGAAAGACCTCACGGCGACCTTACCTTCCGCATGACGCAGGTACTCACCGGACATGGTTCGTTCGGGAGTTTCCTGCACGGGATTCATGCGGAGGTGACGCCCGGGTGTCGCCACTGTGCGGAACGCCCGGAGGACACGGTGGAGCACACAGTCGAGGTGTGCCCTGCTTGGGCGGAGCATCGCCGTGCCCTCGTGGGGGCGATCGGCGGCGGAGACCTCTCGCGCCGGGCCTTGGTTGAGGCCATGGTCCGGAGCGAGGAGGAGTGGCAGGCGGTCGCCGACTTCTGCGAAGCAGTAATGCTCGCAAAGGAGGAGGCCGAACGCATCAGGCAACGGCGTTATCGCCGCCGCCGTCGCCGGGATTCTGATCCCGATTTCCGGCCAACGTAGACGCGGGCTTGCGGACAGTGAGCAATGGGTAGCTCACTGTCCGGCCGTCCGGTAACTGTCCGGACCAAGCCCAAGTCGTCGACGGCGCGCACTGTTCCCGCGCGCCTCAAGGAGTTGTCAGCAACAGCAGGGACCCAGCCGGGTCGAAGCCTACTGGGGCCAGGGTTATCCGAAAGGGCGCTCGAGCCCCGGTATGAAGGCTAGAAGGAACGGGGTGGGTCTTTTAGTCAGTAAGAGTCTGACACTATCTCCCGCTCCGCCCAAGGGCGGGGGATGTCAATGCATGATTTTTTCCCACCATAAAAAAAAAAAAAAAAAAAAAAAAAAAAAAAAAAAAAAAAAAAAGGCCTACTCTCTAGAAGAGGGAATGAGCCGTTGTCAACCACGCGGGCCCGATGCGGGTCACCAGTCGAAGTTTTTAATTCTAGGACAGATTGGTTTCCTCACAACGTTTTCCTTCACCGTTTTGAGAGCAGCGGTGATGAAACAAATCGCACAAAGTAATGTGCCTGGTTGGGTTTGATCACGGGACCTATAACCCGACCATTACCACTAAACCACTACTACTTTTTTATATTAACCTAATTTTTTTTTAACCAGCAATTTCTGTCCCACTGCTGGGCAAAGGCCTCCAAACTTTCTTTCTTGTTTTCCTTTTTCTATGTTATATTAAGTTTACAAAACAGAAAAATTAATCCTACATCCAATGGCATATAAACCTCTTTTATTATCATCATTCCTCATAGCACTTCATACACTTCACTTGTTACATGTTACTAAGCTCCACACTTTACTCCAAAATGTCAATCTATTTACACAAACCTGAGATATTTTTAGACCTACTAACACAAAGACAAACAAACAAACGGAACTTTCTTCACAGCCGTCTGCTTCACACTTCACACTTAATGTTGACACAATACTTTCATCTTCCTCTACTGGAAAGTAAAATGATCCGTGACATAACGGAACTCGACTGCCAGTCGAGTTAACTTTCACTCGGAAGAGTTTATGTAACCTCTCTGACGTAACTATACCTTCTCATTAATCTTCGGTTTAAATTTATTTATTATTCGTGAAATTCGTTTTGGGCCGGTGGGTTTCGTGAGGGCCGAGTTCGGAAAAGCTTTTACGTAATTAAGATGTGTGGAAATTGATAGTAGAGAGAGCTACTATCAGCTTGTAAGGTCTTTAAATTGATTGCAGAGATATATTCCATGTTCAGACTATATCGGATAAATTGACGGATGTAAAGTAAAAAATGACATCTGTAATTTTGCGATTGTCAGCGGTTATTTAAAATATTACTGAAAAAAAAATGTTGTTTCTGCATTTTTGACACTTGAAAGAAGATTTGCCTTGTGAATATATTTTTTTAATAAGTTACTGCAATTATCAGTAAGTTAGCCCATTTATGTCCCAGTGATGGGCGAAGGCCTCCCTCTCCCTTTTCCACACACGTCTTTTCAATTATCAGAAAATTGAAATTTCTTTACTTTGCACCCGTTGAAATCTTCATCAAAATCAAATTTATTCTCGTCAACATAATCTTATTTGTTGGTTTGAAATATAATTTCATCACCGCTACATTTGTCAATCGATTATTCCCAGCATATTATTTATAATTACTTGGTACCACCAATTTCATTACTCAATTAACAGATTGCTGCTCAAAAAACTCAAGTGTAATTGATGAAGATATTACTAACCTTAGCAATGTAAGCTTTCATGTAGAAGTTTCCAAATAAAACGATGAAAGAAATCATATAGATGATGAGGACGTAGTGCATCCACAGGGGGAACTCGCAGCCAGTCCTGATGCCGTTGATGCCGAGGATCAAGGCGCAGGTGAACTGGATCTGAAAAAAGAAGATGATTTATTTAAAGGTGATGTTCATAATGATGGTAATTTTGATGAAATATATTTTAAAAATTATAAAAACAAGCTCAATTATATTATATAGATAGAAGATTGATTCTAGGTTCTTTGATTTTGGAAGAGTTCAAAATAATATACCTTTTATGTATGTCTGTTAGGAAGGTGAAGCAAATAGTTTGGATGATACCCCTTAAAGCAAGTAAAAATAGAAATAAGGTCTGTTTGACTTTTTTAATAGGCTTTTGGTATAAAATTATACTTGTATCAAACATTTGTGTGAAGTTCAGTTTTAAGTAAGAACCTATCAAGTGATACGTATATAGACTAAAAAAATCAACAAGAAACATAAATTAAATAATACCCTTGACGCACGTGGTACTTATAAATATAGAAGGAAAAAATATTTTTAGAATTTTATTCACACAGTCAAACAGTCACTCGTGTAATATATTTTGTAAATTGAAAAACTGTTATTAAGCCACTTCACGTTATCGTAACTGAAAAAAGTCTTTCAATCGAGCAGTTTAGAAAAGTAATGCGAAGAAACATAAGAAAAATCTGGAATCTGAAGCTAAATTTACAATTTATCTAGACTCTTATTACTGTACTTTGATTTTATGAATTCTTTCAAGCATCTGTAGTGTCATTTATTTTATATTAAGTCAATATAGATGTTACTGGTCAAACCCGATTTTCGGAAGAATAAATTTTGCCTAGGCCAAACCTCCTTAAACGTGTAGAATCCACTCCGGGGGCCTCCTATTTTTGGGGGGTTTAATAAAAAAAAAACCACGAAGGCAAAGGGCAAAAGCTCAGCTCCCGCTTTAGTCTTTTAAAATAAACTGCCCGTTTCGGGGTGCCCTGTGAGCTCACTTTACTCACTCTTTGACAAAATCCCAGGTTTGGCCTAGGCGAAACTAAATCATCCTAAATTCGGGTTTGGCCGGTAACACTTAAAAAAGATAGCCTTTAATTTGATATCGCACGATTATCGGAGGAGATATCTGATCTGATGTCTTTGCTGTAAACTGAATTATCAAACTTTGAATGGAGTTACTCTTGTCCAATTGTAAATATTTGAAAACGTGCCAATCAACGAGTAACACCCCAACCGTTTAAGAAAAATAGTAGCCATTTTGTAGTTAGTCTCAATGTTACGATAACATTTTTTGTGCCAATTTTGACATTTATTTTCGAAAACTATTTCTAAAATCCTCTTGTAATGTCAAGTCTAGAACTATTTAAACCAAACTTGAGGATAATTTAGGAAAATAGGCAGCCTAATAAAGACAATAACAGTAAAACCAAAATCTTTACTGTATCTTTATTGTTTTCACAATTGGGAGTGATAATGATTTTTATAAACTCGACTTTAGTACAGAGTAAGTTTTTATAATAGGGTCACTAGTGGACCAAGAACTGATAAACATCCAAAATGATGGCCTTACTATGACTTGTTAAAATGACAGTCGTGAGAGCGAGAAAGAGGGACGATGCACCCTATCTTGCTCCATCTCTTTAACAGTCCACTTTAGGTTGTAAAATGGATCGCATTAAAAGGTCGTGATAGTACTGCTGGTTAGGTATTTTATTTAATATCGTGTTACGGTTACATTAGGAATGGTCTTTGTTCTATTTTTTTGCAGAATACCAAAAACTAACCCAAAAAATATTTCACCTTTAAAAAACATGCTTTAACATATTTATTTACACAGAGCTCTTTAGAAGTCCTGAGTTGAGCTACACGAATACTGGACAAGGCTTGAATAAAATAACCAGTCAGATTTGAGTGGACCTGCACTCAAATCTGAGTGGTTATTACCTTAAAATATGTACCAGTTCGGACACTTATCTACATGGTTTTCAAATGATTTTGTATTTGACTATTACGTGTTTGCTGTATGAACTCTAAAATTGAGGTTAACCCCTGGATTAAGAGAAATAAGAAACATCAGCCTCATTTAGTTTAAATTGACAAACAAAACTATTTGCAAAATAAATATCATTATTATTTAAATAAGTGTATATACATAACCGTTGAGAGAATATCAAAGAGAAAGAGATATACAGAGAGAAGGCAGATTGCACATTGTGCACATACTGTTTATTTTAAAAGATTAACTTTTTAGCAGAATCATATAAAATCTGGAGATTTGTTCTTCGTTCGGCCCACTGAGTTTTGTCCCACATAAAAAATTCCTGGTTTGTCCCAAACTACATGCTTCTTTCGTCCCAAAATGTTATTTTAATTATTTTGTTCTCGATTCGTCCTATTTTATATTCCTTGTTCGGCCCATATTTTTTTTGTATAGGCGATTTTTACATTTTTGTACACTCAGCAACAAAAACGTATTACTATTTTATGAGTACAAACTATATACTAGCTTCTGCCAGCGACTTCGCCCGTGTGATGATAGAACATATTTGCCTATTTCACTTTATGTAATGAGGTAGGATTTTTCTGGTGAAATTATTATTAAAGGCGGTCTTGCAGTTTTGTATTTTATTCAGTACTAGTTTATTATGAGCCTATTCACTCTAGCCTTGAAGACACCCAAATTATAATCGGACGGGAAGACCGCAGCAGGCAAACTGTTCCAGTCCTTCGACGTACGCGGTATAAACGACGAGGCGAAACGCTTAGTCCGGATCGTAGAGGTTTCAACAACGTAAGGGTAAATATTCGCCGTACGACGGGTTGTCTGATGGTAGAATTGCGATGGCGGAATCAAGTCATGCAATTCCTGCGCACACTCTCCAAAATGCATCCTGTAAAACACCGAAAGGCTGGCTACCCTACGCCTGTGCTCAAGGCTTTGAAGGTTGGACTTAACCAAATCTGGATCACCAATTAGCTTCTTTGCACGCCTTTCCACCGAGTCCAAAGCTGCCAGGTGGCATTTTGCAGCATCAGCCCATATGTGACTGCAGTACTCCACACACGAACGGACCTGTGCTTTTTATAACATTAAAAGCTGTCCCGGTGTGAAGTACCGCTGGACCTTTGCAAGAACGCCTAGTTTCCTATCAGCTACCTTAGCTTTGGACTCAATGAACCGCCCAAAGTTAAGGTCTGAGGGAATTTCAACCCCCAAGTGCTGAAGGCGGTCGGTGTACTCCAGGGATAAATTCTGAAAAGTAGGAACCAAGGTGCACGGGCTCCTTTTGGCGGTGAACAGACACGCTTGTGTTTTGGCGGCGTTAAATCCCACCAGATTGGCTTCACCCCACTTTGAGACTGCCTGAAGATATTCGTTCGCTCTACCATAGCCTCTCTTTTAGGACCGGATTAGCTCCTTACTAGCCCGAGCACTGGGCAGGTATCTCTTTACAACTGTGCTATCATCTGCATACCCATAGATACCGGGCACCAGCAGATCGTTGATATGCAACAGGAAGAGAGTTGCAGAGAGAACAGACCCCTGAGGAACACCGGCATTAGTCGTCATGGGCTCTGATGAGCATCCGTCGACAACAACTCGGAGAGACCGTTCACTCAGGAAGTCTTTTACTCAGTTAATCAGACCAGGGGAAATGCCATACGCTGGAAGCTTACTCAATAGGCTAGCGAGCTATTATTTTTTAAATATTATTCAAAAATTTCAAATAACCACTTACATTATTTTTGATGACTGTACTTTTAAAGTACTTGTGATTCGGGACGAAACAGAACTTCAATAGTGATGTGGGACGAATAAATATTTTTTTGGAATGTGGGACAAAACTTCGGGACGAACGAAGAACAAACCAATCTGGATGCTCAAATTGCTCAAGTTATGAAAGATGACATAGTGAATAAAAAAGAATAAGGTTTAAACTAATTTGTGTATATCCAAACATGTTTAACTTAATTTTGACCTAAGTTAAGAATTTAGTAGATACGATAGTCAATATACATTAAAATAAATCATAAAGACAACTTTACTGGTGGTCACGGTCAATACGTGTTTAATATATATTATATACCACTACTTTTTAATTAGTAAAAATACTAAAGGACTTATCAGAAAAGGTCTTGTTATTATTTAAGTAAAGTCTCAAGATAAAAAAAAAAAATTCACAACAGCAAAGTTTTTAGCGTTTGTGAATATTATTTATTAGATCCCAAAGGGCTTCACCGAGACACCGTGGCGGCGTGACCAGTCGCCGCTACCAACAAAATGTATACAGCTCTAAGAGTTACTGACCTGGAGTCAACCAATTTGGTGGCGCGACCAAAATGTCACTCAAGTTATGGAAATATTGTATAGGCTATTATTATGAATGAAAAACAATGAAAAAAAAAACACTGCGCTTAGTATTTTCTAGGAGCAATTGTTATGAATAATTGATTCAATCTAATAAATTTAAATGGTAAATTTTTGGATTTCGTTTTTTTTTTACTCTTGACTGAAGTATGAATATTATACACACCACTATTATTTTTTTTAGCACAAAAGAAAATTGGGCTCTATCTGTACCCATTTACCAATGAAAGTGTTAAATGGAAAGAGGAAAATTACTAAAACCACATTGCAAAATGTTTAATTTCCGCAGCATTGCCGTGTCTAACCTAACTAAATTACCAAATAATTGAAAACTAATTTGGACCTAATCAATACTATGAACTAGTTTCGGGTTCCACAAAACTATTTAATTGAAATAATTTTCTGTTCAAGCTTAAACAATTGTATTAGAAAATTCAACCCGGATGATAGCAGTTACATAAACGATAATTAATATAGGTTATGTTCGTAATATTACCTAACTAAAGTATTTCATTACATCGAAAGAAAACAAAGGACTTATAACACGCAACGCTATGCGTGTTGCGTGTTGTCGCCAACTAAGCTACGATTATATACAAATATATATGTATGGTTTTGATAATCGTGTCACATAAATTATACTAATCCGGTTTAAGACTATGGTTTACTAGTTGTTTCACCTGACTTCGTTCACGTAGTAACTATAAGCACTATTATTAAAACTATGTCATAGTAAGTACATCTTTACCTATAACGGTTTTTTTTTTCAAGGTAGGATATCATCTAATGACTTCTCCCGCTCCAGGGTGTAGCGAGAGAGCGTGTCAGACTTTTGCTGACTAAAACCACACTTTCTTCTTCTTAGAGTACTGATGGCAAAATAAATCCGCTATCTCTTCTTAAAGTAAGCAACGGGTTTTTAATGCCATTTTCACTAATTTATAGATATGTATAACGTGCAAAGTTAGGGTGGGTCATTGGCAAATATAGTAAATAAGCTGAAGTTTGCTATTTACACATTTTCTATAGTAACAGCCTAGTCAGCAACCAGGCTAGTTATGTTAGCACTAAAATATGCATTCGAAACGTCTTATTTTAGTCATATAGAAAATATTTGACTAGAAATTATTTACTGAGAAATGTTTCTCTTAGTTAGCAAAGCAATAGAATGAATTTCAAATTTAGTTTCTGACATAAATTTTATCTCTACAAAAATATCCTGTCCTACTAATATTATAAACTATGTTGTTGATGTTTATTACTCTTTCATGCAAAAACTACTGAACGGATTTCAGTGAAACTTAGTCACAAAACATATTTTTTATCCTGGGATTATGTTTCTTTAGGATAAGTTCTAATATCACGCGGGCGAAGCCGTTAGCATCAGCTAGTATTAGAGGGTGGTTCTTTAAAGCCAAGAGAATGTCTGATTCATCTGGCCTAGTTTTTTCTTTACCATCTGATAATATTATTTCCACATTAGTTTTCCCCAAACACTAAATGTGTCAAAAGCACTCTTTTGCGCCCAGTGGTTTACGACACAAAATAGATGGTAGATATCCCACCCATACGCACAAAGCGTTTTGGGAACACATTTATTGTGCATATCTGTGTTTAATCTGTGTTTCCTGATAGCTACAACTTAGGAGTCTTAAGTCCAGTGTGAATAAGTTTCTTCTAGTCAAGCGTGCTTCATCGTCAACCACATCATCGCTTACCATCAGGTGAGATGGTGTTCAAACGCAAGCCTATCAATAATAATAAAAAAAAAGATCGGTACGAAAACCTAGGTCAGATGAATGAGACATTCTCTCGGTTTCAAAGAATCGCCCTAGAATATAATGAAGTAAAACCAGGCCCTATTATTATACGTTTAGGCCAAAAACATCGTTCAGAATGTATACTATTTATTACATAACACAATGTTCAGAATTTATGCGGTTCACTTTACCAACTTTTGTGCTATTATGCCTTGAAATCTGTGCCAAAATAGTTCAAGTATTTCTGAACTCACAATAAACCTACTTGATACTTGTTGATACTCATATAATATGGAGCAAAGAATTATTTTTGGGTTTATTTGGCTTATTGTTGGCCAATAAAAAGGGACGGCCATGAAATATGAAATAGGTAAGTATTTTTGGCGTACGAGAGCAGACACAATTGATCAAATCAGTTCGAATATAAAAGATGGATAACATGGCCGACGGTTGGGGTCAGTGACTTGCAATTTAAGAGCTTTTAGTAAACATTGTTACATTGAATCATTCGTAATGGTTTTGAATGAAAGATAACTTTTTAAATTGATTTGTTTTATATTTGCAGTTCATATTACTTAGATTTGTTTCTTTGCTTTTCTATGAAAATTCTGTAACAATACATTTTTTTTTTATAATTCAATATATTGAAATAGTTACCGTGCAAATAAAAGAAAATATAGATCAAGGAACTGGCTTTCTACAAGGAGCCTTAAAATGTTACTCTAACTAGAGAAAAAACTCGTAAGTATAATAGTAGGAAGATAATAATTATAATTAATGATAGCAATTTAGTCTACCATGTACATTGAAAGATTGGAACCATTTGTCTGCTGTGGGCTTCCTATTCAATTATAACCTTCTGCGACTGAGGTGGTAGTCTATCGGACACCACCAAACACAAAAAACGTTGCCAGATCGTAACATGACGTGATGTAGCTCTGTCTCGCTCAGTACCTTCCTGTAACGGCTCGCGCTAACGGTCAGTGAGGCGCGGGCGGCCTTGCGGTGTGCACGTTTGGAGTTTTCGACTGCCGGTGTCCCACAGACGTAAGTACAGCAATAAACGTTGATTCTCATAGACGTCACCTCACCAATATCGTTTTAGATTCATAGTGTCTGTTAGTCGTTTCATCAGTAAAATATTAATACTACCATAGTGTCTCTCAAATATAACCTCACATTTAATTGCCTTAACTTATAATATTCATAATTTTTTAGATGGCGAATCAAAGTACAGATAGTAGGCCACCAAAACGAGACAGCAGTGGAAGATATACAAATGATGATGGGCAGATTGAGGAATGGCTTGAAGAATTAGAAGAAGAAAACGAGTTCAGCGATTTTGATGATTCGGTAGAAGATCCTAATTGTGTGGAAGGAAATGTACAGCAAGAGGAAAATGAAGACTTCGTGGAACAGAATGTCCAATCGAGTGAGAGCGATTTTAACTCTGAAGACGAGGAGCCCCTTAGCTCTTTAGTTTGTGGTGATCAAGATGGTCCAAACTACATTGGAAAAAATGGATTTTTATGGTCTAAGAAGGAAATAGCGAGGACAAGCAGAACTCCTGCACATAATATTATTCAAGTATCTCGGCCAAGAGAAGAGCTTGTTTTCAGAAGTTTTCAAGAACTTTGGTCTAAAATTTTCGACCTCGAAATGCTAGAGACTGTTGTTTTGCACACCAACCAAAAATTACAAACGTATCGAGAACGTTTTCGGAACACAAACAGGCAGGAACTCAAAGATACAAATGAAACTGAAATGCGAAGTTTGTTTGGCCTTTTGTACTATAGCTCAGTATTCAAATGCAACGACGCAGACGCTAACTACTTGTTTGCTACAGATGGCACTGGTCACGAAATTTTCCGCTGTGTGATGTCTAAATACAGATTCTGTACATTACTCAATTGTTTGAGATTTGACAATGGAACCGATCGCCAAGAACGTTTGAAGTCTGATCGATCAGCAGCAGTATCATGGTTATTTGACAAATTTGTTTCAAACTCTCAACAAAACTACATCCCTGGACCAAACACATGTATTGACGAGATGCTTATTCCGTTCAGAGGTAGGTGCAAGTTCCTTATATATATGCCTAACAAACCTGCCAAGTATGGGATTAAAGTTCTTGTATTATCTGATGCTCACACATACTATACATACAACGCTTATATTTACACCGGTAAAGGTTCTGATGGAGAAGGCCTGTCACCTGCTGAGAAAAACCTAGGAGTTCCTACTCAATCCGTTCTTAGACTGTCGAAACCTATCGAAAACAGCAACAGAAATATTACTGCCGATAACTGGTTCAGCTCCATTCAACTAATGCAGCTTTTGAAAGCTAAGAAGTTGACTTACCTGGGAACTCTAAAAAAAAACAAAAGAGAAATTCCACCAGAGTTTTTGCCAGCGAAAAGAAGAGAACCAGGGGCTCCTTGTATGGGTTTACCAAAGACTTTACGTTACTTTCCCACGTACCAAAGAAAAATAAGGCCGTAATATTGGTTTCATCATCTCATCATATTAGAAGCTTAGATGATAAAACGATGAAACCAACTATGATCGCCGACTATAACCATTCTAAAGGTGGAGTCGACGAAATCGATAAAAAGTGTTCTATTTATTCAAGCAATCGTAAAACACGCCGCTGGCCCATGACGATATTTTACAGAATTCTGGATTTAGCTGGTACTAATTCATTCGTCTTATACCAATCTTGTCCAGGTGCCAAGCTGCGAAGAGGGGACTTTTTACTATCTTTGGCAAGAGAGTTGGTTCTTTCTAGCTTAAAAGAACGCGTTTATAATGACAGACTGCCCAGAGAACTCCGTCTTACTATAACGCGAGTTTTAGGCAATGATTTGCGTCCCCCTCCACCCGTGGCTCAGCTTCCAGGTCCAGCTGGAAGGAAGCTATGCAGCATATGCCCCAGTAAATTGAAGAGGCAAACAAGGTACCATTGTTGCGCATGCAAAAAGCCAATTTGTCTACAATGTTCTTCTCCACTATGTCAAGACTGTAAACCTAAGTTTTAGATTTAGGGTTAACTTTGAGACTGATTTGTGCCTAATTGAACCGTGATATCACGTTGTGATTTTTGTTTTAGAACTATAAGATAACGCTTAAAAGATTAATATTAACATTTTTAAAGAAGTTTCATTATTTAGTTTTTTTTTTAATAGTTTTGTAAGTTTAAGCGTAAATATAACGAAAATACTGATATCAATAAATGATTCCTTATTAAACTCGTTTTTTGTTTTAAGCATGCTTATTCATTTTTATTTCATTATACATAAACCCATTAATAGTAAAACAAAACTAGAGCCCTATTATTTCTAAAAGTTATAAAGGAATCATGATTTATAATAGTGACGCCTGACAGACTACACCTCAGTCGAATGTTGACAAGAAACCCACCTCAGTTGCAGAAGGTTAATTTAGGTGCTTATAGTGGCTCTCAATAACTAGTGCGATTCACTATCAATGATTACGAGAAAATCACTACTGTCAGATGAGATTGCAGGCAAGCACTGGGTTATATCATTAAAAAAAAAGTGAATATATCCTTATATGTGTCTGACACAGTAAACTAATGATGAGTTAGTCAATCTATCAGTAAGGCATACTCAGCTCAATTTTATTTAACACGTTTTCTTTTATTGTTATATTTAATTTTGTGACTGTTATTATTAAGTACGAGTAGTATCTATGTAGGTGTCCTATTTTTTGCCATATTGTTACTGGCCAGTTTTGATATGTAGAAATCAAGCAACTAAAACCCACCTGTGTTTCTTCAGTTACCTTTTACGTTTGAGGGCCACAGTAACACTTACAAATAATCGCACAAACCCTTAGCGGCGTTCAACGAGGCTTAATGGTTCTTTAACACGTGTAAGTCTAAGTAACAAAACTCACCAGCTGCATGATGGTGAGGTATTTCTTCCACCACAGGTACTTGCTGACGGCGGGCCCGAAGACCGAGAGCCCGTAGTAAGTGTACATGAGCACGTGGATGCCACTGTTCACCATGGCAGGGAGGAAAGCTGGAAACAAAATGTTAGGTTAATAAAAAGCAAACAATTGTGAATGGTAATGAAAATGTAAAAACAATCTGGCCAAATGGGGCTTTCTCGACCCATCTCTAGCACAGTGCCAGTGTGGAGCCTCTGCACAGGACATACGCCACCTGCTATGCTGCCCATCCTGCATAACGACCTGCAGTTTTCAGGATCTATACGAGGCCAACAATAGAGCCGTACAGGTTGCCAAATATTGGTCAGAAAAAGTATAGTTTGAGAGCATCGACACGAAAAGAAGAAGAAAAATGAAAATATAGTTTGTAGTGTCTCCAGAATTACAAAATACAAATATAATAAAACTACAAACTCAAGATTACAAAATATTAAAATCATAAAAATAATGTTAAAACGGCCCTTGCCGATCCGTCTATCTTCAACGCGAGCATGGCTTAAAAGTTTGTTGTTTTATCCAATGAAAATCTACGTCATTTTTTATAAAGAGGTGACGTGAAAAAAAGTCGGTTAAAAGAATGATAATGCCTGTACACTCAGTCGGTATTCAGTAATTTTTGTCGCTTGAATATATCACAAAAATTGTTACAGTTATTTGGAAAATCATCGTTCCCGTCTTTCAAAATTTCGATTAAATAGGTTTTCACAAATACATTTTCATTCTTTACTTTTTAAAAGTAACTTTTTTTTTTAAAGTAACTGATTTTTAGAGGTCCAAAAAACATCATATAAAACTAACAAGTTTTATATGATGTTTTTTTTTTCAATGACCTAGGTAATTTAAAATTGATTGATTACTTATTTCTCGCCTCCACAAGTTTTTTAAGGGCAGTTAAGTGGTTCGAACGTACCATTCAATCAATTGAGAATTTAATATTCAATAAATTACGAAGTCTAAAAAAACATCCAATTTCAATATAAGAGATAGAGTCTGTGCGGAAAGTAAACCGTCGTGGGATTTGAGGGCGCTGCTGTAGATAAATATCGTTTTTGTTATGTAAGCAACATTGTGACGTCATTATAGTGCGACTGTTAAATCTTGATATTTTGAAACTATGTTAGACTAGCTTCTTCCAGCGGCTTCACCCTATAATAAAAAATATCCTATTGGCTGAATTTCCTCACCTAATGAAACTGCAAAGTTATAGCTTATGTGCTATATTATTGCAATGTTTATGATTAAGTTCTGTCTAGTAGTTTTTGCGCGACACATCCATACATACGACTACCTCCATCCATCTTCACAAACTTTCGCATTTATAATATTAGTAGCCTATTTATTGAACTTGCTCACGTGATGAAACTTAGCAAAAATATAGGTTATAAGCTATATTATTGCAACGTTTATCATTAAATTCATCCGTTTATAAGTTTTTGCGTAATGAGTAACAAACCGTTAATTGTGGCGACACCTGGGGGAGGCCTATGTCGAACAGTGGACGTCTTTCGATTGTAATGATGATGAACATTTAAATGTAAACACGAACCGGTAAAGGAAAATAGCGTGAAGAAACTGCTGTACTGCCTATCTAGGTAGGTTCCACCAGCGACCACTTACCCAGTGCCAACGAAAATGGTTCTATCACTTTGACTGGGATCGGTCTATTATCACTGACTGGAATATTGTAGCTAACAGCAAGTTTATATTTACCCTAGTTAAATATAAAGGTAAAAATGGAACACACTACCACTTTCTCGTTGTCTTCCTCAGTACATTTTTCCCTTTTGCTAATCTATGAAAAATATGAACTTAATGTCTATGAAAATAAAGTACACTTCAGAATTTGTAATGTTGCTTCGTAAAAAATCTATTTAGCCTGTAAGAGACCATCTTGTATGTAAGATCTTTGGGATCACTTGGTTGTCCGTCTGTTTATCTGTTAAGACCATTTAACGCTTGGAGGTATCGAGTTAAAATTAAAACCATACGCTCAAGTCTGCGGTCTTTTGAAGTTGTGAAAAAATCAGACTTCTGAGTTAACGAAAAAAAAAGATACGGCCGCTTATGTCGCAAAAAAAGGTATATTTCTATAATCAAGGGAATCAAAGTTCATGGGGTGAATCCCGTTGACCTTAACCTTTCAATCTTGGAAATTACAGACACAATTCAAAGACAATAGGTGCGCGAACGCCTGCGTTCGCTTGGGGTTTAATGAATTAAATCCTGAAATTTGGCTTAAATCAAGGTCTCATAGAACAAGTACAGGGAAAAATCTGAAAATTGTCAATTTGTAGATACGCCACAAAAAAAAAATTGTTTGTAATTCGGAAAAATCTTCATAACTCAATTCGGGAATTGATTTCATAGGTAAATTTGTACAGAATCCTCAGTGCGCGAGTCCGACTCGCACTTGGCTTTTTTTATTTTAGTTACTGTATCCGTACTCAAGCCTGAAAAGAAATATTCTAAGTTAGTCGAAACGCATTATAAATTTAAAGTATCAATACTCTTTATACTAG
Source organism: Mythimna ferrago (assembly GCA_910589285.2). Taxonomy (NCBI): domain Eukaryota; kingdom Metazoa; phylum Arthropoda; class Insecta; order Lepidoptera; family Noctuidae; genus Mythimna; species Mythimna ferrago. Next base: position 4,034,608 of record OU342682.1, read on the forward strand.
CCATAGAAAATATTGACCAAAACAAAATAAATAAATATCGTCATGTTTAAATGAATTTCCGTTTAATTTATATATATTTGGAGATAACAGGGACAGGAGTTTACCTAGGAAGTCTAAAAACATTAAAATAAAAGTGTTACGTACCAAAAAAACAGCATACCAATGTTTCCCAAGTTCGTGACTTTGTTTTGATCAATAATGGTGTGATTTGCCATTTGTTATCTTTGGAAAAACTGTAATATATTAAATATTATTTCCCCTGCAGCTCAGTGAAATTTTTTATCACATTTCTGAAGATTTCAATTAAAAATCACAATAAAATAACATAATAAATAAACCAGTGTCAATATTATATGACGTTTGGCATTTGACGGATGGCTGGGTTGGGTTGCTACTTAAAATCTTTAATGTTGTTTTCACTTTACGCCACGACGGTTCTTTTATCGCACAGACAATAGTATAAACGAAGTCAAGAACGTTTTCATTTATGTAACCCAAGTCCTTCATATCTCTCGAGAAATCTTATTACGGCTGGTGAGATTTGAATAGCCTTTAATTTTCCAATTTCTGAAAATAGTAATGACTATGTCAACGGCTGCCAGGATTTTTCATTTTTAAGTTTCCGTACCTCAAATGGAACAATAAATCCTGAAATTTGTCATAAATCAAGGTCTTATAGCACAGGTATAGGAATAAATCTAAAACCAGTAAACTTGTTGTTACGGCACAAAAAACACCTTTCCGATTCTGCGAAATAAAATCTACAATTAATATTTTGTACAAAGCTCTTTTATCAGAGAGAAATAAATACGGATAAGACTTTGCACGAGTCACAATTTTACAAATCTGGTCATAGATCCCTCAACTCTTATACTTTTTAATAAATTAGTAACAATCGATATAAAGTCTGAATAAAACAATAAGCATAGCATAAGCATAATCAGCTTTATAATGTTTCCACTGCTGAGAATCTGGCGTCCTTTCTAAGAGAAGGAATGGGTCGTAATCCACCACGCGGGCCCAGTGCGAGTTAGTGGATGTCACACATCTTCGAATTTCAGATTCTAAGACATGCCAGTTTTCTCACTTTTTTTCGTTCACAGTTTAAAGAGCAATGTTGATGAAATAAATTACACAAAATAATGTGCTTGGCTGGATTTCTACCTGCTACCTACAAATCGTAATTCGGGGCTATTACCACTGGGTCATACCTTATAAATCTACACTAATATAATAAAGAAGTAAAGTTTGTTTTTGTCTTCTTTTTTTTTTTTGTTTGTAGGAGGTAATTCTCTTTAGGTTCTGGCCCGATTGCTATTTTTTCACCAATAAAAAGCTCCTTTATTCCTGAGTGACATAGGCATTTTAAGTACGCGGGCGAAGCTGCGGGAAAAAGTTAGTAATAAAATAATAATGCCTACAAATAAAAATGTTTTTAATGAAATATCTCATTAATTATGCCAGTAATTAATTACATAACAGTTTATGTCATCAGATAAAATTTATAATATTAATTAAATTTACTGTGCCCTTCGGTTTATTTGACATCATGTCATCACAGGTATTTGCGAGAAAATATTTGTACGACGAATATTTTTTAAAGATAAAATATTTGAAGAATCACGGCTGAATGGCAACGCTAATAGTTGTAGACATGAATCTTAATTTGGTTACTATGAGATCAGAACACAAATCATACGGCAAAAACACCATGGATACTAAAATACCTCCAAAAAAAAAAAAATCCATCCAAAGGTTGTCTTTAAAAAATCGCTTTTAGCGATAAGACCACCCATTGCACCCTATTAATTTTAAGTTTCTTATGTAACTGCTTTATTTTTGGTGTACAATAAAGAATTTATCTATATATCTATCTAAATACCTATATATAAATGTGACCATAAAAATATTCATTTTTTTAGTAAGAAAACTAGATATTATGCTAAAGTTTGTTTCGGGCTTTTTTTCAAATGAAGTTCAGTCTTTTTTATGTAGGTAATTATTTTGTAAATGGATCCCTTTACTGCAACTGAAATCTAGCGCTAGGTGTCTAGCGCCCAGTAAGCCGGCCACAAGCTCGCGCCTTTTTTTTTAACTTCTGGTGGGAAAAATCATCTAATGACAACCCCCGCTCTTGGGCGGAGCGGGAGATTGTGTCAGACTCTTACTGACTAAAAGCCCACCCCGTTCCTTCTAGCCTTCATACCGGGGCTCGAGTTCCTCTTCGCTTCGACCCGGCTGGGTCCCTGACGGCCGGACAGCGAGCTACCCATTGCTCCATTGCTCACTGTCTGCAAGCCCGCGCCTACGGTGGCCGGAAATCGGGATCGGAATCCCGGCGGCGGCTGAGGCGTGAGGACCGTTACCTCACACGTGCAGCCTCCTCCTTTGCTAGCATTACAGCTTCGCAGCAGGCGACCACCTGCCGCTCCTCCTCGCTACGGACAATGATCTGTACCAAGGCCCGGCGCGAGAGATCGGTGCCGCCGATCGCCTCCACGAGGACATTGCGGTAGGTAAATGTGTATGTGAATACTTCTTACTTAATAGTGTATTAAATAGCACTAAAGACATTAATCTAACCCACAAGAATTTACATTATAATGCCTCGTTCTCACAAATTGAGATGGGTTGTTTAAAAGCAACCAAATTCATTCTACCTAGAATACAAAACGACTTTGATCTAGATTAGTAGCAAAACTACTTTAAGATAAAAGACTAGGTAATACTCTGGCAAAATTTATTAGATCAGGCTGTATCGGGAATCACATTCCTTTATCCTTGGATTTACTGTCCTCGGAGGTAATTTAGTATAAATCTTCTACTCCTTACTAGATACTTAAACAGAAAAACGATAGATACAAAAAGTACTTTCTTCATTTATCTATAGGTACTAAATTTATCTACACATATAAATAAAATTGGAGTGTCTGTTTGTAATATTGAAATAACCGCTTTTTACTACATGCATATATATATGGTACATACACTAAAATAACATTTTTACAATTTTTGTTTGTCGGTCTGTTTGTCCGGGCTAATCTCTGGATAGCTGGTCCGATTTTGACGGGACTTTTATCTGCAGGTAGCTGATGTAATAAGGATAGGCTACTTTTATTTTAGAAAAAATAAATTCAAAATGCTGTAGTCCACGCGAACGAAGTCGCGGGCACAGCTAGTATATTATAAAGAGATAAAGTTTTTTTTGTTTGTACGAGGTAATCTCTGAAAGCCAGTACTTTCAGAGATTACCTCGTACTACTCGTCCGATTGCTAAATTCTTTCCACCGATAGAAAGCTACTTTATTCCTGAATGACAGGCTATATTTCATGTTTCTTCAAAGACACTTCCGCCTGCTAAGTTCATTTTTGCTTGTACTCGAAACGAAAACTTCAAAGGGTTATAAGGTTCCTTTTTTGAAATTATTATATTTTATTTTTTATATTTATTCTTTGTATCTTAAACTTTTTAGTATACTTAATGTCATTCTGTAAATCGTTTTGGATGTCTTAATGCTAAAGTTATACGTTATTATGAAAGATGCTGGTGCCTGTGATACAATGTTTTTCATTAGTACAGGTACCAACGAAACTCTTTTTCTGTATATACCACGTATAATTTGACAAAACTGTTTTATCAATTGAATTTTTCTATGTGTATTTTTTGTAATAAACTATTATTATTAACCTTTTGGCGCCACGCCGCAGGATTCAAGTGAATTTTTTTTAAGTGATGAGGCAGAAATGACCGAAGCGAAGCTGCGGGCCAAAGCTAGTTGTATTTATAAAAAAGTATCGTGATAATTGTCTAGCCCTAGATTTATCTTATTGCCTGAAACTTTTGCACAAAGTCTGAAACAGCCACAATTTCCATATTTGAATTTATAGAATATAGTGGCTGTTTCAGCTTAAAATTGGAAGTGAGATTTCGGATTCATTTAGTTGTTTAATGTACTACAATCAGACTATTCATAAGTATCTCATTTAAATGTTATTTACATACTTTGGAATACTGAGTATTTACACAACGATAAAGGGTTGTGAGAGTAAAGCAATTTGGGAGACAATCAAAGTTAATTAAACATAGGCTTTTGATGTGGGAACCCACTGCTGGGGCTGAGGCTCCTGTTTAGGAGAGGGAATGGGCCGTAATCCACCACGCGAGCTTAGTGCGAACTGGTACATGTCGCAAGTTTTCGAATTTTTGGTTCAAGGATACGCTGGTTTCCTCACGATGTTTTCCGTAACAGTTTTAAAAGCAGTAGTGATGAAGTAAATTATACAAAGTAATGAGCCTACAATTCGTAAGTCGGGGTACCGCTGGGTCACCACTACTCAGTCAAACATGATGTCAATTAGACTGAAAAATTAACATTTTATAATTATAAAATGTTAATTTCTTTCCTGTATAGTCAAGATATGTCTATACTGTACAGTAGTATACACCAAATTAGCATGTTTAACGTTTTGATTCACACGCGTTTCGCAAAATGCGTTTTCTCCCACTTCTTGTAGACCTTATTTTCAATTTTTTATAGACTACTTGCAGAAAATTGATTATTTACGTTTTTGAATAATTTTTCTACAAATAGGACGCGTAATATTTTATAATCTATACGGACATTCACTTGGTGTTCAGTGGAATGGCGCGTAATGACGCGCAAATGATCGCTTGGTTTTACAGTGATCGTCTCATATGTATAATTTGAGGCTAGCTTAAATCAATGAAAGCTCTTGTTAATTAAAATAAAATTTCTTACTAATAATTCTAAAATCAAATTTTAGTAAATAACCTGCACGTGTTGCCTACAAACGCCATAATTTCAACAGTCAATAAATTACAAAATATTAAATCTAACAGAAAAATATGCAAATATCTACGTTCAACTTTGTCTCACGAACTTCGAGTCACGTTATTCGCTTTAAATCATTTCATATTCCTGAAAATTTCTTCCACATTGCTTTTTCCTCAACTTTCTCGATGTAGAAAGGGGTTGTTGAAAAAATATGGCTTCAAATTGATTTTTTACGAACTTACGAAGATTTTAAAAGTATGTAGGAATTTATTATGTTGGTACATTAGGCAGTAAGTGCTTCCTAAGAGAAATAAAGTGTAGACGCATATTTTAAACTTTACTGGAACTCCGTTTAGACAATGGTCCATTTACTTTATAGCATGATGAAAAAGATCCACAATGTTCTCGAATTTTTATAACTATCACATCTATCACTTTACTTATATTTTAAAGTTGTGTAAACAATATACTGCGCTTATTTGAGTCTGTAGTCAACTCGACCCGCTTGAAATGGTCCCGCGGGATCACTCGACCCCGTCTCATTTTGAATAGCTCGACTGGCTCAACTGATAAATTTCATTATTATTACAGTCAAGAAGGAAAGCCGCATCTTTTAATTTTATTTTTATGACTTAAATGAAAGCGTAATACAACTCACTGACTAATCACGAAATCTCAGAAACAATTTCAGGTAGGTTTCTTATAGCGTGTAGACATCTGCTAAGAAAGGATTTTACGAAATGTCTCCCTTAAAGGGGTAAAACGGGAGGTGGAAGTTTACATGGAGTAACAAACTTTCGCGCGAGTGAAGCCAGAGATAGAGATTAGATAGAACAACGAAATCTTGAAGGTTTGTTTTAGCAATCGGACCAGTACTTTCAGAGATTACCTCCTACAAACAAAAAAACATAGAAACAAAAAAACAAACTTTACCTCTTTATTATATTAGTGTACTTAGATTACAGTTTTGAACCATTTGAGGTCGAAACGCTTGGGTCATGGGATCCGAGTGACCTGCCGTGACCTTTGTTTCACATAATGTCAGTAGTGTCCAACTTGTAACCTTTTTAAATATTTTTGAGAAAAAATATAATATAGTGTAAAAACTATTGGAATCCATTCAGTTACTGATTCTGAAAAAAACTATGTTCATGTGTATGTGTATGTAATGTTTACATACAAATTAAATTTACATACACTAAAAATTGTGTTATATATTTAAAAAAAAAAATACTCACTAGATCCACTAGGAACCCATTTGATTCCAATCCACCAGAAGCTGAACATTGTGGAGTGGTGGTACACATGAAGGAAGGTCAGCTGCTCATCCTTCTTCCTTAATATGAAGAAGAAAGTGTCACAGAACTCTAGAAGCTTCGAGAAGTAGTACCACCACACTGCGTCTGCTATCTGGAAATGAAAATAGAATATTGTAGAACATTTAAAGGTAACATTAGATACGGCTATGAATAATGCTGAGAGTCGTTATTATCTAGAACTCTATTTAAAAAATACTTAATATAGTAACTGTCAAACCAAATAATGACAATAAAACCCCTAAACTAATCTATCCACATATGTAATAAATCTGTAGAAGTTTTTAGTTGTGCGCATCACGTAAAATGTTCGAAATCGATGTAGATAACGTTTAAATACACTAAAATTGTGTTGTAACTTGATATATACAACATACATGCGTCCGTATAGCGCATATCGCTGACTCAAAATTCAAACTCAAATTGTATGTGTTGTAACGAGACTATTAAGTGCAAGAAAAAAATGTAAAATACGAAATAAATTATTGTGACTTTTAGTGTTTAAGTAAACTAGGTATATAAAATAGAAACGAGACTCCAAATATTAAATATTGTTATCTATTATAATGTTCTACAAAAACCATAGCGTAAGAACTTCTACGCCTGTGATACAGGTTTATCCTAGTACAGGCACTTAACATAGTCATACCTTTGTAATTATCCTTAAAATTTTATGTAACTATTTTACCAAACTTTAACTCTGAATAAGATATTATTATTATTACTTAGGCTTCTTTTTTTCATCGCAATTGGTTGACAAAGAAAAAAGATATATGCACTACATTAATTGAATGGCGGTGTGAAGTTCGCCGGGTCAGCTAGTTAAAACTAAATAAAAACAAACTAAAATATAGCGTAAAAAGTTTGCTAAGAGACAATTAAAATTATCAAATGAATTATAAGTACTGTTCTAAATATCTATAAGTAAGATAAACAAAGACTTATGTACAGTAGGTACAACGGATCTTGAGCGCTCGGCATCAGAGTGGGGATCGCTTTGCGCATTCCATACATTGGCGAGCCAATCGTCTTCGTTGTTAGATACATGCAACAACGCAGGGAACGAATGAGGAGTGACGTCTATGACGCGATGGCGCGGCGAGTCAATCACTAACACTCCCCGCCCCAGCGTCTCACTTCGCATCACTAAAGAGACCGAATATTTGACTTCTGCGCAACCGCTCAAGATCCGTTGTGCCTACTGTAAGTTACATTAGATAGTCCAATGTACTAAGTAAAATTTGCGAGAATAATGAATACCGGGTAAAATGGGGTGAATAGAAACTCAAGGGCGAATAAAAATAAAACTTCAAAGGGTATTTTCTCAATACTTGAATTTTTTTTTGCAGCATTTTACTACGTGTATATCAATTTATTAATGAACTAGCTGTGCCCGCGACTTCGTTCGCGTGGACTACAGGATTTTAAATTTATTTTTTCTAAAATAAAAGTAGCCTATGTTACTCCTTGTTACATCAGCTACCTGCCTAAAAAAGTCCCGTCAAAATCGGTCCAGCCATTTCATAGATTAGCCCGGACAAACAGACAGACAAAAATTGAAAAAAAATGTTATTTTGTTGTATGTACCGTATATACAAGGTGTTAGGGACAGCCCTCCGCAAACTTTAAGGGCTTGCTCAGTGGATGAAACTGAACAACATTCCACAAATTTTTTTTTCAGGAAACGAAAGAAGAATCAGCCTCTCCATACAAACTGCCCAATCAATTTTATAATTTTGTATGGTGAGGCGAATTTTTTTTTATAAATAAAAAAACGATGCGTTGTTAGAGGCCGATATATGTTATCAAAGTGAAAAACCGAACCAAAGTTGTGTTTCTATTCACCACGTTTTACGGTATGTAACAAAAGTGTTCGAAAATATAAGCATTGAAATATTGTGCCCAGAATTCCTCTTTGTAAACAGAAACCTACAGCTGAAGCCTACGGTAATGAAAATGTTTTATGCTAAGGATATTCTTATTTCGTATGCTCATTTTTCCTTAGTATGATCTTGTAGAAGCACACCTGTCTCACGTAACCACAAAGAGAGATAAGTTAGTAGGTGACTTTTTATACCTATAAATAAAAGTATGGAATAAACTTTGTTGTATACCAAAACGTTTGTTAGTTACAGTGGCGGTCATATTGTTGACAGCTATATCTACCAGACGATCTTTAGATGGACTGAAATAAAACCAGGTAATCTGCGGTGTACTTACTGCTGCTAAATTAATCCACCATTAAAGTTTTCATTAAAATAAACATACTTACATATAAATTTATATCTTTATGCATAATTATTTTGTACGTGTTTTTGTTACCTAACTCTTTCTATACGGCTTGATCGTTTTGTTTTTTTTTTTTATTTTAGTTTGCAAATACAGTTGTAAATTGTGGCCCTGCAGACGAGCTTTTAATTTTTATTCTAATTAAATGGCAGTTTTTTGGCAGGACAACTGAACACTACTACGCGGATCTCGGATAAATAAAAACACCGGATACTTCGGATAGTGGTATATTTGTATCGGATCCTGACGTGATCTCAATATCCAATCACAAGCTCTCAAACTCAAAAAAATCACATTTGTTCACATTTGTAGATAATTGACGGAAAATCTTAACATCGCGATGTAGAAAGTAGGTCTGAATTAACAACGCCATCTAGTTGTAAAAATGGAACTAAAACATGCATCAGTTCGCAGTATATAGATTATTGATAGAGAATCTTAACATCGCGATGTAGAAACTAGGTCTAAATGAACAACGCCATCTAGTTGCAAAAATGGAACTAAACTTTAAAACATATTTTCTTGCACAAATAAATTGACTTTGAACAGTCTGTCAGGACCGCAAGCTAAATAAAAAATAATGCATGAGTTTACATAAATTATTATGTTACACAATTGCACGAAAAAATATAAAGAATAAAGGTAGATTAATGTGGGAAGAAATTAAATTAGACATGAGAGAGATATAAAATAGTTTTAACGAGGTTTTTAAGCATAAATGTATGTCATCATTTTAATTTTAATTAATCAATCATAATTTAATCAATTGCAATTGATTCAATCAGTGATTTTCATGCGAATGTTTTTTTTTTTATGTTGTGTCTATACATTATTGAATGATAATTAATTGTTAATTTTCTTAATTGTTATTTTAATTTTTTATTTTTTATTATAATGTATAGATAACTTATAATTTTAAATATGTTATTTAAAGCCGTTTTTTGTGCATGTAGTGTTAACCTTAAATTAATTGTTGCACTTGCAAATGTTAACTTAGTCACTAAGTTAGAAATGTATATGTGTAAACAATTGTTGGTTAACCTAAATAAATAAATAAATAAATCATAACAAAGATGCTCAATGAGAGATCCTAAAAATAAATTATTTCACATTATCAAAGTCATAATCAAAGCATTTAACATTACCAACTCGTACCTCTTCAAAAGGTTTGCTCTTACTTTCGTATAATATGTAATTTAAATTTCAAATCTTACTCATGTTGTGCTTAAGACAACATCGAATAATTTAAAATAATTGTGTTTACTTTAAAATGTTTGTATTTATAAATATGGGTATGTTTGATAATGTTAGTGTGTAAAGCACGATGAATGAGCAATGAGATTTTTATAACATGAAATAAATAGGTGTACAACATTAATTTTAGTAAGTATATGCGAACCCTGAATATAGTTTGTTCAGAATTGTTGTTTGTTTTGTTCACAAGTTTTGACACCACCAACACTAACTACAACACAGATCACGGCAGGTCATAGCGGGCATTAGACGCCAGCGCACAGCTGGGTGCAGTAGCAAAACAATTCCTCCAGTAAGGCTAGCAAAGGAGGAGGCCGACCATATCAGGCAACGGCGCTCTCGCCGCCGGCGCCGCCGGTATTCCGATCCCAATTTCCGGCCACTGTAGGCGTGGGCTTGCGGACGGCGAGCAATGGGTAGCTCGCTGTCCGACCGTCCGGTAACTATCCGGACCGAGCCCAAGTTTTCGACGGCGCGTACTGTTTCCACGCGCCTCAGGGAGTTGCAACCGCAGGGGCCCAGCTGGGTCGAATATTACTGGGGCCAGGATTAGTTTCGAAAGGTAGCTCAACCCCGGTATGAAGGCACGAAGAAACGGGTGGGTTTTTATTCAGTAAGAGTCTGACACTATCTCCCGCTCTGCCCAAGAGCGGGGGATGTCATTAGATGATTTTCCCACCGAGGGAAAAAAAAATTCGTGATTTCTGTGAGATGGTATTTGTACTAGCTTTGGTTTGCAGTTCACTAGAATTACAAAAACTTCAAAATACAAAGCTTAACCACCCGTTAGGTTCACAATAGTATTTATTACCTTTAAATTATGTACCTTTATTTATTGCTTTGTACAACAAAGAAAAGTGGGTGAGAAGAGCATAAAATAACGGTCGACGTCTTGTTAAAGGTTTTCTTCTCAATAAAGAAATTACCATTCAAGTACTTCTGTCATCGCCAGATGTTTATAGAACCTTTGTACGAGTTCGTGTAAATTTTCATGACCTTTTGTACTGAGATTCTATTTTAATTAGCAATTTATGAGTATGGAATATTTGTATGAATATGTTATAACGATATGAATAATTTAAAAGACAGTCCCAAGAAATGGAGAAACATTTTATTTTGTGTGTATGTTACTCGTATCACGTGTTTTAGTACATTTATTTTCATTTTTAGTAGATTTTGGTAGATTTGTATGGGTATCTTTCTTATTCGTTTTTAAGAGGTATTTCCTAACTGTAACCTAATTTATTACGATTTAACTAGTAAACAAGAGCCAACACAACACACCCAACACCCAAGCACCCAGGCAAGGGCCAAAGGCTGCCGCTGACAATCAGCGTCAGGTGGTGGCCTTGTGCTACCATTTGGCGTTATGCTGAGCTGAGGCCTTTTTGGCATTACTCAATGTACCATTTGTTTAATTTTAAGGTGTTTCCGTTTTCGTAATGCTTATAAACGCAATTTTCTTTCTTTCTGTTGTCAGTTTTGGTACCATACCTCAAAAGGAAAAAAGAAAACCCTTATAGGATCACTTTGCTGTCTGTCTGTCTGTCAGGACCCTTTATCTCGGGAACGCGTGGAAGTAACGAGTTGAAATTAAAACCATTCAAGTCTATGGTCCCAGCAATTACTCCTACACCATAGATATGTTCATCATCATCACCATCATCACCAGCCTTTTTAATGTTCCCACTGTTGGGACTCAAGCCTCCTCTCTAGGAGAGGGAATGGGCCGTAATCCATCCCGCGGGCCCAGTGCGTGTTGGTGAATGTCACATGTCTTCGAATTTTTGGTTCTAGGACATACCGGTTTCCTCACGATGTTTTCCTTCACCGTTTTGAGAGCAGTGGTGATGAAATAAATTACACAAAGTAATGCGCCTGGCTGGGTTCGAACCCGCGACCTACAACTCGTAAGTCGGGGCTGTTACCACTCGGCCACCACTGCTCTCTTAGATATGTTCATAAACAAGTTAACTCACATACATAGCACTGACCCCGAAAAATAAATCCAAAATAATGATCTGTAGGCATAAAAATTTGTTCTAGCGAGTATTAAAACTGCGATGCTCCAGGCCCAGCAGGGCTGAAGCCTAATTTTTCAATATTTTAGGGTAAAAATATAACATGATTTAAATTATTGGAATCGATTTAGTTACTGATTCTGACCAAATTATATTCAGGTTTCGCTTATACTAGATACGAATAATGTTGTTTATAGTTTAAATACATGAATTAAGTACTTACTTGCAACTCATCAGCATCATATTTCTGCCGGCAAGGTTCACAAATATAGCTATATCGTAACCGGAATGAAGCCGTCAGCAACCTTAACGCTATATACGCGTTCAACGCCGCCATAGCCAGATTATAGGGAACCAGCAACCAAGTCAGCTGGAAGGGTCTCCTGTTCTTCATCATCTTGGGGCCTATCCATACGATGAAGAGGTATAGAAGAGTGTAGAAGACGGTTGGGGCTGGAGAGTCGACTAGAGGCCAGCCTTTTGTTCGGTTATCTGAAACAAAGAGGTTTTTTATTAATGGAAGAGTTTTTGAAGTGATAGTAATTGAAGATGTGTTTAAGTTTACAACAAATTCTTGGATAAATTACGGCCTGGGGCCCAAGTCTGCTATTTTTATAAATTCGTCATTCCAACACGATCCCATTGTCATTTTGCTAAAAATTCGTAATCTGCTAATTCATAATGATCGGTGATTGATCAGTCAATGGTCTCGTAATAGAATTGTTGTAAAATGACAATATCGAGCTTATTAAAAGCACTGACTGCACTGGACTGCACAATGACGTTCTAATGGTAGGACACTGATCAAAGGAACTGTCAAAATTTTAGCAGACTACCGCATACGTCAGACATTCATTTATCATTGTGTACAAGATTACCATTCTATGCCATTTCTTTCAATGGAGTGTCAGTGGTTGACCATTGGAAAGTCATAATGATGCCCTTATATTAGTAGATTACCAAAACTTGTCAAAATCAACAATTATGAAATCAATGATAGACCATTCTGACACTATTGTAATAGCAGACTTGAGGCCCCGGTCACAATTCAGTGTTAACGGCGAGTTATAGGTAAGCGGGCGCGGGGGCTCTATGACCGGCGTCTCTTTCGCACTTTTGATTTACCGCTCGCCACCCCGCGCTTAGCTCCCGCTCACAGCAGCAAGGTCATGAATGGGCCGTTTGGCCTTAACAAAAAGCTTTATTTTTCAAAAAAAATCTTACTTAGGTATCATCATATGATACAGGCAAAAGTTTGCGTAATATGTTTGTGTGTGTATGTAGTTTGTATTGTTCCGTAATGTTCGACATATGGATAGAGAGACCATGCCGTGAATTAATATAATAGAATACTTTTTATCCCGGGAGTCCGTTCCCAGATATTTTCCTTTTTTTATGCGACTGAAACCGCTGGCATGTAAAGAGATAATATTGTTTGTTTGCTTGTAGGGAACAATATAATATATGCTTCGCTCCGATCATGAAAAGTTTTTCATAGATTGGATGTTTCACCATAGTTGGGTGTTCAGCAGGCCTAGCCAATTTACGACTGTTTCGTTTCGATTCTCTTTCGTCGATCGCCTCGAGTTGACCACGCCTCCGGTTCCTTTGTTCAAAACACGTGTCTGAGCGTTAAGGTGTCATCAGAATGCTATGTGTATCGTCAGGAAAGATGGAACGCACTGACGGTCGCTCGAGCACTAAAACCGGCCTTAGTGCTTGATCAACCGGTGCGTACGTCGGTCGCACGCATGAAAATTCACAAGTCGTGACAGTTTTCGACCGACCGTACTCACGCGTAGGTATATTGCTACGCACTGCGCACGAGGACCATCGGTCAACCGCGTCTGCATGCGTGCCGTCGCTCGACCGTCGCGTTATGGAAACATTGACGCATTCAGTGCTACACCGATCGGTGGACCGACAATTTATAAACGCGTCCATTTCATTTACGTGTTTATGACTGTACCAGCCTGGCCTGTTTGGTTCATCGGGAGAGCAATGAACGTTAAAAATTGACAAACGGTTATGCGCATCATCAGGAACGATGGTACACATAGATGGTCGGTCGAGCACTAGAACCGGGGCGACGACGACGGTGCGTTGTGTACCACGTACGTCTCAAAGAGATGTCACCAAAATTTATGGGGCCAGTTAAGGCTGCAGATTGTTCAAAGGAGCCACTGCAGCTCTTGCATGAGCCGAGTGACTGAAAAAACACTGTGGGTTCTTGACAGTAAAAGTCTGACATTCCCGCTCCATCCGGTGTGGGAGAAGTTATTTGATCAATGCCTACTTTAAAAACGGGTGCCACTTACATCCTTGCATGCATTATGTAAGCCATAGAAGTGAAGCCTAAAAACATAAAAACGCCACTGTTATAAAATAACAAAAATGAAAACGGATACATATTACATACAAAGCTCATCTCTCAACGTCAAAGCTATATACGAAATAGCATAAAATATAAAATTATTAACCAAAAAATTCAAACGTTAAAATATCATACTAGAACGCGTCAATATTGAAACATTCACGATGCATTTTTATTTGTTGAAAATAATCCTAGATTGATACTAAAACGAGAATTTATGACTGCAAACAATTGCGCGGAATAATCCATTGAATTTTCACCCAAATTCAGAAAATACCGTAAAATAGGACGACATGAATAGAGGAAAAAAAAAATTATCAATAGAGATAGGAAATCAAATTCATCATTTATTGGTAGTGAAGATAGCAATAAAAATATTGATTAGTACCTACATGGGAAGATTTATTAGACGGTGGGAAAAACTTATAACATAACCTACATAGTATTAGTAATAATATATCCCATAGACTACTCATAAATGATAAATGATCTTTATTTTGCAAGTAGGTTTTATAAAAACACTTTTACACGTCAATTTTTTTTTTCGTCAATTAAAGCTAGATGAGGCCGGTGTTTCCTAATTGACTACCCTGAGAAGCAACACCGAAACAAACTCAGGGGTTAAATAATTCAAACATTGGAATTAAGGCGTATAGTCCCTTGAAAATCTGGCCGGAGTAAAATGCACACATACTCGAACTGCCGCCTGCGCTCGCATAGAGCTCTGTTGACCTTTAAAATCGTTTTCTTCGCAAAATGTTGATTGATTTACACATGCAATCTGAAGAACTATAACTAGATATTTCTAAAGATCAATGCCGTTTGAAAAGAGTAGGGAACACAAGTGAAAAAGTTTCATATCGTACATATTTTCTTTAGTAGTCATAGTCATAATAGTTTATTGGTAAGGGATTCCTACAAGTCAAATACAGAGTCTTACATTATATCTACTTAGTCAACAAGTGATTAATAATGTCAAATGATAAAGAAAAAAAATTAAAATAAAAAAAAAACAAATAAATAGAAGTCAAAATCACAATATTCAATCGTCAAAGATAAATTAAATTACGTCATAAATTCGTCAAAAGAATAAAATGCTTGCTCGATTAGCCATTTTTACAAACGAGCTTTGAAGCTCCGTATAGTCGGGGCACCAGAAATAGCCGCAGGCAGCTGGTTATAAACTGTCGGACCCATAACATGAGTCGTCTTGAAGGATTTGGCGAGGGATCTCGAGACCGCCGACAACTGTCCCCTGCTTCTGGTGCAATATGAATGACGGCTGCCTACCTTTGGGTAAAGGTCGAGGTTCATCCTCACGTACAAGGCGATCTGATATATCAGTATAGCAGGTAACGTGAGGATGCCTAGTCTAGTAAAATGGGGTTTAACGGACATGTCCTGCGGTATCCCGACGATGGCCCGCACGGCACGCTTCTGCATTCGGATTCTTCATTTTGGGCAATGTATTTGTCATACGAAGAAATTATATTTATTAGCCTATACTGTCCCATTGCTGGGCAAAAGCCTCCCCCAATTTCTTCCAGGTATTCTTTTCTTGAGCTTCCTCGAGGTGGCTTTAATAGATTTTTTCATGTCTACCCAGCCGTTACCGACGGGTAGGCTTCGAAAGTCACTGTTTAATGGCACTAAACGGGAGCAAAAGGGCCTTATACTCAAATAGCCAAGTCTGAACCATACGTTTACGCTCCGTTTAAGCGCATATTTTACAACAGGCTAGGAAATCAAAACCTATAGGGTACTTCCTATTGACTTAAAATCCAGTTTGGCATGAAGCAGTCTTATTGAAATTCAAATAATTATTTCCATGTGTTAGTAGAGTAGTAGTACAACTTAGCACGACTATATGGAAAAATGTAAAGTAGTAACGACACAAAAATACTTTTTTGCGATTACAAAAATTCTTCAAGACTCGATTAGGGAATTGAAATATTTACATAGATACTAAGTTTGTATAAAACCCTCAGTACATTCACCCATAGTCACAGGTAATGATCAAAATAACTTTACCCGCTCTGGGTGAAACCAGAAGGAGTCAGACTTCAGTTACCCTTTGTGTCCTAAAGCTGCGGTAAATCTTCCGAACGATCCCGCAACTCATTTGGTCTACTCATTTACTAAAACCATTCTGCTGTTAAGATGTCAAAAGATAAAAGACAGATAAACAGACAAAGTTTCATTTGCATTTATTATATCACAATTGGAGTCTGAATAAAATAAGTGCTCACAAATTGAATTATCAAAACTTGTTATAATATCAGTTGAAATTAATATTTAAATACTTCTGCAAAGTATTGCCAAATTCCATTACTTAATTTAATTATGTTGTATAAATTATTTATTCGTATTAAATGGTAAGTGATATTTGTACGATTGTATTAGGTATATTTTTAAAATCAAATGATAAATAAATCAGCGTTATTTTTTTAATAAAAATGTTTACAATGGATCCATTTAAGTTCATGTCTCATATTTTTTTTTTAGCTAAGCGATATATATGAAGACATAAATCGTATTTGTAAGTAATATGAATTTTAAAATAGAAAATCTGATGAAAATATTATGTTATCTAGTTTTGTCTAGGTAAACAAAAATACATTACGGCTTTCTCTAGTTTATGGACCCACTTCATCACTAGTAAAATTATTTATTTTATTGGTTAAAACTATATTTTATTTCTTAAATTAACATATAAATAACCTTCACGTTTTTATTAAACCAAAAGAGTTGTAAAACTGCTTCAATGTGACTATTACTATGTAATGTGTTTTTAAATCTAACTCTGATTGAACTGTGTTTGATTACCGAATAAATCAACCGCTATAAGGAATCAAAGTCATCAAACGTTTCATTACTGCCCGGTTAACAAAAATCTTATTCATTAAATATTTTTCCGAAAGTATCGTTGTTCTGCCTGTCTATAGCATAATGGTAGAATTGGTGGAATAATAATATATATATATAATAATATAATAATAATATGCGATATACCTATATGTCGCAGGTTTTTCATAAAATTAGGTTTTTGATGAAACACCGGAAGATGACACATTTTAAACTCAATTTAATTATAAACCTGTAATAATCAAGATTTTTGATCAAAAACCTGAACTAGTTTGGGTTTAGGTTTTTGATCAAAAACCTAATTTTATGAAAAACCTGCGACATATATAAATGTATTTTCTAGTAGTTTTGCCTATCATATATATTTATTTTTAGGTGGGAAATCCTCCAATGACTTCCCCCGCTCTTTTGTGACAGACTTATATTGCCTAAAACCCACTCTTATGTTGCCTTGCATTCCACCACCCCAGGTTCTCTTTTCAGAAGCGAATCCACGGCCCCAGTAGACTTTGACCCAGCCGGGCCCCTACGATTTTGCTGGCATCTCCTTTATCATCATCATCATTCCGGCCGAAAGACATCCACTGTCGGACATAGGCCTCTCCCAAGCGTCGGCACAAAGACTGATACTGCGCGTCTCGCATCCAACGTATTTCCGCGACTATCACCAGGTCGTCGGTCCACCTTGTGAGTGGCCTTCCGACGCTGTGTTTTTTGGTGCGTGGTCTCCACTCTAGAACCTTTCAGCCCCATCCCACATCCGTTCTACGAGCAATGTGCCCATGCTTTATAGATTTCGTAATAAATCAATTCACAGACTGAATGGAGGACCACAGAGTTTCTTGCCGGTTCTTCTCCATAGGAAACGACCAATTCCTAACCGTGCACTAGCTTCTGACGTTTTATAAGTGCCCATGTAGGCCTATGTGAAATAAAAAACTTTTGACTTTGACTTTGAATCTCAAATTTCAGAATTTCATTTAAATTTTTAATCCATAAGGATTTATTCGAAAATACATAATATTATGATGTAAGCAAAAATGGGTTACATTTAATATTCTTTCCAAAAATGCGGTTGTTCGGTCGATCCATAATTTATGGTAGCGTTGATAGAATGTAGGCCGCAGTATGAACAGTTCGATCCCATGTAATATGTATGGATGAGATAGGCTATTTCTCACTCATTTTTCAAATTGAATAATGTTTATACAATTGTACTTCAAGGAACTTTTATTTCTTGCGAGGAAGGGGAGAGGGGCAAGAATATAATTTGTTACAAATTTAGGAAATCGTGCCTTTTGAAAAATGAGATGGACTAATGCTGGAACCAATTTTTGGAGCATCACCATAATTTCAACCAAAAGACGTCTACTGTTGGACACAGGCCTCCCCCAAGCGTCGCCACAACGACCGGTCCTGTGCGTCTCGCACGCATTTAGATTACAACGACCCTGACCATTTCCCCAAAGAATTTTTTGTGCTTTATCAACACTTGATGGGCTATTTACACGACTACGAGACTAATATGGATGTATGTGTGTTCCTTTATGGTACTCTAGAGAGCAAATGCTTGGGTTTATTTTGATGACTCTTGCGTCAATCGTCTTTTCACCATAAGCGGGTTTTTTTTTTTTTTTTTTTTTTTTTCCGATGGGAAAAATCATCTTATGACAACCCCCGCTCTTGGGCGGAGCGGGAGATAGTGTCAGACTCTTACTGACTAAAAAACCCATCCCGTTCCTTCAAGCCTTCATACCGGGGCTCGAGCGCCCTTTCGGATTACCCTGGCCCCAGTAGGCTTCGACCCGGCTGGGCCCCTGCTGTTGCTGACAACTCCTTGAGGCGCGCGGGAACAGCGCGCGCCGTCGACGACTTGGGTTTGGTCCGGACGGTTACCGGACGGCCGGACAGCGAGCTACCCATTGCTCTCTGTCCGCAAGCCCGCGCCTACGGTAGCTGGAAATCGGGATCGGAATCCCGGCGGCGGCGGCGAGAGCGCCGTTGCCAATTGCGGTCGGCCTCCTCCTTAGCGAGCATTACTGCTTCGCAGAAGTCGGCGACCGCCTGCCACTCCTCCTCGCTCCAGACCATGGCCTCGACCAAGGCCCGGCGCGAGAGGTCTCCGCCGCCGATCACCCCCACGAGGGCACGGCGATGCTCTACCCAAGCAGGGCACACCGCGATTGTGTGCTCCACCGTGTCCTCCGGGCGTTCCGCACAGTGGCGACACCCGGGCGTCACTTCCGCTTTAATTCGGAACAGGAACCTCCCGAACTTGCCATTTCCGGTGAGGACCTGTGTCATGCGGAAGGTAAGGACGCCGTGAGGTCTTTCCAGCCACGCCTCAAAGAGGGGACTTATCGCCATAATTGTGGCGTGCCCATGACGGGGTTGCGATAGTCGCTGACGCCATTCCACCATGAGATCCCGCCGGAGCTCTGTCCGCCATGCCGTGACCTGTCGCGGCAGAGGACTTTCACCCCGGCGTTGCATCTCCACGCGCATGTCGTGCATATGTGCAAGGACTGTTGCCTCCAGATCCCACGGTGGTAGGCCAGCCAGAAGGCTCGCCGCTTCGCAGGAAATCGTGCGGTATCCCCGCACCATCCGAATTGCCATGACCCTCTGGCAGGCGTTCAGAATGGCCGCCGGTCGCTTTTTCAGCGATGGCGCCCACACCGGCGCCCCGTAGAGGGCCATGGACCGAACGATCCCCGCGTAGAGCCTCCGGCAGGAGGCGTCTGGACCCCCAAGGTTGGGCAGGAGCCGCTTGAGAGCGGCCCCAGTCCGGTTGAGTTTGGGACCATAAGCGGGTGCGGGTTAGTGTCTTATGTCTTCGAATTTTTGGTTCTAGGACATGCCGGTCTCCTCATGATGTGTCACTTCACCGTTTTGAGAGCAGAGGTGATGAAATCAATTACAAAAAGTAATACACCTGGCTGGGTTTGAACCTGGGATCTACAACTCGTAAGTCGGGGCCGTTACCACTCGGTCACCACTGCTCTTTGCTCTCTCGAAATATTGTATGCTTACATACATCTTTGCAAACTTAATGACAGTTTATGCCTTGTATCATAAAGTGTATAATTATAAATAAACAACTATGTCTTACCTGATAATGACAATGTCCATAGATAATAGTCGTATGTTTCTTTCAGCACGCTTTGTGTGGAATTCATTATAATATCCGCCATCTTGGATTTTTGAAAATTATCTGTAACAAAATAAAATTAAGATTAAAAAAGGCTTTTGGCGGGATTTTTTCATGTGAAGTGCAATTCTGACAGGCCTCTTGGTCTAGTGGTTAGTGACCCTGACTGCTATGCCGGAGCTCGTGGGTTCGAGCCCAGGACAAATGTTTGTGTGATGAGCATAATCATTTGTTCTGTGTCTGGGTGTAATTTATCTATAATATGTATGTATTTAGAAATATTAGAAATATATAAGTATGTTTATCAGTTGTCTAGTACCCATAACACAAGCTCTGCTTAGCTTGGGACTAGACGGCGTTGTGTGATAGATGTGGAATATTATTTATTGCACAAAGCATTGTGGTTTAAAATTCATGTAGTTTTGTATCTTATGAGTTTGCGCAACTGGACAATATGTGGAAGAATTGGAACAGAAGCGATCTCGGTAAAATAGAGCTGAGGATTTTATTGAAGTGTTGACTACCTCAGTGAAGCTTGCTGAGATGGTTGACTTTATACATCATCCTCATCATCATCATTTCAGCCGATAGACGTCCACTGTTGGACATAGGCCTCCCCCAAGCGTCGCCACAACGAACGATCATGTGCGGCCCACATCCATCGGATTCCCGCTACCTTCACCAGGTCGTCAGTCCACCTTGTAGGAGGCCTTCCAACGCTGCGTTTTCCGGTACGCAGTTGCCACTCCAGAACCTTTCGGCCCCAACAGCCATCTGTAAGTTCTGCGAGCAATGTGCCCTGCCCATTGCCACTTAAGTTTGGCAATTCTTTGTGCTATGTCGGCAACCTTGGTTCTCCTGCGGATATCTTCATTTCTGATTCGATCACGCAAGGAAACTTGCCTTGACTTTATACATTTACTGTCAAATATTACAAAAAGATGACAATGTGTACGTTTTCATTTTAGTGGTAAATAAATTAACTACCTAAATACAAAGACTTGGCATGAAGACATAGTATTCAGCCAAAAACATTACATAAAAAACAAAAAAGATTTAAAAAATAAAAACACAACACATCTTTAATTAAAAAATAAGAACATTTTATTTTTTCTTTATGTACGAACCACTTACACATTACTTGAAAAAGATTTTTTTGATTTTTTAATTAAGTCTCTAGCAAGCAAATACGATATTTTTTTTCTAATATTCATAATCCTTTTTTTATTAATGATAGGCTTGCGTTACAAGTACTCATTAACTTTTACGTGATTCATAAAAGGGTATTTGTCCCCAAAAAAATAAAATATTAACAAAATTCTGTATTAATAACCAAGATCTTAGAAATGTTTTGGCCTAAGAGCACTCTGAGCTTGGATATTGCAAAAGACATCAACTGTTTCTTACGACCTGTTACTCTGGTTTTTATTAGAAAATCTACGATCACTTGTGTATTTAATATAAAAATACTCTAGAACATATTAAAACCAAATACAATTTCATTTCGTTTCTGCACGTAATTCAGAGAATAATGAATAGTTTATTGTTATATTAAACGAACATTTGTATAACGTGAGACAAGTATCGCACACCAATTGAATAGGTACGCAATTTTTGAATTTAGAATTTAAACGTTGTGCTTCTAAATTCTTAATTCAAAAATCGGGTCAATGATATTTTGGAAATCCTCAATAATTATTTAGCAGTTTTTTAAACTATTTTTTTTTCTGTATACATAACTTTTAGTTATTAATTTATTATTATAAGATCATGCTATTTTTTATTTATGACGACAAAATAATAAATAAAATAGTCAAGGGTGAATGGGTTGCTTCTAGGCAAGCGTGCTCCATCGTCGGTCGCATCATCGCTTACCATCAGGTGAGATAGTGGTCAGACAGGTCAGTCAGTCAGTAAGGTCAGCTTATCAACACTAAAAAAGAAATAAATTTTAAAGAGATAAAGTTAGTGTTTTTGTTTGTAGGAGGTAATCTTTTAAAGTACATATCGGCGGGCAAACGCTAGTCCATAATAAAAAAAAAATACTGTATACAAGCAGTGTCACGTAGATTGAGCATTGCGCATCAATGTGTGGGAAATTTTGACCGCTATTGTATCAAAGGTTCTATGTGAATTCCCACAAGCATTACAGAAGCTTCCACAAGCATAGCACTCAACAAATGAATCAGTTGTTCAATCTATACTAATATTTTAAATATGAAAATTTGTATGTATGGATGTTTGTTACTCTTTCACGCAAAAACTAGGTACTGAACTTATTATGATGAAACTAATACTTTGATAATACTTTTTATCCTGGGATACAGGGAACATATCCCTTGGGTTATGGTACCCCACCGCTAAAAAGTATCTCACAGCCAAATTTAAATACCTTATGGCCAGAGTGCATCTCATAACGATTCTATTAATCCCAAACACGATTAGATTACATTAATTTACCTTCTGGCTTCATCATCACATCAGTTCAATACATCCCCTCCGCTTTTTCTTCAGTCAGTCATCGACTACACGTTTAATAAGCAATTTTACTTGTTACGACAATTCTGCTGTGATCCTATGAGGAGTTCTGTTCCATATCTTCGAAGTACAGACAGATCATGACAATATTGAGAGACCAACTTGGATATGCTTCCAAGTTGGTCTCTCAATATTGTCATGATCTTTCAATCAAAAAAATAATTTTCAAAATCGGTCCACAATATTAACCGAGATATCGGTGAACATACATCAAATTTAAAATCATTCAGCTGAACATATGACTTTTCCAAGTTGGTTTCGGGTCGGGTCGGTCGGTCAGTCGGTCGGAACTCTTTTTTATCAATGTTTAAAAAATCTACATTATCAACACTATATTGTCAACATTACTAAGGCCCCAGACAATTGTTTAAGACAGTGGGTCAAAGTAAGCATGAGTATGAATAATCATAGCTTTCTTCCAAAGAGAATCGTGTGCAAGCATTTATAGTGTGAGTTATTATGACTTCTATTAATGATATATGAAAACATTTTGTATGTACATAAAAATATAAACTTTAAACATAATACAGCTTAAACTTTTAACTTTTAACATAATATTTAAATAATACAGTGATCCATAACGCCAATACTATGAACAAAAATTTCCTGTAACCGTGTTCAAAAATTAGGGGGCTCATTTAGATTCCAATGTATACACTTTTATAATAAATTTTCCCGTCACATTTAAGAACTTAGCTTGGATAAATTCAAATCAAATGATTTAAATTATAATTATAAAAAATTTGTAAAGCAAAAAACTTGCCAGAAGGCCTTTTATACTGTAAATGAATATCTTGAGGACAAAACGGCTTGGGATTGACCTGCCAGTACTGACTATAATTGTAGTAGTATATAAATTGCTTTCAGACAAGTGACATCTAATGACAAACATATCAATGTTTACCATTAGGTGGGATGGTGGGATAGTGTAGTCAATCGCGAGCATATCAATGATAAGTTTATTAACTTAGTTTACGTTGCCTCTAAATTTAGAACCACAGACAATGATACAGTGGACGAATTAATCAATGATTCAATACCAAATAATGTCTATCTGAGACAGAGTTTAGAGCTCAATCGATTTCGCGTCTCACAAATCAAAGAGAATGTTGAGTCTTTGATCAATAAGCTTACGTTTGTGTACGGTAATGGATCTCATTACATAGTAATCGTAATAAATTTACCGGGAAATACCTTTACGCAATAGAACTTTATTTTTAGTATATGCGAGACCTAAATATAGTTTTTTCAGAATCAGTAAACTGATTCGATTCCAATAATTTTTACCCTACTCTGCCTGAAAATCAGGCAAGTAGGACGCATTTCATGAATTTATATTATTTATATCATACATCGTATAGAGTCATAGGGCCCGAAATGGCACAAACGGTTGTGTTATAGGCGCCGCCATGCAACTAATGTGTCCCCGGGTAACTGCAACTGGGTCAGGAGCTGCGATCTGGATGCTGCAAAGGTATATACCTAGATGCAAGTATCGGACCGGCCTGTCGACATCAACACCAAAGCTGAGGAGTGATTGTAAGAGGCAATGTCACAAGACTGCGTCATGTCAATGCCCCGAGTCCAGCCAGGACGTGCCCGGAGTTAGGTGTACTGGTGGTCGCCGCCAATGCCAATTAATGAAGACATAAACGCAACTTAGCTCACGAATGAATAAATTACCTTTCATTATTGCGCTCTGGATCCTACGCCATAAGGCATAAACAGGACTTTAAAATGCATCCTAGTACCGATCTCAGTTTAAAACCGCACGACGGAATATCTATCATCGTTTCCACACTCCCTGGTGACCAGAGTAGATGATAAACCTGTCGGTCAGGTAGGCCTCGATTACACGATAGAGGTAGGTTGGCACCCGGTGATACCAGAGTTTATCCTAATGCAACTCTAGGGTAGGGTATAGAGCGCGTTGGAGATGTCTAAAGCTACCATCAAGACTAAGCCATCCCGGGACAGCGCATCTCACGTGGTGGCTCGCACGCACACTCCTGTTCCTTCTTCACCATTGTTCCTGGGCCCCGGAGATCTCTTTCGCATCACCCATGGTTCCAGCAGGCTAGTAGATTCAGAGCTTCACTTAGAAATGCCTATGCTTCTATCTCTCCTCCTCATTCTCCACTATGTGGAACCATTTAAAATTTAGCCCTTCCTTGGCTATGTAAACTCGTTAACAGTTGCAGTGATCTTGAGGGCGTGCATGCAGACTCACATACCAAGTTCCGCAAATTAACATAATTATAATTAAATATAACTTGCCTGTTTGTTTTTGCTTTATCTGATTATTTTTATCCTTATGTTATAAAATAAATATTATATTATTTTAGTACTGCGAGGTATGCGGAACTGGATGCAAGGTCTCGCAAACTTCCATTGAATAGTGAGGATGCTCAGACCAGACGGATGTTGTGTTTAGTCTGGGCAACTGCCCGTTAGTTGTTTTCAGGTTACTATACGTTCTAAGCACACGGAAAATTCTTGATTTTGTATCTAGTTCCCATTTGTGATTGTTAAGTTGACCATTATTATTTTCATTTTATACGAATTGTGAGTCTAGTTTGTAAATTTAAGCGAAGTATTTTTATTTTAGTAAGGAATTTTTGGTGAGGTAAATAAATAAATAAAATAAAAATATAGACACATACTCGTATACTATCTGAATTGTACAGAAAATAACTGATTTGTTTGATCTTCAAAATAACTTTGATTTGTGAGGCGAAAAATCGTTTGAGTTCTTAATTTTTGAACTGTGAGGCAGAGATAGGTCTCACACTTTAGCCCCTACCACTAACCCCAAGCGAAGGCTTACGGAAGGAGAGCAAAGATTAGCTCGCCGTCCGGCGGTTCGATAAGGACCAAGCCCGGTTCAACGGTGCAGTGTTCAGTGTGATGGGGCTGATACCTGCAAATGTCCGCAGCATAGTTCAAAGGAGTTACCGCAGTTCTTGCAAAGGGCACCTGGAGAAACTTTTACTAGTAAGTAAAAGTCTGACACTCCTTCTCCCTCTATCTAGAGCAGGAGAAGGCATTCGAAGAATTTCCGAATTAAAAAAAAAGTAACATAATTAAAACCTAAATGTGCACATAATTATATTGTTCTAAACAGTAAATAAATTAAAATTTATATCTAGGTATACGGAAATCTATCTGTTTATGATTTACGTGTGAAAACAGTTCATTATAATCATTTCAGCCGATACACGCCCACTGTTGGACGTAGGCCTCCCCCAAGCGTCGCCACAATGCACGATCCTGTGCGTCTCGCATCCATCGGATTCCCGCAACTTTCACTAGGTCATCGGTCCACCTTGTAGGAAGCCTTCCAACGGTGCGTCTTCCGGTACGCGTTCACCTCTCCAGAACCTTTCGGCCCAAACGGCCATCTGTTCTACGAGCAATTTAGCAAAGCAGTTACGGTATTTATAATACGAGTTTTGATAAATTGGCGCTTATAGATACTATTATTTAATATTGATGTCCAATTTTACGATTTACATAATATGACAAGCACAAATTAGGTAATAAAATAAGAAATACGAGTTTTATTCTATTTCCCGATGTTGTGTCACACATATCAATAAAGCTTTTGTAAGCAATCTATTAACGACATGTTACTACTATAACAAAATAAATAAAAAACCAATGTTTACAATGACATTAAAATTTAGAAAGTTAAATAGAAATTATGTCAGAAATATTACAGACTAGCTTTTTCCCGCGACTTTACCCGTGTATTAAAATATAGCTTATGTTGTTTAGGAATAAAACAGCTTTCAATCGGTAAATAATTTTAGCAATCGGACCAGGACTTTCAGAGATTACCTCCTACAAACAAAAAAACAAACTTTACCTCTTTATAATAATATAATATTTCCTCTTTATAATATTATAATATAATCGTCTCATCATCTTCTATACATCTTTAAATATAAAATTGGAGTGTCTGTTTGTAATATTGAAATAACTGCTTTTTACTACACTATATATGTACGGTACATTGACCAAAATAACATTATTACAATTTTAGTCTGTCTGTCTGTCTGTTTGTCTGTTTGTCCGGGCTAATCTCTGAAATGGCTGGACCGATTTTGACGGGACTTTTTGGCAGGTAGCTGATGTAATAAGGAGTAACATAGGCTACTTTTATTTTAGAAAAAATAAATTCTAAATCCTGTAGTCCACGCGAACGAAGTCGCGGGCACAGCTAGTTACCTTATAAGTGTAGACAAATGATAATGAAGATTTGACAGTAGGCAAATTGGAGAAATCTCTTAGTAGGCCGGCCTTATAAAATTATACAAACGCTTTTCCGATGAGGAGTGTTATGTCGAACAGTTTATTAAGGGGCCGGCGGAGGATGAATTTCCATACAAACGTAATACTACGCTCATTTGCAGTTGGAGCATATTTCCAACATATTATGATGATATTTGGTTATAGACAATATTTATCTAGGTTCCTACGTCTTTCTTTTTAAAAAAAACAAAAAGAAATTTAAGCAAATTGTATTTCGCACTTTTTTATAGCGTAAATGGCAAAACATGCCATTTGGCTTTTCTTGTATTAAAAATAACAATATTTCTAATATTCTCGACGTAGGAACCTAGATAAATATTGTCTTTAACCGAATATCATCATAATATGTTGGATATATGCTCCAACTGCAAATGAGCGTGGTATTACGTTTGTATGGAAATTCATCCTCCGCCGGCCCCTTAAGTAAGCTGCTAAAGCATATAATGCATTTTGTGATTAACATTTTTGAGTGAAAGTTCGATTGTTAATTTTCATTTTTCAAATTCAAAGATAACCTTATTGTTAAAATTGCAATAATAATAATTTATTTTTTAATTATTAATAATAAAATAATAATAAATAAATAATAGGGTTCTTATATTAAAAATAAAATAAGAACCCTTAGGAATTAACTAAAAGTACTCGATTTAAAGTATGGTGTCGAAAAATGCCCCCGCTTCACTGTCGACTGGTAGATAATGTAGCCAAAAATGTTTAGTTTTTTTTTTAAGTTATAAATTTGTTTCTTTAACAGACAACACAGTCTACAACAAATAATTACATGATAAAGGATTTAAAAAAAAAAATAGTTTGCTGATACTAATTTACTGTCTCTAAACTAAAAAAAAAATAAGGAGTTTTTTTCAATAGACCAGAAATATATAACACATATCAGATCCAATAGTATATAATTTGACGGCATGGTTAGCGCAGTGACTGAAGGATTGACTGCTGCGTTCGATTCCCGCTCGGAAAAAATACTTGTATAGCCTTCAAATTGTTTTCCCAAGTCTAGGTGTGTTGTTTGTGCGAGTTTATATGTTGGTGATACACCCATTGTACAAAAAACCTACTATCAAATGAATTACTAGAAAAAGTCAGTTCTTAAATGTTTAAGTAGTTTAAGAAAAACCCAGATCCCATATTTATTAGGCCTGCTATTCTCTAAAGCCAAAAGCGTGCAAAATTAAGCAAACATAATTATATTATAAAGTTTACTTACATTATTCACAAAACAGCGAGCTCTCCGTAACTTTCCCCAATTTTACCTTACATACATATTTGGCAACGAGACTCGAGTCAATATGTTAAAGAGAACACATAAAGGATGATATGTCATTTCCTTTCTCAAACGGAGCCTATGTCACGTTTTATTGAAATGTACAGTCAACAAAATTATATGTGTTACAGGTAAAAATAATACACCAATGTCAACTATTAATTGTGTACCTATATAATCTAAATCTGAAGGAATAATAATATGATTAAGAAGTAAAATTGTATATTTGTAAAACACATCTTTTAAATATTAAGTGTGTGCATAATCTAAATTTTAATAAGCATGATTAGGAGGTAAAATTGTATTTTTATTTGTAGGAGGTAGACTGATTTTTATCCACCAACCTGCACAAGGCTTACATAATGAGTCATTCCCTCTTGTAAAGAGACCTGAGTCCTAACCGTGGAATCATTATAAGTTTGATTAAGCTAATTAACTTTTAGTAGTAGCTATCCGATCACGAAAGTTCTTTAACTGACAGAAATTGATAGGCTTTTTTACAACCCGTAACAATACAGGGGAAACCTATTTTTGTTTATTTTAATTTTGTAACCATACAAAAGACTAAGAAAAGCGAGTCTACACACCACAAATATGTACAATTCACAACGTTACAAATTAAAATTAGTTTCAACAATAGGGGGACCGATGACCTGGTGAAGGCAGCCGATACGAAGGCGCGGCGACACTTAAGGTTGAAGGGCAGTGGAGACGTCTTCGACTGAAGTAATGGCGTTGAGTTGCAACTTGTAAATTTCTTACCTAGACACTTATCTTTTTCGCTGACTGTACTTATAGCTAGAAGATTGTCTCGCACACATGATAAAGTGCTGCCTTGTTCAAGAAAGATTAATTCTTCGGATCCATTTCTTATACAGATGTTCGTTGAAACGGATAATAGTGTGAGACTAAATAATGGATCGACGTAATTAGAGATGTGACAGGGTAATATGATTGAATGTTGATGAATGTTGATTAAAACTGACTAAGAAGTCTGTTATGGAAAACCAACTAGCATTATAATTGTTTTTAGTTTAATAGAATTAAATGTCACGAACAATAATTGCTAATTCAATAAATCATTTATTAGGGGCCAAGTATCGTCACAAATATTACTCAATTATCTCTTATATTTTGAGACTATTAGATTTGCGATATAATCGCTTTTGACGCAATTTGGAACGCAAAGTAAGTAACAGTTTGTCGGCGAGATTAGCGCTTCTTTGTTAGAGTAACTGGTTCATCATCACCATCTTCATTTCAGCCGAAAGACGTCCACTGTTGGACATAGGCCTCCCCATGTGTCGCCACAACGAACATAACTGTTTCATATGAAAAACTAATAAATCTACAAAATACAATAGACAAACTGATTATATAATTAGTGATATTGGTAGATTTTTTGCCTCTTTAGTTTAATAATTATAAGTGTTATTGCTAAGTATGAGGATCAGAGTTAGACTATCTTGTAGTCGATACAAATAATTGTTCCGTAAGAGAATCAAAGCCGCAACACGTAACGCAGCAGCCAACGGGTCCACTACTGTACCAACGAGCCGTCAAAATGTTTTAAATTGTCAGAAAGTAGAAAAAAAAAAATAATTTCTTTAAAAAAAAATCTTGAATTTCATTCACCATTTCGTAATTTCTTTTCAGAACGCCACATATTTTTTTCCTCTTTCCTAATTTAGTTATTACTAATAGAAAAAAAAGAAAATAATAATTAAAATAATTTTATATAACAGTAGGTTGATCAATGTTTGTATTATTTATTTTTTTTAGTCTTTATTGTTGTCTTGCTAATAAGCTTTAATTAATATAACAAGCAATGGAGTAATAAATAAATAATAAAGTTTTTTTTTATTATTTCGTTATGTATTATATTATTATTATTATTATTATTATATTACAACAAAAACTTGACATACACTTTGATGGCGGTCATTCATTGTCACTTCCTGTGTCGATGGTCATTGCGGAGAAAGTGAAATCTCAGAGCAGGACAGATGATGAATTTGTATTGGAGTGAAGGAGAAGGGTATTGGAGTGAATAGTCACTGAATCACGTACCGTTTTGAGATGTGAGTGTTCCGCATTACAAGCGTCTTGAAGATAAAGTGTGGTTTATACTGGAGATTCCCCAAACTTCTAAAGTAAAAAGTTTAGACTTTAGGTAAGTTTCGCCAAGCTAAAAGTTCGGTTGAAATCTAATCTCTCCTGTACATACAGGTCACGCACGGAAATCCTATAATGCGAGACGCACAGGATAGGTGGTCGTCGCAACTCTTGGGGAAGGGTTATGTACAACAGTGGACGGCTTTCAGTTTAATAAGGTATTAAATAACACGAAGCTAAGAGGGAACCAGTGCAATGTACTCGTATGTACTTGTTTTGATATTATTATTTTTTAGTTTTATTTTTGAGATTATTTAATTTTGTGTTTTTTTTTTGTAAGGAGTTTTTATTCAAGGTATGAGAAGACCAAGCTTCTTTTAACTTCTATATTTAAATAATTCACTATTAGATTATATTATATTATAATTGTGCTAAAACCCCATAAATATTCATCAATTTAAACTGTGTAAGAGCAGTATGAGCACTCTCCTTTATAAATATTGTGACTACATTTATGAACATTTAAATATTTCCTTAACATAAAATTGTCTTTATTACTGTCCTCATAAAATAAATTAACAAGATATTTTAATTACACATCAGCAGTGTATATACGCAAGCCAAAAATATAATGATGATGAGAAAATTGAACCTACCACATAACTACCTACACTGTGAACAAGCATTTATACATTGTCGAAAAATTTCGGTTATGCAATATCTACCTGTAATTAATGGTGTCCCACTTTCGCGTCGCTTTTATGAGAAAATGGATATCTTACTGTAGGTACTAAATATGGGAGACTGATTTATGTGTGGCTTTGGCTTTTTTTTTTTTTTTTAGGAAAGATTTACCTCCTTCTTAGGTACAGAACACTCAAACACACACTTTGTTGCCTGTCGTGTGTACGGGAAATGAACTATTTTCGAGTATGTGTGAGTGTGTTGTCTGTGTGTACAAAAACCTCATTCCGACTCGCACTTGCCCGTTTTTTGAGGTGGTCATCATCATCGATTCAGCCGCAAGATTTCCACTGTTGGACCAACAGAGCAAGTACAAAGGTTGGTTCAATGTCCAATAGTGTGGTAACTAGGCCTATGTCTCCCCCAAGTGTCTTTTTTTACTATTTAATCGACATTCACCAGGTTATCGCTCCACCTTATGAAAGGCCTTCCCACGCTGCATCTTCCAGGACGTGGTCGCCCCTCTAGAACCTTTCGTCCCCATCGACGATCTGTTCTGCGAGCAATTTGTCCTGCCTACTGCCAATTAACTTTAGCGATTCTTCGGGCTTTGTCGGAAGGTATTTTTTGAAGTAATCTATGCATTCCGAATGCGCAGCCGGTAATATAAGTAAAAGACGAGAGCAGGGAAAGAGGTCACGTAATTTTAGGCATCTCGACACGTACAGGTTAGGTTAGAAGGTTAAAGCGGGAGCGAAGCAGAGTGGTAAAAAATTTTGGAACGCATTATTATCAATTATTGAAGTCACATAAAGGCAGAGAAATTGGGTCAAATACGTCATTTTGAATTCATGCAAAATTAAAACCCTGTTGGCATAAAATTTTAAGGCATAATATAGTTTGGCATAAAGTTTGCGCATAACTTTTATTAGCATAATAATAC
The DNA here is from genome assembly GCA_910589285.2 of Mythimna ferrago. NCBI lineage: Eukaryota > Metazoa > Arthropoda > Insecta > Lepidoptera > Noctuidae > Mythimna > Mythimna ferrago. Next base: position 4,066,547 of record OU342682.1, read on the forward strand.
TGCTGCATAATAATACTTTGGCATAATGCAAAGGTTAGGTTAGGTTTATAACAGCTTTAAGTGCTTAGCGAAGCACGGGGAGTCAGTAATGTCCTAGATAAACTAAGGAGGAAGGGATTGAGAATTGCGAAGTAGCAGTATTTATGGTAACAAGCATTATGGCAAAACATTTCGTTATGCCAATGTAAATTATGACGATATTATATTTTATGATTATTATAAGTAAACCAAATTAAACCACTTATGAAATTGAAACAATATCAAAGACATTGTTTAATATGTATTAAATAATATACAGTCAGCATTAAAATCCAAGCAATACTGCTGATTATTGTCGTCATCATTTCTTTATAAACAGCCAGTATCTAATAAAATGAAAGTCGTGTAAATAAAATATTATATGTGAATTATCTTGTCGACTGTACCCATCAGCTGTTACTTGTTACGACTATCGGAACAAGTTATGTAGGTAATGTAGGAAACGGTAAATTATTACAATGATTATACACTTTACTGGAGTTATCTTAGTTTTATGATCATGAGACTTTGCTCACGTGCATTCCGGGTTTGATCGAAAGGTTTCAATTAAGTGCTCATTAATAAAGGCCCACTTGAATCAGAACAGGGTGTTTATTAATGAGCACTATGTGATCTGTATACTCTGACGGTTTTTTGCGTCAATTTATATATTAATTACAAGTCCAATCTACAGAGTATTGAGCACAGGTGTAGGGTAGCCAGCCTTTCGGTATTTTATAGAGTGCATTTTGGAGAGAGTGTGAGAGAACTGAATGACTTGATTTAGACATCAAAGGAACGTAATGCGAGTATCCACCCTTAGGTTAATGAAACATCTACGGTACGGACTAAGCGTTTCGCCTCGTCTTTTACAACGCGTACATTGAAGGGCCGGAACAATTTGCCTTCTGTAGTCTTCCTGGCTGTTTATAATTTAGATGTCTTCAAGGGTAGACTGAATGAATACGCTCTTAATAAACTGCGTCTCACCATCAACGATTGCATCACTGCTTACCATCAGGTGAGATCGAAAAGTAATTATAGTTTCTATCAATTTAAAACAAAAAATCGGTACCTAAAACTCTTAATGACATAAAAACAAGGTATCTTAGCTAGCAAAACTTATTTTTTTTCCTGTATATGTATATATATTATATATAGGTATATATTAGTTTTAGTATATGGGAAACCCGAAAAATGAGTCTACTATTTTATGTAAAGAATCTGTGTATAAAATTTCATACAACGAAACATCACGAGTGAAATAAACTTGTAATGTTACCTTTTTTTTTTATGGTGGGAAAAAATCATCCAGTAACAACCGCCGCTCTTGGGCGGAGCGGGAGATAGTGTCAGACTCTTACTGACTAAAAGACCCACCCCGTTCCTTCTAGCCTTCATACCGGGGTTCGAGCACCCTTTCGGATAAGGTCCTGGCCCCAGTAGGCTTCGACCCAGCTGGGCCCCTGCTGTTGCTGACAAATCCTTGAGGCTCGCGGGAACAGTGCGCGCCGTCGACGACTTGGGCTTGGTCCGGACAGTTACCGGACTTGTAATGTTACCTTTGGCCGCACAAATACATGATCACCGGGCCACATAGGTAACTGAGGGGTTGTTTTACCGCATCCAGCTGTGCACTAGGGTCTAAGGTCCGCTATAACTTGCCGTGACCTGTGTTGTACTTAGTGCACCATTTTATTTTTTTGGAAAAAATATAACATGGTGTATAAAATATTGGAATCGATTCAGTAACTAATTCTGAACAAACTGTATTCAGGTTCCGCATGTACTAAAAATAATGTTAAAGCAACTTTAGTAAAAAAAGATATTATTTTACCTTTTTGCTACAAAATAAAATACAAAGAATACAATGGGACTTCGCATATCTATTTATAAGTTAAAACGCCTCAATACAAAAGAAAATCTTATTGCCGTACAGGAATGGTCGAGTTATGTTCAGATATTGGCAATTTTCTCGACCCTTGTTACATGAAAGTTGATTCCTTTTCCGAGAAAACGTGGGTGAACAAGGAATTCAAGTATGATAGTAAGTGTAGTGTTTGGGACTGAAGTCTCGCAAATTGGTTTAGAAATGGGGAATTATAATACGAGCGACTAAAAAAAAAACTTAGCGACTGATGATGAGATACTGTTTTAATAACTTGAGCGGTAAAATTAGTATGTGAGCGACTAAAATAATAAGTGAGCGACTAGAAATAAAAATGAGGTTTTAAATAAGGAATTTACGCTAGCAAATGTTTTCATCATTGTCTAATTATCTAGTCGCAGGTAGATTCATCATTTGAACTGGGTGAAATAGGTTAGGTTAGGTTAGAACTGTGACCTACCGCGCGTGAGCCGAGTGAGCGAAGCGAGCGGTGCCGCGGCAGCGGCCGGCGAACGCTACGACCAAGTTGCTCGCAGATTTTATTTCACCATTTTTTAATTATTCGGGTTTTATTTACACACAAACAAATAGTAGGTCGCTCAAATATTATGAAGCTTCTCATTTTGTATTTTAAGTAACTCAAATTAAAGTTTCTAAGTCGCTGTTCTATTGATTTCTCGTCACTCGCAGTCAGTCGCTCACTTATTATTTCTATAACCCAAAATAATTATTTTTGTCGTTAAAATTTTAATTTACAGTCACTCGTTTAAATACTACCCTTTAGAAATTACGTTATCAAGTGTCAGTAGTACTTTTTACTATTAATGCCTTGATCACACGTACCGAGACAATAAAATGTTGCTCGGCCAAGACAGTGATGTAAGCGAGTTGTAGAGTTACGCTCAGCCGAGCACTCGGCACTTTGTTTATACGTACTGAGTATTCGGCCGAGAGCACAGTCTCACCCGTCTACTCGGTACGTGTGATCAAGACATAAGGTCCTAACTTCTCAACAGTGCTATTAAACCAGTGACTTTCTGAACCCTACTCCTCGGTAACGGCTAGGTCAATAGATAAAAAAAAATGTATATTGTAGATTCATGCACAATATTCATCAATATAATGATTTTTGCGTAAAAATAATAAGTTTGCCAAAAAAAAAAGAAAAATTGAACAACATGATATTTTTTAGCTTGTTTTCCCTACTCCTTTCAAACCGCTTTGATCTTTAGAAATATGTTGACACGAAAAACTGCTGGTAAAGTTTTCTGATACTTTTTTTTTTTCGATGGGAAAAATCATCCAATGACAACCCCCGCTCTTGGGTGGAGCGGGAGATAGTGTCAGACTCTTACTGACTTAAGTGATCTGATACTCGTTCTGCCGTCTAGGCGGCCTAGGGAAGGTTGTAGCTACCAGGAAACATCGATTTCGGCAGGGATTTCCACTGAATTCTCTGCTGGAAAAAAGTGCTCTAGCACAAGGAATATTGTCCCAAAAACGCTTACTTTGAAGTAATCTATTCTGTATGTAAGGATCTATTTGATTTTTCATATAAAAGAACCTTATTTAAAAAAAAAGGTACCAATAGAATTTAATAAGAGCTCAAAACTAAATAATTTTTGAATGTAAATACAAAATAAACTAACAAATAAACTTTTTTGAATAACAACAATTTAAGTTTTATAGACTTATTTTAGAAGATTTCCCTTCGACTTTTGCGTCGACTGTACATCATAGAAACCTTTAACAATGCTTTTAATGGCCTGACAGGGCCGAAGTTTCATTCATAAGTAATGATGTCTTTGATAGGTGTTTATGCTATGGTTATGCATCATATGCATGGTTAATGAGGCACCTTTATTGCATGAACTTAGGTCAAAAAACTAATATACAATATAATTAACTGTCAATAATTTTCTTGGATGCTCAAAAATGATTTAATCAGTGTGAATCAAACGTGCTTTCGAGACGTCTGGGCTGATATTTGTTTTAGGGTTGGTGTTTAGAATAGAATATAATGGAACCGAACACGGAAAGGAACGGAACGGAACGGAACGGAATGAAACAGAACGGAACGAAACGAAACGAAACGGAACGGAACGGAGCGGAACGAAACGAAACGAAACAGAACGGAATGGCATTGAATTTATTCGACGCAGGCAATACAACAGGCAACAAACAACACAAAATAATGTTCTAGCCGCGCCGAGAACTCTGACACCGCGATATAGGAATATGTTTTTTAGTTCCAATGAAGCTTTAAACATCCTGCTACGAACTATTACTACTGTATATACCCTTCCTGTATTAAATGATAGTCTTCCTTTATCTCTCTCTTTAAATTTAAGTTAAGTAAGTAACTCTTATTTTTAGTTCCCTTTCTCACCTGGTACCTGCCCAGATGCCCTAAGGGAGAGCTCCACAAGCACACAGGTATTCAAGGCACATGAGACGCTACTGATAACCTAAAGTTTCATCCATGTAAAAATAAGTTATATCAGATGTCTTATTTATTATCTGAATTTGAATACGAACTATGCACTTATGCAATAGCCATTTTACTACGAAATAATATTTTGATACTAATGAATGACTAGAGAGCGTGTGACTATAGTGTTTGGAATAATTTATATTTGGCGAACTAATAAAATTTGCAAAACACGAATTTAATTTCCGTTACTAGAAAGCAACAAAGTATTTAATAAAACATCGAAAAGTTTTTTGAATTGTGATTTACGTTTATGTAAATTAAATCAATCGATACTTAGTTGGTTGGTAGTCTAGTATGCTTGGACTACCTCTAAGAGAGACAGTATCAAGGTTATGTGATCGTTCTGAGGCCTTACCATTATTATTATTATATCTAGCCCATACTGTCCCACTGCTGGGCAAAGACCTCCCTCCATTCCATCCAATGTTCCCGGTTTTGAGCCAATTCCCAATTTCCAATGCCTTACCATGTTACGTGTTAAAAATGTCAGTGGTGCGAGCGAGAAATAGCGCCTTAAAAATAGGGTGTATCTACAGTAATATTATAAAGAGGAAAAGTTGGTTTTTAAGTTTGTAGGAGGTAATCTCTGAAAGTACTGATCTGATTCCTAATTTTTTTTCTCCGATAGAAAGCTATTTTATTCCTGAGTTACATAAGCACATATATTTTATGTACGTGGGCGAAGCCGCGGGCCAAAGCTAGTACCATAAATAGCACCATCCCTTTACAAGTTCAGAGTTGTAAAATGAGCATCAAGAGCCTATGTTAGGGCCTCTGACCCTTCCGAAGCACCCTTCTAAAACCCACCAAAGTTTATTTAGTTGCTCTTTGCGTTTCAGTGCCTATTTCGAACAATCCCACAGCAAGACCCTATATTCACAAAAGACTTATTTACAACAACACTAAACAAAGGGCCTCTGACCCTTCCGAAGCACCCTTCTAAAACCCACCAAAGTTTATTTAGTTGCTCTTTGCGTTTCAGTGCCTATTTCGAACAATCCCACAGCAAGACCCTATATTCACAAAAGACTTATTTACAACAACACTAAACAAAGAGGAAGTTTATGAAAATAAAATAAAAAAGGATTCCGTACCGTTCGTAGAAAAAAAAACGATAAAAAACACGTCTGTTGTACCATCGCGGGCATTTCTGGCTGATCAATAAAAAAAAATTTGCTTGTATCCTGTGGCGTGGCGCCATACCAAACCCTTTGAAATTTTCACTTCGAGCACAAGCAAAAATTAACTTAACGGTGGTCAGGCGGAAATGTCATTAATGGTACATGAGACTCACTTACCTGAATATTTATTTCATCCTATTTTTAGTATTTGTTGTTATAACGGCAACAGAAATACATAATTTGTGAAAATTTCAATTATCAGCCTAGTGATAGTCGGGGGACAGCGGAGTGATAGCAATAGGTTCCCGTTTTTACTCTTTGAGTACGAAAACCTTTTTTTTTGGTGGGCATAAATCATCAAAATGATATCCCCCGCCCTTGGACGGAGTGGGAGCTTGCGCCAGACTCTTACTGATTAAAAAACCCACCCAGTTCCTTCTTGCCTTCCATGCCGGGGCCAAGCTACCTTTCGGAGCTAACCCTGGTCCCAGTAGGCTTTAAGATCCAGCTGGGCCCCGACCACTTTTTAGGAACCGTAAAAAATTGTTATTATTCACCTAATTGCTAGACACGTTTGTTTCTCGAAGCATGAAAATGAGCTGATTATACCACAACATACTGTATTTTCAGTATTGTACTTGCATAGGGTCTATGCTTTGTCTATGCAAGCTGGCTTAGCTCCCGACGTATAGGTAAGCCTTTAATCCACAGAGAAACAGACAATTTAGTGCCTCGTCGGAACTGACGGTTGTGGAAAAGCTGTTTAATTATTGTCCGTACTCTGCATTCTCAGTTCGATTTTGAGTGTTTCGTTAGTGTTAATTAAAGAACAAACAAAGCCAGACATAGTGACTTCCGAAATTTAAGTCAATTTGCACTTTTTAGTGTTTTTTTTTTATTATTAGTCATAGTTTATTGGTAAGAGATTCCTATAGAGTGTTACATTATATTTAGTCAACAAAATGATTAAATATAATGTTAAATGATAAAAAATGACATAAAAAAAATACAAAATAAACAAACAAATAAACAGAAAAGAGAGATTATTGGTAGACTCGCGTTTGACCACCATCTCACCTGATGATAAGAGATGATGAGGCCGACGATAAAACACGCTTGCCTAGAAGTACCCTATTCACTGAACCAAGTTGTAGCCATCAGGAAACACAGACTCCAGCAAGGAATTCCACGTTTGTGTTGAAGTCGGTTGTAATTTTTGTTGTTAAAAGTTTTAGTATTTAGAGGTGTCAAATCCCTTAAACCTCCATTAAAAAGGAATAATCCTACGACTAGACGGATGGTATGTTTGGTCCGGGCAATTGCCCGGTAGTTGATTTTAGACTGTTGTATATCTTATAGGCGTGCGGAATACTGTTACTCTGATACTGCGCTGCAGAATGACAGTCAATACAATACAGATAGGTGTAATAATAGTAATAACAGCTGCGTTGATTTGGATGAAACTTATTACACTAGTAAACCATGTCTTGGATTAAATAAACCACTAGTAGAGGCCATTTCGAGATAATTTAATCGTTTGAAAATTCTTCCTTATATTTTTTAAACGAAAGTCGTGGGTGAAAGCATTATTCCAATTAATAAAAAAAAAAACCATAAAACCGAATCTTTCGATAGTCGAAAAGCAAAACATTTGAGTTTTAAATATAAAATATATGCATGACTGCTTTCTGCCTCTGATACAGTTTCAGGGCTCGCCAAACATAATTAACATTCGAAAACTTTCACCATTTAACGTCCAAATAAGTGCACGACAATCAAAGTCGGATGCAGGGTCGATAAATTCAGGTCTTCGTATAAAAAAAAAACTGCACAAAATTGAGTGCTCCAGTTTATATCACTTTCTTTACTGGAAAAATGAGTCAATATTAACATACGTGCTTACTAAAAGTATGTGGTTTCATTATCGTCGGACACTTCCTCATTGCTGACTTGGCACTTAAGTATGTACTTGACAGTAACCTGATTTACATTTTAAAATTGATGATTATGAGGATTTCACATACTTGAATATTCCAAAAGACGTGTCGTTTATAAAGTTATATCATAAGCATAATCAGCCTTCTAATGTTCCCACTGTTTGGATTTACGCTTCCTTTTACTAAAGAAGAGAGGGGATGGGCCGTAATCCACTATGTGGGGCCCAGTGCGGGTTCTAAGGCATGGTGGGTTTCCTCGAGATATTTTCCTTGATCATTTTGAAAACAGTGGTGGTGAAATAAATTACACAAAGTTATGCACCAGGCTGGGTTTGAACCTGCTGCTACAAGTCAGGACCGTCACCACTGGGCCACCGCTGCTATCAAAGTATAACAATAAATAAATATAGAGTTATTGTCCACTGATACACGGTGAACATCGCACCCATTCGCACAAAACTGCAGGATAGACTGATGAGGTTATCGGGTCACCAGGTGGTGAGAATCACAAGAATCGTGCTGCTGGATTGTTTGAAATAGTTATCGTGGTCCTAGGTAAAGGGCAGCTGAGCGGGTTTTAGTGACCAGAAGTCTAACATTCCCTCTAGCTTCACCCATAGCGAGAGACCATACTTGACAAATCACAATCCTCAAAAAAGGAACCCGGGAATCCGATGCATTCAAGACGCACAAGACTACGAGTAGTGTCTGTGGCGACATCTGCAAGAGATCTATGTCCAGCAGTGGACGTCTTTTGATTTAAATGATGATGGTGATGTTGACGTTAAACAACATCAATGTTCGCATATGTGCGACCATATATTTATCGTTTATCCATATTCATACTCAATACTCAATACTTTACACACGACATATTTCTCTGACCCAGATACTTTTGCAATTGTTCAGCTTAGTTCATTAAACCCCAAGCGAACGCCGGCGTTTGCTCTCTCATTGTTTTTCTATTTTGTCTCTTATTACGGTATTCAGAAGGTTTATACCTAATACGAAAAGTCCGAGGACAGAAAAAAGTCTACGCGATATTTTTCTTTATGAGCTTTGTCTACTATCTCATAAGTGACAAGACGTGATTGATGACAGGTACTTCCGTTACGGTCAAAGGTGCACTTTTGATTAAAAGATATCTGAAGACTCGTAGCTTCTCAGTTCGATCTCTTCATAATAATATTACACCTACACGCACAAATAAGTGAAAGTTCGTACGCATTAAGTTTGTAAGCTTATTATAATCGGTAGGTACTTAAAAAATGGTCCGCACGTTAAGCAAATATTTGTACTTTTTATGTATTGTAACTTTCAAAAAACTTTTTAGTACAAAAGTAATTTTGAGTTCAATGAATTTTGAAAGTTAAAAGAATAACTTTCTTTTGTTTAAAATTGTATTGTTTTAGGATATTAATTAATCAGTTTAATATAACTAGTAAAAGTTTAACAAATTATAAAACAATAATAAATTTCTATTTTTTGTTTCAAAATTCTTTCAAGTCAATCATAACTTTGATAAATAAAGCTTCGCGTAAAAAAACAATGCAATATTTTAAACAGATTTTTGAATTATTTTGTGACTATAGGGACAGCGTTGATGTACATTACAAACAAAGTATACTACAAATGATTCACAAACATCACAAATTATCATACGGGAAAATTTTTTAATTAAAACTTGTTAACACATAATTTACTAACTCGTTAATGATCTCACTGAAATGAAGACGGAAATTAACGTAAAGTTGGCGATAATAACGGTAACTTCACCATCGGATTTTCCTGGAGGAAAATCTGTGTTGATATTAAGTAACTAAACAGAATAATTATGTGTAAATGACAGTAAAAATCAGCTGTTTTAATTGTTAGGCCAATCAGCTATTCTTTGTTAATTTGTCTATTGTTTATAGGATAATATCTAATTAGCTGCTATACCTTTTTATCTTCACTTGTACTATCATTTTATACTATTATTTTCGTATTTAATATTCTGAGGGATAATACTTTATAGGTCCTATCTTGAGAGGTACTTCAAGTTACGATCATAAATCAAAGAAATAATTAATTAGAAGCTAGTATCTAGGTCATGATATTTCTTCGGCTTTGCCAGAATTAATTGTTTGAAAATGATAATCGTCTATTTTTATTTATGGACATTTAATAGCCACAATAATAATAAAAGTGGTAACAATATTGCAGCTCACTGAATTATCCACATAAAAATTTATAATAATAATAATTAACCCGTAATATTATAATTATGCAAACTAGTTAACATGGGTAAATTTCCATGCAAATCATTTATTTACTATGTGAGTTATCAATAATTTTTCCATATCGTTATTGGAAAAATTTAACAAAAGATAATTTTCATTATTTTTTAAATAAAAATATTTTGCAAAGAAAAAAAAAAACAAAAAGAAAACACTCACCTAAAAAATCCTAAAGTAAATAATAATAAAAGAAAATTCGAAAAAAACTGAAAAAACTTCACGAAAGTACTTTCGCAACACTGTCACTCCCGACTCCCGCGCAGCCGTTGTACCGCGCTAGCCAAATGCGACTGCGCGAACGAAGACCGCCGAATCTTTACGACAACTTCCGACAACTTACCTTCACGTGCCGAAGGGTGGGTCTCTGTGTTATGCATACAATTTTCACACTGATTACTCTTACGTAAGAAAATTAGCACGCAGAATGGTCCGATAGCGTTTTTTACGTTGCGGCTATTACGTGAGTGCGGACACAGATTCTTTGGGAGAGGCTGTGAAGTGACAGTGTGATACTTTGGCGTGTTTTGGCTTTTGTTATTGCTTTTTTATGGTCAAGTTTACTTAGGCAAAGTTGTAGTGTAGGCTTATAGTCAACGTTAATAAAAAATAAAAAAAATAGCTAAGTGCGAGTTAAACTTACACATGGTTCTGTTCCATATAATAAAATCGAGTTAAATACATAAAATAGATAACGTTTTTTTTTTTTGTACGGGAATAGAATAAAATTTATATAAATTTTTTTTTTATTATTATTTGTTGTATTAGCAGCAATAGGATAGACTATTCCGTGATCAACTCTCTGCCTCTTACGGACGGACGGACAGACGGACGGACGGACAGACAGACTGACGGATAACAAAGTGATCCTATGAGGGTTTGCTTTTTGCTAATTTAAGTACGGAACCCTAAAAACTCTAATAGGTACTTGAAATGGTAGTCGAAGTTATAGTTTTCACTATTGTATACAATCAATGTGATCTTTTGTTTTGTAAGTATTATTATTACATTTTAAACCTCTAGTTACTAAATTATTGTAATAGATAGAAGAGGGAATTAGATATGACCTAGATATACCCATCTATTAATATCTGCTTTTAGCTTGATTATCAAACACAATAACAAAAATTAACAGACATGCAAGTGATCGGTAAATTTTATCGGTCGTCCTGCGTGTGTAGGTATGCGTTCAGGATGCTAGTGAGGCTGTTGCGGTTTTGTAGCGCGTCGGCGATGTTTGCTGAAGCGAGGATTGATGACTTTCATACCATCATCGGAAAGCAGTCTGCCTCGATTCTGAAGCGAGTACGTGGCAACTCCCACGGTATCCTGAGCATGTTGTTCGGCAGATGGGATTGCCCACTGTATCATTGGATCGGACTTCATTCATCTACGAGTATGTACTGTATGGATAATATGAAATTCAGTTATGTTTATTTGTAAATACACTTTAACATTAATTTTAAGTTTTTACTCTAGCACTATTATAATATGGATTAATAATGTGGTCTGAACTAAATCTTATTACGTATTATTAATACGCAACTGTAACTTTTTATCACGGGAGTGTGTTCCCTTAAGGCTTTTCTCATGCGGGCGAGGCCGCTAGAATCTGCAAACTTTACGAAATATGTTTGTTAATTTCCATTTTGCGTACAGCTGGAACCCTCGACTGCTGCGACATTGGATAAGTATGCTTGCACGCTGGCATGGTGACTAGTAGACAGTTCGCATTATAAATGAATGTAGATTTAGCTTCGTGAAACTTTTTGTTTAATTGTAATGTGTTATTTTGTTGTGTTTAATATTTATTGTTATCTGTATATATTGTAAGTGTAATCTATGGATAGAAGTCTTATTCGTTAATTATAAAAAGTGCAACAAAGGGTCGTCTATTTATCCATGTATCTATCTATCTTCTGTGCTAGTAATGCTTCTTAACTCTTTGAATGCCGTAATTAGAGACACAATAGAAAGACAATTGCTTATGTCGAACTGTGTAACTTAAGACATTCAAAAGGTTAATAATGTTATAAATGCAAAAGTACCCAAGGTGGACTGAAGGACTGTTGAGAGTCATGTTAATGCGATGGATGCAAGACGCACAGGATCATTCATTGTGGCGACATTTGGAGAGGCCTATGTCCAACAGTAGACGGATTTCAGCTGAAACAATGATGATAAAAAGTAGCTTTTTCTATCGCACCTCTTCACAGTTGTTCAGAATGATAAAGTAAAACAGTTGGATAAAGCTTTACCCACGATAGACCCTTGTCATATTATAATAGAACTAGATTTTGCCTGCGACTTCGCTTGCGTACATAAAATACAGCCTATGTCACTCAGGTATATTATAATATCAGCAAACAGCTTTCTATCGGTGAAAAATTTTTTGCAATCGGACCAATACTTTCAGAGATTACATCCTACTAATAAAAGAAAGAAAGAAAAACAGTTTATTCATGCGAAAAAAGACGCAATCTTAAATCTAGCTAACAAACATAATTTACCATCAATCGATAGGGAAGATATGCGTTACTTCTTTAAAAAAATAAACTTTACCTTTTATAGGTAACATATATAATTATATAGTAAGGTAATATGAGAGATGGTCTCTTGAGATAATTTATTGTCAAGTTTCATGCGGAAGTAAGCCGTCGGCAGCAAATACTAGTTTACAAAGCTGTCCAAAACTAGTCTGCAGCATCAAATGTAGGTTAGTATACATAATTAATTTCAACTGGTTATAAGCGTAGCTACTATTATGTAAGATTGTCAAATTGTGACTTAATGTAACATGTGCCTATTTGAATATGTTATTTAATATACATTTTATGACTGCGGATGACCAACTTTACATGTAATGAACTAGAAACACGCTTGAAAAAATTATATACCTATCTATAAAGAGTTTCGTCCACACAATATACCACAGTGTCTTAAGACGAAAGTCTATGACCAGTGTGTGGTTGCTCACAATGGGTCCCATCAGAAGGCCTAAAATCACCCAAAGAGCGATGAAAAGGGCTACGCTCGGAGTTTCCTTGCGTGATCGAGTCAGAAATGAAGATATCCGTGGGAGAACCAAGTTTGCCGACATAGCACAAGGAATTGCCAAACTAAAGTGGCAATGGGCAAGGCACATTGCTCGCAGAACAGATGGACGTTGGGGCTGGAAGATTCTGGAGTGGCGACCGCGTACCGGAAGACGCAGGGTTAGAAAGCCTCCTACAAGGTGGACCGATGACCTGTTGAAAGTATCCGGGAATCCGATGGATGCGGGACGCATAGGATCGTTCGTTGTGGTGACGCTTGGGGGAGGCCTGTGTATAACAGTGGACGTCTATCGGCTGAAATGATGATGATGATGAAAGAGTTCCTACTCGTTGAAAACCGTAATTAAAGACACAATAGACAGATAGCGAGAGAGCGAACGCTTGGGATTTAACGAAATAAAAATAATAATAATAATAATATTCCATAACTATCACACAACGCCGTATAGTCCCAAGCTAAGCAGAGCTTGTGTTATGGTTACTAGACAACTGATAAACATACTTACATATTTCTAAATACATACATAATATTATAGATAAATTACACCCAGACACAGAACAAATGATCATGCTCATCACACAAACATTTGTCCTGGGTGGGAATCGAACCCACGACCTCCGGCATAGCAGTCAGGATCAGTAACCACTAGACCAACAGGCCTGTCAAAAAAACGTCTTTTGTGCTATATTGAAAGCAAAAGTCTTGAAAAATGTTTGGTGTAGGTATAGTTCTGTTAGAAATATTTTTTTTTAGAGAGTTTAACTTCCTATAAAACCCTTTGTTTATTTAGTACCAGCCCCCCTAGCCAAGCGAAACGGTTTCTAGCAAGAAACCGTTTCGCTTGCGCCGAACGCTTCGAGTTGACCTTGCCTGAACCTTGTTCTGATCACGTGACTGAGCGTTAAGACGACGTCATTCCCGTACATTTGAAGCTTTCTACAAGCGTTAACTATTGCAGATTAGCAACTTGGCTAGGGGTACAGGTTTTGAACTTTTTTACATCAAATTTAGCCTATGACTCAGGAATAAAGCAGCTTTCTATCGGTGCAAATTTTTGCAATCGGACCAACACTTTCAGACATTACTTCTAACCAACATAATTTACCTTTTTATAATATTAGTATAGATCTGCCATAAAAAATAAGTTTTTTTTCTATATCGAAAGCCTCAGTCTTGAAAAAATTCGCCATATACCTAGCTTCTTCCCACCTTTGTCACGGTCGACTTCTGGCATGAATGCCCTGGATACCAGCATTAACACCATCACCATCTAATCAGATAGTCCTGTAATAAATAGCAGCAAAAATCTCAATATATTTTATTAGTTTTGCACGTGGCTTCACCCGCGTACATAGAATATAGCCTACATCACTCATGATAACTTGAAAACATTTTAGCAGTCGGACCAGTAAGTACTTCCAGAGATTACCTCCTATAAACCAAAAAAAAAACTTTACCTGTTTATAATATTAGTATAGATTAAACAACTAAATATGGCAACACAGTTCTTTTTAGTCCTCTTCTGTTACGGATGTTTGCATGACACCACAATATTTTTTTTATGTTGTACGGACGCATCATATATTTGCAATTGGTCCTTCGAGCCGGATGCCATATTACGTTTGCTGATATTAAGATATATTTAAAAAAATAAGAGAATAACTCAGTAAATTTTACGATTAACGGTGTCCAGAAATATTATGCAACTTCTACAGAAGCGCGTATCCTATTCAAATATATCATTACTTACCATCACGTATAAAAGGTCAATCGTGAGCATCATCATCTTCCTGCCCTAGTCCCGTTTTATTTGGGGTCGGCGCAACACGTTTTTTTCTTCCATTCTGTCCTGTCACTCGTCACGCTATCACTAACTCCCTTTTCTTTCATATCGCTTCTCACACGATCCATCCATCTTTTCTTTGGTCTCCCTCTTCTCCTCCATCCATCCACGTGTAAACTCATAACTTTTTTAGTAAAATGCGTTTTATCCCTCCTTTTCATATGACCATACCAAGACAAACGATTCCCTTTCAACTTTTCAGTCACTGGCGCCACTTTCAAACTTCCCCAAATATACTCATTTCTCACTTTATCCATTCTCGTCACACCACACATCCATCTTAACATTCTCATCTCCGCTACATGCAATCTTTTTTCATCCATCTTTTTCACAGCCCAACATTCTGATCCATACAGTATGACAGGCCTTATCACGGACTTGTAGATTTTACCCTTCAACTTGAGAGGCATCCGTGGGTCACAAGTGGTTCCCGTGACCTGTCGCCACTTCATCCATCCTGCGTTGATCCGACGTGTTACGTCCCATCGTGAGCATGTCAACAAATAACAAAAAAACTATACTATCCATTCCTCACTAACATAATTTACCGACTTATACAACAAAAGCCAACTAACACATCGAATAAAAAACAAAAAGCTCAGGTAAGTAATCTTTAACTTCACATTTCCCTTTTGGAAACTGCGGAAGGTAAACACAACAGTTGGCGAAGGTCCTCGGATGTATACATGTATGTGTTCGGTACACAACTCTCAGCTCTTAACGCTGTGCAGTCGTTTGTGTTTGTTCCGGCAAGACTCCTGCGACAAAATGTAGATTTTAAGTGTTTTTTAAATATAACTAAGGTAAAAAGTAACTAAGATAAGTATGTAAAGGCAACAGCGATAAATCAGCAGTACAGTCGAAATCAGTAAAGTATTCTGGTAGAGGTTTCATGGCGTAGAATTAACCTTTTCATTACTCATACTCTGAAAGTAGGTCTGAAGTTGCCTGAGGAGCGGGCTGAAAGTGATACTTTTCATCCCTAGGGAGTTTTACTTTACAACTGACAGCTGTCAAATTATTTAAAAAAAAAAACTAGTTCTATCTTCACATTTCTATTGAACTATGTTCCAATTTTCCATACAGCCAGTCAATCACAGCACGATATAAAATTGAAATAACTTAAAGACAAGTATTAATTAAATAATGTTATATTTTAAGTGATTTATTTGTTCAATTATTTCTTTAAAATACTTCATTTTAAAAAGATTACAATTAATTTCTAATTTTTAATTAATGAGGCTGAATAGCACTGGCCGGCCGCAAAGAAAAAAGAAAAAATCAAAATGGCGGGAAAATGGCAATTAGTCGTTGGTTTTTTCGAGTTTTGTTTACATTTCCGTACAACAGAGATTTGTGTTAACATGTTAGGTTTATCAGATTAAAATAGTGTTTAACGCCTAATTTCATGAAAGAAGAGGCTGAATCAGTACTGGAATACCTTTTACCGCCTAAATCAGAAGAAAGATACCTATTTAAAATCATACGTACGACGACTCAGGTTTTACAAACTTTTTATTTTATTTTTAGTTTCCTCGTATTCGTAATGAAAAGCACAGTGTTTACCTCGGGGTGAAAGTAACCCATTTAACCCCTCGAATTAGCAACCTCGCTGCGCTCGGCCGCCAACTCCTTCTTGGGACGAAATGAGTTACTTTCACCCCTAGTGTAACAATGTACTATTAAGTACACGCGCACTTTTTGGTAACGTTCCGTCACGCGTGGGGTCCAGAAGTACCCCACATAAAAAAGGCATATAAATGTCTGAATGCCTGAATGGCATTTAAAATGATTCTGGGGGTAACCCCAGAATTTTAGACTAATTTTAAATAGTAATTGGGATTTTAATAAAACGAAATGTTCATATTTAAGATAAATACTTATTTTTCTTAATATAATTAGTATTTCTACCAGTTAGAAACTTTTAAAAAAGAAACGTCGTGTACGTAGTTTACTTTTCCTTTCATAACTAATGTACTAAAATTTCACAAAATAGTCGACTTCTGGCAAACGTAAATATAAATCTCTTATAAAATATAAATGAAAATTACGTAATCATAAGGAATAATAACAATAACCGAAAAACAAAAAAAAAATGACACTGCCTCAATTTTACCATTGTGTTTACTTTGCCTTCCATAACTAATGTACTAAAATTGCACAAAATAGTCGACTTCTGGCGAACGTATATATAAATGTCTAATAAAATATAAATGAAAATTACGTAATCCTAAGGATTAATAACAATAACCGAAAAAAACAAAAAAAAAAATACCATTTTGCTGTAAAATTAAAAATTTATTCTTTTGGTATTATCCTTTGTCAGAGTCACTAAAATTCTGTAGAATTACTGCAATGGCGTTCTCTGATAGGTGGTGATTCATTTTTGCAATCAGATAAGTTTAATTCTGAAAAAGAAACAAAGTAAAATTATGTACAATGTGAAAAAGATACTCAAGGTCAGTGTTTGAATTGTATCTCTATATCATATCAGCCGAAAGACGTCCATTGCTAGACAATGAAATGAATGATAATTATATAACTATGACAAGGAATGGAATTCCCTGCCGGAGTCTGTGTTTCCTGATAGCTATAACCTAGGGGTCTTTAAGTCAAGAGTGAATAGATTGCTTCTAGGCAAGCGTGCTCCATCGTCGGCCACATCATCGCTTACCATCAGGTGAGATTGTGGTCAAACGCGAGCCTATCCATTATAAAAAAAAAATATCGAAAAAAGATAGGTCCACCTTCTGGGACGCCTTCCAACGCTGCGTTTTCCGGTACACGCTCGCCACTCCAGAACCTTTCGTCCCCATCGACCATCTGTTCTACGTGCAATATGCCCTGCCAATTGGTTTACCACTAAGGTTTGGCGATTCTTCGTGCTTTGTCGGCAACCTTGGTTCTCACTTGGATCACGCAAGGAAACTCCGAGCACAGCTCTTTCTATTAATCTTTGGGTGACTTTGTGTCTGTTTATGAGGCCCATTGTAAGTGACCACGTTTCGGAGCCATGTGTCATCACTGGCAACACGCTCTGGTCATAGTTATATAATTATATCTACAATAGTATTATTTTGGCAATATTTGAATTTCAAATTTGGTCAGTAGTCATATTCATGAAGAGCAACAGGTATCAACGAGGATCGAATCTGTGAAAGTTGATAATAATTTGCATACATCAATGATTCGGAACATGGAACTATATTAACTTGCAGTTATTTCGATAGCTTATTACTTTGTTAGCGTAATAGCTTACCATGATCAGTTAATAATGATCCCATTGCTGGGACACAGACCTCTATGTGAGAGAAAGTGGTCTGTAATCCACTACACATGCTCAACACGTTAATATGTGTTTTAGATTTGGTGATCCTAGGGAGGATCGGTTTCCTTACCATTCACCAGTTTGAGAACAGTATTGATGAAATAATTTACAAAAATGTAAGTTACTACACTTATATTTTAAAGTACTTTTATGTTTTGTGTTGTTTTAGTCATAATTTAGGTATTTAACTAAGAATCGAATTTATGGGACAGGGTAATTTAAACAGTATGTACAATAAAAGTTATTTATTAGACTATGGTGACTAAAAGAACTAGTAATTGAACAATTAACTGTAATTTATTATTATTTTAATTTAATACAGAAATAGCAGTTAATATCACCTTTTCATGAATTTATGGAACAATTCGTATGATGTAGGCATGGATATTGCTATTTAAAACGTGAATTTATCAAGTTTTAGGTAAAGTTTTCTTAATGCATAGTAAACATTTAAAATTAATGTTTTAATCTCATTCAATTTCACCTATTCAAGTTCTTAACTTAAATTTAAATCAAACAAAATCGTAACTTGTCTGAGAATCTTCAATCCAAAATTGGTCCAGACTAAGAGTGGTTCACTAGAAAGCCCCGCAATTGACAAACTCTATTTACTTTACGAGAAGAGACAACTATAATATAGTGTCTCTCATCTTTATCTTCTGCAAGACAAGATATTATATATTGTCTTGAAGAAGATAAAGATGATAGACGTCATTATCATTGAACAGAGTTCTCTGTAAATTCTGTACTTTTGAATTAAATCAACCATCAGATCTACATGATGAGCATGGTTAGGTTTGTATCTAAGGAGTCCAACTGCAATGTTTTTAGTATCACAGATTTCTCTAAGCAAGTACCTAGGTGCCATAGTGATTTCCACACAGTAATCTACCAAGTCCTTTTTTTGTTGGGTTGGCTTTTCAATCCTACCAGGTGAAGTTCAATAATTATTTTTCATAGATCACCAAACAATTTGAATTTTGTAATTATAATTTACTTCTAAGTCAATGTTGTGTATGTGCATAACTGTTTGATTAAAACTGAAGGTAAATATTGCGAGCTAACCAAGTTTTACCGATGTATGAGTAGACCGTAGCTACCTCTCAAACTTAAGGGCCATATTTCACCGGGACACCACTGGTAGCGCAACTGGTTGCGCCACCAGCAAAATGTATAGAGCTCTATAGAGCGTTACTCACCTGGTGTCTGTTTGGTAGCGCAACCAATTTGGTGGCGCAACCAGTGCGGACACCAGTCCGGCCGCCAGTCACGCCCCCCACCAAAGAGATATGTA
Source organism: Mythimna ferrago (assembly GCA_910589285.2). Lineage (NCBI taxonomy): Eukaryota > Metazoa > Arthropoda > Insecta > Lepidoptera > Noctuidae > Mythimna > Mythimna ferrago. Next base: position 4,085,803 of record OU342682.1, read on the forward strand.
ACAAGATGGAAATCTAACCTTTCAAAACCATAATTAACCAACTGTCAAACGTTAGTGACAGTGAACCAAGAATCTTGTACAATACAATCTGGATTGATTACGACAACCTTAAAGATGTAATAAAGAAGTACCATACAAGAATCTTTATCCCTTTCTACTAGTGTGTATAGACTAGTTCGTACTACGAGACATTCTGTTCTAAAGAAGTTCAAGATGTTATTAAGGACGCTTTGACCGTTTTAGACAAATATCTCGTTTTTTCGGGTACCATTATAATGCACCAAGAATCATAACTATGAGGATGTCACAATATCAAATAAAAGATAATATACATATTCATCTCTAGGATGGCATAAAAAAATATTATGGTTTTGTATAAAATTTTCATATAGTTAAATACGATTTTACCAACGCACTAATCAAGAAAAATTACAAAATACAAGGGTCTGAATAGGTCGCGTAACCTAAATCCAGTGCACATTTTTAGCTTAAAAATCATAAAATACCACAGCTTATATAGTCTTCTACACCTTTAATTAATTATTTTGAACTTACATAAATAACTTTATGATTTATGACCAAAATAAAACCACTCTAAAAAAATCTTCATACATTTTTCATTGAACCCACCACTTCCAAGCCTCAGTCCGCGCTGAACGCGTCCGCGTTCTGAGAAGCACGGGCCGTTTCGCTTTCTTTAAAAAACGTATACTGCGTTTGTATGCATTGATACTTTTTCGAAATAAAATTAAGTACCTAGTTATGAGTATAAAAATAAAAAACGACTTGGGAATTTTGTATAATATTTAATCATTAAAAAAATACTATTCGATACTTTTTATAAGGTTCTTCTACTAGTAAATAATTATCAAGATCCCTTCATCAACCTTGATTATTAAACCAGTGTTAACTACATCAGATTTCATTTTACCCTAATAATTAGCTAAGTCGTTTGACTTCTTAGACAGACTCTACCACACTTATTTTTAGAATTAGATAGGTATTGATTTACTGATATAGAATGAAACTAAAAATAATATTTTTAACAACTTTAATTGAGTAAATTGATATGAAAGTCATTTTTGGGGGTTGCGGCTACGAATATATCATCCTTTTAATTGAAGAAGGTGGATGTAATTATTTTTAACTGACTTCAAAAAAGGAGGAGGTTCTCAAAAAGTATCATTTGATGAAGTTGAACTGATGAACAAGACCAATAATGGCCAATTAAATATACAAAAAATTTAACAAAAATATATAACCATAAAGTTGGTACAAAACTGTAGAATCAAACCAAACTAACAGTTAGTTTTTTAACAAAAACTATCTATAACAACAATTAGTTACTTATGTTTGTTTTACAGTAACTGTAAAACGATCAAAATAACTTTAAATTCGGAAGTCGGTGTTAAATAACAAAATACCTATACCAGAAACATCGACTTCCGAAAATAAAGTTATTTTGATCGTTTTAGTGTTTTTTTGTGTATTCTTTATTCAAATCGAGCCGATTTCGACTATTCTGCCAAGTCCATAGTAAATTGGAAAAACAATGTGTTTATAGAAATCTAAGTAAAGTGGGAATATTAAGCCGTCCAAGACAAAGATAGTAATAGCAAATGTACTGAAACATACTAGGTGAAATACCTATAAGTGTTACTTATTTAACCTGTTTTTTCTTTATTTTAAGCTTAACAAATTACACCTTATCAGTGTGGAAATAAATAAATAAACTGGTTTTCATCTGTTAACTCAATAAGGTTCAATTGAAAACTAGCATTAGGTAAAAAACTATATTTATAATTCACAATAGGATCCCTAAATTGATAAATAGTTTTCACACACTCGCAATATTTTTGAAAGACCTATCTAACGACATCCCACATTATGGAATAGTCTACAAAACAAAATAAAAAAGAATTAAAAAAAGGGCGTCCTTGTATCGTACTCTTCAGTACATTTTTGAGGTTGACGTAATCAATCCAGATAGTATAAAAGATTCTTAGGTGTGGCGACCCAAGAACGCTCTCTATCCCTTTCTACTAGTGTGTCCATAGATTAGTTCGTACTACGAGCCATTGTGTTCTAAAGAAGTTCAAGTTGTTGTTAATACATTATATTTTAGAAAACTAATCAAAAACTAATATGTATATTAGACAGGTAAGACCTTACCACGATTAAAAACTACGAGAGCCTAGAAGTTTTCGATAAGACAATTCTTCGAGAGTAAGCAAAAGAGAAGTTGATAGGTCTGATAGGTCATCGGCCTGCCAAAAAACCACGCCTCACCGAGGTCATTAAGAAGAGACTATTGCACAGGGCCAAACAACATCAAAATATGACTGTTTCAGACTGAAGTCGGTTAAAAATAAGACTTTAAATAGTACAGTACATTGTTAATAAACTACTGCCATTATCTGATGAAATAATATAATTTTTCAGACATGTTTCTCCGATGAATCGACGTTTTAGGTTTTGGTTGACAAAAGCTCTTTTGTCCGTTCAAAAAATGCTCCTTTCCGACGACGCCCTGTAGAATAGCTCCATAAAAACCGGTGTTAAGAGACAGCTAAATTCCCAATTAGTATTATGATGTGGTCTTTAATCTCAAGCAAGGGTCTACATATTGTGAAAGGGACCGTGAGGCATGACCAGTACAAGCGAGTACTAGAAACTGGACTGCTGCCGCATCTCGAAGAATGGTTCCTTATTGACGAAGAGTCCATTTTTATGCCCGAATCTGCATTGTGCTACAAAACCAGGGGTGTTACTGCATACTTGGCTAAAAAACATTAATGTTTTACCCTATACCTTTTTTGCCCTATGATGAGTTCCCTGACAGTTCCTTTTTTTCCATGGCACGCATATTACTTTAGATTACTAAAAAAATATACTGGCAAAAAATAAAATAAAAATGAAATGATAAAAAAATATTATCTTTCGTAAATTACTAAGTAAATTATTGTGGTTATAATTAACTGTTAATAAATTAAGTAAATAAAATAAAAAAGTATAGAACTTAAAAATGTGTAATGCGTTAAACGGAACTTCTGCCAATAGAGATTGACACTACTACGACACACTAATCGACAAAATCGGAGCGGCCATCTTGCAATCGCATGTAAAATTGGAAAAAAGTAATAGAAAAAACTCAAAAAACTATAACAGAGGACTGGAATAAATATATCCGGATCGACTGAATTAGGGACCAATAATTAATCATCGCGGTTAGTTGAAGAAGATTCCGATTCCGATATGGATACGAGTTCAAATCAAGAGTCAAGTTCTGACTAGCCGTCCCCCGCGGTTTCGCCCGCGTTATTTCAGGTTTTTAGTTTTTGTCAGGTTTTTTGATTTACTGTAAAATTTCTTCAAAGTCCGTAGACTAGTTCTTGCGTGAAAGAGTAACAAACATCCACACACACATACAAACTTTCACATTTATCATCTATAAATCTAAAATCGGTAATCCGATTCCATTACCTTTGCCAACTGATTCGTTATTGTAAAAAATCGATTAAATTTCGTTAGGTCACATCACTTTAATTGTCAGAAAACTCATCATAGGACAAAAAAACTAGTCAATCAATACACCAGATATGAACGCTATTGAAAACATGTAGGAGCTCACCAAGCAGGAGATCGCTTAGCAAGTGATCACCACCAAACTAATAAATTATTTATTATTATTGTTATATAAACACTAGCTGATTAAATTGCAGCTCTCAACAACACAAACCAGCAACAGGATGCCAGAATTTGCATAGAGAGCATATCACGATGAATGGAATCTATCACAAAATTCTGGTAATATTCGTTAAATTGACTACCTACGTACCTATTTTTTTTTTTTCAAAAATATATAAATAATTTTGCTTTTAATTTTCGTTGTTTTTATTATCTCAATAAAAAAAAAACTATAAAAAAAAAATAACAGCCGGACCTACAAGCAACCTTTTTCAAACCTATTAACCTGGCCGTTAGCGAGGAGTCGGCTTCAGAAAATCACTGTTTTATGGCTCTTTTCGGGCGCTTGGGCCTTAAGCGATACGCGCGAGTCCAAGCGAGCAGGCACCATCCGATTTCACCTACTTTTTCTATCGTCAACTCGCTCAGACTAGAAAATCTGACGTATTTATGTACAGTCAACTAAAAAAAATTTTATAACATAGGTACCCACTAAAAATGTATTAGAAATTGTATTCGACTTGACTTTAAAATAAAACATTTATAAATCAACATTACAATAATATAATATTGCATATTTAATTACCAACAAATAACAACATTATCAGCAATAAGCAACCAAAGTTGACGTGCAAATATTAGTTAATGTTAGCACACGTTTAAGTAAGCGGATTAGGAGACATAGAAATACACGTAAGTGAGTGAATATGCAGTATCGGTACGTCATGTATGTGTCAAAAAAGTCAAGAGCGCCCACACGATGAACAAAATCTTTCTTGGATGCATTCCATTTCACGATTAACCTGTGACCTTCAGTTACCCTTTGCATTCTAGGACTACGGGTTTCCTTTTCAGGAATTTGCCGGGGTCCTAGCTTGCCGGCATCGGCCCTTCTAGACTCCTACGGTTTGATGTCATCTCTTTGAGGAGCACGTTGATCACTACGCGCTGTTGACGACTGAGCTCGGTTCGGTTAATTACCGGACGGCCGGATAGCGGACTACCCATTGCTCGACGTCCGCAAGCCCGCGTCTACCGTGGTCCGTCGTCGGGCTCAGAATTTCGGCGGCCGATGGTCCTTTGGCCTCCTTTTTCGCTAACATAACTGCTTCGCAGAAAGTGGCGACCGCCTGCCATTCCTCCTCGCTCCGGACCATAGTCTGAACTAGGGCCCTGCGTGAAAGGTTGTTGCCAAAAATTGCCTCCACGAGGAAACAGCGGTGCTCTGCCCGAGCGGGGCACAACTCTACCATGTCCTCGGGTGCTCCACCATGTCCTCCGAGTGGTCCACACAATAGTAATACCCGAGCTTTACTGCCGTCTGAATCCGATGCAGGAACCGACCGAACTTGCCATTTTCGGTGAGGACCATGCAGGTGCAGGTAACATGAGAAAGTCAAAAGTAACGTAAAATGTTTTTAAAGTAACTTGGGTATGGTGTACCATTGGCCACATCCTACTCGCCTCATTCCTCACCTTTAACATAACATCCCGAAATCTAAGTAGATAACCGGTATAGCCTGCGTGAAAAAATCCGCGGGCAATAGCTAATTATTTATAGTAATTGTTATTATTTGACTGTATTTTATACGTTTAAGCGAGATGACGACAGAAAAAGTAGGTGAAATCGGAAGGTCCCAACTCGCGCGGACTCGCACGAATTGCTTAAGCGAGTTGACGAACAAGCCATATTAGGTAATCTCTGGAAGTACTGGTCCGATCGCAAAAAGTTTTTCATCGATAGAAAGCTGCTTTATTCCTGAGTGGGGTGTCCGCGGGCGAAGCCGCGGGCAAATGCTAAAATATTATATTTATCGACCGTGAAGTACCAATATCGCCTAAAAATATTTTTTCAAGAAAATCATAATTTACCGCTATGAATTTAAAAAGGTTTTTCCGCGTGTTTTAAGCGATTATCACACTGCCACGCATCACGCTGCACGTTGCGTGTCGACGCACCTACGCGCGTACTTGCGGAAGTGCAGATCTGCATCATCGTACGGGTTTTTTACGCACTCACGCGCGTTGGTGCGTTTTGTAAATTCACGCAGGCTCTGACTCATTTCATACAAAATCATACGATAATCGTCTTAGTAAAATTCGAGTAATTTTTTTGTTTTCAGGTCTGACAGACAATTTGGAGTCTTTGCTGTCGATATAAAAAAATACATAAATTAATATCAAATGCTGCAGTGACAAAAATAATAACAATTAATTTTGTAAAATCATGTTTACCCTAGTTAAAACAGAGGTAAGAAAGGGACACACCGACCCTTTCTCGTTGTCTTGTTCAGTACATTTTTCCCCGTTTGCTTGTCAATATGAACTTAATCTTAATGAAAATATAATAAATAAAGAACACTTTAGAGTGTGTTTGCTGCGTAGGCAATCTAGATTATCCGTAGGATACATGAAATCTTTGCTCTGGTGTCTTGTTTGGTGTCTTGCTATATTTCACTGGGACACCATGGTAGCGCAACCAGTGGCGCTACCAGGGTGTCCCGGTGAAATATGGCTCTTAAAGTAGCCGAAGCAATGAAAATATATGGTACTTGGTCTCCATTTTTTGTTGCTTCTTCTATTAGGAATTGGTGCATGACACAAGTTGGTTACGTTGTTTCTGTGCAAACAATAAATCTACACTAATATTATAAAGAGGTAAAGATTTTTTTTTTATAGGAGGTAATCTCTGAAAGTACTGGTCCCATTGGTAAATTTTTTACACCTATCGAAAGCTGCTTTATGCTTGAGTGAAATAATGCTATGTTGGCAACCTTAGTTTTCCTGCGGATATCTTCATTTTTTATTCGATCACGCAAGGAAACCGCGAGCATAGCACATTTCATTTAGCCATTGCTCTTTGGGTGACTTTAAGCCTTCTGATGAGGCCCATTGTGAGCGACCACGTTTCGGAGCCATATGTCATCATTTATGGTTAAATTCACATATATAATTTGACTTTGAATTATATCTTTATGTCCTAGATATTGAGCTATAACAAAAATCCAATTTCTATTTCATAAGTCTTCATTAATTTACTTACTAATTTCGTGCTACTTTACCCTACTTCACTTTCCATTTATCTTCAAAGAGCATGAATTTAATGGCTACTTGCGTAACAAAAGTAATTCTTGAATAATAAGTTATTATTCTTGTTATGTAGACTGCAGGGTCGTTATATTATTTAAAAGAGCAATCCAATGTAAGGGCTTTTTGATCGTCTAATTATGCAGAGTAGTGATGCCGACTAGTGATGGCCGAGTGATAACGGTCCCAACATACGAGTTGCAGGTCGCGGGTTCAAACCCAGTCAGGCGCATTACTTTGTGTAATTTATTTTATCACCACTGCTCTTAAAACGGTGAAGGAAAACAACGTGAGGAAACCGGCATGTCTTAAAACCAAAAATTCGAAGACATGTGACATTTGCCAACCCGCACTGGGCCCGCGTGATGGATTACGGTCCATTCCCTCACTTAGAGAGGAGGCCTGAGTTCCTTTTTCCTGAGCAGTGGGAACATTAAAAGGCAGCCCCCCTAGCCTGAGTTCCTTTTTCCTGAGCAGTGGGAACATTAAAAGGCAGCCCCCCTAGCGAAGTTACAACCGTTTCGTTGCGTCGAACGCTTCGAGTTGGCCGCGCCGCCGAATCTTTTGTTCTGACCACGTGACTGAGCGTTGAGACGACGTCATTCCCGTTCATTTGAAGCTTTCTACTAGCGTTAACTATTGCAGATTATACCTTTTTTGTCCTATGATGAGTTCCCTGACAGTTCTTGTCTGACAATTATAGTGATGTGACCTAACGAAATTTAATCGATTTTTTACAATAACGAAACAGTTGGCAAAGAAAATGGAATCGGATTTCCGATTTTAGATTTATAGATGATAAATGTGAAAGTTTGTATGTGTGTGTGGATGTTTGCTACTTTTTCACGCAAGAGCTAGTCTACTAGTCCAAGATCCTAAGGCCGCCAGACGTCACGTATTTTCTGACGAACGAAATGTGGACGATTGAGTACTGTTAAGCAATATGGCCGACGGAATGTGTCTGGGAGTATTGGCGACTTGATTTTAAAGATATTGCTTACTAAATACGTAAAAATCAGCTTTGAGAATTTACGTGAGGTAAGTAATAATTTTATGTACCTTGATTACCTGATACCTGAAAATTGGCCGTCTAAGCAAGCTAGCAGGTAGGCATGCGTTCTTAGTACATACTAACAGTACTCAATCGTCCACATTTCGTTCGTCAGAAAATACGTGATGTCTGGCGGTCCTGGGATCTTACTCTATACGGATTTTAAAGAAATTTTACAGTAAACCAAAAAACCTGACAAAAACTAAAAACCTGAAATAACGCGGGCGGAACCGCGGGGGACGGCTAGTGGTAAATAAAATGCAGTCTGTTTAAAATAATAATTTATTTATTATTCACTGTCAGAACTTGACTCTTGATTTGAACTCGTATCCATATCGGAATCGGAATCTTTTCCAACTAACCGCGATGATTAATTATTGGCCCTAATTCGGTCGAACCGGATATATTTATTCCAGTCCTCTGTTATAGTTTTTTGAGTTTTTTCTATTACTTTTTTCCAATTTCCTGCCGTTACATGCGATTACAAGATGGCCGCTCTGATTTTGTCGATTAGTGTGTCGTCGAGTAGTGTCAATCTCTATTGGCAGAAGTTCCGTTTAACGCATTACACATTTTTAAGTTCTATACTTTTTTATTTTATTTACTTAATTTATTAACAGTTAATTATAACCACAATAATTTACTTATTAATTTACGAAAGACAATATTTTTTTATCATTTAATTTTTTTTTTTTTTTTGCCAGTTTATTTTTTAGTAATCTAAAGTAGTATGCGTGCCACGGAAAAAAATGAACTGTCAGGGAACTCATCATAGGGCAAAAAAGGTATAGCAACTTGGGTAGGGGTACTGATTACGTATGTTATGTATGTAATTATGCAGATGAAGATCGGAACTTTCAGTGTTTCTCATAAGCTGGACTGATGACCTGGTGAGGTTAGCTGAATGTGAGAAGTACAAGACAGCTTGATGTTATGAGCTTTGGGGAAGGCAATGTCCTGCCATCTGGTTAAAACCTATGAGGAAACAGATAACTTATTTCGTTGCCCAAGTATATACATAACAAACTTAAATATTAACAAATTATTTATGCTAAACCTAACTATGCACAATATACACACAAAAGGATACTCCTTACTTAAATATGGCGTCATAAAACTCCTCCGCATCGCTGTCGACTGGAAGGGTGCCCAAAACGCTGGCGGTATTGCCACGTTGTATTTTTTTTTTTTTATGGTGGGAAAAAATCATCCAATGACAACTCCCGCTCTTGGGCGGAGCGGGAGATAGTGTCAGACTCTTACTGACTAAAAGACCCACCCCGTTCCTTCTAGCCTTCATACCGGGGCTCGAGCGCCCTTTCGATAACCCTGGCCCCAGAAGGCTTCGACCAGGCTGGGTCCCTGCTGTTGCTGACAACTCCTTGAGGCGCGCGGGAACAGTGCGCGCCGTCGACTACTTGGGCTTGGTCCGGACAGTTACCGGACGGCCGGACAGTGAGCTACCCATTGCTCACTGTCCGCAAGCCCGCGCCTGCGGTGACCGGAAATCGGGATCAGAATCCCGGCGGCGGCGGCGGCGGCGATAACGCCGTTGCCTGATGCGTTCGGCCTCCTCCTTTGCGAGCCACGTTGTATGGCAATCTTTAATCTCTGACCGAGGTAAAAACCAGCCCTTGGGTCACGCGAAGTGTCAACTAAGCGTTTGGATCAACTAAGATTTGTCCAAGTTGATACCCACCTACACATAACCGGATAAAACAAACACACAGGCCTACGGTTTACAGACGCGTAGCTTCATAGACGTGTATTTGTCATTATACGCTTGCTGCAACGTCGGTCGTGCCGTCTTGTCATTGCAGCGAAGTCGACACAGTTTCATAGTCTTGTGAGTAAGCTTCACGCAGACATACACCCAAGTGTAGGTATAATGACGAATACGCGACTGTAGAGCTACGCGTCCGTAGGCAGTAGACTTTACACTTACACATCACACCTACTCTCCTTTTACTAGTGTTTAGTATTATTTTAACCCAAATTTGCTTCATCCATGTGTTATTACTTTTACTCGATTGTTTGTTTTTTTTTTTTTCACTTTTTGTGTCTGCCTATTTTAAATTGCCACGTACTGCTGCAAGCCATATCATAATTATTTTGAACGTGTTATTTCTTGGGTTTGGCTCACCAAGATAATGATGATGCATTTTGCAAGCAACTTTTTTGTGTAGAAAACTAACGAATCTTACTTAGTGTGGATTGTCAATTTCAGTTCATTGCACACAGGAGATTTAAGGCAAACGTTGAGAGTGTGAAGTAATCTGGCCATACATAAGTAAATCCAGGTTACCTTACAATGTTTATCTTAAGTGTTAACCATACAGTTATGCACATACAGAACATTGACTTAGAAAGTAGCAACCTAATTGTTATGTAATTCAATTTTGTTGGGTGTTATTAGACTCGCGTTTGACTACTGTTTCATCTGAAAATAAGTGATAATGTGGTCGACGATGGAGCACGCTTGCTTATAAAGGTAGCCTTTGCACTTTAGATTTGAACACCCCTTCCCTTTCAGGATAGTGTAGTGTCTGATAAATGACTTTTACTGATTAAAGTATACCGTTTAGTTATATCTACACTGATATAATGAAAAGGTAAAGTTTGTTTTTTGTTTGTAGGAGGTAACCTCTGAAAGTATTGGTCCGATTGCAAAAATGTTTTCACCAATAGAAAGCTGCTTTATTCCTGAGTGACATAGGCTACATTTTACGTACGTGGGCAAAGCTACGGGCAAAAGTTAGTAAATTATACAAATACAAATAGAAAGAGTTTATTTGTGCACACAGGTATTAAGTTGTTACAAAATATTTCTACGTATCTCTGTGTTCTGCCACAGTAAGTGGCATACAAATATTAATGAAATAGTTACATACAGTTAGGTTTATTAATGAAATAGTTAAACACAGTAAAGTAGTACCAATTTTTAAATCAGGTAGTAAGAGTGATCCCTCTAATTATAGACCAATATCTGTGCTTCCAGCATTGAGTAAAATCTATGAAAAGATCATGCTCGACCAGATGTTGTCTCATTTTAATTCAAATAGGATTTTGCATAGTCATCAGTTTGGTTTCACGAAAGGAAGGTCAACAACAGATGCAGGAGTGAAACTCATCAGTCACATTTTGGAATCCTGGGAGAAGTCCCAGGATGCTATTGGCATATTCTGTGACCTCTCTAAAGCATTTGACTGTGTTGACCATAATACTCTGATCTGTAAATTACATCATTACGGAATTCGTGGACGAGCTGCTGATCTTGTTTTTTCCTATTTATCTTACAGGCAGCAAAAAGTATCCATTAATGGGGTGACGTCCTCGGGGTCTTTAGTAAAGATGGGCGTGCCTCAAGGTTCAATTCTAGGCCCTTTCCTCTTTTTAGTTTATATTAATGACCTTCCCTTCATGATGGCTAATTTATCCGATATAATTCTATTTGCTGATGACACCTCTCTTATTTTTAAAGTAGACAGAAAAGATGGGGATGTCTTGCATGTCAACGAGAGTCTGGCTGTCCTTTCGAAATGGTTTGCAGCTAATAATCTCTTATTAAATGCAAATAAAACTAAATGTATAAAGTTTTCATTGCCAAATGTCCCTCAAGTTGACGTCAATCTAATTCTTGACAGCAAAAAACTGGATGTTATTACAGAAACCGTGTTTTTGGGTATAACTATCGATTCTAAACTGCAGTGGGGTGCTCATATTAGAACTCTCTCGGGAAGACTAAGCTCAGCTGCATATGCAGTAAGAAAAATAAGGCAATTGACAGATATAGCCACAGCTAGGTTAGTTTACTATGCTTATTTCCACAGTATTATGTCTTATGGCATTTTACTGTGGGGACCTGCAGCTGACGTAGACTCAATTTTCATATTACAAAAGAGAGCAATCCGGGCTATTTATAAAATGGGCCCTCGCGAGTCCCTCAGAAATAAATTCAAAGAAATTGATATACTTACTCTGCCTTCTCTTTACATCTTGGAAAGCATTTTGTATGTTCGTAAAAACTTAGGACTCTTTAAAATTAGAAGCGATTTTCACAACAAAAATACACGTAGTAAACACGAAATTGTCTTACCCAAATGGAGACTAGCTAAGACTAGCAAGTCATTCTTAGTAAACAGCATTCGCTTTTATAATAAGCTGCCAAAGGCGGTAACAGAACTTAGTGAGGGAAAATTCAAATCTCATATCAAGCGTGTCCTAACCGAAAAAGCATATTACAAGGTTAAAGACTATGTCGAAGACACGCTTGTTTGGCAATGACTACCTCTGCACATGTGGCCCCCTGGTAAATCATCAATATTTTGTCTATAACTGCTCCACCTTTGTTTTAATAATTAGATATACATTTTTTTTTTTTTTTTTTCCTCTGACACATTGCTTTTGCAATATTTTTATTTTTTATTTATATTTCAACTGTCATAAATTCGTTGGTAATTTATTTTGTTAACATTTTATTGATAGTTGTAATCATTATATTATACCTGATTTTTTTTATATATAGCCTCTTTTTGTATTGTGAATGTGAGAACACTGTATACTCCACGAACTCTTAGACTACTTCCTATTACGACTTACTTTGTTTTTTACTGAGAAATTTTTTATTGTGCTTTTGTGTACAATATTTGACTGGTCTACACTGTTCTTACATAATATAATATCAATATTGTAAAAACACCCACTTTTTTAAAAGAGTAACCATGGAGTTTCTTGCCGGTTCTTCTCCATAGGAAACGACCAATTTGGAACCGTGCACTAGCTTCTGACGTTTTATAAGTGCCCATGTAGGCCTATGTGAAATAAAATATTTTTGATTTGATTTGATTTGTTTAATAATTATTAGATATAGATTAGCCTAATGAACAATATTCAGTAAGTAAACACCTAGTATCTACTATAAATACTAATTAAACATTATAAAAAAACCGGGTTTAGTACCTATTTCTTCATATTTATGAATATTCATTACAAATGTATTTTTAAGATAAAATTGCACGTTTTTGTAAAGCGTAGATATTAGCTATACTATCTACATGTCTCGAGATATTTTGTTTATTTGTAAGTACTCAATTCTACAGATCGTAAGTATCTAACGAGTACACGGTATGCTTACCTATTCATTTAAAGGGGTCATTTAAAGACAACACTTTGTATTGATTGAAAGAACTTATCTATATATTATATTATCTAATTACTATCTAATAGGTATATACAAAGATGCATTATTTACATAATTTATTTCACACACGTTCAATTACATTTCAAGACATAGATACAAATTACAGAATTGTATTACTTTAAACATTATATAGGTACTATTTACATGAATTTTCTTAATTTCTAATCTTTAAAAAAAACTAAAATTTAATAACTGACTTAGCTTACTTATACTTATGAGATAAAACATAATTGTCAGTTTCATAATCCAACTTTGGAGGTTGGCGGAACAGAGAGTAAAGTCCCACATGCCTCCATTGAAAAGGGAGGATCCTCCGACCAGACAGGTGTTATAGTCTGGTGGGCTACTGCCCGATAGATGATTTCGGGCTGTCGTATATGTTCAAATCGCGCGGAGAACTTAGATTGCGCGATGCAGGATTTCGTACTTTCTTCGTAGCTCTTATGTGGCGTCATAGATGTCGCTACATCACTCCCCTCCGGAGATCGGAGATCGATGGTTCTTGATGCGCGCCAGGCCAGCGTAGGTTGGTTCCAGTGGGTCGGAACCGATGCCGCATAGTTCTCGGTGAGTCGGAACTGTCTGCGGTGATGCCCCAGTGAGTCGGGGTGTTGCTATCCCTGTGAGTCGGGATGATGCTGCAGGCTCCAGTGAGTCGGAGTAGTGCTCCTGGCTCCAGTGAGTCGGAGCGGTGCTTGTGCGACGTAGGGCTTGACTGCTGGCGTCGACCAGGAGAGGTTCTTCATAGCTCTTCATGTGACTGGCCGAAGGTGCGGTGTGCCAAGCCAAGGTCGCTGATGAGGCTGAAGGTGATGACCAGGTATGACCAGGTAGGCATGCTGGTGGTCAGGATACCCTCTATAGCCGTGGGTGCTGGCTGTATGGCTCGCTGCTCGAAAGCTTGAGGAAGTGATGATGACGTCACGAAGTAGTAGCTGCACGAAGGCTGCGCTGACGTTCTTTGTCGAGGGTCACCAGTTTGGAGGTATGCGGAACAGAGAGTAAAGTCCCACAAACCTCCGTTGAAAAGGGAGGATCCTCCGACCAGACAGGTGTTATGGTCTGGTGGGCGACTGCCCGATAGATGATTTCGGGCTGTCGTATATGTTCAAATCGCGCGGAGAACTTAGATTGCGCGATGCAGGATTTCGTACTTTCTTCGTAGCTCTTATGTGGCGCCATAGATGTCGCTACACAACAAAAATTCACTGACTGAGTAGTACGTTTTTTTTATCAAATATATTTTCAGTTCCTTTTTAAATATATTTAAATCACTAATTTGTCTAACAGATTTAGGTATTTTATTATATATTTTTGGCGCCATGCCAAGAATATTTTTGTCGTATAAAGCTGTGGTATGACTGATTGTCTTAATTTTGTTACAATGGCGTCGGCTGGTTACTTTTTCAAATAATTCCGGATGGGACTTTATGAATACTGCTAATTCGAAAATGTATAGAGATGGCAAAGTCAGAATGTTTAATGTTTGGAAATGTGGTCTGCAAGTATCGGGTAATCGTAAATTACAAATAGCTCTTACGCATTTCTTCTGAGCTCTAAAAGCTTCTTCTCTGTCTGTAGAATTTCCCCAGAAAATGATAGCATATCTCAAGGTAGATGAAACATATGCATTATAAGCTGTTAATACTGCTTTCTGAGCAGCAACCTTAGAAAGCATATAATATAATGCATACGAGAATTTACCAAGTATCTTGCAGATGGCATCGATTTTTGATGACATCGAAATTTATACATTCAATACTAATTACGACTTTTGAGTAAATTAATTGATTCCTATGGTAAATGTTCCTGGTCAAACATGCTTAATTTAAATATGATGTTCGCATGGCAAACTTGGTTAGAGATCGCCCTAAGCAGAAAGACTTGAAATAAAAGTGCACATTTAATTCATTAAACCCCACGCGAACTCGCATTTGCTCTCTCATTTTCTTTCTATTGCGTCTCTAATTATGATATTCGAAAGGTTAAAGTAAAATACTTAAAAACTATTATAACGCACACAATTGCATTTTTACTTGAACTAGGTTAGATATATGATTGCAAGAAAATACTAAGAATCTTAAAAAATAGTTTAACACTCAATAATGTCACTATACTAATAATGTTATTATGAAATTGTTTAGGTTATTATGAATCGTTGATGTATGCAAATTTTATCAGCTTTGACGGACTTGATCCTAGTTGATGCCTATGCCACAAAATAGATAGATACAGAAGTCAATCTACATACAAAGCGCGCTCGAGCAACGCACACATAGAGACCGCTCACAGACACGATGTCTCGGGAGTGTCTCGGATCACTCGTCGAACAGTTCCGGCTCAAACGCTCATTAGTGTGCGTCCACCGAGCGTAGGTATAAAAAGTGAAGTACATACATGAGATTGTCTTCTGTACCTATCTATTTAGTGCCTATGCTATGCATGAATATGACTACTGATCGATTTTTAAATTCAAATATTGCTAAAATAAACCTGTCATAGGTATAATACAAACACTGGCCTTGAAAAGAATGTTGATGACTCATCATTCTTTGCATAATAAATCTGTAATTTAGAATTTTTCGAATTAGATCAAATTAAGTAAATATTAGTGTTATTATTATTATTATTACCGATGGATGCGGGACGCACAGGAACGTTCGATGTGGCGACGCTTGGGGGAGGCCTATGTCCAACAGTGGACGTGTATCGGCTGAAATGATTATGATGATGATGAAGTAAATATTATGGAAACTTATACCTACCTAACCCAATCCTAACAAACATCAATACTGATCCACTTTCTTCGTCATCATCATCATTATGATTGTCTTTTTTATTCACTTCTACACAGATGTATGGAGGAAGAAGACATGTAAAAAGTATACATCATCATCATCATCATCATCATCATGATCATTTCAGCCGATAGAAATCCAATGTTGGACTTAGGCCTCCCCAAGTAACACTACAATGAACGATCTTGTGCGTCCCACATCCATCAGATCTCGCAACCTTCACCAGATCATCGGTCCACCTTGTAGGAGGCCTTCCAACGCTGCGTCTTCTGGTACGCGGTCTCCACTCCAGAACCTTTCGGCCCCAACGACCATCTGTTCTGCGAGCAATGAGCCCTGTCCATTGCCACTTAAGTTTAGCGATTCTTCGTGCCTCATATGTCGGCAACTTTGATTCTCCAGCGGATATTTTCATTTTTGAAAAAGTATACGAATAGTTATAATGTATTAAAATAAAATACTTAAAACTTATATTTTGTCGCAGGAGTCTCGCCGGAACAAACACTAAGCGACTGCTGAAGATTTATCTGTTAATGTAAGTAACATGTCATGTCGCCATTTGTATCAGAAACAGCGCCAAAATTATGGCTGTGTCCAGGTAACGTTATATTTTAATGTTTCAGTTTGTTACTTTAGTTACTTGACAGGATACTTTCAGTGTGAATCATAGTCTTGCCATTCTGAAATAAAATATACTGATATATATTATTTACTACACGAGAAAAATACATGTTTATACAATTAGTTTGAAAGCTACTTATATTAACTATTAGCCATTGAATAAATGAACATTATGCTGCCGAACTGCCGAACTAGGTTTGGAGCCAATACTTTGTTTTTTTTTAAAAAAACCTCGACGCTGGATCTGCCGTATATAGTCTAAGATCCGATTAAGAACGACCTTCCCCGGTCTGTTTAATGGATGAAATGTATTCTAAGATAAATTTAGTGTATTAAATAATATAACGCGGGTGGTTATGGCCTAAGAAATTCCTGGCCAGACTATTGATAATTAAAAATTGAAAATTTGCTTTTTTTTAGAAAAATGCACAGGCGTTATGCATACCAGATTTTTTTGCAGACAACACAATAACATCGTATTCGTAATGTTTATTTTCACATAGAATTTGTTGTATATCAAAATAAACATACCTATTTATACATACCTGTTTATACGTGGCAACCCATAATTATGCCAGGAAACAAATAGGCAACCCAACAAGTTTAAGTTCTAAAGGCACTTCACACTTTTGGTTAGTATTAAATTTATTCCTTAAACACACCTACCGGGGCCAGGGTTATCCGAAAGGGCGCTCGAGCCCCGGTATGAAGGCTTGAAGGAACGGGATGGGTTTTTTAGTCAGTAAGAGTCTGACACTATCTCCCGCTCCGCCCAAGAGCAGGGGTTGTCATAAGATGATTTTTCCCATCGAAAAAAAAAAAAAAAAAAAAACACACCGGTGCATTTTTCAAAAAAAAAAAAATTTTTGGCCAGGAACGTCTCAGGCAACACACCCGCGTTATATTATTTATCATTCAAAAAACATTCGTATTTAAGTAGGTATGAAAATGAGCTTTCACACACATTTCAAGGATTAGCGAATTATCGGTTTAAAGTTTGATTCTCCTTTTTTTATGGTGGAAAAAATCATCCAATGAAAACTCCCCCTTTGGGCGGAGCGGGACTCTTACTGACTAAAAGACCAACCCCGTTCCTTCTAGCCTTCATACACAGTAGGCTTCGACCCGGCTGGGTCCCTGCTGTTGTTGATTCTGCTAAGAAAATAGTAATACAGTCCACTTATAATGACATACAAAGTAATAAGTATGATTATACTATACAATACAAATTCCTCCAGGGTATTAGAAGTGTTAATGTAGGTACTTATAGGTTGGTTAAGTTTATTTTTAAATGTATTCACTTTACCGCATTCTTTAATATACTCCAGTAATCCATTGAACAGATGAACTCCTTCAAGTGATATGGTCTTTCTACCGCAATTAGTACTTACGCTGATGAATAATCCACTGTCGGACAAAAATAAGAATACTTAATTATGCAGATTTAACTAATTACGATCATACAATATCAAAGTCCAAGAGAATTTCTGAATAAGTAATTAATCAAGGTCACGTCACTTTGTTTGATAAAACTGTTTGCTTTATTGTAATAAGGCAAACAGTTGTAATGCAAATAATTTTATTTAGCATAATTAAAAGACAAATAATAAAAATATTTAAAGCAAAGGGCTTGAAATTAAAAAAAAAATTGACCAACTACTACTACTTGAGTATTGAGTATTGAGTAACTTTTAATGAAGCCTAGTTCAGTACATGTCATTCGTAGTAATGTAGTAATGTAGTTAATGGCATGGTGACCGAAGAAATGGCGAGATGGAGTACGTATTTGGATGTGGGTGTGTGACTCTGGCGGAATAACCTTGAGTGTTCTTAGGATAAATCCAACGTAGGCAGTTAAATAAAAATGTATGTAAGTAACTTGTACCAGTCTAAAATATAAAAATGAATCGCTAAATGTGTTACTAAGCGCAAATCTCTAGAACAGCTGAACCGATTTCCCTAATTCTTTTTTGTGGTGTTTGTTATTGTGAGGAGGCTCTTAAAGAAAAAAATGAGAGTAGAGTAGGGTAGAGTAGGGTAGAGTAGGGTAGAGTAGGGTAGAGTAGGGTAGAGTAGGGTAGAGTAGGGTAGAGTAGGGTAGAGTAGGGTAGAGTAGGGTAGAGTAGGGTAGAGTAGGGTAGAGTAGGGTAGAGTAGGGTAGAGTAGGGTAGAGTAGGGTAGAGTAGGGTAGAGTAGGGTAGAGTAGGGTAGAGTAGGGTAGAGTAGGGTAGAGTAGGATAGAGTAGGGTGGAATAGGGTACAGTAAGGTAACTATACCTTACTGTACTCTATTCTACCCTACTAAGGGTAGAATAGAGTACTGTAAGGTATAGTAGGGTGGAGTAGGGTAGAGCGGGAGTGAAGCCGCGGGCAAATGCGAGTGTTTAATAAAATCATTTAACCTTATCAGACAAATCTCGAAGTTAGACCATTAGCTAAGTAACATATCTAGGTACTTCCTTTAATTTTGGTAGGTAGGTAGGTAGGTAAGTACAGATAGCCAAATCTCAAAGGATTACCTAGGTTTTGGGTTTCCTACGTGACCTGTATGTTAAACTGACAATTGTTCTAAATAAGGGGTTAGATTAGAAATTAACTGGTTGTCTGTTTTGAGATTAATTCAGTGCGCAACTAAATAGGGTGTTGTAGACATCCTTTCGGACATGTGTAAATTTACGCGACTCAAAGTAATTAACTTTAATTGAAATTTAACAAATATTTGAAATTAATGTCTCTCTTTGTTAACAGAAACCACCACTTTAAACGTAAATTTTAACCGATTCAAAACCAGCGGTTACGTTTGTGCCTACTAACAGAAAAAATAAAATGCAGCCTTTATTTTAATCTAGGTCGTATTTGGGGAATTTATTATAAACTAGCTTTTGTTCGCGATTTCGCCCGCGTACACAAAATATAGCATATGTCACTCAGGAACAATTGGCTCCTTTTAGCGGAAAATAGACACGCCTGGGTTTTTGCAGCATTGAACTTGACCAAATCGGCATCGCCCCATTCGGAGACTGCCTCCAAAGACAAGTTCAAGTGCTCAACCATAGCCTCTCGAAGAGACTGGATCTGTGACCCACTAGCTCGCGCGTTGGATATGTAACTCTCGGCAACAGTGCTGTCATCTGCATACCCAAAGGTACCGGGCTTGGGCAGATCGTTTATGTGCAGCAAGAATAATGTTGCCGAGAGTACTGACCCCTGAGGGACCCCAGCATTAATAGCCATTTGACCGGACGAGCAGCCATCGATAACCACTCGGATGGACACGTTACTCAGGAAGTCTGCGATCCAAGCATACAATCCAGTGGGTAAACCGAAAGATGGAAGCTTACTATTAAGGCCTTCGTGCCAAACCCTATCAAAAGCCTTCGAGATATCGAGGGAGACGGCAAGCGCTTCCCCGTGCTTCTCGATAGCCTCACTCCAGATGTGGATGGCATATGCTAGAAGATCTCCAGTTCACCGATTTCGGCGACAGCCGTATTGACGGTCACTTAGGATATCATTAGCTTCTAGGTATGCCAGGAGCTTAGAGCTTAATTGCTCAAAGTAATGTGCCTGGCTGGATTTGAAAATCTGCCATGGGCTATCGTCTTACTTGATTACTGAGTTGCGTTCATATGGGCATTTGTTCTATATATAATACGAATCTAGTTGTATTTGATTTGCCTGGAAACTGACCCCACCTTAAATACGAAAAAGTTATCAGGTTTGAATAAGGATGTGCAAAAGAACTTCTCTACCTTACTTGAATCAAAAAATAATCTCGTATTTCTCGACTCCACGATGAATTCGGGAATATTAAACAGTTTATTCTGTGTTTGATAAAAGTCAAACGTCAAAACGAATAACAAACTATTGTAACAGAACAATTGAATAGCAAACTAAAAGCTTTGCTATCTTGAAAAAAATTCACAGAGAGAGAAAGTCTAATCCTATATAAGGTTACCAAAGAGAGGTAAAGTTGATGACGTAAAACAATAACGGTTTGTAAAGTATTAACGCATCACTCAATACATATTCTATTTTATACGATGTTGAAAATTAAAAAAAGAAAAATGGTCAAGGTTGCGTCATAAAAGGCCGTTTCTATTTCTTTTCAGCGCGCTGACTTAAAAGTTTATTTCTTCTAGAGCTCAAACCAAATTAATCAAATCAAATCAAAAGCATTTATTTCAAATAGACCATTTACAGGTACCTACGTCAGGCGTACCTTTTGAATAGTCAAATGTCGGTCAGTCCAAAAAAAAGTGAAGCTAAATTGCAGTGCTCCGAATACTGACCACATATTTATTCTTTTTCATTCTTCTTTTTATTTTATTTTACTGCACTGCATTAAGTCCGCCTTTGGACAGTGTTTGCTAGAGCATAAAGTTTGACAGAATGATAGTGTTTAATAAATAAATATTCTCGAGATAAAAGTTCAAGAATCATCATCGACGATACTTTTCTCGAGCTACACAAGTGAAAAACTCAAATTTAAAATATTGGTTGGACACCAAATCTTCATAGAATTGTCCACAAACTTAAACCTAAATAAGAAAACGTTTGAAGTGAAAGTGCTTGCCTCCCATTGTTTGACCCAACCTTTTAACATTTACAAATAACTAACAGTTAACAATGGACGTCAAAGAAGTGACGTGTGTGTATTCTTAGAATTTCGAACTAGCCTGAGGGGTCAGTATCACAGAATAGAATAGGTATAGAAGGTTGAATCCATGTAATGATCGGAGACGCACGCACACAAAGACACGCATTGCATACAGTGGGTGCAAGCGTCAGTGCCGTAATGAAGACGGTGCCAGCGGTGCACGGGATACAGACCCTAATGGGGCGCAGAAATCGTCATACCAAGTTGTTATTTTCCATTACCTCTCTTGGCCTGTACCAAGGCCGGATGCTCAGGTTGTCACCGTCGATTGCTTCCATGAGGACACCGGGACTCTGCTCAAGCGGAGTAAACTTTCACCATAGGCTTCAACGTGAGCTCCGAATAATCTGTAAATAATAACAATTAATAAATTCATTAAGATACTGCATATATGCAATATTTTTAAGACGATATAATGTGGCGATGCGGTTGGATAATACCCGAGCGTTTTTCTTTCCACCAGATTTGAAACAGGTACCTTCCGGTACAGTTATGAACAGTAGGGATCTGCATCACGCGGATTAAACTTAATCAACTTGGACTTTTATTAGGAGTGCAGTTTCTAAATCTGTCACCGCGTACCAGGCTTATAAAAAGCTAGTTACAGCATTGGCAAACATACTCGCAAATGCAATTAATTTGGCAGATGAGCAATCAAATCAATCAAAAACATTTATTTCAAATAGACCATTTGCAGGCACTTTTGAATAGTCAAGAATATTGGTCAGTCCAAGAAAAGTGAAGCTAAATTGCACGTTCCAAAGCGTAGATCTCTATGGAGAAGAATGTGCAAGAAAGTCCATGTTTTTAAATCATAATTATTATGATTTACATAGATCTTGGTTACATAATTCTTGTCGCTTCTAATATGTGAGCACAATGTAGATAGTTAATAATAATATATAATTTAAAAAAAGCTAATTAAAAATAGAAACTGAATTAAGCCACAGGCAGCTAAGAGTTGACGAGTTTCAACCGATGGCACTCGTTCACGGGCATGACACGTGCGTGCAACCCCACTCAGCTCAACCATTTTGTTCACGCGCGAACGTCCGTGTGGCCCCGGCAGCGGAGTTGGCGGCCGATCGTGTGGACGCGGCAGCAGAGTCGGCGGGGCGAGGGGGCGCGGGACGGGTGTCAGCGCGAGCGCGTCACCCGCCCGCCAGTGTCCGTCAGATCTCGCTAGCGAACGGGCATACATACATCTGCGTTCCAAAATCCAAAACGATTGTAGTACCTATATAATACAACCATTTTTTATAATTTACAGTCCACTTTCATTGAAGAGTACCATCCCCAACATTGGTCCTTCCACCGGTCAAGAAAATCGTCGTAGGAACCGAGAAAAGACTACAAGAATCGGGCCGGGGCGCGGACTTCGCCCCCAAGCCACGTGTGCCGCTCTATCGTACCGTGGCGTCGCTGTCGAGTGAAGACTTGAAAAAACGAGGCACCATCACCAGTGGAATCCACGTACGCCGATCTATTGCGTCGTGGCCGCGCTGTTTCCGAGAAGAACGAAGATACTTGGATAAGGACGGACGTGTTGTGAGACCATTCCAATTTTTTCTTCCTTATTCCACACTTCTGTGCGTTTATTGCATTAGTTCAAATCCAATTCAACTAAGTACTAAGTACCTATATTCCCTCTATTTGAGTTGGCTCGAGCTAATCACTTCGCATGTACTTACTTTTTCTCGTCGCTTTGCTGGGTTGGCGATCGCATTGACGCCATCTTGTTGCGAACTTTTTTATCTTACACATTTCAGCCTAGCTTATTTCTAGGAATATCGCATGCAGGACAGATCTGAGGGTGTGTGCGTGTGTGCCTATTTATTGCAGACTTGCATAATTATTGCGTTATTAACCTGCATCGTTCCGTCTTTTCAACACGCGTTGCTCTAACACGCGTTGCTTTTACAAGATGGCTGACAAGTTAATTAAAAAACGCAGTTCCATGAAGGCCAAGCTTACTAATTTCACTAAATATCTGGATTGTTTGGAAAACGGTGATCAGTTGTCCGACTTGCAAGTGCTCGAACTAGAAAGTCGGTTTAGCAAATTTGAACAGTTGTATGACGAGTTTAATTCTTTACAGACCGAGATTGAGCTGCTATCGGACAATCCCAACGACGCCTACGCGGATCGCTTCGAATTCGAAGAAAATTACCACACCTTGGTTGCCACGGCGCGGAAAATCATATCTGCAGAGCAAGACCAGCAGCAGCAGGGCAAGCCTTCAGCAGGTTCCGTATCAGGCTCCGAGGTAACAGGTGGAACAAAGAATAACTTTATACGTTTGCCAAAAATTGATTTACCTCGTTTTGATGGCAGCTATCAGTGTTGGCTGGAATATAGGGACACTTTTATATCCTTGATCCATAATAATAACAATATAGATAATATAAATAAATTTCATTATTTACGAGCTTCCCTAAAGGGTCAAGCTGCTGAAATTATCAAAAACATAGATTTTAGAAATGAAAATTACAAGTTAGCTTGGGATTTATTGTGTGAGCGATATAACAATAGCCGCCTATTAGTGAATAATCATGTAAAAGCACTATTTAACGCAGAGCCATTAACTGATGAATCCAGTGTTGCTTTACGCCGCCTTGTTGATGTCACAAATAAAAACATACGAGCATTAAAATTGTTGAATGAGCCTACTCGGGATACTCTTATCATCTATTTAATGACCTTAAAATTAGATAGTACTACCAGTAGGGATTGGGAAGAGTACCGTAACACTTTACCCGACTCACCAACATTGCTTCAGTTTTGTACATTCATGAACAATAAGGCCGATTTACTGGAAACAATAGAAGAAAATAAAAAACAAGATAAAATGCAATCTAGTGGCAATAATAAGTCTAAAAGTTTTATTGTAACCTCGCAGAAACAGGATCCAAACAATATTGAGAAAGAGAAAAATAAAATCTGTCCTATGTGCTCAAAAAATCATTTTCTTTACTCATGTGAAGCCTTTAGAAAGTTAACAGTAGAAGATAGGACACAGAAGGCAAAAGATTTCAAAGTGTGCCTTAATTGTTTGCGGGTTGGTCATACAGAAAAGCGTTGTAGATTTACACGCTGCAAGTACTGTAAGAATCGTCATAATACCTTGTTACATTTAGATCAGTCAGGGCCACAAGTGTTAAATAATCCTATGCCTAGCATTTCGACAAACAATGTGTCACTCTCCGCAGATATACAGCCTACTTCTGAGAAACACATTTTACTGTCCACAGCGGTGGTGAAGGTGGTGAGTGATAAAGGCGTAAGGTACAACGTCAGAGTCCTATTAGACAGCGGCAGTACAGCCAACTTCATCACTGACAGGCTTAGCAGCAAACTTGGATTGTCTCGAGCTGGTACCGCCTCCATGGTCACAGGTATTAATAGTTTGACCAGTAACAGTACACACTCTTGCAACCTCACCATTGAGTCCACATATGAACATTATTCTTTCAATATTACCTGTCTCATTCTGCCAGAAATTACTAGGAGATTGCCAGCATCCTACATTAATATTGAAAACATACCAATTCCTCAGGTTTATTTTTAGCTGACCCTTCTTTCAATATTCCGTCAGACATTGATATTCTGTTAGGAGCTGAACTATTCTGGGATGTTATTCAAACCAATCATATCAATATGGGAAAAAATTTACCAAAACTGTGTGAAAGCAAATTAGGGTGGTTAATCTCAGGCACTGTGCCTGCTAGCTTGCATAAACAAACACATTTTTGTAATTTTTCTAAAACAACAAATAATCCTGACTTGAATAAGTTTTGGGAACTTGATACAATATCAACTAAACATTGTCTTTCTGTAGAGGAACGTGCTTGCGAAGAAAGTTTTCAGTTAAATACGGTTCGTGGCTCAAATGGCCAGTTTGTTGTAACTATACCACTTAAGGCGGATCCTAGCGTATTAGGCGATTCATACGCTGCAGCAAAACGTAGGTTTTTATCATTAGAAAAACGCTTTGAACGCGATCCGATATATAAAAGCATGTACATTGACTTCATGAAAGAATATGAAACATTAGGTCAAGCAATGAAAATAATGTAAGTTATTTCCTGCCACACCATGGGGTATTGCGGGAATCAAGTAAAACAACGAAGTTGCGTACAGTCTTTGATGCATCAGCAAAAACAACTTCGGGATTATCACTAAACGACATACAATATGTAGGTCCTACTGTACAGGATGATCTACTCTCTATCTTACTGAGATTCAGACAACACAAATATGCAATCTCAGGGGATATCGAAAAAATGTATCGAGCTGTCGAGTTAAATCCCAATCAACGATCCCTTCAACGCATTTTATTTAGAAAAAATCCATCAGAGCCACTCAAAATCTACACATTAAATACAGTCACTTACGGGACAGCGTCTGCGCCTTATCTGGCGACCAAGTGCCTAGTGAGCCTCGCAGAGGCCACAGACAATCAGCACGTGAAGAATAGCATCCAACGTGATTTTTACGTTGACGACTTGTTAACTGGATTAGATACTATAAACGGCGCAATCGAACTTTGTCAAAATATAAAAACAATATTAAGTTCAGCAAAATTTAATTTACGAAAATGGCAGTCGAATAGTAGTCAAATTCTTAAAGAAATAGTAGATGTAGAGGATGACTCAAGTTAAGATTTAGATTTGTCAAATAATTACACATCAAAGACATTAGGGCTGCTATGGGCTTGCAAATCAGATAATTTATCATTTTCCATTAATATTGACAACCACAAAACTATAACAAAAAGACACATTTTATCAATAATAAGCCAAGTATTTGACCCATTGGGGTTAATTGGTCCATGTGTTGTTGAAGCGAAAATTATAATGCAAAAATTGTGGGTCAATAAATGCGACTGGGATGATGAGGTTCCTCAGGACATAGCAGATCAGTGGTCGAAATTTGTAGAAGCATTAAAACATTTAAATTATTTAAACATTCCCAGATGGGTTCTATGTGACAACTGGATCATTAATGAAATACACATATTTACTGATAGCAGTGAAAGGGCGTATGGAGCATGTGTTTATATACGCAGCATTGACAACAGTAACTCCGTCACGGTACGCTTATTAGCTTCTAAAAATCGTATAGCCCCAATAAAACCAACAACAATGCCCAGGTTAGAGCTATGTGGAGCGTTGTTAGGTGCAAGATTGTGTACAAAGGTCAAAGAATCCCTTACCATACCAATCAGCCGATGCGTCTTTTGGTGTGATTCAACAATAGTGTTGAGCTGGTTATCCGCACCATCGACACAACTCAAACCTTTCGTCAGACATCGTGTTAACGAGATACAGGAGACAACTCTTGGATCTGTATGGAACTATGTACCTACTCGAGACAATCCTGCAGATTTAGTTTCTCGAGGGGTGAAGGCTGATCATATCAGCGATTCTAGCTTGTGGTGGGCAGGCCCTACATTTTTGTCACAGGATGAATGCCTGTGGCCAAAGCCACCAAACGATATTGCAAAACAAGACTTGCCTGAACTAACTTATTTTGTAAATCAGTCTAACAATAGCCACATTGTAGTAAATCAAACATTAATTCAACTATTAATTCATAAGTATTCAGATTTTAACCGTTTGCAAAGAATTGTGGCCTACATTAAAAGGTATATTTACAATTTAAAAAATAAAAATAATAGGTTAGTAGGATCTTTGTCTAATCAGGAGATTCAATCTTCATTAAAATGCATTTTACATAATACACAAATTGAAAGTTTTCCGGAAGAATATTCTATTTTAAAATCAGGAAAATCCTTGCCTCATAAAAATCGACTCTTATCTTTATCTCCTTTCTTAGATTCTGATGGCATTATTCGTGTCGGAGGCAGGCTTAATAACTCTCCATACGATTACAACGTAAAACATCCCATACTCATGTGCAGTAAGCATCATTTAACTAAAATCATGTTTCAATCTGTTCACAGAAATCTGTTACATGCCGGACCTCAATTGCTCTTGGCAAACATTCGGCAAAACTATTGGCCCCTGGGGGGTAGAAACTTATCCAGAGTCATTGTTCAAAAATGTGTAGTATGCTTCAGGCACAAGGCTCAAATTGTGCAACCAATAATGGGACAACTTCCAAATTCACGAAGCAATCTTGAGTTTCCTTTCTTAAATTCGAGTGTTGATTATGCTGGCCCAATACTGATCGCTGACCGGAAGGGAAGAGGCTGCAGACTTATAAAGTCCTATATCTGCATCTTTGTCTGCCTTGCTACCAAGGCTGTTCACTTGGAGCTTGTCACGGACCTCACTAGGGAAGCATACATGGCTGCCTTAAATAGATTCATTGCGCGCCGTGGCAAGCCCCGTAGTATATTGTCCGATAATGGTACAACCTTCGTCGGTTTATGTAATCAATTACGTCATTTTTTGCAGACTTCAGACATTGCTTATGATGTCGCTCAGGAAGGGATTGAGTTCAACTTTGTGCCGGCCTACTCCCCTCATTTTAATGGCATTGCTGAGGCCGCTGTGCGTTCCACAAAGTATCACTTAAAGAGACTGCTCAAATTAACGCATTTCACATACGAGGAGATGGCCACGTGTCTGACCCAAATAGAGGCTATTCTCAATTCCCGTCCCCTGACTCCTTGTTCTTCTGATCCACTTGATTTTTGTGCACTAACTCCATCTCACTTTTTAATTGGAAGATCACTCACGTCCATTCCACTTCCACAGATGACTGACAATGGAAACATAAACAGACTCGAGAGATTCCAAAGGGTGGAATATATCAAGCAGCATTTCTGGAAACGGTTTAACACTGAATACATATCTTTGCTGCAGCAAAAAACCAAGTGGTCCACAGCATCGGGCGACATCAAAGTGGGGAGCCTCGTCCTGGTTAAGGATAAGACGCTTCCACCTCTCTGCTGGCTGCTGGGTCGCGTCGTGCAGGTGTACCCGGGCGCTGACGGTGTTGCGAGGGTCGCCGAGTTGAAGACGAAGAAGGGAACAATTCGGCGGGCCTTCAACAACATCTGCCCACTACCACTTCCTTGAAGATTCCTTCAACCCGGGGAGCATGTTCACGCGCGAACGTCCGTGTGGCCCCGGCAGCGGAGTTGGCGGCCGATCGTGTGGACGCGGCAGCAGAGTCGGCGGGGCGAGGGGGCGCGGGACGGGTGTCAGCGCGAGCGCGTCACCCGCCCGCCAGTGTCCGTCAGATCTCGCTAGCGAACGGGCATACATACATCTGCGTTCCAAAATCCAAAACGATTGTAGTACCTATATAATACAACCATTTTTTATAATTTACAGTCCACTTTCATTGAAGAGTACCATCCCCAACAATTTTGAAGGGAACCGAATGGCCCAATAACATGTGCCACAATCAGCGAGACATTTGAGTGAGCATGACAAACTCAACTCCCATGCTCGTAACGTCAAACAAGTTGTAACGTAACGTATGTGTGCGTGTGCGTTTATTTGCTTGTTGGTATTTTTTTTTTTGTAGGTGGGACAATCATCCAATGACATCTTCGAGCCCTTGGGTGGAGCGGGAGATAGTGTCAGACTTTTACTGACTAAAAACCCACTCCTGTTTCTTCGTTTCCTTTCGTACCGGGGCCGAGTCTTCCTTCCTGATGCAGACCCTTGGCCCCAGTAGGCTTCGACCCTGCTGGGCCCCTATGGTTTGCTGACATTGTTTGTTGATATAGTCTACCTTCTGTACTTGCCTATTTAGTGTCATTATTAAGATTAAGATTTATAAATACTACAGTGATCTATGTGTTAAAAGCTTATTTAACAGTATTTCCTATTGACCTCGATTGGACGATTAGTCTTCGTGCCCGAGGGAGTTTTCTCATTCCCATTTTGAGATTAGAGAAATTTAGACTTGTAGTGTTTACGATTGACTCGTATTGTTGTTGTTACTCATGCTTGATTGTAGAGTTTCCCAATTTTTTTGGGGTACAGTTTTGGTCATGTTATTATTTTAATGCAATAACTTACTGCTTGGCTGTTACTGACATAAGTGGATTACCACATAACGCCCTATTAACACTCAAAACTAGTGTCTTAGCTAAGCCTACGTCAGACGAGGCAAGAGTTCTATATACAACATAATTATGACAAACATTTAAGATAATTTTAAATTCAAAATTTGGCTATGATGAAGCGACATAGTCAATATTGTGACAAAGCTTCTTAATAAAGATTTAAAAAAAAATGCGAGCTAATTCGTAAGAAGTTGGCATTAGTATCAATGTGTTGTCGATTTGGACCGATTGTTTGACTGTGTTTGATATTAGTGTAGTTATGTATTTTATTAATTTTAGCATATTATATTGTATTATATCTATGGTGTTAGTATCTATTTTTGTATCTGCCTTTTTTCATCTCTTATTTTATTGACTGATAGAAAATGCCTAAGGCATTAAATCAAATTCTATACATTTGAGTGCATAATCCTTCTCCTACCGCTTTTAAGCACGCATAAGTCGCCGGTCAACCCTCGTTTATACATACCATCAGCCACGAACTGCCCTGCACGCACCGGAATCCAATGGATGTCGCATATGCCCTAGGGGAGGTGTACCCTGGCATTTACTCGTCAAAGAACCAGGTCCACTCTCAAGGTTCACGGGCGCGCATATTCCCAACACTCTTGTCAATACGCTTTTCCTGGTCCACACGCAGGAGGAGAAGAAGACCCTCATTGACCAGGGTTATGGGGTTGGGGTTGGATCATGCGTCCTAACTATACACGAAGCTCATGGGCTTACCAGCGAGTCGGTCATCATCTCGAAGATAAAATCCATTAACATCCGGAATCCGGATTCACAGCAGCGTCCCCCACGCAGTTGTGGCAGTCTCCAGACATACTGCCCACTGCGTGTACAACGCCGACAACGCTGACGACGCTATTGGAAGGTTTGTGAGGAGGGCACAGGAAGCGTCGACCAGGGATATTCTCAACACTAATTTGAAGATCGCCATGCAGCATCGGGACAAAATAGTCGTCGAGGCACTGATTCGCCTGCTTAGGCAATAACGGGCTGAAGTAGCTTTAGACGGCGCGGGTATAGCTCGGGGCGGTTGGTTTTTAACGGAAAACAGCGACCGGTCTTGGGGAGGATAAACCGCGGTTGAAGAGAAAGTATTAATAGTTATAAATTTAACATAACATAGCGTTACCTGTATTATGAAACTCAGTGGAAAAAAAAAAACTGCAAATGTCAACCAAAGGAAAAAAAAATTAAAAAAATGAAAAGGCAAAACAAACACTGTATTTACAGCAGTAGTTATAGTTACTGATGATATTATATATTTATGGTTATTGATATGTAAATTTATATTAATTATAGTTATGTATCTGGAGCTGCGGGGCCATTTGCTTGGTGCGGCATTTTGGGCGGCGGGGGGTTGTATGTGTGTTGAAGGTTGGGAGAACACTGATTTTTGATGCGTTTATGACTCGTTGTTGCTTGGGTATCGCTTCGGGCTGATGGCCTCTCAGCCATGAAATTCTGACGGGATTTATTGTAATTGCTTCAGTGCTCTGGAGTGACGCTAAATGCACGTGGAGTTGCCCAGCAGCATACAATGTAGAACTATTAAACAAGAGCACGGACGTCACGTCTGTGATTTAAATGTAAGGCAGGAGTGTGGTTTTAGTCAGTAGAAGTCTGACACTGCCCAGACTGGCTCGTTTGTGAGGCAGCCTGGCCGTTCACAAGGATTTCCCACTCCTGCCGAAAAAAAAAAAAATAATGTTTATTTCTTCTAAGATAAATATTGTCTATAACCGAATATCATCATATGTTGGAAATATGCTCCAACTGCAAATGAGCGTGGTATTACGTTTGTATGAAAATTCATCCGTCGCCGGCCCCTTAACACCGTATACAAAGATTTTAGCAAGGCTTTTGACAAAGTTTCTATGGGGTGTTCAACTGCTCATTTAAAAGCTTGCTGCGTGCGGTTTTGCTGGATCTCATTTTAAATGGCTTCACTCCTACTTAACGGGTAGATCTTTTTAAGTCGTCGCCAATGGTTATAAATCAGAAAACCTGATTATAACCTCTAGGGAAAAGCGACCTTCCCTATTGCTTCAATTATTCCACGCCATTTTTAGTCGTCGATGATTTGAAAATAGTTAGCGTCATAAATTTTCAAGCTCATTCAGATAAAAAATATAACAGGACCAAGGTGAGAACCCTATGGAACCCTAGAGGTTATAATCAGGTTTTCTGATTTATAACCATCCGCCCATTCCGTATTACTCCAAGATGACTTGAACCGGCTAATAAACTGGTGCGAAGATAATAATATGCATCTAAGCATAAAGAAGTATTCTCAAACAACGTTTACATGGAAGCCGCTTTTCATTAACCCCAATTACCTACTATAATATGAGTCGTACATGTCTAAATAAAATTGATGTGATCAGAGACTTAGGGGTCCTTCTTGATCGTAAGTTTACATTATTTTATTCCCTACATGGACAATATTATCAAAAAACCTTCAAAAACTCTTGGCTTTGTACTACGGAACGCAAAATGTTTTCGCGAGCCTCAAACCTTACCTCTTTAATTGCCTCGTTCGTACCATACTGGAGTATTGCACAGTTGTTGCTCACGGCAGTTGCACTATGCAACACTTAGTTTTAGGTTAGAGCGCATTCAGAAAAGGTGTTTACTCAACGAAATTAGCCAAAGAAGTTCCAGGCGACTACAGAAATTCAAAACTTCTCTCGAAGAAGGCAGAAGCAAAAACGACCTCATTTTCTTGTTTAAAGTTCTACACAGTAAAATAGACTGTCCTCAGTTGTTATGTAAATTTATTTTAACCTACCTCACAATTACCCAGGTAACGCGCGGCCCCCTGCTCATCCTGATGGTTGCGATGCGAGTATGTCAGATATTCGCATCCATCAGAAGGACGTCCGTAGGGTACTGCGTAACCTTGACGTGAACAAAGCTAGCGGTCCAGACGGGATACCAGCAATTGTTCTGAGAACGTGTGCGCCTGAACTGTCTCCGATCCTGACATGCCTATTTAGGCTTTCATTTGAGGCTGGAAAAGTGCCGATGGCATGGAAGCAAGCTAATGTCCAGCCCGTGCCCAAGAAAGGGTGTCGTGCTGACCCAGCTAACTACCGACCAATCTCAGTAACGTCCATTCTCTGTAAGACTATGGAACATGTACTCAATACTAAGCTCCTGGCATACCTAGAAGCTAATGATATTCTCAGTGACCGTCAATACGGCTTTCGCCGAAATCGGTCAACTGGAGATCTTCTAGCGTATGCCATCCACATCTGGAGTGAGGCCATCGAGAAGCACGGGGAAGCGCTTGCCGTTTCCCTCGATATTTCGAAGGCTTTCGATAGGGTTTGGCACGAAGGCCTTATAAGTAAGCTTCCTTCTTTCGGTTTACCCGCTGGATTGTGTGCTTGGATCGCAGACTTCCTGAGTAACCAGTCCATCCTAGTGGTAATCGATGGCTGCTCGTCTGATCAAATGGCTATTAAGGCCGGGGTCCCTCAGGGGTCAGTACTCTCGGCAACATTATTCTTGCTGCACATAAACGATCTGCTTAAGCCCTTTGTCGCATTCCATCGTCGACCGCATCGTCGCTTTCCATCGGGTGAGATAGCGGTCAAGCGCGAACCTATCAACAATTAAAAAAAAAAATTATCCGCGCCATCCAATCAAATTACTACATCCCCTATTTCGAAAAACTCTTTCATGGTCTACCTCCCCAATCCCAAGACTTTGTAGGCTTCTTAATAACTGCGATGTAAGTTTAGATATTTTTTGCTAATCTATCCAGAAATTCAAGCGCCAAGACCACCTAAAGTGATTAACCTACCTTTGTAACAAGGTAGGTAACTCAAAGTGATGTATCTGCATTATTTTATTTGTAAAATCTTT
The DNA here is from genome assembly GCA_910589285.2 of Mythimna ferrago. Lineage (NCBI taxonomy): Eukaryota > Metazoa > Arthropoda > Insecta > Lepidoptera > Noctuidae > Mythimna > Mythimna ferrago. The sequence continues at coordinate 4,118,836 of OU342682.1, forward strand.
CTAATATTGTTTATGCATGCCGTGCTGTGTCTACCGTGCTATATTTATACATTTGGTTTGTATAAGAGTAAATACACTTTAATTGTAATGTGTAACATTTTTGGCAGGTCAAAAAATAAATGAATAAAATGGCTCTCCTACCAAATTCAGCTAAAATAATTGCTAACCTAAACTTGAAATGGATTCGTCGTTCAGTAAAGTGCGGTTTGAAGCTGCGTCAAACCACACTCGGCTTCCAAATGACATTACATCGACATTTGAAACTCATTCCAGTGCTTTTGATACTGTTTTTGTTTCGTCACACTTGCATTCAGTTTTCAGGTGCATTTCCATTTGGCTCAGCTTCGAATTTGAATTCCAATTTATAGTTGGCGATGTATTGAGACTATTTTCATTGATTATTCCGTAAAATGAAATTTCATTTCATTTTACGGTTGAATTAATAGTTGTAATCTTTTGAGATTACAACTATTAATTCAACCGTAGATACGAAGTTGCTCACAAAGTGATGAAGATGCATAAACAATTAAGTTACCGCGAAAGAGCTTTGATACGTGATCTTAACGTGAATAGGGTATATTTATGATATATATACGAGTATACCTGAAAAAAAGGAGACACTGACTGCTTGACATATCAACATACAGCAGAGACTACTGGGAATGTGGATTTTTGTTCAAGGCTTCCTTTTGTGATATAGACGAGAACAAAGAAGGGGTTTTTGGAGTCATTTTAGTTGTTCTGACATGTACGGTTCCGCTTCGATGCTGCTGTTAAAATTAATATTTGGAGTAGCAGTTTCAGTTAATTAGAAGAGAGGTTTATTTCAAATATTTGTTGAGTTAATTTATTTAAATTAAATTACTCCAGTGCCAGAAGAATAAAATTTTCAGAACAATAACAAAAGTAGCATGGTACATAACCAACAATGAACGAACATCTGTCACCTTAACAAATTTTGAGTATGCCATAATTATGGCGGTAAGTCCCCTCTTTGAGGAGTGGCTAGAAAGACTTCACAGCATCCTCACCTTCCGCATGAAAAAGGCTCTCATCGGACAAATTAAGTTCGGGAGCTTCCTGCACCGGATTCGTGCGGAAGTAACGCCCGGGTGTCGCCACTGTGCGGAACACCTGGAGGACACGATGGAATACACAGTGGAGGTGTGCCCCGCTTGCGCACAGCATCGCCGTGTCCTCGTGGGGGTGGTGGAAAAAATCTAAAAATTGTGGTGGTCACAAAAACAAAACAATTCGAAATAATCATTGTAACTCAATTCGGGAATTGAACTGTTTTCATAATAAGTTTGTACGGATCCCTCAGTGCGCGAGTCTGACTAAGTGCAAGTTTATTTTTTATTATATAGACAAACTTGCTACTGTTTTCACTTTAAATGAAATATTCAAGATCTAGATCTTGTGCTTCTTAAAAGACCCACTTAGCCTTTATTTACGTAAGTAGCATCTAGCTCATTCTATGTTCTTAATTAATTTACTTATTAATTTCAAGTTACACTACCGTATCTCACTTTCTATTTATCTCCAAAGAGCATGAATTTAATAGCTGTTGCACTTACATAACAAAAACTATGCTTAAATAATTATGTGTTATCACTGTTGTTATGTGGATTAATTGACCTGTAATGTAGTTTAGTTAACTAGGGTTTTTTATGGCAAATCATCTTATGACATCTCTAGCTCTAATGGTCTAGTTGGGCACGGCACAATTATGGCGGTAAGTCCCCTCTTTGAGGCGTAGCTGGAAAGACGTCACGGCGTCCTTACCTTCCGCATGACGCAGGTCCTTAACGGACATGGCAAGTTCGGGAGGTTCCTGTACGGGATTGGTGCGGATGTGACGCACGGGTGTCATCACTGTGCGGACTGCCCGGAGGACACGAAGGAGCATACAGTCGAGGTGTGCCCTGCTTGGGCGGAGCATCGCCGTGCACTCGTATGGGCGATCGGCGGCGGAGACCTCTCGCGCCGGGCCTTGGTTCAGGCCATGGTCCGGAGCGAGGTGGAGTGGCAGGCGGTCGCCTCCTTCTGCGAAGCAGTAATGATAGCAAAGGAGGAGGCCGACCGCATCAGGCAACGGCGCTCTCACCGCCGCCGGGACTTCGATCTCGATTTCCAGCCACCATAGGCGCGGGCTTGCGGACGGCGAGCTATGGGTAGCTCGCTGTCCAACCGTTCGGTAACTGTCTGGACTGAGCCCAAGTTGTCGACGGCGCGCACTGTTTCCGCGCGCCTCAAGGAGTTGTCAGAAACAGCAGGGGCCCAGCTGGGTCGAAGCCTACTGGGGCCAGGGTTAGTTTCGAAACATAGCTCGAGCCCCGGTATGAAGTTTGAAAGAACGGGGTGGGTTCTTAGTCAGTAAGAGTCTGACACTAACTCCCGCTCCGCCCAAGAGCGGGGGTTGTCATTAAATGATTTTCCCACCATAAAAAAAGGTCTAGTCACGACTTCGATTAACCAGCAAACCAACCTGTGTTTCATCAGTGGGAATTATATTTGCGGATTACAGAGAACATCAAAAGTTGTCGCGTTCCGCCCACAACATAAACTGGTGACCTGGGGAGGTCCACTTAAGGGCCAAGCGCCCGAAAAGTGCCATAAAACAGTGATATTGACTTCGATTAACCAGCAAACCAACCTGTGTTTCATCAGTGGGAATTATATTTGCGGATTACAGAGAACATCAAAAGTTGTCGCGTTCCGCCCACAACATAAACTGGTGACCTGGGGAGGTCCACTTAAGGGCCAAGCACCCGAAAAGTGCCATAAAACAGTGATTTTCTGAGGCCTACTCCTCCGTAACGGCTAGGTCAATTGGTTTGAAAAAAATATATGTTTATTATAGATTCATGAACAATAATATCAACATTTGATTTTTTCGTCCAATTAATACTTTTGTCAAAAAAAAATATTTAGCAATTTCGCAACTTTTCGCAACTTTTCCCTACTCCTTCGAAACGGCTTGGACCTTTAGAAACATTTTTACACATAAAAATTGGTGGTTAAATATTCTTCAAAGTGAGCATTGCATATGTAAACCAATCAATATCTCGCAGAGAAAATGGATTTAAAGCGCTTTCCGGGCGCTGCTGGCCGTAAATAAATGCACAGATTTGCGTACTGCCGCCTAGGCGAGTGCGAGAGTTGCGTTCACATAATTTCGGTCAGATGGTTCAAGGGACTATACGCCTTAATGCGAGTAGTATAAAACCATTCGACGTTGCGAAGTTTGGTGCGATCTATGTTCTGCTACTTTTCGGCTGAAATGATAGTGATGCAGTTAGTTTTGGTAGGTTTAGAAAATCATCTAAAGACATCTCTCGCTCTAGGGTGGATCGGAAGGGCGTGTCAGACTTTAAATGACTAAAACCCACCTTCTTTTCTCATACATAGAACTATCCAATTTTACAATTTCAGTTCATTGCACATAAGCGAGATAAGGAATCATTGAGAGTGTGAGATAATCTAAACATACGTAGGTAAATTCATGTTATCTCACAATGTTTACCTTCCGTGTTAACTAAACAGTTATGCACATGCACAACACTAACTTAGAAAGTAACACTATATTGTTATGAAATTCATAATTTTAATAAATAGTGATATTCATAATTTTAATACAAGAAACAAACATAAATTTGTAGTTCCTGCAACCAGGCTCAAAAAAATAGGGGGCTCATTTAGATGCCAATGTATACACTTCTATAATAAACTTCCTAGTCATATTCAACAACTAAGCCTTAATAAGTTCAAATCATTTGTAAAACGTAAACTTTGTCAAAAGGCTTTTTACACTGTAAAAGACTATATTCAGGACGAAAAGGCTTGGGATTGACCTGCTCCAGTACCTACTACAACTGTTGTCATTTTTATTTTTCTTCTTTTGTATTTTTTAATTATTTTTATTTTCAAATGTGCTTTATCTTTTTATTTTATTTGTTTTTTTACAATTTGACATTGGAAATTATTTTTATTTTACAAAATGACATGTATACATTTTAAGTACTTAAAGTATTTTTTTTTTTTTTTTCTTTGACATAAATATTTACTTTTCTAAATATTTTGTAAATTATCAATTTGCTTATATTATTGTAAATGTGAGGACTATGTTGATTGCTTTTTCTTTTCTTTTCAGTAATTTTAACGTATGTCTGGCAATTTGAGTGTTTTCTGCGGCCTACCCAAATGTCCTTTCTTTGGTATTGTTCGTCAAGTCGTAGAGCTCCTTAGTAGTCCTAAGTTGAGCTTTTCGAATACTGACAAATGCTTACACTGATTGGACAGGTCCACTCAAATCTGTATGGTTCTTTCTTCAAAAGACCATCTCAGACAAATCTGCATGGTTCTCATGTGATTTGACCATTACATATTTACTGTATGGACTTTAAAAGAGACCTTGACCCCTGAGTTTGTTTCGGTGTTTCTTCTCAGGGTAGTCAGATAGGAAACACTGGCCTCATCTAGAATAAAATGACGAAAAAAAAAAAAAAATTGACGTGTAAAAGTGTTTTTTAAACCTATTTACAAAATAAATATCATTTATCATTTATCATTTATCATTTATCATTTATCATTTATCATTTATCATTTATTATTGTTAAGCTTGCGTTTGACTACTATTTCTGCTATTATCAATCTCTAACACAAAATCAAAATAATGACATATTTGTCGAAACAACTACAAAAAAACTTACAAAAGATTTTCTTCTAAAGAAATGAATGCCTTGTGACCTACAAATTCCTTGAACTTGGAGCATGCATGCTCGTTTCTATTGTTAAAATAGTTTTGTTAGACAAAATTAGTGATACAGTCATGTAACTTTCCAAGCCCAAGCCTTCGACTGCGCATAGTTATATTTCACGCGCACCTCCAAAAGATTTCAGTAAAACCGCCGGGACAGCAGAGCCGATGCTCGCTTGCACCATGGGAAATTTCTAAAAAAAAACCTGTGTTCTGCAGATACAGAGCAACTGAAGGACATACGTGTGGTTTTAGGAGTTAAAGTCTGATACGCCTTTTCACTTCACACTACAGTGGGAGAAATAATTGAAAGATTCAGGAACTCAAAAAAATTTCATGAACACGTTTTTCTTTGTCAAAATAATTTTGTTTTACAAAATCAGAGATATACTGCCATCTCATTGCACACAAAAATTGTGTAAAAACAAAAATGTAACGGACTGTAATAGTCCGCATCTTTGCTTTTACAAAAGAAGATATTACAAATACAATTGGGTATGACAGGAACCAAACCAGCGGGTCAGACAAAGGCAGTTAACTATTGTGATCATACCGTCAAAGGTTTGCCAAGTGGACTCTGTATTCGATAGGGATCTCTTTGAGCCATTCATGGGATGATTTTGACTTGTATTCATATAAGTCCTATTGTCTGCCTCTGAGTTCATTAGAATTTGTGGTAAAGGTTTTGTACCCTTGTCTGGTAGTAAGTAAATGTTTGATTAATTAAAATGTAGCTATAACAGGTTTTTTTTTTTTTTGCTATAACAGGTGATGATTCAGGAGTTATTATTATTTCCTTTATTTAATATTAATACATATTATATTATATTTTTAAATATTCCTTAAAAAAAAAAATTTAAAAAAAACATTTAAAAATATAAAAAATAGTAGCCCACCGGCATCGGGAACAAGGTCCAAGCTGCCGGTAGTCAGGGCTCCTGAGAGAGGAACCTCCGGACAATACGCGCCGTGTCTAGGAGTACTGCTTTCTGGATCAAGCCCTTGATCCAACTGCCTAACGAGAGCCTCCGCAGGTGTTGGTCGAGGCTCTTGGCTATTAAGCCATTGGCCGTCACGACTATCGGCACAATGATTGCTCTATCCACTTCCCACATGTCTTCATTTATTATTATTATTATTAATCTCGTATTCCTGGAAAACTTTACTGGAAGTGAAATAAGTAATTTTTTCTTCTTTTCGTGTCAATGCTCTCAAACTATATTTTTATTGACCAATATTTGGCAACCTGTACATCTCTATTATTGACCTTGTATAGACCCTGAAAACTGCAGGTACAAAATGGGGCAGCATAGCAAGTAACGCATGTCCTGTGCACAGACTGCACACTGGCACTGTGTTAGAGATGGGTCGAGGAAGCCCCATTTGGCCAGATTGTCTTTACAGGGGCCAACCTGGGTTCGCAGTCGGTTTAGAGATTTCAAAATTGGCCACTGTAGTGCACGTACAGGGGGAGATGTCCCGATGAGGTGATTAAAAGTAGAGTAGTTGGATGTTTCTGTCTCCACAGCGCGCATCTCTCGTCCTCAGCACTGTCTTTCGAAGAGGTCGTAAATCGCATAAAACTTTTACGGCTCTTTAAACGTGCAGGTATGTATTGGTGTTTATGCAGGGCGAGACGGTCGTCTCATTCCTTTTTACTCTTCTCGATGCGGCTGGCTATCTTGCGGCGAACTTCTTGAGGAGCTATACTTGCTAGAGGGTAAACCATCAATAAGTTACTAATAAACCCATCAACGACAACCTGTATAATCTTTTAAACCGTATTATTTTTTTTTTTTTTTTTTTTTTTTTTAATCTTATAAATTTAGGGACTTTTGGTCACAGTACGACCATGCCAGCCCCATCGTAACCTAATACAAGTCAAGCTTTATCAACTATGAGGGCTCACAACCTTACTCACTATTTTATAAATAGCAATGGCTGCGTTAGAGAGGGGTTCGGACAGTATACTTTGGATTACACCAACATCAATTAAATTAATTTTAAAAGTATTCATCAACACCTCTCTAGCAGCTCGTGTCCTGACGCATTCCACCAACAAGTGATGGACATCCTCCACCGTGCCGCATTCTGTACAATTTGGACTGTCACTTATTCTCATTAGATACCGAAACTTGTTGAGTGGAACGTGTCCAGACCGCAGTCTATGCGCTATTATTATAAACTTTCTCTTAAGCTTAATATTGGCAAACCAAGGAATACGTGGAGGTTCACATTGTATTGTCTTGTACCAGATTCCCTTTTCAAGTGATGTTCTATTAAAATATTCTTTCCAATCCTTAGAGCATTCAATTTTATATTTTGGTAAAAGTTCGGAGTAGCTTGGAGTAATATTCACCTCCAAACCATCCGACACAGAAGTCTTTGCCAGTTGGTCGACCTCCTCGTTCCCCCGTAAGCCAACATGCGACGGAACCCATTGCAGAATCAAATTTACATTATTAGACATGAAATAATATATTTGTCTTAATATGATATAAGCAATCGAAACACCTCTGCAGCCAGAGGCACATCGAGCTATATGCTGAAGAGCACTTCTGCTGTCTATGAAAATGACAATCCTATCGTTATTAAACTCCGCGTTTTGCAAGTATGTAAGTGCCTTTGATACCGCAAGGAGCTCCGCCGTCATTATACATACATTACTATTACAAATTTTAAACAATCCTTTACTATTATGCCTCGGATCATAAAAGGCGGCACCAAGAATATTTCCTATTTTAGAATCATCTGTATATAATTTTAACCAACCATAATATTTAGTATAAATTTCTTCCAAGATATTGTTTTTCAAAATATTAATATCGTATGATTTTTTACATTGTTTCATATAATCTAAATGGACTCTAATAGTATCTCTTACGTTTATATTTGAAACCCAAGTATCTAAGCAAAACATTTCTAAAGGATAACTAGATGAAACAACTTCTTCTTTGGTACTGTTATATACTGTTACTAATAATGGTGGTTTCTTATTTTGCCAAAAACTATTCGTAATGTAACTATTTAAGGTATATAATAGATCCAATGTTATATTGTTCTCAAAAGATTGTAATTTTAAACAGAATTTAATTGCAAGATATTTTCTTCTTAGAGCCAGATTAGGGATACACAATTCACATTCCATAACGTGGATGGGAGTTGTTCGTATGAAACTACCAATTATCCTCAAAGCTTGGTTTTGTACCTTATCTAATTTACTCACATGTGTTTTTGCACTGTTATCGTATAAGAAGCTTGCAAAATCAATTCTACTTCGGATTAATGCTATGTACAGCCTACGAAGATGTTTAGGGTGCATCCCTCATGCTGTTCCAGCTAAAACTTTCAGTATGCACAAAAACCTCTGTGTTTTTACGCAAGTTTCGTTTATGTGCTTCCCCCAACGAAGGTTTTTGTCCAACCACACACCAAGATATTTGACATTTTCAGACGGGCTTACTAATGAGTCCTTGATGGTTAGATTTACTTGCTGTCTCCTACGTCCTCTGCTAAATATGCAAATTTGAGATTTACTCACTGATAATTCTAAACCTAATTGATCTAATAGTTTAATCATTATATCTACCGCACTTTGTACTTCCAAAACACTATCAGCTAGATTTTTACAGCTTTTGTAAAGGACAAAGTCGTCAGCATATTGTAATATTATAACGTTAGTAATACTATGACAAATTTTATGCGTAACTATATTAAAAATCAAAGGAGACAATGGGTCACCTTGGGCAATGCCTCTACTAGTCCACCTGACCAGAAAGCTATCTTCATTACCGTCGTATGTGCTTTCTGTCAAGAATTCCCACATATATCTGCAAATTTTATTTCCTGCATTTATTTCATTAAGAGCATGAATAACACTATCAACTGTCACATTGTTATACGCATTTTCTATATCCAGAAAACACGCTAACGTAGGATGATTCTTAGAAAAACCCATTTGGATGTTGCAAACCAATCGAGCCAAGCAATCCAAACATGACTGGGAACGTCTAAATCCCGTAGTATTCAATGATAAATATTTATTTTTTTCCACGTACCATTCAATTCTTTTACATAATAAAGTATGGAAAATTTTACACAAACATGAAATTAAAGAAATGGGTCTTAATTTCAATGGGATATCTGAACCACTACAATTTTTCGGTATTGGTACTATTTTAATATTTCGCCATTGGGTAGGGACAGTACCAGTTGCCAAAATTAAATTATATATTTCTAATAGGTATACTTTTGCTGGTTTTGGAAGATTATAGAGCATCGAAAACGTAATTTGGTCATCCCCTGGTGCCGTGTCCCTCTTTTTAAGACATCTATCCAATTCGTGAATTGTAAATTCTATTTCTAGGGATGTGTTACTTGATTCGATAACAGGCATCTGAGGAATGACATAATCAGGAGCAAGACTACAGAGTAAGTCTTCAACTTGTAGCTTGGAAGCATACAATTTTGATCTTTTATGCCCTTTCATCCAACGCATTCTATTCCAAGCTTCCGAGACAGAGGTTGATTCATCTATACTGCTACAGAAATCCCTCCAACCTTGTGATTTGGCATGATTTAAAGCTCGTTTTGTCTCATTCGTTTTAATTTTCTAAAATATTTAAATTACTTGGAGTTGGGTTTCGCCTAAATATTGATAATGCCAACCTTCTCCTTGCTATAGACCTTGATAGGTCAGCATTCCAGTATGGTTTCGGTTTAAATTTAGTCAAAGGGTCAGTACATATCTTAACTAAAGGCGTACTTAAATCAGCAGCAGAATTAATTTCATTTACAAAGAAGTCGTATTTAACCTGAACATTATCTGAAATGATTATGTTGTTATATAAGAAAGTTTGTTCCAGAGTTTGTTTGTACAATAGCCAGTTTGTTTTTTTTAAATTCCGTCTTTTAACTAAATTTCGATTTGTAAAACTATTTGAAAACTGAAATATAATTTTGATAATTATGTGATCGCTACTCAGCGTTTCATTAGTAATATTCCATTTAAAGTTTACAGCAATATCTGCAGATACAAAAGTAATGTCAGGTGAAGACTCTTGAAGCACCCCATTTACCAGTTTAATCCTCGTAGGGCTGCCATTATTCAATGAAATAAAGCCATTTTCTAGGGAAGAATCAAATAACTGCATACCTCTAAGGTCATTTTTATATGACCAGTTTGAATGATGACCATTAAAGTCACCTGCTATTATAGTTCCTTGAGAAAACGTACTGAAAAGCGCATCCCAATCTGGCGGAGTGGTTCTAATATTAGATGGACAATATATACTTACAATATTTTGTATATAAAGACAGTTCAGTAGCTTTACATGTAGCACCTCTATACCTGTATTGTTCAATTTGAATGACGATACCTGAGTCTTTAAAGATTTATGGGTTATAATTGCTACACCACCGTATGAATCACATCTATCTCTTCTGAAAATATTATATCCACTAATGTGACTATGAGATTCCGGTTCCATCCATGTTTCACTAACAATAGCGACGTGCGCTTTTTCTTGGAATAGTAAGCATTCAAATTCTACCAGTTTTGGTTTCAAGCTTTGTGAGTTCCATTGTAGTATGTTCAAAGTTATTTCATGTGGTGCACTATCCATTAACCATTATCACTCAGAAACATTTTAACAATCCGTGGTAAGTCTGGCAAAAGGTTAGTAAAAAGTGAGGTAAACCAGTCTGTAAAAATCTTAATAAGAGCTTTGAGCTTAACGACTATACTATCCTTTTTTTCTGTTATGAAGTTCTTAATTCTTTGTATAATTTCACTAAATGACCATGATTTCCAATGTGTCTGATCCATATTGTCTGTCCGCATTTGACCAGCAGTGTCTTCAGCTGATTTTTCTGAATCTGAAGTATCCAGTTCAACAATTACATTGTTTGCTATTTTATAAGGTACTTTCTTCTTCTTGGTATTTTTCTTTTTGTTTTTTGTCTTGTTTGAACCTGAAGGAATATTACTCTCAACTGTTTCCATGTAAACTTCTTGAAAAGACGATACTGAATCTTGCTTGCTTCTCTCGGATGCCTGAATAGTTCTACATTCCAGGATTGGGCTTGGGTCACGTAGTACACTTGGTGTAAGGGAAGAGGGAGACTCCCAATACTTTGTTAACGCTTTTTGGTAAGTATAATTATGTTCTGACATCAATTCTCTAATGCGTTTTTCTTTTTTATACACAGGGCACTGTTTCGACATTGCCACGTGATTGCCTGAGCAATTAGGGCATTTGAATGTTACTGGATCACAGGTAATATGGTAGTTAGAACACTTTGGGCAAACTGATTTATTTGTTGGGCACATTTTAGCAATATGCCCAAATCTCCAGCATTTGGAACATTGCGTTACAGGAAACGTATACGGTTCTACTCTTATTTTCAACTCAAATAGACATACATGTGTAGGTAAGGAAGAACCTTTGAAAGTTATTCGGAAAGTTTCACTTTGAACCCATTCATCTCCACTTTTTTTATTGAGTCGCTTAGCTGATACAATTTCCTTCTCACAATTCATATAATCTACGAGTTCTTCTTCAGATAAGCCCAATTCGATATCTCTAATAATTCCATACGATAGACCAACCTCCCAGGTTTTTTGCATTCGCCAACCAAGATCAATAAATACAGGACAACAAAGGAATTTTTCTGCACTATTTTTGTTACTAAACGTTACTAGCAATTTATAAGGATTTATGTATTTAATTTTGTCAATGTCCATAATCTCATTTTGTTTTAGTAATTTTGCAAGAGCAAATTGTTTGGGTATCTTTTCTTTGGAGGATACAGTAACTTGCTTTCTTGTATTGGTGATTCCTCAGACATATCCTTGCTAAGTTTTGCCTTCTTCTTAGAGTTATTTCTACTTACAGTTTGCCAACATTCTTGATTATTCTCAGTACTTCGACGTTTTATCGCTGATATTGTTGTATTCATTTCTATAACGTTATTCAATTGAGTTTGGTCATCTAATGTATCAATGTTTAAGTTTGCATCATAAGCCTCAGATTGGGATTGATCCCTATCCATTAAAAATTGCGTAACTGCACTCGCGACGCGATATCGGCCAGCGCGAGCGCATACCGATTGTTAAATTGGTTTTTTATTCGATTTTATATTAATTTATATTAATATTTGAAATTTTCACACACTGACGTATTATGACGTTGAGTGTCAAATTGAAACCGTATTATGATTACCGCAGTATTTGTAAGTACGCAGGAGATATTATAGTGTCAAAGTTTTTGCGCAAATATAGGTGCACTCTCTGTTTCTTGACTCTCATTGTTTGTCTATCTGTATGTATCAATCTAGCTTTTCCCCGCGTACATAAAAATAATATAACCTGTCGCTAAGGAATAAAGCAGCTTTTTATCGGTGAAAAAATTTTAGTAGACCAGTACGTTCAGCAACCTCCTACAACGAAAAAATATAAAAAAAACTTTACCTTTTTATAATATTAATGTAGATACCTATAGGTCTATCAAATAATGACAACATAAGGAAAATTCATTAACGTCAATATTACTCAAGTCAAGCAAATGCCGGAAGTACTTCAAATCATTTATCCTAATAAATGAATGACAAGGAAAGCAATAAAAAAATAAGTTGTGAAACAAGGCTGTTATTTATTTACCGCCTTATTTGATTAGGTTTTATTTGCCATCCATATCCTGTTTCCATTAATCATACCTACGCAATCATTTGCTATACAAGTATGTTTGGTTAAGCTTTTAATAAATACGAAGAAAGCATTTTTCCTTGTGCGTATTAAAACTAATACTTTATTTTATAGTAAAGAACAAGTTATACTTTTACTTTACTATAAAATAAAGTATTAGTTAGCCAACTAAATAACTTACTTATTAATAAAATTAAATTATGTACTTTATTTTGAAATAGGGTATCAGTTAACAAACTTAATAATTACATAACGCCAACGTGAGTAGTATCCTTAACAAAACCTTAATTATGCCCACTTTTTGAGGAGTGGCTTGAAAAATGTCACGGCATCCTCACCTTTTGCATGACGCAGGTCCTCACCGGGCATGGTAAGTTTGGGAGGTTTCTGCACTGGATTTCAAAGTTTCTGCACTGGACCGCCCAAAGAGGACGGTTCATACAATCGTAAACAATAACAAAAAATATCACTTAAGCGTGTACTACTTCGACTTCTTCATCTCATGTTGACAATACCCATATTTTCCTCATTGGAGACCCAGAGGATCGACAAAGTAAAGAAATATATTTATTTATTTATGATTTATGCACATAACACTGTACAAAGGCGGACTTTATGCCAAAGGCATTTATCTACCAGTCGACCTTAGGCTGGTGCAGAAACAACATGGCAGGTGCAACTTAATAAATAGACAAACAGAAGAGAGGTGTAAGTACCTACTTAGATATATATATATATATACAAATAAACAATGTGATTGTGAAAAAACTAATCTAAACAATCAGTCCTGTGATGATTCTACCAACTCCTTGCGAATTTGCTCAAGAAGGCACGTGACCAAATTCGCATCTTAAAGGAAAATTGAAATGTTTCTCAGTCTCATATATTTATGATATTATTGAACGCTTGGCAGAAAATCTCACTCTTAATTATCTTCCACCACAACATATTTTTTTAATTGAGTCCCAGCTGCGAAGAGAAACTCATTCGTCAAAAGTATAACAAAGCCCAATATTAATTATGACCATTTCGAATTTCTGCTTTATTTTTCTTTTGTGTGATTTTCATGTTAAGTAAAATAAACAAAGAAATTATTGAGAAAGAAGAATACTTAAAACCACCTTTTTGAAAATACCATTGTGTATGTGGTGACTATTTCAGATACCTATTCAATTTAAATCTATTAAAATACTACAATCTCGATAAACCATCATCATCATTTCAGCCGATACACGTCCATTGCTGGACATAGGTCTCCCCCAAACGTCGCCACAACGAACGTTCCTGTACGTCTCGCATCCATCGGTTTCCCGCAACCTTCACCATCATCTCGATAAATAAACTCTATTTATTGAGACCACTAATAGATGGATAGTGGTCTCCAACCCTATGACTCTTTTCAATTTGTGGTCTCTAAAAGACTCATATATCGGAAGAATATTATTTACTCTTATACACACAAACGTTTAAAATCGTAAAGAATAAAACAGTAGAAATTGGAAAGTACAAAGGACCCGCTTATTTGCTGCTTAGTATTGTTGCACTTTGAAACTATTTTTTGTTAGGCCACTCTTCCAAGAAAGTAAAGCCTAAGTGGTTATGTGCAGTAGATCGAAAGCTACATTATTTCTCAGTGATAGGATGGATGTGATTGCGATTAATAATATTTTTTTCACCATAAATATTTGATGACCAGCAAAGTGAGCACATCATTAATATTATTGCAAACTTATTGCTTGTCATTGTACATTTATCATTCATAAAACTTACAACTAACATGATGAATCTAATGCAGTAAAAGCAAGCTGTGAAGTTATAAGTACAGTTAAGTACAGTAAGAATCTCTAAAGTTTGAAAACTAAGAAAATAAGTCAGCAAGTACTCCAATTGAAAGACCAAAATGTATGGTTTCACCTCGATGCAACATAAAAGTTGAACCACTTTCAAATGCGATAAAAAAAATCAATTTGAGATTAAAATATCCGAAAGCTGGACTCAAAATTTTGCTCCAGATATACACATAATTTTTTAAATAAAATGTAACAATTCGTGATGTTTTGTTCAAGCCGACTCCGAACCGGTCACTGACACCAGACCTACCGCCTGTTTTCACCGCCATGCCTTTCCTTGAGTAAATTACTGGCGCACAATGCAGCAACCATTCATGTCCAATAACGTTCATACAATTATGGACCCGCTCTTGACCTCAATCACGCCTTATGGAAAGTGAAGGATGAGGTCTGCAATGGAACGAGTGTTCCGAGAAGACGCCTATTCATTCTTGGTTTAAACGACGCTGACGTTATCAAAAATACATATTTGTCCAAGAGTATTACAGAAGTATATTTTGTAAGGATATTTTACTGGCCCAATTGCTAAAATTTGTTCACCGATGCAAAGCTGCTTTTCTCCTAAGTGACATGATGAGGCTATATTTAATGTACGCGGGCGAAGCTGTGGGCAAAAGCTAGTTTTTAATAAAAAGGAAACCACATATTTATAAAAATAATAATAGACAAATATGCAAACAAAAAAAAACCTTTAAAATCCTGTGGGCGCTTTATTTGATTTAAAACTTGCTACGTATTCTTTTTAAATTAAAAAAAAATACTTATCTGATTAGAATTAACACTAAAACAGATAGTAATAAAATTCTAAATTAATTAACATACAAACAACAATCTGACATACAAACACGTGTCTAGTATTTTTATGTAAAGAATCTATGTACATCACAAAGGTATAAGCTAGTTATGTCAGCAAAAATACATGGTCACCAGGTCATCCAGATGACTGAGGGGTTGTTTTGCACTTGCGTCTAGCTGTTTGCTGGCTCCTAATGCCCGCTATGACCTGCCGTGACCTGTGTTGTACTTAGTGTCGGTGGTGTCCAATTTGTAATCTTTTAAATATTTTTGGGAAAAAATATAACATGGTGTAAAAACTATTGGAATCCATTCAGTAACTGATTCTAAACAAACTGTATTCAAGTTTCGCACGAACTAAAAATTATGTTGTGTAATGTTGAACTCTTTCGTATTGCTGTCTACTTGAAATGTATCCAAGGGACTGGTGGCATTACCATGCTATGTGACAATGCTTATTCTCTGTTCAAGATATAAGCGAGCCTTAGGTCTCTTTTTTTTATTATTAATAGGCGTTTGACCACCATCTCACCTGACGGTAAGCGATGATGTGGTCGACGATGGAGCACGCTTGCCCAGAAGTAACCTATTCACTCTTAACTTAAAGACCCCTAAGTTGTAGCTATCAGGAAACACTAGCGAAGTGTAATGCGAAGTATGCTTGGAGATAAAACTTATCTTTCTGTGTTTACATTTTTAGGTACTAAAACCAGTTCATCTCTTGAAAAATGAATAATATAACGCAAAACCTTATCTACTTGCTAGTTATAAGTCGTTATTGCATTGCGTTATTGTTGTTTGTTTTTATTTTTTTTTAAGGTAAGCGCCATGTTTGACGCAAATAAACGCTTTTTCTTTCTTTTCTTAAAAATTTTGCTTTCTTCAGTTTCATCTTTACCATGATAATTATCTTGCCCACCATTATCTGTTACTTCATATGAATCATAAACGTTACGCACAAAAAACATTGCTTTAAAATACCTCTCTTATCCGAAATTATATAACAACACGGAAATCCTACATTTTGCTTGATCATCATTAAGCTTTGATGGCTTAGAAAATTATTCCGTACTTCGGAAGTAGGTCTCTGAATGGTCTACCGCGTGAGTTTGAAGACACCTTTTAAGGTCTTTAACTTTCTAACATCTGGTGTCATTATGTGTCTTGGTTGTTTCGTGATCGTGGTCAGTATTGGATACTAAAATGGGTTGACAAAATCTATAGTCACTAACAACTTAACACTGAATAAGAACTTGTTCTTACAAGGTGAAACCTAGACTATTGTTACATAGAAAAGTAAAGAAATATTGATTTTGATTTCACTTCTGTGGCCTACAGGACCGGTGCACTTATCTACCTAGTGATAGAGTAATGTTGTTTTCAAATCGAGTTATTGACGATTTGGACACAACATATTCTGTGTCTGGAATGTGTTCGAATCATCAGTAAGTCATCAAATCAATAGATTCTGAGATATACTATTATTTCAGGCATAAGACGTCCACTACTGGAAAAAGGCCCCGAATTAGTGCGTCACGCAGATACCGGATTCCCGCAAGCCTCACCAAGTCATCGTTCCACATTGTGAGAGGCCTTCCAACACTGCGTCTTCCATTTCAGTACCATTTAACCTAGTCGACGTTTATCGTTCTCCGGGCCATGTCAGTGACCTTGATTTTATTTTCTGAAACTTAGTGTTACAAATATAGGTACATAACTTACATACATACATAATCTTTTTGTTTTCTATTAAAGCATCAACCGTAGGCTCCAATATGCATTTTATTTACTCGCAATGTTTATATTTTCATTTGTCACTTGTCTGTTAAAAGCATGAATGAAGCATGAAGCAGTGAATAACGTAATAATTCCTTATTACGTTATTCACTAACGAACAAAAACGGATCTGTTTGTCAATTTATTGCATAACATTGATAACTTTTTTGTGTAATTTTTCTATTGGCTTCACTTTGTTTTATTTATTAACGCTTTAGTTAAAACTACTCTATTTTATTACCAATTTTCATTAACTTGTATTGATGTGCTAACCTATGTTTCACATTTATCTTGTCTACTTGACATCTGTAAGTAGTTAAAATAGGATCCAATAAAATCTTTTTACGATTGTATGACTTCATCATTAAATTAATAAATATGTTCTTTCATGTATCTTTCTTAGTGCCAAATCCAATAATTACTTTTTTATTGTTAAGTTATAGTTTTCTATCTTTATCCTATTTTTATCTTCTTTATCTTATAAATATTTAATATAATATAAAATCTATATAACCCTAGAACAGATAGCCCTTAGATAGGAATTATTTGTAATTTTATATTACAAGTTTATGCCTACAGCTTTGCTCGCGTTCTTTGAATTCCTTGAAAACAGTATTTGTTCTTTACTGCACTCCTGATGTAAATATTTTTGGTGAACGATCGATTAAGGCATAAGCGTAAATAAGTAGTTATGCGAAAATAAAGACGCATTTGTTTGTATAATTATTTATAATTTATATTATTATGTCCTTTAAGCTGATGTTTTTACTCCTCCAATGTGCTTTCTGTGGTATCCTATTCTATCCCAAGGTCTAAATTCAAGGTCAATTCCAAAGTAAACTTCTGGACACATCTATTGGCCCACCTTAGAGTTTAGGTTTCGATGGCCCCTAACGAAATATGATTGCTAGATTGAACAAAAACTGTTGATGCAGTTTTAAACCTGATACATTTTACCATCTTTTTCGATCGTATTGTTTTAAATTTGAATTCAGAATATCATACGACATGGAGCTACGCCTAACAAGTCGGATATGCGCCTTGTTAAAGGCAATTGATTTTTGAATAAATAAAAAACATGTTTTATCAAATAAAGGTTTAATTTAATAACGCGTGTTGCCTCCATGGGCATCTACCACAGCTCTCATACGATTAGGCATAGAGTTTATCAACCGCTCTATGAAATTTTGAGGGATCATCTCCCATTCCTCTTCTATGGCAGTTTTCAACTCCTGCATCGTCTGGGCAACTGGCTGACGAGCCCTAACACGTCTTTTTAGCTCGTCCCACATGTGCTCAATGGGGTTCATGTCTGGGCTTCTGGCTGGCCAGTCCATAACTGTGATGTTCACATCCCGAAGATATTCCCTGACGATGCCGGCCACATGGGCTCTTGCATTATCATGCATAAAAAGGAAATTTGGGCCCACATAGTCCGCGTATGGTATCACGTGAGGTTCTAAGCACTCACGAATGTACCTTTCAGCATTTAATGTTGGCAGCCGTGGTCCTGTAACAACCTCAAGTTGAGTTTTGCCGCTCGCGGATATACCGCCCCAGACAGTCCATGAGCCACCGCCATAAGCAATCCTCTCTTCAAAGCAGCATTGTGCGAAACGCTCTCCCTTACGTTACTCACAGATACTCCGTGGAAGTCGCGAAGTTGGTTTTGTATCTCAATGGAGGTAAGGTGACGATTTCTCAAGCTGGTCGTCACGATGAATCGATCCTGCCTTTCAGTTGTGACCCGAGATCGTGGCCTTCCTTGGCGCCGAACAAAGCCGCCAGTCTCTAGGTACCTCCGATAAACATTTCGGACCGCAGATCGACTTAAATTAAGTTGAGCACTCACGTTTCTTTGGCTGTGTCCGGCCTGAATAAGTGCCACAGCTTGGGCGGCGACTTCAGGTGAATTATCCATAGATTATTGATAGAACCTCACCTTAATGTTAAGATTAAGTAATGTTTGTTGCAAAACCAAAGATATCAATCACTTTTTCAAGAATTAAATCCAAGTAAACCAATAAAACCAAGTTTTCTTAGTATTCGATTGTTTGATATCAACAAACAGGCTCCAAATTGTCTTTTGTTTCTTTAAATTCTGTGTTCGAAATTCAAAAAAAGACTATTGAATGAAATTGTGAATGTGCCAGGTTCAAAACTGCATAAAAACTTTTTGCTCGACCTAATATAAAATTTTAGCTAGGACCAAACGAAACTGAAAATACAAGGTGGGCCAATAGATGTGTCCAGAAGTGTAATTTTATTTCAAAAACGTTACAGGCATTGGTTGTGTTGACTGCGATCCCACCTGATGGTAAACAGTGATGCAATCGTTGATTTTGAGGCGCACTAGTTCATTAAGAGCCTATTCACTTTAGCCTTGAAGACTATATTTTTATTTAAGTCACTTCATGACACACTTTTGGCGACTCTCAACAAGCCAATCCTTCAACCACTGCATTAACTGTGACGTCAACTGTTGAAACTGGCTTTATTACTTTTGTTATAAACAGAACATTTGTTTCACTAACTTGACACTGGCTCCTGTAACACAGGTTGCTACCTAGCTCAGGAGCCAGGGCTTCAAAAAATTGTTACATAAATAATTGTTTGTGTCAATAAATTTATTATTATTATTATTATTACTAACTGTTCGCGATGATCATGTATCGCTATACTAACTATAATGTGGCAGACTATTTTTTTTTAAGCTAGAAGTCATCCAATGATTGAATCAGTAGGGCGTGTTATACTGACTAAAATGACACCTCTGTTCTTCAACTACCTTTAGCTATTTAGGACCACGGGTTTCTTTTTCAGAAATTCCTCTGAAAGTTAAAATAGGTATGTTGAGTTTTTGATACATACCTAGCAATGATGGTTAAAATAATGAAAGATTTATATAGCCTTATTCCAACTGTGTTGGAGTCATGTAGCTTCAAATTTTTCCAGAAGCAGCTGAATTAAATAGGTACCCAGTAATATTTTTTTATATTATCTACATTATTCTCACATATAAAGTAGTAGTAGTAAGTAGTAGTAACTCATATGATTTTAAAAGAGTGTCTATGTACGAGTTTCTTGTATGTTCTTCTCCATAGAGATCTACGCTTTGGAACGTGCAATTTAGCTTCACTTTTCTTGGATTGACCGACAATAAATGTTTTTTGATTGATTTTGATTTGATAATATTTTTATTAACTTGCTTTTAAATCTTAATATAATGCTGACTTGTATAAAATCCTTACCAATAAAATTCTATGACTACTATGGCTGTATAATTTGTATATCTATGCATATTTTTAAAGTTAAGTCTGTTTAGTAGCAGTACAACACATACTATATTTTTATTTTAACGCTTCGATCTTGAGCATTTAAATAGGTATAAATACCGGAAAATAGAAAGGTTGCTTATTTTCGAAATTTACAGACTACTTTATGAAGAATTTCTTATTTACATTCCTAGAGACATACCCAATAAATAAAACGCTCAAAATTTTAATAATCTACGCGGACTTTTAATAATCTAAGGGTGAGTTGCACCATTTAACTATAACCATAACAAAGCCGTTAACAGTTGTCAAATCGTCAAATTGACCAATAGGCGGCCGTTTTACGGCTGGTTATGGTTTGGTTATCGTTATAGTTAAATGGTGCAACTCACCTTTAGTGTTCAACCGAATGGCGCGAAATCACGCGCTTGGGGTTTAAGGGAGTTCGTCTAAAGGCGATCTTGTAGATATCGCTGTCAGCGATAAGACGGCTTGATTATACCCATACATTTGAGTTTGTGTGAAAGTTGTATCACTATTTTGGCGTACAATAAAGTTTATAACTATTGTACTATGTTAAGGATATATAGATAATTTTCTCTTTGTTGTCTGCCATATTGTATAACTTTGGAGAATTAGGCGGACAAATAAATTTGAAAGTGTTTTCGGTCATAGGTTGCTTACAGTGAATTGAAGTTTATTATTCTGCTTGACTAGACTTGACTAGACTAGACTTTCTTAGTTTCTAATTAACCATTTGAAAAGTTATTATTATAAAACTTTAGTGAACTTTTATTTGACAAAAGACGTCTATTTTAACTTTGTGAAGTCTGTGGTGAAGTCAGATTTTCAATGGTTCATTTTTGACCAACGCCATTTTTTTTTTATATTACAGGATGCATTTTGGAGTGCACAGAAGTTACATGATTGGTGTCTACGCAAGTGTGGATACGGCAGCAACCGCATCTGAGATGTGGACCCGGCAGCAGATGACGACCTTTTTAGAATATTCTTATTTAAAAAAAATTATGTGAAAGTTGTAAAATATTACAAGAATTGCATTTCTTATTAATGTAAACTAAAACAATTGGATTCCGCCATCACCTTCCTACCATCGGACAACCTAACGTACGGCGGGTGTCCACTTTTACGTTGTTAACACCTCTACGGTCCGGACTAAGCGTTTCACCTCGTTTTTATACAACGGACATCAAAGGATTGGAACAATTTGCCTGTAGAGGTCTTCCCATCCGATTGTAATTTAGGTGTCTTCAAGGCATATTTAAAGCCTATTCTCTCTAGAATAGGCTTTAAATAATTATGTAAGTGCGATTCACTATCAATGATTGCATCACTCAAAATCAGGTGGGGTCGCAGTCAAGTACCAAGTAGTTTATATGCATATCACTAGCTTTTGCCTGCGGCTTCACCCGTGTTCATAAAATATAGCCTATGTTACTCAGGAATAAAGCAGTGAAATAATTTCAGCAATCGGACCATTACTTTCAGATATTATCTTATACAAACAAAAAACAAACTGGTAAAGTTTGCTTCGATATTTTTTCGATTATTTTTGTTAGTGTAGATTTTTTTCCTTCCTTTAAATTTCGTCCATTGTGGCGTCCTCACAAAAACACACGAATTACGCTTATTCAATTAAGTAATAAGCTAAGTTTATTTCTTGCTGAGTCAAATAGAAATGTTGCTTGAATGCTCGAACAAGAATGAAAAGAAATCCAATTAGTGGTTTCTTGTTTTGTTTTATTGAAAATCAAAGAGCTTTGCTGCTGCACTCACTATTAGGGCTTCAGAAACTCGTGGATATTTTTCTTTTAATAAAAGTTAAAAACTTTTATATACTTTTAGAAGCTTTTACAGGATCTAGGAGCCGGAAGCCACGTGGATTGAATTGTAGGAATAAACTGCACTGGTCATTTCTTACAGTGGTAGTGAATGTTATACCTATTAATACCAATGACATTCATTACGGTTTTTTTTTTTTAATTATGTACTAGCTTTCGCCCACAGCTTCTCCCGCGTACATAGAATACAACCTATGTCACTCAGGAATAAAGCAGCTGTCTATCGGTGAAAAAAAAAAAATAGCGATCGGACCAGTACTTTCAAAGATTACCTCCTACAAACAAAAAAGAAACTTTACCTCTTTATTATATTAGTATAAGATATTCTGTTGGTAAGTGACGATGTAGGCAACGATGGACCATGCTTGCTTAGAAGGAACCTATTCACTCTTGATTTAAAGACCCCTAATGACTAAAAAATACTATGTTAGGTAGATTCCTGTGTCTTTAGCTTAAACAAACCTTGGCAATGCACTTCAGTCCCACTTCTATTCGCTTGTCGACAGTAGACATCTTACGTAGCTTAAGGGCGTCCACATATGGATCGACTTGCAAAAGTTGCTGACCAGAAATCCATTGCTGTTCGGATTAAAATATAATAAATTTAATTGTGTACGATGGGGATGAAAGGTTCTGGAGTGGCGACCGCATACCGGAAGACGTAGCGTTGGAAGGCAGAAATCAGAAACGTATATTTCAAATAGACAAATAGACAGGCACTTTTGAATTGTCAATATGTCGGTCAGTTAACAAACATGGTCTCCCATAAGGTAACCGATGACCTGGTCAGGGTCGCGGAAATCCGATGGATGCGTGACACATGGGACCGGTCGTAGTGGCGACGCTTGGGGGAGGCCTTTATCCAACAGTGGACGTCTTTCGGCTGAAATGATGATGATGAACGTCAGTTATTGCCTATTTCAGAAAAAAATCGGAAGAAATTTTACCTTCGAGTTTGTCCTGAAATATGCATCCTTTAAAGTAACTTTTCTTGAATCTAAGTTTGTAATTGCTTGATAATAAATGATTTAAAAATAATTACTTTTGCATTTCATATAACTCAGGATCCTGAGGTCCTGGACCTTTGGAAGGTGTACGAGCATTTTTAACCGACTTCTAAAAAAGGAGGAGGTTCTCAATTCGGATGTTTGTATTTTTTTTTTATGTATGTTCGGACATAACTTCGTCGTTTGCCAACCGATTTGAAAAAATATTTTTTTGTTGGAAAGGGTATACTTTCCAAATGGTCCCATAGTCACCAAGTTGGAATCTGATGATGGAATCTTGGTGAAATCGAGGGAACTCCTCAAATATTATAGGTAACTATATAGTTCTTTTGGTATTTTCATCAAAAACTTAAGCATTTACAGTCAAAAAATGACATTTGATGAAGTGGAACTGGTGAAGAAGACCAGAAATGGCCAATGGAAGTTCAAACTCACACAGATATCACAATGAACATAATTATGACTACGATAATACAAATAAATGAATGGTTCTGAATAGGTATGTTGAAAATGGTATCATCGAAGTGACCTGATGATGATGATGGAGTCGGAAGATAGGCACCGGAACTCCGTAATTAATCAATGTATCCTATCCGTGTTTGGGCTTATTAGAATTGTCATGAGTTGCACTTTAGCTATAAGGTACTATTAAACTGATCTGACGATGATGGAGCCGGAAGGTAGACACGGGAACTTGATAATAAAACAATGTGTCCTAGCAGGGTTTGAGTTAATTGGAATTTGTCATGAAAAAAAGGTACTCTGGCTGTAAGTGTATTGCAACTAAAAAGTGTGAAATAAAAAACGTTTTACAAAAAAAAAATAACCGACTTCACTAAAAAAAATACACTAAAACCATGAAAATAATTTTAATTTCGGAAGTCGGTGTTAAATAAGGAACAAACAATATCGAAAAACACCGACTTCACCGAGTCTCAAGTGGACTAGTAACCTGGAACTATTTATTTACTTTGAATGTTATACAAAATTATGTCACTTAATATCACACTATTATTTAAAGGCAAAGTTTATGAGTGTGTATTATGGTGTGTGTCTGTGTGTATTTGTTACTTCTTCACACACAAACTCAAAAACGATGTTCTGAAATAGTAAACAGGATATCTTTTATCCCAGGAATATGTTCCCTTACGACAAGTTTTACTATCACGTAGGCTAAGCTGCTGGCAGCAGATAGTTTACCATATAGTTAGAGTAACCATTAAATTCTAATTAATGCAAACATCCATTTCAAACTGCGCTCGTTGTGAATAATTCCCCTATTTATTGCCAGTTTAAGCCAATTTCAAGTCGGCCAGTTTGCAAAGACCCTTACGCGTCTAATTGAACGTGGCCCCACTAAATACAAGTTCTGGTGTTGCAATAACGAGAGTCGAAAGCAAGTGGCATTCCGCCGCCTTTCACTGCTTATTATAAGAGCCTCTTGTGCGATGACCGGTACCGATGCTTTGATATTCGACGTCTTATGGACTTCTGATGCCTTGGTACTTTTGATGATGAATAGTTTTTTTAGCAGTAGTTTGCTATATCATATTTTTGTTATTGAATAGGGTAGTGTCCAGGGTCAAAATAATTACATTTTATTTAGTCCGTATTTTAGATTATAAAAAAATATTGCACACGTTTTTTTTCTTTTTTCGATTAAACAAAAAATAACAAATATATAGCCCATTAAAATTACGTGTGATGTCACCCCGTGCGAAAAAATGTAGCACGGCGTGACGTTACACGTAACTTAAATGGGCTATATCTTTGTCATTTTTTGTTTAATTTACAAATAAAAAAATACGTGTCCCTTATTTTTGAATAATCTAAAAGACGAACTAATTACATTTTTTACGGCGACTAGCCTATTGACTCTTTTGATTGAAAATCAAAGTATTCGATAAAGAATTGGATGTATAAAACGAAACGTTTGAGACAATTGGAGTGGAATTCCCTACTGGAGTCTAGTTCTTGATAGCTATAGCTATAATCTAAGGATCTTTAAGTCTAAAGTGAAAAATACAACATTTAACTATACTACATTCTATTTCAAATACCTATCTGTTATTTATTTATTGTGCATACCTACCACTGTGTTGTCTTTTATAACCCAAAGGATGACTGGCAGAGAATGCCTTGTGGCATTAAGTACGCCTATGTACCACCACGTGACTGAACATGAAGTTTAAATAAATAATTAAAATTATTTCTTAGTAAGCATGCTCTATCGTTGATCACATCATCGTTAACCAAATGAGAAAATGTTCAAACGCAAGTCTATCAATAATATCTTTTTAAATGATATAAACTAATGCTTGGCCACTTGAAAGCAAGCTGTGATGTAATCGTTGATGATAAAGCGCACTAGTTTATTAAGAGTCTGTTCAATCTAGCCTTGAAGACACCTAAATTAAAATCAAATGGAAAGATAGCAGTAGAAAAATTGTTCCAGTCTTTCGATATAACCTACGCGGTATAAATGACGAGGCGAAACGCTTTGTTCAAAACCGCAGAGGTGTTAACAATTTACCGAAAAAAAAAAAAATATAGCAAGCTATTCTAATTCAATTCTCTTTTTTTTTCAATCATTATTTGTTACGAATTAAATCCCGCCTGGCACTTAACTGGCTAATATCTAATATACGCAGGCAGTTCAGCTATATTTCCACAGCAAACACCCCTACAAATTAATTGCCAAGTAGATACAACTTGATTGGGAAGCGGCTATACAGCAATAGTTTGGTATCTATAACTTATTTCGCTGGACTAATTTGGGTATCTAAAGATTATTTAGACTAGTTTTGATTAGATACAATGTAGCAGATCTTGTAATTTTTCAACTGTGAATACAAAATTCACTTCCTTCTAAGGTAAGGTCTACGGACGCGTAGCTTCATAGACGCGTATTCGTCATTATACTAATGCAACGAAGCGGCAACGTCGCGAGCGTCGTGTCGTCATGACGTTGACACAGTTTCAGAGTTTTGTATATAAGCTTAAGGCTTATAGTCCCTTGAACCATCTGGCCAAAATTATGTGGACGCACCTCTCGCACCCGCCTAGGCGGCAGTACGCAAACCTGTGCATTTATTTGCGGCCAATAGCGCCCGGAAAGCGCGCGGCTGACCTTTAAATCCATTTTCATTGCGAAATATTGATTGATTTACATATGCAATGTTCACTTTGAAGAATATTTAACCCATTTTTATGTGTAAAAATGTTTCTAAAGATCCAAGCCGTTTCGAAGGAGTAGGGAAAAGTTGCGAAAAGTTGCGAAATTGCTCAATATTTTTTTAGACAAAAGTATTAATAGTACGAAAAAATCAAATGTTGATAATGTTGTTCATGAATCTATAATAAACATTTTTTTTGCCTGGCCGTTACCGAGGAGTAGGCTTCAGAAAGTCACTGTTTTATGGCACTTTTCGGGCGCTTGGGCCTTAACTCGAGTGTCATTACACGGTTGGTGCCGTGTAATGACGAATACACGTCTATGAAGCTGCACGTCCTTGGATAGTAGGCCATAGTCAAATCTTTTTTTTTAGTACTTACTTTTTTTTTAGTACTTTTTTTAATTTATTTTTATTGTGCTTTTGTGTACAGTATTGACTGGTCTACACTGTTCATACATATAATATCTGTTAAAATTGTAACATCAACCACTTTTTTTAGAAGAGTAACCAAGGAGTTTCTTGCCGGTTCTTCTCCATAGGATACGACCAATTTCAAACCGTGCACTAGCTTCTGACGTTTTATAAGTGCACATGTAGAAAAAATGTTGTAAATGTAAAATAAAATATTTTGAATTCAATCATTTTTTTCTTCTTTTTTACTGTCTATTTATTGTAGCTATCTACAAAAGAAAATATCTATTACGTCTTAGTTATTTCCGTGCAAATTACATACTACCGGTGATCAGAGTCACTTAAATAGTGTTAATAGGTGCCTCTATTCCTTGTGATCATATAACAGTCAATAAAAATATAAATATTAATAACTATTTCACACATAAACAAGTCAGATAACGATGACATAATTAAAAAGTAAAAGTGTATTTGATTTTCAAACAGGACGATAGCTGGCTTCATAAGCAGCCTATATTAGTGATGTAACGAATATTCGCATTCGCATTCCCGCGAATATTCGCATATTTTGACATTCGCATTCGAATTCACAAGAAACATGCGAATATTTGACATTTTTTCTTGGCAAACAAAAATGTATTTAGCATATTTCTTGTGAATTCTGCGAATATTCGCGAATGCTAATGCGAATATTCGTTACATCACTAATATAGGCTGCTTATGAAGCCAGCTATCGATTATCTGCAAGTAAATTATAACTTAAAGCACCTGAATTTTGATGAGTTTCAAATGCATTGAAGTTTATATTCTATGGTAATGTTAATAAGGTTTGTATTTGAGTTTGAACAGGAAATTATTAAGATAGTTACCGAACCCTTCATATCGAATTAATGTTGATTTAATTTTGAACACGCTCTAGATTTCGAATTTAACTAATAGTTGTGTCATAATTAACATGTATTTCCTCTTTAGATAGCCGAAATCAAACATTGTATAGTTAGTATCTGTTAGATTAACAATAACTTTTAATTTGTCCCTTAGGTACAGTCACTATGAAAATACATATAAACCTTTATTCGAACAAGTCTTCATTGAAAAATTTTTTTCATAACAAGGTTTAATAGCGTACCTAGTATAATAACTATATAATTAATATTCATCAAGACCATTCCAAAAAACTCAAACACGATAGAGTTATCTGAGTTCCTATGGCTACCTTCCAGTTCCATCAACAGATCAGCTCTATGTTATAATAATTTTGCATTGTCATCACATTTACACATGCATACAAAATTACAGCTCAATTGGTAACCGGGAAGGGGATCACATTTAATTTGCAAGATTTGATTACAGACAAACAAACATCTGGACAGATGTAACTTAATAAAAGCTTGTAAAAAGGTCAAGTTATCCATATTCAATGTTTAAATATCAATAATTTCAATAAAATACTGAAAGCTGTCGATTCAAGACTCAATAAAATAAAAGAAATTCAAGTACTTTACATTATTTTATTATTGAAAAACGGGTTGAGCCGACTCCCAACAAACCGGGACAAGAGAATGATGATGATGATTTTATTATTACACTATTGATAAACGACGACAGAGAGCAGTGGTGGCCGAGTGGTATCGGCCCCGACTTACGAGTTGTAGGTCGCGGGTTCAAACCCAGCCAGGCGCATTACTTTGCGTAATTTATTTCATCACCACTGCTCTCAAAACAGTGAAGGAAAACATCGTGAGGAAACCGGCATGTCCTAGAACCAAAAATTTGAAGATATGTGACATTCACTAACATGCACTGGGCCCGCGTGGTGGATTACGGCCCATTCCCTCTCCTAGAGAGAAGGCTTGATTCCCCACAGTAGGAACATTAAAAAGGCTGGTGATGTAAACAACGACAGTAGCTTGTAAAAAGAGAAATGGAGTGATATGAAAGAAAAAGGAGTTAATGAGAGTATGACGGGTGACAGAACACAACGGAAGAAAAAAATGTTGCGCCCTACCCAAGTCATATGGGATAAGGGCAGGAAGAAGAAGCAGATAAACGACAGTAGTTTATGTCATTATTACGAATAAATTATACAGAATTCGAGACATAATTTTGAATTGCTTCCGTACAGCGATATTCCACTCCCATATTCAAATTAAGAAAATATGAATAAAGAAATTAAGGAAACACAATGAGGTCGACAGATCTATGTGGTATTAAAATATTGGAATCCACGGAAGACATAAAAAGAGAAACTAATAGGTGTTGTATCGAATAGTGAAATAACTTGACAAAAAGGGTTTATTTTTTTCGGAATCCGGGACAACAGATCGAATTACTGGATACGAGACAACACACAAAATTCGGGACAATCCTGGAAATCCCGGACACCTGGCAACCTTAATTGGCTCGCGTGATGGATCACGGCTCATTCCTTCTAAAGGAGAGACCTGAGTCACAACAGTGGCAATATTATAAAGCTGTTTATACTGTCAACACACTCAAAGGTTGATGCTAAGGAGTAGGAATGTACTACCTGGTACACCCATATGGCAAAATATGGGTGTACTTGTGACTTATTTGATTCCCATAGTGGTTTTTTTTTTTTTGAGGGGGTAAAAATCATCCATATGACATTCCTGAGCGGGATATAATGTCAGACTCTTACTGCCTAAAAAACCCACCCCATTCCTTACCTTAGTAGGCTTCAACCCAGCTGGGCCCCTACGGTTGCTGACAACTCCTTGAGGCGTGCGGGAACAGAGCGCGCCTTGTGACCTACGACGCGCGCGCGACGACTTGGGCTCGGTCCGGACAATTACTAGACGGTCGGACAGCGAGCTACCCATTGCCGTCGCAAGCCCACGCCGACGGTGGCCGGAAATCGGAATTGGAATCCCGGCGGCGGCTTGGGCGTGAGCGCCGTTGCCTGCTAGCAAAGGAGGAGGCCAGCAACAAGGCTAGGCGCGAGAGATCGCCGCCGCCAATCACCCCCAGAAGGACAAGGCAATGCTCTCCCCAAGCGGAGCACACCTCTACCGTGTGCTCCACCGTGTCCTCCGTGTGGTCCGTCTCCGTGTCTCCGTCCATTTCTATGGGGGGGACTTTATTATCATTGATAGGACTCAGAACCTGTAACTACTCAATGACACTTTAAAAAACCTAAGAATTAAGATCCTTATCATGGCTAAATAGCGCTTCTCATCAGTAAGGGACGCAAAAATTTTAATTGTATTATAAAATAGGCCCCTATATGAATAAACAATCTTTTTTTTCAGTATCTTAATAGTTTCCTCTGTGTGGAAGTTTAGGTGGATGTGTTGAAATTTTATTAACTAAAACCCATCGCTCGCAGAACAGGTGGCCGTTGGGGCCGAAAGGTTCTGGAATGGCAAGCACGTACCGGAAGACAGCGTTGGAAAGCCTCCTACAAGATGGACCGATGACCTGGTAAGGGTTGCGGGAATCCGATGGATGCGATACGCACAGGAACGTTCATTGTGGCGACACTTGGGGCTATGTCCAACAGTGGACGTCTTTCGGCTGAAATGATGATGATGATGATGATGAAAACCCATCCGTTTGGTAACCTTTGCAAACAATCCGGACGTCCATAATGTATAAATGTATAAACCCTTATCTTTTAGTTATCGAAAAATTTGGCATATAATGCCTGAATTTACAAAAGACTACCGTTAGTCATATTTTGCTACCACAATTTGTGCAGGCGTTTAGCCCAATTATATTATTTAGTATTATAGTTATAGTACATATAATAAAGCAAAACAATTGAAGGTGATAACTAAATTTTTTTGATGCTTTCTGTGAGATTTACTGCTTCTATTATCAGAGACTAATGTCAAAATGGAAGGCTATAGGGTCTTAATTTAGCAAAAACAAAAAATGCGCTCGTTAGTGTAAAATTTATTTAATTGTGGGATTATGAGTTAGAATTTTATTTATCTTATTTACCCGTATTCTTACAGAATTAATACTTGTGATTACCTATGAATAATCCAAAGGGTAATCGATTTTTTTTTTTAAGAAATTAAAAAAAAAACACTTGTCATGACTCCTGTATCGTAGAGTACCTAGAGCATACAAATATTTGTTTTTATTCTAGTCGATTTGTTTGTAAGGTAGGCGCCAAATATACGCCGCTAAATTTTGATATTTTTAATCCCGCGGAGGGTCGATCCGGTAAGTTAATCTGTTGTCTAGTACTCATAACACAAGCTCTGCTTAGCTTGGGACTAGACGGCGTTGTGTGATAGTAGAGAAAAATGGTTGTTTTCCCTCGACTTTGGCTCACGAGTAGGTAACTACACTTTTGTAGTGGTGTCAGTAGCGTTTTTAATTACGAGTTTTGAAAAAAAGGTACTTTATTTTTTAAATTTTATCTTTACAAATCGATAGTGTTTCATGTACCGGATCGACCCTCCACAAGATTAAAACGATCAAAATTTAACGGGGTATATTGACCCTCCTACACTTATTGACATTCTTAATTTTAAAAACAGAATTAAAGACATAGAGCTGTCTTGAATCGACATCAGATCTATCATGATCCTTTACCTATTCTGAAAAACAGTTCATTGATGGTTTTTCGCATAGAAATATAAAAAAACTCCTTTCTTATATCTATAGTTTTTCGAGTTTCTTCGATATATTGGAGATATTAGGAAATGAAATTGATTTTAAGTTTATCTGGCGCCTTGTATAGTTTTTATCAAGTTATTCTCACAAATATTTTATTCTTTGTTTGTGAAGGTTTTCGGGACAGCTCACTAAATTACTATCACGTAACAATAGGTGGTGTGGAACCTCTATCAATGTCACAGCAACCTTGCAATATGCTGTCGCGTGGCAGTCATTTGTCAGCCGACCGCGATTCGGTGGCTGTTAGCTAGCATATTTGTTACAGGCGTTTATGATGCACAATTTATTACCTTAAATTTAAGGAATGATAACACAGCATAACATAGACGGCCTTATAATGTTCCCACTGTTGGGACTCAGTCATTCTGTCTAGGAGAGGGAATGGGCCGTTATTCATCACGCAGGCCCAGTGTGGGTTGGTGGATTCATAACATGAATAATAATAATAATATTTCACAACTATCACACAACGCTGTCTAGTCCCAAGCTAAGCAGAGCTTGTGTTATGATTACTAGACAACTGATAAACATATTTATTTATTTTCTAAGTACATACATGCCATATTATAGATATGGGGTGGGAACCGAACTCACGATCTTTGACATATCAGTCAGGGCCACTAACCACTAGACCAACAGGCATTGTTTCGAGAAGAAAAATAATTTTAATAGTAATAAATTCTTTTAGTTTTCACTAGTAAGCTTTTAGTGTTAGTTTTTTCCACAAGAAAGGAAAAAGGAACCCAAGGGAAAATGAAACCATAAGGAGTTAACAGCAAACCTTAGGGGCCCAGCAGGGTCCAAGCCTACTTTTTTTTTTTTTTTTTTTTTTTTTTTTTTTTTTTTTTTTTTTTTTTTTTTTTTTTTATGGTGGGAAAACATCATGCATTGACATCCCCTGCCCTTGGGTGGAGCGGGAGATAGTGTCAGACTCTTACTGACTAAAAGACCCACCCCGTTCCTTCTAGCCTTCATACCGGGGCTCGAGCGCCCTTTCGGATAACCCTGGCCCCAGTAGGCTTCGACCCGGCTGGGTCCCTGCTGTTGCTGACAACTCCTTGAGGCGCGCGGGAACAGTGCGCGCCGTCGACGCCTTGGGCTTGGTCCGGACAGTTACCGGACGGCCGGACAGCGAGCTACCCATTGCTCACTGTCCGCAAGCCCGCGCCTACGGTGGCCGGAAATCGGGATCTGAATCCCGGCGGCGGCGGCGGCGGCGATAACGCCGTTGCCTGATGCGTTCGGCCTCCTCCTTTGCGAGCATTACTGCTTCGCAGAAGTCGGCGACCGCCTGCCACTCCTCCTCGCTCCGGACCATGGCCTCAACCAAGGCCCGGCGCGAGAGGTCTCCGCCGCCGATCGCCCCCACGAGGGCACGGCGATGCTCCGCCCAAGCAGGGCACACCTCGACTGTGTGCTCCACCGTGTCCTCCGGGCATTCCGCACAGTGGCGACACCCGGGCGTCACTTCCGCACGAATCCGGTGCAGGAAACTCCCGAACGAACCATGTCCGGTAAGGACCTGCGTCATGCGGAAGGTAAGGACGCCGTGAGGTCTTTCCAGCCACGCCTCAAAGAGGGGACTTACCGCCACGATTGTGGCGTGCCCAGCACTGGGTTGCGATAGTCGCTGACGCCATTTCACCATAAGATCCCGCCGGAGCTCTGTCCGCCATGCCGTGACCTGTCGCGGCAGCGGACTTTCACCCCGGCGTTGCATCTCCACGCGCATATCGTGTCAGCCGACCGCGATTCGGTGGCTGTTAGCTAGCATATTTGTTACAGGCGTTTATGATGCACAATTTATTACCTTAAATTTAAGGAATGATAACACAGCATAACATAGACGGCCTTATAATGTTCCCACTGTTGGGACTCAGTCATTCTGTCTAGGAGAGGGAATGGGCCGTTATTCATCACGCAGGCCCAGTGTGGGTTGGTGGATTCATAACATGAATAATAATAATAATATTTCACAACTATCACACAACGCTGTCTAGTCCCAAGCTAAGCAGAGCTTGTGTTATGATTACTAGACAACTGATAAACATATTTATTTATTTTCTAAGTACATACATGCCATATTATAGATATGGGGTGGGAACCGAACTCACGATCTTTGACATATCAGTCAGGGCCACTAACCACTAGACCAACAGGCATTGTTTCGAGAAGAAAAATAATTTTAATAGTAATAAATTCTTTTAGTTTTCACTAGTAAGCTTTTAGTGTTAGTTTTTTCCACAAGAAAGGAAAAAGGAACCCAAGGGAAAATGAAACCATAAGGAGTTAACAGCAAACCTTAGGGGCCCAGCAGGGTCCAAGCCTACTGGGGTCAAGGATCAGTTTCTGAAAAGAAGATTCGGCCCCGTTACAAAAGGCAACGAAGGGACAGGAGTGGATTTTTAGTCAGTAAAAGTCTGACCCCATATCCCGCTCCGCCCAAGAGCGAGGGATGTCATTGGATGATTTTCCCACCTAAAAAAAAAAAAAATGGAACATTATCCCTTTCGGGATGAAATATAACATAAGTCCTAATTCAGGTCACATTTCAAACGTGTGACAAATGTTATCTAGATCCATTGAGCCGCTGAAGCGTGACAGATTGACAACATGATCATTTAGTAGGATTATGGTTTATGTGACATTTGTACACAGGAAAAACGGTTGTAAAAGGGAATAATTTATTATTCTAATATTTTAACAGTGTTACATTTCATTTAAATATTCCTGGCCTGGCCTCGGCTCAGCCCCCCCGTCCCGTCGTGCCTTTTAAAGTTCCATGATCCCAAGTGAATGATAACCGCGCATCGGAACACGCAGCGTAAAAAGGTCTCAGACAAGAAGGACCGATGACTTGGTAAATAATTGGAATCAGACAGGAATCAGATGGATTCGAGATGCGAATGACCCTTAGTTTGTGGCTACATTTTGGGGAGGCGTATGTCATTGGACGTCTTTGGGCTAAAATGATGTTGATTGGCCCATCTACAATTGTTACGCTTTACCTATAACCTAAGTTATCATTTAATTACAATAATAATAGTATTTTTTTATTTCGCCCCAAAAAGTACAATAATCTTAATTAATATACATATATGAACATAAAATTCGCTGGTTGGTTGTACAGTAGCACACAGTAAATGATCTACTAACTCCCAAACTAAGTCAAGCTTGTATTTTGGGAGTTAGTGGTACTTTGCAAAGAGATCTTAAATTTACACAACCTTGTAGGTCAACGCTTTACCTACAAGGTTTCAGACTTCAAATTTTTAACAATATAATAATTAGGTTTTCATCATTCACATTCACATTAAAGAAACCTAGAGAGTACAACATTATGTGACAGACACAGCATGTATAAACAAAATAAAACTTACAAAAAAAAAAATGTTTATTGTTTCTCATATATTAAACTGCATTAGATACCTACAGAGTTAGAGCCAACCCCAGTAAGTCGTAAAATACACTTGTGTTGGGGCTATCTCGCTAATTACCATAGTATCTATTTTTATAATGTGGAGACCTTTTATTTACAAATAATAATTCAATTTGATTCAATTGAATTTACAATTTAACCTTTAATATAATCCATAATCAGTTTACAATAATTTAATTTAATAATATTAATATTGAAACAAAATTACAAAAAAATAAAATACAATTTTAATAGAATGAACAGCGTTAGGTATATGAACTGATATGCATAAATATTATGTAATTTTATATTTGTATGTGTTTGTGTGAAGTGTATAGTGTGGTATGTGTTAAGAATGTATGTACTAACTAATACATAATTTTACAATTATAGAGACATATAAAATAAACTGATTAATTTTTATTCGTAACCACATTCATAACAGAAAAATACAAGACCGTTTGAAAAAGTTGCCGTGACTCTAAAATACAAAAGGCAAATGAAGAAATACAAGAGGCTTATAGTCAATAAAAATCTGACACGCGTTCTCGCTCCACCCAGAACGGGAGAAGTCATTTAATGATTTCCCACATAAAAAAAGGACCGCATATAAAGGTGAAGTCAAAAACCTTGTAGTTTGTAGGCACTAAATAATTTAAGCGGACACTTTCCTCCAGCTGTGTTAGGGCAAAAGAACTCGTAAAGTCTTTCTTAAATTTTTCCTTTCACTTTTTTTTCGCGAAGATAGTGTCAGACTGTTACTGACTAAAAACCCATGCCTGTTCCTTCTGTGCCATTGTTTCAGGGCCCCGCGGATATCTTTCGCATCACCCATGGCCCAGTAGGCTTCAACCCTGCTGGGCCCCTAAAGTTTGCTGACAACTCCTTGAGGCGCGCGTGGACCACTACGCGCGATTGACGACTTGGGCTCGGTCCGGACGTTTACGGCGAGCTACACATTGCCCGCGCCTACGGTGGCCGGAAATCGGGATCGGTATCCCGGCAGCTGGGACGCGAGGGTCATTGCCTCACGCATGCGGCCGCCTCTTTTGCTAGCATTCTTTTTCTTACTTACATTTGCTATTACTTTTTTATTAGGCGC
Source organism: Mythimna ferrago (assembly GCA_910589285.2). Taxonomy (NCBI): domain Eukaryota; kingdom Metazoa; phylum Arthropoda; class Insecta; order Lepidoptera; family Noctuidae; genus Mythimna; species Mythimna ferrago. The sequence goes on from OU342682.1 coordinate 4,154,625, forward strand.
TATCATATTTCAAACATCAATTGTTTCTGAAAAAGAAAAACTACGTAGTAAAAGAAAAAGAGATTGAAAGTACTCTTTAATTTGGATTTGGCAGATTTCCAACCGGCAAAGTCATTTATCTGATGCATTTCACAAAACTTTCGAAACGGAATGCCAAATAAAAACGTGCAAATATCTTTAATTTCCGAAGTCAGTGTTAATTTCCGAAATAAAAGTTAGACAAACGTTGTTGTGTATTTTTCACAGACTTTAAAAAGAAGGAGGTTATTATAATGTTCAGCTGTATGTTTTTTTTTAATGTATTTTCACCGTTTTAAATTTTGTAACAAGGCACCGGAACTCTGTAATATATCAATGTAACCTTACCGTGTTTATGATAGTTACAATTATCATAAGATGTACTCTCGGTTAACTTAAGCACGAAAACTCTGTAATAAAACAATGTATCCTAGCCGTGGCCTTTTTTTGTGGTGGGAAAAATCATTCAATGACTACCCCCGCTCTTGGGCGGAGCGGGAGATAGTGTCAGACTCTGACTGACTAAAAGACCCACCCTGTTCCTTCTAGCCTTCATACCGGGGCTCGAGTTCCCTTTCGGATAACCCTGGCCCCAGTAGGCTTCGACCCGACTGGGTCCCTGCTGTTGCTGACAACTCCTTGAGGCGCGCGGGAACAGTGCGCGCCGTCGATGACTTGGGCTTGGTCCGGACAGTTACCGGTGGGCCGGACAGCGAGCTACCCATTGCTCACTGTCCACAAGCCCGCGCCTACGGTGGTCGGAAATAGGGATCGGAATCCCGGCGGCGGCGGCGAGAGGGCCGTTGCCTGATGCGGTCGGCCTCCTCCTTTCCGAGATCCTAGCCGTGGCCTGGCTTATTGGCATTGTCGTGCAATGTGTTAATGATTATATTGTTTAGCCCTCACCAGATCAACACTTCGCCTTATGGAAGACCTTTCAGCGCTGCATCTTTCGGTACGTGATCGCCATTTCAGAATATTTCGGACCCATTGACTCGTTCTGCAAGCAATGTGCCCTGCCCATTGCCACTTAAATGTAGTTGCCGTAAAAAATGTAATTAGTCCGTCTTTTAGATTATTCAAAAATAAGGGACACATATTTTTTTATTTGTAAATGACGTTACCCCGTGCGAAAAAATGCAGCACGGCGTGACGTTACACGTAAATTTAATGGGCTTTATCTTTGTTATTTTTTGTTTAATCGAAAAAGAAAAATTACGTGTCCAATATTTTTTTATAATCTAAAAGACGGACTAAATAAAATGTAATTATTTTGACCCTGGAAACTACCCTACTATGAAAACAATTTTATTGAAGACTAGCTGATCTGGCGAACTTAGTCAATAAATGTAGTAAAACTTTCGATATAGTAACATTACTAACCGATTGCGATGAAATATAGCCTAAACAATATAATTATTATACTGAAATAATAAACACACAATTTTAACCTTTCGAATACTAATATTAAAGACACGATAGAAAGACAATGAGAGAGCTAACGCCGACGTTCGCTTGGGGTTTAATGGATTAATGTGTAAAAGTTATCAACATCGATTTCGTACATTTTACATGATGCGGGACTAATCAAAACTTCTACAGATTTATTACATGTATAGATAAAGTTCTCAATGTTATTATATATCGAGAGTTTCCTGTTGTTTGTTATTGTGTCTTGTTTATTGGGATTTATTTAAACGGAGGTCCTTCAAACGCTCTTGGCTTTGGCACTTACTTTTTGGCCTCGCACAGATTTAGACTCTTTTGTTATTTTATTGGAATTTTTAGTTTTGATAAGTTTGACCACTATTTCACCTGTTCTTACATAATATCTATTAATTCTGTAATATGGCAATATTGTAACATTAACAACTTTTTTTAAAAGAGTAACCATGAAGTTTCTCGTCGGATCTTCTCCATAGGAAACGACCAATTTGGAACCGTGCACTAGCTTCTGACATTTTATAAGTGCCCTTATAGACCTACAGAACACAGGAATCATACACATTCTTCTATTCTGTGTGTAGGCCAATGTGATTTTTTTAAAATTTTGAATTATGATAAGCAGCGATGCTGTCTACGATGGAGTACGCTTTTCTAAAAGTAACCTAATATTTATTCTTAATTTAAATACCCCTAGTTTGCAGCTATCAGGAAACAAAGACTCCAGCAGAGATTTCCACAGTATGTGTAATGAATGTGTTCCCAAAACGTTTTGTGTACGCATGGGTGGGAGGTCGACCATGTGCCATCAAAGACACTTCTGCCTGACCACCGCTAAGTTCATGTTTAATTGCACTCGAATCGAAAATGTTCAAAGGGTTTGGTTTGGCGCCGAGGATTCAAGTGAAGAATTTTTCAAGTGATCAGCCAGAAATGACTGCTATGGTACCAGTGAGGCACAAAGAAAAATTTAGCAATTTTTCTTTTTTATTATCTTCCTCGGTCACCATCGAATTAGGTTAATAACTTTAATTATCTTGGAAAATTCTCGTGTCTAAATTTATTTATTTATACTTACAGTAACTATAGAGATAAGTACAGTAATCTGTTAAAATCCTTAGCCCAAAAACCTTACCTTGGCACAGCTATCTAACAAGATTTTATTATAATGCCTTCTTGACATACGATTAATTTCAAACTAGTTCTCCTTACAGAGCTATATATTTTATTTTATTTACCAGTTATTTTTGTTTTACTCAAGTAATTAGGTTTTGAATTAAAAAGGTTTTTTTTTTAGCTGAAACACTCTTTTCAAAGTCGCGAAAAAAAGTGTAAAGAAATGGGCAAAATCATAATACTGTTTATAGTCGTTTTTATAATGTCAAATTAATGTTTTATGTAATGATTGTTTTTTTGTGTTAATAATAATACGTGTTGCGCCGACCCCAAATAAAATGGGACAAGGGCAGGAAGAAGAAGAAGAAGTAGTAATAATAAAACACGTATACGAGTATATTTCGGACGAGGTCCATATTTTGTTAGTAACAATTTTCAAAAGCGGGTCCAAATACTGACAAAGTGAAACAATATAATAGAACCCGTGCCAGGCCGAAAAGTCACCATCGCAACCCAGTGCTGGGCACACCATAATCATGGCGGTAAGTCCCCTCTTTGAGGCGTGGCTGGAAAGACCTCACGGCGTCCTTACCTTCCGCATGACGCAGGTCCTCACCGGACATGGTTCGTTCGGGAGGTTCCTGTTCCAAATTAAAGCGGAAGTGACGCCCGGGTGTCGCCATTGTGCGGAATGCCCGGAGGACACGGTGGAGCACACAGTCGAGGTGTGCCCCGCTTGGGCGGAGCATCACCGTGCCCTCGTGGGGGCGATCGGCGGCGGAGACCTCTCGCGCCGGGCATTGGTTGAGGCCATGGTCCGGAGCGAGGAGGAGTGGCAGGCGGTCGCCGACTTCTGCGAAGCAGTAATGCTCGCCAAGGAGGCGCGGGCTTGCGAACAGTAAGCAATGGGTAGCTTGCTGTCCGGTAACTGTCCGGACCAAGCCCAAGTCGTCGACGGCGCGCGCTGTTCCCGCGCGCCTCAAGGAGTTGTCAGCAACAGCAGGGGCCCAGCCGGGTCGAAGCCTACTGGGGCCAGGGTTATCCGAAAGGGCGCTCGAGCCCCGGTATGAAGGCTTGAAGGAACGGGATGGGTTTTTTAGTCAGTAAGAGTCTGACACTATCTCCCGCTCCGCCCAAGAGGGGGGTTGTCATAGGATGATTTTTCCCATCGGAAAAAAAAGGCCGAATAGTCACCAAACTCATTATACCTAATTAATTATATGCAAATATAATATTTCAAAATAGTACATAACACAGCACTGGTACTCTGTTACAGAGCGCTGCCTGTGATGCCACGAACACACAAAAAGGCAGGAAAAGGCAGTAAGTAACAAATACAGTTTTCTTTGGGATCCGTATCTCAAAAGGAAAAAATGGAACGTCTATAACATATATAGAGGTTCCGTTTATGTATTAATATTTTTCTGTTTGTCTGTCAGTCAAAGATCTCAGGAACACGTGCAGTTATCAAGTTGAAGTTAAAACTATACAAGGTGTAAGGGACAGCCCTCCAGAAACTTTAAGGGCTTGCTCAGTAGACGATACTGAACAACATTCCACAAAATTTTTTTTCAGGATACGAAAAAAAACATCCGCCTCACCATACAAAATTATAAACTTGATTGGACACTTTGTATGGAGAGGCCGAAATTTTTTTTCGTTTCCTGAAAAAAAATTTTTTTGGAATGTTGTTCAGTATGGTCTACTGAGCAAGCCCGTAAAGTTTGTGGTGGGCTGTCCCTTACACCTTGTATACTTAGGTCAGCAGTTCTTTGAAACTGTAAACAAATCAAACTTCTGAGTTAACAAAAAAAAAAGATGCGGCCGCTTGTATCGCAAAAAAACATAATTATGTTTCAATACTCTTAAAGGATTCAAAATACATGGAATACTTTCTTTTGACCTAGAATCCTTTGGCATTGGCATCTCATTAGCAAAAAAACTGAAAACTGTAAATTTGTAGTTACGTCATATTTTTTTTTTGCATTTTAGAAATATCATCGTAACTCAATATAATTCAGGAACAGTGCGCGCCGTCGACGACTTGGGCTTGGTCCGGACAGTTACCGGACGGCCGAACAGCGAGCTACCCATTGCTCACTTTCCGCAAGCCCGCGCCTACGGTGGCCGGAAATCGGGATCGGAATCCGGGCGGCGGCGGTGGCAGCGAGAACGCCGTTGTCTGATGCGGTCGGCCTCCTCCTTGGCGAGCATTACTGCTTCGCAGAAGTCGATGGACGCCTGCCACTCCTCCTCGCTCCGGACCATGGCCTCAACCAAGGCCCGGCGCGAGAGGTCTCCGCCGCCGATCGCCCCCACGATGGCACGGCGATGCACCGCCCAAGCAGGGCACACCTCGACTGTGTGCTCCACCTTGTCCTCCGGGCATTCCGCACAGTGACGACACCCGGGCGTCTCTTCCGCCTGAATCCGGAACAGGTAGCTCCCGAATGTGCCATGTCCGGTTTTTTTTTTTTTTCGATGGGAAAAATCATCTTATGACAACCCCCGCTCTTGGGCGGAGCGGGAGATAGTGTCAGACTCTTACTGACTAAAAAACCCATCCCGTTTCTTCAAGCCTTCATACCGGGGCTCGAGCGCCCTTTCGGATAACCCTGGCCCCAGTAGGCTTCGACCCGGCTGGGCCCCTGCTGTTGCTGACAACTCCTTGAGGCGCGCGGGAATAGCGCGCGCCGTCGACGACTTGGGCTTGGTCCGGACAGTTACCGGACAGCTGGACAGCGAGCTACCCATTGCTCACTGTCCGCAAGCCCGCGCCTACGGTGGCCGGAAATCGGGATCGGAATCCCGGCGGCGGCGAGAGCGCCGTTGCCTGATGCGGTCGGCCTCCTCCTTAGCGAGCATTACTGCTTCGCAGAAGTCGGCGACCGCCTGCCACTCCTCCTCGCTCCGGACCATGGCCTCGACCAAGGCTCGGCGCGAGAGGTCTCCGCCGCCGATCACCCCCACGAGGGCACGGCGATGCTCCGCCCAAGCAGGGCACACCGCGGTCGTGTGCTCCACCGTGTCCTCCGGGCGTTCCGCACAGTGGCGACACCCGGGTGCCATGTGCCGGTGAGGACTTGAGTCATGCGGAAGGTAAGGACGCCGCGAGGTCTTTCCAGCCACGCCTCAACCTGTGTTGTACTTAGTGTTGGTGGTATCCAACTTGTGACCTTTTTAAATAATTTTGGGGAAAAATATAATATGTTGTAAAAACTATTGGAATCCATTTAGTTACTGATCCTGAAAAAACTATGTTCATGTTTTGCATATACTAAAAATAATGCTGTTTATAGAATGAAGAGTTTTCATGAGTATTCTATAAAATTTATGAGATAAATTTTGACATAAAACGCTCTTAGCTATTAGCTCCACATGTAAAGTGAATTAATTATGAAGACTAATTAATAGAGTACTTTACCAGTTTAGGTAGTCGCAGGGTTAAATTTCACTGAACTAAACAACCTCTTGGGGTAAGTAGTAATTTGAATTTTACAAACTTTAGGGAGCTTTAAAACAGTTATTTAGTTTTCAAGATTAAAAAGACACAAGAGGAGACTTCTGTCTAGACGCATTCTTTTGATACAAAAGTGTCTCTTGCAATCTTTTATGTGCACACTTTTTTTTTTTTTTTAAAGCTATTGCATAGCTTCTATCGCGGGCCTTGAGCGTGGAGACCGAATCCAGAAATTCTGTAACGAAAATAACCTAACACCCCCCACTCATTTGTTTTTTGAGCTTGGTGACCGATAAGAAAACAAATGAGTGAACAATCAATCAAAATTCAATTCAATGTGTGAAAGTGTAACTTCAATTAACATCAAAGAAAAAAAAACAAAGGAAAAAAAATACTGCATAAATAAAATAAATAAATAATTATAATTGCATAAGTTGATAAAAATGCTATGCAATAGCTTTACCGCGGCAGTCCCCGAGTGCCACACGTCTTTTTTTTTTTTCAAGAGACATGAAGAATTTTATGTTGAAGAGGTACTAGACACTACACTTACATTCTATCTTAATTAATAGAAAAATTGGAAAAAAATACTAGATCAAAATTGCGTGCTTTTCTCATCATTAATTTTCATTTAACGTTTACTGATCCGTCTAAGATTTTGACTGAATAAAATATGATAAATTGTTATTATTTTTCGATAAATTTCTTAAAATTAATATAGAAAGTGGTCGTGATATGTAAAGATAAATAGAGGATTTTTTAAATCTTTATAAGCCTCTGAATCATTTCGAATTATTTTCAAAACAAACATAACGGAAAAAAAAACTTAATTTCTAGTGTTGGGCAACTTTTTTTTTAAAAAAAGGAAAGAAGGAAAGAACTTTAAAGCCTTAAAATAAATAAATATATCTTCATTTTTATTGAGTTCTTAACGTCAGACGAACTAAATAAAGTTGTTATTTTAGTAATTGTCGAAGTATAATTGCACGGCACACTTCAACAATTTAGTAATTAGCATTGTTCGTACGCAATTTACCACGTTAATGTGTATTTTCATGAATAACTACTTCAAAAAGTTATCTCATAAATGTGGATAAATAATGTTTACTTTGAATAAGTATCATGAGAAACAAAAATAACTATCAAGGTTCTACTAGTCATTAGTTGAAGTTTAATGAGATTTACATGAAACATACCTAGACGCCTTCTTCTTCTTCTTCTTTGCTTCTTCCCACGTTAGGTGGGGTCGGCTCTCCTTATCCTTCTGCGCCAGGACAATCTGTCCTGGGTTGTCGGGTCAGGCAGTTGGGACTTCCTAACTAGATTAGCCATACAATTGATGCCTAATAATTTGAAAACCTAAACTGAACTGTAAAAGAGATGCAGCTAATAGGGTGTAAAGTTCTATCCCTCTTCCTTGTTCGCATGCCTGACATATTAATACGTTACGGTAAAGCCCCAGTACCTCTAGCCAAGTTGATAATCTGCAATCGTTAACGCTAGTAGAAAATGACGTCATCTCAGCGCTCAGTCACATGGTCAGAACAAAAGAACCGAGGACGTGGCTAACTCGAGGCGTTCGACGCAAGGGAAACGGTTGTAACTTGGCTAGGGGGGCAGAACAGTAATGAATAGAAAAGATAATAAAAATAAATATTAAAATAAAAGAGATGCCATCTCTTCTATTCTACAACCAAAAATTCGAAGATCCCCACCCGCATTGGGCCCGCGTGGTGGATTACCGCCCATTCCCTATCCCAGAGAGGAGGCTTGAGTCCCAGCAATGGGAACACTAAAAGGCTGATTATGCTTATACTAATGCTGAATAATAGAAATATTAAGTAGAGAGGAGAAAACTATTCTATTTTTCTTGAAGTAGCAGATGTGTACACGGTGGACGTCCCACTCATATGCAGTAAACGTTTTGGAAATATATTATTGTGGCTACAGCTATCGGGGATTCAGGGCACACCTCCACTGTATACTCCACCGTGTCCTCCGAGCAGTCCTCACAATGGTGACATCCAGGCGTTAATTCCGCACGAATCAGGTGCAGAAATCTCCCAAACTTATCATGTCCAGCCAGGATAAGTGTCATGTGGAAGGTGAGGACGCCATGACGTCTGTCCATCATCATCATCATCAGCCTTTTTAATTTTCTCACTGCTGAGACTCAGGTCTCCTCTCTAGGAGAGGGAATGGGCCGTAATCCACCACGCGGGCCCAGTGCGGGTTGGTAAATGTCACATGTCTTCGAATTTATGGTTCTAGGACATAACAGTTTGTCTGTCAAGCCACTCCTTAATGACGGAACTTTCCACTATAATTACGGTATTCCCAAAATCTGATACCGTGATGGAGGGTTTCGAATTTTTAGTTCTTATGTTGCGACATAGATGTCGCTATATTACTATTTAACTAAACCGGATGCAGTCTTGTTGAGATATTAGCTAGTATCTATTGATCTTAAAATACGAGTATGTATGCATGTACTTACATGTCATTTTACCTTGACAACAAGTGTTATTGTTACACATAAAAATATTGACTTTATCTCCAAAAGTGTCACATCACAGATAAAATCAGTTGTTTCGTATGGATGTTTCATCAGATCTTGCAATAGGTGCGTAGTTAGGTAGTCAACACAGTATATCTTAAGTAGCAACAAGATAAAGTTGGCCCACACGAAGTTAGATAAATCTCAGCTGCTATCAGCTGTCCCTGATGTATAGTATATACATAACTATTGGACATTTTAGACATTCTTTACTTAATGCTGAAGGAGGCGACTGCACCCGTGATGGGATGCGCTTCCTCACACCCCAGCTTGACCCCAATTTTCAGCCACCGTAGGCGTGGGCTTGCAGACGGCGAACTACCCATTGCTCGCCGTCCGCCATTCGGTAACCATCCGGACCGAACCCGAGTCATCGACGGCGTGTAGTGTTCCACTCACCAAAAGAGATGTCAGCAAAACCGTAGGGGCCCAACGGGGCCGAAGCCTATTGTGGGCATGGTTTTCCTTTGGAAAGACAAACCAGGACCCCTGAAACGAAAGGCAAAGAAAGAACGTAGGAGTGGGTTTCAGTCAATAAAAATTTGACACGCCTTTTCGTTTCATCTGGAGCAGATTTGAAATAACTTCTTCATTCTTTTCTTCGGATTTCCCACCTAATAAAAGGCATTCTGTACGAGTGTTGATTAGCCGTCTGACAACCAATCCACCAAAGGGTATCTTGTGAAATTCAGGTAGGCAATTGCTCAGCTCGCTGTCCAGCCGTCCGGTAACTGTCCGGACCAAGCCCAAGTTGTCGACGGCGCGCACTGTTCCCGCGCGCCTTGAGGAGTGGTCAGCAACAGCAGGGACCTAGCCGAGTCGAAGCCTACTGGGGCCAGGGTTTTCTGAAAGGGAACTCGAGTCCCGGTATGAAGGCTAGAAGGAACGGGGTGGGCTTTTAGTCAGTAAGAGTCTGACACTATCTCCCGCTCCGCCCAAGAGCGGGGGTTGTCATTGGATGATTTTTCCCACCATAAAAAAAAGGTAGGCAATTGCTCCATGTAAAATACTGGCATTATTTTATACTGGTCAGACTGAAAGCCTTCTATGTAGCTAAAATAAGACTAGTTATTGAGGGTAAAATCATCCGATGACTTGTCCCGTTCTGGGTGGAACAAGAAGACGTGCCAGATTTTTATTCACTAAAGCCCACCTCTGTCTTTGAGGTGTTATTTGCATTTTAGAGCTACGGTCACTCTTTCAACGTTCCCTCAGCCATAGCAGTTGTTGGCCCTACTCACTCCCTTTCGTATTGCTAATATCTCCCTGAGGTAGACTTGAAACACTACGCGCTGTCGACCTATGGTGGACAGTAATTCCTGGCCACTTGTGGTTTCAGACTCCCGGGACACCTTCTTCGGCGGCTGCTGGGGCCTGAGGATGTCATTTCCCTCATGGTTACGGCCATTTCCTTCGCTCGTATATTACTTCACATTCTTCTTCTACTCTTCTCATTCCCTCTTACTTCAGACAATGACCTGAACCAGAGCTAGACGTAAGAGGTCACCGTCTGTCTCCAATTACCTCTACGAGGAGACAACGGTGCTCTGTCGCGGAGCAAACTTCCATCCTATTTGGTATAAAGCTTGGCAGCTCAAAAATATGAGTAGCTTTTATTATACCTATATAAGACTTTAAACTAAGCTCGGGACGGTAAACGGTAAGATCAAAATGATGAAAATGTTTGAAGTTCGCCACGAGACGCCGCTCATAACACCACGCGGCCTCTTACCGAAGCCGCGCCGCTTACCGCACCGCTTTCCGCAAAGACCAAAGTAGTGAACAGGCAGTAATAACGGAATGAGAGTGCTTGTCAGATATTTTTACTGCCTAAATCCCACCTGTGTTCTTTCACTATCCTTTTGTGCTTCAGGCCCATGGTAACTCTTTCAAACATTTAGGTAGATCTAGCAGAATGATGAGGACATGAGGGCATACGCGGCCATTGTTTTGAACATATTGAAACGTTTTATTCTAAATAATAGGAAACCAATCAAATTAAAACTAATGGAACCTACTCGTAATGCTTAGCTAATTTTCTATGTAGGTAAGTGGGTAGGTAGGTAACCATTTATTACATTATGTACGAGTATTACAAGGTTATTTTCATTTAGTACTGTACTATAATAACTATATTGTCTACTGTAAGTATTTTCGTGGTACGGTAGGCGCAGTAGTTGAGTGGTTAACTGCTACGCTGCGTATTGGGTTCGAATCCCCCACGGAAGAATTTTTAAATGATTATTTTTATTGTGCTTTTGAGTACAATATAGACCGGTTTACACTGGTCTTAAATAATACCTTTTAATACTGTTATATGGAAATATTGTAAGTACAACCATTTTTTTAAAAGAGTAACCATGGATTTTCTTGCCAGTTCTTCTCCATAGGAAACGACCAATTTGGAACCGTGCACTAGCTTCTGACGTTTTATAAGTGCCCATGTAGGCCTATGTGAAATAAAAAACTTTTGACTTTTTTGATTACACAAATATTATGATCAGTAACGGATATGGACACAGCTCCATTTTTTTTTTGTACTAATTAAAAATTGTGGTGTTTATTATAAGTGTAATTAATTATTTTATAAAGTGAGGTTGTCTAAAATAAACTACGTCCTATCGACCCTGGAAAACTCCAATCATATTAAATCTTATGTTGATAATAAATCTAGATTTCCATGTGTTATCTATCGAGATGAAGACCCATTTTGTTATCGCACATCCGAATTGACATGCGACATTGAAATCTCTGAAGATAGTCGTATCATGACCACTGTGTGTTAAATACGTCATTATGAAATATTGACAGGCAGTGGAAAAAAATGTCTTCAAAACATATCTACCTACTTCAGTTGGGGTCTTTACTGACCTTGTTTTAATTATTTTAATTTTATGTATTTGATTAGGTTTCAATTTTATGTTTTGATATTTAATATGTTATAATTGTGAAAATGGGTACTTTGACCTGAATAAAAAATATTGTTATTATTATTCCTTTATTCACCTTTTAAACATGTTATAATACATTTTTAAATATTCCTTAAAAAAAAAACAATTTAAAAAAACACTTAAAAATTAAAAAAAAAAAACAGTATCCCACCGGTACCGGGAACAGGGTCCTATCGGTGGTCAGGGCTCCAGAGAAAGGAACCTCCTGACTGTACGAGCCGTGTCCAGGAGTGCCGCTTTCTGAATCAAGCTCTTGATCCAGCCGCCTAACGATTATTATTATTATTACTTACTTGCTTAAATGTTCTTTTTCCAGATTTAGTCAAAATAATATACTTATTGTCAGGGTTCCGTACTTCAAAAGGAAAAAAACGGAACCCTTATAGGATCACTTTGTAGTCTGTTAAGACCTCTTATCTCAGTAGCCCTAGCCAAGTTGATAATCTGCAATCGTTAACGCTAGTAGAAAACTTCAAATGTACGGGAACGACGTCATCTTAACGCTCAGTCACGTGGTCAGAACAAAAGAATCGAGGGCGTGGCCAACTCGAGGCGTTCGGCGCAAACGACACGGTTGTAACTTGGCTAGGGGAGCAGGAACGCGTGGAGGTACCAAGTTGAAATTAAAACCATATACTCAAGTTTGCGGTCCTTTAAAGCTGTGAAAAAAAATAAAATTCTAAGTTAACGGAAAAAGAAGATACGAACGTTTATGTCGCAAAAAACGTATATTTCGACTCTCTCAAGGGAATCTTTTACATAGATCAATACGATCAATATTATTCTAGTCCAACAACCTACTGCAAAAAAAAAGTACTATTGATAACAACCAACCTCAGATCAGCCGACCAAACGTGACTATAGCTGAATTAGAATCAAACATGTGCATACACCTCAGTAATATGCCGTTGCACATAAAACATTGCAATCAAATGCAAAAACATTGTAATCACATTCTACTAATGAATACTAGTCACGTTGGGCACAGAATCAGGTCCAACATGGTAGTGTTAGCCAAGAATACATTAATTATCGACAATGATCCTCATTTCACGATGGTCCAGACTAGAAACATACTAATTATATATTTTTTTTAGTGGGAAATCATTTAATGACATCTTCTCCGCCCAATAAGTCCAAAAGTCTGACACGCACTGTGGGTAGACGTATAGGGCATGTCAGACTTTTACTGACTGAAACCCACTCCTGTTCCTTCGTCGCCTTTCATACTAAGCCCAAGTTTTCCTTTCAGAAGCGAACCCATGGCCCCAGTAAGCGTAGGGCCCCTACGGTTTGCTGACATCTCCTTGAGACGCACTTCCTAGACGACTTCGGCTGGCCACCTTCGGCGCGGGCTTGTGGACAGTGAGCAATGGGTAGCTCGCTGTCCGGCCGTCCGGTAACTGTCCGGACCAAGCCCTAGTCGTCGACGGAGCGCACTGTTCCCGCGCGCCTCAAGGAGTTGTCAGCAACAGCAGGGACCCAGCCGGGTCGAAGCCTACTGGGGCCAGGGTTATTCGAAAGGGAGTTCGAGCCTCGGTATAAAGACTAGAAGGACCGGGGTGGGTCTTTTAGTCAGTACGAGTCTGACACTATCTCCCGCTCCGCCCAAGAGCGGGGGTTGTCATTGGATGATTTTTCCCATCACAAATAAAAAGGCCACGGCTAGGATACATTGTTTTATTACGGAGTTTTCGTGCTTAAGTTAACCGAGAGTATATCTTATGATAATTGTAACTATCATAAACACGGTTAGGTTACATTGATATATTACAGAGTTCCGGTGCCTTGTTACATTTAAAACGGTGAAAATACATTTAAAAACATACAGCTGATCATTATAATAACCTCCTTCTTTTTAAAGTCTGTGAAAAATACACAAAGACGTTTGTCTAACTTTTCTTTCGGAAGTTTGTTCACCGATTTCGGAAATTAAAGATATTTGCACGTTTTTATTCCAGTTAAGTCCGGACAGTTACCGGACGTAACTGTCCGGACCAAGCCCAAGTCGTCGACGGCGCACACTGTTCCCGCGCGCCTCAAGGAGTTGTCAGCAACAGCAAGGGCCCAGCCGGGTCGAAGCCTACTGGAGCCATGGTTATCCGAAAGGGAACTCGAGCCCCGGTATAAGGGCTGGATTCCTTCTAGAGCTAGGCTAGAAGGAACGGGGTGGGCTTTTAGTCATTAAGAGTCTGACACTATCTCCCGCTCCGCCCAAGAGTGGGGGTTGTCATTGGATGATTTTTCCCACCATAAAAAAAGGTAGGCAATTGCTCCATGTAAAATACTGGCATTATTTTATACTGGTCAGACAGAAAGCCTTCTATGTAGCTGAAATCATCCGATGACTTGTCCCGTTCTGGGTGGAACAAGAAGACGTGCCAGATTTTTATCTAAAGCCCACCTCTGTCTTTCAGGTGTTATTTGCATTTTAAGGCTACGGTCACTCTTTCAACGTTCCATCAGCCCTAGCAGTTGTCGGCCCTGCTGGCTCCCTTTAGTTTTGCTAATATCTCTTTGAAGTAGACGTGGAACACTACGTGCTGTCTACCTATGGTGGCCAGTAATTTCTGGCCACTAGCGGTTTCAGACGCCCGGGATTCCTTCTTCGGCGGCTGCTGGGGCCTGAGGATGCCCTTTCCCTCAAGGTTACGGCCATTTCCTTCGCTCGTATATTACTTCACATTCTTTTTCTACTCTTCTCATTCCCTCTTACTTCAGACAATGACCTGATCCAGAGCTAGACGTAAGAGGTCACCGTCTGTCTCCAATTACCTCCACGAGGAGACAACGGTACTCTGTCGCGGAGCAAACTTCCATCCTATAACTTTTAGTCAGTAAAAGTCTGACACTATCTCCCGCTCCACCCAAGAGCGGGGGATGTCATCGGATGATTTTTTTCCACCATAAAAAAAAAAAAACTTCAGCTCAGTCCGGACGGTTACCGGAGAGTTGGCGGGCAAGCTACCCATAGCTCGCCAGTTGGCTATCCCGCCCCTACGGTGGTCGGAAATCGGGATCGGGATCCCGGCTGGGGCGTGAGGGCCGTTGCCTATCGCGTGGCGCTGCCTCCTATGCTAGCATTACTGCTTCGCAGAAGGTTGCGACCGCCTGCCACCCCTCCTCGCTCAGAACCATGACCTGGTAACAGCTAGTGTGACATAAAATCAATAGCAAACTTTTATGGTATCACTATGACGTCTTCAACGTGAAAAAACGTAGTAAAAATAAGTAATTTTCTTTTCGTGTCGATGGCAAAAGTAGTATTTTTTTTTCAGATTTTTTCTTGTATTTGGTCATGGGAATGCCAGACATCTTCGAGAACAGATGATGCAGGATGGAAGGTGGGATATGATCTGCGGAGAAACGCCGTACAAACACTGAAGATGTTTATAGGTCAATAGGTCTTGATATATCTCAGAGTCTATTCCGCCTTTGTACAGTTTTTTGTGCATAAAGCTTTAATAGATAAATAAATAATCTACAAGTTAACACTTTAAGTATATAGCAGTCATTATTACTCAAAACACGCGTATCATCTTCTTAATTAGCTATTAAAATGACAGAAGCAGTGCGAAGATATAAATCTAACCTTCAACTCTACTAAATGAGTCGTCGGAGAGAATATAAAGGACGACTTTAGGGTTCCGTACTTTAAAAAGAAAAATGGAACCCTTGCAGGATCAGTTCGTTATCCGTCTGTTTGTCTGTCAAGACTTTTTATCTCGGGAATGCATGGAGGTATCAAGTTGAAATTAAAACCATACCATACCAAACCAAACCAACCACCAGGTACCCAAGTCTGCGAACTAAAAAAAAGATAATTTATTGTTATATAAGTCGCAAAACATGTATACGACATTTTAAAGAGAATACATTTTTGCAATTCGGATCCCTTGCTAAATTTCAGGATTCTGGGTCAACGGGAAGCTCCTTATGAATTTGGATTCCCTTCAAAACGTCGAAATATACATTTTTTGTGACATAAACAACCATAATTTCCTTTTTTTTAGACCGCAGATCTGGGTATATGGTTTTAATTTCACATCGATTCCTCCACGCATTCCCGAGATAAGAGGTCTTGTCAGACAGACAAACGAATACTTTTTTGCGATTCCTTCGGCAATTGAACTATTTACATAGGTAAGTTTGTACGAAACCCTCAGTGCGTAACTCCGACTCGCACTTGCCCAGTTTTTTTTTTATGATATCTTTATATTCACTAGGCGATAGTCCCAGGCCAGTGTCCATTATAAATGTTCTGGTAATAAAGTGAAGCTATAAAAAAAGCGCCCATTATAGCGCCTTAGTGACTCTCATAAGTCCTAATTGTTATTTATTTTAGTGTAAGTACAGTATGGGGTTATTTATCAATGTGACCTTTTGCCAACCGTGTGTGGTATGTCGCATAAAATTTCCGAGGCTTACTAATCTAATGTAAGTCACCCACAGAGCAATCGAAAGGGCTCGAAGTTTCCTTGCGTGATTTCATACGGAATGAAGATATCCGCAGGAGAACCAAGATCGCCGACATAGCCCGAAGAATGGATGGTAGATGGGGATGAAAAGTTCTAGAGCGGCGCCCGCGCACCGGAAAACGCAGCGTTGGAAGGCGTCCCACAAGGCGGACCGATGACTTGGTGAGAGTCGCGGGAATGCGGTGGATGCAAGACGCGCAGTACTGTTCGTTGTGGCGACGCTTGGTGGAGGCGTATGTCCAGCAGTGGAAGTCCTTCGGCTGAAATGATAATAATGATGACAATATGGAGTAATTATGATTATGAATTATGATCATCAATATGACCTTTTGCAAACCGTGGGTCATATTATGTCTCGTACATATAATTTCCGAGGTTTTATTAATCTAATGAGAATCTAAATTAGTGGCAACATGATCTTCATCAAAAATGACAGCCATTTATCCTCAAAAATCTGCCTGTGCTGATTTCAACTTCATAGTCATATTAATCTATACTCATAGAAAATCTAAAATTATAAATACTAATTGATATAAACGAGTGCTTGACTGCGATCCCACCTGATGGTAAGTGATGCAATCGTTGATGGTGAAGCGAACTAGTTTTTTATGAGCCTTTTTACTCTGGCCTTGAAGACACCTAAATTATAATCGCACGATCAGTCCTTCGATGTATGTGTTATAAATGACGACACGCTTATTCCGGACCGTAGAGAATACAACAACATAAGGATGGAATGGACATATATAAATAGATTACACTTAGTTGTATGAAGATTGGCTGTGTAAGTAGTAATATAGGGCTTTGTATCGTCACCAAGAGTAGTCAGATCAGAACATAAATCTGCTTACTGCTATTAAGGATAAACGCGTAAATTAAATAAAGCATATACGATATATCATTACATTGTCAAGCAAGTACACACATGCTTGTTAACAAGTGCATGACGAGCCCCATAGGACAGCAGCTTCTGACCTTCACGACCTACTTAAATCAGGTTTTGTTAATGATATGATGTCATCTGAATACAGGTCACTTGCTCGCCGTGTGTTGTGGCAACTTTTAAGATCAATGAGGAAAAAAAAAGTAAAAGAAAAAAAGGAAAGGGGAGAAAGAGATAGAGGGAGGGGGGAAAAGGGAAAAGAGATAGAAGAAATGTTTGGTGGTAAAATAATAACTGATAACCTCATAGGTAGATCTTAAAGGTATCTTGAAGGAATTTATTCTTGCCAAGGTCAGTTTGTAGATGGTTTATCAAAATTCTTTCGAGCCTGCAAATAACATTGAGAGTTGGACTTATGTTCGCAACTCCACGTCTAAAGAGCATATTTTGCGTCCGAATGAGATTAGTGTGTCATTCAATCAACTCCAGTTTCTCAGGAAAGGCCAGCAGCGTCTTTGTATTACTGACCATTTCACGAAGGGTACCTACTGGGTTACTGAAGTACTTTCCCTTGTGTCCAGCGATCACTGGGCACGTTAGAGGCTGATGAGCTGCTGTCTAGTAAAAACATGTTAGGTCATTGATTCCAGCTGTGATTTTGTTACAAAAGACAGTTATTATTGGTAGTCACAAGTCAGGAAACACTGTTACTAGACAATACTCCTTGAATAGAGTGATGGTTAGACTCTCTGGTGGTAACAAACGGAAAACAAAAATGAGAGCCTCCTCCTTTTTTAGAAGGTTAAATAGAACGGTTGACCATGATAATCTATCAGTTACTGTTTTGACTACTTTCCTGCTTCCTATACCTGAGTCATGTCATGTGCCTCGATTTATAATCAAATGATTAATTATCTTTATTCCTGTTAAATTGTAAGTCAGGTACGTGAGTCAATACGAATGGTTGAGAATATTTTTTTTGTCCATAGCTAAGTTAAGAATTAGAAATAATTAAATATCTTATTTGTGTCTTAGTGTTGGACTTATTGCTATGAAATAATTTTCTACAATCCGAAGGCTGTCCCTAATTAATCGATCTTCACGTTTCCACAACAATGTCATATAGCAAATTCTAAAATTGTGAGTTATTTTCAACAACAAATAAACTAACAGTTCACAATCTTTCGAAAGTTTACAATTTTGCGAGATAGATTCTAATCTAACGGTAGTTACAATTTTACAGTAACATCGAAATTTGACATCTAAGCGCACGGTAGTGCGCAGGCCAAGTTCCAGCAACAGGCCGCGCACATGCCGTGCACTATTTACACGAACCATTTCGACCCACTTTTGACCCCCCTGTAGCTCAGTGCCTATTATAAGTACAGAGACAAAATTATACCTACGTAATTATATACTAGTACTAAAGCAGTATGCCCAATTTCATAGATATAGCTTCAGTAGATCCTGAAATATGACCCTGTGAATATAGCTAATTTTGGCACTGAGTCACTGACCGGTAATCAAAACCTTTAGGCCACTTCCAATTGTCCTGGCGTTATGAAATTTGGCACACAGGTCGTGTGTTATATGTAGATTAACAAAAAATTAAGAAATTTAAGAAATCGGTCAAGCGTGAGTTGGCTCAATCTAATATCGAAATTTTAATAAAAATATTTATGAACCAGTGATATGAGAATACGAAGAGGAGGGGGGGAGGAAAGGGGGAGGGGGTATAAAATATGTCTAAAGGATTATTTGATTTTGCTTATTGATTGGTTATTTGTTTGTGTTGAAAGCACAAATTCACTCTATTTCTATTCTATTATTTATTTACCATGCCAAAAGAGGTTGTAATCGTATCTTGAGTACTGGCAGTTTGAGAGATTGACGAATGTTTGAATTTATGTTAGACAGAAAAGAAAAAAGAGTGTGTCTGTCACAATCGTTATTTGCATATGCCAAGTAGAAATCTAAAATTATAATACTTCTAAATTTGAACTTGGCAGGTTAATTTAATTATATAAATAATAAATTTAATTATACAATTAATCAAGTGTTACGTACAGCACGAAAACCTGCTAAGTTCAAATTTAGAAGTATTATAATTTTAGATACACACCGCCAGAGACAGAAACAGATGGAGGAACATCATAAAGGTTAAAGTGATGAAGCAGGGAGGTCACGACCCTCAGCATTGAGGAATACGACGCAAGGAGGAGGATAATTTTAGATATTTTTAGATATTTTTAACCAAGTACCTACGTATTTTCACTACTATACCAAATTTTAAGTTGAGTGTATGGTAAAGTGAATTTCGGCCAGATGGACCGTTGACGTGAATACGGTGGTGGGTAGTGGCTGGATGCGGAAGGCGGAGGACTGGGTGTGGTGGCAAGTCTTGGGAATGGCAAATGTTTACCAGTGGATCAGGCTGTTGATGAAGATGATTATGATCGATTTTAAAGTGCATGTAAACTTGGCATTGGATTGGATTTCAACCCTTTTTAGGCGAACAATTAGCCGATAGGAACTTGGCCTCCTTTTTAACAGGTATGTTTTTGGTGGGATATAAAACTACTCGTACATTTGCATTCTGTGAGCAATGTCGCCTATCTGTCCTGCGAGTAATATGCCCACTGCCATTTAAGTTTTTTGATTATTTAAGCTATATCGGTAACCTTGGTTCTCCTGCAAATATTTTCATTCCTGTTGTGATCAGGCAAAGAAAATCTGAGCACCATTAGTAAGTACCTAATCAATTCACAACAAATTAAAACAATCACTGAATTTTAATCGGAAAAATTGCGTTAAAATATCTACCGTAGTTCAAAATAAAGTGAATGGAACAACATGAGACAACGACTTAGTAGCCTCTTGAGGAAGGAAAAACAAAGTTTATCTTGGAACAGCTACAGATGCTGTTACTTAGCCTTATACAGCAGAGTTCAACGACCCCAAAGGATGAAGGCTATATTATAAATCGTCAATCTGTATAAGACTGATAGATAGGTGCCGATACACAAGTGGATTGACTTGTCGAGTTTTATAAATCAAAGGTCAAATAAAAAGCTTCATTTGATCTAAGTCATACGTCTTATATATATATACCAATGTGTTGTGTGTATATGATTATTATTCCTTCAACGCTTGCTGAGGCTGGTTTATGGATGGATGACCATCGTAACATACTGAAAATCCTTCGTACCCTGAAACGTTATAAATTTTTGATTCCGGCTGTTATTTGTAGTAATTTAACACTTGTTACGGAGAGCTCGCTGTCCGACCGTCCGGTAACTGTCCGGACCGAGCCCAAGTCGTCGACGGCACGTAGTGTTTCACGCGCCCCTCAAAGAGTTATCAGCAACAGCAGGGGCCCAGCTGGGTCGAAGCCTACTGAAGCCAGGATCTAGTTCCGAAAGGGAGGCTCGGCCCCGGTATGAAACTCAAGAAGGAACGGGGTGGGTTGGGTTTTTTAGTCAGTAAGATTCTAAAACTATCTTCCGCTCCGCTCAAGGCCGGTGTGTCATTTGGCTGATTTTTCCCACCGAAAGAAGAAAAAATCACTGTTACGGAGAGTTCTAGAAATCTAACACTAATCTTGCCACTAACTGGATTGTGGAGTTCAGATAGGTAGTTGCTTCATGTAAAATACCCACTTATATCCAACTGCATCTGGTTTGATTAGTAACCGAACGCAAAATAATTGAAATAAAAATATAGTTTAAAAAAACTAAAAAAAAACACGCTTTCATAGCATATCAAACTAAAAAGTGTAAAATAATTTTTACACCACCTGCTCGATAATGTCGTTTTATATGTCACACAAACCTCACTTAAAGCAACTCATTCTATCCCTAGGGAGATAATGCAGTATTGCCGATCCCTAGGGAATAATGAGATTTGAATTTGGAGCATCAAGAATCGTCAACATTGTGAATTAAAATGTAGGCGCATCGAACAAGTTGACTTGAAGAAATTCAAACCAAAGAGTATGTAATCACTATGATTCAAACTGGACACTAATATAAAAAAAGAAAATAGAATGAAACATGCGTACTGACGGGAGCGCTATAGAAAATTGAAACTATAGAATCTTGGAGTAGTGAATTTTGTTTGTTTGATGAACTCACAGAACACAGGAATCATATGAACTTGTAAAAATAATACTTATATTTCTCTAATATATGATTTGGTCGACCAAATTGTCTTTTAATTATCTCACAGATGGTGTAAAAAGTAGAGTATGCAACACGGGGATAAAGCTGTCTTTGTCATGGGCGGCTTGAATTCCTCACTTCACTCAGGTTTCTTTATTAACTCCCTCGCAATGCTCGGGAGTTAATTTTATAAATCCCTCACTATCGTTTTAAGGCAAATTTTTAGTTTTCTTTGGCAATGTTATAGACATCCTTCTAAATTACTATATCGGGACAACCTATTGGAATCCGCTGTTGGCTGTCAACAAGGTGATCCCCTCGGGCCAGTGATCTTCAGTTTAGCCATTCACCCTATTATTCAACAGTTAAATTCCAAATTCAACGTTTGGTATCTCGATGACGGAACCCTTGGAGGCGATTCAGACACGGTTTTGAATGATTTATATTTTCTAAAAAATCAACTCCACTCCATAGGTCTTGACCTCAACTTTTCTAAATGTGAGTTATTCTTATCTGACAGTACTGACAGACAACTGACTATTTCAAAATTTAACACAATAGCCCCGGAGATAAAAATTATTGAAAGAAGCACTCTTCGCCTCCTTGGGTCTCCTATTTTCGAAGATTCCTTCCCAAATTTCGTTGAGGAAAAAATTCAAAAATTTAATGATATTTCGAAAAGATTGCTAGAAATTAAAATGCATTCGGCCATCACCTTAATTCGTTTCTGCTGTTTCGGCCCTAAATTAACATATTTTCTCCGCGCCTCTCATTTATGGAAACATCACCATCTTTTGGAAAAAATGGACCAAATTATCCGGCATACCCTTACGTCAATTTTAAACGTGGCCATGGATGACCGAGCCTGGGCTCAAGCTACCCTTCCCATCCGTATGGGAGGTCTCGGTGTCCGCAAAATTTCTAGTATTAGTTTACCAGCTTTTATATCCTCGGTTCACGGCACTGAGAAATTAATCAGGAATATCCTATCTCCCTCACTGATTGATTTCAATGTGCCGTGCTTCATCGAGGCTGTAGATGCCTGGAGATTTGCTTGCCCGAATACAAATCCGCGCGATAACCCAGCTTCCCAGAGACGGTGGGATGAGCCGCTCTGCAGAGTAGTTCAGGAAAACCTAATTCTAACATCTGCTACGACTGCGGAGCGGGCGCGCCTGCTGGCTGTGGGAAATTGGGAGTCAGGTCTTTGGCTTCACGCACTGCCGTCGTCGAATATTGGCACCTTGTTCGACGATACTACTTTCCGCCTAGCTGTTGCCCTACGCCTTGGCGCTCCTTGTTGTTCTCCTCATCGCTGTCACTGTGGCGAAGCTGTCAACAGCCTCGGTCACCACGGCCTGTCATGCAGTCGAAGTGCTGGACGCATAGCGCGGCACGCGAATATTAACGACATTATCCGACGAGCCCTTGTCACCGTCGGCGTTCCGGCTGTTTTGGAACCTCATGGCCTGGCACGCGACGATGGTAAGAGACCGGACGGTATGTCTTTATTTCCATGGAAGTTGGGTAGACCTTTAGTGTGGGACGCTACCTGTGTCGACACTCTTGCGCCATCCCATCTTCCTAGTTCATCGTGCTGTGCTGGTGCTGCCGCTGCGGCTGCGGAGAACCTCAAGCGGCGGAAATATAACAACCTTGTCGGCAGTTATATTTTTGAGCCGTTTGGGGTTGAAACTCTTGGGCCGTGGGGTCCGAGTGCTCATATACTTTTTAAAGAGCTGTCAAGACGCTTAGTTGACACTTCGCGTGACCCAAGGGCTGGTTTTTATCTCGGTCAGAGATTAAGCATTGCCATTCAACGTGGCAATGCCGCCAGCCTCTTGGGCACACTTCCAGTCGACAGCGATGCGGAGGAGTTTTATGACGCCATATTTTAGTAGGAAGTAGCCCTTAGTGTGTATTATTAGCTTAGGTTAAGCATACTTAAATATTTTAATTTAAGTTTATTATGTATATATTTTGTTGCTTTAAGTTGTAAATAAATATATCGCTCTCACTATCGTTCGGGATTAAAATCAGCAACCTTCGTTTCGTTCGGAATTCAACATGCCGCCCGCGACTTAAAGACACTGCTTTATCCCCTAGTCACATAAACTACTATTTCAATATAGGTACTTAGGTAGAAAATAATAATAATGAACGAAAAATATTAAATCATTGTGAAAAAAGCGTGGGGTGCTCGATTTACGAAAAATATGGCAGAAAGCGCCCCACGCTTTTTTCACAATGATTTAATATTTTTCGTTCATTATTATTATTTTCTACCTAAGTATATTGAAAATTATTTTACACTTTTTAGTTTGATATGCTATGAAAGCGTGTTTTTTTTTTAGTTTTTTTAAACTATATTTTTATTTTTCACTAAAAAAAAAACGGATTATTGTATTTTCATCAGTCTTTGATGGGTGTGCACAGTTTGAAGAAAATCTGATCGCCCAAAGTAGGCCAAAATCGAGCTCAAAGGCGTTGGTTACAAACATACAGGTGAAGCTAATATAAGCGTGTTAAAAAGACAAAAACAGGTTAAATTATTCATCTAACCAAAACAATAATCTTTTATCTTGTACAGCTAAGTTTTTTCACCCGGACTTAGATCTTTTTTTTTATCAGCTACTATAATAAATTATTCAAAGTTACATAACGATTCCGTTTGAATAACACAATAATATTATCAAGAGGAAACTTTGTGTGCATGTATTCTATAGTGTAAACAAAAACGAATATATTAAAACATAGTGATTGATAATACATGTACAAGGGCGAGCTTAACTCAATAAGTCTTCTCATACATTCGAGGGTAGAATCCAGTGTGCAATGTAAACCTATATGAATACGTATGGGCACGTTTTAAAATACCGAAATTTAAAAGACCGTATTTTAAAATACCTATGGAAGAAAACCCGAAAAATTAAACGCCGAATGATTGTTTGGTCAAAAAATTTAAACCCTGAAAGTTCATTTGGCCGAATGCTTAAAATCCCAAAGATTCATATCCCGAAGTTAAAAATACCGAAGTTACATCCCAAAGTTGTTCTTTCAATAGAAAAATTTGAACTTGGTGAAATAGGTGAGGATAGAACTGTAATCAACTTGCGCGTGAGCTGAGTGAGCAAAGCAAGCGAACGCCACGTCCAAGTTGTTTCGTCCATTCGGGGTTTTATCCATTCAGGTATTTGAACTTCGGTATTTTATGTTTCGAAATAACGGCTATCGGAATTTTAAACTTTCGATATTTTGAATTTCGTTGTTTTGAACGTCGGTATTTCTGTCGTTATTATGAAATTTTCGGATTTTAATACGTATTCATACGTCTTATACACTTCTGGACACATCTATTGGCCCACCTTGTATTTTCAGTTTCGTTTGGTCCTAGCTAAAATTTTATATTAGGTCGAGCAAAAAGTTTTTATGCAGTTTTGAACCTGGCACATTCACAATTTCATTCAATAGTCTTTTTTTGAATTTCGAACACAGAATTTAAAGAAACAAAAGACAATTTGGAGCCTGTTAGTTGATATCAAACAATCGAATACTAAGAAAACTTGGTTTTATTGGTTTACTTGGATTCAATTCTTGAAAAAGTGATTGATATCTTTGGTTTTTCAACAAACATTACTTAATCTTAACATTAAGGTGAGGTTCTATCAATAATCTATGGATACTTCACCTGAAGTCGCCGCCCAAGCTGTGGCACTTATTCAGGCCGGACACAGCCAAAGAAACGTGAGTGCTCAACTTAATTTAAGTCGATCTGCGGTCCGAAATGTTTATCGGAGGTACCTAGAGACTGGCGGCTTTGTTCGTCGCCAAGGAAGGCCACGATCTCGGGTCACAACTGAAAGGCAGGATCGATTCATCGTGACGACCAGCTTGAGAAATCGTCACCTTACCTCCATTGAGATACAAAACCAACTTCGTGACTTCCACGGAGTATCTGTGAGCGCTCGAACTGTTCGGAGAAGGTTAAAAGAACGCGATATGGTACCACACAAGCCAGCTAATGGGCCCAAACTAACGCGAGCCCACCGAACAGCGCGCCTTCATTTCGCACGCAGTCATTTAAATTGGACACAGCAAGATTGGAGCCGTGTACTCTTTTCTGATAAGTCTAAAATTGTGTTACATGGCAATGATGGAAGGAAGAAGGTCTACCGACGTAAGGGAGAGCGTTTCGCACAATGCTGCTTTGAAGAGAGGGTTGCTTATGGCGGTGGCTCATGGACTGTCTGGGGCGGTATATCCGCGAGCGGCAAAACTCAACTTGAGGTTGTTACAGGACCACGGCTGCCAACATTAAATGCTGAAAGGTACATTCGTGAGTGCTTAGAACCTGACGTGATACCATACGCGGACTATGTGGGTCCAAATTTCCTTTTTATGCATGATAATGCAAGAGCCCATGCGGCCGGCATCGTCAGGGAATATCTTCGGGATGCGAACATCACAGTTATGGACTGGCCAGCCAGAAGCCCAGACATGAACCCCATTGAGCACATGTGGGACGAGCTAAAAAGACGTGTTAGGGCTCGTCAGCCAGTTGCCCAGACGATGCAGGAGTTGAAAACTGCCATAGAAGAGGAATGGGAGATGATCCCTCAAAATTTCATAGAGCGGTTGATAAACTCTATGCCTAATCGTATGAGAGCTGTGGTAGATGCCCATGGAGGCAACACGCGTTATTAAATTAAACCTTTATTTGATAAAACATGTTTTTTATTAAAAAATCAATTGCCTTTAACAAGGCGCATATCCGACTTGTTAGGCGTAGCTCCATGTCGTATGGTATTCTGAATTCAAATTTAAAACAATACGATCGAAAAAGATGGTAAAATGTATCAGGTTTAAAACTGCATCAACAGTTTTTGTTCAATCTAGCAATCATATTTCGGTAGGGGCCATCGAAACCTAAACTCCAAGGTGGGCCAATAGATGTGTCCAGAAGTGTATATATAAATATATATAGATGTAATAAATACCAATGTGTTGTGTGTGTATGATTATTACTCCTGCGTGCTCAAATCGTATATGAATAGGTACACCATGTTTTGAAATAGGACTCTCTTCCCGGACGTATGTACCCTCATAATAATTTAAATAATCATGCGAACGAAGCCGGTGGCAGGAACTTGTCCGAAATACATGTTAATTGAGTTTTTAATACTAAACTAAAAATTGCCAGACGTTGCACATTTACCTATCGTTTATAAAAGAATAAAAGATATTATGATTTCGATGATTTTAATAATATACTTCCTGATCTGTAATATTCGACTAGCAAATTAGTCTCGATCTCAACGTGAATTATGCATTTTGGTGATTCTTGTGCTGATACTATAATTTGCGTACATAGGTAAGTTAATTGACGATTATTCAGTTATTTATTTATTTATTTATTTATTACAACTTTATGCAACGCACAGGTACAAAGGCGGACTTAATGCCTTAGGCATTCTCTACCAGTCAACCTAGGGTGGTGAAGAGAAAAACATGGCAGGTGCACAAAAAAAAACAACATAAAATGGATTATTAAGAAAAATAAGGGTGCAAATGTATATATATATAACTAAAATAGACATACATATATATTTAATATAATATATACCTACATATATATTTATATAAAGTAGAAGAAGGGGGGTTTTGAAACGACTCCGCTATTTGTTCTGAAAGTAATGCCGCAACTTTCGCTTAAATGCATACTGACTGGTGGCCATCCTGATGTCGAGAGGAAGCGCATTCCACAGAAGTATGGACTGTATATGAAAGGAAGAATGAACAAAATCAGAAGTATGAGAGGGACAGAGCAGTAGGAGATTGTTAGAAGAACGAAGATTCTTAGAATGGGAAGAACATAAATATTGAAAATGAGATATAAGATAAGAAGGAGGGGTAGGAGAGTTGAGCAGAGAGAAGAGTGTAGTCAGTGCGCGAAAACTTCTTCTCTGGCGAATGGGCATCCATTTGAGCTCCGATCTGTAACTCGAAACATGGTCATATTTTCGCAAGTTAAATATGAATCGGATGCAGTTGTTGAGGAGCCTGTCAAGTTTGTCTAACAACTCCGCATTCAGGTCAAAGTAGCACACGTCACCATAGTCGATTACAGGGAAAATTAAAGTTTGCACAAGCATAGTCTTCGTCTTCGCGGGCAAAAAGTTCCTCAGACGATACAGACACCGCAAAGTCCCGTTGACTCTTTGACATACACTCGAAACCTGACTTTGCCAGCCAAGAGTCGAGTCGAGATGCAAACCGAGATCCTTAACGCTAGGACTAATGGGGATGGTGGCACCATTAAAAATAATCGGGGGAAGAGAGTTAACCACCACTTATTTAGTTATTTAGCTATTTATCTGGGTTATTTACGGTAGTTTCAGATTTGGAGGTATGCGGAGCAGAGATAAAAGTCCCGCAAACTTCTGTTGAAAAGGAAAGATCCTCCAACCAGGCAGGTGGTATGTCGCTGCACAGATAACACAAATCACATTTTCGACAGTAGGATTAGAAAATTATTTTAAGTTGATGAAGAGATCATTATATCAATAGAATAGAATAGAATAGAATAGAATAGAATAGAATAGAATAGAATAGAATAGAATAGAATAGAATAGAATAGAATAGAATAGAATAGAATAGAATAGAATAGAATAGAATAGAATAGAATAGAATAGAATAGAATAGAATAGAATAGAATAGAATAGAATATCGTTTATTTAGTATACTGGCACATTTAAAAAATACATAAAACAATCATAACGTATACATTGCAGTTTTGCCTGAACTAGGTATGACCTGTATATAAGGCTAAAAAACTTTCAATAATTAGCGTCAGGCTGGCTATCGGATAGGTTTTTTAAAGTATATACCTATAATGAGTCTGAAGTCGCATCCAACAGACAAGTGTTAAAGCAACAAAGTGAGACGAGTCCTGGAGAAAGTCTTGATAGAAAAAAAAAACAGTAAAGGAGTAAGAACAAAATCATTTTTACTTCTGGAAGTCTGCACCACATCCAATGTTTACGTATCGTTCGGACTACCACTACTGAATAACCCAAAAGAGAAGTGCTTGACGTAGTAGCAAATAATGGAACTCACGTGCGTGCCCGCACTGTTACATTCATTATATCTGTCGACATATACACACGATACGCGTGTAATTTGCAAACCTATAATGATCACACTAATATTATAAAGGTGAAATTTTGTATGTGCGTGTGTGTTTGTTACTTCTTTATGCTTGAATGACTGAATGGCGATGAAACTTGGCACACAAGTACACCATATCCCGGAAATACACATAGGATAATTTTTATTCCGTGAGTATATTCCAATGGAACATTTTTTTTTTATTTTCACGTGGGCGAAGCCGCTGTCAGCAGCTAGTTTATTAAATTTAATCAATCAATCAAAACTATTTTTTTTAAGTAAACCATTTCCAAGCACATTTTAATTGTCAAAAAGCTTGGTTAGATACATGTTTCTTGTCGCTTCTATTTTGTGAGCACAATGTAAATAAATAATAAAAATTAATTTAATAAAAAAACTGAAATCGAAATAAGCCAGTAGTAGTTAAATCATGACCATTGAACAGTCTTAACTGACGGTATTTGTTCACGAGCATGACACATGGCATTAGCCCCATTCAGCTCAACTATTTTGAAGGGAACAATGACCCAACTTCACATACCACCATCAGTGAAACATTTGATTGAGCTTGACAATCTTTCAACTGCTATGCTCGTTTATGTCAAACAAGTTGTAACTTAATAAAATAAATTGTTCCATGGTAATATAAAATAACAAAAAGAAAATTGGCATAAAGAATTTATTTCCGAAATACCCACAATAAATAACATCGGGACAAAGGCAGGAAGATTATGTATGACTTTTTTCAAACGATCATATATCACAGTATAGTTTGTTATGACACCAAACTAAACGGGTCAATAGAAACGTTACATAGCGTTACATACATATACAACATTATCCTCCTATCACCATATTTTTTATGGCCATAAATATCCTGAAATAAGGTTAATCTGGTATTCAGGAAGAATACTGATACGACCTTGAACTATATAGGAGAAGTAGCCTTGCAGTGGTGTGAGGTGTGGTTTCCTCAGATTTTTGCATACTTAAAGTGAAGCTTAAGTAAAGTTACAACATGAGACGCGTCCATTATGTTTCTTAATTGCCATTGGAGGTTATGATTTTGTAAGTGTCTGAAAAAATTAAATTACAAGTTTTGCACAAAGGATTTGTAAGAAAAGGAAAGGATATGGAGATAGGAAGAAAGAAAAGGTAGTGTAAAATTCTTGAGACCCGCTTCAACTGATATTTTTGAAAAAGCCTCTATTTCTCGTGTTATTTTTTTTTTAATAGCAATAAAGCTTTTTGTGCAACATTTCTCTGAGGGAAATCATCTTTATCATTGGCCAGCCTCCGTCATAGCACAGGATATTCTGCCTTATAATGTTCCCACTGTTGGGACTCGGGCCTCCTCTCTAAGGAGAGGGAATGGGCCGTAATCCACTACGCGGACCCATTGCGGCTCAGATGTCACATGTCTTCGAATTTTCCTCCGTCATAATTTATTGTATTAGGCTGGTTGCAGATTAGCCAGCCCTGGCCCAACGAAACGATTGAAGTTTCTAAATAAACATTACATTTATGAAGTTCACCAAACTATTCTTCGTCAATCTATTCATTTTTTGTTACACATCATTGCAGTTTCTTAAATCTTTAACGGCCTCGCTTTCTGCTCGGATGTGTAACCCATCTCAGCTGCAATGACGTTTGTCCACTTGCATCAAATTGCACTAAATACTAGGCACTAAGTTATGAAATTTAAAAAGCTAGATGCACAGTCTATAGTTATGGATGTTGGTGAAACACAAATTACATAAAAACTGTATCATTCGGTGGTCACGGTCGGTGGACGTAAATGTTTGTATTGTAAGTGTTCGACACGTGCGTCAATTAGAGGTGATCGTGATGAATAAAGGTAACATTGCTATAATCACAATTCAACAGATTAAATCGTTTTTACTCTCTCAAATGTATGAACGTTTTTATTAAGCGAAAATTCATGGGAAATCGTTATAATCACAAAAGGAAAAAATCCCATCATTATAGTCGAATTTAGTCAGTCTCATCATAAAAGAATTAGAATGACTGCCCATCATTGCCATCATTAAAAACATGCGTTCTAAAGTAGCAATTCCTTTTTTGCCAATGCAAGATGAGTGTATCTTGCATTGGCAAAAGGGTTTGCCAATCGGGGCGATCGGCGGCGGCGATCTCTCGCGCCGGGCCTTGGTACAGGCCATAGTCCAAAGCTAGGTGGAGTGGCAGACGGTCGTCTCATTCTGCGAAGCAGTAATGCTAGTAAAGGAGGAGGCCGACCGCATCAGGCAGCGGTACTCACGGTGCCCCAGCCGCTGCCAGGATTCCGATCCCGATTTCCGGCCACCGTAGGCGCGGGCTTGCGGACTTTGCGTCGACGGCGCGCACTTTTCCCGCGTGCATCAAGGAGTTGTCAGCAACAGCAGGGTTGGGTTTGGGCCCAGCCGGGTTGAAGCCTACTGGGGCCAGGGTTAGCTCCGAAAGGTAGCTCGGCCTCGGTGTGAAAGGCAAGAAGGAACGGAGCGGGTTTTTTAGTCAGTAAGAGTCTGACACTATCTCCTGCTCCGCCCAAGAGCAGAAAAATCATCCCAATGACATCCCATTGGGATGATTTTTACACACCAAAAAAAAAACATAGAGGATTTATACACTTGGCCATATTGGTTCTAGAATCGTCAATAGATAGATAGATATAACATTTATTTGATACATACGACAAAATAAACAGACAATAAACAAAAGCACAATAAAATTACAAAACTAAGCACAAAAATTAACGTAAAAAAAATTGAACAATTACAAACATCACTGTTACGAGTAACTAAATTAAACACATAAACATGGATCGGTACTTTTAAGATAGATATACACTTCACTGTACACCAATATTAATCATAAACAAGATCAGTACTGCATAAGCCCTGGAGTGTTGTTTATTCCCATGAAGATCATGGGAATAAACAACACTCCAGGGTGTAAATATCAATGTCTATCATTTTGTCAAGATCATCCTTATTTATACAATTCCAAAGGGGAAGGAGAGCAGTGGAGAGCAGTTGTGGCCGAGTGGTAACGGCCCCGACTTACGAGTTCTAGGTCGCGGGTTCGAACCCAGCCAGGTGCATTACTTTGTGTAATTAACATCACCACTGCTCTCAAAACGGTTAAGGAAAACGTCGTGAGGAAACCGGCATGTCCTAGAACCCAAAAATTCGAAGACATGTGACATTCACCAACCCGCACTGGGCCGGCGTGGTTGATCTGAGTCAAGTCCGGCCGTCCGGTAACCGTCCGGACCAAGCCCAAGTCGTCGACGGCGCGCGCTGTTCCCGCGCGCCTCAAGGAGTTGTCAGCAACAGCAGGGGCCCAGCCGGGTCGAAGCCTACTGGGGCCAGGGTAATCCGAAAGGGCGCTCGAGCCCCGGTATGAAGGCTTGAAGGAACGGGATGGGTTTTTTAGTCAGTAAGAGTCTGACACTATCTCCCGCTCCGCCCAAGAGCGGGGGTTGTTATAAGATGATATTTCCCATCGAAAAAAAAAAAAAAAAAAATGGGTCTAACCAATGTTTAGCCACCTGGATAGCTGTGTTATTGGCCTGGTATAAGTTTTTTTTTTATATTATATTATATAGCATAATTATTATAAAATATTTAACTAAATGTAAAGTGTAACTCAATTAATGTAAGTAGTAGAATAAAGGCTTTTTTATTTTTATTTATTTTATTTATAAGTTTTGGAAAATGCAGGTAGTTGCATCATCATCATCATCTTCATTTCAGTCGAAGGACGTCCACTGTTGGACACATACCTCCCCCAAGTGTCGTCACAACAAGCGATCTTGTGCGTCTCGCATCCACCGCATTCCCGCAACTCTCACCAGGTCGTCGGCCCACCTTGTGGGTAGCCTTCCACGCTGCGTTTTCCAGTATGCAGTCGCCTCTAGAACCTTTCGGCTTCATTGACCATTCATTCTACGAATAATATGCCCTGCCCACTGCCACTTAAGTTTGATGATTCTTCGAGCTATGTCGGCGACCTTGGTTCTCCTGCGGTTGTGCATGTGTTGTGCAAGCTGTGTGTGCTGACGCACAACTACCTGCACCTTCCACTACCTTTTTTTTTTCGATGGGAAAAATCATCTAATGACAAACCCCGCTCTTGGGCGGAGCAGGAGATAGTGTCAGACTCTTACTGACTAAAAAACCCATCCCGTTCCTTCAAACCTTCATACCGGGGCTCGAGCGCTCTTTCGGATAACCCTGGCCCCAGTAGGCTTCGACCCGGCTGGGTCCCTGCTGTTGCTGACAACTCCTTGAGGCGCGCGGGAACAGTGCGCGCCCTCGACGACCTTCCACTACCTGCCCAGCGGCAGGAAAGGAGGTGACGCATAGCCTGTGAAGAGCACACTACACTGGCACTGTACAGTAACTTATAGCATAGCATAGTCGGTCTCATAATGTTCCCACTGTTGAGACTCAGGCCTCCTTTTTAGAAGAGGAATGGGCCGTAATCCACCACGTAGGCCTAGTGTGGGTTAGTGGAAGTCATATGTCTTCGAATTTTTCATTGTAGGATATGCCGGTCTCCTCACAATGTTTTCCTTCACCGTTTTGAGAGCAGTGCTGAAAAATAAATTACACAAAGTAATGCGCCAGGCTAGGTTTGAACCCACGCCCTACGGAAGACCGGGTCGTTATCACTTGACCACCACTGCACGCCCATTCAATCCCATATAATATGAGCAGTTGAGCATTAAAGCAGGTTGTAAATGCAAGCAAAGCCGCACCAATAACGTGCATTTAATTGGAGGTCACGAAGTAGGTTGTGTTGTGATAATGATTTGTGACAAATAGTGTGATTGCGCGGGCGCAAGCGGCCAGTCAGAATTTGAGTGCCGAGTGCGGATAGTGCCTTTTTGTTTTTTAGTTTACTTACTGTTATTTTATGCTTCGTTCTGTCGACGTGACAGTTGCAGTGTTTTTTTTAAATTTGTTTTTTGTTTGACTCCGTGTATTGAATAAGGTACGTATTTTTATTTGGTTTATTATTTATACTGTTTTTTTTTTTTGTGAGCGTTGATTTTTCATTAAATTTGTATTTTTTTTTATTCGATAAGGAGTTGAAATAACAACAATGCTAGTGGACTACCATAATTGATTTGATTCGGTAATTATTCACGCGCATTCTGGTGGTTAAAATCTTTCGATGGATTTTTTTCTGAAATTCCACTTACTACAATAATTGGACAACCAGCTAAGCATACACCATTACATTATGCATGCTAAAGATTCAGTATTTTATACACTTTACTGTGTGGCTTTAATTAAAACCACGGCACCACGGCATGCATCAGTCACAGAAGGACGCTAAGAACTAATATAGTTAGTGCTTCTAAATAAACTAATTAATAAAAGCTACTGAGTACTAAGAACTACTAAATAATTTGAGAAGGGTCATCGACTAAAAGCAATCTTAGACTTAGTCAAGTTTGGTTTAGAAATATTTTACTCAAAATGTTTAGGCTTACTAAATCAGATCACGTCTAATTAAGGCTATTTAATCATTAACGAACTAGCTACTTTAATTCAAAGAGTATTTTATTTGACGTTCATTAAAGTAAGTTAATTTGGTACTGAATATAATATAGGGTTAAATAATTCGATGTATAGATCGATGGATGTACGTAACGTTTTTTAAAACCATTTTAACTTATGGCTTGTTTTTCCTGTTTAATGACAGGTATTAGTTTTTTTTTTAATTCATGAGTCGTAGTTTTGTTTTCTAAAGTTTTTAAGACTTTAATTTTAACGTAAATTGAAAAAAACTGGGCAAATGTAAGTCGGATTCGCATTTCAACTCAACACTTCCACGAGTTCCCGAGATAAAGGGACTTAGACAGACAGAACGACAGACTGACGGACAACAAAGTGATCCTTTATGGGTTTTTTTTTACGGTGGGTAAAAATCATCCAGATGACATCCCTCGCCCTTGGGCGGAGCGGGAGATAGTGTCAGACTCTTACTGACTAAAAAAAACCAAACAGTCAGTCAGTTTCTCTTTGTACACAACCTTATTTTTAGTATATGCGAAACCTGAATATAGTTCTTTCAGCTGTATCAGTAACTGAATGGATGAAACCCACCCCGTTCCTTCGTTGCCTTTCGTACCGGGGCCGAGCCTCCCTTTCGGAAACAGACCCTGGGCCCCAGTAGGCTTCGACCCTACTAAATAATAATAATAATAATATTCCACAACTATCACACAACGCCGTCTAGTCCCAAGCTAAGCAGAGCTTGTGTTATGGGTACTAGACAACTGATAAACATACTTATATATTTCTAAATACATACATATTATAGATAAATTACACCCAGACACAGAACAAATGATTATGCTCGTCACACAAACATTTGTCCTGGGTGGGAATCGAACCCACGACCTCCGGCATAGCAGTCAGGGTCACTGACCACTACACAGGCCAGTCAAACTGGGCCCCTACGGTGTCTTATGAGGGTACCGTTTTTTCTTTTTGAAGTACGGAACCCTAAAACGACCAAGTTTTAAGTAACATTTAAAAAAAAAAATTAAATATTAGTAGAGTTATCTAAATCAATGTATTGGGGTTAATCTAACACACATAAAGCATACAAAAAATTGAGGATAAATACGCCAAAAACAAACGTGTTTCAAATCAGAAAACAGGTAAAAATTTTATATGGCTGGCATATAAATTGCTAAGCTTGAATAAAGTTATATTAAAAAAAAAATATTTTGTCGGAGAAAAAAAAAATTATACTTGTTGGTGTGAAAAAAATCTCTCACCCTACTTACCTACTTTTTCTAATATTATATGAAATCTAAGACGTTACGTTTCCAATTAAAATTCAAAGGATTTTGTGGGATGTTCAAATCGTATTCGTGATAAAACCCAAAAACATTAAAACCGGAATACAAGCGGTTTTTTCAAAGGTAATGCAACAAGAACAACAAACAAAAAATATTCAAATTATTGCATAACGAGAAGTTAGCTATACACGTTTTTTTTTTTGGTTTTAATCAGCGATGACGATTGTTCACATATACGTCAATAAGGACTAAAATAATGTGCTATTAAATGTAGTCAATCTGAATCATTCCTACTTTAGGGACGGCTACGACTTACGACCGGTCAAGGGGTCGAAACCAGTCAGGCAGCCTTCTTTGTGTTGTTTATTTCACCACATCTGCTCTCAAAACGGTCAAGAAAAACATGATGAATAATATATTATGACGTAGAATAGTGATTTCTAATCTGTAGTCTATAAGAGCCAAAATATGGTCTCCGATAACTTAAAAAATTCCAAACTTTTCATATGGAAACTTACACTGAGATGTAACCGCACACCAACTAGTACACGTCTGATTTCGAACCTATTTCTTTGACTGCGGTCAATTCAATAGAATTAGAGCCTAACAGATAAATCTACACTTATATTATAAAGAGACGATAAAAAATTTAAAGCAAGGACATGTTTGATTCCTTTAAATCCTGGGGACAGAAATAAGAAGAGCTCCATATGCTTGTCTTACTTACGACTGTTGTCAACACATTGTTAACAGAACATACATCTACACTATATATATTTCCATAATAATTCAATTATAATTCAAGCGTTCACATTCATTAATTTGACTGGCCAGTTGGTCTAGTGGTCAGTGGTCCTGACTGCTAATAATAATAATAATAATCTTTATTCAGGTCAAAGTACCCATTTCACAAAATTATAACGTTAAATATCAAAAAAATACAATTGAAACCTAATCAAATAAGCCGGAGGTCTTGTGTTCTGTTCTCACCCAAGACAAATATTTGTGTTTATCGTTTGTTCTGTATGTGGGTGTAATTTATCCATAATTTGCTTATATATTTAGAAATATGTAAATATGTTTTTACACCACCTGCTCGATAATGTCGTTTTATACGTCATACAAACCTCACTTAAAGCATGTCATTCTATCCCTAGGGAGATAATACAGTATGGCCGATCCCTAGGGAATAATGAGATTTGAATTTAGAGCATCAGAATCGTCAACAATGTGAATTAAAATGTAGGCACATCGAACAAGTTGACTCGAAATTCAAAACCAAAGAGTATGTAATCACTATGATTCAAACTGGCCACTAACAAAAAAAAAGAAAATAGAATAAAATGTGTACTGACGACACGGGAGCATTTTAGAAAATTGAAATTATAGAATCTTGGAGGAGTGAATTTTGTTTGTTTGATGAACTTGTAAATATAATACTTATATTTCTCTAATACATGATTTGGTCGACCAAGTTTTCTTTTAATTATCTTACAGATGGTGTAAAAAGTAGAGTATGCAACACGGGGATAAAGCTGTCTTTGTCTTGGGCGGCTTAAATTCCTCACTTCACTCAGGTTTCTTTATTAACTCCCTCGCAATGCTCGGGAGTTAATTTTATAAATCCCTCACTGTCGTTCGGGATTAAAATCAGCAACCTTCGTTTCGTTCGGAATTCAACATGCCGCCCGCGACTTAAAGACACTGCTTTATCCCCTAGTCACATAAACTACTATTATCATTTGTCTAGTACTCATAGCAGAAACTCTGCTTATTTTGAAACTAGCTGGCGTGTAAAAGTTGTGTGAATGTGAATATTTAAGAAGATGATTTAAGATTATATGAGAAGCTTGCAAATTAATTTATTGTATTCATCTCCCAAATGTTGTCAAAAATGCTAATACTTGAGCTAAAATTCATTTGTCTGCTAAAATCCTTTAATATGAAAAGGTTATAATAGACATGTTAATCTACATAAATTGATCACTGACTGCGGTTCCAGACTAATTTATTAGAGGCGTCTATAGTCTCGGGTCCTATGTTTGAATGCAACGTACTCAGGGTACTTTTATACTGCTACAGCGAAATGACCTCTTATAAAAATGTATTCAGTCCTGAAAAGTCCTGACTTGTCGATCGTCTTTCTTTTGTTTTTATTGTTGATAGGCTCGCGTTTGACCACTGTCTCACTTGATGGAAAGTGACGATTTGGTTGACGATAAAACACGCTTACCTAGAAGTAACCTATTTAATTTTGACTTCAAAATCGCTAGTTTGTAGATATCTCGAAAAACTGTCTTCGCCAATTTTAAGGCAAAGAGTTATGAGGTGCTTATAAGGGTTTCTTTTATGGATAGGTTTATGTTTTCTAGAATGCCCCAAGTGCCTTTACACTTGTATATTTTGCTAACTGAAATTAACGCCTCTTACGCTGCATAAATACATAATTGCTTGCACGCGCTATGCCTGAATTATCAAAAAACCGATTAGTTACAGTACTGTACCGTAAAGGGCATTAGTATTTTTATGCTTCATTGATATTTAATAGAAAAGTGGCTGAAAGAGTGAAAATTGGTTTCTATTGCAAAAAAAAATCCTTATTTCATGTATAAAAAATATCTGACATGGAAAAAAAATATTTGACTGATATTTTTCAATTCGAACTGATGTTCGAATGATGGTAGATGGTACTTAGATACTGGTTGAACTAATATGTAATCATCATTTTTTATCCAAACGTAGAAAATACATATTAATTAGCAACACATATCTGATTTTCTTTTTATCCACAAAAAAAATTTCTGAGATCAAAACCTCCAGGCGCTATTATGTTACCAATAACGTAATATAATATATTTTTTGTATATAATTTACAATAAAAGTTATTTTATCACTGAAAGATCAAAGTAAAAGATGTTTGTCATATTCTTTATAGACTGTTAAAGTTTATTTTGCGATCAACTTTATATCGTTGACCTTCATATTGACTGCATCGAAGTGAACGTGCCTCGTAAAACATGGGCTGTGATAAAACAGCTTTTCTGTGCCAGCCTTTAAGGCTCTACCTCCCGAGCAGTGCCATAAAACAGTGATTTTTCGAAGCCCACTCCTCAGTAAGGGCTTGGTCAATAGGTTTG
This sequence comes from Mythimna ferrago, assembly GCA_910589285.2. Classification (NCBI taxonomy): domain Eukaryota; kingdom Metazoa; phylum Arthropoda; class Insecta; order Lepidoptera; family Noctuidae; genus Mythimna; species Mythimna ferrago. The sequence continues at coordinate 4,192,821 of OU342682.1, forward strand.
AAAAAAATATTATAGATTCGTATCTTGCATTATCAACATATGATTTTTCCGTATGGCAAACACATTTGCCAAAAAAAAAAAATTTACAACATGTTATTTTATCGCTTGTTTTCCCTACTCCTTTCAAACGGCTTTGATCTTTAGAAATATGTTTACATAAAAAAATTGCTGGTTTAAGGTGTTCTTCAGAATGTACATAGCATATGTAAATCAATCAATATTTTGCAAAGACCATGGATTTAAAAGTCAGCGGGGCTCTATTCGGACGCAGCTAGCTGGAATTAAATATGCACATACTCCGCCGCCGCTTAAGCGGCAGTACGAGTATGTGAGCATTTAACTCTGGCCAGATTTTCAAAGGACTATACGCCTTAATAAACCTATATATCTAGCAGGATATTATGGCAAATTGTAAGGGATATATAAGGAAGGATTTTAGGGACATTTTGTACAGTGAAGAAATAGTATGTTGTTTTCTGAAATGAGTCAATTGATATACGCAATGTCGTTTGGAATTCAATTTATGGATTCTGGAAGTCATTCCAACATTGTTGCGAGTTTCCATAAAACAGATACACTTTATAGGAATAGGGCTTTACAATGATCGATATTATTCTGTTTTCTTTTTTTTATCTTTCTTTTTTTGCGGTTTTTATCCACAAGGACACGTCAACCCTATTATACTCGTACCAACCTTAAATAATATATGTAAAAATACTTTTAACAGTAATATACTATGAATATTATCCATTGATTAATTTAAATAATTACTCAATTAATCTCCCATATAATAATACCATATTTATCAAAAACTTATTAAGTTCACCTGAAATCTTCAAAAGTACACTCTGAGAGTATAATATTTTTGAACCACATGTATGTACGTTAATTTGGCAGTTTTTTGTATTGGTAATTAGACTTACTTATTGTTCTATCAATCAAAAGATTACGCGTAGATTAGGTGTATTATAATTATCTAGGAAAAACACAGACAGATGGGTGTCTGAGAAACTTTATTTAAATTAATAGGCCTTCACGGTAGCATGATTGCGTACACAAATGAAGATTTGAAAATAGTTCGCCAGAATCAATCAACTTTTTGTGTGCCTAATCATTTCTGGCTGTGACTAATATATAGTAGGTACCTATTCTGATGTTTTATAGTACATTGCTCAGCCTTTGCAGTGAATGTGTGACATTGTTAAGAGCGCCCAACCTTTGTTACTTTTTATTCAACCGCTTTATGACGTCATTATACGTCTTTCTTTAGATATTTTAGAAAGACAGATATAATGTGGTTATTATCTAGGTTTTTATTGTGAATAAAACACAAATTAGTATAAAACTAATTCAGTAAATACTTCTAAAAATCTGCTATTTTACGTAAACTTTGGCCTTTCATAATGTGTTGATAAATTCAAAACTGGACAAGTGCGAGTCGGACTAGCGCCCTTAGGGTTCCGTAAAACTTACTGTAAAGAGTTCAATTCCCGATCGGAATTTTTTTTTGTGACTTAACAACAAATTTTCTGTTTTATTAGATTTATTCCTATACCTACTTGTGTTATAGGACGTTGCTTTATGCCAAATTTCAGGTTTCTGGATCTTGACTGTGGAAATATACGTTTTTTGCGACATAAACGACCGCATCTTTTTTTCCGTTAACCTAGAAGTTTAATTTTTTCACATTTTCAAGAGACCGCAGACCTAACTACATGATTTTAATTTCAACTCGATACCTTCACACTTTTCTGAGACAAAGGGTCTTGACAGACAGAAAGCCATACAGACAGACAGGCGGACGGACAATAAAGTGATCGTATAAGGGTTCTATTTTTTCTTTTTGACGTACGGAACCCTAAAAATAACAAAAAAAATATTAATGAGAACAGTGCGCATCAAAATTCCGCATGACGTAATTTTGTTTCCAAAAACTGTCAAGGTTTTTAATAAACTCGTATTTCCCCAGTAAGCAACGGAAGTTACGGAATGCCAACCGAGCACTCAGGTGATCTCTCTTTTTTTGCGTTGCCTCTTTATCGAACACTAGCTTTTGTACGCGACTTTGCCCGCGTTATAAAGTATAGTCTATGTCACTCAGGAATAAAGCAACTTTCTATCGGTGGAAAAATTTTAGCAATCGGACCAGTAGTTTCAGAGATAATCTCAAACAAAAAAAAAACAAAAATAAAAACTAACTTTACCACTTTATAATATTAGTGTAGAAGTGTAGATTGCGTTGTTTTCAAACTTGCTCACATTGATTATAGCCTAGCCGGTAAGAGCCCTCTTAAAGGTATTATAGTACAGGAACTGGACACACAGGTACTTACACACTGGCTGTAGCGATAAATAGGTAGAGCATAAATGCTTCTACTATATTTATGGACAGTGTTTAAATCCTGACGTAAACACTACCAAATTAAACCTGTTTGATTTATTTGAGAACAAAAATTTGTATTATTAAAAAAACGGAAAATATAGCTACTAGTTCGAAGGGAAACTGGCAAGAAAATAGTCGATTTGTTTTATTATTGATAGGTTAGCGTTTGACCACTATTTCACCTGACGATAAGCGATAATATGGTCGACGATGCAGCAGGCTTGTCTAGAAGTAACCTATTCACTCTCTCAATGTCTCTCGAATGTCTCATAATTAGGTTGTTGCTATAAGGAAACAGACTCTGGCACCGACCGATCATATTCATCATGTTTCCAGACTCAAAATATAATGAACGGTTAAAATTCTCCCGCTCCGCCCAAGTCGGGGGTTGTCATTGGCTGAGTTTTCCCATCGAAAAAAAAAAAAAAAACGGTAAAAATTCTAAAGTTCTGCACGTGGACTAGTACCTCATCATCTTCATCATCATCATTTCAGCCGACAGACGTCCACTGTTGGACATAGGCCTTCCCTAAGCGTCGCCACAACGACCGATCTTGTGCGTCTCGCATCCACCGCATTACCGCGACTCTGACCAGGTTGTCGGTCCACCTTGTGGGAGGCTTTCCAACGATACGTTTTCCGGTGCGCAGCCGCCACCTACCTACCTACCTATAGTACTAAAAAAACTGGTTCTATACTTTAGAGCTATAATTCATACAATGTTAATTTAATTGTGAGAATAATCAAACACGAGACTAACAATGAAAAAGATTTAAAACAATGCAAATTAAATCCGTTTTACATAGTTTTTCCATGAATTAGTATTATTGTAGTCGTGTAGTTTTATTTTACTATCCTGTTCGTACTGGACCCAAGCACTATTGCTGGTCATGAAATTCGGTTCCGGGTCAGACAGTACCATTAACCTCTTCTCTGTAATTTTTAAATTTCAATAAGTTTATTTCCCACTAGCTTTTGCCCACAGCTTTGCCCGCGTATTGAAATATAGCCTACTATATGTCATTCAGGAGTAAAACAGCTTTTTATCGGCGAAAAAAATTTTAGCTATCGGACCAGTATTTTCAGAGATTACCTCCTACAAACGAAAAAACAAAATCTAACTCTTTATAATATTAGTTTATACTACATAGGGCTCAAAATTGTATGGCTTAATGTGGAGTGAGGGGAGGCCTATGTCCAACAGAGGACGTCTTTTGGATGATAATAATCATGATGTACATGGATTTACCTGGTCACCTCTGCCAAACATTTCAGGGAAAATATTTTTTCGGATCTTGGACGGTTTCAACCTTCAGTCTTTGTGTAGCGTCTCTCCAAAGACTATGTCATACCTTTCACTACATACAATTACCGGAACGGATCTTGAGCGCTGGCTTCAAGTTGCGCAGAAGTCAAATATTCGGTCTCTTTAGTGGTGCGAAGTGAGACGCGGGGGCGGGGAGTGTCAGTGATTGGCTCGGCGCGCTATCGTGTCATAGACGTCACTCGTGATTCGTTCCCTACCTTACTGCATGAATCTAACCACGACGACAATTGGCACGCCAATGTATGGAATGCGCAAAGCAATCCCCACTCTGACGCCGAGCGCTCAATATTCGTGCCGGTAGTTGCATCCTCTTACCTTGAGAGAGAATGGGATACTGTCACCTCCTTCTACGAAACAGGAAATAGTAGCCAAAGAGATGGCTGCAAACGTCAGGGAACGCACATTCTCAGTTCGTATTGATCCACACGCATTTCATAGAAAAGTCAGCAAAATCAAGACCCAACAGGGTCGATGCCTGCTAGTGCACGGTAAATTTCTGACGAAACCTGTTCTACTACGCAATGGACAACTGAAAAACACAGCTGTGGTTTTAGTCACTAAAATCGGGCATGCTCTCCTTGCTTCGCCCTAGTGCAGAAGAACGAGATGATGATGATGATGAAACGATACTCGTTTCGGCTTCATTACCTATTCGATGTCGCATTAAAAAAAAATACATTGTTACCTATTCACAGTATTCACGTAAAGATCGCGCAATAATAGCGTTAGTGGATTGCATTGTCGTGGTTGAATACAGGGCTAGGCAAGGAATATAATTAATTAAATCTGCTTTTGCTGTCGAAATACTAAGAAGAGAAACGGAAAATTGCGTTTGTTAAGAAGAAACCTCAAGGCGGTATTTTATCCCCTCTTTTGTTTTCTGTTTTTATAAACTTTATAACTGCTAAGCTTCAGTGTGCGTATCATCTCTATGCTGATGATTTGCAGTTGTACTGTCGGTCAAGTGTGGACAACATATCGGATGCGATCGAAGAGCTAAACCGGGATTTACGGGTAATTAAAAACTGGTCTGATAGATTTGGTGTGGCGGTTAATCCTACGAAGTGTCAGGCTATTATAGTTGGGAGCCCCCATAGTCTAAGAAAGCTAGATGGACTAACCGTACCACCCGTAATCTTCAACAATACGGTGATCCCGTTTGGTTCTGAGGTCAAGGATCTTGGTCTGTATGTTGATGCTTGTCTGGATTGGCGGAAGCAGATTGCAAATGTCAGTCAAAAAGTCACTGGAACGCTACGGTCTCTCTATCGTCTGAAGAATCTTCTCCCAGCTCACATAAAGGCAATGCTTGTACAATCCCTAATCTTTCCCATAATCGACTATGCTGATGTGTGCTACTATGACCTGAATGCAGATCTTCTCAATAAACTTGACCGTCTTCTGAATAACTGCATTCGATTTGTCTTCAACCTCCGCAAGTACGATCATGTATCCCAGCATCGTTTGCTTTTAAAATGGTTACCCATTCGTCAGCGCAGAGCGCTAAGGGCCTTGACTACTCTGTTCTCTTTTCTGGATAATCCTTCTTCCCCTTCTTATCTGATTTCAGAACTTCAATTTCTTTGCTCTGGGCACAGTAAAAATCTTCGGTCTACTAATAATCGTCTTCTACGATGTCCCTCACACCGCTCTGGGCTTATCCACTCTTCCTTTTTTGTCCAGGCGATATCTCTTTGGAATGCGCTCCCTCTGAATATCAGGATGGCAACAAGCCGATTTTCTTTTAAGGTGAAGGCACGTGAGCATATTCGCAAGATGTTGGTAGAATCATCACCGAGCTAATTGGTTTGGATTTGTTATTTCACAACAGCATTGTTTTTGTTATATGTATGTATCTAAGTATGTATTTACTATTGTATATATTTGTTTCTCTTCTGTTTTGTCTGTTTATTAAGTTGCACCTGCCATGTTTTGTTTCTGCACCACCCTAAGGTCGACTGGCAGATAATGCCTAAGGCATTAAGTCCGCCTTTGTACAGTTTTTTTGTGCATAAAGCTTTAAATAAATAAATAAATAAATAAAAAAGGAAAATAGTTGCGAATTTTAATTTCATGTATTTTTCATAGCTTCTACTTTGAAAGCTTGTCTAGTCATATCCGCAGATCTGCCACGTACATATCAATTTGTTGATCCATGCAGAATTGCGGATATTCGAAGTGTAGTCATAAATTTTAAATTTTCCATGGCTGTATATTGGATGTTTGCAATTTCGCACGTAGGCTACCTACTCAAGATGGAGACAGACTGATACTGAAAATCACGATGATATGATAATCTTATAAGGCTCATATTTTCAGAGCAATATTTTCACAATTGATTTTTTATACTCCTTAATGATATAAAAAGCACTAATATTGTAAAGAGGTAAAGTTTGTTTTTTGTTTGTAGGAGGTAAAATTTGACTGGCCTGTTGGTCTAGTGGTTAGTGACCTTGACTGCTACGCCGGAGGTCGTGGGTTCGATTTCCATCCAGGACAAATGTTTGTGTGATGAGCATAATCATTTGTTCTGTGTCTGGGTGTAATTTATCTATAATATGTATGTATTTAGAAATATATAAGTATGTTTATCAGTTGTCTAGTACCCATAACACAAGCTCTGCTTAGCTTGGGACTAGACGGCGTTGTGTGATAGTTGTGGAATATTGTTATATTATTGTTATAATCTCTGAAAGTACTGGTTCGATTGCGATATTTTTTTTTCACTGATACAAAAGCTGCTTTATTCATGAGCAACATAAGTTACATTTTATGTACGCGAGCAAAGCTGTGGACAAAAGCTAGTTATTGATAATATAATATTCCACAAATATCACACAACGCCGTCTAGTCCCAAGCCAAACAGAGCTTATGTTATGAGTACTAGACAACTGCAACATAAACATACTTAAATATTTCTAAATACATAAATATTATAGATAAATTCCACCCAGACACAGACAAAATTATCGTGATAATCATACAAACATGTTTCCAGGGTGGGAATCGAGCCCACGACCTTCAGCATAGCAGTCAGGGCCACTAACCACTAGACCAACAGGCCAGTCAAAGTGTTGATTTGTCAACATGCTAACGATCTCTGACTGGCAAATTGTGTTCTCACCTTCAGATTCAGATTCAGATTTATTTATTTGTAAACATAGGTTACAGATACACATGAGTGTGAGATGTTACATTTTTGTTGGTTCTCTATGCTTAGCCATTAGGCGTACAAATGTTAATATTTAATCATTTTATTGTTTATTTTGCAGTATTTAATAGAAAGCGCTACAGTTGGATAGATTAAAACAACAAATAAAAATTACAATGTCAAAATAAACACCAAACTAATAGGATAATAAGAAATAAAAAAAAAAAAAAATGAAAATGTCAATTACACCCAATTAAAACCAATAAAAATTACAGAATCAAAACAAATACCAAACTAGAAGAATTTTTGAAAGATGTCAATTACATGCAATAAATAAAACTAATAAAAATTACAATGTCAAAACCATAACAATAGAATAATTCAAAAATGTCACTAATAAAAATCCTAGTTAAAATAGATTTGTCAAAAGATAAAATAGAAAATGTTATTTAATCGAATTAATACAAGAGTGTCAAAATAAAAATAACATCTAATAATAATAAAATAATAATAATAATCAAAATAATAATAATAAAATTATAATATTGTACTATGTCAGGAGTAAAAACTATGTAATGTCAATTAAAAAGAATGTAAAAAAATATATATACTTTATTAAATTTATTAAGATTTAACTATCTAAAGGAGAGATTATAGAATTGTCATCCAAGTAGTCCTTTATTGAATAGTAACACTTATCGATCAAAATTTTCATGAGTACAATTTTGAATTGGTCCAGATTTAATGATTTTAACGTTTCAGGCAGCTTGTTAAATATTTTTGCGTCCATACAGAATGTACTTTTATTCATTAGGGCAGTTTTGCCGTGTGTTATTTCGAGCTCTAGTTTATTTTTGTCTCGCAACTTTCTATAATAACTTTTGGAAGCTATTTTATATTGTGAGATGTGTGTTTTAACAAATACATTAGTTTCGTAGATATACAATGAAGGAAGGGTAAGAATGTTTAGACTTTTGAAGAACGGTTGACAACTGTCGGTGCTATTTAGGCCACACATAGATCTTATACATTTTTTTTGAGCTCTAAATACACATTCTCTATCGACTGAGTTACCCCAGTACATTACGCCATACCTAAGTGTTGATGCAACATAACCATGATACGCCATTAGTACCGCTTCTAAGCTGACAGTTTTGGCCAGTTTGTAAAGAACATATGCAAATTTACTAATTTTTTTACAAATTTCGTCGGTCTGAGCTCTCCAGGTCAGATTTTTATCTATTATTATACCAAGGAATTTGGTGACAGTAGTTGACTCTATTTGAGTCCCGAGATAATTAATGTCAGGGATTTTACTCGGTACTCTCTGGTGAAAATGCATTATTTTAGTTTTTTCCAAATTTATAATGAGATTATTTTCGTCAAACCATGAGATAATTGTTTTTAAAGTCATATTTATTTCATTTTCATACGTCATAGGGTCGTTACATTTAACTACTACTGTACTGTCGTCAGCAAACAGTACCATTGGGTGGTTAACGTGGCTGGGAAGATCATTAATATACAGCAAAAAGACGGGAGGTCCTAGCACGCTACCCTGTGGTACGCCGTATTTTACTGTCCTACATTTTGAGCGATATTTCTTCTCATAACCACCAGTTGGTTTTGTGCAAATTTGTGTGATTTCAACAAATTGTTTTCTATTTGTCAAATAGGATTCTAGCAGTTTAAGTATATTTCCTCTAATTCCATATTTTTCAAGTTTTCGTAACAAAATCGTGAAATCTACATAATCGAAAGCTTTGGTTAAGTCCATATAGATAGCACAAACAGGATTTCTGTTGTCCACATTTGATAAAATAGGAAGGAGAAGATCATGAATGGCCATATTGATAGTATTTTGTTTCCGAAATCCCTTTTGTTCCCTGACTAATAAATTTGACTTCTCAAGATATGTATAAAGGGATTTATAGATAACTTTCTCGAATATTTTTGAGAAGACAGGTATCAACGCAATAGGTCTGTAGTTTTCCATAAATTGCCTATCCTGTTTTTTGTATAATGGTTTAATTATAGAAGTTTTTAGTCCGTCAGGAAAGATTCCATTAAATATACTCATGTTAATGATATGACTGAGATGTGGAGCTATGTATTGAGCCACTTCTTTAATAACTTTAGTGCAAATTCCGTCATAACCAACACTATTTGTATTTCTAAGTGAGTTTATATGGTAGATAATGTCTTGTGGTATAGTTGGTTCCATAAATAAAGAATTAGAGGTTTTTGAGTTCATAGGAACTGGTATTGCCTTATTTTTAGGTTCAATAACTTGGTCAACATAGAAATTGTTAAACGAATCGGCTATTTCTAATGGGTTTGTTATTTGTTTTGTACCTGTTCGTATTACTGTTATTGGCTCTTTAGGAAAGAAGGTCTTAGAATTATTGATGACTGTCCATGCTGCTTTCGATTTATTTTGGGAAGTTTTAATATAATAGTTGTTTTGTGACTTTTTGGTTAATGATATAATTTTTTTAAATCTAGCAGAGTATATTTTGAAAGTATTTTTATTTTTTGATGTAGGGTTATTTCTATATTGCCATAGGAGATGACGTTTCTTTTTACTGCATTTTTTTATACCGTTCGAGATCCATTTTGCTTTTTTCGTAATCGATATTGTTCTCATCTCGTAAGGAAAACAGAGATTGTAAAAACATTGAAATATGTTCAGAAAATGGTTGTAGGCCTCGTTAACGTCATCAGTGCTATAAATGTCTGAAAAGGTGAGATTTTTTATGCTATTTTTAAATTTTTCTATATTTTCTTTACAATAATTTCGCCTATTCACTCGCCAGCGCTTTAAAGCACAAGTTTTCTTAACTGGACATTTCAAAAGTTGTGCTGTATGGTCTGACAAACCGAATTCTATAATTTCTCCCTTACAGCCCTTTACATTATGCGCCATATTGTCTAAACATGTTCCACTGCTTAGCCTAGTCGGTTGAGAAAACTGCAATTTTAAGTTATAGCTTAACAGTGCATATTCGAAATTCATAGTATGAATATTTCTTTTCAACATGTTGATGTTAAAATCACCGCACAAAATAACCTTTTTACTAAGTTTTATACATACCAAATATAATATATTGTTCAAGTTATCGTAGAATTTATCTAAATTAGATTGTGGCACCCTATATGTGCATACAATAATAATATTGTGTTCTATCAATTCTATCGCGCAACATTCAATTACGTTATTCAGAGAGTAATTACTTATATTTAGGACTTTATATTTATGGCCAATCCTAGTTAAAATGCATGCACCACCTCTTCTGCATCCTCTAGAAAAACTCGCTGCTAGGCAGTAGTTTGGTATGTTTAGTAGTTCTTCCTGTTCAGGTGTCATAAAATGTTCAGTTATACACACAGCATCTATCCGTTTTCCGTTTCTTTCTAGTTCTTCCAAATAAACGCTAAGGGTATCACTCTTGTTTAATAGTCCCGCAATGTTTTGATGTAAGATATATATATTATTGTAAACGAAAAAAGTTATCATTTTCCTCCAGGTTTGTACCAGTAATGTTAGAAACGCTTGCATGCGTATTGTTTCCGTTTTGCTGTTGATTCGTGTTACAATATAATTTTAGATCAACCAATATGTTATTCATAAATGTTCCTCATTCCGTATTTATTGACTCTGCCCGTAGTGAAGGAGAACATATCTTGTGTTAGGTCTCGATTGCTATCGAAGATGTATGCGTACTTATGATTTTTGTTGTCTAAATGAAGAAGGTTGTTGAACATTTCAACTTTAAAGTTGTATATTAGTGATCCTGTCTTATATGTAGGCAGACAAATCACTATATTGGTATGCGTAATTCTTCCGAGGGAATCATTTAACATATTTATTACGTCTATATAATTGGTATCATAAGTATTAATATCATTTTCTCCTATGAAAAGTAAGCAGTAGTCATTTAAGGTAAATTCCTTTAATTTTTGTTCGATACCGCATACAAGCCGCATTACGTTGCAGTTGGGCATAATATAATGACAGTAGTTAAAGTATTTGGAAAAAACGTCCTCAACTAAAGACGCGGTTTCCTTAGTTTTACTGCAGCTCAGGATACATAGTTTATTCTTTTGCACAGACTTCGATATTATATTTGTTGGTTCCTTCGGGGTAGAGATATTTTGGTTCCTTTTGTTTGGCATCTGACTGTGGCAAGACGTACTTATGGTTTGTGTTTCTTTATTTTGTTTATTTGACGCGCACTCATGACGACGAGGTTGTTGTTCGTGCTCATTGAGTAGGTTTCTTGGTGAGCTTATTTGCTGCAAAGTTTTGTTTTTGCGGGTCGGAGTGGCAATTTTTTTATTAGACGTCGAGCATATTTTCTTAAGTGTAATAACGGTCTTATTCATGTTTTGTAAATCGGTTTTGAGGCGAAAGTTTTCAGTGTTTAAATCTTCTATTTCCTTATGTGCACTTAATAATTGATTTTTAAGTATTTCGATTTCTTCAGTTAATTCGCGAACGTCGTCATTTGTATCATGGAAACTGTCAGGAATACTCAACATTGTTGTGTCGAGTATAGTTTTGTCATTGTTGTTGGTCATATTTTTATTAAGCTCAGATAGCGAGCTAGTTAAACATGGTTTACGATAGGTGATGTTACTGTTACTGGAATCCATATTTACTTAAATCTATGGTGGCGCCCTCGGTCGTGGAATTATCGAATTATTGCCTTCAAATTGATCGATAAATATTGAAATACAAATTAATAATTCACAAAAAGTCACGAAGTTTTTGAAGTGATTCGAACTAGCGATCAATCGTGTAGTGATGAAGTGACGCCTATTACGCCGCTGGACTAATTGAACTTGTATGATGTAGTCGAAATTGTGTATCGCATTAGTTACTTCCAATATTTGAATGAAATGAGACGGTTGCTATGACTCATGCGATAAGAATTTTTCCAGTGTCAAATACTGCTCACTTTGTTTTTGTTTTATAATTTATAGTTTTTACACTATTTTGTTCACTTTTTGATGTTTGTGAGTATTGGAAACAGCTTGTACATTCATTAACAATTATTGTCTTTCTGAATTGGGAGTTTTAATTCGCCTTTTGATGATGACTTTGTTTTTTATTATTAAAAAATGTCTTTAAAAGCATTCTTTAAGATCAGTCCACTTGTCTTCACTTATTATTTATTGTGTTTTTGTTGTTGTTATTATTGTTATTGTTTTTTTTTTTAGTTAATAATTTCTAAACAGTTTGTGTATAATACTCGTAGATAACACTTTCACTGATTCAATAGACATTCGTTTTATCATTTCACTTACTTTTATTCACTTTTGTACACTAATAATATTTTAAAAACTGTTTTTACACAGAGCGTTTTTTCTCACGTTGAACTAGATGCAGCGCCATCTAGCGAAGCCTTTATAAGTAAGTAGGTATTTTGAGAAACAAAAACAAAGTAAAGAATTTGAGTGGTTTATCTGAGGCTAAGGTAAATACCCGGTGAGTTTTTTTGGATACAAGTTTTATTTTTATCGTAAAAGGTAGTTGAGGATAAATTAGTTGCTATTTGGCCATTTTTTTGACACTGAATTGCAATAAACCGGTTCTATCAGGAGCGGCCAATCAACATAATAAAGGTTACTTTGGTTTTATGTTTTTAACTTTTTATTTTACTACAGTTTAAATTCAACTTTGAAGTTTACTGTCTAAAATATAGTAGCGGTTAAAATATTATATAATATTTCTGTTACTCTAAAATCCGTTACCGGTTCTTTTACTGTAACTCTTTATTAATTAATTTAACCCCAAGCAAACGCCGACGTTTGCTCTCTCATTTTTTTCTACTGTGGCTTTAATTACGGGATTCGAAAGGTTAGACGTTACCTCATATTAGGAATTACAACTGCATCTCGGGTGGATTCACAAACCTACATAATATAAACTCGCATATATAATTAAGTATCCCAGACTCAGAAAAACTATCTGAAACCCATGCAAATATTTGCTCTGTCCGAGAATCAAACACGTCACGTGCAGTCACTCAACCATTGAGCTACACGTTTAACGTTCAATCATAACTGGTTTTATAATAATAATAATATTTTTATTTACAAACATGTGTCATGGTTAATAAAGCTCTGTATTCTGAATTAGGTATTTAACGTGTATCTCAGGAGACACATTTATAGTTTTTGTATTAAAAATAGAACATTCACTACTGTTGTAGATGATACATACGGCGATTATCCACCCTTACGTTGTTGAAACGTCTTCGGTCTGGACTAAGCGTTTCGCCTCGTCATTTTTAGCCGCTTAACGACAGACTGAAACTATTTGCCTGCGGTCTTTCCATATCATTACAATTTGTGTGTCTTGAATACTAGTTAATAATAATAATACTAATAATCTCTTAATAAATTAGTGCGCTTCACCATCAATAATTGCATCACTGCTTACCATCAGGTGGGTTTGCAGTCAAGCACTAGTTTATATCAGATCAAAAAAAAGATAATATTCTTGCTTCAAGGCGATATGAAAATTGAAATTTGTTAATTTTTTCAGATATACTATAAAGACTTGAAATCATGAACTATCTGCTTAAACTAACCCAACTATTTCAGCGTCGAGGTGGGCCTCATATCTTTTCAAAGTTCCTGAATAATTATATGTACCTACCGTAAACAAAATCGTTAGAGACACTGTTATTAGAAAAATCAGAGATAAACATGATGAACTAAATGCTTAATAACCTGCATTTACATGACAGAGATGACCTTGCGTGCAGCCTGAACGGATCAAACATCAAGCGATACATTTGTGAGAGTGACCGTTGTTATTTTTCACAGAAAAAAAAAAACATTTAGAAATGAAAAAAAAAACACAAAGGACCGGTAAAAACATTCAAATCATAGTCATCACCTTCCTGCCATAGAATTGTGGTGGTGGTAACGAACCCGACTTACGACTCGTGGATTCAAACCAAGCCAGGCGAATCTTGAGTATAATTTATTTAATTGCTCTCAAAATAGTGAAAAAACGGGAAACTGTGTTTTAGAAAAAAAAAATCCAAGACAAATGACATCCACCAACTTGTACTGTACTCGCGTGGTACGACCCATTCCTTATCCCAGAGAAGGCGCCTGAGTTCCAACAGTGAGAACATTATAAAGCTGAGTAATCCTTAAATTATCTTCTTATTGACATTATTCCATATAACTTAAGTTCATCACCACTTGCTTCTTTCATTTTCCTTTATCAGCCGCCAAGTTCTTATTGACTGCCTCAGTTTTGTTTCGTATCATCTTTGAGCTAGTCTTTCATCTATTATTTGTTCTGTCTCTACTTGTTCACCCTTTCACGTCTATATTTATTAATCATTATTTATGTCATTTTCATTCCATGCCTCAATATGTTATGCCAATTTTAAAATAATGTATCTTATTTGCAACAAACCACTTTTCTTTAGTATTCATTTGTTTTTGTTTATTTTCACACTCTTCCTATACATCTCTATCATAACTTTTTTTGCGAAAGACGATCAAGGTAAACTCATTACGGAGGTTTCAACCTCTGGGAAACTTCCTTCCATTATATTATTATCCCCTTGACATTGATATGTCGCCATGTCGGTTACTGTGAGGAAATTGTTGAAAAGGCCTTGAGATAAAAAGACAGGTTGCGAATTAGTAATTGTATTTATACCGATTCCAATTTCATGCTAAATCTTCAAATCGTTTGATTGTTAACAACATTGGAGCACAAACTTTTACTGTGTAGAAGGTCTTACTACAATAGGATAAAATATTAAGTAGTTTGTTGTTACAATCACAATACTTTTTTTCTTATAATGGCTTCTCCCACCCTAGGACGAAGCGGATGGACGTATCACACTTTTACTTTCACTTCTGCTGACCTTTGCGTCTCAGGATCACAAGTAACCCTTTCAGAAGTCAACACATAGCTCCAGTACGCTTCGGTTCTACTGGACCCCTAAGGTTTAGCTTTCATATGTTCGAGGCGCGCGTAGAATACGACTCGGGTTTGGTTTGGGCAGTCACTGGACGGCAGGACGGCGAGCTACCCATTGCTCGTCGTCTACAAGGCCATGCTAACGGTAGGTAATTACTATGCTTAATCCTGTTTTCGTAGCTCGCTGTCTGACCGTCCGGTAACCATCGGACCAAGCCCAAGACGTCGACGGCGCGTAATGTTCCAAGCGGGTTTTAAGGGGATGTCAGCAAACCGTAGGGGCCCAGCAAGGCCGATACCTACTGGGGCCATGGGTTCGATTCTGAAAGTAAAACCTAGCCCTAGAATAAAAGGCAATGAACAAATTAGGAATGGGTTTTAGTCAGTAACAGCACGCTGAAACGCGAAAAATGTCTTCTAATGATTTCACACATAAAAAAAGAGGGTACAGTTCATTTTTTCATAAAAAGTACAAACATTAATTGCCATGCTTCTTAAAGGCCGGTTGTTGATTACATACTTTTAACCTTTTGAATACTGTAATAAGAGACACAATAGATAGAAAATGAGCGAGCGAACGCCTTCCTTCGCTTACGGCGCGCACTGTTCCCGCGCGCCTCAAGGAGCTGTCAGCAACAGCAGGGGCCCAGCCGGGTCGAAGCCTACTGGGGCCAGGGTCATCCGAAAGGGAAGTTCGGTCCCGGTACGAAAGGCATGAAGGAACGTAGTGGGCTTTTAGTCAGTAAGAGTCTGACACTATCTCCCGCTCCGCCCAAGAGCGGAGGCTGTCATTGGATGATTTTTCCCACCATAAAAAAAAAAACGCCGTCCTTCGCTTCGGATTTAATGAATTAATAACTATACATCCAGTTTTCCTTACGATATTTTCCTTGGTATTACATCGGTTTTATTCTATTACACGTCTTTCTCCGTCTAATTATTAATAAAATACATTGCCATTTTCCCAAACCCTTGTTATAGTTCTGTTTATCCTTGTCAAATGTATTCTAAGCTTTGTAACATTGTGATGGAATATCCGAAATCTGTATTAGATTTTATCCCATTAGTCGTTGTCTTTTTTGACATTGTGAATCAATATTCACTATTTTGTGATTTTACGTCCTTCAAAAAGCTTTTTGGTATTGTAATATCAAAAACGATTTATGTTTGTACTTTCTTTTTCTTTTCTTTTGAAAATATTAGTCATAATACGATAAATAGATTATCTACCTACTAGGGTAATATCATTTTTTAAAGTTATATTCACTATGTAGTGAAAATATATTTAAGTTGTTACAGAAAATGTCCATAAAAAGCAGAAATGGGTATCACGCGGTATCAAAAAATGTAGCGAAAAACGGCACTTGCTATGGCAGTTCCGGTTAAAACCAACTCAGAAGAATAAAATACAATTTAAAAATTATACAAAACTATTTAAAAAAATTATAAATGTGACTCAAAGAGCTCAAAATAACCATAAAATCAAAATATCAAACAATAAATATAAGACAACATGGCAAATTATAAATCAAATAAAGTTAAATATACCAAAGAATAATATTGATAAGATCAGAATTAACAATAATGAAATTATCACGGATCCAAAATGTATTTCTAACGTCTTTAATAATTATTTTATTGATAAAATTAAGCCTATGACTAATTCAGGAGACAGAGTCACAGAATATATCTTAAACAAAAAAGATTCTATATTCATGGCTCCAAGTTTGCCAAGCGAAATATTAAAAATAATTTTATCTCTTAAAAACACAAACAGTGTAGGTTACGATGGCATCTGTACAAAAATACTAAAAGCAGTAGCCGAGGTCATTTCTTCCCCTTTAAGTCATATTATAAATTTGTGTATAAGTGAAGGTATTTTTCCAGAAGCCCTAAAAAAATCAGTAATAAAACCTTTGTTTAAAAAACAAAATAGAGAGCTAATGGAACACTATAGGCCAATTTCTTTGATACCATTGTTCTCAAAAATAATTGAAAAGTATATTTATAAAGAACTCAATAGATACTTAGAAGCGAATAATATTCTTTGCCACGAACAAAAAGGATTTAGGAAAAACAAATCAATTAACATGGCTATTTATGACTTTTTGCTTACAGTTATGACGAATATGGATGAAAACACTCCAGTGTGCGCAATATTTTGCGACATGACACAGGCCTTTGATTATGTGCAACATAATATTTTACTAAAAAAGCTTGAGGCTTACGGTATTAGAAGTAATGTTCTTGAGCTCATAACATCCTACCTAAATGACAGAAAACAAATAACGGAAATTAAAAGAATAAATATGAGCACTAAAAGAGAAGAAATCTTTCTTTCGGAGGAACGTACTGTTGCCTACGGAGTTCCACAAGGAAGTATACTAGGACCACCGCTTTTTACATTATATATTAATGACTTTCCAAAAGCAATCAAATATCCTATGACATTGTTCACGGATGACAGCACTATAACTATTCCGTGTACGCAAAGAGATTTCTATAAAGAGGACATAAATAATACATTAAAGGAAACTGTACAGTGGTTAGACAGTAATAATTTAAAAATAAATCTAAATAAAACAGTAATTATGCATTTTAGCCAGCGCGCTTTGACTCTTCCCAATCTTGACATAACATACGATGACAATAAAATTGACACAGTTAATACAACAAAGTTTTTAGGAGTAACAATTGATCGGAATTTAAATTGGAAGGCACATATAGAGACCCTGACCAAGAGAATTAGCAGTAATGCATATGCTTTGTACATTTTGTAACGGAAGGTTAACATAGATGCATTGTTAACTGCGTACTACGGGCTAACAGAATCTGTACTCAGATATGGGGTTATCTTTTGGGGTAACACAACTGACAAAGAAGCCGCTTTTAAAGCACAGAAGAGATGTATCAGAGCCATGTTTAAATTAAAAACCACCGACAGTTGTAAACCCTATTTCAGACGCTATAAAATATTGACACTGACCTCTCTTTATATTCTAGAAACAGTAATGTTCGTTAGAAATAATACCAACTTATTTTCGCAAATGGAAAATAAATTTCCCAGAAACAGGCGTGATCAATCTCAGCTGTGTCAGCATAGGAGTAGGACTGCACTTATGCGCAAGAGTGTTTTCTGCATGGCTCCCATTATATACAATAAGTTGCCTAAAAGTTGGAGAGAGCTTAATAATGTACAATTGAAGAAAAAACTAAAGTCATTTTTAATAGATAAAGCGTACTATAACATTAATGAATTTCTGACAGAACCATTTAGAGTGACTTAGATTCAATTACGATTTTAATACTTTTGACATAACTGTGTATACTTTGACATTTATAACCATTATGTTTAATTCACAGACATAGATTACATTATTATTATTTTTCTTTTGAAATGTACCTTTTTGACATGTATCTTTTTTGACATTTATACTCGTTGCTAATTTCTTAGAACTAAATGTTTATAGCAAAAATTAACTTTGACATGTTTGATTTTAACATTGATATATTTTTCCAATGATATCTTAGTAAAAATTTTAATTTGTTTTTAAACTATTCAAAACATTTGCACGCCATAGTATGTGGCAAACATGTCTGAACCAATTAATTACTTTATGTCATCCTGCATGCATTTTTAAATTTTGTATGTGTACACATGCTTGAGCAAATAAATATATCTTATCTTATCTTATCTTATCTTATCTTATCTTATCTTATCTTATCTTATCTTATCTTATCTTATCTTATCTTATCTTATCTTATCTTATCTTATCTTATCTTATGATATATTCGAAAAAATTTAATGCAAAAAGGCATTCTTCACCAGTCAACCTTTGGGTTAAAAATATTGCAATTTTAAATTATATGTAGTATCATTAAGATGATAGCAAAATTGATATTAAATAATTATAATTGAAGGAAAACATCGTGAGGAAACTGGCATGTCCTAGAACCCAAAATTCGAAGACATGTGACAGAAGATCTGAAGCAAAATACTTAGGTGTTATAATCGACTCATCACTGAATTTCAGTGCACACATTTCCTTGCTTCAAACCAGACTTCGAAAATTGATTTACGTCTTCAAGAACTTACGCCATGTGGCAGACATTACAATCCTAAAAAAAGTTTATAAGGCACTTTGTGAATCGCTCTTAACTTACTGCATTTCAAGTTGGGGTGGAGCTTCCAAAACCACTCTACTTCCTCTTGAGATAGCACAACGAGCCATTCTAAAGGTCAGCTCCTTCCGACCCATTGATTACCCTACACATCTTTTGTATCAGTCCTGGAACTTACCCACTGTACGTCAACTTTATATATTAACTGCAATTCTCAAACAACACTCTCTTGCCCCTCTGGATAGGAATAATCTGCTTAAACGGCGTCGTAACACTGTAGTACCCCAGTCCCGTCAATTTAAACATTCGTTTACACATAGATTTTTCTGTTTCAATGGTCCTTTCCTCTACAATAAACTAAACACAACTCTCAATATCTACACACTAAGCAAACAGGAATGCAAAACCAAATTATTAGAATTTCTACTCACATGCGATTACCAAACTACTGAAGACCTTCTTAAATCATTGAGATAAAATTACACACACAAACACACGAAACACATGCATGCACACAACTCACAATATCGATTGCAAATTAATATATTGTTATATAAAAAAGTATATAAACGTAACACGCAAATGCTGTTGTATTGATAACTCTTTTTCTGGGAAGAGAACTGCGTCCTGAAATACAGGCTCGGCCTAGCTCAGGCGCAGTTGCACATTTCTATTTCTTATGCATTTGTATTAAGTAACCTTGAATTCATTGCTCAAAATTTGTACAACTTTTATGTAGAAATAAATTATTATTATTATTATTATTCACCAACCCGCACTGGGCCCGCGTGGTAGATTACGGCCTATTCCCTCTCCTAGAGAGGAAGCCTGAGTCCCAGCTGTGGGAACATTAAAAAAGGCTGGTGATGAATTATTATTATGCTAAAATAGTAAATTAGCTTTTTAATAGAACTAAAACTACAGTATTTTATAGTTGAAAGTGGCTGATCGACCTACGAGCCAAGACCTTAAAAGGTACAAAACAGCGGAATTGCGATGATACACCGGCGAGCTTTACCGATAAGCCATAAGACCGCGGTATTACTCGCCTGTTGATCAGGGTCTTTAGATGAATACGTATTTAGTACAATTTCGTTGAGACATAGATTTTGTTCATACCTTAAAAAAATTATGGTTTCTGTAGAATTTATCAAGTAATACCATGGAAAAAAAAAATTGTGGTACATTTGACTTTGGTAAGGGTGCACATAATGAGGGTCTTAGAAAGCCGTCTCTCATCATGACAATTGCGTTTATGAAGCCTATCCCATTATGGATTAAGCCGTCTGACAGGATTATATTTCCGCTTCTGTGGTAAACAAACCATTGCTTAACAGAATTTGTGTTAAAATTAGAAATAACAGCAAAATAATATTGTTGTTGTTGTTAATATTGTTTGGTGGAGCGACAACCTGATGAGAGACGCACAGGAACGATTGTTGTGGCGACGCTTGGGGATGGCCTATGTCCAACAGTGGACGCCTTTGATGAGTATTGTTACCAAATATTTATTTATTTATTTATTTATATATACTTTATTGCACATCAAGATTATAAATTAACAAAAAGGAAACCAAATAATAAAAAACACACAATTGGCGGCCTTATCGCACTAGGCGATTTCTTCCAGGCAACCTGCTTCTCTTAATATGTCATGGAGTTGACCGATGTTGTCCTTTTTATTGTTTCAGTACTTTAAAAAACTATAAAGTAAGCATTTGTTCATGATAAACTTTTTTTTACACATTCAAATTGCTGTCATAAATATATTTACTATTCGGGATCGACTGCGGTAAGATGGCAGCTGTAGGAAAATACGACGAAACAACCCGACTTCGTTCAACCCTCAGACAAACCGTCAAAAAAGCCTTGAAAACGCTACTGATGCTACTGTAAACGTAACCTTTTTGACCAAAACACTTTGAGAGAAAAGGAAACCGTCTATTTGAAAACAAGAAAAAACTTGCAAATACACATTTAAATATTCATCATACATTAATTTCTCTATAGTTAACATAGATTAACAAATCTGTCTAGATATCTTTATTTCCGTATCATCAGCCCTAAGGTTAACCGGAGGAAAAATATCGAATGGTATTAATAGCATACTAATGGTATAAGTAGCGGGGCAGTTTGATCGATTGTTTTCTATATTGGCTTCCAACAATAAACCATTAGTCATTAATTATAGAATTAAAAACACGCTGTACCTGCTTCTCATGGGGATAAGTAAAGAGAAGAGAACTCCATGGCATGCTTCGAGCAACAACCAGAGTAACCAACTGTAAAAAGACAAAATCACCAATTAAAAACGACAATATAGGTCCGGCAGAGGACCAGGCAACACGGTGCGGTGCGGCTCCGGCGCGGCGCCTGAGCGACGAATCGGCGGGCCGTACGAGCGGGGTGACGTCACTCGTGTGCCCGCCGATTGGTCGCTCAGGCGCCGCGCCGGAGCCGCACCGCACCGTGTGGCCTGGCCCAGAAAGGTGCAACATGACAATGCGGGTTGTTGTATGTTTGCTATGTGATAAAAAAAAACCGTATGCATCGTTGGACAGACATAAGTTTTTTTCTTTAAAAATAAATGAAGAAACAGAGGCCCACGCATTCCTATGTTATTTATTAAATTATTTATGCATTCGACAGTGCAAGGCCAGACTTGTTCGGCTCTAGTTTTATTATGCGTAGAACTAATTTCAAAGTACAACAAAATATGTGTAATACATAATAAAAATATTGATCAGTTATCATATAGATAGTTGTATTGGAAGCCATCTCTCCATATTACTGCGGTCACCTCCTTCTGTGAAGCAGTAATGCTAGCAAAGGAGGAGGCCACACGCGTGTGGCAACGGACTGAGCCCAAGGCAACGACAGCGCGTATTGTTTCACGCACGCCTCAAGAGTTGTCAGCAAACCGTAGGGGCCCATCAGGGTCGAAGCCTACTGGAGCCAAGGATTTGCTTTTGAAAGGAAGACTCGGCCCCGGTACGAAAGGCAACTAAGGAACAGGAGTGGGTTTTTAGGCAGTAAAAGTCCGACACTATCTCCCGCTCCACCCAAGGACGGAACACCTAAAAATCTCTCCATTTACTGTTATTTAGCAAAAATAAAATGGCCAAAATTGGTACTGGTATTCTGCGCTTCTAGTTTTAAAGCGATCCATTTGACGACCTAAACTGAACCGTTAAAAGGATGGAAGGAGGAGCTATATAGGGCATATAGGGTATATAGAGGGGCTATATAGGGCATATAGCTCCATCCCTCTTTCTCGCTCGCACGTTTGACATTTCAACATGATATGGTAAAGCCAACTACCTGCCTGGTTACTTTGGAAATCTTTAACCTCATTCAAGGTTAAGTAGGAGAGTTTCCCTGACCCTCAATTTAATCAACTCAGTCTGTTATTATTGTAATTACCTATTACGGTCAAATTGGAACCACAACTTGAAGTTTGTTTACATTTACTAATGAACAGGCAGTAAACCACGTAGCCCCATGTGGTTAGTAGAAAAACTATCTATTTGGTAATAATTTGTACAGACGTTGATTATTATTTTGACTGATTGGCACGTATTAGTGAAACGACGTCGTGACATTATTTATACTTAAATAAAATGATATTTTGTTTGAGATTCAAGAAGAAGAAGAGCAATATTATGTCTATTATTTATTTATGGATAGCTTTGGACACTATCGAATGGTGTTTTTTTTTGTCGTGGGATATCATCTAATGACTTCTTGCCCCAACTACAGTTTTGCTGACATCCTTATGTGGCGCGCGTGTAACACTCCGCGCCGCCGATGACACGGACTCAACCCAGACGATTAGCAGTTGTCCATTGGACCGCCAGACAGCGAGCTACCCGTAACTCGTCACCTGCAAGCCCACACTTGCGGTGGCTGGCAGTCCAGGTTGAGGTCTCGGCGGCTGGGGTAGAAGATGCCACACTGTCGAATGGTGTAACATTACAATTACTAAAATAACAGGTTCGATTCTAATGATTTTTTAAAAATCCAAAGCTATTTATGAAAATCGTGCCCTAAATTCCTTTGAGTATTTTTTATTTCAAATCCCTATAGTTTTGGATCGGGCCATTCATGAAAAATAAAAACCCTGTATATAAAAATTCATCAACATTGACTTAGTGGCTTAAGTATACAAATATAGGTTCTGGGATCGTTCCAAAGAGTTACCACTGGCCCTGTAACGTAAATGGCGATTGAATGAAAATAAGAGGGTTTTAGCAGGTAAAAAATGTGACACTCACTATCCCTTCCCCAGGCTGGAAGAAGTTATTTTGTGATTTCACCACCTCAAAAAAAAAAATTGACACTCACTATCGCTCCCTCAGGCTAGAAGAAGTTATTTTCTGATTTCACCACCTCAAAAAAAAATGTGACACTCACTGCCGCTCCCCCAGGCTGGAAGAAGTTATTTTATGATTTCACCACCTCAAAAAAAAAAAAATGTGACACTCACTATCGCTCCCCCAGGCTGGAAGAAGTTCAGTAAGAGTCTGACACTATCTGCCGCTCCGCCCAAGAGCGGGGGTTGTCATAGGATGATTTTTCCCATCGGAAAAAAAAGACTGGAAGAAGTTATTTTATGATTTCAACACCTCAAAAAAAAACGCTTGGTGACCTAAGAAACAAAGAGTAAATTTTTTTTTGTCGGATAACAAGCAGAAGAAGGTTTATAGATGTTGTAATGTAGTTATAACTATTTTCTATCCAATATAAAAAAAAATAATTAAATAAAGCTAACTATATCCTCCATTAATAAAACAAATCACTTAGATTTATCTGGTAACCACTAACATTATACTTGGCTAAAGTTGCTTCTCGCCACTCGAGAGGTTAAGGACTTAAATGTTAAAGTGGTAACTTGCTCATCCCCTCAAATTTTGTAGCAAGAATGTTGCGAATGTGAAATTTCGGATAAGGATACGGATATTGGAATAATATTGGCTTCTCGGACGGTTCCGATCTTCAGTGTTGGTGCGGCATAGACACGCCGCACCAACACTGAAGATCGGAACCAACACATGGACATGGTCTGCGGAGAGCCGCAGACCATGTCCTCCTTTCATCTTGCGTCACGTGCCCTGTTACCTGTTCACGTAAGGACCTAATGACAGCGTCAGCGGACGGCGTTCAGTAGTCGAATACTGGGCCAGGCAACGGAATATAAAAGCTAATTTTGCCATCCACACGTTAAGAAGAAAAAGAAGAATTTTACCAGTTTCGGATATGGTTACGGATATAAAATCATTTCGGATTATCTGCAAGTTTTAGATAGACGTGTATAACTCTTCACTGAACTGACTCACTGTTCCGAAACATTTTAGTGTTCCGAAATATTAGAACAGCAGTGATATGTTAAATGCATCATTTGGAACAACTGGAACACTGAAATACTTTATACCTTAAATGACATGCAGTCTTTTTACGGAACATTTCAGTATATCAGATACAAATGTTCCAATCGCAAAGTTGACTCACTTTGCCGGCCGAAATTAACTGAAACTAAGCCACGCCTAATTTCGGTTACTGATATTAGAAATTAAAAAATAAAATAAAAGCAAGATATCTACAAATAGCTTGATTTTAGTTTTATTTCTAGTCTCGAATGTCATTTGTTTAATCGGGTTACACCAAACAAAAATCTTTCGTGCCGTCATTTAGGGTGAGTTGCACCATTTAACTATAATGATAACAAAGCCGTTAACAGTTGTCAAATCGTCGAATTGACCAATAGGCGACCGTTTCACGGCTGGATAAGGTTTGGTTGTCGTTATAGTTAAATGGTGCAACTCACCCTTAGACTCCGCTTTTATCTGAAACTATCCGAAACTGTTATATGGGTTTCTGTTATGGTTATGCATTTTTTTTTTCGGATATTCGATAGTTTCGGTAACGGTTATTGAGCTCCAAAACGTCCTTGTTTTGTAGGTTATGAAACCTACTACTTAGGTCAAGGAGGAGTTAGTTCTTAAGTAACTTACGTTTTAAACTAAAGTACTATGAACTTTCAACTTTCCAGTTATTGGAACTACTCACCACTAGCTTTAAGAGCAATTATTATTTTCTTTCATTATTCAAGAGTGAATTAATCAAAGAAACTTCTAGGTAAGCTTGCTCCATCGTCGATCGCATCGTCACTTTCTATCAGGTGAGATAGAGGTCAAGCATGAACTTATCAACAATAAAAAAAAACTTTTCTTAGTAAATATTTGATAAAGATAATGTGAGTCAAGAAACTGCAACAATGAAATCAATTTTATGTACTAACTAGTTGTGCCCGTAACTTCGTTCGCGTGGACTACAGGATTTTGAATTTATTTATTCTGAAATAAAAGATTTTTTCTAAAAATAAAGTAGCCTAAATTACATCAGTTACCTGCCAATAAAAGTCCCGCCAAAATCGGTCCAGCCATTTCAGAGATTAGCCGGAACAAACAGACAGACAGACAGACAAAAATTATAAAAAAATATTTTGGTGTATGTACCGTATATACGAGTATATTCATATGCATGTAGTAAAAAGCGGTTATTTCAATATCACAAACAGACACTCCAATTTTATTTATATGTGTGTGTGTATAGATGTTATTCTAGAATGACTATGCTAAGGCAAGTACAACTTGCCATGCATAAAAATGAAATATTCACACGACTTAAAGGTCGAATACAGTTCAACAGAAAGCGAAAAATTAAAAAAAAGTTCCGTACTCTCTGCATTTTTTAAATGAAAAAAAAAAAAAATTAATTACGCAATAATTGCAGTCACACTTCAAAATATTTAAAAACTGATCTTGGTTATGTCACAGCTATCTAGTTTTTTAGTTAATGATCTAGCTTTTTAACTAAATTACATCTGAATTATATTCAGCCGGTATCTACATTTACATTTCTACACTTACACTATACACTAATATAATAAAGATGTAAAGTTTGTTTTTATGTTATTTTATTTGTAGGAGACAATCTCTGAAAGTGCTGGTCCGATTGCTAAATTTTTTTCACTGATAGAATTATTTGTCAGTGACTTAGGCTGTATTTTGTCTACACAGGTGAAACCGCGGGAAAAAGTTAGTCAAAATAATTTTGCAATTTTCCACAGTCCTCTTTATATATATGTCCTGGCTTTGACAATCATTTGCCTTGCTCTTTGATGAAATAATTGAATAACATTCGGGCAAGCTACCTACTGGAATGGCGCCGTTTTATAATAGGGCTAGGTTGTTAACTGATCGACGAATTATCTGCAACAGTCGCATAATGGTAATCAATTATCAAAGAAAATAAACAATACCGACCCGTATTTGTTCAGGCGTTTTGTAAAAAGGCCAAGTTTTTATTGATAAATTAAGCTTATTAGCAGCAACAGTCACATAATCAAACGTCAATTCAAAGATAAACAATACATTAATTTTACCCATATTTGATCGTACTTAAATTATTGCTTCCATATTATTTGTTGTCCATCACCATACTTGTAAAGATGCTACGAGGCCAAGGTGAAATTAAAATGTCATTCATAACCATTTAAAGAGAAAACTTGTACAAAAAAATGGCAGTTTCATAACTTCTTCCAAAACAGTATTTAAAAACAAATTTGTCTAACTTTTGTGAACACTTTCTGTTACAAGGACTTCGACTTCGATTTCGTAATGTGAACTAATTTGTGTTGAACAAATTAGTTTTTGTTGAAGTTGCTCTCGAGTGGCAAAAAGGTGAAACAAATTTGGTTTTACCGTTACAGACTAGGGATAAAAACATAATACGATATTTCAAAGGGTTAGAGAAAAGGAAAGTATTTGACGCATTGTGCCATTTAAGTTGAAATCAATTTTTCTGGTTAAACATATTTTTTAATGTTATGATCTTCTTTGTCTTAGCGTGTCGTTGGTAAAACTAATTAAATTCCTTGCCTAGTCCAGTATTAGGCCACGGCAATGCCGTCCACTGATGCTGCCATTATTATGATAGGCTCACGTTTGACCAATATCTTACCCAATGGTAAGTGATGATGTATGACGTCAATGCAGCATGCTTGCTTAGAAGTAATCTGTTCACTATTGACTTGAAGATCGCTAGGTGGTAGCTATCAGAAAACACAGGCTCTGGTAGAGAATTCTACTTATTAGCTGTAAACGAAACGTTTTATATTTTCAAGGCTTATGCTTTTAGGTATTCTTTGATAGGAATAAAAGCAAATTGTTTTCTAATATCAGAGGGCTTAGGTTGTCTGTCAAGCTGCTAGGTGGAAATAATGTTTTAATAAATAATAAAGTGGTTTCAACAATAAACCCATATCATTTAACTACACAAAAATATTTCACTATATCTCCGCCTCTACAGTATAGAGATACGATATAATTTCTTTTTAAGTCATTGTTCCAAATACTTGTCACGATTCCAAATCCGTTCTTAGCGGATATCTACACCCTTTAAGGAACCCACCTGCAATTTTAAGTTGGTATATGTTATAATTTCTGAGATTTCGTGATTACTCAGTGAGTGCTATTTCGCTTTTATCTCTTTGAATGTCGTAATTAGAGACACAATAGAAAGACAATTACCTTATGTCGGACTGTGTAACTTAAGACATTCGAAAGGTTAAATAAAAGTGAAATACCCACGAAATCAAACGTGCCATCGAATAAATATATATCTATATTTGTTTGATGGCACGTTTGACTCCGTGGTTGAGTGATTAACTGCTGCGCTGTGTCGCAGGTTCAATTCTTGTATAAGTGAATTACATGTTTGTGAACACACCTATGATACAGGAGTAGTGGTCCTAGTGTGGGGCAATGTTTTTTTTAAACAAAAAATGTGATTGGGAAAAGGTTGGGCAGAGCAAAGGTTCGGCTGATGTGTGTCAAGTGCGATAAGTCATTCAAACAATCTACATCGTCTGATAACGATGACCTTCATATATTGACTTTGGTTGAATAAGTATGTTACGCATAAGCATAATCAGCCTTTTTAATGTTCTCACTGCTGGGAATCAGGCCACCTCTCTAGGAGAGGGAATGGGCCGAATTTTATGTCTTTTAGTATGTTAGGTAGACCGTAAGGGAGTTTCGGATTGCCCTTTACGTTCTAAGACTCGTGGTGACTCTTTCTGACTATCTAGCAGTTCTGGTAGGCGTCAGCCCTTTGGGTCCCCGTCAGTCACGCTCTTAAAGTTTGGAACAAAACGTGCCATCGGCCTTACCCTGGACTTTGTCAGTCAGGTTTCTTATAAGGTTCGGTTAAAAACCAGCGTCAGACAATTGCTAAGAAATTTATCTGGCATTATGGTAAGCTGGGCCTATTTAGCGCAGCCATGAGTCACATAATGTTGTTGATTTTATTTTTTAATTAAGTTTCTATGTAGGTACTTGTTTATTCATTATGTGTGTTGGTGTTCTTTATTCTTTATTGTACAAAAAAAATTTAACAAGCAACAAAACAGGTCATTTCATGGACATAGGCGAGCTTAAGGCCCAAGCGCCCGAAATGTGCCATAAAACAGTGACTTTCTGAAGCCTTACTCCTCGGTAACGGCCAAGTTTATAGGTTTGAAAAAAATATTATGTTTATTATAGATTCATGAACAACATTTGATTATTTCGTGCTATTAAAACTTTTGTCTAAAATAAATATTTAGCAATTTCGCAACTTTTCCCTACTCCTTCAAAACATGTTGGATCTTTAGAAACATTTTTACACATAAAAATTGGTGGTTAAATATTCTTCAAAGTGTACATGGCATATGTAAATCAATCAATATTTCGCAAAGAAAATGGATTTAAAGGTCAGCCGCGCGCTTTCCGGGCGCTGCTGGCCGCAAATAAATGCAAAGATTTGCGTACTGCCGCCTAGGCGGGTGCGAGAGGTGCGTCCACATAATTTTGGCCAGATGGTTCAAGGGACTATAAGCCTTAACCTTAACTGGGTTTTCTTACAGCAACCCATGTAAACAAAAATGAAATTTTGCATGATGGTTTGGTGTGCTAAGTAAACGTGTTTTTTTTTATCGACTACAAACTATCCATTGCTGACCGTCTAGAAGCCTGTTACTAACATTAGTAAGGGTTATTAGGATGTGAAACTCCTCATAAATTTTAAAAGTTAATAATGCTCATAATTCAATAGATCATAACATCAATGTTACAGGTGATGTATTTACATCTATGACATAGGTAGGTATGTATAGATAAGATATAAACCGGATTCTTAAACTGAAGAACCGGTTTTTCAAAGTGGATTTCAGAGGATTTTACGGCAATGACGATCATTAACCTAATCCGTCTGTCAATTTGTCAATCATTATCAGACAGCAAAACAACAATTTCACAGATAGATATACTGTGTGTAGTAACTGAAAATTTCCATAGCTTATAAATCATCTTAAAGATATTTTCAAAATTAGACATTGAACTAAAAATATCAGTTCACTCAATAATATTGATGAAGATTATTCAGAAGCTATCTCGATTTTTCGCTTTATCGATAGCCAATCATCTGGTTCAGATAAATTAGGCAATCATCTTTTTTCCTCACACCTGAAATCTCCAAAAGGTTAGGTAAAGCCGTACTTATAGGCATCGTTCACACCAAACGTATTGTTCGCCGCTGAATGTGATAACGCTCACTTTCAGCCCCAGTGTGAACGTCGACTCAGTCTGTAGCTTGCGTTTTCACCAAACGTATAGCATATAGCGTAGAATGCATTACTTGCGTGAATAAAAGAGTAGGTTTGCTACGCGTTCTACAATAATCGGCCATCGAGAATCAGCGACAACGCACTACGTAATAGTGTATAGTCAGTTTGGTGTGAATGATAAGTTAATATTAATTTACTTTTCGTATATGCGAAAGCCGAAATACGTGTGTATTATTTTTATGTAAACGTATCATGAAAAATCACAAAGTTATAAGCTTGTTATAATAGCAAAAATACATAAGCACCAGCCCACTCAGGCGACTGAGGGATTGTTTTGCACTTTTACCCAACTATTTTCTGGTACCTCATGCCCGCTATGACCTGCCGTAACCTGTGTTGTACTTAGTGTCGGCGGTGTCCAACTTGTGACCTTTTTATAATATTTTTGGGATAAAATATTCTAGCATAGTGTAAAAACTTTTGGAATCCATTCAGTTACTCATTCTAAACTAACTATATGGTTTTACATAAACTAAAAATATGTGCAGAAGCGTTAAACCTAATAATGTACGCTCATTGTTAGTAGCCAACAATACGTTTGGTCTGAACAATACTAGGTATAGTGTACCTATATTTCGGCATAGTTTTTTTTTTTTTATAGAAAACAGTAATTTTGTTTTTAAAGTAATCTTCTTCTTCCTGCCCTTGTCCCATCTTATTTGGGGTCGGCGCAATACGTTTTTTTTCTTCCATTCTACCCTATCACTCGTCATGCTTTCACTAACTTCCTTTTCTTTCATATCGCTCTTCACGCAATCCATCCATCTTTTCTTTGGCCTCCCTCTCCCTCTCCACCCATCCACATGTATACTCATAACTCTTTTGGTAATATGCATTTCATCCCTCCTCTTTAAATGACCATACCAAGACCAACGATTCCCTTTCAGCTTGTTAGTCACTGGCGCCACTTTCAAACTTCCTCTAATATACTCATTTCTCACTTTATCCAATCTCGTCACACCACACAGCCATTTCAACATTCTCATCTCTGCTACATGCAATCTTTTTTCATCCGTCTTTTTCACAGCCCAACATTCTGATCCATACAGGTGTATAGTACGGTGTATAGTTCCATACAGTATGTTTTTTAAAGTAGTATATTCTAATATTTTTGCAGTACTTTCCAGAAAATGTATTGAGTCTCCTTCTCTTCCTTTATGTAATTTACTAAACACACATTGAGATTGGGATTGTCACAGAACCGCAATTTACCCCCGGAAGGGATAAGAGACTTAAACCTAGCATAGATTGGATAAACCACATTAACTTACCTTTCACTTAAATTTCCTGGAAGTGGATTATAGATCTTGGCTAATCAAATAGTTATAGGGTTTCGGGGTCAATGACAAGGTCTGATATAATATAATCTCAACAGTGCTTCTATTTGCGTATCAGTCATGATCTGTATAATTAGTGACATGAAAGTTAGTCTGTGATGCAGTATGAAGATGAATTTTGGTACTTCTGGCTTCAAATGAGTAGAGTTTATATTTAGCGTTGATTACGATTCTATATCAAAAGACTTTGAGTGATACTTTTTATTATACACCATAAATAAAATTACAGCAGGAGCATAAAATTAATGGGGTGTCGTAATGGGCGATCTTATCGCCCATTTAACGATATCAGAATCTAATAATCTATAACGGTTAGGTACTAAATATAAATCACAGACATCGATATAATTATATGTACTACGCACTAGATTACGCGTGTCGAACGCTCACTTAAGTCGACTCAGGTGTAATGTCGACTGACAAGGTGTACTTGAACATTACTATGTTGAAAGAAACGTGTAAATGCCACGAAATTCATGGCGCTTAAGATATATTGGTCGCGAAAAAAGTATCATCTAAAAGTTATGTTTTAATGGTTCTATTAGATGACATAACACCAATGTAACGCTGCAACGAACTTTTATTTTAACTTTTCTATATTTTGACAAATAGTTTTCATGAAAGAGGTCTATCACTAAGATTCAAGTCGATGGTCACAGATATTATTTTGCCTCGAAATGTCAGGTAGATATTTACGAAGAAATACAGCTTATAGGTACTTAATGTCTATTCCTTGAAAGCCTCAGTTAAAACCTTGACACTTTCACTTTCCCTGCACTCAGAGTTCCAAGGTTTCAACAAGAAACAAGTTCACTGCACAACGGGTTCATTAAAAGCGACAAAATAATTAATGTATGAAGCACCAAGGATAGGGCCTCGCTTGCTGTGATCTAATTTCTCCTCGAGCGCAGATTGTCCCTACAAATTACAATTGATACGTCCCTACAACTTGAATGATCTTGCAAACGCTTAATTTTCGTTTAGTATACACGTTTGTACCTACGAAATTTGTGAGGCCAAAAATTTTGGTTTCTTTGTTTTTCCAGATTTTTTTGGAAAATTTACGTAAAAACGGCAATTTTTCAGGTCTTTATCCCCCTGGCGCTCGAGGGGTAAATTTGATGTATAAATATCATATTTTTCTAGTTTGTCACACAAATAGTATATTATACAGAATAGAATAGAATAGCATTTAGTTAGCGCAGGCGCAGGGAACACAATAAACAACAACATAAAATAATAAGAGTACAGAGTACAAAGACACAACAGTTGCGTAGAAAGTGCTCGGCCGAAAGAGTCGCCAACTCAGCAATTGCTGGGCGTCAAACACCTCATAAGTTAATTGTGGTATTAATTAAGCACGAGTATATATAAATAAATTTGATTTTTTTTTCTGTTATGTTAAAGACTGCGTTTTATATATTTCGTTAAAACTTATTGCAAATATAAAATAATTATATTGCGGTTGTTTGTCAGCAGTTTCGCTAACGAAAAAGTAAAAAATGTATCTGTTTGTTAATTAATGATAAAGTAGCATCCTATTGGTATAAAAATATATGAAATCGGGCTATTACTACAAAAAACAACAACATGAATATAAATCATTCTTCGTTTCTTATAATAATTATAGTTTATTTATTTATGTTATAATATAAGAATAATCGTCTTTTTTTAACACAAGTAGATTGAGGCCGGAAATGGAATATAGGAGTTTATAATTATCTCGATATTACTTTTTCTAAGCACTGGTGGCAAATTACTCTGTGTAGTTTATTTCATCACAACTGCTCTCAAAACGGTGAAGGAAAACATCGTAAGGAAACTGGCATATCCTAGAACCAAAAAATCTAAGATATGTGACATCTACCAACCCGCATTGGGCCCGCGTGATGGATTACGATTGTAACTCCATCTCTTAGATATTTTTCTCCTAGATTAGGACATAGTCCCAGCAGTAAGAACAATATAAGACAGATCATGTATGTAATTCGTGGATGTTATTATATTACTTTTCGTTGGTTTTGGACCACTATCTCACCTAATGGTAAGCTATGATGTGGCTGACGATGGAGCACGCTTTCCTAGAAGTAACCTATTCACTCTTGACTTAGAGAACCTAGGAGAGGTTGTAGTTATCAGATGTTGGATAATTTTGAACTGCTGTTGTAGCGATATAAAATAAGTGAATCAAACAGTATTTGAGTGGCGTGTTGTTGGAAATATTTTGGCAATAAGTATTATTGAAGCTTAGATCCATCTTTACGTCTGTATTAACTAGTATTAAGTAGCTTATGTACATGTAGAATAGGGTGTAATCAACCCCGAAAGCCCAGTGTGGGTTGATGGATGTCACCAGGTCATAATGTTAATGATATGTATTTTATTCCTTTATATCGGTGAAAGCGGATCTAAGTCTAGTAATATCATTAGTCTAACTAAACCATTTTTAAGGATTAAGTGTTGTTGTATTGATAAATATCAACTAGATTAAAATGTGGGTGATTTATGTTAATTTAGATTAAAAAA
Source organism: Mythimna ferrago (assembly GCA_910589285.2). Taxonomy (NCBI): domain Eukaryota; kingdom Metazoa; phylum Arthropoda; class Insecta; order Lepidoptera; family Noctuidae; genus Mythimna; species Mythimna ferrago. The sequence continues at coordinate 4,226,353 of OU342682.1, forward strand.
CACAAAACAAAATTTTTATTTTTCTGTTTAAAAGGATACAATTGCACTTGAAACCAACTTTTGTAGTTTTTTTTGGTGTCAGTGGGACCCCTTTTTACACTTTTTTATTTTTAGAGATACTCGTAGCTTAGAGCCATATGATAAAGCATTTTTTTAAATATTTTCGGTATACTTAACTCATTTTCAACAAAATTGGACTTATGTCCTTTTTCACTAGGGCCGCAGAATTACTGTGATGAAATAAATGTGTGCTTACAATAATGTATGATAATATATTCAAAATAATATTATGTATGATCTGGAGAAGCTTTTCAACGCATCATTTCGTTCACGTGCGTCCACTTTTCAATGACTCATGCTAAAAATACATGAATGTAAATATCAACACGGATCTAATCTCATCTTTTATTGACCTTAGGTCAATATTATCCATTAGTGTCTCTAAAAAATTTCTAGGTATTCCATCTTCAACGGTTTACTGAAGAAATATAGATGCAAATTATTCATTACAATGTCAAGCAAATTCTACGAAGTTAGTGTGATTTTTCACACATCGTAAAATAAATAGATATGAAACTATTTTCAACAATTTTGTTTATCTCTGTGTGTTATATTTTAGATAGGTATATCTTGAGTGGAAAATCTGTATTTATGTTTTTTTTTTCAGAGCTGGTAGACGAGCATCACTATACGGATTTGAATTAGGTGTTTGCTGTTATAAACTTAGGAATGTAATAGAAAAATAGAGTAGGTTGAGAGGGAGTGGCCATTACTGGCTAAAAGCCACTCGTGATTTTTCAGAAGCTTTTGCCTTGAAGGACTTGTGGTGATTCTATTAAAATAAAAAGCTGCCCCTACGATGTACCAACCAATAGCAGAAAAACCTCGTTCTTTATTCTGAAATAGGGTGTTAAGAATGAATTTTCATTCTGGTCTTTTGCGACGTACTATAGGATCTTTACGTTTGTTCGGTTCAATACATTCACAAAATGACAACTTAAAGTACGCGAGAGTTGACGTCATATTTTATAACGACCGATTGTTTATTACATGTATAGGGTCTTAATTGTCTTATAAATGTATAGATATAACATTTGATTCATCTGTTTTGAAATGTCTGGTACAATAGAGTACGCAGTCGCTCCTTGTCAAATACCGGTATTTAGTTGCATCCGGTTATACTGGTTAGGTTTTGATAGGCCTGTTGGTCTAGTGGTTAGTGGCTCTGACTGCTATGCCAGAGGTCGTGGTTTTGATTTTCAGCCAGGACAAATGTTTGTGTAATGAGCACGATCATTTGTTCTATGTCTGGGTGTAATTTATGTATAATTTATGTGTGTATTTAGAAATATTGTATATTTATCAGTTGTCTAGTACTCATAACACAAGCACTGCTTAGCTTGGGACTAGACGGCGTTGTGTGATAGTTGTGGAATATTATATTATGTATTTATTATATTATACTAGAAGCCGGTCCGGATATAGTACAAAAAGGCTAGGCAGGTGATTAATAAGTTAGGACTGGTAACGTCCTACAAATTCTCATCATGTCCAATAAAAATATGTCATTATTTACATTACGTCTCATATCCAGTGGGTAAACTAGGTGTCCGTGCCTCGCTAGCAAAATTAAGACATGCAATATGCATTTCAAATTACATAAACTATGCAAGTTAAACTTGCGTTATATACATAGTTTACATCGTCGTCATACTTACAAATTAACTAGATCGGCTCAAATAAGTGCCAGATTTTAAATGCGTATTTTAGTTTTGTAAGTGGGTTGGTAAGTTTACCTTAGTAAATTCTATTAGTTAAAGTTTTTCACCGTAACTTTTTTTTATGTATGGAAATCATTCAATGACTTCTCCCGCTCTGAGTGCAGCGAGCGGGCGTGTCAGACTTTTACTGACTAAAACCACAACCTATGTTGCCTTTTGCGTTCTAGGACTACGGGTTTCCTTTTCAAAAATTCCCTTCGGTCCTAGCTAGCGGGCATCGGCCTTGCTGGACCCATACGGTATGCTGACATTTTTTTGAGGAGCGCGTGGATTACTACGCGCTGTTGACGATTGGGCTCGATTCGGTTAAATACCGGACGGCCGGACGTTGGGCTACCCATTCCTCGACGTTCGTGAGCCTGCGTCTACCGTGGTTGGTAGTCGGGGTCGGAATTTCGGCAGCTGGGGGCATTAGGACCTTCGTACCCTCACACGTGCGCCGGCCCCCTCCACTAGCAATACTACTTTGCAGAAGGAGGCGACCGCCTGCTATTCCTCCTCGCTCCGAACCATAGCCTGAACCAGGGCCTGGCGTGAAAGCTCGTTGCCACCAATTGCCTCCACGAGGACACGGCGGTGTCACCCCCGCAACACTTGCAAATATTAAATATCTAGAGCTACTTGTAGAGCAGAACGTTTATTAACGATTACCATTTTGTATGAGAAAATATTGTATCATATTATGTGCACCTCGCGAGAGCGGCGCTGGGTCAAATGTGTTAATTATAAAATATTAAACTTTGCTAGCGAAGTCGAGCCCAATAAAGCTCAGCGTGGTCTAGCAGTAGACTGGTGTATTGTTAGGTAGAGTTACCGCGTTCCTGGAACGCAAAGGGCAACTGAAGGGGTAGAGGTGGCTTTTAGTCAATAAGACACTGACACTCGCTTGACAAACCTTGCTCAAAACATATTCTCTGATTTAGGTATTTAGCTGCAGCCTGGCTCTTTTTATAAGGATTGTTATAAGCGACATAAGCATAATCAGCCTTTTTTTTTAAAGCGACATATGTTCATTTAATTTTATTTTACTGTTATATGATCTGTTATATTTTATAACTAAAGATTTAAGGGTACGTACATCTACGTACGTTTAACAGTGCATAATTTAGACAGTTGTTTTTTTTTTTCAGTTTACCATTTAGTAAACAGTATGCTCAGAAATGCAGCACTCAGTGAATCGATAAACTGATTAACGATATGTCACAAATAAATACATTTTACTTTAATTTCTACTCAGAGCGGGAAGAGATATTTCATGATTATTTCCGTCTAGCAGTACCTATGAAAAATTTTGGTCTATGTTGCCAGAATAATATAAAAAGACACGGCTTTGTTGAATGAAGCTAAAAAAAATTGAATTGAACTCATGAAAGCTTTTGATAAATACCGATTCAATAGCGTTCTATAAAACATATCACCAAATGCTTTATCCATTTTTGTAAAAATAAAAATAAAAACAATGAAGTTGAATAAAATATTGCTGAGCTTTTTTTTTTGATATAAGTAACTTGAATATTTAATATACAATTTTTTTTTTAAACTATAATCTGATCAGAACAAAAGCTGATTTAAAGACCTATGGGCGCAAAGCTGTTAAAAATACAAACATAAACGTCGGTGAATTGATTTTCCGACTAAAACAACCTTCTAAATCTTTATAAATATAATCTTTATGTATGCGGGTTTGTCACCTAACTCCTCCTAAACAGCTAAACCAATTTAGTTGACAAAAATTAAGCTTTCGAGCAAGACAATGTTTGCAAGGCCAGCTAATAAATATATATATTTTTTAATTAGATAATGGCTGCTTACTTACCAATAAATCTACACTAATTTAAATCGATTTTGTAGAGTCATAAGGTTTAAATTCCATGTAAGACTTAATTCCAACTTAATACGGGTTTTATTCTCGACTTAAAGCCGAAGGAAATGACAGACCTTTTCAGTTAGCTGAGTTTACACCTATCAAGTTTCTGTGATAGCAATTAATTTGAAACAACCTTCTCTTAAGGAAGAGTCAGCTCATCAAAAGAACAGGTAAATGTAGCCGCGGGACGAAACTAATTTTTGACACCTTTAAGTCAAGACCTGAGGATCTAAAACATTACTTAACACGTGTCTAGTATTTTTATGTATTGCATCTATGTACAAAACTTCATAACTGTATCATGAAAAATCACAAAATTATAAGCTTGATATGTCAGCAAAAATACATAGTCACTGGTCCACCCAGGCGACTGAGGGGTTGTTTTGCACTTGCACCCAACTGTTTGCTGGCACCTAACCGGTCCACCCAGGCGACTGAGGGGTTAATAATAATAATAATAATAATAATAATTTATTGGTCTCCTGTTACAGAGTAAGTCTTAAATACTAAACTTATGATAATTAAAAGGGTGTTCACAGTAACTGGTAAAATTAACATTAAGTTGAGCTGTGGTCCCCAAACTAGGCAGCGCCTGTATCTTGGGGGCCGGAGTTGCGTTAACTTACATTTATTTTAGTCCAAGACATGCTAACTTTTACACTTGAAACAAGATGTTTAAAAATCAGGTATATAAATCAAATATAAATCAAATTAAATACTGGTAGCAGTCTGCCTACCGAAATAACAGTAAAAAAAAAAACAAGAACAAACTAAAATAAAAGAAAACAAAATAATTTTGTTTTGGTGTTTTGTGGTGGTTGTTTTGCACTTGCACCCAACTGTTTGCTGGCACCTAATACCCGCTATGACCTGCCATGACCTGTGTTGTACTTAGCGTCGGTGGTGTTGAACTTGTGACTTTTTTAAATATTTTTGGAAAAAAAAATATAATATGGTGTAAAAACTATTGGAATCCATTCATTTACTGACTGTAAACAAACTAAAAATAATGTTGAATAAGTCAAGAGAAAATAATTAAGAAAAAAAATAAGTGAATAGCTAGAGTGAGTCATGATGAAGGCTTAAGCGCATAATGCACGTGCATTACGGCAGAGAAAGAAAGACTAGAATTTTAAAGATTACTAATACCCAAACTAAGCTGGGGTGGGTTGGTGTTAATTTATAATGAAAATAAATACAAATACCTAACATTATGAATGTGAATACGAGTTACTTTTTACGTAAACTCTACGTCTGAATTTATTGAAACTTGGTATACGGTAGATCATATCCTGGAATAGAATAGAGGGTGTTTTTTATTCCAGGATTATGTATATAGTTACAACTACTACCTACAATATGTTACTGTAACCCTTGTACACGTAGGTACATATTTCTACTCCAATAAAAAAAAATTGAATCATAATTCAAGTACTGAAATACGGGCAGTGTGACAGTGAAACCTGGTGCCCTGGGACTAAGGCAAAGAAGGCACAGGAGTGGGTTTTAGTTAGTAAAAGTCTCACACACCCTCGCACTCCACCCAAGAGCGGGAGATGTCATTGGATAATTTTCCCACCTAAAAAAAAGCACTGAAATTTTATTTAAATGCGTTAAAAAATATTTATCTTAATTATACGCACATAATTTGGTCATAGGTCAGCAATAGCATATACGCACGTAAACACACGCTAGTGACTTAATCAAGATTTATTAAAATAAGTAATTTTTATCCTAAAATAATTCTTGATTATTTTAAGATTTGCAAATTTCTATCAAGAAACGTAAAAAGTACAGGATACTCATTTCATTTAATATTTTCCTTATTGTACATTGAACTGAAAAATTTCACCTGATTTGACAGGAATGACGTTATATTTTGTTTCTAAATAGATAATCTGACAGTTGCGTTGAGTGTATAGATCTACCAACTCTCGTTGACAGTTAGTTAAACTGAATATTCAAAGCAGCTTGTTTTCTCAGAGAAGATGATATCACTTTAACGACAGCCAAACACGTGAATCGAGATAAAACAAAGATATCTAAGATTTTGAGCGATCAGCTGCAAATAAATATATTCAGTATTGAAACAGTAACTACAAGTGAGCACAGTGAAGTGTCGGTAAATGTTTTATTTAAATATTATTGTGTGAGAAGTGTAACTCAAAGAAAAATCTTCTGAAAAGCGTTGTCACATTATTGTCATATTGTTGTCACATTATTTAAACAGACAATAATTTGAGTCTCTTTAAGTAATATTCAAGTGAGGTGGTTTTTATTGATAAATAAACGATAAATGATATTTATTTTGTAAATAGGTTTTAAAAAATAGTTTTACATGTCAATTTTGTTTTCGGACAGTTTTAACTAGATGAGGCCGGTGTTTCCTTACTACCCTGAAAGAAACATTGAAACAAACTCATGGGTTAAAGTCTCTTTTAAAGTCCATTATTAAAATGTATTAAAGTCGTACGTACTTTACAAGTCAAATAATAAATTGAAATTAATAAATTTGTAAGTAATAATGAAAGAAACTCACTTTCGACTTTGATAAACCTTTTCAAAGATGTAAAAAGCTATTATTTTGTACAGTTTTCAATTTCACAAATACATAAAAACACTTAAGTGTTTTTAAAGAACCGCATAATTTATATAACGCGTAAAATTTCTTTCTAAGTAAGTTAATGTGAATTATTATTGTTTTCAAAACTACAAAATTTTCCATAATCTAAATGTTCATTTATAAGAGACGTTGTATTTGCTATAATGGAGTTAGGATACCAATATAACATGTTTTGTGCGCCAAAATAAATATTTTTCTTTCGATCTTTCTTTCTTTCATTTTCTAAAACGACTTAGAATATCAATATAACAAAATAAAGTAGTAGATGCGGTATTATTACATAAAATTGCAACGATCTCCTTGGTTTTGTGAGCACAGGTGTGACGGCTGCGGTCTTACATTCGGTTCCCAGGACGGGCAAAATTTTCCTTAAAAAATTACTACGTAGCATCTCGGAGTTTTAAAGTTGAGACTCCAGTGTTTTAAGAAGCATGTAAATCCGTTGGTTCTACGCCTGATCCCTCCCATGTGTAATGGAATTACCGTTTCATTAGATTAAGAGAGAAATGTAACAGAGAAGACACCAGTGTTTTTTTTTATTGTTGATGGGTTCGTGCTTAACCGTTATCTTACCTGATGGAAAGCGACTATGTGGTCGACGATGGAACGCGCTTACCTAAAAAAAACCTATTCACTCTTGACTTAAAGATGCCTGGGTTGTAGCTATCAGGAAACACAGACTCCGGCAAGGAATTCCACTCCCTAGCTATACGCACAATGAATGTGTTTGCATACTTACTTGAGCTCTAACTTGTTAAAATCGCTTCAAATTGGCTTCCATGAACGAATTTCGTTCGGGAGGATTATTGCATTTTCGTTTATATTCCTTTTAACTCTAGTAATGGTACTAAATTGAAAGCTCCTATTCCCTGAATAGCGATAAACCTGTCTCAAATGCTGCAGTTTTACACTATAACGATTGTAAATTATATTTATATTCAACCGTAAATGGCATGAATAAGGTTTTATATCGAGAGCGCTCATACTTTTAAATTAAATAAAACAATCAGTTTAAATGTTTATTGCTCTTGTTCTGTATGACTATGACTTAACCGAATTTGTGTGTATATGAAAATACTACAGAACCCGATTGGTTTATTTTTTAGGTGGATTAGGTGGGGAATTATTCAATGACTTCTCTCGCTTTAGGACGGAACAGGAGTGCGTGAGAGACTTTTACTGACCAGAAACCCTTTGTTCTTTGCCTTCCATTAAACCCATGGCCCCAGTAGGCTTCGGCCCTGCTGGGCCTCTACGATTTTGCTGACATCTCTTAGAAGCGCGCGTGGATTACTATGCACCGTCGATAAATCGGACTTGGTCCAAATGGTTACCGTACGGTCGGACTCCAAACTACCCATTGCTCGCCGTCCGCAGCCAACATCTACGGTGGCTGGTAGTCGGGGTTGGAGTCTCAGCGACTGGATCTTGAGGAAGTCCGTTCCGACGCTGCGTTTTCCTGCTTTCGCACAGGAAAACGTCGGTCGAGACTGCTATCAATAATATATATTAAGTCAAACAGAATCTAGAAAGTTAAACATTTCAGCGTAGGCATAAATATGATATTAATATTAATTTAGAGAGGGACAAACGATTGATTAAAAAAAAAGATTATCCTGTTTAATTCTTTGATTTTGAAACGATTCAACAATAAATTGTGTCACATCATAATATCGTAACTTGTAAACAAAGAATCTGTGTTCTGGATCAACGGGAAGTACTCTATGAATTTCGAACTTTGAGAGTATCACACTTTGAGAGTATCATGTACACGTTTTTTGCGACATAAACGGCCGTATCTTTTTATTTGTTAACTTAGAAGTTTGATTTTTTCACAGCTTGAAGGGACCGCAGACTTGTGTATATATATGGTTTTTATTTCAACTCGATACCTACACGCGTTCTCGAGATAAAGGTTCTTGACAGACTGACAGACAGACAGATGATCTTATAAGGGTTCCTTTTTGAGGTACGGAACCGTAAAAACACCGTGATCACAGTGACGAGATACCAGGGTACCGTCATACATTTTATACGTCTTGTTGTCACAAGACGTTTAAGCCGCATTTTCCTTACTGGACCGATTATGAGTAATATTTGGCCCTTTATCTTTATAAGGAAAATGCTCAGTTTCCTAATCCAGTAATATACGACCCGCAAATATGATAGACGTGCCTGATTGTTGAGTTTATTTATTCTTTGGTTGTTATTTGTGGGTGGTTGAATGATACGAGTTCTATGCAAACATTTGTATAACCCGCACGGAAATATAACTATACAGGGTCGGATAATCTTATATACAAGATATAAACACAATAAAAAAACAAGAGAAATTTTGAGGACGTGTTTTGTACTGTATAGGTAACAATTATTTAAAAACATAACAAACAAACATATCGATCTCACTTTTTTAAAATCGAGTAAAAGAGCACTATCTTTCCTCTCAACTGTGATATTTATTTATATATTATATGTATTATGTTGTATAATATTTGATATATATTTATAGTAGAAGTTATATATTATTTTTATATTTAATTATTATAGGATACTTTGGATTAAGACTTCAAACATTCTTCTTTTGCTTCTTACACACTATTGTCTACATTTCTTTTTGATTTCTCCTTTCGCAGGTCTGCTGGAAGAAATTTCTTTGGAAATAAGCAGTACCTTTGTACTAATGTCTGTTATGTATTATCTTTTTTTTTATTATTTTTGTGTGTACATAAATAGTTAAATAAAATAAATAAATACATATTTATTTTTTAATTTTTGCCTCGCTCTTTGAATTACTTCTATATTGTTTGTCGTTCACAAACATGTAAACTCATATAAACAAAACACCAAGCCCCAAAAAGTTGTCTGAAGTCCGTTCCGCCCGGGAATTGAACCCGGGTCTAGATGACCACGAAACACCGTTAAATATTAATACGCTTTTGTATTACAGAGTTTCACTTATCCCTTATATATTATATTCCTTTCCCACATGGTTTAAAAGCTTGTCCGTTCATCCAACGCACTTTTGATATAAAAAACAACGCGGCAGCGCGAAAAAAGAAAGTTAATACCAGAACACATTGTGCACTAGCTTCTGACGTTTTATAAGTGCCCATGTAGGCCTATGTGAAATAAAATATTTTTGACTTTTGACTTTGACATTGATTTTCGGTAATTTCGTCATTCACTCGAATATTTCACATAACTTGTTCAAGGTTAATGAAAAAAATGATTCAAAATCTTGATTAAATGTGCAAGATATCTATGGATATTTCTGTCATTTTTGATTTATGAGTATATTAAAAAGGGCCAAAGTTCACCTAACATAGCAGATTTAAGTCTTTAATGGATATGTTGCCAACATATCTAGAGAAAGCTGTGACGTCGTGTACGTCACGTGATTGAGCGATCGTGTGAACATATATCTCGGATAGGACGCTCTTAATTTTATTTGACCTAAATTGTTACTGGGTTTAGACAGAACATTAAATCTATAGGTTTTATAGAAATGTCTTTAAAACAGTTTGCTAAATTGTTATTGTTTTGCTTGTCTATTATTGAAGTTTTTTTTTTGCTTGCAGATTTCCAAAATGGCGAAGAACAAGGAGTCTGTGGAGATAGACAATTTCAAATCCACGTAAGTTTCAGATTCTTATAAAAACATATTAGATTTGTAAAAGTACATATTTTTTTATTTTACTGATTTTACGGGCTCTTGAGAAGACTCTAGGCATATTTTCTGCTTCAACTGATGTGCCTAGTTAGACATTAGTTTTATTTCTGTAAGGCAGTAATTTATTCATAATTTTCTCCTTCTTCTATTCTAAAAAGGTAGCGTTTAAGTTGCCACATTTTGGGATTATTTGAAAGAGTTACCGTGGTCCTGACAAAAAGTAACTGAAGAAACACAGGTGGGTTTTAGCCAGTGAAAATCATACACAACCTCCCTCTCCACCCAAACCAGGAAAAGTTATTTAAAGATTCCCCACCTTTGAAAAACTAAAAATTAGTTGGAATAACACAATTAGAACCTCGTCCATTAAATTTTCACAAACACTTTTTTGTTGAACGAATATTTTCAAAGCAAGTAAAACAAGAAACATGATAAGAAAGGCGTTGAAAAATACTTATTTTAACGTACTTCGTTCAGCCCAAGAAAAGTTCCAAGAATTTATGAAGTAGCTCATTTTGTCTTCGTTTTGTATAAAAAGAATGATTTTCCTCTTAGAATTTAAAGTTTCTCAAGTAAAATATTTATAAGATAGTAATATTTCTTGGAATCGTGGTTCCCGTAATATCTGATTTTCAAACTTGAATTAACTTGAAAGAACATCAATCATAAATCAGATTTTGTTTTGTATTCGTGCATTTCGTGAAGTTAGCCAAAGTATCAAGTTAAAGAAAAAGTATGTAGGTATTTAGATTTTGATATTGAATATATTCATTTTATTTTTCATCAGATTGGATATACAACATTCTAATATTTTTGCTGATTTTGGTCAGTCTCTCTGGCAGGCATTGCTGAGGTAGTCAATAATAATATAAAATTCAGCTTAACTTAGCTCCATTTTACCTAAATCACGTCTGTTTCAATAATTCTATGTATTAATTTTGTTCAATTTTGTGGACACCTACACCAATTTCACAATATAATGTTCCCAACAAATCAATTTGCAAATAGAAATAAAACAGGCTTTGAATTTCACCGAACAGAAGTGGACAAAAATTACCACCAAACAGGAAGTCTGTTTGGTGGTAATTTTTGGTATTTTTGTATTTCATAGTAAATAAAGAAAAAAAGAAAAAGTGTTTGACGTAAATACGTCAAAAATGGCGCATACCTTAAAATAAAATCAATATCAATTTCGACTAAAGTAGCACGTAAGTAAGATATGCGTCACATCCGCGCACAACGGCCAGCGCCCAGCTAAGTGTCCATTTCCAGTTCAAGAATCAAATCAAAGAAATAAATTTACATTTATTGTTAACACTGTATTTATAATCATAACATCAATAACAGAATATAAGATTCCTTTTGACATATCAGATTACTGTGAGGCAAAAGGCTTGTGTGACGAAAGCTTAGTAAATCCACAACGCTGGACAATACTGATTTACAACCCACCCTTTTTCTCATTACCGTAAACTAACTTATGGACATTTAAAAATCTTAACAAAACAAATAGATAATATATCTAATTACTAGCTGCTGATAGCGACTTCACTTGCATGATAGTAGAAAATTTTCCCAAGGCAACATACTCCTAAGATAAATGATTTCTAAGGAAGAGATTCCTTGTGCTGTTCCAGAACATCATCTGCCCGTGTGCCAAATTTCATCCGAATAAGTTCAGTCGTCCGAGAGTGAAGAAGTAAAGAACATAATATACATCACCCCACATACACACACTCACAAACTTTCGCCGTTATAATATCAGTGTATTTACAATTTCCCATTAACTAACCAATCACCATCATTGTTACTAGAGAGCTCATTACAATTAACGTAATTCAATTCGCTTTTTTTAATTGATATAAACTAGTGCTTGTCTGCGATCCCACCTGATGGTAAGCAGTGATGCAATCGTTGATGGTGAGGCGCACTAGTTTATTAAGAGCCTATTCACTCTTGCCTTGAAGACATCTAAATTATAATCGGACGGGAAGACCGCAGCAGGCAAATTGTTCCAGTCGCTCTTGCTTAGTCAAGATATTTCGGTATATCACAAGTTTTTGCTCAAAAACCATGAAAACCCATCGGATTTAAATAAATCCTTCGATTTATAAGTGTGCAAACAAATCAATGATGCATAACAACAATAGAAATTAAGTTCGTTGTGATTTTCATTGACTGTGTGATGACAAAAACCCGTTCCGCACCATTGGGCTCATTGACAAGGTCGCTGCTAAATCAAGATTTATTTGTGGATTACTCGCGTAGTTTATGACGCGTTTCTGAAACTTGTGTGGCAGAAATTGTTGCAGATGTACATATTAGAGCTCTCAGGCCATTTTGATTTTGAGGTGGATTTTTTCAATCGATATTTAAAACTAGTGCTTCACAAAATCCTATCTTATGATAAACAGTGAAGCAATCGTTGGTGGTGAGACATATTAGTTTATTAAAAGCGTATTCACACAGACACCTAAATTATAATCGGACGGGACGACCGAAGCAGGCAAATTGTTCTAGTCCTTCGATGTACGTGGTATAAATGACCAGGTGAAATACTTGGTCCGGACTGTAGACGTTTCAACAACGTTAGAGAAGTTACTCTTCAAACGTTGGATTGTCCGATGGCAAGGATCTAATGGAGTTCTCTCTAGAGTTGAGCGCGATGACGTACCAGACTTTAATTGACTAAAACTACGCCTGTATCTTTCAGCTGCTCTTTGTGGTATAGGATCATGGGTTTCTATGCTCTTAGGCTTGAAATAGATACCCGTCACGTCGGTAATTGGTTTTGATATGTTAGGTAAATACAGTTTGCTCGCAAAGGAGGAGGCCGAACGCATGAGGCAACGGCGTTCTCGCCGCCGCCGCCGGGATTCCGATCCCGATTTCCGGCCACCGTAGGCGTGGGCTTGCGGTGCTTGCAGTGAGCAATAGGTAGCTTGCTGTCCGGCCGTCCAGTAACTGTCCGGACCAAGTACAAGTCGTCGACGGTGCGCACTGTTCCCGCGCGCCTCAAGAAGTTGTCAGCAACAGTAAGGGCCCTGCCGGGTCGAAGCCTACTGGGGCCAGAGTTATCCGAAAGGGAACTCGAGCCCCGGTAACGGCTAAAAGGAACGGAGTGGGCTTTTAGTCAGTAAGAGTCTGGCACTATTTCCCGCTCCGCCCAAGAGCGGGGGTTGTCATTGGATGGTTTTTTCCCACCATAAAAAAAGGCGATATGCACAATGGTGACACTGGGGTTTTTCTAGTCGTTAAATCTGACACAGGAACCTCTAACCGGCCAGGGTTAGTTTTGAAAGAATAGCTCAGCCCCGGTATGAAGGCACGAAGGAACGGGGTGAGTTTTTAGTCAGTAAGAGTCTGACATTATCTCCCGCTCCGCCCAAGAGCGGGGGATGTCATTAGATGATTTTCCCACCGAAAAAGAAAACACAGGAACCTCTCAAAATAACCGTTTCCGATGAGGACCTGCGGCCGGCGGAATGTAATAGAAAGCATGGCGTCTATAAAGTCACTTCAAGATGGACCTTAACGCTGCGATAGTGGCGTACCTAGAGTTTAGAGATGCTGATTCCTCAAAAAATCATTTTGTTTTTGTAATTATTTCGGCTTTGGTGCTCTTATTACTCTGGAACGTTCCATCACATTAAGAAAGATCTGCAGTTTGTACGTACATGTTATACTGAAGCATACTTGAATATTAAACATTTTTATTATTTTTTCAGAGCGGACTTAACCAGTAATCCAGGATTCCAGTCATCACTTAGCATAGCTTCAAAGAACGTCGATGAAAAACCGTATAACCCGTTTGAAAATCGAACTGTAGAACATCCTAATTCGTAAGTACAATATTAGTCTTTACATTATTATTAAAAAAAAAAAAAACTGCCGACGTAGCTCGAAGAATCGCCAAACTTAAGTGGCAATGGGCAGGGCACATTGCACGCAGAACAGACGGTCGATGGGGACGAAAGGTTCTGGAGTGGCGACCACGTACCGGAAGACGCAGCGTTGGACGGCCTCCAACAAGGTGGACCGATGACCTGGTCAGGGTCGTGGGAATCCGATGGATGCGTGATGCACAGGACCGGTCGTTGTGGCGACGCTTGGGGGAGACCTATGTCCTACAGTGGACGTCTTTCGGCTGATATGATGATGATATTTTGAAGGAAAACATCAGGTACCTAGAACTAAAAATTGTGACATCCACTAATCCGCACTGGGCTCTCCTTATTTTTTTTTTTTATGTGTTATAAACCAGTGCTTGACTGCGATCCCACCTGATGGTAAGCAGTAATGCAATCGTTGATGGTGAGGCGCACTAGTTTAATAGAGCAAATTCACTGTAGCCTTGAAGACACCTAAATTATAATTGGATAGAATTACAGCCCATTTCTTCTTCTAGAGAAGAGAACGGCGTCCCAGCAGTTGGAATGTTAATTGTTGAAATTCGTTCTTATCAAAGTAAAAAAATATCCTAAAGCAACATACTCTCTTGATAAAATATGTCCTAGAACAGCCGCGTGCTAAATTTTATCAAAATCCGTTCCGCCATTTAAGCGTGAAGGGGTAATACACATACTTAGATTAATTTAAAATATAACCTTCATAGCGAATTCAATAACCTGTAGGTAGTTAGTACGATTAAAATTTAGCGGTGTATAAATAACTTGATAATTTGACAATTTACGTAGTTTGATGAATATGGCAGTGTCCATAAGCGCAGTTAATTTCCGGAAACATTTTTCCATTTTTATAAATTAATCAATATGAAAGCAAACAGTAAATAAAAAGAAGTAAAATGTTTACATTTAAATATATACTAGCTTCTGCCAGCGGCCTCGTCCACATAAACTTATGATTCTTCATACAAACTTTAGACTCCCGTTATAAAACCCTTTGCAAATAATTAAAAAAAAAATCTTTCTTTGCTCATGCCTACGTTATAATAACAATTTGCGTGACTAGCGCAATTCGTTCATTGTTTTGAGCTGTGTGTTGATAAATCAATAAGTAACAAAACAAACAGTCATTTTTATTAAGAGCGGAACCTAAATATTAAACGCACAAAATAATGAAGATAAATGAATACCATAATAACTAAAAATCTCAACAAACGCGACCACTAATGTTGCACATTATTCAAACGGTGTCATAACATTCTTTATTCTTCCTGAGAATTTAAAAATGAAAGAAGAAATATGACCTCCTCGGTAGTCCCGGTATAATGTTATGCTATACATCAGGTAATTTAAATGATTCGTCTTATGAATTGCTATGCTAACTAAAGAATATTAACCCCTAACAGTCTAATAGTTTATCTTAAAGAAATGTTGGCTAATATTGTGATAGTTGCTTTTAAAACGGCTAAGTGATTTCCAGGATTTTTTTAAGGGGTTAGTTTCAGTTAAATTCAATTGCAGTTTTAGTTATTTTCAAATTAATTCGTAGTGACTATTGTAATAAGAAAATAGTATAATTTTGTTTCTCAAATGTCTACATAACTGGTCAATGTGTGGATTCATAAAAACAGGTGCGATTTCAGTAAAATAGATTTGTGAATTTTATTATAATGGAGAAACTCAAAGGAAAAAAAACTGTTCTCTAATATATTCCTCCCGATTTCCGACCACCATAGACGCGGGCTTGCGGACGGCGAGCAATGGGTAGCTCGCTGTCCGACCGTCCGGTAATTGTCCGGACCGAGCCCAAGTCGTCGACGGCGCGCACTGTTCCCGCGCGCCTCAAGGAGTTGTCAGCAACGGCAGGGGCCCAACTGGGCCGAAGCCTACTGGGGCCAGGGTTAGCTCCGAAAGGTAGCTCAGCTCCCGGTACAAAAGGCATAGAAGGTACCGGAGTGGGTTTTTGGCCAGTAAAGTATTCAGAAATTGTGTCTTTAGTTTGTTCTTGACTGTATCAAAATATGAATTTCGAATTAGATCAAAAATGGACGAAGTATGCATGTCCTTTGTATGAAAATTCAGTCTCATCCCTTGGGGGTCGAGTGTGAACTATTTTTAAGCGTTCAGAGAACACAAATAGACAATTTTTTTTTTAAGGGGTCAAAGGCCGAAAGCCTGGATTAAACTATATTTACAACCTCAGTCAAGTTTACCGAGAAGGCTGACTCTATACATCTGCTATTAAATAGCTCCCTGCTGCTCAAACATTAGAAAAAAAATACTATTTATACTAAAAAAAAAAAAGATAAAATACAGGAAGTGTATAATTCGTAAGTTCGTTTTTTTTTTAGACAAATTCTCCGAAAACCGTCAAAGTATTTACCGTTCATTAAAAGAATAAAATATCTTTAAACCGATCTGAATTAGCATATAATTATTAAAGTTGAAGAAACGTGAGGCGGCATGAAGACGTGAATTGACTCGACAAAGAAAATAAGCCGATACGCAAATTACTGAAACTCGGTACTTGGTATAATTCCTATGTCATAACAATATTAAGTTCTTATACAAATATTATTCACGGTTTTAAAATTAGCATGTTTCATTCAACATTTTTGTTTTTCAAAAACTCATCTCATATCAATGTATAGTCGACAAAGAAGATCTGTAACCAGGGACGTCAATGATATAATTATGTATATAGAATTCTATAGATGTGTATGAATGAAAGAAACTTAAATTCATAAACAATGAATAATTCTTTTTTTTTTAATCTACACTAATATAATAAAGCGGTAAAGTTTGTTTTTTTGTTTTTTTAAGTAGGTACTGGTCCGATTGCTAATTTTTTTTTACAGATAGTTGCTTTATTCCTAAGTGATATAGGCTATATTTTATGTACGCGAGCAAAAGCTAGTCTGATATAAACTAGTGCTTGACTGCGATCTTACCTGATGATAAGCAGTGATGCGATCGTTGATGGTGAAGCACACTAGTTTATTAAGAGCCTATTCACTCTAGCCTTAAAAGCACCCAAATTATAATGGGATGGGAAGACCACAGCAGGCAAATTGTTCCAGTCTTTCGATGGAATTAAAGTCCTTAAATTCATATTTATCAACTTCAGCTGTATCCTCGTAAAACCCAACCTAAAAGGTCGATATACATATACATACATGACGACCCAAGTACTAAAAATAGTTGCAAGTAGTTGCGGCCCAAAAAATTTAGTAAAAAGATGTTCAAATGTCACGCTTTTGGTTAAATTATTTTAAGAGGTATTTCCTATGCCTTAACTATTTCATGCACCAACATTTTGAAAAAATATGTTAATTTGTGACCTTACAAGCTTAAGATAAGATAAGATAATCATTTATTTGCTTAAACATGAGTACAGTACCTAAGCAGCTTAAGTGATGACTCTGGTTACTGATCTACTTTGTTGACTGTACCTATAAGAAAACATTTAAATACTTGCGTGTCCTAAAGACATTCTTTTGTCAGCTACAATTTAAAAGGCTCAAACTAATTTAAGTGTCATCTTAGTAATTACAAATACATTTAAAATAAAAGGACACTGTCATAAAATCATACAAAGCAAGCCCAAAATAATGTCAGTCCATCTGTCGAACGTGAGCAATATAAATGGTAAAGACAAAATTTTAAAACGTAGTTACAGTTTTTTTTTTATTCCGATCACGTTTTGGTAATAAATCTTGGGCTTGCTGCTAAGATTTTCGTTTTGCACATTAACGTTCAGCAAGGGTTTTCAACTTCTATTCACGGGTTTCGATCCAGCACTAACTATACCCTGTTCGCGTTAAGATTAGAAATTAAAAGAATCTTTTTTACTGTCTGTTCTACTGATTTTAACTTCTATTCCTAGGCATGGCCTTAAAAGCAAAAAACTTGTAACAATACCAATTATTTACTGCAGCCACCATTTGTCATGCCACCAACGTAATAAAAGTCAAAATCGGTTGAACGGAAAGGTTTCTTTCAATTTCTAATGTTATCAATCGAATATTAACTGTTTTCTACAATATATTTTTTTTTCGTAACGTATCTATAAACAATTTGCACAACCACCTGTACTTTTTACTGACTGGCTGAGTTATCTCTCAAAATTAACCCTGACCCCTGTAGCCTTCAACCCTGCTGTTGCTGACAACTCCTTGAGGCGCGCGGGAACTGTGAGCACCGTCGACGACTTGGGCTCGGTTCGGACAGTTACCGGACGGTCGGACAGTGAGCTACCCATTGCTCGGAGTCCGCAAGCCCGCGCAAAAATCTGACACTCATTCTCGCTTTACTCATAGTGGAAAAAGTATTTTGATGATTTCCCAATTCTAAAAAAGGAAAAAGATGTGATTTTATGCGGCTACTTGTTTTTTTTTTAAGTGCTTCAAAACAATATTCTCAGAAACCTTTCTCCAATTTCTGCGTTACAAGTAAAACAAAAAGTCGTCTGTAAGTTGAAATTTAGCACTTTAGAAACTGTTAATTGAAGTAAAGATGTAAGAATACTTAATGGCTCATGAATTAATGAAAACATCGCTTATACTGCGAATTTAAATAACAAATATCTTCGTACTAAAATAGTAGCTAGGAAACTTTTGGCTTTTAACTAAAACCGACACTTTTTACCATGAAGAGGAAATATTCGCCTCTCGTGGTGAAAATATGAAAATGGAATGAAGCAGGATTTAAATATTCATAAGCTGATGAGCTTACCAGTACAGCAGTTACGTTAGACGAAGGTTGATAAAATAAGAAAAAAATAAAATGAATATACTTAAAACATCTAAATGCATTAATGCACTAGATATGCACTTGCAGTTTCTCCAGCGTAGATGCATAAAAGTTAAATTAACTGAGTGACGGAGTACACCGGGATCGATGTCTTCTAGGGCTGCTGGATTATTCAAAATAGTCACCGCTTCCCTGGACTAGGCCACGGCAAGTAACGAAATATTATAAAAAGTAGTCACCTCTTTCTGTTAAGCAATATTGCGAGCAAAGAAAGTATCGCAAATAGTGAAAAAGAAGTGAGCCTCATGCCTCGGCTACCACAGGAGGCGTCCTGGCGCCACTATAATATTCCACAACTACCACACAACGCCGTCTAGTCCCAAGCTAAGCAGAGCTTGTGTTATGGGTACTAGACAACTCATAAACATACTTATATATTTCTAAATACATCCATATCATAGTTAAATTACAACCAGACACAGAACAAATGATCATGCTAATCACACAAACATTTGTCCTGGGTGGGAATTGAACCCACGACATCCGGCATAGCAGTCA
The DNA here is from genome assembly GCA_910589285.2 of Mythimna ferrago. Classification (NCBI taxonomy): domain Eukaryota; kingdom Metazoa; phylum Arthropoda; class Insecta; order Lepidoptera; family Noctuidae; genus Mythimna; species Mythimna ferrago. The sequence goes on from OU342682.1 coordinate 4,245,509, forward strand.
GGGCCACTAACCACTACACCAAGAAGCCAGTCATAAACACTGTTCGCTTATGCTGGTTGATGACGAGCAATGTGTACCTAGCTCACGACGGCACGTTAAGTTCCATGCGCAGCTTCAAGCTGTCTACTAAAGCTGACGCTTGAGGGAGTGAAAATCTTTTTTTCAAATGATCCCGTTGCTCTTGTTTGAAAGATGGTGTATACGTTAACCACCGCGTTTGTGGTTAGCTCCACGTTTGCGTCCGCCGACCAAAGGGGTTGAGGCCTGGAGTACTTTTAATTTAGATCCTTTAAAGGGGGGGGGGGGGTGATAAGGAACGCAGACGCTGGCGTAGAGTTTCAAAATCGGAACTGTGTTCATGAAGATCTGATGATTTTTTTTTCATTTACAGGACTATTGGATCAATAGTACATCTTCTGAAATGTTGCCTGGGCTCCGGAATCCTAGCGATGCCAGCTGCCTTCAAGAACTCAGGACTTGTAGTGGGCGCCATAGGAACGTTAATGGCTGGGTTCATTTGCACCCACACTGTACATATTTTGGTGAGTGGCTTTCAGTATAAAGTAGAGTATGGATCAGAAATAGTAACAAACATAACTTTTCTTCTGGTAGGTACAGTCGGGAAAAAAGGCATATCCACATCTTAGTGTAGCATTTATTCCTACGATGAAAAAAACCATAACGGTTAAAGAACACATCTTGAAGAAACTGCCCCCTAGCAAAGTTACAACCGTTTCGCTTGCGTCGAACGCTTTGAGTTGGCCGCGTTGCCGAAACTTTTGTTCTGACAACGTGACTGAGCGATGCGATGACGTCATTCCCGTAAATTTTAAGCTTTCTACTACCGTTAACTATTGAAGATTAGCAACTTGTCTAGCGGTACTGGTATGTCCCAGAACCAAAAGTTTGAAGATATGTGTACATCCACCAAACTGCACTGGGCCCACGTTTTCCGATTACGGCCCATTTATTTTCTTAGAGAGGAAGCTTGAGTCCTAGCAGTGGAAACATTATAAGGCTAATATGCGATATCATTATTTTACATTACAATAAAAAACAACATTCAAGTATGAGCCATATTCGCGCACCGAGGGTTCGGTAAAAACTTACATATGCAAATAGTTGGATCCCTGAACCAAGTATCGAAGACTTTTTTCGCAATTGCAAAATTGGTAATATTTTGCGTTGTAGTTACAAAACGGTTTCAGATTGATTTTGATGTACTATGAGACCCTGTTTCTTGCCAAATTTTAGGATTCTAGATCAATGGGAAGAATGGGTTTTGATTTCGTTGCGAGTAGCAACCTAAACGGAGCATAAACGATCTTATTGATTACGCTGTTTCAGAAGTTTGTTTTGTTGAATGTTGCTAGAGGCAGTAGGCTTAAACATTGATTTCAACTTAATACTAGTACGCGTTCTTGAGCAAAAGGGTTTTCACATACATACAGGTCGACAGGCGAACAGACAGACAAGAAAATGATCCTGTAAGGGTTCTGATTTTTCCAATTTAGGTAAGGAACCCTACAAAAGGAAATAGTTTAGTATTATTTACTTAGAATAAAAATGTTTAGATCGTTATAGTCCATCGTTTAGGTCATCCGCCAACCAGGATTCGACATAAATGACCCAGCACAGTGATTTACGATCTAATCCTCGTTTTACCAAAATAAAAGGAACATAAATTATACTGGTTCACTTTTATGGAGCAAAAGTACTCACAAACATAAACAAATATCGTTATGAGAGGAAACTTATTTAATTATTTGTGAAAATCTACATAAACGCTCTCTATCTACGAAAATTTGTGAAATATGTCAGACTTCTCCCGACAATACATGAACAAGCTAAATTCTAACGCTACCGTGAATAAATGTACCAGCATACAAGTCAATTCATACATAACATATATCCGACTGGAAAAATCTCGCAAGATCATGAAAAAATGTCCGGGTGATCCCTAATGTCTTAAGAGTTATGCAAACATCATTCTATATTCATCTTTCCTTTGTACTCATATTGTTTTTCAGTGTGTACATAAAAAACTGAACACCTGTATTTTTTCATATTTCACGGTAGATCATTTATGAAATAATGCTCGGTCGAGTTTTCCTGCGTGATTGGATCAGAAATTGTGATATCTGCAAGAGAACTAAGGTTACCTACATAGTTCGAAGAATTGTCATACTTAAGAGGCAGTGAGTAGAACATATTACTTGTAGAAAACATGGATAGGGATAAAAGGTTCAGGAGTGACAACATCGTTCCGGATGACCACGGAAGGCCTCTTACAAGGTCCGATCCGTCCGAGAATCCGATAGATGCGAGATCATAGAAAAGATCTATGAGGTTAGAAAGGAAATACTTTCCGATTTTTACTACAACAAATGTCGCCGCTTGTCTCTCACCCTTTTACTCCACTACAGGCAATAAACCAATACGAACGCGCAATACGCAACTAACAGAACACGCACACTTAGATCGCATGTTTGCTATTGGTTGTGTCAATTATGAGCATGATCATATTTTGAGGCACGCCTGTCCTGTCCACAAGGCCATTCTTACCTCTTTCATATTTTCTTATATATGTGCGAGATGCACAGGACCGGTCGTTATGTTCTTCTTCTTTTTCTTTTCGTGTCGATGCTCTGAAACTATACTTTTCTGACCAATATTTGGCAACCTGTACGGCTCTATTGTTGGCTCCGTATAGATCCTGAAAATTGCAGGTGGTTATGCTGGATGGGCAGCTTAACAGGCGGTGCATGTCCTGTGGAAAGGCTCCACACTGGCACTGTGCCAGAGATGGGTCGATGAAGCCCCATTTGGTCGTTATGTTGATACTTGGTAGAGGCCTATGTCCAACAGTGGGAGTCTTTCGGCTGATATGACGATGATAATGATGATAGTTGATCATATTATTATAATAAAGCTGATAATATCACACGAGTGTGTACTCGTGTGTAACTTGGCGTGAAAACTCACGCCATAAAAGTTTTCATGTGATTTAAATGTCGATATATACACAGTACCAGTTGGTGAAACATACGAACTTGGGTTCAGAAACTTAATTGCTCCGCGCTTTTCCCTCATTCCAAAGCAGTTAGCATAAACTAATTATAGTCTAGACTTCAGACATTTTGACAACGAGTTATGAGAAGCATAAATTGACGGTTATTAAATTGAAAAATGTAATTTAAATTTAGAAGTGAAGGCGGATTATTAAGTCTGATATTAGAGTAGGTACTTAATTCGGAATATTTTTCGAAACTTACTAATTTTAGCGTTTTGAAGATTTATGCAAAATAAAACGTTGAACTTATGAAGCTACCCTAATCATAGTAAAATGAACTTGAAATAGCTATTATTGATACCAACATATTAAACATTGAGTAATGCACGAAAAAATGTGAGTAAAGAGGTTTCAAAGAATTTTAAGAAACAGTTGTCTCGAGTAATGTGTTTCATAATATTTTTCTCATTAAAATTATAAAATTTGTTCGACGCATAATCTTGTCGCACTATTATAGTAGGTATGCCTTTCTGCCTTTACACTATTTTTAAAGATTTTAAAAGTAGTTCGTGAAATAATGTGAGCAGACATATATCGAAGAATTGTAAGAAACTGTTGTCTCGAGTAATGTTTCATAAATATTCACATTAAAATAGAAATTGTTCCACGTATAATCTTGTCGCACTATTGTGCTACGCCTTTCTGCCTTTACACTATTTTCAAAAATAGTCCAAGGAATTAAAAGTAATTCCGTTGAAATTGCCTTCGGTGAAGGTGTGACGATTTGGTCACGTTCACGGGTCAAATTTAGCCGTAGATCACGCAAGACTCAGAAGTTTGGAAGGAAAAAGGAATAAATTAGGTTATAAAAATAAAATGCGTGTAAAAGCAAGTTAAAAAGTAGATAATATCTTTTCAGGTAAAAGTTTCTCAAGAAGTTTGCGTCGACGCGAAGAAGCCATCGCTTAGTTTTGCCGAAACTTGTGGAGCAGCGTTCAGTTACGGACCGAAGAAGTTACAACCATGGGGTAATTTTGTAAAGTAAGTTTTATTATTTGGCTTGTTTATTGGTTAAAATGAGTCAATACTCCTCCTTCTTGATTGGACACTCTTGTCAGAGTGGTCGTGGCTATTGATGAACAGGACTGCGGCGCGCCGCCGTCATTTAGACAAACGAGCCTTAGAGGCCCAAGGCTGCGGTTTATCGAGCGAAGTCTCTCCATTTCTGGTGGTTGTTGGCATTACCATATAGACTCACTCCGCTACAAAAGGCGTAGGTGTAATTTAGGGAAACTGATTTTTGATGCACTTTTAGGTAGTATTAAAAAGAATAATAATAATATAATAATATTCCACAACTATCACACAACGCTGTCTAGTCCCAAGCTAAGCAGAGCTTGTGTTATGGGTACTAGACAACTGATAAACATACTTATATATTTCTAAATACATACATATTATAGATAAATTACACCCAGACACAGAACAAATGATTATGCTCATCACACAAACATTTGTCCTTGGTGGGAATCGAACCCACGACCTCCGGCATAGCAGTCAGGGTCACTAACCACTAAACCAACAGGCCAGTCAATAGAATAGAATAAACTTATATTATTATACACTAAAATAACAACAATTTTACTGAAATTTAAATCTATGGGTACAATGGTGGTCTTATCGCAGACAGCGATATCTACCAGACAGCCTTAGGATGAACAATAAGAACTACTACAAAAGGTACTTAGTTTTTAACGTTCTAAATTTGAAATGGGCTAAATCGGTCGCCGGATATGAAAAAAAAAAGTTTTTCTACTTGATATTTCCTTAAAGCTCCACTTATTCGCTAAACTTTTTATTTTTTTTCTCATAGCCAAAAGTATGACATTTGGCATTAAGCGTTTTGAATCCATCACAGACTTATATTGGCCTGTGGGATTCATCCTACGTACTCAGCCTCACTAGATTCCCATGATGTACGATCGGGCATTCGGGCATCTCTGTCACTTACGAAAGCCGGCACGCGGTTACATTCGGAAAAAATCATGAACGCCATGCGTCACTTGTAGTTTATAGTAGAGAGGGTCCATATGTAATCAAAATAGCAGGCAAATGGGACGTACCATTACTCTCTTGCTGTTGTGCCAATTTTTTGTTACAACAAGTTTTCTTCTTCGATATTTCTCCTAGTAACCTCCTTATAGACTTATCATCTTTCAATCCATCAATCATTTTGTCTTGACCTAGTTATAACTTACAGCCATACTCAATATTCCTTATTCATACTCAAAATTTTGCCTGCCTAAATGACAGTGTTTACAAGTTTTTAACTTATAATTTTTCAAGTTTGGATTCATGGCATTTAATGATTTACTACCTCAAACACTGATAAACATGCATGGAAATAACTAATTTCAGTTCAATATATTATTTTTAGCTGAAGTGTTGCAGTGTCTAAGGTTCTCTTCATCATTTTCCTGCCTATGTCCCGTGTTACTTCGAAACAACACACGACACTTTTTATTATTCTCGACTGACAACTGGCATGTGTTAGCACGACAGTTGTCAGGTTCAATATGACAGAGTAGGGTTCAATCTCTATTCTATCAGATCATTTCACAGTGAGCTTGACAAGAGAATTCAATAAAATAAAGCTTTTGAATATTTTATTTACTTTGTATTTTATTTATTTTCAGAGTTCTTGTGGACTACTCCATGGTCGTGACATATTTCAGCGTGTTATGCGTGTACGTTGTTTTTATAGGATCGACGATGAAAGAAGTAAGTAAACATTTCAAAAAGCACGTACATATTAAAAGTAAACAACTCAATATTTTTGTTATTTTCTGAATATTGAATTCGTATGCGAAATATGGCAAGCCACGATAGGGTTCCTTTCGATAAAAGAAAATTATTTATTTATTTATTGTTTATTTCAGGCATTAAATTAAAATAATGAAAACATTATTAAATTAAATTGTAACAACATAATAGATAAATTAATAATGACTCAGAATTACGAGTTGTGAGCGCGGGTTCAAACCCTGCTAGGCGAATTTGTGAAATTTATGTAATTGAAACTTTGTGTAATTTACATCATTAACCAATATGTCCTAGAACCAAAAAAATGAAGACATGTGAAAATTCACTAACCCGCATTAGGCCCGCGTGCTGGATTACGACCCATTCCCTGTCCTAGAGAGAGAGGAGGCCTGAGTCCCAGCAGTGGGAACATTTAAAAAGGCTGATAATGATGATAACGATGATGAATAGATAAATTAAATTGGATATTTTTTAATAAATTAATAAAAATATTAAAATTCGTCTAAGCAGGTATACACAGCGATACTTCAGACAAATCTGACACAGGGTTAGTCGAGTCAGAGTCTTCACAAGAGCTCATAAAGAAAAAAGAAAGAAAGAAAAAACGTTTATTCGTACCTCACACATACAGTAAAATTCAATATATAAAAAATCAGTAACTCTGTCCTCAACGAACATACTAGTCGAAGTACAAGAACTGAAACCCAAGAGTGGAACAGAATAGGCTAGAAGAAAAAGACTTGTGGCACTCGGGGACTGCCGCGGTAAAGCTATTTATTGCATAGCATTTTTATCAACTTATGCAATTATAATTATTTATTTATTTTATTTATGCAGTATTTTTTTCCTTTGTTTTTTACTTTGATATTAATCGAAGAACCACTTTCACACATTGAATTGAATTTTGATTGATTGTTCACTCATTTGTTTTCTTATCGGTCTCCACGCTCAAGGCCCGCGATAGAAGCTATGCAATAGCTTAAAAATAACTTTGTTTGTAGAAGTTTGCATTGACAGCATGAGAGCCTACAGTAATCAAATAGCAGCAAATAACTGAGCGACCGCTATTGTTGGCAAATTCTGTCTTATTTCCTTCAGTGTAAATTTTAGTGTTCTAAGTCTATGAGCACTGTGTGTTGCCAACTTGCTAGTGTTGATATATGGCTCCGAAACGTGGTCGCTTACGATGGCCTCATCAGAAGGCTTAAATTCACCCAAAGGGCAATAGAAAAGGCTATGTTTGGAGTTTTGTTGCGTGATCACACATCCAAAATAAAGATATCCGGAGGAAAACCAATGTTGTCGACATAACTCGAAGAATCGCCAAACTTAAATGACAGGGTCATGGCACGCAGAACAGAGTGTCGATAGGGACGAAAGGTTCTGGAATGGCGACTACGTACCGGAAGACGTAGCCGCGGAAGGCGACCGATGACTTGGTGCGGGTCGCGGGAATCTGAAGGAGGCGAGATGCACAGGAGTTGTAATTATGATGACGCTTAGGGGAGACCTATGTCCAACAGAGTACGTCTTTTGGCTGAAATAATGATGGCTATGCCTTTTTCAAAATAAGATTAAAATACAAAGTATTATTAGGAAATTAAAAAAATATTCGGAAAATTTCTGTACAAACTGTTTGGAATATTCCAAACAAGATCCAAACACAGAGTTTTCCTTGTTATTTGAACAAGTATCCCAATTTAGTTATTTAATATTTATGTAGATATTTACAAAAATAATAACAAGACCTCTAAGGCAAATAATTATAAATGTTGGTGGAAAATTCCTCCTGAATGAAATAAAATAAATACTGAAACATCGTCATCTTTATTGTAAAGAATATATTGGTTCATCATTATAAATGTATTTCAGAAAGACATTAAAGTCATCATATTATGAACAGAGGTTAAAATTAGGTAGAGTGAAATATGTACTTACACCGATTTCATACAGTAAGAACTGTTAAGTGGCAAAATAATATTCGCCACTCCAGAACCTTTCGGCCCCAATGGCTATCTGTGCCCTGCCACTACACCTATTGCCACTTAAGTTTGGCGATTCTTCGTGCTGTGTCGACAACCTTGGTTCTCCAGCAGATATCTTCATTTTTGATTCGATTACGCAAGGAAACTCCGAGCATAGCCCTTTCCATTGCTCTTTGGGTGACTTTAAAACTTCTGATGAGGCCCATTGCAAGCGACCACGTTTCGAAGCCACATGTCATCACATATACACCGATTTCTAAGTTTTCGAATTGTTAAGTTGTGAATTATTATTATGCTTTAAATAACAGTTTTCTTTTTTTGTCTTCAGGTCATGGACGTCTACATGCCAAATAACCCGTTATCAATCCAGGCTGCCTGTGCCCTGACCTTGGTCCCTCTAGTCCTAATCTGTCAGATACGGAATCTGAAGTACCTGGTGCCATTCTCTGCGATCGCCAACATCTTGATCCTCGTGGTCTTCGTGATAACCCTGTACTATGTATTCTTGGATCTTCCGCCTATTAAGGAGAGGGAGCTTGTGGCTGGAATTACCCAGTGGCCTTTGTTTTTGAGGTGAGTTTTTTTGGCGATTTCTTGTAGAAGTTTATACGTTACGAGTAAAATAAAACAACAGGTCAAAAAATCTCGTATGTTGTATGGGAGCCCCTTCTCTGCAACTCTTTTACTGCTGCATATTAATGATCTGTTGATGCCCAGTATCTATGGATATGCTGATAGTACAGTTGTAGAGAGATACTTGCCAAGTGCTCGGGCTATCGGGAGCTTATCCGGTCTGAACGAGAGGCTCTGTTAGAACGTACAAATATCTCACTTTAGGAAGTCTCCAAGTGGGACGAAGCCAATCTGGTGTTATTCAACGCCGCCAAAACACAAGCATGTATTTTCACCTCCAAAAAGAGCCCGTTCACCTATTACTATAAACTTTGTAAGATTAGAAATGCTGTTGTTCAGAAATACACTTTTGGTTACTTTAAAAACTTATGAATCTTAACTGTACATATCTACTAAAGCATAACTTGCAAAAGTTGTATTTAGTAACAAACAATCCCTGCTGCGTACAGCGAGTTTACACGCTTACATTGTTAATACCAGTCCAGACTAAGCACTTCGTCGAAGGACTGAAACAATTTCCCTGCTGCGGTCTTCCTGTCCAATTATAATTTAGGTGTCTTCAAAACTAGTGTGAATAGGCTTTTAATAAACTAGTGTGCTTCACCATCAACGATTGCATCATAGCTTACTATTAAGTGGAATCGTAGTCAAGCATTAGTTTACATTATTTAAAAGATTTGTAATGGGTCTTCTTTTACAAATAAAACACACATATGCATACACAAATATGTTTCTTTGGACCAAAGTATGACGTTGTCTATATTGTTTGGGAAAATCAAGATGCTTTTAATAAACCTTGAGAGCGTAACTACGAATAAAAGCAAGTGGGCTTATAAATTGAGATAAAAAGGTGAGCCCTTAAAGGACGACATAATTTTCACAATTTTGTGTGGGAGCCCTTACGAGTATATAGTGCAATATTAACATTTGTTGAATAAAAGTAATCCAGCTGCTTAGCTAAAACAGGTTGCTAAAATAAATACTATAGGCACTACGTTCTCCAGATTGCGCTCCGTTTTTCTCATATGTTTTCTTTATTTCTTTCTTGAATCGTTGCGGTTACGAATATGAGATATTGCAGTTCGTTTTATTTGTTTTGTGGTTTATTTTTTTTTTTCATTTAGTCTAATATCAATAAAAAAATGACCTTTGAAAAATTTTCAAATAGTTTGAATCTTTAAACGATTTAAATTTTTAAATTACCAGCTAATAAAAAATACCTAGAATTTTTCAAAGACTGACTGAGAAAAAAGAAGCCTTTTACGAAAATGACTTAATCAGGCTCTTAAAAGCTGGATAATCTTTAAAACCTTAGCTATTAGCGGTGATTGGTAAGCCAAAGTAACAAAAGCCAATCAATCACTGGCATAGAGATTTTACAACAGATTAAATTGAATTAATGATTACGCTTTCAGAAACTAATGTTTTCGTAGTGGTAAACTTTAAGCAAACTAATTATTCATATGGAACATCGGATCTGATTTTGGATTTGATGTTATTCAAAGGTATAGGAAAGGTCCCACTTAACTTAAGTTTAACATAATATTGTCGTAAGATTATTTATTCGTGGAATTTATCGCAAATATTTTTAGCTTCTAAGCATGGTTTCTGTGAAATAATTTTCTCGTCTTGTGACAAACAAATTAACGTTGTGAATCTACAATAGAATTTGGTATTTAATCTACAGTAATATTATAGAGAGGTGGTTTGTTTTTTTTGTTTGTAGGAGGTAATCTTTGAAAGCTGGCAAAGCCACGGATAAAAGCTAGTCAAATTTACTTCATAATTTGCAGAAAGCATAATTATTAAATATTATTGTCTATTCAAATTTAGTAAATCTGTTTTGTTACACTGTTAGACAAATGCCTTTATTTCATATTTCCACACACTGCTACTGTAGTAGTACTGTAATAGTATTGCGGGTGCAGTACTGCAGGCCAGTTCTTCCAGTAAGAGTAAGTTCATCTCTTCACCTTTGTCTTGGTCTACTGCAATGATACTTAGCATTTAATGGGATTTAATTTGTGATCCCTTTACTCCACAGGTCATCTCGCATGCGTTAAACATATCTTTCCGTGTAACATTTGTAATCCTAGTTTTGGCGCGCAGTATTATGTTCCTTCCACGGTTTGAAATTCGAACCTCCACTCCTAGGATACAGCGCTCTAAGGCTTGCTGGCTAACCTCGAGCCTGGATCAGTGCTGAAGTACCAAAAACCAAAGTGCTCTGTACGTAGAAAGATTTAGGGAGAATGCACCTGTCTATAATTTTCTATTTCATAATCTCTGAAACGATAATTTATGGACATGCGAATTCTCATTCATCAGCATTTTTCATTTAGGAGATCTCTTTTAAAAAGATTCTTCATTTACCAGGCGCTTTCGGTGCATCGAGTAACTTATGTAGTGATATCTATGGCGTCACATAAAACTAATCCTGCATCATGCAATTAACCTCTCGTGTGCCGTAATTAGAGACACAATTAAAAAGCCATTGTGTCTCGCGTGGATCCACGTTTAGACACACAACGGGTTAAAATTCTCCCTAAATCATCTATCTATCTGCCCACAAGACATAACACCTGTCTGGTCGAAGGATCCTCCCATTTCGGAGGTTTGCGGGACTTTACTCTCTGTTCCACATACCTCCAAACTTCTTTATCATGTTGCGCTTGAAAGGAAACTATTTGTTCAAGATAATCATAATCCTAGAAATAAGCAATATTGTTCAATATACAGTATTAGTTTGATAGAGTTTAGTCTTCGATATGTTGTTCCTAAAGCCATGACTTGACTCTTGCCTTTTTCAAATCCGCGAGCATGTTGTTTTACCGAAGAAGAGAAAAGTACGATGCAATCGGTAAAACGGATGATTGATAGCCTCTTGTGACTATGATTGAAAGCATTTTTTTATTTCAAATAAACCATTTCCTTCTAATCCTTATTCAGTCCAGTTGACTAGTGTGTTTTATTAATAAGAGTTCTAACAAAACTCGTACTTAAAGGTCATGTTTTATTTTTATTAACTCGGGCTAGTTAAATATGCGTCTGGCTTACGAACTACCGCATACAGTTTTACATAAGTAAAAACTGTAGGCTATTTTTCTGTTTCTCGGAAGCTATGACAATGGCAGGTCGCCTTTTAAAGGCTAAAACCACAATAAAAATAAATATCTGAAATTCCGCTTCGCATTTCCTGTTAGAATTATAGATGGTTTTTCTTGGTTTTCTTGATTTGAAAAATGTTTATGATGCACTAAAGTGTGGTTGGACCCTAATGAATTGAGATCAACGTTATAGTTAGGTTGTTAGGTTCGTTTATTTATTTAGATACACGCACAGCACATTTATACGCATAAAAACAAATCATAGGTACTGATTTAATATACATGCCAATTACCTACGGGCATAAACAATATTTATACCGCTTCATTACTAACTTAAGTTTTTTGTACAATTGTGACACAAAACGAATAATGACTGGCCTGTTGGTCTAGTGGTTAGTGACCCTGACTGCTATGCCGGAGGTCGTGGGTTCGATTCCCACCCAGGATAAATGTTTATGTGATGAGCATAATCATTTGTTCTGTGTCTGGGTGTAATTTATCTATAATATTTATGTATTTAGAAATATATAAGTATATTTATCAGTTGTCTAGTACCCATAACACAAGCTCTGCTTAGCTTGGGACTAGATGGCGTTGTGTGATAGGTGTGGAATATTATTATTTATTATTGTTTAATGATTGATGATCTATATTTGGTTGAGTTTACACTAGTTTTAAAAGATTTTTTAGAAGACATTACCTAAAGATTATTTTATGCTTACGGTTTCTTGAACCTGTCGATACGCTACCACTTGGATGAAATGTACATGTCTAGCAGTGAATAGCAGATGATGATGATAATGATGATGACGAATATTTCAGTGGCTCGATAAAATTTTCTAAAATTAATTAGTTAAAAATAATAGATTATTATTATATAACGTTCAGGCTATTCATAAAAAGCTTTTTATATCGTGTTTTTGATTTTGTTTTATTCAAGCGACAACCACCAAATAATTCATGAAATGTCACCCAAATACCAACATCTCTATTTCCAATGGTTGGTTAATGTCACAAAAAGAAAACATTCAAAGTAAAAGCTAGCGCTAATAATATTCAAAACATGATTATTTCTTAGTAGTAGACTTAAAAAAAATACATGGAAAACGATACGTTTTCAAGATATTTGTTTTATAAAAACCAAAAAGAAACGCTAATATTATGTACGGATATGTATGACAAAGCAAAATACATAAAGCTGATGGAAAATTACCTGAAACACATCGAGCCACAAATTACTTACTATTCCAGTCTGCGTTTTCTAAATCCCTGTATATTCTCATCGTAACAGTGCATGTATCAGATGCACTTACAAAGAGAATTCTTTCTCTATGCGCTTAGTACTTTGTTTATAAATATTTGAAGTGCTACTCGGGTATGAACTTTAATTTCAACAAGTCCGTTCCATCATCGGACCTCAAGACGTACGGCGTTGCGCCACCGGTACATGGTGGACATTCCACCCATACGCACAAAGCGTTTTGCCAAGGAGTGGTATTCCTTGCCGGAGTCTGTGTTTCCTGATAGCTACAACTTAAGGGTCTTTAAGGCAAGAGTGAATAGGTTACTTCTAGGTAGGTGTACTCGATCATCGGCTACATCAGGTGAAGTGGTGGTCAAACGCGAGCTTATCAATAATAAAAAAAGATCTGATTGGTGGTTTGAGTTGATGATTCGTTTCTTCATGTAAACTTTTTTTTCTTTTGCCATGATTTGCGCATACTGGCTACCAGTGTTAATGTGTTTATTTGCCATATTTACCTATTTCCTTTTTTATTTTTTATTTATTTGCCTATTTTCTTTAAAAAATACTTCTGTACGTTTAAGTATTTTATTATTTTTTTATCATAATAACTTAATTTTTGAGTTAGGATGTAAAAATTTATGGATTATTTAATTTGCTTTTTATAAACGTAGTTAGGTTATAAATACCAATTAGTTAATGTTTAAGTAATTTATGTGCGTATAAAATTTACTCATATCTATGTATACTATAGTATTATCAAGAGAAAACATTTGTATTTTTGTTTGTAATGATTTGACTCAAAAACTACTGAACCGATTTGAAAAATCTTTTGCCAGTTGAATGCTACTTTATCACTGAGTGCCATAGGCTACATATTATCTATTTTAACTTAGACAGAAACTATTTGAATAATATAAATAATACGTAAGTCGACGAACTCATTAATGCAAAATTACATTGAGTCGTAGTCAAAAGAGCTTTCCGTTTCAGTGAACACTGTTGGTAATAACACTCGTATAGATATTACAAATATCAAATAAGTCAAAATTCAACTTAATTATTTTTGTTTGATCCAGCATGCGAAAATTCTACTTCACTGATTATGATCGCGAGGCTTTTTGCTAGACTGAAATCTGATTTTAATAAAAAAGGGTACAATTATACCTAAGTACTTCAGTTAGATTAGGTTAGGTCACTGATGGCGGTAAGTCCCCTCTTTGAGGCGTGGCTGGAAAGACCTCACGGCGTCCTTACCTTCCGCATGACGCAGGTCCTCACCGGACATGGTTCGTTCGGGAGTTTCCTGCACCGGATTCATGCGGAAGTGACGCCCGGGTGTCGCCACTGTGCGGAACGCCCGGAGGACACGGTGGAGCACACAGTCGAGGTGTGCCCTGCTTGGGCGGAGCATCGCCGTGCCCTCGTGGGGGCGATCAGCGGCGGAGACCTCTCGCGCCGGGCCTTGGTCGAGGCCATGGTCCGGAGCGAGGAGGAGTGGCAGGCGGTCGCCGACTTCTGCGAAGCAGTAATGCTCGCAAAGGAGGAGGCCGAACGCATCAGGCAACGGCGTTATCGCCGCCGCCGCCGCCGCCGCATTTCCGGCCAACGTAGGCGCGGGCTTGCGGACAGTGAGCAATGGGTAGCTCACTGTCCGGCCGTCCGGTAACTGTCCGGACCAAGCCCAAGTCGTCGACGGCGCGCACTGTTCCCGCGCGCCTCAAGGAGTTGTCAGCAACAGCAGGGACCCAGCTGGGTCGAAACCTACTGGGGCCAGGGTTATCCGAAAGGGCGCTCGAGCCCCGGTATGAAGGCTAGAAGGAACGGGGTGGGTCTTTTAGTCAGTAAGAGTCTGACACTATCTCCCGCTCCGCCCAAGGGCGGGGGATGTCAATGCATGATTTTGTCCCACCATAAAAAAAAAAAAGGTTAGGTCACTGAAAAGATGGCTTGTTCACTGGAATTGTTCATCGATGATAACATTTGACATTTAGAGTTTTTTTTGGATAATCGTTAAATTCTTCTTCTGCTATTAATTGCGCGATGCAGGATTAGTTCTTATATGACGTAATAAATGACGTAATAAATTTATAAAGTGTAGGTACACTTTACAAATTTAAATACAGGTAAGCCTCTTTTTGTAATTACGAAAAAAAAAAACAAATAAATTACAAATAGGTAAATAAATAATATTAAAACATTAAAATTACAAATTAGAATCATTAAATAATGAATTCATTTTTTCTTTCAAACAATTTTACTACCTACATTTACAGAGATGACAATTAAAAATTAAGTTTACTCTACAATAATGTGAGTTTAAATAGTGACACCATGAATTCATTGTTAAAAAAATGGTGTATTTATACAAGTGTACTTTTTCTTTCAATGTATACTTAGGTATATTGTATTTATACTTCGTTTTTTAGTGTCTGAAATACCTTTTGTTTTTTATAAAAAAAAACATGGTAAAGTAACGAGTCGCAGAATTTGAAAGTATATTTTTTTACTTGTTTTAAATTTTTAAGCTCAAGAGTAAAACTAAATTCAGAATCGATTCAAGGCACACATAAACACGTCAATAAAATCAAAATAAATTTCAGTTTGATAGTAAATTAAAGCAACGGAATAATTTATCCGTTAGGATACACTTGACGATAAACATTGATTAGGTAGACTCTAAAAAAATAATTTAGTTGTCAAAATGTAGTCTACCTTTTGAAATGCCTAAAATCACTCAAAGGATGTCGAACTGGGTGAACAGGAGACCAAAATTCTAATCTTGTCAATGACCACGCATGATTAAAAACCCTTATCAGCAACAAGTAAAATTCAAATTTTGTAATTATTTACCCTTGTCTCGATAGATGGCGTTGGGTCGAAATAAATCGCAATAACATTTTGTTACAATGGTTTTGTTTGATTAAGTTTGGCGACAATGAATAAAAACATTAATATAAAACAATATGTGGTTTTATTTTTAAGTTTGGGAATCATTTAACTGTTCCCGCTGTAGGTGAAGTGAAAAAGAAGAGTCAGACTTGTACCGACAAAAACCCCGCTGTATTTCAATTTCATTTGGCATTCCAGCGCTACAATGCCACAGCCCAAAGCAAAACAAAGCAGAGCCCAAGTATTCGGTGTAGTTAAATTTCTATTCAGCCAGCCAGCAGTGGGGTTGTGTGTGTGAAAAGGTAGCACTCGCACAAAAGTCAAACAAAAAGCGCTTCTACGGCATTCGATACCTAACAAATTCCATCTGTTCCACAGTTTAGCTTCAATCCATTATCTGTCAAACAAGAAAAGTTGTTACATAGGTACATAGTTTAACAAACACTATTACAAAAACTTATCCTGTTCTAAAACTAAAACGATTAGGATTCATCCAATGGCTGATTGCGTTAGGCTACTAAGCTTTAGTACGTTATTCTCTGTTTATGCTGAATCTTACAAAAATAATTCATGTTTATCTTGAATCTTTTACTATCGCCCTACTTCTTATTTTTGAGTAGAAGAATTTATTTTATCATAATTATTTATTTTATTTTATCATAGTAAATTCGATTACTCATAAAATATGGTAGACAAAAAAAATCTATATAACACGGTCGGTAACCATATTGGTAATCATATTGGCATCCACATAGTATTTGGTAATCACATTGGTAACCACAATATTTATATATTTTATAAGTATTGCCACTCCGAGCTCTTCAAACTCATCCAAATATTAATATTTTTCAGATATTAGTTTTTTAACAAAAATTGTTGTTCAGTACTAGGAATACTCCTATACTGTGAATACAATAACAAATTTATATCATCTTAAATATGTAAATTCACATGTACAACTGAATTTGAAAGTTTTAACAAATCATCATATGCTTCCTTTATTCCAGCACGGTAATCTTCGCCATGGAAGGTATCGGCGTCGTAATGCCGGTTGAGAACGAGATGGCCAAGCCCCAGCAGTTCCTGGGCTGTCCCGGAGTGCTGAACATTGCCATGTTCATCGTCATCACACTGTATGGCATCGTCGGGTTCTTCGGTTACCTGCAGTACGGAGACTTTGTGAAGGGTTCCATTACGCTGAATCTTCCTGAAGAAGACATGTGAGTAAACTACTGAAATTTTATCTAGAAAATGTTGGGATTGTTGATTTTGTTCCTATAAATATTTTCGTTCAATAAAATCATTAGTAAGAGATCCGGGCTTATAAATTGAACCGCCAAATTGTCAGTAAGCAGTCACAACAAAAGTTTTTCTTTATAATGTGTTTACCGTTCTTGTGGTAGAACTTGTGGCACAAGAACTGGTAATAAAATTTTGAATGCAAGACCTACTCTGAAAGTGGCTACGGATCACATGATAATAGTTCATGTCATCAATCCATATCATTCAGATCCTAAGGAGTAGAGGGAATTGCTACACCTTATAGTATGCTTGAATGTAATGTAAACAAATATTGCCAGCCGTAGAAGTTTACTTTTAATGCTCCTTGTCTTTCAGTGACTTTTATTTCTTTCATAAATTTCCATTTCTGGATATAAAAGTTATCGTTTTTTTGTATAATAAAGTTCATTCTTATCTTAAAATTATTACAGTGTCTGTCTGTCAAAGTTTCATTCAAATAATTCACTTTGCTGACGCGTAATTTGCAGTTTGGCACATTAATTTTGTTTCCATAAGTTTAAAATTGATTGGTATCTATCAAAATTAATATTATTAAAAAAAAACTACGACAAAATTTCATTTTCTTTTCTCCGCTTGTCTTGTCTCATTCTGAAAAGAATTAAAAGTAAACATGGCAAGACAACAAAGACACGAAATATAAATTAAATTACTTTTTCATTGTCCTCATTTTGAAATGCATGTTATTTGAATTCATTTATTGACGTCTAAAAGTGTTTTTTAAACCTATTTGCAAAATAAATATCATTTATCATTTACTGCAAAGTCATTAATATTCAAAGAACCTTGGAGAATAATAGCAGTAAACAATGTAACATACCTGCAGCTATGAACACATTCATATAATTGTCTGGTTTTTATTACTTTTTAAGAGTATGAGACATAAACATTTTAAATTTAAATTCTTTCTCTTATGAACATTTTGTTGTTGCACTTGCTGTTGTGGTATACCAAAGATCTGTACGATTATTAGCCTTTCGTGTGTCCGGAACGTGGATCCACGCGAGACACAATAACTTTTTAATTGTGTCTCTAATTACGGCATACAAAAGGTTAAACTTTATGCAATTTAAATTAAACTTATCACAATTTTTTATGCTATTCAGATCAGATTATTATCTCTGCTAAGTCTACAATCTTTACAAATGTTATCTGCAAAAGATTGTTTTTAGCGATATCACAATTGTTTCAATCTATTAAAATTTTATTATTATTTGTTGTTACGTAGAATGAAGTCTTTTATTTTTACGTCCAATTAACAGTTTACGATTTTACTGCCAAATTCCCGGTATTCTGATTGTTATCCGAGCTGCTTCTGAGAGTTTTCAATAGTATGACATGTAGTTTCCTGATAGCTATAACCTAGGAGTCTTTAAGTCAAGAATGAATGGGTTGTTTTTAGGCAAGCGTGCTCCATCGCCGCTTACCATCAGGTAAGATAGTGGTCAAACGCGGACTTGTCCATAATAAAAAAAAGTTACTAAATATGCATATACTGTAACCATAAAGTTTCATCAAACAAATTTGAAAATATAGAGCTTTAAAATATGATATGTTTTCTATAAAGATTAGGTACCTACTTTATCGTTTGCAATGTCAAATAAGACTTGATTACGGTCCGTAATATGTACTGAATCTTCAGAAGTTCAAATATTTGAACCCTTCAATATTTATTTGGGGAAAGTAAACTTATAAGCGTTTTTAGGTATGATATCAAAATGCCATTTAAAAAATTTATGACAGAGTAAAATTTTGTAATTATTTTGGGTACTATTGTCTGGCTTAGGCTTATCCTTTTCTAAATGGTAATATAGTAAACTTGTTTCTGTCAGTAGATTTGTCAGCGTTAAAGTAAAAAAAATCAATTGTTGGTCAGGATCAAAAATATTAAGTAGGTATAGTAGCAGTAGTAATGAAATCATAGTGCAATTAATCCTATGATCTATTCTAAAAATATACATACAGTTTCGGAAATATTTTTTAACGATAACTATATTTTAGGTTCACAAATAAAAATTTTAGAAAAAAAATGGCAGTATCAAAGTAAAATACCAGTCCCTATTCAGAAAAATGGCTACCGCATGTTGCTAATGTCAGGGTACCCACTCTGCCACCAGCGCAGGTGGTAGGGTCAATCACCCCCTGATATGACTGGTGCCCACCGATGACCCGCAACCCGTGGCTTGCCACCGCAACCAAACAGTTTGGTAGCGGCGGCAAGTCACGACCGGCCTAGGCATCGACTGGAGGAGCCCAGAGTGACTTCCAACTTTTGGATGAAGACTACATTAAGGCGCACTTCAATCAATCTATTCTAGAAGATTTTCCACCAATGTATTTTATCCAAATTCGTTTAGCATTAAGAAATGAAGAGATAACAAACAGACAGATTATTTTCATATTTATAATAATTATATTAGTTGTTCCCAGTGGCTTTGCCCGCGTAAAAATAGAAAAAATCTCAATTTTTTTTTGAAAAATATCCCAAAATTGAGTTTTCCCAACAAATTTTACCAAATTTAAAAAAAAAGGCTAGAGTGCATCTAAGACACCATCAATGATTGCATCACTGCTTATTACCATGTTGGATCGCAATGAAGCACTAGTCTATATAATTAAAAAAAATGTTCATTACCATGAGCAGAAGTAATATTTACATATGAACACCCATTTCTATTACACCCTCTATAAAAAAATATGGATGTGAAAATTTGAAGGTTTTGATGTACGCTATCACCGACTTTCTCTCTCTCTCTTTCCTAGCAATTTTTACGCGATCTATTCGACTTTGCTTTGATCTCCCTTCCTTTTCAATCTATTCACATTTATATAATACTCAGACTGATAGATTTACCCTTTATTGCACACCATAAAAGACGACTTCTATTCCTATTCCTTCACTTCGCACGCAGTACGGTTGTGGAATTCACTTCCGCCTGACATCAGGGGCTGCCAAACTCTTGCAGTTTTTAAAAGAAGAGTGAAAGAGCACTATCTTTCTATTTCGTCATAATTGCATATTTAAACTAGTATGTATTATTTTATTTTAGGTATTATTTAGTATGTATTTGTGTGGTATTTATTTTATTATGTGTATGTTTATAATTATAGCAGTATATATATATATCTTTAATTATTATTATTTTTTTATACTATTTAATTGTTAACTATAACTATTTTGTGTGTACTAATTTTCCTTTTACTTTTACACACGGTGTCTACTTCTCTTTTTTCTTCAACTTTCCTGTCGCAGGTATGCTGGAAGAGATTTCATTAGAAATAAGCATCACCTTTGTACTATTTTTTCTGTTTCCTTCCTCTTTTCTTGTATTTCTATGTGTGTACATAAATAGTTAAATAAAAATAAATAAATAAATAAAACAATTTCAGTAGGAGACTTACCTCTTTTAGTAACATGTGGTTTATCCTTCTATCCACATGGTCCTCTTAAGAAAAACGATTCCTTTCAACTTCTCAGTCACTGTCACCACTTTCAAATTTCTCCAAATATACACAATTCTCACTTTATCCATTCTCTTCACACCACACAACTTTCTCAATGTTTTCATCTTTGCTACAAACAATACAATATTTTTTTTACAGCCAAACATTCTGATCATCATAGTGTTCATTATACTGTTTTTCTATCTGTGGTTGATAAAATCGTTGATACTAAATCAAATATCTAATGACAAACTATAATTTATTTGAAATACTAAGCACCCGGTGAAATAATTTTAGAATCAAATCACGAGATTGTAGAAATAGTTCAATAATATCAAATGAAATCGCTATTTCACTTTGTTAATTTGAAAAGCCCAAATTATTTTTATTGCAAAGCTAATAGATTTGGTTGCCAACCAAAATATTGACTATTGTATTATTACAAATAAATGTAGTAACAAAGTTATCAAAGCCAAAATAATTATATTGTAATCCCATTAATACTGTCTTTGTTTGTTTAAAATAGATTAAACAGATTTTTGTTTTAATGAATTTATAAGTCTATTTTAATGAATTGAAATATGGATAACTTTTGTATTTAAGTAACCCTTTTGTATTGTTTAAACCGGTTCAATGTGACTTTCGATTCGTTAGAATTTTTTCGAGAGGTGAAAGTACTATGAAAAACGGACCAAGAGCGTGTTGGGCTACGCGCGTTGTTGAGTTCTGTAGTGGTTCGTTTTAAAATGCGGATTTAGTGGGAGACTTTATATTTATCACTATGAACATATTTGGGTGTCTATTGAGATAACAGTACCCCTAGCCAAGTTGCTAATCTGCAATAGTTAACACTAGCAGAAAGCTTCAAATATACGGGAATGAAGTCATCTTAACGCTCAGTCACGTGGTCAGAACAAAAGAATTCGGGGCGAAGCGTTAGACGCAAGCGAAACGGTTGTAGCTTGGCTAGGTTAGCGTTCTCAGTTTACATGAGACGATAGTAACTGAAGAATGAATTGTAAAATCCAACTTTGGAAATGAAGTTACAAGGGAAGTGAAGGAAGGTATATAAATAATAAAAAAAAAACATACCAGAATTTAAAAAAAGCAAATTATATCGCAATATGTTCGAAAAACGCAAAGCTTTTTCGATTTTAATCAATTTCTGGGTTGGTTCCGGAGCGGAAATTGTCAATTGATTGATATTGGTAGTCTTAAAATAAATAAATATTCATCTGCAGTTTTACCAAATGCAAAATTATTTTAAAATATTCGGTTTAAATTTTCCTATGTAGGATAAAAATTACAGTCTTTCCAGCCACTCCTCTAAGAAAGGACTTACTGCATAATCATGACGTGCCCAGCACTGGGTTGTGACCGTCGCTATCGCTATTACACCATGAAACACTACTTAGGTAAGAAATTACCATTCCGGAAGCATTTAAAAGTCCGTTAGCGTCTCAAATAACGTACCCTTCTTGTGTTTTCCTAACGAACCGTGAAGATTTATACGAAAAGTCTGAGGCAGCCCCGAACTTTGTAATTGGTTTCGAGTAGATCTTTACTTACTGTAAGTAAAAACAACTTCTTGCTTAAGGGGTGAATTTTTGCTGGTTGCAGCTTCTTTTCTATTGACATGAGGGTTGACGTCATGATCATTAAGAGGCTGCTTTTCCTCTCGCCTATCGTAAACATCGAGCATGGTTTAAAAGCTTGTTGCTTTATCTAACGCAATCCAACGCGATGTTTGACGAAAAGGCAACTCGAAAAAAGAGAGATAACGCCTGAAAACTCTGTTGGCATTCAGTAATTCCGTGATTTACTCGAATATTTTAAAAAAATTGTCCCAGGAAATACCTACGTGTTTTTTTTAAACCCTTAAAAGTTTTTGGAAAATAATATCGTCATTTAGAATTTCAATAAAATTTAAAAGGCTTCTTACTCAAAAATGAAAAAAAGTCAAAAAAGTATAACAATACTTTTTTCATTTTGAGTAAATTATGAAGTTTCAAAGTTCATGCAAAATAGCAGATTTTCAAAGTTCTTTACTGGATTAGTTTTACACAAATTTATAAATTGATTTCAATAGAAGCCTAGATAATATCCAGAAGAAACTGCGTTTCCAAAATATCTAATGAAAAATGTGTAATAACGTCATAATCGCGTAAGAGCGGTCGTATGAAAAACAATGAAAATGTATGTCGAGTTACATCCCTTTAAGTGCTGATCGCATTATAGAATCCAAAGTAGGTAACCAAATGAATAAATTAATATAATAAAAAATATGTAAGTCTGAGATTTAAACACATAATTAATCTAATCCCTAACTTTAGACACACACACATTTACACACGGGCCACAAAAACAAGCCGCCTCAAAAAAGCGACGCCGCAAAAAAAAAACTAGAAGCGGCTTCAAGCCTTTTTTTGTGGCGGCACCGTCGCACATGTCCACAAAAAAAGGCCACCTCAAATTTTTGTTTGTGGCCCTTGTCGTAGATTTAAAGTTTTGAGAATCCAAAACTATAATTTTCTGTTTTTTTTTTCTACTTTGGAAATGTTACGCTATACTAAAAAAAATGTGAAGGTCTTTCATTCCTTGAAACATGTATTTTACAAGGCATAGCAACGTTTACTAGTAATATTCTAATGAGGCCAGTTAATATCAACACAAAAAAGGACAAACATCGCAAACGCGCATGTAACTACGATTTTTTTACATGTTGTTAGTTCCCTTGAGAGTAGTTAACACCCAACTTCTAGAGTACTGGGGTTTTTTTTTTCGATGGGAAAAATCATCTTATGACAACCCCCGCTCTTGGGCGGAGCGGGAGATAGTGTCAGACTCTTACTGATTAAAAAACCCATCCCGTTCCTTCAAGCCTTCATACCGGGGCTCGAGCGCCCTTTCGGATAACCCTGGCCCCGGTAGAGTACTGGGGTTAAGCTCAAATTATAGTAACTTTAGTAAGCTTTATTAAATTACTAGCTTTTGCCTGCAGCTTCGCCTGCGTACATAAAATAATTATAGCCTATGTCACTCAGGAATAAAGTAGCTTTCTATCAGCGAAAAAAATTTAGCAATCGGACCAGTACTTACAGAGATTACCTCCTACAAATAAAAAAACATAAAAACAAAAAAAAAAAAAAACTTTACCTCTTTATTATATTAGGTATTAGATACAACGGGCTGTTGTTCGCAACTCCACGACTAAAGCGCGTATTTTGCGTACGGGTGTAGTGTAAGATAAGCAAACATACTTGAAAAACGCTTCCTTTGGGTAGTATTTTAGAAAAATCTGAAACAAGTTTTTCGAGCACAGGGTTTTCAGGCAAACTTAAGTGTAGACTACTCACAAGAAACCTAACAACATTTATGAAAAAATGGTAGATAGGTACATGCACGTTCGATGTCGATTTTGACTGGACTAAATATTCAGAAAATATTCAGGGAATAATATTTTTAGTAAGTTCCTGCAATTAAATTAATCATAAAATAACAGAATCATAAAATTACAGATAGTTATCTTTATTATTATTTGTCAATGTTTTGGTGGGAACTGAAATAAATTTGTATTTCTTAATAAA
The DNA here is from genome assembly GCA_910589285.2 of Mythimna ferrago. NCBI lineage: Eukaryota > Metazoa > Arthropoda > Insecta > Lepidoptera > Noctuidae > Mythimna > Mythimna ferrago. The sequence goes on from OU342682.1 coordinate 4,269,535, forward strand.
CAAATGCGGAGGTTAAATTCATAGGCTGAGGGTTTGATCAAAAGAGCCATATCTGGGTTGCAAAAGGCAAGGCCCATTTCATTGTTTTTAGGTAGGTCGATAAAGCTAAACTAGATAATTTTTAAAAGTAAAAAATACAGCTTCATTCTAAAAATAACGAGTAACTGGATAAAGGAATTCCGAAAAATATTTTTGTACGACAAAGCACACTTCATGTGAAACACACAGACCAGAAATTTAGAGTCTATCCAATAGTTATGTAGCGTGTAGTTGTGTTCCGTATTTCCTATGTAGCTAGTTTCATTTCCCGGAGTACGAATTAAATGAAATAACTTTCATCAAGTTGGAGTTCTAACTAAATAAACTGGAATCGTTTCTCTAAACCAAGCTAACAATAAAGTAGCCTTATTTTAATACAATTTATTTAATCAATTGTTAGTTAAAATAAAGCAGTGCTACATTTAAGTACAAAATGTATGGAGCTAAATCTGTACGTATCTGTAATAATAACAGATTCATCAATTATATTAATGGTAGCCACACACCTTCCATTATACTTGCTCAAGTATACTGGAACGTGTGTGGCTACCATTTTTTTTATTTTTATTGTGTTAGGTTCGCGCTTGACCGCTATCTCACCTGATGGAAAGCGACGATGCGGTCGACGATGGAACGCGCTTACCTAAAAGAAACCTATTCACTCTCGACTTAAAGATTTTTTATAATGGATAGGCTCGCGTTTGACCACAATCTCACCTGATGGTAAGCGATGATGTGGCCGACGATGGAGCACGCTTGCCTAGAAGCAATCTATTCACTCTTGACTTAAAGACCCCTAGGTTATAGCTATCAGGAAACACAGACTCCGGCAGGGAACCATTAAGGTATATCAGTGATAGTATAGAAAAACCAAAAAAATAGTGTGTAGTTTTTTTTAACATCTTCGCATCACAATCAATGCTTCCGCAGATAGGCAATGCGACAAAGCGACAAGGCAAAAATGTACCAATATGACAATACGACAAAAGACAATACGATACCACAATAATAGGAAAATACGACAATGCGACAATAAGGCAATGCGAAAATACCACAATACGACAATACCACAATACGACCATACAGCTTAAGACAAAAGTTCATACGGAAACATTAATCCATAGGACATTTTCTATGACAATTCTGTCTGTGGGATCTTTAAGTCAGATGGAGTTCATTTTGAAGTTCTTTCCTAATTAAGATTTATGTGTCAATGATTATGCTGAATAAAATAGTATTGAACTGGACTCTTTTGACACAAGTCAAAAGACATTATGCGTAAGAACGGACGGACGGACAGACTTAGTAATAGGCAAAAATAGAGTGTATCAGTCAGATTTTTTATTTATTTCTTTGATTTAGGGCGGGTATCTGTATTGAGCATTTGAAATAAAGGCGTCTTAAACCTTAGTTAAATGCGTTTGGACAAAGGTTTAGGCTAAAGTAGAGTTTGAGGAATAGTTGAATTGAAATGTTTTAAATAGAAATCGAGTGTTATCCAAATTAAGCTACACCTATTCATTTATTGAACCTAAAAATTGATATAAGAATATTCCCAAAATATCCACCAGTCACAACTTCCTAATTTTTCAATTTAAGTGGGAAAAAGAACTGATGCATAAAAAATTCCAGCAGTACATTAGCTGTCTGACGGAGGGCGAGTCTCTGACGCCGTTGACGTGGGATTATGAACAGCGAGTAATGGGTAGCTCGCCATCAGATAAAGACTAAACTTGTGTCGAGCAAAATAGGCGGGGTCCCCTAGAGCCGATGCTGGCCGAGGCTGCGAGATTATTTGAAAAAGTTACCATGGCGATGGAATGTCTTAGCAACTGAATAATCATGGTAGATTTTAGTCCGCAAGTCTGACAATCCGTTTTGCTCTACGAAGAGGCAGAGAAACTATTTGACAATTTCCCACGAACAAAAATTTCTCTATTGTATTAACAGAGTTCCTACCACGAGTTCTTAACGTGATCGATTTGACGATACAAACTGAACTGGTAAAAGGATGGACCTATAGCGGGTGTATTGCTTCAACCCTTTTTTTCGCTCGCACTCTTCTTCATCTTGACTTTTTAACCCGTCATGATAAGGACCCTAGTCCTTAGCAATTAAAATAAAGAGGGCAAGAAAAAGAGTAAACAGGTTCTGCAGTTTGCCCAGTAGTGAGACATCACAGGCTTTTAAATAAAAATGGGTGTGAGAAATAAAAAAGAAAAATCAAAAATTCAAATGCCTTTTTTAACTTGGTGCATTGGGGTTTGAAGACAGTATTGAATGTTTCATCGTTACTAAAGTCTAGGGTTTAAAGAATTCATTTACATTCTTGGCTTAGAGCCCAAATCCGTCGAGATTAAGGATTGTGTTCATGCGCCAGCTTTCAAGTTACTTGAGTGAAAATGAGACAGTGGAGAAAATTGGTTACATTTTCTTGGCAAGGGTTGCAGTTACGTAATTCCATGTGGATCATAGCCTAGAATAGACTAGTTTTTTAACATGTTTTTTCCTCAATTTCTTATGAGTAATTTAATACTTTATCTCATATAAAGTAGGCGCCAAATAAACGTGGAATCAATAGGTCAATTACCGTTATCATTGACCCTTCCACATTTATTGACATTCTTAATTTCAAAAACGGAATTACAGACATAAAGCTGTCTTGAATCGACATCTTTCGTGATCCTTTACCTTTTCTGAAAAACAGTTCATTGATGGTTTTTCGGATACCTTCGATATATTGGAGATATTAAACCAGAACCTTCCGGCCCCGTTCTCCGAACAATGCGCCCTGCTCAATGCCACTTAAGTTTGTTGATTCTATGGCCTTTGTCGGCAATTCTGGTTCTCTTGTGGATATCTTCATCTCTAATACGATCTTACAGGGAAACATTGAGCATAGCTCTTTCCATTGCCAATAAAGCTTTGTCATATTTTGACAAATTATTTTTTGTTTATCAGGTACTTTTTTGATATTTCATGGTCCGGCTGGTTTACAATTGTATGCCTTAGGAAGATTAGGTTCTTCGTTATGTCTAGCTGTAACTATCGGAGATCACCAAACAATATGACACTAATAAATATTATTTATTCATTGCAGTATCGCTCAATCAGCAAAGGCATTGATGGCGTTCGTGATATTCCTGTCGTTTGCCCTCCAGTTCTACGTGCCCATGGAGATGATCACCAGGATAAGAAAAGGCAAAGAGTCCAGATATGAAAACCTTATTCAGATTATCATCAGGACAATCTTGGTTACTATGGCAGGTAAAACTTTGTCCTTACATTTTATTTACTTACATAATATTAAAATACATTTCACCTGTATTAGTGGTTCTTGAGCTCTTATCACGTACCGAAAGACGCAGTGTTACAGAATGCATTTGACAAAGTGGATTGATGACCTAGTGATGGCTGCAAGAGTCATCGTCAATTGTGGGCGCACAGAAGCACAGACTGGATTTATAAGGTCATCCTAGTCTATCTCCAATAGTAGTAAGACGCCTTTCGGCAGATATGATGATGATGATGTCAACCTGTAAAGGTACTTACCTAAAAACAGAGGCAAACTGATCCGTAAAGTTCTCTTTTGCCAATATAATTGTTATATCAGTAACATAGAAATTGTGGTCAGTCAATTACCATCCAGATTCTGTTTTGCTAATAAAAAAAGATTTTTTTAACCACGTGGTGTAAATAAATCTGAAAACATTATTGTTACGAAAAAAGGAACATAAACGACACTTAATTATCCGGACAGTAGAGATAATAAGAAGGATCTTACAGTTTCAAGACGCACTACTTGTCAAAGCATTCCAGATTTGCTTAAAATTGACAAAATGTCACTGAAATGTCTTTTATTGCTTGTTGTTATGTTGCTTAGTCTAGACAGTTAGGTTAATTCTCTTAGTATAATAAACACAACTTGTTGCTCCTTTTAGACAAAGTTTGAAAACTCTTTGAGATAGTTTCGCAATTCAATTCCAGATTATATTTATTACAATACGTTTGAGCCATTTTGGGTTGAAACATTTTCCGAGTGCTCATTGAATTATTTGTGATATCACCAAACAGCTGGTCAACTCTTCGCGTGAGCAGAGGGCTAGACGCTAGGCTTTTCTTCAGTTAACGTATTAGTATTGCTATGCAACATGATAATGCTGCCAGCATTCTGGACACTTTTTGCATTGATATCAATGTTTATAATGTATTTGATACTCAATGAGTTCTTTTTCTATCTGTTTATATACAATTCTATTATAACACTAGAGCTAACGATTCAAATCGGAACGAACGTCGTAACTTCTCTGAAGCAAAAGTTATAGTAAATAGAAATCTCAATATGCAGCAAAATTATCTCAAAATTTCCGAGGTGTAAGTGTCAACCAAGCACTTCCTCCTTCACCTCACGGAATGTATGTCAGTTATACATAGCGTTATAAATTCTTTGATTATTTAGCTATCCAGTGATGTAATTGAATTTTGTATAGCTACATATGCAGCTGCAAAATCAAACTGTATCCCCCGATTTTGTGGTCATTCGTTTTTTTTTTTAATTTACCTCCATAGAATAGCAATTTTAAAGATGTGTTCACGTTAAAACGCGGATAGATGGAAAGTAACTGATAAAACGCTATAAAGATTGTCTTAATTTTCACCGGAAACAACGCTACGATTGTGTAATTGTACAAAATTACTATTACATCGACAATTTGCAGACTAATTTGCTGTCTAGTAACAATAGCTAAAATATGCCCTTGGAGCAATTAATTCTTGGCTTAAAGCTCAATACGATTTCGGAACGGGTGTTGAAATTGCCTGGTTTTGCCAATTTAGCAGTTTTCATTGTCGGCGTAGGCAATTTAATGATCATTGAGGCTGGATTGAAATCTGGTTTGTTATTTTGTGACTACGAGTAGTGCTGGTGTATTTCTGTAGACGAATACGTGTACTGAGTGTGCAGATCTACTTGAATCAGTAGCATTTGTTTTTAAAAGGTATATGATTAAATTAGTGTTTGGAAAAACACACACACATACAAATTATGGGTTCAGCATTTCTTACACTGATGATAGATGTGCTATTTAGTCAGTAAGAGTCTGACACTATCTCCCGCTCCGCCCAAGAGCGGGGGTTGACATTGGATATTTTTCCCATCGAAAAAAAAAATCATATCTAAATGAAAAATTATTTTTTGAAGCAATTCACAAAAATAAATGTAGTACGTAGTGTTTGAAATAGTTACAAAACTCTTCAAAAAATTTAAATGTTTTTGCTTTTACTCATACAATGAAAGATTTTATAGTTTATGACGAAAAATAATTTTAATTAAAACTAAAATTTATCTCACTTCAGTAACCAGATGCTTATCCATAAATCAGTAATCTAGAGGTCTTCGACCAATGAAATCGTTTTACCTCAAAATTTAAATGTTTAATAGTTGTTTAAAGCAATTCTTAATTTGTCTAGCCTTTATTGATAAATGTGTTTTTAGTTATTGCAAAGTGGTTATAAAGAAAACCAGAGTATATTTCCGATAATTGTTAAGAAATACCTTAAAGGGGTGTTTTGAATTCAATATTGGGGTCACATAACCCACCGGACAAAAACAGGATCAGTGGAATAAATTGCATTAGTTTTTCAATGGATTTACAATGTTGTGTTTCGTATACATCTTTAAGTTATTATAAAAGCTTTTTAAATGATCCTATTGAAATATTTTGAAACTGTTGATCTTGAAGGTTAATTGATTTATTACTCTGAAAATAACTTAAACACGTTGAAAATTAAGAATGCAACTATTAGTTGCTGTGTTGCTAAATGTTGCATAACGGTTTTTTAACTATAAAACAGAAACTACACAAATTCAACATTTGGCCTTAAATAAAAATAGTTGCAAAACCATATTTGTGTTCGAGTTGGCTATCCTATAATTCCTATTTATCCATCTAACTTCTGATTTTCCTTGTCCATAGTTGCTATCGCTGCAGCCTTCCCCAACTTGGAACTGGTCATCAGCTTCGTCGGAGCCGTCTTCTTCTCAACGCTTGGACTCCTCATCCCTGCCGTGGTTGACACCGTCTACAACTGGGACAACAACCTAGGCCCCTTCAAATATGTCTTCTGGAAGAACCTGGTCATCGGGATCATTTCACTTATAGCTCTTTTCTCAGGAGCCTATGTATCTATTCAAGGCATGATCGAGGACTTCGGTGGTCATAGTCTTGAAAGTCATGATGCCCATGACAATGCCACTTTGACGTGATTTTGAAATTTTAGAGTTATGTGTGATATCATAGTTACATGGAATATACGTGGTTCCATCGTTTAATTTAAACTATTTTAGTTGATTTTAGTAGAATAATGATGTGTGATGCAATGTAAGTCAAGTTACCATTTATCTTTAAGTAATAAAATTTTAAACCATTTTTTATACTTTCAATAATAGAGGAAAATGGTGTCGAAATTAAGATTTACTACAAATATCACCAGCCAGACTTATTAATTGTATTTTTAAAATTAGAATCGATGGCAAATGTAAGCTGAATGTAGTCTTAATTTGACTTAATAATAAATCATATCCATATGAATAATTTTAACAGTGAAGTACAAACCACTAATTTTTATTTTGTGTATTTAAGTAAGAGCAAGTAAAGATATATGTAATTTTCTATTTAGTTATAATATTTTTGTTAACCTTTAATCGTAATTTCGTGTATTTAGAACGTGCAAACTTTAACTATAGTGGGGTTATGTAAATGATCGCAACGCACGTCACGGCAGAAATGTGCAACAAAAGGGGCTTAGAGAAACTTATCAATTTTGTAATGAAAGTAAAAAAGTCATATAAAGTTTTTGAAAAATGTTTTCTTTTTATAATTTCTTTTCCACGTAAGTAAAGGTAAATATTTTATCATAAAGGCTTTTCAAACTTCGTAAAATCGCACTAAGCCTCTCAAACAATCAGTCCTAGCTAGTCTTTAAAATTTATTATAAATTGCATTTGAAGAATAACCTCGCTAAATTTAGATAATAAGTTATACGTCACATGAAATATTTATGGGTATAGTAAATATTCTCAGAAATGCAGTATGATATAAATTATCTTAATTGAAATATTGATTAATTAGCTTTAAATGAAGTTTTGTAATTTTGTACATCACATGTGTATTCAGAGATACCTAGTGTAAATACACGCTCAAACTTGGTGCGAAGGACCAAATCTGCGTTGATTCACGCTCAAATTTAGTACGACAGACCAAAGCCATTGTAACAAGTTCGAGCGTTGTGTTAATACTATAAATTTACTTTTAAAGGAATGCACCTACTTAGTTAATTTAAGTTAGAAAGCTGTTGAAAATTAAAGATTTCGGGAAGAAAAATGGAAATCATTCTCGCGTTATGAGCTACTTTACTGCCTCTTTGGTTGTTCGTTGCAAGTGCTACTGTTAAACACGAGACTCCATGCTCACGTGAGAAATCTTGAAATGACTTATCTGGCTCTATACTCCATCCCTCCATCCGCAACAAAATTAGACGTTTATACAATTTTTTTTTACTGTTCGTTCAACCGATTTTGACTTTTATAGCAATGGTGATATGATAAATGGCAGCTGCAGTAAATAGTTGGTAGTGTAACCACTTTTTTGCTTTTGACACCATTCTTATCCCTAATGCAATAGAAGTCAAAATTGGTATAACAGACTAATAATATATCAGACGGTGAAGTACACGTTAACTACTGTTTACAAGCCTGCGCATACGGTTGCTATAAACTACTCTGTGGCTCCCGACACCGGGGTTTTGATTCATTTCCGCCTTATGGTTCTGGCAGCCTCCTTTACTCACATTACTGCATCGGAAAAGAATGTGACCACCTCCGATTCTGATCTCGTCTCGCTGGCTGTCTCGATTCTTCTGGCTTGAACTAAGGCTGAACGCGGATGTCAGGGTCTCACCGTGTTTTCTGGACGATACTTACAATGATGACGGGGTTTCTTCTCACCGAATCCGATATAGGAACCTTCTGAAACAATAGTATCTGGTGAGGATCTGGATCAGGTAAAAAGTGTACTCACTTTCTGCCTGACACGGATCCTTCGGCGATTTACTGCAGCTCCTCTGTAGCTACTCCTCAAAGAGGACCCTTACTGGCGGGTTCGATTCTCTTTTCGAGTAAAGTGTTGAGTTGTTCCATCCGAAAATTTTCAGTAGCAACCAGAAATATTTTTAAAGTCGCAAAAGTATTTTTGATGTTATGTTATCAAATTTTACAATAGTAATCAAGATAATAAAACCAAAAAAATACGAAGATCTAAACAAATTTTATCCGTATGTTAATTACTTGATTGACGCGAGAATGAAAAATTATGTAAATAGTTATAGAATTAAAATTTATTTGTAAATTATGTCGTAGTAGGTAATAATAAAATTCTTGTATATAGCCTAATGGTTAAGATGAATAGTTCAAATAAAAACTGCTTTTACTGCAACTAACATTGTGTTTTACTTGTAACTTAGCAAAAAAAGACTTGAGTTAAAAATACAAAGATAAAACTTTGGTAGATATTCCTACATTTCCCTTTTCATCAAGCTTTGAAGGAAAGAATAAAAAAAACTCGAAACTCATTTTATGGCTCTGGGCAGTGTGACATTCTATCAAAAACTATTTAGGTTACTATTTACAAAAGCCGCTGGGAGTTTCTGAAAAAAAAAACCCTTGGTTCTAGAGTCCTAAGGATAATTCAAGGACACAGGTATGGTTCAATCAGTAAAAGTCTGACACACCATCCCACACAATCTCAAAAAAAAAAAAATCTGTGCTAAGTTTTAAAATAAGCTCAAGTAATATGATTTTGTATACAAACAAAGGATCATGGCGAAGTCCCGAACAAAATTTTGCTAGCATATTTTTTTACCGTATAGTCATAAAAAATATACGGAAGTATATAAATTAAATTTCCAAATAATTTTTTTCTCAGGATAGAATGCGTGTATCAAAGATATTCCACCTTTCAGATGCCGTTAATTTGAGACACAATAGTAAAACAATAGATGGATGAAATGGCGACAGGTCACGGGAACAACTTGTGACCCATGCATGCCCCTCAAGTTGAAGGGTAAAATTTACAAGTCCGTCATAAGACCTGTCATACTGTATGGATCAGAATGTTGGGCTGTGAAAAAGAAGGATGAAAAAAGATTGCATGTTGCCGAGATGAGAATGTTGAGATGGATGTGTGGTGTGACGAGAATGGATAAAGTGAGAAATGAGTATATTAGAGGAAGTTTGAAAGTGGCGCCAGTGACTGAAAAGTTGAAAGGTAATCGGTTGTCTTGGTATGGTCATGTGAAGCGGAGGGATGAAGCGCATATTACTAAAAGAGTTCTGAGTATACATGTAGATGGATGGAGAGGGAGAGGAAGGCCGAAAAAAAGATGGATGGATTGTGTGAGAAGTGATATGAAAGAAAAGGGAGTTAGTGATAGTTTGACGGGTGACAGGACAGAATGGAAGAAGAAAACGTGTTGCGCCGACCCCAAGTAATATGGGATAAGAGCAGGAAGAAGAAGAAGAAGTAAAACAATAGATGCGCGAACGCCGCCGTTCGCTTGGGGTTTAATGAATTAAAGTTGATCAGATTACGTATATTATGTCAATAATGCCTATGTTTTTCCTTATGAATTTATAAAACGCATTTTTGAACGAACGGCAAGATGTCATGTCAAATGTTATGTTTTCTTTTTCCTTAAGCTATTAGGCTGGATGGCAGTTAAAATATCTAAAGCCATATATTTTTTCTGGTGATGTGATTCTCGATATTGTATTTATTTTAGTGACTAAGTCATTTTGTGTCATGTTAGGCTACTATATTATAAGCACAGTTTTTTTTTTGTTTTATTATCGAACAAGTGACGTAAATATACTCGTAGTTTTATCAGCTTTAATTAAAAGATGTCTGCATGTTATCGATATAGATGAAAATAGCAAAATAATTTAAATTCAGGTGAACAAATATAAAAGTAAAGTCAATACTGCAAATTGTAAACTCATGTAATGAGTTACAAAACTTAACATTCGTTTTTTTTTTACGATTTGTAATGCACATAATGAAACTTACCTTAGAGATTCCTCCGTGCCTCAAAAAGCACGTGGTCCAGTCTATCATTTGTTGATCTTTGACAATCGTTACGGAGAGTTAGAAACCAGCAAACCTGACATTATTGGAGGTACAAATTCTAGAGGGACAAGGTTACCCTCTAGTATAACAACCCTAACATAGTTTAGAAAAAGCAACAGATTGAATACAGTTATACGACCACCTTCTGATTATTTATTTTTTTATATCTTTCCTTCGAAGTAAAACTATCCTGCCTGATTTATTTTACCATTATCACCTTTTACCTTAGTTATTTGTGTTTGGTGCAACATGTTTTAGTCTTCCATTCTGTTCTATCAGCTGATATAATTTAACTAATATCCTTTCAATCCTTTCATATCACATAATAGATTTATTTTTTATTTAATGTTCCTATTATTTTCCATCCATCTACATAAACTCATAATTATTTTGTATCATTTTGTTTCTCAAAGTAAAATAAATTAGCTGTTTAGTGCAAAAAAAAATTATTCGCATAAGCCGAAAAAAAATTAAATCCAGCCTTTTGATTCTGCGAAATGAAATAAAAATGTTGATAAGTATCATTAAAACCTTGACAAGCGTATACAAGTCTGTTAATAAATAAACAAATAACCATGATTTGTAAACGAAATGGGAGCGTTACCCAAATTAAACGGTTTGTTAAAAAAAATACATATTACGCAGTACACAGAATAAGTTTGGGATTTTAAAAAGTATGTTACTACTGAAAAAAAAAAAATTCTTAATCAAATTTTCATTGTTTGTGGTATTTCATACAGAAATAGTACATTTAAAAAAAAAATTAAACAACAACAAACTACCAAAGTTTTATATGTTTAAAAAAATTAAGATAGATCCGTGTTTACGCTACCACATAGAAATTGGGATAGCAAAAAAAACTCTAGAGTACAGTAACCCAATAAAAAAAAAATTGAGGTTAACTGAAGAAAGTTGATGTGGAAGATCGTCATTTTTGATGATGTCAAAATCCTTCGGGTGCTCAGCGAATTAATACTATACATATGAACTTCGTAATATATTCGTAGACAGAAGTTCAAAAAGAAATACCCAAAATTTACAGTTTTCTTTACCAATGTTATAGGCACCCCTCTAAATTACTATGTAAGGAAAATCTTTTGGAATCAGCCGTCAGTTATCAACAGGGTGACCCTCTTGGACCAGTCATTTTCAGTTTGGCAATAAATCCAATCATTCGGCAGCTAAATTCAAAATTCAATGTCTGGTATTTAGATGACGGAACCCTAGGAGGTGATGTAGACACAGTCCTAAACGATTTAATTTTTTTGGAAAATAAATTCAGTTCTATTGGTCTACAGCTTAACCTTTCAAAATGCGAAATTTACATCCCTCAAATGACTGACAGACAGACAACTTTAGCAAAATTTAATACAAAGCACCAAATATTCAAATTACTGATAAGAATTCTCTTCACCTCCTGGGCTCTCCCATTTTCGATGAATCCTTTCCAAAATTTATTGAGCAGAAAATAAAAAAATTTAATGACGTCTCGGATAGACTTTTCAAAATTAATATGCATTCGGCTTTTACACTTATTCGATACTGTTGTTTTGGGCCAAAATTCACATATAGCCTTCGCTCCTCCCATCTTTGGAAGTACCCACAACTTTTGGAAAAAGTCGATCAAATTATTAGGAACACTCTTTCTTCTATCTTAAATGTGGCCTTGGACGACCGAGCGTGGCAGCAAGCTACGCTTCCCATCCGAATGGGGGGCCTCGGCGTCCGCAAAATTGTAAGTATAAGTTTCCAGCATTCCTCTCCTCGGTGCACGGTACTGATACATTAACCAGGAATATTTTATCTTCCTCACTGGTTGATGTTGAGGTACCGTGCTTGTCCGATGCGTTGAATGCTTGGAAAATGGCTTGTCCGAACACGGATTTGCCCGACAACTTGGCCTCGCAGAGACGGTGGGATGTGCTGGCTGTGGGGGAATGGGAGTCGGGCTTATGGCTTCAGGCACTCCCGTCATCCACCATAGGCACTATGATGGATGACGCCTCGTTTCGGCTCGCAACCTGTCTACGCTTAGGTGCACCTTGTGTTGCTCCACATCGGTGCCACTGCGGCGAAGCTGTCGACAGTCTCGGACACCATGGCCTGTCCTGCTGCAGGAGCGCAGGCCGCATAGCTCGACACGCTAGCATCAACGATATTATTCGTCGAGCTCTTGTCACCGCCGGCGTACCCGCTGTATTAGAACCAAATGGCTTGGTACGTGACGATGGAAAGAGATCAGATGGTATGACGTTTGTACCGTGGAAGGTGGGTAGGCCTCTGGTGTGGGACGCAACATGTGTCGACACCCTTGCGCCATCCCACATTCCATGTACGGCGGGCTGTGCTGGCGCTGCCGCTGCGGCTGCTGAGACCCTTAAACGGCGCAAATACTGTAACCTTATTGGTAATTACAGTTTTGAGCCGTTTGGGGTCGAAACGCTTGGGTCATGGGGTCCGAATGCGCGTCTCCTTTTTAAGGAAATTTCTCGCCGACTGATCGACACCTTGCGTGACCAGAGGGCTGGCTCGTTCTTCGCCAGTTTTCTGGGCACATTCCCGGATGACAGTGAAGTGGAGGAGTACTTCGACGCCTGACTGCACTTTGTGGTTTAGTATTTTATTTATATACGTTAGGTTTTTATTTAGGTTTTAGTATAAATAGTTTAAGTTTGTTTGTTTATGTAGAGTAACGAATTATTTATAATAAAATATATTAAAAATAATTCTATAGTAATATATTATGTACATAAGTTTAGGAATAAATGTAGATATTATCTTTTTTTTTTTTTTTTTTTTTTACAAACTATCACACAACGCCGTCTAGTCCCAAGCTAAGCAGAGCTTGTGTTATGGGTACTAGACAACTGATAAACATACTTACATATTTCTAAATACATACATATTATAGATAAATTACACCCAGACACAGAACAAATGATTATGCTCATCACACAAACATTTGTCCTGGGTGGGAATCGAACCCACGACCTCCGGCATAGCAGTCAGGGTCACTAACCACTAGACCAGCAGGCCAGTATATCTGATCTAATTATACCTCATATTCCTCTGCACGCTCTTCAATATAATACAGTGAGTTACTCTTGTACTCCTGATTATTTAAAATGGAATATTTGAAGTGTTGGGCATCAAAAAATTTCTTCCCGGTATCAAATATGCTGCTAATCAGTTTTCCTTTAAGCCTAATAAAAGCAAATTCAAGTCCTCACAAAGGGAATTTGGTCTTATTTTGAGTTCTCTTAATTAAAATGTTTTTTCTTTTAATAGTCATTTCAACCCAATGGTTAACTGCTAGTGTAGAGAGTGCTGTTTCATGAAGGCCGTCTATGTACCTCTATTGTACGTACAGTTTAAATTAATAAATAAAAGATCTACATTAAACTTAGACGCAAAAATAACTCTGCAGATTATTAACTAAAATATTACAAGTCAAATCTCAAAAGAAAGATAAGCACAAAGAAATTATAAGTACTTTTAATAATAGACAATAGTAATTTAAAAGTTTTTATAAATTTCAAATAACAAGGAGATGCTTCTTTCTTATTTTGAGCTAAAATCTTTCTGTCTTTATAAATAACAAAATGTTAATTATTTGTTCAAAATTAAGTCTCGATTTCATTTTAAATTAAACTGGTAATCTACCTTAATTGGACATTGGAAGTTTTTACTATTTACTTCTTGTTCTTACATAATATCTCACCTGTCCACTCTAAGGGGTAAACAGAGTTATCTAAATCAACACCCGCGTCGAACAACATAGTTACTTTAGCCCAGTAAATTTTCAGAATGAATAAAGGAGTCTAGCCTAGTAAGACTAAAAGTTTAAAGAGACGGTCGTATTTTGAGCTAACTATAATGACGAACTTCGGGCAAACGCTCTTGTTAAAATTAAATATACTTCGGACCCTTGGAGAAAGACTCCGGTAACACAAAAAGTGCCCATTGGAGTTAATGACGTTTTCGAATTCTCGTATCGAATAATCAGAAGCATAATCAGCCTTTTAATGTTCCCTTTGGGACTCAGGCCTCCTCTCTAGGTGAGGAAGTGAGCCGTAAATTCGTAATCCACCATGCAGACCTAGTAGGGTTGGTGAAAGTCACATGTCTTCGATTTTTTGGTACTAGGAAATGCCGGTTTCATCACGATGTTTTCCTTCACTGTTTCTAGAGCAGTGGTGATAAAATAAATTACACAAAGTAATGCGCCTGGCTGGGTTTGAACCCGCGACCTACAACTCGTAATTTGGGGCGGTTACCACTCGGCCACCACTGCTCAACGGAGATAAATCACGTACTAATACTGCCGATGATCCGGTGAGCGTCGCGAGAATATGATGAATGCGAGAAGCACAGAACCGTACGTTGTGGAGACACTTGAGGAAGGCTTATGTCCAGCTGTGGACTTTTTCAGCTGAAATGATGATGGTGGACAATACTGCTAATTACTTACAAAATAAAAATAAAAAGATATTTACTCCCACTGTCGAGCTTCTCAGTAGTCCTGGGGCCCAAGTCTGCTATTTTTATAAAGTTGTAATTCCAACACGATTCCACTGTCATTTTGCTAAAAGTTTGTTCGTAATCTGCTAATTCATAATGGTCAACCACTGATCGGTCAATAGTCTCGTAATAGAGTTGTGGTAGAATGACAATATCGAGCTTATTAAAAGCAATGACTACACAATGACGTTCTAATGGTAGATCACTGATCAAAGGAACTGTAAAAATTTTTGCAAATTACCGCATACGTCAGATATTCATTTGTCAATATGTACGAGATTACCATTATATGCCACTGCTTCCAATGGACTGTCAGTGGTTGACCATTGGAAAGTCATAATGACGTCATTATATTAGTAGATTACCAAAACTTGTCAAAATCGACAATTATGAAATCAATGATGAACCATTCTGACACTATTGTAATAGCAGACTTGGGGCCCAGAGTTGAGCTACACGAATACTAACAAATGCTTGCACGGACTGGACAGGTCCACTCAGAACTGTATGGTTATTTCCTCAAAAGGTCATCTTGGAATCAAACCTATCACACAACGCCGTCTAGTCTCAAGCTAAGCACAGCTTGTGTTATGAGTACTAGACAACTGATAACCATACTTATATATTTCTAAATACACATTATAGATAAATTACACCCAGACACAGAACAAATGACCATGCTCATCATCTCATCATGACAAATGTTTGTGTAATACAAACATTTGTCCTGGGTGGGAATCGAACCCACGACCTCCGGTATAGCATTCAGGGCCACTAACCACTACACCAACAGGCCAGTCATTACATTTTTTCTGTATGGACTTTAAATATACTCCTAAGTTCGTTACAGTGTTTTTTCTCAGGGTAGTTAGCTAGGAAACATCGGCCTCATCTACTTCTAATTGACGTGTATTTTGTTTTTAAACCTATTTGCAAAAGACTATTCATTTACTAACCCGCACTGGGTCCGCGTGGTGGATTACAACCCATTCCCTCTCCTAGATATGAGGCTTGAGTCTCAGCTGTGGGTATATTTAAAGGCTGAATATGCTATATGATTATATGAGTTTAGTACTCGTCACTTTAGGCAACATTAGGATTTCAAACAACTCGTGAGAATTATCCATTGAAACAAAAAAAAACAATCTAAATAATGCTGTAAATTGCAGCCGCATATTATTCTTCCTATGAATAACAACATCCATAACTTGTGCTAATTCTCCAGTTTCACGCGCAATTTGTCGGATTTGAACAACTTGTACAATTACTCTCAATGTTCAACGGTTTGTTCAAAACTTTTACATATGGGTGGGTATCCAACAGTTGAAACTTTTGCATAGAAAGTAGGTCACAATGTCTATTTAGAACGACACATTAAAGAAGCATTACCGAAATAAAAAAACTGGGCAAGTGCGAGTCGGACTCGCGCCTTGAAGTTTTCATAAGAAAACCGTTCAATTCCCGATTGGATTCTCGATGTTTTTTCCAAATCACAATTTTTTTTGTGACTAACAAAAAAATAATACAGTTTTCAGATTTATTCCTGTATTTGTGTTATAAGACCTTGCTTTATACAAAATTTCAGGATTCTAGGTCAACAAGAAGTGCCCTAGAATTTTGGTTCTCTTGAGTGTCGAAATATACGTTTTTTACGACATAAACGGCCATCTTTTTTTCCGTTAAACTTCTACGAGTTTGATTTTTTCACAGCTTCAAGGGACCGCAGACCTAAATATATGGTTTTATTTTCAACTCGATACCTCCACACGACAGATAGACAGACAGACAGGCGGATGGACGAACGGACGGACAACAAAAGTGATCCTATAAGGGTTCCATTTATTCCTTTTGAGGTACGCATCCCTAAAAAGAATATTTAGGGTGACTGGCAATTAGTGTACGATACTTAAACACGTGATTGTGTTCATGATAACAAACAATTTTTATTATGGAAGCAAAGCCGAAATCGCGATAAAAATATCAGCTGTTCAGTACATTAGGCAAACATAAATGTACTGAACAGCTGATTTTTTTTACGATTTAATGTTTTTCCTATAGTAAAAGTTGTTGGTTATCATGAGCACAATCACGTGTTTAAGTATCGTATACTAATTACCAGTCACCCTATCTAAGTAGATTTCTAGTGAGCAGTTTTTCTCCAGCATAGCTGTTCAACACTTTAATTTTGTAAGGTATTACAAGTTTTTCCATTTCCTAATTCCGACAAAATAATTTTCCTGTTAAAAACAACTTCTTCTCAATATCCCATTGAGTATATGACAGTTTATAAATTTACTTACCTTTAGCCAGCGGTATTACTCAAGCGAAAGTCGGAAATTAACTGGGGAGTGTAGGTACTAAGAGGATACAAGCTGTATCTATTTTTCCTGATAGCTACAACCCAAGGGTATTTAAGTAAAAAGTGAAAAGGTTAGGTTAAGTTCAAAATATCGTGTAGAAACCGGTATGTCAGTGAACCAAAAAATCGAAGACAATTGAAATCCACCAATCTGCACACATAATATTTAGAGCTTTACGGTGAAAAAATACTTCGCATCTATGGTTATGATGGGGTGTTTCGTGAACGAACATGTCTAATTGCACCTAGTTTAGCCATACTCAGGTGGTGGAAACCTGATACAGGTTTCCAGTATGTAAATTATTAACCTATATAAGTAAACGCTGTAAAAAATTCAGATGGACCTCAAAAATACCATTTTATAAAGTTATATATTTGACGTCAATCAGAATTTTGGTTGCTCGAAAAATTTAGTTAATACTGGTGATTTTTTGCAATAGCTGATATAAAAACAGTTTTCATAAAGTGTGTTTAGTACTTTGTGAAGCTTATTATAAGTATCAATGAAGAGGACAAAAACAATAAAATCGAGACTTACTTTAATTCATTAAACCCCAAGCCTTCGCTTTTATTACGGTATCCGAAAGGTTAATAAATGACACACCGAAAATGATATTTTTGCCTGCAGCGGTTTTCCTGTCCGATTATAATTTAGTTGTCTTCAAGGCTAGAGTGAATAGGTTTTTAATAAACTAATGATGGTGAATTTGCCATCAACGATTCCTTAACTGCTTACCATCAGGCGGGATAGCAGTCAAGCACTAGTTTATATTCCTTGACCTTGACCCCAAATAAGATGGGACAAGGGCAGGAAGAAGAAGAAGAAGATTGTCATCATTTCAGCCGATATATGTCCACTGCTGGACATAGGCCTCCACAAGTGTCGCCAAAATGAACGAGAGATGAATGATGAGTTGATGTAGTTGTTGTTGTTGATGTTAAAGATGAGTTTATATCATTAAAACAAAAAAATACTACCATGCTAAATATTTCTCCAGATAGTCTTCCTCAAGTTTTTGCTCATAAAACTTTTGCCAACCTAACATTAAGTAAGTTGCGGAAGCAGCTGGCGATGCATAGTGCAAAGTGATAACAATTTTCCGAATTTATCGCTGCATTCGCGCATAAGTTTGACTTTATCAAAGTTCTTAGCGGTTTCCTTTTGAGAAGTTATGAATGCCAATGAATATAAATATTTATGGAAGAACGAGGCCATAGGAAACACAAACTAACGGATTGTATGATGCATCAATATGATGTTGAAATTTAAGCCATTATGACGGTTAAGAGAAAATAAAGATGAAAACCACACACATAAAACAGAGGAGGAGAGGAGCACTTCCAACGTCTGACTCCCAAACTGAATCGGACTGGGACTGCCTTCAAGCGGTTTGTGCTCAACCAAGGGGGTCCAGACGCTTCTTCCCGGAAGCTCTACGTAGGCATCTTTCGGTCCACGGCCCTTTATAGGGCGCTGGTGTGGGCACCGTCGCTGCGGAAACAACCGGCAGCCCAGCTGAATGTTTGCTAGAGAGTCATGGCCATACGGATAGTGCGGGGATACCGTACGACTTCCCGTGAAGCGGCAAGCCTCCTTGTTTGCGCATAGAGATACAGTCGGAGGGCGAGCAATGGGTAGCTGGCCGTCCGACCATCCAGTAGTTGTCAGCAAATCGTAGGGGTCCAGCAGGGTCGAAGCTCTCTGGGGCCAAAGATCTGTATCTGAAAGGAAAATTGGCCCCGATACGAAAGGTAACGAAGGAACAGAAGAAGTAGGTTTTTAGTCAGTAAAAGTCTGACACAGCAGGTATTTAATCAAAATACTTTTACACAACTAAGATAGAAAGAACGTATCAATAGGTAGATGAATAGTTTGTAACGGCCTCTCTACTGCCACATACCAACCAAAAACCTGACGTTAGATGGATCCTACATCGCGATGTCAAGTTCTCTGTGCAATTTGAATATTATTAACCGTCTAAAACGATAATCAGGCAGTGACCCACACCAGACACAACCTCCATCTTTCTTTTCCACCTAAGTCGATATTTTATAGGTAAATTTGAGACTTTTCAACAATAAATTCACTTTCTTAGAAACTTAAATCAAATACAGTAGACATCAATCAAAGTCTCTATTTATTTATAAACATAGTTAAAGTTGTTTATTACTACAGTAATCTCATGACAACTGACCGTATAAACAAAGCTAGCCGAGGCTAATGAACTTCGGTTTGGCACAAACCTCAGATCAATACATTTGTATGCTAGGCTCAGGGAACAATTGAATCTCGGGGCCTCAGGTGCGGAGAGATAATACACTAGAAATGCTACAATTTCATCGGAACAGACGGCATACGCCATAGGTCAATATGTATTGTGATTATGATGTACCTTTCTTGTGAATTGACAGTGAAGATGGAGAATCGATGAAGTCTAGTAACGAACAGCCATGACTTCTTCAGCGTAATTACTGTAAGAATTCTGCTAACAATAAATAGATCATCATTATTTCAGCCGTTAGATGTCCACTATTGGACATTGCGACCCATCCTGAGCGTCTCGCAACCATCGTGAAGGCCTTCCAACAATGCGTCTTCTGGTTCGTGGTCACCACTCCTTTCGGCCCCATTGATCAACAGTTTTGTGAGCAATGTGCCTTGCCCTTACCTGGTTTGGCAATTTTTCGCGTTCTGTCGGTAAACTTGGTTCTCCTGTGGTCTTCATTTCTGATGTGATCACGCAAAGAAACACTGAGCATAGCCCTTTCCATTACCCTTTTGGTGACTTAAAGTTGGTTAGTTGGTTTTGTGAAGCCTATTGTAAGCTACGACGTTTAGCACTGGCAACACGCCCTGGTCATAGACTTTCGTTTTCAGATATTGTGGTATATTGGACGAGAAGATACCGTACAGCTTTCTAATTATTTAAGTACTGTAACGTGCGATTTTGAAAATTCCTGCCACAACGCAGCGGCTGAGAACCCCGTGGCATCAGTTGGCAACATGGACGGACAACGTGAGCATGCGAGACCGAGACGCTTGCTGGCACGTTATAGAGATCAGTTTTATCGTTATTATTCGATCTACGACAATCAAGACTTGTGTTATTTTATTCGGTGATACTATTATTATAACATAGATTTAGTAAGAAGTTCCATTCATGATTGAATCAGGAATGAACAAATCCGCAGGAGAACCAAAGTTACCGACATAACTCGATGAATTGCTAAACTTATATAAGTGGCAGCGAGCAGGATACATAGCTCGTAAATCACATGATCGATAGAGCAGAAAGGTTCTAGAGTAGTCGCCGTGTATTTGGAAAACACAAGGTTGGTAGGTATTCCACAAAATGGACTTATGATCTTTTTTTTTTATGGTGGGAAAAAATCATCCAATGACAACCCCCGCTCTTGGGGGGAGCGGGAGATAGTGTCAGACTCTTACTGACTAAAAGACCCACCCCGTTCCTTCTAGCCTTCATACCGGGGCTCGAGCGCCCTTTTGGATAACCCTGGCCCCAGTAGGCTTCGACCCGGCTGGGTCCCTGCTGTTGCTGACAACTCCTTGAGGCGCGCGAGAACAGTGCGCGCCGTCGACGACTTGGGCTTGGTCCGGACAGTTACCGGACGGCCGGACAGCGAGCTACCTATTGCTCACTGTCCGCAAGCCCGCGCCTACGGTGGCCGGAAATCGGGATCAGAATCCCGGCGGCGGCGGTGGCGGCGATAACGCCGTTGCCTGATGCGTTCGGCCTCCTCCTTTGCGAGCATTACTGCTTCGCAGAAGTCGGCGACCGCCTGCCACTCCTCCTCGCTCCGGACCATGGCCTCAACCAAGGCCCGGGGACTTATGATCTGGTGGAGGTCGTGGGAATCCGATTGATGCGAGACTCACAGGACCGGTCATGTTGGCGATCATCATCATCATCATTTCAGCCGATAGACGCCCACTGCTGGACATAGGCCTCCCCAAAGTGTCGCTACAATGCACAATCCTGTGCATCATTTTGGCGATACTTGGGAAAAACTATCCCCAATTGTGGACGTCTTTTAGTAGAAAAGGTGGTTTAAGTATTAGTAAAAATCTAAAAAATCCGGAGGTAACTTGAAATACAACTATTAAAATTGATCTATGCACAACCAGAATCAATATCTATGCAACAGATGCAAATTGTATTATATTGCATTTGTTTGAGTGGAAATTGCTGGCCTCGTCGAACATCAACGGCCCTATTGCAAGTTATTGAACGCGTTTAGACGCATTAAAGCAGAACGTTTACGTAATCACGATCGAGTACATTAAAAAACGTGCACTGGGCCCTTTTGTACTGAAAACTATGAACTCTGTCGACGTCGCATGTTGTTGCCACTTCGTTGACAGAGTTTCATGGTTAAGTATGTAAGCTTCACGCAGGCGTATACCAAGCGTATAATGACGAACACGCGTCTATGAAGCTACGCGTCCTTGGTTGGTAGGGCTAACTCTAAGTCATTGTAAATTGCAGAAACAGAAAAAAGGCATAATCCGTCTTGAATTGATGTTCATTCATCATGTTCCTCAACATATTTCTTTATGAACAATACCTATCTACTTATCTACAGAATTTGTTCTGGTCTCTACAAAACGAGATCAAGGCAAAGAAATGATTGCTATGCTATAGTATAACCCAATTTAATCAATTGACAACGACATTTTTAAATCAATGGCCACTTGTGATTTGTAAATCGTGGGTTCAAACTGGATGCGTAATTTCTGAAAATGGTGAAGAAAAAAATCTTGAGTAAACCGGCATGTCCTATAATCATAAATTCGAATTCGAATCCACCGATCCGCACAAGACCCGCATAATCGTTTACAATCCATTTCCTCTCCTAAATAGAAGATCTGAGACTCAGCAGTGGAAAAAATTTAAAGCTGACTAGGCTATTGTTATGCCACATCTCTAAAAAAGATAAAAACTAGCTATAATGAATTACAGTTTCTTTAACTAGACAAGCATAAACAGATAAAAAAATTGTTTCATAAAATTTTGTAAAAACGACCAATCTGTCGTTGAATTTATTCAGGTTATGTTTTCATCTGACGAGTCTATTACTTAACTTTATTACCGCTGCTTATTCGTGCACAAAGTAAAAAAACCGCCCAAGTACAAGCCCGACTCGCTCACGAAAGGTTCCATACTGTCTCCGGACAGTAGTTTTTTACCGTTTTTTGCTACGGCAAAAAATGGCGAAAAATTGCGCTTGTTGTATGGGAGACTTAAATATTTATTTTATTCTGTTGTTTAGTATTTGTTGTTATTACAGCAACAGACATATAATATATGTGAAAATTTCAACTATCTAGATTAGGCTTGTAACGGAGGTGGAAGTGGATGCGGAGACGATGAGTTTCGCCTCCGCGGAAGTGGAGGTTAACAGAGGCGAATGCGGAGGTGTAATAGTATTACCATAGACGGACGGATCGGACGAATTAGTCAGGTTGATTCCTGTCATGTCAAATTGACATTTATTTATTTATTTAAAATTTTGTAAATAACACCATTACAGCTAACGCCAATGCGATGTTACTACCAACTATACATATATATTCAAAGAAATAACCAAATAATAATATATTAACTATTAATAACAATGACAACTAAAGTACAACAGAGTTAATTAATATTATATTGCATGTTTATACAATTTAACATTAATCAACTCAAAACGTTTATATTTTCTATGCACTTTAGTGCTGCTTCAGTGAACCTCGGCAGGCTGCAGTGAAATAGATCTACGTCAGTAGCAATAATGTTCAGCATCCTTATGGCTCGCGAAAATGGGCCAAACTTATTCAAGTTAGTCCTAGAAGAAGGCATATGCCGCATTCCCACCGCGCAAACCCTTTTTTTTATGGTGGTAAAAAATCACGCATTGACATCCCCCGCTCTTGGGTGGAGCGGGAGATAGTGTCAGACTCTTACTGACTAAAAGACCCACCCCGTTCCTTCTAGCCTTCATACCGGGGCTCGAGCGCCCTTTCGGATAACCCTGGCCCCAGTAGGCTTCGACCCGGCTGGGTCCCTGCTGTTGCTGACAACTCCTTGAGGCGCGCGGGAACAGTGCGCGCCGTCGACGACTTGGGCTTGGTCCGGACAGTTACCGGACGGCCGGACAGCGAGCTACCCATTGCTCACTGTCCGTAAGCCCGCGCCTACGGTGGCCGGAAATCGGGATCAGAATCCCGGCGGGGGTGGCGGCGGCGATAACGCCGTTGACCGTTTCACACGCAACACGCTGCTGGACGGCTGAGTAACCGCCGAAAATCGCTGCTCGCGCGGTATTGTTCTTTGATTATGACGTAAATAAAATTCAGGAGGCAGAAGCGAAGATGCGATTTCTTGCTGAACTTCTGCAGTAACGAAGGCGGAGGCAGAGTTCTGTTACAACCCTTATCTAGAATTCTAGATATAACTGTTCATGAGATTCCGCCTGGTGACAGACAGATGAACAGTGGAGTCTTAAAAACGGGACCCTGTTGTCCCGTTTTTACCTTTTAGGCACGGAACCCTAAAAAAAGGCACATTTAACAAAATTGAAGTATAATTTATCAGTTTCATCAAAACAAAGTGGTTTAATAAAATAAAAAATCTGATTCTGATTAAAATACATCTATAATAAAGTCAATTTCACGCATTTCTACATTCATTTTTTATTTTGATATATTAATAGTTTTTGGACAGTGCACGTTTTAATGAAATGCTTTTGTTGATGTTTGAATTTTAATTTGCCGTGGTTTAAAATAAAATCGCTCTGTTTTCAGATGGCAAAAATTGAAAATCGGAACCATTTTTAAGCTCTAGTGATTCAAGATCATTAATGTCCGACGGAATGTTTCGATATCGGCGGAGTTTCGGCAACAAAACGTCTTTCGGTTTAGTTTCGGTTTCGGCGAAAATCCTCCCGAAAATAGGACCGAAACCGAAACTGCATTCAGGAGTTCTCCGGCTGTGATTGCTCATGTTCGGCGCGTCCCATCCAAGCAAGAAAGCGACGAAGACATTTTGTCGCGTCAACGTGCTAAATCATGTTGTGACTGGCCTAAGTTTGCAATTCGTTTGGTTTTCGTGTGATTTAGTTTTAATTTGATCCGACAGCAATTCAAATTACTGTCTTATTTTTCAACATTTTTTTTTTGCTGAATATCATTTTACGGGCTTTTTTTGACTGAGACAGTGCCTAAGACTTGTCAATAGTTCAATAGCTCTTACACACTTCGCAAGTATCGCAAGTTTTGTAGGCGTGAAAATCACTGTGTTATTCGATGTCTGAAGAATTTACACTTTAACTTTCGGTATCCTAAGGACTCTTAATGTTTCTCAAACTATGTGTTTAGCACTCAGACCACAGTTTAGAAAGACTAGATGGTATACAATATTGATTCAGCTTTGTTCAACACTACAAACAATAGTGGAACCACACAAAGGTTCATTGTACTGTTTAACACTGTAGTTTGGGGTGCTAAGTCGATAATTATAAAATAATCTATGTATTTTGAAGCAGTGAGAGCAGTGGTGGTCGAGTGGTAACGACACCGACTTACGAGTTAAAGGTCACGCATTCAAACGCAGCCAGGCGCATTACTTTGTGTAATTTATTTTATCACCGCAGCTCTCAAAACATAGTGAGGAAACCGGCATATCCTAGAACCAAAAATTTGAAGACATATTATGTGACATCCACCAACCCGCACTAGGCCCGATGGTGGATTACGGTCTATTCCCTCTCTTATAGATGAGGCCTGAGTCCCAACAGTGGGAACATTATAAAGCGGACTATGCTATGTAAATCTATTTTAATATTATGTAGTTGAAGAGTTCGTTCGTTTGTTAGAAGGCGCTAATCTCAAAAACTAGGAATAGGTTCGAATTGAAAATTTATTTTAGTGTTGGATTGCCCTTTTATGCTAAGACCTTGGTTAGTGGAGCATTAACTGTCTTCAAATATACTGTGATTAGTTTAATAAAAGATCAAATGTCTTCGTGATTTGAACCAATTATAATGAGTTAATTTGGTGGCCAACAAAACTCAACAATTAGATCTTAATCATCTTACATCGTGTTTAAATTTACAAACAAAAATTTTTAACCCCCGACGAAAAATAGAGGTGTTATAAAGTTTGAGGCGTCTGTGTCTGTCTGTGGCATCGTAGCGCATCAGTGAATGGACCGATTTTGATGCGGTTTTTTTATCTGACCAACTCTTTTATTTTCATTACGTATATATTTTGTCACATTTTTTTACAAATAAATATAATTTTCCAGCAATTAACCTCAAAAATCAATTTGCCTCATATAATGCTTTGATAGGCATATTTTCAGTATCTCCTGTCTACCCTGTCTTTCCTTCGTCAATTTTGTTAAAATATACGGAAAATATTTTCTATTGCTTACTACACGTATCAACATAATTTTATTTCCCAATCATAACTGTACTTTCTTATTGGCAATAAGCAGCCACTGAGTAATGTAAAAGGAAAATGAAAGAATCAAGTCGTATGATAATCTGTGTAAGATTTCTTTCATTGTGGGTGCCGATATTTGCCTTTTATGTACATGTCTAAAAAATCAAATGGGTTTTCCCGCTATGAGTGCTGGAGGGAGCAGGATCTGGATAGCCATGATACTTTAGGACTATGGAACTCGACATAATATAATGGTAGTACGTCGGTATTGCTACATATGCACGCACACACAAAGCTTGTTTTGAAACTATGTAATACTTTCAGGACGTGCAATTTTGTTGTATGATATTTATGTAGGTAAGTACTAGACATTTAATTTATATTTTCACCATTTTCTTCCTAAACACACGCGATCTGGCTGTTTGTGTGACGTAAACTATTGCACGGTTTTGCACACAATATTATGTTAAACTAATGACCTTGACTTAGTAATTGTCCGCTTAATGTTTACATAATGAATAGGTAGAGCATGGCAAGGAAGCACGCAAGATTGAAATATGAACATTGATGTATTTTCCAAACTTGTCTTTTTTTAGGTGGAAAAATCATCCAATGACTTCGTTGCAGGGCCCAGGGTTTCTGTTTCGCACAACTCATAGGCCCAATAGGCTTTGACCCTACGGGGTCCTTACGGTTCGATGACAGCTTTTTGAGGCGCACGTAGAATACTACGCGCCGTCGAGGAGTCGAACTCGGTTCGGATGGTCACTTAACCTTTCAGATACCGACAATTTGAGACACAATAGTAAGACAATAGATGCGCGTACGCCGGCGTTCGCTTGGGGTTTAATGAATATGCGATCCATTTTACGATCTAAACTGAACTGATCATGATGTCCTGATGGCCAGACCGAAAATACAGTTACTTTTTTTTTCTTATAAATGATATATTATGTTTCACTGCGATCCTACCTGATGGTAAACAGTTATGCAATCGTTTACTAAGAGCCTATTTACTCTAGCCTTGAAAACACATAAATAATAATACTAGTGTACCTCACCATCAGATATTACGTCACTGCTTACCATCAGGTGGGATCGCAGTCAAGCACCAGTTTAAAGCAATAAAAAAAATCAGACGGGAAGAAAGCTGCAGGCAAATTGTTCCAGTCCTTCGATGTAAACGGTATAAGAATCGTTTTTTCGGTGAACCGTTTAACGACGAAAGGAACGTTGGAGAAATGTTTCAGAATCGTAGAGATGTCAACAACATTTTTCATAACTGTCTGAGCGCTATATTTATGTTCATTATTTAGTTTAGGTTTAAAGATATTTATTTCTTGACAGGCCTGTTGGGTTAGTGGTTGGTGGCCCTGACTGCTATGCCAGTCGTGGGTTCGATCCCCACCCAGGACAAATGTTTATGTGGTGAGCATGATCATTTTTTCTATGTCTGGGTGTAATATTTATCTATAATATGTTTGTATTTAGAAATATATAAGTATGTTTATCAGTTGTCTAGTACTCATAACACAAGCTCTGCTTAACTTGGGACTAGACGATGTTGTGTGATAGTTGTGAAATATTATATTATATTATTTCTCAAAAAAGACACAAAGCCTTGAGAACAATTTTTCCTTATTCTAAATTAGTTAGTTTGTCACCGCGTATGTAACCCACCGCGTATGTGACCCACGGATGCCCCTCAAGTTGAAGGGTAAAATCTACAAGTCCGTGATAAGGCCTGTCATACTGTATGGATCAGAATGTTGGGCTGTGAAAAAGACGGATGAAAAAAGATTGCATGTAGCGGAGATGAGAATGTTAAGATGGATGTGTGGTGTGACGAGAATGGATAAAGTGAGAAATGAGTATATTAGGGGAAGTTTTAAAGTGGCGCCAGTGACTGAAAAGTTGAATCGTTTGTCTTGGTATGGTCATGTGAAAAGGAGAGACGAGACGCATGTTGCTAAAAAAGTTATAAGTTTACATGTGACTGAATGGAGGGGGAGAGGGAGGCCAAAGAAAAGATGGATGGATTGTGTGAGAAGTGATATGAAAGAAAAGGGAGTGAGTGATAGCGTAACGAGTGACAGGACAGAATGGAAGAAAAAACGTGTTGTGCCGACCCCAAATGAAATGAGACAAGTGCAGGAAGATGATGATGTCACCGCGCATGTAAATTGTTGAACTCATCCAATGCATTCAGTCTTTAAGTAGATATTTAATTATTGCTGTTTACATATTGTGCAAGATGATTCTTGAATGCATTGAATGAGCGTAATTTTTTTTTATAACTGGGGGTATTTTGTTGTAAAACTGTGCTCCTTCAAATGTTTAAATGCCACAAGTTAGTCGTAGAAAGTCTAAGATTTTTTTGGGGTGAGAAATTTGTCAAATAAGTTTATTCCGTTTGAGACTTCTCTCTTCTTTATTCTGACTAAACCAGTTGCCCTTTCCGATTTAGGGCCACGTTTACCCTTTCAAACAATCCGCAGCTCAGGCGGATCGAGGCGGTGTAAGTAGCAAACACTAACAGAGCACAGATCCAGAAATGTACCCGGTGGAAAGTCTATGCCAGACCTGGAAATCGAATTTAGGACCTCATGCTCAATAATGCGATACAAACTTTAGCCATTACCAAGTTAGACGCGGGCTTGCGGACGTCGAGCAATAGGTAGCTAGTAATGACGTCGAGTAATGGTAGGTGTATTATGTTAGTCTTAAGCACAAAATAGATAGGTACATAAGACAATGTCATGTACGTACTTCACTTTTTATTACGCTCGGTGGACGCACACTAATGAGCGTTTGAGCCGGAATTGTTCGACGAATGATCCAAAATGTGACAGAGACATCGTGTCTGTGAACGGTGTCTTTGTGTGCGTTGCTCGAGCGCGCTTTGTATGTAGATTGACTTCTGTACCTATATATTTTGTGTCTTAAGTGTGCGCCTGTTCGGGCAAATAAAATGATTTATTTCTTTTCTTTTTAGCTCGCCGTCCGGTAACTGACCGGACCGAGCCCAATCGTCAAAAGCGCGTAGTGATCCAGGCGTTCTTCAAAGAGATGTCAGCAAACCGTAGGGGCTAGGAGGGCCGATGCCTGCTAGCTAGAATCGCGGGAAATTTCTGAAAAGGAATCCCTTAGTCCTAGAACGCAAAGGGCAACTGAAGAACACTGGTGTGGTTTTATTCAGTAAAAGTCTGACACGCCCTCTCGCTCAGCCCAGAGCGGAAGAAGTCATTGGATGATTTTCACCCATAGAAAAACTATTAGTTTGGTAGGTCAAAATGTATATTGAAAATAAGTAGGTACGACATTTTGTTTAACAAAATGATTATGAATATGGTATTTATTTAAATTGAAAATACAGTTTCAACAAAAGTGTATTGAACCAGCTGCATTTTTTGTCAGTTAAATTATTATTTATTTCATATAACTACCATATACATAATTCCACGTCATTGTGTTACTTTATTTTTTATTTTAGTTCGTTAGCCCACTTATGTCCCACTGCTGGGCGAAGGCTTCCCTCTCCCTTTCCACACACGTCTGTCTTCGGCTATTGCAGGCCAATCCCTCCGGTAGTTATCCAGCTCATCTCTCCACCTTCGCCTTGGTCTGCCCCGATGTCCCGTTTAATGGGACCAAATAATCTACCCGATGTCGCGTTTATTGGGACCCAATAAGTGGCTCTAAAGTGGGATTGGGCCGGACGTTTTTCATATTGACAAAAAAGGAACACAAATTAAAATAAAAGTCAACAGTATGTATCCCCTACCTTGCCTTGTTTTAATGACACCAAGTTTCTACCTTGTTAGTTTTCTATCGATTGATTTTCGAGGAATCAATATTTTTCTAACCTTTTATGAACTAGCTTGGGGTCGGCTTCCAATTTAACTAAATGCGGCTGAATACTCATGTCTTCATAGAGCGACTGTTTATCTAACCTCCATAACCCAGCTACTGGGCAACGCGATACTTCTTGGATAGAGTGATGGTCAGACTTTCTGACATCTAACTATCTGTAGCTATCAAAGACAACTTGAGCCCCGGTATTAAGGCTTCAAGGAAAAATGCACTAAAATAATACCGGGCCTAATCAATTAATATCCACCACTCCAACATAATATGATGTTGAAATTAGGATCTAATATAATAGGCAGAAAAAAAAAACTACCTGTAGCTATCAATGATCTAGGAACGACAACCGGGACTAACGGCTTTATATGATTTCCAAGACGTAGAAGTATCAGTAATGTCCTAGATAAACTTAGAAAAGGACATATAAATTCAAAAAAATACATTGTTACTTGCCCGGTTTCGAATCCGCAACCTCATGCATGAGAAGTGTTGGGTGCCTTAACTACTAGGCTATTCAAAATAAGGAAGGTAATTAAAAAAAATATCAGAATCATTTAATTCATCTTTAATTAAAACAGCCTCAAAGTCTTTGGTTACATTGAAAAAAAATACGTAAACATCAATTTTTAAAACAGCTATGTAAGAAGAGCATTTTAATTGAAAAATTCAAACAAGTTTTAATCTTAATATAAACCAGTTTTGATTAAATAACGGCAATAAAGTCACTCATGCATATTTACAAAAAAGAAAGGAAATATAGAATTTGTAACAGTTTGAGTCAAAAGATAAAAAGAACTTTGAACAATTTAGTCGATAGTGGTAAATCAAGAGTGTATATTTTTACAAATATTATTAATTATTTCGGTGTTTCACATTATAGTTGTTAGAGAACAAAGATAACTGAATAGATTAACTCTTTTAAGGCATCTCTACAGTGCGTTTCATCGCAGTGACCGTCATTTTAGCAACTTTGACATGGTCCCCTAACCTGACTTTAACATCACCATAGGGGAAAAATCGACTGGAGAATGTAACTTCACCATCTCCACAGAACAACTCAATGGAACTTGCATCCACAAGTATATACCACTTGAGTTTGTCTGCAGGCCTCCAGTCCGTTCTACGTACACCATCTTCACCACCACGATCAAGTGTCACCTTATGTTCTTTACAATCATAACTAATCGAAACACTTGCATTTTCAGATTCTATGAAAAGATTAAAGTTTTGATCTTTTGATGCTGTTATTTTTATCTCAGCGGCATTATCTATCAATTGGACGGTGTGACCACCTCGTGCCCTGCCTGAGTATATTGTGCTACAACGGGCAACCGAGATTTCTTTAACAGGTTTCTGGATTAATCTTAAATCTTTTGTGAGGGATAAAACTCTCGGAATCGTCATTTGGCCTGTCCAGCCATCATCACGCTCAGGATAATTTTGCTCCCACATATCAAACCAAGCAATAACAATCCTACGATTATGGTCATCCAAAATTGATTGGGTAGCATAAAAATCATGTCCATGATCCAATTCAATGAATCCGGTTAAATGTTTGAAACAATGAGTTATGTAATCAAAACGGCCAACTATATAACCAGTCTGATATAAACTTTTGTATTTATCCCCCTCAGGTTTAAGCCCTTGTGGTGAAAATAGCAGTATAAAATATCCATCTAACTCGAAGAAATCAGGACACTCCCACATATAACCTAAAGGACCCTCGGACTCACCTAAAACTGTCTCCTCTTCCCAAGAAATTCCATCCAGTGACGAATAAAGTAAGACTCGTCCAAGTGTGTCGTTTTTGAAAGAATTCCCCAGCACCATGTAATAACGATTGCCGTGTTTCCATACCTTCGGGTCTCTGATATTAGGTTGATAATCCTCCGCTTTGATGACAGGATTCCCTTCATATTTTTCAACATGAACTCCATCAGTACTTGAAGCTAAGGCTTGTACCTGCTTGCTTGGATTCCTTTTATTTCCTGTATAATAAAAATACATTGTATCGTTTTCAACTATAGCACTTCCGGAGAACACTCCATGTTTGTCATAAGATTCGTCTGGATACATTGCAACCGGTAGGTGTTCCCAAGTAAACAGGTCTAAGCTCTTTGCATGTGCCCAGTGTGCTATTCCAGGTTCTTGGCTGGTTTCAGGATTGTATTGAAAGAAGAGGTGGTATTCATCTCGAAATAAGCAGAAACCGTTGGGATCGTTCATCCATCCGTGTATTGGAGCGAGGTGGTAGCGAGGATAAAAACGATCATTAACTTCGTCCTGCGAAGCTGAGCATTTGCAACAAAACAGTGTTATAAGTAAAATCTTGGTCACGACTGATAACATCGTGCGCGTCACTTGAACAAATGCCATGACTGAGCTCTTCTGTCTGAATAGTTCATTTCCGCCGTCGAAATCATTTATATATACCGGCACAATATCGTGTCACATCCAGTTGTGTCAACTGAACGTAAACTTATAGAAATTATTGTATTCATTAAAGTAAAAAAATACCATGGTTCAGTTGTTTTGTCTGTTTAGTAGTGCTATAATCTATTCTCTTTAGATAACTATAATGACACGTATTATTTTGAGATTACCATAGACATTATGCGACGTAAAAATTGGATTTGCGCTAAAAATAAATTAAATAAAAATAACTAAGAAGTTATTTGATGATTTGTATTTTATGCATGGAATGATACATTACAGAATACTTCATAAATCTTGACTGAAAAGCAAAATCTTTTTCGACTTCATGCTATTACATTCATTACAATATAATGCTCTACTTCCATCTCTGCGAAATACGAAGTTTATTGAGATCAAAATATTTCACCGTATATATTTATATATTGGATAACCGAATAAACACTACACTAATAACTAATTGAACTTCATGGAACAACAAAACGTTGAATAGATATTATTGAACAAAAATATATTTTGCCTTCAATACTAATTATTTTAATACTAGCCTTGGTATCGATATGTATGTTTGAATAGACTTAAAAAAGCTTTTTTAATTTGTTTGCAATAATTTAATTAACTATAAAATCTATTTTAATTACTATACGAATGTGAAGTGCGAAATCATTTCTTTTAATCACTTCTCTTGTTTTCGAGCGGAGCGGGAGCATGTGTCAGACTTTTACTAACTAAAACCAGATCTTATGTTCCTCATTTACCTTGCGTTCCAGTAGTTTCTTTCAAAAATCAACCCAAGGTTTTGCTGACATCTTTTTGGGGCGCGAGTGAAATACTACATTATTCGTCGTCGACCAGTCGGCCAGATAGCTAGCTACCCATTGCTCGCTGAGAACTTGCGAGGACCTACATCATGCGGAAAGTGAAGACGCCGTTACGTATTTACAGCACCTCTTCAAAGAGGGTACTTACCATCATGACGGCATGCTCAATATAATCTATGACTAAGATCTATAAGTGCTGTAATCTTTATTTAATTGTATATAACATAATTTTCCTTATACGCGCCCGTCATTACGATTATCTTAAATTACTTGGAAGTGAATTCAAAGTAAACAAAACTAAAATAGTCGTTCAATCGTGTTAATTTGTAAGAGGTGTGAACGGATTTAGGCTATCAATAAATACGATAAACGATGTGAAGATGACTGGCAAATTACTGGTGCTAGGCCGGTTTAATTAATTTATTGATAGAGCAAGTGGCTACGCGTTACTTGCCTAAATAAAAAGAGCAGATAATGCTACTTGTATTACAACCTCTACCATTCAGTGGCATCCACATGCACATTTCCCACAGATTACATTCACCACCATTCACATGCACATTGCCACACATCACATTCACCACCATTCACAAGCACATTTCCCACACATCACCAACACACTCACCTCCCTTCATTTATATTTTCTTCTTTGCGATTGTTTGGCAGAATTCATGTTACCTGCCAATAAAATTGTGTGAAGCCGCTAAGTGGGGCCTGGTGACCTGCAGCGCAGGTTTCTCTGAAA
This sequence comes from Mythimna ferrago, assembly GCA_910589285.2. Taxonomy (NCBI): domain Eukaryota; kingdom Metazoa; phylum Arthropoda; class Insecta; order Lepidoptera; family Noctuidae; genus Mythimna; species Mythimna ferrago. The sequence goes on from OU342682.1 coordinate 4,302,950, forward strand.
CCTACATCAAGCACTAACTCTCGCAATACAAATTCATAAAATATGTGGTTCTAAACTGTCAAGTGCAAAAAAATGATTGTGAGAGAAAAGAAATGACATTACTGGAATATTTTATGGCTCATCAACGCACTACACACAATTATTTGCACAACACAACCGCGTCAGTCGATTGCCGAATGGCCACTGATATGTCAAATACATCATGTCACTACGCTTGAGACTACCCACACAACCGGATAGGTCACCATCTGCATATTTATACTTCAATTATGTTGAGATATCTTATATCTCCGGGCCTTGTAAAACACTTTTAACCGATGGATTCAGCTGTCATTTGTTGATCTCGGCAATTGTTATAGGAAAATAATCAAACACCGAAGTTTAAAAATTGGCACAAAATGTGGTATCTTAATACTTGAGTTCAAAAACGCCCAAGAAAAGATGATAATGTGGATATTACATTACCCTGGGTCACCACTACCATTAATACGTTATTGGTAATATTGCTGGCCCAGTAGTAATGACCCCTATTTACTAGTATATTACGAATGTAATTTATATGAAGTATCAGGGTCCTTAGATCGAAATAAGTAACCACATGCAATGAATGCATGCATGTTAAGGATGCAGATGAAACCTCTGCAGAAGTACAGTGAACGTTAGTTAAGTGAATATGCTCTTTATAAACTAGTGCGCCTCACCATCAACGATTGCATCACTGCTTAATATCAGGTAGAATTGCAGTCAAGCACTAGTTTACATTCATAAAAACTGGTTTTAAATATCAACCAGGTTAGTGTGCTTTCATGTGTGTATTTTCAAGAGCTTTTTTTTAAAGTAACCATGAAGAATCTTGCCAGTTCTTTTCTATAGGAAATGTTCAATTAAAACAAGGCACTAGCATCTGACAATTTACAATTGCCCAAGTAGGCTTATGTGAAATAAAAACATTTTGAATTTGAATTTTAGTGTTATGTAAATTCCATCGTTATATTTGAGATCAGTCCACAATAGTGATGTGACGAATATTTTTACATTCATCATTTCTTGATAAATTCGCATTCGTATTTGAATGAAACAAGCTAATAGCGAATGTTTCTGACTAACAAAAAGGAAATAATATATTGATTGAATGGATAATAATATAGAATGACAATACCACTGATATAATTTTTCAATTTTATATTTAGTTTAATATTTTTCTATAACACAACTTGCATTTCTCATTTACAGTGTCTCTTGTGAAGCAACTTGTTAACCTCAAATCATAAGAGATCTTTTTGAATGAACTTAATGTGTGATAGCTTCATGCAATCAGTCAATAACGACTCTGTTATGTTCAGTTTAAACTTGGCTTGACACGAAATGTTAAACCTGTATGACATTTGCGCGCTTTTTGTTTGAAAGTCAAAATTCGTATTTGCGAATATTTAATTTGAATATTCGCATTCGAATATTATACAACATAATAAATTTTTAGTTTATGCGAAACCTGAATGTAGTTTGTTCAGAATCAGTAATTGAATGGATTCCAATATTTTTTACACCATGTTATATTTTTGTCGCGCCCCCATGGTGTCCCGGTAAAATATAGCCCTTAGTACAACACAGATCACGGCAAGTCATAGCGGTCATTAGGCACTAACAAATAGCTGGGTGCAAGCGCTAAGCAACCCCTCAGTCGCCTGGATGGCCCGCTGACTATGTATTTTTGCTGACATAACAAGCTTATAACTTTATGATTTTTCATGATACAGTTATGAAATTTTGTACATAGATTCTTTACATAAAAATACTAAGACTAATGTTGTATAATATCGCAATATTTGTCACTAGTTCACAATCATGCTGCATGAAATAAGAAGGAGCAACAGTTATTATTATTTAACTATGAACTCCTCCAGTACTACTCGTATAATAACTTATATGTTTACTGTGTGTCTGACGACATCCATTATCTCTTCATCAACATAGACATTAAACACATCGTTTTAAAATCGTAAACTACAGTAAAATTGTGTGAATCAAATTGCAGAATTTGTTTTCAAATTCATTATAATGCATGCTTTTAAACGAATGAGTGAATTGACCTTGGTTGATGATTAAGTACAGTCAAGCCATTTATAGCTTCGTTAGTTTTTTTTTTTTTTTAATTTCATCCCTCTTTTTCAAGACAAACGATTCTCTTTTAGGCACACGACCGGTCGTTGTGGCGACGTTTTGGGAAGGCCTATGACCAAAAACGGACGTCTTTTGGCTGATAACTGGCATAACGATGATTCCCTTTCAACTTTTTAGTCACTGGCGCCACTTTCAAACTGTTTCTAATATACTCAATTCTCACAATAATCTTCTTCTTTTAAATATTCTCATTTCCACTACATGCAATATTTTTTTATTCATTTGTTTTTCAACCCAGTTGTTTTAATCGATTCTCAGTCGTCTCTACCTCAATTTAAGGTGGAAAATCATCCAATGAGTTTTCGCGTTCTACAGCAAAGCGAAAGGGCGTGTCAGACTTTTGCTGACTGGAACCATTTCTATGTTCCTTCTTTGCCTAGCGTTCTAGGATCCTGAGTTTCCCTTTCGGAAGTCCACCCAAGGCCTCAATAGGTTTTGGGCTTGCTGAACCCCTACGGTTATGCTGACATCTCTTTGAGGCGCCACGGGAATACTACTCGCCGTCGACGACTAAGACTAGGTCAGGACAGTTACCGCATGGCTGGATGCCGAGCTACCTATTGATCATAGTTCGCAAGCCTATGCCTCCGGTCAGTGGAAATCGGGGTCGGGGTTCCTGCGGCTGGGGCGTGAGTCCGTCCCTCACGTGTGCGGCTGCCTCCTTCGCTAGAATTACTTTTTATTCTTTTCAGCAAGTTTACAATAACTTTGAATGTTACAGCAATGAGAAGACTCTTCAATATCTATAAATATTTATTAAAAAAACTTGAAAAAAAAAAGTCATTCTTTGAGTAAAGTCTAGTCGACATCACTAGCTATTTTATTAAATATAAATAAATGATATTTTTTTATTTAGTTAATTGTCAGTTCCACATTTTCAAATTACAATCGTGACGTTTTGTCACATTGATATTATGACAATACCGACTAAGTATACCGATCCCGACTACTAGCCACCGTGCGGGCTTGAAAATGACGAACAATGGGTAGCTCACAGCCCGTTTTGTTCAGTAACCGTCCGGGCCAAGCTTGAGTCGTTGATGGCGCGTAGTGTTCCACGCACGAGTCAAAGAGAGGTCAGCAAACCATACGGGTCCAGCAGGGCTGATACCGCGCTGGCCCTTATGCGGAGGATTTCTAAAAAGAAAACCCTGGTTCTAAAACGCAAAAGGCGACTAAAGGACACAGGTGTGATTTTAGTCAGTAAAAGTCTTACACGCCCTCTCACACTACTCAAAGGCGGGAGAAGTCATTGGATGATTTCTTATCTCGAAAAAAGGCGACTAACTTATTTTTACTGTGACTGTATATACGTTGCCTACTATTTTCGGGTTTAATTGTGTATGTTTTACTGCTGTACCTACTAGACAGTCTGTGAGCAAATATAAATCAAAGGTTTACCTATTTACTGACACAAATAATGTGAGTAAATTACACATGAAAATAAACCTATTAGGTGACGTACGCATAGATTCGTTCAACTCTAGAACATTGTTCGTCGAAGAAGATTTAAGCGAAATACGAATTTATGAAACTAATAAGGCGAGATTTTATTTTTAACCAACTTCAAAAAGGAGGTTATACGTTCCCCTATATGTATTGTATTCTATTAATATATATACCTACGATGACGTCACTGATTTCTCGGTCAATTATGGACCAATCTTGAAAATTGTATTTTTGATTGAAAGATTAGGTCCCATAATATTGTATGATCTAATCGTTGACCTTCGTTCTCATGTCATGACTGGCCTGTTGGTCTAGTGGTTAGTAGCCCTGACTGCTATGCCAGAGGTCGTGGGTTCGATTCCCACCCAGGACAAATGTTTGTGTGATGAGCACGATCATTTGTTCTGTGTCTGGGTGTAATTTATCTATAATATGTATGTATTTAGAAATATATAAGTAAGTTTATCAGTTGTCTAGTACTCCTAACACAAGCTCTGCTTAGCTTGAGACTAGACGGCGTTGTGTGATAGTAAAAAAAAAATAATACTATATATACAAACTTAAACTAATAATTTGTACAAACGAAAACGTTTTTTTGCACCAAATTTCATGTATTTTCTCCGCTCTTCCCCTTTATGGAAGCAGCCTCATCTCTTGGACAAAATTGATCAGACTATTCGGAATACTCTGACTTCCATTTTAAATGTGACCTTGGATAAGCGAGCGTGGTTACAAGCCACGCTACCCTTTTTTTTTGGTGGGCTCGGCATAAGCACAGCATAAGTAAGCCTATCGACGTTCCTGTCTTCGGTCCACAGCACTCAACAGTTGACCAAAAGAATTTTGACTCCATAACTGGTTAGCTGTGAGGTGCCGTGCTTGGCCGATGCCGTGAGGGCCTGGAAAATCGCTTGCCCGGACAAGGCGTTGCCCGAAAATCCATCTTTCCAGAGACAGTGGGATGAGCCGCTCTGCAGGTTGGTACGGAATAATCTCATTAATACGTCTACCAATACTGCTGAGCGCGTTCGCCTACTGGCTGTGGGTGAATGGGAGTTGGGCCTTTGACTACAGGCTTTACCGTCACCTAACATAGGTACTATGCTGAGTGACACCACCTTCCGGATCGCTACATGCCTGCGTCTGGGTGCTCCTGGTGGAGCTCCACATCGATGTCAGTGCGGCGAAGCAGTCGACCGCCTCGGACACCATGGCCTATCTTGCAGTAGAAGCGCTGGTCGGATAGCACTGCATGCCAGTATTAATGACATCATTCGTCGAGCTCTTTTCACCGCCGGGTTGCCAGCTGTTTTAGAACCCAATGGCTTAGCACGTGACGATGGGAAGAGGCCATATGGGATGACTATAATGCCTTGGACATTGGGTAGGCCTTTGGTGTGGGATGCAACATGTGTCGACACCCTTGCGCCATCTCATCTTCTGAGTACGGCGGGCTATGCTGGGGCGGCTGCTGCAGGTGCAGAAAACCTCAAACGGCGTAAATACCTCATTGGAAGTTATGTGTTTGAGCCGTTTGGGGTTGAAACACTAGGGCCATGAGGTCCGAGCGCTCATTGAGTTGTTCGGGAAATCAGTAAACTGTTGGTCCAAGCTTCGCGTGAGTCATCCAGCGTGGCAATGCTGCCAGCGTCCTGGGCACTTTTCCCATTGACATCGATGTGGACGAATTTTTTGATGCCCTATGAGTTTTCCCCGTTTTTCAGCCTTTTTTACACGTTTAATGATTAAATTCTAGAGGGACCTTACTATAGAACTTGCACACTATTTAAGCTTTGCTGACGGGTACCACGACTAGTGTAAAATACAAAACTTTTACTACTACTTATTTTTTGAAGTTGCCTCTTTATTATTTAACACTGGCTTCTGAAATTAAAGTTATTTTGTGTGTTATCTACTGTTTTTTTTTTTGTAAATATTTTAAAATTGCAATGTTTATGGTTGTTCGGCTAACTTTAGTAGAATGTGGGTATCGTTGCGATAATTTTATACAATTTATTAATCATTGAAACAGCATCATCATCATTGTCGGCGCGCACTGTTCCTGCGCTCCTCGAGGAGTTGTCAGCAACCGCAGGGGCCCAACTGAGTCAAGGCCAGGGTAAGTTTCGAAAGATAGCTCAGCCCCAGTACGAAAGGCAACGAAGGAACAAGAGTGGGTTTTTAGTCAGTAAAAGTCTGAAACTATCTTCCGCTCTGCCCAAGAGTGGGGGATGTCATTAGATGATTTTCCCACTGAAAAAAAAAACATCATCATCATTCATTTGTCACACATCAGCCTACAATTTGCTCAACTGTGTTTGGTTTTATTTGGCTTATAAGATAAAATTAACAAAATAAATTAATTATGATAATGATGATTATAATAATGAATCACATTAAAATATAAAGTTTACATTTTTGCTCGATAGATGGAGTTGTACTTTTTTTCTGAATCGCGCTATGGTTTCGTTACAATGGTATCTTGGTCAAATATCAAACTATCAAGACCTTCATAGTTCGTCAATCCATGTGATTACAAACACTTTTTGAATAAATAAATCTCTGGAATTATTTAGAGATTTATTTAAGAAAATAAATTCCGCCAGAAGCTTCGTCCTCGTAATATTTATACTTGCTTAGAATAACAAGAAAAATAAAGTGACGTCACTATACATCCAATGTCAGCAGTCTAAGTTTTTGATGCTTTCGTATAATATGGGTATCAAAAGACAGTTCTTTCATCAATCTTGCAGAGAATAAGAATGCGTTTAAAAAAAAAAGATAAAACTGAAAATTAAAAAATTAAATTAAAACTAAACAAACTTTTTATAAACAAGCTTTTAATGTATAAATGTGTTAAAAAAAGTTTTCCTTTAAAACTCTTATAATCTATACTAATATTATAAACGCGAAAGTTTGTAGTATGGATGTTTGCTACTCTTTCACGCAAAAACTACTGAACAGATTTCGATGAATCTTGGTAAGAACACGAGTAGATCATGTCCTAAAATAACACATAGAATACTTTTTATCTAGGTATTACGTTCCCTTGGGATAATTTTTTAGCACGCAGGTGAATCCACTGACAAATAACAGCAACTGTCAAATACATTGGTTCAAATCATTCCATCATTCGGTTAGTCATTCCAACATTCATTCTATCATTCATTTAATCATTCCAAGATTGACAGCACAGAAGAATGCAAAATCTCGGTTCTCATTTCAGTTTCACAGCTTGTACATATTTTATCTATACATATAAATAAAATTTTAGTGTCTGTTTGTAATATTGAAATAACTGCTTTTTACTACATGCATATGAGTATAATACGGTACATACACCAAAATAACATGTTTTACATTTTTTTTTTGTCTGTCTGTCTGTTTGTCCGGGCTAATCTCTGAAATGGCTAGACCGATTTTGACGGGAGGTTTTTTGGCAGGTAGCTGATATAATAAGGAGTAACATAGGCTACTTTTATTTTAGAAAAAATAAATTCAAAATCCTGTAGTCCACGCAAACGAAGTCGCGGGCACAGCTAGTTTATAAATAAAAACAAAGTCGTATTAGTGAGACTTATAACAGTACACACAGAAACAAAATCACGTTTAAAAAGAAATAATAGACACAAACTACGTTTGCAAGAGCACAAATTCACGTAGAAAAGAGTCAGCAGACGCGAAGTTGACGTGGTACTCACAACAGCTAAGTGAAAAGGCCCCATACGGCTCTCAGAGGCTCGCAGGGATGCGGCGAACAGGTTTCACATAGCCGGTAGAGGCTTCCAGAGACCAAAGAAACCGAAAAAGGACCGGTTTTACACGGCCAGCAGGGGCCTGTAAAGGCTTGCAAAGAACGGAGCAAAAGGAGAGATCCACATGGGTCGGCGGACAGGTCTTGCATAGGTGGTCAAAGCCTGTAGAGATCGTAGTAGCAGAAGACGCCCTGCCGCCCTTCTCACAGCCGATAGCAAAATTTTAATTAATTTTACTCCAACCACTGACCTCTATTAGTAGAGCGCCTACGGTTGCTGACAATTCCATGAGACGCCCGGGAACATTAAGCGCCGACGTCAACTTGAGCTCGGTCCGGACGGTTACTGGACGGTTGGACAGCTAGCTACTCATTGCTGGCCGTCAGCAAGTCCACACCTATGGTGGCCGGAAATAGGGAAGTGGCCCAGTAGGGTCGAAGCCTACAGGGGCCAAGGGTCTATTTCTGAAAGGGAGGCTTGGCCCCAGTTTGACAAGCAACGAAGGAACGGGGTGGGTTTTTAGTCAGTAAAAGTCTGACACTATCTCCCGCTCCGCTCAAGGGAGGGATGTCATCTGGATGATCTTACCCACCAAAAAAAAAACCCCTGTTCTGGCCTAGGGTCCCAGGTTTAACTTTCATACTGCCCGTAAAGCACTGACTGTAGGTACATAAACGTGTCTATTTTAGCGTGCGATGTCGTTGTATGGACCCGATTATCCGTGCCTATCAATTTGGTGTTCACGCTATGATTGCATAGAAATTCGTATAACGAGTCGAGCTTTAGCCTTTTCAGCGAGTGCGATCGAATCAATAGTTATCAAAACAAAGAACTGAAATAAAAAAAAAATATATTTCAGGCAACCAATAGTATCAAAACAGAATGTGTGTGGGACACATAAGGAAATACATTACACTATCGGACACAACCAGCAAGATGTCTGCTACAATAATGTCCGAAATCAAATCAAAAGCATTATTTCAAATACACCATTTGCAGCCACGTTTGAATAATAAAATGTCGGTCAGTCCAAAAAAAAAGTGAAGCTAAATTGCGCGTTCCAAAGCGTAGAATCTCTATGGAGAAGAATGTGCCAATAACTCCATGGTCACTCACACACTCACACGGGCCGATATAAAGGCAGTCAAATCTGCCGACAGTCATCGCCAGAACTGTATTTTGAGCATTCGAATTGCAGATAAATAAAAGTTAGATTGTTCTGAAAATTTAATTTGAGTGTTATGAATAATTTTGCATGCTATTACTGATATCAATCCTACTCAGTATAAGACTCGCACAGATTTGTGCATGTCAGAAAGTCATTGTCCGATCAGAAAAAATAAATAACTTTTTTTTTAATGTTTATAAGCTTTCATCAAATAACTTGACTTAGGTATACTGGATTGAGGGGGAGTGTTAATTAGTGCACATTTACTAACGAACTGTTTCTTCAGTGGCCCATTCATTCTAGGGCTGCGGTGCGACTATCCTGATTGTTTATACCCTTAAGGTTGAATATCCCTTTCTGAAGTTCAAGATTTTCAGAGGTTTTTACTAGCCTAGCCTAGATAATATCCAAAATATCTAGAAAAAGATTTGTAATAACATCATAATCACGTAAGAGCGGTTATGTGAAAATGTACCTCGAAAAGGACCGTCATAAATAATTGTCGTAACAAATTCGTATCCACTTAGTTTCAGCCCATTCTGTCAAGTTGATTTTATGCCCATTTTCATGAACACTAGGCGTCTGGTTAATAAATGCCTAATCATTATTTAACTGAACTCCCAGAGTTAAGTTACGCGTAGTATCTAAATCACCGAATCCGTCATTAATTTTGAGTGGAGCTTAGTTCACTGAAAATTGCCATTAATAATAGAAATGTAACACGCGTGTTTGGCTTTCGGACGACGAGGTATAGGTAGCTCGCCGTCCGCCCGTCCTATAAGGATCGAGCCTGAGTCGTCGACGGCGTACAGTGTTTTACGCGCGCCTCAAAAACATGTCAGCAAACTGTAGGGGCCCAGCAGGGACGATGTTTGCAGTGTTAAGGGAACGGTTCTAAAAAGGATACTTAGGTCCTGGAAAGCAAAAAGTAGCTAAAGAAACATAGGTGTGGTTTTAGTTAGTAGATTTCTGACACGCTCTCCCACTCCACCATAGAGCGGAAATAGTCACGAGATGGTTTCTCACCTAAAAAATAGGGGAATGTAAAGAATCACAGAAAGAAATAAACATTTCGTCATTATTATACAAATTTATTATAAAACAATACTCTTACATTAGCGTTGCCAAGTGTCTCGATTAATTCATTATACCCCAAGCGAACGCCGGCGTCCGCTCTCTCTCTGTCTTTCTATTCTGTCTCTAATTACGGTATTCAAAAAGTTGAAGTGGGACCGTCGTACAAAACTGACGATTACTTAATAATACCTCATTATATATTTTTTCAGCGGACAATGAAACACGTTAACAATCATGAATAGAATAGAGTAGAACAGAATAGAATAAACTTTATTGTAAACCAAAAAAGTAACAAAACTTTTAAAATAACTTTCATATATGGATACAATGGCGGTCTTATCGCTGACAGCAATATCTACCAGACCACCTAATTATTTCAACAATCATGTCAAAATGATCATACGAGTAATACTGTTAAAGAAAGTGAACAATTGTTTAAAAAGCTAAAAGTAAAAAAATTTAATGCTAAAACATTTTTTTAAAAGATGGGGTATCTTTTCAAATTCTGAATTGAACATTTGAAGTTGAGTATTTCTAAATGTCTACTTTTACCTGAAAATCTGTCATTTGGCTTAAAGTTAGGGTTTAGATGTTTTTAACATATAATTATATAATACATAATACTTTTTATTTCTTACTGTTCTGTATTAAAATGGTTGATTCCGACTTTTTTTATTACACTTTCGTCTTTAATTCGGGACATGTACTTATTTATTTATTACAACCTCATGCAACCCAAAGGTACACAGGCGGACTTAATGCCTTAGGCATTCTCTACCAGTCAACCAAGGGTAGTGAAGAGAAAACATGGCAGGTGCATAAAAAAAAATATACATATTTACGTACTTATGTCCCGAATTACTAAAAATAATGTTACACCTGGCAACCCTATCATACTTATATAAACTTACTTATATGTAAATCTTATTTATTTATTTATTATTATTATTAATTATAATGTTTATTGTACACCAAATAAACAAAAATACAGGACAAACATTTAAAAGAATAAGTGCACAATAAATAAACTTATCCTATCTAAACTTCGCTATAATTTCGCTAACAGCCGCATAACATCCAGAGATTAAGACAATTAAATAAAACAACAATAATAAAACGTTCTTCCAAAGAATATAGGAGAATTTGCCCAACCCTCGTTCCCATCGGTGGACCGTTTGGACTACTACTGGGATCAGAAGACCTAGGGTTGAGAAAAAAATAGCCCCGACGAGGCCAATGAGGAGTTCTAGGTCAGGTACTGCCACTGCGAGTATAACTGAAACAAAAAAATAAAATAAAATCATACTATACTATAAAGATGAAAATCTGGCCTGTGTGTCTCGCATCCATCGGATTCCCGCAACTCTCACCCGGTAATCGGTCCACCGAGTGGAAGGTTTACCAACTTCGCGTCTTTCAAAACCTCTGATGGATGTGAGACTGGCAAGATTGGATTGTGGCGAAATGATAGTAATGATGAAAAATCACTCCTTCACACTTAAACGGCTGATTGACATTTAGGACATGTCTTGGAATGGTATGATTTTTTTTTTGTCCCAGGAGAATATTCTCATGTGATTTATTTTTCGCTTTTACGCGTGCAAAAGCTTAAGCAGAAGCTAGGAAGTTAATTAAAGTCATAAATCAATTAGTGAGTAAGCGCGCACAGTCATGCATATTCGTGAGGCAGAACCACCGTGCTACCTATTTGGCCTCCTCAATCCAGCTACAGATTCATTCGATACCCCTTTTGCATATCTGGTTCTCAGACTTGTCATTGTTGCATTACACGTAGATGTTATATTACAGAAACCTAAACGGCATTTCTATTGAATGTCAGTTGACCGGTTAATTTGTTACCCAGCGTATAAAAACATTTGCTTTTTTTTTAATAGCATATGTCCCACATCTGGACAAAGTTCGCCCCTCTCTCCTCCGAAACATATCTGCCTAGGGCAATCTCTGGCTAAGTTTGCCCACGAACATGATCAAATCGTCACACCGCCTTCGGCGCGGTCGACCTTAATGGCGTCTACTCTCTGGCGTCCTGTGAGTGACAATCCTCGGTACAACAAACTAATAACAATGAAATAAATCAAGCTATTCACCAGTTAAGGCCACACTGAGAGTCCTGAGTATGATCTGGCTGATGTTATAGTAGTTTTTGCTGAAATTGGGCTTGATCCGCGTCCATATGATATCCATTGGAGCGTACATCTGAAGGCAGTATGTGAAGAACACAGCTACAGCCACAAGGATCTTCGCTGTCAATGCCAAACTGAAAATAAATATGAATTAATTAAAATAATAATTTAAAAAAATACAAAAAAAATATTGTATTTAAAATAAATGTTCGGTATTAATTAACAAATCAGATGGCTGTTTTGTGTTTTTTTGATCTTCTAAAAGTACCGCTTGGAAAATAAATGCTGTAAAAGTGTAAAGCAATGAATAACGTCTCCTTGAAGGAAAAGCGTTTTCAGAAGTTTCAGCAAGGCGTTTATTCATCAAAGAAAATGAAACTCCTCAGTAAATTTTCTTGAGTTTTAGCTCAAAACATTTCTAAATAAGTCAATTTTAAAACAAAAAAAAAATCAAAATTAGTTAGTTCGTTTAGGAACTACGATTACTTTGGCAGAAAGACCCAGATTCACGGATGTGTATTTTTGGACCAAAGGTTATAAACTATGGAAGTCGTTTTATCTCTCGTTTCAATTTCGACAGATTGTGCGTGACTAAGAATTAAGTGTTTGATTCCCAATTTCTGATTTAAGCATTTGTAGTTGAGTATTTCTCAAACTCTCCTTTAGCATTCCTCGGCATTTAAGTAGGGTTTAAGACGTTGTAAACTCAAAATACTCAATTCAGAAACCCGGTCTACGTGTCTTTTCAGATGCCTTGATTCTTACATATTCTGCTTACTATTTAACAGGCTCTTTACTAAATGTCGTGTTTAAGAGCGAAAGAGCACTTAAATTCAGTCGCTATTACCCTTATACACAAGGATGTTTTCAAATATATTAATGTTTGCATTACTATAAAAGTATTTATGTATATTTTCTACTGTACACCAGCTTTTAAGAGAGACTAAAAATCAAATTAACATACGTACAGTACCATATTTGAATGTTAACAAAAATCCCAACTAAATGGAAATTAGATTAAGAATGTAACGCTGCTGTCAGCTGTGAATGTAATTTGCTTTATGGAATTTAAAAGAGACTTGATCCTTGAGTTTGTTAGTTTGCTGTATGGAATTTAAAAGAGACTTGATCCTTGTTTGTTTCATTATTTCTTTTCAGGGTAGTCAACTAGGAATTTCAATTGCCAGTGCATTAGATTCACTGGAATGCTAATGCACTGGCTAACTGCCTTCTGTCATGTCTTAAATCGATACTTGGAATTCGGAACAAATACTGAGACCGAAATACTGAGATTGAGCTGTCACGAACAGTGCAGAAGGATTTCTAAGCATAATATAGGCAAGATACTAGAAAGAATACCCTATAGCAACTACTCAAATGTCATGAAAGAGAAACAGACGCCAATGATATTTAAATACAGGCGGAGGATAGTCAGCCATTCAGTATTTTACAGGATGCATTTTGGAGAGTGAGCGCGGAAATTGCATGACTTGATTACGCCATCTCTTTATTACCGGACAACCCGTATGGCGAGTATCTGCCTTTAAAGAAGACATACACACTAGGGTACACCGTCCTGACAGATTTACCTGCACAGTTAAATCTGTCAGGTAAGCTTGTACGAAAACCTGCCCAGTTGTGCAACATACACGCTCCAGTTTACCTGTACAACTCACCTGTACAACTCACCTGTACAACTCACCTGTACAACTCACCTGTACAGGCAAACCTGTCAGGTATACCCAGCGTGTATGGCGGGTTTTACGTTACTGAAGCCTCTACGGTCCGAACTATGCGTTTCGCCAAGTGGTTTATATCGCGTACATCGAAGGACTGGAACAATTTGCCTGCTGCGGTCTTCCCATCCGGTTATAATTTAGGGTAGCTCTTGATAAACTAGTGCGCCTCACGATCATCTGATCGCAATCAAGGACTAGTTTATATCAATTAAAAAAAAATAGGTTATTTTTCTAAATTACTTACTTTTTTTTCTGAGCTTCTGATCTTAAAAATGTAGATAGTAGGTAGGAAAACCAATCGACATTGTTAGATTTCTAGTTTAAACTTACCTAAGTAGTTTTAAGTAAATTAATCGACCTTTATTAATTATTCATCGAGAGCTTAGAAATAAATACAAGCGTATTGGAAACTGTTCATTCTCTTAGCAAAGTAACTACGCAAAGAAAATTTCATTGAATTTTCTATTTTTTTTATGCTTTGATTTATTGAATTAAGCTTTTTACTTTTAACTCTATTTTGTTTTACTTACTTCCGAAAATTTAATAGGAAAAGAACAGATACCTGCAGTGAGAGAGTTGCATCTTTGGTTTTCGTGTGTTTCATTTGGTATCGTAACAGCTAAGATTAATTTCTATACAAGATTATTTTTAGTATATGCCTGAATATACTTTGTTCAGTTTCAGTAACTGAGTGGATTCCAATGGTTTTTACACCATGTGATATATTTTCCCAAAAAACATTTAAAAATGTCACAAGTTGGACACCACCGACACTAAGCACAAGGATGTTAGGCGCCATCAAACAGCTGGATGCAAGTGCAAAATAACCCATCAGTCGCCTGGATGGCCCGGTTTTTTTTTTATGGTGGGAAAAGTCATCCAATGACAACCCCCGCTCTTGGGCGGAGCGGGAGATAGTGTCAGACTCTTACTGACTAAAAGACCCACCCCGTTCCTTCTAGCCTTCATACCGTGGCTCGAGTTCCCGGCCCGGTGACCTTGTATTTTGCTGACATAACATGCTTATAACTTTGCGATTTTGCATAATACTGCTATGAAATTTTGTACACAGATTTTTTACATAAAAATACGAGACATGTGTTTCAGGTTTTGATACTTAAAATAAGGTTGTAGTTATAACCTCGAGTGCAATTTAACACCTTATGTGCTGAAAACACTCCTGTGTACCAACTAAAGTCCAATGCGCTCATAGGGTCAGTGTTTTGAATATTCACACAGTAATGCAGCGAAATATAACCGGCTACGTTTTTTACTTACGAGATTAGTATTATCAGCACTGGCGTAACGTCACGTCAGTGCTGATAATACAAATCTCGTATGTCGCTAGAACATTGCAGTTTTATGGGGCAAGAAGTGCAAATCCGATTACAAAATAGAAAAGGAAGAGGGTTGTTATGAGGAATTTCATGCCCAACACACATTCAAAAAAAGAAATTTCTGTTTTCAACTACATTTAAATAAATTTGTATAGTTAATGATATTTATTTTTTTAATCAGTGACATTTACGTGATGAATAATAAAGTAAAAAAAGCAATTATTGCGCAAACAGAGTGTTTCGCCTTTTTGTATTATTTTGACTTTATTTTTCAAGTTATTATTTCTGAAACGAGCGCTCGATGAATCATATTCACTGTGCAATAAGGTGTTTCTTTATCAATTTGATGTGTACGATGTTTTAATCAAAACTAAGAATTCATATCGGTTTAAGGTCGAGTCCCTAGTATATTCCCCACAGGTGCGTAAAAGTAATGTGCCGAAAATCATAGTCGTGTTGTTTTTGTTTTCTTTTATATGATTTATATAAAAATATAAACCAAGTAGAATATTTAAATATGTATATTATTAGCAAACTTCGTCTCTGGATTTGGTACAATCCTTAACATTGTGACGAAGTATGAAAAAAGATAATAATCGATTCTGTGTTTTTTTTTTTTGGGACATCTCCTTTGTGGAGTAAAACAAAAATGCTACTGCAAATATAAAGTCTGACTTCATATTCTTTTATATCCTTCGGATAACGTTAAGCAGCCATATGTCAATTTCCCATACGGGGATGGAAAAATAAAAAAGGTATAATATTCGTGGAAATGAAGGTATTATTTTTGTATGTATGTTTGCAGAAATGATTTTATTCTCATTGTGTGAGAACTGAAAACAGGTGGTTCCAAACGACTCATTGATTTGAAAAGAATTGAACTGTCATGAATAAACTTGAAACGAAAATTTCTGTTTGTCTCTATCATTTTTCGATTTGAAAAATTCAGAAACGTTCAGTATCAAGTCCAAATTTCTAGTTAATACTGTTCTAAACAATCAATTGATGTTTGTAGCTGATACAAATGAAGAAAACCTTTCATAACAGTCTGCTATTAGACCCTGGACTCTAAAATGCTTAAAAGATTCTAGCACAAAATAGATAGGTAATTCTAGTCTTTATTGTTAGAAGAGGTAAATTTCTCAAATTTAGCTCTTCTAACAATAAAGACGTAAACAAAACGTCGAGTTATTACCGCACTCGCAATCTTAGACTGAATTAAAGACAGAAATTAAGTCATAAGTAAAGATTAACCTTTTGAATGTCTTAAGTTACACAGTTCGACATAAGCAATTGTCTTTCTATTGTGTCTCTAATTACGGCATTCGAAGAGTTGACTTCAATTATTAATATCACAGTTACAGCTTGTAGGAATATATTAAATATTTGGTCTAATATTTAGCGTTAATCTCAAAAATTATAAGTCATATTCTCAAAATATAAAATATTCTAGTTCACGTATTGAAATTGATAGCTCTTTGTACCTTATACTCACATTTCACCCTCTGGCAGATTCAACGTAATGCTTCCAAGGACCCCATCGCCATACTTCATGTATCCGAAGATCCCAACAATTCCATACAATATAGCGACAAAGATCATGGTCACATTTAGAACACTGGGACAACCGAGGAAGTCTTGGGGCTTAGCCATCTCGTTCTCCACTGGCATGACGACATTGATGCCTTCCATTGCAAATATGGCAGTACTGAAAATGAAAGAAGTAATAAGTGAGTTGAATTTAATAGACGTGTACGTGTGTGAGTACGCTGCGTGCGAGTTGTTTTTACCATTAACGCGATCAAAACGTCAACCGCGTTTTGTTCTCTAATTGGTTAAGAGCTTGTATCGGGCCAATCGGAGCGCTAAATGTCATAAACGTGTCGATCGCGTTAACGTAAAACAATCTCGCACTAAGCCTTCTGGACTTAGCGACAATATGGTAACGAGTTATAGATAAAGTGTCAAAAAAAAAAAAACAACTAAAATCTCTGACAATAAAAATTAGTAGAGGTGGAAAGATATTAAAAGCTTTCAACCAGATCAGGTGATAACTAACAATAATCTTAAATTAACTTACAAATAAAATTTTGTATTATATCTATCACTTCAAACTAAAGACTTCATTACATTATAGTTTGAGCTGTATAAGGCACTCGACAAAGTAATTAATTTTACTAGCTAGTCTCGACATCTAATTAAAATTAATAGTTAATACCTAATAGCGCTTGTACTGGCACCTCATTACCTACTAAAGGATAAATCAAATTATTGTAGATTGGATTTCAGCAAAATAATATTTGAACCCATGACGAAACAATATTATCTTTATCTTTCATCATAACAGAGGAAATATTTTAGAAGGGTTTACACGCATAATATGCCCGAAATGAAATGTTAACATACGGAGAAGTACAAACAAACCGAAATATCTACGTCTTTTTATCGATGACTTTAAAGGGCGAATCTGTTCAAATATCAGAATAAACCAACATTTATATTTTCATATTCACCTCTCCACAAAAATAATTCTTAAAAGTGTAGATCTATAGATTGATAAAGTATTTATTTGCCACAACACAAAACATGCACCAAAACACAATTAAATTAAAAAATTTAAGCACAAATACAAATAACAACAACAAAAAAAAAGAATAAATTTTAATGAAGAAAAACATATAGATAAGATATAGGTAATACGTGGATATATAAATATAGCAACATCACTTCCTTAACCTCTCGAGTGCCGTAATTAGAGACACAATTAAAAAGTCATTGTGTCTCGCGTGGATCCACGTTTAGGCACACGACGGGTTAATCTAAAATGTTTATAACTTTCGTAGTGATTGAACCTTCACAATAATGAATTGATTAGCGTACAAAACAGGAATCTATTATAAACTTTGCAACAATAATCAATGAACTCATTCAACAATGGCAGGGACCGAAACTCAACTCAAATTAACTTTGAATCATGAAAGCTAAACTCGCTCTATGGGATCCCATGTATATACTGATTATTATTGGCATTCTTGTGGTTCCTGCTTAAACGAAAAATAAAGACACTACCTATGTATATTGGAGTTTATACTCAATTGTGAAGCTTGACTCACTCCGGGTCAGTCGACCAATGTTTGTCTGTTGGAGAATCGCTGCGATCCTCTGAGTCTTACGTCAAAATATAAGAAAGAATGAGAAGGTCGAAGCGGGTACGGCTCCAAAGTTAGGTTTTGAAACGGAAAGCAAGTCATTCTGATTCGATTTAGCATCAACTTTTAATTCATGCGAAAATTATACTTCTTTATTTCAGCCGCTATAAGTCCACTGTTGGACATAGGCCTCCCAAAAAAAATAATTAAACTTACTCGTATTTCATTCGCATTGGGTTTAATATTTTGGAAACTACTTATAACGATATTTTCTCATTTGACATACAACAGTGTCTCAAGACTAAAGTACGTGTTAGCAGTAATGACATATGGCTGCGAAAGGTCGCTCACAATGGTTCTCATCAGAAGACATCCAAAGGAAATTGAAGAGAGCTATTTTTGAAGTTTTTTTGCGCGATCGGATCAAGAGTATATATGTATCTGCAGGAGAATCAACCGATACAGCCCGAAGAATCGCAAGACCTGATGAGGGTTGTGGGAATCCAATAGATCCAAGATACAGAGGCCTAATCATTGTGGCGACACTTAGGGAAGCCTTTGTTCAACAGTGGACGTATTTTTTTGGAAATCATAAATTTTATTGTAATTGCAATAGTAAAAACAGACATGTGTAGTCAAAACATAAAAATATACATATTTACCTTAGAAAAAGTGGCCACTTCTCCACACTGGCAACCATTTCAATATTACTTATAGGTGGCAGATCAGTGAATGTATAGTAACACGTTATACCAAACGTAACTACCAGACACACGTTAGCCAACACTGAGAATGGTACGAGGAACTTCAAGTGACGTATCTGAGTGATCAGGATTAGTGGGAGGAGGAGGATTCCACAATAGACCTCGACTTCATACTTCGTTGATGGTATAAAGTGGTCGAAGATCTGGAAATAAGAAATTACTATTAATGCTAACGTACTTTTTTAGTAAAATAGATTTGACAGTAAAGTATTATTCGGAGTTGCGCGAGAGGGATAATACAATTCGAAATTTAAATATTTTTATTTCACAGTCTACATGGGCACTTATGAAACGTCAGAAGCTAGTGCACGGTTCCAAATTATACAATTGCAATATGTAAACCATGTCTTGCTCTGCAACTACTGTACGCAATTTCGCATTTTCATTGTGGTCATCCACTACATTATGACATAACATTGCCTTGTTTTTGCACACGCAAAGTTCTATCACCTCCATAAGGTTTAGATGCTCTAGAACTGTTTTCACTCCTTACTTTATTCATCATCATCATCATTATCAATTCAGTCGTAAGACTTTCACTGTTGACATAGGCCATCACTATAACGACCGCTGTCCTGTAGGTCTAACATCCATCGGATTTCCGTGACCCTCACCTACTACTTTGCGTAAAATAAGAATATGATATACACATTTAGTGTATACTTAAGGGTCAGCGTACACCAAGAGCAGAGCAGATCATTTTTGAGATTATTGAAAAAAATATCTTATCTTATCTTATCTTATCTGATTTGATTCATACATCGCAAAACTAAATAGACGCCCAAAGATGCTCGACCCTGCTTGAGCAAGCCGACTGCGTGTTCGAGTATGCATCTACATGCGCGCCAGTCAGTCAGTGTTGCTGCAGCGAGAAAACCGTTCGGACGTATGACTATCAATCTACAGAACAGAACCTACAAACATGGACGAAGAAATGTTGATCGGTTTAGTGCAGCGTTTTTAATGTTTGTACAATATATCGAGTTCAATATACAGCGATTGGATGTTAAAACCCAATGCTTGGGAAAGTATCTTACAAGAAATGGGAAAGCCAGACCTTCTCATTTTATGACGTATTATTTTATTGGCATATTCGTCATGTTCTCCCTTCCTTCCTTCCTCTGCCAAAAGGGCGATGATCACTAAGTCCCAATTAACCATATTGAATACGTCTGCCTTCATGAACGTTTGGCATCAAACTGATCAAACACGCCCGTCGGGCAACCCAGACCATATTTAATAAAGATGGCTGGCGAATGGTCGAACATGCCGCCTGCATGCTCGAGCAGTAAAAATTTTAGTCGACCATGCGCGAGCATTTTGCAGTTCGGTCTGCGCTGAGTCTAAACGTCTTCTAGTTTTATCTTAAACAAAAGCAAAAAACACGCATGAAAATTGTTTTGTGTACTGAAACTTTTGTTTATTTAGCCACTGCAGACTCGTTATTTGAAAAACAATTTTAATAAACGATGCAAGCTTTTTGGAACAGTGTAATTTAATGTTTCTCAGGAGTCATTACTAGTACTACACAAAACAAAATTCTTGTAATTTTCGTTTAAAATGTTGATTACAGCGGTTTCATTATTAAAGTTTACAAACTCGTATGACGAAGAAATCTTTCAGGTAGACGAGATTTTGGCTGCAGTGGCAATACTTTGTTGCTAAATAATTTCAAAGATATATAATTATGTATTTCAGAGAACAGTGGTGACCGAGTGGTAACGGCCCCGACTTACGAGTTGTAGGTCGCGGGTTCGAACCCAGCCAGGCGCATTACTTTGTATAATTTATTTCATCACCACTGCTCTCAAAACGGTGAAGGAAACCATCGTGAGGAAACCAGCATATCCTAGAACTAAAAATTCGAAGACATGTGACATTCACCAACACGCACTGGGCCCGCGTGGTGGATTACGGCCTATTCCCTCTCCTAGACAGGAGGCTTGAGTCCCAACAGTGGGAACATTAAAAAGGCTGGTGATGATGTAGTTACTTCGCAGAGGGTTGCGGTCAGCAACCCTCTGCGAAGCTGTAAGGGCTATATTTCACCGGAACACCATGGCGGCGGACATTTAATTGGTAGCAGCGACTAGTCGCGCCGCCGTGGTATCTCGGTGAAATATATCTCTTTTGCTAGCAAAAGAGGCGGCTGCAACAGTGAGGGAAAGTTCATCATCACTCTCCAGCTGCCGTGACAGGACACGCTTTGGGCATCGGGAATTTTGGAGTGCTCCATAACCACCATAGACGTGGGCTTGGAGAAGACGAGCAATGTGTAGCTCGCCGTAACTCGTCCTATAAGGACCGGGCACGAATCGTCGACGGAGTGTAGTTCCACGCGCTCCTCAAAATTATGTCAGCAATCGGTTTGGGATTAGTTCTGAAAACGATATTCTTATGGTCCTTGAACGCAAAGGCAACTGAAGAAATATATGTGTGATATTAGCCAGTAAAAGTCTGATACGCTTTGCCACCCAGAGTGGGAAAAGCCACACGGTGATTTCCAAAAAAAGGCAAGCGATGCCATTGAGAATAAGAATTAAAAAAGAGGCAATACTATTTCTTCAACTCTTTTTTTTTGGGGTGGGAAAAATCATCAAATGACAACCCCCGCTCCAAGAGCGGGGGTTGTCATTTGATGATGTGATGATTTGCTGAGCGAGAGATAGTGTCAGACTCTTAATGACTAAAAGCCCACCCCGTTCCTTCCTGCCTATAAACTAGGGCTTTTTTTTTTTTCTTATGACAACCCCCGCTCTTGGGCGGAGCGGGAGATAGTGTCAGACTCTTACTGACTAAAAAACCCCGAGTTCCCTGTGTTAACGTGTTTTCTTAACTTTTGTTTTAGTAAACATTTAACTATTTGTTATTTGTAGATAATAGTAGTTTATGTGACTAGGGGATAAAGCAGTGTCTTTAAGTCGCGGTCGGCATGTTGAATTCCGAACGAAACAAAGGTTGCTGATTTTAATCCCGAACGATAGTGAGGGATTTATAAAATTAACTCCCGAGATGATTTTTCCCATCGAAAAAAAAAAAAAAGCATTGCGAGGGAGTTAATAAAGAAACCTGAGTGAAGTGAGGAATTTAAGCCGCCCAAGACAAAGACAGCTTTATCCCCGTGTTGCATACTCTACTTTTTACACCATCTGTGAGATAATTAAAAGACAATTTAGTCGACCAAATCATAGAAACAAAATTCACTACTCCACGATTCTATAGTTTCAATTTTATATAATGCTCCCGTGTCGTCAGTACGCACGTTTTATTCTATTTTCTTTTTAGGGTTCCGTAGCCAAATGGCAAAAAACGGAACCCTTATGGATTCGTCATGTCTGTCTGTCTGTCCGTCTGTCCGTCCGTATGTCACAGCCACTTTTTTCCGAAACTATAAGAGCTATACTGTTGAAACTTTGTAAGTAGATGTATTCTGTGAACCGCATTAAGATTTTCACACAAAAATAGAAAAAAAGCAATAAATTTTGGGGGTCCCCATACTTAGAACTGAAACTCAAAAATTTTTCTTTCGTCAAACCCATACGTGTGGGGTATCTATGGATAGGTCTTCAAAAATGATACTGAGGTTTCTAATATCATTTTTTTCTAAACTGAATAGTTTGCGCGAGAGACACTTCCAAAGTGGTAAAATGTGTGTCCCCCCCCCTCTAACTTCTAAAATAAGAGAATGATAAAACTAAAAAAAATATATGATGTACATTACTATAAAAACTGCCAACGAAAATTGGTTTGAACGAAATCTAGTAAGTAGTTTTTTTTTAATGCGTCATAAATCGAAAAAAATACACTATATTAAAACATCGATCAAAGTTACAACACATTACAAGAACTTTTACATTATGTTACTTGCTGCTACGGAACCCTTCATGGGCGAGTCCGACTCGCACTTGGCCGGTTTTTTTTTTGTTAGTGGCCAGTTTGAATCATAGTGATTACATACTCTTTGGTTTGAATTTCGAGTCAATTTGTTCGATGCGCCTACATTTTAATTCACAATGTTGACGATTCTTGATGCTCTAAATTCAAATCTCATTATTCCCTAGGGATCGGCTATACTGCATTATCTCTCTAGGGATAGAATGACTTGCTTTAAGTGAGGTTTGTATGACGTATAAAACGACATTATCGAGCAGGTGGTGTAAAAAATATTATATTAATACCTCCTTTGTTAAAAAATATTTTTGAATATTACGACGTGTACTTCATTGTAAAGACTGGTAATTTTCGAAGCGAAATATGATATCATTTTTTATAATAACTGTTTTTTTTATAATAGGGAGAAAGGAGATTTATTTAATAATTTAATTAATCTCCTTTCTACCAACGTATATTCCAGGAAACGTTAATGGTAATATAATTCAATTTAAAACGGATTTCGACCAGTGAAAATGTAAACCGCTAATTGATTTCTCTCACAATTCAGTAGCGTATATGATTACAGTTTTTAGTTCAACGGATTTTAATAAAACTGGGTCAAGAAAAACCTATCGAAAAGTAGAACACATTGCATAAGGTTTCATCATCTTTTTTAGGGTTCCGTAGTCAACTAGGAACCCTTATAGTTTCGCCATGTCTGTCTGTCCGTCTGTCTGTCTGTCTGTCTGTCCGTCCTCGCTTAATCTCTGTGACCGTTAGAACTAGAAAGCTGAAATTTGGTACCAATATGTATACCAATCACGCCGACAAAGTAGTAAAATAAAAATTGGAAAAAAATGTTTTATTAGGGTAGACCCTCTTTAATTATGTAAAGTGGGAAGAGATTTTTTTTTAATTTAAATTCTAACGTGTGATATACTGTTGGATAGGTATTTAAAAATGAATAGGGGTTTATTAAAATAATTTTTTGATAATGTCAATAATTTCGGAAATAATCGCTCCAAAAGTAAAAAATAATGTGTGTGTGTGTCCCTAACTTTTAAACGTTTAGAAAATATGAAAAAAATCTGAAAAGTAGAACTTTATAAGGAACTTCTAGGAAAATCATTTTGAACTTGATGGAAAGAACAGTTTTTGTACAAAAAAGGTTGTACAAAATAATTTCTGGAATAAGTTTGTAGTATAATCGTTATTGCAAGCATTTATTTTAACTTCGTGTACATATTTTATTATCCTGAACGTATCTTCTTTCAAACAAAAAAAGAATTATTAAAATCGGTTCGCGCAATCCAAAAGTACCACCAAAAACTTCTTCACCTATGTATTAATTAGTAACCCAATTCCCCGAGAGATAACGTTCGCGCTGTTAGGATTTTTCCTGAGTTGATGGGGTCGGGTATTATCGAATTGGGTTGGTCTCTCCTTGGCATTGGCGGTATTATCTTATAACTACATAAAACTTCTATCAGGAACATCCTAAGGCAATTTAGAACAAAACTAAAATTCATTTTTTTAACGCCATCTATCAAAATGTTAAGGTAAAAACCAGTTCATAAATGGTTCGATAGATGGCGTTGCGTAATGACGTCATCTTTTTAAAAGTCGATGTTAAGATTTTCCGTGCTTTCATCACATACCGTGGTAAAAAAATCGTTGCTTCTTAAATATATTCGTAATTTTACGAGTGCACAATCGCTGAAATTTCTACTACTTGCATACTGTTTTAGTTATCACCGTCCTTTGTGAACCCGTTTTTAGGGTTCCGTATTTATTAGAGTTCCGTACTTAGTATGTCACCGTAACAAATAGCCTTTTTTTAAACTCATAAGTGGGAACACTTATTGTGACGGACGGGAAACTACGGAACCCTACACTGAGCGTGGCCCGACACGCTCTTGGTCGGTTTTTTTAGATAGGAAATCATCAAATTACTTCTTTCGCACTTGGGCGGTGCAAGAAGACGTGTCAGAGTTTTACTGACTAAAATCACATCTATGTTTCTTCAGTTGCCTTTTGCGTTCTAGGACCATGAGAATATTATTTTCAGATCCTCTACGGTTTGCTGACATCTTTTTGAGGCACGCGTAGAACTCTACACGCTGTCAACGATTCGTGCCCGGTCCTTATAGGATGAGTTACGGCGAGATGCCCATTGCTCGTCTTATCTAAGCCCACGTCTATAGTGGTTCAGTTGCCTTTGCGTAATATTCTTTACAGAACCAATCCCTTACGGTTTGCTGTCATCTGAGCTGAGGCGCGCGTGGAACACTACATGCCGTCGACGATTCGTGCTCGGTCCTTATAGGACGAGCTAACGGGATCCAACCATTGCTCGTCTTCCCTAAGCCTACATCCACAGTGGCTAAAGATCACTGAGATTTCCGTAGGGATCTCCTGTCACGGTGGCTGGGGCGTGAGTATGAACTTTACCTATGTCCTTTCTTTGCCTTGCTTTCTTTCTTTCTAAGGCTCGGGTTTCCCTTTCGGAAACGCACCCATCGCCCGAATAGGCTTCGGCCCTGCTGGGCCAAGATTTCGACATCAGATTTTGTGTTTTAAAGGTTAAAAAAAAACTTAAATAGAAATTCAAAAGCACATTCAATATTACCAAAATAAGTGGAAGAACGTAGATTCTTAGAATATAGTACAATACAGTTTGCTGTACATCCAAATAGTATTTTTTTACAAAAACTTATATCTAAGAGTATGTACAATGGAGGTCTTACCGCTGATAGTGCTATCTACCAGGCAACCTTCGGATTGGGCGGAGCATCGCCGTGCCCTCGTGGGGGCGATCGGCGGCGGAAACCTCTCGCGCCGGGCCTTGGTCGAGGCCATGGTCCGGAGCGAGGAGGAGTGGCAGGTGGTCGCCGACTTCTGCGAAGCAGTAATGCTCGCAAAGGAGGAGGCCGAACGCATCAGGCAATGGCGTTATCGCCGCCGCCGCCGGCGCCGGGATACTGATCCCGATTTCCGGCCACCGTAGGCGCGGGCTTGCGGACAGTAAGCAATGGGTAACTCACTGTTCGGCCGTCCGGTAACTGTCCGGACCAAGCCCAAGTCGTCGACGGCGCGCGCTGTTCCCGCGCGCCTCAAGGAGTTGTCAGCAACAGCAGGGACCCAGCCAGGTCGAAGCCTACTGGGGCCAGGGTTATCCGAAAGGGCGCTCGAGCCCCGGTATGAAGGCTTGGAGGAACGGGATGGGTTTTTTAGTCAGTAAGAGTCTGACACTATCTCCTGCTCCGCCCAAGAGCGGGGGTTGTCATAGGATGATTTTTCCCATCGGAAAAATAAAAATAAAAAAAAGGCAACCTTCGGATGTACTGTAAGAACTTATAATATGAAACGATGGTAGTCTGGGGAGTACAGCTGCTAGTAAATTAATTAAACATTACAGTATATATATAAAGATATATAGTATATACAGGTACCTATATACTTGTAAAAGTCCACGTACAGTCTAACAAAGCAACTCTTACTTGATTCGTGCAGTAAGAGCATTTACCCATTTAATTAGAGAGCTTACTCCAAATAGTTCTATTTACAAGCTGCTTAGCATCCATTACCAGTACTTTGTCTAAAAGCATTGTATTTTCTATTATATTTTCTAAATATTTATTTATTAATTTTCTGTTATGCAATTACTTTTGTAACTAATTCAACAATATTTTCTATGTCAGTGGAGGCTTATAAATAGCTTGTCCTGATTTAATATGTTGTTGTATCCTAAAATTTTAAACTGTCAGCCACCTTAATAAATTTAACAATTTTTTTTTTGTTAATAATTTGGGTGGAACATTATTTTGACCAATAGACGTGGCGGTTTTTGCTGTAATTACTCATCCTGACGATACAATTTTGCGTATTTTGGCAAAATAGGCTACAGATTTCACGTAGTCGTCCCAAAGAAAGTAATCAAGAGCAGTATGAATGGTAATAGAGAAATCACACGCTGCCCCATAACGTATTTGTGTGTCCAAAACAAGACCTGGCGAAAACGCCG
Source organism: Mythimna ferrago (assembly GCA_910589285.2). Classification (NCBI taxonomy): domain Eukaryota; kingdom Metazoa; phylum Arthropoda; class Insecta; order Lepidoptera; family Noctuidae; genus Mythimna; species Mythimna ferrago. The sequence continues at coordinate 4,329,610 of OU342682.1, forward strand.
CGCGCGGCTTGCGAATGGTTCGCGAGCAGTGCCAGATCTGGATGTACCATTAGGTGAACAGACGGATCAAACAGCAGCTTTATATAAATTTATATTTTTTTTTATTTCTAGCATAATATTGAATCACGCACGGTCATTTATGTGAAGACTCAAATATTGTATACCTGTCAAAGACAGTTGCTTTTACACTCAGTGAAAGTCAAAGATTTTATATATCCTAATAGACTAGATTGACTACGAAGGAATATTAGACTCTCTAAAGTGTTCTTTATTCTCATCAGCATAAAGTTCACGTGTGTTATTGACACACAAAAGCGAAAAATGGTCTCGAGCAAGACAGTGAGATAAATCCCCTGTGTCCCTTTCTCACCTCCGATCAGAAAAAAATTAAAAATAGATGGTAGTTTTTAACTTGTTCAAGTAATCGTTCAAGTACGTTACATCTTAAAACAATTTGTACAAGGTGCAGTTTTAAAACTGCACAATATTTCAGGAGGTTGTAATAAAACTCATAAATAATCATATAAAAAAACGATACCTAGTCAATAATCAGTAATACTTGTTATTTAATTTTTTAATTACACTAAACTAAATCGATTGATCGATGGCCGCGGGGGCGTGGCTAGGGTGTGGCGTGCGGGATGATGATTGGATGATACATTATTTATGAAACTATCGTTGCGAGTTAGTGTGTGTGAAAACGCCCTTTATTGTTCCGTGTTTGTGTGTGTGAAAAAAAGCGCGGTTATAAAAAAAAAAAATTACCTACTTATTTTATTATTGATTCGGGTCGAGAATCACTAACATAATTACCTCCTGAAATATTTTGCAGCTTCAAAACGACACCTTGTATAAAAACGCTGATTTGGCGGCTAGGCAGTGGATGTGCTAAATAAAAGAGAATAGTTACACAGCGCTTTATATTATTTTAAGTCTAAATCAAATCACCATGGAAGTAAAAACGTTTTAACAAATCACTTCACAGCGCACAAACAAAAAGAATCAAATCGCTCGATGTCGTAAATAAACGTGGAAAAATCCTAAAACTCAACTCGACACGAATTTATATTTGCTAGCAGATAAAAGCTAAAATGGGCACGCCACAATCATAAGGTAAGTCCCCTCTTTGAGGCGTGGCTGGAAAGACCTCACGGCGTCCTTACCTTCCGCATGACGCAGGTACTCACCGGACATGGTTCGTTCGGGAGTTTCCTGCACGGGATTCATGCGGAGGTGACGCCCGGGTGCCGCCACTGTGCGGAACGCCCGGAGGACACGGTGGAGCACACAGTCGAGGTGTGCCCTGCTTGGGCGGAGCATCGCCGTGCCCTCGTGGGGGCGATCGGCGGCGGAGACCTCTCGCGCCAGGCCTTGGTTGAGGCCATGGTCCGGAGCGAAGAGGAGTGGCAGGCGGTCGCCGACTTCTGCGAAGCAGTAATGCTCGCAAAGGAGGAGGCCGAACGCATCAGGCAACGGCGTTATCGCCGCCGCCGTCGCCGGGATTCTGATCCCGATTTCCGGCCACCGTAGGCGCGGGCTTGCGGACAGTGAGCAATGGGTAGCTCGCTGTCCGGGCGTCCGGTAACTGTCCGGACCAAGCCCAAGTCGTCGACGGCGCGCACTGTTCCCGCGCGCCTCAAGGAGTTGTCAGCAACATCAGGGACCCAGCCGGGTCGAAGCCTACTGGGGCCAGGGTTATCCGAAAGGGCGCTCGAGCCCCGGTATGAAGGCAGTAAGAGTCTGACACTATCTCCCGCTCCGCCCAAGGGCGGGGGATGTCAATGCATGATTTTTTCCCACCATAAAAAAAAAAAAAAAAAAAAGATAAAAGCTAAAAACTATATTCTCAGCTTGCCGTCAGTTAACACGACAAACAGAAAACTCGATTTTGTTTGACATTTCGTCGAATAGTGTTGTGAAACATCAATCGACTACGGCGTTATAACATTATCGATTAAACCCTAATTGTTTTATTTTTGCCCAGAAATTGCTTTGTAACGAAATAAATAGTAACATAATTAAAGTAAAATAATAGAGACAACTCTTAATAGTTTTTAGTTGCAAATGTAGATTGTTTTGTTGTTTCTCGATTTATGTTAATGTTTAATCGATCGATTATAATTACGAATGGAGTCGCTTTTTCTATAATGAAACCAGTGACATATTTATTGTATTAAATACTAATTAAATTGGAAATAGAAACCCCACAAATGATTTCTACGAATTTAAGTAAAAAATCAATAAAAATAATAGTTATGAATTGTACATCAACTCAAATGGCCATACGCGTCAAAAAGTGAATCTATAAGTGCCCAATCTCCTTTGTATCACTTTTTTTTAAAGTAGGAAATCCTTTAATGATTTTAATCAGGCTCGGGCACGTGAGGTTTGAAGTCATCGATCGTACGCATGTGGACACGGCGGCAGTGCTCCGGTCAGTCCGCACTGTGGTGACACCCGGTGCAGGAACCCAAACTTACCATGTCCCAAAGACTTATCGTCATGATTATGGCGTGCCCAAAATTACTATTACTGTAATTTTTTTTAATGTTCTCTAAAAATCAGTTCAGCTTATTTCATATTTATCCAAAGTTTGATAATTTATTCACCAGTGGTAGACCTATCGCACCCTTTTCGAACTAATTAAAAATACTACAAAAGTTTGTAATCCTACTCCTAAAACAACTTCAGGGGTGGATTTATCAACCTTTTATGAAATTTCAAAACATTGATAAAACATTTGTTTACTTTTTTATTCTGTCTGACACATATTTGACACGAACGTGACATTTTCGTTATGAATATCGTGTTTCACTTTTTTATTTTATTATTCGACACAAAATGTTATCTACACAAATATAGTAAAGACGTTAAGTTTTTTTTAGTTTTTTTTTTATGTTATATACTTAGAAAGGGCATTTGTGTTTATTTACATACATACAAGGTGTCGTTTTGAAGCTGCAAAATATTTCAGGAGGTAATTATGTTAGTGATTCTCGACCCGAATCAATAATAAAATGAGTAGGTAATTTTTTAATTTTTTTTTTCTTATTTATGGAAATCGGTATGTGTGAACTACGTTTCTTAAAAAGCAGCCAGTCTGATACCTGCCTTATAACCGCGCTTTCTTTCACACACACAAACACGGAACAATAAAGGGCGTTTTCACACACACTAACTCGCAACGATAGTTTCATAAATAATGTATCATCCAATCATCATCCCGCACGCCACACCCTAGCCACGCCCCCGCGGCCATCGATCAATCGAATTAGTTTAGTGTAATTAAAAAATAAAATAACAAGTATTACTGATTATTGACCAGGTATCGTATTTTTACATTATTATTTATGAGTTTTACTACAACCTCCTGAAATATTGTGCAGTTTTAAAACTGCACCTTGTATATATATATTTTTATCTCTATATAATACAGTTTAATTACTACACTAGGTATATATATACAAATTTATAATTATAATATGTACAAACGAGTAAAAAAGGCTGAAAAACGGGGAAAATTCAGAGGGCATCAAAAAATTCGCCCACATCGATGTCAATGGGAAAAGAGCCCAGAACGCTGGCAGCATTGCCACGCTGGATGGCAATGCTGATTCGTTGACTGAAGAAGAGTCCAGCCCTCTGGTCACGCGAAGTGACTTTAGTTTCTTTGTTTGTAGGAGGTAATCTCTGAAAGGACTAGAACGAATACTATTTTTTTTTCAGCGATAGAAACTTAAGGTGTTCCTGAAAGGCATAGGCTATATTTTGTGTTTTTTTTATTATTATTGATAGGCTCGCGTTTGACCACTATCAAAAAGAACGTGGGTGAAGTCACGGGCAAAAGCTAGTTACTAATCAATTTTTTAGCCTTTGTATACGAAGATTGATGGTGCATTGATGATTAGAAACGTACATATTTACCTAAATGGTGTAAATATTTGAATACTTGTTACTACGTACGTTCTAAAAATGAAATTATTTTTACATCCACATTTTTGATTTCACTCATCTTTCCAATCAGTTTGCTCAAGAAGCAAATTATGCGATGTTACACATTCGTTATTTTTTTCTTTAAGGGCCTGCGTACACTTGAGACAAAACAGTCTTAGACAGACTTGTTTAGCACATACGAGTCTGTCTTGCACTTTCGAAACAAGTCTGTTTAAGATTATCTTGTCTCAAAAATGCACAGGCCCTAAATTATACAAAAAACAATCATACTAATATTATAATGGCGAAAGTTCGTATTTATTTGTGTACTCATATAATATATGATGGTTTGTATGTGTATGTTTGTTACTCCTTCATCATCATACAGCTGAATGGATTTGGATGTCCAGATGTAGACGATGTCCTGACCTACGAAAGCTATTTTTTATCCCAGGAGTTATATAACTTTCGGATAAATTTCTACTTTCAAGCAGGCGAACCCATTGATAAAAAAAATATATACAAAATCTTTGGTTTGAATGCCAATGTTTTTCCACATCCATTTAAGAATATATTGTTTTTTGCATTTCCATCTTGGTGGCAATTTTTCCACGTCTAAGCCACGGATCGGATGTTGATGAATCTTTACACACGGATAGACATGACTTGGGTTAGAACATAGGATTTCATTGTAGTAGTATGTTTCTTTTGAATAATAAAACATTCATACGTGACCTGGTGTGAGTCGCAAGAATGCGATAAAAGCGACACGCACAGGACTGTTCACTGTGGCGACACTTGAAGGAAGTCTATGTCCAACAGTGGACGTCTTTTGGCTAAAATGATGATAATGACGATGATGATGATAATGATTCGCGGACAGAAGCTAGTAACAAATTGGCTCTCATTTTGGAACTAGAAATTTTGAGAATTCATTCATTTGGACATTCAACATTTTGAAACCGTTTGGCATTCTGCACTCAAAGGCTTGCACAAACTTGAACTTGGAATATTGGTGGAATCTTATTAAATATACTGTGATAATTAGGTACGACCAATTAAAAGGTAAAATTTTGGTAGACCATATAACAGGAGAGTCCGTATGTATGTATAATAAATCTATAGAAATGTATAGTTGTGCATCACGTAAAATGTGCGAAATAGATGTAGATAACTTTTAAACATTAAGGCCCAAGCGCCCGAAAAGTGCCTTATAACAGTGCCTTTCTGAAGCCTACTCCTCGGTAACGGCCAGGTTTATAGGTTTGAAAAAAATACACAAAAAAAAACTTAAATAAAATAATATATATATATATATATAATATGTTTATTATAGATTCATGAACAACATCATCAACATTTGATTTTTTCGTGCGATTAACACTTTTGTCTAAAAAAATATTATTTTAACAACATCACATTCGCAAGTTTTCCCTACTCCTTTGAAACGGTTGGATCTTTAGAAACGTTTTTACACATAAAAATTGGTATTTAAATATTCTTCAAAGTTAACATAGCATATGTAAATCAATAAATATTTCGCAAAGAAAATGGATTTAAAAATCAGCGGGGCTCTGTCCGGGCGCAGCTGGCCGCAAACAAATGCACAGATAGTCGTACTGTCGCCTAGACGGGTACGAGAGTAGTGACCATTTCATTTCGGCCAGATGGTTCAAGTATACATAAGCCTTAAAATCGTGTGTAACTTGATATATTACTTGGGGTTTGTTTCATCGCAATCCGTTGACCATATCGAAAGATTTAAGACTGTTAGGCAGTACGAAGTTCGCCATTTGAGCTAGTTTAAAATATGTATATTGCTTTTCGGAGTTTCGCTACATTCCAAAAGCACACACCTGGTACCCATGCCTCTACTCTCTACAACCTAACTTATTCAAGAGTTTAAAATATTGTGATATCGAATGAGATCGCATTTTGCTAACGGACTGGCTAGGTAAATTACATTTATTTATTTATTTAAGGATCACCAACGAGGGTTACAAAATAAAAACTTAAGAAATAGAAATTGGTACAAGTAACCTGGTCCTATAATGAACACTCAATTATAGGCAACCACAGCTTAAGACATTTAAGGATTTTGGAATTTTCGGAATAGGTTTAAAAATTGACAGTTGAAAGTATTGTTTGTTGTCGTTAGAAAAGATTTTTGGTTGTAAATGTCATTATTTTGAAGCTAAAAGACAAAAATTACTAGCTTTTGTCAGCGGCTTCGCTTGCGGGAAAGTCGGTTTCTCAATACAAACTTTGGCCGCGTTTTATTCTCTTAGGGGGTGAATTTCGGGAAAACCGTTCTAAGTAGATGTTTACACACTATAAGGAACGTACTGGCCATTTTTTAAGTTTGTAGGTGTTACAGTTTCTGAGATTTCGTGATTAATCAGTGAGTGGTATTTTGCTTTTATTTATGTACATAGAATATTACTGCGTCATATATTTTGATTTCTTCTAGGGCACGTCTCGGGAACCAAGGCCTACCTACCAAAGCTCGGTCCCCATAATTGTAGAAGTGCCGGGTTCAATATTGTGTGAACTATTCTATACGTAATTTTATTCATAACTGGCTGAAGTAACTTTGTTTCGTATAATATTATTATTTATTCCCTAGAGACCACCATCGCTACTTCATTATGCAGTCAGTTTAATTTTAGGCTACAACGATGTGATTAGATTACCAACATCTGTATTAGAAAGGTTATCTAAATTCGATTACTGAATTGGGTTGGGCGTCAAAATTACTTGTTTATCCCGTAGTATGCCAGTATTATTTATTGAGAATTGAAAGTGTAGGTAAAGAGGTTTTTAGCTACAAAGTATCGATGCTTATCATCCGATGTAAATAGGACCTCTGATTAAGCAATAACGGTGGCAAAGAGTTCATAATCCGCGTAGTGTGCTCGCTATTTTTAGGCCTTGACTTTTAGACAGGACGTAAATCCCGTCGCAGAAGATTTTCCGTCAAGTGTGGCAAAGTCCATAATTTATAGGTATGCAATAAACATGTGTTGGTGTTTCGGCATTAGGTGCCAGTGCACAGCTGGGTGCGTAAGCAAAATAACCCCTCAGTCGTCCTGATGGCCAGATAACCATGTATTTATGTCGCCAACCGTAACATAACAGAATTGTAATTTTTCATAATATAGTTTTGAAATTTTATAAAAATAAAAAAAAATAAAAATAAAATCTTTTTATTTCAGACACGTCCATATTAGGCATTAAATTATCCATTACATTTCCACTATTAATTTATTATTTTAGTATAGGTTTCTTTTATTAATTTAGTATAGGTAAGTATATCAATTCATTTTAAGTATTAGTTATGTCATCATTACATTACATTGATTAATTATATTATGTTATGTATTAATTTATATTTTCAGTTATAGTATATTTATTATTAATAATTCAATTTAACTTAATAATTAACTACTTACTACTAACTTACTATTTATTACTTACTTTACTTATTAATTTAATTAATACTAGACAGATGTTTCAGGTTTCGCATATAAGTACTAAAAATAAGGTTGTATACTAAAGGAGAAACTGACTGACTGACATATCAATGCGTAGCGGAAACTACTGCGACTAGGAGTATGAAATTTTACACAAGGTTTATTTTATGGCGTAGGCGAGCACTAAAAAGAATTCTCCAAAATGTATCCCATAAGGTGATGAAACGGGGTCCTAAAATTATAGAATAGAATACATGATGTCGGATGATGAATAGAATACATAATGTCGGATGATGAATAGAATACATCATGTCGGTGGGATACTATTTTTCATATTATTACATGTTTTTTTTTTTTTTTAAGAAACAGGCTAAAATGGAAATATGCTTTTGTGAAAGTATGTAGCAATTGGATCCTATGTCTAAATTTAAAACTTACAGTAAAATGGGGTTAATAGAGACTTAGGGGCGAATAGATACAAAACTTTAAAGGGTATTTTCACGATATTCGAATACTTTTTGCAGCATTTAACTATATAATATTTTTTAATGAATTGTTTTTCTAAAAAAATGATCTAACAAAAGGCCGATATTCTAGTATCAAAGTGAAAAACCAAACCAAAGTTTTGTTTCTATTCATCCCTAAGTCTCTATTCACCCCATTTTATGGTATCTTGAAACATTTTGACATAAGAAAATTCATGTTATATTTGTGATCTCTTCAATCTAACCTAACCTAGTTCAGGAGTCAGGATTTCGCTTGCTTGTTCAAATTTTGTATCAATATAGTATATTTGATAAAAGTGAAGAAAGTTTGTCATTGCGACCCAGTCGAAATTTTATTTATGGAGCCGAGTACTGCAGTAACAAGAAAAAAGTGACGTTTTATAATACACTTACGAAGAAATAAATAAACGCCCGGTGACTTGTCGGGGTCGCTTAGCGCCCAGCCTGATACGATAAATTCAATAAATTGTGGCAGGAGCAAGCTTTTCCACACTAATGTCAAAACGTGCCTGAAAGTGATAGAAATAGGAGCGGATTTTTGCTTATGTGTATGGAAAAAGAATTTTTACATTCGATCGGATAAAGAATCCCTGATGATCGATATTTCGATATAAGAATTTGAATAATTCAGTTAGAAGTTGGCGGCAAGAATCATGAGATAAATGTCGATAGATTCACAGCCTCTCGGGAGAACCTTCTTCTGCTATTTATATTTATTGGTATAATACTCACATCTTTCAGAGAAGACGCGATAAATATCACGTATACGCTTGTCCCACCGAGACACACGCCGGCCATCGCTGCGTCGACAAAGTGCCTGAAAGTTTTAGTATATTTTTATATTTTATTTCATTTGACATTTATCTCGTAGTAATGTTACTTTGAAAACATGTTGTATACATACAAATTTGTTTTTTGTACAAAACTAGTGGCACAGTGTTTGTTATCGAACTCCTCCGAAACGGTTTGAAATGTACGTAGTGGTAAAAAATATTATAAAAATATTTGGTAAGTATAGGAATACGTTGTAGGCTGTTGTTTACTCTCCTACTACCAGCCATAACTTTTTTTTTGGTAATTCATTTGGTAGAACATTAGATTTATAGATTTATTTTAGGAGCTAGCCACAGAAAAAATAGTTCTGTAACGCCTGTAATTCAAGACTTGCTACAAATTAAAATACATGTAAAGCGGTCTTCCCGTCCGATTATAATTTGTATATTCAAGGCTAGAGTAATTAGTCTCTTTAATAAACTAGTGTGATTTACTATCAATGAATACACACCGTATCACTGTATACCGTCAGGTGGGTTCGCAGCACTAGTTTATTAAAAAAACATTTATTTTAATTTTGATTCACGATTGGTGGAACCGTACTCAGCGCTGTCAAACGATGACAGAGGCCAAGAGATGTCTTTAAAGGGTTTTTTTTAGCTAGGAAAATATTTTTATATATTCAATGAATTTTAATTTGGGCACATTGCCAGTTGACAGCGATACGAAGAAGTTTTTTTGCAACATTTTAGATTGCTTTTAGTTATTTTTAACTTAGAACATCTGTCGGGTCTGCTACCCGACATACGTTGTCCTGTCCAACGCGCGAAGTTTAATTAATCGTAGTTCGTAGTATTTTTAAAGTTTCTAATTATTTGCACAATTTGAACATATGAACCTGTGGTGTATGGCTGTGAGGGTAGTCTCAAGCATTGTGACGTAATGTTTTGACTCAAGTCAGAGGCCATCCGGCGATTGACAAGAGCAGTTGTGTTGTGCGAATATAATTATGTGTGTCAGTCTGTTGGTGAGCCGTAAATTACTCCAGACCACAGTGCAACACAGAACTTTTTCCTGCCAATGCATAAACACAACAAATTTAATAAATAAGTAAATTGAAATTTTGTCCAGCCGTTCCCGCGTGATGACGTGACGAAGTGTTCAAAAGAAATAGGGATTCATTTTTGTACATACCTACAGATTAGTTATGAGGTTTTTACTTCTTTATTTTTTATTTTGTTGTATATTATTTACATGATGTACCTACAGCTACAATTTACCTTTATTATTTAAGTAATAGTATGCAGAAATTGTTAAATTGTTGCCTAGGGGTCATAAAGTCAAGAGTGAATAAGTTACTTCTAGGCAAGCGTGCTCCATTGTCGACCATATCATCGCTTACCATCAGGTGAGATAGTGGTCAAACGCACACACACACACACATATATATATATATATATATATATATAAACTTTATTTTTTCCAAAAAAGTACAATCGACTTCAAAACCTTCTCTACTTGAGAAATTGAATAGCCAATTAGTATGGCGGCTGATGATTTAGAGAAGAAACGCAGAGTATTAGAAGTTCAATGTAACATGCTGGCCCGTAGGTTTGCACGTTGTACAAAAGATGTTTTTAAATCGTACTCTCCAGGGCGTACTCCCAATGTTTGTACACCTGCGCTCCATGGGTCGGCCTTACAAAAAGCACAAGTAGTATAATGCTCTGCGAGTCCAATATAATAACAACACTTTCACTGTTATGTTGGGGCTGCCACACTTTTGCAATGTATCAGGGATGTTTGCGGAAGCGGGTGTACCTGATTTTTACGCTGTCATGCGGACATGAATAGTCCAGCATCACGGTATATGCTGAGCAACGGCCTATTCTTGCTTAGATGCGATGCACAACTTAAATTCTTAGATTGTATTGGTATAATTATGTTTTTTTCTTTTATTTCTGGTTGTTCTTATGTTAATTTTTGTTTATATTGGTCTCTGTTGAGGCCGCCGTCAAAATGCTACCTAATCTAGACAACTCCGTTGTCTATGGTTACAAGGTGCAATACAGTTATGCCCGATACACACATGCCCTGACAGGGAAACTGGTTTTTGTATTATTGTGATGATTTCTATTTAGGCGGAATAAACTTGTTTTCTTTCTTTCTCTTTCTTTTTCTTTCTTTCTCTTTATTTCTCTTTCTTTCTCTTTCTTTCTTTTTCTTTCTATTTCTTTCTCTTTCTTTCATCCCTGATGCAGAGAGTGCGTGATAGCCTCAACACCCTGATAGCTGTTGTTGCCGACAGGATGGACAGCTTGATAATATGGCTCTGAATGACGACTCATTGTGAGTCATTTAATATGGTAAATAGTTTTGTCGTTTTCATTTTTTATGTTTAATTCATGAATTCCCGTTCCGCGTTTGTGCTATCATTGTCTTTCTATTGTGTCTCTAATTGACGGTATTCTAAAAGTTAATTTGTTTGTGTATAAGTGATATATTTATGTATTGCGATATATTTAGCTATTGCAACATCCAGCCAAAAAAAAAAATCGGTCATGCATAGAAACAGCGTAACCGACTTTTTTTTTATATAAACTAGTGCTGATCCCATCTGATGGTGAGCAGTGATACAATCGTTGGTGGTGAGGCACACTAATTTATTAAGTGACTATTCACTCTAGCTTGAAGATACCTAAATTATAAGCGGATGGGAAGACCGCAGCAGGTAAATTAATCCAATCCTTCGATGTACGCAGTATAAACGGCGAGGCGAAACGTTTACTCCGGACTGTAGAGATATCAAGAACTTAAGGGTGGACACTAGCTGTGCGACGAAAAAGATGCCTTCAAGAGTTAAAGTAAATTTACGAAGACTAAACAACTCGATAGTTATTATCTACCTACTAGTTTTCGGAAGGAATAAAGCAACTTTTTATTGGTGAAAAATTTTATCAATTAAGAAAGAAAGAAAGAAAAACATTTTATTCACGCGAAAAAAGACGCAATCTTAAAACTAGCTAACAAACATAATTAAACATCAATCGATAGGGAAGATATGCGTCACCTCCGCGCAAAACGGCCGAACGCTCAGCATAAAGCTGCGGCCTCTCGCATAATGTGACCACTACTTTCAGAGACTACTTCCGACCAACGAAAAAAACAACCATACCTCTTTATAATACTAGTGAAGATATAGCCTACGTCACTTAAGAATGAAACAGCTTTCTATCGGTGAAACATTTTTAAGAATCGACCAAAATTTTCAAAGTTTACATCCGAAAAACAAAAAAACAAACTTTACCTCTTTTTAAAGTTATAATAAATATCATCATCATTATCATTTCAGCCGATACACGTCCACTGTTGGACATAGGCCTCCCCCAAGCGTCGCCACATCGAACGTCATAATAAATATATTACAATAAAATTAATAATAATACTATTATCTGCATATTTGCGATATCAACGTACCTGATATGTGTAGAATACTGTTTTAATTTTGTAGGGCCATGTTTGAACACTTCCTCGCATGTATCTGTATAGCTAAGTAAGGGTACTCTGGCTTTCTTGCAAACTTCCCGTGAGGTTGATACCTGTAACAATCAAATCTTCATTAGCTTAAATATATTATTTAGGTAGCCCTATTTGAACTAAACTTCAATTAGCTCTTACTAAGTCTTCACATAATTTAAAATTAAATTTGAAAAATTCTTCTAACAAAATCTCTCTTTATAAAAGACTAACTTTTGCCTGCAGCTTTGTTTGCATACATAATATAGCCTATATTATATATATGAGTGTCATAGCTACATATACATACAGCCTATGTCACTGAAGAATAAAGCAGCTTTCTATCAGTGAAAAAATTTTTCACAATCGGACCAGTGCATTCAGAGATTACCTCCTACAAACAAAACATAGAAACTAACCTCTTTATAATATTAGTGTAGATAATACTCTTAAGTTAGGCATAATTTTAATTTGACTGGCCTGTTGGTCTAGTGGTTAGTGGCCCTGACTGCTATGCCGGAGGTCGTGGGTTCGATTCCCGCCTAGGACAAATGTTTGTGTGATGAGCACGATCATTGGTTCTGTGTCTGGGTGTAATTATCTGTAATATGTATGTATTTAGAAATATATAAGTATGTTTATCATTTGTCTAGTACCCATAACACAAGCTCTGCTTAGCTTGGGACCAGACGGCGCTGTGTGATAGTTGTGGAATATTATATTATTATTATTAATTATTTGTATATATCACAGCCAAATATGCCGTTCAGTTGACAGCCTAGTTTGGTAACTAAACGGCGCCATACAAATATCGGACCAATTGACTATCAATCGGACCGGGTCTGATTGATAGTCAATGCGTCGAATACAAAATTTGTTAAATTAATTGATCTGACTCGCTGTGCTTGCTCACACAACATAGTGACTATGTAACGAATAAAACCTAAGGTATAATTTAGGTACGACTATGTCGGAGGTGACAGCGGCTTCGTTTACTCACTTTGCTAGTCTACTGAAATCTTCGGCATTTCCATCATGCTTGGATCCATATCTCCAGCAGATATAAATGAGAGCCCGGCGCAGTGACATGTATTGATTTTTCTCACTTACGACCGTAATTGTTAACACATTACTAACTGAACATCAACCAAAATGAATTATACAACTTGCCACAGAACATGAGCCGCTCTCGGGAGTTAACTAGTGTTCATAGGTCGGCATTAAAGAACTTAATAAATGTTACCGACGCTGCAGTAAGCGTAGCTACCAATTATAATCGAAATAAAACTAGACATTTAAATAAACTTTTTTTACTGCCCGATTTTGACTTCTATCTCATAAGCTTATGGATGACATTGAAAGCAAAAAGTGATTACACTACCAACTATTTACGGCAGCCGCCATTTATCATGCCACCAACGCAATAAAAGTCAAAAGGTTTATTAGAATGTCTAATCATATTATGAATGGAGTAAAAAGTATCATCATAACTCCTTGAACATTTTAATCAACATAAGTTTGTATCATCTCAACACCCTTAACTTTTGTACCTCGGAATATGTTTTATGTTTTCAACGAACACCTTAATCAGCAATATCAGTTTTACATGCCGTCCTACTTGCATAACCTTTTCAAATATGTTCTACAGCATATTCCCTGTATTTTTGTCTACCACAATAGTCAAGTATAATACAACCAGATTCATGAATATCTAAGCTTAGTTTAACATTATTTAGCGGTTGAATTTAGTGAAGTGTGCGTCGGAATTGCATAACCTAATTCCGCCTAGCCCGTTCCACCATCGGACAACCAGGCGTACGGCGATGCGCCACTGGTACATGGTGGACATCCCACCTACACGCACTAAACGTTTTGGGAGCACATTCATTGGAATCCCTTGGCAGAATCTGTGTTTCCTAAAGGCTTATATCCCGGGAATCTTTAAATCAAAAGTAAATAGGTTACTTCTAGGTTAACGCGCTTCATTGTCAACCGCATCGTCGCTCTCCATTAGGTGAGATAGTGTTCAGGAATATAACATTCAGAACCTTTTCAGTGTGAACTAATAAATAGTGTTTAAATGAAACATTTCTGTAAACTAATGAACACCGATATCTTACTACATGTTCCTCGACAGTGGTCATGAATTGAATTTTTTCAGTAGTAATTACAATTTTATTCTAACAACCACTTCAATTTATTTTATCTATACCATTATAATAAGCTACCTATGTAAGTAGATAATACCAAAAAAATAAATATCAACAGAACTGATAGCTGACTTGTTACGTACCTACCTCATTCGTGTTGCGTTCTCTGTTGATTTCAGTATTCAAAGTATATAGTACTTCACAACGACATCTACATTGTGTCATAGATTAGTATTTACGATTATAAAAAAGTTGTTCGAATCTTGTAGAATGCCAACTCTAAGAGAAACGACTATAAAATTTGAGTCATTCTTCACAATCTATGGAGTGTTATGGTTTAGATTAGTATTTGGCTATTACTTCAAATTCACTAATTCCGACACCATCTGCATCTTTGCAAAACTCTACTGCATCATCACTTGTTGCATTACCCTAGTTCACTTCTGTGTTCTTTTATGGGAAGACGTGCTCTATTCTACTTATGCTTCATATTTTTATGATGGAACAGTGATCGTAGAAACAACAGCTCAGATTATAATATCATTATTAACCGAAGAAGAATATGTTAAAAAGTTTTCTTTAAACCTGGCATCAAATTCTTTGTTCATATTAAAAACAAAACCAACGTGTTTAGTAACATATATCATGATATTCATGGCCATTTTCGGACATATTATTTTTAGTTTATTGTAGGACCGGACGCATTCCCATTTATAACTTCTGTATTATACGTATTTGGATACTTTTCTAATTATTCTAGTCAACTTACTGTTGTTTACATAACAGATAACTATAGAAATATAACAGGAGCTTTGAGAAACTTTCTTCAAGATAACTTTGACAATAACAATACCAATGAGGAAAAAATCAAACTTGTTCAACAATTCAATGAGGAGTTTACGAAACTATCTACCAATATGGATTCAATGATCAAAATTGTGAAAATAAAGGTAAGTTATAAGATATAACTATGACCATATTTCATACTTATATTATATATTAGTTCTGTTGTTTAAATAAAAATAAAATAAAATAAAAATGCCCTTTATTCCACTACTTACAATTAAATAGAAACTTGTTCAGTGTATGAAAACCATTAAAAACATATACAAATCTTCTGCTCTTCTTCTCAAATAATTAACATAAACTTGTTCCTTCATCTGTTTCTTCTCTCCTGGATTGTCATCGCTATTCGTAGCGGTCGCCTCTGCAGCGTAGGCCTCCCCTAAATCACTCCACGTTTTCCTATCGCGCGCTTTCTGCATCCACAGCATTGGGTAAATATATGCTGCCATCTCTTTCTTTGTCTCCCTTGCTTTCTTTTACCGTCTAATGGAATCCATTCCGTTACTCGCTTTGTCTACCTCGTACACTCCAATCTACACAGATGTCCTGCCAAGTTCCATTTTAGTAATCTTATTCTTTGGTTTACATCCGTTAGTTTTGTTTTCCTCCACATTATTTCATTTTTAGTACTATTTAAATAAGACTCATGTTGACGTAAAATGTATATCGTTATTCATGAAAAGATATACTACTTTTGTACCTAGGAATTACATCTGTATCGTGACTACGTTCACAAACATCTTAATTCATGTACCCAAGACTGAAGACACCCAAAGCGAGAACAACTAATTTGTAGGCTATACAAATATTTGGTCCGTGTGGCAATCCAACCCGTGACGTGCAGTACACCAGCTAATCGCTCAACTACTCATGTTTGTTTAGTTGTTCTTTTTGCTTTATGGTCACGGTAACCATTTTAAATAATCTCATAGCTCTGTCAGGAAAGCTTACATTTGCTAACACGGCTTCACAGTGATTTCTTTTTTTTTTCAGACGATTATAGCTTTTGTGTGGACATTTTCAAGAACAATCTTAACGCTTCCTTATATAGATTTATTTTTTAATCAGGTTAGTGTGTTCTTTCATAAGAAAATAACGTTCGTTTTTGAAACCTTTGTTTTTTGAACTTAGCAGTAAGTTTTGTAATTTCACTTTAGATTTCAGTAGATTCATCATTTTACATCACATATCGTAATTTCTTTGGAATGGACAAAACATCTTTTTTTCGACGCACGGTGGATCGAAAATCGGCTTTCAAAGACTTAGGGACTTCAATTTGCAAGTGCCGGTTTGTTTGACGGATATTGCTTCTTTTAGTTATTACTATATAGAAAAATGATATTTGAGCTAATTTGGCACAAAATCGAAGCAATTATGATTTTTTCACGAAAAATTTGTATGAAGATAGTATGAAAAATCTAAATATCTCTAAAACGGCAAGGAAAACCGTAATATCCTCACAGGCGGTTATAGAACTAATTATTCATGATTTTTTGACATAGTCCATATAACGGTAATAAATGCCGTTTTTTTTTTAAAAAATCATTGAAAAAATATTATTTATTTTTATATATCAAAGGGTTACTTTTAGTGTTTTAGTCAAGAACGACGGTATGAACTACGTTATTAACTCATGTATTACTATGTAAAACCAATTATAAAGATTTAAAAAAAAATGATAATTTAAATAAAACAGATGACATAAAAATAATATTTACGTAAGTACTATAAACTCAATAATAAAAAATATTTAAAAGACTAATTAATGGAATTAATATAATAACAACAATTACATATAATTAATTGTCACTTTCGTTGTCAGACTCCAATTCTGAGTCAGAATCCAGATTAATCAAAAGAAAAATCATGAATAATTAGTTCTATAACCGCCTGTGAGGATATTACGGTTTTCTTGCCGTTTTAGAGATATTTAGATTTTTCATACTATCTTCATACAAATTTTTCGTGAAAAAATCATAATTGCTTCAATTTTGTGCCAAATTAGCTCAAATATCATTTTTCTATATAGTAATAACTAACAGAAGCAATATCCGTCAAAAAAACCGGCACTTGCAAATTGAAGTCCCTAAGTCTTTGAAAGCCGATTTTCGATCCACCGTGCGACGTTTCGGTTCGGTTTGTTAAAGACCAAATAAACTATAGGTGGTACAATAATTATAAGTAACGATTAATGGATTATGTGAAAGGTAATATAATAGGTATGGCTGGAAGCGTGGTGGCAATGACAGAGAGGAAAATAGAACAGACTATTGTTTAATGAAGACCCCATTTTGTTACGTAATATTCTCTTCAAGGAAATGAGGAAGACACATTAAAAATTTTACAATATATACTAGACAAAAATATTATTTTTGCGTTCTTATTCTGTCTTATTTCAGCAATCTCTGGTGTTAACATTATTTTGGGCTTTACAATTGGGTCTTTCATTAACAATTCTGTGCGTACCTTTGTTCTTACTGGAATTTGCAGAAAACAATCTAAAAGAAACACAGAGTCTATTTGCGGATCAACTCTTAATGTTCACAGGTATTATATTTATTTTTATACTATAGATGAACTGCTATAGAATGTAGACACTAACAGCTTTGAAGTCGGTTTTGATTTAATTGGTTCCTGCTTCTAGTAACATAATTATGTTTATCGCCTTTTTTATTAAAAAGATGAAGATTCTATCATACATGATGTTTTTATAGATATATTCACAAGGTACCACCATTATGTTAATATCTTTAAAGATCTTTAAGAGTCGCACCTAGAGAGGTTGAAAATGGCTCTGCTGGTTCTCTTCTGCAAAATAAAAATAGAGTCGATATCTGCAGCTGTCCGTAGTAAAATATCGTAAGATATTATACTATCATGTAAAAGTAACTAAAATAGAGTAGCCTAGCGATATTAACAACTATAAATTGAGCTGCTGAATTTAGCCATCCTATATTATTAAATAGGGACGCTATTTTAACCTTGAGTCAAACATTATTCCCAGTAAAACTTTTTATAGACGAATTCTAGCTTCTTTTTGTTCATTACTATGTAACAATTACTACTTTTGATATTTTGTAAGAAAAATACTTTAAATTTAGTTTTCTTTCCATTTAGAATTAAAAAGCAGTGAACTAAATTTAA
This sequence comes from Mythimna ferrago, assembly GCA_910589285.2. Lineage (NCBI taxonomy): Eukaryota > Metazoa > Arthropoda > Insecta > Lepidoptera > Noctuidae > Mythimna > Mythimna ferrago. Next base: position 4,347,952 of record OU342682.1, read on the forward strand.
TATGGTCTATTTGAATTTCTTTTGCAGTAATTAGAGTAAATTATTTATATTCATAGACTTAAATAAGTAAGGATTTAAAATTGAGCCTTGGATTATTTCATTTTCACACTTAATTCCGACCAAATAACAACTGACTTTTCTGACTTTTATCTGAGTAAATATAATCTGAATATTCTGTCAAATTGATATAGTGCATTGTTTGCATGTCAGTATTTAATTTTTAATCTGCGAAGAGAATTAAGAAATTAAATTTTGAGGCGTTTCAATACCAAATGGTTCCGTTATAAAAAAATAATAATCCGATATGGTTCCATCTCTCTCGTAAAATTAAAAACATTGTAGGTTTGGCAACTTGTAAGACGAAGTTTAAAGTTGGATAAGTGTAATAAATAAAACTTTCTTATCTTAATTTTTTATATTGCGTCGATCGTTGAAATATTTTTCTAACCAATTTCTGCCGTTTAGTCTCATATTTAGACTTACAATACCTTAAGATTTTTAGAAAAGTGTATCGATTTTTTTATTGACCTTATTTTTTTTTTGTGTGCGCTTGCAGATAATAAGTTACGGGATGCGCTTTATAACGCTATAGACTACATTGATATATGTTCCTATATATACTCAATGTGGAACGAGTTTCCTCTAAATGTGAAATTAGTTTTGAGTTTCTTCACTTTACACATTTCTTATATTATTGCTTTATTACAATTCTTATATTAATTTTACGTTTGAATATTATTGATGTAATTCAATGTTATCTTTGCAGTGTCTTTGATTTTGGTGTATGTATCACAATCGTTAGCTATGTAATTGGTTTTATCTACATTATTAAAATAAAAATCATTAATACCTACTTGTTTTATTTATAAATTAGAATTTAATTCACAAGTAACAATATTGATTGTAAAAAGGCAAACTTTTATACCTTACGCATTCTCTACCAATGATAAACCTAGAGTGGTGTGATTGACATCGTAGAAGACCATTGTTAGTGGATTTTGGCCTATGCTCAGGAGCGAAGAAATTGGATATATAAAGTTAGTTTAGATGGAGAACAAAAAACCTTCATCCCCTTCTAATCTAGAAAAGAAATCAGAACACTGTACAAATCTGCACTATATATTATTATAGAGGTAAAGTTAGTTTTTTTGTTTGTAGGAAGTAATCTCTGAAAGTACTGGTTCGATTGCTACAGTTTTTTCACCGATAGAAAGCTGTTTTATTTCTGAGTTCCTATATTTTATGTACGCGGGCGAAGCCGAAAGCAAAGGCTAGTTACATGATAAGGAACACATTCCCGGTTTCCATGACGAAGACAATGGCATGAACATAAATAATAATTATGTTTAATAATGTTGCTAATATTAACTTATCCTGCCGTATAGATATACAATAATCATACATTTATTTAAACGAAAAAGCTTAGAAATATCTCAACTAGAAACTGTGAAGCTAATTTCCTTTAGATCCTTTTAAAAATGACAAAGTGAAACTACATTAAATATATTCCGTGGAAGGTCCTCCCTCCTTGCAAAGCTATTAATGTTAAGAGTGTGCCAAAGGTAAACCTTCATGCTTGAAATAACACTTCACTTCGATCACTTTGTCAAGCGCTTGATACGACAACATAACTTAGCTAATGAAAAAGTCGCTGCGTGTAGCAACATTGTAAATGGATCGCACTGGGCCAAATGCCTTTGTTACTAAAGCAAAAACAAGGAACAGGTTATACTTAAACTTGTCAAAGTACCTACTACTAGTGGTACTGAACAAATTCTGATTACAAGCACTATTTGCTCAGCGTGAGGTTCTGAGTTTGATTCCTGGGCCGAACAAAGTGCTATTGACTTTTTCGATCTGGGATTTAAAATTGAAGACCTACCAGCGGTGATCTGTAAAACTGAGATAAAGAGAACCAAAATCAAACTCGTGATGAATAGTGACTCTTGGTTATACGTGACATCGCACATTGAAAGTGAGACTACATTAAATGGCGGAGACCTCTCGCGTCCGGAGCGAGGAGGAGTGGCAGGCGGTCGCCGACTTCTGCGAAGCAGTAATGCTCGCTAAGGAGGAGGGAGAGGCCGACCGCATCAGGCAACGGCGCTCTCGCCGCCGCCGCCGGGGTCCGATCCCGATTTCCAGCCACCGTAGGCGCGGGCTTGCGGACAGTAAGCAATGGGTAGCTCGCTGTCCGGTCGTCCGGTAACCGTCCGGACCAAGCCCAAGTCGTCGACGGCGCGCGCTGTTCCCGCGCGCCTCAAGGAGTTGTCAGCAACAGCAGGGGCCCAGCCGGGTCGAAGCCTACTGGGGCCAGTGTTATCCGAAAGGGCGCTCGAGCCCCGGTATGAAGACTTGAAGGAACGGGATGGGTTTTTTAGTCAGTAAGAGTCTGACACTATCTTCCGCTCCGCCCAAGAGCGGGGGCTGTCATGAGATGATTTTTTTTTTGTAAGAGTAATCAAAAAAATATAAACAGCAACAGTCGGGACCCATTAAAATAATCTAGATTAAAATCATTCCATCTAATGTGGGTCCCGACTGTTGCTGTCAATATGTTCTTTATTAGAATTTATTATTTGTTTTAATTTATGAGTTAATTAATACAATAATTAACGATGCTATTGGGCTGAACTTGTTTTTTTTTTCTTTTCAGTCACCCCCCACTCATTTGTTTTTTGAGCGTGGTGACCGATAAGAAAACAAATGAGTGAACAATCAATCAAAATTCAATTCAATGTGTGAAAGTGTAACTTCAATTAATAACAAAGAAAAAAAAAACAAAGGAAAAAAATACTGCATAAATAAATAATTATAATTGCATAAGTTGATAAAATGCTATGCAATAGCTTTACCGCGGCAGTCCCCGAGATCCACACGTCTTTTTTTAAATTTATGTTTTTTTATTTTACAGTTTTTAGTTACTTTAATCTAATATCTCTATTTATTCACTATATTTTAAACATACATTTATTACTATAAAGTCCACAAACCTACCTAGGCATTCGCTATGCTTATTATGTACTTATCATAAAAAAAATTTAGTGTCTGTTTGTAATATCAAAAAAAAATTTGTTTACTTATAAGTACTTACATCAAAGTGTATTCGATACTTGTACCAAAAAGGCTACTTTTAATTTTTTTGCGGGAACGGGATTTCAAAATATGGGATAAAACTTCGACACTTAAACAAAATTTGACTTTCATTGAGATATAGGTTTTTTTGAGGTGGGAAATCATCTAATGACTTCTTCTGCTCTTGTGTGGAGCGGGAGGCCGTGTCAAATATTTACTGACTCAAACCACACCTGTGTCCTTCAGTTGCCTTTATCGTTCTAGGGCCACAAGTTACAAGATAGGTTTAGGTAACGGCCCTGTTGGGCCCCTACGGTTTTACTGATTTCTTATTGAGGAACGCGTAGTATATATCTCTGTAATGGATAACCTTTTCTTATACGATTGCCCCAAAAAGAAGAATAACGAAGTCGAGAGTAACCGCTAGTACAAAATAAAGAACATATTTCCTATAATACTTTTTTTTTAATATGGTCTCATGATAAGTTCTTTAATTTGATACCCATAATGCAATATTAAAATTTATTTATTTTTTTACTCTTAAATATAGCATCTCACAGTCGATATATTGGTTTTTCTTTAACGTCACCTATCTAAGAACACTTGGGTTGTCAAGACGAATTTAATGATATGTTGAGGATAAAGATGAATTCAAAAGAGTATGTACTGATACTTTGCATGGGTTTAATGAAAATTACACAGAATTGTACAAGATGGGTTATGTTTGCGTCGGATCGCGTGTGCACGTAATGGCGGAATGGCGGGGCGTTGGCTGCGCGTCTTGCTCGCGCGCTGTCATGGCGGTCAGCTCTAGTGATGTGGGCGGTCGATAGTAGGGAAGGGACACACGGCGTTATCAGATATGTTAATTATAAATATCCGTTGAGCGGTCTGGAAGACATGAGGTAATAAAGAATATTACATACATAGGAATATTATCTACATACAAACATACAAGATTCGCGCGAAAAACATAACCCTTCTTGCAATCGGGTAAAAAGTAAATAACCATGAGTACATATTAAAATTTAAAAATGTGTCCATAAAATACTATAAAGATAATAAGTTGTGGGTTAAGCTTGCCTATATACATCAACTGTTCATTAGGATTTTTGTCCTTTGAGTCCTAAAAATTAAAACCCCTTTCGAAATTGGAATACTAGATACGCAAAAAGATTGATAAAAGATAAAAAAAAGCCATTAGGTGATGAAGTATTGCCGTGAATTGACTTTTTCCACTAGCTTTTATGCTACTAGCAATTATTTCAATTTCTCTGATCAGTAGATAAAACATCAATAGAGACAACCAAGGACTGTTTTATTATACATCACAACGATATCTGCATTGTTGTGTCCTAAATTTACATTCACTACTGTAAACAAATTGATCGAATCTTGTATAATGCCAACTCTAAGAGAAATTGTAGTAAAATTTGAGCCATTATTCACTATCTATGGAGTATTATGGTTCAGACTAATATTTGGCTATTACTTCAAATTCACTAATTCTGTTACCATCTACATTTTCACAAAATTCTACTGCATCATCATTTGTGGTTTAACCATAGTTCATTTCTGTGTCTTTTTATGGGAATACATTCAATATTTTGATTTAACTGGATTTATTTACGATGGAGCAGTGATCATAGAAACAATAGCTCAGATTATAATATCATTAATCACTGAAGAAGAATATATCAAAAAATTTTCTTCAAATCTGGTATCAAATTCTATGTCCACTTTAAAAACAAAACCAACATATTTAGTAACATATTTCATGATATTTTTGTTCATTTTTGGTAATATAATTTGTTTAGGCGTTGTAACAACGCCTGAAATCCGATTTATATCTATTAATATCTTCCTCTATGGATACATTTCTAATCATTCTAGTCAACTTACTATTATTTACATAACGGATAACTACAGAAATATGATACGAGCTTTAAAGTACCAACTTAAAGATAAGTTTGATAACAATACTAATGAAGAAAATCTCCAACTGGTTCAACTATTTTATGAAGAGTTTTTGAAACTATCGGCCAATATGGATTCAACAATTAAGATTATGAGAATAAAAGTGAGTTATATTATGGTACAACATTTTGATTTTCTTTTTTACTACGACCATACTAGATATTATCATTTTAGGTTTAAATTGTGTTATATTCTAAAAGATTTCTCCTATGCTAGCATGGCTATACTATATTAAAAGGATTATATTATTTCAGATGATCATAGCTTTCGTGTGGCAATTTTCAAGAATGTTATTGACGCTTCCTTTTATAGATGTCTATTTCAAGGGGGTTAGTGTATTATTTTAAAAGATAATTGTCTTTTCTGTAAACGACTTTTGTGTATTCTTAAAATGTTGTATTTTTTTTTTCAATCCTGCAGAATCATCATACACCAACGCTTTTCCCAATTTATTTAGAAATGGCAAAATATCACTTTTTCTTAAATTAAACTTTTTTTATTAATGATAGGCTCGCGTTTAACCACTCTTACACCTGATAGTAAAGAATGATGTGATTCACAATAGAGCATGTCTCATCTCAATAGTTCCTTTCTTTTCATCTATCACAAAATTCATCCATAGTTTTTTTGGGCTTTGACATTCTGCTGCAAAAAGAGACTTTAAAATAGCATTTTCATCACCGACTGCTACTTAATCTGTTTCCTTGGAAGCTTATTTAAATAATGCAAATGCGTAATATTTAATATATATTAGATTTGGTTAAATCCAATTTATAAAGCCTCGAGCATAAGCGTAGGGTAGCCAGCCTTTCGGTATTTTACAGGATGCATTTTGGAAAGTGTGCGCGTAAATTGCATGACTTGATTCCGCCATCTCTATTCTACCATCAGACAACCCGATGTACGGCGAGTATCCACCCTTACTTTGTTGAAACTTCTACTGTTTGGACTAAGCGTTTCGCTTTGTTGTTTGTACCGCGTACATCGAAAAACTGGAACAATTTGCCTGCTGCGGTCTTCCCATCCAATTATAATTTAGGTGTCTTCAAGGCTAGAGTGAATAGGCTCTTAATAAACTAGTACACCTCACCAGCAACAATTACATCACTGCTTACCATCAGGTATAATCGCAGTCAAGCACTGGTTTATATCATTCAATAATATAAATATATATATATATATCTATGCTCGGAGTTTCCTTGCGTGATCGAATCAGAAATGAAGATATCCGCAGGAGAACCAAGGTTGCCGACATAGCACAAAGAATCGCCAAACTTAAGTGGCAATGGGCAGGGCACATTGCTCGCAGAACAGATGGCTGTTGGGGCCGAAAGGTTCTGGAGTGGCGACCGCGTACCGGAAAACGCAGCGTTGGAAGGCCTCCTACGAGGTGGACTGACGACCTGGTGAATGTAGCGGGAATCCGATGGATGCGGGACGCACATGATCATTCGTTGTGGCGACGCTTGGGGGAAGCCTATGTCCAACAGTGGACGTCTATCGGCTGAAATGATGATGATGATATATATATATATATTGGTGTAGCAAAATCTGGAACTGCAAACGGCGGAAAACGCAAACGTGGTGATAGCTATGAGTCCAGTTTTAAAAAGAAACAGAACGAAAAGTTCAAATATAATTATCGTCATTGCTGAATATGCCTTTAACACTGTAATCCTGCGTAATCCACGAAATCCTCTTAGCCATTCAGTCTCATATTTTGGTCTCTCCTAGTGCGCTGGTGTGATTTACTTCCTATTTTCAGGAAGGTCAACGGTCGGTTCACGCCGGGGATTCTTTATCTCGCTGGTGTGTTTTGGAAATTGGCGTTCCTCAAGGCGATATGCTTTCTCCTCTTCTGTTTTCTATTTTTATTAATATAATTATTTCCGTGCGTCAGTGTTCATATCATCTGTATGCAGATGACTTACATTCGTACTATTAAGGGAGGATCGATGAAATATCCGTCGCTGTTGACCAATTAAATAGGAAATTAACTCGATCGTCTTCCGAATTACGGAATTCGATTTGTATTCAATCTGCGTAAATATGATCATGTTTCAACGCATCGGTCGCTACTAAAATGGTTGCCCTACGTAGACGTAGACGTCAGCACTGAGAACAAAAGGCACTTACTACCTTGTTTTCATATCTTGATCTCACCAATTTCCCTAGTTGTTTAGCCCTTCACTTTCAACACATTTGCGCCAACCACAAACGAAAACTGCGTTCATCTCATAACCGCTTACTCCAATGTCCCTCTTATCGTACTGATTTTCTTCACAAATCATTCTTTATTCAAGCTATTTCTCTGTGGAATGCGCTCTCGCAGAAGATCAGGACGGCAACAAACCGATTCACATTCAAAACTAAAATTTGAGAGCTAATTCGTAAGTAGTTGGCAGTAGTGTCATCACAACGTTAAAGTTTTCCAATTCTCGATTTGGACTAATAGTTTGACTATATTAGTGTATACTATATATTAGTGTAGATATGTAGTTTATTACTTTGAGTATATTATATATATAATTATATACATTATATATATACGTGGTTTATTAGTATATCTATTGTAATTGCCTTCTCTCTCTTTTTTATTGCACCTACCTATCAGAAAATATAAATTTATGGTAATATAATGCTCTGCATCACCCAAAGGTTGACAGGTGGGAAATCTGCCTCTGTACTTTTATGTGCCTAAAGCGCTTAGTAAATAAATAAATGCGAAATCAGAATTGTGATATTTAGGATTCCATGAATTTCCTTGAATGGATTTGTGAAACTGCTAATTGATTTATGACCAGTACTATTACACGTAATAGAAAATCTAAATATGAAATAAATTCTGGAAAAGTCCCCTCAAATGTCCTTCCCTCACTCCTGTCTTAAAGACAAACAAAGGCAAAAATGTCTAATTTTCAATTTTTGCCTATTTTGTTTCAGCTATCTATGGGGCTATTGTTATTTTGGGGTTTACAATGGAGTCTTTCATTTATAGTTTTGTGTATACCTTCAATTTTACTGGAATTGGCAGCAAACAGTCTAAATGAGATACAGAATTTATTTGCGGAACAACTTTTAATGCTTACAGGTATGTTACACATAATAATGGACATGATGCTATGAAATATAGTTACTGATAACACATTAAATTGTTTTATTTGTGCTGATTGCATTCAATCAACTGATGAGGTTCACTAATGTTTCACCAAAACTCTACAGACAAATTTTTAGTTGAAAACCGTTTCTTACACTATTTATTTCACAAACGATTTGTTCTGCAAATGTTTCATTTTACGAACTCTCAGTTTATATTTTTATTTATTTACTAGCTGTGCCCGCGACTTTGTTCGCGTGGACTACAGGATTTTGAATTTAGTTTTTCTAAAATAAAAGTAGCCTATGTTACTCCTTATTACATCAGCTACCAGCCAAAAAAAGTCCCGTCAAAATCGGTCCAGCTATTTCAGAGATTAGCATTTTTTTTGCGTTCGCATGAGGTTTAATGAATTAACCTAACCAAAATGAATTACAAGCAATATCAAGATCAAGATCTGGCGCTCGGCGGCCACTGCCACGGCACGCTCACTTCGCTCGCTCACTTTCGCGCTTTAATGATCACGGTTCTAACCTGACCTAACCCACATGATCGCGTCGTTCACTCGCTATCGCATTCTAATGGTCACTATTCTAACCAAACCTAATCCAGGCGCGATTTTTAACCTAACCGAACCAAGATGATTACCAAACCAAAGTGAAAATACTGTGTTCCGGGAGGCCCACTAAACATTTACAAAATGTAAAATATTTCAAACGTCGTTTTATGAGATAAAATGAATAAAAAATGAATTGTTTGTCAATTGACACATTATTAAATAAAATTTCATTTAGTGATTTGTTTGTAAAGTAAATCGTTTGGACTTGTAGTTGTATAATGATGAAATAGCTAACCAAGTTATTGCCAATCGTTGGTTGTCAAATGAAAATTTGTAATCAATTTTTGTTGAACTGACAGGATACCAATTGGTAAACTTCTTTCTTAGCTTTTTTGACCACTTTTTTATCATCAATAAATTTAATCTTTTTAAAAATCAAAGGATTTCATAACCTAATTTTTATATGATGCTCTCAAATTAACTCATTTTACCTATATACAAATATTTTATTTTTACTGTGCGAGAAAACTAAGGAAAGAATATACTAAATGTCGCGACCGTAACAGTGTAGTAACTGTAAGATAAAAAATAATGATGATAATATTTTACTTCTGTATAGCTGTCTTTTTTTGGCACGTCTATCGTAAGGTGTTCCTGAAAATGACATTCCCTTTTCTCTTTGTCTTGACATCGCGTTGGTTGTTGAAACCTTTCTATGTTAAATGATTTTTGCTATTTACTAATGATTTTTCTATTAAATGATTTTTGCTATATACTCATACTTTTGCCTTTCATTTATTTAAAATTTTTGAAAAGCTATAGGCGTATGTTTATTAATGTAATTGTTTTTTTTGTGCATTTGCAGATAATAAATTACGGAATGCTTTATATGATGCCATGGATTACATTGACATTCATTATCATAAATACTCAATGTGGAACGAGTTTCCTTTAAATGTGAAATTAATTCTGAGTTTCCTCAGCTTATACATTTCTTATAACATCGCTATATTACAATTCTTATATTAATTTAACATTAATGTTGTTGTTAAATGTTATCTTTTTATTCACTTTGATTTTGATGTAAACATAGCACGGCATGTGACTTAATTTTTATAAGTAAATAAAAACAACCAGTCGACCTATTTTGGTACAGATAAATGTAATACTAAATATATACGTACATATAAATATTGTTCTTGCAAATATGTACACTTGCTTTAAATTCAAAAGAGAGCAAACTTGTTGCTGTCTTAACTTTCAGAGGGAGCTCATTCTAAAACGAATTTCTCTTGACAAGAAGGAAGAGTAGATAAACCCAGAGTGGTGCGATGGACATCTTAAAGAGTGTGAAAAAATTATGTGATTAGTAATGGAATCTTACAGTGGGCACAGCGTTAAAATTGGATTTCTGAAGTCAGATTAGTAGAAGAAGGTTTATAAATCCAGAAAACTATTTATTAATGAATGCACTTGAAATACTACTAACATGATTTAATTATTGAATCTATGTTTATTTGTATCTATCTATCGATGTGTCTATAAAATAAAAGTTATTTTGTTAATAAACACTACGTGTGTTTCATTTGGTTATCTACTTATAATATTATTTTATTTATAAATAAGCATATAGTTACCTTTATCCAATACCGTAGTTATAACGATGCATATTATAATCTGCTAACAGCCGACAAACGCTGTTTTGCCACATAATTTATCAAAAAAATCAGGAGTGGAAATAGGACGATAAAAATAGCCTACAAACTATTTTCAGACCCTGATAAATCATCTCATATTATACACCAAAAAATACCGGTCAAGCAATTACGCAAAATTCCGATAACCAACACTGTGAACCGAGATTTTCAAATGTTGGGTACTTTATCATCATAAATTACAAAAAAAAAACCAAAATAGGTCTTTTAGTAAATCAATTTATATAATGAAAAGATTTTAGAATTTAGTCTTTTGTTAAAAAATTTGTGTCTACCTTTGTCCATTTTCCAGTAAAAAACTGTTAATCGGACAAACAATCTCAATGAGACATGTACAGGTGGCAAGAACATTGACGTCCAAAAATAAAATTTAGGTCCCTCGTATCGTGGGGTATCCGAATTACCCCCATGTATGTTCCACGACTTTTCATAGTTTTCGAGTTATGAATTTTTTTTTTGATTTTTTGAGAATGATCGACCAGACCAATCTAAAAATTTTTTTTTTAAAAAGTACATTGCTTTGTCGAGATTTTTTTTTGCAACTGAATCTTCATGAGTAGTACTTTTATACATAAAATAATCAGCTTCGTAACTGTGATGAAAGTTATGAAAAAGTTGGTCTAAAGTGAAAAAAATACGTTCGTGAAATTATGACTTAGCTTTTCAACTTTAAATAAAAAATTTAAACAGGAGACTTCATGGTTCCTAAGTAGGCTTCAAGAATGCGCTAGACTCTCTTCTTAATGGGGCTACTTTGGCTTAAATCGGCCTTCAAAAACTGCGAGGTAGAAAATTCTTAAAATTAGCCTTCTTAAAATTAGATGAACTTTGTTCTGACTACGTACCTAACTTTGAGATGATATCTTGAATATCGATTAATTCTAACTGCAATTACTCTGGTGCAGATTCAACTGAAATGGTGAAAGAATTGCAAATGTGTTCAATATAGGTTTAACTTTTTGAAACCCAGAAAGACATTATCCTATATTAAGCTAAGACATTAGAGAGACATTATCCTATATTGAGTTTATCCTGTATTAAGCTAAGGTGTGCAATAAAGTTATAAATAAATAAATAATAATAAGACGTTCACAAAAAGATTATATCAAAAATCTAACTTTTCGACAAAGTTGAGATGCCTTTCCGTTGCCTGATACGGTCGGCCTTCTCCTTTGCTAGCATTACTGCTTCGCAGAAGGAGGCGACCGCCTGCCACTCCTCCTTGCTCTGGACTATGGCCTGTATCAAGGCCGGGCGCGAGAGATCGCCGCCGCCGATAACACCCACGAAGACACAGCGATGCTCCACCCAAGCGGGGCACACCTCCACTGTGTGCTCCACCGTGTCCTCCGGGTGTTTCGCCCAGTGGCGACTCCCAGGCGTCTCTTCCGCACGAATCCGGTGCAGGAACCACCCGAAATTACCATGTCCGGTGAAAACCTGCGTCGGATGCGGTAGGTGAGGACGCCGTGAGGTCTTACCAGCCACGCCTCAAAATCGTAAATACTTTTCATGTTGTTGTTGTGATGTGATAGAATGAAACAACCGATGACTTCTTTTGACTTTCATATTGATCGCTTTTTTAATAGGAAATAGGCGTGTTAATTCCTGTATTAATTTTATTGTTTTTTGTTCATTTGCAGATACTAAATTACGGAACACTTTATACGATGCCATGGACTACATTGTCATTAAAATTTGTTCTTATAAATAATCTGGAACGAGTTTCCTCTGAATGTAAAATTACTTCTAAGTTTCTTCAGTTTATTTATTTCTTATAATATCGCTTTATTACAATTCTCATATTAATTTGTTATATACACTATCGTTATTTTCTATATTAGCAACACTAAAATGTATTTTAGTTACACTGCCAACTAAAATGGAATAAGACAGGTAAAAGTGTGCCAACACTGACGTTGACAGATGCATTTAAAATAACGCACCTCACTTTAAAGCATTCTATTTTAGTCAGCGAAGGAAAGAACACCACAGTAAGTTCTGTTATGTTTATTTTTCAATTGATTGATGATATTCGTGATAATAATAAACGAAAGCGGGCACAGTTAGGAAGCACTTAGCAAAGTCATTTTTTGAATAATCAGCACCTATTTGCACGTAAAACATAATATTTTATTGAGAGTTAACCAGCTCTGAGTCAACCTTGTGGGACCAACATTGGTTTTTTTTTCGTCATTATAACTACCTACATGTGGAAGCTTGTAATTATCAATTTAATTACCTACTATTGTCACTATGTTGCTATTAGTCTGTAAGCTTTCATAAAATGTGAAAAATAAATAAATAATTGTGTACTACCAAAACTAAAATATACAGGTGGTGGATATCCGTTTTGTGCAGTTTTATTTCCAACTTTTCCATCCCAGTGGGCACTAAATAAGTTTCTTATAAAATTACTTTCTAAAGTTTACATTAACTTTTCAATATTCTCCACATTGGTTTAATGTACAATATAAACCTAGAAATACCTCATCCACAAGCGGCGTAGACATTTTGCTTTCGATCTTTCTAATATTTCATAGTCAAACTACCCCGGACATATTCCGTGAAAGATACCTTTTCGCAAAGCTAGGTACTAATGTCAAGAGTGTGTCAAAGGTAAACCTTGGCGCAGGAAATAACTCTTCACTTCAAGCACTTTGTCAAGCGCTCGATGGACGACAACATAACTTAACTAATGAAAAAAGTCGTTGTTCGTGTAGTGACATTGTGAATATGGATCGAATTGGGTTAAATGCCTTTGTCGACAAAGTAAACAAGGAACATTTTCGATCATAACTTGTCTACGTACAGTTCTACTTATCTAAGAAGAAAGTGATTATTACTCGCGATACTGCTTAGGACGATGTTTCGAGTTTAATTTCCGTACAGAAGCAGTGCTATTGGCTTTTACTCCCCAGGGGCTTAACCAAGTAGAAAATCTACGATCATAAATGCTATTATAAAAATTTAAATGTACAGGAATAACATCATCTCAACGTTAAGTCACATAGTCAGGACGAAGAATTGGAGACGTTACCGATCGTAGAAAGAGATTCGGAACGACGCTGCCGTAACTTGGCCTTGGGCTTTCATTGTTAATTAAGAGCTTTTTTTGTAGTGGATAATTTTGGATGATTACTCATCTCAACATATAGGCTTCTCCCAATTTAGAGCGGAGAAGGAGGGCGTATCAAACTTTTACTGTCTTAAACCACATAGGCTGTATTTTTATCCCTTTGAGACTTAAACAGAACTGCTGAACGTAGTTATCTAATAACACCTATGCTTAACCTGCTGGGGAGACTATTTCGTTTTTTTTTTATTATGCAATTATTTATTTATTTATTTTTATTTTTCAAACGCATGTCTAGTGTTTGACCACCATCTCACCTGGTGGTAAGTTATTTATTTCCTACCACCACAAAGATAGTTTCCTATGTTGAAAGTGCCACGTGTATTTTACGATTATAAGACATAAATATGTTTTTTTTTTTAAATGCTGATTGATTGAAGTGATATTATTGAAAATATAGTAGTTCTCATTTTTCTCACTAAAACTGGAAAATAATATTAAAATAGTGCCCTTGAAATACTACTAAGGTGATTTCATGAACTATTTGTGACTGTAACTGTATTTAGTTAATGTATTTATTTATAAATATCTATACCTACCTACTGATGTATTTTTAAAATAAATTATTATCCGCACACACGTGGTTCATTTGGTTGTAAACCAATATAATATTTTTTTATTTATAAGCATCATTAAGTTATCAGGCAATGTAGTTCTAATAATGCAAATGTAATTTGCTGACAGTTGACTCAGCAGAAGGTGTTTTACTTATAGTATATGAAAGTAAAAAGGAATGGGAATAGGACAGTAAAAAATAACCTACGACCTATTCGCAAACCTTGATTGCAATGACTTATAGGTATTTCATTATCCACCAAAAAATTTCATAAAAATCGGCCAAGTCGTTTTGGAGGAGGTCGATAACCAACACTGTGAACCAAAAGAGTGATGGCAGATTCTAGACCAAAAGCTATCATACTTTTTTAGCGAAAAATATACAAAAATATGTAGATTAAATTCCCAAACAATTTTTTATAAGTGGCAACATGAAGAGTTCAATTTAACCAAAAGTCGTGAAGTCAACCCAGCAAAAAATTAATCAAGCCATAATTTTTCATTATTTATGACGTGACAATTTTTTTTATGAAACTTAGACTGGTCATTAACTTGATTTGATAAAATTTTGTAAATTATTTCGCCAAGATAAATTATGGTGGCATTTATGGAGACGCTTAAAAATTTCATCAACAATTTCCTCGCCGTGGTTATTTTCAATTATATCCTTGAATGTTTTTGGTACATTATTCTCCATAGAGATGTAGCGCTGTTGAATGTGTAATAAACTTAACTTTTCTAACCGACTGATTTTTGTTTGAAGTAAATATTTTGATTCGTTTCTAATACGTTCAATTTTTAAACTTAAAAATTTTACGCTAGGATTTGGACAAAAGACAAGCCATTAGATACTGTAATAAATTATTACCTTGAAATGCTTTTTCTACTAGCCCTTATGTTATTAACAACCACTTCAATTTCTTTCATTTACATAAATGTACTATATAATAAAATGATCAGTAGATACGGTAGTACTATAAAAAGAAATATCAATAGCCAACAACGGACTTGTTTCACACTGCACCCGTTACATTCATTGTTATTTTCAGTCTTTAAAATATTTTACATCGCAACGACATCTACGTTGTAGTATCACATATTTATGTTAGTAATCTTTATCGAGTCTTGTATAATGCCAACTCTAAGAGAAATTATTGTAAAATTTGATTCATTGTTTACAATCTATGGAATATTATGGTTCAGATTACTATTTGGCTATTACTTCAAATTCACTTATTCTGTTATTATCTGCCTCCTCATGAAACTCTACTGCATCATCATTTGTGGTTTATTCATAGTCCATTATAGTGCCCTTTTATGGGAAAACGTGATTTATTCTTCTTTTGTTGGCTATCTCTACGATGGAACACTGATTGCAGAAACAATATTTCAGATTATAATATCAATAATCACTGGAGAAGATTATGTCATTATTTTTTCTTCAAACCTGGTATCAAATTTTTTGCTCACATTAAAAACAAAACCAACCTGTTTAGTTACGTATTTCATGATATTTTTGGTAATTGTTGGGCATATTTTTTGGTTCTGCGCTGTAGGAGCGGGAGAAATTCCATTGATAACTATTAACATTCTTCTACTCGGATACATTTCTTATTTTTCAAGTCAACTTACCATAGTTTACATAACAGATAATTATAGAAGTATAACAGGAACTTTGAGAAATTTACTCAAAGATAAGTTTAAAAATTACAATACTAATGAAGAGAAAACCAAATTGGTTCAACAATTCTATGAAGAGTTTAACAAACTATCGAACAATATGGATTCAACAATGAAGATTATGAGAATGAAAGTAAGTTACGTGGTATATATTTTGGTTTTTATCTTCTATCGTGAAATGAGCCTAACAAAAATAATCCTCTGTTTCCACTAATAGTTATTATTTACGGAACGAGAAGAAAGAAAAAATGATATTTTAATACCTTCAATTATTTTGTTTTCTAAAAGATTATTTCTGTGGTAACATGGCTTTATATTAAATAAATTGTATTATTTCAGATGATCATAGCTTTTCTGTGGCAATTTTTAAGAATGTTATTAACGCTTCCTTATATGTATTTGTTTTTCGATCAGGTTAGTGTATACTTTTCTAACGAACACGATTTTGCTTTTTCTGAACAAATTTTGTGTACGGGCTAAAAAGTTTTTTATACTGTTTTATTCTTCTTAAGTAACAATATGCTCATCACGTCCTACGGTGCTTATCCAAATTCATTCGGTATCGGCGATGCATTTCTTTTTTCTACATGTCTCTATTTAATGACATCTCAATAATACCTCCCTTCCCGTTTATCACATGGTTTATCCATAGTTTATTTGAACTTTCTCTAATTTAAGAAACGATTGGATTTTATGGAAAATTGTATGATAAGAATAAGAGTCATAAGTCAAAAACACCTTTCTACCAAGAAATTATTCTTTATCAAGAAAATATACTTTTTGCCTTTTAATTCTCTTTTTTTTTCAGTCATCTACGGGGTTATCAATATTGTGGGGTTTAGAATTGGGTCTTTCGTTAATAATTTTGTGTCTACCTTTGTTTTTACTGGAAATTGGAGAAAACAATCTAAATGAGATAGAGAATTTATTTGCAGAACAACTCTTAATGATCACAGGTATTTTTATAAAATTATTATATTTGTTTTAAAAATATTTTTTTATTTTTTATTATTATTGATAGGCTCGCGTTTGACCACTATCTCACCTGATGGTAAGTGATGATGTGGCCGACGATGGAGCACGAACGAACTTATAAATAATCAACAAGTACTGACAGCTCTTGAACTCGATTTAAAGGCCATACTGACCACGTTTAGTTCGTCGATTTTTTTTCGGTTTCCGTTAACACCGCTTCATGATATTCTATCAAATTAATTTCGTTTGTCTCTAAAATAAGTAAAATTTAACATTTTGAAATAAGTAATAAAATTATATTTGAGGCCGTACTACAATGTGTCACTTTCAACATATTTGTTACTTCTTTTCAACTCCAACTCTTTATCATAATAACCAACTATATATAATTATTCATAGTAATTTTATAATAGTTTTGATACTTTGTAAGGTAAGAAAATAATGTTTTCTCTTCTTGATATTTTACATCGAGTTAGTCGTTGAGGTCTTTCATCAACTGATTTTTGCTATTGAGTCATTTCTATTTTTATTTTCTTCGAATATTTGAATATCCAATTGGTGTGTTGATTTCTTTAATCTTATTGTTTTTTGTGCGATTGCAGATAATAAGTTACGGACCGCTTTATATGATGCCATGGACTATATCAACATTCGTTCTTATAGATACTCAATGTGGAACGAGTTTCCTCTGAACGTGAAATTAATTTTGAGTTTCTTCACTTTATATATTTCATATAATATAGCTTTGTTACAATTCTCATATTAATTTTACATTTATGAGCATTCAAAACGACTGGCTCCCTCTTCATCTTCAACCCCCATATAAATCAAAGAGAGATACCCTCTTTGATTTATACAATGATTAGAAGGAAAACGAAGTAGCTATTGGCCTTAAGAAAATGAAGCATATTACAAAAGCTGGTACAATTTTGAACCCAATGAAGTTAAAGCCATAATTGTAAGTTTTAGTTTGTAAAACCCCTTATGGGTAAATGTTAATTATTGATGATTTAATATAAATATCACTTACTTTATAATAAATGCAGTGAGCTGTGGCTTTTTTTTAGGTTTAGTTGCAGTGGGATTTAAGTATGACAGCGTAAATTTAGTCATTTAGTAAATGTTTCGTGAATGTTGCTTATCAGTCGTATTCTTAAGCTCTCTCTCTCTCTCTCTCTTGATAGTGAGCTTAAGAACAAAATGTCCGGACCCATGATAGAGGGAAACGAATTCACGATCTATGCCACAGCGTGAATTCGATTCTTTCATAATGTATGTTCACGCTGTGGCATAGATCGTGAATTCGTTTCCCCCTATCGTGGGTCCGGACATTTTATTCGATGTAATTAGCTGTGCCTATTAAGTGATTATCTTATGTGTTTTAAAAAATAGTAGTAATAAAAAGTTATGTTAAATCTTTTAAATGTCGATATACTTTTCACACTTGTGTATCCGTTGGTTTCTAAACTTGTGTAATTTGAATTAGGTATACGGAATAGTATCTTCGTAATAACTGTATTATGTTAGAAAAACATTGAAATTAAGGTTACATAATAAGAAAAATACTTACCAAAAGTAAGTATTTTTAAGATTTGGAATTCAACATTTAATAAAGCGTATGTGTTTTACTTTGTTATTTGCCGTAAAAACTTAAAAATACCTCAACCATACACATGTGGCTATTATTCTTTTCATCCTTTTAATTCTTCGGGCGCCCCGGGGTATTATTATAACGTAATTGCGCGAGTTTACGTAAACCACAAAAAAAAAAAACAAAAATAAATTAAAAAAAAACTTTTTCTGGATTTTTGTAGAAAAAACAAAGATACGGAAACCAAAATTTTTAGCGAAAAAATTCATACAACCGTGTGTTTTTTAACGCGCGACGTATGTACGTACAATCGTCGCTCGAGATATTTAAATATAAAATATATTTATCTTATCATTGTTATGTATGTTTAATCTGAGAATCTTACATAATATTTTCATTGTAAGTAAAAATTGTATGATGTAAGTATCTACCATTGCGGTCATTTCTGCCTGATCACTTAAAAAAAAAAGTCTTTAAAGTTTTCGTTTAGAGTGCAAGCAAAAGTGAACTTAGGAAAAAAAAAGGGTGGTCAAGCGGAAGCGTCTTTGATGGTACAAGTAAATATCCCTTAATATATAAAATATGTCTTAAAGTTAAACTACACATGAAAGTTATCTCTTTACAGCGTTAAAGCTATTAATTCTGTCCTATAAATAATAAGATTTATAATTCGAAATATGAAAATTTTATTATCTTTAGATTTCGAATTATTGATTTTTTTTTTAAATTGTGACTAAATTACGTGAAAAGGAAGACATTTATTTTGACAAATATTGCTAAAAAATTGTATCAAATGATTACTATTGACATTAAATTTTGGTCATATTATATAATTTTTGAGAATTAATTTTATCAAAAAAATTTTGACATGAAATTTTAATTATTATTGATATATTTTTTTTTTACATTTTAACTATAACTTCAATGACATTAATTGTAATAAATAATTGATCCATTATCTTTGACATGTAATTTTTTTGAAGGTTTTTTTTTAAAATTCATTTGTAATAATATAAAATAATTATGTGAAAGTACCTCATTTTTAATGCATGCTAAATTGGGATGATAAGGGCAAGCGTATCATAAACTATTGCAATGCTTGAAAAAGGCTGCTAAGTCATAAGCACTAAACTAATATAATGTCATCATTGTACACTTGGTTTGCAATAAACGTTTTGACTTTGACTTTGACTTTGAATTTTAAAAGTGTGTAAAAAATAAACCTTCAAACTTGACATAACAACAAAACACACAACTTGACTTTATATTGTTTTATGTTTATGTCATTTTACTTTTGGTGTACAATAAAGTTTATTCACTTATAATACCACAAGAGCTTCAAAATTATCGGGAAATTTCCCGATAGGTTCGTTGCAAACAAATGAAGGAGTCAAGTTTTTTAGGTTAAAAAATCACGAGCGCGAACGCGAGTGATTTTTCCTGAAAACCTTCAAACTTGACATAACAACAAAACACACAACTTGACTTTATATTGTTTTATGTTTATGTCATTTTACTTTTGGTGTACAATAAAGTTTATTCACTTATAATACCACAAGAGCTTCAAAATTATCGGGAAATTTCCCGATAGGTTCGTTGCAAACAAATGAAGGAGTCAAGTTTTTCAGGTTAAAAAATCACTCGCGTTCGCGCTCGTGATTTTTTAACCTGAAAAACTTGACGATTTTATTTGTTTGCAGGGAACCTTGAGGGAAATGCCAGATAATTTTGAAGCTCGTGTGGTATTCGGGGGATTATTTTTCCGTCCCAAATGTCGGCCAATAGAATTGCACCATGAGACGAAATGTATTACGACGGTATTTTTCATGCAAAATCTCCAATTTTCACAATTGAATTCAACCTGTCAGTGATCATGTTTTGTTTTTTATATATAGCAACGACCAGAGAAAATTTTCAAAAAATTATCAGTATAATACCATGTAGGTTGTACCACGTGACGTCGAATGGTGCAATTATATTATTGTGTGAGGCACAAATAAACGTTTTTCTTTCTTTCTTTCTTTCTTTCTTTCAATTCTATTGGTCGATATTTGGGTCGGAAAAATTATCTATTCTATTCTATAACACTTCAAGAATATTGTCAAGTGCTCGACAAACGATGACAGAACTTAGCTAACGAAAAATGTCGTTATGTGTAGACATTGTTAATACATTTAGATCGAACTGTTGTCGCCAAAGTAAGCAAGGATCATTTTAGACCACTATTTAACAAAAACAAATAAAATTGCTTCGTTGGTCTCATAATAAAATTGAAGGAGTTACCAATCAGCAACAGGTCCTGAGTTTAATGACCTACTTTTGGCTTTTTCCATCTTGTTCCCCATAGTTCAGTAGGAGCCTTGTTGTGGGTAGGAATTCACAAATATTAAATCACTTCTAAAATAATTTATCGTTGTAATAAAAATACAGATTCTGTAGGAAATATACGTGTTTCTCTATATACTCGTTTACAATAAAGTAATATACTTTTCAATGGTCTCATTTTTCTCGCTAACACAATGCGTTTAAAAATAACTTCTGTGGTGAAATGTGTGATCGAATTTGCATTTGGTAGATATGCACCCGCACATTGGAACGTGATACTATTATTAAACGCATCTGAATGACGAAGACCAATAAATAACTTCAAATTCAAATTCAAATTCAAAATTTTATTTGCAAGAAATACATTGTTTACAAGGAAAGATCTTATAACCTAAAAGTCACTGTATTCAGCCTGCAAGCAAGCATGCAAATTATTAATATTTATGTCATTAAATATCTATTATTTCATGCAATTAAATTATTAACATCATTTATATATTTTATCGTCAATATTAACTAACTAATTAAATTATACACTTTTATGTCCAAATTCCAAAAATTCCTTAATACTATAGAAACTGTTTTTTTGTAGCCACTCTGTCAATTTTGTTTTAAATACATTACCATGTAACAATTTTAATTCATTTGGGATTTTATTATAAATCAATATACACATATTATACACATTTTTCTTATAAATATCTTTATGACTGGCTGGTTGATGCAATAAATTATGGAATTTAGCCTATCACTCATGTAGGTGTCTTAATATAAATATAATTACCCTTGGAATGAATTTACCAACCCAACTTTGCATGGCTCTTGATTGTCGTAAAAGATGGAACAGATTAGATTAATTTTTATTAGAAATCCGTATTTAAGCCGGCAAAAGAGGAACCCTTACTAGATCACTTTGTTATTCGTCTGTCTGTCTGTCAAGAGTTTTTCTCAAGAACTCGCAGAGGTAAGAAGCTGATTATTGTCAAGTACCTATACAAATCTGCAGTGAAAAAATCATACTTCCAAATTTAGACAATCTAAAGCTAAGGCCTTATAAGACCAAAGAAAAGCTCCGTGCATATATTGATTTTTGCTTACCGTTGACTTTGAATCATAAAAGACATCAAGTAAGGTTTCGCACAACTCTAAAAAAAAATCCCAAAAAGCATTTTATGCTAAAACATCCTCGTGACCTGATTTGGGAATGGAACTTTGACTGGCCTGTTGGTCTAGTGGTTAGTGGCCCTGTCTGCCACAGGTCGTGGGTTCGATTCCCACCCAGGACAAATGTTTATGTGATAAGTATGATCATTTGTTCTGTGTCTGGGTGTAATTTATCTATAACTAGCTTTTGCCCGCGCGGCTTCGCTCCCGCTCTTCCCTACTTCAGCCTACTATACCCTACTCTACCCTACTATACCCTACTCTACCCTACCCTACTCTACCCTACTCTACCCTACCCTACTCTACTCTACTCTACTCTATCCTACTCTACCCTACTCTACCCTACCCTACTCTACTCTACTCTACCCTACTCTACCCTACTCTACTCTACCTTACTCTACCCTACCCTACTCTACCCTACTCTACCCTACTCTACCCTACTCTACCCTACCCTACTCTACCCTACTCTACCCTACCCTACTCTACTCTACTCTACCCTAAAAAAAAATAAAAAAAATTAGGTCTTATGTCCGTCTCCTGGTTTTAAGCTACCTCCCCACCAATTTTCAGCCAAATCGGTTCAGCCGTTCTTGAGTTATAAAAAGTGTAACTAACACGACTTTCTTTTATATATTTAGATATGTGTGTATTTAGAAATATATAAGTATGTTTATCAGTTATCTAGTACCCATAACACAAGCTCTGGTTAGCTTGGGACTAGACGGCGTTGTGAGCTAGTTGTGGAATATTATTATTAACTATTTATTTAAGGTTTGCTGATGACATAGTGATATTTGCAGAGAGACCAGATATACTACAAACTATGTTACAACAATTAGATTATGAAAGCAATAAAGCAGGTCTATCTATGAACCCAATGAAGACTAAAATAATGACGAACGGGTCAAGAGAAACTATCGAAATAGGACAAGAGGTTATTGAATATGTAGATGAATATATATATTTAGGACAACTAATATCAGTAAAAGATCAACACTCTAAGGAAATTAACAGAAGAATAAGCAACACTTGGAAGCGGTACTGGTCACTAAAAGAAATAGTTAAAAACGAAACGATTCCAATGTCTATCAAGAAAAGACTATATAACATATGTATCCTCCCATGTCTTACATACGGATGTCAAACTTGGCCAGCTACGAGTAAAAACTGTAAAAGTCTCTTAGTTTGTCAACGCAGCATGGAACGAAGCATGCTTAACATAACTCTAAGGGACCGGTGGACAACATCAAAAATAAGGGAAAAAACAAAGGTGACAGATGTACTGCAGAAAATAAGGAAACTTAAATGGAATTGGACTGGTCATATAATGAGGACGAACAGTGGAAAAAATGGACGAAGGACGTAATGGTACCCTAGAAGTGGAAAAAGACAGAAAGGACGTCAAATTAAAAGATGGGAGGACGATCTGCCGAAGGTATGGAGGAGGATAGCTCGTGACAGAGATAACTGGAAGGAAACAAAGCAAACTGGTGGGTAGTTGGCGATAGACGCGACAACTAGCTTAATTTATCTCTCGGTGTAATTTAATTGCTAATAAATCGAAATTTGCCCAAAGTTCCATAAACTGTGCGTTAATAGAAGGAAAAAGACATAATTCTTGGTGTTTATTGTAGACATCATAAACAAATACCTATAAGAAGTGAATTTGAGGGATTTAAATATTTTGTGTTCACATCGGATACTACCAATGAATTAGTGGGGAAGTGACTCAAATCGGCTTATCAGGTCTGTAACAACAAGTTTATTTTTTATTTTTATCTTAAGTATCAAAGAAATCAGAAGAAGATAAGTGAGCATAATAAGCACTATTTATGAATAAAGAGACGTGACATGAACCAACAAGTAGATATTAAAAATCTTGGAATACCTACTATCATAATTATGATTTAAATATACTTACTAGGATTAAAGATATCAATTGAACTGTACATAACGTAAACAGACTATTGCTGACTTATATTACTTGACTTAGAAATTGACTTGAATTTGACTCAAAATTTCTGAAACAAGAATCTGAAAATCTGAGAATTTCATCGACGTTCAGAAACTGCAAAACTACACAATATCTCAAGACTTGAACTTCTTAGATATTTTCTCTGCACGCAAAATTAGGTTCTCATATATTAATACAAAGGGAACGATAACATTAAATAATGAACTGTCAAGCTTGCTGTCAAAAAATCCAATACGCTGGAGAGATCCTAAAATGCACGGGATGTTCAGATAAATACCACTATGCGTGCCTTAATATGACCTCCGCCTATTTTTTAGAGCATAATTTTGAACTTCAAAAATGCTGGCGCTGCCCAGAATGTGCCAACGTTACACGTCGCTCTAGAAACGATAACACCCCTGTCCGGACACAGAAAGCATCACTAAACGACACTACAATGTCAATTGATGATACATATGATGAGCCAAATACAGACACTACCACTACAACAGAATGTAAGACCCCTAGACAAAACATACAATCCACTACCAATAGACAAGAAACCTCAACAGCAAGTCCTTTTATCACACTAGACAGCCTCAGTAAATTACTAGATTCGAAACTAGACAAAAACAACCAATCCCTACTCCTTGTCTTAAAGAACACAATTCAAAATGAAATACAAAAAAGTATCACAGAATTAAAGGAAGATATTTTAAAAGATACCCACAAACTAACATGCGAGCAAGAAAAAATAAAAAATAATATAAATACACTTAACGAGAACATTGAAACACTACAAAAAGAAAATAATGTACTAAAACAACAAATAAAAGAAATTAAACAAAATTTAACAATGATTGACAATCAACAACAAGACAATAATTCAAAAAGAATCGTACTATTTGGACTTACAGAATACGACCAAGAATCCGAAAATCAATTACACTATCGAATAATAGAAGCATTTAAAGACATATTAAATATAGACCTAACTGGATATATTGAGGGACTTTCAAGAATAGGTAAATTCAGTAGCTCACGAAGACCGATTATTATTGAGCTCATAAGCAAACGGATGACGAAATATATTTTAGACAACAAAACGTACTTCAAACATACTGGACTTTTTATTTCCGAATTTTTAAATGATACTGCACTCCAACAAAAAAAAGCTTTACAAGAACATCTACGCTCAGCAAGACAACAGGGACATCACGCAATCATTAAAAATAATAAATTAATAATAAACGGGAAACAATATCAACCTACTACAGACACAACAATACAAAATAAACCAACGAAGACAGATTACCCTAATCAAATAACTGATTTGAAAAATAAAACACTTACTCGCGAAAACACAAATAACATCAACAAGCGAACCACAGACTACTCACAGACTATCACAGACGAAACAATTTCCTTTCGTCCCTAAACAAGATGATGACATAACAATATTATTCCAAAATATGCAAAGTATAAATAACAAACTAGATTTATTAGAACAATTTCTTGATGAAAATAAGGACAAATATTTAGCTCTGTGTTTATCGGAAACGTGGTTATCACAAGCAAAGAAAGACATAATTAACTGCACTGGATACATCCTCGCAACATCATACTGCCGTCAGAACTACGGAGGTGGCGGCGTGTGCATTCTACTACAGGAACACATTGAATTTATTGAACGAAAGGAAATTATGGACATGTCGATCGAATATATCATAGAAGTATGTGCCATAGAATTGCCTAAACTTAATACTTTACTCATAACTTTGTATTGGAATAATAGAGAGCCTGATATATTTTATAAACAGTTAAAGTTAATACAAAAATTGTTAATAAAAAAATACAGTAAGTATAAAATCATTATCGGCGGCGACTTCAATATAAATGTCTTGGAAAACAGTTTGCAAACAAATACGCTACTTAATTTAATGCTTGAATATAATTTCATTCAATGTATAAAAAACCCTACACGAGTGACAAAAACCACTTCAACCTGCCTTGATTTAATATTTATAAATTTTGATTCTAAACTGATAAATGTGCATGTAACCGATTTTGGTTTCTCAGACCATAAAGGAATAATACTAAATTTAAAAAAAATAGATGGTAAACGTGATAAACGTAAAGTTTGGAAAACTAAAAAAAGAATTTTCAATAGTAAAACCATGGAAAAATTTAAATTAAAATTACAAAAAATTAATTGGGATGAAGTAGTCAGCCCGGAAAAAAATATGAATGAAAATTATAATGCATTTGAAAAACTATTATTGACAATATTAAATGATTGTATACCCATGAAAACCATAAAACTGAATCCCTGCAAAAGAAAAAAATGGATGACTAGCGGCATTAAAATATCGTGTAAAAATAAACGATTATTTAGAATTCTTACTTCTTACTCTAATGATCCTGTATTAACAAAACATTATAAAATGTATGAAAGAACTCTAAAAAGGGTTATCATTAAATCAAAAAGGATACAGTACATTAGGGAAATTAAAAATTCATCTAATAAAACAAAGTCGATGTGGAAAATCATTAAGGAACGTACCAATAAAAACCTGAATAAAACTCATCAAAACATTACATTGACGATCCACAATAAACTTACGTCCGACCCAAAACAAGTTTCTAACACATTCAATGAATTTTTCGCATCAGTAGGACAAACAAAGCAGGGTGAGTCAGAGCCGCGCGGCCGACCCACTGATAACACTATGTTTCTATACCCACCCACACCGCAGGAAATAAAACAAATTATTAAAAATCTTAAAAGTAAATATAGTCACGGATTAGACGAACTTCCTCCAATATTGATAAAAACGTGTGTTAACGAGTTGACAACTCCATTTTACTTATTGGTTAAACAATCTTTCACTGAAGGAATATTCCCTGATGCTTTAAAGAAAACAATAGTTAAACCAATCCATAAGAAAAACTCGAAGTTAGATCCCAACAACTACCGTCCAATTGCATTACTACCTACAGCATCAAAAATATTTGAAAAAGCAATGTGCAAACGCGTTTATAGTTTTTGTGAAAAGTTCAATATTTTTGATGACTGTCAAAATGGTTTTCGAAAAAAACGATCCACGGTGTTAGCAACTTATAAATACACGCAAGAAATACTGAACATTTTAAATAATAAAAAATACGCGATAGGTATCTTGCTTGATATGACTAAGGCATATGACAAAGTGCAGTATAAAATACTACTTGACAAACTGTACGGTATCGGTATAAGAGGAATAACACATAAATGGTTTACATCTTACCTACAAAATAGGGAACAATTCGTAGAAATAGAACATTTGGATGAATTTACTGGAGAATTAAACAGAATACGTTCTAATGGGCTTTGCATTGGACATTCTATTCCGCAAGGTAGTGTGGTCGGATGTCTGCTTTTTTTGATTTATATAAACGACCTCCCTAAGATAATGACAGATTCGTGCGTACTGTTCGCCGATGACATCTCTTTAATTACTTCATGTATTGACTCGCAACAATTAAATGCTAATTTAAATAACATTATGAAAAATATACAAAATTGGATGAAAGACCACAATCTAGAACTTAATTATTCAAAAACCAAAATAATGCAATTTAGGCCTCGCCAAAAAAATCCCTTAAATATTAATTTTGCATTTGACGGCATAAAATTGGAATGCGTTGATACTTTTACCCTGCTAGGACTGGATTTGGATATCCATATGACCTGGAAAGCGCATATACAGAAAATTAAATCTAAATTATCTAGCTTTATTTATGCATTACGTGAACTTAAAAAATCAACCGATCTTAAAACTGCCCTGTCTGCTTACTATGCATATGCATACGCATGGCTCTCGTATGGTATCATCCTCTGGGGAAACAGTGTAGATAGCAATGACTTGTTTATCTTACAAAAAAAATGTCTTCGAATAATTGTAAATATTAATAATGATGACACTTGTAGACCGCATTTTCGTAAATTAGAAACTCTTACATTATCATCAATTTACATTCTAGAAATCTGTAAATTTGTGAGGCAGAACCCTAATTTCTATAAAAAAATAACCGACCAACCTCGCCGATACGCACCGCGTTCTCAATTTAAAAACATGCTTGTAATACCTCCATCAAACTTAAAATTACATAGTTCGAGTCCTCACATAAGCTCCATAAAAATATACAACAAAATACCGAATGACATCAAAACCGAGAAAAGTGATAGAATATTTATTAAACGACTCAAAAAACTGCTAGTTGACAAATGCTATTATTCGGTAAATGAATTCTTTAACGATGATTAAATACTTTCATATATTGCCATTTTTTTCCATGTCCGTTTTATGTTTTGTAGCTATTTTTTATTGGAATTTTTTTCGACATCTGCAATGATTTTTATTTAATTTTTTGACATTATAATTTTTTTTTTTTCCTTTTGACATTTGTTATGATTTTATTTATTTTTTGACATTTGTTATGAATTTATTTTGACACTGTAATAATTTACTTTTTGATTTTTATTTTATTTTTTGACATTATCATTTTTTTTCCCTTTTGACATTTGTTATGATTTCATTTTTATCGACATTTGTTATGAATTTATTTTGACATTGTAATAATTTACTATTTGACATTTGTATTATTATTATTATTATTTTTTTGCTATTTGTAATGAATTTATTTTGACATTTAAAATGGATTTATTTTTATTAATGAAGGAATTAACATTTATGACATGATTTTTTTCTTTTTTTTTGACATTTTATTATTAT
The DNA here is from genome assembly GCA_910589285.2 of Mythimna ferrago. Lineage (NCBI taxonomy): Eukaryota > Metazoa > Arthropoda > Insecta > Lepidoptera > Noctuidae > Mythimna > Mythimna ferrago. The sequence goes on from OU342682.1 coordinate 4,376,530, forward strand.
TATTATTTTTTTTATCTTATTACTTATTATTGTACTTTTTATTTTATTTGTATATCCGATTTATTTTAAATTTTTTTTTTTTTTGTTTTTCTCTATGTTTTAACTTTGTTCCCAAATTGCATTTCTACCTACTTCATGTATAACATTGCTGTGCCCGACAGGGTCCATGTGCACTTATATAACTATTTTGTCATCTTATGTAACACATGTGATATAGCAATAAAGAATTGAATTGAATTGAATTGAAATGGGGGAGGCCTATGTCAAAAGACAACCTGACTAAGTGGTTGCAAATTAAAAAAAAAAAAAAAATAAGATTAGATTAAGAATTTTGATTATATAAAAGTTGTATAAAGCAAAACTGTAAAATAGTCAGCGAATAAAGGCTTTTATTATTATTATATTATTATTATTATTATTAACTATTTACATAGGTAAGTATGAACGGTTGTAATCAGCAGTACGTGAGTTCAATTTGCACTTGCTAAGTTTTTAGTACCTACCTATAGAAGGAGTCTCTGAAAGTTGCATTAATCTTTCGAATACCGTAATTAGAGACACGATAGAAAGACAATAAGAGAGCGAACACCGACGTTTGCTTGGGTTTAATGAATAAATATATAAACAAAATAATTTTAACTTACCAAAATGTGAACACAATGCGTAGCTATGACTCCAACGAGAACTGTGCCAATACAACCAGGGACCAACCCGGTGTTCTTGAAGGCAGCTGGCATCGCAAGCAATCCTGATCCTAATGAAGATTTGAGTAGATGGAAGAATGCGCCTAAAGTCCTGTGAACAAAAATAATGAGATCGGTTAGGTTTTCAAAGAGATTATGGATCTGTCAGTAAGTATTAAATATACAACGTTATTTTTAGTATATACGAAATCTGAATATAGTTTGTTCAGAATCAGTAACTGAATCGATTCCAATAATTTTTATACCATGTTATATTTTTTCCTACAACATTGACATTGTTCCCTGAATAAACACTTTTTCACAATGAATATCACAGATAGCCCTCTGTGCGAAAGATGTATGGAATCAGAAAAAACTGTCGCGCATGTGTTCCTCGAGTGCACAGCCGTCAGCGAGATAAGAACACGAACCTTGGGAGCACCGAATTCACTAATGGATGCCCTGAACAAACTGAAGAGACTCATCTGTTTCTGGAATGAGGTGGGCTGGTTGGAGTAAAGGCCGCCATGGCTCACGGACAATGGTTCGATAAGGACTAAGTGCGGAAACCAGACCACAAAGATAAGATAAGATAAGATAAGATATATTTTTTCCTAAAAATATTAAAAAAAAGTCACAAGTTGGACACCGTCGACACTAAGTACAACACAGGTCACGGCAGGTCATAGCAGGCATTATAAGTACAGTAAAGTTGTATTCATTTGGCCCTAGGATGTAACTTAGGCTCAAGCTCGATTATCAATAGAAATACAATAAATTCAGTGTCCCATGCTCCTATTGATAGCCTGCTGCCTCCGCTTGTGGCGACCGCGTACCGGAAGACGCAGCGTTGTAAGCACAGGATCGTGTTTAGGGTTCCGTACCTCAAAAGGAAAAACGGAATCCTTATAGGATCACTTTGTTATCCGTCCGTCTGTCTGTCTGTCTGTCTGTCAAGACCCTTTATCTCAAGAACACGTGGAGGTATCGAGTTGAAATTAAAACTGTATACTCAAGTTTGCGGTCCCTTTAAGCTGTAAAAAAATTAAACTTTTAAGTTAACGAATAAAAATGTTACGGCCGTATATGTCGCAAAAAAAAAAACGTATATTTTGAGACTCTCAAAGATAGAAATTCATAGGGTACTTCCCGTTGATCCAGAATCCTGAAATTTAGCAGAAATCAAGGTCTTATAGCACAAATATAGGAAAAAATCTGAAAACAGTAAATTAGTAGTTATCTCCGTCACAAAAAAAAAAGCTATTCGGAAAAATCGTCGAGACTCCATTCGGGAATTGTAGTTTGCACGAGGTTCCTTCGAACCTCATAAGGTTTCCGTGCAAACTACATTTTAAGTTCAACTCGCACTTGCCCAGCTTTTTTTATCGTTCGATCGATTTCAACTTCTACATTTTGTAAATTACTTTAATTAAAGTAATAAAACAAACTACAAATTATAGTAACAACTAGTACTGACTGTTTACGCCTGCGTTAATATTAAGAAGTGCAGTGTGTGTGATTTTTGCCTTTCCAAAAGACTAGGCGCTCGCGCCGTACTGAATATGATTTTTTGTTATTCGTCCACCTACATTTTTTTTTGATGTCAAAAATTTTGTCATCCTTCTAACTATCTCGCGCTCCGCTTATAAAATTGTTAAAATTCAGTAAAAACCAAAATATATTACCATACCTCGATACGGGAGTTTCATTGAAGTTCCATTGGACCCCCAACATCTGGCGACCGTCGACCAAACCTGCAATTTTATCGGAACAAGTTCGCGACAACGTAACCACGCGCTGCTGGCGTAGTCATTGCGCCGCAGCCACCTTTGATTAGGATCAAGGATCATACCTGGGTTCCCTGGAGGTGCACGAGCCATTGCAGCCACCGCCGGTCAGCGATCAGCATTCAGCATCGTACCGCAGCCTCGGCCAATGCAGCTAAGTGCCCATTTTTCCTTGTGAAATCCCTTTTACCTAACCTTACCTTTTATACCCTTATCCATAATCAATCTATCCTGTACCTATTTAAAATAGCTTTTCTATGAGTGTATTGGTATCTGTAGTCAGTGTAGTATCTCTAAATATTACAAGAATACACCATACGCAGTTCATTAAAGTAATTTACGTCATTGATGGAACCATAGTTTTTTCATTCGTGTTTCCTCACAGGCTTATAACTGTTATAAAAGCATATAGTTCACCATTATCGCCGAACATTCCAGGTCGATTTCTCCGTGTAACGCAAACGCGGGACGCCTGCCGTGTCACCGTGTGACAGCGGGACTGAACGGGAGCCCTACTTCTGCGCAGAGCCGGCCTCAGGTGACGTTAGGCGAGAAGCGTGAGCTAAGATTTTAGTTTTTTCTTTTTTACATATCGTAAACTAGCTTGTGTCTATACATTCCCATAATCTAACAACTTATTTATTACATTTACAATGGGAAAAGACTATGGAAGTGAAGCTAGCACAAACGATCCTCGTGAACTACAGGATCTGTTAGTGAAACGCAGCTCCATAAAAGGTCAAATAACTAAATTTAGAAACTTTTTATCAAACATTACCTCTAAAGAAACGCTTTCTCAGATTGAGTTAGCTGAGTTAACATTAAAATTAAACAAATTTGAATCTATATATAGCCGTTTTGACGACTTGCAAAATCAGATAGAAGTGTTGCACTCTGAAAATTTATCTAGTGAGATTGATGAGCGTGATACTATCGAACAACTATTTATATCCAATATTGCAATTGCTCAAAGTATTACACAAAAACATAACTCAAACCGTCATGATGAAAGTAATTACAAGGACTTAAATTCAAGTCAGATAACCACAAGTCCGTGTAATCATGATCATCATGATATAGGTTTTAAATTACCACAAATTCAAGTTACTAAGTTCGACGGGTCTAGTTTTCGTTGGCTTGAGTTTCGTGACACATTCCTATCTATAGTACATAATAATGACCGCATCGCTCCCATTCACAAATTTCATTATCTTATTTCGTACTTGACTGGCGATGCAGCGCGCATTATAGCTAACTTGGAGGTGTCAAGCGCAAATTATGCGTGTGCTTGGAACTTACTATGTGACAGATATGATAATACTCGCCAATTAGTAACTCATCATATAAATTCATTATTACATATAAAACCAATCGCAAATGAGTCTGATAAATCATTAAGATTCCTTGTGGATCATGTTAATAAAAATTTACGTGCCTTAACTAGTCTCGGTATAGGTTCGCGTGACTGGGATATTTTGCTCATTCATATAATGAGCCCCAAGCTTGACAGTTGCACTAGAGCCAAGTGGGAAGAGTACCGGGGCACATTGGATATCAAAATACCTAATTTGCAACATTTTTTCAAGTTTCTTATTGATCGCGCTGACGTACTTGAGTCAATTAATAGCAGCCAATCGCATTCTAAACCTAAGACTCAGACAATTTCGAAGCCTATAGATACTAACCATAATATAAAATCTCATCAGTCATACACTTCTAATAGTGAAGACAATAATATTGTTGAAATATCATGCAGCGTTTGTAATGGTAATCATCGTCTGTATGATTGTCCCACCTTTTTGGCAATGAGTGTCGATGACCGCATCACTGAAGTAAGCAGATTACAGCTTTGCCATAACTGCTTAAGGTCAGGCCATTCCGCACGCAATTGTCGCATGCATCCGTGTCGCATGTGCAATGCAAGGCACAATAGACTCTTGCATAAACAACCCACTAACAAAAATATTTCTAGTGTTGCCACTATTTCACCCGACACCACTGACGATACTATCGTTAATCTTGCAAACCAAAATACCCATCAAGTTTTACTGTCTACTGTTTATATTGAGGTAGCCAATCCCACGACCAATCAAACACTAAAGGTTCGTGCACTTTTGGATTGCGGTAGTCAGTCATCATTTATCACTCAATCTCTTAAAACAAAACTACTTTTAGAACCGACTACCACTTTGCATGTCAATATAATTGGCATAGGCAATAAAACTACCACTCAGGCTACAGAAACTTGTGTAGTCCAGCTGAAATCCTTGATGAAACATTTTACCATCACTTCTTCTTTTCTGGTATTGCCAGTATTAACCGGCAATATACCTAGAATGCCCGTTGACGTCAAAAAACTTAATATACCAAACGATTACTTTTTAGCAGACCCTCACTTCTACCAACCAGCACCTGTTGATGTTGTCATCGGTGCCGATATTTTCTGGGACATTATTGGCCGTGATCAACTCTCTCTCGGTCTTAATTCACCTGTATTGAGAAGTTCTCAATTTGGTTGGCTGATAACTGGTCCTATGTATTTTAATTCACCTACAAATAATAACTTAAAGGAAAATACTACAGATTCTAATCATTCAGTCGTTTCTTATGTGTCGTCTGTTGACAAAATACATAAAGAACTCACCAAATTCTGGGACATAGAAAATATTCCCCAAACTCAACCACATATGAGTCATAGCGAGAAGGCATGCGAAATGCATTTCTTATCGCACACCTTCCGTTTAGAAAACGGTAGGTTCTCAGTTAGTTTACCGTTAAAAGATACACCTGATTGTCTAGGTGAATCTTATTCACTCGCTAAAAAACGCTTATTAAATTTAGAAAAGCGATTTCGCAAACAACCACATGTGAAATCGCAATATTTAGAATTCATGCGTGAATACGCAGACTTAGGTCACCTTTCAGAATCTGCTATACCTATACCTTCTACATCTTACTTCCTCTGCCATCACGCTGTCTTCAAAGACAGTAGTGAGTCTACAAAAATTAGAGTAGTGTTCGACGGTTCAGCTCCTACTTCATCAGGTCAGTCTATAAATGATATCCTCATGGTCGGGCCTAATATGCAGGACTCACTGTTCTCCATATTAATAAGAGCTCGACAACATAAGTTTCTCCTCACGGGAGACGTCGAGAAAATGTACCGTCAGATCCGTGTACATGAGGAAGATCGCAACCTTCAACTTATTTTATGGACAGAGGATGAGTCTCTGCCCATCAAAACATTTCAACTAGGCACTGTGACTTACGGAATGGCAAGTTCCAGTTACTTGAGCACTCGTTGTCTATGGCAAATTGGTGAAGAATGTGCTGACCCTATGGTTAAAAATATAATCCAACATGATTTCTTCGTGGATGATCTCATTACCGGTTCTGAAAGTGAGGACACCCTACGTTATATTCACCAATCTGTAACCGAAGAATTAAAGAAAGGATGCTTTAATCTTCGTAAATTTAAGACTAATTTACCTTCATTGTTTGACTCAAATACTCAAATTAACGATAATCTTTTAATAAGTGAGTCAACTAGTACTCTAGGCATGGGATGGAACCCATCAACCGATCAGTTACATTTCCCTATAAAATTTCCACTTTCTACTGATAATAATTTAACTAAAAGATCTTTTTTATCGTCTCTTTTTAAAATATTTGACCCTTTGGGACTGATAAGTCCGTGTGTAATAAGAATGAAAATGTTATTACAACAACTATGGCTGCATAATTTAACTTGGGACTCTCCAGTCCCACCTGATGTTCAAAGAGACTGGACCAACTTTATGCACTCTTTACCTTCCCTTTTAACTCTAGAAGTTCCGCGTCGTGTTCTTTGTAATGAACCCGCATATGTAGAATTACATTCTTTCAGTGATTCATCTCAACATGCATATGGCGCTTGCATTTATTTACGTTCCGTCAATGCTGGGAACGAGGTTACAGTCAAGCTGCTTTGCTCGAAGTCCAAAGTAGCTCCAATCAAAGGTACAACTATTCCTCGTTTAGAATTGTGTGCAGCCCTACTGGCAGCAAGGTTATGCAAGGCTGTTAGGGAGTCACTACGATATGAATTTCAGCATCAAGTACATTGGTGCGATTCGTCAGTAGTACTTGCCTGGCTTCACACTAGTTTTATAAATTTAAAAACATTTGTTGCTAATAGAATTACGGAAATCTGTGAGCTAACCGATGCTTCCTCGTGGCGCTATGTGCCCACATCTGTTAATCCTGCTGACCTCATATCTAGAGGAATCAGCCCAGACAAACTCAGCAGTACCAATCTATGGTGGTCAGGCCCTTCGTTTCTCATGGAGCCTGAATGTAATTGGCCTATTTTAAAACCCAATAAAATTAATATTAATAATTTACCGGAAACCAAACCTAATTGTACCGGGTCTCATGTTGCTTCTCAAAATGAGCCTATAATTAATTTTAAAAACTTTTCTAGCTTAACTAAAATAAAACGGTCTTTCGCTTACGTGCTTAGATTTATCAATAATTTAAAACCTAATAAAAATAAAATTTATGGGAATCTAACAGTTGATGAATTAAATGATTCATTTATTCATTTGTGTCGTTTCGCACAGCAAGAATCATTTCTCTGTGAATATAATTTGCTATATAATAATAAGGTTTTAAGTACTAAATCAAACATTTTATCATTAACTCCATTTTTAAGCGATAACAAGGTTATACGAGTTGGTGGCCGACTAGGTTCATCTGACTATAATTACAATAAAAAACACCCGATTCTCTTGCATGCTTCGCATCTAGTGATGCAAGAGACTCAGTCGTTTAAGTCTTTTAAAACTAGACTAGACTTATTTTTGACGACTTAAACGACTCACGACTAAATTAGTCTTTTAACCCTCAAGTCTTGGAGTCTTAAGGCTTAAACTAAAGACTAATTTGAGTCGCAGTCCTTTAACCTCATAACAAAAAAGCTAAGTCGTAACGTAAAAAGGTTAATACAACTAAAAGCCTTAAAGGACTTAAAGGACTCACGCCTTAAACGACTCGGGAGTCGGGAGTCTTGTAATGAAACTAGAGAAACGTAACTATATAGGAGCTTCCTATTTTCGCGATCTTCAAGAAAATATTTGTGTTTGTAATATAGTGGTTACAGAATACGAATAAATTCTATGCACAGTATTATTTATAATGAGTAATTTATGACAAAACGCAAGTTCACTTATTTCACTGTTTTTACTGCTTAGTTTAATATTGTGTTGTTAAAAACGAATCGACATCGAATTTTTTGACTGCTTGGGGCGCCACATTGAATTTTGATTAGTATAATTTAAACCCTTTGAAATGATATCAAACACGGTGTATTTATTTGTCCGCTAGAGGGTGCCACAATTAATGAAAAAAGAAAATGTAATTTGTTATTGTAAACTTCCGACGATGCGGACGTAAATTCGAGGCGATTTATCGGTCGCCAGTGATTCCTCGTAATGAGTTAAAAGTTACCTCTGGGCTGGCACAAAATAAATAGGTACAGAAGTCAATCTACATACAAAGCACGCTCGAGCAACGCACACATAGACACCGCACACGGACACGATATCTCGGAGCGCCCCGTTTGCTCGTCGAAAAGTTCCGGCTCAAACGCTCATTAGTGTGCGTCCACCGAGCGTAGGTATAAAAAGTGAAGTACATATTATATGAGATTGTTTTCTGTACTTATCTATTTTGTGCCTGTACTATTTGCAGCACGAATAGTCACCCGATGCTGTGATATTATAATGCCCGTGCAAAATCGAGAGTACCTTCATACGAGTATTATACCCGTAATTATAGGTACTCATGAATACAAACAACTTTCCCAAAGAAACTTTTTTTCATACTCATTAGTTTTGTCACAATAACAAAGCAGCTGTTCGCGTAAAATCGCGCGCGCGCGCCTGCGTCCTCTCAGCTGTTATCTGCGTAACGCCCTTGTGTCTGACGAATCGTCAGCTTGATCAGACTCGAGCTCCCTCAAGCCTCCCCAAGTGTCGCCATAATAATGATCGGTGCCCACTGTTGGACATAAGCCTCCCCCAAGTGTCGCCATTTAGGCCTATAATGACTGATGCCCACTGTTGGACATTAACCCCCCCTCGCTATAATGACCTATGCCCACTGTTAGACATAAGCCTCCCCCAAGTGTCGCCATTTAGGTGCTATAATGACTGATGCCCACTCTTGGACATAAGTCTCTCCTCGCTATAATGACCTATGCCCACTGTTGGACATACGCCTCCCCCAAGTGTCACCACTTAGGCCTATAATGACTGATGCCCACTGATGGACATAAGCCTCCCCTCGCTGTAATGACCTATAGCCACTGTTGGACATAAGCCTCCCCCAAGTATCGACATTTAGGCGCTATTATGGCTGATGCCCACTGTTGGACATAGGCTCATAAATATATACGAGCCCAAACTCGATTGGGTCGTGTCGTTTAATTACCAAGCTCCTATAGCCTCCTTCCGGTTCCATCATCAGATCAGCTCCATGTTATAATAATAATGCATTGTCATCTGATTCAGAATGATCAGCTCAATCGGTAGCCGGGAAGTGGGTCAAATTTAATTTTTAAGATTTGATTACAGACAAACATCGGGACAAGTGAAACTAAAAATAAAAGCTTGTAAAATACCTAACGGTTTCAATAAAAGTGTGATTATGTATGTACTTACTTCATTGTTTTAATTTAGGCATTATTTATTACCCACCCAATCAGATTCTAAACAGCTTGAGCTGTATTGAATATGAAGCACGACTCTGTAAAGCATCATGAAGCGCGAGTGCTTTTATAAACGACTCGAGTCGTTTAAGCCTTATTATAAACGACTCGAGTCGTTTAAGCCTTATAAACGACTCGAGTCGTTTAAGCCTTATAAACGACTCGAGTCGTTTAAGCCTTTTAGTCCTTTAGTTAAAAGACTTCAGGGTTTCAAGTCTTATTAATAAAGACTGGAAACTGTAGTCTTCTTTCCAGACTAGAGTCGCTTAAAATGAAGTCGAGTCCTTTTTAAAGGCCTTAAACGACTGAGTCTCTTGCATCACTATTCGCATCATTTTACGAAATTGATTTTCGAATACGAACATAAACGTGGATTACATGCTGGTCCACAACTATTGTTAGCTATTGTTAGAGAATACGTTTGGCCGATAAATGGCAGAAACTTGGCTAGCCGCGTTTTTCATAACTGTCCCAGGTGCAGACGCTTGCAGGGCAAGACTATTGCGCCACTCATGGGGGATTTACCATCCCAACGTGTCACGCCCGACTTTCCATTTCAAACAGTAGGAATTGACTTCGCTGGCCCATTCTTAATCGTAAACAAAAAGGGGCGTGGTGCCTCGCTAGTCAAGTGCTATCTTTGTTTTTTTATTTGCCTTCGATATAAAATTTCTCACCTTGAAGCCGTGAGCGATCTATCAAAGAATGCATTTATCATGACTTTCCGAAGGTTTGTGTCACGAAGAGGCAGGCCAGCGGAAGTTTTCTGCGACAATGGACGCAACTTTGTCTCAGGAGCAAAGGAAATTAATAACTTTTTTAAGATTTACCAAAACGATTTATCAGATTTTGCATGTTCGGAAGGCATTCAGTTTAACTTTTCACCTGCTTACGCTCCTCATTTTGGCGGCATTTTTGAGGCCGGCATCCGTTCAGCAAAATATCATATTAGACGAGTAATGGGTAATTCCCACCTAAGTTTCGAAGAACTACAGACTCTTTTCGCTCAGGTAGAAGCTGTTTTAAATAGTAGACCTCTCTATCCCTTATCCGCTTCTCCTAACGATCTCCAGTGCCTTACTCCTGGGCATTTTCTCATTGGCCGGGCTCTCACCGCTCTGCCTGAACCAGCTGTGGCAGACTGCCCCTCAACAAATTTGCAGCGTTATGCCAGATTGCAGCAAATATACCAACATTTTTGGCAACGCTGGCAAAAAGAATATATTGCTGAGTTGCAACTGCGTCGAAAATGGAAGACCAACACCGCTTCGGTCAAGATTGGAGATCTGGTTCTACTGCAAGAAGATGGCGTTCCACCCCTTTGCTGGAGACTTGGGCGCATTGAAAGACTCTTTCCAGGACCAGATGGTGTTTCACGAGTGGCCGACATCAGGACGATTAGGGGAACTTTACGGCGCCCTCTAGTTCGCATCTGCCCCTTACCAACCGAAGAGGACTTTTTGAAGGGTTGAAACTTCGGAAGTTTCAACGGGGGGAGGATGTTTACGCCTGCGTTAATATTAAGAAGTGCAGTGTGTGTGATTTTTGCCTTTCCAAAAGACTAGGCGCTCGCGCCGTACTGAATATGATTTTTTGTTATTCGTCCACCTACATTTTTTTTTTATGTCAAAAATTTTGTCATCCTTCTAACTATCTCGCGCTCCGCTTATAAAATTGTTAAAATTCAGTAAAAACCAAAATATATTACCATACCTCGATACGGGAGTTTCATTGAAGTTCCATTGGACCCCCAACACTGACAATATTTACAGTAAAGCACTAAACTTACTGCAAAAGTTTCTTATGCAAATTCTCAGCAAAAGTTCAGTACAAATACTGCACTACTTCCAAGAAGTTTACAAAGTGAACGTCAGTAGCACACAGCGAGATAAACAGACCTGTGCACTGAGTGCAAATTATCTTTAAATTTAACGTAATCGAAACGTTTACCGCATTTTGCTCTCTGATTGGCTAAGAGTTTGGAGCTGGCCAATCGGAGTGCCAGACATCATAAACGTGACAATCAAGTTAAGGTACAATTTGGAGATGGACTGCAGACCGCAAACTGCAAGCGACACTATTAGTTTCTATTGAATTTCTTGAAATTGATTCCGTGCGGCGACACTGCGCTCTGCAGCTGCGATGCGCAGCCTGCGGCCGCGACACGAAATAGCCCCTCTAGCCAAGTTACAAGCGATTCGTGTCAAATTCCGTTTTCCAATCGGTAACGCCTCGGTGTCAGCAATGTAGAAAACGATAAGTTGGTAGCCATGTTGACGCGCTTGAGTCGGCTGCTCGTTCTACAATGTAGCGTTTGTATAACAAAAGACGTAGCGTTGAACATCGTAGAAACGATAACGTTTCATTCTATCATTTTGAACTTGGCTATGAATTTTCTATTCGTTTGTTCTGACCACATGATTTAACGTTGAGATGTTGTCATTCCTATACGTTTGATTCGTTTTCGACTAGCGTTAACGATTGTAGATAACCAACTCGGCTAGGAGGGCAGATTGCAGTACCAGTGGTGTCGCAAACCGCAGAATTCACACGTACAAAAATGACGACATTTTCAGATGATGAAGAGAAATTAATTAACTATATTGCTGGTCATCCACACAAGTTGTCATCATCTTCCTCTTCTAACAAAAGTAAAGTATCGATAGCAATGTTGGATTTTCTGTCTCGCACAAAGGTACTGGAGTGACCAAAGCATAGTTCTATGCATTATGCAGCAGCGACATCGCCGCGCTCGGAATAGGATCAACTGCGACCGCAGACAGCACTGCAGTCAACTGCAGCCGCAAGCTGCAGTACTGTATGCTGTTGCAGTCTTCAGCCCGTCTCGGAATAGGCTAGTTGCCGTAAAAAATGTAATTAGTCCGTCTTTTAGATTATTCAAAAAAAAGGGACACTTATTTTTTTATTTGTAAATTAAACCGAAAATGACAAAGATATAGCCCATTAAAGTTACGTGTAACGTCACGCCGCGCCGTGCTGCATTCTTTCGAACGGGGTGACGTCACATGTAACTTTAATGAGTTATATCTTTGTTATTTTTTGTTTAATCGAAAAAAGAAAAAATACGTGTCCAATATTTTTTTATAATCTAAAATACGAATTAAATAAAATGTAATTATTTTGACCCTGGAAACTAAGATATTAACGTAAATCAAACTCGCAATAGTCACTCAGGAAGTGATTATAAAAACTTCTTATTATTTTTAATAGTACGAAACCTACATTTTTAAATAAAATTGAGCCGGATATATCTGCTGCATGTCACTCGAGAAATAGGCGTTTTATCCACCAAATCCATCCAATAGGCGTTTTATCCACCATCTCGTGTTTAATGGGACCCCCATTAAACACGAGATGACGTCGCAGCGGATCAAGGTAAAGATGGCAGCTTATGACATTGATGACGGCTACTGAAACGACTACCCTGCACTAGCGGAAGAAAACATATTGTAGGGAATATAAAAAGAGAGGTCTTTGCAGAAAGATAACAAGTTATTTAGATTAGACTAGATAAGTTAGGCCCTAAAAAAAGCTTTAAAAATGCTAAAAAACATTTTTTTACATACTTACCCTTTTTTTTATGGTGGGAAAAAATCATCCAATGACAACCCCCGCTCTTGGGCGGAGCGGGAGATAGTATCAGACTCTTACTGACTAAAAGACCCACCCCGTTCCTTCTAGCCTTCATACCGGGGCTCGAGCACCCTTTCGGATAACCCTGGCCCCAGTTACATACTTACCCGAAAAGCCGCTCTTATCTCTACCGCTTTTAGGCACTGTTTTTACTATTTTTCCCATTAGTGTTGAAAAGTGCGCTTGCTCGCCCCCACCAAAATTTTATCACATTTATCGTATTAGGCTAAACGCTAACCGAACCCACGAGACACGTGTTTTACACGTGGTTAACCCCCGTTTATTTATGTCATCGTAAGTGTATTGAAAAACGTCGTTTGATACACGTGAAAATTTGTTGCTGCAGCCCTCGGCTCCATAACACCCTCGCCTATGGCTCGTGCGATTGCTGCCTCCCTTTATCCACTTGTATCAAAATGTAATATTTCATGAAGATTAATTTTATGACTGTGAAGATAAAAATAGTCTTCATGAAATATTTTTGCTTATTTCTAAAAATAACGCTTAAAAGATAAAGGTGGAGACAGCTATTTGTTAACACTATTTCTTGAAAGCGCAAAGGTTTTTTAAATAAAATATTTTTTTTTCAGAGATTTACAAAAATCTTTTCTATTTAAGGCTTTAAATCTTTGAAAGTATTCGCACACTTAAAGAAATATAAAATGGTTTTGTTATCTTTTTCGGCCTGACTACGTAGTGTTTTTTCTTTCGTTATGAATTAAACTTAGGTTGACAAGATTTTATCATTTAGTTATACATTTTTAAGTTTCATTAAATAAGCATTATAGCATAATAATCTTTTAAAGCTTCTGTGCCTGCGGCTGATAAACAGACACTGCTCACTAAATAAAAACTTCTACACGATAGGTACAACAAATAGTCCCCTATACAGAGCAAGCGTGGAATTGGAGAAAAGCGGATGTACTTGTACGTCCTTGAGTACACAAGCGTTTTATAAATATGCATGCAAACCTAAAGGTGTGTCCAGACCTGGCGCTTGCCAGCTGTGTGCGTGAATTTTATGTTCGTACAAAGCGCGCGAAGCTACACGCCGTACTTGAGCGGCCCCCGTGACGCTCCCGTGGTACACCTCAACTAATAATAATAATAGCACTTTGCACTGTATACATTGTTTAGAAATTATTATTTACTATATTATGCAATAATAGACTCTATCTTTTAAACTAGAACTAGCCTGTATCTTAAAAGATAGGGTTCAACCAATGAACTATGTTAATATTAACACTCAAAAACAAGTGAAGACAGTGTCAATGTTTTAGGTATACAAAAAACTGTACTGAAATAAATATTTAAGAAAAAAAAAAGAAAAATCAAATATAACAAAAAACAATTCCACCAGGTGTGTATGTATGTATGCATGTTTATAGGTGTGTGGATATATATGGGGTGTGAGGGTGTTTGTGAACTGAAGCTTATATGTAGTTCAAATGCGAAAGAAGCCACGTGCGCAGGAGCTGCGCGCGCTGCATGCACGCCTCACTCGAGCCCGGTCGCAGCTGTACTAGTGCGACGTACCTAACTTAGGTTGTTCGCAAGCGCAGTTTGCAAGCGGCTCGCGAGTAAGCTTACACATCTTTAGGATTAGCGAATTTCCTTATCTATATTACTAGCTTTTGCCCGTGCAGCTTCGCTCCCGCTCTTCCCTACTCCACCCTACTATACCCTACTCTACCCTACTATACCCTACTATACCCTACTCTACATTACTATACCCTACTCTACCCTACTCTACCCTACTCTACCCTACTCTATCCTACTCTACCCTACTCTACCCTACTCTACCCTACTCTACACTACTCTACACTACTCTATACTACTCTACACTACTCTACTCTACTCTAATCTAATCTACCGAACTTCACATAAACCATCTACTAAATAGTTCGAACAAAGCCTAATCATTTGGTTTGGATAGGTGAGCCCGTTCTTAAGTTATAAAATTACAACGAAAAGTGGCATTGATTTATATATATATAGATAAAAGGAGGACCTGCCTGACAAATCAAGGCATAGCCAAAACTGCTGGAATTAGAACCGTAAAATTTCGCACAATGTTTCCTTCTATGGAGAAAGTTTTTAAGATTTTCCTAAATTCACCCCCTAAATAGATGAGACGGAGGTCCAATGTTTGTATAAAAAAAAAACTAGTTTCACGCAGGTGAAGCCGCCTGTAGAAGCTAGTCTGCTTATATGGGGAAAAAGGGCCTAGTTGAAATAAAAGGTTGCTAGGGTCCACGTACAATGGTCCATCAAGGACTAAATGCAGAAACTAAACTCCAAAGATCATCATTAATCATAATTAATATATGATGTGTGACTATTTTTCATCAACTGATGAGCCTCACGACCCAATGAAAAAGGTCGTTGGGGGCTTCGGGCCGGGACCGCGGTCCCAATTTCCACCTATAAAAATATTTTTTTAGTAGTATTTTCTAACCACAAAGAAGAAGACCTTGCCTTGACCTTGAAGCATGTTGCTAAAAGAGTTATGAATTTACATGTGGATGGATGGAGAGGGAGAGGGAGGCCAAAGAAAAGATGGATCGATTGTGTGAGAAGTGATATGAAAGAAAAGGGAGTTAGTGGTAAGACAGGACAGAATGGAAGAAAAAAACATGTTGCGCCGGCCCCTAATAAAACGGGACAGGGGCAGGAAGAAGAAGAAGAAGACCTTAAAGTACAGTCACCAAAAAAACTGTATTTATTTTTGGTCTCAAAATATTACTCAAAATCATTATTATGTTTATAGGTGGAAGTTGAAACCGCGATCCACGTCCAAATAACCCCATGAGCCTTTTTATCAAGTTAAATGATAATTTTGTTGATTCGCAGTACTAGTTAAAATCATGAAAGGTACTTACGAAGTAGGATGAACGACATTTCTGTGTTCAATGGGATTGTATTCATCTTCCTTTCTGTCAAGCGTGATTGTTGATTGTGTGGTCGACGGGACATTTTCTGTGCTGCTACGAACACTGTAATTAACGAAATACGCATTAAGATAACTATAATAAAAACTGTCCAAGTGCGAGTCGGACTTTATCTATACATCTATACATATAAATAAAATTGGAGTGTCTGTTTGTAATATTGATATAACTGCTTTTTACTACATGCATATGAATATATATATATATAGCGCTTTGTGCCATATTTTTCGTAAATCGAGCACCCCACGCTTTTTTCACAATATGTAATATTAATATTTTTCGTTCATTATTATTATTTTCTACCTATATTGAATCATTCAATACAGAATCATTTTACACTGTAGCGACATTTATGGCGCCACATAAGAACTACGAAGAAAGTACGAAATCCTGCATCGCGCATTCACAGTTCTCCGCGCGATTTGAACATATACGACAGCCCGAAATCATCTATGGGGCAGTCGCCCACCAGACCATAACACCTGTCTGGTCGGAGGATCCTCCCTTTTCAACGGAGGTTTGCGGGACTTTACTCTCTGTTCCGCATACCTCCAAACTGGTGACCCTCGACAAAGAACGTCAGCGCAGCCTTCGTGCAGCTACTACTTCGTGACGTCATCATCACTTCCTCAAGCTTTCGAGCAGCGAGCCATACAGCCAGCACCCACGGCTATAGAGGGTATCCTGACCACCAGCATGCCTACCTGGTCATACCTGGTCATCACCTTCAGCCTCATCAGCGACCTTGGCTTAGCACACCGCACCTTCGGCCAGTCATATGAAGAGCCATGAAGAACCTCTCCTGGTCGACGCCAGCAGTCAAGCCCTACGTCGCACAAGCACCGCTCCGACTCACTGGAGCCAGCAGCACTACTCCGACTCACTGGAGCCTGCAGCATCATCCCGACTCACTGGGACAGCACCACCCCGACTCACTGGGGCATCATCCCGACTCACTGGGACATCATCACCCCGACCCACTGGGGCATCATCCCGACTCACTGGGACATCATCACCCCGACCCACTGGGGCATCATCCCGACTCACTGGGACATCATCACCCCGACTCACTGGGGCATCACCGCAGACAGTTCCGACTCACCGAGAACTATGCGGCATCGGTTCCGACCCACTGGAACCAACCTATCACTGGCCTGGCACGCATCATGAAGCATCAAAGAACCATCGATCTCCGATCTCCGGAGGGGAGTGATGTAGCGACATTTATGGCGCCACATAAGAACTACGAAGAAAGTACGAAATCCTGCATCGCGCATTCACAGTTCTCCGCGCGATTTGAACATATACGACAGCCCGAAATCATCTATCGGGCAGTCGCCCACCAGACTATAACACCTGTCTGGTCGGAGGATCCTCCCTTTTCATTTTTCATTTCATTTTTCACTTTTTACTGAACAGCCACCCACCAAAGGTGGTATGACCTTGCCTTGACCGCCAGTGAGCGCTACTTCTCTAAATAACACAGATCATTTCTTTTTCGATAACATTTTATACGTATATAGTGACCTTGACCAAGGTCAAATTCACTGACCATGTTGTCACGGTCATGCCCTATGGTGTCGCAGGCGTTTTCCAACGATTTATACATTTGACCTAGGGGTCAAGGTCATTGCCCTTGAGGTCAAAATCATATGAAGTGTCCCCTGAAGTCCCCCTGACCTTTCTAATCCCACTATCCCATATCCACCCGATCCCGAATGTTTGATTAGGCGTTGTTTTTTTAAGTGAAATGTTTTAAGTCTTTTTCCTCTGTGCCCCATTTCGTATCCACTGACCCTTTGGGTGTTCCAGGCGATTCCCACATTTTATACATTTAACCTTGAAGTAAAGGTCATTGCCCTTGAGGTCAAGGTCACAGGATAAAGGATATTGCGTCAAACCTTATTGATTGATACCCATGACATGATAATTTGGTAAGAAAATGTAATTTCGCATTATTTTCAGCAAACCCTTTCATTTTATACCTAAATCATAGGGCTGCATTTCAAATAGGCAATCCGCCACCTTGGGACGGCCGCCATGTTGGATTTAGGTCACGTGATTATTTTTTTCGTATCCCATTCAGCAAACCCTTTCATTTAATACCCATATCATGGGGGTGCATTTCAAATAGGCAATCCGCCATCTTGGATGTCCACCATGTTAGATTTAAGTCACGTGACTATTTTTTCGTATTCCTGACAGCAAAACCTTTCATTTGATACCCACATCATGGGGGTGGATTTCAAACAGCCAGTCCGCCATCTTGGGGAGGCCGCCATATTGGATTTGTAATAACGCTTCTTAGCTAGCCATGTATTGTCATCAGAAATCAGAGCGTGTGCAAAATTTCATCCTAATCGAAGACCGGGAAGTGGGTCAAATTAAGATTCCAAGATTTTCTTAGCTATACAAGGTGCAGTTTTAAAGGTGCAAAAAAATTCAGGAGGTAATTATGTTAGTGATTCTCGACCCGAATCAATAATAAAATGAGTAGGTATTTTTTTTCTTATATATGGAAATCGGTATGTGTGAACTACCTTTTTTATAAACTCTGCTAGTCTGATACCTCCCTTATAACCGCGCTTTCACACACACAAACGCACCATTATTTAAACCGCGCTTTCACACACATACACGCAACGTAAAGCACCAATAATCTCCCGCACGACACACCCTAGCCACGCCCCCGCGCCATCGATCAATCGATCATGTTTAGTGTAACTGACGTCGCCGACGTGTG
Organism: Mythimna ferrago; assembly: GCA_910589285.2. Taxonomy (NCBI): domain Eukaryota; kingdom Metazoa; phylum Arthropoda; class Insecta; order Lepidoptera; family Noctuidae; genus Mythimna; species Mythimna ferrago. Next base: position 4,395,096 of record OU342682.1, read on the forward strand.
CATACACGCGCTTGCAATATTCGCCCACAGCGCCTTCGGTTAACGGTTGCGGTATCTAGTGATGAAAGATGACAGACCAATACTCCAATGTAGAGTTGGTGGAGATAGTCCGCTTGTATGCTATCAGTGGAAACATCGTAACGTCCATCTCAAAGGGTAATGCTACGCAAAGACTCCGCGAGTTTCGACGATTCGGCGTTCCCCGGCTTGCTGACGGTCGCGGCAACGAAGGCCTGCTTGTCGCCTTGCAGGAAAATATCCTGGAATACATCAAGCGAGAGCCACGGGCCAGCACGCGGGATGCTGGTCTACGGTTTGGTTTCCTCACTACGGTCGGCAAGTACGTTACGTGAAAATGTGATCACTAGTGATTAGTGCTTTCGACACTTTAAAACGAATGTGTTTGTGCTACGAAATTAAAAGAAAATCAGCAACGTCGTGCTAGACTGCTGTCTGTTTGAACAACACCTCCAGGTAACATAAGTACCTGCTTAGGTATTTATTTTATTTTATTAGTAAGTACATAAAAAGTCATTTGTAAATAGGTACGTTGTTAGCCGAATCAATTTGATTAGTGTAAATAAATTGATTTAAAAATTTTAACTACGGTAAAAATACCTACCTAACAGGCAAGATAAATCACTTAAAAACCTACATATCTACGTAACTAGCACAAATTATCTTGAAGTGTTTTTTGTCGGTCCTCAGCCCATTAAAAAGTACGAAGGGAAATTTCACATCCACCAATTTAATCTACAAATAAAAACGAAATTATTACGGAAAACTGACCTTGAGAATGACATTACCGACAGACTGCGTCTGTAGGTACGTTCATGTACCACTGCGTATCTAAATCTCGAGCGCGCGCGCCTCAGACGGAGGCACGGACGCCTCATAAGGTTTATTGATCTCGGCCTAACATTTTATTCATCAGCTGATACGTAAGTACCTATCGACGCGACGTCAACGTGACTTTTAAAAGATTTTCACATTGTGATGATGCTTAAAAGCGAGTAATTAAATAGCGAAATTTAAAACATTAATGTACATTATGATCATCGAATTCGATCTACATCTAAGGTTAAATTATTCATTTCGTAAAATAAGTGGGCGGAGCCTCGTACAGGTTGATGCACTCACACACACAGTGACACGGCGTGCGATAAATCGCAACGGGTGATTCTGTATTTTTTTAAGAAGTTTATTTAGAGCGTTATTCTGAAAAACGGTTAAAATTAAAAAAAAAAAATAACAAGTTTTACTGATTATTGACCAGGTATCGTATTTTTGTATGATTATTTATGAGTTTTATTACAACCTCCTGAAATATTGTGCAGTTTTAAAACTGCACCTTGTATAGTTAGTTACAAGTGAAGTTAATATAAAAAAAAATATATAAAACGTGTTAATAATAAAAAACACCCATTATTCTAACATTGTTTTACGCTGGCATAAGATATACACTATGTTTTGTTATGAATACAATAATTATAAAAGAAAACTTTGACAAGAAGTATTAATGTAATGCCTACCACTATTTTTGTAATTCTTTAATTAAAAACACCCATTATTCTAACATTGTTTTACGCTGGCATAAGATATACACTATGTTTTGTTATGAATACAATAATTATAAAAGAAAACTTTGACAAGATGTATTAATGTAATGCCTACCACTATTTTTCTCTGCATCACCTAAAGGTTGACTGGCAGAAAATGCCTAACAAAAGTACATAGGCGGACTTAACGTCCACCTCTGTACTCTTCAGCTGTCCGCAGGCTTTTTGTGAACACTGCATGCTGCGACTGTCGTGCCGCCGGGAAGATTGTCCGGCTCGCAATTTTTAAAGCCGCCGGATCCACCCGCCGGGTTCGTGGCGGTGGGCTTCGGTGTGTAGGTAGCATTAAATACAAAAAATAAATTAACATTAAATATGACTATTTTAAAAACTTCATTAAATTTAGAGATACGGCATGTTTTATTTACAAACATTATGATTCACTTATGGTCACAGAGTTAGTTCATTTGTACTCATAATCTCTCTGAGTTATAAATAAATGGACAAAAATATGACATTTATATTTAGTTTTTAATTATCTGCAGTTGTTTCACGTCGTAATTAAAATAATGACAGCACTTAACTCGTATATGGGGCACGTGTATTTTAGTTTAGTCTTTGTAGTAATTAGATATTATGAAAGTGGATCATGGCAGTTTAAAGTCTTATTAATTATCTCTAGTAAGTTTTTCTAAGAATAGACAACTATTTCAAAGTCAATTATATTTTGTAGTAGTAGTAGTAGTAACTCTTTTTAATATTAAACATTTAATGTAGCCGCACTTCAGCCTCATACCACAGCCACAAACGCAGCCACGAGAAGCCAGAAGCGGCCACAAGCCACTTGTGGCCAGTGGCAGCTCTTTTTTCTAACCCATGTGCGCAGTATTATAATGGGCAGTAGTATAAAAATATAAAAATAAACTCTGTCGAAAAAGATTTAAATGCGCGAGTGGCGTGTGACAGCGTTTTGTATCGGCGTTTAATGGCCAGTCTGGGCCACAAGAAGCTAGTAGAACGCTAATTCTCATACCTACTTAAAAGACGCCGATATGGGCCACCTTCTCGAACCTGCCATGACTTATGCGAGGCCAATGACAGAGCAATCCAGGCGGCTAATGGTGTGACCAGATTTGAGTCAGATCATCAAGAAAACAGAAAAAAAATCGATATCAAAATTTAAGATTTATTCCGTTATAATCTCTAACAATCAAAAACTAATACAACTTGTATTTGTTTGAAATCATATTTATTTTCCATTCCGAATGAATACCAACAACTTGAATTCGATAAAGTCAGCTCAGTGAAACCTAATCAAAATAAAGTTATCTTATATTTTTAATAATGCTGAAATTTTAATGGGTTATTAGATATAAATATGTAAAGAATACTTTTAGTAAATCATCTTGCTTTTTTTTGTTTTTACTTTAATTGCGGGAATTCAAGGTGAGTTTGTTTATTTTCTGCTGCGTACTTTCGTTATACCAAAACTAATTGCTAGATTATATTTGAATTCTTTATTCATATTATGATGTTTTTGGAAAAACTTAAAACATTAAAATAAAGTTGATTTTACTAATCATTAAGCTAGACGTTTGCAAATATTTTTTTTACGGATTTGATAGATTTTACGGTATAAAAGGTCTTACGATTACATTTACACGATATCTTTGAACTTGCTTTAAAATAGGAGTTGAAATTAATACCAATGGTATTATTTTTACGGATAAATTAGACGTATTTTGATAGATTTCGACTATGATGCGAATGTGCACATTTCTTAAAATTACGGGGAATGCCCTCTTAGTATCTTTGAGTGTCTATACGTACTAGTATATTATACTATGTTCTACGATAGACCGGAAGTCATTGACCGATTACGTGCGATCTCTTCACGCTACTTGATCGCTCGCTTCGGCTCTAAGTTATTCAATAAACAAAGAGTCGTTTCATTGTCGATTTTATTAATTGTATTTCAGCAAAACTACGATCTTTAGTTATTGTGCGTTGCACTTGTTCCGGTAGTTAATTTATGTATAGGTAGATTACAAAACATATTCTAATCTTGAAGCCGCTGACAGTAATTAGTTTTACAAACAGAGCAACGGGTCTGTATGAAAAACTAACATCGCCCGCGTGAAAATAGGTTCCTTCATACTAACTCAACCCCTTTTATCCTTATATAACCCTTGTATTCTTTCCTTGGTATTGTTCGTCAAGTCCTTGAGCTCCTTAGTAGTCCTGAGTTGAGCTTTGCTAATACTGACAAATGCTTGCACTGACTGGACGGGTCCACTCGAATCTGTATGGTTTTTTCTTCAAAAGGCCATCTCAGACTAATCTGCATGGTTCTCATGTGATTTGACCATTACATAATTTACTGTATGGATGGACCTTAAAAAGACTTTGACCCCTGAGTTTGCATCGGTGTTTCTTCTCAGGAAACACTGGCCTCATCTAGCTTAAACTGACGAAAAAAAAAAAATTGACGTGTAAAAGTGTTTTTTAAACCTATTTGAAAAATAAATATCATTTATCATTAGACTTCAGAAATATCTTTTCTCAGTGCTCGCTTACGTAAATTAAAACCTTGTGTAAAATTGGACAGTTCCAGTAGTACGTAGTAGATTACGAATGACAAGTAATGGATTTCTCACCATCGGCTCGTCTTATAAGGACCGAATACAAGTCGTTGACGGCGCGTATCATTCCACGTGTGCCAAAAAGAGATGTTAGCAAAAACGTAGAGGTCTGATGCCTACTAGGGTCATGGGAAAACTTCTAAAAATAAAAGTTGTGCTCCTAGAACGCAAAAGCAACTAAAGTAATATAGCTCTCTCGCTCTACCGTAGAACAGGAGTTGTCATTATATGATTTTCCACCTCAAAAATAAGGAACACGGGCAGGTTTTACACGGTAAAAGTGTGTCACTCCATCGAACTCTACCAAAAGTGGGACAAGTTATTTGATGATTTAATTGACACCCTCTATTTTTTTATTATTGATAGGCTCGCGTTTGACTTCCATCTCACCTGATGATAAGCGATGATATGGTCGACGATGGAGAACGCTTGCCTAGAAGTAAACTATTCACTCTTGACTTAAAGACCCCTAAGTTGTAGCTATCAGGAAACACAGACTCCGGCAGGGAATTCCACTCCTTGGCTGTACGCACAAAAAATGTGTTCCCAAAACGCTTTGTTCGTATGGGTGGGATGTACACCATGTACCGGTGGCGCAACGCCGTACGTCGATGTTGTCCTCAAAAATGACATCGTACCTAATTAAAATAATGATAGCACTTAACACCTTTACTGGGACATGTTTACTGTAGTTTAGTCTTTGTAGTGAATATTAAAGTGGAACATGGCAGTTAAGTCACTGTCTCATGATGTGTCTGATAGCTTGGTGTTATAAAACAAAAGACCCCACCGCGTCAATCTGCTATTTGATTTAGATTGACGCGGGTGGGCCGTTATAATAAGCTCAAAAAAAAATAGATTTAAAAACCAAAAAAAAACACGCTTTCATAGCATATCAAACTAAAAAGTGTAAAATAATTTTCAATATAGGTAGAAAATAATAATAATGAACGAAAAATATTATTATCATTGTGAAAAAAGCGTGGGGCGCTTTGTGCCATATTTTTCGTAACTCGAGCACCCCACGCTTTTTTCACAATGATATTCATATTTTTCGTTTATTATTATTTTCTACTTAAATTGAAAATTATTTTACACTTTTTAGTTTGATATACTATGAAAGCGTGTTTTTTTAGTTATTAAAACTATATTTTTATTTTTCACTAAAAAAAACGGATTATTGTATTGTCATCAGTCTTTGATAGGTGTGCAAAGTTTGAAGAAAATCTGATCGCCCAAAGTAGGTCAAAATCGAGCTCAAAGGCGTTGGTTACAAACATACCTACAGGTGAAGCTAACATAAGCGTGTTAAAATAGAACAGATTTTCATGTTGATTCTGCCAATGGCCAGACTGATTCATGAGAAGGGTTTAGGAGTAGGTACAACACGTCATGTAGATCCATTATCATCATAATTTCAACTGATAGAAGTCCACTGCTGAATATAGGTCTCCACAAGTGTCGCCGGAGTGTGCGTCTCGCGTCCTTCAGATTCTCGCCACTCTCACCACGTCATCGATGCACCTTATGGAGATGTTGCAGCCAACTGGTTAAATTAGCCATCCAATTGGACGCCTATGGCGTTTGTTTATCGCCGGCCATCCAATTGGATGCCTAGGCCGATAGTTGTTTGAACTAATATCACTCAACGTTTAACAGCTTGGCGTATTGAAAGTTAGTCCTTTCGAAATGACTGATCAAGCCTTAGCCAAGTGATTCTTTAGTTCCGCTGTTTATTGATTTAATAATATTTCACTATTATTTGGTGGACACTATTACTAAAAAGTAGTTTTATATAATTTATAAACTCATGATTACCCTACTAAACTAAATGACTACACAACGTTCAGCCATCTGGTTAAACGTTGCGGTCAATGACATGGCTAGTTGTTCGGCTTATGCCGGCGTTTAACGAACGCCATAAGCGTCCAATTGGATGGCTAATTTAACCAGATGGCTGCGACAGAGACACCAACGTGTCTTCCAGTAAGCGGTCACCACTCTCCATCTGCTTGCAGATTGTAGTAGACAAAAGCCGAGTATTTCAAATATTTGTAAAAACCGTGCCAGACGGAGACAGATTGCTAGTTTCCTACATTACTTTATAAGAAAACCTAGATAGAAAAAAAATGGGACCTTTTCCGAGGCACGTCTCAATATATAATTTATGGACGGTCATCCGCACTACGGACCAATTTCGGCATGTGATACTTCATCTTCGAAAATTCCGTGTGGTTATTACTATCTTGATACGAGTCATCCAAGTTTGATCAATATTAAATTATCATTTTCACCATGTCATTCATATTGTAGAGCTTCTTTCATCATACCTATTTATAAGTTCTAGAACTGGTATATGGTTTAGTTATTTATTTGTTTAAACTAAATGTACAGTAGTGGAACATAGGCTAGTAGGTACTTAATGCTAGAAGGCATCCTCTACCAATTAAACTTTGAGATAAAGCTGTGGTATGTGTGCACAATAAATAAATAATAATAGATATTCTAAATAAAATGAAGTATCGTTAAATTAAATTGTTTATAATATTAATTAAATATTGTAAGCAATTTAATTTAATGATACCATTTCATTTAATATAAATTTAGGTACACATTTATTCTAATAAATACTATAATAAATATCAAATCAATATAATTAAGAGAATTTAAAATATAACAATTATAAATAAAGGAGATAAACACTAATTCAAGTTTTATTATAAGACGATTGGAGCGGCTGTCAAAAGCCGGCCGTCCGAAGTGGATATATTTTTTGTAAAAATATATCCACTTCGACGAAAATTAAAAATAGTTCCTAGATTAATTGAAATAAATTCTATAGTTGAATGCACTAAAGTCTTTCACTAACTTCGAATCCCAACAAGATCTACTTCATACAATGTGATTAATAAATATGACGCGGGCTATTCTCTAAGAAAACAGCCTTGAACGCAGCGCTGGCCGCAGCGACGAAATCCAAATAGGTCCATTGGATTAACAATTCAATGTGCGCTCTCGACTCGACCCCCGATTCTCTCGCTTACGCCATGAGCGTTTCTATTTTTAAAATCCTTCGCTCGCTCGGTCATCAAAATTGAACAAGCGGTTAAAAAGCAACTTTGCACTCTTGTATAATAAATAAGTAAAGTACCACACAGAATTTCTCATTTTGTTTGGCAGAGCAAAACATTTTCCTATAACTAGAACATTATTATAGTCCACTTATGTCATACCTTAGACTGATCGATCACTTTACTCAGACCAATTATTCTGCAACGCAATATTGGTTTCAGTCGTGGGTGTGAGGGAATCTTCCTACATAAGGGCGTACTCAGTACGGGTTTGACAGTTAGATATATCAATTTTGTTGTTCGTTCGTGAATATGATAGCTTTGTTTAGAATCAGTAACTAAATGGATTCCAATAGTTTTTACACCATGTTAAATATTTTCCCAAAAAACCACCACCCCCGACACAAAGTACAGAACAGATTACGGCAGGTCATAGCGGGCATTAGATGCCAGAGCAGAGCTGGATGCGGAAGCAAAACTAATCAGTCGCCCGGGTGGCCTGGTGACCATATATTTATGTCGGCAACTGGCTTATAACTTTGTGATTTTCATAATACAGTTCCAAAATTTCGTACATAGATTCTTTACATAAAAATACTAGACTGATGCCTCAGTTTTTGCATATACTAAAAATAAGGTTATATATTCAGCGTGGTATTATATGATGGCAACATGACGTAAATGACGCCAAACCATGGTAATGAAGTCAGACTCTAAGGATTACAGCCACAAAATGGATAGGTACAGAAGTCAATCTAGATACAAAGCGCGCTGGAGCAACGCACACATAGACACCGCTCACGGACACGATGTCTCGGTCGCGCCTCGGACCACTCGTCGAACAGTTCCGGCTCAAACGCTCATTAGTGTGCGTCCACCGAGCGTAGGTATAAAAAGTGAAGTACGTACATGAGATTGTCTTCTGTACCTATATATTTTGTGTTACAGCTCACTAAAACTCATTAGATAAACAGAATGTTGACCCCGGGTGAGGTTAAAAAAACGTCGATGAATACGAGACGCTATTCAGTGGCAATATCATCACCGTTAGGTAGTTCCGACCACTGTCTGGTGAAATCTGTATCAGTCTACTCTCCGCCCGATCCCAGCCCTAGAGGCACCAGGCGGGTTTGGCGATACAGGTCAGCAGATTGGGATGGCATGCGATCTTTCTTCGCATGTTATCCTTGGCAGCCTACTTGCTTTTCTTCGGGAGATCCATCGTCGTGCGCAGATGCTGTGACGGATGTTTTGCGGCGGGGGATGGAGTACTATATTCCATTCTCCGACGTAACCATGTCTGGCCGGGCTCACCCTTGGTTTGGTGCGGAGTGTGGCCGCGCTAACGCGCTCAAGCACGCAGCATATCAGGCATGGGCCGACGCTCGTATGCGCAAGACGAATGACGTAAGCCAGAAGAAGAGAGCCTTCAACAGAGCTGCCAAGTCTTGCAAGAAGGTGATGCGGAGGTCTCGGTTCGACCACATTAGCCGCATCGGGAACAAACTAGCTTCATACCCTGCGGGTAGTAAGGCGTTTTGGTCCCTGGCTAAGTCGGTTGAATCGAACTTCTGCCGCCCCTCACTACCGCCACTGCTGAAACCCGACGGGTCGCTGGCACATACCGCTGAGGAGAAAGCAAATTTGTTTGCCTCACTCTTTGCGAAATCTTCGCGTCTAGACCCAGGTAACGCGCGGCCCCCTGCTCATCCTGATGGTTGCGATGCGAGTATGTCAGATATTTGCATCCATCAGAAGGACGTCCGTAGGGTGCTCCGTAATCTTGACGTGAACAAGGCTAGCGGTCCGGACGGGATACCAGCAATTGTTCTGAGAACGTGTGCGCCTGAACTGTCTCCGATCTTGACACGCCTATTTAGGCTTTCATTTGAGGCTGGAAAAGTGCCGATGGCATGGAAGCAAGCTAATGTCCAGCCCGTGCCCAAGAAAGGGAGTCGTGCTGACCCAGCTAACTACCGACCAATCTCAGTAACGTCCATTCTCTGTAAGACTATGGAACGTGTACTCAACACTAAGCTCCTGGCATACCTAGAAGCTAATGATATTCTCAGTGACCGTCAATACGGCTTTCGCCGAAATCGGTCAACTGGAGATCTTCTAGCGTATGCCATCCACATCTGGAGTGAGGCCATCGAGAAGCACGGGGAAGCGCTTGCCGTTTCCCTCGATATTTCGAAGGCTTTCGATAGGGTTTGGCACGAAGGCCTTATTAGTAAGCTTCCTTCTTTCGGTTTACCCGCTGGATTGTGTGCTTGGATCGCAGACTTCCTGAATAACCGGTCCATTCGAGTGGTTATCGATGGCTGCTCGTCTGATCAAATGGCTATTAATGCCGGGGTCCCTCAGGGGTCAGTACTCTCGGCAACATTATTCTTGCTGCACATAAACGATCTGCTTAAGCCCGGTACCTTTGGGTATGCAGACGACAGCACTGTTGCTGAGAGTTACATATCCAGCGCGCGAGCTAGTGGGTCACAGATCCAGTCTCTTCGAGAGGCTATGGTTGAGCGCTTGAACTTGTCCTTGGAGGCAGTCTCCGAATGGGGCGATGCCAATTTGGTCAGGTTCAACGCTGCAAAAACCCAGGCGTGTCTATTTTCCGCTAAAAGGAGCCAATTCAGTAATGCTCCAACTTTCCGGGGTGTAACCGTGCCGATAACCGACCATCTTGACCTTCTTGGTGTTACGCTGACATCAACACTCAACTTTGGGCCATACATCGAAGCAAAGGCTCAACTGGCTGCAAAAAAGCTGGGAGTTCTCGCAAAGGTCAGACAGTACTTCACGCCGGAACAGCTGCTCAAACTTTATCAAGCGCAAGTTCGATCGTGTATGGATTATTGCTCTCATCTTTGGGACGGATCTGCCCGATACCAGCTTGATGCACTTGAGGCAATTGAGAGGCGAGCCAGAAGGATAATTGGCGATGATACACTCGTCGAGTCGAGGCTTCAAAGTCTTGAGCATCGACGCAGAGTTGCTAGCCTGTCGGTTTTCTACCGGTTGCATTTCGGGGAGTGTGCGTCGGAATTGCATAACCTAATTCCGCCTAGCCCGTTTCATCATCGGACTACCAGACGTACGGCTATGCGCCACCGGTATATGGTGGATATCCCACCAACACGCACAAAACGTTTTGGGAACACATTCATTGTGCGTGCGGCTAGGGAGTGGAATTCCTTGCCGGAGTCTGTGTTTCCTGATAGCTACAACCCGGGAATCTTTAAGTCGAGAGTGAATAGGTTTCTTTTAGGTAAGCGCGTTCCATCGTCGACCGCATCGTTGCTTTCCATCAGGTGAGATAGCGGTCAAGCGCGAACCTATCAACAATAAAAAAAAAAAAAAAAAAAAAAAGACGCGCCAAACTCGTCGTTATGGTGAAACCGGGGAAGGCTTATGTCCAGTATTGGACGTCCTTCGCCTGACATGATGAAAATGTAGACACTCCTAAATTGTCTAACAGAAAACAAGCTTTACTTTTATTAACAATAAATTAATTTCTGTTTATTGCGTCAGATCTAACAGATACTATTTATTACAGTAGGAAATAATAATAATAATATATACACTTTAGGAGGCTCTCGTTAGGCCACTGGACTGAGGACCTGATTCAGAGGGCACGGCCTGTACAGTTAGGAGGTTTCTTTCTCTAGAGTCCTGACCACCGGTAGCTTGGATCCTGTCCCCGATACCGATGGGACTCTATTTATTTTATACTAGCTGCTGCCCGCGACATCGTCTGCGTGAAGGCTCTACAGCACCAAAAATACCTAAGATGCCAGTGTCGCTATAGTATAATAAGTAAACAATTTTTAAAATAGCATTAAAATATAAGTTTTTTTTGCAAACGAAGCAAGTGAAGAGAGTTATATGGGAATCCTGCTGAGTTCAGTCATAAGATGAGACTGAAGAAAATAGAGAAAATAATGCAGGAATACATTCCAGGACACAAAAGAGTAAAAATACGTACAAAGATATCATACCTTACAACACTTCCCTATAATAAACTACGTTGGTAGTCATGCTGCCAGGAGCCAAAATGTAAAAAGAGTCAGACGCGGGAGCAAGCGATGTACAGTTGCCCGTGTGAGAAGCAACTCGTCCTGAGGTCGACACCCGCTGCCCTCAGTGTCTGCCCCTGTGACTTATTGGTGGTCATCGTGAAGCAAACAGTCACGGGGAACTGTACGCGCTTGAACTGGAACGGGAAGTTGTGAGGTATGAGGGGAATGCGTGGTATAAGAATTTCCGCCTCAATGGTGTGTCTGTGAAGCGAGATGACTTTAAGGTGGGTCCCGGTACACAACTTCGGAAGAGATAGGTTCCGAAGAAGCATAATCGGGACACCGACCTTCAGCTTGATGGTATGCGCTGAAGTCCACTTGCTGACAGGGAGTTCAGAAATTCCACGGGATAATGTGTGGCGTCATCTTGCTCGACAATAGTGTTTATCGAGGTGTAGACCACTTCATTCCCCTCAATATCCGAGAGAATGCATTCGTTTTTTCTGCAGCCTGATCATTTTTGGGAGTCGGCGTTATCGCTCACACACCCAAGAAGCTGGTGCTGTATACGACTGATGTCCCCGTACACACAGCAAATGAGTTCTTCTAAGCTGGATACCACTCTACCGAGAGACTCTGGAAGCACCACCTGTCAGAGTGCCTTCGCCAAGACTTAGAAGGACATCAGAGAATTCTTGCAATGCACGTGCATTGCTGCCGAGCCGAGCTCTCATATTAATGGTCAAGCGCAGCGTACGAACTCGTGACCACAACAAATATCGTTTCAACGAAGCATTCACCTCGTCAGCCCTCGATCCCGGCGTCACCACGGCAAGTGTTTGCTGGAAATCGCCACTGAACAGAACTGTGACACCACCCATCAAATGGATGTCCTGCAGGATTCTGTCCACGGCCTCAACTGCCTTCCTATTGGCCATCGTACACTCATCCCATACGATCAGAGAGCAATCCTTGAGCACGTGTCGTTTATCGCTGTTACGTGACACACCACAAACAGGCGTTTTGGCGCTCTCTAAATCGATGAGAATTTTAAACATGGTGTGGTTGGTCATTTCTTTACAATTGTGCTAAAATATTTCCTTTTTTTGTAATTGTTCTTTTCACATTAAAAGGACAATTTATGAGGGTCTAAGTGACTCATGTTGCCAGACGTGGTGTTCAAAGACAAATATAATATTTTGTTATTAATTTGGAATTAGTGACAGACAGTCACAATGGCATGTGCTGTCTTGCCACCCGGAAGCAGTATGGCAGCGATTCCCGACGACGCTACAGCAATAGCAATTTTGCCTTGCCTCCTGACCTCTGCAAGTATGCCAGTGGTAACAAATATTTTTCCTGTTCTACCAGGAGCATCCAAGAAAAACATTTTACCCTGGTTTTGCCCAACGCTTTCAAGGACGGTGTCATTTGTTTTTGCTCTGAAGAGAACACGGTGACATGGTCATTTCGTATGGTGGTCATTTCGCCCGGCTCGTAATTTGTCTCAGCGTTATACTCCCGACTTCCACGGCCTTGATGCGGTGATGATTGGGGAGCTGGTAACCCATATTCGATCAGCGGATTGCCGCCCATAGAAATGATCACATATTGAAGTGAACTGAGACAGGTGTTCAGCACGCGTTCATCAGTTACTTCGACTTCGTCTCCAGTAAGACTCCTCAAAGCTCGTAGAAAATCTTCATACAGATGATGGCGATACTTCTCCCACAAAGCTACCGGGTTCGCGACTCCACAAAACACCAAGATGACGGCAAAAAGATGACGCACGCGGCTGGGACTATCACTGACGCTCGCCTCCGCGAGGATCCCAATTTTGATCACCTTCGAGAAGGTGACGTGCTACGCAGGCTGCGTGGTAAGTGGGATACTCCACGCCATCAAATGTTCTCAGAAAGGCGAAAGATGTTGGGCCTCGGACAGTGTGAAGTAACAACCGCAGAAAATAGCATTCGCCATTATTCGGATGCACGGTATAAACCCTACCGAATGCGGCGTCCTTGAAAATTCCCGGAAAACCTTCCACAGCACCTCCTCGTCGATGTCAGATAAATACACCCCTTTGCTTGTCGTACGTGTAATATGAAGGCACCTTGTCATACGTAAGAGATCTCGCAAACTGGTCGACTTCACAGAGCTGGAAAAATGTCACCATGTAATACTTAACACCGCATTTTTTTTTTAATTGTCTTCCTCAACTCTACTCAAGTTTTTCAGGGTTTTGTTGGAACTTGAATTTGTCAAAACGAACTATATGATACAACTTTTATGAAGAAAATGCACATCATATCACATCACCATCTATGAATTTTAAGAATAACTAACTACATGATCAAATTTAAATTATTAATTTCCAAAAAGTTAACATGTAACTTGATTTGATTTTTATGAATTCTCATAGATGACGCTGCTTGAAAATTGTCTCTATACTACTAACATTCATTGAACTATGTTTCTCTGCCCAAGTTACTTAAATGGCGTAGTTTTTATGGTGTAAAGCTAGATAATAGCATGGCTTACTCAAAAACAACATTTAAATATGCATCGTTAGATTACACGCTGTCACAGAATGCTTAAGAAAAATAAAGATTCACAGCTCATCCCCCGTAGGTGATAGCGTGATAATATGTAGCCTATATGTTGACCCGACCTCTTAGTAATATTCATGCAAAATTTGAAGTAAATCCATGCAGAACTTTTTGAGTTTAGCCCGGACATACATACAGACAAACAGACAAACAGATAAACAGACAAACAGACAAAAAATCTAAAAACTATATTTTTGGCTTCGATATCGATTATAGATCACGCCCCAAGTATTCTTTTTAAAAAATATTCAATGTACAGTTTTGACTTTCCTACGATTTTATTATATGTATAGATTTTTAAAGATTTTTTTCAGAAATATTTAAAAATGTGTGAAATGATAAATATATACATAATTATATATAGCAATAATAGGTGTTACAATATTGAAGAGGTGATAAGTGTGTCCTACAAAGATAACTTTGCCGAAATTAGCAATTCAAAATACGACACCAATGCTGCGTCAAAACACAATCTATTTTTACAATGTTTAACTGAGAATCTCGTATGTAGATAAACACAGTACATTAAAATTTACACAGCGTACTAGAGTGTCTATTATATTTTTATACAGGTTGAGTTTTCAAACAGGCAGCGCTGTCGCCACTTTTGATAAATTTTCGACAAGTCTTTGTTAATAAAAATAACTTGTCATATAACAGTATTGTCCTTTTTAACCGACTTCTAAAAAAAGGAGGAGGTTCTTAATTCCGATGTTTGCATTTTTTTTATGTATATTCTAGGCTAGACTTAGATCATTAAAAATGCTCTAAGATGTTTGCGCATAACTTCGTCGCTTGCCAACCGATTTGAAAAATTCTTTCATAATAAATACGAAAATTGGAAAAATAGTAATTAATAGATAACATCTTATTAACATTAATACATATCATAGGTGTCAGTAATATCTTAAGGTATAAGGTAGGTATGAGTTAACTGCACAGTTATACATGTTAGGTAAGTACCTGCACAGTTGTGCAACATGCACTCTCCGGTTTACCTATAAAGGTCACCTGTACAGGCAAATCTGTCAAGTATACCCTAGCGTGTATGGAGGGCATTAGATAAACTACGACTTTAAAAAAAGTAGTAATGAATTGAAAAATTCACATTGGTATTTCCACGGTTTTGAACTCGCAATCTCAGTCAAGGCATGAGAGGCAGGTGCTCTAAACAGTGGTTAAATTCAACAATGAAATCATCCTTTAGGTACAAAATGCAAGTAAGTACACACTTAAAATATTGAATTAAGCCTTATTTAATCCTACAAATATAAGTGCATTCTACTCATTAAGATTATAAACAAAGATGTGTAACGTTGATGATAATTCATTAGAGTATCTTTATACTCGTGTATAGCTACGATATTATGATAACACAAACGAACATAAATATATCTAAATTACTAGCTTTTGCCCGCGGCTTCGCTCCCGCTCTTCCCTACTCAACCCTACTCTACACTGCTCTACCCTACTCTACCCTGCTCTACCCTGCTCTACCCTACTCTACCCTAATCTACCCTACTCTACCCTACTCTACCCTACTCTACCCTACTCTACCCTGCTCTACCCTGCTCTACCCTGCTCTACCCTGCTCTACCCTACTCTACCTTAATCTACCCTACTCTACCCTACTCTACCCTACTCTACCCTACTCTACCCTACTCTACCCTACTCTACCCTACTCTACCCTACTCTACCCTACTCTACCCTACTCTACCCTACTCTACCCTACTCTACCCTACTCTACCCGCCTTGCCCGCTTTGCCTCGGTCGCAATAACAAACTTTCTGCACTTGTATCAAAATGTCCTATTTCCTACGTCTTCACACTCCGCAGAAGAATAGGTTTGGAGGTCGGATAGTTGGAAAAGTCGTTTTGACTTTGTGATGACTAAATATCGCCATACTTTTTTTTTATGGTGGAAATTAATCATGCATTGACATCCCTCGCTCTTGGGTGGAGCGGGAGATAGTGTCAGACTCTTACTGACTAAAAGACCGACCCCGTTCCTTCTTGCCTTCATACCGGAGCTCGAGCGCCCTTTCGGATAACCCTGGCCCCTGCCATACTTGGCAGGCGGGTTGACAATCGTAGTGTGGTTGGATGATACTGCCCATTTTCTGGTGAATCTGTTATTTGTTTAAGTAACAACTAACAGATTCACCAGAAAATCGACACCCACGGGAAGTGATGGTACTCATTTTTTACGTCCAACACGATCCAGAATTAAGTAAGAATTAATACTACTAAAATAATTTAAGTAAATGTTTGCGTTTTATAACCATGCTAACTACGCAACAACTACAGCAAAATAGGTCCATTGTAATCTTAATAGCACAAAATAGATAGGTACAGAAGTCAATCTACATACAAAGCGCGCTCGAGCAACGCACACAAAGACACCGCTCACAGACACGATGTCTCGGTCGCGTCTCGGATCAATCGGCGAACAATACCGGCTCAAACGCTCATTAGTGTGCGTCCACCGAGCGAAGGTATAAAAACCGGCCAAGTGCGAGTCGGACTCGCCCATGGAGGGTTCCGTAGCAGCAAGTAACATAATATAAAAGTTCTTGTAGTTTGTTGTAACTTTGATCGATGTTTTAATAATAGTGTATTTTTAGATTTATAACGTATTAAAAAAAAATACTTACTAGATCTCGTTCAAACCAATTTCCGTTGGTAGTTTGCATGGTAATGTACATCATATATTTTTTTTAGTTTTATCATTCTCTTATTTTAGAAGTTAGAGGGGGGGGGGGACACACATTTTACCACTTTGGAAATGTCTCTCGCGTAAACTATTTAATTTAGAAAAAAATGATATTAGTAACCTCAATATCATTTTTGAAGACCTATTCATAGATACCCCACATGAATGGGTTTGACGAAAAATAATTTTTGAGTTTCAGTTCTAAGTATGGGGACCCCCAAAATTGATTGCTTTTTATCTATTTTTCTGGAAAAATCTTAATGCGGTTCACAGAATACATCTACTTACTAAGTTTCAACAGTATAGCTCTTATAGTTTCGGAAAAAAGTGGCTGTGACATACGGACGGACAGACAGACAGACAGACATGATGAATCTATAAGGGTTCCGTTTTTTGCTATTTGGCTACGGAACCCTAAAAAGTGAAGTACATACATGAGATTGTCTTCTGTACCTATCTATTTTGTGTTAATAGGGCCTTAATAAATAAATGCGCTACACCACTAACGATTGCATCACTGTTTAACATACCACCAGGTTTATATCAATGAAAAAAAAAGTCGTCGTTAGTTAAAGGATTAATTGGTCCCCTAAAAAGTGAAGTACATACATGAGATTGTCTTCTGTACCTATCTATTTTGTGTTAATAGGGCCTTAATAAATAAATGCGCTACACCACTAACGATTGCATCACTGTTTAACATACAACCAGGTTTATATCAATGAAAAAAAAAGTCGTCGTTAGTTAAAGGATTAATTGGTCTTTACTAAGTTCAAGGCTTGTATTATAAAAACCGTCATCTAACAAGAAATGACACCACGTTCGCAACGGACGCAAGTGGGCGCAAATTGCAATTCATGAAAACGTATTGCGAAATTATCGTCAAATTATTAGAACAGTCGACTAGTCGAGACGCTGTGTAACCATCCTTGCTTTTATTGTGTAGTGAGACTTAGGCCTACTGACTACAGACGCGTTGCTTCATAGAAGCGTATTCGCCATTATACGCGTACGTCTGTGTGAAGCTTACATACAACAAAACTATGAAATTCTGTCGAGGGAGCGGTAACGGTATAGTTATCCTCACGAATATTGAGCGCTCGGCGTCAGAGTGGGAATCGCTTTGCGTATTGTATACATTGGCGTGTCAATCGTTGTCGTTGTTAGATACATGCAGCAAGCGCAGGAAACGAATCACGAGTGACGTCTATGACACGATGGCGCGGCGAGCCAATTATTGACACCCCCCGCCCCCGCGTCTCACGTCGCACCACTAAAGAGACCGAATATTTGACTTCTGTGCAACTTGAAGCCAGCGCTCAATATTCGTGACGATAACTATACGACGGCGGTAACCAAGCGTATAATGACAGGCCTGTTGGTCTAGTGGTGAGTGACACTGACTGCTATGCCGGAGGTCGTGGGTTCGATTCCCACCCAGGACAAATGTTTGTGTGATCACCACGATCATTTGTTCTGTGTCTGGGTGTAATTTATGTATAATATGTATGTATTTAGAAATATATAAGTATGTTTATCAGTTGTCTAGTACCCATAACACAAGCCCTGCTTAGCTTGGGACTAGATGGTGTTGTGTGATAGTTGTGGCATATTGTTATTATTATTATTATAATGACAAATACGCGTCTATGAAGATACGCGTCCGTGGTTAGTAGGCCTTAGTCTGGTTACAATACCACGAATAACGATGCGACAAAAATATGAAAAGGCGCGGTGCCAGATCACGGTACGTTGCCATGTCGAGTAGATACATGATGCTGAGCCATGTTGAACAGATGCACGATACGATGCCGTTTTGTATAAATACACGACAAGGCAATGCCGCAAACCTCTTTAGTTAAATACTGACCGCGAAATGTTTTGATGACAAAGCGCTTAAACTAAACGATGTCGTAGTACCGCTAGTAGCCGTAGTAACTGTTTCTCGTTAACTCTTAAGGCTTATAGTCCCTTGAACCATCTGGCCGAAATTAAATAGTCAATACTCTCGTACCCGTCTAGGTGACAGTACGACTATCTGTGCATTTGTTTGCGGCCAGATGCGCCTGGACAGAGCCCCGCTGACTTTTAAATCCATTTTCTTTGCGAAATATTGATTGATTTACATATTCTATGTTCACTTTGAAGAATAATTATTTAACTACCAATTTTTATGTGTAAGAATGTTTCTAAAGATCCAAGCCGTTTCGAAGGAGTAGGGAAAAGTTGCGAATGTGATGTTGTTGTGTGTAATATTTGTTTTAGACAAACATATTAATCGCACGAAAGAAACTAAATGTTGATAATGTTGTTCATGAATCTATAATAAACATATATTTTTTTCAAACCTATTAAACTGGCCGTTACTGAGGAGTAGGCTCCAGAAAGTCACTGTTTTAAGGCACTTTTCGGGCGCTTAGGCCTTAACGCACCGTAGTGATGTCCACGGCAGTCGTAAACTTGCGGACGACGTGTAATGAGTAGCTCGTCGTCTGGCCATCCGGCAACCGTCGGGACCGAGCCCAAGTTTTTGACAGCGCGTAGTGTACCACGCGCTTCTCAAAGTGACGTCAGCAAACCGTATAGGCCCAGCTGAGCCGATGCCTGTTAGGGCTATGGGGATTTTCACTGAATAGGAAACTCGTGGTCCTAGAATGTAAAGGGTAACTGATAGATACAGGTGTGGTTTTAGACAGAAAAAGTCTGACACGTCCTCCCGCTTCACCTTGAAGCGAGAGAAGTCATCGGATAATTTCCTATCTCAAAAAAAATCCTTAGTAATGTGGTCAGATTCCTAGTTACTATATATTATGTACTACTACTAGAAAAAAAATTATGTGATTCACTATTAATCACATATTTTTTTTCTTGAATAAAAAAAATCTTACGACTCACATGATCACAAGTTGACAAATAATAATTACTACTGACTAATTCTGGTTAAAACTGGTTCTTATACAGTACATAAATCGGTAGATAAAACTTAAATATTCAAATAATCATTTTATTTACTTTGACTGATTAGACACCTCGTGAGAAAACACATCGTCATTTGTGTATTCACAGCAGTACAAACATTGTCTGTATCTATTAATGTGTTGTATTCATGTTTGATATGTAGATTTTTGTCTACATTTACATGTACTTGTACGTATTGTGTAGTAACTTTTTGTGATTACCGCGCACCGGAAGAAGCAGTATTAGAAGGCCCCCACAAGGTAGACCAATGAACTAGTGAGGGTCTCAGCAGTTCATTGTGACGAAATATGGAGGGGCCTATTTCCTGCATTGGACGTCTTTCGGCTCAAATAATGAAGATGATGATGTATGGTTAACGGTCACAGTCCCAGTTGCACTAAATAGTGCCGTCTTTGTTTAAAAAAGTACTGTCAGCATACTTAAATCCTGATAAGTTGTAAAGCACTCGTTTTATGACAATGAATAATAATATTTCTTTATAACTTTGGGGCCAGACATAAAAAATCTGACCTCAGACTCGCTGTTCTCAATAAAGTTGCTAGTACAACAATAAAAATGATAAATGATCTTTATTTTGCAAGTAGGTTTTATAAAAACTCTTTTACACGTCAATTTTTTTTTTCGTCATTTAAAGCTAGATGAGGCCGGTGAAGAAGAAAATTAATATCATTTTTATTTTTCCTAATCTACACAAAAACCAATGACGGGTTAGGTAAATTCGCACCAGTTTTCTGCTACCACCCAATTCTATTATATCACTCTACAAAAACTGGACTATTGAGGCTTTCCTATATCTATTTGTCTGTGAAAACGACCAATCAGCTTTCGTGGCACGGGTGTAAGAAGGTTATGAAAATGTAACAAAAAAGTAGATAGGCAACAGATGCGATCAGATCACGAGCCAAATGGGCCATTATTATATACGTCGTATTACTTCACTTTTTGTAATTCATTAGAGAGCTATGTAGAAGAATGTAATGGCCCGTTCATGACCTTGCCACTGTAAGCGGTAGCTAAACACGGGCGGCGAGCGAGAGATCAAAAGTGAAATGTTTGAAGCACGCCACAAGAAGCCGCACATAGCGCTCCGCACCTGCTTACCGATGCCGCCTCGGTCGTTGCTACGACTGAAGTCGTGTCCTTGCCATAACAGCGTGTCACTTACTATTTTACACGAGTTTATGCATAATCTAAAGATTACCTACAACTATGCAGTACCTATGTAGTTATATGTGTATATGTGTACACATGTTTGTTAAGCGAGTAAATGTGGGTGTTGCTCGAGTTCGCTTTGTATATCTTCTGTACCTATCTATTTTGTGGTGAGAACTACACTGGACCGACGCATACATGGCCCACGCCTGATTTGTACTAAGCGGCACGTCGTGTGGTATAGCGCGGTATGGATCCAATGTAGCTCTGCAAGTCTAGTTGCCATATAAAATATATGAAGACTGACGCGCCCAGGATGTATGCTCAATGTAGTTCTTTCCTCTTTTCTCCTTAAAAAATTACTCTTTTATCCTCTTAAGTGGCTAAACGGATTAGGACAAGATTTATTGTGCACGGGTAGACAATGTCATGGCACATGGGATATTTTTTTTTATCCCGAGGTTCCTCTGGGATAATTTTCTATCCATATACGTTGATAATTGCTGTAACATGTCAAATGAGGGAAAAATTATGTTGATGAAGTGGTTTCTAAAGATGAGATGCCCTGTGTGAAAAAACCACTCATTGTATACTTATTTTATAAATGTTATTGCTGTGTTAAGTTAAAGAGTGCAATTAAGTATAAGTAATATAATAATAATTATGCTTAGCTGTGATTTGTGCCTTTGCCCTGCAGTGGGACACAACGGGCTCATAATAATAATAATAGCTGTGATTTAACCTAATTTTTTTTCTCTCGTTATCTGTACTTGAGTTTGGTGAAGGTTGTTTGCAAAAAATAACCTTATAGCGTTAACATTGGCAGAAAAATGGTTCTGGCTGAATTTGGACGCCCATTTGAATTTAGAACCAACAGCCATTTTTTTTTTTTGGTTGGCGGGCATTTTTCGCACTTGAAGTTTGTTGCAAGTTTTAGTTGTTTGCAAATTGATTCCTTGTGAATATTGTGATGTAAAATTGACAAAGACAGGATACTTATATGCCGGGAATACTATTTTCAATATTAGCAAAAAGCTGACAGTGGCTAGTCTGTGTATACTAACAGTAGAAACGATAGGCGACGAGTACCGAGACGAATTGGTGGCTTCTGCTAGAGATGACATTGACAAAACATTCCATACAAACAAAACGTATCAGAGTGTGACTATTTTATTATATAAATTGTCAATACTGCTACAGCTGCGGGATAGTTTAAAAGTAACTCCGTGGCCCTGGCCCGCAATCGGGAATCAATCTGTCTATTTTTATCTATACACATAATTATAAAAGGAAAAACTGACTGACTGATATATCAACATACAGCCAAAACGACGGGTCCTAGAAGCGTGAAATTTTGCACAAGGTTTCCTTTTATGTCTTAGAGGAGGACTAACAGAGAATTTTCCAAAGTTCAGCCCCTGAGGGGTGAAACAGAGTCCAAATTTTTTATGAAGAAATCTACATTCACGGGCGAACTCACTGGTCGAAGCTAGAGTATTTATAAATATATTAGTTTCGGCTTCACACGGCGCTCACAGCGCCCCAGCCGCCGCCGGGATTCCGATCCCGATTTCCGGCCACCCTAAGCGCGGGTTTGCGGACGGTGAGCAATGGGTAACTCGCTGACCGACCGTTCGGTAACTGTCCGGACCGAGTCTAAGTCGTTCAAGGCACGCTCTGTTCCCGCGCGTCTCAAGGAGTTTTCAGTAGGAGCCGGGTCGAAGCCTACTGGGGCCAGGATTATACAAAAGAGAAACTCGGCCCCAGTACGATAGGTAAGAAGGAGTCTTTAGGAGGCATTTACTCAGTAAAAGTCTGATACTTTCTCCCGCTCCGCCCAACTGCGGGGATGTCATTTGGATAATTTTTATCCACCAAAAATAAAAACCTGTGGATTGTACACAGCTCCACTCCTGTTCCTTTTTTGCCCTTACGGTGAGTTCCAGTAGTTTTACATAGAGATTGACTAGGGAACACGTTATCTCTAGGTAAAACTAATGTCAGGTTTTTTTTGGTGATTTGTCATTTTTAAAACTATAAAAATTACAACCGCGAGTTGTAACCCAAGCCTTAATGGTTCTGACTAATCAATATTTTTTCTAACCAATTAAGTTCAGCGCACATTGCGTAGGCAGGAATATTGTTAGCAATGGCTCTCTAGTCGTTACCGGCGTAGTAATTGAGTATTAAATAAACAGAGGCATGTTTATTACAAGCTTTTATTTAGTTTCACTATTTTTTTTTTTTTACAATTTACTTGTACAACATTACAGCCTAATTTAATGCGTTGTACAGAAACTAAGGAATAAACTAAAAACTACTAAAATAAAATATCTCACAAACCCAGGACAGGGTTTACTTATTTTTCATCGATCCTCTCATAAAACCTGAAACATTTACGACACACATCTATCCATCTCCAAGCAAATAAATATGCCTGAATCTTGCAAATTATAGATCCACTTCCCAGATATCGTTTGAACTGAAATTTTGCATGCATGTGTAAATTATATGACAATGCATGATTATTTTGACATGGAGCTGATCTGATGATGGAACTGTAAAGTGGCTATAGGAACTCAAATAATCCTATCATGTTTGAGTTTTTTTGGAATGGTAATGAGTGCACACAATAATAAAAGAACAGAAGAAGAAAACAGAAGAAAAGTACAAAAGTGATGCTTATTTCTAAAGAAATCTTTCCAGCATACCTGCGGAGGAAAAAGAGATGTAGACACTGTGTAAAAGTAGAAAGAAAATGAGTACACACAAAAAACATGGCTAACAATGAAGTAATATAACATGCATAAAATAGATATCATACTAATATAATAATACCCATACACATATATAGTAAAATAAATATCATAAAAATACATACATACTAAATAATATAATAAAATAATACATACTAACATGCAACTATGACGAAAAGGATAGATAGTGTTCTTTCACTCTTTTTTTAAAAACTGCAAGAGTTTGGCAGCCCCTAACGTCAGGCGGCAAAGAATTCCACAACCTTATTAAGTGAAACAGAAATAAAGATTTGAAATGTTAGTATGAGGAATGAGGCTTGGTGGGAATCTGTCACTATCTCTTTTATATACACGTAAACTTGTTGGAATAATTAAATAAATTGAAAAATTATGGAGCAAGGAAAGAATTTTTGTTTTGACAGAAAGTTTTTTTTTTTTTAGTACAATGCTATTGACAGCTTAACAAAAGAGTTTTGATTAGGCTTATACAAGAAGTATTTATTTTAACATCCTCCCTTAATCAAAATTCCAATAAACAAAAAAAAAATATATCAAAAGTGCTTAAAAATAATAGTGAAAAAAAATACAAAACAACAATTAAGAACATAAACCTAAAGCTTCTATGCACTTAGTATGTGCTGTTGTTCGTAATGGCTTAGTCATTATATCAGCTGCCATTTCACTACTGCACTTATATTCCAAATTAATTTTAGACTCTGACACTTTTTCACGTATGAAATGAAAACGTGTATCTACATATATGCTTAGCACGGTTGTGATGAACTGGATTCTGAGCTAACTGATATGCACTCTGAGAATCTGTGTAAATTGTAACAGGAATATCGCTATCTTTATTATTTACCTCGGAAATAAACCAGCGCAGAAATAAAGCCTCTTTAGCGGCATCCGTTAACGCCATGTACTCTGCTTCTGCGGACGAAAGTGCCACAGTTGGCTGTTTTCTGGAACAACATGATATCACCCCATTTGCTAATACGAAGCAATATCCCGTATATGACCGACGATCCTTGGTACAATTTGCCCAATCGGCATCTGCATAACCCATTAGAGGTTTTTCCGATTTCCTATATACAATACTCAAATCAATGGTTTGCTTCAAATACTGAAGCACACGCTTAGCTGCAATCCAGTGATTTTTATTGAAGTTAGTGTTAAACTGACTTAAATAGCTAGTTGCGAAAGCAATATCGGGACGAGAATTAACGGCAAGGAACATGAGGCAACCTACTAAATTTTGGTAAGGATATACATTCTGCTCACAATGTTCATCATGCTCTAATTTAGAAACTAAAGGAGCATTATAACCCCTACAACTCTCCATCCCAAATCTCTTTAATACATCTTTTATTTACTATAATCATCAGTTTGATAAATATTAAGACCTAGATAATAATTTAATTTTCCAAGATCTTTTATATTAAAATAATCTTCAATGTCACGTTTGACAATGTTAAAAGTCATAATATCTTTATAGAAAATTATTATGTCATCAACGTATATAGCGAGAATAACGAGCTCTGAACCAAAAAACTTTTTGTTAACACAGGGTTCAGATGCTGTTCTATGAAAACCTATTTTTGACAAAGTTTCATTCAATGCAATGTTCCAGGCGCGTGGTGTCTGTTTGAGTCCATATAAAGACTTCTTCAATAGACAAACCTTGTCTTCCTGGCCTTTAACAACAAAACCTTCAGGCTGACACATATAAACTTCCTCTTGAAGTTCGCCATTTAGAAAAGCCGTGTCCACATCTATATGCCGCATCTGTAGGCCTTTTTCAGCAGCAAAGGCAAATAAAGTACGTAAAGAAGAATTACGAATGACTGGGGCAAAAGTTTCAGAGTAATCTATACCAGGTACTTGATTATAACCTCTCACCACCAATCTCGCCTTGTACTTTATGACATCTCCAAGCGAATCGGTTTTCTTTTTAAAAACACACTTACAAGGAATTACCTTTTGTTTTGGTTTTTCCACTAGAAGCCAAGTTTTCAGCTTTATCAATGCATCAAATTCATTCTGCATTGCTAGTTTCCATTTACTGGCATCTGGACTATTGATAGCCTGGGAATAGCAATTTGGCTGATCTTGATCTTCCAAAATAATATAACTAAAGAAATCAGGAGGCTTCCGAGGTCGAGATGGGTATCTAGGAACTTCTACTGTTGGGTTTCTAGAACTCAAACTAGAATTCGGATCAGTTTCATTATATACAGTTTCCGGTGAAACATCACAATATGGATCTTGTGCATCCTCAAAAACTTCACAAGTGTTTTCCGAAAGTTGGTTATCAGAAATAGAAACAACGCGTTCAGGGGACTCTACAGGTTCCTGACTATTTCTATCATGATAAACATTTTCAGATAAAATTATATGAGGTGTCGCGCTTTGTTTTTGTCCAACCGATGTTTGTTTCAATTTTGTGAAACAATCCTCAAAAAACACTGCGTCTCTCGACTTAAATAGCTTCCGTGGATTCTCAGTATTCCTAAAAAAGTAACTATTAGGATCATCTGTATATCCAACAAAATGGTTCTCACTCGCTTTAAAGTCCAATTTCCTTCTATGAGTAGCAGGTACTTGGACAAGAGCTCTGCATCCAAATACTTTGAGATGACTTAAATTTGGCCTTGTACCATACCACTTCTCATAAGGAGTTGCACTGTTTAAGGCACGATGAGGTGACCTATTTTGTAAATAAACTGCTGTCTTCAAAGCATCTTCCCAGAACGCTTTAGAAAGTGAACTCTCAGCAAGCATACACCTTGCTTTTTCCACAATTGAATGTATAGTTCGTTCAGCCACACCATTTTGCTGTGGACTGTACGGCGTCGTAGTTTGGTGCACTATTCCTTGAGAAGAAAGATAAGCAGCAAAATCGCTATTTACAAATTCAGTTCCATTATCAGTTCTAAATATTTTTATTTTTAAACCCGTTTGCCTCTCCAGTAACTTTTGGAAAAAACAAAACTTGTCTTTTACTTGAGTTTTCGAAGCAATAAAATAAATAAAAATTGTTCGAGTAAAATCATCTACAAATATTAAGGCGTACCTGTTTCCTTGGAACGAAGTTTCTGGAAACGGACCGAAGAGGTCACTATGTACTAATTCCAATTTAGAAACTGCCGCATGATATCTAAGTTTCTTTAAAGGTTTACGAGCCTGCTTGCCTTCCACACAAGCAACACAATTCGTCTTGTCTACTTCTACATAGTCTATACCTACGTTACTACTCTTAAGATTATGCATCCCAATGCGACACAAATGACCTAACCGTCTATGCCAAAGTTTGTACTGAGAAACAGAGTCAGAGTGCACATCAAAAGCCATACCTCGAGGAATATTAACTGAACAATCCAGCTTGTACAGTCCTCCGCAAGAAAAACCACGTAATAGACAGTCACCTGTAAACGAAAAAGTGTCAGAATTGTGAAAGCTACAGCCCTTGTTATTAAACACAATAGTAAATCCTTTCTCGACTGCTTTGTAAACTGATATAAAATTAGCTTTTAATTTTGGTACATAAACGACATCATTTATAGAATTAACAGAAGAAGATGAATTTATACTGATGTCACCAATTCCTTTTGTATCAACTTGTTCACCGTTAGCAACAGTTATTTTGCCCGATTCTACAGATTTGAAATTTTTTAACCACCTTCGTTGTGACGTCATGTGCTTGGACGCTCCAGAATCAACATACCAAACTTCCTCATGTTCACCAGTAGTAAGAGCAAAAAGAGAAGAATCTGGTTTGGTCAACTTCTCTTTGTTTTTCTTCTTTAATGGAAAATCCGGTCGCTTGTGACCTGGCGCCTGACAGTCGTAACAAACAATGGGTTTTTTCTTTTTCTTAGAACTCGACGACGACAAACACATTTAGATTTCAAAGCAGAATCATCATTAATTGGTTCCTTTGACATTTCATTCAGTAATCTCATCTTCACCACTTCGCTGGTAACTGCAATGTTACTATTTTCTAAAGCCATTATTAACGGTTCATATTTAGATGAAAGACCTCCTAATAATATAGCCGCAATTGAACTGTCATCAATAATTTTGCCAATTTCGGCTAAATCTTGAGCAGTACACATTTATAGCATTGATGTAACTCTCTAAATTGTCTTAGTCATTGAGGCTGATTCTATATAATTTCCTCTCTAAAGCCAGCTTTCTACCCATTCCGCAGTCTTCATAAGCTCGCTGGAGATTTATCCATGTTTCAGCTGCTGTCTGAGCTGTTCTGACATGCGTTATGGCCATATCCTCTATTGTTAGGCATATTTTGGTAAGTGCTTTAGTGTCCTTTTTTACCTTGACCGCCTGCGAAGTCCTGTCTCCCTCTGGATAGCCTGATATCGCTTCCCATAAGTCTTCATGGAGAAGATAATTTCGCATCTTAAACTTCAATTTCGCAAAATCATCTTTATTCGCCAATATAAAGGTAGGAATCGAAGAATAAAAATTGACGATCGGACTAGAACAGTCTCCTCCTTCACTCATTTTAAATAATTTTCAATTTACGTATGACGTAAGATAACTTTGAAAATCTATTATTTTTAGAAAATCAATATGCTTCTTACTATTCGTGCTGATAACGTGTTGGAATAATTAAATAAATTGAAAAATTATGGAGCAAGGAAAGAATTTTTGTCTTGACAGAAACAGTTTTTTTTTTTAGTACAATGCTATTGACAGCTTAACAAAAAAGTTTTGATTAGGCTTATACAAGAAGTATTTATTTTAACAAAACTAATGGTGGTGACGTCACATTTCTATATGTATTTCGTGACAGTTGCTCGTTTTTAATGTTTTCTGAGGTACTTAATATTGAACGGATTTGGAAAAATGCTTCCGACAAAATTTATAATTTTCCATTAAATTTAATTTTTATATTATAAAAGCTAGCGCGAACTGGTGACTTAGATGTCAGTAAACTGTAGGGGCTCAGCAGGGCCAAAGACTAAGGGTCTGCTTCTCAAAGGAAGACTCGACCCTGATATGACAGGCAACGAAGGAACAGAGTGGGTTTTTAGTCAGTAAAAGTCTGTCATTCAGTTATTAGAAGTTTTTCCCACCTAAAAAAAGGGTGGCAATAATTTTTTGGTAATTTCTTACCGTTGGGTCTTGAACAGGTGATAGTTGTATCACCTGTTCAAGTGCACGCACCATATGTTGCATAAGCACAGGGACAGTATACAAAAAGTCACCAGTGCGTGCTGGCTCTAAAAAGATGAATGAACTACCCAATACCGTGTTCTGTACGACAGACAATTATTCTAGACAATTGCAAATGAGAATAATTTGAAACAATTTATTCTCAATCGACAATCAGTATTAATATAGAAGTCAAATAGTTCAAGCGCTGTTTTTTTGCCACATTGTTCAAAGTAGGGAAAAAAACCGCGGAAGCCACCAATTTACATACGAGTAGTTATACCTACACAGGTTTTATAAACCTATGACGCATCAAATAACGGTATGGGTTTCTATCATGGTTTGACTTAACAATACCAAAACATTACTTCTAGGAAAGCATGCTCTATATGGTCAACCACATCATCATCGGCTTACTATCTCACCTGGTGGGTAAGATAGTGGTCAAGCACGATCCTATTAATGTAAAAAAAAAACATATTTTAGAAGGCTTATTTTGGATGATGAACCAAATCGATTACATATCATTGACGCAGTCGTCCAATCGAGATTTCAAAGTTTTGAGTATCGATTTTCTACCGATTACATTTTTACGTTACATTTAATAGGCTATGCAATTCCGACGCATACTCCCCGTATGCGTCGGAATTGCATAGCCTATTTCCGCCTAGCCCATTCCTTCGTCGGTTCACAAGACGTACGGTGATGTGCCACCGGTACATGGTAGACATCCCACCTATACGCACAAAACGTTTTGGTAACACATTCATTGTGCACACTAATACAAGTGGAATTCTCTGCCGGAGTCTGTGTTTCCTGATAGCTATAACTTAGAGGTCATTCAGTCACGACTGAATAAATTACTTCTAGGCGCATCGCTTACCAGCGAGTGACATAGTGGTCAAGCACGAACCTATCAATAATGTTAACAAAATAACGGTAACAAGTAGCTCTTGCCAATCGCCTACATTTTTTACTTTTTATCAAACGTTATCGCACAACCTTTATTTTTCTTTTTTAGCTACTAACTGAGCTAAGTTTGTGCAATTATCCGGTGTCAAGTATAACAAATATGTAGTTTTTGATGCAGCACACAGTTACATTGTTTACCATTAGAACGTGGATGTTATTGTAATGTTTTTGCTGTATTTGGCAACAAATGTATCGAGACAGTCTTTATGGCGAGTTTGGCTATGGTAGTCATTACTACAATAACATTTTCAGCTCCATTTTACCAGAATTTCAAAGATCTCTCGTATTGTCCAATCAGTATAAATTTTACTCACAATATCCGCTAGGAACCAATTAGCAAATTTTCAATATAGCCAGTAAAGTTAGCTGGAAAAACTCCAGCCAAAAGTAAAAAAAATTCGCTCCTCTTTGCGTCGTTTATCCTCAATGCTGAGGGTCGTGACCTCGACGAATAATTTTCTTGTGGATTATATTTCGCCTTATTGTCCTATCTTCGGCGATGTAGATGGCGTCACAGACTGTGCTCTCCAGTGTAAACCGGATTTGGTCTGACTAACGTAACAGACTCCTGCCCCTGGGTCTTTTCCCAAAAAAATACTAGGTACAAATGTTTGTTCTATATTTGAATGAGCGTTCAAATTCAGCAAGAATTATAATTTCTCTGTTATGACTCAAAAAAATCCCGTCAAAACGTCTCATCGGACCATGGGCTTTACTATGACATATTAAAATGTCAATCGCACGAGTGAGAAAGAGAAAAGGAACTATACACCCTTTATAGCCACTATCCCTTAAACAGTCCAGTTAAAACTATAAATTATCGCGTTAAAATCTCGTGGTAGGGGATCTCTGTTCGTAGCAATCAATGACCTTAGACATCTGTTGCTAACTAGGTTACTATGATGAAAGTTTAGCACGTTGCTAGACTACGAGTATGAAGTGTCGTGAACACGTTAGTATCTAAATCACTGCAATAAACGCTTCATAGGTAAACAAACTAGATAACTAGACAGACAGCGCATGATCTCTGTTTGGTCCTTGTATCTTGGAACCGGTTTTAATTTATGGAAAAATCCAGCAATTCATCTCGAATAAAGTAATTTAATTTTCGATAGAGATCTTAACTAGCGTGGACTGCACGCCAAATTGATTTCATCGTACATACGTTTGATTTCACCAATTTGTTTTGCTTGTCCGGTGAGAGAGGTTTTATATTGTGAATACCTTAAAAATATCTCTTCTTTAACCCTTTTTGATTCATTCGTAAAGGGCCATCGTTTAATTCTTTAAACCCCAATTGAACGCCAGCGTTCGCTCTCATTGTCTTTCAATAGTGTCTCTAATTACGATATTCAAAAGGTTAATTGACGCACATTTATAGGTATATCAACATATAGTCAGGTAGAAAACGTCTAGTCAAAATTATCGAAAAAAACTGGCGAATTTATAGCCTATAATTTTCAAAATATCATTTATCAAAAGGCTCTTTTTTGATACGCTACCAGTGTTAACAAGAAGACTATAAAACGCAATAATGATTAATTAATCAAACCGTAATTATCATGATCTCTCTAGTGTATCGTGGAGTGAGTTAATATACTCAATTACAAACGGTAAATAAATATAAACTAGCACATAAATAGTACCATAGTTAATGATGCTCTATCAATCACTGCAATCCTCTAAAACACACAAGATTTCTATCATACACTCAATTTTACCTTCCATTTTCCATATTCATATTTATCACAACACTGTCAACTTTGTCACTGTATCAATAAAGTTTATTTTTGCGTATCACTGATTCACATTATTGACGCGCGAGTCTAGACGTTCATCGCGTAGAGTAGCTGTTTTCTAACGAGCAATTGTAGTAAGGTTTTGATAACTGTAGGTTTGGAGTTAGAGTGGGGAGAGACGGATTGACAGGTAAACACTTAATAGACTTTGTTTAACGACACTGTTTATAATGAATTGACTGTCGGCCATCCATTTACGTTAATATGGCTCAGCTGGTGACTGACTTTAGCTACCATCAACGTCATTTTAGACTTTGTTGAGACCCTGTCTTACCAGTTCTTGCAATTATTCCTCTCGTATTATATATTTTATGTATTGCTGGTTTTTGGGAAAATATGTGGTTTGACTTCTTTTTTTTTTAATTTAACTTATACTGTTACAGTATATGTATTTACGAATATAGTTTCGACTTATTATAGTTCAAGCTTATTGCGATCGTTTCTGTTTATTATGTAACTATTTATTTACTAACTATAACTTAGTTTAAATGGCGTATCTGATTTGGTAGCACATGTCTATAATATCAAAAATAATTATGCCTAATGTTCAAACTTGTTTTACGGTTTTTTTTTTTATCTAATATAAACTAGTACTTGACTGCGATCCCACCTGATGGTAAGCAGTAATGCAATCGTTGATGGTGGTATGTTTTTTTTTTATGGGTATAAATCATCCAAATTACAATGTTTTGGGTTTATTTAAAACCGTTGGTTTTCGGTTGTAATTCGTAGATCATTGACAGTCATTACAGGTAGTCAGACGCCAGAAAGTGCGCCCAGTGTGAGTCAATGGATTGTGGAGATCTGATAGCCAGTCCATGTAAAAACACGGGTATTCAGCCGCATCCAGTTAGACTAGAAACACAGGCTAGTTGGAAAAAGGCTAGGGAAATGATGAGGTAGACCATGTCATGGAATAACATACATTATAATACTTTTTATCTTCCTTTATTCTTTATTGTACAAAAAAAATTAACAAACAACAAAACAGGACATTTGATGAACATTGGCGAGCTTAACTTACAACTGGGTTCTCTAACAGTAAACCATGAAAATGAAATTTTGCATTTGAGGAACCTTAAATGTACAACAAAATAAAAGTAAACGTATAAATTGAATTTAACTTAAAAATAAAAATATATTATACAGCACACTATACATAAACATAATATATACAATAAATAAATATTTATATACATACATATTTATAGGTCATGTTGACAAGAAATGTCTTGTAATAATTTTCTACTTTCAAGTGAGCGCCAGCATTGGCAAAAACCAGTATGTTAATTTTAATATCACAAGTCAAATGACGCTTAAAGTCTGGCTATCAAAAACGTATTCTGAGAAAAAGTGTCAATTTTTTAAATAATCTTTACGGACTATAGTTAGTAGGAGAATAATGCGCTTGTGCATTTATGTATTACTTGAATGGAACGTGCCCTTGACAATAATCCTCAATTCAATACAGTTGTCAATCATAACAGAGATTAGCCAAGTATGCTAGAGATACTATAGTGCACAAGTGCATGCGCAAACACAGGTGTACTCTCTGTTCCTTTACTGTCATAGTCCGATGGGATGGCAATCTGACATGACCAGTACCCCTAGCCAAATTGCTAATCTGTAATAGTTAACGCTAGTAGAAAGCTTCAAATGTACGGGAATGACGTCATCTCAACGCTCAGTCGCGTGGTCAGAACAAAAGATTTGGCGACGCGGCCAACTCGAAGCGTTCGACGCTAGCGAAACGGTTGTAACTTCGCTAGGGGGGCTGGGCTCTTCTCAGTCATGTCAGATTGTCGTCCGTGATATTTTTTTTTCTTCTTGGTGGGAAAATCATCAATGTCAACCCCCGCTCTTGGGCGGAGCGGGAGATAGTGTCAGACTCTTACTGATTAAAAACCCACCCCCTTCCTTCAAGCCTTTATACCGGGGCTCGAGCTATCTTTCAAAACTAACCCTGGCCCCGGTAGGCTTCGACCCAGCTGGGCCCCTGCTGTTGCTGACAACTCCTTGAGGTGCGCGGGAGCAGTGCGCGCCGTCGAAGACTTGGGGGTCAGTCCGGACAGTTACCGGACGGTCGGACAGTGAGCTATCCATAGCTCGCCGTCCGCATGCCCGCGTCTACGGTGGCCGGAAATCGGGATCAGAAAATCGGCGGTGGCGGGAGCACCGTTGCCTGATGCGATCAGCCTCCTCCTTTGCAAGCATTACTGCTTCGCAGAAGTCGGCGACCGCCTGCCACTCCTCCTCGCTCCGGACCATGGCCTGAACCAAGGCCCGGCGCGAGAGGTCTCCGCCGTCTGTCTTCCGTGATCTTTATCAGATCGAGATTTATCCACTGCATCAGCAAAACCGAAAAGGCTGACATGATAAAAATATTGTAATAACGTTAGAATATATTATATTCGCATTACAATACTGTATTTTGTATCTAAATACTTTATTCTTCTTTTTTATTTTCGGCAGAACGCTTATATATATGCACTAAAACAATTATGATGCCTTATCGAGGATGGTTAGGTTAGGTTAAGGTCACGCCTGTCAGTAATGAAATACGTATCTAATCTTAAGACTGTAATCTGACATACAATGTGTGTAAGATAACAGTCATAAGATTGCCAGATCATTCTCACCGAGACAATACCCTCAGACTCGGCATAACAACATAATAAAGGCACTTTGTGAATTATTTTTAGCGCATAAAAATATTTAAGAGATCAAATTTACCAAACACATCAGACTTATAGATATGATGAAGGTCACCAAACTGTAGAACAATTTTGAATTAGTTTCATCCGGTTCTGTGAGCCGTAAACATCTCTTGCCGTGGCGGCTGGAGCGTAAAGATATCCTCTTCCTCATTAAGTCAGTCCCGGGGTCCTTCGCTCGCGTTACTATTTCCCAGAAAAAAGTTACTACTTCTCATTCCCTCTTGCTCTATACCACATTTTTATTAGCCTATTTTAAGTTCCAATACTGAGCAAAGGCCTCTCCTTTCTCTTTATAAACCTCTTTGTCTGAACGATCTCTGGACACGTTTGGCCAGCAAATATGAAATGATATCTTCTAATTCTACCTTCGCTACGGTCGCCTTGTCGACCTGACGTGAGTGACAATCCTCGCCCTCAGTTCAGGGAAATTCGACCGGAGTGGCCCATTCCGACTGCAGCTCCATAACATAATTTAATAATAATAACGAACTTGGTAGGGCCAATCAGAATGCAGCCTCTTGATTCCTCATACCTCAGCAAGCTGACAGAATTGTATCGCTGCATTGGATCAAGTATGAACTGTCTGTCGGTTCTGTGGTCGTTGGTGCAGATTAATCTAAGTTCCGATACGAATTGCTGATCGAACACTAATTGCTCAAAGTCAAGCGTTATGTACGTCGAGAATAAGGAAGGTAATTCCCAGGTAGACTTACTCCAATCGGTAATTCACATGAGTGACCAATTACTCAGTATAGTGATCCTGGATTTTCCTGAAGCAGATCACGTTTGTGGAAGCAGTGGTGGCCGAGTAGTAACGGCCCCGACTTACGAGTTGTAGGTCGCGGGTTCAAACCCAGCCAGGCGCATTACTTTGTGTAATTTATTTCACCACCACTGCTCTCAAAACGGTGAAGAAACCGGAATGTCCTAGAACCAAAAATTCGAAGACATATGATATCCACCAACCCGCACTGGTCCTGCGTGGTGGATTACGGCCCATTCCCTCTCCTAGAGAGGAGGCCTGAGTCCCAACAGTGGACTATGCAATGCTATGCTATGCTAAGTCACGTTTGAGTAATAAGGACCAGGAATTCTAGTTCAGTGATTACAGAAGGCTCATCCTCATACTTAAAAATGTTCGAGAGTGTAGTCGTAATTTCGTATCAGCGATTTAAAAAGGTTCTCTATAAAGATTGATATTAAGATAAAATTGCTAGCGTCCTTAAAAATACGGAAACTGACCTTCACTGTGTGACTGTTCCAATAGGACCCTAGGCTGATAAAATTTTCATTTTTCCTGAATTTCCCTACATGAAGGTATGAAAGTTGGCTTCCCTCTAAGGGGAAGAGGACGAGCTCCTCCTCCGCTCATCCTTATAGCTTTCAACCAGAGTCTTGGGTAGCTCCCACCGACAGTAATGGATTTCCAAGGAATATGTCACCTTCTCCCGACTTAGAAAGCTAGGGAATTAGGTGGGGAATTGAGAAAAACAAAGTTAAAATCAAATAGGGTTGGAAATCCAAGAGATAAGGAAGAATAATCTACTTTTCTTTTGAGTTATGAATATTATGAGACTGAGAGGGCTGCAAAAGGGTATATAACACGTGACGCTTGTATTTGCAAGTTAAATTATTTTAGAAATTACTTTTAATCCGTTTCGCTCGTGCGTGTCCTGACCAATCCTACGGCAAAGGGTTGTGAGACCTCTGCTATTGGATAAGACACACTTCCTTTAACAATTGACTCCTTATCTACTACTCACGCATTATTAAGACAATACAAAACTTAAACAAGCGTGACGCATCGTCAGTTGGTCGCAGAACTGTTTACAGTCGCCTTGCTAGACGCCGAAGTGATTCTCAATAAATCGACACTTCTCACTTCCTTACTCTACCCAAAGGTGAGGACATCATAACTTATATGCCTCCAAGCTACGTTTAGCTGCGGGGTTTTCCAGAGATGAGTACAAATTACGTGTCTCGCTAAATATTATTTTTTTGTATCAGTAAGAGGCCCGAAGACCGGTGTGTTTTAACGAGATACGTTCTCTAGCGTTCCATAGAACGACTATCAATGCAGTTTAGGGTACTTGGTGAAGCCTACCCCCGCTCCCAGGAAGTGTGCGTATAACAAGAACAATGTAAATCACTCTACTGTCAGTCAGTTCTTAGGGGGAGGTAGCCATCGCTAGCGTTTGGTGGTTCGTGAGCTTAGTATATCTTAAACTGGCTGAATATATATTCGGTTCAACCTTTAATTGGCAGTGTTTAAGTCATGATTGCGCCAGTATGGCGGGAAGTGTCAAGTCCACTCGATGGAAAGTCAATGTCAACTCACTCCAAAGGAACGCCTTCTCCGAGTCCCTAACACCAACCGCAAGCTCAGGTTACCTTGTCATAGGATGGAATAAGGAAGGATAAAACACACAACACTCACCCATTCAGTCTTCAACACAGCCGCTGAGATTCACTCGCGTACTGACACACTACTCACTAGATCAAAATCAACGCCCATCCATTCGTACTCTGACTCACATACATAGATCTGTATTATAAATATTAGAAAAGCCTAAACTGGACTGGGTCCATCTATATCTAATACTGTATCACAATACTGGCACTCCTAAGAATTACAACGAGACATAGCTCTACGATATACCGAGTCAGATGGCTTAGCTGGACCTGTCCTCTCTCGGGCCCTGAAGCCAAGTGTCCCTAGACGTGTGTCCCCTACTAGGGTCTGACGCGAAGTGTCCTATCCTGCCGAGTCAACCCCGTGCCTCCTCTCGCCTTAAGGCTCAGTATCGCTTGTCAATTACTTATTATTGCTTTGTTTTTGTATAGTTTTTAAAAAGGTTTGGGTCGCTTCGTTCTCACGACTTGCTCGCACATCTTGGGTCTTTTGGTCATTTCATTACAATTGTGCTAAAATATTTCCTTTTTTTGTAATTGTTCCTTTCACATTAAAATGACAATTTATGAGGGTCTAAGTGGCCCACGTATCCAGACGTGGTGTTCAAAGACAAATATAATATTTTGTTATTAATTTGGAATTTGGACAGACAGTCACAACTGCACAGACCAGAACCCCTACCATGGCGTGTTAAAGTGTAAGGCGTGCGAGTGAGAAAAAAAGATGGAGGTTTACACCTTATATAGCTCCATCACTTTTTTTTTGGTGGGTAAAAATCACCCAAATGACATCCCCCGCCCTTGGGCGGAGCGGGAGAAAAAGCCACCCCGTTTCTTCTTGCCTTTCGTACCGGGGCCGAGCTACCTTTCGGAGCTACCCCTGGCTCCAGTAGGCTTCGACCCAGCTGGGCCCCTGTTGTTCCTGACAACGCCTTGAGGCGCGTGGGACCAGTACGCGCCTTCGACGACTTGGGCTCGATCCGGACAGTTACCGGACGGTTGGACAGCGAGCATTAGCTCTATGAGCTATGTATTAACATAACTCCATCCGTCATGCTTCCACAGTGTAATTTCACAAGGAATTACACAGTGGAACTGCCGAGCAGAGAGGATTGGTCAAACAACCTAATCACTTGCAAGGCTGGAAGCCTGATCTGGTTTACAGACGGGTCCAAAATGGGTGAGAATGTAGGATGTGGAATATTTGGCATTAGCCCGAAATTCAGCAAAAGCTTGAATCTGGGTAAACATGCTACCATATTCCAAGCGGAGGTATACGCCATTATAGAATGTGTGGAGGCCAACCGTCAACGAAACTACATAAATCAATTAATTCTGATTTACTCAGATAGCCAGGCAGCTCTTAACGCCTTGAACTCGAATACTTTAAATTCGAAACTGGTAAAAGACTGCGTTAACAAACTGAATGACCTGGGGCAAAGGAATAAAGTTATTCTGAGATGGGTACCAGGTCATTCTGGAATCAACGGCAACGAAAAAGCCGATGAACTTGCACGGGCTGGGGCTCAAGGTCATCAGATAGGTCCAGAACCCTTCTGTTGTATCTCAAAGAACCAGGCCATGCAGACCCTTAAGGGCAACTTATTTGGCGATTCAAAAAAGCACTGGTTGGTACAACCAGGTCTGCTACACGCCAAATCTCTCATAGAAGGCTACTCACAAAAACGAACTGCCGAGCTTCTTGAGCTTAGCAGGACGAACATCTGTGCCCGCGCCTTAACCGGCCACTGCAAACTAAACAGGCACCAATTTCACATGAAACTGAGTGACACTGATGTTTGCCGGTACTGCAATCAGGAGAGGGAGACGCCTAAGTACCTCTTGTGTGAATGCGGGCCCCTTGTCCACAAACGCAGTGTCCATCTGGGCCGACACATTATTCGCCCGGAGGAGATTAAAACTCTAAAAGCTAGGAGTATTCTAAATTACTTGGAAGCTTCCGGGCTAAAAGAGTTACTCTAACAAGGTGGAGAGTCACAATAGATCTTTTAGGTCGCAGTGACTACATCCCCTACACTATGGGTGATGCATAGCCCCTTATCTTCTAAATAATAATAATAATAATAACTCCATCCCTTCAACAGTTCGGTAAAGGTCGTCAAATTCATAGCCTTAAGAGGTCGTGGTAGGGCCCCAGAAAATCTACGCAGTCACTTCGAGACTTTAATATATTCAGGACCTTTTTTAACACATAGCTAACATAATAAATACTTACGCCTTTGTACTCCGATAAAGGCATGTTATATTACACAAAAATAAACAAAGTTACTTTCATGAATTAGGGCCGACGCTGCGTTAGGGTAATACCGGGATAGATTTAGCATTTTGTGGAACATTTTTGTGAGGATAGATGCCTACCTGTATGGATAGATGCCCCACCTTGAAAATACTAAGAAGGATAAATGCCTGAAGTATGGGATTGATGCTTTTTGTACTGTATAAACGAAAACCCAACCTAAAAAAGGTCGAATTACGAAAAACCTTTCCTTTAATTTCATAGTTTAGTGAAGTCTCTTCCTCCGCACGAATCCAGTACCTGCACAGTGTCACTATTTCAACTTTAACGGTGTGCATGTAGTCGTGACGATAGAGAACATTAATGTATTATTACGTAGCAAAACAAGCGCGGGGCGTGACTCCCAGCAAAGGGTGCCCGCGTCGGTCACCGCGACGGACCACTTTTGGATGGGACCGCGCGGGCGCTCGCTTAACGCGGCGTTGGCCCTTAGATTATAGCGAAGGTTTACAATATATATTAATTTCTGATGTTTCAGCCTTTTTTTTATGGTGGATAAAAATCATGCATTGACATCCCCCGCTCTTGGGTAGAACGGGAGATAGTGTCAGAATCTTACTGACTAAAAGACCCACCCCGTTCCTTCTAGCCTTCATACCGGGGCTCGAGCGCCCTTTCGGATAACCCTGGCCCCAGTAGGCTTCGACCCGGCTGGGTCCCTGCTGTTGCTGAAAACTCCTTCAGGCGCGGGAACAGTGCGCGCCGTCGATGACTTGGGCTTGGTCCGGACAGTTACCGGACGGCCTGACAGCGAGTTACCCATTGCTCACTGTCCGCAAGCCCGCGCCTACGGTGGCCGGAAATCGGGATCAGAATCCCGGCGGCGGCGGCGGCGGCGATAACGCCGTTGCCTGATGCGTTCGGCCTCCTCCTATGCGAGCATTACTGCTTCGCAGAAGTCGGCGACCGCCTGCCACTCCTCCTCGCTCCGGACCATGGCCTCAACCAAGGCCCGGCGCAAGAGGTCTCCGCCGCCGTTCGCCCCCACGAGGGCACGGCGATGCTCCGCCCAAGCAGGGCACACCTCGACTGTGTGCTCCAACGTGTCCTCCGGGCATTCCGCACAGTGGCGACACCCGGGCGTCACTTCCGCACGAATCCGGTGATGTTTCAGCCTGGTTTTCTGATAGAACAAAATTGATTGATTTAATTGAATAAATATAAAATAAATTATCTGGAATAATTTCTATTTTCTACAGAGCGTAAAAGTCATTGATTACTTAAAGCTGAAATTCATGATAAAATTATTTTTTTATGTAAAAATTAGATATGCACACACGTTGATTTCGATATACATATAATAAAGATTGAATCATATTTCTGAGTAAATATTATAAAAAGCAATAATAAGGAATAATAAAGCAGTAAAAACCATTTGGCCAAATGAGGCTTCCTCGACCCGTCTCTAACACAGTGCGAGTGTGAAGCCGCTGCCCAAGACATGCGTCACCTGCTATGCTGTCTATAATGCACAACCACTTGAAGTTTTCAGAATCTATACCAGGCCAATGACAGAACCGTAGAGGTTGCCTATTTGGCAACTTGGCTAGGGGGGCAGTATTTCTGCCCCCCTAGCCAAGTTACAACCGTGTCGTGTCGAATTCCGTTCTCCAATCAGTAACGCTTCGATGTCATCAATTGTAGAAAACTATAAGTGGGTAGCCATGTTGACGCGCCTGAGTCGGCTGCTCGTTCTACAATGAAGCGTTTGTTTATCAAAGGATGTAGCGTTGAACGTTGTAGAAATTCATTCTATCATTTTGAACGATGTGAACTTGGCTACGAATTTTCTATTCTTTTGTTCCAACCACGTAAATTGACGTTGAGATGATGTCATTCCCATACATTTGATTACTTTTCGACTAGCGTTAACGATTGCAGATTATCAACTTGGCTAGGGGAACACGAAAAGAAGAAGTGTTCAAATGTACCACCGCGGTCATTTCTGCTCGATTACTCAATAAAATTTCGCTTGAATCCTGCGGCGCGAAGCCAAAGAAATCTTTTGAAGTTTTCGTTTCAAGTACAAGCAAAAATTACTTAGCGGTGGTCAGGCGGAAGTGTCTTTGATGGTACCAATGAGACAATAGCTAATCAATGAAGTCGTTTATTGAAACTTTTCTGATGAGTCTGATGAAGAAAAGTTTGTTATTCGTTCCACTTACATTAGACATTTAAAACTTAACCTTTTGATCGCCAAGCGTTTCGCGGCGTTCGCTCTT
Source organism: Mythimna ferrago (assembly GCA_910589285.2). Lineage (NCBI taxonomy): Eukaryota > Metazoa > Arthropoda > Insecta > Lepidoptera > Noctuidae > Mythimna > Mythimna ferrago. Next base: position 4,436,219 of record OU342682.1, read on the forward strand.
TCCCGCTAATGAAAAAAAATACCGGCCAAGTGCGAGTCGGACTCGCCCATAGAGGGTTCCGTAGCAGCAAGTAACATAATATAAAAGTTCTTGTAGTTCGTTGTAACTTTGATCGATGTTTTAATAATAGTATATTTTTTTAGATTTATGACGTTTTAAAAAAAAAACTACTTACTAGATCTCATTCAAACCAATTTTCGTTGGTAGTTTACATGGTAATGTACATCATATATTTTTTTTAGTTTTATCATTCTCTTATTTTAGAAGTTACAGGGGGGGGGGACACACACACATTTGACCACTTTGGAAGTGTCTCTCGCCTAAACTATTCAATTTAGAAAAAAATGATATTAGAAACCTCAATACCATTTTTAAAGACCTATCCATAGATACCCCACACGTATGGGTTTGATGAAAAAGAAATTTTTGTGTTTCAGTTCTAAGTATGGGGACCCCCAAAATTTATAGCTTTTTTTCTATTTTTGTGTGAAAATCTTAAAGCGGTTCACAGAATACATCTACTTCCTAAGTTTCAACAGTATAGCTCTTATAGTTTCGGAAAAAAGTGGCTGTGACATACGGACAGACAAACAGACATGACGAATCTATAAGGGTTCCGTTTTTTGCCATTTGGCTATGGAACCCTAAAAACCTTATTTTCGATATTCACAGACTACTTTATGAAGGCAACGGCGTTCTCGCCGCCGCCGCCGCCGCCGGGATTCTGATCCCGATTTCCGGCCACCGTAGGCGCGGGCTTGCGGACAGTGAGCAATGGGTAGCTCGCTGTCCGGCCGTCCGGTAACTGTCTGGACCAAGCCCAAGTCGTCGAAGGCACGCACTGTTCCCGCGCGCCTCAAGGAGTTGTCAGCAACAGCAGGGGCCCAGCCGGGTCGAAGCCTACTGGGGCCAGGGTTATCCGAAAGGGCGCTCGAGCCCCGGTATGAAGGCTTGAAGGAACGGGATGGGTTTTTTAGTCAGTAAGAGTCTGACACTATCTCCCGCTCCGCCCAAGAGCGGGGGTTGTCATTGGATGATTTTTCCTACCGAAAAAAAAAAGACTACTTTACGAAGAACTTTTTATTTACGTTCTTGGATATATATAAAAGGAGAAACTGACTAAACTATTCTATGTACGTGGGCGAAGTCGATGGCAAAAGCTAGTTATTTATAATATCAATAGAATGCGATATTAGTTGTTTACTATTTTCGCTACCATTGACTGGCATGTGTAACGATAACAAATTATTGTTTTACAAACTATGACTAACAAATTGAGTGTATACCTTCAATAAACAATACTATGTTATGAAATGATTTATAATCATTTTCATTGATGAACATAAATATTATCTTTAGGTCATACGACACACATTTACACACCTCAGTGTAGGTAAAAAATATTTGCCTAACTTTTTAGCGTTCACACTGACAGAATAGTACATTTTGATACAGGTGGGGAAAGATTGTCATCACTTACCATTAGGTGAGATAGTGGTCAAACGCGAGCCTATCAATAATAATAAAAAAAAAGTTTGTCATTGCTTTCGAGGCGGAATTCTTGCTTCAGTGATTTTCAACATGTGTCTTACGACATTTTTCAATGCATTTACGAAAAACTTCGATTTTTTATTTATCATTTTTTCTGGTATTAGGCTAGGCGATAAAATATAATAATCAATTTTTGCAGTAAAATATTCTGGCGGAATATTCAAATTCTGCCAGAATATTTTACTGCTCCACGGAATTCAGAACAATTAGCTGTATAGTAATATTATAAATTAAGATTCGTAGAAGTCATCGATCACTAATTGTAGTGTTATCAAATCGGACTGACAGACAAAGAAAGACTGTTCCAAAAAAAATCTGAACCTATTAGAGCTTCGATCAACAATATAAAGATAAGTTGTGGACCAAAGTCAATTGTGGAACAAAGTGAATTGGGGACCAAAGTGAGTTGAGATCAATTTAGTGGAAGGTCACGTATCTGAAGTTGGTATGTAATGTGTCTTCAAGATAAATGGTTTAACACAAGAGGCTTAGTATTAAGGAAACTCGTAAGAATGTAGTAGGTAAAATATTTGTTGGTAAATTCAGTAATGGATACTAAGTACAATTATAAAACAGTAACATTGTTTCAAGACAAAATGTTTTTAGGTAGATACATCGCGTGGTCCAAAGCACAAAATAAATAGGTACAGAAGTAAATTTCATGTATGTACTTCACTTTTCATAGACGCTCAGTAATCATGCTAGGTTGTAGGAGTGCGCTCGGGCGCGACGATAAATATCTAAGATAAATTGTAAAAATATTATATGACTACAAAGTCATGTACTTATCTACCTATCTAACTGTTCTGTATTACATAAAAACAAACTATCACAGTACAAGCAAATACCTATCTAATTACGTCATTTTTTGTTGGAAATCATCCAAATGACATCCCCCGCCCTTGGGCGACTTACCGCCATAATTATCTAAAAACTGGTAGCTTAAAAAACGATAATTCAGCTATTAATGTTGAATTTAAAAACCGACCAGTAAACAGTTATAACTTTTTTTTTGCTGCATTATTTCACAAAAATTTCACTGATGCGTGTTTCAAGCGGATGCATAGGTACACGCTCGCAATGAGCTGCATTGAGCCGAGATATTGTGTCCGTGAGTGGTGTCTATGTGTGCGTTGCTCGAGCGCGCTTTGTATGTAGATTGACTTCTGTACCTATCTGTGTCCAAAGGCTGGCTTTAATCTTGAACAGAGCATAAGTATTGCTATATAGCGTGGCAATACCGCCAGTCTTCTGGGTACATGACAAGTAAAAACACGGAGCAGATTTTTGCAATACGTGCAGGTTTTAAAAATTTCACAACCTAATATTAGACGATTTAAGGGTGTCCATATTTAATAACAATCATTATATGAATCGAAAACGAAGCTAATATTATTATACAATACTATTTTATGCAAAATCTGAATATAGTTTGTTTAGAATCAGTAACTGAATGGAATGAATTGGCAAGGCATATTGCTCACAGAACAGATGGTCGTTGGGATTGAAAGTTTCTAGAGTGGCGACGGTGTACCGGAAGACGCAGCTTTGGAAGGCCTCCTACAAGGTGGACCGATGACCTGGCGAAGGTTATGGGAATCCGATGGATGCGAGACGCACAGGATCATTCATTGTGTTGACACTTGGGGGAGGCCTATGTCCTATAGTGGACTTATATCGAATACGAATATAAAAAAATAAAAATACTAATAAAAGGATGATAAACTGAATGGTTTTTACATCATGTTATAATTTTTCCCAAAAACAAGTTGGACACCACATACACTAAGTACAACACAGGTCACGACAGGTCATAGTGGGTACTAGACGCCAGCAAATAACAGGGCGCAACCGCAAAACAACCCTTGCCGTCACCTGGATGGTCCGGTGACTGTGTATTTTTGTTGACATAACAAGCTTATTACTTCGTGATTTTTCATGATACAGTTATGAAATTTTGTACCTACATAGATTCTTTACATAAAATACTAGATACATGTTTCGGGTTTTGTATTAAACTAAAACTATTGTTGTATTTAATAACAAACTACACTAATATAATAAATAGGTAATGTTTGTTTTTTTGTTTGTAGGACCTCTCTGGCAAACCCCAAGGCGAAACTTTTGTAGTTCGGTGACAGCATTCTGGGCGTAAAAAGAAAAACCGAATACGGAACGATACGTTGCGCTCCATAACGGGTATCATAGACGTGAGCAAAAAGGCTGCCAGGTTCAAATGGGACTAGGTGGGTCATGTCAGCCGCATGCATAAGGACCGCTGGGCGGGAGTCGCCACACAGTGGGTCCCTACTGATGGAAAGCGCCGTCGAGGTCGGCCTAGAAAGAGGTGGCGGGATGATTTGGACGCGTACCGTGAGGACTAGTTAAAGACGGCGCAGGAGAAGAAAGTTTGGAAGGACTTGGGTAGGCCTTTGCCCAGCAGTGGGAAAGTAACGGCCAGTAAAATAAAATAAAAAATGTTTGTAGGAGGTAATCTCTGGAAGTACTGGTCCGATTGCTAAAATTTTTTCACTGTTAGAAAGCTGCTCTATTCTTGAGTGACACAGGCTATATTATAAGTACGCGGGCAAAGCCGATGGCAAAAGCTAGTCGGTTATTTAAATGATCGATCAATTGTACGTAGTTAATATTATTATAGAAGATGCTACTATAAAGTATGGTTATTTAGCACTACGTAATCAATGGGCGCAAACATAATTTGTTTGCACCCATTATCACGTTCTAACTAATCCCCGTTTGAGTCGCATTATGCGCTCCATTACCTGTTTGACTACATATTACCATTTTAAATGCATGGAATGACGATCTAGATCAATTATTTAACTATTTTGTCAAGCAATGTGACGGAGCCCTGTCATGTAGAATCTTAGAGTGGGTTAAAATTATATCAGTACAGTAGATTTTGTCAGCTGCTATCCCGTTACGCATTAAATCTACTTCTTTCGGCAGTGGAAACATTAAAAGGTTGATTATACTTTGCTATACTGAAACAAGTTTTAATGAACATCATTTTTCATGGCAAGCTTTTATAGGTCTGTATAGGTACTTAAATAATTAATACTCGTCAAGACGAATCATACGAGTCAAAACCTGATGGGGTTGTGCCAACTACCAAGTTCCTATAGCCACCTTCCGGTTCCATAACCAGATGAGCTCCATGTCATAATAATTTTGCATTGTCATCTGATTTACACATGCATGCAAAATTTCAGCTCAATCATGATCACTTCCCGGTTACCAATTATTTAATTTAATTTACAAGATTTGATTACAAACATAATTATTGCAAACATCGGGACAGGTGAAATTAAATAAAAGCTTGTAAAATATACAATGTAAAGCCCTGGCTAAACCAGTTACTAATTTTTCATACCATTGTATGTGTATGAACTATGAATACACTAGTAGCGTTTCATTTTTGACTCACTCCTATGTTCTTTCTGCGCTAGTTTTGTTATTTGTGGAATCGTAAAGTACATCAAACTATGTGTAATACGTAATAAAAATATTGTGTTATCAGGTCCCTGTTTCATTTATTTACCACCTCTCTATATTACTGTAACAAAAATTTAAAGTCCGTGTTTGTAGTGTTAAAATGTTTTCTCTGAAATAAACACTATCGACAAATTTCTCTAGGTATTTGTCCCTAAATATACATTCACGCGGTTTCATAATAATATTAATAGTTAAAATCAACACGAATTTATACTTACAAAGTTAAATCATCTACGACACCAAATTTCAATTTGCATAAAATGTAAGACATGGCAGAAACAGCTGGTTCTTGCTCTAAAATCTGTGACTAAGTTTATTAATTCATTTTGAATTCTATTGCCTGATCTTTAGAATGGATTACTCAATCTACGATACTTTTTTAGGGTAAGGTCCTGGAATAAATATCAACAACAGAAAAAACGAAATTTATTTGCTTAAATTAAGTCGGTTGCTAACGGTAATTTCCTCGGCAATTTTTTACATATTTTTAGCTTTGTAAATGACAGCTGTTATTAAATTTTGAGGCACAAATTAATTACATTTGTAATGTCTTATTTAGGTAAGTGAATAATGTATTATGCAATCATACAGGAGAGCAACTTTAAGAATTTTTTTTTTGCTTTCTCATGGCCTTGGCATTATAATCTAAAGTTATTTTAATTTTCATTAAATTAAAAATGCACTATAGTTAATTTAGGCATGTTTTTTTTGCAAAAAAATTAAAAAAAAAGTGTTTGCCTGCATGACAGTAGAAAATCATCCCAAGAGAATTTTGCAGGCACCGTCGGCTACCTTCGTCACTCGTCAGGCATCCACATCGGGTCCGCCACATTTCACTAGCGAGAAAGACCGACGACACACGCGCGCCTTGTAAATTTATGTCCTTACTAGAATATATTTCCGGTATAAAAAGCTCACGGAAACGATATCTCGGAGCGCATCGGCCGTCGTTGGTAGGATCCAGGAGTTGGGACTCGAGGTGGCGCTGCGCAAATCCGAGGCCATGTGTTTTCACGGTCGCGGCCGTCGGAACGCGCCACCGTCGGGTTCCCAACTAACGGTAAGAGGAGTTCGCATCGGCGTCTGGACATCGATGAGGTACAGTAAGGCCGCAAAAGTCCATAAGAACGCTAAAGATTACATTGCTACGAACCGAGCGAGTACGATACTTCCATGCGTATGTGTGCGCATGTATGAGTATCCACATTTCACAGATAACACACACTAAGGAACTGTCGTCGCACTGAGCTTAAAAACGTCATTATTATTTTTCTGTGTCATTGAATACGCATCACACAGTCACAGAGGCGACTTGTTCTTACCATTGCATTGATAAAATTCACGCAAATATGTCATGTGCTGGTAGCCGTGTGAACTAAGTGTTGGATTCGCAAATCATGTAGCCCGAGTTCAAATCATGGTCGGTCCGTTGCGGTTATTTCTTACTTTGAAAATTCCCAATCTATATTGATATAGTTGTTTTTTATATTTCTATGAAAAATACTATTGCATTTTTTGCACTAAATAGTTGTAAATTACGAATGTGATCTATTAACCACAAGAAGAATCACATTTATAATTTGCAATTATTTAGTTGTTACATCTTTTCGATGTTGTAAGGTGGAAATAAAAATACGTGTTTAATATAAATGTTTATTCTTTATATTTACAAATTTAACATTTATGAGAATTGTGACATCGAATTGTTACCTAGACAAAAAATTATCTTGTAACCGTTACCTATGTTACGTGTAAGATTGTTTGTTGGAAGTATACCCACTTAGACCATTCATAATATGAATAACGTAACAGTGAACGGATATTCAAATTTTAATAAAATAAAATATAGGTAATTGTTTATATCCAATTAATTATTGAAAAGTGATATATGATTTAGACTTTGTAAACATTTTATTTTTGTGTAACGTCACAATGAATGTATTGAGGTCATAGCTTAATTGTTCATTTTCTTGACGAAAAGAAGATTGAAACTAAACCTCAATTTCTGTTAATAGAACTTTAGTTCTCACGAGATAATCGTCAATTAGATGAGAAAAATAAATTGAACTATAGTATTATGTTAGAACAGTGCGGGTAGAAGAAGAAAAAACGAAATAGAATCATGATTATTGTCAACAAAATTGATAGCGAGTTCACTGCATTCTTAAGATAAGGCGATGGCACAAGTTAAAAGATATAGCTGTTTTAAACGAAAGTAAACACAATATAATACAGTGTTTGTTAACGAATAATCACGGATATGTTAAAATAAAATGGTAGGCCATTTAGTTTAGTTAACATTAAACATTTAGTGCGAAACGTAATCGTTCTTGTTTGTGCCTCTCTGTCGAGTACGGCTTTTTAGCAGGTTTTCTGTGATGCACGCCTTCAGCGTGAAGTGCACGGCGAACAGTATCCATCGAGGTGTCATATAATTCCGCAAAATGTCTCGTTGGTGCGAAACCATTCGTTTCGTATACGTCCACCATATTTCGTCGCTGCGTCTCGCTAATAAGCTTCGGTCTCCCACTTCTCTTTCGACTAGCAAGGCTACCTTCTTCCTCATATCTTTTTGACCAAAGACTTACAGTATTTTTCTATAATAAAAAAAAAAAATACATTATACCTTTTTTGCCCTATGATGAGTTCCCTGACAGTTCATTTGTTTCCGTGCCACGCGTACTACTTTAGATTACTAAAAAATAATCTGGCAAAAAAAATAAAAAATGAAATGATAAAAAAAATACTGTCTTTCGTAAATTACTAAGTAAATTATTGTGGTTATAATTAACTGTTAATAAATTAAGTAAATAAAATAAAAAAGTATAGAACTTAAAAATGTGTAATGCGTTAAACGGAACTTCTGCAAATAGAGATTGACACTACTCGACGACACACTAATCGACAAAATCGGAGCGGCCATCTTGTAATCGCATGTAACAGCAGTAAATTGGAATAAAGTAATAGAAAAAACTTAAAAAAACTATAACAGAGGACTGGAATAAATATATCCGGATCGACCGAATTAGGGACCAATAATTAATCATCGCGGTTAGTTGGAGAAGATTCCGATTCCGATATGGATATGAGTTCAAATCAAGAGTCAAGTTCTGACAGTGAATAATAAATAAATTATTATTTTAAACAGACTGCATTTTATTTACCACTAGCCGTCCCCCGCGGTTTCGCCCGCGTTTTTTCAGGTTTTTAGTTTTTGTCAGGTTTTTTGGTTTACTGTAAAATTTCTTCAAAATCCGTAGACTAGTTCTTGCGTGAAAGAGACAAAACAAACACACACACATACAAACTTTCACATTTATCATGTATAAATCTAAAATCGGTAATCCGATTCCATTTTCTTTGCCAACTGATTCGTTATTGTAAAAAATAGGTAAAAAAACTTTTTAAGTTAAACGGTTTTATGTTAAACATACATTGCAATGTTTAAGATAAATGTACTAAAAACCAAAAAATAATAAAATAGATACAGTCGTGGGAATTATAAACATATGCATAGACTAGACTAAAATAAAACCGTGGGGCACGTCAATTGTCTACAAATTATCGACTTAATGTGCGATAGAAGAATCGTTTAATTCGTCGTTAAAATAGGCAGTTGGCCCGCAGACGGTGAGGAAATTACTTACTATTTTCTTGCTCATGGAAATTCCAATAGTTATACACTCCATGTAAATAAAAGAGATGTTTCAACTAGTTTATCGTTGGACATTCACACTGCTGGCTGGCGAGGAATCGTTTCACTGCTCGTAGTTTGTCTTTAATCGACAAAACATATGATAAAAGTACTACTCGCTCACCACTATGAAACCCTAAAACTCGCTTATAATCGAGCTTGCTAGCTTGTTTCCACATTCTAGCCCTACTTATCACACGTCCATCGTTGTCGGTTGAACAACTGCCTAATTATAGTGTAACATTACAAAACAAACATTTTAATCAACGATTGTAGACAATTGACGTGCCCCACGGTTTTATTTTAGTCTAGTCTATGCATATGTTTATAATTCCCACGACTGTATCTATTTTATTATTTTTTGGTTTTTAGTACATTTATCTTAAACATTGCAATGTATGTTTAACATAAAACCGTTTAACTTAAAAAGTTTTTTTACCTATTTTTATTTTCTAGTTTTTAGTTTTTATTTCGCATTCTGTTTAATTCATTTAGTGCCTCATTATTGCAAGGTTTCTTGCCCGTTAGTTTATTGCAGTCCAACTCCTCTATACGTAGTCCCTGCAAAGATCTTACTCTACTAAGAGCCACGTAGGCTTGACCTTTTTCAAACAGTTTCGCACCTAAGTATACGACTGCGTGATCCACAGTGCTGCCCTGCATTTTATGTATTGTAGAAGCCCATGATAGTATTAAAGGCAACATTCTTCTTTCAGCCGTCCCGATAGCCGTTGCCATCTTAGATTTCAATTTTGCATAGTAAATTGTATTCTACTTGTTGAGACCTTTCATTTGATACCCATGTTGATGGGATTGATAAAACCTAAGTTATCCGCCATTTTGTAGAGGCCGCCATCTTGGATTTTAATTTTATATAGTACATTGTATTATACTGGTTGAGCACTTTCATTTGATACCCATATTGATGGGATCGATAAAACCTACGTTATCCGCCATTTTGTAGAGGCCGCCATCTTGGATTTTAATTTTATATAGTACATTGTATTATACTGGTTGAGCACTTTCATATGATACCCATATTGATGGGATCGATAAAACCTACGTTATCCGCCATTTTGTAGCGGCCGCCATCTTGTATTTCAATTTTTTATAGTATGTTGTATTCTGCTTGTTGAGCTCTTTCATTTGATACCCATATTGATGGGATTAATAAAACATAAATTATCCGCCATTTTGTAGCGGCGGCCATCTTGAATTTATAATGATAATGAATAAACATAATTGTATTGTCACCAAAATCCAAAGTGTATACAAAATTTCAGATTAATCGGTTGACAGGAAGAGGGTGAAATTTGAATTACTAAATTTGACCCAAGAATAATAAATAAAACAAACGGGGTGAGCTAAATAAAACCGTTTAAAAATCGATTAAATTTCGTTAGGTCACATCACTATAATTGTCAGACTAGAACTGTCAGGGAACTCATCATAGGACAAAAAAACTATAGGCAGCTATACCTACTTGACTTCATTTTCATTATATAAAATGTTAATAATCATAATTATTGAATATAATTTTAAAATAAAACTGCATTTATAAATCCAATAACCAATCCAATAAACCCAACGATTTACGTATTTCTCTTTTAAACCTCATAAAGATACGATGAATGGATTCATAAATAGCATAAATTTTAATTAGAAGTTTAATCTATAATATAAAAATGAATCGCAAAATGTGTTGGTAAGCGCATAACTCAACAACGCCTGGACCGATTTCGCTAATTTTTTTTTTGTTGTGTTCGTTATTATGAGGAGAAGGTTCTTATGGAAAAAAAAATGAAAATTAGGGTAGTGTAGGGTAGAGTAGGGTAGTGTAGGGTAGTGTAGGGTAGAGTAAGGTAGAGGAGGGTAGAGTAGGGTAGAGTAGAGTAGGGTAGGGTAGAGTAGGGTAGAGTAGGGTAGAGTAGAGTAGAGTAGGGTAGGGTAGAGTAGGGTAGAGTAGGGTATAGTAGGCTGAAGTAGGGAAGAGCGGGAGCGAAGCCGCGCGGGCAAAAGCTAGTCTATAATATAAAAATGAATCGCAAAATGTGTTGGTAAGCGCATAACTCAACAACGCCTGGACCGATTTCGCTAAATTTTTTTTTTGTTGTGTTCGTTATTATAAGGAGAAGGTTCTTATGGAAAAAAAAATGAAAATTAGGGTAGTGTAGGGTAGAGTAGGGTAGTGTAGGGTAGTGTAGGGTAGAGTAAGGTAGAGGAGGGTAGAGTAGGGTAGAGTAGAGTAGGGTAGTGTAGGGTAGAGTAAGGTAGAGGAGGGTAGAGTAGGGTAGAGTAGAGTAGGGTAGGGTAGAGTAGGGTAGAGTAAGGTAGAGTAGAGTAGGGTAGGGTAGAGTAGGGTAGAGTAGGGTAGAGTAGGGTAGAGTAGGGTAGAGTAGGGTAGAGTAGGGTAGAGTAGGGTAGAGTAGGGTAGAGTAGGGTAGAGTAGAGTAGAGTAGGGTAGAGTAGGGTATAGTAGGCTGAAGTAGGGAAGGAAGCGGGAGCGAAGCCGCGCGGGTACAGCTAGTTTGTAATAAAGTTACAATTCATTAATAGCCATTATACTCACATTCAGTCCGGTTTCTTCAGATATTTGTGTTTTATTAAGACCACTTTTATGCAGCCCAATGATAGTCGCCCTCACTTCAATACTAATATTAGCCTGCATTTTGCGAATATTACAATACTGTCAACCACATGTCACTAACCAACAACTACAACCAAACGACAGTTCATTTCGGTCAAGTTAAAACTCATGTCTACCTCGCAGAAATCTAATTCTTTATTTAGTTTTTTTTGTGATCTACCTTTCTAACTCTAAGAAATGTGTGAACAAGTTAAAGAATAATTTAATATATGTAATGCTAATCCATAACTTCCAAACGAGTAAGAACTTACAAAAAGTCAATAATTGCGTAGGATTTGAACTTGCGGCACACTGATTTGCGCTTCAATCTGTGTGCCTATACCACTGGGCCATCTTAACTTATGCTAAGTTGATGAAATTGTGAATTTCAATCATTTGTTGGCAAAACTTGAAAATAGAAGGTCGTAAGTCAAACTAAACGTCAAACTAATACGTTTTGAGAATTCTTATCGACTTTTGCAATTGATAGTACCTGGGACTCATCCTCGACAGCCGATGGAATTTCGAGGAGCATTTCTGACGTCTGGCTCCCAAACTCAACCGGACTGGGGCCGCTCTCAAGCGGCTCCTGCCCAACCTTGGGGGTCCAGATGCCTCCTGCCGGAGGCTCTACGCGGGGATCGTTCGGTCCATGGCCCTCTACGGGGCGCCGGTGTGGGCGCCGTCGCTGCAAAAGCGACCGGCGGCCATTCTGAACGCCTACCAGAGGGTCATGGCAATTCGGATGGTGCGGGGATACCGCACGATTTCCTGCGAAGCGGCGAGCCTTCTGGCTGGCCTACCACCGTGGGATCTGGAGGCAACAGTCCTTGCACACATGCACGACATGCGCGTGGAAATGCAACGCCGGGGTCCTCTGCCACGACAGGTCACGGCATGGCGGACAGAGCTCCGGCGGGATCTCATGGTGGAATGGCGTCAGCGACTGTCGCAACCCCGTTATGGGCACGCCACAATTATGGCGATAAGTCCCCTCTTTGAGGCGTGGCTGGAAAGACCTCACGGCGTCCTTACCTTCCGCATGACACAGGTCCTCACCGGAAATGGCAAGTTCGGGAGGTTCCTGTTCCGAATTAAAGCGTGACGCCCGGGTGTCGCCACTGTGCGGAACGCCCGGAGGACACGGTGGAGCACACAATCGCGGTGTGTCCTGCTTGGGCGGAGCATCGCCGTGCCCTCGTGGGGGTGATCGGCGGCGGAGACCTCTCGCGTCGGGCCTTGGTCGAGGCCATGGTCCGGAGCGAGGAGGAGTGGCAGGCGGTCGCCAATTTCTGCGAATCAGCAATGCTCGCTAAGGAGGAGGCCGACCGCATCAGGCTACGGCACTCTCGCCGCCGCCGGGATTCCGATTCCGATTTCCAGCCACCGTAGGCGCGGGCTGGCGGACAGTGAGCAATGGGTAGCTCGCTGTCCGGCCGTCCGGTAACTGTCCGGACCAAGCCCAAGTCGTCGACGGTGCGCGCTGTTCCCGCGCGCCTCAAGGAGTTGTCAGCAACAGCAGGGGCCCAGCCGGGTCGAAGCCTACTGGGGCCAGGGTTATCCGAAAGGGCGCTCGAGCCCCGGTATGAAGGCTTGAAGGAACGGGATGGGTTTTTTAGTCAGTAAGAGTCTGACACTATCTCCCGCTCCGCCCAAGAGCGGGGGTTGTCATAAGATGATTTTTCCCATCGAAAAAAAAAAGGAGCGCCTCGGCCCGCTCGTCGAACAGTTCTGGCTCAAACGCTCATTAGTATGCGTCCACCGAGCATAGGTATAAAAAGTGAAGTAGTTACATGAGATTGTCTTCTGTACCTATTGAGTCATGCTTTGTTCCTTTGTCTTGCATGACGATTAAATAAATAAATATAATAAACAAAAATTACTAGTCAACAGCGTTGAAATGCCTTCCTTAAGGTGGATCGCTAACTAAGTCCACCTTGCAGTTGGTGTTCAATGCTACCTTTGACCATTGATTCAGCACTTCGTCGGTGGACGCGCGGCCTACTTCAAATATTGTCATAGTTGCATATTACACGCATAGAATACTAAGATATTTGTACATTTGTGTGTATTAAGAAAAAGTAGTATATAAGCTGTAATATTTGTAAAATAAATCAGATTAGAATTTATTCTTGTCTCATTACCCCTCACTGTGGCCAAGACACCTTTAGCCATCTCTGATCAGTCCTGTGAGTCTGCTGGACTGGCAGTGAGTTTACCCTTCACCCTCACCTGGAATTCCTAACCACTATCCGTCTGTTACCTTAGGTCTCTTGGTGCAGACATCCTGTACTTATTTATATATTTATTTATTACAAATTATATGGTAGGTTAGGGCTGTAGGGCTTATAGGGCTTAGGGTCGTAGGGACTGTAGGGCTTATAGGTCTTAGTTTAGGTTCTTTTAATTTACCATATATTCATGTACAGCCGCAACCTTTATTAAGGGGTGGTTGTACAGTTGGGTTGTGGGAATCCTATGGACAAAAGACACATCAGTCGTTGTGGCCTAAGCCTATACACAGTACTGTACGTCTTTTGGCAAAAATAATGATGATAATGACCCTATGTCCAACTGTGGACTTCTTGCGGCTAAAATGATGATGATAATGAAAAGTTACAAAGTATGTGTTGTGATAGAACGTTAGGTCTTTATTGAAATTAAATGAACAAAATTTAGAAACCAACAAAGAAGACTTCTGCTCTATTAGTGAATTAGTATAATGAGGGTGTTCAGCAAAATTCACACCACTAGTTGGCGCCACCTAGCCATCAGGTTTTTGCCTCTGAAAACGTATACATGAAGTTGACGTCTGACGTTAGACATTGACGTTAATGTCTAACTAATGCCATTAATTTAAGCGTTTTGACAGGTGCCACCTGTGGCCACCTGGTGAACATAATTTTAGAACACCCTTATAATTAACTTACACGATAAACACATGAAAAAAAAAATCATGTAGCCCTGAGCCTACAACATCATAACATAATTTCTTTATTCCTTCAACTTTTGATCCACGGAGATCAAATCCGCAGGCAAAAACAGAATATACACAATATTATTTATCTCCAAACACAGAAACCATACCAATTGCTTTTTGTTTTATTACAATAAAGTAAGAAAGAAGAAAGAAAATACGTTTATTTGGCACATAGGTACACACAATGAGATAACAATTATTATAGTATAGAAACTTAAACTTAAAGATATCTACATGGTATGTCTCACGGCTGCGCCAAATGGGTCCAGTTCAGCATGATGCCAGGTCACTACGTAGCAGTTGCCTGACGCTGGTTTTCAACTGAACCTTGCTATGAGTCTACGGATGTTAATCAGTTATTATTGTGAGATAAATAAATATATGTATATTATTATATGTAGGTATAAATTAGTATGTAGTAAATGATAAATAATAGTAAGGTGTTTAGTGACAGATATATATGAAACAGAAAAAAAAAACACATTCTAAGAATAAATAAGTCATCATCAAAACTATAGGTACTATACGTAAATTCAATCGCACAGTCCTTACGGCTAACAAAAAAACCGGTCCTAAGCGATTCAATGCACCGTGGTTCGTGTTACGTAACAAATATCAGTATGCCTTGGGTAGCTGAGCGCAACAGACTAGTTGCATTTAGCCAAATATATTATAAAGAAGTAAACTTCGGGTATTAGAAGAAAAAAAATAATTTAAAAAAAATTATGATTATTTATGTTCAGAAAAATATGATTGTGTCAGTGAAACCCAGTGAGTGTAATTATGTGTATTGAATGTAAGTATCGCAAATGTATAGTATCTAATAACCATTTAAGTGTTCGAGTAAGTAATGTATGTACTTTTATGTATATATTACTTTTTAATTGCAGATCATAATGATTTTGTCGAGTTACCAAAAAGACGATTATTACAATTCAAGGAGGATGAAAGTTGAAGCCGAAACCGATTGCAAGCATCTGCTGCAAGTAGGCCAGGCCCGTAAGGTACGTGAACATAAACGCAAATCGTATCAAAGTACATTTAATGGGGACTAAAAATATTTACATTTTATCCAACAGAACCGATACAGAAACGTATAAGCAATTACAATGCCATAAAGCCGCAGGGATATGAAATTGATGAATTATTTGAAGCTTTTTTGGTCCTTTGGAAAAGGCCAATCCATTAAAACAAATTCATTTTGTTCTTACACTGCAAACTGCGAACAAATCATGCGTAATTGGTGTTTCCTGATACTTTATACTGAGATTCTTAAAATGAGTCAAAAATTAAAACTTTACAGTGAACAAGCTTGTTCTTTTCGACCAGGTCATCATTTACTACTAGTGGTGGTGTGACCCAATTTTTTTTCGCGGTAGGAAAATCATCTAATGACGTCCTCCACTCTTGGGCGGAGCGGAAGATAGTGTCAAACTTTTACAGACTAAAAACCCACTCCTGTTCCTTCGTATCGGGGCTGAGTTATCTTTCGAACTAACCCTAGCCCCAGTAGGCTTCGACCCAGCTGGGCCCCTGCTGTTGCTGACAGCTCCTTGAGGCGCGCGGGAACAGTGCGCGCCGTCGACGACTTGGGCTCGGTCCGGACAGTTACCGGACGGTCGGACAACGAGCTACCCATTGCTCGCCGTCCGCAAGTCCGCGCCTACTGTGGCCGGAAATCGGGGTCGGAATTCCAGCGGCGGTTGGGGCGCTGTGAGCGCCGCCGTTGCCTGATGCGGTCGGCCTCCTCCTTTGCTAGCATTACTGCTTCGCAGAAAGAGGTGAGCGCCTGCCATTCCTCCTCGCTCCGGACCATGGCCTGCACCAAGGCCCGGGTGGTGTGTCCCATTTGGGCTAAGCACTGCCGTATCCTCGTGGAGTCAATCAGCGGCTGCGACCTTTTGCACCGGGCCCTTGTATAGACCATGGTCCTGAGTGACATGGAATGGAATGAAGTCGCCTCCTTCTGCAAAGCAGTTATATTATTATATCATTGATACTATCGAGGACATCTACGCCCCCAGCCACAGTAGACGCCCTGACGTTGGGAGTCGCAGGGCGATGTCCTAGTGGGAAGCATTCCAACGCTGTGTACGCGGTTGCCACCCCAAGGGTTATCCGAAAGGGCGCTCGAGCCCCGGTATGAAGGCTTGAAGGAACGGGATGGGTTTTTTAGTCAGTAAGAGTCTGACACTATCTTCCGCTCCGCCCAAGAGCGGGGGTTGTCATTAGATGATTTTTCTCATCGAAAAAAAAAAAAAAAAAAAAACCCAAAACCTTCATGCTCCATCGATCTTCTGTTCTGGATGCAATATGCTAATTGCTACTTAAGTTTGTCGATTCATCGGGTTATTTTGTAAACCTGGGAACTACCTGTGGATATCTTCATTCCCGATACGATCACGTAAAGAATTTCCGAGCATAGCCCTTTCCATGGCTCTTTGGGTATCTTTAAGCCTTCTGATGAGGCCCATTTTAAGCGACTACGTTTCAGAGCCATATGTCATCACTGGCAACCCGCATTGATCATAGACTATCGTTTTAAGACACCGTGGTATATTGGACGAGAAAACACCGCACACACTGTGTCATATCTTCTAGTTCTTTCACTAATATACCTTTTTAATCTAGTAAATAAAGAAGGAATAGGATAGAGGTGGCCTGCGCCAGGTTACTGGGACCATTACCGGACACTGCACACTGAATAAGCACCTCCACACAATGGACATCACAGACAGTCCGCTGTCACAGTATGGGATTTCACCTTAGTTGCGGACATCCTGTTTTATGCGTTTTTCTGAGAGATAACATTGAAACAAAACTCCAATTAAAACTCCCATTGATGTATCTGTCATAGTTTTGTAGAAATTCAGAAAACAATGAAAAATCCATAGAAACCATAGAAACAATTTTTCTTCTTTCTTTTATGGTTTTTTTTACTAAATGTTTATTGCTTTGATAGCAAATGTACTTTACGAACCAACCAATCCACCAAAACCTAAAATATTGCGCTATTCTCGGCAAAAAAATAGTTTTTCTATGATTTCATTTTATTTTTTTATCTAGTCACTATTTACATGGTCGCGTTTTTTTTCAGTGTCAATATATTAACTACATTAATTACTATTATCATAAAAAAAATCAGATGCGACAGACACACGATAACAGAAATATTGAATTTTAAAATTTTATGTTAGGGTTGCCACTTAAATATATTAAAAGTCACAACAGAAAACGTACGGTATTTCGAATTTGAGTGTGAGCATAATAGAGAAGATGATGGAGATTCCCTTTATTTAACTACAGAAGAAACTTTAATACAATCAGATAATGAAGATGATTTGTAAATGTAGGTACCTACTTACTGTATGTTAATATACTATATCTATCTAAATTTTCTTTTTGTTAACACAGCGACCGAATACCTATTTAAGATGATATCTATTCCAAAAAATCCTCTCTACCCAACAAAAAAGTTCTAAGTTTATGACAACCCTATTTCCATAGAAATTATAAAAAAACCTTAGAAACGCAATATCTCCAACATCGCGCAAGCTAGTTATATGGATTTTTGTCACGATTTAGTAGAAACATAACCCTATTGAATTTTTATTAAAAAAATGCGATAATAACATAGATAATTTCTAATTTTTTTCTTTTTTCAAAATTTTAATTTTTTTTTTTCTCTCGTTTTCCTGCACTTATGGGATTGAAATTTTCACACTGTAGTAAAGTAGCATTGTAAACTAGCAGATGGTTTGATTTTTTTACAAAGAGAAATATCACTTTTTTCTGGAAATATGACTGAAAACGTTTTTCGTAGAAATCCACGACTTAAATGAAAAAAAAAAAAATATCTGCAAATCTAATTGAAATTTTCAAAAAAGTATTACTTTAAATGGTCTGGGATGACTAGGCCTACTTAAATCCAACATAAAATGATAGTGTCCGCAACTAAGATCAAATCCCACTCTGTGCCTGTGTAGAGCATGCTTGGAGAATGAGGAGATAATTGCGCATTTATGCTCCTAAACTGCTTAAGTGTCACTGAAATACGCACACGAACCTTAGGATCCACGAACTGCCGTATTGATAGCCTGAAAAACCTGAGAGGCATAAATCTGCTTTGGAGAGAGGTGGGCTGGTTGGAATTAGCCTTCCTAAGGCTATGGCCGCTATGGCCCACGTACAATGGTCCACATAGGACTAAGTGCTGAAACCATACTCAGTCATAGACATAGAAGGAATAGCGACGCGACACTTCGCACATTTATAAAAACAGTGATACAATTCACTGTCTTTAAAATGCGCGAAGTAACGCGTCAATTTTCTTTTTTTTTGGCATCACACAGTCGTATACAAAAAATTTAATTCATAACATAGTTGTTTCTTTTCGATAGACATATAGTCCCAACAATGTAATATTTCGGTATCATTATGTCATAATACAGCCGATAACTGAAATATCCAGCTTTTGCTTTACTACAAACAGCTTTGTTCCTGATCCAATTTGATTAAATGGTATAATGAGAAATCCGATTAATGAGTTTAAAATCGAGGTGCAAATGTTAATTTTCAACTTGATGAGGTATGTTCATCGGTGTAATTAATACCTAGGGTTTAATTTCATTAAACAGTTATTTAGTTTACTTATATTTAATTCTGTTTTTGAACACAAGTAAATGTTAAAATTCGAACGAGTTCCACATACTGGTTAAATGTTAATACTCTGTTTATATTTGTTCAGATTAACGTTTGTAAAATAAAAATATCTATCTTAGCAAAATGTGCTAATACATATAATACTATGTGGTAACCTGTCCTGTTATTTGCCTTTTTCTCAACTAGGTGGTGGTAGGATTTAGTCTAGCATGAAGCTACTATCTATCTGCGAGATTTTTTTTTTATAATGGATAGGCTTGCGTTTGGCCACTATCTCACCTGATGGTAAGCGACGATTGGTTACGATGGTTCAAGACGATAGAACACGCTTGCCTAGAAGCAATCTATTCACTCTTGAATTAAAGACCTCTAGGTTTGAAGGAACTGTTTGGTTTTAATAAGTAAAAGTCAGAGAAATAACTTAGAAGCTATTTGATAATTTGCTGCCGTCAAAAACAGCTTATACCTATCGGATTTTCGAAACTATAACACGATATCCCTAAAACTATACTTGTGTCAGACTATTGGGCTTCTGACCGCTCGTTTTTTTTGAGCTTGGAAATCATTCAAAGAGTTCTGACTTTTACAGACTAAAACCACCAGTGTTTTTCAGTTACCCTTTGAATTTCAGGACCAAGGTATTTCTTCCGCAAATTCTATCAGCCCTACTGCTTTGCTGACATCTCTTTGAGGCTCCCACGCAACACTACGCGCCATCAATAACTCGAATAACGACCGCCAAAGATCTGCAAATGGCAATCAGGACCAAGGGTTTAACGTGCTTCCCTAGGCACTGAATCATTGTGTCATATGGTAAGTAAATTGACAGTAAATTTACAAACCGACTTCGATCAAAGCTGTATGACTTTAAAGATTAACCCATGTAGTTGTTATTATCTAATAATAATAATAATAATAAATGTATTGTCTCCAAAAAATACAACACATAAAACTATTATAAATCTTGTTGACATTTTACATGATTTATGTATTAGTGAGGAACATCTGTGTCTGAACTAGATAATAAAATCTGTATTTCAGACATCAGCGCTCTTCCCTAGATATAGACACCACTTAAATATAGACAATATTAACAAACTACAACAACTTAAGATTATAGATACCTACCTATTTAAGACATTTAAAAATCAATAACATACATTGGAAATTAAAATTACAAGATGAAATTAAAATACAATAAGAAAATTAAAATTAAATTATTAAAGTAAATGAATAAAATTAAGTGAATCAATTATAAAATCAGATTATACAATTAAGACATCAAATCAAATTATTAAATTAAAATATAGAATTAAATGATTACCTTAATTGGATTGGGAATATTATGAGACTAAATTAAAATATATGTATATGTGAAAGTGAAAAAGTGATTATACGACCTCCTGTGTGTAATGTGTGGCTGAGTGAGTGTATGAGGGAGGGTGAGTAGAAAAACTACTGTGCTATTGAAAATAAGTTTTCGGTTTCGTCATAACTTAACTTGTGAATGTAACTAAACAAAATAGTTTTACAAACTTTTCTATTTAAGGGATATATATCTGTTTTCTGATTAATTCTCTCTTATCGAAAAGGGCCTAAAAAACAAAAGAATTTGCGAATGTATGGGTGTTTGAAAGTTGGTGGCTTATTTAATGCGATAGCATTTCGTCTACGCTTAGACAGATAAGTGGACCTGTCATAATATGAGTAAGCATGCTGGCGCATGACAGCGTGGAGTATAAAAAGCTGCCGAACCGTGAGTACTTCGCAAGATTGGTAAAGAAGATGCGTCGGAAATCGATACGGCTGAAACGTGCAAACTTTCAAAATTGCTCGTTGAGCAACTTCTAATGGTTTTAATATGGTTTTCGACGCGCCTCCCCACACAGTAATACAATATAGGATTACTGACTGAACAAGTGCTAGGTGGACTCGCTTAATCAATCTAACCACGAGATTCTTTTTAGTTTTTTTCTAATGTAGAAAATCTTGAAAGTCCTCCCTCTCCGTAAAACCCAGCCAAGGAACACCTTCAGTGGTCCACGGTAACTCTTTCGAACAAGCCGGCAGAACGATGAGACCTTTACGATTAAAGTCCGTAGGATGATGATTAAAAACAGACAGATAGAAAAACTTTTTAAAGTTGAACCCTATCAAAACCAACCTTAATTAGGTATATATTTTACTTCATAAACCTGTCCAATTATGACCATTTTCCAATTATGTCTTACAATTTACAGAATTCTAGTTTTATCTCAGTTGAAATGCCAAAACTTCATTAGTTTTCTCAAAGATATTTTAATGTTTATTTGCAGAACCTTTTCGTGTGAATGAATGCTTTAATGATCTAAAGGTAGTCTCAAACTGATGCATAAGGCTAAGAATTTCGAGCAGGTTTTTGCATCCAGACTTAATCGATTTGTTTTTGTGTTTTCCATCTAAGTCGTGGCAGCTAAGATGAGATTACAAGAAACGTTAGTAAAACAGCAAAAACCCGTTTGCTAATGAATTGTGTATAAATGGTCGTTGACATGAAGTGTCATTTATATTCTTCGAACTCGTAGGAGCCCAGTCGGGTCGATGCCTGCAAAAAAACCACATCGTCGTTTTCCATCAGTTTTATTGAGATAGTAGTTAAGTGATAACATATGGGCGCTGAAACATGGCCGCTTAGAATGGACCTCATCAAAAGGTTTACAGTCACCCAAAGGGCAATTGAAAGGGCTATGCTCGGAGTTTCCTTGCATAATCGCATCAGGAATGAAGATATCCGCAGAAGAACCAAGGTCGACGACATAGCCCGGAGAATCGCCAAACTAAAGTGGTAGTGAGCTCATAAAACGGATAGTTGATGGGGCTGAAAGGTTCTAGAGTGGCGACCGAGCACCGGAAAACGCAGTGCTGGAAGACCTCCCACAAGATGGACCGATGACCTGGTGAGAGTTGCGGGAATACGGTGGATGCGAGATGCACAGGACCGTTCGTTGTGCCGACACTTGGGGGGCCTATGTCCAGCAGTAGACGTCCGTCGACTGAAATGATGATGATGAGTAGTTAAGCACGACCGTATCAATATTTAAAAAAAGCCACGAGAATTTCAGAATAGCATGCATCGGTTTTCACAGACCTTTTTGTGTAAAGATTTCAGTAACTCAAAACTTTATAATTATCTAGAAGTCGTCGTAGTTTTACTGTCTAAATCTAATTAAAATAAAATGAGTATTTCTAGACATTTTGACTTTTGATGTTCTATGTCTATTTTATAAACCGAAGTTGAAAGATAACGTAGCTGTTTTATTACAAGTTATTAATTGAGCCTTTAGATTTAAAGGTTAAAAGTTAGTATCGTAAATCTTAGTCTCGTAAATCTTCAGGATGTACTTTTTGAGAAGTCTTTGTAGTTCATTGGACCAAATAAAAGACGCAAAAAAATGAACTAGAAGCCTAGTTGTTCAATAAAATTGTTCTCTGCTATTTTACACGTAGTTCTAGGCATGAATCACGTTGGGCTGCAGGGTTGTTAAAGGTTACCATGACCCTGGAACCCCACCTCGCTGTCCGGCCGTTCTGTAACTGTCCGGACCAAGCCCAAGTCGTCGACGGCGCGCGCTGTTCCCGCGCGCCTCAAGGAGTTGTCAGCAACAGCAGGGGCCCAGCCGGGTCGAAGCCTACTGGGGCCAGGGTTATCCGAAAGGGCGCTCAAGCCCCGGTATGAAGGCTTGAAGGAACGGGATAGGTTTTTTAGTCAGTAAGAGTCTGACACTATCTCCCGCTCCGCCCAAGAGCGGGGGTTGTCATAGATTTTTCCCATCGAAAAAAAAAAAACCCTGGAACCCCATAGGCCACTGAAGAAAACAGGTGAGATAGCGGTCAAGTGCGAACCTATCAACGATAAAAAAAAAAGATTGGTGGCTGGTTTTCCTTTAGGCCCCAGTAGGCTTCGGCCCTGCTGGGCCGCTACTGTTTGCTGACATCTCCTTGAGACGCACGAGGAATACTACGCACTGTCGGGTCAGGGAACCCGGGGTCCTGGAACGCAAGAAAAAAAGATGGTTGTTTGGTATTTTTTGTCAGTAAAAGTCTGACATTCCTTCTCGCTCCACTCAGAGCGGCGGGATTTATTTGATAATAACAAGAAAAAGCATTTTCACGTACCTTTGAGATGATATATCACGCTTTTTTTGAGTTGGTAAATCATCAAATGAATCCTTGCGTTCTAGGTAAAGCAGGATGGTGTGTCAGACTTTTACTGACTAAAACATACTACAAATGAAGTCTACATCAGTCTGTCTGCGATATATTCAAAAGTTACTGAATACAAAAATAATTTTGATGCAATTTTCATCAATTAACAGATGGAAGATAGTGAACACTTATGTCTGGTTCGATACTACCCGATCTGCCAAGATACCACGACGGAGCCTGGCTCCACGGGGCTCCTACTTTGTTATGCTTATAAAAAATAACCACGAATGCTAAGATGGGAGCTCCGTTCTGCTTCGCTCCCGCCTTAGCCTTGTTGGGGTGCCCAAAATATGTTAATTCTTCATGCGTAAACTGGCACCCTGGTGAAGGTAGCGGGAATCCGATGGATGCGGGACGCACATGATCGTTCGTTGTGGCGACGCTTGGGGAAGGCCTATGTCCAACAGTGGACGTCTATCGGCTGAAATGATGATGATGATGATGAAACTGTCACCAAACTATAGATTATTATTAGAAATTAAATCATTACAATGAATTTGAATGTTTTATAATAGTTTATTGGCACAAAAAACCTTTGTATCTAATTACAATACATTTTAGCTTATATTCAAGCAAAGAATCTGTTTTATAATTTTAACGTATGCTTCGCCGTTAGTCTGTAGATTATCTGGGTTTTTTACATTAACTGAAAAAAAAAATACATTTACATTAACGGACTTGATAATCTGCAGATTAACAAGTTAATCTGCCCTCTAACTGATCCACACACATTAGCGGTAACATAAATATGTATACTATACTAAAAAAAATCCCAGCATCTCAAACAGTTCAAAACTGTGATGGGGTCGCGACTTTTAAATATAAAAATGTTTCATAAAACCTCCAACTACTCATCGTCTTCAATTTTATTGTGTTGGCATTAATGTAATAAATATGAATAAATCAAATAATCACAGTATAATCAAGTATTGTCTCCAGATATTACTAACCTCTTAATAACAGCAATATTGGTTTCTCAAGTAAAAACGTTAGAATAAATACAAGATCTAATTAAAAAATATACATTGTTTGAAAGTAGGTATGGCTCCACTGAAAATGGTTTTTTTTTTATAATGGATAGGCTCGCGTTTGACCACAATCTCACCTGATGGTAAGCGATGATGCGGCCGACGATGGAGCACGCTTGCCTAGAAAAAACAAACAATACAAGGTTGTTAACAATACAAGTAATACTTAAAATCATATTTGTCCTCAAATTTAACTCGACTACGAAAACCATCCCCTGCTTTTCTAGTATCAGAATAAACAAAATTATAACTCAAAATCTTTAAGGGTTGACAAACAGTAACAAACTAGCGTTACAACCAAGATCACCTTGGTTTATGTGATTGGATTGTGTTGCGGCTAAATGGATTTATACCACGCGCCAACACGTTCGGTGATTGGGAAACCGCGCCTCTCAACCAAGGGCGTTGAAAGTCATAGTTTAGAACTGCTGTCTATATGGATTGAAACTAGCAAAGTCACCTTAGTTGGAACTTTAGTTTGCAACCATCTGGTTAATTGAATTGAATTAATGATTTTTACCCAACTGCGTGATGCATGAGTAGATATACTTATCAGCCCATATAGTCTGGGCACGCCATAATTATGGCGGTAAGTCCCCTCTTTGAGGAGTGGCAGAAAAGACGTCACGGTGTCCTCACCTTCCGCATGACACAGGTCCTTACTGGACCTGGTAAATTCGGGAGGTCCCTGCACTGGATTTGCGCGGAAAAAGCCCTGGTGTCAAAGTTTCACCATGGACAGCTGGGGCGTGAGTATATCCGTTCTTTCATGCGTGCAGTGTCTTCCTTTGCTAGCATTACTGCTTTACAGATAGAGGCGACCACCTGCCATACTTTACCGCTCCGGACCACGCATGTAGGGCCCGATGCAAGAGGCTGCTGTCGCCAATCACCCTCACGAGGACACGGCGGTGCTACTACCAATCGGAGTACACTTCCACGGTATGCTCCACCGTGTCCTCCATCAAATCGCCCTGAAAACCTAGTCGGTGAGCCTTAAAAAATACTAAACGCTCTTAGTGCGACCGCACACCCTGTGATTCTTAAGCTGACATCTCATTTCCACTTGAGTTGTTCACATTAAAGTATATTACCGTTATTTTAGCGCTGTTCGCAACTCGTCTTCGTTGAAGTGTAACAAATCATCAGTAATTGAATTTAGACATATGTTTAGCGGTAAGTGGTAGGCGTCTTTCAAATATTGATATAAGCGCACAATCATTTCAAAATGATATAATATTATGATTCTATAATTTATACAAACGTGACTGTTAATTCTTCATTACCTCACTAATTCTACAGCAGCCACTCTTATATTTATTGATGATGTTTAGTTTGATTTTAATTTCACGTTTTTCTTAATGTATCGCATATTTCTAATATAATTACCACTTTGAGAATTGCTTAATGGGAACCATTATAATTGTTCAATTTATAATTGCTTAATGGTAACAATTATAACGTTTGGAAGACAAAATACTCGTAGTAATCAAAATACCTTTTTTTAAGGGTGCTACATTTTTATGTTATTTTTTTATAATATTTTAGTGCGTGCCATCAATATAATACTAGGTGTTCGTAGCTTTGTATGTGGAGACACTATGTATATTGTACATCTCTAAGCCTTTAAAAAAGTCAGTGTGCAGTCTGTATCGTATGCTACAGGTGGCAGTTTTTGTTTATAGTTAATGAAACAAAAGGTTCAATGTTTTTTATTGGAGTAGCTGAATTTAAGTGTTATATCCTTAACAAAATCACATTATAAAATACTTAAATTCGCACTGAGAATGTATTTTAATTAATCCAATTAGACAGATTGCATGTAACTTCTGCATTACGCTAGGAGCACTCATGCATGACGCACGTGATGCAGTGCGGTAGCATACAGTCTGGCTGTGTAACACATCTTAATATCTATTTATTTGAAACCTACTACGACAAGTGCGCTTTATAATGACACTCGTATTAAGCCGTGTACGCACGTAGGTACGAACAATTTTTTTGCATTGTATGATACGCAACAACTCGGTTCGCACGTGTCTACCACTAACGAACATCGAACAATTTGTCAAACATGTTTGCGGCTATTCTATTAGTATGTTCACTATGGAAGGTGTTCTTTGTAAATCACTGTGAACATTAAAAAATCTTTCCACTACTTCACAATCGACCACTTCCAACGACGCCGACGCCGCCATAGCTATTAAGATAGAATTCACGACTGTGAACGGTGAAAGTTCACGCACAAGTGAACTCGATTCGAACTATGTTCGCGTTCGTGTTTGATGCCGTCTATAGGAAAGTTCAAGTATGATGTTTGTGTGTGCTATGTTCGTATTCGTACGTTCGTACACGACTTTTTAAAAGCATATTTGGTGTGCGTCGAATCCAACTCAACTGGACAGCGTTCGGGAACCTACGCAGTATTTTCTCGTCCAACATACTACAGTGTCTCAAGACAAAAGTATAACGCGAAAAAGTACAAGTGTGCTGGGAAATATTTTGTCCCATAGTGAGGATTCGAGGATCTGAGGTTAAAAAAGTCATAATAATGTTGATTTCCTAAATAAAAAATGTTTGCCAAGTCCTCAATACAAGCGGTTTGTTCTGTTTTTCTTGAGTGTATTTAATACTCGTATAGTAACTTGTAACTTGCAAGTTCGCAGGATAAAAAGTCTATGTTTTTAGTGACTGCCACATTTTAATGTTTTTGCCAGGGTGCTTAACGGCCCGTTCACTACCTCACTGCTGTGAGCGGTAGGTAAGCATGGGGCGGCAAACGGTAAGATCAAAATTGTTTGAAGCACGCCACGAGACGCCGCTCATAACGGCGTGCCTCCACCTACCGATGCTGCCCCGCTCGCCGCGCCACTCACCGCTGAGACCGAAGTCGTGACCAGCCCCCCTAGCCAAATTATAACCGTTTCTCTTGCGTCGAACGCCTCGAGTTGGCCACGCCATTTTTTTTTTGTTCGACCACGTGACTGAGCGTTGAGATAACGTCATTCCCATGCATTTGAAGCTTTCTATTAGCGTTAACGATTGTAGATTAGCAACTTGGCTAGGGCGTAATGATAACGGTTACTCAAAAAAGACACTATTTAGATGTATCATTATTTTATTATGAAACTCAAATATGAACGTCAACATTGAATTCGTTTGATAATCCAGCTGTGGTAGACAATAATGATATTATCATGCATTTATTACTATGAAACACAATACCTATTTAATATAATAAGAACATGAATATTTTTGAACAACATTTGATCACTCGTTTAATTTGAAACAGTTTTTTTTTTCACAATCACAACAATTAATACATGGACTGGCAGTTGATTTATATTCGTTGCCAAGGATCATTGCTTCAAAGAACTTCTCAGTTTGTAGATACGTAGAAGAAACACGACTCATAACTTTACAACAATTATTAAATATTATTTTTTAATCAATGTTTTTCATTTTCTTTTTTTTTTAATTCCAACTGTATAAAACATTTTTTTTTCTCAGTGTTTCTATCGCATAAAGTTTTCCCAAATAACTAATACATAAAATAACTATTCGTATTTAGATATAAGGCTGGTCACTCACCGAATTGCAAAAGTTTCGCCTTGGGGTTTAAAAAAGAACTATGGAGCGCAACATTCTAAGTGTAAAAAGAACAGACCGAGTATGGAATAACACACTGCGCTCTAAAATGGTCTTAACAGACGTGGACAAAAAGGCTACCAGGCTCAAATGGAATTGGGCGGGTCATGTCAGCCGTATAAACAGTGACCGCTGGGCAAATGTCACGACGCAGTGGGTACCTGCAGAGGGAATGCGCTGTCGAAGCCACCCTAGAAAGGGGTGGTGAGATTATCTGGACGCGTACCGCGAGGACTGGTTCGAGACGACGCGGTAGGAGAATGTCTGAAGGACTTGGGGGAGGCCTTTTCCTAGCAGTGGGACAATAAAGGCTAGGAAATAAATATAGATTTAAATAGTTATTTTATGTACGAGTATTACTTATTAGCCCAGTGCGGTTTAAAAGGGTAACAGATTGTGTGTCAATGTTACTTCCACCTCGAGTTCTCTGTACACCAAATATCATTTAGTATTTTCAACATGGTATGACATAAAACATTACAAATTTTTAAAAATATTACATCAAGTAGATTTCTACAGTGTTATCAAAAATCGTTGATGGGATTTTACTTACAGGGAAAGTAGGCTTTTGTATAGCGTAAACAATATTGTACAGAGTTTTTAGACATTTAATAATATAACAGATTATTTAGATTTATCACAAATCCTTAACTTAGTTTATACCTATTTACAAAGCTTTGATTATATTTATAATTATAAATAAAGATAATCAGTTACTCGTTTCAAACCCTTTTTCACTCTCGCGATAAATATTTCTTTTAATAATAACCCCTGCTTTGTCAGATTTAAATAATATTATTCTAATATAAAATATTTATATACTTTTTGTAACTTTCACAGTGATTTGGAGGTTTCTGGACCCGCTTTTCAAGTATAAATCGCGCATTAAATAATAATAATAAATGTTGTTTATTAATGACAACTAGGCCCAAATATTTTTTGTAACAGAATTTTTAATATCTATCCAAAAAAACATACAGGATGCTGTAGGTATGACTAGCAGTAGCATAAATATATCAGTAAATACTTTTCCAATTTCATTGTGCAAATCATAAAACAATTCTGATTCCTGTAACAACATAAACTTTTCTTCAAAGTATTGTACTAATTAGTAGAGTTGTTCCCAAAGTTGACTGGACCGCGACTCCTCTAACAAAAAATATAATTTCTAACAAAAAATATCATTTCGGGAGTCACTCATTGTTTTTTAAGAAGGAAAAGAAGAAGAACTGTATAAACGAAGGACTGCTCAAACAAGAAAAAATATACACATTCGATTTGCAATTTACAGTTATGCACTACTAATTTTTAATTAGTATAAATATTTAAAGGGCTTATTAGAAACGATCTTGTTATGAAATGTCACTCAATTTAGGGAAATATTATACAAGCTATTGATTGAATGAATAAATGCGATCAAAATTAAAAAAAAAAACCCTGCGCGTAGTACAATTACCGGCACGGATCTTGAGCGCTGGCTTCAAGTTGCGCAGAAGTCAAATATTCGGTCTCTTTAGTGGTACGAAGTGAGACGCGGGGGCGGGGAGTGTCAGTGATTGGCTCGCCGCGCCATCGTGTCATAGACGTCACTCTTGATTCGTTCCCTGCGTTGCTACATGTATCTAACAACAAAGACGATTGGCTCGCCAATGTATGGAATGCGCAAAGCGATCCGCACTCTGACGCCGAGCGCTCAAGATCCGTTTCGGCAATTGTACTTTCTAGTAGCAATTGTTATGCATGATTGATTAAATTATGAACTTACTAATTATCATGTACAATTTTGGGATTTCGTTTTTTTTTTTAATATTTACTACACAAATATGAACAGGTACGGATAGAGTCCAATTTTATTTGTCCTAATTAAAAAAAATAGGGGTATATTTAAGGACTCCCATACAAAAATGTGATGCGATGTGACATGATACTGTGTCGCAGCAATATGCATGTTATCTTTTTTATTTGTTAAATAATTTTCAGATTTAATAAACAAATACAAGGTGCAGTTTTAAAACTGCACAATATTTCAGGAGATTGTAGTAAAACTCATAAATAATCATATAAAAAAACGATACCTGGTCAATAATCAGTAATACTTGTTATTTAATTTTTTAATTACTCTAAACTAAATCGATTGATCGATGGCCGCGGGGGCGTGGCTAGGGTGTGGCGTGCGGGATGATGATTGGATGATACATTATTTATGAAACTATCGTTGCGAGTTAGTGTGTGTGAAAACGACCTTTATTGTTCCGTGTTTGTGTGTGTGAAAAAAAGCGCGGTTATAAAAAAAAAAAAATTACTTACTTATTTTATTATTGATTCGGGTCGAGAATCACTAACATAATTACCTCCTGAAATATTTTGCAGCTTCAAAACGACACCTTGTATAAAAGAACTTTAAAAACATGTTCATAAACAACGATTTATAATACTCTAAAGCAGCTAACACAGAGACTTATTTATTTGATTTTTTTTTCTCTTTTGAAACCAAACGAGAAAATATGTTTTGGTGCAAATCCACCAAATTTTGATATTGTTTTCACTGATAATATTTTATTTGTGTATGTTTATTGACATACTAGTTTGATAACAAATATTATTTTATCCCTATTGCTGTGATGCGATTTCATGCGGCATTGATTCAGGAGACCTTATGATAATTATGTTATACTAAACAATTCGCAAGTTCGTGCGATGGGTCGTGCGAGCTTGTAGATTTCACAGGTTTGTGCTAGGAATCTAAATCCAAGGAATGCTATTTTTTAATGAGAATGCATTTGTTTTCTTTTATTTTTTTTGTTATTATGACCTTAGCATCCACTTCAATTTTAGTTACTTTCAATCGCAATTAGATGTATCAAAATAGATCGAATTTATTTCAGTATTGACACTTCTTATCGCTTTATCTAGACCCGGAGAAGTTGTTTGATAACTTACTGTACTATAAATAAATAAAAAATCGTCTTAATTAATTAACTTGCCACTCACTTTTACCATTACTTTCTTAAAAACGCTGCAACCATAATAACAACGAAATAGTGATATTGTCTAATTGAGCACACCAATTATAATGCGTACAGATAATGAAGCTTTTTAAGCTATTGCATAGCTTCTATCGCGGGCCTTGAGCGTGGAGACCGAATCCAGAAATTCCGTAACGAAAATAACCTAACACCCCCCACTCATTTGTTTTGAGCGTGGTGACCGATAAGAAAACAAATGAGTGATGTTATGCAATAGCTTTACCGCGGCAGTCCCCGAGTGCCACACATCTTTTTTATTTAATATACTAACCGACTTGACAAACGTTGTAGGAGAGTAAAAAATAATCTAAGACCTGTTTTCAGACATGCCTAATATACAAAACAAAATCAGTCGGATATTTATGTATATATAAGAAGATATTCTTATTAAAACATCGTACACAAAATTACATTTGATAGAAAAGATAACCTCTGTAAAAGCAACGTTTTTGATTAAATTGATTTCGTGTTACTTTTATTTGTACACGTAGGTATAGCAAATATAAATTATATATAATAAATAAGTAAGCCTTAGCAATATCAGATACACACTTTAAGCTAGAATCAACTGTGCACAGTTCGTAACAAAAAAAAATATACAGTATATCCAAACAACACAGATCACAATTACAACTTTATATTACAATGTAAAATATAACATTATCTATATGTGTTTAAAGCACAAATTCGAATGTCACACCTTAAGTTCTACATTAATCACAACACTCTAAGTAAAGCTTGGCTTACACTTTCTGATCTATCGTCAGCTATTAGTTTGAAGATTTATTGGTACATTCTGAGCAATAGTAATAAATACTGTTGACGTTAAAGAGTCTATCTTTGGCGGGAATTTTACCAGTAAAATTTGTAAATTGATTGAAGGGTAATGGAAAGGGCTCTGCTCGGAGTTTTCTTGCGTGATCGCATCAGGAATGAAGATATCCGCAGGAGAACCAAGGTCGCCGACATGGCCCGAAGAATCGCCAAACGAAAAACGTAGAACGGATGAGAGTGGCGACAGCGTACCGGAAAACGCAGCGCTGGAAGGCCTCCCACAAGGTGGACAACCTGGTAAGAGTCGCGGAAATGCGGTGGATGCGAGACGCATAGGATCGGTCGTTGTGAAATTGATTTCTAGAATACATTGTTACTTAGAATTGGGCCCGCGGTGGTGGTGGTGGTGAAAATGGAGCTGAAAATTATATTGTAGTGTTGGCTATTTCAATGAAGATTGCCAAGAAGGCTGACTCTATACATTTGTTGCCAAATACTACAAAAACATTAGAAATGTTACATCCAGATCTAAGTAAAGAAACTATTCATACGAAGACATGGCTTAAGAGACTAAGTATCGATGCCAAAACATTGCGTACAAACGATGCTATCGTGAGATTTATAGATAGATATTCCACGCTCGTTCTGTAGTTTGTATTGTAGTAGCCATTTCAGTAAAGATGTTGTATTTACCAAATCAATGTTAGATTCATAAGTCGATGGTAAAATGATATAGGAAACTGATTGGTCGAACTTAATATTTATTGTTAGTTTTACAGAACGCAAACTTTATAATCAAAATAACAATGGTCTCAAAAAAATACTCACAAATAATGTATTTTAATTCATTAAACCCGAAGCGAACGCCGTTCGCGCACCTATTGTCTTTCTATTAAGTCTGTAATTTCCACGATTGAAAGGTTAAACGTGAGTACTAAATATGATGACACTAATTCAGAAAGTGCAAACCGAGCTTAAAATCACATTCACTTTGTTAGTCACTAATATAGTCATTAGTCAATGTACTCTTAAAAGTAAAGCACTGCATTTAAAAGGTCATCACTACACCGTTCCTTACAATCCAAAATACATCTTGTGCAGAGAATCTACTGTTCACAATCGTATATCACTGACAAGCTGACACGGTCCTTTACTCATAAAGTGGCTGAGTTGGACCATTGGATTTTGACAGACCCGTTCTCGCCCACGTGATGCGGTACAGGAACTGGCTTCCTTCTTCTCCTGTTTCGATGACCTGAGAAAAAAAAATAAGTTAGTATGTTTTTTTTCTAGTATTAATTAGTTAGGACGATAGTTTGAGATTGAGATTGAGACATCATGGTGAAAGGATTAGTCAGCTAGACTCTGCGTATCCGAGTGCTAGCTGTCCAGTGTGCGCCGGGCGTTTTGAATCGCTGTACGATATTTTTAACGCCTCTCGGGGAGGCTCCTTTCATGCACCCCTTAGACCTATACGAGGCCAACAACAGAGCTGTACAGGTTGCCAAATATTGGTCAAAAGAAGTATAGTTTTAGAGCATCGACACGAAAAGAAGAAGAAGATGACGATAGTGTACCCACAATATTTCTATCGACAAATAAGATTTGCAGTGAAAATTATTTAAATACGCAAAAATTGGTCTGCTTAAATAAGAACTCGTTCAGTAATATGACGCGAGACAAATGGTAGTTTCTGATTATCCTTAAATTCTTTATTTCCTTTTCTATTGAATATAGCTTCCAACCAAAAAATAATGAATAAAATTTGGTCTGAAACAAAATTTTGTTATACCTATAAATACAGATTCCAAAGGTCTGCTTTAGACTTGTGACACCCACATTCAAATCATTATTATGCTAATATAATTATTTATCTATAGAAGGTATCAATATTTTATTATTTTCAACCATGATATTAATAATGAGGATGTAATACGGGATAAACAGTCCCGTGCGTCTCGCATTTATCGGATTTCCGCAATGCTTACCAGACTCCCTAGCCAAGTTACAACCGTTTCGCTTGCGTCGAACGCTTCGAGCCAGCCACGTTGCCAATTCTTTTGTTCTGACCACGTGACTAAGCGTTGAGAAGACGTCATTCCCGTACATTTGAAGCTTTCTACAAGCGTTAACTATTGCAGATTCGCAACTTGGCTAGGGGTACAGGTCATCGGTCCACCTTGTAGGAGGCCGTCCAACACTGAGTCTTACAGTACGCGGTCGCTACAACCGAACCTTTCAGTCCCAACAGTCATCTGTCCTGCGAGCATAGTACCCATTGCCACTTAAGTTTGGCGATTCTTCGTGCTATTTCGGTAACCTTGGTTCTCCTGCGGATATCTTCATTGCTGATTCGATCAAGCAAGGAATCTTATATTGTTGGGTGGAATGGGTTCCATTGCTCTTTGGGTGACTTTAAGCCTTCTTAGTGTACCTATACTAATATTATACTTTGAATAAACTCTAAGACTGCTAAACCAGTTTTATTTCACTAGTGGAAAGTTACTTCGCCAGTGGCCTATGCCACTGACTAACCACTTTAACTCATTTCGGCCACGTAAAAGTATACAATATATGCATATTCATATATTGTATACTTTTATTCTGTGCATATATTGAAACTGCTGGCAGATGCAAAAATAATCCTGTTAATAAATGGTATATATATATATATATATATATATATATATATATATAATATTACAATAATACGCCACTAATGAAGTTAGTGGTCTAAATAATGTAAAAACACTGCAAAAACAATGTCATGATTAAAAAATTAAATTAAAAACTATTCCCAAAGATCATAGTGTAGGCGTTCAAAGACAAAGCTAGTAATTCTCGTACTTAATATATAATTGAGTTTCACTGTGAAGATATTTCAGGAATACCTTAGTATTTCGGCTCAAAGGAACTAAATAGGGTTCGATTCAAAGGATGGCATGTGATATAATGTAATCATTACGGACGATAATTACATAACTTGAATCTATTTATAAACAGATCAAAATTACTAAGCCTGAATCTTGTAATTAACGTTGATCACAGGATAGATTAATAATAACCTCTTGCCAATAATACACCATTAAACTTGATTATGTTTTGAATTGGCTTTATTGCTTCCTGAAAATATTAATTCCATGAAAAATTTAAAAAAAAAAATTCTGGCTAGGTAACATGAAAGCCACCGGTAAACGATCGCATCAATTTTTTAGATGACATGCAACGCTTTGAAGCGTCCAAAAAATGTTCCATCAATTGCACGACAACGTTTTATGTTGATTTCAATTGATAGAAACCATATTAGATTATGGTTTCAGAGTTTTATTTAAATGACACTGTCTGTGACAGTGAAGTATTTGTGTTATTTAAAGCTCTTCTCCATTTCCTAATTTTTTTTCCTTAGGTCTTCCCGCGTCTGTACGCGTAGCTTTAAAGACGCGTACTCATCATTACACGCTTCGTGTACGCCTACGTGAAGCTTACACACAAAACTCGACGGTACGTAGTTGCCGTTCCGTTGACTAACGGCGGGTTTCTGAATTGAGTATTTTGAATTAAGAACGTCTGAAACCTTACTTAAATGCCAAATTTTGACAGGTTTTAAGGCTAAAATAGAGTTTGAGAAATACTCAACTTCGAATATTTAAATCAGAAATCGTATTACAGAACGTCACTCAAAACTCAAGCATTACTTAAAACTAGATTCAATCCATTTGATTTTTCGTTTTATGTAATGCTTGAGTTTTGAGTGACGTTCTGTAATACAGGCCTAAGTATACAAGCCGTGAGTAGGCGTACACCAAAAGTATAATGACGTATAAGTACGCGTCTATGAAGCTACGCGTCCGTGTATACTAGGCTTTAATATCTTTGCGTTTTATGATTTTTTGTACAGTTTATTAGTAATCAAACAAAGTTGAAGCAAGATAGAAATCTACCTAAAGAAAAAACCGTAACCTTTTAGGTTATTAAAGTTTAAAGCTGTCTGGAGTCGAAACGCTTGGATCATGGGTTTGCGCACGTCATATTTCCAAAACAGCTAATCGACACCTTGCGTGTCACGAAAGATGACTCAGCTTTTGCCCAAAAAATTAGCATTTCTATCAGAGCAGGAGGATTAATAGAGTAAATCAACCAGAGGTCCTACCACGAGCTCCTAACGCAATTCATTTGACGACCTAAACTGAACTGTTAAGGGATAGAGTTATTTAAGGGTATAGCTTCATTCTTTTAGGGTTCCGTGCCTCAAAAGGAAAAACGGAACCCTTATAGTATCACTTTGTTGTCCGTCCATCTGTCTGTCTGTCTGTATGTCTGTCTGTCAATACCCTTTATCTCAAGAACGCGTGGAGGTATCAAGTTGAAATTAAACCATATACCTAGGTCTGCGGTCCTTTTAGGCTGTGTAAAAATCAAACTTCTAAGTTAACTAATAAAATAGATACGGCCGTTTATGTCGCAAAAAAACGTATATTTCGATACTTTCAAAGATCGAAATTCATAGGGTACTTTCCGTTGACACAGAATCTTGAAATTTGGCACAAAGCAAGGTCTTATAGCACAGTTATAGGAATAAATCTAAAAACAGTAAATTTGTTGTTACCAATGTAACAAAAAAATTGCAATTCTGATAAATCTTCGAGACTACATTCGGGAATTGTAGTTTTCACGGAACTCTCAGTGCGCGAGTCCGACTCACACTTGTCCAGTTTTTAGGTGGAAAATTATCTAAATACATCTCTCGCCATTGGGCGGGGCGGAATGGCAAGTCAGACTTTTACTGACTGAAACCCACTCCTGTTCCTTCTTAGCCTTCGTTCCAGGGCCCCGGAGTTCTCTTTCGCATACCCATGGCCCCAGCAGGATTCGACCTTGCTAGGCCCTACAGTACCTCATCATGGCAAGGCCCCTGATGGTTCTGATGAAATCCGTTACCTGTGTGATGGGTCGCGCGACTACCGGCGCGGGCAGCGCGGGGTGCACGCCGCTTCCCAAAGCAGTGCTGTGTGAACCGCTGCTAAACACAATCCTCACCTTCCAGTCCATCCAGCTCTAGAACAAAACAACTTAGTTACTGAAGATAAAATAATCGTCAAATCAAAAGGTAAAAGAGACGGGGTCATATCAGTTTGACATTAAAATAACAAAGAAAGAAAAGTTGATTTGGTACAAAAAGTCAATCAATAACCGACTCATGTCAGCGGTAGGAACTGTGAAGCTTCAGTCAGCTGGGTTTTAATATGATACTTCGTTATCCCCAAAACGAACAGTATCTTTGAGGATTTTTATACAAAAACAAAAAACAAACGAACGAAACTAATACAAATTATAAAAAAAACTTGAAATATACTTAGTAGTAACTGTCCCCACTCACGAGCCACAAAAAAGGCCACTACAAAAAGAAGCTTGAAGCGGCTTTTTTTAGTTACACTTAGTGAAAACAAAGACGCAAGTCATGAATGATTGTATCTGTCATATACAGAAGCATCGTAGAAGTTGACAATCTATAAAAAAGTTGAGAAGTCTCTTATTCCTGCAATTACATCAGCACCTATATCCTTAAAACACAACAATGCTGCTTAACAATTAAGCTCCTTTACAATTTCTAAGTATCATCACAGCATATTCGAAAAACCACGTCAAAGACGAGGTTTGAAATGCAGCTTGCATTAATAATATCTTAATACGTGGATTCCATCACTAGAATGCAAATCTCTCGGCGGCCTCAGATTACAAACTTTGCCAGGAAAAAATTTTGCCTCTGTCTATATTGTTGAATAGTTCAGTATCGGATTTTATTAACATTGTTTGGATATAGTACAATAGGTTTTGTAGAGAACTGGCAGACAAACTCGTTAAAAGTTATACAAAAATACTAGTTTCTGCCAGTAGATTTTCTGGCGTGATTGTTGGAGGCTATCCCAGGAGAACATAGAACTGGGACATATAAGTAAACAATGTGCTATTTCAGAACATGGTTAAACGCGGGTGTCAAATTTGGTTTAAATCGATTTGCCATTTGAGCGTGAGAGTGACAAACACATATACATACATTCATACAAATTCTACGCCTTTGTAATCTTAGTGTTACTTACTATTCAGATTCAGTCGCCAAATAACAAGTGATAAATTTCTGCTTATCAATTACGTTATATTAATAGGAGTATTCTCGTCTTTATCTTCAATCTCCATTTTATTTACTACTTAGTTTAGAATTGACTTTTCGGAAGTTAGAATAGCTGTTTGATATAATTTCTGTATAGAAGCTGTTAAGCCTCCACTTGTATTTCTTAAGTTTAAATTAAAAAATGTAACTTTTCCATCATAAGAAGTTACACATCACTAATTTTTAATTAGTACAAATACTTAAATAAAGGTCTTGTTACTACAGTTATAGGCGTTTATTTATATCTCAAAATGTCACTTAATTTATGGAAATATTGTACAGGTATGAATAAATGGCGATAAAAGTGGAAAAACATTGCGCGTTGTATTTTTTAGTAACAATTATTACGAATGATTGATTCAATTATGAATTAACCTAAATTAAAAATTTTAGTGGACAACTATGAGATTTCGTTTTTTTTTTAAGTTTGACTACACAAATACGATCAGTAACAGGTACGAATAGTTGTTTATAGATATATAGATAGATGTTTTATACTGTCAATAAATCGTCAAAAGCTTTTTCATCGTCAAAATTATTATATTATAATGTTATAGTTATCAAATTTTTTAATTTACACAATCATAATTTATTAAGTGTCTAAAAGTTTTGATGTGCGAAAAACTCATTCAACTACGTAGACAGGATAATTCGTTTAGAAAGATTAATATAAAACTGAAAGACCTGAACAAACTCATTAGATAGTTCCAATATGTTCCATTTTCTAACATTATAAAACAAAATTTATCCCTACCATAGACCTAAATCACTGCCAGCATAATTGAGACATATTAATAACAATATTGCGACGCAGATTATTGCCGCTTCTACGTTTAAAACATGTTCGGCTGAATGTGACTTTAAATTATTGGTGGTTGAAACGGAATATACTGGCACACGTCCAACATTGTATTTATGGATTTACATAACCGCTACTACTGTAACTGTACGTGGAACAATGTACATATATCGAACTTGTTAACTTGTTTACGAGTTGTTTTGTCACCGGTTCAATTACAACATCGTGTACCAGGTGCAACATTGTGTACACAAAGGGCAATAGAAAGAGCTATGTTCGGAGTTTCCTTACTGGTCACATCAAGAATGGAGATAAACGCAGAGAACCAAAGTTACCGACAGTCTGAAAAATCGCTGAGGCAGTGGGTAAGGTACGTTGTTCGCAGAACAGATTGGTTGATGGGGCTGAAAGCTGGTAAGTGGGGATCGCGCACCAGAAGACACAGCGACGCGACGCTTAGTCCCTGTATCAATCTATCTATCTGGAAGCCTACGTTCAGTAGTGGAAGTCTTTTGGCTGAAATAATGATTAGTACCAGGTGTGAAAAAATTAAAAATTTATCATGATCCAATTATGTATACCTACAGTTTGGAAATAAAAAATCCTGGTCACACGCGGCACCTGAACTGTGGCATGTTGCACTGCCACGTCGGCGACGTTAAAATATTCTGTGCCGAGAAATGTTGAGTGGATACCTACACAGTACAATGCCGTGTCATACCACGACCCTATTTTTTTCAGGCTCTGCGTCGTCAAATACTTTATGATCAGTCACCAACCATATAATTTTGCGACGTGCCCTTGTTCATTTACGCGAAGCGGCATTGTACCGTAGATCCGCTCAATAGGGTTCGTCATTGTATATTTGCAAGCCACGGCAACGTGCTGTAATTAGGCATAGTACTATTTCACTTTAACGATATCACGCAATTTAGTGCAAGCCCCTATTTTGGAAGTATTGTCAGCTCATTTTTTATACGGCGATATTATCAACATTACCATTTTGTTTATAAAAACCTAACCCAACATTGAGATTAGGTGATAATATAAGTGAAGTTCAAAGAAGTTCGAGATTTTGTGCTGTAGGTAATTTTCTTTCTTAAAAAATTACCTACTACTTTATGCAAAAACAGCTTCTGCCCGGCGGCTTTGTCCGCGTGAAAGTAAAAAATAAACAGCATAGTTATATCACTTTCTACATTTTTTATATTTTACTTGAGGAGGATTTTTTCAAATAGGTCTGGTAGTTTTTGAGTTCATTTCAAATAAAAATCCATAAATTCAAATGTTTTCTCCTTATAATATAGTACCTATAGACTAACTTTCAGTCGAATTATGTTAATGTTGTATTTTTATGGGTAGATGGAAATTATAGATATAATAAAAGTCATGCTGGAGAGATGGCAAAAAGATTTGAATATAAAATTGAAAAAAAGAGTACTTTAAAAACATTCTGCCTGACACACAACGGTACCCAAACACAACATAAAGTTTTATATTTTGCTTCTATATATAGTTTTTTCGTAACCATTGATTTTAAATTTAGAGTTCGTTGCTGTATTATGTCTGATGACATGCAAAATACTAACGACCGTCTATATCGTCTTTTTGACTT
The DNA here is from genome assembly GCA_910589285.2 of Mythimna ferrago. Lineage (NCBI taxonomy): Eukaryota > Metazoa > Arthropoda > Insecta > Lepidoptera > Noctuidae > Mythimna > Mythimna ferrago. Next base: position 4,476,552 of record OU342682.1, read on the forward strand.
TCATATGGATATCAGAATTCAATTTGGTAGTAGCTAACAATAAACGATATTCTGTAGTCGTGATTGGTAATTTTATCGTTACTTGAGTTACAATTTATGTCCCACACTTCTGAACATCAAAATGTAATTTAGAATATTGTACTAACCAACATACATATATACATTATTTATTCAAACATGAACCAATCGAATTGGAAGATCTTTGGCACATACTCGTAGCACGTAAATTTGGCTTCCATTGGCGGAATCGAATTTTAATACATTTATTACGACCTCAACTTATATATGACGGTGCCAGGAGTGGCTGAGCGATATTACCATTATAATAACAAACAAAGACTCTGTAGTTCAATATCGTTCTCCACGACATTTAAATAATTTGGTTTAGCTACCATCATTATTTGTTGGAACTCCTGTAGTAAAATAATATTGTTCGTGACTAATTAATAGATATCTGGCAAAATGTACATTAATATTATTACTGTCGAGTAGCCATACCATGTTGGTGTGGTGTTTAAATGATTTTTAAAATAGGTATTAGTTTTTCGTCGAATGCGTTTGTCGGGAGGTCGAGAGCGTCCTTTTCGAGGAAAAATTTTATACAACCGCTTTTATGTGATTATGATGTTATTCCACATCTTTCTCTAGATATTTTGGATACACAGCCATCTTGTGGATATTATCTAGGCTTGTATGGAAATCAAAATACAAAGAACGTTGGCCAAATCATACCTGATTGCTTCCCTATATGCCATATACATGGAAAAATCCACTATTTTTTACTGTTTTAGAAAAACCAAAAAATATCTCGCTATGAGGCCACCAAAAAAAAAAATTTTTTTTTTTCTGATTTCCTCTTTACTTCAACTACTGTTGAAAATTATTTAGTTCTGATGTTCCGAACGCACCGGTTGACGTTTCATTTTCATATTAAAATAATTTCATACATAAAAGTAATAATGTTTATCGGGGTTTTTCTACGTTATTAGCATTAATTCAATTAATAATACATACATATTACTTATGTGAAGCTTGTCATCAATTAGCATTGCAACATATAAACATAAGACTACCTAATGGACCTGGTGCTTCATCCTCCTATAGCCACATTCATGTTTGCATTCTTTGTGGAAGTTCTCTGCTAAGATGTAGATGTGATCTTATTGTGAGACAGAATGCGTCTCCATTACAACAAGCAATACGAATTGAAAATAGAATTGCCCCAGGACATGTATTTATTCATTTATTGTTTTGTTTTTATTTTCATTCCTGCCTCCAAAATTCTCACAAAGTTCATCAGCAATTTGACATTTTTTTGGTAACTACATTTATATTTGTATGGTTTTATAAGAAACAACTAGCCGTAACTTTTGTACAGTAAAAACAGATTTTCTGGGTGTTTCAGGCTGGTGCTTCAGACCATGTATGTCATCCTTGTTGGCTGAGACTTAAGAGATCTGTAATGTGGGACAATTATGAGCAGCAGGCACATCTTGAGCCACAGGCGGAACCTGAGCTACGAGCAGAGCCCGAGCTGAAAATGAGAACTGGTGACTCTGATGACCGCTTGTCACAGTTATTAATGGTCCCAAGGCGCATGTTATAAAGATGGATGAATAAGGTTAGGGAAATATTGGTGCAAGTTTTTGTGCCCAGAAATCTTGGAATCGGACATATATCCTGTGAGCAACTGTTGCAACAGAACTTAATAATACCCAAGGCAATTTATAACCAAAATAATGAAAATCCAATAATAATATGTGATGAGACTTATATTTATTTAAATAAAAGTTCGAACTATATGTTCCAAAAAGACACATACTCATTACATAACAATAGAAACTTATTAAAACCATTTCTACTGGTAGCACCTGATGAGGGTCTGTAGTCGTTTGGGCCCGCTCGGTTTGGGTCCGCGGGATTAATCGACACAGTCCCATTTTGAAGGTGTCGATTGGACCCAACACCCAATTTTATTATAAGTACAGTCATGAAAGAAAGTCAAATCTTTTAGTTCTATTTTTATGACTTAAAATATGTATATAATATAATAATAATAATAATTCTTTATTATCAGGCATCTAAGGCTCATACAGAAGACCGAGGAGTATAACCTGCCTCTCTGCCTAGCGTTTGTGGACTACGAGAAAGCTTTTGATTCGATCGAGACTTGGGCTGTGCTGCAATCTCTCCAAAGGTGCCAAATTGACTATCGGTACATCGAAGTGCTGAGGTGTTTGTACGAAAACGCCACCATGTCAGTCCGACTCCAGGACCAGACCTCGAAACCTGTCCTCCTGCAGCGAGGTGTGAGGCAGGGAGACGTCATCTCTCCGAAACTGTTCACGGCCGCAATGGAGGATGTCTTCAAGGTTCTGGACTGGAGTGGACTAGGCATTAATGTCAATGGCGAGTACATCACTCACCTTCGGTTTGCCGACGACATAGTGGTCATGGCGGAGACTATGGAGGAGCTCAGCACAATGCTCAATGACCTCAGTAGAGCTTCTCTAAGAGTGGGTCTTAAAATGAACATGGACAAAACCAAAATCATGATTAACAACCATGTAGCGCCCACTCCTATCAAGGTCGGAGACTCTACACTCGAAGTTGTGGACGATTACGTCTACCTCGGACAGACAGTCCAGTTGGGTAGGTCTAACTTCGAGAAAGAGGTCAACCGTCGAATCCAACTCGGTTGGGCAGCGTTCGGGAAGCTACGCGGTATCTTCTCGTCCAACATACCACAGTTTCTCAAGACGAAAGTCTTTAACCAGTGCGTGTTGCCAGTGATGACATATAGCTCCGAAACGTGGTCGCTCACAATGGGCCTCATCAGAAGGCTTAAAGTCACCCAAAGAGCAATGGAAAGGGCTATGCTCGGGGTTTCCTTGCGTGATCGAATAAAAAATGAAGATATCCGCAGGAAAACTAAGGTTGCCGACATAGCACAAAGAATTGCCAAACTTAAGTGGCAATGGGCAGGGCACATTGCTCGCAGAACAGATGGCCGTTGGGGCCGAAAGGTTTTGGAGTGGCGACCGCGTACCGGAAGACGCAGTGTTGGAAGGCCTCCTACAAGGTGGACCGATGACCTGGTGAAGGTAGCAGGAAACCGATGGATGCGGGACGCACAGGAACGTTCGATGTGGCGACGCTTGGGGGAGGCCTATGTCCAACAGTGGAAGTGTATCGGCTGAAATGATGATGATGATGATGAAGGCCCATAGAAAAAATACAAAAATAATCTTACAAAATAATAAACTAATACATAAAGAGATAATATAACTAATCATTATTAAACTATTGCACACGAAGTGACGGCGTCGTGTTCCGCTGCGAGGTCGGTATCCTTCCATGAAATCGTCGATACACGACACCCTTCGGCCAAAACTCTCCTTTGAGGAAGGTGCCCAAATGTATATGTTGGTGTATATATACCTAATATTATTTTTATTACTGAGAATATATATTTTTGATTTATTCAATTACGTACTTACACTTACGTGCCACTCTTGTCTACAAACATTAAAACTACATATTTTTTACTGTAATAATACCTAAATTAAGTGTACGAGCACTACTAATTTCAAGGTCAAGCATTTGGGCCTTTTATGGATTACCTGCTCGGGTCATCCAATCATAGGCCTGCTTTTTTAATATCTTTAATAAACTTTTAAATCTAGCTGAATTGCGTTTTATTATATTTTGACTTACCACTTTTGCACTTGACTGTATCCACCAGTAGCTTTAAACAATGGATCTTTTTTTTAAATTTGTATATGGGCCCAATCGACCACCAAAAATACATAAAATAAATTGTGTGGTCGTTTGGGCCCGCGGGACCAACATCGAGCGGGCCCGAACGACTACAGACCCCTGATGGTTACATTGTAGACTGCTTTGGGCTATTAGGTGCTACACATGTTGCTTGGCTTGGATGGGCTAGGAATCAACCAACAATATCAGCACCAGCAGAATTCCTCGATGCTGTAGTTGTGAGAGAGTATAATGACTTTTTGCTGGGTTGCTTGGGTTTCAATTCCTTAGAAGCTAGACGGTCACGCGACCAGATGATTGTGGCATTCAAAATACTCAGGGAAATTATAGATGCTCCTGCCCTGCAAAACCTTTTCTGTAACTAGTATGTGCCAAACAACTACAACCGTGGCAGGAAGCATCGGCTCCTGGCAGTTCCGACGTGTCGTACAGTTGCACACTCCAAATTGCCCATACCGCGGACACTCTGTGCTTAATGCTCTCCTTCACAAAAACACAGATTTTGATATGTTTGGGGAAGAAAGGGAGACAATACTGTCAGAATGTATAAAATTCTGTAAGATGAATGCATGACTGTCCATATTTATTAAATAAGTAGGTATCTACCCAAGTCCAGCACGAAATAAATAACTTGTTTGTTTTAATTTTAATGTTTTATTATTGTTTTATATTTTACTAGCTTTCTTCTTCTTCTTTTACCCGCGGCTTCGCCCGCGTCTCCCCTTTTCTTCCCTGTTTTTCTCCCTATTCTCACTTTAAAAAAAAAATTAACCTATGTCCGTCTCCAGGGTCCCAACTATATCTGTACCAAAATTCATTAAAATCGGTTTTGCCATTTAGGCGTGAAGACATAACAAACAAACAAATTCACTTTCGCTTTTATATTAGTAAAGATTGTTTCGTCTTTTTTGCGTTGTCTGTGTTTAAATGGTGTAATTGGCTACAGCCGTTCTATTTAAATTAAATAAATAAATTGTTTTTTTGTGAAAAGACTTTTAATTCTTTACTCACTCCCTAAGGTTTTTTTTTTGGTGCTTCCCTAATCTATACCATACTAGCTTTTGCCCGCGTGGCTTCGCTCCCGCTCTTCCCTACTTCAGCCTACTATACCCTACTCTACCCTACTATACCCTACTCTACCCTACTCTACCCTACCCTACCCTACTCTACCCTACTCTACCCTACTCTACCCTACTCTACCCTACTCTACCCTACTCTACCCTACTCTACCCTTCTCTACCCTACTCTACCCTACTCTACCCTACTCTACCCTACTCTACCCTACCCTACTCTACCCTACCCTACTCTACTCTACTCTACCCTACTCTACCCTCCTCTACCCTACTCTACCCTACTCTACCCTACTCTATCCTACTGTACCCTACCCTACTCTACTCTACCCTACTCTACCCTCCTCTACCTTACTCTACCCTACTCTACCCTACTCTACCCTACTTTACCCTACACTACCCTACTCTACCCTACTCTACTCTACCCTACTCTACCCTCCTCTACCTTACTCTACCCTACACTACCCTACACTACCCTACTCTACCCTACACTACCCTAATTTTCATTTTTTTTTCCATAAGAACCTTCTCCTCATAATAACGAACACAACAAAAAAAAATTAGCGAAATCGGTCCAGGCGTTGTTGAGTTATGCGCTTACCAACACTTTTTGCGGTTCATTATGGTAAGTAAAAAGAAACGGGATCCCAAAAACTGAACATTATTTGTCAGTAAATCGACTTATTTGTTATTCTAACCTCAAAAAGTATTTTTGGCAATAAAAAAGTTTTGCGGCCATTTAGATATAATTTTCACATCGGATTGTGTTTACAACATAAAAACAATCTAATTTCACTATAATTTATTTTTGGACGCGAAAAATAAAAGTCAGGTATAACTGCTATAGAAATTTGGCAGATGTTCTTTATGTAAAATTAATCTAGTAAAGACCTCCAAAAATCTGTTATTTTACGTGAACTTTGGCCCTCCATAATGTACTCATACATTAAAAATATGAAAACGCAAATCAATAGAAGCCTTCCATCCGGAATGACTTCCTGGAACAAGTTTTGTGAAATATTCGAGTAAATCATGAAATTACCGAATGCCAACAGAGTTTTCAGGCGTTTTCTCTCTTTTTTTGCAGTTTTCTTCATCAAACATCGCGTTGGATTGCGTTAGATGAAGCAACAAGCTTTTAAATCATGCTCGATGTTGACGATAGGCGAGTGGAAAAGGACCCTATTAAACACTCCTTTTTTAAGTATAATATCTATTCTCATCAGAAGGCTTAAAGTCACCCAAAGAGCAATGGAAAGGGCTGTGCTCGGGGTTTCCTTGCGTGATCGAATAAAAAATGAAGATATCCGCAGGAAAACTAAGGTTGCCGACATAGCACAAAGAATTGCCAAACTTAAGTGGCAATGGGCAGGGCACATTGCTCGCAGAACAGATGGCCGTTGGGATCGAAAGGTTTCAGAGTGGCGACCGCGTACTGGAAGACGCAGTGTTGGAAGGCCTCCTACAAGGTGAACCGATGACCTGGTGAAGGTAGCAGGAAACCGATGGATGCGGGACGCACAGGAACGTTCGATGTGGCGACGCTTGGGGGAGACCTATGTCCAACAGTGGACGTGTATCGGCTGAAATGATGATGATGATGATGATCTATTATCACGAAAACTTAGTATTTAGTATTTACATTTTCATGATATTAACTCAACAAATTAATCTAAAATCACAAAGTTAATAAACCAGGTTAGTTTACATGAAATGCTGTAATGAACTCTAATTAACAAAACTTTTTAGTAAAATCAGGCCTATTAGAGAATTTTTAATATTTTCAAAATTTACATTCCACGGAAATATCACTAATTGGATCGTCATGCTCAGTTGAATGTATTGAACGATCACATTGAACGTAATATTTGTACTAATTAAATCCTTTGTCAAAACGCTTCTGAAATTGTACTAGTATTTAAGTTAGAAGATTTGGACAAAACTTTCAGCTGAAATCAACAGATGTTTGCTGTTTAGTTGGTCACCGATCCGTTTTCCTCTAAAAACTTGATTTGTCTATTATTTTGGCAGTATACGAGTATTTTCAAGGTATTCAATTTGCGCGCCTCAAGGAGTTGTCAGCAACAGCAGGGACCCAGCCGGGTCGAAGCCTATTGGGGCCAGGGTTATCCGAAAGGGCGCTCGAGCCCCGGTATGAAGGCTAGAAGGAATGGGGTGGGTCTTTTAGTCAGTAAGAGTCTGACACTATCTCCCGCTCCGCCCAAGGGCGGGGGATGTCAATGGATGATTTTTTCCCACCATAAAGGTATTCAATTTAGAGATCTGCGATATGTATGGCGCTATGGGTTTTGCAAATGGCTTTTTACTGTCTATCTGAGAATCTCTCAGATAGACAGTAAAAAGCGACACTTACAGAGGACCTGTAAATGGTTCTTTAGCAATTAATATTGTATTTGTCCTCATACTCGTACCGCTGTAAGCATCATAAATTACGTTGGCAGTGACGTAATTTCCATGTGATTTAATATTCAAGACACGATACGAACTGATCGACGAAATATTACTTCTGGTATCCATGGCAACCACACCAATTGGCACCTACACATTATTGGATAAATTCCACCTCCCACCGCCTAGTAATACTATTTTAAATTGATACCTATACTGTTCTGCTCAGGAGTTAAGAGCCCTTCCCAATATCGTTACTAAAGTTTAACTCTATTGTCGGTACCGTTATCAATGTTCATTTACCTGTAGAGCAAGGGATGTTTCTGGGAAAATACCATTTCTGCACCCGTTTTGGGAGATTACATAAAACGGTTTCCTGTCTACAATGTAACCTACATCACATGCTCTTAACGCTTGTATTCCTTGAAGGCATAAATCCATAATGCCGACATTTCGTCAGACATTTGTAAATTACATGAAATAGAGGGCTGACTAGGTAGAAATCTCTTATTTCTTAATCCTTTTTAGGGTTCCGTAGCCAAATGGCAAAAAACGGAACCCTTATAGATTCGTCATGTCTGTCTGTCTGTCTGTCTGTCTGTCTGTCTGTCCGTCCGTATGTCACAGCCACTTTTTTCCGAAACTATAAGAGCTATACTGTTGAAACTTAGTAAGTAGATGTATTCTGTGAACCGCATCAAGATTTTCACACAAAAATAGAAAAAAAGCAATAAATTTTGGGGGTCCCCATACTAAGAACTGAAACTGAAAAATTTTTTTTCCGTCAAACCCATACGAGTGGGGTATCTATGGATAGGTCTTCAAAAATGATATTGAGGTTCTAATATCATTTTTTTCTAACTTGAATAGTTTACGTGAGAGACACTTCCAAAGTGATAAAATGTGTGTCCCCCCCCCCCTGTAACTTCTAAAATAAGAGAATGATAAAACTAAAAAAAATATATGATGTAAATTACCATGCAAACTACCAACGAAAATTGGTTTGAACGAAAACTAGTAAAAAATAATAATAATACATTATTATAATATATATATATATTACAAAATAATATTATTAAAACATCGATCAAAGTTACAACGAACCACAAGAACTTTTATATTATGTTACTTGCTGCTTCGGAACCCTCCATGGGCGAGTCCGACTCGCACTTGGCCGGTTTTTTGTTTTAAATTTATCAAAATAATGTTTACCGTTCTGGTTAGAGAGGACATGCTATACTTTTACTGACTTAAACCTATCTGTGTTCTTACAATTATCTATCAACCCGTACTAAGCCCGCGTGGTGGATTACGGCCCATTGTCTCTCCTAGAGGAAGCTTCAGTCCAGACAGTGGGGACATTGTAAGGTTAGTTATGTCATATTTATGTTCCTTCTGTAGCCCTTTGCGATCCAAAGCCACGGTAATAGCCTGGTTACGACTTAGGTCTTAGTGGCGAGTGGCGCGGCGATCGGGACGGTGAGCGAAACGGCAAGCGGGGCGGTTAGCGTGGCGGTGAGCGGGGCGGCGAGCGGGGCAGAGAGAGGGGCGCATAGCGGAGCAGCATTGGTAAGCGGGAGCACGGCGCTAAGAGCGGCGTCTTGTGACGTGCTTCAAACATTTCATACTTTCGTTCCTACCGCTCGCCGCCCCGCACTTAGCTACCGCTCACTGTGGCAAAGTCATGAACGGTCCGTAAGTCTTTCGTTTCTGCAGCTCAACATTTCCGCAGTTCTCTACCAGCAACCCCAAAAATAATATCGTGTGCTAAGCGATAATAAGTAAGTTCATAAATTCACCTTCAATGCTCTCTGGTCAGGCTACACTGATCACCACCTCGCAGATTTATAGTCAACAAAAAATTGCAGTGTATACCTTTCTACTTATACATATATTGCAGTTTATTTATAAGTTGTGTAACTTTTTTGGTATACATTATAGTTTATTCTATTCAATACGTTACTTATATGTAGTCTTTGCAACAAATGGTATCCTTTTACCAACGTGTTCACATTAACATTCTGACGAAGAGCCGGCCTTTTCATTACATTGCAGCATTTGTCAAGAAAGTCCCTTTTTTTCTGGTAATAAATAAATGTGAAAGCCATCTACAAAACCTTTATAATTTAAGTCAAAAGATCAATTTTATTTTAGAGTGAAAAAAGATTTAAATATTCAATATTACATGTTTTTTGTAAACCCTTTTTAGACATTACAGTTGCATTGTTCAATGACTGATTTTGATACATTACACCTCTTACAATTTTCAAAATTTCGAAAAATATATCGCACCGAATTACTAAAAAAAAGAAGAACCTAAATACAAATGTGCCAACAGTTTTATGTTTACGTTTTTAGATATTTGCAAACCTATCCAAAATTACGAGAAAAATAAATGTTCATATCTCTCAAAAACAGCTAAATCAACCTTTTCTATTTGCAGAATTTCCTATTTTCATGAACATTATATATTTTTAAATTTATTAATTAATTTGGACTTAAGAAGAGAGTCCTTAGTCTAATATTAAGTCCAAATTAATTCAATACAATATTTTTTTGCGAATACGTATGCCAAGTTGGAAGTTTCCGCAACCATGTTGGTCGGTGACAAAACGGTCAAGCAGATATGGACTCTACTTTTCATCACAAAGTACATTTTTGTACCTGAAAATTTCCTATCACGTTCGTGGTTAGATACAATGTAATTCGTGGGGGCGATCGGCGGCGGAGACCTCTCGCGCCGGGCCTTGGTTGAGGCCATGGTCCGGAGCGAGGAGGAGTGGCAGGCAGTCGCCGACTTCTGCGAAGCAGTAATGCTCGCAAAGGAGGAGGCCGAACGCATCAGGCAACGGCGTTATCGCCGCCGCCGTCGCCGGGATTCTGATCCCGATTTCCGGCCAACGTAGACGCGGGCTTGCGGACAGTGAGCAATGGGCAGCTCACTGTCCGGCCGTCCGGTAACTGTCCGGACCAAGCCCAAGTCGTCGACGGCGCGCACTGTTCCCGCGCGCCTCAAGGAGTTGTCAGCAACAGCAGGGACCCAGCCGGGTCGAAGCCTACTGGGGCCAGGGTTATCCGAAAGGGCGCTCGAGCCCCGGTATGAAGGATAGAAGGAACGGGGTGGGCCTTTTAGTCAGTAAGAGTCTGACACTATCTCCCGCTCCGCCCAAGGGCGGGGGATGTCAATGCATGATTTTTACCACCATAAAAAAAAAGATACAATGTAGTAAATTTTAAATTTATCGGATGAATCAGAAAAGATATCTTTATTGTCTTTTTTTAAGCGTCGAAATTAATAAAATAATAATGAGGTAACATCGTCCCCAGACAGCCGCGCGGTCGCCGTGTCAACACAAATTATTGTGGTAATAAACGTTTACCCATTTTAATTACTTCAATTCACAAAACAAATGGAAGCCATTAAAGTCGCATCCCCATAAATTATAGTTAATTAAAGATATACCTACAGGTAATATGGCTTGATTAACCAGAATGTTACCAACCAATCTTCCGACCCATTTTCCGACCACATGTGTAGGGATTGGCTTCCAGTCAATTTCCAACTCAATGTAAAATATTGATATCTAGCTGCATGGATATCAATATTTAACATTGAGCGACTGCTTGTCTGACCTCCATAACCCAGAAATTGGACATCAGGATGCCTCTCGGCAATACTGGCGTCTACGGCTTTCTACAGTCACCTTCGATTCCTTTGTTCTGACAAGAGATGTGCCGTTGCTGGCAATATTGCCACCAAAATTCCCACTTCACGGCAATATTGCCGGCAAAGGCACATCTCTAATTCTGACTACCTGATCTTTCGTTGAGATGTATGTCATTCTCATACATTTAACGTTTTCTAGTAGCGTTAACGATTGTAGATTATCAATTTGGCTAAGCCCTCTGACATCTGCAACGATTTCGACATAATTTATCTACTCTACTATTCTGCTGTCATCAACCAGACGTGAAATATGTATCCAAATGTTGATGTCATCGGTGCTGTTTGACGGAAGCCTGTGTTAATCAAAGCAAATGTAAATTTGAGTGATTTTAAATACTGAAGGTCATTTATGAAAATCGAATATAAAGTTCAGATAAATTAAACAAAAGTCAAAGCTTTGACGTTTTGTTAAAATAAATTCTGATTAAAATGGAAGATACGGAAGATACCAACTTGTTCGCACAATCATTCTTGGACGCTCTTTGCTTTTGTTGCATTTTATTTTGACAACTGATTCCATTACCAGGAGTCGATGTTGTCAGACTAGATCTTCTCCTAGAAGTACTTTACAGTCTTTGACGTGCTTTATATTGTTGCGCTTAACTAAAAAGTAATCAATTTGCGTCTTGTGGTGACCGCTTTTGTAAGTGATCAGGTGTGCCTCACTTTTTTTAAACCAAGTATTGGCTATTGCAAGGTCAAAGGCGGTAGCAGAATGCAGCAGCGTCTCCCCTTCATTATTTAGACTGCCAGAACCCTATCCTCCATGTACTGTACCCGTTCATAAATACCTTTCATTCTTCCCACATGTCCATTAAAATCACCTCCAACTATCAATTCCCTATGTACAGGGATGGCCATTAAAGCAGTATCAAAATCCTCCCAAAACTTCTCTTTCACCATTTCATCGCATCCTACTAGTGGTGCATACACACTAACTACATTCAACATCACATTCTCTAACATAACTTTCACAACTATAAATCTATCATTAATCCTCTGTACTTCCATCACGCATTCTTTCAGTTTACCATCAAGCACTATTCCTACTCCATTTCTTTTCCCATCACTTCCACAATAATAAAACTTATAGCTCTCTCCAATTTCACTCGCTTTTGTTCCTCTCCATTTAGTCTCCTGCAGGCATGCTATATTTATCCGTCAACACATCATAAACAACAGTTTATGATGTTAGTAAAACAGTCTTGCAAAGTTGTTAGTGCTTTACAAATAACCCTGTATAAAAGGAGAAATTGACTAGCGTATTAACGCACAGCAAACATGAAACTTTGCACAAGGCTTACTTTTAAGACGATGATTTTTGTTAAAACTCCTTCTCAGTACTTAGAAGGGGTTTAAAAACTAAAACTACAAAGCGTTTTGGGAGTACATTCATTATGCGTACAGCTAAGGAATGAAATTCCCTGCCGGAGTCTGTGTTTCCTGATAGCTATAACCTAGGGGTCTTTAAGTCAAGAGTGAATAGATTGCTTCTAGGTAAGCGTGCTCCATCGTCGGCCACATCATCGCTTACCATCAGGTGAGATTGTGGTCAATCGCGAGCCTATCCATTATAAAAAAAAAAAAAAAAACTAGGGACTTTTAAGGGGGTGAAAACGGGGAAATTCTAAGTCATCGACGGCGCGTAGTGTTACACGCGCATCTCAAAAAGATGTCATCAAAACCGATGAATGCTGATGTCTACTAGGGGGCCATGGTGTGTTTTATAAATTTCTATTACCGACTTCCGAAACAAAAGTTATTTTGCATTTTTTTAGTTAGTTTTGAAAGTCAGTTGTAAGTTTTTTTGAAATAAAAGTGTTTATTTTTTTATTTGATATAAACTAGTGCTTGACTGCGATGCCATCTGATGGTAAACAGTGATGCAATCGTTGATGGTGAAGCGCACTAATTTATTAAGAGCCAATTCAATCACTCTAGCCTTGAAAATACCCAAATTATAATCGGATGGGAAGACCGCAGCAGGCAAATCGTTCCAGTTCTTTGATGTATGCGGTGTAAACGACGAGGCGAACGCTTAGTCTGACAGAGCGTAGAGGTTTCAACAACGTAAGGGTGGATACCCGCAGTACGGTTGTCCGATGGAAAAAATAGATGGCGGAAGCAAGTCATGCAATTGCCGCGAACACTCTCCAAAAAGCAACCTATAAAACACCGAAATGTTAGCTACCCTACGCCTGTGCTCAAAGCTTTGAAGATTATACCTATGACTTAACCAAATCTACAGTCATCATTATCATCATCATCATTTCAGCCGATAGACGCTCACTGTTGGACATATTCCTCCCCCAAGTGTCGTCACAAACCAATCTACGGTCACTTAGAAATAAAACAGCTTTCTATTACTGATTTTTTTTTTGTATTCGGTCTAAGCCATTTTGAGATTACCTGGTACAAACAAAGAGACAAAAGTACAAACTTTACGTCTTTATATTGTTATACTTAGATATAAAAGTGACGATATTTTTTTTCTGATTAGGTAACATATCTGAATAGCCTAATTCAGATACCATTCAGCAGGCGCTAATGAAATTGGAGTGCCTATTCAGGTAATTGGCCTTTATTTTATTGCTTTTGGAGTCTGCTCAGCATATCTTTTGTAACCTTTCTAACCTTAATAATACGTGACAATTGTCATTTTGCCCTGGTTCTATGTTACTTGGTATAGTTTTTGTAGTATATTTGTCTCGAGTGCACGAGAGGGAGAATTGATAGTTACAAGCGATTCTTTGACGGATACGCACGTGTTGATCCTGATGGTGAAATAATGAGCCAATGCGTTTACCTCAGTTTTTCCTTTCATGTCATTGTTCATAAAATCCATCTATTCTTTCTTTGGTTTACCTTTGCCTCCTTATTCATGCATTTTAACAGTCATCAAGCTTTTGATCGCTTGTATTTCATAACCATACCAAAACCAACGGTTCTTTTGAACTCAGTTTCAGTCATTATTGCCCATTTTAACTTCCTCGTTTATATTGATATCTCACATTATTTTTTCTGGTCATTTCACACATCCTATATCAACATTCATATCTCTGCTTAATGTAATCTTTTGAAGCTGTTTTTATTTTCGTTCAATATTCTAATACTAAGATTATTACAGGTCTTATCATGGACTTATAGCTTTTGCTCGTTAACTTGTGGAGCAATAAATTATAAGTACTTATCAAATTATAATTCAAAACTGAAACTAGTTACGTGTCTGGCGCGTCTAATACCTGTTTACGTATTCAGCAATGTTATACTTTACTAAATATGTAACTTTATTGTTAGCAACTAAATGAGGGTCAAACGCCTTTTACGAGACGGCCTTTTCAGTCAAGTATAAAGAGAAAGGCCAAGATCCTAGGTCGTTATACGTAACGATATAGAAACTTACTTAAAGAAGATTTAGTCAATGAAACCAAAACGTGTAAACGATATTAACCTACCATATTATATTTTTAAACATGAAAACCAATTATTTTTAGCAATTAATATAACGTTTAAACCATATTTGAACTTAGAATTCCAGATTACTGATTACAGATATTATAATTTAAGAATTTTGAATATTGGGCTTTCAAATTCCACTACATTTTATGGCATTTCTAATACAAATTGTCAATTAAAAGTGAACTCAAAATACACGAATCTATAGTCGATACTTGTGATGAATGCTAATTAGCTAGAATTGTTTTATCAAGTAAATAAAACGATATTGTTAAGATGTTATCGTGTAATTATGGAACCTAAGCCTATTAGTTAACAAAGCGCTGAATAAAGTGCTAGTTAATTTGAATTCAAACGTGGCAGAAATAAATGATCTAAACGAGTTTATTTTCAAAATCACTGAAGTAAAAAATATACCATTTTATTCTAAGGTATAAATCAGCTTAGCTTATTATTATACTGTCGAATAACACTTATGTACTTGTTTCTAAAAGAACACTTGAGTCATCAGGTTCGTTTGCGCGTTTCCTTTTCAAGAATAAACTGACTGATCGACATAATAAATCAGTTGCGTAGTCTAGAGTAGTTTGTTTATTTACTTTCTGGAAAAAACCTTCACTCTGATCAGCATTCTGAGCCAAAATGTATTATAATACATAATCGGGTGCGTGTGAAAACTAATATTAAAGTCAAAAATAACTTTCAGCATGATCTACACTTTGCGTGACTAGCTTCTGGGCACATTTCCGAATGATAACTATGTGGAGAAGTACTTCGACGCCTGAGTGTACTTTGTGTTTTTTACTCATACTTCGGTTATAGTATAAATAGTTTAGTTAATATTCAATTTTTTTTTATGTACATATATTATGTAGTTTTGTAAATTTTATTCGAAAATTGGAGTCCGACACAGGTTGTCGGACTGCCACCGTTTTGATTATAAATTATAATCAAAACGGTGGCAGTCCGACAACCTGTGTCGGACTCCAATTTTATTATACCTAGCTCATCCTCATTAAAAAGTAATAAAACAACTTTCAGCTATGAACATACTTACAAGCTGAAGCCACAGAAAGTCAGTAGTGTCAATAGATATAGGAAGGTAAATACCTGTGCGTCCAGTGTGGCTTCCTCTAATCACGCAGGCTGTGGCATCTTGACTAGAGCTGACAGGAGGAGGAGTAGCCTGCTTGCACTCCAATTTCTCAGAAAAACAGGCTCTGAAACAATCAGAAACGTTAATATTTCACTGCCAATAAAATAAAACGACTCGTAAGGACGGCTTGATACCTTCTGAATAGGTAATGATTGCTGAAGTACTTGGGCGGGATTTCAAATGTACAAGACCTTGTTGAAGTAGGTACGTGTCCTAACAGCTAGGTATTGGAAATCAATGCCTAGGTCTAGCGTGGAAATTGAGGTGAATATTGTGAGGTTGAAGGAGGACAGTTTAAGAAACGGCCTCATTTAACCTGATCACATAGATATGCTTTTAAAAGGTTCTGCAAAATTTTAATAGAATTTCGTTTTAATTAGAAAACAATTCGATTGTTTTTTTAGGTCAGTTTTTGGATAGACAATGTGACAAGTGACGAAAATACAAAATATTAAAGTATTGTGCCCTACGTTTAACTTTATTAGTACCACATCCCAAAAAATCCAGTGAAGACTTCCACTGAAGTCCTACTGGATTGGTCTAGCGGTATGGGCTATCACCGCTCCATGAAAAAAGGTCTTCACAGCATTTAAACACTATATTTATCAGTTCATAAAGACAACAACAAAGATGTAAATTCACTGATCTCGATTGCCCTTCTTAGATATTTGACAGTCGTTATATGTAGGTAGTCAGATGCCAGAAAGTTTGACCATAAGTCTATCCAAGGAGTATCGTGTTGTTCAGCAGACCAATCACTCATTATAGAGCTCTAATAGGCATCGTTTCATGTTCAACGAAGGCATTTAACCACATCTGGTTAAACAGGAAGCCGACCAAAAGCTCGTTGGGCTCAAAAGGGAGATAATGATTTACCAGTTCATGAAATTACTATTTTATGATTCTTTTGTAAAACATGAATTGTGCTATTTGTCTTGAGCTCCGTCTCGATATGTTATTTGAAAAATGATGGCTTTAAGAATAATTATGGTTCTGTAGTGGGTCAACAATGTTTGTCGAGGCAGGCACTGACAGTTTTGACGCTGTGCTTAGAAAGAAAGCGGCCTAACTGCTAAACAGACTCCATGGCAACCCCAACAGCATTCTACGTATCGTGGCCGGAAGGCAAGATAAGCCGCTGCTGTAAGGCCATTGGTGAACATGGTCATAATAGGTTAAGAATATTGTTACTAACCTAATAAATTTTTATTGTCTGTTTACAAAATAAATTATTATTATTATTATTTAACACGTAACAGTACGACCTCTGACCTAAAACAGATCTCAGACGTCATATTGAAATCTTCAAAAAAATAGAACATGGCTGTCCACGACAATCCTGTCGACGCAAAAATCCTTTTAAGCAAAATCAACCGCCATTGGATTGACATGGAGCGAGGCGAAGCGTGAAGCTCAATACCAATCGCCATAAGTAACTACTGTGACGCCCTAGGCCCTAGATGATCTTAAATCAAGTAGTACTGATATAAAAAGATTTTTTATCCAAACATCTAAAAATACTTGGCCTACATTTGGCTATAGGTCCGCAAGTTCAAAATAAAAATGCCACACCGTCGGAAATGAAATAAACGTAAGACCTCTCCTCGGTTTTATATTAAAAATTTCTTGAAGAAATTTAGTTCTGAGTTTCATCAAAGTTCTAAACATTAGATTACCTGTCAGACCCTGTGCTTTTCAAGAGATAATAAATTGCTACGAAAATACTTCACCAAAGATGAAAAACACTTCTCTGAAGTGCCGAAGCTTCTGCTTTGACGGTTTCTAATTAATGTCGATTTTTTTACGTCCACGAACAAAATCAAAAATCAAAATCAAAGCATTTATTTCAAATAGACCATTTACAGGCACTTTTGAATAGTCAAATGTCGGTCAGTCCAAGAAAAGTGAAGCTAAATTGCATTTGAATTTTTTACTTCTTACAGGTTCCAGTTTAATGCTATAAATAAAACTAGTATAAATCTAGAATTTTGATATTAGTTATTTACTGAGAAACATCACGCAGTTCGTTGAAATTTTACCATTAACATTGATAAAGTTATACTATACTTGTTGATAAATATTTCAGTAAATCTTAATTTTTCTTTCTCGTTTTATACTTCTCCTCATCGTCTCGTCTCGTCTCTTCTCGCAAAGGTATTTTATTTGTTAAATATTTATATCTAAGCATCAAATAAATTATTCAGAACAGTCAAGCATACTTAAACTCCAAGAACCACTTAGCATCAGCATAAAAGCTCTGTCAACATCAATTGACACCATGTGAAACAGGGTTCCCTTTTTGACTACGAAAATGTATGTTTTTATTTTTATTATAATATCGAACACGGTGTGTCGATAATTCAGTTGTATGATGTTTTATTCCATCGATGCTTTTTTTGGACAATGTAACGTTTATACGAAAAATCCTGTTGCAAAAAATCCTGCAGTGATTGCTCATTACTTCGATAGTATGTCGGTTCAAAACGCTTACTGTTCCGTCGATATAATAAAAATCGAATAATCAATTTTTGCAGTCAAATATGGAACCCTGTGAAACATGCAGTTAAGTGTATAAATGTTAAGTTCTTCAAAGTCTTGATTAAATAATTCAAGGTCTAGGTTTTGATTGCAGAAACGTAACCCATGATAATATATGTAGTTGATGATAGTGAGATATTTTAGAGGAATGCAGAACAATGGGTAGAGTCCAGCAAACCTCTAAACTATGACCCCGATGTAAAGTAAACGTAAAAAATTGTAAAGTTCCATAAACCACGGTCCAGTTCATCCAGGCTGATGCCTGGACCCGATATGGGAATGCAAATGGATGCAAGATGCACAGGACCGTTTGTTGCGGCGATACTTGGGGGAGGCATATGACCAGCAGTAGACATCTTTCGGCAGTTATGATGATGAGATTATTAAATATGCATTCCCCAAAGTGTAGCTAGATATGATTAAAAAATAATTATCAATACAGCTCTAGTCGAAATACCCGATTAAATGACTATTTTGTGACCTCATTTTAGACAATATTTTAATTTCGCGGGTAACCTTGCGCTTTTGCCTTAGTCTAATATTATCAACTTACGAAAATGTATCTAAATTGTATGCACACTTAATATAATCTGATTGAAATTCTTGTCACAAACAGAACGCCCTGAAAGCTTTACGTGACGATGAAATTGAAGTAAATTTAATAAATTGTTTTATAGAAATCACGGACAAATCCCGTTGGGATCACAAACCGCGTGTCTTTGCACTCAAATTGATAAAAAGTCTTCTGAAGCAGAAATAAAATGGAATGAACCAAAATGAATAAACGTGAACTTGGCTGAAAGGATTCATTACAACAGATATTATTCTAAGCTAATGTTAAGGTTTATCGTAGAAGTTTAAATTGAATATATTGAACGTGTATTGGGTATTGTAATCAACTTGTCTAGTCAACCATATAATAAATATGAGAAGATTGGATCTTCACGTCTTGACGGCTAAGCTATATGAGTTGTATGAAAATACAGTCAAGCCGTAAGTGAAAAATTAGCCACGCAGGCACCCGAGACTGGTTTACTAGGGAGAAGTAATGACAACACGCTTGGTTGAAATCGGTAATCAAAAACGTTTATTTCAAATAGACCAATTAAAGGCACTTTTGAATTGTCAAAATGTCGGTCAGTCAAAAAAAAGTGAAGCTAAATCTAATTTTAAATACCTACTGCATTGGTCCATGGTAATCAACATTTCACCATCATCATTATTTCAGCCAAAAGAGGTGCACTGTTGGACATAGGCCTCCTCCAAGTGTAGCCACAATGAACGGTCCTATACGTCTCAAAACCATCGGATTCCCGCGACCCTTACCAGGTCATATCGGTTCACTTTACGACAATCAATGAAATAATTAGTCAATGAAGTCATAGTAAATTCACAAAAAAAAAAAAAAAACTGGGTAAGTGCGAGTCGGTCAAACTATAATTCCCGAGTGGAGTCTCGAAGATTTTTCAGAATTGCAATTTTTTTTTTTTGTGACAACAAATTTACATTTTCAGATTTTATCCTACACCTGAATTCTAATCTGAATTCTACCACCTAATTTCAACTCAACTCGATACCTCTACGCGTTCTTGAGATAAAAGGTCTTGACAAGCAGACAGACAGACGGACGGACAACAAAGTGATCCTATAAGGGTTCCGTTTTTTTCCTTTTGAGGTACGGAACCTTAAAAATGAGCGAAATCTTCATCAGCAAAACTGATTAACCTTTCAGATACCGTCAATTTGAGACACTAATAGTAAGACAATAGATGCGCGTGCGCTGGCGTTCGCTAGGGGTTTAATGAATGCAAATTATTATGAAATGGCCAATTTTTTTTTTGAATTGTCTATAACATTACGGTTAAGAGCGGGCACTTAATCGGGTATTTAAAGAATGACTACACATTACTGTTTTTATAATCTCATTATTAAAACTGTTAAATGACCAAAACTATTATGACCTAGTTAATGTAGATTGTAGACCTTATCCTTTAACGGGAATGCTCATTTCAAGAACGCCAATTTGTTTTATTTGGAAGGTTTTATTCTATTGCAAATCTGCTAAAACTATATAAATATTGAAAACTAAAACAATACAAAGTCGAGCTTCATTGCTGTAAAAACGGTTTGTTCTTCGTTCGGCCCACTGAGTTTTGTCCCACATAAAAAATTCCTGGTTCGTCCCTAACTATATGCTTCCTTCGTCCCGAAATAGTATTTTAATTATTTTGTTCTCGATTCGTCCTATTTTATATTCCTTTTTCGGCCCATATTTTTTTGTATAGGCAATTTTGACTATTTTGTACACTCAGCCAAAAAAAATTATTACTATTTTATGAGTACAAATTACATACTAGCTTCTGCCAGTGGCTTCATCCGTGTGATAGCAAAAATATTCTCGAAGATGTGATGCATTATCTAGCGGATTACGGTAAATTTAAATATGTGGTGAAACGATTTAAACATTTGTATATCATTTACGGTCATCTCAGAAGTACCAGTGAAAAAATTAATGTTGTGCCGTTAATATATGTACTGGACAAAAAGGAACCTACATACGGAACTCAGTTCTCTCTTATTAAATCGCTAATTCTTCGTTGGAATACCATTTCATTCAGAACTGATTATAAGAAGGCGGCCATGAATGGTATCCGTAAAATATTTCCAAACGTCACATGCAAAGTTTGCACTTCCATTTCCCTCAAGCTCTTTGGAAAAGAGCAAAAGCATTAAATTTAAATAAAAATAGAATTTTTAAGAAGCATATTGCTTTGTGTTTGTCATTAGCTTTGCTTCCATCAGAACTCAAATGTGATAGCTGGCTATACATTATCAAGGACTATCCCAAAACAGACAATATCAATAAATTTAATGATTATTTTGTGTCGGCTTGGCTTGAAAATGAATATTACATGGAACATGGGATTTTTATGGTGACACGAATAATCTAATAGAAGGTGGTAATGCCAGATTAAATAGAACATTTTCTGGCAAAATGAACATTAGTTTTTTGAACACAATTAAAAATGACACTCAATTTCGACTGTAAAGTCAAAATAGACCACGACATAAAGACGACGTTATGTATGACAGAATCATTAATGATTCAATAGCAGCAATGTTGAACCGGTGCATTTCTTTGGGACATTGTTTGGAAAAATATGCCCGTTTATATTTTAATTGCATTAAGTCGACATTGATTTTTACCTAGTTACGTATTTGTTTTTTTTTTTAATATATCACTGTTGATCCAATTACCAGTTCATTATGTTGATTTTGAAATTCCTTTTTTTATCAAAGGTTGTGTCAAAACTTTGTTTATTGATTTAACTTAAAATTTTGCATGGTGTTTTGTTAAAAATTAAAGCAAAGATTGTTTTTTTTTTTTAAAAAAAAACCTTTTGTTTTATAGGTTATTTATAAATTATTTTATAACTAAAATTATCATGTCTTAAATAATTTTTTTTTTCATTATTGATAGGCTCACGTTTGACCACTATCTCCTGATGACTACTTATTAAAGATCTGACCGTTTTATCTTATCTGATTATTATACCATTTCTGTGATTTTGATTATGATACTCGATAGTAAAGATGAAACAAAAATTTTTAGAATTGTTTTATTATTAGAAATCGAATTTCATCATCATCATATCAGCCGAAAGGCCGCTGTTGGACATAGGCCTTCCCGAAGCGTCGCCACAACGACCGGTCCTATGCATCACGCATCCATTAAAATGAATTTACTTTAAAAAAATACTTAGCCAACTATATTACTGTAAAACCGACAAATATTAATAACTCTAAACTAAATAAAACGAACTATAATATGATGTTTGTTTTTAGTTGGTTTAGTTTTTTTTTTTTATAAGTCTGTATTTAAAATTTTTGAAATGTTATTCGAAAATTTCAATTTTGTACTTACGTTTTTTCGTTGACTGTACTTTTAACGTATTTGGAATTCGGGACGAAACACAACTTTAATAGTGTTGTGGGACGAATAAATAATTTTTTGGAATGTGGGACAAAACTTCGGGACGAACGAAGAACAAACCGTAAAAACACAGACACTGAGTTTCGTCATGTTGTTGGTTTTTCTCTAAACGTCAAACCTCCAAATCGATTCCCATGCAAATTAGCAATAAGGTTAGCGGTTTTAGGAAATCAAAGGAAATAAATTAAATCTAAATTGTAAAATAGCTTTGAATAAACCTCAAAGAGTCATGAAAAATTCATCCTAAGGCCTCCCCCACACAGCGCGCTCGCGGCGCGGCGCCCGCGTTACTCACACGCCCGAGGATCGCGCGTAATGTGGGATCAGCCTAATAGAATTAATAGGTTTTTTGCTTGGAATATTTTTTTTTTACGTTTGTTACCTCAGAATTTCATAATTTATAAACCGATTTAGGCTTTTTAATTTATTTGACATCATTTACTTCAAGATTGATTTATTTTTCATTAAAATCCAGTTTTGACGACGGAACGTAACTAAATTAAGGAAATTGCTCAAATAAAATGAAATGAAACATTTACATTTTAAAAATATCACTTGAGAAAGTAAAACTGATGAAAGGGACCACAGATGGCCAATTAACATTTCACAATCACACAGATATCTCGATTAAGATACTAAAACGACTAGGATGGAATAAAAATTAAATAAATTGTTCCGATTAAACCGGTATCATTGAACCGATCTGATGATGAAGCTGTTTGAACATTGGAACTCCATATTTAATGAACTGATCCCCATGTTTTGACTTATTACAACTATTACCATGAGATGCATCTGTAAGATACCATCTTCGAACTTCAGAACTGATTGGTGATGACCTTGGAAGACAGAAATGGGAACTCCGCAACAAAACAATGAATCCTAGTCTTAATTCAACTTATCAGTATTATCATGAGATACGCACTGGCTATAAAAATGTAGTTGTATTGGTTATATCCTATTAACATAACTTTAATAGAACTTGCAAAGAATTTAGGTTCAACTGTTGGGCGTCTACCATGACTATTGTATAAAAAGTGTAAAAAATTTTTGTTTTTCATTTCTTGAAGAAAAAGCCTACTTTTGCAAATGTACTGTAAAGAAAACCAAATGAACCCTGTTCGGCGAGTTTTTTAATAAAAAAAAATACATTATCAAAGGATGCTCAGACTGCTGCTTTATTTTGAATTACATTCTATAAATAATTTAATTTTTCTGTAGAAAAAAAAATCTGTTTATCAAAATTCTTTTCCTACGATAAAGTCAATATGAGAATGAAATTAATTTTAATAAGTTTTAATAACAAGACCTAAAAGAAAATGCTATACCATTCTAGCCTTAATGTCAGCATTATTCTGATGTAAAAGTCGAGATAGCAGTCGTTTCATTTTAAATATGGATATTTAGTCACATCTGCTGGCTGAAACCCTCCGACCGGCGACCTAGGCAGGAAAAGTTTCCACAGATAATAACCGCTGCTACCAAATTATTCTACATGAGTGAAATCTGCAAAATCTCATTTGAGGGTTCTTAAAAGTTCTAGAACCTTTTTTTGCTTTCTGTTGTATATACAAAATAATATCTTAAAAAATAACAGTAGGTACTTTTTGTATCTTTCCTAAGTAAACACTGAAAATTAATAGATTTCATAGTAAAGTTGTCTTATAATTTTTGTACAGTCATTGTTTCAGTATTCCATTTAGATTAATTATACAAACTTGGCATTTAGCCGTTTTCCCATATTTTGACGTCATCCGCCCACAAAGATAGTTATTTCCGGTAACTTGTTTATTTCTGCGCAGAAATTATAGAAGCGTTATAAGAGAACTTGTTACTTGAATACTAAAATATGACGAATATACTGTACTTTAGTTGTCTGTAGAATATTTTTCAGTGAACTTTGGTCTTTGGGTTCATTGTCTTACTGGTAGTGACACATTTATAATGTATTATTTTTTTAATATTGGCTCATTCAGTTCCTGATAAACGCGGTCAGGTGCTGATACCTATACACGTCATGTTCGTGAATGGACGCCGTCAGTTGAGACTGACCATGTCTTAACTCTCAGTGCCTCATTTTAATTTATGTTTCGATTTCAAACATCTGCTCGCTTGAAGAGTCTTGAAAGTTTTCTAAAATTTAATGCCTTCCTAGAGAACAGGGCTTTGGACCAGAGACGCGAATTGTGGAGGGACAAAGGTCCTGCTCCTCCAAATTTCATCTCTCTACACGAAATGCGGTGGCCAATCTGGAAATCTTTGAACCAAATGCGATTTCAGGTTAGCCGTGGCCAAATGGCAGGCACAGTCTATTTTCCTCGACTGATCGTAAACACAGTGCGAGTGTATAGCCCCTTCACAAGATATGCATCACCTCCTTTCCTGCCCAGCATGCACATCCACTTGCACCTTCTACGTCTTATCTTATACGAGGCAAACAGCAGAGCTATCCAGGTGGCTACATATTGGGTGGACAAAATTAAACTCAAATCACCACTAAAGAAGAAAAAAAGATCTGCGAATGATTACATCATGCGTCATGACAGTAGAGACAACATCAATGAACCTTACGCCAATAAAGCTACCAGTAAGCAACAGCCGGTACTGTCCACCTTCTTCAGACATGCTGCGAGTACCTTTCTACTTGTAATCTCATTTCTTTTAATTCAATCGTAGTCGTCTATTGGTCTGTCTAAGCAGTACTTTTTTTTATCAATAGGTAGGTACCCAAAATCATATCAATAAAAAATATTTTTATTGTTATAATAATATAATAGTTTTATTTTAAAAAGAGTAGTTAGTAAAATAACTTAAAATTAGTATTGGTGTTAAAATTACTATGTGTACAAACATAGTTACAATAAAAATATACCTACCTAAGTCTTCGATCAAAATGGGATTTCATCAGATAATTGCGTTATACCTTGAGGACGGCCGAGTAGGTCATTGGATTAGTGTAGTCCAGTTTGTGTGTGATGTGTTTAAAGTCAAAGGCAATTCGATAATATTACGTAGACGTGTTCAACGCTAGACGAACTGACTACGAACGGAGCACGCGTCGAGTACAAATTCGTGTAGTCTGGACCGACCAAGGGCTGGACCACACGATGCGTTGCGGCGCCGCACCGGCTCGTACAAACCTCGAAAATGAGTGCGCTTCGAATGTTTGGTTTGTGCTCCACCAAGCTCCACTGTTAAGTACCTACTCTGCCTATTGTCGATTTTTTGACGAACAAAACAAACACAAAAGGATTTGCATCGAGCTAGCAATGCGTTTGTGATCATGAAAACGTGGACGGATAATGTTTGTTTGCAATTAATTGACTTATGTCAAAATAATACAGCTGACTTTAACTTTGATATAAGGCCTAGAACCGGAGGATTAATGAATGAATGAAAAAATAAGAAGATTGATGATTGGTCTCGTATAACCCAAGACCTGGGCAGGGATGTAGAGATGTGCAAAATTAAAAATATTAGTTTATTGGCTTCATGAATGTTGAAATTGATGTGTACTGTTACGAGAATGGATGAAGTGAGAAATTATTATATTAGAGGAAGTTTGAAACTGGCGCCAGTGACAGAAACGTTGAAAGGGAATCGTTTGTCTTGGTATGGCCATGTGAAGAGGAGGGATGAAATGCATATTACTAAAACAGTTCTGAATATATATGTAGATGGATGAAGAGGGAGAGGGAGGTAAAAGAATAGATGGATGGATTGTGTGAGGAGTGATATGGAAGAAAAAGTTAGTAACATATTATAATGTGACGGGTGACAGGACAAAATGGAAGAAAAAAACGTGTTGCGCCGACCCCATTAAATATGGAACAATGGCAGGAAGAAGAAGTTTATCGGTTACAATATGGACGAAGCAAGAGACGACTTCGTAGCTGTTTTACTGACTGGCTATAAGTCGCTGCAGTAGCAGCGGTTGCTGCACTGGCAAACTCGTCTATATCCACCACGAGCCACAATCTCTTGTTAGTATTAAAAGTTAAATTACCATCTTTTGTACTTTATTAAATGCAAATACATGGCTTTGAATTTGACTACGTTCGAGATATTACAAAGAAAGCAATTTAATCTCTTCGACAAAATTTCTGGTTAATTAGTGATCCTAACGTGGCGCCCGAATTCTTTATCCTTTTCTCATTTTCTTAATTTTATTCGGTAGATCACCATAATATATCTTGCAAAAGCAAGAGCAAGAGTCTGAGTCAAGGCACAATTAAAAATCTTTTTTTTTTTTCATTTACATTTGGCTTCAGGAACAGAGCAATAACAAAGAATAGAGAATAGAGCAACTCGTATTATGCTCAGCTCGTGTTCGGCACCTCTAGTGTAGATCCACGTTTAGAGTTTGAGAGCAAAACCTTCTGTGGCCAAATCTAGGTTTATTAGCTTTGTCTGGAAGATATTTTTAGCCTACAGGTAAATAAATAAAATATATTTCATACCACACTTTATTTCAGACAGAAAGCATTTTACCTATACCAATACCTTTTGATACCAATAAAATCGTAATTGGCTTTCAAGATTTCTTGTTATTACCAATAAATAGCAACCTGTGCCAGTGAAAAGAAACCTTAATAACTCTCGATAAATTTCAGATTTTTCGAAGACGGTAACAAAAAATCAAACATAGGATAGGAATAAGTCTTGAAAATTCAGAGAAATTGTACAAGTGTCTACTATACCTTCTACCACCGGCTTCACCTGCGTGAAAGTAGAAAATATAATTATGCTTATACATACATGCTACACAAGAAGTACAGTGATAAAGTAGAATTCTACTGGTGAAAGGAATTCCATTTTGGCACAGTAGTTCTTGAGAAAAATGCATATCTTTTTTCTTTATGATACTGAGCAATACAATTTACAATTTATTCATTTACAAATACGATCATCAGTTTTGCAAAGAAAAAAAAATACAGAAACCTACGATTTAATTTTTAGCGTAAGATATGTTTAGGGTCGATTTACACAATCGATTTTCTTAACCTATAAAATTGACTGTCCAATTAATTGATCTCAGATCGCTATGCATAATTTGAAGGTTAGATAAATAGGCAATAAATCTATGCAAAATAATGCTATTCAGGAACATCCGTTTCAAGTGGACAAAGACTCTTTTTTTTACTTTCCGTTCTTCTTTCCTTCTTCCTTTCTTTCCGCTTTGGGTGGAGCGACTAAAACCCATGCGTGTTATTCTACTTGACTTTTGCTTGATTCTATTCTTTTGCTTGGTTCCAGAATCACAGTAACTCTTACAAACATTTCCTCAAATCTGGAAGCCAATCTTACCACAGTAAAAAAAAAACATTCCGCCGAACATAGATCATCCTTCTTTTTGAAGTCGGTTAAAAAACACAAGGCAGGTAGATAGTAACATTGAGCTAATAACACATTCTTTTTTTTCATATTGTAACGTGTTGCTATCCTATTTCTATTATGTAAAAGTTTTCTTCGTTGACATATAAAGGAAAATCTAGATGTAAACCTATTTGAGCGGTTTATATTCCCGTTGAGAATAAACGTAGCTTTCATGTTGTGTTACTATTTGATCTGGCCTCAGGGGTTGCTTTACGTATATTTCTATTTTTTTTTCGTGTTTTTAATGTTGGATGAAGCTAGGACATGTTTAACGTCGTTTTTATGTTGCAAGACTCGTACAATAAAACTAAGTTGCTACTGTAAGTATATTTTATTTTCTAATTAGTTACTGTCTATTATGAGTTTACATGTGGATGGATGGAGTGGAAGAGGAAGGCCAAAGAAAAGATGGATGGATTGTGTGAGAAGCGATATGAAAGAAAAGGGAGTTAGTGATAGCGTGACGAGTGACAGGACAGAATGGAAGAAAAAAACGTGTTGCGCCGACCCCAAATAAAACGGGACTAGGGCAGGAAGATGATGATGACGTTTTTTTAAGACTGAAGGGCGAGAGGGTCATCTATTGACTTTTCCCGCTCTAGGGTGGAGCGGGAAGGCGTTTCAGGCTTTTAGTAACTACAACCTCATCTATGTTCCTTCGATTGCCCTTTGCGTCCCAGGACTACGAGTAACCCTTTCAGAAGCCGACTTATGGCCCTAGTGGGCTTCGGTCCTGCTGGACCTCTACTGTTTTGCTGCCATCTTTTTGAGACACGGGTGGAACACTACACGCTTTCGACGAATGAGGTTTGGCTTAAACGGCTGGACGACAAACTACCCTTAGCTCATCGTCCGCAAGCTCGCGCCTGGTCGGGATTCCAGCGGCTGGGACGTGAGGATGTTCATTCCCTCACGCGTTCAGCCGTTTCTTTGCTAGGGAACGGGCTGCCTGGAATTAGATTATGAGATTCCTGCGGACACTCCCGGAAAAGCAACCGGTACAAAACCGATAGGCAACCAACTCAGCGCCGATAACTTTGAAGCTTCAACTTCGACTTCAAGCTTCGCTTTGGTAAACTCCTTATCTTTAGTATCGTTTGAATTGTGTCAAGTAAACTTATTAGATTACTAACAGATTTGGCCTCGACACTTCAGCAACTATCACGTAACTCGGAGTAAGTTATTTCGTTTATTAGAAACTTGTTCCTGGAGTTATAGATTTATGAAATAATTTACTAGAATGTTACTAATACATCTTCATTAGGAAAGTCACATGTACTGACATCTTATTGGGGTCATGGGTTGTGTTTGATCTCTTGCTAGATCACACACTATATATACTTTTAGATGTTCTGGGCGGAATAAAATAAAAGATGGTTAAATAATTTAAACTAATGTATTCTTCCAAAAATTAAATGTAAAATGAGCTAATGAACTGATAGGCGGAGCATCGCCGTGCCCTCGTAGGGGCGATCGGCGGCGAAGACCTCTCGCGCCGGGCCTTGGTTGAGGCCATGGTCCAGAGCGAAGAGGAATGGCAGGCGGTCGCCGACTTCTGCAAAGCAGTGATGCTCGCTACGGAGGAGGCCGACCGCATCAGGCAACGGCGCTCTCACCGCCGCCGGGATTCCGATCCCGATTTCCAGCCACCGTAGGCGCGGGCTTGCGGACAGTGAGCAATGCAATGGGTAGCTCGCTGTCCGGCCGGCCGGCAACTTTCCGGACCAAGTCCAAATCGTCGACGGCGCGCACTGTTCCCGCGCGCCTCAAAGAGTTGTCAGCAATAGAAGGGGCCCAGCCCCGGTATGAAGGCTTGAAGGAACGGGGTGGGTTTTTTAGTCAGTAAGAGTCTGACACTATCTCCCACTCCGCCCAAGAGCGGGGGTTGTCATTGGATGATTTTCCCCACCAAAAAAAAAGCTAATGAACTGATGTGTGTGTAATGAGTGACACGTGGTCCTTGTTGGCCGTAGTGAGATCGCCCGGCTTGATGGCTCGACGCGAACTGATGATTATTATAAAGTTAAATGACTCTGAGGCGAAAATGCTGACTTGCAGTATGTGCGGTTGCACCGTGCAGGTTGCGTGAAAGAGCCTCGATACGTAGGTAAAGAAGGAACAAGAGTCAGTAAAAGTCTGTAAAAGCCTGTCATATCCTCCCATTCTGCCCAAGAGCGGAAGAAGTCATTAGATGATGTTCCACCTAAAAAAAAGCCATGTACCGACATCTATGACGACATACGAACTAAAATTTAAAATCCTGCGTTGTGGTAATAAAGTTCTCTGTGCAATCTATAAACTCGTTTATAAAAATCAATGCCACTTTTGGTTGTAATTTTATAACTCAAGAACGGGCTCACCTATCCAAACCAAATGTTTAGGCTTTGTTCGGACTAATTAGTAGATGGTTTTTGTGAAGTTTGGTACAGTATAGTATAGTAGGGTTTTTTTTTTTTTGTTTTCGATGGGAAAAATCATCTTATGACAACCCCCGCTCTTGGGCGGAGCGGGAGATAGTGTCAGACTCTTACTGACTAAAAAACCCATCCCGTTCCTTCAAGCCTTCATACCGGGGCTCGAGCGCCATTTCGGATAACCCTGGCCCCGGTAGGCTTCGACCCGGCTGGGCCCCTGCTGTTGCTGACAGCTGACCTTGAGGCGCGCGGGAACAGCGCGCGCCGTCGACGACTTGGGCTTGGCCCGGACAGTTACCGGACGGCTGGACAGCGAGCTACCCATTGCTCACTGTCCGCAAGCCCGCGCCTACGGTGGCTAGAAATCGGGATCGGAATCCCGGCGGCGGCGAGAGCGCCTTTGCCTGATGCGGTCGGCCTCCTCCTTAGCGAGCATTACTGCTTCGCAGAAGTCGGCGACCGCCTGCCACTCCTCCTCGCTCCGGACCATGGCCTCGACCAAGGCCTGGCGCGAGAGGTCTCCGCCGCCGATCACCCCCACGAGGGCACGGCGATGCTCCGCCCAAGCAGGGCACACCGCGATTGTGTGCTCCACCGTGTCCTCCGGGCGATAGTAGGGTAGAGTAGGGTAGAGTAGTATAGAGTAAAGTAGTGTAGAGTAGGGTAGAGTAGGATAGGGTAGGGTAGAGTAGGGAAGAGTAGGATAGAGTAGGGTAGAGTAGGGTATAGTAGGGTAGAGTGGGGTAAAGTAGGGTGGAGTGGGGAAGAGGGGGAGCGAAGCCGCGCGGGCAAAAGCTAGTTAGAATATAAATACAGTAAACTCGAAATCAATTGTCAGGCAGTTGCCCAAACCAAACACGAAGACACAACAACCGTCTGGTTAGAGGGAGGATCCCTTTACAACGAAGGTTTGCGGTACTTTACACCCTGTTTTGTGTATCTCTAGAAACATATATCTAGCTACGAACAACACCATATCAAATGTAAAACTTTCGGAAAGATTTTGTTTTGAATCGTGTATTTTTAATGAGTGAAATATCAAGTAAAATTACTTATGACGTGATTGCTATATTTAATCATTACTTAATTAATCAAGTTTTTGAAGAAACACAGCTCTTGATTATCAAATTAACGCTGAAAGTTTTAATTCAACTAAATTATTTCCTCCTTGACGCCATTAATAACCTTAAATGTCACTTTTAAATTAATGAATCTCCTAACTCAAGTTAGGAGCTGAAAATACCAGATACTAATTTATTCTCGTGCCTTTGCTTAAAACAACGGTAAATTGTGTGGTCTGTTACGAACTTTTGAAAGTGAATTTTAGATTTTTGTAATAAAAAAAATCTTAGGTTCTATGATCTAAGATCCCATAGAAAAAATCTCTTTCCCTTTTTATTATTTGATTAAGATAAATATTATGTTCTAGATAATGCATTTATTTAGACATTCCGAATAGATTGCCTAACTAAATCTGGTGCCAATGATGTTAAGCAATAAAATTTGTCTGAGATCGCGAACATTTTATACTTTCGACTTTATCCAAATACTTTCGTTTCATTATTAAACCAGGTACGCCTGGTGGCCTGACCTGTAAAGAAATTGGTGTAAAGTCTTTTCTCAGTCGCACCATTGCTTCAAGAGATTGCCTTTTTATCAGTTTTTTTCTTCTGCTATTAAGTAAATTTTTACTCGCATAACTTAAGAAAATATGAGGAACAGTTGATATTTACATAAATGTTTGATTGAAACCTAACAATAAAAAATCACATAGCTCAAAAATCTTATCCTCTTTATGAAATTAGTTATATTAAAACTAATCTGGTAATATTAGAGAAATTGTACTTCCATCTATAATGGAAAACGATGTAATGTTTCACGTGGCTGACATCAGTAAGGTTCTAGTTTCGAAAACCAGACACTAGCTTTAAATCTTCAAGCTGCTACTATTTATCAAAGTCTCTGTAGCTTTTGCAAATACTGTAACTACAGCTTGTGTTTTATGTGCAGCTTGCGTCATAATTTATTGGTTCATTGTCGTTCAATTACTTAATAAATATTGGTCTAGTTCCAGTCTACGACAAGGGGGTAATAATGAAACCCTTATCTTCTGCGTTATTTATCTTTTTAAATATCACAGCATATGCTGAGTTAGTCGCCTTTTTGACATTACACAGATTTTGAAGCTAAAAAACCGTTTTCATTATACGTTATCTGTTGTTAAGTTGTTTTTGTATCCTAATTCTACTGTTTTTAAATTTAAATGTATGTGTGAGGTACAAATAAACGTTTTTCTTTCTTTCTTTCTTTTAATCTATAAAGATTGTTCATATCAAATCTGAAATTTTATTGATCTGAAATCTTATTGCCTTCCTAGATACGCTTTGGTGCATACGGTAAGTATAGCAAGCAGTTGATAAATATACAAATATTCGAGTCGGAAATAATTGTAGACTGTCGACCAAAGTAAAAACATAAAAAAAATAGTAGAAGAGAGAAAAAGCGCTTAAATAATATTGTCCTTACTTTATTTATACAACTATTATTTTAATATATTAAAATGATTAAACAACATAGTAGAAAAACACGGAACCCTTTTAGGACCACTTTGTTGTCCGTCTGTCTGTCTGTCTGTCTATCTGTCTGCCTGTCAAGACCTTTCATCACGGGAACGCGTGAAGATATTGAGTTGAAATTAAAACCATACATCGAAGTCTGCGATCCCTTGAAGCTTTAAAATAATCAAACCTCTGAGATAATGTAAAAAAAAAGATACGGCCGTTTATGTCACAAAAAACGTATACTTCGACACTCTCAAGTGAATCAAAATTCATAGGGTACTTCCTGTTGACTTAAAATCCTGAAATTTGGCATAAAGCAAAAGACATTGCTATAGTGCAAGTATAGGAAAAAATCTGAAAACTGTTTTGTAGTTACGTCACAAAAAAAAAATTTTTCTCGAGATTCGGAAAATCTTTGTAACTCCTTTCGGGAATTGAACTGTTTTCAAAGGTAAGTTGATACGGAACCCTCAGTCCATTTGGTCGGTTTTTTTTTTATGAATAACTCAATTTTGCAGTGTAACTTTCTATTGAATATAGTCTCAGTACATATTTTCTCAGTATTTATTTTTACACGATTACACACTTATCCTGAAAACCTGACATGCAGAAAAAAAACTAAGTACAGATTCGTGATTAGCACACCCCATTTACTATAGGGTACCTATTAAACTTCAAACACTTTTTCATGAAAAAAAAAATGTAGGCCTTATGAATGCAACTAAATGCCAGTATTTACTAAAACTGCACCTTCATTCATTAAACCCCAAGCAAACGCGACGTTCGCTCTCTCAAATTACTCTCTTAAATTACAAAATTATTATTGTCTCAAATTACGGTATTCAGAAGGATAAAGATGATAATGTTTTAGAGTTATATATCCTGAATAAAAAAAAAATGTTCAGGATTTTATTTGAGGAATTTTGTCCAAGTAATGATATGTCAGCCCTATATGGAGCGACTAAGCAAATCAAAAAATATACACCACTAATTTTTAATTAGTACAAATACTTAAAGGGCTTATTAGAAAAGCCCTTGTTATTATTTAAGTAAAGTCTCAATTAATAATATTCATAAACAGCAAAGTTATTAGCGTTTGTGTTTATCCCAAAATGTCTCTCAATTTATGGAAATATTGTGCAGGCTATTGATTATGAATGAATAAATGACGATTAAAATGGAAAAACACTGCCCGCAGTATTTTCTACTAGCAATTGTTATGTATGATTGAATCTATGATGAATTTACCTTTTCGTGGTCAATTTTAGGATTTCAGTTTTTTCTACTTTTGAATACAAAAATATGATCAGTAACGGGTACAGATACAGCCCCATTTTTTTGTGTACTAATTAAAAAGTAGGGGTGTACTCAACAACAAAAACAACATTATTTAGTATTAAACAAACTAAATAAACTTAAGTTAAACGTTAAATGTATTATTTTTGAATACCCTATTCATCATCTACGTCGGTACCCTACTCATCAATAATCAGCAACTTATCTGCAAGTGGTTCAATTCAATTTATTATTCAGTGAACTGACTTCCCGACCGAAATGTTTTATTTATTTTATTTAAGCTTGGTACGCTTTCTGCCAGTCTCAAGTTCAGGAAGTCTCTTTCTTAAATTATATAAACTCGTGCTTGACTAGGATCCTACAGATACCAGCACGGATATTGAGCGCTGACTTGAAAGAAAAGCGAAGTATTGGGTCTCTTTAGTGATATGAAGTGAGATGCGGGAGCTGGGAGTACATGTTTGTAGTTGCAGTGATTGGCTCGTCGAAGCGTACGATGCGCAAATTGATCCTCACTTTTTCACCGAGCGCTCAAGATTCGTGCCGGTATCTATACCTGAAGGTAAGCAGTGATGCAATATTTGACGGTGGTTCATGATTCAAAATATAGTCAGTTTGTTTTTCCTTAAAATGTGAGTGTAACATATTCTAATGTATTTGACTATTTGTGCAGCCAATGTATTAACTCTGCCTTCTCGAATAGCTTTTACTGTGAGTGCCCACAATACTAGCATAAAATTCTCATTTTTGACTGAAATCGCGCGGATTAGTTATTTATGGTTATCAAATTTTTATTTTATTTTTGAAGATTTTTTTTATGTTTTATGTAGGTTACCATGAAATGAGGTTGCCTTCGTTGATTACCTCTACGAGGACACTACAGTGCCCATCAGCTAGAAAGCGAGGAAACCTTGGCACCACTCTTTATATCCCAACTTACCGCCTCAATTGTGGCGTGTTCGTTATTATATACCTAAATAGTGTAATTGGTTGCGGCCATTCTATTTGAATTAAATAAATAAATAAATACCTAATATACTAGCTTCTGCCAACGGCTGTAATAAGTTTCTCCATACAAACTTCCAACCCCTGTTTTACCCCCTTAGGGGTGGAATTTCGTAAAATCCATTCATAGCGGATGTCTACATTTTATAAGTATTACCAAATAAGTTTGTAGGTGTTATATTTTCTGAGATTTCGTGATTAATCAGCGAGTGGTATTTCTATATTAAGCTGACGAAACCTGCACACGGGCTATTTCGATTTCCAGGGTTTGAAGGGGGTGATAGGCACTTCGTTCGCATGATTTGTTCCCTTATTGTAACTCCATTCATCATCATCATCATCATCATATCAGCCGATAGACGTCCACTGTTGGACATAGGCCTCCCCCAAGTGTAACTTCATTATATCTTTTACATCAAACAAGGACGTTTCCAGTTGTTGAAATTAATAATATTATTCTAATCGTAAAAATGATTTATTAAATGGTAATTTCCATTATTGATTAAGTACACAATATGTTATTCAATATTGTTTAGTTGGCAGATACCAATTATATTTATTATTCCATTTAATGTTAATTACTAAACCACACATTTTATGTCATTTATGGGCGGAAAATTAAAGAGCCGAGCTTCAATTTAATTAAACGGGTAATTTTTTTCAGTTCTCAATTAGAAAATAATGCCAAATGAACAAAATATATTCATTAATTAAATTCCAGCGGAAATATTCCATTAAATCTGATGAGATCTTTACAAATATTCAGAAAACGAATACTTGTAAAGATAAATAGCTTCTTTATTTAATTTGAAATACCAGTCTCTTGTCTAAGGAGACT
This sequence comes from Mythimna ferrago, assembly GCA_910589285.2. Lineage (NCBI taxonomy): Eukaryota > Metazoa > Arthropoda > Insecta > Lepidoptera > Noctuidae > Mythimna > Mythimna ferrago. The sequence continues at coordinate 4,512,172 of OU342682.1, forward strand.
GTCGTAATTTTAGGAGGACTTAATTAACTGAATTTGGCCAAAATGTACCGCTTGGAAATTGTCATTGAAGAGTTGAGCAAACACGGATGAAAAACTTAGTCTCATTTGAATTATATATTATTTATTCTTTTTGTTTTTTTTTTTATTGTTGATAAGTTCGCACTTGACCGCTATCTCACCTGATGGAAAGCGACGATGCGATTGACGATGGAATGCGCTTACCTAGAAGAAATCTATTCACTCTTGACTTAAAGATTCCCGGCTAGTAGCCATCCGGAAACACACTCCAACAGACTTCGTCAAAGAATTCCACTCCTTAGCTGTAGCTAACGCACAATAAGAGGTAAAGTTTTTAGGAGTTTACATGGACAAATTTTTAAATTGGAAAAGGGAATTGCAAGCCATTGATTCGTATATTTCCTCAGCGTGTTATGCCTTACGTACTCTAAGGGATGAAATAGACATAAAACACCTTAAAATGGTATACTACGCTCTAATAGAGTCAAGGTTAAGATATAGTGTCCAGTTTTGGGGGAACAGTTTCAAATATAACTGCCAGAGAGCCTTCATACTCCAGAAAAGAATAAGAACTATGCTATAAGAACTATGGTCCGAATATCACAAAGAGAGAGCTGTCGGCCACACTTTATAAATTTAAAAATTCTTACTGTGCCAAGCCTTTATATTTTAGTGTTATTGGTGAATTTTAAGAAATACCTACATAGCTATGAAACAAATGAGGAGAGACAGTTAAGGGAAAGTACGCGTAGGAAAGATTTTAAAAATAAAATAATACCTCAACTTAATATTGTTCAACATAGTCCTCAATATCAAGCAGTGCGAATTTTTAACAGGTTGCCCTTGGTCTTGAAGAGTATAATTTACACGAGCTCGTTTAAGTCAAAGCTCAAAGCTTTCCTTTTGGAGAAATGTCTTTATTCGGTGGACGATGACATATCAACAATTTAAAATATATGTGATAATAATTAATGTGAGACTGAGTAGTGTTTCGGTAGTAATAATGTAAGTAATTGTAGTGACATTAAATTTTATTTTATTTTGTTATTTTTTATAATTAATTGTATTTATAATTGTAATTAATGTAGTTTTAAGTAATTTCAAACACAATACAAATTGTTCTTGAATAAATGAATTGAATTGAATTGAATTGATATAACTATTAAAGTTTATATATCGTGTTTTACAACAGGAAGCCAATTATATTTGAGCACTACCTAGTAACATTAAAATGCTGAAAACCTAATTTCTCTAGAAGATGTGCGTGTTGAGGTTAAAGTTATGTTCAGTTTGATCTAACATACTAAACGCAAAGGATTTAGGACCAGTTACTTTTAATATAAAAAATACCGGCCAAGTGCGAGTCGGACTAGTGCACGAAGGGTTCCGTACCATTATACTGTATCATTATACACAAATCACTTTAGTTCTATAGGAACCCTCTTAAATATTTATTTTATTCGGTTTTTAGTACTTTTTGTTAAACCGGTAACAGAAATACATCATTTTTAAAAAGTACTGTCCAACTATTAAGGTTCATGAGATACTCTGGTGACGGACAATGGAGTCTTAGTAATAGGGTACCCTGTTACTAAGAGTCCCTTTGGGTATGGACTCCTGAAAATGATCTAAAAATAAATTGTGTTTAATAAAACCAGGCAGATTAACTACCACGGATTTTACAAAGAAAGGTTACTGGAAATAAAGTCTTATCTGGGTTTATTTTATTACAACCTTTGATTGTACTCGGTCAAATAGTTTCTTTTTTATTTTGTCTTAAAGATAAGGTCCCAAAATGTCTGTTAATTTTAGCTGTTAACTGAAATTGTACAATAAAAAGTTTTCAGACTTCAGCTTGTCTTTTTTCTATTACTGGCATAAAAAGCAGTATAATTATGAAGATACTAGTTATTTCCAGCTATTTCACTCGCGTTTTTGGTTACTGTTCTACTTCCTTGAATCGTAGGATATCTAAATATATTTTAATAATATAATAATATTCCACAACTATCACACAACGCCATCTAGTCCAAATTTAAACAGTGCTTGTGATATGAGTACTAGACTACTGATAAACATACACATTATAGATAAATTACACACGGACACAGAACAAAATATCGTGTTCATCTTACAAACATTTTTTCGGGTTGAAATTGAACCCACAACCTCAAGCATCAGGCCAGTAACCACTAGACCAACAGGCCTGAATCTGAGGAAGAGTTTTATCCACTCCGACTAATAGTTCCAGAAATTTGCCGCAACAGGCCTGAATCTGAGGAAGAGTTTTATCCACTCCGACCAATAGTTCCAGAAACCGATCCTGTGCGACTCGCATCCATCGCATTCCCGCGACCCTCACCAGGTCGTCGGTCCACTTTGTGGGAGGCCTTCCAACGCTGCGTCTTCCGGTGTGTGGTCGCCACTCTAGAACCTTTCGGCCCCATCAACCATCTGTTCTACGAGCAATGTGTCCAGACCACAGCCAAGTGGCTGTAGCCACAATCACCAACCTAAGTAGGTTGGTGATTTTTCGGGCTATGTCAGCGACCTTGGTGCATATAAATACGTGAGAATAATCTTCACTTACCCAAATATCCTGAAAGACTTGATCAAGCTGATGAAGGCCTGCTTAAACTTCCTGTTCATGAAGCAATAGGTGATAGGGTTGCAGCACGAAGAGCAGTAAGCCAGCAGCTGGAGTAAGACTACACCTTTGGAGCCTATGTACTGGTACAGCTCGTCCGGGTAGAACAGATAGATCTGGAAAGAAAGATACAAGTTAGGAAGGTAGCATTCAAAGTGTTTCAACACCTTAACTCAACTGTGGAGCCGTACCCACTCCAGGTCTATCGACCAATGTTTATCTATGGGAGGACTTTCTCTCTCTCTCTTATATTTTGATGTAAGACTTAGGGGACTGCAGTGGTTCCCCCACAGCCGGGCCTTGGTTGAGGCCATGGTCCGGAGCGAGGAGGAGTGTCAGGCGGTCGCTGACTTTTGCGAAGCAGTAATGCTCGCAAAGGAGGAGGCCGACCGCATCAGGCAACGGCGTTCTCGCTGCCGCCACCTTTTCGGCCACCGTAGGCGTGGGCTTGCGGACAGTGAGCAATGGGTAGCTCGCTGTCCGGCCGTCCGGTAACTGTCCGGACCACCGGAATTGTCAATAACAGTAGGGACCCAGCCAGGTCGAAGCCTACTGGGGCCAGGGTTATCCGAAAGGGAACTCGAGTCCCGGTATGAAGGCTAGAAGGAACAGGGTGGGTCGTTTAGTCAGTAAGAGTCAGACACATCTTCCGCTCCGCCCAAGAGCGGGTGTTGTCATTGGATGCTTTTTCCCACCATAAAAAAAAGAATGTGGTTCCCTCACAGACATTGTTCTACGGACCTGGAGTGAATACGGCTCTACAGTTGACTTATTAACAGCCTACGTCGTATTTATCAGAAAAACACTTTCCATCTATTCCGCCAAGGTTGCATATCTAAGACCAAAAAGTCCATCTCATCAGCTCTTCTGTTACCTATGCGAATTGGAGCTAAATGAGATGAAGTACTCAGTCGCAAACACATGACGCTGGTGATTAGGACGCCAGAATACTCGGCGGACCAATTCGTCGACGATGACGTCGAAAAAGGCGCCGTCAACGCGCGTTGCATGCAACTATAACACGCTGCAAACACGATGTTATCGCAACCAATTTTCCCATTCATGTGTTTGCGTGCGTGCTAGACGCGATTTACTTAGCGTGGAAAACTGCTCATGGGTTTGTATCGATTCAATCCCAATCTGCTTTTTTCAAGTTCAGCAACATCAACAACACTTTATGAATTAGCGGATAAAAGATAGATCGCAATGCATTTATAAGGTACCTACCAGTCAGAAATACAATTGGTTACATTCATCATCAGTATCATTTTAAACAAAAGACATCCACTGCTGGTCATAGGGGGAGGACCAATTATCGCCATAATGACAGATTCTGTCCATATCACAACCATCGGATTCTCCATGGGAGGAGTAGGGAGAAGCTTTCAAGCACTGCATCTTCCAGGACGTGGTCTTCATTTCAGAAATTTTTGGACCAATCGACGTCCGGCCGTGATCCAATTACTCATCGACCGCAAGCCCACTTGTAGTCTGGACTCCGTAGGAGGTGGCCAAAATCTTAACATCGGTGGCGTTCATTAATTATGACGGCGCCACCGCACCTGCCAGGGCTGCAGAATGTTCGAAAGTTACCGTGGCCCACACAAAAGGCAACTAAAGGAACAGGATGGGTTTTACTCAGTTACATTCTGACTCTCTCGCTCCACCCAGAGTTGGAGAATTGATTTGATGAGTAACCACTTAAAAAGGGGTTTTGTTGATGCTATTGTACTTGGGATAAAAAATACATCTCATATTCAAACAATCAAAAGGGGAAAAATGTTTAACATTGCTTGAAATGTGAATAAATGAATTTAAATTCGTGAATTCTGTTTAAAAATAAAATAAACCTTAATTGGGTGATTCTTTGAATCCGAGAGAAAGTCTCATTCATCTGGCTTGGGGCCCAAGTCTGCAATACACACATTGTCATTTTGATAAAACTTCGTAATTTGCTAATTCATAATGATCGATCATTGATGGTATCGGTATGGTATCGTAATAGAGTTGTGGTAGAATGATAATATCTAGCATATTAAAACCAATAATAAAATTCGACAGGCCTGTTGGTCTAGTGGTTAGTGACCCTGACTGCTATGCCGGAGGTCGTGGGTTCGATTCCCACCCAGGACAAATGTTTGTGTGATGAGCACAATTATTTGTTCTGTGTCTGGGTGTAATTTATCTATAATATGTATGTATTTAGAAATATATAAGTATGTTTATCAGTTGTCTAGTACCCATAACACAAGCTCTACTTAGCTTGGGACTAGACGGCGCTGTGTGATAGTTGTGGAATATTATATTATTATTATTATATTATAATAACTGCACAATAACGTTTTAGTGGTAGAACACTGATCAAATAAACTGTTAAAGTTTCTGCAGATTACTGCATACGTCAAATATTCATTTGTCAATATGTATGAGATTACTATTCTATGCCACTTCTATCAATGGAGTGTCAGTGGTTGACCATTGGAAAGTCATAATGACGCCATTATATTAGTAGATTACCAAACTTGTCAAAATCGACAATTATGACAACAATGATAGACCATTCTGACACTATTGTAATAGCAGACTTGAGGCCCTGGTACATTGTTTACAATATGTTTTTTTTTGCTTATTAGTTTTCCCAATCACTACATACATATATCACATATGTCTAGATAAATAAAAGGCAAAAATAGAAACATAAAGTTTCAGGCTAATGTGTGTTTAATAAAACTCTGTTCCTACTTCGATCGAATATATGCGAATAAAGGTTATAACAAAGTAAACATTCCACCCCAAAAACTCATTAATGTTCTAAAAATACTTTAGCGGTTGACCGAGTCAAACGTTTCAGAAAAAGTTTTTAGATTAAAGTTTAAATCTACCCGCAAATTGAGAAAAAAGAGCTTTCATTATCCTAATAGGGTTTTGAGTTTTGAATGTTACAAAGAAACTTATAATAGGATGATGATTCCCGATTTTCCTGAAGTGGATAAATGCTATTCTATTCTATTCTAAGTATGAAAAGAAGTTTGTTTTCTATTTGTTTAATATTAAGAGGTCTACAGGTGATCACGAGTTTTATAATGCCCACTAGTATATGATATTATATATGAATAAATATTGCACATTAACACATTGTAAAGAAATAGGGTGGCAACCACGAAAGGCTCAACGTAACTGGTAAAATGGATGGAAAAAGGCCTCGTGGACACAGCGAAATAAGTTGGCCAGACCAGATCCGCACCGCACTTGAATCTACGGTATTCAATGCCCTTTACACTGCCAGAGACAGAAACAGATGGAGGAATATCATTCAAATGAAAGTGGTAAAGCAAAAATGAGTCACGACCCTCAGCATTGAGGAGTACGATGCAGGGAGGAGGCAGTTAAATATCCGTAGTGGTTCATTAGGGTTGAAAGCAACTGTGGCCATAGGTTGTGTGAAAGTGTACCCCAGGGCCCTGGAATGAACGCAAAGAAGGAACAGGAGTAGGTTTTAGTCAGTAAAAGTCTGACATGCCTTCCAGCTCCGCCCAAAAGCGGGAGAAATCATTTGATAATTTTCGTCCTAAAAAAACTGCAGTTAAAAATAATTTTATTCTTCAGGACAATGTTTTTAAAACATAATACAGCTCTCCTTTGCACGTCTCCTTTTTAAGGAAATTTCTCACCTTCCGTGACCAGAGGGCTGGCTCGTTCTTCGCTCAAAGAATTAGCATTGCCATTCAACGTGGTAATGCTGCCAGTCTCTGGGCACATTCCCGGATGACGGCGATGTGGAAGAGTACTTCGACGCCTGAGTGCACTTTATGTTTTTGTATTTTATTTATGTACTTAAAGTTCAAATTTACGTATGTACATATAAAAACTTAAACTATTTATACTAAAACCTAAATAAATTTATGTATTTATTTCATTAGATGAACAAAAAAAAATACTGCTCTAATTTAGTACGTTAGAACAAAATCACGAAGATGCTTCTAAATATTATTTAATCGATTAAAATCCAAACTAGTATACAATACATGCAATTATAGAATAGAAGAGTGACGAGTGCTTTAGGTCACTGTTAGGAAGGAAATAATTTCTTATTTGTACTACAACGAGTGTCACCGCTTGTCTCACAACCTTTAACTCCACTACAGGCAATAAACCAATACAAATGCATATTCTGCAACTAAAAGACCACGCACACTTAGATGGCGAATTTGCTATTGGTAGTTGAACTATGACCATTGCCCTACTTTAATGTACGCCTGCCTCTTACACAAGGCCATTCTACACTCTTTCATGTGTTCTGTGGGTCCTGTAGTCTTCTTAACACTAGAAGCGCGGGAGTCCCAAAGGTGAATGTCCAAACTCGCTCTGTGCAATGAAGAGTATCGGAATACACAATAATTTTTAGGGTTCCGTAGCCAAATGGCAAAAAACGGAACCGTTATAGATTCGTCATGTCTGTCTGTCTGTCCGTCTGTATGTCACAGCCACTTTTTTCCGACACTATAAGAGCTATACTGTTGAAACTTAGTAAGTAGATGTATTCTATGAACCGCATTAATATTTACACAAAAAAAAGAAAAAAAAAACAATAAATTTTGGGGGTCCCCATACTTAGAACTGAAACTCAAAAATCTTTTTTTCATCAAACCCATACTTGTAGGGTATCTATGAATAGGTCTTCAAAAATGATATTGAGGTTCCTAATATCATTTTTTTCTAAATTGAACAGTTTACGCGAGAGACACTTCCAAAGTGGTAAAATGTGTGTGTCCCCCCCCTGTAACTTCTAAAATAAGAGAATGATAAAACTAAAAAAAATATATGATGTACATTACCATGCAAACCACCAACGAAAATTGGTTTGAACGAGATCTAGTAAGTAGTTTTTTTTTAATAATGTCATAAATCTAAAAAAATACACTATTATTAAAACATCGATCAAAGTTACAACGAACTACAAGAACTTTTATATTATGTTACTTGCTGCTACGGAACCCTTCATGGGCGAGTCCGACTCGCACTTGGCCGGTTTTTTATTATATAAACTACTTGAAAGTATGAAAAATCATACCTCATATTCATTGTTATGGTTCGATTACAACCTCAAAATCTGATACATTTTTTGAAATATATTTTGAAAGCTAGTCCGCTATAGAAATAAGACCTAATAGAAGTTTACTAAAGTTAGAGAATACAATACATAATTTTCCGATGCTCTCGGCTCCAGTGCGAAGAATGTATGGAGGCCGAGCAATGTCTTTTGACATATATGGATGTTCTATATATATAATTAATTGCATTTTTATGACTTTTTATGAAATGTGATAAAAAATCAAAATACAAAAAATTAAAAAAATATCTCCACAAATTACACTTCCAATGTGTTATTTGCCAGAAAAACATAAGCACTTTTAACAGATGAAATTGTAATTTGTGGGAGATCTGGAATCTAAACTAGACCTAAACCTGTATCTTAGAACTCCAGGCCCTTCCATTGTGATGATTATTATTTACACGAGATTTCATAAAAAGTTATAAAAACTTGCGATTCTTCGCATAAAAAAACAATATTAACTAGAGCAGAAACATGTGTCAAAGGGACGCCCCGCATCTAGTGTTAAATGTTCATTAAATGCTTCTTTATAGTAGAGCACTTTAGCTAGTTCAACGACACCTATTTGAATGCCATACAAAGTATAAAGTCGTGAAACATAAGTGTGTTGACGTCAAGAAATTTCATTATTTTTGATATTTTATGTTGTTATTCAAAAGGAAATGTTAATTTGTTGTTTGCGTGATTGCCAAACTGTAAAATAGTTTACGCTAGACGAGCTCTATCATTATTAGTTTGAAATTTTTTTGGCCAAAAATTTTGGTTTCTATATCTTTGTTTTTTCCTGTTTCTTTTTTATTTTTACTTCTTTGTGATTTACTTAAAAATTCGGAATTATGTAATAATAATACCCCCCGCGCTCGAGGGATTTGGGCTTCCACAGAAAGGTGGGATGCGACAGTATAACAAAGATGCAACTATTTTTTCCCTTTTTGTAAAATAGCCGTCGCTTAGTTATTGCTTTGCGTGGGAGGGCTTAAATATAATACCCTCGGCAAAGTTAAGGAGCTTACTCTGGTACTGGTACCGTAGTGGCCGTAATTATTCATGGGGGCGATCGTCGGCAACGATCTCTCGCGCCGAGCCTTGGTAGAGGCCATGGTTTGGAGCGAGGAGGAATGGTAGGCGATCGCCTCCTACGACGAAGTATTCATGCTATTAAAGGGGGCGGCCGCACGGGCGAGGGAACGGCCCTTACGCCCCAGCCGCCAAGATCGCGATCCCGATTTCCAGCGTGAGCGCGGGCTTGTGGACAGAGAGCAATTGATAGCTTCAAACTTGCCGTCGGACTGTCCGGTAACCGTCCGGACCGAGCCTAAGTCTTCGGTGGCGCCGGCGTATAATGTTTCATGCGCGCCTCAAGAAAATGCCCAGCAGGGTCGAAGCCTACTGGGGCCATGGGTTCCTGAAGTCAAGAAAAATTTGGGGCCCTGGAATGTAAGGCAACGAAGGAACATAGGAGTGGGTTTTAGTCAGTAAAAGTCTGATAAGCCCTCCCACTCTGCCCAAGGGCAGGAGATGTCATTGGTTGATTTTACACCTCACAAAATAAAAGGGGCTGATTAAGGCCAATTTTATTAAAGCCATGAAATAGCCATTTGCGATCATACTGAAATGAGGATGAAGCATCAGGATGAAGAGACTACTAAGACTTGATGGACCGGCTTTGCAAATAAGCTATCTTCATTTGTTTCACTATAAAAAAACACGGCTACATTCCATCTCTTTAGGTAGTGAACTAAACGGAAACAACGTTGATGGCCTTTTTTAACCGACTTCGAAAAGGAGGAGGTTCTATGTTCGGCTAAATGTAGGTATGTTTTTTTTATGTATGTTTACCGATATCTCCGTCAATTGTGAACCGATTTTGAAAATTCTTTTTTTGATTGAAAGGTTATGCTTCCAAATTGGTCCCATTGAAATATTGTTATGATCTGTTCATGAACTTCGAAGATATGGCACAGAACTCCTCATAGGATCACAGCAGAACTGTCGTAACAAGTAAAATTGCTTTGTTTATACGTGTAGTCGATATGTGGCTGAAGGAAAAGGAATAATGGGAGGAGGGGATGTATCGGACTGATCTGATGATGAAGCCAGAAGGTAAAGTAATGTATTCTAACCGTGTTTGGGATTATTAAAATCGTTATGAGATGCTCTCTGGCTATAAGTTATTTAAGTTTGGCTGAGATGTACTTTTAAGTGGTGGTAATATAACTAAAAAATGTAAAATAAATAACTTTTTACAAAAAAAATACAACCGACTTCAATGTTAAAATAACGAAGAGACAAAACTATTGTAGAAACACAAATTCCGAAATTAAAGTTATTTTGTACTTTTCAGTGTTTTTTTAACATTGAAGTCGGTTGTTTTTTTTTTTTTTGTAAAAGTTTTTTATTTAAAGTAAATCTTATAAAAAACATACAAAGATTATTTAAATTTAGTTAATTACCTAACTTCGGTTTAGGTAAATACCTAATTGTAAACATTTTTAGATAACTTTTTTTGTCAATTTTTTAGATAAATAAAATACATGTTGAGATTGTTTACATTTAATTAACTACCTAAACAGATATAGTATAGTTTCAGCTGCCTGCTACAACTTCGCTAAGCCCTACCGACGCTTAAACGCGCCCGCTGACGCGCTCGCACACGCTCTCGTCACGCACGCTCACTTTAAACAAAACCTTGAAGTTGGCGTGCGTTTAATGATGTTTCAACTTAGTAGCTATAAAATACTCAAGATAAATGGCTTCCTTGAAATCGATTAAATGCATGAACCTGTGCCCTTTATAGCCGCTATGTGGCTAGTCTGGGCAATAAACTAATAGTTCAAACACTCGAAGGGAATAGCCACTTAAATACGAACGATCATTGACATTTTCACTTCTAGTGTCAGAAGTGATAGATGTGTTCTTTCTCGCAATGGCTGTGTTGAATTCTTAAATATAGCCAATTTAGTAGTTTAAAGAAATGGCTAGTTTTACTGGGAATTTAAAATGGCGGCGGGCAATGGTGGCCCAGTAGTATCGGCTCCGACTTACGAGGCGTCGCGGTTTCAAACCCAGCCAGGCGCATTACTTTGTGTAATTTATTTCATCATCACTGTTCTCAAAAAATTGGGCAAGGGTGCCGTGCAAAGTAAAATTCCCGAATGGATTCACGAAGATTTTTCTGAATTGCAAAAAATGTTATTTTTATAACGTAGGTAAAGGGCAAGGGCACTCGAGAACAGATCCTCAATGTCAGGCAGCTCGTTGAGAAGGCGTACGAGTTTGATACGCCGGTGGTTATGTGTTTCGTTGCCTACAGCAAGGCTTTCGATTGTGTCAACTGGGATTGCTTATGGAGAGTCCTACACGAACTTGGAGTCCCTGATCATCTCATTGCCCTACTTCGCAACCTGTACGGCTCAAGCCAGGGAGTAATAAGAGTTGATAAATCAACCTCAAAACCCTTTAAATTTCGCCGAGGAGTGCGCCTGGGATGTATTCTATCGCCTATTCTATTCAACGCGTATGGAAAATACATTATGAGACGTGTCTTCGAGAATAGGGAGGGAGGCATTACAGTTGGCGGCGTAAAAATTACCAATCTGCGCTACGCCGATGACACCACTCTTCTTGCGCCAAACGAGTCAGAAATGGCTGCACTCCTGGACCGAATGGAGTGGATTAGCGAGGAGATGGAGCTCTCCGTGAACAGGTCTAAAACCAAAGTGATGGTGGTGGATAGGTCTGGAAAATTGGAGCTCACTGGCACTTTGGACCTGGAAATAGTGGACAACTTTATTTACCTGGGCTCCAATGTCAGCAACGATGGCTCGTGCGAGAAAGAAGTCCGTAGAAGAATTGGCATGGCTAAGAGCGCCATGTCTCAGCTACACAAAATCTGGAGGGACCGCAACATCTCCGTAAAGACCAAAACCAAACTGGTGCGGACTCTGGTCTTCTCGATCTTCTCTTACGGCGCTGAGACTTGGACGCTGAAGGCAGCAGATCGCAAACGCATTGACGCCTTTGAGATGTGGTGCTGGAGAAAAATGCTTCGTATCCCTTGGACAGCATTTCAGACCAACGTATCCATTCTGCGTGAACTAAAAATCTCCTCGCGTTTGTCATCCGAGTGTCTTCGCAAAATTCTGCAATATTTCGGTCACATTGCAAGGAAATACGATGGAAACCTCGAAAGGCTAATCGTGACTGGTAAAGTAGATGGAAAAAAGCCTCGCGGGCGCAGCCCACTACGTTGGTCTGACCAGATCCGCGCCGCTCTTGACTCCACAGTATACAAGGCCCTTCACACCGCCAGAGACAGGAATAAATGGAAAAACATCATAAAAAGTAAAGTGATGAAAAAGGGAGGTCACGACCCTCGGCATTGAGGAATACGACGCAAGGAGGAGGATAACGTAGGTAACAACAAATTTACTGTTTTCAGAGTTATCCCTATACCTAGCTGTGCTGTAATATCTGGCTTTGTGCCAAATTTTAGGATGCTGGGTCAACGGGAAGTACCCTATGAATTTCGAACTTTAAGAGTATCGAAATACACGTTTTTTTACGACATAAACGGCCGTATCTTTTTTATTCGTTAACTTAGAAGTTTGATTTTTCCACAGCTTGAAGGGACCACAAACTTGAGTATAATATGGTTTTAATTTCAACTCGATACCTTCACGCGTTTTTTGAGATAAGACCCTTGACAGACAGACAGACGGCCGGACCACAAAGTGATCCTATAAGGATTCCGTTTTTTCCTTTTGAGGAACGTCATAAGGGCCCTTATGACGTTTTCTTTACTTCATCGTTTTTAGGGTTCCGTTCCGGTTTCGTTTCGGCTTGGTTCTAGGAGAACCAAAAATTCGTAGACATTGTGACACCTACCGACCCACACGCGGGCCCTCGTGGCGGATTACGTCTCATTTTCTCGCCTACAAAGGAGGCCTGAGTCCCAGCAGTGGGAATATTATGTTGTTGTTATTGTTGGCTAATAACACAACATATTGTGTTGGGCGAATGCCTCCCTCTCCCTTTTCTTCAAGTCTGTTCTCAGCCATTATAGGGCTGATTTTGAATTATTCGTCAAAAGGCTATCGAAATTGTAGTACCGTGTGAAACGGGTACTTCAAATGATAATGACGAAGTAAGATTTAAGAGTCCACTGGATGCAAGAAGCACAATGCCAATAGATGTGGCATCACTTGGTCCGGGCAACTGCCCAATTGTTGATTTAGGAAATTGATATACAACATTATTTTAAGTACATGTGAAACCCGAAACTCGTACCTAGTATTTTTATGTAAAGAACCAAAGAATGTATGTACAAAATTTCATAACTGTATTATGAAAAATCACAAAGTTATAGCTTGTTATGCTGCCTGCTTGCCCGCACAAATACATGGTCACCGGGCCATTCGGGCTATTGAGGGGTTGTTTTGCTTCCGCTTAATGCCCGCAATTACCCGCCGTGACCTGTGTTACGTGCCGTGTACTTAGTGTCAGTGGTGTCCAACTTTTGACCTTTTTTAAAGATTTTTGAGAAAAAATCTAACACGGTGTAAAAATTATTGAAATCGATTCAGTTACTGATTCTGAACAAACTATTCAGATTTCGCATATAGGTACTAAAAATAATTATGTACATTATGTTTTAAAAGATTTTGAATTTTAGTTCTTTATGTTATAATTCTCTCTTAGCAGCGGATGTCTGGTAGCTGGAATAATGATGAAGATTGTAATTGTCGACGATAATCAATATTCCTGTTTTTAATAGCTCCTTTGGCATTTATATTTATTTATGGTGCCACATGAACTGTTATATTCTTGTGGAAACCGAAGCTTAATAAACACTTTATGGGTCTCTTAAAAGCATTTTATCGAGGACAGTTCTGATTATGAGTAGTAATGACATTTTTACGTTGATAGTTACGACTTTTGGAGGTTTGATATTGATGTTATTATCTATACCTACAGTCCTGCAAAGTTGTTAGTGTTATACAAATAACCCTGTATAACAATTTTGAGGGTGTTAAAGTTTGTACGGGAAAATCTTATTTCTTGAGTTAAAGAACTTGAAACTTGGCACTGATTCTAATCAAAAAGAAAATTAAAGACTGTCATTATTCGTTTTTAAAACTACTCTCAAATCTATTTATAAGGCCTTTTTAAATTTTACGAAAATTAAACAATAATAATAATAATCATTTATTTGCAAACAAGTGTCACATTTACATAAATGCTCTGCCTCCTGAACTAGGTAGTGAACCTGTATCTCAGGAGACAGTAAAATTAAACCAAGTATCATCTTCTTCTTCCTGCCCTTGTCCCATTTTATTTGGGGTCGGCGCAACATGTTTTTTTCTTCCATTCTGTCCTGTCACTCGTCACGCTATCACTAACCCCCTTTTCTTTCATATCACTTCTCACACCAAAAACACACAAAATTAAACTAAGTATAATAAACGTATTTTTATATCGTTTTCTTCAAATGCTGGTGTGTGTATTTTTCTTCTACGCATGCTATGCAGTCTATTTATGTTTACATTTTCAGAACCATTCATACAACATTACAGTATTCCATTCTTCAGAAATTTAGTTTTATTGCGCGTCCTTTAGACATAGTCCATAAAACAAACCGGAGTTTGAAAGAAAACTTTCTTCTGTATAAATTGCATTACACTTGAAAAAGAACTTCAACAAAACCATCCAACTATTTTCCTGAAGATTTATTTATTTAATTAAAAGTTTCAATAGTCAATGGAAAATTTTCTGTGATCTATCATCATAAAGCTCTTTGCCAAAGAGTGCAGAAAGAGTTTTACTAATAATTTTGCAGTAATGAAAAAGTTATGTAGTTGGGGGAACGTTCTATCGGTAATAATCTCAAAAAAAAACCGGCCAAGTGCGAGTCGGACTCGCCCATGGAGGGTTCCGTAGCAGCAATGAATATAATATAAAAGTTCTTGTAGTTCGTTGTAACTTTGATCGATGTTTTAATAATAGTGTATATTTTTAGATTTATGACGTATTAAAAAAAAAACTACTTACTAGATCTCGTTCAAACCAATTTTCGTTGGTAGTTTACATGGTAATGTACATCATATATTTTTTTTTAGTTTTATCATTCTCTTATTTTAGAAGTTACAGGGAGGGGGGACCCATTTTACCACTTTGGAAGTGTCTCTCACGTAAACTATTCAATTTAGAAAAAAATGAAACTAGAAACCTCAATATCATTTTTGAAGACCTATCCATAGATACCCCACACGTATGGATTTGATGAAAAAAAAATGTATGAGTTTCAGTTCTAAGTATGGGGACCCCCAAAATTTATTGCTTTTTTATTTTTGTGTGAAAATCTTAAAGCGGTTCACAGAATACATCTACTTACTAAGTTTCAACAGTATAGCTCTTATAGTTTCGGAAAAAAGTGGCTGTGACATACGGACGGACAGACAGACAGACAGACAGACAGACATGACCTAAAAACATCGGACATTTAAACATAGAATCAATTAAAAGTGTCAAATGAATTTGTGACTGAATTGAATCGATTCAATTTCGTGTTCCATGTTTGAATTAGTATCATTCACTCAATTCACTACACTCTGAATGGAAAAAGCGAACGGTTCGATCACGAAAAGAATGTTCAATCGAGTTCACTCATTTCAACTCGAGTCGATATATTCGACAACATTATAATGAAACAAAAAGATCAGGTGAATGTTCATTTCTATTCATGTCATTTCAGCTTTGTTTTTTTTTATGGAGGGAAATGATCTAATGAGTTTTTCCGCTCTAGTGCCGAGCGGGAGGGCGTGTCAGACTTTAGTGACTAAAACCACACCGATGTTCCTTCTTTGCTTAGTGTTCCAGAACCAGTGGGGTTTCCCTTTCCGAAGTAAATCCATGGTCCTGGGCTGCGGCCCAGCTGTGCCCCTGCGGTTTGCTGACACTTCTGTGAGACGCGCGTGCAGCATTACGCGCCGTAGCCGTACGACTTTGAATTGGTCCGGACGGTTACAGGACGACCTGATGGCGAGCTACCCATTGCTTGTCGTTCACAAGCCCACCACCCACAGTGGCATGTAATTCCAGATAAGCCGTTTGAATAAGAAATGAAAAAAAAAATGCAGTACGCACTCAAATGAACTTTCTGGTTCCAACTTTACTGTATTTTTTATTTTCTGTAGATTGTTTTTTAGATTTACATAGAGAAAAAGAAGAAAGAAAGAAAAACAATTTATTTACGTGAAAAAGACGCAATCTTAAAACTAGCTAACAAAACATAACATTACAGCAATTGATAGGGAAGATATGCGTCTCCTCCGCGCAAAACGGCCGAACGCTCAGCATAACACTGCGGCCTGACGCATAATGCGTTGAGCTCACAGCGCTGGTTTTCAGCGTGGGCCGGTCGCTGTGTCGACATAAAGACGCCGGAACGGCGCAGTGAAATAAAAGATGTGTATAAAGGAATTAAAAATACAGATAAGTTATAAATATAAATTAAAATAAATAGATAAGGTGAATAACACATTTTTATAAAGTTGCAACACCACGATTCGCTCGTAGCTTAATTTGTGCAAATCGTTTTTGTAATCCGTGGCAATTGCATAGACTATGGCTTAAACACTAAAACGTGATTGGACGCGACCGTGATGCTGTTGAGGTCAAAAAGGATATGACCGCATTGCTGGAATACGTGGTAATAGTATCGTGTATGTCAGTAGGTAAGTTCTTTATTAGTTTTTCCAACAAACAATATTGCTTAGATGAAGGTATACGTCCTGTAGTTTATAAAGTGCTTTCTTGGCAGAGAAAATTTAATTCTATACTGTACTGGCAACTGCCAGTGGTTTAAACGACATAAAAGTGGAAAATATATAGCTTAATTATGTCATTCGGTCGAACAAAACTTGTTGTTTATGATGTTAGTAATATAGTCCTTTTTCTTATGGTGGGAAAAAATCATCCAATGACATCGCCCGCTCTTGGGCGGAGCGGGAGATAGTGTCAGACTCTTACTGACTAAAAGACCCACCCCGTTCCTTCTAGCCTTCATACCGGGGCTCGAGCTGTCTTTCGAAACTAACCCCGGCCCCAGTAGGCTTCAACCCAGCTGGGTCCCTGCTGTTGCTGACAACTCCTTGAGGCGTGCGGGAACAGTGCGCGCCGTCGACGACTTGGGCTTGGTCTGGACAGTTACCGGACGGCCGGACTGCGAGCTACCCATTGCTCACTGTCCGCAAGCCCGCGCCTACGGTGGCCGGAAATCGGGATCAGAGTCCCGGCGGCGACGGCGGCGAGAACGCCGCTGCCTGATGCGATCGGCCTCCTCCTTGGCGAGCATTACTGCTTCGCAGAAGTCGGCGACCGCCTGCCACTCCTCGTCGCTCCGGACCATGGCCTCGACCAAAACCCGGCGCGAGAGGTCTCCGCCGCCGATCGCCCCCACGAGGGCACGGCGATGCTCCGCCCAGGCAGGGCATACCTCGACTGTGTGCTCCACCGTGTCCTCCGGGCGTTCCGCGCAGTGGCGACACCCGGGCGTCTCTTTCGCTCGAATCCGGAAAAGGAACCTCCCGAACGTGCCATGTCGGGTGAGGACCTGCGTCATGCGGAAGGTAAGGAAGCCGTGAGGTCTATCCAGCCACGCCTCAAAGAGGGGACTTACCGCCATGATTGTGGCGTGCCCAGCACTGGGTTGCGATAGTCGTTGACGCCATTTCACCATGAGATCCCGCCGGAGCTCTGTCCGCCATGCCGTGACCTGTCGCGGCAGCGGACTTTCACCCCGGCGTTGCATCTCCACACGCATATCGTGCATATGTGCAAGGACTGTTGCCTCCAGATACCACGGTGGTAGGCCAGCCAGAAGGCTCGCCGCTTTGCGGGAGACTGTGCAGTATCCTCGCACCATCCTTATTGCCATGACCCTCTGGCAGGTGTTCAGCATGGCCGCTGGTTGCGTTTTCAGCGACGGCACCCACACCGGCGCCCCGTAGAGGGCCATGGACCGAACGATCCCCGTGTAGACCCTCCGGCACGAGGCATCTGGACCCCCAAGGTTGGGCAGGAGCCGCTTGAGCGCAGCCCCAGCCCGGTTGAGTTTGGGAGCCAGACGTCGGAGTAATATAGTCCTGAGAGGTTACCAGTGTTTTACAAATAACCCTGTATATCGGGGATGAAATCGGAATCAAAGAAGAACTTTATGTTCTTTTACTCTCATAGCATTACGCTATGCTACTTTTATATTCCGATGGGATGGCCATCCGACTCAAACGAAGAGAGATTAAGTTTATGGCATCCGAGGCACGAGGGTACTGTGATACCTCCTGCCTCCGATAGCACCGTACCTCCATAGTTGGTGTTGTGCCACCAACTTTCTCATCTCATAACGATTCTAATAATCCCAAATACGGTTAGATTATACTAATTTACCCTCTGGCTTCATCATCAGATCGGTCCGATACATCCCATCCCCCTTTTCCTTCAGCCAGTCATCGACTACACGTATAAACAAAGCAATTTCACACGTTACGACAGTTCTGCTGTGATCCTATGAGGAGTTCTGTGGCATATCATCGAAGTTCATGATCAGATCATAACAATATTTCAATGGAACCAACTTGGAAGCAAAACCTTTCAATTAAAAAAGAATTTTCAAAATCGGTCCACAATTGACCGAGATATCGGTGAACACATAAAAAAAAACATACTTTCAGCCGAACATAGAACCTCCTCCTTTTCGAAGTTGGTTAAAAATCATACTTCTCTCTTAGTGGTTTATAGTTAACCCCCGAAAGCAAGCGTTTTTTTTCCGGTAATCTCTCCCAATTTGGGTGGTGCGTGAGAGAATGTCAGACTATTACTGACTAAATGCACATGTGTACCTTGGATTGCTGTTTATGTTCCAGGAATGCAGTAGCTCTTACGAATAATCCCGGCAATATTGCATTAACTTTTATTGGAAACAATAGGTTTAGGTACGTTAAACAGTAGTTCAATTTTGTACTACAAAGGCTTTATCCACAAAGAGGAACGGGAAACTTGCGCAGTAAAGAGCGCCTTTTGAGACTGGAAACGAGAAGTACTGAAACGAAAATTGAGCACTTAACATGATCATTTATTCCTATTTTATTGTTCGTAAAAAGTAACAACAAAATAGGGTGCTTGACAACCTTGCAGAGTTTGTACGTATGGTAGAAGATTTGATTTCACTAGCTTTTGCCAGCAGTTTTGTCCGTGTGATAATAGATTTCTCAATACAAACTTTGGGCCCTCGTTTCCTCTCTTTAAGGGGTGAATTTTGGAAAATCCTCTTAGTGCTCTTCTACGTCATACACACACGTCCTAAGGAGAGCCAAAGTCCTGGGCATTGAGGCTTACTTGATGAGGCGGCAGCTCAGGTGGTGTGGACATGTCTCTAGGATGCCCGAGCAGAGGCTGGCGAAGCGTGTCTTCTATTCTGAACTCCAGCAAGGTAAAACGAAATCGTGGTGGACAGTTTCTTCGTTTCAAAGATGTTCAGAAAAGGCACATAAAGAGATGCGGAATCGACCCCGCGACTTGGGAGACACAAGCTCAAAATCGGCCTGAGTGGAGACTTCATGTGCAGTGGCACGTGCGGGCCTTTGAGAATAAAAGGAGGTCGGAATTGGACCAAAAGCGCGACGACCTCAAGGCTAGACCACCAACAGCAATAGTGTGTCATACCATTGATGGTGTTCTGACATGTCCGCTCTGTGATCGGAGTTTTTCGGCCAAGGTTGGATATGCAAGTCACATGAGGGCACATAACAGAGCAGCAGATCTGAGCTCACAACCACCATGAAGAGCCAAGGAATGCGGTCGCTGTGGCCGAAATCGGCTAGATGGCATCATCATCATCATCACGTCATACAAGGAAACTTTGTGCAAAATTTCACGCTCCTAGCCCCAGTAGTTTCGGCTGTGCCTTGATATGTCAGTCAGTCAGTTTCTCCTTTTATATACACCGTTAAATTTTAATCGTTTTAATCCCGTGGAGGGTCGATCCGGTACATGAAACACTATCGATTTGTAAAGATTAAATTATAAAATAATGTAACTTTTTTTCGTAACTCGTCGCCGACTATTAATGACCTGTAGTTAATAGTCGGCGTTGCGTACAAGCTACCTACAGGTCATTGAACTCGCTCAGCTGATGTTTTCTTAAAGAAATTAATTTCGTACATGCGTAAATTAATACGAGTTTTGAAAAAAAGTTACTTTATTTTTTAATTTTATCTTTACAAATCGATAGTGTTTCATGTACCGGATCGAACCTCCACGGGATTAAAACGATTAAAATTTAGCGATGTATATGTTATGGACTAAAATAATGATAAATTGGGCATTATACATAATGCCCGGTCATTATGAAAAATGCCCAATATGAGAGTGCGATTTGATAATAATTATTCTAATAATCAAATTGACAAACATATTTAATTACCATTTTTTTTATTGGTATTGTCATTTAACTTAAAATAAACTAAATATTAAACCATTAAAATAATCAGACTCTCTTATTTGGATTAATTATATCAAGGAGTCTATTATCTACCTTAAAACTCTGCCAGTTCGAAATAACGAATAATACCTACAATCTCTCCTAAAAATGTGATTGTATTTTGATTGCACTTTGAACTGGGTAAAATAGGTTAGGTTAGGTTAGAACTGTGACCAAACGCGCGTGAGCCGAGCGAGCGAAGCGAGCGGTGCCGCGGCAGCGACCGGCGAACACTACGTCCAAGTTGTTTCGTCCGAGATTTTTACCTTTTTCAGTTAATCCATTTGATAATTAATAATTTATCCAGTAATCCATTTTGACCTTTGAACGATTTGGTCAATAGTGTAATAAATAATTTAAACATTGATATTCCAGACTTTGGTCAGCTGAACTTTTGATCAAATGACCATCGTTATTTTAAACTTTGTTGATTTGTACCTACGTTGTTCTTTTGAAATTTGCTCAGGAAAGTTTTGATTTTCTAATATGCAACCATCACACCCTGCGTGCTTCCCTCCCCGCCCTCGCACCGCGTCTTTAGCTTTATTATCAAATTGCCCAATTGTCATGTAGCAATATAATAATGACCGCGCAATGTGATAAATATTGAAGTTAAGATAGTAATTAATCACTTGGTCCAATAGAGCTAGACATTATTCATAATGCTCGAACATTATTTATAATGCCCGCATTAATCACCCGGTCCATAACATATATATAAATATAGATAGATAGAATAGTTAATAAATATTACAGTTTGTGTCTTACTAATAACAACCGCATCAATCGATTCCCAAAGTTAAGCAAAGCTTACTGAGATCAACCTGTGGATGGGTGCTCATACTAAATACCAAGATTCTTTCGTGTCTCATAAAACACGTTAAGATGTTGGTTCAGGATGTTATTTTGTAGACCTAAGAGACAGAACAGCCGGACGCTCAGCTTAATGTCATGACCACATGCGTAGTGCGGCGAGTCCACAGCGCTGATTAATTTTTAGCGTGGGCCGGTGAAGGTGTCAACGTCTGTTAGGAGGATGGTATTGTGTCCTAATAAGCATAAGCATAAACAGCCTTTTAGTGTTCCCACTGCTGGGACTCAGGCCTCCTCTCTGGGAGAGGGAACCTATGTCCTAATAGATTTGTGTAAAATAATTAAAAAAAATATTTTAGATGAAATCATAAATTACTTTCGTGTTAGTGTAATGAATACCAAATTAATATCTTTATTGTTTACAATTTGGGTATTATGGTTATACTAATATTATATTCTGGCACAACACTTTTCACTCCCAAAACATAATCAAACCTTTGCTAACACTTTAATTAAAATCTTAGGAAAATTCCTGAAGGAACTTATCAAAACACTGATTTATTGTGAACCTTTAATATATTATCATGTACCGGATCCACGTCATGAAAATTTTAACAAAATTGCGCGTAAGGGCCAAGGCCAAGGGCTTTACCAAGACGTTTTAAAATGTCAGTCGGGCGAGCGACAAAGAGGGATGGACGCCATCCCTTTAACAGTTCAATTAAGTTCGTCAAATAAATCGCTTAAAAGTGAGGTAGGAGGAGGTAGGGCCTCAGGTCATAAATGAATGAATAATAATACACATGACCATCATGTGTATTTTTATTCATTTGTTTTTTTTAATGTTATTATTCTCTTTATTTATTAATGGCCTATTTATGTCTTTTCAATCTTCAATCCGTTTATTTTCTTTTCTTTTAGGACTTCGCCCCAGCTTCGCTCTGGTGCAAATTACTTACATAACAAAATTCCCTCTTATTTATCACCCTTTCTATTAGTGGCAACCGTACTGAATTCTATTGTGTGGTATAAGAGTTAGTATATAAATAAACAAACACAAACATGTTTTCTTTTTTAATAGATATAATAGGAGTGCTATGTAAGGAAAGGGAGTTAGTAATACCGTGACGGATGATAGGATAAACAGGATGAAAACAACATGTTGCACCGAGCCCAAATAACACGGGACAGTGGCAAGAAGATATTGATGTAGAGAAGATATATCTTTCAAGTTTTTTAAATTTATTTTGGTCGGTGTTTTCTTTTCAATACAATTTACTTATAAATCGGTTTAGATAAAATATTTAGAGTTAACCCTTTTTAACTGATTGACTGAAGTTCCTTGAACACTAACCTATTCCTAAGCTAACCTAGTTTCTCATGTAATTTTTATTTTTGGTGTACAATAAAGAATCAATCTATCTATCTATTTCCATTTTTATTTACGTACTTTCGAATACAAAAAAATAAAATCTAACAATGTGTCCGCCTAGAATGCAATAAAAATTTAAACAGCCCAGATTTATAATCGAATTCTCTGGATGATAAAAAATACGTAAATCCGACAATTCGAATTCACATTTATTTTATGTTTTTATTACCATGCCAAATTGTATTGCGGTTTCATCAATACATTCACATTGATTTGTTGTTGTCTCGACCATAAAATAATATACGTTACAAAAAGAATACATAGCCGTATAAATGAAATCCTTTTTTATTTTTTGTGAAGCTAACCTTGAACCATTTGAAGGGTAGTATTAGCATTGACAGATTTATTGGGCGATGTCCAATAAAAAAGTTTAAACATGTCCCTTGGGAAAAGGTCTGTGTACCAATCTATACGTAACGCGAGATTTAGACTAGTTTAGCGTACAAGGACTTAAAAATAAGTGCCAATAAAATTACATGAATACTTTAAGGTATACTTGACTTAATCAATCAATGTCTCTGTCGGTCAGTCTGTCGGTCTGTCTGTCGGTCGGTCTGTCTGTCTGTCTGTCTGTCAGTCTGTCAGTCTGTCTGTCGGTCTGTCTGACTGTCGGTCTGTCTGTCGGTCTGTCTGTCGGTCTGTCTGTCTGTCGGTCTGTCTGTCGGTCTGTCTGTCGGTCTGTCTGTCGGTCTGTCTGTCGATCTGTCTGTCGGTCTGTCTGTCGGTCTGTCTGTCGATCTGCCTGTCGGTCTGTCTGTCGATCTGTCTGTCGGTCTGTCTGTCGGTCTGTCTGTCGGTCTGTCTGTCGGTCTGTCTGTCGGTCTGTCTGTCGGTCTGTCTGTCGGTCTGTCTGTCGGTCTGTCTGTCGGTCTGTCTGTCGGTCTGTCTGTCGGTCTTTCTGTTGGTCTGTCTTTCGGTCTGTCTGAAAATGCCTTGAAAAGAAAAAAACTGCAATAAATTGAAACTGCAAAGTCAGTCACTTCCACCAACATTTTTACTGGGGCTTTGAGTTAAAATCGTCCATCCAGTTGAAGTCATAAAATATTTATAGGATTTTTTTGTTCTGTATCGGGATTGCACACTATTTTTTTTTTGTGTAGAAAATAATTTACTGACAATGTTCTGTGATTTTATCCGGAAAAATATTCATATCTTCTTTAGTTTTTTTATTATTAAATGGCCACTATATCATGTAATTGTAAATGATCATATTGAAGTTGACGTTAAAGCATGCTTGCCTAGAAGTAAACTATTCACTTTTAACATAAAGATACCCAGGTTGTAGTCATCATGAAACAACGACTCCGTCAAACTTTTGGATGGTTCAATTTCTTATATTGACCAATTACTATAATATTATTTAATCAGACATATAATAGAAATAAATATAATGAGCTAGAACTGGCAAACGTTTTTCTGTTATGTAAATTGTGAAACAAAAAAACAACAAAGGGTAAAAAATAACCTACGAACCTATTCTCAGGCCCACCAAGTATACCTAAACAAAATAAAAATCGTTCAAACTATTTAAAAGGAGTTCGTGTATATGTTTTAGGTTTTTCATAAAATTAGGTATTTGATCAAAAACCTAGGTTTTTGGTGAAAAACCAGAAGATGACACATTTTAGACTCAATTTCATCATAAACCTGTAACAATCCAGATTTATGATCAAAAACCTGAACTAGTTTGGGTTTATGATGAAGTTCTTATCAAATTCACGGGTTTGATTTGTTTTATGACAAATAAAGCAATTTAAATGAAATAAATGAAACAATCCATCATCATTTGCAACTTAGTAGAAAGAAAATAATTATTTATTTATCAAAATTTTACATCCATCATCCAATCTATATTCTTCTTCTTCAATCCAATTATTAAATGAAATATTTAAATTTCACCTGATTTTGATAAGCCGTAAAAATTAAATTTCGTAACTATTAAATTCTACTAAACAGAGTCAAAATAAAAAAAAAGTGTAATAAAGAAACGTTTACCACGTGCTTGCTTTTTATAAATCTGCTAGTATACTTTATTTATTATGACAGTTTGTTAACTTGTGACATCTAGAGTTGCTTATAACATTTTTGCATGCACATCGATTAGTCTTGCAGCGCACTTTAAATTTTTGGCACGAGCATTTTTTAAAACCTTGGTCTCCAAATAAAGACATCTTTGAAGCAATTTCACGCAATCTCAGTTCATTTCTCGATACAGGTTCGTTAAAGGTTGATATTTGAATAGTTTCGAGGCATCCAGTCTTTTAAAACCCCAGCTGAAGTACCAATTTTGAATAAATCGTTCTTCTTATCAATTACCTTTCCTATAATGTTACTTACATCCAGTAGTTGCAAATGATGATAGATTGTTTCATTTATTTCATTTAAATTGCTTATTATTTGTCATAAAATAAAGCAAACCTGTGTTTTTAACAAGTCAAATATCATCATAAATCCAAACTAGTTCAGGTTTTTGATCAAAAATCTGGATTGTTACTAGTTTATGATGAAATTGAGTTTAAAATGTATCATCTTCCGGTTTTTCATCAAAAATCTAATTTTATGAAAAACCTGCGACTTATATAACAAATATACTTAATAAACGAGATTTTTATGTTAGACTACGATATTTACTTAGGGGGAATTATAAAACGAGCGACTAAAAAAAAACTTAGCGACTGATGATTTTTTTTTTTTTTTTTTCGATGGGAAAAATCATCTTATGAGATGATGAGATACTGTTTTAATAACTTGAGCGGTATGAATTTAAGTAAGCGACACATTAACTAAACTAACAACAAATATTGATTAACAATAAAATCCAGAACGAGCTTACTAAAAGTTCCGGCCACCGTAGGCGCGGGCTTGCGGACAGTGAGCAATGGGTAGCTCGCTGTCCGGCCGTCCGGTAACCGTCCGGACCAAGCCCAAGTCGTCGACGGCGCGCGCTGTTCCCGCGCGCCTCAAGGAGTTGTCAGCAACAGCAGGGGCCCAGCCGGGTTGAAGCCTACTGGGGCCAGGGTTATCCGAAAGGGCGCTCGAGCCCCGGTATGAAGGCTTGAAGGAACGGGATGGGTTTTTTAGTCAGTAAGAGTCTGACACTATCTCCCGCTCCGCCCAAGAGCGGGGGTTGTCATAAGATGATTTTTCCCATCGAAAAAAAAAAAAAAAAAAAAGCTTACTAAAAGTGGGTTATTGAAATCCTAGTTAAACGATTAAATTAGTATGTGGGCGACTAAAATAATAAGTGAGCGACTAGAAATAAAAATGAGGTTTTAAATAAGGAATTTACGCTAGCAAATGTTTTCATCATTCTCTAATTATCTAGTCGCAGGTAGATTCATCATTTGAACTGGGTGAAATAGGTTAGGTTAGGTTAGAACTGTGACCTACCGCGCGTGAGCCGAGTGAGCGAAGCGAGCGGTGCCGCGGCAGCGGCCGGCGAACGCTACGACCAAGTTGCTCGCAGATTTTATTTCACCATTTTTTAATTATTCGGGTTTTCGCAATATCCGGATTATCAAATTACCTTGTGACATACATAATACATAAATATCGGTATTTAGGACATTCGATACTGTGTACATTCATATTTAGGACATTCGAAACACTTCATTTAAGATAAAATGCCGCTCAGTATAAATAAATCATTGGCCAAATCTGGAAAAAAGGCAGGACAAAACATTGACACTCAAACAAATATTAGGTCGCTCAAATATTATGAAGCTTCTCATTTTGTATTTTAAGTAATTCAAATTAAAGTTGGTAAGTCGCTGTTCTATTGATTTCTCGTCACTCGCAGTCAGTCGCTCACTTATTATTTCGATAACCCAAAATAATTATTTTTGTCACTTATAATTTTAATTTACAGTCACTCGTTTAAATACTACCCTTTACTTAGCATACAATATTTAGTTAAATATAAAAATTAAATACATAAAAAGTTAGTTATTCATGTTTTATTTAACCAATGGAAACATTAATTAATTAAATATGTAGGTATATGTGGTTAGTGTGTGAATTAATACGTCTATGTGATAATACTACTGCCAACTATTAATCCAATCCAATCACTAACCCGATTGTTCCAATTAGTATTTCAATTGCCCCTTAGCGCATTTAACCGATCGAAATAAATGAAAAGCCTATAATCATGTTCAATAAGCTGTTATTACTGATAATTACCCTACGTAGCGTATTAGCTTTCGTAGTTAAATCAATAGTGTAGCCAACTCATCAGACGGTTTTGCATATAGCATAGCATAGTTAGCCTTATAATGTTCCCACTGATGGGACTAAGGCCTCCTCTATAACGCAAAAGGCAACTATAAAGACAACACAGTCACTAAAAAAATGTCCTCTCGCTCAATCCTAGAGCGACAGAAGTCATTTGATGATTTTACCATCAGGTGGTGTAATAGCATTGTAGACGCGGGCTTGCGGAAAAAAATTGAGCAATGGGTAGCTCACTGTCCGATAACTGTCCGGACCAAGCCCAAGTCGTTGACGGCGCGCACTGTTCCCGCGCGCCTCAAGGAGTTGTCAGCAACAGCAAGGGCCCAGCCGGGTCGAAGCCTACTGGGGCCAGGGTTATCCGAAAGGGAACTCGAGCCCCGGTATGAAGGCTTGAAGGAACGGAGTGGGTTTTTTAGTCAGTAAGCGTCTGACACTATCTCCCGCTCTACCCAAGAGCGGGGATTGTCAATGGATGATTTTACCCACCGATAAAAAAAGGTGGTGTAATAGCGGTCAAATACGAGCATATCATTAATAAAAAAATGCTTGGCCATTTTTCAGGACGTCGGTTGGGTTATTTATAGCGTTGAAAAAAACAGGGAATATTCCCGTTTCTTTCAAATACTGTTATTTTATTCAATGTAACATTCGAAACTTTCAAGTTTATAAATTATAAATTTCATGTATTTTTCCAGTAAAACCGAAAAAAACGGAAAAATATGAAAAGAACCGAACGAAACTTCATGTTTGTTTTTTTCAAATGCGTAATTTTTTTTTAATTAATATAAAACTAGCGCTTGACTGCGATCCTACCTGAGGGTAAGCAGTGACGCAATCTGATGGTGAGGCGCACTAGTTTATGAGGCCTATGTCCAACAGTGGACAGCAATCCTTATAGCGCCTAAATGGTGATACTTGGGGGAGTCTATGTCCAACAGTGGGCATCAGTCATTATAAGGCCTAAATGGTGATACTTTGGGGAGGCTTATGTCCAACAGTGGACACAGGTCATTATAGCGAGGAGAGACTTATGTCCAAAAGTGGGCATCGGTCATTATAACGCCTAAATGGTGATACTTGGGAGAGGCTTATGTCCAACAGTGGGCATCGATCATTATACCGCCTAAATGGTGACACTTGGGGAGTCTTATGCCCAACAGTGGGCATAAGTCATTATAGCGAGGGAAGACTTTTGTCCAACAGTGGACATCAGTCATTATAACGCCTAAATGGCGATACTTGGGGGAGGCTTATGTCCAACAGTGGGCATCAGTCATTATAGCGCCTAATGGCGACACTTGGGGGAGGCTTATGTCTAACCATGTGCACCGGTCATCTTGGCGACACTTGGGAAGGCTTGAGGAAGCTCGAGTCTAATCAAGATAGTGAAATCGAGATTTTGGCTGAGGAAAGCTAGATGTATCTATTATACTATTTGTGTTCACCACTCGTACATTTTCTTTTTTTTTGTAGTTCGCCCACTATAATATATTTTTCAATTTCAATAAAACTTGTTTTTTCAATTTTCCATGAAATTAAATGAAACAATTAGTAAAATATTCGAAATATTTCTGTTTTGTTCCCAAACGATTTTTTCCGCAAAATTTCAATGCAACATGTGAAAAAAATGGATAAAAACCACAATTTGTTTTTTTCATGGAAAGAAACAATTGTTTCTTTCCGGAATTTTCAACGCTAGAATCTTACTGTAAGTTGTTCGGTTATTTAGTCTCATTTACATGAGACTAAATAACCGAACAACTTACAGTAAGATTCACGCCGTTGTATCATAAAAAACCTGTTTAGGAACCGAGGGGCTTTGTTTACCATATTTTAGCATACCTAAGTTATTTATATTCATGTAGTTGTTGATATTCATGTATGCTGAAAGCTAACCAAGGAATTAAAGTCTACCCCTAAATTTTAATTGATAATTCAGGATTAAAGTAAATCAAACGAATTTCGGAATGATGATGATGAATTTTATCGATAAGCTTTATTGAAGAACTTAGTGCAAAAATATACATCCCATTACTAGAAATTACCGTTGGTGCTGAATAAGGAATAAACTTTAATAAATAGTTCTAGTTCCACATTAGGCATGGGTCAGCTAGTATACTTATATGTAGCTAAGGTGCTTGAACCATAGGTGGCGAAACAATTGGTGCCGAATGAGGAATATTTCCTTTTACGAACTTGACGCGGACGAAGTCTAGTTCAGAATATGATCCTGCAATAAATATTTTCATACCTTCACCATCGACTCTAATAAACCATTTATCACATACTAAAGCTGATGATATACTGAACTCCCACGTATACACGTGTGCCATATCGTGTGCGTCCTTTAATTGATTCCGGATAAGTCCTATTATTTCAACAAAATTTGCATATAGCTTTAATCACATTATGATGGCCCATGTGACATTATTTGGATGACAAGTGCAATCGATCTTAGTGATTAGTATACAATCATTACACTATTATTATTATAAAGGTAAAAGTGTGCAAAAGTTTATTATTTCTTCACGCTGAAACTGCTGAAGAGATTTGTATGTTTGCCATGTGGGTACACCACATGGAATAGCACTTTTTATTCCGGGATTGTGTTCCCTTATACAAGGTGGGCCAAAAGAAGTCATCCGATGTTGTTTAGCTTTCTTTTTTTTTCTAAAAGAAAAACTTCGTTTCTGTTTTTTTGATTATGTTTATTTGAACCTTTAGAATTTTATTGGTCAAGTCGAGAAGATTATATCGGCCAAATGGGCGCCGTCACAATTGATTGTCATACGGGCTCGTTTTACGGCATTTTTCATCACTTCAGCGAGAACTTCGGGCGACAGATTCTCGCACTCGTGTCGCATTTTGTCCTTGAGGGCTTCCAGAGTCTCGGGTTTGTTCATGTAAACACGGGACTTCAAAAAGCTCCACAAAAAAACGCCTAGAACGCTTAAATCGGGTGATCTTGCGGGCCAGTGCAAATCGCCAAAACGAGAGATGAGGCGACCCGGGAACGCTGCCTTCAGAATATCGGTTGTGGCTCCCGCAGTGTGTGCCGTTGCTCCGTCCTGTTGGAACCGCATGTCCCTCAGTCCTAATTCGTCCAATTGTGGCAGAAAAAACTCGGTCAACATGGCCCTATAGCGCGCACCATCCACTGTTGTCGTTTGGCCAGCGGCATTATCGAAAAAAAAAATGGCCTGATGACGCCTCCAGCGTGAACAGCGACCATGCAATCACTTTGAGCGGGTGTAATGGCTTCTCGTGCATCACTCGTGGATTTTCGGTGCCCCAGGAGCGATAGTTTTGCTTATTCACGTACCCGAAGAGGTGGAAATGAGCCTCATCGCTCATTATGATTTTGGTCGAAAAATCTTCACGACACGATTATTCCGCGTTCTTGGGGAGTATATCGCTCCGTGGCTTGTTCACTTGTATTCTGCATCTGTCTAGTCCACAAATTTCAAAACAGATTTGACATTGGCGGCCATTTGCAAAAATGAGAGCATCTTCCAATAGGGTGATTTCTATTGGCCCACCCAGTAGAAGAATTAGGGAACATTTCCTGTCAACATGACGCATACATATATTATGTATGTATAGGTTTTTTTTTATTGTATATAGTATATTTATATGTATTGTGTGCTGTGCACGTATTTGTGTAGTTTATTTTAGTTCTAAGTGTAATCTGATTTATGTTAACTTAGGTTTTTGTTGTGTGGTGTATCTCCTAATGTAACATTTCTTACAAATACATTAAAGGTTTGCTGTAAGAAAACCCAATTGTGGGTTAAGCTCGCTTTTGTACATCAGCTGTGCAATTTTTTTATTAATTATAAAATTATATATAATAAAGAATTTAAGAATAATTATATTCCTTGAGACATTTTTAAGCTATTGCATAGCTTCTATCGCGGGCCTTGAGCGTGGAGATCGAATCCAGAAATTCCGTAACGAAAATAACCTAACACCCCCCACTCATTTGTTTTTTGAGCGTGGTGACCGATAAGAAAACAAATGAGTGAACAATCAATCAAAATTCAATTCAATGTGTGAAAGTGTAACTTCAATTAATATCAAAGAAAAAAAAACAAAGGAAAAAAAATACTGCATAAATAAAATAAATAAATAATTATAATTGCATAAGTTGATAAAGATGCTATGCAATAGCTTTACCGCGGCAGTCCCCGAGTGCCACACGTCTTTTTTTATGTTTCACGCGGGCGAAGTCGCTGGCAGCAGTCAGTTACTGTGTGTAAATGTGCTGAGTAGTTGTAACATCATTTAATTTTAGAATTTGCGTCAGTATAACGTCTAAAGTCTTTGAGCACTCAATCAAAATTAATATTTACTGCGTATCAAAACATAATAACAACGGCAAAGTTTGTGAATTATTTCATCAAATATACCTCTAGGGGCAAAAGAAGGCTTAAACTTTTTTTTATTGATATAAACTAGTGCTAGACTGCGATCCCACCTGATGGTAAGCAGTGATGCAATCGTTGATGGTTTTTCTTTTCTTTCCCTGAAGCCTAAATTGCTTTATGGGGAAACAAACTTCTCAGGCTGTCCTGTCGAACTTCAATCCAAACACATAAACCCCATAACAATCATAAAGGCTTTCCGGTAAATCAAGATCAAACTAAATGAAGACCCCTGGGGGTTGTCTACTAAAGTATGTACATTCATAATTGAGATTACATCACCATTTGCTGTGATCCCTTGGATTTAATATTTAACCATTCAATCGTGAGAATTACAGACACAATAGAAAGACAATGGGTGCGCGAACGCGGCGCGTTCGCTTGGGGTTTTAAGAACTAATATGTGTGTGGACCAAGAAGTCTTTCCTGATTTCATGAAATAGAGTAGTAATACCATTTTTTTTAATTCGTCGACTATAATGATAGTATTAATAACAGACCTGTAACCGTGTTACCGGTTTTTAGTAAGGTGTTTGAAAAAAATATGGTCAATAAAACTGCTTTACTATTTTAACACGAATAAATTTTTACCCAATCAGCGGTATAATTTCAGCAAGGACGTTGTACGAGTGACGCTTGGATCACTTTTTTAAAACACATATTTGCAGCAAAAGAAGAAACTTAAGATGCAATATGAAGTTTTGTGTCCTCTCAAAAGCTTTTAATTACGTAAATTACGAAACTTACTTTTAAAGCTAGAACATTATGGGTTAGGTTAAACTTGCACTCAGCTTGGTTAAATATTGTTTAAATGATAGACAACAACAAGTTCAAATAAGTGGATATATTTTCAAGGTTTAAAAGACGAAATGGGTGTACCACAAGGCTCAATATTGAGTCCTTTCCTTTTTTTAGTATATATTAATGATCTAGACCGTATCGATTAAAAACAACCACATTTGGTATTGTTTGCTAACGACACATCGTACATTTTTAAGATCAATAGATATTTCACAAAACTTGATGAAGTAAACAACGCTCTACAGCAGGTCCAAAAGAGCTTTACTGTCAACGCCTACTCAAGGCCGATCGACTTCTACGAGTATTACCAAATCAAAAAAAAAAAACAACTTTATTTCGATATCTTTACTGACCTCATTCTCAATTCAATATGGTGGACTTACCATATAGAATTGAAAATGAGGTAATTTAGCTAAACTCAAATTTTTATCCAAACTCAACATAATATTTGCAAAATTTCAGTTCATTCGGTTTGGTGTAACGGTTTTAATGGACTACATAAGAAACGAAAATTTGAGATCTAAAACATAAGTTACAGATATCTTGATAAAATAACTATAACTACTTTAGACCGACGCATACGTGTAACACGCCTAACTTTTACGTAGAGCGACGTCGAGTAGCGTGGCGTGACGTGTATCAAGTTAGGTGTACAAGTCTAGTTTCCATATAAAATGTATAGAGACCGACGCGCCCATATGTGGCACACGAGTACGCAGTGTAGTTCTACTTTTAAACTACAATTACGACGAGCAAGCTTTTAACGCTCCCCCGCACTCAAATCACCATCGATATTTCCTTTGTTACGTACTGATGTGTGAAAACAACCAACACGCGTTTCTGTAAACATTTCCGAAGCTCTGCAATATTAGAGAGCCCCAGGCCCCAACAACATCCTGAAACGCGTTATTAAACTGAATACAAAAGGTATGTTTACTGCGTGTAGTCAGCCGACAAGCTGCATGTGTACAGTATTGTACAGTAGGCTATTAAAAGATCAACAGATTACCAACAACCAAATAAATCAAGACTTGTAGAATTACCGTGACCGTGATGCATATGACATTTAATTTACTGACATTTTTATCTTTATTCCATGACATTGGTTCAATTTACTGATATTTTTTCTTTATTGCATGATATTTAATTTACTGGCATTTTTATTATTAATTGTATAAAATTTAATTTGTGGTTCCATGCCATTTAATTTATTGACATTTTTAATTTTTATTCTACGGCATTTAATTTAGTGACAATTGTAATGGATTATGTAATTTTATGGGAAGAATACAAAAACAGTGTAATATTATTGAGCGTCTGAACTAACATAGTTATAATAAGTGATAATGTGGACCAAAATCTGTCTTTAAATAAATAAATTATTATTATTAAAGGGTTACCCTTTGCGTTCAGTAAAGGAAAACAAGTGAGTTTTAGTCAGTAAATAAACATGTGACGATGTTCTTATTATAGAAAAAGAAACAGCAGTATCAGGGAGGCGTTTTTTAAATAATTTTCCGTCTAAAATATGCTGCTACTGAGATCTTCCAGAAGTAATCTTTCGATAAAGGAGGAGGATTCATAAGAAGCATTTTTCAAATATACTCTGTGAGTATCGTCGCATGCACCGCAATCGTAAACTTGTTTATTTTCCGTGTAGGATAAATAGGTAACAGCACAGTAACCGAAATAAATATACTCGCATAAAAGATGAGTAGTACAGTATCAGTGACTCAAAATTAATAATATGGTTCATGGAGCGCTAATTAATATATATATATATATATTATATAAACGACAAAAAACGTACAAAAATGGCAAAACAATTTAGGTAATAATTGCTATAACTTACTATATTATTTACCACGTAAATGTCACTTAATAAAAAATACATAAATCAAATCAAATCAAAATTAAAAAAAAAAGCATTTATTTCAAGTAAACCATTTACAGTATTTTTGAATAGTCAAGTGTCAGTCAGTACAAAAAAGGGAAGATAAATTGCACAAAGCAATTTGCATAATTATCTACACTAATATTATTTGCCCAGAAGAGAGACAGTATAGGCTAAAAAAAAAAATATTATTAAGAAGTAAAGTTTGTTTTTTTTTTTTGTTTGTAGGAGGTAATCTCTGAAAATACTGGTCCAATTGTTAATTTTTTCACCAATATAAAGCTGCTTTATTTCTGAATGACATAGGCTATATTTTATGTACGCGGGTGAAGCCGCAGGCCAAAGCTAGTCTTTAATAATACAAATAAATTATAAAACAGTCGCAAACAAAATTTTTTTTTTTGAGTTTGTAATGAGAGTAAAAATCCTCTTTTCTATTTATATGGCATTACATTTGAAAGAAAACAAAATCGTTCACTCAATATTATTCGTTCGATTGTTCACTATCGTCGGTTTAATAATGTTATTTACAATCCACTACATCATTAATCAAACCTGGTCGCTATATGACCGGCTTAATTCATTGAATCCAATATGGCTTCAGTATTAGCATTACCTACTGATCATTGTTAGTTTAAATACTCGTATTAGTATCAAACTGTACCTGTTGAATAGGACAATATATACATATAGGACATATAGGACAATACACTCAGATTGGTACCTGAGTGAATATTGTCCTTCCCAATTGCTTACTTTAAAACTTTCGAGTTGAGGATGTTAAAGTCAATAAAAAAAATCCAGGTACACTAATATAATAAAGAGGTAAAGTTTGTTTTTATGTTGTTTTTTTGTTTGTAGGAGGTAATCTCTTGAATCTGGATCCAAAAATTCGAAGACATGTGACATTCATCAACCCGCGCTGGGCCCGCGTGGTGGATTACGGCTCATTCCCTCTCCTAGAAAGGAGGCTTAGGTCCCTAGAATGGGAATATTATAAAGCTGGTTATGATATTATTATAAGCAAAGCCGTAATTGAATCGAGTGAAGGAAATTAAATATAAATCATCATGTGAACACCAACACAGTTTTCCTAAAAACATAATTACAAAAACTAAAAATAATCCATTTAAAAATAATGTAAAGTAATCCATTTGGTTACAACAATAGAGTCCATATGCACAAAAGGATGCTTTGATCCAAAGTTTTGAATTTGGAACGAATACAAATGTAGGTCACAAAATATTCTGAGGTGAAACGAATGAGCCACATTTTTATTCGCGCTATCCACTAACTAGCTAGCTGTACACTAATCAAAAGATAGACTGGAAATGGACATCAGAGTAAAAACTGTTACTGGGTTTGCAGAATATGGACACAGTATGGTACAGTGCAAATGTTTACAGTAGGTCAAACGAGAGTGAATTTGCTGAGCAAAGTTGTGGAAGATACGTGGATGGCGCTTTATCTGGAACTACATTAGTGCAATTATCATTATCTACATCTACACTTCTACAATAATAATATTACCTACATTTCTATAATATTTATTTATACTATATGTATACAAGGTGCAGTTTTAAAACTGCACAATATTTCAGGTTGTAATAAAACTCATAAATAATCATGTAAAAAACGATACCTGGTCAATAATCAGTAATACTTGTTATTTTATTTTTTAATTACACTAAACTAAATCGATTGATCGATGGCCGCGGGGGCGTGGCTAGGGTGTGGCGTGCGGGATGATGATTGGATTATACATTATTTATGAAACTATCGTTGCGAGTTAGTGTGTGTGAAAACGCCCTTTATTGTTCCGTGTTTGTGTGTGTGAAAGAAAGCGCGGTTATAAGGCAGATATCAGACTGGCTGCTTTTTAAGAAACGTAGTTCATACATACCGATTTCCATAAATAAGAAAAAAAAAATTAAAAAATTACCTACTCATTTTATTATTGATTCGGGTCGAGAATCACTAACATAATTACCTCCTGAAATATTTTGCAGCTTCAAAACGACACCTTGTATAGTCGTATTAATTACACATCTCTTTTTCATTTCCATTTGCACATCTCTGTCTGCCGTTCTCCTCACACATCCACAAATCGCCTGACACATTTAATTACTGAAAGGCAATATTCAGAAAATATGCAATAACGCTGAAATGCATATAATATCCGATTTCAATCATTTTAAATACAGACGTGATATTATGTTGTGAATGTTCAATTCTCAAGTCCTGTTAAATGTATAGGTGATGAACTACTGCTAATGGTTATACTGTGATAAAGGTGCATGTTTTGTTTCCCAATATTCCTTTAAATAGGTACGGGTACTGCAGTTGGATCAAAGCCTGTAGTTGCTTGATTGGGTTTTGCAAACAAACCATTATAGGTTTGGTTGTTCGGGTAATGTGTGTGTGTGGTGTAGGTACTCACTGGGTCGAGGTGGCGACTGTGGCGTGTAAATAGAAGTTCTTGCTGTAGGTATCTCCAGGCATAATCTCCTCACACACATCACAAAGGTTAAGGTTTCAATCATGATTGATTTTGATTGATTGACGAATCGAAAATTGAGATATACGAATTGGTGGCTTGCTGAAAAGAACGATTTTTTATTTTTTTTATCCTAACTAATATTATAAATGTGAAAGTGTGCATATTTGGATGTTTGGATGTTTGTTACTTAATCACGCAAAAACGGCTGCACAGATTTGGATGAAATTTGGGATGCATATAGCCTTTGACATGGAAAAGAACATATGCTACTTTTTATCCCGGCAAAACATCTTATTCCTACGGGAAAACACGTTTAGAGTGCGATAACCGAAGTACACGCGGACGAAGTCGCGGGCGGACAGCTAGTAATGAATAAACCTAAAAGAGCTCGAACGATGTAATATAACATTCACTATACGAGTCACATGTATTGCTCCCTTAAAAATTAAAAAAAAACATATCTACACTAACATAATAAAGAGGTAAAGTTTGTTTTTAGGGTTCCGTAGCCAAATGGCAAAAAACGGAACCCTTATAGATTCGTCATGTCTGTCTGTCTGTCCGTCCGTATGTCACAGCCACTTTTTTCCGAAACTATAAGAGCTATACTGTTGAAACTTAGTAAGTAGATGTATTCTGTGAACCGCATTAAGATTTACACAAAAAAAAAAAGAAAAAAGGCAATAAATTTTGGGGGTCCCCATACTTAGAACTGAAAACCAAAAATATTTTTTTCATCAAATCCATACGTTTGGGGTATCTAAGGTTAGGTCTTCAAAAATGATATTGAGGTTTTTAATATCATTTTTTTCTAAACTGAAGACTTTGCGCGAGAGACACTTCCGAAGTGGTAAAATGTGTCCCCCCCACCTGTAACTTCTAAAATAAGAATGATAAAACCATAAAAAAATATATGATGTACATTACCATGCAAACCGCCAACGAAAATTGGTTTGAACGAGATCTTGTAAGTAGTTTTTTTTTTAATACGTCATAAATCTAAAAAAATACACTATTATTAAAACATCGATCAAAGTTACAACGAATTACAAGAACTTTTATATTATGTTTCTTGCTGCTACGGAACCCTTCATGAGCGAGTCCGACTCGCACTTGACCAGTTTTTTTTGTTTCTAGGAGGAGCTTTTTTGTTTGTGTTTGTTTGTAGGAGGTAACTTCAGAAAGTACTGGTCCGATTGCTGAATTTTTTTCACTGATAGAAAGCTGCTTTATTCCTGAGTGTCATAGGCTATATTTTATGTATGCAGGCAAAACCGCCGGCAAAAGCTAGTATATTATAACTCTTATTAAATTTGCTTATAAGTTACATCAAAGATTTTTAATAACATTTTCTATTAAAACATAAAATAAAAAATAATAGCACACCCTCATTAGAAACAGGGTTCAAGCTATCGATTAACAGGGCTCCTGAGCGGAAAATCTCCTTACAATAAGCGCCGTGTGTAAGAATACTACTTTTTGGATTAAACGCTTGATCAAACTGTCCAACCAACCTAAGATTTTTTTAATAATCTGTATTAAAAAATCTTCTTAAAATAGACAACGTGATTGTCGATATTTCACTTCGTGGCACAGATGTATTGAAATAAATTCAAATTATTTTTACTATCTACTGTGATAATATTTTCATACTTAGATACCCTATTTTAATTATTTGTAATCCAATTCACATAATGAAAAACCAAAGGTATACACGTACGATCACAAAGAAATGATTAATTTGCAATCTAATACAAATTAATTTGGAAGACTGTTCAGATTCATTTTAGTGAATTGGTATGCATAAGGTTTCAAATCATAATAGCTTCACCTTACCGATGAAATAGAAAGGAAAAAAGTAATTCAACACAGACACAGTACAAAGAAAAATATAGAAAATAAAAGAATATTGAGGCACAATGAAATTGCACTGAACATTTCCATACCGAAAGTGTTAGTTAGCTAGCTATTACAGCATTGGCTGAGCGTCAGATACCCATCGTTAGTTGGTATCCCGCAGTGACAGATGGACGAGGGTAACCTAGATCATATAAATACTATAGTCCAGTCAAATTAGACTAAATAATAGGGGTTAGGTTACAATAATTCGCACCCAGCTGAAAATCGGTAGTATTGTTCAAAACACCATTTTAATCAAATCTATAAAGTCCTCATCAATCCGACACCTGGAAAAAAAAATTTTCGGGGTCTAATGTCACTGAAATGAGTTTTTCGTGATTTTCAGCAAAACGGTAAGTTTAATCATAAAATTAGCCGAGACAAAATTGTAGATCAGATTTATTATCTACAAAATTGTATAATACTTTTTTTTCTACGAGTCACCGTTTTTGAGATATGATGATTCAAAAAGTTGAAAGAGGTAATCGTCATAATATGCACACGTTTCCACGCCACCTTTGAGGTAGTGTACTTAGCGCGTTTTTAGAGTTTTGTACCTCAAAAGGAAAAAACAGACAATAAAGTGATCCTATAAGGATCACTTTGTTTTCCGTCTGTCTATCTCTGTCTGTATTTCTGTTTATCTGTCTATCTGTCTGTCTAGACCCTTTATCTCAGGAACGGGTGAAGATATCGAGTTGAATTTACAACCATATACTCAAGTCAGTTGTGTCTTGAAGCTGTGAAAAAATTAAACTGGTAAGTTAACAAAAAAAAAAGATACGGCCGATTATGTTTAATTTACTAATCAAATCTCACAAGAATTTTACAAATCGCAAATAAGTTAAATTTTTCGTGACGTAACCACAAATTTACAGTTTTCAGATTTTTTCTTATACTAATGCTATGAGACCTTGCTTTATGCCACATTTCAAGATTCGATGATAACGGGAAGTACCCTATAAATTTTGATTCCGAAATTATATTTTGAGTGTCGAAATATACGTTTTTAGCAACATAAAGGGCCGTATCTTTTGTTTTCGATAACTTACAAGTTTGATTTTTTCACAACTTCAAAGGACCGCAGACTTGAGTATATGATTTTAATTTCAACTCGCTAACTTCACGCTTTCCCGAGATAAAGGGTCTTGAAAGACAGACAGAAGGACAGACAGACATACATACACAGACAGACAGACGGACGGACAACAAAGCGATCTTATAAGAGTTCCATTATTTCTTTTTGAAGTAAGGAACCCTAGAAAATCGCTAAGTACACTACCTGAAAGGTGGCGTGGAAACGTGTGCATATTGTGACGATTACCTCTTTCAACTTTTTGAATCATAATATCTCACTCGTTGAACCATTTTGATTACCAAAACGACGTTTAAAATGTTGTTTTTACAATAAAAACCATGTCTCGTTTCCTATGCGGAGCATAAAGATGAAAATAAAATGTATACATGAAAACCACTAATATTATAATATAAAGAGGTAAAAGCCAGTAAAATTTATACAAATATTTATATCTCGGAATACGTATAATAATTACGTCAAATAATAGGGAAACATGATTCGTACGTATCACGATAATGTAAGTAGGACGTTAAATGAATCATGTTTTTTTTTTTGAGTAGTGTAATTATCTAATTACTTCTACCGCTCTAGGATGTGTCACACTTCGTAATTTGCAGGTCTCCAAATTACCGGTTATAACTAGTTAAAGTGTGAAATTTCACTTTGAGTAGCTAATATCTCCACTTTACTTCTAGGCAGTTTAAAAAAAAATAACCCTTTTTAGCTAATCTGTCCGTATAGTGGTACCCTAAAATAAATACAATGAAGTCGTATGTTTTAGTCAAACAAAGATCCTGTCTATATAACTTATCCTTATGCTTGGCCGTTAGTCCGCAGATTACTCACGAAATCTGCGGATTAATATTAGAACTTAAATTTTTTTTTTCCTTTTTAACGGACTCAATCAGATTAACAAGTTAATCTGTAATCTAACTAATTTACATTCGGCTGTATTGATTTATTATGTTACCACTTACCGTACATTAGCGCTAGCGATATCGCTAATGTGTTGTAACATATTGTGGAATCAATACAACAGAGCAGCCAATTGAAATATTTTATATAGTAACTAGGAAGACGCTTTAGTATTGTACAGAAGTTATAAAACTTTAAAATTCTTAACTTTTCTCTACTATAATATGTATATATTTTTCACTTAAATCTTCCTAATGAATAATTCTATCTATTGATGAAAACTGCACTGCAAAAATTCATACAGACAGACAGACGCCGTGCGGGATTTTATTATATTAAATGTAAGGATTGCTTTGAGTCAGTTTTGTTATTCCACAATATATTGGCATGAGACAATCACGCGATTATAGTACTCAGTTTACCGAAATTTTGACTTAATTTTTTTTTTTTTTTGCTGAGTTTAAAAAACAGTTTTTTGATCTTAAACATTTTTTTAAGCTTTATAATTAAATTCAACGAACGTTTATTTCATAAATCAATTACTGTATTTGATTGAAAATAAATAGGCTGGCGCCCGATGTGATTAGTTTTAAAGTAAAATTAGTTAAAATGACGACTAATAGAAACAATTGGTTTTATAAAGACCACAGGTTTTTTTAATGGTCGGACGGAATATTTTCAGGTAGTATTATTCCATTCTATTACATTTATTGTCTCATTCCAGCCGCTTTTTCGTCGATTAATATGACAACAAACATAACTTGACCACATATTTTTGTCAATGTGTTAAATTCTTTAAAAAAATATAATATTCGATATGTTTACACAGAGATCTCACTTGTACAATAATATGCTAGAAAAGGTAAGGCGGACGTTACAGACAAATATTTTTAAATCCAGGCATTAGCTTGCATTACTAAAATTTATTTAAAAAAAAACACCCGTAAAAAACTCCTGTTTTATATCGACCATATCTTCTTTAAATCATTTATTTGATAGCTAAATAAAAAAAATTGATTTCTGCAAAACAAAAAAATATGTTTATACTAATTATTTATGAGTCATTGATACTTGCAAAATAAATTATATTATTACTAATTTATTTATGTATTTATTATTTTATAGGAATCTCTGATCTAACATTTATGGAATATTTTTTCATAAATTCTGTCTTGTGTGTTATATAATAGTAGTTTTTACACCACCTGCTCGATAATGTCGTTTTACACGTCATACAAACCTCACTTAAAGCAAGTCATTATATGCCTAGGGAGATAATGCAGTATGGCCGATCCCTAGGGAATAATGAGATTTGAATTTGGAGCATCAAGAATCGTCAACATTGTGAATTAAAATGTAGGCGCATCGAACAAGTTGACTCGAAATTCAAACCAAAGAGTATGTAATCACTATGATTCAAACTGGCCACTTAAAAAAAAAAAGAAAATAGAATTAAACGTGCGTACTGACGACACGGGAGCAATAGAGAAAATTGAAACTATAGAATCTTGGAGTAGTGAATTTTGTTTGTTTGATGAACTTGTAAATATAATACTTATATTTCTCTAATATATGATTTGGTCGACCAAATTGTCTTTTAATTATCTCACAGATGGTGTAAAAAGTAGAGTATGCAACACGGGGATAAAGCTGTCTTTGTCTTGGGCGGCTTAAATTCCTCACTTCACTCAGGTTTCTTTATTAACTCCCTCGCAATGCTCGGGAGTTAATTTTATAAATTCCTCACAATCGTTCGGGATTAAAATCAGCAACCTTCGTTTCGTTCGGAATTAAACATGCCGCCCGCGACTTAAAGACACTGCTTTATCCCGTGACTAGGGGATAAAGCAGTAGGGGAAAAAACTCCCGAGCATTGCGAGGGAGTTAATAAAGAAACCTGAGTCCCCTAGTCACGGGATAAAGCAGTGTCTTTAAGTCGCGGGCGGCATGTTTAATTCCGAACGAAACGAAGGTTGCTGATTTTAATCCCGAACGATTGTGAGGGATTTATAAAATTAACTCCCGAGCATTGCGAGGGAGTTAATAAAGAAACCTGAGTGAAGTGAGGAATTCAAGCCGCCCAAGACAAAGACAGCTTTATCCCCGTGTTGCATACTCTACTTTTTACACCATCTGTGAGACAATTTGGTCGACCAAATCATATGTTAGAGAAATATAAGTATTATTTTTACAAGTTCATATGATTCCTGTGTTCTGTGAGTTCATCAAACAAACAAAATTCACTACTCCAAGATTCTATAGTTTCAATTTTCTATAGCGCTCCCGTCAGTACGCACGTTTTATTCTATTTTCTTTTTTTTGTTAGTGCTCAGTTTGAATCATAGTGATTACATACTCTTTGGTTTGAATTTCAAGTCAACTTGTTCGATGCGCCTACATTTTAATCCACAATGTTGACGATTTTTGATGCTCCAAATTCAAATCTCATTATTCCCTAGGGGTCGGCCATACTGCATTATCTCCCTAGGGATAGAATGACTTGCTTTAAGTGAGGTTTGT
Organism: Mythimna ferrago; assembly: GCA_910589285.2. Classification (NCBI taxonomy): domain Eukaryota; kingdom Metazoa; phylum Arthropoda; class Insecta; order Lepidoptera; family Noctuidae; genus Mythimna; species Mythimna ferrago. The sequence continues at coordinate 4,554,997 of OU342682.1, forward strand.
ATGACATATAAAACGACATTATCGAGCAGGTGGTGTAATTCTGCGAAGCAGTAATGCTCGCTAAGGAGGAGGCCGACCGCATCAGGCAACGGCGCTCACGCCGCCGCCGCCGGGATTCCGATCCCGATTTCCAGCCACCGTAGGCGCGGGCTTGCGGACAGTGAGCAATGGGTAGCTCGCTGTCCGGCCGTCCGGTAACCGTCCGGACCAAGCCCAAGTCGTCGACGGCGCGCGCTGTTCCCGCGCGTCTCAAGGAGTTGTCAGCAACAGCAGGGGCCCAGCCGGGTCGAAGCCTACTGGGGCCAGGGTAATCCGAAAGGGCGCTCGAGCCCCGGTATGAAGGCTTGAAGGAACGGGATGGGTTTTTTAGTCAGTAAGAGTCTGACACTTTCTCCCGCTCCGCCCAAGAGCGGGGGTTGTCATAAGATGATTTCTCCCATCGAAAAAAAAAAAAAAAAAAAAAAAAGCAGGTGGTGTAAAAAATGTATATATAATAGATCCTTCTTTGATGACCTACATTGTCTCCATCAATAACTCCAGTTTGAATGACGTCTGTCTGATGGGCATCAGATATCGTGAGGACTTTCAGGATCGTCCCGACGATGACATTCAGACAAAATGTTTAGTTTTATAAAAAGCATTTTGGCTAGACACGTAGGTATCCGTATAAAAATGAAACTCGAATATCGAGGTATTGTAGATATTGAATCTGCGAAAATCTTAATAAGAAATCTTAAGAAAAATATTTTTCTTTCGCGTTGATTTGACTTAATCTTTTTTTTCCAACTAATATATATAGCTACCAGGATAGCTCTGTTGTTGGCTTCGTTTGTGTCGTGAAAGGTGCAGTTAGTTATGCTTGCTGAGTAGAAAAGGAGGTGACGCATAACCTGGGAAGGGGCTCCACACTGGTACCGTATTAGAGTTGGATTAGGGATGCCCCATTTGGCCAATTTTTTTTCTGCAGCGACCAACCTGAGCCCGCTGTTGGTTCAGAGATATCCAGATTCAATTATTTTGTACAGAGGCCAAATATTTTATATACGTAAATACTTTTATTAATAGTCCTTTTCGCTTCACCCTAGAGCGGGAGAAGTCATTAGATGATCTCTCAACTTAAAAAACAAAACTCTTTGACTAATAAAAAGATACACTACCGGTGAGTATCACAAGCTACTTTTAATTCTGAGAAAAAATACGCTTCTGAAGGATAGAATACATAAATAAAAACAAAGAAAAAAGGGTTCAAATAAATGAATAGTCATCCATCTACGGACTGACCGCCGCATGTTGAATTGTTCAGTCTAACCCACAAATCAATCGACCCGCACCGCTGGTATTTAGACCAACTTTCTTCACTAAAGAACCATTGTATTCAGGCCTTTCGTAAAACAATGGACCTAGAAGCCTAGTGTTCCTAAAGGTCCCTATGTTTATATACTTAATGATATTAGAAGTAGACCAAACTGTGTAAACGAAATCTTTAGGTCCCTTGCCCACGACGACTTTTTGTAGCGATGTTGTCGCGCGTTTCATAAGCGCGCGATAGTATCGCTAGTAACGCGCGTTAGTCGCATTTGCAAGCGCTATAGAAAAAATGCCAACGCGCTGCTAACGCGCTACAGCATCGCGACTGTATCGATGCGAACGCGCTACAGCATCGCTACAAAAAGTAGCCGTAGGCGAGGAGCCTTAGTGTTAGCACCCTGAATACCATGACAGCTTTTACAATCACACCGTAGGAATATGGATGAGATTAGGCACATGGGTAGACCATGTCTTGAAATAGCACATAGTACTTCTTATCCCGAAAGTATCCCCAGAAGTGTGCCCTAGGGAAAATTTTCTATTTTTACGCGTGCGAAAAAATACATAGTAATACTAGCTTCTGCCCGCAGCTTCGCCCGCGTACATAAAATATAGCCTATGTCACTCAGGAATTGAGCAGCTTTCTGTCGGTGAAAAAATTTTAGTAACCAGTACTTTCAGAGATTACCTACAAACAAAAAAACAAACTTTACCAATTTATTTTATTATAGTGTAGATATAAATCACCAGTTTTTGCCCGCAGTTTCGCCATATATACATAAAATATATCTTATGTCACTCAATAAAGCAACTTTCTATCGGTGAAAATTTTCTAATAATCACACCGTTACTTTAAGATATTACCTCCTACAAACATTAAAAAAAAATCTTTATCTTTTTATCGTGTACTGTAGAGTGATAAAATTAAATCATATACCCCTAGTGACGTAGAAGATTCTAGTATGTTTTCAAAACACTGACAATCTTGGAAAGTAAACCAAATTAAATAACCTTCCAGACATTAATTATGTGCTACGGGCACCATTTATATATGTACCGTGAACAAATTAACAGAGTTGGTAAGACTGATATATGTTTTTGGTAATTTTACAAGAATTTAAATACCTACACTACAAGCCACATAAATGATTTCATTAGCATAATAGCATAGCATAATCAGCCTTTTATTGTTCCCACTGCTGGGTATCAGGGATTGGGCCGTAATAAGACCTGCACTGGGTCTGTGTGGTGGACGCGGACCCAGCGCAGGTTGGTGAATGTCACATGTCTTCGAATTTTGGTTCTAAGACATGGCGGTTTCCTCACGATGTTTTCTTTCACCGTTTTGAGAGCAGTGGTGATGAAATACAAATAAATTACACAAAGTAATGCACCTGGCTGGGTATGAACCCGCGACCTACAACTCGTAAGTACTCGGCTGCTGCGACTCGGCCACCACTGCTCTTTCATTGATGATAATAATTTATTTATCATAGGCTTGTACCTAAAAATAAAATAAGAAGAAAATGTAAAAAAATATCTTCTCTAACTTAGTTTTTTCTGGTCTGATAAAAAGCACTTTACAAGTTAAGTATTGTTTTTTTTTCAACGAAATCAAAAAAGTTTAGTAGTTTTTGTACTCGTTCACTCTCAAAATAAAAAGCAATCTCTATTTTAGCCTTGAAGCTGAAGCCTCAACGTGTCGGGGGTGAAAAATAGCTATCAAATAAATATTTATAGACCGGACAGAAACCTAACCGCATCAGATTTGTTTAATCAAAGCTGAACATAATAAATAAAAATATCTTACACTTTTTTCTAAAAGGCCCAACGGATTAATATTTTTTTTACATTTCGTCTACGTAATTTCTAAACCAGATTATTTAAAAGATCTGAAAACAGACTTCAGGGCGGCTTTTTGAATTGTTTTAGCAATTTGCATTAATTTGTAAAACACTTCGAAAAAGCCCGATAAATATTTATTTGTAAAATAATAGAATACAGACACAGCCTGTTATAATAATAAATTTAATAATAATGATAAGCCTAATTCATGTAAAATAATATAATATCGATACAGCTTTTCTGTAGGACATCTAGGCATCATTATAATTGTGCACGCCATAATAATGGCGGTGAGTCGACATCTTTCCACGAGACGTCTTTCCAATCACTGGCTAGAAAGACGTCACGGCGCGGCGGCGGCCTCACCATGCATGACGCAAGTTCTCATCAGACATGGCATGTTCGGGAGGTTCCTGCACCGGATTCGTGTGGAAGAAACACCTGGGTGTTACCATTCTGTGGACCACTTGTAGGACACGGTGAAGCATACTCCGTGTCTTCATGGGGGCGATCAGCGGCAACGGCCTTTCGCGCGTGGTACAGACCATGGTCAAGAGGGAGGAGGAATGGCATGCGACCGCTTCCTTCGGAGGCGCGCGCCTCCAGGAAATGTCAGCGAAACTGTAGGGATCCAGCAGGGTCTAAGCCTACTGGGGCTATGTGTTGTACGAAAGAGAAACCTAGGGCCCTGGAACGAAGTCAAAAAAGGAACACAGTATTGAGTTTTAGTCAGTAAAAGTCTGACACGCCCTGGCGTTTCGCCCTCATCAAAATCAGCATTATAATGAAGCAAGTTAAACAATACTAAAGCTGCCGTCCCATGAGAGTGGGGCTGTTAGTTATCCATTAGCAATTCTTCGTGTCAATGCCATCCATTAATTAATAAAAGTAATGTGTTTCCGATCAAACATTATTAAGACCATTATATAAGTAGGTCACTCCGTAGTGTTTTTCCGCTTCTTGAATGATAAATGGGTTTCTATATTTTACTCATCGTTGAGATAGATGCCATCAAACAATTTATCATTTGACACTTTCTGAAATAAAGAGCTTGTGTCAAAGTACGTTAAATACGCTCGATTTACGAAAAATATAGCACAAAGCTCCCCACGCTTTTTTCACAATGATATTAATATTTTTCGTTCATTATTATTATTTTGTACCTATATTGAAAATTATTTTACACTTTTTAGTTTGATTATGCTATGAGAGCGTGTTTTTTTTTTGTTTTTTTAAACTATATTTTTATTTTTATACTAAACTTTTTCAATACCATAAACCTTAAAAGATCCATGGGCAGTTTTAACCCCAACTAATATGTAATAATAAATAATAATAATATAATAATATTCCACAACTATCACACAACGCCATCTAGTCTCAAGCTAAGCAGAGCTTTGTTATGAGTACTAGACAACTTATAAACATACTTATATATTTCTAAATACATACATACTATAGATAAATTACACCCAGACACAGAACAAATGATCATGCTCATCACACAAAGATTTGTCCTGGGTGGGAATCGAACCCACGACCTCCGGCATAGCAGTCAGGGTCACTAACCACTAGACCAACAGGCCTGTCAACAACAATATGTGACCTTCATAGTCGTCACATTATGTTACTCAATTACGGGACGTCAGATTGGCTGTCGCCTGTCCAAATATATAAAATACTTATATTTATCCACTTGGACTGTAAACCAACCCTAATGGCCCGTTCACAACCTTGCCGCTGTGAGCTAAGCGCGGGGCGACGAGCGGTAAGAACTTTATGAAAATGTTTGAAGCACGCCACAAGGCGCCGCACATAGAGTTATAAACAGGGTTGAGAAAAGGCTAAGCAGAGTAATTGCACTTGCGGTATTAAAAAATATGAAAATGGTTAACTCCGTATTGAGCTTTGTAGCTGAGGATAAGATTCGAGGATTGAGTTTGACTTTGCTAAATAAGTTAGAATTTCATAGAAAAAAGATTATTATGACGGCAAAAAAAATATCATAGGTACTTGTATAAATTGCGCCTCAAGAATATGATTTATGAAGCTTAAACTACGTTTAGAAAGCAGTGGACATTCTTTAGCTAATATCGTAGTAATATAATAGTTTAATCTCACCGTATTTATGACGTGAAGAGGCGTCCAACACACGAAGAACTCCATAATTATCACGAAGAGCATTCGTATTACCTGAAAGAATAACAAACATTTATAAAAGGCAAAATGAATATTATAATTGGAAACACAAGACCTTTGGACAATACATGAATAAAACTTCGTAAAAACAATATTTGGTTTAATTAAAGCTGCACTTTAAAAATGCTGTAAAATTTTATGTTTACCAAAATAATAACAAGTAACAATTCAATTTGGCAGAATTATAATTCACAGTTAAAAAAGCGAAAGTTTGAATATGTATGTCATTATGTTTATTTTTTTATTTTTTGAACGAGGTACACGCTTAGACTGTCCAAGAATAAAGAAAGAAAGAAAGAAAAGTATTTATTTTGTCGCAAAAACATTGTAGACAAAACAAACTTAAGAAAAATCAAACACAAAACAAAAAAATAAATAAATAAAAAGTAACATTGTCTGTCACACGTTTGAATACATAGGATACCTATTATTCCAGCAGAATGATCTTTTAAGATAATTTCCTAATTTTACGTGGGTGAAGCCGCCCGCTGACAACGCTTAGTTCAAAATAAATTCAATCTATCATTTTTTGCGTTTCAACTATAATATAAAAATTAATCGCTAAATGTGTTGCTAAGCACAAATGTCAAGAACAGCTAAACCGATTTTACTAATTCTTTTTTTCGCGATCTACCCATTGCTCGCTGTCTGCAAGCTAGCGCCTACGGTGGCCGAAAATCGGTATCGAAATACCGGCGGCGGCACGGGCGTGAGCGCCGTTCCCTGATACGGTCGGTCTGCTCTCTTGCTAGCATAACTGCTTCGCAGAAGAAGGCGTGCCTGCCACTGCTCCTTGCTTGGGACCACGGCCTGTAACAAGGTCCGCGAGAGATCGTCGCTGCCGATCGCCCCCACGAGGAAACGGCGATGCTTTGCCCAAGCGGGGCACACCTCCACTGTGTGTCTCACCGTGTCCTCCGGGCGTTCCGTACAGTGACGACACCCGGGCGTCTCTTCCGCACGAATCCGGTGCTGGAACCTACTGGACTTACCATGTCCGAACCGATGACTGGTGAGGGTCACGGTAATTCGATGAATGCAAGACTCACAGGACCGCTCGTTGCTTATTTTTTTTTTTCTATGATGATCTTTTTTTTAGAGTTTAAATGCATACAGGTTACAGGTATTTGTCAAGTTTTATGATCCATTTTAATTACCATAACTAAGGCATGCAAAACACTGTTAATATAATATGCTTAGGGCTAAATAAGACACAGTCAAGATTATATAATATCAAATCAATATAAAATTTCAAAATAAAATAAATTAATTATAAGCCAACAAAACAATACAAGAATGAAAAAATAATAATAATAAGTAATAAAATGTCAGATTATTTTAATTTGTATTCATTAAAAATTCGCTAATTGAGTAGGTATTAGCATTTATTCATTAATAATCCAGTTAATTTCTTTTCAAAAAGTGGAAGAGCCTCATTTTTTATCACATCGGGTATTTTGTTAAATATGGTCGGACCCATACATAATACACGTTTCTTTAGTAAGCCGGTGCCGAAGCAACCTATTTTTATTATGTGAATAACTTTTAAAATTTGAATATGATAGTCATAATATGATTTAAAAAAGTGTCCATGGAGTTTCTTACACGTTCTTCTCCAAACAAATTACACTTTGGAACGTGCAATTTAGCTTCTTTTTTCTTAGACTGACCGACATTTGACTATTCAAAAGTGCCTGCAAATGGTATACCCAAAATAAATGTTTTTTTTATCGATATCTCAAATTTCGATTTCAAATATAGCCCGAGGCGTCCCATGATTTTATTTTATTAACTGTGAAGCAGCTTTGTAGAATTTGATAGACAAAAATTCACACGAAAAACACTATTTATACGAAAACCATCTGGTGTAAGGTTTCATAAAAGTTGTCAGACCAAATTGATGTGACGTCACGTGATGTGAACCGAATAATTCTCAGTTTACCAGTTCAATAGGTTAACACGGTTTGAGATTGCATATCTATTCCATATAATTTCAGATATTGGTATAGCATAGATGTTCTTGGCATGAATGATTTTTTAATGACGTTTCAATGTAGGTCATTCTTATCATCATTTCAGCCGACAGACGTCCACTATTGGACAAAGGCCTCCCCTAAGTGTCGCTCAATGAAAGGTCCTGTGCGTTTCACAATCGTCGAATTGCCGCAACCTTTACCAGGTCATCGGTCTACCTTGTAGGAGGCTTTGCAACGCTGCATCTTCCGGTACGCAGTCACCACACAGAACCTTTCGGCTCCAACAGCCATCTGATCTGTGAGCAATGCGCCCTTTGCCACTTAAGTTTATCGTGTTTTCGTGCTATGTCGGCAACTTTAGTTCTCTTGCGGATATCTTCATTTTTGATTCGATCACGCAAGGAAACTCCAAGCATAGCCCTTTACATTATCCTTTCGGTGACTATAAGCTTTCTAATGAGGCCTATTATGAGCGACCACGTTTTGGAGCGATATGTCATTATCACGTAAATAAAAATAAATAAATAATCATTGGTAATGTAGGGTACTCCTTTTAAATTATAATACCACTATCTGAATTTCAGAGCAGTGGTTGCCCAATAGCCCCACGACCCCGACTTACGCGTTGGAGGCCGTGGGTTCAAACCCACCTGGCTGAATTTTACTTTGTGTAATTTATTTCATCACCACTGCTCTCTAAACGACGAAAGAAAACATTGTAAGGAAACCAGCATGTCCTAAAACCAAAAATTCGAAGACATCTGACATCCACTAACTTATACTGGGCCTGGCCTTAAGTGTGGTGGATTACGGCCTATTCTCTCCCCTAAAAAAGAAGCCTGAGTCCAAGCAGTGGAAACATTAAATGGTTTTCAATATATCATTCTTTGAATTTCAAATAAAATACAATCTCAATATACATAATGCTTCCCCCCACCAACAGTGCAAAATCGTAGGGGCCTAGCAGAGCCATAGCCTGCTAGAGCCATGGAAAAACATATATGAAAGGGATAGTCACGGTCCTAGAATGCAAAAGGTAACTGAACGAACTTTAGTGGAGTTTTGGTCCGCCTAAGATCGGGAGAAGACATAAGATTGATTTGATGACACAACAAATAAACAAAAAATAAGTTTAGGTTTCGAATAATTTTTTACTGCTAACCGTCAGGTGGGATCGCAGTCAAGCACTAGCGTATTTCAAAACATAGGTTCCGGACAAACGTAAAACGTATAGCTTACTTTTTATATAACACAAAAGAAGCTTCATTTGCCATTCAGCTAGAAATAGTCCTTTGATATTTTTTCTCTTATTTTTTAATTCTTTATTGTACACACAAAAACTTAACCTTAATACATTCATAATTGACAATTCATGTACAAAGGCGAGCTTAACTCAACAATGAGTTTTCTCCCAGCAAACCTTTGAGTGACAGAGAGATATTACATTCGAAGCTAGGATCCAGTGTACAACATAAACCTACATAAATACGACTAATATATATATATATATACATAAACATTTATCTTTACATTATTCTTTTTTTAGACTGAACACTTTCACACAATTTTGTTATGTGCAAAATAACAAAGTAATAAATTTGCAATCACGATGAAAGCACGTCCAATCTCATGTTCAATCCTTATATTCGTAAAAAAATATTGTTTCCTTTTTATAGCAGCATTTTATAGCAAAATAATATTTACAAAAGGAACTGAAAGAAACTACCATTCATGTTATGAAATAGGAAAGAAAAACAGGCGAAGTGTGTATCGGACCCTATACTGTGTAAAGTTCCGTAGTCAAGATGATTTAAAAAAACTCGTCGCTAGAGTCTGTCTAAAAAGTCAAATGACTTGGTAAATCTACTGTAGTCAACACTGGTTCAATAATCAAGGTTGATTACGAGATCTTCATCATAGTATACTAATAGAAGAACCTTATAAAAAGTATCGAATATAAGTATTTTTTAAATGATTAAAATATTTTATACAAAATTCCCAAGTCGATTGACTTTTTAGACAGACTAAATATTGTTTTTGGTAGTGTCTTCAATAGTATTTCACTCTTATCCTCAATTTTATTTATTTTGCTCGACCCCGTCTCGCATAATTAGTACCTACTGAGGCATTTTAGACGTAAGTTAATATAATTCTTGAAAAAAAACTGTATGTTTTATTGTATTTTGTTCTTAAGAAAACTAACCAGTTAACTGGATTTCAACAAATGAAATTTCATTATAATGTGTTTAACAACCGAAGTATAATGGATAAAATGTATTTTGAAAAAAAAAAAACAAACTGACGTAACTATAGAAAGTGTATTTTTTTATACCTCTTCTCTAAAATTCAATTAAAAAGTTTCCAAAAAGTCACTTTTCAAGCAGTCTGATGCATTAAATCTATAATTGAGCTAAGATTACTATCACGAATTAATTCAGACTCTTTTAAAAAGATTAGTATGTAAGTAGTTGTACAGTTGTAGCCTGGTTGATGACGTAGCAAAAAGGGAAGTTTAAATAAAAATACGTTATCAAAGGAGCAAAAGGACGAATGTTTTTATATGTATAGTTTTCTTTGACATTTGTCGACAAGTTATTTGACAGTTGAAATCAAATAGTAGTGTTGGCGTTGTCATAAAAAAAAAATTCAATTGTAGAATAAAAAAGATTATGTAGTTCCAATTTTACTACGGGACCCTAAACTTCTACAGCATGACTGCGAGAAAAATATACTTATACAAATGAGGAAACGATTTTAATTTCCCGCAACTCGAGCAAGAAAAGTAAAAAAATGTTTTGCTGATTCATTTATTACTTGGGTACTACAAAACTACGAGTAGTTTTGCAGATGAATTATAGGATTGAACATGAATATAATTTTCTACCAGAAAAGCAGACAAGGCCATGGGTTCGCTTCTTCCTTTCAGAAGCGAATCCATGGCCTCAGCAGCACGCGTGCAACAATAAGCGCCGTTGACGACTTGGGCTCGGTCCGGACGGTTACCGGACGGCCGGACGGCGAACTATTCATCGCTCGCCATCCGCAAGCAAATGCAATTGATATCTCGTATACAATATATTTCGTATTCCGTCAACTTGATTAATAAAGACGTTACAAGATTTCTTATGCTGACGATGTACAGAACTGAACTCGGCTTCTTGATATTCTTGGTATTCAATCTGTTAAGGCCCAAGCAGTGCCATAAAACCAAGTCAATTTTGAAAATATTTTATTTTATATTTTATGGTTATGCTTCCAAGTTGGTCCCATACAAATATTGTCATGATCTGATGATGAACTTTGAAGATATGTAATGAAACTCGGGATGTGGAACTGTTGTAAATAAAAAAAAATTGATTTGTTTATACGTGTAGTCGATGAATGACTGAAAAAGAGGGGGGGGGGCTGATATATCGAACTGTACTTATGATGAAGCCGGAAGGAATGCCTGGACTTGGCTTTTTGGAATTGTTATGCAATATTTTTTTGATTAAATCTCTTTAAATTTGACTCAGGGGTACATTTTAATGCCACAAAAAAAAATACAACCGACTATTATAGAAACACCGACTTCCGAAATTAAAGTAATTTTCACGTTTTGGTGTTTTGTTTCTTTACATTGAAGGCTGTATTATTCTTATTAAAACTATTTGTTTTTCAGAAATCAAAACAAACTGTTTTTTTTTTAAATAATAACATCATAAGAAATAATTTGCCTTATTTTTTAAATGAAAAATTGTCAAATAACTTCTTTTAGTGTAGGTGGACCGAAAAGTAGTGTCAAACTTATACTGACTAATATTTACCTATGTTCCACCAGTTTCCCTTTAACTCTTTTGAACAACTCCACAAAACTTTATTGTCCCTAAAGCTAGGGTAAAATTACAACCTTATTTTTTACCCCATTGTTCAAAAATTTTATGGAATTTTTCTGTCAATGTACATATAGTCTAAGATCCGATTAAGAACGACCTTCACCGGTGTGTTTAATGGATGAAACTTATTTTATGATAAATTTAGTGTATTAAATAATATAACGCGGGTGGGTTGCCTAAGAAATTCCTGGCCAGACTATTATTAATTAAAAATTGAAAATTTACTTTTTTTATAGAAAAATGCACAACCGTTATTACCAGATTTTTTTGCAGACAACACTATAACATCGTATTCGTAATGAAACAGCGTTTATCTTGATATAGAATTTGTTGTATATCAAAATAAACACACCTGTTTATACATACCTGTTTATACCTGGCAACCCATAGTTATGCCAGGAAACAAATAGGCAACCCAACATTTTTATGTTCTAAAGGCTTCACTCTTTCGGTTAGTATTAAATTTATTCGTTAAACACACCGGTGCATTTTTCAAAAAAAAAAAAAAAATTGTTTGGCCAGGAATTTCTCAGGCAACCCACCCGCGTTATATTCTTTAATATACTGAATTTATCATAAAATACGTTTCATCCATTAAACAAACCGGTGAAGGTCGTTCTTAACCGTATCCTCTACTAATAATGGGACCGAGAAGTATTGCCTTTACGGCGTTAGCGCCACCATTGAGATTCATTCTGAATGCAAAGTAATTGATAAGTCAATCACATTCCTATTCACAGCAGTAAAAGGATATCTGTGTTTTCAGGCCATTAAATACAGTCAAAGAGGTTTTGTATATAAAAAAAAATGATGGATCTGAAAGTCATTCATCTATTTGAAAAGTTTTTGTGCGATACGAAATGTGACGATTAGTTACTTATTCGTATAAAGAAACGCAATAGGAGACTTTCTGAGCGTCTAGCTCGAGAGATATTTCACAATATTGGTCCTACTTTGTTACTTGAGAGGTGATTTGCTGGGCTGTTTCGGCATTCTTTGGTACTTGAATTGGAACATAGAAAACAAATTTTGACTGGCCTGTTGGTCTAGTGGTTAGTGGCCCTGACTGCTATGCCGCAGGTCGTGGGTTCGATTCCCACCCAGGACAAATGTTTATGTGATGAGCATGATCATTTGTTCTGCGTCTGGGTGTAATTTATCTATAATAGTATGTATTTAGAAAGTAAAGTAAAGTATGTCTATAAGTACCCATAACACAAGCTCTGCTTAGCTTGGGACTAGACGGCGTTGTGTGATAGTTGTGGAAAAAAAACCTAATTACTGTGCTTGCAGATGAACTGTTTTAATTTTCACTTATAATTTATTTTTTATTATATGTCGTGTTTGTGGATTATATTCGATTTATTCTTGGAAAAAACAAAGATACAGGCATCAACTTAGTTTAGAAGTCAGACTTTCACTGTTTATAATTTTAGCCTGTGTTCTCACAATACCACTTTAAAACTATTGTGTATGACTTTGACGAATAAAATTTTAATATTATGATTAATATTCATGTATTATAATGTTTTCTGTGTAACAAAAGCTCCTGTATGCAAAATTTTCAAAAAAAAAAAAAAAACTATCGTGCTCACACTGAAAACTTGGAGATAAATAAATTATTTTAAAAACTATTTAAATATCACTACGTTCCAATTCCGGAACGTAACTCTATGACCTACTTCAAAACAAGCATAATAGACGTTGGCTAAAAGGCTGCTCAATTGGGATTGGGGTTCACGTCAGCTACATGCACAAGGAAATATATCTTTACGCAGTGGGTTCCTACAGATGTAGATATAGCGCTGAGCCGCGCGCCGTCGAGGCCGACCTAGAAAATGATAACGAGATGATTTGGTCGCATATCCTGATAGTGTAATAACAAAAAAGGTCGCATGAGTTATTTTACTTATTAGCTAGCAGACTAGCTAGATAAATATAGGTAGTAGTTTTGAATGCAAGCCACTGTAGCTCAGAGTTGTATTCGAAGGCAAAGTATATGAAACGATCCGTAAATATTTGAAGCCATTTAAATTGGTATTGGTAGGTGCTTTTATGGATTTTGCATATTCAGAATATATTTAAAAATTGATAGATGAAAGAATAGTCTCTTGTTAATAGTGATGTGACTTTTGGTTGTAATGTGATTAGTTAAAACGGCAAGGGAGAAGAATGTTTTCAAGAATCTTTCTAATGCTAACGGTCACTGAGATTATCCGCGGACGGACAGACAGACAGACATGGTGAAACTATAAGGGTTCCTAATTGACTACGGAACCCTAAAAAAGCGAAATTAGACCGAAAAAACTTGAAGTTTTCCATTTCCAATAAAGTCTAGTTTTTTATCTGTCTAGTTAGGTGAAAATTCGAAAAAATACAACACTTCAATTGTGGATAGAGGAGGTCTATGTACAATGTCAATAAAAAGTTTCCTCTCGAGACAATATTGTTTTAACAGCAGTAAAAAACCGGCCAAGTGCGAGTCGGACTCGCCCATGGAGGGTTCCGTAGCAATAATGTAATTTAATTGTTTTAATAATAGTGTATTTTTTTAGATTTATGACGCATTAAAAAAAAACTACTTACTAAATCTCGTTCAAACCAATTTTCCTTGGTATTTTACATGGTAATGTACATCATATATTTTTTTTAGTTTTATCATTCTCTTTTTTTAAAAGTTACAGGGGATGGGGGGACATTATACTACTTTGGTAGTATTTTTCGCGTAAACTATTCAATTTAGAAAAAAATAATCTAATAAACCTCAATATCATTTTTGAAGACCTATCCATAGATACCTCACACGTATGGGTTTGATGAAAAAAAAATTTTGAGTTTCAGTTCTAAGTATGGCCCCCCCAAAATTTATTGCTCTTTTTCTATTTTTGTGTAAAAATCTCAATGCGGTTCACAGAATACATCTACTTACTAAGTTTCAACAGTATAGCTCTTATAGTTTCGGAAAAAAGTGGCTGTGACATACGGACGGACAGACAGACAGACAAACAGACATGATGAATCTATAAGGGTTCCGTTTTTTGCCATTTGGCTACGGAACCCTAAAAATGGTTCACGTTTTTCAAGTTTATTCTGGCAGGTATATTTTTAACAACTTGTTTTCTTGTTGTTTTGTGAGACAGTTCTCAAATCCCAATTCACGTAACATTAGTTATCAGATGTAGATGTAATAAAAATATTTAAATTGAATATTCTAAATATTATTATTAAGTCTATACGAAGTAAGCGATATTACAATAGCGGAAGGGAGTGGGGATCGGGTGGCGAGGGTGCTTGATGTGCTTGCGTCGCATCATAGATACGTAGGTAGGTATAGCATATAGGGCCTTGGTTCAGGCCATAGTCCGGAGCGAGGAGGAGTGGCAGGCAGTCGCCGACTTTTGCGAAGCAGTAATGCTCGCAAAGGAGGAGGCCGACCGCATCAGGCAACGGCGCTCTCGCCGCTGCCGCCGGGATTCTGATCCCGATTTACGGCCACCGTGAGGCGCGGGCTTGCGGGCAGTGAGTAATGGGTAGCTCGCTGTCCAACCGTCCGGTAACTGTCCGGACCGAGCCCAAGTTATGGACGGCGCGCACTGTTCCTGCGCGCCTCAAGGAGTTTTCAGCAATAGCAGGAGCCCAGCCGGGTCGAAGCCTACTGGGGCCAGGGTTATCCGAAAGGAAACTCGAGCCCCGGTACGAAGGCTAGAAGGAATGGGGTGGACTTTTAGTCAGTAAGAGTCTGACATTATCTCCCACTCCGCCCAAGAGCGGGGGTTGTCATTGGATGATTATATGAAGATTCTATCAGGCAAAATACACTCTGAAATAAAAATTATAATCTGAGAAATATCAGCAACATTTAACTGAGGAAAGCCGGCACTAAAACTTATGGCAGCAGAAATTTTATGTTTAAAGGTGCGCTACATTTTAATGGTCTGCCTAGAGATATCAAAGATGAAGAAGTTCTTTGGTAAAAAGAATATATTAAAAACATATAATAGGTCTTTAGCAATGAAATTGCCGTTTTTTAAAACAGGTTGCTTAGACACTTCAATTTAATTCATTCGTCAATCCAAAGATTTATATTTTCTGTAATATCGCTGTATTTAAAACCATTTTTGTATGAAATGTATGTTTTCTAAGAAAAATCGTATTATTTTGTAATATGAGTTCTACCGTGGAAACAATGTATCTCAAGCGGTATTATTATTATTTTGTAATATGAGTTCTACCGCGAAAACAATGTATCTCAAGCGGTATTATTATTATTTTTTTATTTTCAGGCAACTAATATTGATGATGTATATGGACTTAAAACAGCACAAGTTTTGCAGATTGGACTTAACCAAATCTGAATCATTATTGATTATATTTATTATAAAATAAATTTTTAATAAATAAAAAATTATGATTGAATAAAAAAAATGCAAAAAATAAATGATAAAATTACTTATGTTTTTTTTTTTTGTTTTGATTTTAATTTTAATTATTATTTAGTTTGACTTTATTTATTCAATTTTACTTTAATGAGCATTGATGCTAACAAAGTTTTTAAGTGTTACTAACATTTTATGGATGTAAAAATCAGATTTAAATAAATAATAATAATAATTAGTCTTTTCACACGCTTTTCTACTGAGTTCAAAGCTACTAGATGGCATTTTGCAGGTACAGCCCATATGTGGCTGCAGTACTACACACACGATCAAACATGACCACCACCAGACCTTTGCAAGAACTCGGAGTTTCCTAATAGCTACCTTGGTTTTGAACTCAATAAACCGTCCAAAGTTAAAGCCTGAGGAAATTTCAATTAGAATTAGATTTAGGTACATTTTTTGACCCTACGTGCTACTTACGAAGCAATCAATATGGCCTGGTCACAACCTGGTCTTAGCGGCCAGCGGCGCGGCGAGCGGTAGCGGCGCGGCGTGGTGAGCCGAGCGGCATAAGCGGCGTTTCATGGCGTGATTCAAACATTTTCATATTTTTACCGCTCGCCGCCCCAAATTTAGCTTTCGCTTATAGCAGCAAGGTCGTGGACGAGCCTTTAACGTGTATATGTATAGGTAGGTACTAATAACCTTGAACTTACAGGTAAACAAAGGAAAAAAACAAAACTATAATAAAGCGACCGATTTTCATTTAATTATCGTAAAATAAAATATAGCTAAAGCGAGCGATTATTTTTTTTTTCTCAAGAAATATTTTGTTAAATTATTTTGTTTTTATTGTCTTCTTTTTGATAATGGATGTGTCTTTCGATTAAGCTTCTAAAATCCTCTAAGGTACTATTTCAAAATCAGTGAATTTATACGTGATCTGGTAGATAAAGTGCAATAAAGTATTGAGTAAAAATTGAGTAAAGAAAGTGCTGATTTTGTACGCTTAGTTTAGCTCATGTTAAAATGAACGTTATAATTTGGCTGGTGCCAATTTTAAATTATATTTTGTTATTTTTTGTTCTTTTATCTGTTTACGAAACTTCATTTTATTATTCTAACAAGGTGATAATTATTTTAATAACTCCTCCCGCGCTGTGTTGAGTTAAAGGGAGTGTCCGACTTTACTGTTTCATTAAAAATAGATTTTTGTGTAATACCACACCCAATTTCCCGAAACAAAAATCTATTATAATAGCTATTATAATAGTACATTCAGACAAAAAATAATTCGCTTAGTGTAATTATATGAGGACAACGAGGTGGTCTTTTGAGGAAACAACCATACAGATTTGCGTGGACCTATCTAATCAGTGCAAGCATTTGTCAGTGTTATTGTAGCTCAACTCAAAACAACTGAAAACTCAACAATTGGTAAAAAATAAATACTATACAAAGGACCATTTTTTTTTTTTATTGATGTAAACTAGTACTTGACTGCGATCCCACCTGATGGTAATCAGTGATGCAATCGTTGATGGTGAGGCGCATTAGTTTATTAAGAGCCTATTCACTCTTGCCTTGAAGACACCTAAATTATAATCGGACGGGAAGACCGCAGCAGGTAAATTGTTCCAGTCCCTCGATATACGTGGTATAAATGACGAAGCGAAACGCTTGGTCCGGACCGTAGAGGTTTCAACAACATAAGGGTGGATACAATTTCAACAATAAGAAAATAAGAATGCTATTGTGTAAAGCAATAGTGTTGTAGGTACTCACTTTTCTTTTAGCTTCTATGCTTTTATCGATGTGTGTGGATCTGACGACGTGCCTGAACTCCAAATCCACAGTGTGCATGCAGTACGACTGAGTGCTGTTATTGTCGACGTCTAGCTTTTGTTCTGAGTCATCCTGTGGGCAAAGGAATAAATATTAAATTAGTACGACAACTGTAGAATGCAAGTGGGTGAGCTTTGTAGTTGTAACGGAAGATAGACTAGATGCCCGACCCAAAGGCGAAAACGTTAGGCCATTTGTACACGCATGAATTCATGGTGTTTCTACACACGAATTGTGTAGGTACCATCGCGGTCATTTCTAACTGATCACTTGAAAAAAATTTCGCTTGAATCCTGCGGCGCGGCGCCAAACCAAACCCTTTGAAGTTTTCATTTCGAGTGCAAGCAAAAATGAACTTAGCGGTTAGTAGTAGTAACGGAAGTGTCTTTGATAGTACACTGCTTTAGCGCTGATCAAGAAAAAAAGTGAGATGTTGCCACGTTGGATTTAAAACTATGACGTATTTCGTCCAATTTGTCAAACAAATTAAAAAAAGGTAAATGAGAAGCTTCTTTCAAAACTTGACGATTCCATTTTTGATATAACTGATTTTTAGGGTTCCGTAGCCAAATGGCAAAAAACGGAACCCTTATAGATTCGTCATGTCTGTCTGTCTGTCTGTCTGTCTGTCTGTCCGTCTGTCCGTCCGTATGTCACAGCCACTTTTTTCCGAAACTATAAGAGCTATACTGTTGAAACTTTGTAAGTAGATGTATTCTGTGAACCGCATTAAGATTTTCACACAAAAATAGAAAAAAAGCAATAAATTTTGGGGGTCCCCATACTTAGAACTGAAACTCAAAAATTTTTTTTTCTTTAAACCCATGCGTGGGGTATCTATGGATAGGTCTTCAAAAATGATACTGAGGTTTCTAATATCATTTTTTTCTAAACTGAACAGTTTGCGCGAGAGACACTTCCAAAGTGGTAAAATGTGTGTCCCCCCCCTCTAACTTCTAAAATAAGAGAATGATAAAACTAAAAAAAATATATGATGTACATTACTATAAAAACTGCCAACGAAAATTGGTTTGAATGAAATCTAGTAAGTAGTTTTTTTTAATGCGTCATAAATCGAAAAAATTACAATATTATTAAAACATCGATCAAAGTTACAACACATTACAAGAGCTATTATATTATGTTACTTGCTGCTACGGAACCCTTCATGGGCGAGTCCGACTCGCACTTGGCCGGTTTTTTTTTTATTTATTTATGTTTTGTTTAGTAACATTGAAATTTATTCTTCGCGAAAATAAAATTGCACCAAAACTTGATAATCACGCCAGAAAAAAAACGATTAAAAAGCATGATTTTGTCAAAAGATTATTTCCCTTAAAAATAACATTACCCAAAAACTATTTTCTCAGATTGTGAGAAAAACACAAATAGTGAAAAAGTCAAGTTTTGTAAAGAACCTCCTCGAATATTGATCACCTAAATTAAAAGACTTTATTTATAATTTGTATTTTAGTAATAAACTGAAAATAACGCAGTTTAGTAACTAAAAAAAAGAATACGATATTTACACTACTTTTCGAGGAGACAAGTAACGTTATGTTCAGGGAAAAAGAACGTCCCAATAAGAATTTTACAAAAGGTTTTTACAAAGGATTTTGAAATCTCTCAAAAAAATTACATAGACATTTTCTCCTCTTCGACTTTTTATATATCATTGTCTCTATTTTATATGGAAGAAAAATAAGTAGGTAAAGTCTGTCTAAAAAGTCAACCGATTTTGGAATTTCGTATAATATTTATTCATTTAAAAATACTTATTTTATATTTTACTCGATACTTTTTATATGGTTCTTTTGTTAGTAAACAATGATCATTAATCAACTTTGATTATTGAACCAGTGTTGACTACAACAGATTTCATTAAATCCTAATAATTACCCAAGTCGTTTGACTTTTTAGACAGACTCTACATGGATTTTCCAATAAAATACCCTAATAGGTGGATTAAGCAAAAAAAAAACAAACATTTCTACCGTGTTTGAACGTTCGCGCTATTTTTATGTCAATCTCGTTGTTATTCTAGAATTTACGTTTTGAAGTTTGTACCCAATCAAATCAAATCAAAACTTTTTTTATACCTTTTAATATCTTTTTCTGTTATTTTTACATACCTACATGTTCTCTTTTAACATATTCTTTTTTAAATATTTCATTTTGTTTAAGCCAGTCCAATCTGGCCGATTTAAATTTATTGTGCCAAAAATGTTTTATTTACCAACCTAACATGATAACCTTTCCTCATCACAGATTTTCGCGAATACCTACACTGTAGCTGTCTAAGAACTATTTAATTAAAAAAAAAAACTAATCTGCTCTGGACCTGCTTGATGGATCGTGTCCTTTCCTTTAGATAAAGAACAGTCTGTTTCCAGCAAAGTAAATGTTACGGACCGCTTATTCAAGCTAATAGAATACTGAATATTGGCCAACTGCCACTGACAGCCAAAACTTTTTATTATACCGTTTTCCTGGACACATTAAACCAAACTACTAATATAATCAACAACAATTTTACCATTTATCCACCATAATACTCGTAATTGACAAACTTTTTCATAAACTTTCCTTCCCCAACAGTTAAGGGACCGGCGACGGATGAATTTCCATACAAACGTAATACCACGCTCATTTGCAGTTGGAGCATATTTCCAACATATTATGCTGATATTCGGTTATAGACAATATTTATCTAGGTTCCTACGTCGAGAATATTAGAAATATTGTTATTTTTAATACAGGGAAAGCCAAATGGCATGTTTTGCCATTTACGCTGTAAAAAAGTGCGAAATACAATTCGCTTAAATTTCTTTTTGTTTTTTAAAAAAAGAAAGACGTAGGATATGAACCCTGAAGATGCCGAGACTGCGGTTACTAAATATGAGGATCAATTTTGAATTCCCAATGTACTTAAGATGTTAGTGTTATTTTATGCTCAAATGTATATTATTATTTCTGCCAAGTTATTGGTACCTATGATTAATCCTAATCTGATTTTTATAATGTAATGTGAATGCTTCTACATATATAGAAAACTAAACTATTCATTTATTTTCGTTCCTATTTCCGTCCTAAAAAAAATTTAGACCCATCCAAGTTCGAACTAATATTTTTCTCACCTTCTCTTAAAAAAAACTTTTATAAGTACCTACCTAAGCTATTTCATTTTTACGGTGTCGAGGTGTCGATAATGTTTTGCGTCACTGTCCATCATAAAATTTTACGGTCTATATCCCGAATCGTAAATATTACGGCACACAGCGCGATATTAAAACCAAATGTTGTAATTAAGTTACGTATTTTCATTGCCTGTCTTAAGCACGGGAATAAGTAGGTACTAAATAAGTACATTATACATTTAACGGAATTTTATTGAATTTTCAGACAAGATAACTCAGTTTCCATCAATGTTTCTGACATTTCTAATAAGCTAACAACTCAAGTGAATAAAGTATCTACAAAGCGAGACATAATCGAGAGAGACGCTTTAAATAATATCCATGCTTTTATACGATTTCGAAATGAACTACTATTCAATTCAATTTCCCTCCCTTTTCCTCAAACTTTCCCCCGCCCCACAAGTCCACACACACACACACACCATCACACACATTTCTAAACAAAACATCAACACTCTACACAAATTTTTAATTAATAATTAATTATTATTTGTTCAGTTCAGTTTACTCCAATTTCCATAGAACTAAATCTTTTTTACCTTTGTTTGTTTTACTTACAATATCTATAAGGAAACATATGATGGAACTCCGAACTCTGTTGTATTATATTTATCAACTTAGAGAGCCCTGACACCCATAGTACAAGTTTAATCTTAGTGTGGGTTACAGAGGAGATAACTGTGTGTTAATTTTACAATTCTACATGCATGTATTGCAAACCACGTACGAATAATATTTGTAATGTACAATTGTAAACTTGGAAATAAAGATTTATTATTATTTCCTTTATTATACATTTTAACATATTTATTACATTTTTAAATATTCCTTAAAAAATATATTTAAAAAAAAAAAATATATATAAAAAATAGTGTCCCACTGGTATCGGGAATAGGGTCCAAGCTACCGGCGGTCAGGGCTCCAGAGAAAGGAACCTCCTGACTATACGAGCCGTGTCCAGGAGTACCGCTTTCTGAATCAAGCCCTTGATCCAGTCGCCTAACAAGAGCCTCCTGAGGTGTTGGTTGAGGCTCTTGGCTATTAAGCCATTGGCTGAAACGACTATCGGTACAATAATCGCTGAATCCACTTCCCACATATCGACAACCTCGCGAACCAAGTCAATATACTTGATTTGTTTATCTTTCTCGGCTTTCGCGAGGTTCTCGTCATGCGGAACGGATATGTCAACAATCATTGCACGCCTCTCGCCTCGGTCCACCACCACTATATCAGGCTTATTGGCTACAATAGTCCTGTCAGTGATGATGGACCGATCCCAGTACAACGTGATATCGCCATTATTGAGAACTGGGTCGGGCACATACCTGTAGTATGGCACATCCGATTCCACAAGAGAGTATTTCAGAGCAAGTTGCTGATGGATAATCCTGGCTACAAGGTTGTGTCTATGCAAGTATTCACCATTAGCTAGACGAGAACGATCAGAGATAATGTGGCGGATTGATTCACTCGGTCGGTGACACGCCCGACATATGTCAACCGTGCCGTCCTTCACAATAAATCTCCGGTAGTTATTCGTCATGATAACTTCGTCCATAATTGCACATACAAAACCTTCGGTTTCCCCAAAGAGGTCACCGACGCGAAGCCAGGCTACGGACGCTAGTTGGTCTACATCGGGCCCATGAAGGGCCCGGAAAAAGCGTCCGTGAAGTTCCTTACTCTGCCATACTTCCTTGCGTACGTTAGTGTCAAGCACTACAGGTTTGCGCCAGTTCTCGTTAGCCAAGGAGAGCGGGGTGAGTCCCTTGTCCACTGCTACTACATCACGATGCATACCCCCGTCGGCGGCTAGGAAGTATTCCCTGAGACTGCATACCTCGCGATTGTGCAGGGACTTAGCATTTAAAAAGCCTCGACCCCCACACTTCCGCGGGATATACAGTCTCATTACCGACGACCGAGGGTGATGCATTCGATATGCAGTCAGCAGTGTACAGTAAGGCCGCAAAAGTCCATAGGAACGCTAAAGATTACATTGCTACGAACCGAGCGAGCGCGATCCTTCCGTGCGTATGTGTGCGCATGTATGAGTATCCACATTCCACAGATAACACACACTAAGGAACTGTCGTCGCAGTGAGCAAAACATTTATTATTTTTCTGTTCTTACCATAGCATTAATAAAATTCGCCCAAATACGTCATGTGCTGGTAGCCGTGTGAACTAAGTGTTGGATTCGCAAATCACGTAACCCGAGTTCAAATCATGGTCGGTCCGTTGCAGTTATTTCTTACTTTGAAAATTCCCAATCTATATTGATATAGTTGTTTTTTTATATTTCTATGAAAAATACTATTGCATTTTTTGCACTAAATAGTTGCAAATTACGAATGTGATCTATTAACCACAAGAAGAATCACATTCGTAATTTGCAATTATTTAGTTGTTACATCTTTTCGATGTTATAAGGTGGAAATAAAAAGACGTGTTTAATAAAAATGTTTATTCTTTATATTTACAAATTAAACATTTATGAGAATTGTGACGTCGAATTGTTACCTAGACAAAAAGTTATCTTGTAACCGTTATCTATGTTACGCCTAAGATTGTTTGTTGGAAGTATACCCACTTAGACCATTCATAATATGAATAACGTAACAATGAACGGATATTCAAATTTTAATAAAATAAAATATAGGTAATTGTTTATATCCAGTTATTTATTGAAAAGTGATATATGATTTGGACTTTGTAAATATTTTATTTTTGTGTAACGTCACAATGAATGTATTGAGGTCATAGCTTAATTGTTCATTTTCTTGACGAAAAGAAGATTGAAACCAAACCTCAATTTCTGTTAAAAGAACTTTAGTTCTCACAAGATAATCGTCAATTAGATGAGAAAAATAAATTGAACTATAGTATTATGTTAAAACAGTGCGGGTAGAAGAATAAAAAACGAAATAGACTCATGATTATTGTCAACAAAATTGATAGCGAGTTCACTGCATTCTTAAGATGAGGCGATGGCACAAGTTAAAAGATATAGCTGTTTTAAACGAAAGTAAACACAATATAATACAGTGTTTGTTAACGAATAATCACAGATATGTTAAAATAAAATGGTAGGCCATTTAGTTTAGTTAACATTAAATATTTAGTGCGAAACGTAATCGTTCTTGTTTGTGCCTCTCTGTCAAGTACGGCTTTTTAGCAGGTTTTCTGTGATGCACGCCTTCAGCGTGAAGTGCACGGCGAACAGTATCCATCGAGGTGTCATATAATTCCGCAAAATGTCTCGTTGGTGCGAAACCATTCGTTTCGTATACGTCCACCATATGTCGCCGCTGCGCCTCGCTAATAAGCTTCGGTCTCCCACTTCTCTTTCGACTAGCAAGGCTACCTTCTTCCTCATATCTTTTTAGCCAAAGATTTACAGTATTTTTCTAAAATAAAAAAAAATATATATTAGGCAGCTATACCTACTTCACTTCATTTTCATTATATAAAATGTTAATAATCATAATTATTTAATATAATTTTAAAATAAAACTGCATTTATTAATCCAATAACCAATCCAATAAACCCAACGATTTACGTATTTCTCTTTTAAACCTCATAAAGATACGATGAATGGATTCATAAATGGCATACGTTTTAATTAGAAGATTAATTTGTAATAAAGTTACAATTCATTAATAGCTATTATACTCACATTCAGTCCGGTTTCTTCAGATATTTGTGTTTTATTAAGACCACTTTTATGCAGCCCAATGATAGTCGCCCTCACTTCAATACTAATATTAGCCTGCATTTTGCGAATATTACAATACTGTCAACCTCACGTCACTAACCAACAACTACAACCAAACGACAGTTTATTTCGGTTAAGTTAAAACTCATGTCTACCTCGCAGAAATCTAATTCTTTATTTAGTTTTTTTGTGATCTACCTTTCTAACTCTAAGAAATGTGTGAACAAGTTAAAGAATAATTTAATATATGTAATGCAAATACATAACTTCCAATCGGGTAAGAACTTACAAAAAGTCAATAATTGCGTGGGATTTGAACTTGCGGCACACTGATTTGCGCTTCAAACTGTGTGCCTATACCACTGGGCCATCTTGACTTATGATAAGTTGATGAAATTGTGAATTTCAATCATTTGTTGGCGAAACTTGAAAATAAAAGGTCGTAAGTCAAACTAAACGTCAAACGAATAAGTTTTAAGAATTCTTATGGACTTTTGCAAGTGATAGTACGAACCCTCCTATCCAGGGCGTCAAGTTCCGTTTGAGTCCATTTGAGTACACCGAAAGCGTACATCAATACCGGCATGATCCAACCGTTGAAGGCACGCACCTTGTTTCCACCTGACAGAAGGCTGTTAAGTACCTTCTTCAGGCGGCCAAAGAAGCGCTCTCTCAACGATTGCTTAATGTCAGTGGCATTGATGCCTAACGCTTCCGACATACCCAAATACTTGTAGGTTTCGGTTGGAGAGAGGGATCTCAGGTGTATGGAATCCGAGAGTTGGATACCCACGGATTCCACAATCTCCCCTCGATTTATATGCATGACCGCACATTTGTCCACACCAAACTCCATCCTGATGGCACTACTGAAGGTTTCCGTTACCTTCAGTAGCTCCATCAGTTGCAGATTGTTGGGGGCAAAGAGCTTCAAGTTATCCATATAAAGGAGGTGAGATATAACCTGACCACCTTTCTTCAACCGATAGCCTAGGCCTGAATTCTCCAGCAATGTGCTCAGAGGATTCAAAGCTAGGCAGAACCAAAGCGGACTCAAACTGTCACCCTGGAATATACCTCGCTCGATCCTTAGCGGTTCGCTGTTCTTCTGGATATTTCGACATCCTGGATAGCGAAGGACCGTCCTCCATTGCCTCATACATGACATCAGGAAGGTGCGAAGAGTTGCATCAACTTTATACAACTCCAGCACCCTCATGAGCCATGTATGAGGAACTGAGTCATAGGCCTTCTTGTAGTCTATCCAACATGTCGACAGATCCTTTCGGGAACGCCGAACCTGTTGGCTAATGGCCATATCGATGAGGAGTAGCTCCTTCGTACCGCGGGACCCATTCCTCCATCCATTTTGAGAGGCTGACATGATAGCGTTATTATCAACATGGTGGTTAATATTTGCTCTCAAAATGGATGTAAGAACTTTATAAACTGTCGGCAGACACGTAATCGGCCGATAGTTTTTGGGTTCCGCGGTGCTACCGGATTTGTGGAGCAGGTGGGTAACTCCTGTTTTAAGAAACTCGGGTAGCGAGCCAGACTCTAAGGCAGCCTGATATTGAGATGCCAAACGAGCGTGCGACCTTTGCAACCACTTTATCCAAAAGTTGTGCAGTCCGTCCGGCCCTGGAGATTTCCAGTTAGGCAATGAACGGACTGCACGGGCCACATCTTGGGGGCTGATTGTAATTGCCCCCATTTCTGTTATCGATTCGCACGCTCGTTTGACCTCTCGAGTCCAACCACCCTCAGTATGACTGACAGGCACCGACCAGATGTTGCGCCAGAACGAACACATGGCGTCATCATCCGGAAGGCGCGTGTCAGTCACACCTTGGTCTGGTCGCTCCCAAGCCCTGTATACCCACCTTTCATTACTCCGGAATGTGCTATTCTGGATGTACCGTTCAACCCGCCGCTTATACCTTCGTATACGGTTTGCCCATGCATACACCTTCTGGTTCAGGAAGTCGATGCGCTCTGTGACACGGGACATATAGTGTCGGGGGCTGATGTCAGTCCCCGAAAACGCCCGCCTCACAAAGCGCATCACTCGTGGGCGAGTGTTACCCTCCCTGAAGCAGATTAGTTTGCCGATGAGTGCTCTGGCCCCACCAATACGACGCTCGATCCTACACTGCCAGGCCGGCACAGCTGGTTTTGGTCGTGTAGCTACCTCACTGTTTGGAAATTTCACGTGAGCTACACGACATGCCGCTACGGCCGCGCAGTACATGATCGAGTGTGTATCGGTGAGATCTTCGCAGTCATCAAAATAATTTGACAACTGCGAATCCAGAGCAGCCACCAGCATTACCACTCGGCCACCACTGCTCTCGACAACATTGTTTATGCGAAACCTGAATTTAGTTTGATCAGAATCAGGAACTGAATCGATTCCAATATATTTTACACCATGTAATAATTTTCTTAAAAATATTTAAAAAGCCACAAGTTGGATACCGCCGATACTAACTACAAAGTCATGGAAAGTCATATCGGGCATTAAGCGCCAGCGCACAGCTGAGTGCGGAAGCAAAACAACCTCTCAGTCGCCCGGGTGGCGTATTTATGTCGCTAACCAGGTACCATAACTTTGTGACTTCTCATAATACAGTTTTAAAATACATAGATTCTTTACATTAAATTATTAGACAGGTGTCTCAGGTTTTGCCAAGCGTACTGCTAACTTTATTTATTTCGAACCAATAAAAAAAGAGAACAAACTATTATACTAGGTACAATGATACTCGTATTTATTTTACAGCCACACGTGCAAGATTTCTCGAGCTTGACCATTACCTGAGCTGATTTGTCCATTTGCGGCGTGTACGTGAACGAGCTGCAAATGGACAATAAGGCTTACAAAGTACGGTCTACCTATACTCACAATAAACTAAGCCACTCAATCTTGTACAGCATATACAACAAGATATGACCAACCCAAAAAACTTATTTTTATATAAAGAATCTACGTACAAAATTTCATAATTGTATCATGAAAAATGGTCATGTTATAAGCTTGTTATGTCACAAATACATGATTACCGGGCAATTCGGGCGACTGAAGGTTTGTTTTGCTCCCGCACCCAGCTGTGCGCTAACTCTTCATGCCCGCTATGACCTGCCGTGACTTGTGTTGTACTTAGTGTCGGTGGTGTCCAACTTGTGACATTTTTTTTAATACATTTGGAAAAAAAATGTAACATTGTGTACAAATTATTAGAATCGATATACAAGGTGTAAGGGACAGCCCTCCACAAACTTTAAGGGCTTGCTCAGTAGACGAAACTGAACAACCTTCCACAAAAATGTTTTTCAGGAAACGAAAAAAAAAATCAGCTTCACCATACAAAATGATAAACTTGTTTGGTTAATTTGTATGGCGAGGCCGATTTTTTTTTTCGTTTCCTGAAAAAAAAATTAAAACTTAGTTAAAACTGTCTAAAGACGCGTCTTATTGTGCCCCAAAATCACTAGACACCACATGTTCAGAGCCATAAATGAACTTGAGTATCAATTAACGGATATTATGGCCAACGTTAACCATTGTGTGCACGCAGCAAACAGAGCTCTCAAGTAGACAGCCATAACGGCTTCTAGTCCAATACAATATCGAGTCAAATTAGTTTCGGATCCTGGAACTTGCAATATCATATTATATTAATCCGTATAGCCTTAGTTTAGAATATAGTTTCAGAGAATTAGTCATAACATAATTTGCTGAATACAGAACAATCAAGACTTAAGAGCCTCCTTCCCGATATACAATTCCATACAACTGCTCTTAAGTGATTGTGACGTTATTACACATCTTTCTCTAGAAATTTTAGAAACAGATATTTTATGGACATTGTCTAGGTTTCTATTGAAATCAAAACATTTTGTGTAAGATTAATCCAGTATAGACCTTTGAAAATTTGCTATTTTGCGTAAACTTTGGAATGACTAAAGTTCACGCATTCATAAATTAAAAAAATATTCAAATAATACACACGTTGCAAAATTCTAGAAACTGAATGATGGCTTTTTTTTCCAACCACTTCAAAGGTTTTTTAAAAAAATACACGTACTCGTATTTCTTGAAACAAGTCTTGTGAAATATTCAAGATAATAACGGAATTAAAATCAAATGCCAATAGAGCTTTCAGGTATTGTCTCTTTTTTCGCGTTGTCTCTTCATCAAACATTACGTTGAATGATATAATAAACTTAATAAGTTTATTGTTTTTTATTGTTTAGTATTTCACAATTTGCTCACTTTTACGATAGGCGAGTGAGAAACATCCCTCTTAAACAAATGAAAGACGTTAGACGCTTTAAGATTGATACTGAACGAAACACAGAAGTAGTTCAACTAAATGTTACTAGAATACCTATCTCGGTCCCCAACCTACTAGCCTCCTATTTAGCGAGACAAATGCGGATTTTCTAGCAGCAATTAATAAGATATTAAACAAGCATTCTTATAAATATCCCGATCATCAAACCCGATGTGGATATTGTAAAGATTTAGAAATAAATCAAGATAACAGTCAGACAAGGGTCGCAGCAGACTACGAAGAAGATACATGTACGACCTGAATGTCTTCTCCAAGAAAAGGAAAGAAGAAGCGAGCCGATAATAGAAGCTAGTAACAATAATAATAACGGGTAAGACACAAATCTAACAGTCAGTTATAACAAGTTACACAGATCGCAAGCAAAGTTTTGTCAACTACGAGATTTCAAGGAAACTGAGATTGGAAGTTTACACTCCGAGATTCACAAAGTCCAATACAGCCTCAGTTAAAGTTACTCGTAGTATTTGAATGCAACTTGTGTGGCTCTGATTGAAATTTACTTGTCTTAAGTTACTCTGTGTCTGTAGTTATTTAGCTTGAGATTTAATATTTTTCTTTAAGATAGTATCAAAGATCAACGAGGAGGAAAATGTTGATGAAATTATTAAGGGTCTGCTTATATAAGTACTACCTTTTATGAGTTACCATGATATATACCAATGAAATAATTGACTTTGTTTTATCTAATCAAGATTAGGGCCAGTCTAAGGACTGTAAAAAATCGTCATTATTGGAAACTGAATTCACTACATTTTTTACACTGACCTCTATATAACTACCACATTTTTTACAAATGTAAACAATTATGGCTTAGTTTTTTTTATGCTCATGGCTTTCACGACTTTTGGCTACATGGAACGTTTAATGTTGCTACTAATATAAATTTCGGTCAAGTTATATATTATGCTATGCTTTATGAATTACACTATTTTTCTCTGCATCACCCAAAGGTTGACTGGCAGAAAATGCCTAAGGCATTAAGTCCGCCTCTGTACTTTTTTTGTGCATAAAGAATTTAATAAATAAATAAATGAATTGATAATAAATACTTCAAAAACACATTTCCGCATTAATTAATAAACATAAAAATAACTGTTTGTGCTTAGAATATAGTGGCTAAAATGTCACAATACATGATGTTGTCACAACAAAAAATACAATATCGAAAATCACATCACCAGAAAAAGCATGGCATTAGATATCTCACCAGCCATCCAGCCTAAAGACAGAGAAAAAGAAAACATAATATTTGACATGATATCTTGTCATTCGTCCAAAAATGCGTTTTTAAAAATCTTATGAAGGTTCATACTCGTAGGTATTATTGACATAATTTACGTAATCTCACCAACTTTAAACTGGAATATCTTTATTACTTGGTATCTATTAATAGTAATAATGTCTATGAGAAAATTGTTTAGAAATTTAATCTGTATACTTTTGCATATTTTTCATCAAAAGACGCTAAAAAAAATATGTCAGCAAAATTTTTAAGCTATTGCATAGCTTCTATCGCGGGCCTTGAGCGTGGAGACCGAATCCAGAAATTCCGTAACGAAAATAACCTAACACCCCCCACTCATTTGTTTTTTGAGCGTGGTGACCGATAAGAAAACAAATGAGTGAACAATCAATCAAAATTCAATTCAATATGTGAAAGTGTAACTTCAATTAATATCAAAGAAAAAAAAAACAAAGGAAAAAAAATACTGCATAAATAAAATAAATAAATAATTATAATTGCAAAAGTTGATAAAAATGCTATGCAATAGCTTTACCGCGGCAGTCCCCGAGTGCCACACGTCTTTTTTAACACATAATGTGAGAGGAGGCCTGAGTCCGAGCAGTAGAAATATAATGAGGCTGATTATGCTTATGATTGTGTTTATAAAGTCTTTGTTTTCCATTAGTGAGAAAGTCAAGAATTTGGGGATATTCATCAACAAGAATATCTCTTGGACTGCCCAGCTACAGGAAGTTAGCCGCAAGTTATTCGCATCTGCTGGTTCGTTAAGAAGACTACGGCATTTTCTGCCGACTGCCACTAAAATCACGCTTGCACAATCTTTACCCATCCTTGATTATGCTGATGCCAGCTATCTTGACCTCACTGAAGTGCAACTGGATAAACTTGAGCGACTTCAAAACTTTTGTTTAAGGTTCATGTTTGGTTTGCGTAAATATGACCATGTTTCTGAATTTCGTGTTAAACTCAAGTGGTTGCCAATCCGCCTTCGCCGTAATGCTCATATTCTATTTCTTTTGTATAACGTGCTCTTTTCCCCATTTTACCCTTCGTTACCTCAAAGAACGGTTTCAAGTCCTTTGCGACTTCCACATGAAAGTTCTTAGGTCATCGGATAACTTGAAACTTAAAA
Source organism: Mythimna ferrago (assembly GCA_910589285.2). Classification (NCBI taxonomy): domain Eukaryota; kingdom Metazoa; phylum Arthropoda; class Insecta; order Lepidoptera; family Noctuidae; genus Mythimna; species Mythimna ferrago. The sequence goes on from OU342682.1 coordinate 4,586,082, forward strand.
TGCCAATGCATTCGAGTACTTTTCTGGATAAGTTCCTTTACTGTTCAGGCCGCTCGTCTATGGAATGCATTGTCTGTGGAAATAAAACTTGTGAAGGATCATTACTTGACTCTATGACCTTGTCTTCGTTTCTTCACTTACTCTCTTGCTTATTTTGTATGTATGTATATGTGTATCTATTTTATTATTAAGTTTTTATTAAGTTTCGTTACTTTTATATTTGCACCTAGTGCAACCCCATTCATTTCATTTTAATTTTAGTATATTTTTGTAAATTTACAAACTGGTCAGATAGCAAATATTTTTTTCATGCATACCCCTTATTGTTATAATCAGCCTTTTAATGTTCCTACTGCTGAGACTCAAGCTTTCTTTCTAGGAGAAGGATTGGGCCGTAATCCACCACAAGGACCCAGTGTGGGTTGGTGAATGTAACAATGTAAATGTAACTTCTAGGCAAGCGTGCTCCATCGTCGGCCACATCATCGCTTACCATCAGGTGAGATTGTGGTCAAACGCGAGCCTATCAATTATAAAAAAAAAAAAATGTCTTAAAATTTTTCGTTCTAGGACATATAGGTTTCCTCGGGATATTTTCGTTCACCGTTTTGAGAGTAGTGATGATGAAATAAATTACACAAAGTAATTCGCCTGGCTGTTTGAACCCGCGACCTACATTCCTAAGTCAGGGCCGTAACTCGAGGTCGTGGTCGGGGTTGTAAGTCGGGGTTGTTACCACTCGGCCACCACTGCTCACCTTATTATTTTACCGCAAAGTAAATAAATTAATATTAGTAAATTCCTATAGCACCTAATATTAACTTCATACATACCTTTTGAAGTTTTTTCGAGTACCATTTTTTGCAGCATAATTCCGCTGAATTACTTTTTATAATCGGTGTCGTCGGTATCAGATGGTTACTCTTGCAACTCGTTACTGTGGACAAAGAGATAAAATAAATTATTATTTAGTCAATCAGTCTGTCTAGTGATTTTCAAAGTGGGTTAGACTTGCAATCCAGTGCGTCTGGCTATCTTTCTGAAGTGTAACCCAGTAACTTGGAGATAATTCGCCTTAGCAATACTGGGTGTCATATTTTTCTACTATCAATGACTACGATACGCTGGGACTAACAGCTTTACGTACTTTCTGTGGTCACCCATCTACAGATTGACCTCGGCAAACATAACGAAGTGGTAGGAAAGCTTGGGTAAAGATACCGGCACGGATCTTGAGCGCTGGCTTCAAGTTGCGCAGAAGTCAAATATTCGGTCTCTTTAGTGGTACGAAGTGAGACGCGAGGGCTGTCAGTGATTGGCTCGCCGCGCCATCGCGTCATAGACGTCACTCGTGATTCGTTCCCTGCACTTGCTGCATGTAACTAACAACGACGACGATTGGGTCACCAATGTATGGAATGCGCAAAGCGATCCCCACTCTGACGCCGAGCGTTCAATCCGAGGCGATGTGTTTTCACGGTCGCCGCTCTCGGAACGCGCCGCCATTGAGTTCCCAACTAACGGTAGGAGGAGTTCACATCGGTGTCGGGTCGACGATGAAGTACCTGGGAATCGTCCAAGACAGCCGGTGGAATTTCGTGGAGCATTTCCGACGTCTGGCTCCCAAACTCAACCGGACTGGGGCCGCTCTCAAGCGGCTCCTGCCCAACCTTGAGGGTCCAGACGCCTCCTGCCGGAGGCTCTACGCGGGGATCGTTCGGTCCATGGCCCTCTACGGGGCGCCGGTGTGGGCGCCGTCGCTGCAAAAGCGACCGGTGGCCATTCTGAACGCCTGCCAGAGGGTCATGGCAATTCGGATGGTGCGGCCTATCACCGTGGGATCTGGAGGCAACAGGTGAAAGTCCTCTGCCGCGACAGGTCACGGCATGGCGGACAGAGCTCCGGCGGGATCTCATGGTGGAATGGCGTCAGCGACTATCGCAACCCCGTGCTGGGCACGTCACAATTATGGCGATAAGTCCCCTCTTTGAGGCGTGACTGGAAAGACCTCACGGCGTCCTTACCTTCCACATGACACAGGTCCTCACCGGAAATGGCAAGTTCGGGAGGTTCCTGTTCCGAATTAAAGCGGAAGTGACGCCCGGGTGTCGCCACTGTGCGGAACGCCCGGAGGACACGGTGGAGCACACAATCGCGGTGTGCCCTGCTTGGGCGGAGCATCGCCGTGCCTTCGTGGGGGTGATCAGCGGCGGAGACCTCTCGCGCCGGGCCTTGGTCGAGGCCATGGTCCGGAGCGAGGAGGAGTGGCAGGCGGTCGCCGACTTCTGAGAAGCAGTAATGCTCGCTAAGGAGGAGGCCGACCGCATCAGGCAACGGCGCTCTCGCCGCCGCCGGGATTCTGATCCCGATTTCCAGCCACCGTAGGCGCGGGCTTGCGGACAGTGAGCAATGGGTAGCTCGCTGTCCGGCCGTCCGGTAACTGTCCGAACCAAGCCCAAGTCGTCGACGGCGCGCGCTGTTCCCGCGCGCCTCAAGGAGTTGTCAGCAACAGCAGGGGCCCAGCCGGGTCGAAGCCTACTGGGGCCAGGGTTATCCGAAAGGGCGCTCGAGCCCCGGTATTGAAGGCTTGAAAGAACGGGATGGGTTTTTTAGTCAGTAAGAGTCTGACACTATCTCCCGCTCCGCCCAAGAGCGGGGGTTGTCATAAGGTGACTTTACCCACAGAAAAAAAAAAAAAAAAAACGCCGAACGTTCAAGATGGCAACTGTACCTTATTACTAACTAAAGCCAGTAACATTGCCCGCATAAAAATAGAAAATACAAAGCCCTGTCACTCAGTAGTAAGTAGTTGTACTGGTGAAAGCATTTTAAAAGTTAGTCTAGTACTTTTCGAGTTTATTCGCTGCAAATAAATAAAAGAAATCTTTCTTTTTTATTTATTAGTAGAGATTATCCAGTTTTCTCGTCCTCCAAGCCTCATCCTGATTTGTTTGGTATTTGTTCTTTTTTCACAGATCTTGTTTTCATGACGCATTAGGTAATGCCAGTGCTAGTGTTTTTACATATTTTTCCATTATTTCATTAGTCTACTTCATTTTGTTTTCCTTTTATGTAAGTTTTCATTTCTTATTCTTCTACTTGGAAACTTAGTATAAGGAAAATGTATACATTTGCGTGATACCACAAATCCCTCTTAGCATTTTTATCTCATTTACATGCAATTGTTTTTCATTTATCCCTTTTGTAACCCGACATTCTGTTCCCTACTGCATATTGATGTCCTGAATATTCTATAGATATCCTTGCTTACGCAAAAATAATTTTCATTTGCATTCTTACTTTGTTAGCGTAAGAATTTCCCTCAATTTCCATTTGTATATTAAGAATATACCAATCTTCTTCGTCTTTCTCTGAAAAAGTCTTTACTTATCGTTGAGTAGACATAGTTAATTAAGTACATTACACCTATAAAAGGCTACCCACATGGTATCTGATAACAGTATATTGGAAAACAGCAAAATTGTGTTAGGGATGAGATTAAATAGGCGCGGAGCTTTTTTTTTTGTAAATATTTTTATCACGCACTCTAATAGTATGACGCAAGAATTGCACGCCATTTGGAGATCATTGGACTCAAGATAAAATGAGATTCTATTAGCAATATCGATTGACAAAAGTTAAATATATTTAGAAATTGAAACGTCTTTCGATAACGCATTTCAATCTCATACATTTTTAAAAAAGGCAACGTAATCTCGGACAAGATAAGTCGAGCGAATAAAGATTTTTTTTTTGGCAAAACAGGCAGACGTTATGGTTATTAATAATAATAATAAGTGGGGGTCGAGGTTTTTTAAATACTAAGACCCTACACAACCGCGAGGTATGCAGTCTCAGGGAATATTTCCTAGCTGCCGACGTGGGTATGCATCGGGATGTAGTGGCACTGGACAAGGGACTCACCCCGCTCTCCCTGGCTAACGAGAACTGGCGCAAACCGATAGTGCTTGACACTGACGATCGCAGGGAAGTATGGCAGAGCAAGGAGCTTCACGGACGCTTTTTCCGAGCCCTTCATGGGCCCGATGTAGACCAATTGGCGTCCGTAGCCTGGCTGCGTTTCGGTGACCTCTTTGGGGAAACCGAAGGTTTTGTCTGTGCAATTATGGACGAAGTTATCATGACGAATAACTACCGGAGATTTATTGTGAAGGACGGCACGGTTGACATCTGTCGGGCATGTCACCGTCCGGGAGAATCAATCCGTCACATTATCTCTGGTTGTTCTCGTCTTGCTAACGGAGAGTACTTGCATAGGCACAACCTTGTAGCCAGGATTATCCATCAGCAACTTGCTCTGAAATACTCTCTTGTGGAATCGGAAGTGCCATACTATAGGTATGAGCCCGACCCAGTTCTTGATAATGGTCATATCACTTTGTACTGGGATCGGCCCATCATCACTGACAGGACTATTGTGGCCAATAAGCCTGATATAGTGGTGGTGGACCGAAGCGAGAGGCGTGCAATGATTGTTGACATATCCGTTCCGCATGACGATAACCTCGTGAAAGCCGAGAAAGATAAACAAATCAAGTATATTGACTTGGCTCGCGAGGTTGTCGACATGTGGGAAGTGGATTCAGCGATCATTGTACCGATAGTTGTGTCAGCCAATGGCTTAATAGCCAAGAGCCTCGACCAACACCTTAGGAGGCTCTCGTTAGGCGACTGGATCAAGGGCTTGATTCAGAAAGCAGTATTGCTGGACACGGCTCGTATAGTCAGGAGGTTCCTTTCTCTGGAGCCCTGACCGCCGGTAGCTTGGACCCTGTTCCCGATACCGGTGGGCTACTATTTTTTATATTTTTAAATGTTTTTTTATTTTAATATTTAAAAATATAATTTATATGTACTTTAATGAATAAACGAAATAATAATAATATTCCACAACTATCACACAACGCCGTCTAGTCTCAAGCTAAGTAGAGCTTGTCTTATGGGTACTAGACAACTGATAAACATATTTATATATTTCTAAATACATACATATTATAGATAAATTAGACCCAGACAAATGATCATGCTCATCACATAAACATTTGTCCTGGGTGGGAATCGAACCCACGACCTCCGGCATAGCAGTCAGGGCCACTAACCACTAGACCAACAGGCCAGTCAAACAGGCCAGTCAGTTATTGGTAGTAATAAAACAAAAAAAAGATACAACTGACTTTTGAATTAAAACACACACAAAACACAAACACTCAAACACTGTGTTTGCGTGTACCAAATGTTTTAAGTTAAAAAAATATATATTTACTCATATTGAGTAACAAATATTCTCTATGAGAACAACAACTGTATATTATGTAGATTGTAGATCCAATATGTGTATATGCAATATGGAACAGTGGCTCAAGGCTATCGTATCTGTATTGTCACGTTTCATAACAAGTCACAATATGATATATAGGTATATACTTCCATGTAGAATAAGATTGAGACTACCCTTTAGGATAATCCATCAAGTGGAACATTTGAGTCTGAAGATATCTGTGAGTAGATACGACTTTCAATGAAACTGTATGATCAGAATAAAACTCCTCCATCTCAATTATTGTCTACTTATACTTTTGGTCTAGTACTGTAAAATCCGAAAGGTTCTAAAACTTTTTAGCGTTAACATTTTTAAGACCACTATGTGATTGGTAGGGTAGCTTAATCTGACGTATATTTTTTTTTGCGGCTATATGTTCGGAGTTTCATTACACGATCACATCAGAAACGAAAATATCCACAGGAGAAACCGACATAGCTCGAAGAATAGGGTAGTTTCCAGGGTCAAAATAATTACATTTTATTTAGTCCATGTTTTAGATTATAAATAAATATTAGACACGTATTTTTTCTTTTTTCGATTTCCATTAAAGTTACGTGTAACGTCATCCCGTGCTGCATTTTTTCGCACGGGGTGACGTCACACATAACTTTAATGAGCTATATCTTTGTTAATTTTGTTTAATTTACAAATAAAAAAATACGTGTCCCTTATTTTTGAATAATCTAAAAGACGGACTAATTACATTTTTTACGGCAACTAGCCTATTGCCAAACTTAAGTGGTAGTGGGTGGGTTATATTGCTCAAGAATAGATGGCTGATGAGGCCAAACGTTTCTGGAGTGCTAAACGCGTACTGGAAATCGTAGCTTTGGAAGGCCTCCTCGCAGCTTTGGTGAGGATCGTTGGAATCCGATGGATGCAAGATGCACAGGACCGTTCATTATGGCGACACTTGTGGAGAGGCCTATGTGAAACCGTGAACGTATTTGGCTGAAATGATGATGATAAGGATGGCTACTGACATCTGGGGTGAGTTGCACCATTTAACTATAACGATAACCAAACCTTAACCAGCCGTGAAACGGCCGCCTATTGGTCGATTCGACGATTTGACAACTGTTAACGGCTTTGTTATCGTTATAGTTAAATGGTGCAACTCAGGGCTGGTAATTGATAAAAACAGAACAAAACACTAGCGCATTTTTAACAAGCTAACAGGTGAAGATTTGTTAGCTGTTGATATACTCGTACATATAAAAAGCTCGCTTGAAAAAATGGCTTATCGAGCAGGCTTTTTATTCTTTTGACGAATTTATGACTTTGACGTAAATATTAATTTGGACTGAAAATTGTTGTGACTTTTAATTTTGTGATTTATTGTTAATTTTTATTTGTGATTTGATTTATACCTAATTTATTTGTATAGTTTTTTTTTTATTTGCTTGACATTTTATATTATTTGACATTGTAATGTAATCATTTGATTTAAAAATTCTGTATTGACTTGTAAGAATCCCTTACCAATAAACTACTATGACTACTATGACTATGACTAAAACTGCCGACCCTAAATAACATAACTATGAAAAAAATATCAGGTAATTTTGTTAGATAAAAAGAAAATCTATAACAATTGTATAATATTCGTGTTGGTCATAATAACAATAAAACTTCAAATACCAAAAAAATATTGAGGTCGCTCATCGCTGTCACAACATTGTTAAGGTTGAAACCCTTTTAAAAAACCTGTGAAATAGCAAGTCATCTTTAACAAAAGAACCAGAAATAAAATAACAATTTATCATTTTCCGAAACATTTTCAAATAACAAAAAAAGGCCAAAATTTTGAAGTATCATTCTCCAGATCTTTATAAAGCAAAATATTGAGAAAGAAACCGGTCAAGTGTAAGTTATTTTTAACTTACCGTAACGTTTCCTGAAGGTATAAAATTGTAACTTTTAAGTCTTAATTGAAACAATAGATACCAAGTTTTTTAGGGTTCCGTACCCCAAAAGGAAAAAGGAACCCTTATTGGATCACATTGTTGTGCGTTTGTCGTCATGATATATGTGCACGATTTTTTTTTATTATTCGCCCTTCTGATGATATTGTACACGTGCCATATTGTATCCAGATCCGATTTAAAATAGAACTTATTCCGCTTAAACGGTTACATCAACAGTAAATAAAAATAAAATTTATATGAAACCTGCCTCATAGCATAGCATAGTCGGTTCCCACTGTTCTGACTCAGGCCTCCTCTCTAGGAGAGGGAGTGGGCCTTAATCCACCACGCGGGCCTAGTGCGGGTGCGGGTTGGTTGGTTAACCCGCCTCGCTTAAAGTTAATTTTTTCGTTTATTTAAATAAAATGAAATTTATAGATAGGTATAGTTAAATGAAGACGGAGGTGACAATAAGTGCGTAAGTTAAAAACACTATAAGAAATTGATTAATACCGTATCAATACCGAAAGGTCTTGATGATTCACTTTTTTGTGATGGGCCAAGTTAGTTATGGAATCATCACGTAGTTACGTGTAATCCCATTATGTTTTTTTGGCCGATCCCGAAGCAATGTGTGAATTGAGTAATTTTGGGGGTATTGTGTCAATCCTATAGGTAACGTACCAACGAAATTGTTCACATTTAGTTTTATTTGTTTTAGTAAAAAATACTTAGGAATTTGCGCCAACATGTTTGGTGGTTCGGAAAACGCGGCGTTGGAGATCATGAATTATAAATGCTGTCTACACGGATTGAAACTAGCAAGAAGACGTTGGTTTGTTACTGTCAGATCACCCCTTTCCTTTATGTTATAGTCAGAATACCTAGTCTAATTAGCATACCACACAAAATAATTATATCACTACCTAGTCTAATTACCATAAATAAATATAACAATATTTTCTGCACAGTAAACAGAAATAACAATTCTAGTCACACAAATCTCAAAGACATTCAGTATTGAAATAGTCACACCGTGTGGACAGAATTACTGGCTCACCGATAATATTGAGTAATGTATTTGCCATGTAATACTGTGGTATTCGTCACAATATTTGATATTAAACCAAAGCACGTATTGACGAAATCGGGTCTTTTCCCACACGTGTTTGTTAAAAAACACACACACACAACCTTGAAAATGTAACCTAAAATTTAGGTATTTTTTTGTATATACGTATGTGCATACGTATATGCATATGTATGTGCATATGTATGTGTATATGTATGTGCATATGCCTAATATCCAACCATATTTTTAATATATGCGAAACCTGAAACACCTGCCTAGTATTTCTATGCGAAGAATATAATATAATATAATATTCCACAACTATCACACAACGCCGTCTAGTCCCAAGCTAAGCAGAGCTTGTGTTATGGGTACTAGACAACTGATAAACATACTTATATATTTCTAAATACATACATATTATAGATAAATTACACCCAGACACAGAACAAATGATTATGCTCATCACACAAACATTTGTCCTCGGTGGGAATCGAACCCACGACCTGCGGCATAGCAGTCAGGGCCACTAACCACTAGACCTAGGCCAGTCAAAGAATCTATGTACAAATTTTCAAAACTTTATGAAAAAACACAAAGTTTTAAGCCAGTTATGGTATCTGGTTGCCGAAATAAATCACCGAGGCACCCGGGCGATTGAGGGGTGGATTTGCTTCCGTACCCAGCTGTGCGCTGGTACCTTATGCCCGCTATGGCCTGCCATAACCTGTTTTGTACTTAGTATCAGTGGCGTCCAACTTGTGACATTTTTTAAAATATTTTTAGGAAAAAAAATTAACATGTGTAAAAGTTATTGGAATCGATTCAGTTACTGATTCTGAATAAACTATATTCCGATTTCGCATATACTAAAATAATATTGTACACGTTTGGCTTCTTCTAGCTGTTTTGTCTACGAGAACGTCGGTTATTGCAGGTCGAAGTTGAAGTCGAAGTCAGGTAAAAAGTAGCCTGTCTTTTCTTGGGATTCAAGCTTACTTCGAGCAGCTTCGTCCACGTGAATATTGGTTATGGCCATAAAAATTTAAAAAACCTTTTTTCTTATCCTAGTCCAAGGCAGATAAAAAGCTAGCTCAGCAGTTCACTAGTTTAACCGTTAACGTGAATCTGACCGACAGAGTTACTTTCACATTTATAATTTATAGATGATTACGAAAAAGTATTTTACTGGTTAAAATAATCGTATAGTGCGTTACACGTATACGTTATATTTTTTTTTCTCCACAATGTCGATTGGCAATAAATCTTATCTCTAACGCTTCAATAGCCTTTTCTAATACAATTGAACTTTGCACACTATGTATGTATATCACCTACATTCACTGCCACAATACCATTCTATCCTAAGCTTTACTTTTTCGATAAGACTATCTATGACAAAAACCCACAGTAAAATTATTACTCTACCGATTTTGCTTTAATAGATAGATACATACATAGATGTATTCTTTATTGTACACCAAAAATGAAAATTACATCAGGAAATTAAAATTAATAGGGTCTGGGCGGTCTTATCGCTAAAAGCGTTTCTTTACAGACAACCTTTAAAACCAATCAACCAACCTTTTTTTTAATTCGACGAAACTAAACAGAACATCATTAGCTTTCACTGCTTTCATTAAACTTCGGTTAATTTTGGATATTGAACCCCGTTTACACAATATTGAGCCAAAATTACTTAAATTATGCTTATGAATTGAATGCATAATATATGCAGCCTGTATGATTAGTATCTAATAACACAGCTGCTTTCGTGAAACTTCTAAACAGCAATACATTATATTTTATGTATAACCTTTGTGAGCAACCACACTCTAAGCTTCTTACACCTCTACGCCTCAATGTGTATACCTGTATACCTACTTTGGTACAACAAACACGAAGAGTACATAATACGGTATCGCCATAAGTAGGTACACGAATTTTATTCCAAGGTTGATTATTATCATCATCATCAGATTTTTTTACTGTTCCCACAGCTGGGATTCAGGCCTCCTCTTTATGAGAGTGAATGGGCCGTAATCCTCCACGCAGGCCAGTGTGGGTTGGTGAATGTCATCTGCCTTCGAATTTTTGGTTCTAGGACATGCTTTCCTCACGATGTTTTCCTTCACAGTTTTGAAAGCAGTGGTGATGAAATAAATTACACAAATTAATACACCTGGCTGGATTCAAACCGTGACCTACAACTCGTAAGTCGGGACCATTACCATTCGGCCACCACTGCTGGTTGATTATACTTACACTAATTATAAATAATGTCCTAGTAGTAGACCTAGTACACAATATTAGCACTCACATTCAGTTGTATCTACTCATTAGCAATCATTTTCGCGATATTCACATAATAATCTAATTTCATTTGGAGTCGGGCGATGATAGCTGCGCTACAGTATTGACACAGCTGTTATTGTTAATCATTGCTGTATTTGGTTTATGTTCCTTTACGATTATTACCTAGTAGTAAATAAGATATTTTTTGGCTATCAGTTCAAGCTCACATCCAAGGTGAATGCGAATTTTTCAATAGCGCAGAATCTTTTTGGTGCTTCGAGTCGGGTAGAGTTCAGTAACTATATTTCCTATTAACATCAAAACTGTGTGTGATTTACCGCATTTATATTTTGCTTTTTTTAACATAACCTACCTTGTTATGTTCTTTTTTCAATTTCTTCTATACATTTGTATTACATATATCTAATAATATATTATGTATATGTTCTATTAAAGTACATTATCAGATCAGCCATGGAAAGCAGTAATCTAACGGTCTTGACATTGCTTGATTTCAGTAATGCCTTTAATACTGTTGATTACGATGTTTTGCTTGGTATTCTATGTTCTCTTAATATATCTCCATCGGTAATTGACTGGTTTCGTAGCTACCTGCTCGATCGCCGGCAACGTATTTGCATGGGTGAGACCTTGTCTTCCTGGTGTAGTACTTCTGCCGGGGTGCCGCAGGGTGGCGTGTTATCCTCTTTACTTTTTGCAGTTTTTATAAACTCAATTTCCAACGAACCAACTTCTTCCTACCATCTGTATGCAGACGATCTACAAATTTACCCACGAGCACCTCTTGGAAATCTGTCTGAGGCTAATAACACCATCAAACGTGATCTGACTCGCATATGCAATTGGAGCAAGAAGTATGGACTTACGGTAAACCCCATAAAGACGCAGGTTATAGTAGTACGCAGTTCAAGGATGGTTTCTAGGATCGACTGGACGACTCTTCCAAAGTCTTAATTGACAACTCCGTAATTCCCTTAGTGATAAAGTTAAGAACTTGGGGATATTCATTGATAAGAACTTTTGATGGACTGCTCAGCTACAAGAAGTCAGCCGTAAGTTATTCGCTTCTGCTGCATGTTTGAGAAGACTCCGCAATTTTCTGCCGACTGATACCAATATTGCGCTTGCACTTCTTCCCATCCTTATTATGCTGATGCCAGCTATCTTGACCTTATTCAAGAATAACTGGATAAACTTGAGCGGCTTCAAAATTTTTGTATAAGATTCATATTTGGTTTGCGCAAATATGATCACGTTTCCGAATTCCATGTAAAGCTCCAGTGGTTTCCAATTCATCTTCGCCGGAATGCTCATATTCTTTCCCTTCTGTACAATATCCTCTTTTCCCCCTTCACTCCTCTTTACCTTAAAAAATGTTTTGAGTTCCTCTGCAACTCGCATACAAAATTCCTAAGATCATCAGAGAACTTGTAACTTAAATTGCCAATCCATACCACGACTTTCTATGACAAATCATTTACTGTCCAGGCTGCTCGTCTGTGGAATGAATCACCAGACACAATTAAATGCGCTCAATCGTTGCCTGTTTTTAAAAGACTCGTTAAGGAACATTACCTGTCGATATGAATATCGATAGTCGTCACTTACATATATTTCTGACTGTAGTTTAGAATAAATATGTATGTATTTATGTATCTACTAGCTTTTGCCAGCGCGGCTTCGCTCCCGCTCTTCCTTACTCCACCCTACTATTACCCTACTATACCCTACTATACCCTACTATACCCTACTATACCCTACTATACCCTACTATACCCTACTATACCCTACTCTACCCTACTCTACCCTACTCTACCCTACTCTACCTTACTATACCCTACTCTCCCCTACTCTACCCTACTCTACACTACTCTACTCTACATTATTCTACCCTACTCTACCCTACTATACCCTACTCTATCCTACCATATTTCACGTAAACCATCTACTAAATAATCCGAACAAAGCCTAAACATTTGGTTTGGATAGGTAAGCCCATTCTTGAGTTATAAAATTACAACACAAAGTGGCATTGATTTTTATATAAATATATAGATTATAAAGCATATGTATCTGTGTATCTATTACAATACATAAATGTTAAGTACTGGATTTGTTACACTTATAACAGACCCATTTCTTGTCCAGGCTATTACTGTCCATTCCAGGTTGCCTGGAAGAGATCGCGGAATGCGATAAGGCCGCCCATTGTATGTATGTGTTTTAGTTTTTAGTTTCTTTTGTATGTGTAATACAATACAATAAAGTATATAATAAATTTCCAATAATTTCCCTCTCCTAGAGAGGAGGCCTGAGTCCCAGCAGTGGGAACATCAAAAAGGCTGATGATGATATAATAAATAAATAAGTTATGTATCTACATATATATTCATCAGCTTGTTTTATATAGCTATTTTTATTGGCTGATCCCTTTTATTTTAAGTTATTTTAGTCCATTCGAAGGTTATCTGGTAGAGATCACCCTCAGCGATAAGACCGCCATCGTGCCTATAGATTTAAGTTTGTGTAAAAAGTTTTTTTTTACTATTTTGGCGTAAAGTTTGCTTCTGAACTATCATAACGTTACTGACAGACGATGTATCGATCGCTCTCTATATTGTACTGAATCATTAATCTAGTAACCCAATTGATTTCTAAGTACTTTATTTACATTTTCACTATTATAAATTAATTAATTATCTACACTTATAAACAACTTAATAACTATAATTACAGTAAATTACAGAATAAATAAATAATAAAACCCTACGCTAAAATACACTATCTAAAATATGGCGTCAAAAAACTCTTCCACATCGCTGTCGACTGGTAATGTGCCCAAAAGACTGGCGGCATTGCCACGTTGTATGGCAATGCTTATCCTCTGTCCAAGGTAAAAGCCAGCTTTTGGGTCACGCGAAGTGTCAATTTCTGACTATCGTATGAAGTCTCGAATTCCTTCAGCTTCACACATAAAATATCTATGTCACTTAGTCAAAAAATTTCGCAATCGGACCAGTACTTTCAGAGATTACCTCCTACAAACAATAAAAAAACAAAAACTGAAAAACAAACTTTACTTCTTTATTTATTTGTTTATTTATTATGTAACAATTCATGTACACACTTAACTTAAACTTACTTTTTTTTCTTTATAATATTAGAGTAGATAAATTATTAAAACATTACGCACCGTCTATGATTTGAGCTCAGTCTTTTCCAATAACTAGGTCTCTATTTTAGTAAGTATAGCAAATAATAATAAAACTGAAAATAACCTTTTCAATTTTGATAAGTTTCCACAAAACTTATCAAATTCGACATTACATTTTATTCCTGAAAAAAAATCTTCAAATAGCCACCCCGTGAAATTCGAGACGATTTGATAAATAAACGAAACATACATTATATATCCAAAATCTTCGAAAAGTACGCTACCTACGTTTTTCAATTTTCCCCAACATTCGATTTACATACTCGTAAAAAAATCTCCCAAAGTAGATATTGGTTTTTAGAATGGATTTAGGCACCCTGCGACACGTTTGATTGGACAAAAGATACGTAAGTATAGGGAAAATCTTATTCTTAGAGTTATTTCACGTATCATTTGGGTATACTTTGACGAAGGTTTACTGATGAATAAGGATAAAAATATATTTTATTATAAGTCTAAATAATATTTTCTTACTGCCTATTTGTCAAGTAAAGACCTACGCTACGTTAAGTGGGCGCCCGTTCGGTCCCACACAAAAGTGTTCCGACGCGGTGAAACGTTGCGGAGAGCCGCGCTTTGCGTCCGTTTTGCTATGTAATAATAGATTAAAGTTCTCCATCGACACGACTACATCCACACCGTTAATTTTGAAATAGCGACACAGCGCAGGTAATAATTCGGTTTCCGCTATGGGGACCGTCGCACACGACGCACATGCGACGTCACGCGACGGATGCCCGATTAACGCAGCGTTGATCCTTACACGAGTTACAGCTTTGCCCTCATTGCTTTTTCCGGCGGCTTAGTTCGCGTGAAAGATACAACAAATCCCACTTGAACACAAATAAAATGAAATAATATTTTTTTTGCAAATAGATTTATAAAAAACGCTTTTACTCGACCATTTTTTCATCACTTTAAACTATAATAGAATATCGTTTATTTAATAAAAGTGGCACATTTAAATTAAAATACAAAAACAATTTTAACACATACATTGCATTTGTTGCCTGAACTAGGTTGGACTAAGTTTTCAGGCTAAAAAGTACAAAAAACCTTAAGTAATAAATTAACAATTATTAAATTCACTATACTAAATAACATAGTTACATTTAATTTAACTAAGAGCAAAACATATTTTATTTACAAACTATGAGGAGATTTTATGTCTCTCCGTAAGAGATGCTGAGTAAGTACTGCACAATAATCTTTTTAAAGCTATAATAATTTAATTTATACAAACCTTCTTCTTCTCCTTCCTGCCCTTATCCCATATTACTTGGGGTCGGCGCAACACGTTTTCTTCTTCCATTCTGTCCTGTCACCCGTCAAACTATCACTAACTCCCTTTTCTTTTATATCACTTCTCACACAATCCATCCATCTTTTTCTTCTCATTTTTTTCGGCCTTGCTCTACCTCTCCATCCATCTACATGTATGCTCAAAACTCTTTTAATAATATATTTATACAAACCTAATTTTCTATTTAATCTATTCTGCAGAAATGGGCCTAAAAATGTGAAAAACATTTTTTACAAAGACATATTTTGAAAAAATATTGGAATTGCATACAATATCATTCCTTCTCTTACTAGTAATTTCAGGGTGGTAGGAAAGCATGGTGTGTTGTTTTAATACCAGGCGCATGATGAAAAGCTGGCGAACAGTCACTACGTTGCAGAACTTATATAGCAAATCTGTGGGATAGAGGAATGGATGAAAATTGGCTACTTTTAAAATGGCTCTCTGAGCTCTTTTGAAGAGGTAACAAATAAGTTTTTGGGGTCCCACGAGGTATTACAATATTGAATTACAGATTGTAAGCCGAGTGCCAAATAAACTTGGGTGGTTAGTTTTGAGTCTGCAATTGCTCGCTATTTTTAAAAAATAAAGATTAATTTTCGTACTCTTTAACTAAACTTTCAATGTGTGGTTTAAAGGAGAGGGTTTTGTCAATTATAATCCCGAGATATTTAATATCGCATGTTTTGAGGATAAAAGAACTCTTCAGAGCAAACCCGGCCGGCGTACTTCGTACTGCCTAACAGTCATCGAATATAATATAATATAATATAATATAATATAATATAATATAATATAATATAATATAATATAATATAATATAATATAATATAATATAATATAATATAATATAATATAATATAATATTATATTATATGCGGCGCTGCCTATCGTAAGTTCAATCCCCATATAGAAAACATTTTTTTACACCACCTGCTCGATAATGTCGTTTTACACGTCATATAAACCTCACTTAAAGCAAGTCATTATATGCCTAGGGAGATAATGCAGTATGGCCGATCCCTAGGGAATAATGAGATTTGAATTTGGAGCATCAAGAATCGTCAACATTGTGAATTAAAATGTAGGCGCATCGAACAAGTTGACTCGAAATTCAAACCAAAGAGTATGTAATCACTATGATTCAAACTGGCCACTAACAAAAAAAAAGAAAATAGAATAAAACGTGCGTACTGACGACACGGGTGCATTATAGAGAAACTATAGAATCTTGGAGTAGTGAATTTTGTTTGTTTGATGAACTTGTAAATATAATACTTATATTTCTCTAATATATGATTTGGTCGACCAAATTGTCTTTTGATTATCTCACAGATGGTGTAAAAAGTAGAGTATGCAACACGGGGATAAAGCTGTCTTTGTCTTGGGCGGCTTAAATTCCTCACTTCACTCAGGTTTCTTTATTAACTCCCTCGCAATGCTCGGGAGTTAATTTTATAAATCCCTCACTGTCGTTCGGGATTAAAATCAGCAACCTTCGTTTCGTTCAGAATTCAACATGCCGCCCGCGACTTAAAGACACTGCTTTATCCCCCAATGTCACATAAACTACTATTGTACGGCCGGGCCTAGAAATAGTTGTTCCAGGCCAGAATGTCTTGTGCGAGTTGTTTTTTGTGTTCAAATTTATACGTTTTTTAAAGCACCCACGTTACTAATGTCATTCCTAGTGTGAAGCATTTTTTTTGTTTAAAGATAAAAATATAATAAATAAGTAAATACAGAACAAAACAGAAAAATAACGCTTATTTTTACCTTATACTCCAAATAAAATTCTACGAAATACGTAATGAAATGTAAAAATAAATAAATCGTTGTTCAAATAATACTTAATTTCCAGGAAGCTGGCCTATTATATTCCCTAAGGCGCTGCTCAAACGGAGACACTTTTTGTTCCAGTTTCCAGTTACCGACACCGTACACTCTTTGATCGTCATGAGTATGTGTTAAATGGAAGCAGCTGGACATAAAAATGTTTACGTACGCGCAGGGAGTGGATGATTTTATACTTGTTCTAGATATAAATCAAATATTCATCGGTAGTTTGTATCTGACACAAGACAATGGTAATGTTAATGGTAGTAGTAATTTATATAGGGTGACTGGTAATTAGTGACCGATACTTCAACACGTTAATCACATACTCATGATTACAAACAACTTTCCCAAAGAAACATCTTAGTCTTAAGTTTGCGCCTTTTCCAGAAAATAAAAAGTTTTTCTTTCTTTTTTACTTTTCATTGGTTTCATCACAATAACAAAACAGCTATTTGAAATATGCTGCGACCCGTCAACTGTTAGCCGCGTTTCGTTATTATGATAAAACGAATGAGTAAAAAAACAGTTTCTTTGGGAAAGTTGTTTGTAAACATGAGTACAATGACGTGTTTAAGTATCGGTCACTAATTACCAGACGCCATGTATGTATCTTTTTTTATTTCTTAGTTTCTATTGTACAACACTTTAGATATAGTCAGTAATGTTGTACAAGTACATTGTAAATAAATAAATAAGTCACACGTTTGCGCCCTGCCTAAAAGCCATGACGCGACGTCCCGAAATGCCATCCCATTACCTCAAATGTCATTTATTATTGACAATCGTATTCGGCTGTTCATATCAAGGCACGTGAACTCTGAGCTTAATGTCAAAATATTGACATTTCAATTCAGATGCAAGTCACGTAGCCAATATGCAACTGCCATTTTGTTGATTACCTCTCTGTCTACTGCATATAAAGCCAGAGAAAATAATTATTAACCTTTTTTTCACCGTGTTATCGATCTCCTCTGAAACGGCTTAAACTGATTTTTTGTGTATAAGTTCTATCTGTCGAAACGTCTAGTTGACCCAAGGGCTGGTTTTTACCTCGGACAGAGGATAAACATTGCCATACAGTGTGGATTGCCACGCTGTATGGCAATGTTTATCCTCCAGTCTATTGGGTATATTACCAGTCGACAGCGATGTGGAAGAGTTTTTCACATCATATTTCAGTTTGATTTTAGTGACTTGTAATAAGCGTAGGGTTTTTTTTTATTGTAATTATAGTTAGTTAAGTATTTTTTAAATGTACACTATTCGGTTTTAATTATTATTATTTACCTTCCTACCTAGACTCTCTATTTGTTCTTTGATAATATCTATGACAGAAAAATTGTTTCCGTGGCAGCTAGTATTGCTATAAAACTGTTTCATTAACTGTTATAGACCACAGTCCAAACAGCTTAAGATTGACATGGAACATACTCTTGAGAACAAATTTTGAAACTTCACAAGTAGAGTAAACTGGCCAAGCACTTTGTATTTCAACGAATATGATTATAATATCCCACCACTATCACACAACGCCATCCAAAACTAAGCAGAACTTATGTTATGAGTACCAGACAACTGATAAACTCTTCTTCTTCTTCCTACGCTGGTCCCGTTTTATTTGGGGTCGGCGCAACACGTTTTTTTCTTCCATTCTGTCCTGTCACTCGTCACGCTATCACTAACTCCCTTTTCTTTCATATCGCTTCTCACACAATCCATCCATCTTTTCTTTGGCCTCACTCTCCCTCTCCATCCATCCACATGTAAATTCATAACTCTTTTAGCAATATGCTTTTCATCTCTCCTCTTTACATGACCATATCAAGACAAACGATTTCTTTTCAACCTTTCAGTCACTGACGCTACTTTCAAACTTCCCCTAATATACTCATTTTTAACCAGACAACTGATAAACATATTTATATATTTGTTGACATATACATATTACAGATAAATTACACCCAAACAAATGATCGTACTCGTCACACAAACACCTGTCTTGGGTGTTTCACAACCTCCAAAATAGCAGACACTAGACCAAAAAACTAGTCGAATCCATAATTATTTCAATGAAAATGAAGTATACAACTAAAACATATCGCTTATAAAGTAAAAAATCCTAATATTACTCACAAATTGCAGAAACGACTGTTGGAAGTGAAGCGATCTGGGATCACTGGGACCAAGCTTTTGTTTTATAGCCTAACCCACAGTCCCTGATCCCTTTACGTCACAAAATAACTAAAAAGAACAAAGAATCAAAGTCTCCCTGTAAAACATTTGATGGATGTACCTACCCTTTTATAAATTGCCACACTTAGATTAAAGACCACGCGATGGATATATCTATAGGAGATATATCCATCGCGTGGTCTCACATGAGACAGCACTATACAACTTGAATGAGCTTATTAAGTAAACTTTTCCATAAATATGACCACTGAAATGCACTAAAAACTTAACTATAAGAGTCTATTTCTAATACATACACTAAAGCTATTACTTTAATTGCCGAAATTATTCTAAAAACATAAAAATTGATTCGAGCCGACCTATCAGTGACAGTGACAGCACAATATATATACCAGAAGCCAATCTACGCACAAAGCTATAGATACACATAGACACCGCTCATGGATACTATATCTCGGAGCGTCTCGGCCCGCTCGTCGAACAGTTCCGGCTCAAACGCTCATTAGTGTGCGTCCACCGAGCGTAGGTATAAAAAGTGAAGTACATACATGATATTGTCTTCTGTACCTATCTATTTTGTGATGACTGTGAAAGGCCTTTGTTTGGCTCACTTTTAAAAGTTAGTTTATCTAAAAACCGGCACGGCAAATGAGACAGAGCATGTTATGTTTTGTCTCAATTTTCTTACTTATTTCGTATATATGCTTCTCACTTCCGCATCTCCCTACCGTCTCATGACTATATCTAGAGGTATATAATCTAAATTGTAACCTTCTGCCCTTTTTTTACTTACCAACCATTAAAAAAAAATTGGTTGCCTGTAAAGTCGGTATACGGGCGAAAGTTTTACGTGACAACGACTTTGAGTGGTAAAATAATTTTAATGTGAATATTCATTCGTATAGTAGGAAGAAGGATGAAAATGTCTGTCTCTCTCGCTCTTAGGCGGGCTAACCATGCCCGAGTGGAAGGGACGCGTGCCTCTCACTCGCTCTCATTGTGAGCGCATAACGTGAGCGGAGCGTAACGCAGTTTCTTGAAGTGTCAGCCGGCAAACCAATTTATAAGACGTTGTCACGTCAAAATTCTTCAAGTTTGCAAAAACAAAGTTTTTGTGAAATCTGTTAGAGATAATGGTTCTTTTGGCAGCCTTTTCAGAGGTATTAAACTTGTAGTACTTAACATAAGTCAGTTTTGAGATTGATTTACGCTGAAGTTGCAATGCAAGTTTGGACTTAAAGTTCGTATGCACTTACAACATTATATAAAAGAAACTTTGTGATCTTAAAAACTTTTGTTTGCGGTTTACGTTTGCGTGAACCGCAAACAAAAGTTTTTAAGATCACTGCTAGAGCTGGTTTTAGGATAGGGTTCCGTACCCAAAGGGTAAAAACGGGACCCTTTTAATAAGAGTCCACTGTCAGTCTGTCAGTCTGTCACCAGGCAGTATCTTATTTATTTATTTATTATACGCTTTATTGTACAACATTACATATACAAAAAAGAAACTGAAACTATAACACATACATACAATGGGCGGCCTTATCGCATTCCGCGATCTTATGAAGCATGATAGCTAAACAGGTGCAATTTTAACAGATTAAGTATTTTTGTTGCCGCTATAACAATAAAAATACTAAAAATAAGAAAATAAGTTATGTAAAAAAAGTTAAAGGAATCTTTCATGAGTAAGTACGACTCGCACTTAGTTGGTTTTTACTTTAGACAGATGATAATCATTGCCGTATAGCGTGGCAACACCAACAGTCTTTAACATAAAGGTAAACTCACATACACAAGACATCCAGACCCGAAACAACAACAGCCACACAAATATTTGTTACATTTTGGAGTCAAATCAGTGACACACAGGACAGCAGCCAATCGCTTAAACACTGCACCAATCTTACCATGACATACTTCGTCGACGGCGCACCCTGTTCCCGTGCGCCTCAAGGAGTTGTCAGCAACAGCAGGGGCCCAGCCGGGTCGAAGCCTACTGGGGCCAGGGTTATCTGAAAGGGTGCTCGAGCCCCGGTATGAAGGCTTGAAGGAACGGGATGGGTTTTTTAGTCAGTAAGAGTCTGACACTATCTCCCGCTCCGCCCAAGAGCGGGGGTTGTCATTGGATGATTTTTCCCATCGAAAAAAAAAAAAAAACCATGACATACTACAACGTAATATATTTTTATTACTATCCTATGTTATATTTTACTTTTTTGCACGTAAGAAACTTATATGTTAACTAAACTAAATATATATACTAAACCTGAATAAGTTGTAAGTGTGTTATGTAACTACTATATATAATTAAAAAAAAACACAAAGTAAACTCAGGCGTCGAAGTACTCCTCCACATCGCTGTCATCCAAAAATGTGCCCTGAAGACTGGCAACATTGCCACGTTAAATGTCTATGCTAATTCTACAACATATAATTTAATACTTGTTTCAAAATTTTACAATGGTAGTGCTGTATTTTCCCTTTTGTCTTACCTAGGCTTACCCTTGTCACTATAAAATTTGTTATTATAATTTAACAGCTTAGTTTGCTTTCATGTGCTGACTATCATAACAGTGGTTTTAATACTCACTAATTTGTAATTCATAGTAATGAGGAAGATAGTTTCAATATTTATACTTTGATTTTTATTACTCTCTAAAATACTAATAAAAGAGAAGATCGAGATAAAAATATTACTTGCTAGCACTTTGTCAGCGAGTTCGTTCGCGAGAATGCTTTCATAGAAAACTAAGGCGGTTATCACACTGTCACGCATCCCGCTGAATGTTGCGTGTCAACGCACCTACGCGCGTACTTGCGGGAGTGCAGATCTGCATCGTCGTGCGGGTTTTATACGCGCTCGCGCGTAGGTGCGTTTTGTAAATTCACGCAGACACGCACTCATTTCATACAAAAACACGCACGGCACTAGGAGACTCGGTGTGCCATACCTTGCGTGTCGCCCTGCACCGCACCCACCCGCGTGAGTGCATTTTTGTCTGCATGTAGGTGCGTGATCTGCATGAAAGCGCGTGGATACATTTTCGGTGTGTTGGATCCGTTTGTATAGAAAACGGGCATAGTCCATATGCCCGTTTTCTATACAAACGGATACACTTACAAGCAACGTTAAGACACGCATTCACGCGCTACGCTGCGTGGTGCGTGGCAGTGTGATAACCGCCTAACATCCCTTAAACTGTATTTTGAGGGTAGTTTTAAAAAACTAATAATTACTTTCAAAATCAAAATAGACCATTTGCAGGCACTTTTGAATAGTCAAATGTCGGTCAGTCCAAGAAAAGTGAAGCTAAATTGCACGTTCCAAAGAGTAGGTCTCTATGGAGAAGAACGTGCAAGAAACTCCATGGACACTCTTTTAAATAATATTAGACTACCTATATTATTCATTTTACAATATGTGCCAAGTTTTAAAATTAACCTTTATAAATCCTTAAAGTGCACTATTGGGGGTAGTTCTGAAATGAAATAACCTTTATTGATAAAGAAATTGCTAAGGTTATTTATAGGCTTAAGTAAATGTAGGCCTAAAAATAACTTCAGCCTTAACCTTCTAAAAATAATGTTAGAAATAACCTATACCATTTACTATATGTGTAAAGTTTCAAATATAAATGGAACACGGAATAAGATTTTGCTTATAAACGAAAGTCCCCAATTTCAGCATCTTAAAGGTTGAATTTCTTAAAATCCCTCCTTAGTGCGCGCTTACGTAAAATAAATTCTTGTCATATCACCTTCTTAGACCCTGGTATTGGATTAGTAGTTTTGGTTGTGTGTTTATATGTCAGGTTCTCCTTTTTATATATAAGGAAAAGGACATAGGCAGCAGAAATAAATTCATTACAAAAAAAACTTTTTACAAAAAAAAAAAATAACCGACTTCAATGTTAAAAAAAACACTGAAATGTATAAAATTTTCCAACCGAGATATCGGTTAGAAATATATGGTTTGTTATTTAACTTAATTAAAGACCAACTCCTGTAAAATAATGTTGCTGGGCAATTAAATTGTCATTAACTCTCTACCGCAGTTACTCACATATTTGATTACTGCTCCGCTCTCGTGGGTTATAGTGTTATGTTATAATGCCGGTATAGGCTATATTCTTTTTCTCAATAAATAGGCTATCAATCACTTAAAAAATCAATTTGACCTATTAGTTTATTAGCACGTCCAAACAAACTAACATTTTTTTTAGCTGTATCTATATACACGTATATAGGGTGACTGGTAATTAGTGTATGATACTTTAACACGTGATTGTGCTCATGATAACCAACAACTTTTACTATTGGAACAAACCTGAAATCGCGAAAAAAAATCAGCTGTTCAGTACATTTATGTTTGCCTAATGTACTGAACAGCTGATATTTTTTTCGCGATTTCGGCTTTGCTCCTATAATAAAAAAAATTTGTTGCCAGTCACCTTAAATAAAAGCGAAATACCACTCACTGATTAATCACAAAATCTCAGAAACTATAACACCCACAAACTTAAAATTTGGCAGGTAGGTTCCTTATAGAGTGTAGATATTCTCGAAGAACGGATTTTACGAAACTCTTTCCTTAAGGGGGTAAAACGGAGGTTGGAAGTTTGTATGAAGAAATTTACTTTCATGCGGGCGATGCCACTGACAGAAGACAGTAATATTATAAAAAATTTAGATGACAATGTTTCAACATATAAATTGAATGTGAATGTCTGTATACCAAAGTATAGAGACATTCAGTTCATTTTGAACCAGCATTTTCTTGCTGATTCTCAGAATACAAGACGATAATGAATTTCCGCAGACCTCAAGAGCTCTCAAGAGCTCAGCAGCTCCTGTCGATGCAGCAGTTTCCTTTCCTATTAGTCAGATAACAAGATTCTCCTTAAAATCTACACTACAAAGCAGTTAAGTAGGTGAGTACTCCATTTATCGATTAATTCGACAATCCTACACCGCCTTTGCAAAACGTTTGTTGTATTAACGAGGATCGTTGTAATAAGAATTGCTTACAAGCCAAAAGAAATAAAAAAGAAAAAGCAAAGTCAGGCAGCTAATTGATTATTGCTACGTCTATAGTTTCTAATTAGGCATAATATGCTCACAATCATAATAAAGATTTTATGCAATAAATGGAAAGCTCCGAGGAATCTGAGATAGTGTGGGAACAAGAATAAGATAAATTATAGTAGCTATCTATAAAAAAATAATTACGCTCCGTCGAATGATTTTACTTACGACAGTTACCACCATATGGATGGTTTAGTCTGAACACAAATCAAAATGATTTTTACGACATACCATCGCCTCTCGTAAATATCTGAGCTGGGCAAGTTATTAATTATTTGATTGAATAGTTGAATATCTAGGCTAACATTGAATGGCGCCGTTTAATAAAAGAGAATAGAATAGAAATACTTTTTTTCTAGTCAGACAGGCATGGTTACGAACACCAAGTAAAAAAGGACAAAAGTACAGAATGCGTCAAGCATGCCCGAACTGAAAAGCGTCAGACATCCAGCGCTGGTTTAACATTTTTAAGAGCCGAGTGTAGTCACTGAGTATTTCGTATGAACTTCGCCCTGGTCTATGTCGATTTCCCGGCCCCGTAACAGCGGTTTGATTAAAAAAAAAGGAAAAAAATAGTTTCAAGATTTTTGTTTTTGCCTCCTTTTAACAAGATAACAGGAAAAACAAGAACAGAACCTAACGAAAATCCGTAGTCACACGTTGTTAAAGTGTTTCGGTTGGTGCCTCTAACTTGTGAGTATGGATGTTCTTTTATTTCAGCATCCTGAAAAACTTGTTTCATACTTTTTCAGTGTCGTTTTTTTATTTCAGCATCCTGAAAAACTTGTTTCATACTTTTTCAGTGTCGTTTTTTTTGTCGTAGTCGGGTTTTAGTTTTTACTTTTTTTTATTTAATCAATTTTGGTGTTAAATCACTGTGCTTCTATACTATTTACTTGAAGCCCTTTCAAATGATACCAAACACGACGTATTTAGCCTATTTTTTTTTAACACTTTTTGTCCCCTAAAGGGCGCCATAGTATCAGTAGAGCTCTTTCAAATGATATAAAACACGGTGTATTTATCTTAACATTTTTATTAACACATTACTTTTGTCCACTAGAGGGCGTTACATTAAATTTGAGTAATATTTTGGAAATGTACAAGTGAATCCCTTTCAAATGATACCAAACACGGCGTATTTATCTCCATTTTTATTTTTAATGCATTACTTTTTGTCCGTCACAGGGCGACTTATCGAGTTTTGTGACACATCACGTAGGTTATGTTCATGTGTGTATGTATGTGATGTTACGACATATAATAATGAAAATGCTACTCACAGTGCCTCTGCCATTTGAAGTTATGCTGTATCTCATGTCTCATTCCCCTCCATAGCTTGGTGACGATCAGGGAGTATGCGAACGACATGATGAAGATGGGTATCAGCAGTAACCCAGCGTCTATGCCAAGGTTGAAGGCTCGTTCTAACTCCAGGCTGGTCCATACTTCTCTGCATTTGAAGGCTGTGAAAGAAAAGTAGATTAAGAATTTTGATAAAAAATTCAAAAACCGATCACATAAAAATCACAGTATTGAATTGGTAATTGAAAGTTTGGTTCGGTTCAATTCGGAACTAAATACTAAATCGACAACGATTTTCAAAATCAGTCCAGTGAAAATACATAAATATATATATATTCAGCCGAACATAGAACCTCTTCACCTTCTTTTTTGAAGTCGGACTACAACTTAAAAGCGTAAAACCTTTTTACAAAAAAAAAAATAACCGACTTCACTAAAAAAACACTAAAATCATCAAAATAATTCTAATTTCGGAAGTCGGTGTTCCTCGATATTTTTTGTTCCATAATTAACACAGACTTCCGAAATTAAAATTATTTTGATGATTTTAGTGTTTTTTTAGTGAAGTCGGTTATTTTTTTTTTGTAAAAAGTTTTTTATTTCACACTTTTTAGTTGCAATACACTTACAGCCAGAGTACCTTTTTCTCATGACAATTCCAATTAACTCAAACCCTGCTAGGATACATTGTTTTATTATGAAGTTCACGTGTCAACCTTCCGGCTCGATCATCATCATCAGATCAGTTCGATTGTACCTTATAGCCAAAGTGCATCTCATGATAATTCTAATAAGCTTAAACACGGCTAGCATACATTGATTAATTACGGAGTTCCGGTGCCCGTCTTTTCGCTCCATCATCATCACTTCGATGATACCAGTTTCTACATACCTATTTAGAACCATTCATTTATTTGTATTATCGTAGTCGCATAACTATGTTCATTGTGATATCTGTGTGACTATGAACATCCGTTGGCCATTTCTGGTCTTCTTCACCAGTTCCACTTCATCAAATGTCATTTTTTGACTGTAAATGCTTAAGTCTTTAATTAAACTACCAAAAGAACTACATGATTGCCTATAATATTTAAGGAGTTCCTTTGATTTCGCCAAGATTCCATCATCAGATCCCAACTTGGTGACTATGGGACCATTTGGGAAGGATATCCTTTCCAACAAAAAAAGAATTTTTCAAATCGGTGGGTAAGCGACGAAGTTATGCGCGAACATACATAAAAAAAAATACAAACATCCGAATTGAGAACCTCCTCCTTTTTTAGAAGTCGGTTAAAAAAAAAAACTTTTACAAAAAAAATACATCAATTGCACCCGTAGCTGTCCACAAACGGCTCCAAGCACCGCACTAATTTACCTGGGGGCGCCCCGGGTCCGAATTCTAATTCCCGTGGCACCCCCGTGGGTATGTTCCAGAGCCATGGGTCCGCGAAGCACTTTTGCATACAATTAAAGTAGAGTGTATTTATTTGTAAAAAAAACTTTTTGATTATCATATAACGAATATTTTTTATCAACCACTTCTAGCTGGCCAGACGGCTAAATATTAATCAGACAAGATTTGAGTCAGATCGGCATGAAAGAAGAAAATTCATTTCTAGTTCATATTTATTTTAAAATCGAGTACATTTTTGATCTGACACCATTTCCGTATGACATTTGGACCCAATTCCATTTCGCATCAAAATTGCAAAGATTTCCACTTTCAAGGAAAAATATTGACTGTAAGTTATCGGATGGTCTTTTTTCCAATACCTCCGTAGGTTACTGGGTCACAAGACAATGGAGAAAGCTGTCGACTTTAATTGGATATCTTATTGACCTGCGGAGGAACTTGTGGCTACAAAAATAATAGCTGCGCTGGTCAATCTCCTAAACAAAGCAATGCTTGCCGAGGTCGGACTGTGAGTAGGTCACCATCCTATTATATCGAAATTTCTTCGTGCTTTGAAAAAACGCTAAAGGCCTATTTCATCACTCACTACATTATTTAAAACTTAGTTTAACTAAACAGATCCAGACCGTTCTTTAAACTAGATTACGTTGACTTAATCTAGTGTAAAAATCGGTGTTGATCGTCGACCTCGGCTCTCATTTGTAGATCTTCGACGGACACTACGGATAGTTATACCAAGAAATTTTACAAAATAACGAATATTTATTTGTACTACCTAATCACTGGAGGAGAAGCAGCAGTTGGTAAAACTGAAAAATGTGTTAAAATAAATACAATGTAGCAGGGTAACATCCCTGTTATATTAGTCTTTATTATTTTCGTTTTATTTCAAAACGCAAAACAAGGACTTTTCACTTGGACAAAACCGCAAAAAGTTATTACAGTTTCTCAGTAAAAGTACCGTCTCTAAAAAAAATAAAAAAACAGCAGTGTGCCAAGTTCGGGGAAAAATGGGCAGTCGTGTGCAATACCCGTGAATCATATCTACACCATTTCAGCCAGTATTTTAGTGAGCGTGGCAGAAAAATATGGGGCAAAATTTGCAAGGCGGAAACTTAAAATTGCAGATGCCATGTTTTGGTTCTTTTTGTTTGGTAGTTGACTGGTTTGATTCGTTTTTCACAATATCATTCTTTGTTGTGTATGTATTTATTATTGTACTTTTTGTTTGGCTTCCATTAAGTTACACCTGCTATGTTATGTTTCTGCAACCTAAAGTCGAATGGTAGCAAATGCCTAAGGCATTATTTAACTGCATGTTATTTTTTTTAAATTTTAATACTTAAATTCTCTCGTTCGTTTATATCCAACGCAAGTTTTGTATAAAAACAACAAATATACGCACGTACATACAAAATTTCACCTTTATAATATTAGTGTAAGATATAAAAATAAAAGAACATTATGCAAACGATGCTTATATGCAAGTTCAACTTTATTTATACCCGACTGGGGATTGCTAGCAAACTGTGCTGAGCTGAGGAGTTTAAGAAAATATGGGCAGCCGCTCCGGGCGTTATTAACCAGCTACAGTTTCAACATAATATTGCCGGCGCTTTTTCGAGAACGCACGGTAGAATTTCATACGGTATTTCAGCATAAATGCACAATTATGGAACTTAAATTGCTTGGAAAATAATCCTGGTTTTATTACGAGTATCTTTGAACATCGTATGTTAATATATCAATGTAAGTTTTTTGTTGGGAAAGTGTATTGCGGTAGAAAAACTAACTAACCAAAAACATCTGGACTAGGTATGTTACTAACATCATAAACATCTACATTTGTTTTAAGACTGAATTTTATTAAAATTTATCACAGGTATTTTATTCCTTCAGATTTTCATTAAAAAATAAAAATATTTAAATTGATCTTTCTAATTATCACGAAGTCTGTGCGAAAGCAAGCGATAGTACAATAACGGGAGGAGCGGTGATCGCGCGGCAGGGTTGCTTGATGCGCTTGCGTCGCGTCATACAGACGTAAGTAGGTATAGCAAAATACAGAGTTGAAATGTGTTAGATAGAATAACGAAATCTTGAAGGTTTGTTTTTGGTAAATTACTCGTAATTATGTTTTGTAAAAAGTCATAGAACAAAAGTTGTTGTTCATGAGGCCCAGCCGTGGGACATACAATGTGGATATATTTTAAGTTTAAGATCCCATATTATAACAATTTTTTATATCATTGTGTGTACCTGTGTGCCAAATAAACGTATTTTCTTTCTTTCTTTCTTTCTTTTGATGTTAGTAACACAGTCCTACAAGTTTGCTGTTATTTTACAAATAACCCTATATATTACCTGAAGTACATAGGTGGACCCTCACTGTATATCCCTGTGGTCTTACCACGAGCTTTTATGTACTGTGTGGGCTTGTAAAAAAAATGGCTGTCTCTTTAATATTGTATTAATAGGTTAGTTTCCAGGGTCAAAATAATTACATTTTATTTAGTCCGTATTTTAGATTATAAAAAATATTAGATACGTATTTTTTCTTTTTTTTCCATTAATTCATTAAACCCCAAGCGAACGCCGGCGTTCGCGCACCTATTGTCTTTCTATTGTGTCTGTAAATTCAACGATTGATAGGACAAAAAATAATATAGATATAGCCCATTAAAGTTACGTGTGACGTCACCCCGTGCGAAAAAATGCAGCGCGGCGCGGGTGTGACGTTACACGTAACTTTAATGGGCTGTATCTTTGTCATTTTTGGTTTAATTTACAAATAAAAAAAAACGTGTTCCTTATTTTTGAATAATCTAAAAGACGGACTAATTACATTTTTTGCGGCAACTAGCCTATTGTCCGATTGACACATAGGGTGGCTAGCAAGCGACTACCCGTAACCGCTTACGTAACCCAAGAATACATACATGCCTAGACCACACAAGCTCTTAATGCGATCCGTTTGACGGATGGAGCTGTAACTCCATCCCTCTTTCTCGTTCGTGGTACCATTGAAACTCACTCACCAAGTAGCTAGTACACATGCAGGTTATCTAACGCGATAATAAGAAAACCATTTTTTAAGGCACAGATACGCAAAAATTTTTACCTGTAATACATTTATTTACTAACTAGCTTTAGCCCCCAGCTTCGCCTGTGTACATGAATAAAATATAGCCTATGTCACTCAGGAATAAAGCAGCTTTCTGTCAGTGAAAAAATTTTAGCAATCGGACCAGTACTTCCAGTGATTACCTCCACAAACAAAAAAAACGAAAAAACAAATTTTACCTCTTTATTATATTAGTGTAGATTATTATTTATTATCTTCGTCGTGTGTGATAGTCCATTGAATTGTATGGCGATATTGTATCTTACGATAGAATATTATAGTACCTTAGCCGTGTGCAGCGCCCCTTAGTGAACTCCACTGCGGGGGACGTAACCTACGACAAACTTATTATTTGCGGTTGGTACAGTAATCGGGTCTCGGGATCGAACCGCAAAATTAAGTTTGTTTTTTATTGTATATACTTATCCGGGATAAAAAGTACCCAGTGTGGTGCCCAGGATATTAAAGAATAATTATACCAAGTTTCATCGTAATCGAACCGGTAGTTTTTGTTTGATGCCTGAACAAACAGACAGACAGACAAAATTTTTTTTAATCACATTTATGGGTTCGGTGTCGGTCTAGTAACACCCCCGCCATTTATTTTTTTGATATTTTCAATGTACAGAATTTTCACTTCTACAGATTTATTATAAGTATAGATTATTAATTTATTTGAGCGTAAGGAGATTTTTATAAGGCGTGTTGTGTTTCACGCGTGCCCAAAAGAGATGTCAGCAAAATTGTAGGGACCAGTTAGAACCGACGCCTGCCAGAGCTGCGGATTATTCTAAAGAGTTATCGAATGCTCTCACAATAAAAAGCAAGTGAAGGAAAACTGAGTTTTAGTCAGTCTGACACTACCCCTCGCTCTAACTTGAGCAAGAGAAGTTATTTAATGATTTCTCACGTAAAGGATATTTAAGTTAAGAGTGCACCAGTGGTTACTCCTAGGCCAGCATGCTCCATCGTCGAATACAACATTGCTTAGCATAAGGTGAGACAGTGATCAAATGTGAGCGTATAATAATAATAATAACGAGAGAATAAAGAGAATAATAATATTCCACAACTATCACACAGCGCCCTCTAGTCCCAAGCTAAGCAGAGCTTGTGTTATGGGTACTAGACAACTGATAAACATACTTATACTTATCTAAATACACACATATTATAGATAAATTACACCCAGACACAGAACAAATGATTGTGCTCATTACATAAACATTTGTCCTGGGTGGGAATCGAACCCACGACCTCCGGCATAGCAGTCAGGGTCACTAACCACTAGACCAACAGGCCTGTTAAAGTATCTATATAATAAAAAAAATAAGAACTAAGTCTATATACAACATAAGTGGCATATGTATACTAAATATATGCCACATCAGAAACACGTGTCTAGTATTTTTATAATAAAGAATCTACGTCCAAAATTTCATAATTTCATGAAAAATCACAAAGTTATAAGCTTGTTATGTCAGCAAAAATACATAGTCACCGAGCCGTCCAGACGGCTGAGGGGTTATTTTGCACTTGCACACACCTGTTTGCTGGTGGTAATGCCTGCTATGTTCTGTTGTCACCTGTGTTGTAGTCAGTGTCGGTGAAATCCAACTTGTAACCTTTTTAAGTATTTTTGAGAAAAAATATAACATGGTGTAAAAACTATTGGAATCTATTCAGTTACTGATTCTGAATAAACTATATTCAGGTTTCGCATTTTTTTTTCTCTAGCCCACTTTTTTTTTTTATAATGGATAGGCTCGCGTTTGACCACAATCTCACCTGATGGTAAGCGATGATGTGGCCGACGATGGAGCACGCTTGCCTAGAAGCAATCTACTCACTCTTGACTTAAAGACCCCTAGGTTATAGCTATCAGGAAACACAGACTCCGGCAGGGAATTCCATTCCTTAGCTGTACGCATAATGAATGTACTCCCAAAACGCTTTGTACGTATAGGTGGGATGTCCACCATGTACCGGTGGCGCAACGCCGTACGTCTTGTGGTCCGATGATGGAACGGACTTGGCGGAATTAAATTGTGCAACTCTAGAGCACACTCCCCGAAGTGTAAACGATAGAAAACAGACAGGCTAGCAACTCGGCGTCGATGCTCAAGACTTTGGAGTTTTGACTTCACAAGAGCATCATTGCCTATGATCTTCTTGGCACGCTTTTCAATAGACTCTAGTGCATCTAGCTGGTATTTGGCTGACCCATCCCAAAGATGAGAGCAGTACTCCATACACGATCGGACTTGCGCTTGATAGAGGTTGAGCAGCTGTTCCGGCGTGAAATACCGTCTCACCTTTGCTAAGATCCCCAATTTTTTGGCAGCTAGTTGGGCTTTTGCCTCAATGTAGGAGCCGAAATTAAGGGTAGACGATAGCGTTACCCCAAGAAGTTCAAGGTGGTCGGTAATTGGCACGGTTACACCCCGGAAAGATGGAGCCGGGTGGAATTGGCTCCGTTTAGCGGAGAAAAGACACGCCTGGGTTTTCGTTGCATTGAACTTGACCAGATTGGCATCGCCCCACTCTGAGACTGCCGCTAAGGACGAGTTTAAGCGTTCAACCATAGCCTCTCGAAATGACTGGATCAGTGCAGTCAGACCACTAGCTCGTGCGTTAGACAAATATCTCTCAGCAACAGTGCTGTCGTCTGCATACCCAAAGGTTCCGGGTTTAAGTAGGTCATTTATGTGCAGCAAAAACAGTGTTGCCGAGAGTACCGACCCTTGAGGGACTCCGGCATTAATATCCACTTGACCGGACGAGCATCCATCAATTACCACTCGGATGGATCGATCCCTCAAGAAGTCTGCGATCCAATCACACAGACCAGTGGGTAGACCGAAGGAAGGAAGCTTAGCAAGAAGGCTTTCGTGCCAGACCCTATCGAAGGCCTTCGAGATATCAAGGGACACGGCAAGCGCTTCCCCATGGTTCTCAATGGCCTCGCTCCAGATGTGAATGGCATACGCAAGAAGGTCCCCAGTAGACCGATTTCACCATTCGACCACTGCTGGGCAAAGGCTTCCCCCAAGCCCTGCTAGACATTCTTCTCTCACGCCGTCTCGAACCAGTTCTCGTGATAAGCGTCTAGATCATCTCGCCACCTCTTTCTAGGTCGACCTCAATGGCGCTTACCGTTTGCAGGAACCGACTGGGTGGCGACACTTGCCCAGCGGTCACTGTTCATGCAGACGACGTGACCCGCCTAATCTCATTTGAGCCTGGCAGCCTTTTTGCCCACGTCTATTACGCCCATTTTCGAGCGCAGCGTTACTCGGTCTGTTCTTTTTACACCTAGAATGCTGCGCTCTATAGCTCTTTGGCAAACCCCAAGGCGAAACTTTTGCAATTCGGTGAGTGACCAGTAGCCCGATTCATGTAATCAAAACCGTAACGATATCGTAGCAATTTAGTCGTTTAGACCATTTCCGTATTCACATCCATCAATCGAGTTTAAACGACACCGATTTTAAAGTCGTTTGGTCGAAGAGTCGATTTAAAAAAAAGAATCTGTATTACATTCTCCTGGTAGAATACTTATTAATGTAACTGGAAATAAGTCTTCAATAGATACGAGTAGTTCAGTTTCGAGCCAGTTGAGTTGTCGTTCTATCCAATCCCGATTAAGAAACAAGTGAATACCGCTTTTGGATAGGACTTCGATCGGAAGACTGTAAAACTTCAACGATATTTGGCTTGTTTGATTTACGTGAATCAGGCTACGTGTCTGAGCACCGTAAGTTAGGATGGGCAGGATACACATGTCGATGAGTTTACGCTTCAGTCGGTCAGTTCGTCGATCGATCTCCTTTTCCTGCCTGTTTTCGAAAGACACTAACTGGACCAAGTAGATATACTCATCGACATAATGTATTTCCTGCGCATCTACCTCGACCCTACGTTTGATGTTGTTAGTCATCACGTCATTCATTTCGTTTCAGACCGATTCATTGCAAGTCCCACCCTGAGACGAGCCGTGCTTAGTTCTTGAAGCATTGTTTGTAGCTCCTGAGCTGTGGGGGCAAAAAGGACTATGTCGTCGGCAAATTGGAGATTTGTTAGCCTCTTTTTACCGACATCAATGCCTTTGGTGTTCCATGTGGCTGCCAGTAACTTACATACCTCTTCCAATGTGCTTGTAAACAATTTTGGGAGAGAGCGGATCACCTTGTTTGACGCCTCTTTCAATTCTGAAAGATGGTCCTGTGGTATTTAGTTTGATGTTTGCAGAGCTATTGTTTCGCATAAACTAAAAAAAATTGTTGTAAAAACATGGACTAATTAATCTTATCCTGCAATTTACCTCGTGTTTCAGAATCAAAACCAATTTAACAAATCAAAGTGTCAATATAATAGGATCTCGATGAAGTAACAGATCTGACGAAAAGTTTTTAATGTAATTCGACATCAGAATTTCGCACCATGATTTATTCATCGAATCTTGTCTGTAACTTACTGAAATGGAATGATACCTATCCGTGAAATACGCGATCGATTTCGAGTATAAAGGCTTTTTGGATGCTTACCTTATTTTCTATCAAAATTACGAAATGCTTTTTTATCACTGATTATTTAAATGATAAAAACTAGTGCTTGAATGCGATCCCATCTGATGGTAGTGATATTATGCAATCGATAGTGAATCGCAGTAGTTTACTAAAACCCTATTCAGTCTCGTCTTGTTGACTCCTAAATCATAATCCGACGGCCACTGCGATGTTGCCGTCAAAAAAACGGCGGGCAAATTGTTCCAATACTTGAATGTATGCGATACAAACGACGAGGTATATGCTTAAATGTCAGAACCGTAGGTTAACAACGCAATTGTTTTTGTTCAAGGGTTGATGATTGTCTTTTATGTTATTTAAAAAGCAACGCAAGAGTAAATTTGACTGCCTTGACAGCATGATTATTCGAAAGAGTTACCCTGACCCTAGAATGCAACTGAAAAAACCCAAGTGAGTTTTAGTCACCTAGATGACAGCTTAATCCCTAAAGCTTTCATTTCCTTTGCTTGAATATTGTGCCTACATGTTAATATCTCCGAAGTGGAGTATCTATAGTCAATCGAGATCAATAATGTTCGTTGTTTATCGTAGATTTTCCGACAGCGTGCGTGAGCTCTACTTGACATCAAAATCAACACTGACCTAGTATTTGTACTCCGCAGTGTGGATGGTCGTTAAATTGAGATAACTGTCTGTTTCAATATTATTTTAGGTGGTTCTCCTAAGGGCTTCTATTATACATTACGTGAATGGCCTGTCTTTTTGGTAAGACCCATGAGCAAAAAATATTTTTCAAAGATATGAAAATTCAAAGATTGATAGGAACCTACTAGATAATGTGCGCATTTAATTTATCAGGGGCAATTCATTTTTAACCTTGTCAATCACCGTTAAACTTAGTGAAAACCGCAACAGATGGTATGTTTGAAGGAGAAAAGACGACCATATCATAAAAAAGTGCTTCTCAAATTCTGCCTGCAATTGACTAGGTTGTCAAAAATCTAGAGAGACCTCTAATTAACCCAAATGCCGGAGTAGACAACCCAGGATAAAATATTCAGATACCGAATGGTAGAAAAGGAGAGGACAAGTAAAAGCTTTTTTTCGACAAACCTATTGAAGATACTTAGAACAATAGTGCTTAGTCTTCTGAACTAAATAGAAAAACATTTATCTTTTGGATACACGTGTAGCTTTAATAGCAAAGGGGATAAGTCACTACTATTTTCCAGCTCCAATTGCTAGGAAAACAAAATCAATCCGTTTAGATATCCGCAATCCTATCCTTTTAAAACGGAAACAAGAATAAAATTCTTTCCCAGGCGGCGATAAAGCTCTTCCTACCTACTACTTTCATAAAGCTTCATTGTGCAAGTGGTAACATCGTAGCGGCATTGTGTTATGTGGAATCTACTGGATTTAAGACAACTTCACATTGAAGTGTTTTCTGTAATGTAGGCAACTGACAGATTAGAGTGGGTCTAGTATCATTGGCGATAAGAAATGGTTTTATAATATTGGTGGCAATATTGCCAGCGAAATTCCCACTTCGGACAATATTTCCCGCAACAGCACATCTCTAATTACGCCTAGTAATTTACATGTGTAGATCACTAGGTGTACTCTACAACATTATTTTTCTGAATATGATTTGTTCAGAATTAGTAATTGAATGGATTTCAATAGAGTTTTACACCATATTATATTTTTTCCCAAAAATATTTCAAAAAGTCTCAAGTTGGACACCACCGACATTAAATACAACACGGGTCACAGCAGGTCATAGCGGGTATTAGGAGCCTGCAGCTGGGTACAAGCTCAAAACAACGTCTTAGTAACAACGCCTGGGTGGCCCAGTGACTATGTATTTTTGCTGACACAAGCTTATAACTTTGTGATTTTTTATGATACAGTTATGAAATTTTTTACATACCTAGATTCTTTATATAAAAATACTAGACACGTATTCCGGGGTTTGTACATTATTTAGAAGATAAGGGGCTATGCATCACCCATAGTGTAGGGGATGTAGTCACTGCGACCTAAAAGATCTATTGTGACTCGCCACCTTGTTAGAGTAACTCTTTTAGGGGTTTGTACATACTTAAACTAATGTTGTATTTTAAAGGAGAAACTGACTTTTTTTTTTTTCGGTGGGAAGAATCATCTTATGACAACCCCCGCTCTTGGGCGGAGCGGGAGATAGTGTCAGACTCTTACTGACTAAAAAACCCATCCCGTTCCTTCAAGCCTTCATACCGGAAACTGACTGACTGACATCTCAATGCATAGCCGAAACTATTGCAACTAAGAGTAAAACTTTGCACAAGATTTCCTTTTATGATAAAGGCGAGCGCTAAGAGAAGATTGTCCGAAATTCCTCCTATGATGAAACGGGATCCAAAGTTTGCATGAAGAAACTTACTTTCACGCAAGCGAACGACTGGCAGAAGCTAGTCTAGTATATATCTGAAACAAGATCTTGTCTTTTATTGTCTACCAGGGCAATTCCATTAGCTTTTCGATTGAATATCTGATATTGCGGAAGAGAAGTCAAAGCCAGATACAAAATATTCAGGATATGGAATATTTTGTATCTGGCTTTGACTTCTCTTGAGGCAAGTATACTTCGTTTCAAATACAAAATCGGTTCAATAGTTTAGCCGTGAAAGCTTCACAGATAGAGTTACTTTCATATCTATACATATCATAAATCTGTAGAAGTTTATATTAGTGCACGCATCACGTAAAATGCACGAAATCGATGTAAATAACTTTTATATAATAACATTCGTGTGACACCTGTCCAAAACTGTTGGTGGATACCAACAGTAATTTTTGGGAACAGTTTCACGCAATGCCCTTTGTCATATTTTTATACGTATAGGTAGTTGGTACGCAACGCCGACTACTACCTACAGGTCATTGGACTCGCTCAGCTGACGTTTTCATAGAGAAATTAATTTCGTACATGCGTAAATTAATACGAGTTTAAAAAAAGGTACTTTATTATTTAATTTTATCTTTACAAATCGATAGTGTTCCATGTACCGGAGCGACCCTCCACGGGATTAAAACGATCAAAATTTAGCGGTGTATACATCTTCATAGATACCAGACCCCAGGAGCCAGAGCTAGACTATCACACAGTGAACTCGGTTTCTTAGTAACATTAATAACTAAAGGCGTATAAGAGCGTAATGAGTAACCAAAACCACAAAATAGACAGGTACAAAAGACAATCTCATGTATGTACTTCACTTTTTATACCTACGCTCGGTGGACGCACACTAATGAGCGTTTGAGCCGGAACTGTTCGACTAGCGGGCCGAGGCGCTCCGAGATATCGTGTCCGTGAGCAATGTGTATGTGTGCGTTGCTCGAGCGCGCTTTATATGTAGATTGACTTCTGTACCTATCTATTTTGTGCTAAAATCTATTTCCAACTTACTTAGAAATAAACTATATAGACTTAGGTACATACGTTGATTATTCTTTGTAACCTATATGTAGGTACATATGGCATTAGTGGCTTCTAAAAATGAGTTAGATGTCTATTCGCCAATGTTAAATGAGACTGCTTAAACACAAAATAGATAGGTACAAAAGTCAGAAGTCCTATGCATCCGCTTGAGACACGCGTCTGTGAACATTTTTGTGATATAGTGGAGCAAAACAAGTTATAAGTGGCCAGTTTTTTAAATTCAACATTAATTGCTGAATCATCGTTTTTTAAGCTACCAGTTTTAAAGTGTAATTAGGGAAGTATTTGCTTGCACTTTCACAGTTTGTTTAAACATAATGCAGAACAGTTAAGTAGGTTGGTTACATTTCCTATTATTAAGAAAACTCTTCGTGGGTAAAGGTTCCAGTCCAGTGAAGAAGCAGTCGATGCTTTCAAGTCGGCCATTTTGGACATACCGACTTTGGAGTGGAATAAGTGTTTTAGTAACTGGTTCGAGCGAATGGAGAAATGTATAAAACTTCGAGGTGAATACTTTGAAAAACAATAAATAATACTTTAAAGTTCTTGTTGTGTTTTTTACTTTAAACGACAAAATTTAAAAGGCATCCCTCGTATTAGGTATTTAATCGCCGCACTCGAGCACGCTCGGACAGAGCGGCGCCGAACCTAGCGCGATTGCTGAGCGTATGTATGAAAATTGAAGTACTTAATTTATTTATTTACTTTAACATAACACGGCCAAGGGCCAATTACATTAGTTAAAGACATACTATATTTGAAAAATTACGAAGTAACAATACAAAAACAATAATAACTACACCACAATTATACACTCATCTCACAGAACTCCAAACAGACAGATAAAATGTTCTTCCATTCATCTGCGAACACGTCACAATCAGGTTTGGCATCCAAGAGAGCGTTGAGCGCGGAGATTCCACGAGGGATAGGAGACTGGGCTCGGGCGACGGTACGACTCCCAGAAACAGCAAACAGTCGGTGCCTCCGATTACGGCTAAGTTAATCGGAGCAAACAGCTGGCAAAGCTCGTCATGTAGTTCAGGAGCATATATTTTCCCGTGAAAGATTTTACACATATTAATGATTTGGTCATTATTTCTTCTCACCTCGAGAGAATTATACCCTAAGCTCCCTAGAAGAAAGTTAGAAGGATACAAGAATGGGTAGTATCCATGAAAACGTTTATACAAGTACCTAAGAAAAGCTTAAATGAGATTGACTTCTGTACGTATCTATTTTATGGCTGAAACACGCTGGAATTCTCCCAACTAGAAGGATTATTTGATTGCTAGGTGCGTCGCTAAATGTTTGGGCTAAAATGATTAATCTTGTTCTGAGAACTTCGAAATTAGATCTTCAGAAACTTGGTACCTAACTACAGTACATTAAGAAAAGTAATCTCATTTTCATCAGGACTAAAATGTGATTACTTGCTAACCACACGGTATAGTTGACATGTTTTCTTTTTTTACGTGGTACAAAATTATCAAATGATTTATCTGCCTCTAAGGTGGAGCGTAATGGCATATCAGGCTTTGGTGACTAAAACCACACCTGTGTTTTTCAGTTGCCTTTGGCGTTTCAGGACCACGCCAACCCTTACAAAAATTCCCTGTAGCCCTAGCGCGCATCGGTCCTTCTAGGTTTATGGACCTAGAAAGTTTTGCTGGCACACGTGTGTCGGGCGTCGAGGACTCGGTTTCAGTCTACCGGACAGATAGTTGGTGGCGAGATACCATTGCTCGTCGTCCGCAAGCCCACATCTGCGGTGACTGGTGATCACCCTGTGATTCCTGATGCCTAGAGCGTCTCCTATGTCGGCAGCTGGGATGAGAGAATGTCTGTTCCCTCAAAGTCAAAGTCAAAGTCAAAAGTTTTTTATTTCACATAGGCCTACATGGGCACTTATAAAACGTCAGAAGCTAGTGCACGGTTCGAAATTGGTCGCCCTCACGGTTGAGACCATCTCAAAACAACCCCTCAGTCACCCGGATGATCTGGTGACCATGTGTTTGTGCGGCCAACCAGGTGACATATAAAACTTGTAATATAACTTTCTGTTTTTTTTTTTTGATATAGTTATAAATTTTTGTACATAGATTCTTTACATAAAAGTATTAGACAAGTGTTTCGAGGTTTCACATATACTAAAACTAAATATTGCATAAAAATCTTGTATGGTAGTATCATCGATTTTCTCCGAAATGGTTTAACCATTTTTTTTAATAGCCCACTGCTGGGCCTTTGTTGGGGGAGGCCTTTGCCTCCCGCAACTTCTTCCAGGGATCCTTTTCTTGAGCTACCTCGAACCAGTCCCCGCGGTAGGTATCTAGGTGGTCTCGCCACCTCTTCCTAGGTAAAGAATTTATATATAAAAAAAAATGTGTATGTATGTAAATTGAATAGGTCTGAGAATAGGTTGCTATTTTTTACCTTCCCATATCAGCCCCCTAATTCTATCTCAACGTTTCCCAGGTCAGGTTGTTTTTAAAATATAATAATGATTCCCGGGGTATCTCCCGCTATTTCTCATGGGAACTTGAGAACGACTTTCTCGTTTTCTCTTACCTTTTTTTTTGGTATACAACTTAGGGGCCCTTAAGTCAAAAGTGAACAGGTTGCTTCTAGGCAAGCGTTCTCCATCATCAATCACATCGTCACTTACCATCAGGTGAAATAGTGGCCAAACGCGGGCCTACCAATAATAGAAAAGGTTTTTGAGATACGGTTCTTCAGAAAAGAAAATAAGAAAATTACTCAAAAATCTGAAAATCTGAGACAGTCTATTTTCGGGTATCTGTTATTTTCACATTTGGTAAAATCCGTACTCATTATCCTAGTTTCTTCATTCCCAGAAAATACGTCAAAAACTAGATATGTGATTTTTTTTTAATGACAACCCCCGCTCTTGGGCGGAGCGGGAGATAGTGTCAGACTCTTACTGACTAAAAACTTACCCCGTTCCTTCAAGCCTTCATACCGGAGCTCGAGCTATCTTTCAAAACTAACCTTGGCCCGGATAGGTCCTACAATAGAACTGTCTTGAGGTTTTCGTTAAAAAAAAACTAATAAAATATACACGGAAATGAGGACTAAAATACGAGTAGTATAAACACCCTTCTGAATGGAAATAATTCTATCATTCAAAGTTCTAGAGTTCTTAGTAGTAGTACTTAATAGCAGTAATATAGACTTATTCACGGTTATATCGACTTCAAAGTAGACAACTTTCAAGCGAAGTAGCGCTTAGTAGTAGCGGAGAATATAAAAATAATATGTATTTTCTTGAAAATTCAATACGTGAGTACCTTGAAATCTCTCATGAATTAAGAGTGATAGATAGACCGAGTGAATGATAGAATGAACTAACTTCGCACGTCGTAGGCGTAGATTGGAAAGTCACGAAGCACAATTTTATTTATTGTTGGGCTTAACACGAGAAAATCCAGATTTTTCTTCAAATGTTTTCAGGGTTTCGTGGTTCAAAAGGAAATAAATGAAACCCGTTTACTTGCGTGCGCCTGTCTGTCTGTCTAACTGTCTGTCAAGACCCTTTATCTCAGGTACACGTGCAATCTCTTGAAGATTGAAACTTCTAAATTAACGGAAAAAAAAGATACAGCCGTTTATGTAGCAAAAAAAGTATATTTTGACACTCTCAAGTTCAAAATTCAAATCAAAATTCAAAGGGTATCAGTCTGTCGTTGACCCAGAATCTTAGAATTTTCTGTAAAGCAAGGTTTTACAGCACACGTAGAAGAATAAATCTGAAAAGCCAAGCACTAGTTTATATCAAATAAAAAAAAAAACAGTTTTGTTGTCAAGTCACAAAAAAATGCCAATCGGAAAAATCTTCGAAGCTCCATTCAGGAATTGAACTATTTACCTAGTTAAATTTGTACGGAACCCTCAGTGCGCGACCTTTTGCTCAGTTTTCGTACCTTGAAAGGGTTACTAATGAGAATTTGTATTCGCAATGCGTATGATGCGAAAGCTTTTTAAATGTCCCGATATCAGTACCTATTCGTATTGCGGGGTTAGGCCTTAGAAATAGATTCTAGGATTTCTTTAAGGCAAAGGTATTTTTTTTTGGGTTTTAGATCCAGAATTCTGAACTTATTTGAAGATTGGAGGTTGAGGATTTTGTTGTTATTCATTTGCGTGTGTGTGACATACAAATAATTTTTTTTTGTCCATTTGTAGAAATAGTTCAGTCAATATTGTAAAAGGGTATCGTGTTAACAGACATATGGGCTATGGCTGTCAGATAAAGCCTTATAAAAATAAAATTGATATACGGATGTACCCAATCAAACTAAAAGATAGCTCCAATAAATTCAGCAAAAGGCTACGCAGATATATGCACAGTCAGTTATTTTAAAATAAAGAAGAGGGTCAAATAATACACTAGCGGTCTAGGAATATCTTTTTTGCTTTCAAAGGAAAAACGCCATGAAAGTCCATTTTTCGATGCAGACGATAGAATTGAGTCCATTTGCGTTGTTCTCCTGACCCAACTGGCGCCCTATAAATAGTCGAGTTACCGGTAACCCTGTATATTCGAGAATAGCTCATCATCCGCCTTTTTAATGTCCCCACTGCTGGGACTCAGGCCTCTTCTTTAGGAGAGGGAACGGGCCGCAATCTACCACGCGGGTTCAGTGCGGGTTGGTGAATGTCACATGTAATCGAATTTTTGGTTCTAGGCCTTTGGTTCCTCACGATATTTTCCTGCACGATTTGCGCGTGGAGATGCAACGCCGGGGCGAAATTCTGCTGCCGCGACCTGTGACGGACAAAGTTCCGGCGGGATCTCATGGTAAAATGGTGTCAGCGACTATCACAACACAGTGCTGGACATGCCATAATTATGGCGGTGAGTCCCCTCTTTGAGGCGTGGCTGGAAAGACCTTACGGCGTCCTCACCTTCCGCATGATGCAGGTTCTCGCCGGACATGGCAAGTTCGGGAGGTTCCTGCACCGCATCCGTGCGGAAGTGACGCCCGGGTGTCGCTACTGTGCGGAACGCCTGGAGGCCACGGTGGAGCACATAGTAGAGGTGTGTCCCGCTTGGGCAAGGCATCGCCGTGCCCCCGTGAAGGCGATCGGCGGCGGCCTTGGTACAGGCCATGGTCCAGAGCGAGGAGGAGTGGCAGGTGGTCGCCTCCTTCTGCGAAGCAGTAATGCTAGCAAAGGAGCAGGCCGACCGCATCAGGCAACGGTGGCGCTCACAGCGCCCCGGCCGCCGCCGGGATTTCGATTCCGATTTCCGGCAACCGTAGACGCGGGCTTGCGGACGGCGAGCAATGGGTAGCTTGCTGTCCGACCGTCCGGTAACTGACCGGACCGAGCCCAAGTCGTCGACGGCGCGCACTGTTCCCGCCTCAAGGAGCTGTCAGCAACAGCAGGGGCCCAGCCGGGCCGAAGCCTACTGGGGCCAGGGTTATCCGAATAGAAAGCTCGGTCCCGGTACGAAAGGCACGAAGGAATGGGGTGGGCTTTTAGTCAGTAAGAATTTGACACTATCTCCCGCTCCGACCAAGAACCGTGCGTTGTCATTGGATATTTTCCCCACCACAAAAAAAAAACGATGTTTTCCTTCACCGTTTTAAGATCAGTGGTGATTAAATAAATTACACAAAGTAATGCGCGTGGCTAGGTTCGAACTCGCGACCTACAACTCGTTAGTCGGGCCATTACCATTCAGATACCACTGCCTTCTAAATAAATAGAAAAGCTCATGCTACAACACAATAAAAATGTCAGCATATCATCAACTTAGTTAACGGGACGAAACCATTTAACGTAAGTACCTATATTTAACTATGGCTACGCGTGTAGAGGCTAAAGAAGTCTTTAAGCCTAATGGCGTGTTGGTAAACATCAATAATTCACAATAATCTTAACACGGGGGAAATAACACTAAATCAAAATAACTGACGTACGAAACGGGTTTAATTATTCAAAGTTGCTGAATAATTTCCCGGTAGCAGAAAGTTCTCGAATTTCATTTTAACCTTTGGCCCACAAATAAATTGTTTTAAGAGAAACGTGCGTGTATGGAGATGAGAATGTTGAGATTGATGTGTGGTGTTACGAGAATGGATAAAGTGAGAAATGAGTGTATTAGAGGAAGTTTGAAAGTGGCGCCACTGACTGAAAAGTTGAAAGGCAATCGTTTGACTTGGTATGGCAATGGGAAGAGGAGGTATGTAAGATGTAACACATGTTACTAAAAAAGTTTCGAGTATACATGTAGATGAATGGAGAGAGAGGGAGGCCAAGGATAAGATGAATGGATTGTGTTTTTGTTCGTTTTTGTCATTTTTAATTTGGCATATCTTTTCTTTTTGTAAATTTAAAACTTTAATATTTTTAACCGACTTCTAAAAAAGGAGGAGGTTCTCAATTCGGATGTTTGTATTTTTTTTTTATGTATGTTCACGCATAACTTTGCCGCTTGCCAACCGATTTGAAAAAATCTTTTTTTGTTGGAAAGGGTATATACTTCCCAAATAGTTCCATAGTCACCAAGTCGGGATCTGACGATGGAATCTTGGCGAAATCGAGGGAACTCCTCAAATATTATAGGCAACCATATGTTTCTTTTGGTATTTTCATCTAAGACATTCGATGAAGTGGAACTGGTGAAGAAGACCAGAAATGGCCAACGGAAGTTCATACTCACACAGATATCACACTGAACATAGTTATGCGACTACG
This sequence comes from Mythimna ferrago, assembly GCA_910589285.2. Lineage (NCBI taxonomy): Eukaryota > Metazoa > Arthropoda > Insecta > Lepidoptera > Noctuidae > Mythimna > Mythimna ferrago. The sequence continues at coordinate 4,630,940 of OU342682.1, forward strand.
ATAATATATATAAATAAATGGTTCTGAATAGGTTTGTTGAAAATGGTATTATCGAAGTGACCTGATGATGATGATGGAGCCGGAAGATAGGCATCGGAACTCTGTAATTAATCAATGTATCCCAGTCGTGTTTGGGCTTATTAGAATTGTGATAAGATGCACCTTCGGCTATCAGGTACTATAGAACTGATCTGATAATGATGATGGAACCGGAAGATAAACACGCGAACTTCATCGGGGATAAAACAATGTATCCTAGCAAGTTTAAGTTAATTGGAATTGTCATGAGAAAAAGGTACTCTGGTTGTAAGTATATTATAACTAAAAAGTGTAAAATAAAAACCTTTTTACAAAAAAAAAAATAACCGACTTCATTAAAAAAAAACGATGGTTTTAGTGTTTTTTTTTTTGAATGAAGTCGGTTATTTTTTTTTTTTTTTTGTAAAAAGTTTTTTATAAAACTAACACTGATAAGATTTGTATAGAATTGTTAGTAGGTACTTCACGCAATTTTAAGTTTTGGAAGAGCGGAGTGCCCTAACACATGCAATTTTTGCCTAAAAGGTCACTTCAAACACTAGATGTAGTACTAATTTTGTAAATGGAAAATAAATTATTGTATTTGTGTGAGGAGTGATTTTTTTTTTATTGTTGATAGGTTCGCGCTTGACCGGTATCTTACGTGATGAAAAGCGACAATGCGGTCGACGATGGATATGAAAGAAAAGTGAGTTAGTGATAGTGTGATGGGTGACAGGACAGAGTGAAAGAAAAAAACGTGTTGCGCTGACCTCAAGTAATATGGGATAAAGATAGAAAGAAGTAGAAGAGAAACGTGTGTATCTGTAGATTTATATATCTGGGTGTCGGTCTATGGTATCGTAGATCCTAAATAGATGAACCGATTTTGATTAAGTATATTTTGTTTGAACGGTGATTTAATTAAAAGAGTTCTTGGTTAAGTTTTAAGGAAATCCTGTTTTGCCGTTTAACGATAATCAGCTCTTTTCTAGTTGATGGAGGGATGTAAACTTCCACTAGTTACATGGATTCGAAATTTGTTAATCTGTTAGGCTGACATCAGACGGACTGCATCGCAGCAACCGCGCGCGGTTGATATATTTGACTGCATGCAGTTGTATGTTCGACTTCGTGAAGTCTTGATATCAACTGCACGCGGTCGTGCCTTCAACTTTACGCGGTCGGCTACGCACGCTTTCCATCGCTAACCGCATACAGTCAGTGTGCAGTTAATTACAAAAAGCAAACGTGCATTGACATTGTCAACTTTATTTTGAGAGTCGTAAAGATCAAATCATACACTAAGATCCTGGGCTAGATGCGTGGCGCAAACTGCGCAAAGTCAGATCAAACAGCATGCAGTTGAATACATATGGACTGCGTGCGGTTGCTGCGATGCAGTAAGTGTGATGGCAGCCTTACTTGATATGATATTGTGACAACATGGAATCCTGGACCAAATTATTCACAGCTTTTGCCCGTGGCTACGCCCACATACATAAAATATAGCATGTCACTCAGGAATAAAGCAGCTTTCTATGGGTGAAAAACTTTTAGCAGTCAGACCAGTACTTTCAGAGATTAACTCTTAAAAAAAATATATATAAAAACTTTACCTCTTTATTATATTAGTGTAGATGTAAATAGTGTGATCGGTCATTTGCAATACACCCTATAATGTTACTTACAGTAGAGGTGTCATGGTTGGACTCTTTAAAAGGGTCTTCATGAACAAGCTATAAATATATTGAGCCTTTTCAGAACATCGCGTCGTAAGCGATAATTTTCGCTTTTTAGTGGCAATTAATTAACTTTCTTTTTAATAAATTACCTCATGCTAATTAATATATAATAACATAAATATAATTCGTTACAAAAATACAAAAACCAGCATCCCTGTCAGGCCATGTGTGTATCGGTTATAATTGTATTGCACCATATGACCAGAGACAACACATTTGTGTAGGTTATCTGTTGCATTTTGACGCTGGCCTCAACAGAGACAAACATAAACAAGCATAAAAATAAAAATAAACCAATATAAAAAAGACACATAATTATACAGATAAAATCTAGAATCCGAGTTGTGCGTCGAATCTTAGCAAGAATAGGCCATTGCTCAGCATATACCGTAACGCTGGGCAAATCAAGACATCTAAGGTGCTGGTTTTACTGTCCGACCGTCCTGTAACTATCCGGACTAAGCCCAAGTCATCGACGGTGCGCACTGTTCCCGCGCGCCTCAAGGAGTTGTCAGCAACAGCAGGAACCCAGCCGGGTCGAAGCCTACTGGGGCCAGGGTTATCCGAAAGGGTACTCGAGCCCCGGTATGAAGGCTAGAAGGAACGGGGTGGGTCTTTTAGTCAGTAGGAGTCTGACACTATCTCCCGCTCCGCCCAAGAGCGGGGGTTGTCATTGGATGATTTTTCCCACCATAAAAAAGGTGCTGGTTTTAAATGGTAAAAAAAAAATTAAGAAACTTCCCCTACCTTATTTACATTATTTACAATCAAATATCTGAGACAGATTGAAGTTTGTTGTCAAGAAATTCAATTTTAGACTAAGCCTACTTTTCAACAGATCTAATCTAATCTAGCGAAATTAATTTTACAACTTTTGGGTATCTACAAGAAGAACAAAGGAAATTTGAACTTCGCCTCTTTAGGTCTAGCCACTCGCCTATCGTAAACATCGAGCATGGTTGTTAATTCATCTAACGCAATCCAACATGATGTTTGACAAAAAGGCAACGCCAAAAAAGAGTGATAATACCTGAAAACTCTGTTGGCATTCAGTAATTCCGTGATTTACTTGAATATTTTACAAAACTTGTTCCAGGAAATATGTGTTTTTGTAAACACTTAAAAGTTTTTGAACATGAAACATTGTCATTATTTAGAATCTTGATAAAATTTGCTAGGCTTGTATAGTTGTACTTTTTTGACTTTTTAAATTTTTGAGTAAATTTTGAAGCGCCAAAGTTCAAAGTCAAAGTCAAAGTCAAAAGTTTTTTATTTCACATAGGCCTACATGGGCACTTATAAAACGTCAGAAGCTAGTGCACGGTTCGAAATTGGTCGTTTCCTATGGAGAAGAACCGGCAAGAAACTCCATGGTTACTCTTTTTAAAAAAATGGTTGTACTTACAATATTTCCATATAACAGTATTAAATGGTATTATTTAAGAACAGTGTAAACCGGTCTATATTGTACTCAAAAGCACAATAAAAATAATCATTTAAAAAAAGTGAGTCAAAATATGAAGTAATCTAAGAATTCGTGGAGTCTACAGTGTTCTTCCATTTACATAATAAAAAGAGGCTATATAAAAAAAGGTAGAAAAAATAATAATAATTACAACTGTCAGTAAATGAGACGTTAACAACCAAAAAAAAAAGAAAAACTAACGAATTTAATGTGGTTGGAGTCAGATAATATAAAAAAAAAAAAAAATTGCAAAAGCAATGTGTTAGAGAGAAAAAAAAAATGTTACAACAAAGATGGAGCAGTTAATAGTACATTCGCATAATATTATGAGTTACCAGGGGGCCACAAGTGCAGAGGCAGTCATTGCCAAACAAGCGTGTCTTCGACATAGTCTTTAACCTTGTAATATGCTTTTTTGGTTAAGACACGCTTAATATGGGTTTTGAACTTTCCTTCGCTAAGTTCAGTCACCGCTTTTGGTAGCTTGTTATAAAAGCGTATGCTATTTACTAAAAATGACTTACTGGTCTTGGCTAATCTCCATTTGGGCAATATAATTTCGTGTTTACTACGAGTATTTATGTTATGGAAATCGCTTCTAATTTTGAAAAGTCCTAGGTTTTTACGGACATACAAAATACTTTCTAAGATATAAAGAGAAGGCAGTGTCAATATATCTATTTCTTTGAATTTATTTCTGAGGGACTCGCGAGGACCCATTTTATAAATAGCCCTGATTGCTCTCTTTTGCAATACGAAAATCGAGTCTACATCAGCTGCAGATCCCCACAGTAAAATGCCATAAGACATAATACTGTGGAAATAGGCATAGTAAACTAACCTAGCTGTGGCGACATCTGTCAACTGCCTTATTTTTCTTACTGCATATGCCGCTGAGCTTAATCTACCTGAGAGAGTTCTAATATGAGCACCCCACTGCAGTTTGGAATCGACAGTTATACCTGTTCATGCCAAATAGCAGATTTTCCGAGATCTTAACTGGATTAGTTTGGCACAAATTTATAAATTGATTTCCACAGAAGCCTAGATAATATCCACAAAATACTGTGTTTCCAAAATATCTGATGAAAAATGTGTAATAACGTCATAATCGCGTAAGAGCGGTTGCACGAAAAACAGTGAAAGTGTATGTTGCGATGCATACCCTTAAATCTAATCATCTTCTAAAAAGATGAATGAAGATCATGTTTGTACTGGAGGATTCTGAGATAAGTCTATGACTATCATGTAGTTATATTTTAGTGTAAAATTTATCTTAATCATATTACATTATTCAAAATTAGTTTTGGTATATGCAAACTCGAAACACGTGCTAAGTATTTTTACGTAAAGAATCTATGTACAAAACATAATTGTATCATGAAAAATCACAAAGTTATAAGCTTGTTATTTCAGCAAAAATACAGACCGTCACCGGACCATCCAGGTGACTGAGGGATTGTTTTGCACTTGCATCCTGCACGGACCTGCCGTGACCTGTGTTGTTCTTAGCAGGGACTTAAAAACACCTTCATAAAGGTTACAGAATTATAAGTGTTACATGTTGAATTGGTAACACAGTCAAATATGTAACACTTATTTATGTGTTTTCAATGTGTTAACCCAAAACACTTACAAAAGTGTAACCCTAACATATCTGTAACAGATATAAAAGTGTTAACAGTGTTAATAAGTGTAACAGGTAAACGCAGCGTTGCCAAAGTTACATTTACTAAAGCCATACTAAAACTGATTATTTCAGTTACACATATTAACACTTATTAACACATATAAACAGGTTACAGTTTGATTCGGTAGCACTCCCTAACACATATAAAAGGTTACAGTTTGATTCCGTAACATTATTGTATCTGTTACATTCAAAAGTGTTTTTCTGTTAAAACTGTTTTAAAAAACAGTGTTAAAACACATTATTACGGTTACAGTTTGAGTCCCTGCCGGTGGCCGCTACATGCTACAAATCGCCGTTGCTCGTTTCTTGTGATCCAAATCGGCCACAAAACGCCGATACAAAACGCCGTCTCACGCCACTCGCGCATTTAAATCTTCTTCCTGGTTCTTAGTGTAGGTGGTGTCAAACTTGTGACCTTTTTAAATATTTTCACACCTCAAAGAGATGTCAGCAAAGCCGTAGAGGCCCAGCAGGGCCAAAGCCTACTGGGGGATGGTTTTTTTTTTATGGTGGGAAAAATCATCCAATGACAACCCCGGCTCTTGGGCGGAGCGGGAAACAGTACGAAAGGCACGAAGGGACGGGGTGGGCTTTTAGTCAGTAAGAGTCTGACACGCCTTCGCGCTACGCCCTAGAGTACGAGAAACCACTAAATGATTTCAAACCGAAAAAAAATCATTAATGTGATTAATTGGCTTTTGGCCGTATTATGTTAAAGTTAATAAATAATTATGTAGTATTTTCAAACAGTAGTGCTCTCAAAACGATGAAGGAAAACATCGTAAGGAAATCGGCATGTCCTAGAATCAAATATTCGAAGACTTGTGACATTCGCCAACCCGCACTGGCCACGCGTGGTGGTTTACGGCCTATTCCCTCTTCCAGAGAGGAGGCCTGAGTCCCAGCAATGGGAATATTAAAAAGGCTTATTAAAGTGTGTTATGGTATTTTAATGCGCCATGTTAATTTACAACCGTACCTAAATATTAGGAAATGCTTAAGGTTTACCGCTTAAGTATTTCATAATATTTAGGTACGTTTTCCGCACGAAATTCTTGTAACATTATAAACTAAGTTATGTGATTAAGTCATTCGAGAAATTAATTATTAACCAGACTCGAAAATTCCACGCTAATTATACTACCGTATCACCAGAGTTCGGAATTAGGTAGAATTATTAAAGTACTACGACTGATTTCATACAGCGAAAGAATAACGTGGATATGCCTCAAATCCCGAGATAAATTTTAAAGAGCAGATTTTTTTTTATAAAAAATTTCTTCCTACATTGATGACAAGGAGGAGGAAGTGTATTTATTTATTAGAACTTAATGCAACACAAATGTACGAAGGCGGTCTTAATGCCTTAGGCATTCTCTACCAGTCAACCTAGTGAAGAAGTGTATAAAGTTAACCTTACCTCAGTTGACGTAGACAGATCTTTTTCAGTGAAAAATACTCATAATAATGTAAGTTAATTATCTGTGTTTTATTTGTCTTGTCTATCTCTGATGTTCTTATTATTATTCATTTGTAATATTGTTGACCACACGAGATTATTCATTATAATATAAATCCGGGTAGATCCATATTAATATCAACATTTTGATGCTCTACCTAATTCCGACCTCTGCTTATCACTAAGGTTGAAATTATGTAATTAGCATTAATTAGACTTTGACGTGCAAGTGTGATTTAATTTGCAGATCACAGAGGGCTATAGGTTGACTTCCAAAACGGAAACCCGAGTCCTGAAACGCAAGGTAAAGAAGGAATATAGGTGTGATTTTAGTCAGTGAAAGTCTGACACACCCTCCTGCTTTGCCCAAGAGCAGGAGAAATCAACGTATTATTTCCTACCTAAAGAAAAAAAGATCATAAATTAAATTTTTTCTGACTGTGTCTACGTTTTTGTACAAATCACAATCATAGTCCAGATTTGTATTTTTGTTTTTAAATTTATGTTCAAAAAGAGTTTTTTTCGCTAGTGCGAATATGTCACTCTGTTGGGTACCTAGTACCTATACAAACAATAATACAAAAAAATACAGTTAGGTTTTGGGTCGATTTTTCAGAGCGAACTTAACCATATTAATGATACGTTTTATTTAATCTGAAATAGGATTTGATAAATTAATATTTTGCGCGCCAATTTGTGTTCTGAGCAATTGATTTCGGACAGAGATTTTTAATATGATTTGTGTCCTCGTCACATTATAACAGACTTTTCTTTTTTTAAAACAAATAGCCTAGCATCTAGCAAACATGAGATGGCTAGTTTAGCTCTTTGAGTCTGACTTCCATAAATTTTCGAGGCTTACTTACAAGGATTTTATCGTTCATACGGAACGGCCAGAATTCTCTGAATCTACATTATCATGATCGTACCTTACTTCAAACCTATTTCAATAGGACTATGTTTTTACCTACTCGTTTTCCTTGTAAGTTTTCTTTTTTTATGAGAACCGTGACATTAATGGCTCTATCTTACGAGTAGGTCGTGGTTCCGAATCCAGACAAAACCTTTACTTTGATTGATTTATTTTACCACTTGCGTAGCCCAAGTTAAAATCGAAAGTCATCCCAGGGTACTATTGGAATAGTACCCTAGTGTACCTTGAGAGTGTGGTGGCTGAGTGGTAATCGCCTCGACTTACGAGTTGTAGGTTGCAAGTTCAAACACAACCGGGCACATTATTTTGTGTAACTTATTTCATCACTACTGCTCTCAAAACGGTGAAAGAAAACGTCGTGAAGAAACCGAAGGGTCCTAGAACCAAAAATTCAAATATATATGACATTTATCAACCTGCACTGGATCCGCGTAGTAGATTACGGCCCATTCTCTCTCCTAGAAGGGAGGTCTGAGTCCCAGCAGTGGGAACATTAAAAGGCTGATTATACCCTAATACTACTAATCCGTTTAGCCGGTAAAATGTGATACAGACAGAACTACGTTCCAATTAGTAACATTAATATGAATAATGCGGATGGATTACTTCTCCCAAAGAGAAAAAAAAAACATATTGAGCAAAACGACAGATACTAGAATTAAATGTTCGAAGACTATATGTACGAGCCCAGATAGCTCAGTTGGTAGAGCATTGGACTTTTAATCCAAGGGTCCAGGGTTCAAGTCTCTGTCCGGGTGGGTTCTTTTTGTATTTTTGTTTTACATGGTGACATGCACGCACTCTGTATGGTTTGTTACCATACGTCTTTTGCTGATTGATATTGATTGATAGGGATGCTGAATGCTATAAGTAAAACTATGTAATTCACTTGATACGTGTATTGAGTCCACGACCTTAACTAATGATAAATGAGGTGTTGCTATGACGCGGTCCGAATGTGAACTGAAGTTGATGTAAAATGTGTGTTAATTAATTACAATTCAATTATGATGAGAGAGCATTTACGCAATGTGCGGTTGCACCGTACATACTCCCGGGCGCGAGATGACTGATGCTGATGATGCTTAGATGTGGTGGTTAGTATGTTCTGATGATACAAGGTGATAGAACAATTTTTACTTATGGTACTAAATTGTTAGTTGATGTTTTTAAAACTACATTTTTTGGTAACAGGTGAAGTTGCTCTATCAGTTACGAAAGCACTTGAATTGGTTTCTACTATCGCGCACTGATCACTACGAAACACTTCACTCGCGCACTGTACACTTTGTTTTGGTACACCACTCGCACTAAGGTCACTGTTACTGGCTCGGTAATGCACGGAAGGTTGTCCAGGTTCAGGCTCCAGGTTCACGGTGCGGCGCCTATGCCAGCGTATGCATACGAACGTAGCGAAGGCTAGCCCTGCCGCCCCAACAACGTAGATGGCCACGTACTGGTGTATATCGTGAAACGATACCCCGTCAGCGATGGTTGCTTGCTCCGAGGCTGCTTTCATCTGTTCTATTTGCTCGGAGATACTTTGTAACGAAGATTGAAAGTTTTCTTCTTTGTACTCGTAGTGTGGTACTGATAAATTGACAATATTATTGACAGGAGCGATCTCTACGGCAATAATATCGGGCTTAATTTTCATTTCAATCGTTTGTTGTTTGTGTGCCGTAATTATGAAGATCTCGCCCTTGATGACACAGTTGTTTCCGAGCGCGATAACATTGACTCCGGTCACCTGTTCAGTTGTAATCTGATCCCCACATATGATTCTCAGAGTGCATTGTCCGCAACATGTAATTATGAATGTGTTTATTTCATTCAATTCTGTCCATGTTGTTTTGCATGTTGCGCTTATGGTTGTGCAGATTTCTTCTTCTGGATTTTTGATGCAGTAGTTGTTGTCTGAGTCTCGTTGATATATGGGTTTTTGTATTTGGCATAGGTTTGTATTTGTATTTAAACGTATGCATTTTTGTAGTTCATTAGCTGATATGGGTAGATATGTATCCCTTTTGATGTTTATAGCTATGAATTCTGATATTAGTAATATACTAATCATACGACTATTTTCTTGGTGTTGAATAGGTATCATATGGTATATGTCATAGTTCTCTCTGTTCACTAATGGGATTTTTATTTCAAATATGAAGTATTCACGTGTCATGCATGCTCTTACTTGCATAATTTGGTAGATCTTGTATAAATCTGATACGATGTTGTTGATTGGCAATGATAGATCTTTAGGCATCTGATTTGAAATAATATTTAGCTCATCTTGTAGTTGAGCTGGCGTTATGATATGAACGTTAAAATGTTGAACGTTAGTGATGGTGTCCAGCAAAGAGTCTTGAATGTTCTTTAAACTGCTTAGAATGTTGTTTGCAATTAAAGTTGATAAAATGAAGTCTTCCGTGATTGCTACTTTCTCAACCTCATTCTTCAACGTGCTGATAGCTTGATCTATATTTATTAAGTGCTGATTAAATATTTTATGCTGTTTTTCCATTGTCTGTTCAACTCGTTTGAGCAAGTTGTTCTCAGCTTCAATGATAGATGTTTGGTTACGCCAAAGATTGGTGAGATGTTTTTGATTTTCTCTGACTAACGTAATGTCTCGTTGGTATTTTTCGGCGAAATTTTCATCTAGTACACCAAAGAGACTGTTCGCAATGTATCCGATCCCGTTGATAAGGCCTCGGCGCTTACGTGGATGCGCTTCGAAATGCTGACTGAGTAACATACGGTCGTAGTACTCCAGTTCCATGAATCCGTGACGTAGTTGTAACATGATAACGTCACAATGGGATTTGCTTTTTGTTTGTGTACATAAGCTTTCAAGGTGATTCATATAAATGTTAAATATTTTACACCCGTGCCAATATGGTTGCATGTCGTAATATACAATTATTTTCCATTGATCTTGTATTAGATTCATTTCTGATATTTTGTCAAAATAAATTGCTTGTTTTCCTTGTAATTGTGTTATGTTGTATGCAGCTTGCGCGTTACACGTTAATGTTAATATCAGGAATAGTAAAGACAATATTGTAGAGAAAGTGTAACTAAGCCCTCTTCTTCGTTGGTTTGAGCTTACTTGTGGTGATGGTTTCATATCCTGTTGGACTGAAGCCGACACCTGTTTGTGGTCTTCTTGATCTTCGCAATCTAGCAAGGGAGTTAGCTTGACGATAGGCCGTTTCATTAAGCCGTTTCTTGTTTGTAGTGTGACTACTCTGACGTACCCATCACTGCCAGGGTGCACTTGCATCACCCTTCCCATTGCCCATTTGCCTGGTGGCAGGTTGGCATCTTGAATTAACACCAAGTTACCAACTTTGATGTTTTCTTGAGGGCGTCTCCATTTTGACCTTGTATTTAATTGTGTTATGTATTCACTTCGCCAGCGTTTCCAAATATCTTGATAAATCCTTTGAGTTAGATTCCATCTTGTGCGTAGATCTTTCTCAGTTTCGTATAGTGTTAAATTTGGACCACTTGACAAGAAATGTGCGGGCGTAAGGAAGTTCAAATCTGCTGAATTTTCGGTTAAAGGGCATATTGGTCTTGAGTTCAGACATGCCTCCAACTGATATAGTATCGTGCTATACTCCTCAAACGTTAATTTTTGCTCCCCTACAACTCTCTTCAGATGATATTTTAGGCTTTTAACGGCAGCCTCCCATAGTCCTCCTGCTGATGGCCATGAAGGTGCGTTATAATACCATTCGATTCCCATTTTTGTTATTTCTGCCTGAAATTCTTGATTGAATGTGCTTTTTATTGCATGATATTCGTCCTGTAGGATCTTGTTGGCTCCAATAAAGTTGGTACCTTGATCGCTGAATATCTTGTGTGGAACTCCTCTTCGAGCTATCATTCTGCGGAGAGCAGCGAGAAATGATGATGATGTCAAATCCGACACCAACTCCAAGTGCATGGCTTTTGTTGCCATGCAAATAAATACGGCGACATAACCCTTAGTGGTTCTTATTCCACGACCCTTGTTGGCCTTGATATAGACATGTCCCGTATAGTCTACACCTACATTTTGGAAAGGGCGTGATGGATTCGTCCTTTCTGGTGGTAAATCTCCCATGATTTGATGCTGATTGTTGGGGTTGTAGCGACGACACTTAACACAACGTCGAACTCGGAATTTAACTGCTCTGATTCCGCCTACAATCCAATATTGTTGTCTAATAAATGCTGAAGTTAGCTGAGGTCCGCCATGAAATGCTAGAACGTGAGCCTCGTCAATCAAAACTTCCGTTACGCGACTGCCTTTTGATAGAATTATTGGATGTTTCATCTGATGATCTATGTTACCGTGTTTGAGCCTCCCGCCGACTCGAAGGATGCCGTCTTGATCAAGAAACGGATTTAAATTCAATATTTTGCTCTTGCTTGATATGGGTTTGCTCTGTTGCAATTTACGTAATTCCTCAGGAAAATCTGTTTCTTGAACGTATTTAATTAACTTTAATTTGGCAATTCTTATTTCTTGAAGAGTTAAATGTTTTGTTTGTGCTAGTTCCTTAAATCGCAAACGTCTATACAATCGTAAAAGCATAGCGTAAACGTTTATAAGTTGTGTGAATGAACTGTACTTTGATATCAGGTGACGCAATACACTGCAGCTGTCGGCACTTTGGTGAATTACATTCACTTGTAACATATTGTTCTTATTCTTTTTGATTTCTTCATCTGTTGTGAATTTTGATATTGGTTCTTTCTCTGCGATGATACTAGGCAGCCACGAAGGACCCTTCCACCACAGAGTATGCTCCTCAAGCTGATTTACGTTCAAGCCTCGACTGGCACAATCCGCGGGATTATCTGCTGATTTAACGTAGCGCCAGCAATTGGCAGGCATGATAATGGTTATCTGACGTACACGATTGGCTACAAATGTTTTCCATCTTGTTGGTTCACCATTCAGCCAGCCTAACACAATCATGGAGTCTGTCCATCCATACATGCTGAGTTTGTAGTTTGATAGACACTGCTGTACCTTAGTCATTAATTTTGCTAGTAAGAGAGCTCCAGACAGCTCTAATCTTGGCAATGACACTGATTTGTTTGCCGGTACAAGTCTAGTTTTTCCAACTAGCAGTGTTGGTTTTGATTGCTCATTCCCTTTGATCCGAGCATATATTACACATGCAAATGCCTTCTGAGATGAATCGCAAAAGCCGAATAATTCAATTTTGTCACGTTCTCTTGTGTTTATCCATCGCGGTACTTGCAGTCTGTTTATACGATTAATGTTGCTTTTAATATCCATCCATTCGCTTAGTATGTCTTCGGGCAGGGGATCATCCCAATTTAGGTTGCGTAACCATAAGTTTTGAAAAATTATTTTAAGCTTTGTTGATAGTGGTGATAGCCATCCCAAAGGATCGAATAACTTTGAGATATCTGATAACAATGTTCTTTTAGTCGTTGCTGTCGTTGTTTGTTCTATTTTCATTTCAAATCGAAAAGTGTCTTCCTTGGGGTCCCAAATGAGTCCTAAGGTTTTCGTTTGTTCTGATTGCTTGAAATTAAAACTATCTTGAGTGTTGTTCTCGGACGGTATGTATTGTAATAACTCAGGAACATTTGTTTTCCATTTCCTGAGGTTGAAACCTCCCGACTTCAAGAGATTGATTAATTCCCTTATGAGCTGCTGTGCTGAATCTGATGTATGCGATCCATGTAACAAATCGTCGACGTAGAATGAGTTTTCTAGTACATCTGTCGCTAAACTGTTCGTGTAGTTAGGTTTTTCGTCACGTGCAAGCTGTTTTAATGTCATTAATGATAAATACGGTGCGGCCTTGGTGCCATAGGTTACTGTGGTCAATTGATATTCCTGTATTGGCTCTGTTGATGAGTTCCGCCAAACAATCTTCTGCAATGCTTGATCATCTTCATGTATCTTAATTTGTCGGAACATTTTTTCTATATCTGCTGTATATGCGTATTTGTACTGCCTCCATTTAAGGATCAGAGACAGAAGGTCTTGCTGTAAGTTTGGTCCTGCTTCCATGACGTCATTTAGGCTGTAGCCTGTTGATGTCTTAGCCGATGCGTTGAACACCACCCTCAGTTTTGTAGTGGTTGAATCGGGCCGCAGGACGCTATGGTGAGTCAAAAAACAGTCGGGCTTGAAATTGTTTCTTGAAACTTTCATGTGTCCTAATTCTTGATATTCAGTCATGAATTTTTGATATTCTTCTTGGATGTCGGGATGCTGCGTGTGTTTCCTCTCTAGCGATTTGAATTGCGCTACAGCTTTTGGTTTCGAAGCTCCCAGTATCTCGGCAAAATTTTGTTTTAGAGGTAATCTTACTTGATATCGACCATCCTCTTGTCGTGCTGTTGTTTTCTGATAATAATCAATGGTTTGTTGATCTCCTGATGACAGTGTGGTCTTGTCTGAGATGTCTTCAATTTCCCAGAATTGCTGGATATCGTCCAGGTTGTGCAAGATGACGTTGCACTGAAAGGTTTGTATGATATCTCCGCTTAATATCCAGCCGAGTCGTGTATTTTGTGCTGATGCAGAAACCTCAGTTTCTCTGCAAACTCCTTCTAATAATAATTTCGAGTACACACTGCTGCCTAGAAGTAAGTCAACTGATCGACTTACATTAAAGTCTCGGTCTGCTAAAGTGATATTATCTAAAAATGCCCATGTTGGTTTTTCAAAGGTGCGGTTAGGCAGCTTTTTTATTAATTTATTCATGATATAAGCCTCTACTTCAAACTCAAAGTCGTTGTGTACTGATGCACACTTAATATTTATTACTCCTTTGCAGTTTGATTCCTTTTCCCCGATGCCCCAGATGACGCCTGAGGTTTTCCTGCGTGCTATGCCCAAAGTTTGTGCTGCGTTTTCGCTGATGAGGGACATTTGTGAGCCTTGGTCTAGTAGTGCTCGTAATATCTGAAATGATCCATTCTCATCTTGAACCTTGATCAGGGCCGTCGGTAAAAGTACGTCCGGCTTGTCCTGCTGTAGTGACGCATGCGAATTTCCGCGTGACAGCTGCTGCGTTTCGGGTTTCGAGGCACGCGTCGTGTTGTCGCCTGCTTTTGCTGTGCTGGCAACTGATGTCCGATTTGATTGCGTAAACGCTGCATGTAGTAGTGTGTTATGACTTCCTTTGCATTCTCGACACCGTTTACTTGAAATGCAAGCCTTACCATTATGCCAATAAAGACAATTTTGGCATATATCGAGTTTTGACAAAGTTTTTCGCCTGTTTTGTGGCGTCATTTCGAGGAATTGCTGACAATAAAAAATACCATGGTCATTTGTCTTGCAAATCGGGCACTTATAAATAGTCCTTGCACACATGCACGATATGCGCGTGGAGATGCAACGCCGGGGTGAAAGTCCGCTGCCGCGACAGGTCACGGCATGGCGGACAGAGCTCCGGCGGGATCTCATGGTGAAATGGCGTCAGCGACTATCGCAACCCAGTGCTGGGCACGCCACAATCATGGCGGTAAGTCCCCTCTTTGAGGCGTGGCTGGAAAGACCTCACGGCGTCCTTACCTTCCGCATGACGCAGGTACTCACCGGACATGGTTCGTTCGGGAGTTTCCTGCACGGGATTCATGCGGAGGTGACGCCCGGGTGTCGCCACTGTGCGGAACGCCCGGAGGACACGGTGGAGCACACAGTCGAGGTGTGCCCTGCTTGGGCGGAGCATCGCCGTGCCCTCGTGGGGGCGATCGGCGGCGGAGACCTCTCGCGCCGGGCCTTGGTTGAGGCCATGGTCCGGAGCGAGGAGGAGTGGCAGGCGGTCGCCGACTTCTGCGAAGCAGTAATGCTCGCAAAGGAGGAGGCCGAACGCATCAGGCAACGGCGTTATCGCCGCCGCCGTCGCCGGGATTCTGATCCCGATTTCCGGCCAACGTAGACGCGGGCTTGCGGACAGTGAGCAATGGGTAGCTCACTGTCCGGCCGTCCGGTAACTGTCCGGACCAAGCCCAAGTCGTCGACGGCGCGCACTGTTCCCGCGCGCCTCAAGGAGTTGTCAGCAACAGCAGGGACCCAGCCGGGTCGAAGCCTACTGGGGCCAGGGTTATCCGAAAGGGCGCTCGAGCCCCGGTATGAAGGCTAGAAGGAACGGGGTGGGTCTTTTAGTCAGTAAGAGTCTGACACTATCTCCCGCTCCGCCCAAGGGCGGGGGATGTCAATGCATGATTTTTTCCCACCATAAAAAAAAAAAAAAAAAAAAAAAGGGCACTTATAAATTGTTTTCGTCGAATTGGTATTTTTGTTGTTTTTCGATTGCAAAATGATTTCTTCATTTGTAGCGGATGTTTTTTCATAATTGTAATTTGATCTTGATGTTTTTCCAAAAAATTGCTTGTTTGATTTGTATGATTGACTGTCTTGTTTCCTGCCTGCAGACTCCATTGCTGTAAACTTGCCTTCTAAGAACGAAAGGAACTCTTGTAGCTTAGGTATTGCCCTGGGGTCTTTGATAGAAGCCACGTAATCCTCATAGGTTTCTGAATCTAATTTTGCTGACAATAGATGTATGAGTAACGGGTCCCAGGAACTAACTTCTACCCCTAAGTTCTTGATAGCATTCAAACTCTCGATAGTGGTGTCATGCAGACTCTTGATGTGCTTAATAGTTGCTTGCTGCGCCGCCGGAATGCTTGTTAAAGTGGCTAAATGAGAACTACAAATTAAATTCAGATTATTGTAGCGGTGATTTAGAATCTCCCAACTAATGTTGTAATTATCTGATGATATTTGTAAATGTTGAATTAATTTTTCAGGTTCTCCCCTTAACTTGCTTTTGAGGTACTGCAGTTTTTGAGCGTTAGACAATCCATAGGTCGCTGGTTCATATCCGGCTCGAAGGACCAAAAAGATGTATGGTTTGTTACCATACGTCTTTTGCTGATTGATATTGATTGATAGGGATGCTGAATGCTATAAGTAAAACTATGTAATTCACTTGATACGTGTATTGAGTCCACGACCTTAACTAATGATAAATGAGGTGTTGCTATGACGCGGTCCGAATGTGAACTGAAGTTGATGTAAAATGTGTGTTAATTAATTACAATTCAATTATGATGAGAGAGCATTTACGCAATGTGCGGTTGCACCGTACACACTCATATTGGGCTCGCGTGATTGATTGCAGTCAATATCCTTTTATAGAAAAGAATCCAGCAGTGGGAACATTTTATACTGATTTAAATGCTGCGCTCTCTCTGTCTGACTACTCATTTGTGGGTGCATAGCTAGAAAACCGTTTACGGTGTTAAACCAAATATTTCATAGGTATATCTTGTTCTTGTATGTCACGTTTATTGTAGATTTATTAAAAAAAAATGCACTAGGAAACACTGTACAGAGACGGACTTAATGCCTTAGGCATTTTTGACCAGACCTTAGGATAGTGCAGTAAGTAACATCATCATGGGTTTTTCTTTTATGTTCTATAACATTAGACATCATGAGCACAGAATAGATAATATATAATAATAATCCTTTATTTCCAGGCAACTATGGCCCATAGATAAAACACACAAATAATCTTACAAAATAATAAACTAATACATAAAAGATCCTATAACTAATTATAAAACTAAACTATTGCACACTAAGTGACGCGGCGTCGTGTTCCGCTGCGAGGTTGGTATCCTTCCACGAAATCGTCGATACACGACACCTTTCGGCCAAAACTCTCCTTTGAGGAAGGTGGCCAAATAATGAGTCGGCACCCGCACCACAAACGACTTGAAATTAGTGTTATGGCGCGGCTCCTACTGCTCGACTCTCAAAGTCCAGCATATAGGTAGTATAGGTAGTCCAGCATATAGGTCTAGACTAGATTAAAATACATATTTTAAAATATTATTATGTTTATTCACCCCCTATTTTTTAATTAGTACAAAGAATGGGAATCTATGCGTACTCGTTGTTGATCATATTTTTATCGTAAAAAGTAAAAAAAAACGTAATCCCAAAATTGTCCACAAAAATTTGTCAAAATTATTCATAACAATTGCTACTAGAAAATACTAGGCGCAGTATTTTTCCATTTTGATCGTCATTTATTCATTCATAATCAAACAATTCTTCCAGAAATTGAGTGAAATTTTGGAATATAAGCAAAAAGTTATTAGCATTTGCTTATATTCCAAATGCTGTTTATGAATAATATTTATTGAGATTTTACATAAATAATCACAAGACCTTTTCTAATAAGCCCTGTAAATATTTGTACTAACTTAATTTGTGAAATATATTTATTTATTTTTCAATAAAGCTGATTCCCAGTAGAATAAATTGCTCTTCCTAATTAAAAAGTATTAAAAGAGGAGCTTAATTTTGCTTTAATGGAGTAAGGTTACGGCAAATGGCTTTTGGGAAAACATTTTCAAGTTAAAAGCGAAATGGAATAAATAATTAGAATCCTTCAATGGCAAATGCGGATTTATTTTTAATAAGGGATTTAGCAGTATTGTTGAAAGTATTTATAGTTATCTATAGCAAATGATTGAATATTTTCCTGCAGCAGTCTTCCTGTCGGATTATAATTTAGGAGTCTTCAAGGCTAGAGTGAGTAGGCTCTTAATAAACTATTGCGTTTAACATCAACTATTGCTTCTCTGCTTACCATCTGTAGCCCGATTCACGTAATCAAACCCGTAGCGATATCGTAGCGATTTAGTCATTTAGACCAACACCGATTTTAAAGTCGGTTGGTCGAAGAGTCGATTTTATTCATTATCCTGGGAGAATACTTATTAATTTAACTGGAAATAAGTCGTCGATAGATCGTTTAGTTTCGAGCCAGTTGAGTTGTCGTTCTATCCAATCCCGATTAAGGAACACGTGAATACCGCTTACGCATAGGAATTCGATCGAACGACTATAAAACTTCAACGATATTTGATTTGATTGATTTTACATGAATCAGGCTACAGGTAGGATCGCAGTCAAGCACTAGTTTATTACATCAATCAAGACAGTAAGAATTTTCAGAAATTATGTATTTCTGTTGCCGCTATAACAACAAATATTAAAAACAAAACATAATAAATATTTAACGGGTTCCCACACAACAAACGCGATTTTTTGCTGAATTTTCCCAAGGACAGTACGGAACCCTTTATGTACGAGTCCAACTCGTACTTGGCCAGTTTTTTTTTTTTGCTGGGGTTTATTTCTATTTGGTTGAATGAAAACTGCAAAAGTTTAAGTAATTCTTCAGATTACATCTAGGTCTTATTATTAAAGAATTTAAGCTACATTCAGACACTATTTTTCTGATCGTATGATCAGAAAGTATATTTAACGAATCGATTTCATTGGAAAAATTGTATACTATTGTACAGGTAAATAAAATCTGTCTTGAAAAATAATTTATTTGTTTGTACAATTACCGATTTATATTGATGCTTGAAAGGCAAAAATTACTAAGTGACATTGAGTAAAATTAAAAGACAAATAATATTTAGTTAAAAAAAAAATTGGATTTAGATACTATTGACATCATGTTAATACTATTTCGTTTTTTTTTTAACTTTAAGTCACTCTCCTGTAAAATTTACTCAATGACGCTTAGTAATTTTTGCCTTTCAAGCATCGCTATGATTAGAAAAAAAAAATACTGGCTAAGTGCACACAAGGGTTTCATACTACGTAATTAAAATTATAAAAATAGTATTGCTTGTGTACCCTCTTTATTTATTTTATTTTATTTTTTCCTTTATATTTTGTAGCAACACTAGAAATACACATTCTGAGAAAATTTCAACTCTCTACAATTGCCGTCACGGCTCTTGAGCGCTGGCTTCAAGTTGCGCAGAAGTCAAATATTCGGTCTCTTTAGTGGTGCGAAGTGAGACGCGGGGGTGGGGAGTGACGTCACTCCTGATTCGTTCCCTGCGTTGCTGCATGTTTCTAACAACGAAGACGATTGGCTCGCCAATGTATGGAATGCGCTAAGCGATCCCCACTCTGATGCCGAGCGCTCAAGATCCGTTTCGGCAATTGTACCGCTTACGGTTTTTGAGATATATAGCCTGCTGATAAACGGACAGACAAACAGCGGAGGCTTGATAATAGGGTCCCATTCATTTTATTTGTGAATGTGTAGTACCTATCATGGAGCATTTTTTATTAGGTTACAACTTGTTTGACATTACGAGCATGGTTGAGAGTTTGTCATGCTCACTCAAATGTCTCGCTGATGGTGGCACGTGTTATTGGGTCATTCGGTTCCCTTCAAAATGGTTGAGCTGAGTGGGGCTGATGCACGTGTCATGCCCGTGTATGGGTACCATCGGTTGAGACTGGTCATCTCTTAGCTGCCAGTGGCTTAATTCAGTTTCTATTTTTAATTAGCTTTTTTTTACATTATATATTATTATTACCTACTTAACTACATTGTACTCACATATTAGAAGCGACAAGAAGTTTGTAACCATGATCTATGTAACTCATAATATGATTTAAAAAGAGTGTCCATGGAGTTTCTTGCACGTTCTTCTCCATAGAGATCTACGCTTTTGAACGTGCAATTTATCTTCACTTTTCTTGGACTGACCGACATTTGACTATTCAAAAGAGCCAGCTAATGGTCTTTTTGAAATAAATGTTTTTGATTTGATTTTGATTGATTCACCTTTCGCATGTGAAATACTAAAAACATACACAACAATATAAATTAATGTAAACTAAAATTATAAACTAAATCATAATGGAATCACAATTATCTTATTCAGCAGAAACTTCAGAACCAGTTAAGCATCGCCTAGTGTCTTACGTTGTAACACATTTTCTGCGTTTCATTTTCTACAAATTAACTTAAGCTTGGCTAAGTTACATTTTGAAAGACTTTAATAAGTACTTCAAAGACGAAATTACATTTTGTTATTAACCTTACGTGAATTTAATGTGATTTTAATTTAGTAAAGTCGTCTGTGAGAAATTTGGATCATTCTGAAGTTTCTTACAGAGAACACAGTACGAAAACTCAATTTGCCCGCGGTTTCGCTAGCATACATAAGATATAGCCTGCCTATGTCACTCAGGAATAAAACAGCTTTTTACTAATGAAAAATTTTTATCAATCGGGCCAATACTTTCAGAGTTTACCTCCTACAAACCAAAAGAAAAACTACCTCTTTATAATATTAGTGTAGATGTAGTATAAACCAGTCTTTGACTGCGATCCTACCTGATGGTAAGCAGTGATGCAGTCATTGATGGTGACGGGCACTAGAGCCGTTTGAAGGCACTTAAACTGCAATTAGGCGAAAAAACCGCAGCAGGTAAATTATTCCAGTCCTTCAATGTATGTGGTATTAACTTTTGCCTGCGATTTCGCCCGCGTACATAAGATGTAGCCTATGTTACTCAGGAAATTAAGCAGCTTTCTCTATCGGTGAGAAAATTTTAACAATCGGACCAGTACTACCAGAGATTACCTCCTACAAACAAAAAAACAAACCTTACCTCTTTATTATATTATTGTAGATAAATGCCGAGGCGAAGCATTTAATCCAGATTGTAGAGGTGTCAACAATATAAGGCATAACTTTCTCTGATTCTGTCTGTAAAACCATTTTAGAACTAGTTCTTTAAATAACGCTGTCTCACTATCGCGTCACAACTACCTTCAGGCTTGAGCAAAATCAGGCTTAAGCGGAACATCGCCGAGTCCTCGTTAAAGCGATTGGCGGCGGCAATCTCTCGCACCAGGCAATGTTTGGGTTAAGAAATGGGAAAAATCATCCAATGACAACCCGCGCTCTTGGGCGGACTGGTGGCCGGAATCGGCATCGGAATCCCGGCGGCGGCGAGAACGCCGTTGCCTGATGCGGTCGGCCTCCTCCTTTGCGAGCATTACTGCTTCGCAGAAGTCGGCGACCGCCTGCCACTCCTCCTCGCTCCGGACCATGGCCTCAACCATGGCCTGGCGCGAGAAGTCTCCGCCGCCAATCGCCCTCATGAGGGCGCGGCGATGCTCCGCCCAAGCAGGGCACACCTCGACTGTGTGCTCCACCGTGTCCTCCGGGCAAAAGAGATGGTTGCAACTGTGAGAGAACGGAAATCCTCATGCCCCAGCTGCCACAGAAAGGGGCAGCATCCGGTAATGGCCAAGCCCGAATCGTCAACGTCGCATATTTATCCACGCGCGCCTCAAAGAGATATCAGTGGAACCGCAGGGGCCGATGCCTGCTAAGGCTGAGAGATTGTTCGAAAGAGTCTACGTGGAACTGGAGAGCAAAAGGCAACTGGAAGACCACAGGAAGGTTTTAGTGAATAAAACCATAGTGGGAGAAGTTATTTGAAGATGTCCTTCCCAAAAAATGGTTAAGTCGAGCGTATAAACACCAGCACTGCGGTTTATCAAGTGAGGCTTAGATGTTATCTAGCACATATTTAGGAGTTTGATATTGGATTTTATTACTAAAACTACCCAATAAAAATAAATGATTCTTTACGTATTAGGTCCTTGAGCTAGCGCCCAAAGATAAATGAGTTTCATATTGTATATGTGACTAGCTTTTACCCGCGGATTCTCCCACGTACATAAAATATAGCCTATGTCACTCAAAAATAAAGAAGCTTTCTATCGATGAAAACAATTTTAGCAATCGGACCACTAATTTCTGAGATTACCTCCTGACAAAGTGCGTTCCTGACACTAATTTCAGAGAGAGGAACCAGATTTGCTGGACACTTAATTTGATAAAAAAAAACCTATTTCACAAAATAAAATTAAAATTAGTTTGAGAAAACCTTTGGACCAATGTAATCTTTTAAATAAATATTATTTATTTTTTGAGTTAAATAAATGTTAAAACATCGGTTTATCAAAGAGTTTTTTTATTCGAACAAATACCTTACCGCTTTGAACGTAAATCCTAGGTCTAAAGGGCCTGTTGGAAAGACTTTACTCAGGTGAGTATCCAGCGGATATTATTACACTTGAAGCCTTTGAGACCTATTTTTTTATTTTAATTTTATTTTCTTTGAGAACCAAACTTTATCCGAAGTAGAAAACTTGGCTTAACAAGACCAAGGAACTATACCTACCGTTTGAAGCCAATTAAAACGTAATTAGCTACGGTTCAGGTTCAGGTTCAGGTTCCAGGTCATTCAAGTTGTACAGCCGTATGTAGCTACAATCGGCTTTAGAGTGGGTGTCACTGGACAACGTACATTAGTCGCAGTATAAATGGTGGATGGGTTCGAAAGGTGGCATGACGACCGCGTACCGCAAGACGGATCGTTGGAAAGGCTCCCACAAGGTAGACCGATAACTTGGTGAGGCCTGATGGTCAGACGCAGAAGACCGATTGTTGTAGAAACAATTAGGAGAGACGTAAGTCCAACAGTAGACGTTTTTAATCGAAATTATGGTGATTATAATAAATAGTGCACCTAAGTAGCTTTTTTATAATTTTTGTCTTCATACGAAGAAGAAGAAGGTTTCTGCATTTAACCAGTGTTAAGTTTAGAAAGTATTTTTAAGTCTTCAGTCACTTTAAGTTACTTTGAAATTAATTAGTTCGCAAATGTAACATATTGCAATATTTTTGCAGTAATTGGCAGCAAATGTATCGGGCCAGCCTTCTCGGTAAGCTTCGCTGTGGTAGTCAATACTACAATAACTCTTAGCTCCATTTTACTGAGGTTGCGAATATTTCAATAAAGCTAGAACTATACTGCGCACACGTGTGTACAGCCGATATGAGCGCGTTGGTCACGAGCCCATATCGGCTTGTGTGCCACATTCATACATTTTATATGGAAACTAGACTTGTAGAGCTACACTTGATCTACGCCACGCGACGTCCTTCTACGTAGACATTAGGCGACATTACACGTGTGCGTCTGTCTAATGTAGTTCTTGCTTAATTCAATTAAAATCACTCAAAGAAATTCCACCAAAAACTGAAAAATAAGGCTACTGCAGATAGGTACTATGTGAAAATATAATTTGCATTTTCATAGAAACTATACGGTTTGCACTTCTTTGTCACTCAAATTATAGAGCTAAGGTATTGCGGTTCATTTCCTACATAATGAAAGGTATTCTCGAGAAACTGGTTCAAGTAAAGTAATTAATTTTCTTCGTTGTCAAGAAATTCTCTACGTGATTATTAAATCACAAGCATAAATCGTCAGCTATTTCATGCGTTAATTAAATTAAATTGACAAACATAAAGGTATGCTTAGTGGTTTCAAATCTAACATTATTTTGTTGCAGATTAAATTACTACAGTTAATAGGTTAGCCCGTCGTGCGTGGAAGGTATTATTATTACGTAATTGCAAGTTTTGTTTAGTAAAATTAAAAATTAAAAAACAGAAATTAAAAAAAAATCTTTTTCTAATTTTTTCCATGTAAAACAAATATTTTTTTTAGAGACTAAAATTTTCGGCCGAATAAATTTCGTACACCCGTACACCCGTGTGTACAATATGACAATCAAACGTTTTTTAAGGTCATTCGAGTTGTAAACACAACCTTGTGTACAGTCGGCGCTCGAGGGGAATTAATTATTTGATATTTTAATTTTGACATAACTAGAATTTCTTAATTTAATTGTAATAAGAAAAAATAATGAAATAAAGTATGCTAATTTAGGATGATAATGCTAATTAAATGACCTATTCACTGCAGTGCATGTATCTTTTTGGTCGTTAGAGTCAGACAAATTAATTATGATTGTATTTTTACTAAAAAACGAGCAATTACGTAATAATAATACAGCCTGGCGCTCGAGGGGTTAACACTATTATTCAGTAATTTTAATATCAATATCCTTGGGTGGTACAAGTTATACTTTTAATTATGTAGGTATGATGTTAGAATAGACTCATTCTTATTGTTTGTATAGGATAGATCGCCACTTTAGTACATGAGAGAAAATTTATATTTCATGCTAGACTCTAAATGTTATTTTATAAAGTAGAAATATTTTTGGATTAGGTATAGTTTTAGGGAGCAGTGGTGGCCGGGTGGTAACGACCCTGACCTACGAGTTGCAGGTCGCTAGTTCAAACCCAGCCAGGCGCATTATTTTGTGTAATTTATTTCTTCACCACTGCTCTCAAAACGGTGAAGGAAAACATCGTGAGGAAACGGGCATGTCCTAGGACTAAAAATTTGGAAGACATGTAAAGAAAGAAGAAAGAAAGAAAAAACTTTTATTCGTACCTCACACATACAGTAGAATTCGATAATAATAATAAAAAAATAAAAAAACTTTAAATAATGAACCAGAGACAGACGCCCGACGACTTGCGCTCCAAAATCATTTGTCAAAATCATAGACAAACGGAGGAACGCGAGCGCACGGGCGCACTGCAGGGCGCCGCAGCCGGCGCGGCCATGTGACATCTATCAACCCACACTGGGACTCGAGTGGTCGAGGCCTACCTGTCGGACAGCTTTATAGGCTCCCCAGGTAACCAGGGAGAGTGGAGACGCCGGGAGAGGTCGTGCGGTGTTCCGCAGGGATCGGTACTAGGACCACCCTTGTGGAACATAGGGTACGACTACGTGCTGCGCGACGACTTCCCTGACGGGGTCAGCGTGGTCTGCTACGCAGACGACACGCTGGTTCTAGCGCTAGGAGAGTCGTACCGGGCGGCGGTCGCTCTAGCGACATGCGGGGTTGCGATATTCGTTGGTAGGATCCAGAAGTTGGGACTCGAGGTGGCGCTGCACAAATCCGAGGCTATGTGTTTTCACGGCCCTCGGAACGCGCCACCATCGGGTTCTCAACTAATGTTAGGAGGAGTTCACATCGGCGTCGGGTCGATGATGAAGTACCTGGGACTCGTCCTCGACAGCCGGTGGAATTTCGTGGAGTATTTCCGACGTCTGACTCCCAAACTGAACTGGACTGGGCCTGCTCTCAAGCGGCTTCTGCCCAACCTTGGGGGTCCAGATGCCTCCTGCCAGAGGCTCTACGCGGGCATCATTCGGCCCTTTACGGGGCACTGGTGTGGGCAACGCCGCTGCAAAAGCGACCGGCGGCCATGCTGAACGCATGCCAGAGAGTCATGGTAATACGGATGGTGCGGGGATACTGCACGATTTCCCGCGAAGCGACGAGCCTTCTTGCTGGCCTATCACCGTGGGATCTGGAGGCACTAGTCTTTGCTTACATGCACGATATGCGCGTGGAGATGCAACGCCGGGGTGAAAGTCCGCTGCCGCGACAGGTCACGCAGGCATGGCGGACAGAACTCCGGCGGGATCTCATGGTGAAATGGCGTCAGCGACTATTGCAACCCAGTGCTGGACACGCCATAATTATGGCGGTAAGTCCTCTCTTTGAGGCGTGGCTGGAAAGACCTCACGGCGTCCTTACCTTCCTCATGATGCAGGTTCTCACCGGACATGGCAAGTTCGGGAGGTTCCTGCAACGGATTCGTGCGGAAGTGACGCCCGGGTGTCGCCACTGTGCGGAACGCCCAGAGAACACTGTGGAGCACACAGTTGAGGTGTGCTTTGCTTGGACGGAGCATCGCCATGCCCTCGTGAGGGCGATCGGCGGCGGCAATCTCTCGCGCCGGGCCTCGGTACAGGTCATGGTCTGGAGCGAGGAAGAGTGGCAAGCGGTCGCCAACTTCTGCGAAACAGTAATGCTAGCGAAGGAGGAGGCCGACCGCATCGGGCAACGGCGGCGCTCACAGCGCCCCAGCCACCGGCCGCCCAGATTCCGATCCTGACTTCCGGCCACCGTAGGTGCGGGCTTGCGGACGGCGAGCAATGAGTAGCTTGCTGTAAGACCACCCGGTAACTGTCCAGACCGAACCCAAGTCGTTCCCGCGTGCCTCAAGGAGTTGTCAGCAACAGCAGGGTCCCAGCTGGGTCGAAGCCTACTGGGGCTAGGGTTAGTTCCGAAAGGTAGGTAGGGTTTTTTAGTCAGTAAGAGTCTGACACTATCTCCCGCTCTGCCCAAGAACGGGGGTTGTCATTGGATGATTATTCCCACCAAAAAAAAAATCCACACTGGGACCGCGTGGTGGATTACAACTCTTGAAGAGGAGGCTTCAGTCCCAACAGTAAGAACATTAAAAGGCTGATTATTCTATGCTATATACTTTTAGACCTTTTTTGGAATAATCTTATTGATTTTTTTTCTCTTATTATGCTTATGCTATGTTCTATTACTTATTTACTTGAGAATGGAGTGCATTTACTAAGAAGATTCGGATCCTGTGCGCGTGGCTTCTACCTGCGACACATAACAACTGGATGCAAAAGCTTTCATCTGTACTCAGAAAGTAAAACAAGCAATTTTAAATATTCAGTTTAACAATTAATATTTTCTAAAACAGAAAATATTGTAACTTTAGCACGTTTTAAAAAGGAAGTATGTTCGTTTTTAGAACATGCCAATGTACAATGTTTTTCAATACACTTACTCGAACACTCGCTCTTACGTTTAATGCTTTTAAGCACTATATTAACTGCTTTCCGCACTAGTGTGGAAAAGTTCGCCCCGCCACTTTTTATTATAATAAATTATCGTTTCAATTTGGGTGCTAGTTCCCTCTCCTAGAGAGGAGGCCTGAGTCCCAGCAGTGGGAACATTAAAAAGGCTGACGATGATAATGGATGCTAAGCGGTCCCCCAGTTATTTCTTCCTATGTGAATTGAAAAACGTCGTTTGATACACGTGTAAATTTTTCATTGTAAAATTCCGCCTTGATGGCAAAGACAAACTTTCTTCACTCGTACCAAAACGTACGATACATGTATATTTCCTTACACGTTTTATGAAAACCGTAAAAAATAATACCAACAGTATTAGGTACAGTAAGTATAGGCGCACGGAATGTGTAAGTCTGTTATAAGCTTAATAATCCACCTTATTAAGTATGAATGTATTCAATAAGTAAGGCATCAGGAATGTATAATGTATGACGCACATTTTTTCGCACAGAAATGGAGAGTTTGCTGAATATACATGTATAAAGAAAAAACGATAAAAATTTCCCAAATTCAGTCAAAATGTTTTGTCGTATTCGTCTAACCTTAGAACAATATTTTTTTTAAACGCGTTGTCGCATTGTGTCTGTAACTGCGAGAGCGTCTTTAGTTCGCAAAATGAGGTTGTGTCGTTTTATTGCGGAGTTCCTACGACCATCTTTCAGCTCCATCATCAGATCAGTTCCATCTCATCATAATATTGCATTTATTGTATTAAAAAAATAAGAACTCAGGTTTGTGGCGAAATATAACGTTTATGTAAAACAATTAACCAAACTAGGACATCTTGTAACAAAGGAATAAACGGTCAGTGTTACCAATCTTAAACTTAAAAATAAAATAATGTAAGAAGGTGAGATTACATTGGTATTTTAACACCCCCTCTCAATGTAATTACACCATACTTAACTAATAAACAAACTAGTATTACATGATATTACCTATACCACATTTTCCTAAGAAACGAGTCATCAATTCTCGGTGTAAAGACTTGGTCAGCATGTCTGCAGGTTGATCACTCGTTTTAACATATCTTAAACACATCCTTTTATTTTTAATTAATTCTTTAACAAAATGATATCGTATATCAACATGTTTTAACCGCTTGACAGTGTCAGTACACGCAACAGATATGGCAGATTGATTATCACAGTAAATTGGTACTGGACATAGATTATTTATCCTAAAATCATTTAATAAATTAACAAGCCAGCACGCTTCACTCGCTGCCATACTAATGGCAACATATTCTGATTCTGTAGAAGATAAACTAACAGACACCTGTTTCTTGGAACTCCAGGAAATTAAACAATTACAAAATTTGAACAAATAGCCTGTAGTTGATCTTCTATCATTGGGATCGCCTCCCCAGTCAGCATCACAATAGCCCTCCAAAACATTATCAGTACATTTATATACTAACTTGTAATCAAGAGTTTGTTTGACATAACGCAAAACTCTTTTCAAAGCACTTAACAACATATCATTAGCACAAGTTTGATATCTACTTAATAGTGAAACAGTAAAACATAAGTCAGGCCTAGTGCCAGACACAGCATACATTAGACATCCTATCATTTGTCGGCATATCTTTTCAACGTTTTTGTCTACTGTACTATCATGACTTTGAAAAAGTTTTAAATTAATGTTTTGATCTATTGGTGTAGACATAGGCTTACAATTCTCCATTTTAAATCTCTTAAGAACATTCTCTAAATACTTTCTTTGGCTTAGTTCAGTTACTCCTGAGTCTAAATTTTGTGTTATAGTTATGCCTAAATAGTCAGTTACAAATCCCAGGTCCTTCATTTTAAACTCCTGACTTAATACCATTTTTACCTGCTTTACTAAATCATAATTAGTTCCAAAGATTAGTACATCATCGACATACAACAATAAGTAAAGTTGAAAACTATCAGTACATTTTGTATATAGACAACAATCACATTTTGATCTAACAAAACCTTCTTTGACCATCACATCATTAAATCTAACATTCCAACATTTTGGTGAATTTTTAAGACCATAAAGTGATTTATTTAATTTTACAATATTATCATTACCAGAGTAAGCCCCTTCTGGCAATTTTATATAAACACTTTCATTAATATTTCCATACAGAAATGCACCTGTGACATCCATTTGCAGGATAGGTAAGTTAAGTTTAGTAGCGATTATTACAAAGAGTCTTACAGTTGACAATTTTGCCACGGGAGCATAACATTCATTTAAGTCTAAAACATCATCTTGTTCAAACCCTCTCGCCACTAATCTAGCTTTATATTGTGGAAAATTTTGATCATCCCTTTTAATTTTGAATACCCACTTACTACTTACCACCTTTTTATTTTCAGGTACATCACATATTGTCCAAGTATTATTTTCTTTTAGTGTCTCCATCTCTTTATCAATTGCCTCCTTCCATTTGTTGCTGTCACTTCTCATCATGGCCTCTCCATAAGTGACTGGTTCATTATATACGTTTTGGCAATGATAATAAACAGTAGGTTTCCTTACCCGCTTGCTGGGTTCTCTTTGACGTACCTCATCAATTGACTCTATTGAGCTGTCACTTTCCTCACTTGGTTTATATTCAGATCCAGATTCTTCAGATATACTAGCAGTAACCATAGTATCATTGATATCCACTGAACTAGTTTCCAGTTCATTCTGCGACTCATTAGCTCTGTCATCACTGTCTTCTGTATAATTTAAGCTTATATCAACTTCACAATTATTGTTTTTCTCTTTCTCTAAGAAAACTATATCTCGCTTTAATTCTACATCATTCCTATGTGGGAAGTATATTCTAAACCCTTTGACTGTTTCGCCATATCCCACCATTACTCCTTTTTCTCCTTTGCTGTCCCATTTCTTTCTCTTTTCTTTTGGGATGTGTACATACACTGGAGTACCAAAGGATTTTAATTGATGAATGTCAAAATCTTTTCCAAACCATACCTCATATGGTGATTTTTCATTATGTCTACTTTTTCCGGTTCTATTCAGAACAAATGCTGCCGTATTTATAGCCTCGGCCCACAATGATTTTGGAAGATCCTTGCATGCATTCAGCATTGTTCTAGCCGCCTCAACGAGCGTCCTGTTCTCGCGTTCTGCTTTTCCGTTTTGTTCAGGGGTGTAAGGGACAGTTGTTTGATGTAGTATGCCACGTTTGGTAAAGATTTCTTTGACTTCCCTATTTATAAACTCAAGGCCATTATCAGTTCTGAAGAATTTTATTTTATTACCTGTCACATTTTCTGCTATGTTAATAAAATCTTCTATGCACCTTTTTATATCAGACTTATTCTTGACAAAATACACCGATCTATAATTGGAGAAGTCGTCTTTCAATATTACAAAATATCTTGAGCCGCCGACTGACGTAACCTCCATAGGGCCGCAGGTATCTGCATGGATCAATTCACAGGTTTTATTAGTAACAGTTTCACTGTTTCCAAACGGCAACCGATGTATTTTGCCTTCTAAGCAACTCTCGCATTTTGTAACTGAAGTTTGTTTCACATCAATGTTGTTTTTCAATAATATATTTTTGACATATTCAAAGTTTTGATGCGCTAACCTTTCGTGCCACTCTTGCAATGTGTTTTTATCTTTCGTAACCACATTAGCCACCTTGTTTTTATAGCGTAATTCCAAGTAATAGGAATTTTCAACACGTTTCGCAATCGCACAAACTTGTTTGTTTTTATAAAATTTGCAAGAACTTTCATCTGTCAACATGACGTAGCCTTTGTCTGACGCGCGGTTCACAGAGAATAGGTTTGTTTTTAATTCTGGAACGAAAAGAACGTTATTTATGGTCGTTTGTACCCATTCGTTCCCGTCATAAACCTCTACCGCCATCTGTCCATGGCCTAACACACTAATCGCTGCTCCATTACCAACAATAACAGATGCTTTTTCTGTCTCGGTAAATGATGTAAATAACCCACGATCACAGCTCATATGTTCACTGGCCCCGGTGTCAACTAACCACTGAGATTGGCAATATTCTTTTAATGAGTCTGACACCACAAATGCGTTACTTTTCTTTTGTTCTTTGTTCTTCCTAAACCAGCACCTTGACTTGTTGTGCCCACTTTTTCCACAGTAAAAACACTTGTTATTCTGTCCTTCACTTCGGTTGTTACTGTTACTTTTACACTCACTAAGAAAATGTCCTATTTTATTACATTTAAAGCATTTTATATTCCTTTTTATTTTAAATTCCATTCCATTCCTATCTTTAGCAACAAACGCTGATGAACCCGAGGATGGAGTTTGTTCGCTTTTCTCTTTCAACCGCTCCTCTTCAATCAGTAATCTTGCAATCAAATTGTCCATTGTTTGCTTATCGTCAGGGGCTGACTCCCACGCTGATACAAAATGCTTATACTCATCCGGTAACGACATCAATACTTTAGTAATCACAAACTTGTCTGAAACTTCTTCGCCAAACTGTTTGAGTTGATTTTGTAATTCCTGAATTTTTGACAAGAATTGTTACATTTCAGTGCCTGTTTCAAATTTATACTGAAAAAAGCGCTGCTGAATGATGTGAATACTTGTTGCAGACTTGTGCTCGTACACACTTAACAGTTTTCGCCACATTTCAGCAGAAGATGTACAAGTTATGATATGCAGCATGACATCCTCTGTCATCCTGGTAACCAGCAACGATTGAGCCTTAGCATCTTTGGCTTCCCAGGCAGCTCGTGCAACAGCTTCTTCTGGTTTTACTGTCCGTCCTTCAACAACGTCCAAGCATCCTTGACCTCTCAACAATACGGTTAATTGGAATTTCCATACACTCCAGTTCTTCGCACCTTCCAGTTTTATCACACTATTTACTTCCATCTCGCTTTACTGCCTTGTCTCACAATAACTTGAACAAGTATTTCTCCTTCCTGACAAAAAATTTTCCAGTCGGCACGCCGGCAATCTAACCTCACTTTTTGCCAGTCTTCAAAACTGCGCGATGTAATTATTCCTTTTTCTTCTACTAATAGGTAGCCGTGCCTGGGCCCATAACCTATGTATTAAAAAAATAAGAACTCAGGTTTGTGGCGAAATATAACGTTTATGTAAAACAATTAACCAAACTAGGACATCTTGTAACAAAGGAATAAACGGTCAGTGTTACCAATCTTAAACTTAAAAATAAAATAATGTAAGAAGGTGAGATTACATTGGTATTTTAACAGCATTGTCACGCACTTTACAAATGTAAACAAAATTTCAGCTCAATCAGTTGAAGATTTCTGCTTCAAAACTGAGTTGTGAGATTTGAACTGAACATACATAGTTACATACATACATATATTGCAAGTTAATAAAAAGCTTGTAAAAAAACTGATTCTCCTAACGGCACGTTCTGCAATCAAATTGAGGACGTGCAACTTTTTCTGATGGAGTGTACCCGGAACGATGATGAATGAGACTTTCGAAGAATGAGAACGTTTATAAATAAACGAATTTAAATTAAATTGACTAGATAATGTCATAATACAATCCATCTTATATGCATTATCATCGGAGACGACCAAAATGTGGTGCCACTAGGGAATGCAATCCCGACTCGAGATCGTAAAGTCGAGATCCCACGGGATTAGAAATGTCAATCCCGCGGGGTCCCGAAATTTTCGGGATCTCGTCTAGTTAAAAAAAAATCGCTTTACTGAATACGATGAAAACTGCTGGTTTGTGATAGTGAGGTTAATTAAAACAAAAAATTATTTAAGTGAAAACAAAAGCCTATATTCTTTAATATTACTAACTAAATAATTAACAGTTTTACTAACATGAACATAATCAAAACAAAAGTAGGTATAGGAAGGAGATTAAAAAGTAGTTACGGGTGATTTTGATAGTAAATTCTTAAAAAACAAAGTGTATCCAGAGTACTATCTGCTAATCGCGTTGCAATGTAGCCAGCTGCTGAGAATGCCCTCTCCGACTCAGCACTGGTTGGCAACAGCGTGACTAAGCAATTATATGCAAACTGCAAAAATCTCCCCCTTGTTCCTCCACACTCAAATAAAGCCATTTCTTTTTTTATTATTGACTCTAATTTATCTAAGCTTGTGGATCTGGATATACGTGTAAAAGGGCTTTAGGACGCGATTTTTCTTCTAATTCCTCTTGAAGTGAAGTATTACTTTGTGTAGCAGTAGCACTTAGATGTAAATCCTCTGCAATCATAGAAAGTGGCAAGTTATCTTCGTTTAATACTGTCGTATTAATCTCTACTTGGTTTGGTTCTTCACGATATAATCTTGTGATTATATTTTAATTTCTTTCCTTATGAGATATTTACTTGGCAATTGGAAAGTCTCGTTGCCTTTCCATTGCTTCAAATCATCTTGATAATTATTCGGATTTTTCAAATATAATAGCGCTGCAGTGGCTTTTATGCGACGCTCGGAGATACGATTGTTCATCGAAGATACCAACTTTTCTTAGAGAGGAGTTTTTAGGTCTTCTAGCTTTCGAATCATGAAACGCAACGTATGTTCCGCACTAACTAAATCAGAGTCTCGACGGCACAGTACCTCAACAGCCAGTTTCACTGGCTGAAATGTATTTTCCAAATCGATAAGGACTACATGTTCTTCATCCGTGAAAAAATAGTCTGAATTGAAACTGAGTGAGAGGTCAACTAGGGCCGCCTAATCCCGTCAATCTCGAACGGGATCTCGTCATATTATGCTTCGGGATTGATCTCGAAAAATTGCACGGGATCTCGCGAGATCGGGATCTCGAGAGATCGGAATTGCAATACCTAGGTGCCACCTAAGGGTGTTTTTCATATCGTGCGGATTTCATTGATTGTGAGATTGTTCCGCATGCAGAAAATGCAAAAAAAAACGCGTCCCACGTGCGTATTTCATGCGTTACAATAAATATTTGTATGAAATGGACATTTGCGGGTGTTACGTGTGCGGGGCAATCCCGCATGCGTGATGAAAACCGCACAATGTTAAAAACTCTCTAATTTCGGTTCTTTATGAATATCTCAAATATATTAATCTGGATTTAGTTTGTAGAACCATTGTGAAAGTATTTGAAAAATTCCCCCCCCCCCTCCTCAAATGAAAAGCAAAATGTGTCACAGTAAACGAACATAATAATAAATATTTCTGTGTTGCCTCGTTTAATTGATCCACCTACGCCGAACAAAATAATTGTCATCTTCGATTTGTCGATCCTACGGTACAATCAAGAGGACACATGTAATCAATGTCTGTCTTCCAATTAATCCGATTCATTTGCCTGAAAGTCTTGCAGTATCTGAATCAATTAAGTAAATAAAGCAGCCTTAAAAAGAGACGTTATTTTTAAAGCCTTTGGGGCTAAAGTTTGCCTTTTTTTAAGGTTGGCTATTATGAAATAGCTTCGGGTGAGGCGAGACTTGACGAGACGTCTCAGACTTTTACTGATTAAAATCCACTGGTGTTCCTTTAGGCCGAACACTGCGTTAAGCGGGCGGCCGCGCGTTCCCGTACAAAAGTGCTCCGTGTTTCCGTCGGGGAAATACGCGCCCCACCCCGTTTTTTCTACGTAATAACACATTGCGCAGGTAATAGTCCAGTTCGCGTAACGGGAACCGCCGCGCACGATACACGTGCGACGTCACGCGACGGGTGCACGCGCGTGCTTCTGCTTAACGCAGCATTGGCCCTTAGTTGCTTATTGCATTCCAGGGCTGTGGCGATTCTTTTAAGTAACCCTTGAACGGTGAGCTATCGATTGTGGTGGGAAATCATCATGTAACTCCTCTCGCTCTGAATAGAACGAGAGGGAGTGGTCAGACTTTTACTGCCTAAAAACTAACTTGTGTTTTTTCAGTTGCCTCCATAGTCACAGTGACACTTTTGAATAATTTTCCTACCAATACATCGAACTCAATGTATTGATAAGGGATAAATGTCCAGAAACGTAAAGGGCAACTAGAGAAGCAGACTTGGGTTCTTGTCAGTAAAAGTCGAACACTGTTTCTCGCTCAACCCATAGTGGAAGGCGTTATTTATCGATTTTTTTTTTTTTTTTTAATGATAGGCTTGCGTTTGACCACTACCTCACCTGATGGTAAGCGATGATATGGTCGACGATGAAGCACGCTTGCCTAGAAGAAACCTATTCACTCTCGACTTAAAGACTCCTAAGTTGTAGCTATCAGGAAACACAGATTCCGGCAGGGAATTCCACTCCTTGGCTGTACGCACAATAAATGTGTTCGCAAAACGTTTTCCAAAACAAATACAAACTTAAAGCAATATAGGTCAAAGAAAACAGTTGTCGCTTGTTAGCTTATCGGCTTCAAGAAATTAAATTGCATGTAAATAAATTAATAATCTATTTATAGGCAAGTTTCATATCGCACACGCAAATCTTAAGTAATTCGAAGTTGTACACGACAAGTTTATCGAAGTACAAATAAAGGTTGCACGAATACAAATTATTGCCGAAAGACTACCTTACGGCCCGTTCACGACCTTGCCGCTGTAAGCGGGAGCTAAGCATAAGCAAACATACAATAAATCTGTAAAAGTTTTTTGTTGTGTGCGCATCACGCAAAATGTACGAAATCGATATAGATAACTTTTACACATTAAAATTATGTGTAACTGGATA
Source organism: Mythimna ferrago (assembly GCA_910589285.2). Classification (NCBI taxonomy): domain Eukaryota; kingdom Metazoa; phylum Arthropoda; class Insecta; order Lepidoptera; family Noctuidae; genus Mythimna; species Mythimna ferrago. The sequence goes on from OU342682.1 coordinate 4,666,404, forward strand.
TATTACTTTGGCTTTATATCATCACAATCGGTTAACTATATCAAAATATATACTACATTCATTGACTGCTAGGCGGTACGAAGTTCGTCGAGACAGTTAGTTGGCATCATATATCATATTCGTAATACCTAACATAGTGTACCTACGTGTATTTCTAAAACATTATTGTTACAAAATAGATACAACAAAGGTTATCAATAATGATTTATAGCCCAATGCCGTGACACCATTATTGACATTGAATAACGACAATAAACTGTTTGTGTCTTGATTTACAAATGTTTGTAAGTCATTTCAAACCAAATCACGAATCCATCTTTATCTATAGGTATCGGCATATATATAAAAGAAGAAACTGACTGTCATAATTATCTACCTGCGAATCTTTTCTTCTTTCTCTGTCAAATTCTTTCGAAGGTTTTCTGTAAAAAATGGCTTTTTTATTATTGATAGGTTCGCGCTTGACCACTATCTCACCTGATGGAGAGCGACGATGCGGTCGACGATGAAACGCGCTTACCTAGAAGAAACCTATTCACTCTCGACTTAAAGGTTCCCGGGTTGTAGCTATCAGGAAACACAGACTCCGGCAAGGAATTCCACTCCCTAGCTGCACGCACAATGAATGTGTTCCCAAAATGTTTTGTGCGTGTAGATGGGATATCCACCATGTACCGGTGGCGCATAGCCGTACGTCGCATAGCTTTTAGCGATAAGACCTCCCATTGTGACATCTTGTTAATTTTAGGCTCCTACTGTAATTATATTTACAGTGTACAACAACAAAGAGAATATCTATCTATGTATATTAGTGAATCTACGAACGTAAACGAACATGATCGGTGAAAAGGAGGGAATTCGTTTGTTCATTTATTTTCTTCAATAACTAAAGAAATACTTATTATATAAGAAAAAATAAATTGATATCTTTACAACAAGACCGTCCATTAGATTATGTAGACATTACAGTCTGAAAACTTTATTTTTAAATTATCTTATTTCTACCTTTTTTTTTTTCGATGGGAAAAATCATCTTATGACAACCCCCGCTCTTGGGCGGAGCGGAAGATAGTGTCAGACTCTTACTGACTAAAAAACCCATCCCGTTCCTTCAAGCCTTCATACCGGGGCTCGAGCGCCCTTTCGGATAACCCTGGCCCCAGTAGGCTTTGACCCGGCTGGGCCCCTGCTGTTGCTGACAACTCCTTGAGGCGCGCGGGAACAGCGCGCGCCGTCGACGACTTGGGCTTGGTCCGGACGGTTACCGGACGGCCGGACAGCGAGCTATCTTATTTCTACCCTAAAAATTACCCCTATTGTATATAAATAATTTTTCAATACACTTGCTCAGAAAGTGACTCTCATTGCACTGCACTTAGGTAAATAATGGCCCTTGTTACCAAACTGTGACATTTTGATTACCATTACGCACTAGTGCTATAATGTAGTTAAAGCCTTATTGTTCAACCGCTCCCCTGCCATAATTTTAATACATTATCGTATCAGGCTGGGCGCAGGTCGTCCTCCACGAGTCGCCGGTCAACCCCCAATTATTCATTTCAGTGGGTGTATCGAAAGGTAAATAAAAAAAAATATAGGTGCGCATATGAAAACAGATTTTTACTGCCACAAAAGTTTACTAGTTTTACAAAGTCAAAGTCAAGTCAAAAGTTTTTTATTTCACATAGGCCTACATGGGCACTTATAAAACGTCAGAAGCTAGTGCACGGTTCGAAATTGGTCGTTTCCTATGGAGAAGATCCGGCAAGAAACTCCATGGTTACTCTTTACAGTTATTTACTTCACAAGTGTATTGAAAAACGTCGTATGATACACGAGAGTAATTAATGATTACCGTTCTCGGCTCTTTTAAGACCCTCGCCATGGCTCGGGTTTTAATACCGCCTCGACGGTAATCACTAACATTACACACTTATATCATAATGTATTATTATTAATATGGCGTGCGACTCAAGCTAGAACTATATCAGACCAACGCACACATGTAACACCTGATTTATACGTAGAATCCTAAAACGACGACGTCCCGTGGCATCACGTAGCCTGTATCAAGTGTAGCTCTACAAGTCTAGTTTCCATATAAAAATGTATGGAGGCCGACGCGCCCAGATCGGCGTGTGTAGCACATGTGTGAGCATTGTAGTTCTACATACAAGGGAGTGCCTCCAATTCATTATTTTTAATTCGTTTTTTTTTCTCATAGGGTGTGGATTTGCCTCTGGGTTGTGAGCCTATTCACAAATACAATTACCGGCCTGGATCTTGAGCGCTGGCTTCAAGTTGCGCAGAAGTCAAATATTCGGTCTCTTTAGTGGTGCGAAGTGAGACGCGGGGGCGGGGAGTGTCAGTGATTGGCTCGCTGCGTCATCGTGTCATAGACGTCACTCCTGATTCGTTCTGCGTTGCTGCATGTATCTAACAACGAAGACGATTGGCTCGCCAATGTATGGAATGCGCAAAGCGATCCCCACTCTGACGCCGAGCGCTCAAGATCCGTTCCAGTAATTGCACTTGTATTTTATTACATACAAAATTCTACGACTTCAACCCTCATTTCCCAAATTAATTTATGGGTGTTATATGTCTGAGTTTGGAACATACATATTCATGTATGTTCCAAATTTTAACTCACTTATAGATTTGGGGCAAATTGGGTGTGATAGACTGACAGACACACGATAAGGATTATTTTTTTCTTTTTGATGTATAAAATCCTAAAAACAGTTTAACTCGGCGTCATGGGGGTTGGGTCTGTGAGACCCGTCACATTTTATATCGATTCTAGTTCGATTACTATGCGTGCGATGTTGCTGTTCTTCTCAATAGCTGGAGCTGTTGAGTTCTTCTATGCATCGCATTTAACACTTTTGACGTGCAACAGACGCAGTGGGAGTTACACGATCTCAAAATTGAAAAGGGTCTGTGAGACCCATCCCCGCAGTTCGTGTAACAATTTCGCGCCAGTTTGTATGATGTTATTTTTTTTTTATTATCTGTATATTTATTTGTTTTTTGTTGTTGTTTACAATTAAAGTTTCTGATATATAATTTAATGTATTGAATTTGGAGTTTTTGAAGATTCTTAGTAAAAAATGAATCCAGAAGAGATAGAAAGGCAGCGTATTCTTTCGAATTTACAAGAGTCTCACTCTGATTCAGCTTTGTCTGACCAGGAGATGTGTGATGACGAAGATCGCTTGAGTGAGCGTAGTTATCTTAGTAACACAGAGCAAGATACCTCAAAGTCTGAGTTTGATAATGATATTCAACTGTCTACGCTATCCGATATATCGTTCGCTGGTGAAGTATTGGATATCTGGATCGGTTAGTTCTTCAAACGCAAACCGTGAGTGTTCTTCGGGTTTTTATCGTGGCAAAGACGGTACATTGGTATAAGACGCCTTTTCGACAAAATGTCAGGACTAGAGTCGAAAACATAATCCATCAATTGCCAGGAGTAGTACCAGTCGTTATTTTTTTAAAGCTCTAATAAATATGATCAAAACATATTATAATGCGATATTTGAGTTTAATTTATTTACATTAATACCTCAAAAACTAAATACGAATAAAATATTAACTTTATTGTTTTTAATTTATTGGATAATTTGTTATCTAATGAACGGGTCTGTGAGACCCACCCCAACGTCCGTGTAACACTTTTGCACCCCCATGACCCCGGGTTAATTTGATTAATGATGCTATTACGAAGTAAGTATTTTATAACGTTCCCAGCGGTCCCAATAGATGTTATTGTCCGGTCTGAAATCTGGCTTTAAAACTATATCTATCCTGACAGGCCTGTTGGTGTAGTGGTTAGTGACCCTGAATGCTATGCCGGAGGTGTGGGTTCAATTCCCACCCAGGAAAAATGTTTATGTGATGAGCATGATCATTTGTTCTGCGTCTGGGTGTAATTTATCTATAATGTGTATGTATTTAGAAATATATGTATAAGTATGTTTATCAGTTGTCTAGTACCCATAACACAAGCTCTGCTTAGCTTGGGACTAGACGGCGTTGTGTGATAGTTGTGGAATATTATTATTTTTATTTATTATCCTGTTTTATACTTAAGCAGAAAAGATGGCAGCAAACTATAGGGACCTAGCAGTGCCGAGGCTCACTGAGGCCACCGGGATTTTCTGAAATGGAAAGTTGTGATCCTAGAACGCAAAAGGCAAATGAAGAACACAGGTGATTTTTTTTGTCAGTAAAAGTCTGACACGCCTTTCCGTTACACCCTAAAGTACAAGTAAGTCACTGAATGGATTTCCAACACTAACAAAACCCATTGACTTGGCTTAAATTCAACCAGAATATCTTGATAAGACCCACTTGTCGTCATTCTCCTGGTAACCCATTTTCGAATAACCTCTTTATTTATTAATAGTGCCATCAAAAAACAAGACCATTTCATATTTCTGTCTAATTTTTGCACCTTAATTTATTTAAATAAGCACTCAAGCCTTCTTCAATATCAAAGTCAAAAGCTTTTGACAAGAAATGTTTACTAAAAGTTTAGTATAATTTTACCTTGTTGGTTTTACAAATTTTTGACACTGTAAAAAGGAAATTTTTGACGAAATAAATAATAAATGAACCCTACCGAAGTTTTGTCAGTTTATAGTCACACCACCACACACACATATCGCACACTCACGTCACATCATCGCTTACCATCAGGCGAGATATTGGATAAAAGCGAGCCTATAAATAATAAAAAACTTTTTTGGTACGGAAGTTTTAGTCCTAAACACTAAACTACTTCATCACCAGCCTTTTTTTTTTAATGTTCCCACTGTTGGGACTCAAGCCTCCTCTCTAGGAGAGGGAATGGGCCGTAACCCACGCGGGCCCAGTGCGTGTTGGTGAATGTCACATGTCTTTGAATTTTTGGTTCTAGGACATGCCGGTTTCCTCACGATGTTTTCCTTCACCGTTTTGAGAGCAGTGGTGATGAAATAAATTACACAAAGTAATGCGCCTGGCTGGGTTCGAACCCGCGATCTACAACTCGTAAGTCGGGGCCGTTACCACTCGGCCACCACTGCTCTCTAAACTACTTATCGTGTATTAATTCAATATCAAACAGATATTATCGTTGTCTGTGCAAATATAAATATCTTCAAGTTCTTTGTGCATATCACCCGTAACAAGAACTCGTAGTGCAAGGGAAAGTCAAAGGCAAAAGATCACTTGGACGCTCTGCAACACGGTGGATGGACCTCATAAAATCTGAGGCACACTGCAACGTTAAGGTCAGGTTCTATTTATTTTGAACTGTGTTAAACCTCTGGATATCCACAATTATAAAAGATCCATGAAAAATATTTTATTAAAATTGAGTATGTATATGACTAACCACCGGGCAAAAACAATAATATAATATTTAATTTATTAATATTCAAGTACATTATACATGACTGTTAGAACGGTGATCCCCAAACTAGATGTTAATCTGTACCTATGGGACGTTAATATTTATTTCGACGGAACGAAATAAATATGTCATTTCGTTTCGTCGAAATAAATATTACAATTTAAATGCCGCCATAATTATGACGTTGTGCCATTTTCTAAAATCGTCTTTGGCTGTCCATTTTATGGACCAGTACTTTTTTTTAGGTGGAGAATCATCTTGACATGAATGATATCTCCCGCCCACTCAGCTCAACCACTTTAAAGAGGACGTACTAAACCAACACACGTGCCACCATCAGCGAGACATTTGAGTGAGCATAACAAACTCTCAACTGCCATGACCGTTCATGTCAAAACAAGTTGTGACCTAATAAAATAAATGCTCCATGGTACTTCACATTTACAAAATCAAAAAAAAAAAATTACATTATACAATACTTTGTTCATTATCAGTTTTCAAAGATAAAAAATATAAACATTATTATGAGCTCCATTAAAATAAAAATATCTAAAACCACAATACGAAGAGGGCAGTAGCATCTATTCTAATATATATATATTTAACTTATTGAATTGGAGAATTTGAAGTGTTTATTATAAAATTTTACACACATTGCATATTTTTCCGAACATACATCTTTAAATAGTTCCCTAAGAAAATCGCGCCTGCGAATATTGTATATGACTCCAATAAATCTTTTCTGCAGAATAAATATACACTCTAAGTGCTCGCCCGCATAGCAAAATACTGTAAGACATTTTACTGTGAAAGAAACTAAATAAAATTAAATAGACCAGCCTCGAGGTATGTTCATCAGTAAATAAAAGGATTTTTTTGGACAGCGTATTCTGCTGAACTAAGCCGTCCTGCCAGAAATGTTAAATGAGGACCCCATTGTAGCCTCGAGTCGGGCGTGATTCCCAGGAAAATCGTGTTTTCGACGAATTCAATTTTTGTTTTGTTGTTGTTCAATTCTATTTCCAAGAGCTTGCCACATAGCCTAAAATAGCTCAAATAAGCAGGCTTATGTTACAAGTCGTTTATTATTTAACAATGGAATATTGCGTAGAAAATAATATTAGAAAAAAAAATAACATTAAAAAATAACAATTACAACTCAAACATAAAAACAGAGTAAAATCCTCATAACTCTCAATATTCTCATAATTAAATGTGTTAAAACGTTCTGTTTACATGATTTTAAAAGGGTAGCATTTAAACGAATGAATGTAAATTTAAGTTTTAAGTGATAAACATAATTAATTTAGGTGATATAATTAATAAGTAAGCGACTTACTGCGAGCGATGAGAAATCAACAGAACAGCGACTTACGAACACCAATTTGAGTTACTTAAAATACAAAATAAGAAGCTTCATAATATTTGAGCAACCTAATATTTGTTTGAGTGCCAACGTTACGACCCGTATTTTTTTCAATGTTTGGTAAATTATTTATTTAAACACTGAGTGGCATTTTATCTTAAATGAAGTGTTTCGAATTACCTAAATATCGATATTTATGTATTATGTATGTCACAAGGTAATTTGATACTTTGGACATTGCGAAAACCTGGATAATTAGAAAACGGTTAAATAAAATCTGCGAGCATCTTAGACGTGGCGTTCCCCGGCCCCTGTCGCGGCACCGCTCGTTTTGCTCGTTCGACTTACGCGCGGTTAGTCACAGTTCTAATCAAACCAAATCAATTTCACCAAATTCAAAATGATGAATCTGCCTGCGACTAGATAATTAGACAATCAATAATGATGAAAACATTTCTCAAAGTGAACTTTTTAGTAGTTCGTTATGTAAAACCTCAATTTTATTTCTAGTCGCTCACTTAGTAATTTAGTCGCTTATCTCTGATTTCAATAACCCGCTTTTAGTAAGCTTGTTCTTAATTTTATTATTGTTCAATATTTGTCGTTAGTTTAGTTAATTTGTCGCTTACGAAACTTCATACCGCTCAAGTTATTAAAACAGTATTTCATCATCAGTCGATTTTTTTTTTTATTTGCTCGTTTTATAATTCCCCATTTTGAAATCGCGCAACGTCATATATGATGGCATCCAGATTGTTATATCCACATCTGTATTGCGGTGTTGGTATGGTACATCTACTCCGCCGCAATACAGTTGATTTTCATTTCAATATCGCCACGTAGCCTACAAAAAAGCTTAGTGCTAAAGTGTTAATATATTTTACGGTGGCACGTCTTTAGACGTTGCTCAATTTTATATGAGAAAAAGATGCGCCGCAGTACAAATTATCAGGGGTGAGATTGCTTACGCAAACGTGTTACGAGGGCCCTTATCCACTCGTCTATCGTCATCGTGAGCATGGTTTAAAAGCTTGTTTTTTTCATCCTACGTAATTCAACGCAGTTTTTGATAAAAAGGCAACGCGAAAAAAGAGAGAAGAAGCCTATATGCTCTGTTAGCATTCGGTAATACGTACTGTCATTTGCTCGAATATTTCACAAAAGTTGTTCTTGGAAATACATATTTTCCGTTTTATTAAACCTTAAAAATTTTTGGAAAAAAAAAGAATGTTCGTCAGAATATCGAATAAATGCGCAAAGTTTGTAGGTATATATTTTTTTTAAATTATGAGTAAATTATGAAGGGCCTTTCACACAAAATTACAGATTTTCAGACGTCTTTACTGAAATCAATTTGATTAAAAAACCTACATAATCAAAAAGTAATAACGTAAAAATCACATTAGGGCGGCTGTATGGAAATATATCTCAGATTGGCCGTGTTTTAATTATATTAATATATTATGTACTCTCTAGCTTAAACATTGTGTCTACGTTCCATTTTAGATGAATCGTTTGCGCTATGTGACACTAATTACAGGCTGGTGATAAATTGCATGGCACAAGAAATTTATTTGTCTATTGGCGTACCATTTTATGTATCTATTTTATTATTTATTTAATCTGCAACACAAAGTACATATGCGCTGGCGGACTAATTTTTAGTATTCTATGTACCAACTACTTTAAAGGTTGCCAGCAGAAACAAAACACTTATCTACAACATGCTGGCCGGCAGGTAAATAGGTATTTTTGGCTGACTCCCAAGTCTGACTGGACTGACGGGACTGGAACTATAAAAGAGCGCAGGATTGAAAACGTTGCTGCCATGTAATGTAATGCGCCTATTTCGCGTTCAGCCCGATTGTGGTAGCTATACGTTCTACAAAGCGGCGTCCAATGTTTAGCTGTATTGTCAGTGTAGGGTTGACTATAAAATATGAAAACCCATTCCAAACAAGCTTGGATTACGCCCCATTACGTTACAGCGATGTTTTGTAATCTGACGCGTCACCTTGTCTTACGAAATAATAATATAATATAATAATATTCCACAACTAGCACACAACACCGTCTAGTCCCAAGCTAAGCAGAGCTTGTGTTATGGGTACTAGATAACTGATAAACATGCTTATATATTTCTAAATATATACATATTATAGATATATTACACCCAGACACAGAACAAATGATCATGCTCATCACATAAACATTTGTCCTGGGTGGGAATCGAACCCACAACCTGTAGCATAGCAGTCAGGGCCACTAACCACTGGACCAACAAGCCAGTCAAGTCAGAAATAGCTTTGACAGATATAACATAATACACAGATCTGCCTTTATAGATAAAAAAGTGTACTATTTCAAATGGACAAGACGGTCCGTCATATTATATTATTAGAAATGGACTACAAGGGTTTCCAACTAACCTTTTTTTGGGATGAAAAATTACCAAATAACTTCTCTTGCTCTGAGTGGAGCGACACAGAGACCTGACAGTAAATTATTGCCGGCAATCTTTGAGGTACGGAAACCCTCGCCTTTTTATTTTGTGGTTACATTTTTCTCGGGGCTTATTGTAGCGTACTTGTTCATGTTAAGGTGAACGTCAGTTTATAATAAAACTGAAAATGAAAAGATGTGCTGTCTGGTGACTAACAGGGTAAACCTTATTATTCGCGAAAAAAAAAAAGTATTAGGTCCTCTATGTGCTGAGTGTGAGTGGTTTATGTGACTTGACCATTACATATTTACTATATGGACTTTAAAAGAGACCCCTAAGTTTGTTTCGATGTTTCTTCGGAGGTTAGTCAGCTAGGAAACACCGGTCTCATTTAGTTAAAAATTACGAAAAAAAAAATGTACATGTGAAAGTGTTTTTATAAACCTATTTGCACAATAAATATCATTTACGTTAACGCCATTGAATCATTTACCTAGTGTTGTAAAAATAAGCGCTGAGAGTCGAGCGTTGAGCACTGAGTCGACGCTATTGAGCGTTCAAGACTCGAGCGTTAAACGCTTGAGCGTTTAGGACTCGTGAGCGTTGAAAACTCGGGGGTTCGACGCTCGAGTCGCGCGCTCGAGCGTCGAAGCGTTAATATTTTTACTGGGGGTATATTAGTAATTTTATTTGACTAGAGGGAAATCTTTAATCGTTGTGATACATGACGTGCTTTAGATGCATTTCGACTGAAATCTTTTGTGTTTATAATATTTTCGAAACACAAAAGATTTCTATAATTTATCATTATTTTATAATACACCGTTAAATTTTAATCGTTTTAATCCCGTGGAGGGTCGATCCGGTACATGAAACACTATCGATTTGTAAAGATAAAATTAAAAAATAAAGTCTCCCCCAAGTGTCGCCATAATGATCGGTGCCCACTGTTGGACATAAGTCTCCCCCAAGGGTTGCCATTAGGCGCTATAATGACTGATGCCCACTGTTGGGCATAAGTCTCCTCTTACTATAATGACACTATGCCCACTGTTGGGCATAAGCCTCGTCCAAGTGTCGCCATTTAGGCGCTATAATAACCGATGCCCACTGTTGGGCATAAGTCTCCCTTTGCTATAATGACCTATGCCCACTGTTGGACATAAGCCTCCAAGTGTCGCCATTTAGGCGCTATAATGACTGATGTCCACTGTTGGGTATAAATTTCCCCCTTACTATAATGATCTGTGCCCACTGCTGGACTTAACCCTCCCCTGACTATGCCTACTGTTGGACATAACACTATGCCTACTGTTGGACATAAGCCTTCTCCAAGTGTCGCCATTTAGGCGCTATGACTGATGCCCACTGTTGGACATAAGCCTCCCCCAAGTATCGCCATTTAGGCGCTATAATGATTGATGCCCACTGTTGGACATAGGCCTCCCCCTCGCTATAGTGACCGATGTCCTCTATTGGACTGTCCAGGCGCACTAGTTTATGAGCCTATGTTAAAGTTGGACATAGGCTCATAACCTAGTGCCCCTCACCATCAGATTGCATCACTGCTTACCATCAGGTAGGATCGCAGTCAAGCGCTAGTTTATATTAATTTTAAAAAAAAGTACGCATTTGAAAAAATCAAACATGAAATTTTCGGTTCTTTTGATATTTTTCCGTTTTTTTCGGGTTTATTGGAAAAATACATGAAATTTATACTTTGTAAAACAACAGTATTAGAAAGAAACGGGAATTTTGCCTGTTTTTTTAAACGCTAGTCCCGAAGGAAGTGATAAAACTTTCTATAACAAATAAAAACCACGCAGATAAAACCGCGGGAATAACATATACAATGAGTAGTTAGTATTAAACTGATTTGTTCTTCACCTATTTTATAAAGACTCGTGCTCAAGCTCGAGTCGAGCGTCGAGTCGGCGCTATTTATCGAGCTTTTTTTCTAAACGCTCAAGCCAGCGCTCGAGCGTTTTCAAACCGACTCGAGTCCCGCCTCGAGCGTTTTTAAACTGCTCGAGTCCGGACTCGAGCGTTTTAGCGCCGACTCGAGCGTTTTTACAACACTACATTTACCGCGTTTGACTCTCTGATTAGTTAAGAACTTTGAGCGGGCCAATCGGATCGCTGGACGTCATAAACGTGACGTTCGAGTTAACGTAAACCAAACTAGACCTAGACCCTATGATTACGTTTACTCTGATTGCGTCCATTTGCATTAGAACTGTACAATTTTTTACAAAAAAATACTTTGATTGCATATACACCACTAATTTCTAATTAGTAGATACAAATACTCAAAAGGCTTGTTAGAAAATGTCTTGTTATTATTGAAGTAAAGTCTCAATAAATAATATTCATAAACAGCAAAGTTATTAGCGTTTGCTTATATCCCAAAATGTCAATTAATTTATGGAAATACTAGCTTTTGCCCGCGCGGCTTCGCTCCCGCTCTTCCCTACTTCAGCCTACTATACCCTACTCTACCCTACTATACCCTACTCTACCCTACCCTACTCTACCCTACTCTACCCTACCCTACTCTACTCTACTCTACCCTACTCTATCCTACTCTACCCTACTCTACCCTACTCTACCCTACCCTACTCTACTCTACTCTACCCTACTCTACCCTACTCTACCCTACTCTACTCTACTCTACTCTACCCTACTCTACTCTACTCTACCCTACTCTATCCTACTCTACCCTACTCTACCCTACTCTACCCTACTCTACCCTACCCCACTCTACTCTACTCTACCCTACTCTACCCTACCCTACTCTACTCTACCCTACTCTACCCTACCCTACTCTACTCTACCCTACTCTACCCTACTCTACCCTACTCTACCCTACTCTACCCTACTCTACCCTACCCTACACTATCAAAAAAAAAAAAAAGTAGGTCTTATGTCCGTCTCCTGGTTTTAAGCTACCTCCCCACCAATTTTCAGCCAAATCGGTTCAGCCGTTCTTGAGTTATAAAAAGTGTAACTAACACGACTTTCTTTTATATATATAGATTTTTTTTTTTTTTTTTATGGTGGGAAAAAATCATGCATTGACATCCCCCGCCCTTGGGCGGAGCGGGAGATAGTGTCAGACTCTTACTGACTAAAAGACCCACCCCGTTCCTTCTAGCCTTCATACCGGGGCTCGAGCGCCCTTTCGGATAACCCTGGCCCCAGTAGGCTTCGACCCGGCTGGGTCCCTGCTGTTGCTGACAACTCCTTGAGGCGCGCGGGAACAGTGCGCGCCGTCGACGACTTGGGCTTGGTCCGGACAGTTACCGGACGGCCGGACAGTGAGCTACCCATTGCTCACTGTCCGCAAGCCCGCGTCTACGTTGGCCGGAAATCGGGATCAGAATCCCGGCGACGGCGGCGGCGATAACGCCGTTGCCTGATGCGTTCGGCCTCCTCCTTTGCGAGCATTACTGCTTCGCAGAAGTCGGCGACCGCCTGCCACTCCTCCTCGCTCCGGACCATGGCCTCAACCAAGGCCCGGCGCGAGAGGTCTCCGCCGCCGATCGCCCCCACGAGGGCACGGCGATGCTCCGCCCAGGCATATATATAGATTGTACAGGCTATTGATTATGAATGAATGAAATGACGATCAAAATGAAAAAAAATACTACTTACTTAGACTACAAAAAATGTGATCATTAACGGTTCGGATAAAACTCATTTTTTTTTGTTCTAATGAAAAATATTATATACTTATTTCATTTAACTTTCGCTTGTGTACAATAAATTTAAAAAAAAACCTGAGCAAACGTCTACGTTAACGTGATTATGAACGTTTATTACGTAACGTTAACGTAATTCGCACTACGCCCTCTGGTCTTAATCCAAAACGTATCGAGTTCCAATTTATCTGGTGTAATAAATACTTCTCTTTCTGAAATGAAAACGAATTTCATAAAATATTGGGCACCCGTTAAAAGCTGTGATTGATCTACACTAATATAATAAAGAGGTAAAGTTTGTTTTTTTGTTTGTAGGAGGTAATCTCTGAAAGTACTGGTCCGATTGCTAAAATGTTTTCACCTACAGAAAGCTGCTTTATTCCTGAGTGACATAGGCTATATTTTAAGTACGCGGGCGAAGCCGTGGGCAAAAGCTAGTTAAATAATATAATGATTGAACCTAAACAGTCTAATTTACTCGCCTTTTTTTTGTTTACCTAGCTTTCTGCCGGCAGCATCGTCCGCGTGAAAGTAGAAAAAAATCCTAAGGAATCATATTTATTTCTTTATTACAGCTTGGAGCACTTACAGCTTATAAAAAAAACTGATTAAAAAGATAAACAATCATAGGCGACAGCAAGCCAATTACAAGTCCTTACATTTAGTGTCAGACTTAAAATTGGGAAGTGAGCATAAACAGACCTTAACACAATGAACTTAATAAAAGGTTATAGTTAGATTAGACATTCAAGGGTTAAAAACATTACAGAAAAACAGGGAAACAATTAGAAGGTTACTTGAAAAATCTGACATTATACACCACTGTTTTTTAATTACACATACTTAAAGGGCTTATTAGAAAAGCCCTTGTTATTTTATAAGTAAAATCTCAATAAATAATATTCATAAACAGCAAAGTTATTAGCGTTGGTTTATGTCCCAAAATGTCACTCAATTAATGGAAATATTGTGCAGGCTATTGATTAATGAATGAATAAGTGACAATTATTAAGGAAAAACACTGCCCGCAGTATTTTCTACTAGCAATTGTTATGTTTGATTGATTCTATGATGAATTTACCTTTTCGTGGTCAATTTTAGGATTTCGGTTTTTTCTACTTTTGACTACAAAAATATGATCAGTGACGGGTACAGATAGAGCCCCATTTTTGTGTGTACTAATTAAAAAGTAGGGGTGTATAGATACTATATTGCCGGGATAAAAAGTATCATGAAAGACATGGTCAACACGTGTAGGTACCAAGTTTAATATTATATCCCATAGTGAATAGCCGACTTTAGGATATGCATTATATCAGTTACATGTTGTATTATAAGTTCCAGTTACATTTTCAGCTTTACAACTTACCAGCAAAAATACCTAATAGTATTGATAACAATGTTCTCCCAACACGGTGGCCCAAAGTTAACCTACTTAACTTATAAGATTAAGAGTACGTAACCCTTCTTATTAGATTATTACTCGGCATCAGAAGGGTTAAATCCGTTCCTTCGATATTGACATACGTACGTGACTTGTATCAGTTATTATCAGCTAAGAGAAGACCAAGTATTTCTTTTTTGTGTATTTGGTTCTCTAGGTTCCCAACTAAATATATTTTTAGAAAGGTTTGTTATGCTTTATTATTCTCCCGCGCGCGAGTATTTATAAATATAAATACTCGCGCGCGGGAGAATAATATTATTCGCAATTGCACGTTTTTACGTAAATGATAAAAAAAGACTTTTGCCGGATTTTTTTTGGAAAAACAAATATATAGAAACCAAAATTTTTGGACAAATATATTTTGTACAAACGTGTGTACAAAACGACAGCTAAGCATTTTTCAAGGTCTTTCATGTTATACAGACGTATACATGTACAATCAACGTTCCGAAGGGTAACAAGTATTTCTAGCTTTACCATACTTAGGTACTACTTGTTTGACTTAAATTAAATACTGTTTTATTATAATACTAGCTGTGCTCGCGACTTCGTTCGCGTGGACTACAGGATTTTGAATTTATTTTTTCTAAAATAAAAGTAGCCTAAGTTACTCTTTATTACATCAGCTACCTGCCAATAAAAGTCCCGTCAAAAACAAACAGACAGACGAAAATTGTAAAAAATGTTATTTTGGTGTATGTACCGTATCTATATTCATATACGTGTAGTAAAAAGCGGTTATTTCAATATTTTTTATTACAAACAGACATTCCAATTTTATTTATTTGTATAGATGTATAGATTATTAATACGGATAATAATTGCGTTGTAGACCGGCTCTGCCCTGGTAGACCGTTTCGAAGACCCCACCGCTTGATGAAGCTTTCTTTGGAGATGCCTACTTTAAGCTCATTACACGACAAACGAATGGCCCATTGTGTATAACATAGACTGCCAAGTTACAGAAAATGGGAAGAGAAAAAAAAAGTTTTTTTAGTTCATAGAACTCCGACAAGTGCCATTCATTATTTATTTTGTATTTTTTCAATAATAGCGTCTTCTAGGTACTTAATCTATAAATAATTTTTCACTAATATATCTCTCAGCGATCTTTACGTATTATAATAATAAGAAGCTAACCTTTACAAAAACATACATAAATAATTTAATAATGTTTTATTACATTATTTATAGAACACATTTTCTCTCTTTAAGGAATATTTAAGAAACACTTTACCTGAATTATTCTAACTCAAAGCAATTTATTTTAATGAAACCATTGTCACTGGCGCTTTTGAACTGTCGAGGAATTGGTTAGCCAATAACATAAATGTTAAAAAATTTAATCTTGATCTTTTGCTCGTGAAATACAAAACTTACCATTATGTTTTGTTCCTAATTTCAGGTAATAAGGGAGTTTGTAGGTAGTTTTGATGTATATAATCAAAGTAGGCAATTTGACGAGCGCGTTGCATCTGGGTCGCCAGGGACCACATAGTATTCACTCCACTTTCGTTTTGCTTCCATTCTACTCCTTTCCAATTTGTAATTCTAAACCTTAACAATCTAAATATAACTTTTTTCTGGAAGCCAAAATTATTTTTATGTAATATTTGTATTATATTTGTCTTAGAACAGGATAGCGGCTAGTCGACGAGCCGGTGCATCGTTGTCTGTCTCGATTTATGCGTCAGCAAGTCAACCGTCGCATCGCGCGATGCACTATGTTTCCCGCAATATATTTTGTTGAAATATTGTGGGTATAGTGAGAAAGTTGGTTTGTAACTACTATGGCACATTTTATATAATATTTAGTTACGTACCTAAGTACCTATTATAGTCATTTATTATTATCTTTCTTTTTAATGAATCAAATGAAAGTAAATAAAAGAATTTCTTCGCAGATATAGACTGACAAGTGACAAGTCCTATGACCACAGATTTATGACCAGTACCTACATGACAGCATCTTGTAAGAGAGAAAATAGAAATATATAAAAGGTTATAAAAGTGACAAGTTTGGTTATCTACTAATATAATGGCGTCACTACCGACTTTTCAATGGTCAACCACTGACACTCCATTGAAGGAAGTGGCTTATAATGGCAATCTCGTACACATTGACAAATGAATGTCTGACGTATCTGCCAAAATTTTGACAGTTCCTTTGAACAGTAACCTACCATTAGAACGTCATTGTGCAGTTATTGCTTTCAATAAGCTCGATATTGTCATTCTACTGCAACTCTATTCCGAGACCATTGGTCGATCAATGATCGATCATTGTGAATTAGCAGATTAGGAACTTTTAGCAAAATGACAATGGGATCGTGTTGGAATTACGAATTCATAAAAATAGTAGAGTTGGGCCCCTGGTCCTATGCGTCTGGAATCCATCGGGTTCCCGCGATCCTCACTAGCTTATCGGTCCACCTTGTAGAAGGTCCTTGTGGGATAAAATACTCGTAACATGGACAATATTTATGTTTTTGATGTGTTGTTTTTCATTTATGTTTTCGTATAGAATGTTGTTTATTTACATAGGCAGAAAATTTTATAGGCCTGTACAATGATTTGGAGATGTGCCTCGATTGATACAGTTTGTTGGCAAAATTGTTTTCAGGAAGAAACATACACAACCCTTTTATTCAGCGTGACGAAATGTCTCTCACGCCCCGGCTGTGGGGATCCCAACACCGATTTCCAAGCACCGTAGTTTGCTCGCCGTTTGGTCGTTCAGTACTTAATTGTCCGGACAGAAAACGGGACGTCGACGACGCGTAGTGTTCCATGCGCGCCTCAAAGAGATGTCAGCAAAACATAAGAGCCAAGCAGGATCAAAGAACCTACTGGGGGCATGGACTGTACAAAAGAGATCCCCGGGGCCCTGAAACGAAGGCAAAGAAGGAACAGAAATGGGGTATAATCACTAAAAGTCTGACACGCCATTACGCTCTGCCCGCAGAACCGGAAAAGATACTGAATGATTTCCCACTTAAAAATTAAAAAAAAAACCGTTTTATTCCAAAGTCGATAATGTCATTAGCGCATACTTAATTAATATTCGTAAGAGCTCCGAAGTCATTGACAAAAGCTCTGTTGTTGGCTTAAGACGCAATTCGTCGATTTTAAATGTATACTTTACTGGGGTTTTAAATAATAATAATAAATATATATATATATATATATATATAGTTTCATTTTTATTTTTAGTCAAGCGATTCATTCGATATCCAAGTCAAACGATTTGGATAATTATTACGGTAAAATGAAATCTGATGTAGTCAAAGCTGGTTCAATACTCAAGGTTGATTAAGAGATCTTGATCATTGTTTACTAATAGAAGAATCTTCTAGAAAGTATCGAATATAAGTATTTTTTATATTGATTAAATATTATACAAAATTCCCAAGTCTTTCGATATTTTAGACAGACTATACAAACAAAAAAAAAACAAACTTTACCTCTTTATAATATCAAGTATAGATTAACAGTCTTTTTGGCAAGACTAATGTCAAATCGTATGGTTTTTGACTACCCGAAGCGACTTTCAAATATCTTCAAAGTACATAACAGACAGCCGCTAAATAAAAATGGTTTTGCTCGTAAATAAAATGGCTTCTACACAATCTTAACCTACAATCTACCTAAGAATATTACGTTTTCGGCTTTGAATTCTCAATGCCTGAAATCCGTCAACCATGAAGCTTATTACCTACATAATGTCCTGTATTAAAGAGCTTAAGCCTGTAAGCTATTTGCTAAGCGGAAAAACGATTTGAATCTTTTGGATTCAAAGGATATTAAATTGATCTCATTTAAGTGGTTCGTATTGTCGTCGTACAAAAAAGAGTTTTGGAAAATGTTTCATGTATTATTTAGGATATAAACGTCTTCAAATTATAGGCTGAACAGTTATATCGTGCGTGCAAGCAGTAATTTCAATGACATATGCAAGGAATATGATCTGGATCCATTCACCATTAGTGTGAACTCGGCCAGAAGGAGTTAAGTCTCAAATTTTCCATGTAGCATTAGGTTTAATAAATTATTAATTAGGTATTTAAGTGCGAGTCAAAGATTATTGCTGTATCCTAGTTAACTAAGAAGCGCAAGTTTTTGTTTTTGCGCTCACACCATATTTAATGTATATTATAATGTCTACACGTGAGGACTTGTAACTGGTTTTCTAGTGATTATGGATTCCTTTTTTTTTGTCTGGTTTTATTAGCTGTAAGTCCTCCATGTACAAAATAAATAAAAAAATCTTAGAGTCGAGTTTTGTCGGATGGATAATTCCATCTTTTACAGTTTTTAATCATTTGATGACTTCTCGCTCCAAGGCGATGCGGGAGGGCGTGTCAGACTTTTACTGACTAAATCCACACTTATGTTTCTTTAGCTTTCTTTTGCATTCTAGGATCACGGGGTTCCCTTATAAAAGTCAACACATAGCCCCAGTAGGCTTCGGCTTTGCTGAGCCCCTAAGCCCTTTTTTTTTGGTGGGGAAAATCGCTTGGAGGAGGCCTCCTTCCTCCATCCTTGGCTCTTGGGCGGAGCGGGAGATAGTGTCAGACTCTTACTGACTAAAAAACCCACCCCGTTCCTTCAAGCCTTCATACCGGGGTTCGAGTTCCCTTTCGGATAACCCTGGCCCCAGTAGGTTTTGACCCGGCTGGGCCCCTCCTGTTGCTGACAACTCCTTGAGGCGCGCGGGAACAGTACGCGCCGTTGGCGACTTGGGTTTGGTCCGGACAATTACCGGACCGTCGGACAGCGAGCTACCCATTGCTCACTGTCCGCAAGCCTGCGCCTACGATGGCTGACGGCGACGGCGCCCTCAAATTAGCCCTTACGGTATACGTCTAAGGGAGTGTACTATAACACCATCACAATTTCTTTATGATCATGACATTTATGTATTGTTCGCTGAAAACCTGTGCTCTGGATTCGTCACATTATACATTGAACCACTATATTACTGAGTGATCGGTCATTTTCATGAATGTCATGCAACTTTTGTCTCAACTTTTGCTCTTTGCAACTTTTTATATAAGAATAAAGTAGTCTGATTGCACGTGAATATTTTTTTTTATTGCGTTCTTTCTTTGTGAGAAAACAGACAAGTTCCACCATAATTGTTTTCCCACTCCCACCCTATAGTCATCTTGGTATTTTCTTCCTTGGTAAGTCCACCTAGGTGGTGCCGTCTATCTTCAGGCTTCTATTGTGTGGCGATTATTGTCTAACATAAGATAATACGAGGAAGATGAAGATCATCTTGAATATGTTCTGCTTTGTTATGGATATCACATGTCTTCGAATTTTTGGTTTCCTCACGCTGTTTTTCTTCACCGTTTTGAGAGCAGTGGTGGTGAAATAAATTACACAAAGTAATATTCCTGACTGGACAAGTGCTGAATTTCCATTATCAAGGTGACATTGTAGTTAAATATACATTAGATTTAGCCAAGTAGGTTAAGCTTTTCACCTGTTCAACGTTAGTACGTCCTCCAAAACTGAGGCAATTTGAAATCGATCATCATCATCATCATCATCTCAGCCGATACACGTCCACTGTTGGACATAGGCCTCCCCCAAGCGTCGCCACATCGAACGTTCCTGTGCGTCCCGCATCCATCGGTTTCCCGCTATCTTCACCAGGTCGTCGGTCCACCTTGTAGGAGGCCTTCCAACACTGCGTCTTCCGGCACGCGGTCGCCACTCCAAAACCTTTCGGCCCCAACGGCCATCTGTTCTGCAAGCAATGTGCCCTGCCCATTGCCACTTAAGTTTGGCAATTCTTTGTGCTATGTCGGCAACCTTAGTTTTCCTGCGGATATCTACATTTTTTATTCGATCACGCAAGGAAACCCCGAGCATAGCCCTTTCCATTGCTCTTTGGGTGACTTTGAGCCTTCTGATGAGGCCCATTGTGAGCGACCACGTTTCGGAGCCATATGTCATCACTGGCAACACGCACTGGTTAAAGACTTTCGTCTTGAGACACTGTGGTATGTTGGACGACAAGATACCGCGTAGCTTCACAAACGCTGCCCAACCGAGTTGGATTCGACGGTTGACCTCTTTCTCAATCGATCAACATTAATTAATTAATTCATCCCTTTCACGACTCATTAACTTATTTCTTCAACAACTGAAGGATTTTGTGTTTGATATCAATTTAATAAACTTAAGTAAAGTAAACTAAAGTAGTACCTAGTTATTTATGGGAGTGTCTGTGCCGGAACTGATGAAATTATAGATTGCTGGAAGCTTCTTTGACGTTTTTTTGCCAAATAAAAATAAAATTATAATTACAACAAGACTTCTGCAGACCTTTTCCCAGCGAGCACGAAGGTGGCGCTAAGTCTTATATATCAAAAACTAAGTGTACTTTTATACGTGGTAGTAGTATCCCAAGTCACTGTTCCGTAGGACACAACCCTCAAATGCACGACTAGACCAGCACATACAAGGAATATTACTTATACGGGGTAGTAGTATCCCAAGTAATTATTATAAGGATGACGCAACTCTCGAATGCACGACTACACCAGTACATACACTTTCATAATATTTCAGCAGGGGTCATTAAGTCACGGAGAATTTTAACAACGCGATTCAGAAATATGCGTCATTAACACAATGCTATCAGGGGCCCAAGTCTGCTATTTTTATAAATTCGTCATTCCAACACGATCCCATTGACATTTTGCTAAAAGCTCCTAATCTACTAATTCATAATGATTGATCATTGATCGGTCAATGGTCTCGTAATAGAGTTGTGGTTAAATTACCATATCGAGCTTATTAAAAGCAATGACTGCACAATGACGTTCTAATGGTAGGTCACTGATCAAAGGAACTGTCAAAATTTTTGCAGATTACCGCATAGGTACCTACGTAAGATATTCATTTGTAAATATGTACGAGATTACCATTCTATCCCACTTCTTTCAATGAAGTGTCAGTGGTTGATCATTGGAAAGTCATAATGACGCCATTATATTAGTAAATTACCAAACTTACTCAAAATCAACAATTATGAAATCAATGATAGACCATTCTGACAAATAGCAGACTTGGAGCCCTGGTATCGAGTAGTATACTGATAACTTGTACTATTTTTTTTTTCTTTGTATAATTCGGCGTCATAGAAAATGCCTGAAATATTCAAGAAATATACGGGGTATTATTTATTGTATAATTTACCATAGATATCAGAGTTCTTCTCGTAATTAGGACATTTACAACAGTATAAAATCAACCACCTCGTAGTTGCCCGGGCCTAACACAACACCCGTATGGTCTGAGCAACCTCCCTTTTCAATTCTGTATTTATCACTACATACCACGTACCTCTAAAAGCATTTATTTTTATTTCTTAGCTCTGGGCACAATAAAAATCTTCGGTCTACTAATAATCGTCTTCTACGATGTCCCTCACACCGCTCTGGGCTTATCCACTCTTCCTTTTTCGTCCAGGCAATATCTCTCTGGAATGCGCTTCCTCGGAATATCAGGTTAGCGACCAGCCGATTTAATAGTGAAGACACGTGAGCATATTCGCAAGATGTTGGTAGAATCATCACCGCGCTAATTGGTTGGATTTGTTTTTTCACTACAGCAATGTTTATTTATATGTATGTATCTAAGTATGTATTTACTATTGCATATATTTGTTTCTCTTCTGTTTTGTCTATTTATTAAGTTGCACCTGCCATGTTATGTTTCTGCACCACCCTAAGGTCGACTAGCAGATAATGCCTAAGGCATTAAGTCCGCCTTTGTACAGTTTTTTTGTGCAAAAAGCTTTAAATAAATAAATAATATTATAGGCCAGCAATATGCTTACGACGGTCATAAGTAAATTCCAGCATATACTATATTATGTTACCTTACTTTAAACCTTACCTACCCCGTCAACTTATAATGAACTTACTTATGACTTGAACTATGATTATCGAAACGTGACGTGGAAAAGGTTGAAGTATATTTTCATCATCACTTGTTAAACGCAGTTGGTACAATGTAGTCCATCGTAGGTACATTAGTGATTGTACTGATTTACCTATTTATTATACATAAGTATACCTTAAACTGGGCTCACATAGGACGTTGTTTCAATAAAATAAATGGCCAGTTTATACTGAAATTGTTATCGATAACGTCCATACTACTGTATCGCCTACATGTACTGTATACCTATACGAAAAATGCCACTGATTCCCAAATTTTTTTAATTAAACTTGACATCAATTATAACGTCAAGCTTTATTAAAAATAAATATTTAATTATATTTTAATATCAAACCTGTAAACATAAAACCTTTGAATACTAATTGGAAAATCTTTGAATAACAGTTTTTCTACTAAAAATGAAAATTATTCGCCATGGACCAGGCATAACTACATAATTAAAATAAAAGACTACTAACCATTCCCCCTCATCGGCTGCAGATCAGACACGATCAGGATCGGCGAGTTCAGAATGATGGAGAGGATCCAAACCATAGCTATCATCTTGTAGGCGTGGCATTGTGTCTGCCATTTTCTCGACTTGAGGGGCCGGCAGATCGCGAAGTACCTCTCCAGGGAAATCGCGACCAGAGTCCACACATCCACTGAGACGGACACCGC
This sequence comes from Mythimna ferrago, assembly GCA_910589285.2. Classification (NCBI taxonomy): domain Eukaryota; kingdom Metazoa; phylum Arthropoda; class Insecta; order Lepidoptera; family Noctuidae; genus Mythimna; species Mythimna ferrago. Next base: position 4,689,408 of record OU342682.1, read on the forward strand.
TGTGGGAGAAAGGGATAAATTAGTATACTGATTAATATATTTTTTTTACCAAGTGAATTGTTTTTATTGAAACTGTTATACTGTTTATATCAGAGATTCCTGATATCTTTTACGAGGCCTAATTTTTTATAAGTACATATGTATGTACATTAAAAACTTAAATATCAAGTAAACTATTTATACTAACACCTAACTATGTACATAAATAAAACACAAAAACAGAAAATACACTCAGGCGTCGAAGTATTCCTCCACATCGCTGTCATCCGAAATTGTGCCCACAAGGCTGGCAGCATTGATCAATATTATATTGTTTTGTTAAATTGATTGATAAATATTAATATTATTATTTTCATCTTCCAAGCCCTTGTCCCATTCTCTTGGGTTGGCACACAGTATTCTTTACGTTGTTTAGACAATCTGTATAATTTCTGTTCTAGTCATATCATCTGTCGTTATTTCAGAGTTTGAGCTTTCAAAACATTTTCTAGATAGTCGATAAACGTGAAAGTAATTTAGACACAAAATTATATTTGTTTTGACTGAAATATTATACTTTGACAAACATAATATAAGGCCCTTGTTTTGCCCCTTTGGATGAAGACTAAAGAGCCGTCAAATTAGGTTGACCTTAAAATTTTAAACAAGTTAGGACAAAGTTCCAGAGTAGCTCTAACTAAAACAGGCTGAAAATTTAAGGAAAACATCAAACAACTAGTTCTCTTGACGTGGTTTGTTATTGTTATTGTCTACAGTTGTTTTCTAAGAAATAACAAAACATAATTTAACCGAAAAAATATCACTCAATCTACACTTTTTTAGGTGCGAAACTCATCCAATAGTGTCAGACTTTTACTGAATAAAACCCTACTCCTCTTCCTTCGTTGCCTTTCGTATTGGGGCCGAATTTTCCTTTCAGAAGCAGACCCTTGGCCCTAGTAGGCTTCGACCCTGCTGTACGCCTACGGTTTGCTGATAATTCCTTGAGGCTCACGTGTATCAATCTACACATTGCTTTCGCATTAGAAAATGGATAATGGAACTACCACTAAATTATGTGTTAATCTAACACAAAAATAATCATCAAGATTGGGCCATAAATGTAAACTTTATGGCTGTATTGCTCAATCACGGTGAACAATAAACAATGAATGCAGCAATCCCGGAAGACGTACTATATCATATTCTACTAAAAAGCTCCGTGGTCTATCTCTGAAGCTCTTCACCGAATTCGTATAAGACTACTTGGGGGAAAATACCTATACAATATACATTACCTAGTTATCTCTTCAAAACCAAAACAAAGACCCAGCAATGAAAAGGGCTATGCTCCGAGTTTCCTTACGTGATCACATAAGTAATTAAGGGCCAAGCGCCCGAAAAGTGCCATAAAACAGTGATATTCTGAGGCCTACTCCTCCGTAACGGCTAGGTAAATTGGTTTGAAAAAAATATATGTTTATTATAGATTCATGAACAATAATATCAACATTTGATTTTTTCGTGCAATTAATACTTTTGTCAAAATAAATATTTAGCAATTTCGCAATTTTTCGCAACTTTTCCCTACTCCTTCGAAACGGCTTGGACCTTTAGAAACATTTTTACACATAAAAATTGGTGGTTAAAAATTCTTCAAAGTGAACATTGCATATGTAAATCAATCAATATCTCACAGAGAAAATGGATTTAAAGCGCTTTCCGGGCGCTGCTGGCCGCAAATAAATGCACAGATTTGCGTACTGCCGCCTAGGCGAGTGCGAGAGTTTCGTTCACATAATTTCGGTCAGATGGTTCAAGGGACTATTTTGGGGTTGCCTTAACGTGGAGTCTTAGTAAAAGGGTACCCTATTACTAAGACTCCACTGTACGTCACCAGAGTATGTCATAAACCTTTTTGACAGGCCTGATGGTCTAGTGGTTCGTGACCCTGACTGCTATGCCGGAGGTCGTGGGTTCGATTCCCACCCAGGACAAATGTTTGTGTGATGAGCACGATCATTTGTTCTGTGTCTGGGTGTAATTTATCTATAATATGTATGTATTTAGAAATATATAAGTATGTTTATCAGTTGTCTAGTACCCATAACACAAGCTCTGCTTAGCTTGAGACTAGACGGCGTTGTGTGATAGTTGTAGAATATTATTATATTATAGAAATCCACAAGTAACTATTTTACAGATGGTAATGGCTCAAGGTGCCCGAAGAAGCGCCAAACTTTCGTAACTGGCAGTTGGTAGGGTACATTGCTCACAGAACCAATGATGCTGAAAGGTTCAGGAGAGGTGACCGCGTACCGAAAAAGGTAGACCAATGACCTGGTAAAAGTCGTGGCAATCTGATAGATGCGAAACGTACAGGACCTGTCGTTATGGTGACACTTGGGAGAGGTCGTTTTTAGGCAGAAATGGTGATGAATTATTTTTTGCTTTCACGTGGATGAGGCTGCTGGCTGAATCTAGTTTCAAAAGTTGCTTTAATAGGTACTAATCATAATTCATTAAAGCTATGGCAAGCGTGCTTATTAGTCTCTTTAATTGGTGTATAATGCTACAGTTGTTTGAATTAATTAAGGACTGTATTTACTTTCTTATTAATATTTTTTAGATTTGAAAGAGTTTCTTTATAAACATAACAAAACCTTTGTTTCCCAAATGATAAAGGAAGAGGTGCACCTAAGCCTTACACCGAGTAAGAAAGATAAACCCCTATAGGATTAGTAAGAGTAACTACGGCCCTGGAACACAAGGGGTTACTGAAAGACAGTATAGCATTCGTTAGATTCTTACGGCCTTCACCAGGTCGTGGTCGTGGTCCATCTTGTGGGAGCCCTTCCAACGCTACTGGTTTTTTTTCAGTAAAAGTCTGACACGCCTTTTCGTTTTACCCTCTAAGAGTGAAAGAAGTCATTAAATGACTTCCCACCTTAAAAAAAAAAGACCTAGAGCAGCGTGACTAGGATCTTTTTTTTTTCATGACGTCATGTTCCAATACTAGTCTTATCCATTATCCATACTCATGCTGCAGACGTGAAATGCGGTGCGAGACAATGAAACGCGGTCATGACCCTTATTAGCAAGGTTACGTCGCAAATCACGGCGAGACACAGTGTCACATTCCCTAAAAATAGGATCCTGACAAGAAATACAATGCAATACAGTTAGGGCTGCCAAATATTTTTTAGACAAAAAAAAATCAGTACAGAAAATAAGTTTGAAAGAAAAATTAATTATTTTTTTAAATCTTATTTATTTGTTTGTCTCTTCTCGAGAAGACATTTTTATTTATATATTATTCTAGCACGTATTTCATTATCTTTATAATTTTGAAAGCTATCTAAAAAACTCATTTCAAACTCAACTTTATGTCTGGGCAGAATATACATAACAATATACAAATACACTCAGACGCCTGAGTGTATTTTTGTTTTTGTATTGTTGTACATAGGTTGAGTATTTATAGTTTAGTTAATTTATGTTTACTACGTAGTTTGTTAAACCAATAAAAAAAAAGTATTATTTGTTTTGAAACACGTTAAAATATCAATAATAGTTTTATAATATAATATTTAAGTAATTATTCATATTTTTTTATATATCACGCATCACAATAAATATTAAAACTAGAGTATTTTCATAATATTTTTTTTTTTTTTTTTTAATAAATTATATATATATATATATATATATTTACCAAAACTAAAGTAAGATACATTATTATAAAATATGGTGGGTAACCCTGGATACAGTGTTGCGATTTTATTGGCAATTGCAAAATTGCATTGTTGCGCGTTGCAGATTTATTACTCTTTGTCCTTCATTGCTTTTAATATCGTCATAACATATTATTATTAACAACATTATTCATTCCTTGACGAATTTCTTTTTGTAAAAGTAATAGTAGTAATAAACGAAGTGATTTCTATAGAACTGAAGTTATTATTAATCAAAGTTTTGAACGTTGGAATAATTAGGATATTCCAAAGTGTCTTCAGAAACAAGAACTGGAAATCGAAAGTACTAAGTTTTAACAGAATCATTAATTTTAATGGCGTTGGATAGTTTATATTCTTTGTCGCTTTTTTACGCTTTTTTTGCTACTATGCGTTTCTCACTAACTTTGGTTGTTTGGGAGATGTCTTTTTGACGATTAATTACTCAATGTTCCCACTACTGGAAATCAGGCCTCTTCTAAAGGAGAGGGAATGGGCCGTAATCCACCACGCGGCCCCAGTGCGGGTTGGCGAATGTCACAAGTCTTCGTTATGAAATAAATTACACAAAGTAATGCGCCTGGCAGACTTCGAACCCGCGACCTATAAACTCGTAAGTCGGAGCCATTACCACTCGGCCACCACTGCTCTGATTAATTACTGTAGACGAAAATTTAAACCAAGACAATATGAGATTCGACGTTTTTAATACCTACCTACTAGCTAAAATTGTCCCAAGAGAATAATATACTCCCAGGATAAAAATATGTGCTATTTCAGCACATGGTCTACCTGTTTAGCAAGTTTCGTCGAATTCCATTCAGCGATTCGAGCGTGAAGAAAAGAAATAATAAACATACACACTCACTAACTTTTGCTTTTATAATATTAGTGTGACTAAAAAAATAAAAAAATATTAATAATACAAATAAAATACAAATATAAGTACCATTTTATTTTCTGAAATGCACAAAAACTTTTTCAAATAATATTCCTATGCTTTACTGAGATTTTAATACTGTCATAAACTTTCAAGATAAATATTATGAATAAATGTCCTACTTTAGAAAGAGTATTCAAATTCAGGCCGAAAACAAACTTGAATTCTAGTCAACAAGCCTCTGATCTAATTCGTTTATTTATCATCTCATAAACACTTCGGCATTCATGTCTATGAACTAGTTTAAGTTAGGAATTAACTAAGGCTAGAGTGAATAGGCTCTTAATAAACTAGTGCGCCTCATCATCAACGATTGCATCGCTGCTTACCTTCAGGTGGGATCGCAGTCAAGCACTAGACTAGTTTATATTAATAAATAAAAAATTCCTACACTAAGTTACCGTTAGATATCTACCAAAACTAATGTAGTTATAATTCATCATCATCATTTTAGCCGATAGACGTCCGCTGTTGGACATTGGCCTTTCCCAAATGTCGCCATAAGAAATGGTTCTGTGCGTCTCGCATGAGTCGGATTCCCATGACCCTCACCAGGTACACCTTGTGAGAGGCCTTCCAAAGCTGCGTCTTCCGGTACGAGAGGCTCGCTACCACGAGCTCTTACCACGATTGATTTAACTGTCTTAATTGATATGTTAAAGAGATGGAGATATTCAGGGTTATTTGTAAAACACTGGCAACCTCTCAAGGACTATGTTACTAACATCATTAAAAACAACTTTTATTCTATGACTTTCATATTCATTCATTAATTTCATTAGATTAATTTTATCATATAAAAATAAAAATATTAAAATTTAACGTTCTAAATATTACGAAGTCTATGCGAAGCAAGCGATAGTACAATAGTGGCGAGGATCGGGCGACGGGGGTGCTTGATGCGCTTGCGTCGCGTCATACAACGTAGGTAGGTATAGCAAAATATTGAGGTGAAGTGTGTTAGATGGCACAACGAAATCTCGAAGGTTTTTCTTTGGTGAATGGATTATGTTTTGTAAAAAGTCATATAACAAAAGTTGTTGTTTATGATGTGTTAGTAATACAGTCCTACAAGATTATTAGTATTTTACAAATAATCCTGTATAAGATGTATAGTTCCATCCTTCTTTGTCGCTCGCACGCGTGACCCTGAAACTCGTCATGGTAAAGCCCCTGTACACGTGTGGAGCGTAAGGGGCTGACACTTCCTTCAGATCCATCACACGCTACAGCTCTTTTAACTTAACCAGATACCACGCAAGTACGTGGGAGTCGCGTAGGTATAGGAGGATTATCAATCACGCTAATATTATAAAGTCGGAAGTTTGTGAGAGTGTGTATATTTTTATAAATATTACTCTTTCATTCTGAAACTACTGAAGGAATTTGAATGAAAGGAGGGTGCAAATTCTGGTGCCATCTTTTTTTTATTTTATTGTTGTTGACCACTATCTCACTTGATGGTAAGCGATGATGTGGCCGACGATGGAGCACGCTTGCCTATAAGTAACCTATTCTCTCTGACTTTAAGACCCCTAGGTTGTAGCTATCAGAAAACACAGAACCCGACGGGAATTCCACTCCATAGCTGTACGCATAATGAATGTATTCCCAAAAAGGTTTGTACGTATGGGTGGGATGTTCACCATGTACCGATGGCGCAACACCGTACGTCTAGTGGTCGGATGATGGAACGGACTTGGCGGAATTAAATTGTGCAATTCCAGCATGTGCGCTGGAATTGCACAATTAAATTCCACCCGGTTTTCTATCGTTCACATTTCGGAAAGTGTGCTCTCCGGATCGTAATCGATAGAAAACCGACCAAATCTTCCAATGAGTATTAAATTGTTAGATAGTATTTTTTAACTGAATTTTGAAAGAAATAAGATTTATAACTTGGAGACATAGTAACTTTCATTCAGGTCAAAATTAATTATCTAAAGTACAACTTTATCACACACACGTAACTATTTGAAGTTGCGATCAGATTTCATAGAAGCTCAAGTATCGTTCTTTGACACACGGTAGATCATGTCTTGTAATAGCATATAGGATACTTTTTTATCCCCGGAGTATGTTTTCTTGGAGTAATGCGAGGGCTCAGCCGCTGGCAGGGGCTAGCAATATTATTATAATTCTTCTGTTCGCAGTTTTGCTGGAGTAAAAAGTATTTGGTCGGTTATTATTACCTATTGATTATCTACATTATGCTCACATATTAGAAGAGATAAAAAATTGCTGCTCTATTCCTGAGTGACATAGGCTATATTTTATGTACGCGAGTGAAGCCGCGGGAAAAAGCTAGAAAATATTTTAAAATGTCGTGGACTCATTAGCCACAAATGTTCAAACTTTCATTTTTCGAGAACAATAAACTCGTGAACCTTTGGGTACAACCCGTTTTGTCATCCCAAAGGATTAAACAATCATTAAACCGGTGGAAATAGAATCATATGTCCTACCCGTATGCCAAGTTACAAGCTATACCATTTTCCAGTTGAGGCATGATTAATGAACAAACATCCCGTTTTTCACACGATCCCTTGGCAAACGGGTTACATTTTGCTAAAAAAAAACTTGATTTATTAATGACTGGCTTTTGTCAGCGGTTTAGCTTGCGTGAAAAATAAAATATGCCAAGGAAATAAATATTCCCGGATGTTGTAGTATCCTATGTGATATTTCAGGTCATCGTTGTTTATTAATTTTCATAGAAATCAGTTCAGCCGTTTGAGTGTTAAGGAAAATAAACACACATGCATACAAAGTCTCACCTATCTATTTATTAGATAGTATGATTATCTAAAAGACTAAGTTCCAAATAAATCTGATTACGAGCATAAATGTATTACATTTACGACCTTTGCCACTCATTTTCACGAGCAAAAATGTATTATACAAACTTTGACACTCATTTTCACGAGCAAAAATGTATTATACAAACTTTGACACTCATTTTCACAAGCAAAAATGTGAGGTCGCTGTTCGGCCGTACAGCAATCAGTAACAACTGAAAGAATATAGATGCGGTTTTCGTCAGTAAAATTGACACGTACTGCTCTACGCTAGAACAATATAAGTAATTATATGACATCCCACCTCAAAAAACTTTTTTACAAAATTATGTAAATAAACATATTTATTTATTATTTATTTATTTATTTATTATAATCTTTATTGTACACCAAATAAACAAAAATACAGGACAAACATTTAAAAGAATAAGTGCACAATGGGCGGTCTTATCGCACAGGGCGATCTCTTACAGACAACCTTTGGATGGACTGAGAGAAAGGAGATAGATTAAGGGTTGTCAGTGTACAAACATCAGATATAATACTAACAAGATACATTAACACAAATACATACATACAATACTAAAAAAAAAAATATACTAATAAATATCAAATATATAGTTGAATCAGGAGAAGAAAAATATATCAAAGAGAAAGGTAATGCTCCTTCACCATATTTTTAAATGTTGGTAGCGTTTGAGCACGCCTTACTTCTAAGGGTAACGCATTCCACAAACGTGCAGCTTGAATTGTGAAAGATTTGTCAACGAAGGTAGTGGAATGCGTGCGAATACTTAATTTTAGGTTCTCCGATGATCTCAAGGACCTACTATGTGTGTCACTAAGGAACTGAAAACGTTCTTTAAGATAAAACGGGGTACAAGGATTAAATAGCACATTATAAAGCAAAGAAAGTATATGGGCGTTCCGGCGAAGGCGAATAGGAAGCCATTTGAGCTTAGTACGAAATTCAGAAACGTGGTCATACTTGCGCAAGCCAAATATACTAACCTTGAAGAAACGGAATAAGTTTACACAGCACTGCTCCGAATAGAAACCGCCTGTAGATCTGGCCGACCAACGTAAAAGGCAAGCAGAATACACCCAGCAAGAAATCTGATATAGCCTGAAACAAAAACACATTTACTTAGCTATATGTGGCACGGCAAAAGATGTCATAAAAAGGTGTCTTTAAGGCAGGTTATCCTTATTTTGAACTTTTTAAACCCTTGGAAATTCACAAATGTAAAAAAGAGAACACCGTGTAAGACTATTTTATTAAAATTGAATATTTCGATAGAGTTCACCGAAAGCAAGTAAGGCCTTGATCACACGTACCGAGTAAACGGGCGAGACAGCGGTCTCGGCCGAGTACTCGGTACGTGTAATTACAACGCCGAGTGCTCGGCCGAGCCCTTATCTGTATAACTCGTTTACATCACTGTCTCGGCCGAGAAAAATTTTACTGTCTCGCCCTTTTACTCTGTACGTGTGATCAAGGCATTACAGTTCACAGTCTTTCGACAGTTTATAATCTCGCGAATTAGTTTATAATCTAAAAGTATTTAAGGTAATACATATTTGTATATTACATGTTTGTGAGCGCACCCACTACGTAAAATGTGGTACGTTAATTATATTGATATGTTTATTATCATTAAAGCTTTTAATGGTATATTTCAGGACACGCTTCATATTTTTATTAATAGATTAAGCAAAATTATTGATTAACGATCACTTGATTGAGTTGATGGCAGTTGTTTGAACTCACAATATGTTTGAATCAGGAATTAATTAAATGAATAAACGAAGGCACTAGGAAAGTCTGGAGGATTTTCTAAAATTCACCGATTTATGGGGTTTAATAGGGAATAAAAGATATTTATTTCTGCCGATCGGCAATCCCATTAGGCCCAAGGCTTGTAATCAAATAATAATGCGAAAAATCTGGTCCAAGCTTAGTAGACTTAAATTTCTATTCTCAATCGAAATCGAGTGATTTACATCAGAATCTCTGTAATAATTGAAATTGATTTTAAGGCCTCTAGCCCACGGCGACTTTTTGTATCGATGCTGTCGCGAGTTTCGTAAACGCGTGTTAGTCTCATTTGCAACGCGCTGCTAACGCTCTACAGCGTCGCGATCGTATCGATGCAAATGCGTGACCGTGTCAGACGACATCAGGGAGAGAGCGGAGGGAGGGTTACGCGTGAGTGAAATTCTACATACGAAAACTTTATTTTTGTGCCGTTACTAAATCGCGTTTGTATCGTAACAGAAGTGCAATAATATCGATTTTGCATCGTGACTGAGACTAGTGCTGTGGGCGCAGGGATACACCTAGCGACTGAATCGCGACTGTATCGAAGCGAACGCGCGACAACATCGCTATAAAACGCCGTGAGTAAGGGGTCTAATGATAGACAGTATAAAATTCATGAACAATAAGTTTATGAACCATAAACAACACAATGTCTGTGTTTATAAGTGGATTCTATTCTATCATAATAAATTACATTATAAGTGGTTTTGGTAACCTTGTCACGACGTTACGTAATACTAAGTGTTCAATATCGCTGAGTTGTTTGAGCTACAAAGGCTAGAAATTATTTAGGTACCCTATTATGATGTCATTATACTTACTTGTCCCGAATATAGTAGATTACTTCTAATGTTGATAGCTATCTGAACTTATGTTAAACTAGCTAACCCGCGGTATCACTCGCATCTTTAGTTATTACTTCGTTCTGAACAGCATGATGTTGTAATAGTCTTTTTGGATAGCTTTGGCTATTAGAATATTTGTAGAATTATACCCCAGCAGTTACAAAATATCAATTTTTAATTCATTAATTTATTTTGTTTAGCCTGATCCACGCTTTTGTTCTTGTAATCATTGCGCTGCGTATGTCCAACGGTTTTTCTATTTTATTATGTTTTTTTTCCTGTGATTAGCGCAATTAAAAAAAAACAATCTCTTTAGTTTATAATATTACTTAAATATATTTAAAAAAACGTGTTTTTTGTATTTAGAGTAGTTTTCAAGTCCTAACCTGCACTTATGGGCCAATAAACGTTTTGACTTTGACTTTGACTTTACACTCAATTAGTAAAACAAAATTATGGTCTTGTCACAATATAACCACAAGTCACATTTCTTTGCGGGATTGTGCCGAAGGGTGGAATTTTTCAAAAGACTTACCACAGTCTCAGAACGTAATGGGCATCTGTAGGAGCACAAGTGAGTTTTAGTCTGTAAAAGTTTGCCACTGGCTCTTTTTCCGGCCAGTTAAGGAGAAGATATTTGTTATGGGAAAAAAGAGGTACATTTCTTGACCTATATTAACTCTTTTAGCATATTACTAAAAGAGTTCTGAGTATACATGTAGGTGGATGGAGAGGGAGAGGAAGGCCGAAGAAAAGATGGATGAATTGTATGAGGAGTGATATGAAAGAAAAGAGAGTTAGCGATAGTTTGACGGGTGACTGGACAGAATGGAAGAAAAAAAACGTGTTGCGACCCCAAGTAATATGGGATAAGAGCAGGAAGAAGAAGAAGAAGATTACAATCAACTTGCAAATAGCGCATTTTGACAATTTGTCAGATTAATTTAGAGAATATTTTAGGTTCTTATATTCCATCCCAAGGTTGTCTGGAAGATATCGCTATTATCAATAAGACCGCCATTATAACCATAGATTTAAGTTTCTGTGAAATTGTTACTATTTTAGTGTACAATAAAGTTTATTCTATTCTATATTTTCGATCTCGAAAATTGGCTTTATCTTAAATGTTGCTTGATTGCTCACATTTCTTTTTTAATGATTTTATTTTATTTCAAGTTCAATGAGTTTTAATTTCTAATTGCTCGACCTTTTAAATGGCTTTCACTTAAATTAAAAGCGTTCATTCTTTAACCATAAGTACATAGATACGTTCGTTTGAACTTATTGAAGTGCTAAACAAATTGATTTCATTAGAATTTAATTAGTCGAAAAGAAATTCTATACTTACGGTCACTATACAATTTATACGATTTACAGTACCTACTATAAAAAACGTATCGAAATTGCTCAGTTTAGTTTAAGAACACAGAATTTTGCTAATGTTTTTTTACATGGCATGGGTAGGCAGTCCTACCCATGCCATGTCTGGACTGGCTGGACATGTCTACCGTATGCCGATCGAGCGGTGGGCCAACGCAAAAATGGTGTCCTGAAATCGCACGACTTGGATGTCTTCCTTGGAAATTGGAAAGAGGTGGCTCAAAACCGGGAACATTAGAAGGAGTGGAGGGAGGACTTTGCCCAGCAGTGGGACAGTGTGGGCTAGGTATAATAATAATATAATAATGGGAGGATGACAGTAGAATAAAAACATGCATCTTTAAGATGCGGGAAAAGGATAGGTAGGTAGCTACATTGTATGAATCCAAAAGCTGTCATCCGCATCATCCTATAGTAATAAAATTAAAAAAAAAAGATGATTAAAGCACAAAAACTGCTTTAAAAGTGCTGATAAAGAAACCAGACTGTCAATTAAAAATTATAATTTGGGTGTCTTAAAAGATAGAGTGAATAGGCTCTTAATAAACTAGTGCGCCTCACCATCAACGATTGCATCATTACTTACCATTAGGAGGGATCGCAGTCAAGCACTAGTTTATATCAGATAAAAAAAGAAGAAGAAAAAATAAAGCAAAATTACATTTTTAGTTTACATTAAATTAAAAGAAAACTATCACATATACAACTATCTGAGATTCGAATTACTGTTGTCTTACGTGCAGGACTAATCATGAGACCACTGAGCTAGGGTCTTCGACAATTCATGGCTAAAGTAGGCGTTCTTATTTATGTATTTATTTATTTATTATATACTTTATTGTACATGCAAACATAACAAAGTAAAACTTATATCTAAAACACGTACAATGGGCGGCCTTATCGCATCTTATATAAACATTAAAATTGACTGCTAAGCTCTTTGTCGACGATAGCGAGATGATTGTGATCTTAGGTATAAAATTTGTAGCTAAATAGTTTCGCCGCTTCAATTTTAATATTGTGTTTTGATTACTTTTTACAAAAATGGAGTAAAAATATCTATGTTGTGTTAAAAATATCCTAAAACTCATTTTTAAAAATCATATTCGAGAGCTTTTATTTCAAGCTTGGCATAATCAAATGTCGGTCAGTCCAAATTTATTTTTATTATTATAATCGAATTACCATCGTATATTATATTCAAAAAAGACGACATAAATTTCACAAAAATTATTATTTTAGCTGGGGATCGAACCGACATTTTGCAATATTGCTCTATAGCAAATAGCGTATAATTTGAGCAGATCTACAAGGATTATATATGCAAAATTTGAACAGGATCCGTCCAGTACTTTTTACGCTAACTGTAAGTATAGCTCAACCATTTTACTGTTTTATTATAATAATATATATACTTATATAGATTATGCAATAACTTTACTTAAGGCGTATAGTTCCTTGAACCATCTGGCCGAAATTATGTGAACGCAACTCTCGCACTCGCCTAGGCGGCAGTACGCAAATCTGTGCATTTATTTGCGGCCAGCAGCGCCCGGAAAGCGCTTTAAATCCATTTTCTCTGCGAGATATTGATTGATTGACATATGCAATGTTCACTTTGAAGAATATTTAACCACCAATTTTTATGCGTAAAAATGTTTCTAAAGGTCCAAGCCGTTTCGAAGGTGTAGGGAAAAGTTGCGAAAAGTTGCGAAATTGCTAAATATTTTTTTTTGACAAAAGTATTAATTGCACGAAAAAATCAAATGTTGATATTATTGTTCATGAATCTATAATAAACATATATTTTTTTCAAACCAATTGACCTAGCCGTTACGGAGGAGTAGGCCTCAGAAAATCACTGTTTTATGGCACTTTTCGGGCGCTTGGCCCTTAATCAAGTTGATCAGCACCATGCAAAAAAACAATACATAAAATACTGAATGAACAAGATTTCTATTACATTAAACACCATTAAATCTAAAGACACTAATATAGAATTCAATTAAGCAAGGTAATCCAAGTCATAGTTAAGAATTCGTAGAAATTGGATCTGCGTGACAGAACGGTGCTTTTACTCATTTTTTTCGATGAAGGTGAGACAGACAATTTAAAAACAAAGGTGAACGATCCAATTAGATAATGACAAAACATTTTTGTTTTGAAGTAAAACAGGGTTTTATTTTTTACTGAATGATTTATGATCATGCCACCGTACTCCAAACGGCTCATTTGCTAGATAAAATAATGAATTACCTAAGTAATAACGGCAAAATAATGAATTAAGTAAAATAAATCAAGGGTAGTCGATAGTGGATTATCTTGGGCTTTTTTATTGATGGTTCAATGTGTTGTGATAGGCGCACCCTGGGCAGTCAACCCTGATGTTAGCTTGCTGACAATTTCTCATGGCTTGATTTATTCCGAATTGTTGGTTTAATAGCTCGTGTATTTATTTACTTCAAGTCAAAAACCAACCAACCAAACCTATTTCCCTTTTCAACGTTCAATTTACGTGTGAGTCAAAATCGCGGGTGTATCACAGCGAATTAAATTATAGTAATTACCGATAAAATGTACATAAAATGTACTATTCAGTACTTAGCTATAAAACATCTGTACCTCTTTCAAAATGAAATTATTTCAAAATTAAGGTACACCCGCCATCTTGACGTCAATATGGCGGGTGTTCAGTAATATTTTATTATTTAACCATTACTCATAAAATATAATTACACTAAAAAACTGTACCTAAAAAGTACCTCAACTAGAAAAGACCACACACTTGATCAGTTGAATAGTTCCTGAGCAATAAAACTATCGTGTTGTCGTATGCCAGTCACGTGACACACGTTATTGGCATTCTAAACAACTAGCGCCATCTCTGATATCTTTCTAAAACTTATTTAAATACAAAACAATCGTTGTTGAAACAAAATATGTTTTTCTTCACCCGAGCAGTGGTGGTCAGGGTAAATTATAAGTTATTTTTTTTTTTTACACCACCTCGATAATGTCGTTTTATACATCATACAAACCTAACTTAAAGCGAGTCATTCTACCCCTAGGGAGACAATGCAGTATGGCCGATCCCTAGCGAATAATGAGATTTGAATTTGGAACATCAAAAATCGTCAACATTGGAAATTAAAATGTACGTGCATCGAACAAGTTGACATAATAATCGAAATTCGAACTGGCCACTAACAAAAAAAAAGAAAATAGAATAAATCGTGCTTACTAAGGGAGCGTTATAAAAAATTGAAACTATAAAATCTAGGAGTAGTGAATTTTGTTTGTTTGATGAACTTGTAAATATAATACTTATATTTCTCTAAGATATGATTTGGACGACCAAATTATATTTTAATTATCTCACAGATGGTGTAAAAAGTAGAGTATGCAACACGCGGATGCTGTCTTTGTCTTGGGCGGCTTGAATTCCTCACTTCACTCAGGTTTCTTTATTAACTCCCTCGCAGTGCTCGGAAGTTATATAAATCCCTCACTAACGTTCGGGATTAAAATCAGCAACCTTCGTTTCGTTCGGAATTCAACATGCCGCCCGCGACTTAAAGACACTGCTTTATCCCCTAGTCACATAAACTACTATTAGTCATCATATAACTCCTGTACAAACTAACGAATAGACACAAGTTCCACTAAACAAAGAAACGTGGTTTCATCATGAAGCTTCATAACACATTTATTAAAGTAGAAAATTGGTAACGCACAAGTAAGATGTACAATAAAGAGCCATAAAACTCATCTTAATATTGAATAAAGGAACGTAAGGAGGAAGGAAACATAAGAAAAGCAATAAGGAACCTCAAATGGTTTTATTAGAAACTTGAGGAGGTATAAGTACACTTATATAAGTTTTGCGAAATTATAGTAAAATTTATGAACAATTTAAATGGCAACTGAAGAAACAACGGTGAGTTTTAGTCATTAAAAGTATGACTCTCACTCAACAAAGAGCGAGAGGAATCATTTAATGATTTTTCACATGTGTAAAATCAAATAACTAAAAAAAAATTAAATACACTGCTGCCATCTTAACAAAAAAGAACTAAAAATCAAAAACAAGGTAGTTTTTTTTATAGAAAACTAAATAAAGTAGTTACTCATTGACTTAACACGGAATTTCAGTAACTATTTGATCAACAAAACTGAAACTTTCATCGCAGTCGGGGGACCACTAAGTATAATATTTTCTTTTAATATACTCCTTTTTTGGGCATTCGTGTAAAAAGATAAGAATGTAGGACGTAGATACTGAAACTGAAAACATTTATTTCAATTCAACCATTTACAAGTTAACGATATATTAAATCATAACTATAAATTAGTAAGATTTAAACCATTTACATGTGTGTTTTTTAATTATCTAGGCCAATCAGTAACAATAAAGAAAAAAAGGTGTGAAGTTTTTTCAGATCTCTACGGAGAAACTTTGTGGGTACGACTAAATCAATAAATAGTTACAAAACTATTGTTACATTGTTAATTTTGAATTTAAGCAGATGTGTTTACGTTAGGGCCTGTGCACACCACGTTTCTTAAACGCGCCGTTGACGCGCGTTTTAGAAACGTGCATCGACGGCGCGCTTTTATTCTATTAAAAGTCTACAGGCTGCGTCTGACTCGCGTGCGTATCGCGTCTGTATCGCTACAAACGCGCGTCAGCGGCGGCCCTTACTAAAAGAGGTAATCTAGAACTAAAATAAACCGTCGAACCGAGAACGACGTCGCGTGGCGTGTATTAAGTGTAGCTCTACAAGTCTAGTTTCCATATAAAATGGAAACCAACGCGCCCAGGTAGGCGTGTGTTGCACACGTGTCAGCAGTGTAGAACTACCTTTACGAGTATACATGTGTATGGTTGGAGGGGTAGAAAGAGGCCAAAGAGAAGATGGATCGCTTATGTGAGGAGTGATAAGAAAGAAAAGGGAGTTAGTGATAGTCTGACGAGTGACAGGATGGAATAGAAGAAAATATGTATTACATAGCGATGATCCCAAAAAATACGGAATAAGGGCGGGAAGATGATAAATAATTATTTGAGAACGATATAGAAAAACATGCATGTTAAAAGCGTTCAGAGGTAACCACAAGTAAAGTAGGTACTTGTGTATATGTACAGCGTTCTACAAACTCATCTGGCAGGAATCCTAAGTACTTAGCACTCAGACATCTCTATAGCAGTAAGAATGTGAATCGACATAAATAGTTTATACCAATAAAAAAAAATATATATTTATATATAAATAATATCAATATATGACAAAAACCAATTGATCGTCGCTAGACTCGCTTAAACTCAAAAACACATTTACGATCAATTAGGGATGCTTTCAAAGAAAAAAAATAAAATAGAAAAAGCCTATAAAAACAGTTGAAAAAACTTAAAAAATAATAATTGGAAAGTAGGTAATTGCCACTCATCGCGATTCCGAACGTTACGTTATCGCGTAAACGAAAGAAGCACCACTCCTAGCTAGTTCTAAAATGAAACTAGCTTCTACAAATACACAGTTTATTTAGGAAAACCATTTATATTCGAACTTTACACGCTACACTTTCGAATATAAATTGCCACTGTAATTAAAAGAAAATAACTCCCTTGAAGGCAACTGGATTGAATTGGTACGTGGTGAGAAAAGCTAGGAAGTTTCAAGATGTTCGCTGGAACAACACTGCGACAGCTTGTGGCCATGCGTGCAGTGTTATAAAGGACTCTGACGATGAAGGATTAGATGCGCGAATGCGCCACAAAAAAGCGCCGCCACAAAGAAAAGCTTGAAGCGGCTTTTTTGTGGTCCGTGTGCAGGGACACTTACTCTGTACTGTAGAAATAATTAATAAATTCTTTACCGAGATTTTATTTCGCAAAATTAATTTTGGTAAAACAGAAATGAAGTACCCAATTGTGACATTTAAGTAACGAAGGAAATCGCGCTTTCTTTTGTTCATTTATTTTATTAAGAACTTAACAAAGGGCCAAAAATAAAAAGAAAATATAAGGCCTCCAAATGGTTTTTGGTTCAATGGAGTTATAGGCATTTGCTTAAACATAATCACGTCACACTAATATTATAAAGGCGAAAGTTTGTGAGTGTTTTTGTATGTCTGTTACTTTTTCACGCTCAAGGCAATTATAACACACGGCACCGCGCATCGCCGCGGAGGGCGGTGGCGGTGTAGCGGATTTCTTAGCGGCGCTCCGCGCGGTTATGCGGTTTACGCGCCCAATTGCGCGGATGGATTTAACGCGGTTTTGACCAGTTCTATCACAGACACTGGCGAAAATGGACGCTGAAGTGGTGGCAGCAATCTAATCTATATACTAATAGTTATACTTACTAATCTATATCCTATCTAGCTAAATATAAATTGCAACACGTCCTGCACCCACAATAATCCGCGTGGTTATGCGGCGCCCCGTGTTTAAGGCGCCGTCCCAGCGCGCGGAAATCAGCGCGGAGGGGCGATGGCGGTGAGAACACCGCTCGACCGCGCTGTTGGGCGGTGTACGTGTGTTAGGCATCAACGAATTTCTAAGTGACCAATGTAACATGAGATCCGCTTCACCGCCAACCGCGGCGGTGCGCGGTGCCATGTGTTAATCGCCCAAATAGCAAAACGGACTTGGCTGAAATTTGCCTCACAGTTAGACCATATCCTAAAATAGCACATAAAATACAGGATCTTTTATCCAGGGAGAATGTTGCCTTGGTACGATGTTAGACATCCCACCCTTACGTTCAAAGCTTTCATTATGCTTACAGCTAAGGAGTGGAATTCCCTGCCGGAGTCTGTGTTTCCTGATAGCTATAACCTAAGGGTCTTTAACTCAAGAGTGAATAGATTGCTTCTAGGCAAGCGTGTTCCATCATCGGCCACATCATCGCTTACCATCAGATGAAACAGTGGTCAAACGTGAGCATATCCATGATAAAAAAAAATGTTTCTACATTTACGTGAGTCAAATTTTACACGAGTGAAAATTAGTTTTGCATAAACTACAGTTAAAAAGAGTGAAACCAGGTGTTAAAATTTGTATAGGATTATACAGAAGCTCTAGTCATTTAATAAAACTGAGTGAATGATGGACCACGTAAAGCCTTCTTAAGTACTAAAGATAGAGTCGGCTTAAGAAAGGATTTGTTGTAACCCCTTACCAGGGCCTCAAATCTACTATTACAATAGTGTCAGAATGGTCTATCTTTGATTTCATAATTGTTGATTTTGACAAGTTTTGGTAATTTACTAATAATGGCGTCATTATGACTTTCCAATGGTCAACAACTGACTGACACTACATTGAAAAAAGTGGCAAAGTATAGTACAGTGCGTTTCACTTAAGAAGTTCCTTCGCCATAATGTAGGCAATACGGAAAAACAGTGCTGCTACATTTTGAGCAATGAAATTACTTAAAATTAAGGAGATTCACTGATATTTCGTTACTATTAACAATTGTCTTATCATTTTCTTTTTTTTTTCTTTTGGAAACTGTAAAAACCAGTTTTTGAATAAAATATAGGAATATTATTAAAATATCTAATATTAAATCACTCTCTGTGAGATTATGACTGTCATCCACACCAAAGGATGATTTAAAACGTTGATTTTACACTAGGAATATTTGAATTCTACCTTCAACGCATTGCTATTTTCAACGGACCACTAGTTTTGGGGTTCATTAATAATAATAATAGCCTATTGTTGGGCGGAAATAAGGTGTGCCTTCGACGGATATGTCATGTCGGTTTTAATGTATTCTTTCGGCATACTCAAATGGACTCAGACCAAGCTCGACGAGCAAAACGGATAAATTTACACTCAACTCACGATTATCGGCGATTAAACTGGTGCATCCTCGCTCTCCAGGTTGAGAATTGTTACCAGGTACATTAGATGGTAAAAAATTTGAGATCTGGGCTCGCGCGAGGTAGCGACCCTCACGCCCCAGCCGTGGCTATGGTGGCCGAAAATTAGGATTCCGATTCCGATTTCTAGTCACCATAGACGCAGACTTGCGGACGGCGAGCAATGTACAGCTCGCCGTCCGACCATCCAGTAACCGTCCGGACCGAGCCCAAGTCGTCGACGGCGCGTACTGTTCCACGCGCGCCTCAAGGATATGTCAGAAAACAGTAAGGGCCCATTATGGTCGAAGCCTACTAGGGCCAAGGGTCTGCTTCTGAAAGGAATACGCGGCCCTGGTATGAAAGGCAACGAAGGAACAGGAGTGGGTTATAGTCAGTAAAAGTCTGACACTCTCTCCCGCTCCGCCCAAGAGCGGGGGATGTCTTTGGATGATTTACACACCTAAAAAAAGAAAAAAAAGCTTCCTATGATATCATCAATATCTTCATAGCCCTTGTCAGTTTACATCATAAATAGAAATAACTTCAGAAAATAAAAAAAAAATGAGAGCAGGGAAAGAAAAGAATTGACTTAATTTTAGGGCACCCCGACACAAGCTGATTGGATTAGGAGGTTGCTTTATAAAATTAACCTAAAATTAAAAATTCTTTTAACTGTGTGTAAGTAACATAATGTAATTTGCTTACTCAGATCTTATTTCTGTCCGCAGCGTTTTTAGTCTAAGATCCGATTAAGAACGACCTTCACCGGTCTGTTTAATGGATGAAACGTATTTTATGATAAATTTAGTGTATTAAATAATATAACGCGGGTGGGTTGCCTAAGAAATTCCTGGCCAGATTATTATTAATTAAAAATTGAAAATTTACTTTTTTTTTAGAAACATGCACAACCGTTATTCATACCAGATTTTTTTGCATACAACACTATAACATCGTATTCGCAATGAAACAGCGTTTATTTTGATATAGAATTTGTTGTATATCAAAATAAACACACCTGTTTATACATACCTATGTATACCTGGCAACCCATAATTATGCCAGGAAACAAATAGGCAACCCAACATTTTTATGTTCTAAAGGCTTCACTCTTTCGGTTAGTATTAAATTTATTCGTTAAACACACAGGTGCATTTTTCAAAAAAAAAAAGTTGTTTGGCCAGGAATTTCTCAGGCAACCCACCCGTGTTATATTATTTAATATACTAAATTTATCATAAAATACGTTTCATCCATTAAACAAACCGGTGAAGGTCGTTCTTAACCGTATCCTCTACTATTTAGGTAAGGTTTCTATTTTCGGGTGGTTATTTTAATTCCCTGCCCTGGAGTACCATTGTGAAGGCACTCCGGTACCACCGGGTGTCCCACTACCTCAGTCAAGTGGTCGAGGCCTACCTATTGGACAGGTACATCGTCTACCCTGGTCACCAGGGAAATTGGAAACGGCGAGAAATGTCGTACGGTGTTCCTCACAGATCGGTACTAGGACCACCCTTGTGGAACATCGGGTACGACTACGTGCTGCGCGACGACTTCCCTGACGTGAGAGTCGTACCAGGCGGCGATCGATCTAGCGACACGCGGGGTTGCATTAGTCGGTAATAGGATCCAGTAGTTAGGACTCGAGGTGGCACTGCACCAGTCCGTGGCTATATGGTCCTCGGAACGCGCCACCACATGGTTCCCAATTAACACGTTAAGTGCGGTACCAAGTTTACACATCTTGGAATACGTCTCGCTTACAGTGCAGCTAAGAAAAATATAGACTTCCTTGTCGTGCGGAAGGCATAACTTCAATTTAGTTCGGTGTAGGAAAAGATATATTTTTACATGAAGCCAAAAATAGATTAAGGTTTCTTAAAACTTACAGCTTTTTGCCGCCACAATTGAAGTGTTATTACCAGGTGTATAAACCTTGTGCCGCAGGAATGGAAAGTATAGAAAAATCACTACCGCAGCGAACGTGTTAACGGTAGGAGGAGTTCACATCGGCGTCGGGCCGACGATGAAGTACCTGGGACTCGTCCTCGACAGCTAGTGGAATTTTATGGAGCACTTCCAACATCTGGCTCCCAAACTGAACCGGGTTGGGCTACTCTCAAGCGGCTCCTCCCAACTTGGGGGTTCAGACGCCTCCTGCCGGAGGCTCTACGCAGGAATCGTTCGGTCCATGGCCCTTTATGGGGCGGCAGTGTGGGCACCGTCGCTGCAACAGTAGTCAGTCGTTGAAGGCTCGTACTGTTCCCGCACACCTTAAGAAGTTGTCAACAACCGTAAGGGCGCAGTAGGGTCGAAGCCTTCTGGGGCCAAGGGTCTATTTCTGAAAGGAAGTTTCAACCTAAAAGGCAACGAAGGAACGAAGTGGGTTAGGGCGCAGTAGGGTCGAAGCCTATAGGGCCAACGGTCTATTTCTGAAAGGAAGTTTCGGCAACGAAGGAACGAGGTGGGTTTTTTTTCTTTCAGTAAAAGTCTGACACTATATCCCGCTCCACCCAAGGGCGGGGGGATGTCATCTGAATGATTTTTACGCACTGAAAAAAAAAGTATATAATTCGAAAAAAATTCGTACTCAGCTAAAATGGCTTCCTATTCGCCTTTGCCGGAATGCTCAAATACTTTCATTGCCTTATAATGCGCTCTTTAATCCTTTTTATCGCTTTCAGTTCCTTTGTGACACACGTTCTAGGTTCTTGAGATCATCAAAAAATCTGAAATTAAGTATTCGTATGCATTCCACATCCATTTTTGATAAATCATTTACTGTTCAAGCTGCTTGTTTGTGGAATGCGTTACCTATTCAAGTGAGACGTGCTCCAACGCTGCCAACGTTTCAAAAAATGGTAAAGGAGCATTACCTTTCACTTTGTTTTTTTTTTTCTCCTGTCTTAATTAGATATTTGATATTTATTAGTGTATTTTCTGTAATGCATGTATGTATTTGTGTAATTATTTCTTATTAGTATTATTTCTGATGTTGTACACTGACAGCCCCAAATCTTTCGCCTTTTTTTCAGTCCATACAAAGGTTGTTTGTAAGAAATTGCCTTGTGCGATAAGACCACTCATTGTACACTTATATTTAAAAATATTGGTCCTGTATTTTTTCTTTATGTGGTGTAGAATAAAGAATATAATAAATAAAAATAATAATAATAAATAAAGCCTTCTAACCTAGCCTTTCCGAGTCTGGGTGCCCTAAATTTAATGTTCTCACCTCTTTTCTTGCTCTCGTCTTTTAGACACATTACCTGCTGTAGATTCGGTATTGTATACCATACCGAGGCAAAATATATTTATTTATTTAAAATTATGTAAATAACACCATTACAGCTAACGCCAATGCGATGTTATTACCAGCTATACATATATATTCAGAGAAATAACCAAATAATAATATATTAACTATTAAATTAACAAAAACAACACAACAACAAGAGAGTTAATAAATATTATATTGCATGTTTACTTATACAATACAATAATATTTTTTTTTTTTTTATTGTTGATAGGTTCGTGCTTGACCGCTATCTCACCTGATGGAAAGCGACGATGCGGTCGACGATGGAACGCGCTTACCTAAAAGAAACCTATTCACTCTCGACTTAAAGATTCCCGGGTTGTAGCTATCAGGAAACACAGACTCCGGCAAGGAATTCCACTCCCTAGCCGCACGCACAATGAATGTGTTCCCAAAATGTTTATACAATACAATAATAATCAACTCAAAACGTTTATATTTTCGGTAACCTCCATACTCTGCAAGATTATGGAGCGTGTATTGAACTCGCGCCTCATGGCATACCTGGAAGGTAACGATCTCCTCAGTGACCGACAGTACGGGTTTCGCCGCAAGCGGTCTACTGGGGACCTACTGGTTTATGCCACCCACTTGTGGGGCGAGGCCCTCGAGAAGAATGGGGAAGCGATTGCCGTTTCCTTAGATGTCTCGAAGGCCTTCGACAGGGTATGGCACGCTAGCCTATTGAGTAAGCTTCCAGCGTACGGCATTTCCCCTGGTCTGATTAACTGGGTAAAAGACTTCCTGAGTGAACGGTCTCTCCGAGTTGTTGTCGACGGATGCTCATCAGAGCCCATGACGATTAATGCCGGAGTTCCTCAGGGGTCTGTTCTCTCTGCAACTCTCTTCCTGTTGCATATCAACGATCTGCTGGTGCCCGGTATCTATGGGTATGCAGATGATAGCACAGTTGTAGAGAGATACCTGCCCAGTGCTCGGGCTAGTAAGGAGCTAATCCGCTCCGAAAGAGAGGCTATGGTAGAGCGAACGAATATCTCACTTCAGGCAGTCTCCAAGTGGGGTGAAGCCAATCTAGTGGGATTCAACGCCGCCAAAACACAAGCGTGTCTTTTCACTGCCAAAAGGAGCCCGTGCACCTTGGTTCCTACTTTTCGGAATTTATCCCTGGAGTACACCGACCGCCTTCAGCTCTTGGGGGTTGAAATTCCCTCAGACCTTAACTTTGGGCGGTTCATTGAGTCCAAAGCCAAGGTAGCTGCTAGGAAGCTGGGCGTTCTTGCAAAGGTCCGGCGGTACTTCACACCGGGACAGCTTTTAATGTTATACAAAGCACAGGTTCGTTCGTGTGTGGAGTACTGCAGTCACATATGGGCTGGTGCTGCAAAATGCCACCTGGCAGCTTTGGACTCGGTGGAAAGGCGTGCAAAGAGGCTAATTGGTGATCCAGATTCGGTTAAGTCCAACCTTCAAAGCCTTGAGCATAGGCGTAGGGTAGCCAGCCTTTCGGTGTTTTACAGCATGCATTTTGGAGAGTGTGCGCAGGAATTGCATGACTTGATTCCGCCATCGCAATTCTATCATCGG
This sequence comes from Mythimna ferrago, assembly GCA_910589285.2. Taxonomy (NCBI): domain Eukaryota; kingdom Metazoa; phylum Arthropoda; class Insecta; order Lepidoptera; family Noctuidae; genus Mythimna; species Mythimna ferrago. The sequence goes on from OU342682.1 coordinate 4,713,648, forward strand.
ACAACCCGACGTACGGCGAATATTCACCCTTACGTTGTTGAAACCTCTACGGTCCGGACTAAGCGTTTCGCCTCGTCGTTTATACCGCGTACGTCGAAGGACTGGAACAGTCTGCCTGCTGCGGTCTTCCCGTCCGATTATAATTTGGGTGTCTTCAAAGCTAGAGTGAATAGGCCCTTAATAAACTAGTGCGCCTCACCATCAAAGATTGCATCGCTACTTACCATCAGGTGGGATCGCAGTCAAGCTCTAGTTTATCTCAATTAAAAAAAAAAAAAAATGCACTTTAGTGCTGCTTCAGTGAACCTCGGCAGGCTGCAGTGAAATAGATCCACGTCAGTAGCAATAATGTTCAGCATCCTTATGGCTCGCGAAAATGGGGCAAACTTGTTCAAGTTAGTCCTATAAGAATGTTTATTTATTTAACTTGATAATGAAGATGATGTAGCTCAAATTGATTTTTGACTAATTAAATCGAAAACTAAAAATAAAACTTAAGTACATCGTCGAAATACTCCTCCGCATCGCTGTCGACTGGTAATGTTTCCAAAAAACTGGCGGCATTGCCACGCTGTATGGCAATGATAGTTACCTACCTACAAAAGTGTTTTTTATTTCATATGAAAAGTGCTAGATCATAACATAATGACATAATAGAAAAATTAATCAAAAATCACATGTTTCAAATATACACGTGGTGAGGCAAAAATGTTTCATATTTTTTCCGCACTGAACTATCTCAACAAGCTATCCTGTATATTGTACTACTAATATTATGCGGTTATATTTTCTAAGGCGTTATTACAAAGAGTTTTATACAACATCCGCATTATGAGTCTCGCTGGGACTTTAAATTTTATCTTAGTGCTATTGCATTTTTAATTTAAATGGTCGCTTTTGAAAGTTTAGACGCAAAATTACCTCATCTGTTTCCTAATATTGCCTTGATTATACAATTTTTTAGGGATCCGTACCTTGCACAGCAAAAAACAAAATCCTTGTAGGATCTTTGTTGTCCATCAGTCAGTACACTTTTTCTTAGGAACATGTGTAGTGGCACTAAGCTGAAATTAATATCAAATAATATGGTTTACTATCCCTCTGAGCACTAAAACTTCGAAAGCAACGCAATCTAAAGATTATGTATGGGATTTCGTCTCGTCGCTTATACATACATTGAAAGACTTGAATAATGTACATGCTGCGGTCTTCGCGTCCAATTATAATTTAGGTGTCTTCATGGCTAGAGTGATAAAGTTCTTAATAAACTAGTGCACCTCACTATCGACGATTGCATCACTGCTTACCATCACGTTGGATGGCAGTCATGTACTAGTTTATATCATTTAAATAAATATATATTCCATTTCTGGTACATAGGTATTTTGTCGCTCGCAAAGAAATCAACTCCCCTCCTATGTGGTGTACTCCTATGTGGTGTACTCCTATGTGGTACTTCCCGTTGGTCTAGTATCTTGATCAAGATCTCTTAGAACAAGTAAAGGGAAAGTCAGAAATAATTACTTTTTGCTGTTTAGAAAAATCTTCAAGACAGTTTGTACGGAACCCTCAGTGCGCAACTCCGTCTCGCACGCAACCGGTTTTTTATCTAACGAGTGTTTCAATGTCTCGAAAAAAAATGGCAATCAGTTTTCGCTTCAAATATTAAGGATAAGAACCGTTACATAACGCGGTCTCATTTTTGTAGTGGACGATTTATGACTCTCGGTAGCGTAATAAAGGTATTCTGAAACGGTTATGGTTATATATTACTGTACCCTAGATTTTATGACAAAAAGATATAAAAGATGTGCTACTTAGTTTACTACAGCAGTGACCGATAATCTGATCAAAACTGGTGATGCGGTAGGCCCGGAGGCCTACTCTGAGCACTTAAAACGATCCATTTGACAATCTAAACTTAACTTTTAATGGGATGGTACTATAATTGGGTGTATAGCTATATCCCTCTGTCTTGCTCGCACTACTAATATTTTAACATGTCATACTAAGGCCTCAGAAGGAGATGTCGTGACTAGTTGGACCCACCTATACGGCCTGGGCCTCAAGTTTGGTATTACAATAGTGTCAGAATGATCTATCATTGATTTCATAATTGTTGATTTTGACAAGTTTTGGTAATCTACTAATATAATGGCGTCATTATGACTTTCCGATGGTCAACCACTGACACTCCATTGAAGAAATGGCATAGAATGGTAATCTCGTACATAATGACAAATGAATATCTGACGTATGCGGGAATCTGCAAAAATTTTGACAGTTCCTTTCATCAGTGACCTGCCATTACGATGTCATTGCGCAATTAGTACTTCTAATAAACTCGATATTGTCATTCTATCACAATTCTATTACAAGACCATTGACCGATCAATGATCGATCATTATGACCAGATTACAAACTTTTAGCAAAATGACAATGGGATCGTGTTGGAATGAATAATAAACTAGTGCGCCTCACCATCAACGATTGCATCACTGCTTACCATCAGGCGGGATCGCAGTCAAGTACTAGTTTATAACAGATTAAAAAAAAAAATGTCAAATTTATAAAAATAGCAGACTTAGGCCCCTGTTCATGACTGTGGTTTTAGCAGCGAGTGGCGTGACGAGCGAGCCAACATCGGTAAGTGGGCGCAGGGCGCTATGAGCGGCGTCTCGTGGCACGCTGCAAACATTTTTATACTTACCGCTCGCCGCTCCATTTTTAGCTACCGCTCGCAGCGGCACGTTTGTGAATGGTCCGTTAGAATTGACCAGATATAGAATAGCAGAGAGAAGTAGATGAAAGAAATTCAGGCCTTGGCTCTGTAGTGGGACACAAAATTTATGAATATAGAATAATATATTATTATTATTAGTCTCTTGTGTCCGACAAAGGGATTATTTTACGATATTATAACTGAACCCCTAATAAAATAAAGTTATGTTCTGGCTACATTCCAAATACATGTATAATGGAACAGGCAACCGATTATGGCAACTCACAAGTTATGATAATCATAATACAGATGTACATTTATACGAGAAAACTAAACAGAATTGTTTTTTATTAGATTAACACGACGATTTGTTGATATTTTTGCTCACACATGAAAACACGTTATAACCTCGCAACGTGCCACGGCACGGCAACGTGAAGGAAAAGTCTACGTCACGATAACTTTACGCCGAAATCGTCGTCGACCATCGTAAATATTCACAATACGACAAAGTTACGTTCCATTTTGCACGGCACGCCGTCGTAACGGAAAATCACACGGTGGATAACCCTAGTCGTAGTCCCAGGTTTTGACCCTGCTGGGACTTTAGTTTTTTGATGATATCTCTTTGGGGCAGTGGTGGAGCACCACTGGATCCAAGCGGGAGCATACATCTACGGTATGCTCCACCGTGATCCAAATACGGCTGAATATCAGACCTCCACAACCCAGTGTTATACAATTACCGGAACGGAACTTGAGCGCTCGGCGTCAGAGTTCCCCTCTCTCGCTTTGCGCATTCCATACATTGGCGAGCCAATCGTCTTCGTTGTTAGATACAAGCAGCAATCAGGGAACGAATCAGGAGTGACGTCTATGACACGATGGCGCGGCGAGCCAATCACTGACATTCCCCGGCCCCGCGTCTCACTTCGTACCACTAAAGAGACCGAATATTTGACTTCTGTGCAACTTAAAACCAGCGCTCAAGATCCGTGCCGGTAATTGTACTTCTTGGATAGACTTGATGGGCAGACTTCTTGTCATCTGTAACGACTGTCAAAGATCTATGTATGACAACTGGGACCAAGGACATTACGTGCTTTCCGAGGCTCTTAACGATTGCTATGGTACTAAATTGGCCGATCGGTAAACACTTTGTTTTATTTATTTATTCTTTGAGCCTCCTGTTACCTTTTATCTACAAGTGTTCTCCTGTTTCCAAGGTTTATCGAAAACTCTAAAGCGAAATAAACATGTCGATAATGTTTGTAACGTATACTTTGATAATGGACTCTCTTTTAACGAAGTCATTTAAAAACATGAACGAATTCCGAATTACACTCCCTTATATGTTACAGCAAAAAATATATATTTAAAAAAGTCGCTCTTTCATAAAATTTTACCATAATCCAAATACTGAGGTTTATGTGGATAAAGCGAAGATTTTCATTTTCATTGGGTTTTATCAGTTTTTTCTTTTCTTTTTTTTTTCAAAAAATGATACGTAATAATCAGTGAGCTCTTGCAGCTTTTTAGCCTTATGTCGGTATCATTTTTTCTCCATTTCATTTTTCCCTTTACCAATATGCGTACTACACTTTCTGTTGTTTTTTTTTTAATAGTCTGTCGGAGAATTATATTAGACCAATGTTAACTATTTAAATACGCGTTTTTTACTGGTGTATTTTCTCTCATAATTACTTTCTTTGAACATAAACTAGAACCAAAAATTCAAAAATATGTTACACCATACCAACGATCTAGGTATTTTTTATCAGAGTAAAGGGGCCTCGAAGTGGAATTTTAGTGTTTCTTTTTTTGAGTCAGGAAATCATCCAGTGACTTCTCCCTTTATAAGTTGGAGCAAGAGTCTGTGAGAGAGCCTGTCAGACTTTTACAGACTATAAATTTACTGTGTCCTTCATTTGCCCTCCGTGTTCCAGGACTAAGATACGTTTCAAATTTTCATGGTCCTAGCGGACATTAGTTCTTTTTCGGCATCTGCGGTTTTGCTGCCATCTCTGAGGCCGCGTGCCGAACCCTACGCGCCGTCGACACCTCGGGTTAGTTTTTATCGGACAGCCGGAAGGCGAGCTACCCGTTGCTCGTAGTCTTCAAACCCACGCCTACTAATGGCGGCGGCTGGAGATCGGCCTGCGACTCCTAATGCTGGGAGCGTCTTCTGGATAGGGTAAAACAAATCAACGCAAACTGAGATGTTACATTTTATAAGTAATTTAAATTACTACATTTCTTCCTTAGGTTTTTAGTTACTACAAATATCCATTAACTAAGTACATTGTAATTTATTGAATGAATATTGGTTTTATAGTAGGTAGAGACGTAGTTTTATAGCACGGACGATAATAAATAAGGATCTAGGTGAGAGTCTTGAACAAAGCTTTTAAACAAAGAAGGGCCGTGAAATCACTATTGTTTTATGGACGTTACCTCTCACTAAGACTCGAAACAAATAACTGTAGGCCATACGAATAATATTTTCAGAGCGGGAATCAAACTCGCGATACGCAGCGTAGCAGCCAATCGCTCAACCACTGCGCCAACCGTGCTTAAACAGCACGTTGAGTAAGAAGATTTCAATTATATTTTGTACGCCATTAAGGCAAAACATGACAGTGACTCGACTGATTTTTTCTTCTCCAATCTTGAAGAAAGTTAATGACAAATGTAGGAGCTAATTGCTCTTTGAACCTCCTCGGCTAAAATATTGCCGGTATTGATTGGAAATTATCTTTGGGATCATCATCATCATCATTTCAGCCGATATATAAGTCCACTGTTGGACGTAAGCCTCCCCCAAGAGTCGCCACAATGACCGATGCTGTGCGTCTCGTATCCATCGATTGATGATGTTAGTCAAACATGCTGGAGCCTTCTCTGCGTTTTGAATAATAATAATAAACTTTATTTTCAGACCAAAGATCCATAGCATGAGCAATATATTGGATTGAAAACTTACTAAAACGAAACAAAAAAAAAAGTCATACGCATATGTCACATACCTGAACGGTCACATACCTGAACGACGGTCTGTGAATAATAATGTCAAACAAGTTTTCCTTTGCTATAATATAATAAACTACTTTCTGACAGCGGCTTTGTCCAGTGAAAGTATTTTTTTTTTTAATTGACTAGTGCTTGACTGCGATCCCACCTGATGGTAAGTTTTTTTTTAGTGGTGGAAAAATTATCTAATGACATCCCCCGCTCTTGGGCGGAGCCGGAGATAGTGTCAGACTTTTACTGACTAAAAACCCACTCTGTTCCTTGGTTGCCTTTCGTACCCGGACTTGAGCTATCTTTCGAATTATGGTTAATTATAAATTATGCTCCAGTTAAATACATAAAGCGCTTTATCATAATTAATTTAAACCACAGACACTGGGTCTGTGGTTATGGAACAAATCAAAATTTAGTGTCAGTCATTAAAATAATACTACGATAACTTGAAATCAAAAACAAAGTTATAAAACAAAAGTATAAGTTAAACCACGGTGTAGAGAAAATTCTCTTTCTCCAGAGAAAATTAAAGGCCGATTTAAAATATGGTTTGAACGTCAACTAAGTACAGCTATCGGGCTTTATATTCATGCCTCTAAGGGTCGCCGTACACAGGCTACCAGCCATAAACACAAAACGCCGCCACCAGCATATTTTCTGTAGGTTTCATACATTTTATATGGACACATGGTTGACGCTGGAAGCCGCGACACGCAACAAAACGCCGCTGCTCGCTTCTTGTGGCCCGCACTGGCCACTAAAAGCCGATACAAAACGCTGTCACACGCCACTCGCGCATTTAAACCTTCTTTGACAGCGACAGAGTCCATTTTACTACTACGCACAAGGGTTAAAAAAGTAGAAGCCACTGGCCACAAGTGGTCTGTGGCCACTTTTAGCTTCTGGCGCATTTGTGCCCATGTGGGACGACCCTGAAATAGTCGGTTGTATGAACCGCTCGGCTATAACCAATTTAAAATTAATTGATTAGTTAGTAAGACTGAATCCACCAAATGATTAATGATTAAAGCCTTCCTGTTCTTTGATTGAAAGGCTTTGGAATTGAATAGGCTATTATTCCGAGTACACGAACTTTTATTGAACAAGAATTTGAAAGGAATTTCACCCTTTTATCTACTGGATGCTGATATTTTCCGGACGCTGATTTTCCGGGATTGGTTGATGTAAGTAATAAATAATCGTATGTTTATTAACAAAAAACCTATTAGCCGAAATAATTGGACGATGTAGGAACTGAAAAATGTATAAAAAAATGTCATCATCATCTCAGCCGACAGACGTCCACTATTGGACATAGGCCTCCCCCAAGCGTCGCCACAATGCACGATCCTGTGCGTCCCGCATCCATCGGTTTCCCGCAACCTTCACTAGGTCATCGGACCACCTTGTAGGAGGCCTTCCAACGCTGTGTTTTCCGGTGCGCAGTCGCCACTCCAGAACTTTTCGGCCCCAACAGCCATCTGTTCTACGAGCAATGTGCCCTGCCCATTGCCACTTAAGTTTGGCGATTCTTCGTGCTATGTCAGCAACCTTGGGTCTCCTGCGGATGTCTTCATTTCTGACTCGATCACGCAAGGCAACTCCGAGCATAGCCCTTTCCATCGCTCTTTGGGTGACTTTTCGGATCCATATGTCATCACTGGCACCACACACTGTTCATAGACTTTCGTCTTGAGACACTGTGGTATGTTAGATGAGAAGATACCGCGTAGTTTTCCGAACACTGCCCAGCCGAGTCGGATTCGACGGTTGTCTTCTTTCTCGAAATTAGATCTACCTAACTGGACTGGAAAAAAATGTACCTTTCTCTAAACTAGACATCTGCTCAAATATCGAACAAAACTATACCGAGTAAATTGGGGTAACTTTATCCCTGGGTTATAACTTTGGCACAAGCTTATTAACCAATAGAAACACTGTTTCTCATGTTCCTATTGGTTAATAAGCTTGCGTCAAAGTTATACCCTACATTCAAATTGACCCCACTTAACAGTATCTAAATACGTAATATGAATTATACGGAACATTAAAACATATCACTATCATAAACCAATACTAGCAAACAGGTACTACGAGACAACAAATCTTTATTTATTAATATTTTTCTTATATACTTTATTGTATACCTCATAATGTGGACAAGATAGATCACATCGCATAGAGCATTCTCTTACAGGCAACATTAAATAACAAAATGTTACGTAATTATTATGTTATTTCATGTAGACACATTTAAGTTTAAACACATGTTATAATGCTCAGAAACCATGTAACACTGATTTAACAGCTTTTGAATTTGAATTCGCCTTTAGAGGATTTCAATCTAGAATCCATTAAATGAGTATTTAAACGAAACATATGGTTAACGAGTTTTGTAAATAACTGTCTCCACGGGCTTCAAAAAAACGCCGCTTCAAGCTTCATTTTGAGGCGCCTTTTTGTGGCTCGTGTGCCGCGGTGCCGCCACAAAAAAACGCTTGAAGCGGCTTCGCCGGTCCCAAGAAGTGTCGCGCGCTTCATCTGTTTTTTGCGGCCGCTTCTAGCTTTTTTTGTAGCCGTTTCTAGCGTTTTTTTGTGGTGGCGTTTTTTTGAGGCCGTGTACGGGAACAGTAAGGGTTTTAATTATATAGAATCAACGAGGAGGAAATAGGAAATGAATAAATTGAATAGCCACTTTCCATGGAACCCAAAATAATTATTCCCGTCCATTTTATAAAGATAAGGATTTGTATTAATAATTTTTTTTTTTTATTATTGATAGGCTCGCGTTTGACCACCATCTCTCGATGGAGCACGCTTCCCTAGAAGTTTTTCACTCTTGACTTAAAGACCGAGAGAGATTGTTCGTCCACCTCATTTTACGAAGTTTTTTTTGTAAAGGGAATCATCAAACAACTCATAGAATACAGCGACAGGACACACCAACTCTTTTTTCTGTCGGCAACCGTGTGAACTACAACCAGTCTAGTCCGGAGTAGTCTAGAGTCTGTCTGCTCATTGTAAAGTGTATGTCAATCTTAATAAATCAGTTGCGAATCAGGAATGAAGATATCCGCAGGAGAACCAAGGTTGTCGACATAGCACGAAGAATCGCCAAACATATAAAGTGGCAATAGGCAGGACATATTGCTCGCAGAACTGATGGCCGTTGGGACCGAAAGGTTCTAAGAGTGGCGATCGAGTACCGGAAGACGCAGCGTTGGAAAGCCTCCTATAAGATGGACCGATGGGCTGGTGAAGGTTGTGGGACGGACAGGATCGTTCATTGTGGTGACACTTTGGGGAGGCCCGGAGGCCTATATCCAATTTCAATAGATCACTTAGATTGTTCAAAGTTGCTAAAGGATATACAAGTATTGAAAACCGAAATTGAAGACATAAAATCTACCTATGTTACGAAGGAAACTGTTGATCAAGTAAAAAATGATATCTCTCGGTTAAAAAATCACGTGAAGGAAATGAGGGTACATGAAGATAAACCTACCGAGCGAGATTCAAATGAGCGTCAACGGTCTGAGGAAGATCGGAAGGTGAGCGCGGCTGACGCAGCGGGAGGTGATCGGTCCCGGCTACCGCGTCATAAGGCGAGCGCGGGCGTTGGTTACTATGCGGAGGGGATGTGTCACTCTAGTCAGGAGGCTAGCGCGAGCGCCCGAACCGGTTCTGTAGCTAGCGCTGCGGTGACGTTAGATGTACTTAGTGCTACGTCGCAGGTGGTGGATCAGCTGATTGTTACTGATAAGGACACATGTACTTATGGACGGCGTGAATCGGAGCGGCCGCTGTACGTCGAAGCATTGACAAACGAAAACACTAGCAGCGAAGGCTGGCAAACAGTGGCTTATCGTAAAAAGTCAACGAAATATCGTTTCATGGGCAAATCGGGTGTAGCCCGTGATTTGGAATGCACATTTCGAGGGGCAGATAGAAAAATACCTATCTTTATAACAAATGTGCATCTGTCGACGTTAGAAAGCGACATAATAAAACATATTTACAATAAAACACAGGAAACTGTATCTCTAGAGAAAATTAATATGAAGTTTGAAAAAGGACACAAAGCTTATAAGTTTCTTATATCCGAGGCCAATCTACCGAGGTATATGGATGAAACTTTATGGCCTGAAGGTGTCATATTTCGACGGTTTATGAACTTTAAACAAAGAAAAATAAACGGTGTACAGTTTGCTGTCGCCGATGGCCTTAACAAAACGAGTAATGGATAATCTTTATCGGTTTGCTACTTTCAATTGTAAAAATATAAAACGCTCCATTGATGACGTCAGGGACTTGTGTCGTACGTGCGACGTGGTTTGTCTCCAGGAAACTTGGTTGATGCCACATGATATACCCTACATTGGTACAATCGATAGCGGGTTCGGATACACTGCGACGTCTGCGGTTGATACGTCTGCAGGCATAGTGCGTGGGCGTCCTTATGGTGGCGTCGCGTTGTTGTGGAGATATAGTGCGTTTCAACAAGTGTCCGTGTTACAGTGTAATAATGCCCGTATTTGTGCTATTAAAATTACGGCAAGTGACAGACAAGTGATCATAGCGAGTGTTTACTTGCCAACAAACTCTGTTGCTAATTTGCAGGATTATACAGATTGTTTAAGTGAGATAAGTGCTATCGTTGACGAGCAAGGAGTTGAATCTGTTTTTATTTTGGGCGACTTCAACGCGGATCCGGGTGAGTTGTTTTTCAGTGAACTTATTAATATTTGTAATGACCAACAATGGTTATGTATAGATATAGATGTTTTAGGGTTGGACTCGGGTACTTTTACTTTTGTTAGTGATGTGCACGGGACTGGCAGCTGGTTGGATCACTGTTTAACTACTCACTCGGCTCGGCAAATTGTTGTTGATGTTGATGTCAGATACGACACTCTGTGGTCTGATCACTTCCCACTTATAATCATGTGTGATTTAAAGTTATTATCCCCTAAGGTTACGCCAAAAGTTAAGAATTTGAATAGAGATGTGCTATGGGGTACAAAAAGTGAGGAACAAATTTCTATTTACGCCAAAGAGTGTCATAAGCGGCTTAGAATGATTGACTTTCCTCATGACTGTGAAAGTTGCGCGAATAGTTTTTGTGACGACCGTGGTCACAGGCGTGTTTTGGACACGTTATATTCCGACATTGTGACTGCCCTCCGGGATGCGGCGGTGGCGAGTCGAGGAAGCACGAGGAAGGGTGGGGGTGGTCCGCGCGTGGCGGGTTGGAACAGACATGTCAGTGGCGCTCACAGGGTGGCCCGACGCAAGTTCAAGCATTGGGTGTTGTGTGGTAAGCCAAAGTCGGGTTTTCTTTATGAAGAAATGTGTGATAGTCGAAGGGTGTTCAAGTCACGATTAAAATGGTGCCAAAATCATCAGGACCAAATAAAAATGGACGCTCTGGCTATGAAGCATAGCAGAGGAGATTTTCGAGGTTTTTGGCAGAGCACGAATAAATTGAATGTTCGACCGGGCCCTCCTGTGAGTGTCAATGGTGTGAGCGACCCAAAGGAGATTGCGAACTTGTTCAAGAACTGTTTTTCTGTAAAGTCTCCGTTGGGTGCGTCGGGGGAGGTGTTCAGCGCTGGCATGAACTGTCAAAATATAGGGACTACTTTCTTGGCAAAAGACGTTAAAAAAGCCATAAAGCTTATCTCGAGAGGCAAGTCGCCGGGGCATGATGGACTCAGCATTGAGCACCTCCAGCACGCCGGCCCACACATCGCTAGGGTTCTGGCAATGTTTTACACGCTGTGTGCGAGCCATTCCTACTTGCCAGATGAATTTATGAGAACAGTGGTTGTGCCTGTAGTGAAGAATAAAACTGGTGACCTTACCGATAAGAGTAACTACAGGCCTATTTCTCTTGCCACTGTTATTGCTAAAGTGTTTGACGGTTTGCTAAATGCACAGTTAAATAAGTATGTAGAACTGCATGACAACCAGTTCGGGTTTCGTCCCCGTTTGTCCACCGAAAGTGCTATACTGTGCTTGAAGCATACCGTCAAATACTACACAGATCGTAAGACGCCCGTGTATGCGTGTTTCCTTGACTTGTCCAAGGCATTTGACCTTGTAGTGTATGATCGGTTGTGGGATAAGCTGAGGAGCATAAACTTGCCCCATGACCTGGTTAGCGTGTTCCAGTACTGGTATGCGCACCAGTCTAACAGTGTTAGGTGGGCGGGGGCATTGTCGGATCCGTATCAGCTTGAGTGCGGAGTCAGGCAGGGTGGCTTAACTTCTCCTACCCTGTTTAATTTATATCTGAACGGGCTGATTGTCGCGCTCAGCAGTCAGCATGTCGGCTGCCACATAGATGGTGTGTGCGTCAATAATCTGAGTTATGCGGACGACATGGTGCTGTTGAGTGCGTCAGTCTGCGGACTGAGGAAGCTGATGCAGGTGTGCGAGGAATATGCTTGTGGCCACGGTTTGGTATACAATGTTAAAAAGAGCCAGTGGATGATCTTTGAGACCGCCAGTGCGAGATGCCCTGGGAATGTGCCTCTGGTTAGACTGAATGGTGTTCCTCTGGAAAGGGTTGAGCACTTTAAGTATCTAGGGCATGTTCTGACTGGCGACCTCAGGGATCATGCTGACATGGAACGGGAGCGGAGGGCATTATCAGTGAGGGCGAATATGATAGCTCGCAGATTTGCACGATGCTCTAATGAGGTGAAGGTTACGCTATTTAGGGCGTACTGTACATCACTCTACACGTGTAGTCTGTGGGCTGACTATTCGGCTAGAAGCTATAATGCCATCCGCGTCCAGTATAATAACGCGTTCAGGGCGGTGATGGGGCTACCCCGTTACTGCAGTGCCTCGGGTATGTTTGCGGAGGCACGCACTGACTGCTTTCACGCAACTATGCGCAAGCGCGCAACATCCCTAGTGAACAGGGTGCGGGCTAGCTCCAACACCGTACTGGCGATGATTGCAGCTAGACTGGATTGTCCTTTCATCCGGCATTGTTCGGCTAGACATGTTCCGGTACCAATGCCGGAGAGAAAGTATTAATTTTAATTTTTAATTTAAGTTAATTTGATTTGGTTGTATTTATTTTATTTGGACTTTGATTGTAATTTTAATTTATTTAATTTGATTTTAATTTAGATTTATCTTGTTTTTAATTTATTTAATTTGATTGTAATTTGTATTGATTTTAATTTATATTGATTTTAATTTGTAATGATTTTAATTAATTTTATTTTAATTTAATGACCTTGTTTTGATTATTTTAATGTAATGTATTTTGTTATAATTTTGTGAAAATGGGTATTTTGACCTGAATAAAGATTATTATTATTATATCCAACTTTGGACGTCTATCTGAATGATAGCTGAAATGATGATGATGATGATAAATGATATACCGCACTCGGTAAAAAACGGAATCCTTATGGAATTTTTTGTTGTCTGTCGGTCGGTCTGTCATTACACTTTGATTGAAATGATGATGATGACTAATGTGGTCTGGAATAATTTGTTTATTGCTCATTACCCATTCATTGCTCACAAAGTAAGGTCTCGGAAAGGATTTCCACTCTGACGGCATCTTAAGCCAATACATATTATTATACTCGTATTGAAGCTAACTATCGTAAAATATCTGTAAGTTCTTAGAATCGTAGAATTATTTTATGTCGAGCAATTTTTAGAGTTCCGTATCCAAAGGGTAAAACGCGACCCTATGACTAAGACTCGGCTGTCCGTCCGTCTGTCTATCTGCCCGTCTGTCACCAGGCCTTTTCTCATGAACCGCGGTAGTTAAACAGTTGAAATTTTCACAGATGATTTATTTTTGTAGCCGTTAAAATGCGGAACTAACCCACATGCGTGATGAATTCCGCACACACCCTTATTGTCGTTTTTTGCTACAGACGGTACCGGGTAAAATGGGGTAAATAGAAACGCAAGGGTGAATAGAAACAAAACTTCAAAGTGTATTTTTTCGATAGCTGGTTCGAAACCAAACCAGATTTTCTATTCACCGCCTTATATGTTACGGAACCTTTCATGTGCGAGTCCGACTCGTACTAGGCCGGTTTTATTCTGTTATAGTAATGACCCAATTTATTATTTTATACCAGGATTATTCTATATCTTCGCAAGAAAAACACGTTTTTCGCTAAATCCAACTTATGTAATTGGTAGTTTCATAAAAATATTTTGCAGCATAAGTACGGCTGTAAAAAAAATCTAGACTCGAATAAATTCGTGTACTGCTATACCTTCTAGTTAAATGCAAAATATATTCAATGAAGGCTGGCAAAGGCGAGTTTTATTTGATATTATTACCTCATAAAAATACATTAATATTGAATTTATACTTATCAAAGGAATCTGCTGAAAATATTATAAAAGTTACTTCTTTACTTTGATCGAGTGGTGGGCCAGTAAAACGCAAAATTGGTGTCCTAAAATCACACGAGACGGGGCCGCGGCAGACCAAGAAGGAGATAGCGGGACGACTTGGATGTCTTCCTTGGGAATTGGAAATAGGTGGCTCAAAACCGGGAACATTGGAAAGAGTGGAGGGAGGCCTTTGCCCAGCAGTGGGACAGTATGGGCTTAAGTATAATAATAATAAAATATAATAATTCTTTACATAAAATGACGCTCCGTCGCCCCGGGCCTTGGCCCTACTACTAGCTCTTAAGGCGTATATTTCCTTAAACATTTGATCAGAATTAAATGCACACATACTCGTACTGCCGCTTGCGCCCGCATAGAGCCCCGCTGACCTTTAAAACAATTTTTTTTTTTTGCAAAAAATTGATTGATTTACATATGCTATGTACATTCTGAAGAACATTTAAGCAGCAATTTTTTTGTGTAAACATATTTCTAAAGATCAAAGCCGTTTGAAGGGAGTAGAGAAAATAAGCGAAAAAATATGATGCCGCAAAAAATTTTTTTTGGTTAATGTATCAAACATTTTTTTTTTATGGTGGGAAAAAATCATCCAGTGACAACCCCCGCTCTTGGGCGGGAGATAGTGTCAGACTCTTACTAACTAAAAGACCCACCCCGTTCCTTCTAGCCTTCATACACGCCATTCATATATATTATGTTGTATATGAAACTATAGTTTTTAAAATTCTTAATTAGTTACTATAGATTCATCATCATCTTCATCATGATGATGATGAATCTATAGTAACTAATTAAGAATTTTAAGTTATAGATTACTTTTAGGTAAGCGTACTCAATTGTCGACAGCATCATCGTTTGTAATCAGGTGAAAGAATTGTCAAGAGCCTATCATACTTATATCGTACAAATATTATACAGGTAAAAATTAGTGTTTGTGTTACATATGTTTGTTATTTATTTACGTCCTGAATGGCTGAGAATGATTAGTTGTTTTAGAATTAGCCTTAGGACTTTAAAACAAAATTTAAAAATGTATACAAGGTGTAAGGGACAGCCCTCCACAAACTTTAAGAGCTTGCTCAGTAGACGAAACTGAACAACCTTACACAATTTTTTTTTTTCAGGAAACGAAAAAAAAATTCGGCCTCTCCATACAAACTGTCCAATCAAGTTTATAATTTTCTATGGTGAAGCGAATTTTTTTTTCGTTTCCTGAAATAAAATTTTGTAGAAGGTTGTTCAGTTACGTCTACTGAGCAAGCCCTTAAAGTTTGTGGAGGGCTGTCCCTTACACCTTGTATAACAATAACAAAAATTTGCCTTGAATTGACAAAAATAATTGTATGTGATTTTCTCATCCTATATAACCAATGTTCCGTCTACCCAATATAACGATACTTAGAAGTCCTAAAGTAAGGAATATCTTCATCGTGCAAAACTTATTAAGGTTAGGCTTTCGTAATAAAAACCTAAAATGAAGTAATAAAAAACCCTCCAACCCGCTCGTAATACCCAGCGTGCTACGCCGTAGCAACGCGTAGCGGTCGCCTACGCGCTGCGCTACGAACCGTTACGGATTTCGGTAACCTAATGGCACGTTTTCATTGACATGGTTAAGGGTTGCCGCAAACGGGCTACCAGCTACAACAACAAAACGCCTACGCTACTCCTTGTTCCTACTGTTTTCATACATTTTATATTGATTCGCCGCACACCTTTAAACCCGATGGCTGCCCGACTGACCCGCAAGTGACCAGTGCATTTTGTAAACGCTAACACAAAATGCCGTCACATGCCATTCTCGCATTTAAACATTCTTCATCTGATACTGCGCGTTTGGGTTAAAAAAAATAGCAACCACCGGCTACAAGTGACTGCCGCGCGCTTCAGCTTCCTCTGTGGCCGCTTCTAGCTTTTCGTGGCGGCATTTGTATTTTTGGCATAAATGGTTCATGTGTGGCGACACTTCTTAATAAAAATCTACAACGAATTAATAAAGAACCTTCACCATCGTATCGAACATCATCATCGAACGCTACGCGTTGCTACGGCGTAACACCCTGAGTTGCTACGCCGTAGCAACGCGTAGCGTTCGCCTACGAGCTGTGCTACGACCCTTTCTGGATTGCGGCAACCTAATGGCACGTTTTCATTGGTAAGGTTAAGTCTTCATAACAAAAACCAAAAATGAAGTAATAAAAAGCCACTGAGTTGTTACGCCATAGCAACGCGTAGCGCTCGCCTACGCGCTATGCCACAAGCTTTTACGCATTTTGACAGCCTAATGGTGCGTTTACATTAATCCGGCCAGCGAACCCGACAGTGGCCATTTTCTCATTAGACGATAACGACAACGACACGATGTCATGGGGCTAATAGTTTTATTTATCTGATGATGTTAGGACGAAATTGTGGTGGTGTAGCTCTGGTAGATCTTAGATCCGGGATATTTTCTATAATAATTCTATAATTTCTATTCTAATTCTCCTATCAATTTGCAAACCTAGAAATACGAAATCATTAAAAGTATATATATTAAGCCGTTCCACTAGATATTAAAAAAAATATTCTTGTTGTCTCTTTTCGATACCACAATATTAACTGATAGCTTGTATGCGTTCTGGCGATATAGCCTTGACAACGAGATAACATGTAAGCATTCATTAAAAAATATATGTAAATACCAGTCCACGATATCATATCGTCACCATTATCCTTAATAATATGACGACTTATCTCTTTCAGTTAAACCGGGTTCGTTAACCAAATCGAGTTAACAGACCCGGTTGATTATACAAATTCAGCGACCGGTCTCCTAATTGAGCAGTAGGCTTCTCAAATACAGGGTACGACTAAACTTGTTTACACTACTCGAGTCTACACCAACCCGCACTGGACCTAATTGGTAGATTACGGCCCATTCTTTCTCCTAGAGAGGAGACCTGAAAGTCTGATTATACTTTGCTACACTAGTCTCTACACAAGTACCGACTGCAGATGAAAATGGTTAAACCAAAAAATCCATGGCTTAATCCACACCGTTACGGAATAGAACAGAACGGAAGATTTGTCAAAAGCTATACATATACTAACATAATAAATAATAACTAGAGGATTTTTATATCAAAGGCGAATAAGTTACTTCTGGGCAAGCGCGCTCCCTCCACATACTATCATCTTTGCGAACATATTGATCAAGAGAGAGCCTATAAAAAAAAAAAAACAAGTTTAATTGAGACGTTTTTTATTCAAATCGATCAGCACAAAGAATAATGTGGTAGAGGTGTATTTTTTCCATGCTGTAAAGAAAAAATACAAGTAAAGTTTTAATACATAAGATTTGTGATATATTACAAATATCGTAAATATGACATTTACGTTGTTTTTCGATGGAAACAGCGACTCTCGGAAAAACTAAAAACGACTCAATTAAGAACTCGCCGGCATCCGTTTATACGTTATTGAGAATACTGAGAAATTTTAAAAACAATGCTCACTGTGTAATACGCAGAAAATTACGAGTATATTCCAACAAATTCTATGGTAGTGTGTGTAGAGCCTAATATATCTAATTTTATGTCATCAGAAATGATAAAAACACTAAAGATAGAATTTTTGATGTTTTTATTCCGGTCGCGGTTTTTTCTCGGAAGAAAAATATTATTCCGTATTGGAAGAACTCATAAATCCGTGTTAAGAAATCGTTTCAACAGTTTTATTAAAAAGTTGATGTTCAAAAGAAATCTGGGAAAATTACGAAAGTATATTATTTTGCTAAAGCAATTTTATTTTCAGAACATTATTATACTGTCAGTTTACTTGACCTGTGGCTAAAATAACACCAGCCACGTGGATCAATCGCCAAAGTAAAGCAACTCTAGTCGCGATTGATTTGTGGATGGGTCACCATCTCAATGATCAAGATTTAACTGTGCCTCGGAAATGTACGTTACGCCTTTAGCCCAGATTTCTGTCAGATAAAATTTTAAAATAAATAAATAGTTAAATATAATACTTAGTATGTAGGTTCATAATAAATTTTGATTTTATTAACCTATTCTAATTTTTCAATACTTATAATATTAAATTTTGTTTTGTTTTTCACTTCAAAATTTTGAAATGTATTTTATTTAATTATTGTTTGTTTTGCTGTCCAATTACAGGGTGAAAACTTTTAATTTTATTTCCAACTCCTGTACAACATGTTTGACTCTGTCTATGGAAACTGATTTGATTTGTACACCTTTAGTCAGTCTTTACAGAATTTCAGAAGTCAGGAAATACGACACCAATCTTGCTAAGAGGTACCCTATTACGGGATTCTGAAGGTCAGATAGGCCGTTGTTCTATGTAAAAATATACTAGTAAATAATAATAATAAATTATTTATTTTTAGGCATCTTGGCCCATTCAGTGGTGGCTGCGTGGTACGGCCCTGACATACGAGTTATAGGTCGCGGGTTCAAACCCAGCCAGGCGCATTACTTAGCGTAATTTATTTCATCACCACTGTTCTCACAACGGTGAAGGAAAACATCGTGAGGAAACCGGCATGTCCTAGAACCAAAAATTCGATGACATGTGACATTCACCAACCCGCACTGGGACCGCGTGGTGGAAAACGTCCCATTCCCTCTCCTGGAGAGGAGGCCTGAGTCCCAGCAGTGGGAACATTAAAAGGCTGATTATGTTATGCTATCTTGGACCATAGATACATACATTACAGTCTAACATAAATATAACCGCCGTTGCGTCTAATTAGAAAGAAAATCAAGTCTAGCATCATTGAAAAAGGCTAGCTTTTTCGCTGGGGTAAAAGATATATGAAAGAAAAGGAAAGAAAGAAATAAAAACATTTTATTTGCAAAAAAATTAAGATGAACAGACAGTCCCAAATAAATTAACATAACAATTTGTGATATATGCTGTAGTTAGCTACTGCCAGCGGCTTCGGCCGCGTGATATTATAATATTATTACTCTTTTTTTATGCATCTGCCATGTTTTCTCTTCACCACCCTTGGTTGACTGGTAGAGAATGCCTAAGGCATTATGTCTGCCTTTGTACCTTTGGGTCGCATGAAGTTTTAATAAATAAATAAATATTCGAAAATCATCCCAAGGGAAAGTACTCGGGATAAGGATCCTACAGTATGTGCTATCATTTGTAGATTGTAGAGAGCAGTAGTTGCCGAGTGGTAAAGGCACCGACTACGACTTGTAGGTCCGGGTTCAAACCCGTCTGGATGGGTTTATTACTTTGTGTATTTTATTTTATCACAACTGCTCTCAAAATGGTGAAGGAAAACATCGTGAGGAAACCGGCATGTCTGAAGACATGTGACATTCACCATCCCGCACTGGGCCCGAGTGGTGGATTACGGCCCAATCCCTCTCCTAGATAGGAGGCCTGAGTCGAGCCTGAGCTGTGGGAAAATTAAAGGGTTAATAATGCTATGCTTATGCTAGTATATGCTATTCCAAGACAAATGGTCATTCAAATCCTTTCAGCCGATCAAGCGTGAAGAAGTAGGTAGGCAACAAACATGTACACACAGAAACTTTCAGATTTGAATTAACGAATGTACGTCGTGGGTTCAAATCGGACCACTTATCAGTCGCCACTGTGCCACCACTTCATTATTTTTAGGGTTCCGTACCTCAAAAGGAAAAAACGGAACCCTTATAGGATCACTTTGTTGTCCGTCTGTCTGTCTGTCAAGACCCTTTATCTCGGGAACGCTTGGAGGTATCGGGTTAAAATTAAAAATATATACCTACTCAAATCTGTAGTCCCTTGAAGCTGTGGACAAATCAAACTTTTGTGTTAACGACGCCATTTATGTCGCAAAAAACTTGTATTTCGACACTTTTACTTGGCACAAGTATAGGAATAAATCTGAAAACTGAATTTGTAGTCACATCACGAAAAAAAAAATATTTTGCGATTCTTCGATCTTCGTAACTCAATTCAGAAATTGAACTGTTTTCTTACGTAACCGTAACCGTTTGTACGGAACCCTCAGTCTTGAGTCTTCTAACGTATACAAAATCCAGCTAAATAAAGAACCAATGTTTGTTTCATCTCCGTTAAAATGTTCTTCATTTCCTTTCGTAGGAAACTTGAGTGGCCAGTTGTAACTACGGTTCAAAATCCAATTTATTTTTCCAGTTGTTTTGGAGGCGAGTGAAAAATAATAATCGTTTATTTTCTCTATACATTGTTGAGTACAAACATGGAATTAACTTTGTGAGAAACTGGGGCCGTATTATGACCTCTTAAAACCATCATGTTTTCGGTGTGAAAAAGAGACGGAGCTATACAGGACGAATAGCACTATCCTTTTCTCACACAGAAAACATGATGGTTTTAAGATGTCATAATACGGCCGCTGGTCTTTATAAAACCTGTATTACAAGTCACCAGAAAAAAATAAAACTAAAAAATTAAAAAGTCATCTTTGAAAACAGTGTTTCAATAATTTGAACTTGTTTTTATCATAAAACTCCATTTCAAATGTATGGTTTATCTTTTCCTAAGACACAGTTTCTGGACCCAAAGTGATCAAGCATTGTGGTAATACTTGCTTGATGCGTTTGAATTAACCGATACATAGTGGACATCCCACTTATATGCGCAAAACTTTTTGGGAACACATACAATGATTATGCACACAGCTAAAGATTTGAATTCCCTGCCAGAGTACGTGTTTTCTGATAGCTACAACCTAGGGGCCTTTAAGTAACTTCTACCATCGGACAAGCCGACGAACGGTGAGTATCCACCCTAATGTTGTTGAAACCTCTACGGTCCGGACCAAGCGTTTCGCCTCGTCATTTATACGTCGCCTACATCGAGGGACTGGAACAATTTGCCTACTGCGGTCTTCCTGTCTGATTATAATTTAGCTGTATTTAAGGCAAGAGTGAATAGGCTCGTAATAAACTAGTGCGCCTCACCATCAACGATTGCATCACTGCTTACCATCAGGTGGGATCGCAGTCAAGCACTAGTTTATACCAATTAAAAAAAAAAGTCAAGTATGGATAGGCTACTTCTAGGCAAGCGTGCTCCATCAATGCAAGAAGGTGTGTTAGACTTGGATTTTTTGATGACTTCCCAGCTCAAAATATTAGCACAGCAGTCCTTCTGCGAAGGATTTATGGTGAAGAAGGCGACCGAGGGAACGGCCCTTACGTTCCTGCCGCCAGGATCCTGACCCCGATTTCCAGCCACCGTAAGTGTGGGCTTGCCGTCCGGTAATCGTCCGGACTAAGCTCGAGTCGTCGACGGCGCGTAGTGTTCCACGCGCCTTAAGGACATGTCGACAAACTGTAGGGACACAGCAGGATCGAAGTCTAAGGGTCTAAACAGACGGACTGCATTTATTTTTCTTTTACCCACCCGCCCGCACGATCCGCCCTCCCGCGCATGGTGCAGTTCGGATGCAGTCGGTGTGCAGTTCACACGACTCCAATCGGACCGCACGTTTGGTTTGCAGTTCTATTGTAGTCGTGTCAACTGCATTCAAACTGCACTTAAACTGCAATTTGCAGTTGGATTGCAGTTGAAATGCGGTCCGTCTGTTTAGACCCTAACAGAGCCATAGATTCGCAAGGCAACGAAGGAACTTAGGATTGGGTTTTAGTCAGTAAAAGTTTGACACGCCTTCCCGCTCCGTCCAAGAGTGGGAGATGTTATTAGATGATTTCCCACCTAAAACAAAATCCTCAAAAAATAAAAATACTTTACCATTTTATACATGAGAGCAGTGGTGGCCGAGTGGTAATGGCTCCGACTTACAACTTGTAGGTCGCGGGTTCAAACCCTGCCAGGCGCATTACTTTGTGTAATTTATTTCATTACCACTGCTCTCAAAACGGTGAAGGGAAACATCGTGAGGAAACCAGAATGCCCTAGAACCAAAAATTCGAAGACATGTGACATTCACCAACCCGCACTGGGCTCGCATGGTGGATTACGGTCCATTCCCTCTCCTAGAGAAGAGACCTGAGTCCCAGCAGTGGGAACATTAAAAAAAAAAGACTGATGATAATGATGATGATGACCATTTTATACGTACTTATAATATACATTTAATTGCTTTATTTTTATATGTTTCGGCGCTCAAGAGATAGCAATCAACCTTGGACCCTTCACCATGGTTTAATTATATGCCCATTAAACCCAGAAGAGCAATGGGAAAGTAATTACAAAATACGAACTTATACGATACTGATGTTTTAACCATACAAGGGGATTTCGGGGATTTTCAAGGGAGCGTAATAAATATTTAAATAGCTCAACAAACTCAATCATCTAATGGATATGTGGTAACCTTTTAGCCACTGACTTAAAACACCCATGTTTTGCGAGCATTAATCTATATATGTATACTAGCTGTGCCCGCGACTTCGTTCGCGTGAACTGCAGGATTTTGAATTTTTTTTTCTAAAATAAAAGTAGCCTATGTTAATGTTACTCCTTATTACATCAGCTACCTGCCAAAAAAAACCCGTCAAAATAGGTTCAGCCATTTCAGAGATTAGCCCGGACAAACAGACAGACAGACAAACAGACAAAAATTGTAAAAAATGTTATTTTGGTGTATGTACCGTATATACATATATATATTAATATGCATGAAGTAAAAAGCAGTTATTTTAATATTACAAACAGACACTCCAATTTTATTTATATGTATAGATGTATAGAAGATGTTACCGTTAGAATACGAAATTTACGCCACATTATTTACTAGCTTATATCTTATAGCTTATGTCACTCAAGAATAAAGCAGCTTTCTATCGGTGAAAAAAATTTAGCAACCGGACCATTACTTTCAGAGATTACCTCCTACAAACAAAAAAACTTAAATACAAACTTTTCTCTTTATAATATTAGTGGAGAATTGTTATTTATTTTATAAATAAAAAATCTTTTTTTTTTGTTTTTTTTTTTTTGTTTCTAGGATGTAATCTCTGAAAGTACTGGTCCGATGGCAAAAGTGTTTTCACTGATAAAAATTTCTCTATTCCTGAGTGACATGGGCTATATTTTATCTATGCGGGCGAAGCTTAGGGCAAAAGCCAGTGTAACATAAAATTAAACAGGCGAAGTAAATTGTATTAGTTGAGTAACTTTAAATGAACACCGCGAAAGCTGAAAACTTTACTAATGGCAGAACAAAATGCGTATGTAATGAAGCACATACGGTAATAAAACATTAACTCCAAAACTAAGATACCGAACCCTCTACCTTTTCTCTTAGTACCCATAAAAACCTATCGACTGGATTATGACCAATTATACAAGGTGTCGTTTTGAAGCTGCAAAATATTTCAGGAGGTAATTATGTTAGTGATTCTCGACCCGAATCAATAATAAAATAAGTAGGTAATTTTTTTTTTTTTTAACCGCGCTTTTTTTCACACACACAAACACGGAACAATAAAGGTCGTTTTCACACACACTAACTCGCAACGATAGTTTCATAAATAATGTATCATCCAATCATCATCCCGCACGCCACACCCTAGCCACGCCCCCGCGGCCATCGATCAATCGATTTAGTTTAGAGTAATTAAAAAATTAAATAACAAGTATTACTGATTATTGACCAGGTATCGTTTTTTTATATGATTATTTATGAGTTTTATTACCACCTCCTGAAATATTGTGCAGTTTTAAAACTGCACCTTGTATGTACGCGGGCAAAAGCTATGTTAATATGCGCAATCCGTTAAAGTGAAATTTTACTTAAAGTAGCAGATATGTCCACTTTACCAAGTTACATTAACTTATTTTACATCGTTAAATCGTGAAAGACAATGAGCGAAACACTATTGTCTCGTTTGACACTACCCTACTTGCCAAGGTACTTCGACAGAGCCCCACTCTCGGGGCTGCTACTTCTGGGTGGTTACAAAAAATAACCACGAAGGCTTTTTTTTTTCGGTGGGAAAAATCATCCAATTACAACCCCCGCTCTTGTGTGGAGCGCAGGAGATAGTGTCAGACTCTTACTGACTAAGAAATCCACCCCGTTCCTTCAAGCCTTCATACCGGGGCTCGAGTTCACTTTCGGATAACCCTGGCCCCAGTAGGCTTCGACCCAACTGGGCCCCTGCTGTTGCTGACAACTCCTTGAGGCGCGCGGCAACAGTGCGCACCGTCGACGACTTGAGCTTGGTCTGGACAGTTATCGGACGGCCGGACAGCGAGCTACCCATTGCTCACTGTCCGCAAGCCCGCGCAACCACGAACGCTTCATTAAATTAGTGCTCGGACACTCACTGATGCGCCGCAATTTGAATTCAGCACGGTAAAGCCTTCGAACAGTCACATAAGATCGAGCATTCTCATAAAATGCTCGGATACAAAACGCGCGCTGTTCTCCCAAGTAACATCTCATGATGACAAAAATTACAAAACCCGCACTTTTCACTGACACAACTCCCGCGCGCCGCCATTTTGTTGTTTGAAAATGCGCGCGAAATCAAAAGTGCATTTAATAATAATAATAATAAAAATAATAGAGCAATCATTGTGCCGATAGTCGTAACGGCCAATGGCTTAATAGCTAAGAGCCTCGAACAACATCTAAGGAGGCTCTCGTTAGGCAGCTGGATCAAGGGCCTGATCCAGAAAGCAGTACTCCTGGACACGGTGCGCATAGTTAGGAGATTCCTCTCTCAGGAGCCTTGACCACCGGCAGCTTGGACCCTGTTCCCGATGCCGGTGGGCTACTATTTTTTATATTTTTAAATGTTTTTTTTTTTTTACGTGCTTTTTAAGAAATATTTAAAAATGTAAATAATATGTACATATATAGATAATAAATGGAATAATAATAATAATAATCCTTTATTGTCCAGAAAAGAACATAACATCATGTAATTAAATACACTATCCTCCACACTAGGATTCCCTCACTAGGATTTTCTCTGGGCCACCCTGTATAAGAGGTAAAGTTTTTTTTTATGTTTTTTGTTGGTCGGAGGTAATCTCTGAAAGTACTGGTCCGATTGCTGATATATTATTTCACCAACAGAAAGCTGCTTTATTCCTGAGTGACATAGGCTATATTAAATGTACGCGGGTGAAGCCACGGGCAAAAGCTAACTAGTAATAGTATATTCTAAAATAATTTCTGTTTATCAGCAATAATGCTTTAATCAACATTATCCACAGCTGTTGTTTCAGATGGCTTTAAATTGAAACTGTAAGCCAATAATGAGGTGTAATTGCCGTTAAATTGGCTTATTATTTATTGCATTTGATTGGATTTTGGAGAGCAGATTATAGTCAGTCTAAAATATTTAAGCCCGAATGTACAGCAAGTTACAAAATACCTACCTACATATTATGTTACTTATAACTTTTTTTAGTTTAATAAATAAAAACAACTTAATAGCTATGTAGTGTCAATCAATAAGAGATATACGGAATATTACCGTACGTCTAGTACGTCGTATTGTGAACGAAGTTATTTATTTTTGAGCAGTCTCCTACAAGTATATATAAAGGACGTATTTACAATATCAAAAGCCGAGCTCCCGGTAGGATTTTCCATAATCTAAATGATGACGAGCCAACACCAACTTTGATCCCTTTTTAAAGCAAATTAAGGTATACATAATTCAAAAATTCCTCTTCATTGCTTGTCTAAAAAACTTTGTGAAATTGTTAGGCTTCTCGACCCAGTGTTTCAGGCTGTCGGCTGTCTGTTAGTTTATTTTTTACAGTTTTATTTCGATCTTGTTTACACTAATATTATAAATAGGTAACGTTCGTTTTTTTTTTTGTTTTTATGTCTTTTTTTGTATGAGGCCATCTCTGAAAGCACTGGTCCAAATGCTGAAATTTTTTCACTGATAGAAAGCTGCTGTATTCCTGAATGGCATAGACTATATTTTTTGTACGCAGGCGAAGCCGCAGGCAAAAGCGCTAAATAAAAAACTGTTTTTATAAACAAACAAATTGCAGTAAGAGGAGGAGGCTTTTGATTGTATAAAGCATCGCTGTCCCGTGGTTTTACCCTTGTCTTTGGTTACTACTTCGATACTTTTTTTAACCAAACTTTTTAATGGATAGCAATAATTTCCGGTGCAAGCGAGACTAAGGCAACCCTCATACCTTGGCCGCCGCAGGAGATGCTATAGACATCTACCCATTGCTAACCGTGCACAAACCAGTGCTAAGACATTATATTTTATGTGCGCCATAGAGTTATGGCGCACGTAAAACATAATGTCTTAGCACTGTGTGTGTGTGGCAAGCCCCATCAATCATGCTGACATATCTATGTCAAAATGATTAATGGGTCCTGCTATTGTTATAGGATTGTTCGAAAGAGTCACCGCGGCTCTGGAGCGCAAAATGCACCTGAACGAACACGGGTAGGTTTAAGTCACTCAAAGTCTGACAGATCCTTATACTCCACGCACAGCGAGAGAAGTTATTTGATGATTATTGACCCAAAAATGGTAAAGAAGTGGAAAACTGTGAAGCTATGAATGCATCTTATTTGCACCAATGGTACCTAGTCCTCGATTTTCAAAGATTACCTTAGCGGAAGTGGTTTTAACAAAGCTAAGTTTCTCCATAGCAATTAAATTAAAGCCACGAGCGTGCACTAGCATGCTGAGGATCTGAGTTCTAACTTGTACTAACTGCTAACATCAACACTTGATGTCCTTCAAGTGTTGAATTAAAATCCAATCCCGCGAAGGCTGCTCTTCCGCCAGGAATGTGCTATGCTACGTTTCTATGGATGCGTTTGATATCCACCATCATATTCATTAGTGCATATAGCTTAGCACTGATGAAAACAGTTTCAACTTAAATATGTTTTTCATATGGATGGATGCGTACTATAGATGTGTGCCATGGATGCGTGCTACGGATAATCGCGAGCGGTGTAGTTATGTGCAAATCTGAGTACCTACAGTAGGCCCGCGTTTGTCGCTGAAAGTAGACTATCGATACATCGCATGGCTCGAGCTGCGCATCTTCCTCGCGCAGCTACTTTCCGGCGGCGCATCTTCATAGCACATCTTACTCACACCGCTACATAGCTTAGTATCAGTGGAAACGGTCACATAGTTTCAAATCTTAGCTATTACATCATCGCAGCATAGCTACACGGCACATCTCTGGTGGTCATCACCGGACATGGCACGTTCGGGAGGTTCCTGCACCAGATTTGTGCGGAAGTGACGCCCGGGTGTCGCCACTATGCGGAATGCCCGGAGGACAGGGTGGAGCACACAGTCGAGGTGTGCCCTGCTTGGGCGGAGCATCGCCGTGCCCTCGTGGGGGCGACCGGCGGCGGAGATCTCTCGCGCCGGCCCTGGGTTCAGGCCATGGTCTGGAACGAGGAGGAATGGTAGCGGTCGCCGACTTCTGCGAAGCAATAATGCTCCCAAAGGCGGAGGCCGACCGCATCAGGCAACGGCGCTCTCGCCGCCGCCGCCGGGATTTCGATCCCGATTTCCGGCCACCGTAGGCGCGGGCTAGCGGACAGTGAGCAATGGGTAGCTCGCTGTCCAACCGTCCAGTAACTGTCCGGACCGAGCCCAAGTCGTCAACGGCGCGCACTGTTCACGCGCCTCAAAGAGTTGTCAGCAATAGCAGGGGCCCAGGCGGATCGAAGCCTACTGGGGTCAGGGTTATCCGAAAGGGAACTCGAGCCCCGGTATGAAAGCTAGAAGGAACGGGGTGGGCTTTTAGTCAGTAAAAGTCTGACACTATCTCTCGCTCCGCCCAAGAGCGGGGGTTGTCATTGGATGATTTTTCCCACCGTAAAAAAAATCTCTGGTGGAAAAGCAGACTAATAGAGATGTTACGTGCATAGTTCTCACAGCTTGGCAGCTTTGTGAAACAGGACATACACTAATAAAGGTAGTTTCATAACTTAGCTTCACCGCTTAGCTACCTTTCACGTCTCATGTAACACCGCAGCATACGCATGATTTAATTAGACAAGAAACTGAGACCGACATAGTTGGAAACGGAATACACTAACCACCCTTATGTGACCCTCTTCACGAACGAACGTTGTTTTAAGCAACTTGATACAACTTACGATGCACGTACTAGATTCTTGAGCTCGGTTCACCTATCCAGATTTTATTAACGAACTAAGTTATCGATCTCTTGATTCATATATCGATTGATTTGCTTTGACTGTAAAGATAGGTATAGCCTGTTTTCTCGAAAGGGTAAACATATCTTCTCAGACCTTGGTTACCATAAAGGATCAAAGTACTCGTCAATACACATCAAACAAGCCCAAACTCGATAGAGTTGCGTCGTTTTATTACGAAGTTCCTACTGCCACCTTTCAGCTCCATCATCAGATCAGCTCCATGTCATCATAATGTTGCATTGTCACGCATTTTACATATGTATACAAAATTTTAGCTCAATCGGTTGAAGATATCTGCTTCAAAATTGAGTTGCAAGATTTGAGCCGAACATACATAGTTACATACATACATACATTGCAAGTTAATATATATAAAATAAACGAATACTAAGAACGGGTTATTGAAAATTCAACTTATGAGGAGGGAAAAAGGGAATTTGGTTTATATGCAAAATCTCATTTCTTAGGCCATACTTGAAAATCAGCAAAAATAGTAATCTAAGTAAATAATAAAGGTTGTTATTATTTGTTTTCAGAGCTACCTGCTATAAAACAACAACCCCTTTGTTTTAAAGACTGTATGGAGGATTCTTATTTCTTCGGTTAATAAATATGAAACATGGCACCAATTCTAATCAAAACATAAAATAAAAAAAAATTCATAATTAGTCATAGTCATAGTAGTCATAGTAGTTTATTGGTAAGGGATTCTTACAAGTCATAAACAAATATTTCAGATTACAAATGATACAAATAATTACATTACAATGTCAAATAATATAAAATGTCAAACAAATAAAATAAAATACAAGAAAACACGTCAATAGAAGTCAAATCACAGATTAAAATAAATTATAAAATTAACAGTCACAACAATTTTCAGTCCAAATTAATAGTTACGTCAAAATTAAATTACATTAAATCATAAATTCGTCAAAAGAATAAAAAGCTTGCTCGATAAGCCATTTATTCAAACGAACTTTGAAGCAGCCTATAGTCGGGGCACCAGAAATAGCTGCAGCTAGTTGATTATAAACTGTCGGGCCCATGACATGAGTCGTCTTGGAGGATTTGGCAAGTGTTCTCGAGACCGTCGATAACTGACCCCTGCTTCTGGTGCAATATGAATGACGGCTGCCTACCTTTGGGTAAAGGTCGAGGTTCTCAATCATCATTTCAGCCGATATACGTCCACTGTTGGACATAGGCCTCCCCCAAGCGTCGCCACAACAAACGTTCCTGTGCGTCTCACATCCATTCCCGCAACCTTCACCAGGTTATCGGTCCGCCTTATAAGAGGCCTTCCATCGCTGCGTCTTCCGGTACGCGGTCGCCACTCCAGAACTTTTCGGCCCCGACGGCCATCTGTTCTGCGAGCAATGTGCAATGCAAATTGCCACTTAAGTTTGGCAATTCTCCTGTGGATATCAGTTTCTCAAATCTTTCCTGTAAATACGATTTAAAGCGTTTTAAAGTTTTTATGAAAACATTCGTGTGAACAAAGTCGTTGGTGAACGGCGAATTGAAGTATACTTATCTAGAAGTGTACTTCAACTATCGCTTTGCATGAAGCAAATAACCAGCCACTTTACCAGTGACTGAGTGTACTTTACACTCATTTTTACCAGTTATACCAAAAATTCGAAGACGTTCTCCTAGAGTGGAGGCCTGAGTCCCGGCAGTGGGAACATTAAAAGGCTTGATTATGCTATTTAAATAGACAGAATAAAAATCTTTGATTTCTTTGGTCACATTGCTAGAAAGAGAGGTGATAACCTGGAAAAGTTGCTCCTTATAGGAAAAGTAGAAGTCCTTGTGAGAAAAGATTATTGCCTTGATTATTTAGTATTAGCCCCTGGGGGCAAGAATCTAATACGTTGGGCAGACCAAATCCGTACCGTCTCCGACGCCATCCACATTGCACAACATGGCAAAATATTGTCCACAAGAAAGTTATTCGTTGAGGTCACGACCTTCAGCGTTGGGGATAAACGACGCAAGGAGGAGGAGGGATTTAAATAGTGGCGGTTTGCACGGTTAATTATACGCACGAAATTTCCTCGTCTATCACTTTTTATTACAAGCTTTTATTTAGTATCACCTGTCCCGATGTTTGTCTGTCATGAAATCCTGCAAGTTAAATTTGATCCACTTACCGGTTACCGATTGAGCTGAAATTTTGTATACATGTGTAAAGTGCTTGACAATGCAATATTATGATGACATGGAGCTGATCTGATGATAGAACCGGAAGGTGGCTATAGGAACTTGGTAATTAAACGACACAACCCCATCGAGTTTGGGCTCGTATGATTTGTCTTAACTAGTATTAATTATATAGGTACCGAGCTATAAAAGCCTGCTATGAAAAAATGATTTTCATTAAAAGCTTGTTTAACCCCTCGAGCGCCGATTGTACATACGTCTGTCTGTACAACTTGGATGTCCTTGAAAAATGCTTAATTTTCGTGTTTTCCCCAAGCTGTATGAAAGTTATTTGGTCGATTTTGGTTTCTTTACATATTCTTCTATATATATTATATTATTTGTTTTTCCTAGAAAAATCCGAAAAAGGTTTTTTTTTTATTTTTTGTTTATTTTTTGGTGATTTACGTAAACAGTGCAATTTTCCGGGTCAATGAACCCCTGGCGCTCGAGGGGTTAAAATGTTAAGACTTGTTTTGTAACTAGCTTTAGCCTGCTGCTTACATAAAATAAAGCCGAAGTCACTCAGAAATAAAGCAGCTTTCTATCGGTAAAAATGTTAGCAATCAGACCATTACCTACTGTCAAAGATTACCACCTACAAACAAAAAACAAACTACTCGTAACGTAACTCTTTATAATATTATATTTTACGGCACATTTTTTTAATGTAGACACAAATATTTTAAAACGAAAATAGCAAGTATTAAACTCAATTAAATTAATTTATCAGTCCTATCAAGTCTATTTACATTTAATTTTGTTCTATCCTTGCTTTGCAGGAATAGGAACAAAAAAAAAATCGAGCCTCATAACCCTTATCAAAACTTAAAATACGAGCGAGAGAGGCCAAGAAATTAACGCATTTTTGGCCTCTTTTTTGCACGTATCACAGCATAGACTGCGTGGTTTAAAAACAATAAATAACGCGGCGCTGATGTCTGCCCGCTGTGATACCATAACCACACATTTTACAAAAACCATGTGCTTATATATTTATTCTCGTGTTTGTTTGAATGTATATTTTATTTTAGTGAATATCTTCGCGTGACCCAAAGGCTGGCTTTAACCACGGACAGAGGATAAGCATTGCCATACAGCGTGGTAATGTCGCCAGTCTTTTGGGCACATTACCAGTCGACAGCGATGTGGGAGAGTTTTTTGACGTCACATTTTAGCCATATTTTAGCGTAGGGTTTTATTAATTATTTATTTTTTAATTTACTGTAATTATAGTTATTAAAATGTACATAGTTAGATTTTAGTATAAATAGTTTATTTAGTATTTAAGTTTTTTTATGTACAAATGTATTAAAGTGTTTATTGATAAACTAAAAAAAAAAGTAAATGTCGTGGACATTAATTATAACATATTAATATTCATTGTGGTCTGACCAGAGTATCGTATTTTAGTAGTGTATAGAATAGAATAAACTTTTTTTTATTATGGATAGGCTCGTGTTTGACCACTATCTCACCTGATGGCATGCGATGATGTGGCCGACAGCGGAACACGCTTACCTAGAAGCAATCTATACACTCTTTACTTAAAGACACCAAAATAGTAACAAAAATTTTTAACTGACTTAAAACTATGAATATAATGGCGGTCTTATCGCTGACAACGATATCTACCAGAGAACCTTAGTTTGCATGTTTATGACGCAACGTGTCTTGGTACTAGTTAAAGGAATCACGTTTATGACATCAAAGCGTAAATTGATTAGCATTTGCCGGCCTGAAATGCTTTTGTATCGACGTAAATACCAGTTGTAACCAAAAAAAGCTAGTCATATTTTAATAATTTGGACACAATATATTCGGACAGTGTACGAAACATTTAATATTCAATATATTTTTACCGACAATTCGGTCATTACCAAATTTATTGAAGCTGTTTAGTCCATTCATAATATATTTATTTTTTTAAATAAAGTTATCAAAAGAATTATGTATTATATTTTAAAACTTTTTATCTGACTGTACCCATCAGTGTGTATCCGAATCGTCGTCGGTGAAAAAAATATTGTAATAAAAATGTGCCAGTTCGGGTATTTAATCCGAATATTACATTGTGTCCAAATCGTCAGCAAGTCTTTTAAAAACTGTTTCTGCCCATGGAAATAAACAGCTTTCTTTAAAAAATTCATAGTCAAACCACAACAAAAGTATTGAAGGTTCATAAAAAGTTGTCATAGGCTAATAAAAATTTTGTAGAGGTAGTAGAATTTTTCTTTTCAGCCGACTGTGACACTTAACTTTAACTTTAGGAATAGGTACTTCGAAGCTAAAGTGTATTTTGTTTTTTTTTGTTTACATCATATAAATGTAAAGTTTAGTATCTATAAATATAAATAAAATTGGAGTGTCTGTTTGTAATATTGAAATAACCGCTTTTTACTACATGCATATGAATACGAGTATATATACCGTACATACACCAAAATAATATTTTTTTTAATGTTTGTCTGGCTGTCTGTTTGTTCCGGCTAATCTCTGAAATGGCTGGACCAATTTTGAAGGGACTTTTATTGGTAAGTAGTAGCTGATATAATAAGAAGTAACTTAGGCTACTTTTATTTTAGAAAAAATGAATTCAAAATCCTGTAGTCCACGCGAACGAAGTCGCGGGCACAGCTAGTTTAGTATAAGTTAGTCAATATTTAAGTTTCTTACGTATCATAATATTGTTGTTAACATTAACAAATATAAGAAGATTAAAAACAGATGGCAACACCGGTAAAACTGAGGGAAATCTTTTTCACCAGCTGTATGACAACTACAGATAAAAAAAAAAACAAATACATACATTGAAAAAGCCGGCCAAATGCGAGTAGGACTCGTGCACGAAGGGTTTTGTACACGAGGCAGTAAAACACGGCAAATAAATTACGTTTGCTGTATGAGAGCCCTAGTTAAATACTTATTTTACTCTGTCTTCAGCAATTATTATAGCTGCCAAAAAAATACATCATCTGTGAATATTTCAACCTTCTAGTTATCACGGTTCACGAGACACAGCCTGGTGATAGACAGATAGACAGTAGAGTCTTATCAATGGGATCCCGTTTTTGTTCTTTGGTTACGGAACCCTAAAAATGTGACGAAGCATGACGTTGTTACCGAAAAAATCGAAATATATCAATGATATATTCTGTAGTTACCCATGTGTCAGTCATGCATGCATGATTTCCGTTCCGATGCTCCGATCGGATTTATTTTTCAGTTTCATCGACGTTTTTACATAAATTCAATCGGATTAAGGGAATTAATCCCTTTATTCGATTGTTACAATGGTAGGCACGACATTATCGTGGGATTACTGGAACCCTTTTTATTGTATCCTACTACTAAAACAAGCAATTAATAAAACCTGTTAACATCAAGCCTGTAAAGCCTAAGGAGCACTTAAAGCTAGAACTACATTAAACCGATGCACACGTGTAACACGCCTGATTTGTACCTACGTAGAACGACGTCGCGTGGCGTCGCGTAGATCAAGTGTAGCTCTACAAGTCTAGTTCAACGCGCACTGTTCCCGCGCGCCTCAAGGAGCTGTCAGCAACAGCAGGGGCCCAGCTGGGTCGAAGCCTACTGGGGCCAGGGTGAGTTCGAAAGATAAGCTCAGCCCCGGTACGAAAGGTAACGAAGAAACAGGAGTGGGTTTTTAGTCAATAAATGTCTGACACTATCTCCCGCTCTGCCCAAGAGCGGGGGATGTCATTAGATGATTTTCCCACCCGAAAAAAAGTCTAGTTTCCATATAAAATGTATGGAGATCGACACACCCAGATCAGCGTACATGGCACACGTGTGCGTAGTGTAGTTCTACCTTAAGGCCCAAGCGCCCGAAAAGTGCCATAAAACAGTGACTTTCTGAAGCCTACTCCTCGGTGACGGCCAGGTTAATAGGTTTGAAAAAAATACATGTTTATTATAGATTCATGAACAACATTATCAACATTGGATTTTTTAGTGCTATTAATACTTTTGTCTAAAAAAAATATTTAGCAATTACGCAACTTTTCGCAACTTTTCCCTACTCCTTCGAAACAGCTTGGATCTTTAGAAACATTTTTACACATAAAAATTGGTGGTTAAATATTCTTCAAAGTGAACATTGCATATGTAAATCAATCAATATTTCGCATAGAAAATGGATTCAAAGGTCAGCCGCGCGCTTTAGGGCCCCGTTGGCCGGAAATAAATGCACAGATTTGCGTACTGCTGCCTAGGCGGGTGCGAGAGGTGCGTCCACATAATTTTGGCTAGATGGTTCAAGGGACTTAATACTTTCGCCTAAAAAGACATAGCCTTTTTATCCTGGTAGAGTGCTTTAAAGACCCTACCACAAATGTAGGCAGGCTTGAAGAAGCTTCCTTATTGAGACTCCTATTATATCATTACCTCAAAATATGACACACACTAACTTTCAGCTTTATAATATTAGTGTGCTTATTACTGTGATAGGGTGTTTTTAATATCGTGCGGATTTTCTCCTCATACGTAACCCCCGCAAATGTTCTTTTCATACAAGTATTTATTTTAATTACAAGAACTGATTCCATGAAAGACCTGGGAGTCATATTCGACCGCAAGCTCACTTTTCGCGACCACATCACATCTACTTCTAAGGAGTCCTTCAGGCGCCTTGGTTTTTTTAAGGAACTGTCGTGACTTCCAGAACTCCCACGTTATCAAGCTTATTTTTGGCGCGTTGGTCCGTAGCAAGCTTGAGTCTAGTGCGTGCGTATGGAATCCGTATGAAAAGCAGTATATATTAGCTTTAGAGAAAGTACAAAAAGCATTCCTTAGGTTCCTTTACAAGCACCTGTACCTACGGGTTCTATCTGGAAGTAAGACGGCCGCGCGACAGTTGTATTTAAAATTCTTAGGGGCATTATTGATGATCCCGACCTGCACAATGAAATATTCAATCTGTTCGTCCCAGACAGATTACTGTCGTGGCAGAAAACATCGCTTACCGTTCGTTTACTCGGCCGTTCTATTTAATTAAATAAATAAAATTAATGCGGGGCATGAGTACACAGGATGCGTGCGGGGCGGAGCAATCCCGCATGTGTTTTGAAATCCGCTTGTTATTAAAAATACCCTTAATTTCGCGTTTGAGCACTATCTCACCCTTTGGTAAAACGATTTGGTCGACGATAGAGCATACTAGTACAGAAGTAACCTTTTTTATTTTTTTATGGCAAGTAAAATGTTTTACAAAAACTGTTTCGAACTACATATTACATTATACATTAAGGGAGTACATTAGAATCCCTAGATAGAGCAGAATGCAGGTAAAACCGATACTAAGCATGAATCGATCATGAGGGATTCATCCCAACTGATCAATCTATGATGTAACATACGGAGTCCGTTCCATTTCAATCAGCCCGACTCGAGCATCGGAAACCGGACATTGGCGGACAACTTACTCCAATATAAAATAGGAAAAGACGGATATTGCGTCCGGAATTCCTGTACAACATATCTGAGTTACTGCCAGACTTGTACAATCTTATTTTCGTGCTGGAATAGAATATATGGAATGTAGGTAATGTAATAAATTAGTGCGCTCCACCATCAACAATAGCATCACTGCTTAACATCATGTAGGATCGCGGTCAAGCACTAGTTTATATTTGCACAATTTAAATATACCTATTCATATATTTTCATTTTTAAGTCTTAAGGCTGATTCGAGGTGACTTGTGAAAAGATGACCTGGAAGAAGTTGGGAGATTCCTTTGCCCAGCAGTGGGAATGTATAGTATAGGCCAAAAAAATAAAAGTTATACGAGCATAACATAACTTGTTACATGTAAAACATCATGAAACACATACAGTGCTTGCGAACGTATAAATTTTTTTAAATAATTTTTTATTGCTACGTTGCACAATGTAACATACATTGCGTAACATGTTAAATAGTATATAGTACTTACCAAGTTCAAAAGATAGACATTCGTGATCGTCCTCATTCTTCTGTTGCTAGCAAGCGTTGCTATAACAAGACAGTTTCCTGATATAGACAGCATGAAGATCAAGATGTACGGGGGAAGTATGAACCGCCATTCGTACGCGTTGCTAGCAACCTTGCCTGCAACAACGCTCGTGTTGCGGACTGCTACGAACGTTGAGATGGTAGAGGTTTCCCTCATACGAAGGAGAGAAGAATTCAGTATTGTGCTTATTTCCTCCATCTTGAGTACCTGGAAATAAAAACAATTGTGTGAGAAAAAGGCTAGGAAATAAGGTTATTTCCTTTATGCGCAAAGGCTTTTGGAATATAAAGGTAAGGTAAGGTTGGTTGCGCTTAAATGTTTGCACGCTGCAGTAAACTAGTTTGTAGTTTTATTTATTTATTTCTTCATCTTACATCTATCTTTACAGGTTTTTTTTTATCCCCAATGCGATAAATGTGCTTATCCTAACTTACTAACATCTACAAGGTGTCGTTTTGAAGCTGCAAAATATTTCAGGAGGTAATTATGTTAGTGATTCTCGACCCGAATCAATAATAAAATAAGTAGGTATTTTTTTTTTTTTTATAACCGCGCTTTTTTTCACACACACAAACACGGAACAATAAAGGGCGTTTTCACACATACTAACTCGCAACGATAGTTTCATAAATAATGTATCATCCAATCATCATCCGGCACGCCACACCCTAGCCACGCCCCCGCGGCCATCGATCAATCGATTTAGTTTAGTGTAATTAAAAAATTAAATAACAAGTATTACTGATTATTGACCAGGTTTCGTATTTTTACATGATTATTTATGAGTTTTATTACAATCTCCTGAAATATTGTGCAGTTTTAAAACTGCACCTTGTATAGCTAATTATAAAGCGTAGAGACATATACACCGCAAAATTTTGATCGTTTTAATCCCGTGGTGGGTCGATCCGGTACATGAAACACTATCGATTTGTAAAGATAACATTAAAAAATGAAGTACCTTTTTTTCAAAACTCGTATTAATTTACTCATGTACGAAATTAATTTCTTTAAGAAAACGTCAACCAAGCGAGTGTAGATGTGTATCTATAGATAGTTTGTATGCAACGCCGACTACTACGGGTCATTGGACTCGCTCAGCTGACGTATTCTTAAAGGAATTAATTTCGTACATGCGTAAATTAATTCGAGTTTTGAAAAAAAGGTACTTTATTTTTTAATTTTTTCTTTACAAATTGATAGTGTTTCATGTACCGGATCGACCCTCCACGGGATTAAAACGATCAAAATTTAAGGGTGTACAGTTAACAATATATGTCTCTACGCTAGACATTACGACTTTCACAACCTTATTCGTTATTTTTAACACACATATTAACAAAACACGCTCTTTTGTATTTGTTCAGTTTTATTTTCTTTTATGAATTTCTTCATTTTATATTTTACTAGCAACCCGCTCCGGCTTTGCACGGGTGCAATTATACTACAGAATGTCTTTTTTTTTAATCTCTTATAATCTTGTACTTGATTCCAATCCCACCTGATGGTAAGCAGTAAAGCAATAATTGATGGTGAGGCGCACTAATTTATTAAGAGCCTATTCACTCTAGCCTTGAAGAACCTAAATTATAATCGGACGGGAAGACTGCAGCGGGCAAATTGTTCCAGTCCTTCGATGGCCGGCGAGCTACCCAACCGACGTCCGCAAGCCCCGGTCTATCGAGGCTAATTTATGTTTCAAATTAATAGTTCTATTTCTAAACACCGAGTTCATTTACCCTAAAACAATAAACAAGTGTGTACAGATATCTCATAAATCTTTATGATAATAATTTCTTATTCTGCCAATATGCTCGATTAAGTTCAAGGCAACTTCAATTATTAATATAATAACGAAGAGAAGTATTGTAGGCACTTATCTTATACGCTCAAGAAATAATAACCATTTAAGAAGCTCTGCTGAGTACATAACTTATAAAGAATTTTGCACATCGTATAATTTATTGAACTGGATATTACAGTTTTTGAAAGAAAAGAAACTCAAAGCATTTATTTTAAACTAGCTTTTGCCAGCGGCTTTGCCTGTGTTAAAATAAGTTTGCCCTTACAAAGTTTGGCCCATTTCATCGCCTCCTTCTGCAAAGCAGTAATGATAGCAAAGAAGGAGGCCGACCGCATCAGGCAACGGCGCTCTCGCCGCTGCCTGGATTCCGATCCCGATTTCCGGCCACCGTAGGCGCGGGCTTGCGAACGGCCAGCTATGGCTAGCTGGCTGTCCGACCGTCCGGTAACTGTCCGGACCGAGCCCAAGTCGTCAACGGTGCGCGCTGTTCTCGCGTGCCTCAAGGAGTTGTCAGCAACAGCAGGGGCCTAGCTGGGTCGAAGACTACTGAAGCCAGGGTTAGTTTCGAAAGATAGCTCGAGCCCCGGTATGAAGGCTTGAAGGAACAGGATGGGTTTTTAGTCAGTAAGAGTCTGACACCATCTCCCGCTCCGCCCAAGAGCGGGGGTTGTCATTAGATGATTTTCCCACCATAAAAAAAAAAACCGTTATATCCCCTTAAATTTTTTTTCCGTGAATTTTGGAAAATGCTCGTTCCTAGTCCCAGAAGTTTCGGCTGTGCGTTCATATGTCAGTGACTCAGTTTCTCCTTTATATAGTTAAATAAACAATTTGCAGGCACTTTTGAATCATCAAAACTATCAAAATATAATTATTTGTTTATAATAATATTTTGAACGATGTACAAACTCGCATACAAACAAACAAACTCGATATACATAACAAACTCTCGAAAAATATCAACCTCTTTCTGGGATAGTTGCGACACATAGCCATAATATTTCAACATATATATTTTGAAATATAGTTACCGGCACGGATCTTGAGCGCTCGGCGTCAGAGTAGGGATCGCTTTGCGCATTCCATACATTGGCTCGCCAATCGTCGTTGTAAGATACATGCAGCAAGCGCAGGGAACGAATCACGAGTGACGTCTATGACACAATGGCGCGGCGAGCCAATCACTGACATTCCCCGCCCCCGCGTCTCACGTCGCACCACTAAAAAGACCGAATATTTGACTTCTGTACAACTTGAAGCCAGCGCTCAAGATCCGTGCCGATAACAATACTGGCTAATGGCAAGAAAATTGCAGAGGTTTCAAATATAAAGTTCTTTTTAAAAATTAGATATTGTTTTACAACAGACGGCCATTTAAAAAGTCTGCGTAAAATAACCACAGACAGATTTACTTTAGCAAGTTAAGATGTCTTAGCCTCATAGATAATAGAATAAATAGACCTTTTCATATGAAAATGATTTAATAGACTTACTTTGTTATTTTAGATTCAATAGTTTATCAAGTGAAATGTTTCAATTTAAGAAAGCGTTTAAATCACAGAAAAGCTAATAAAACAGTTGCAAAGTTTATTCATGAGATTGGTACAACTTTATTCAATTGCAGTTCTTTTATTTTTAATGTAAGAATAACCGTACCGTGAAGTTGGCTTACTTTGACCCTGTGGTATAACTTTAACCAGAACTTATTTACCAATAGAAACACAATAAACTTACACAGTTGACTGGCTTATTGGTCTAGTGGTTAGTAGGCTTACGTGCTATGCCGGAGGTTGTGGGTTCGATTCCCACCCAGGAAAAATGTTTGTGCAATGAGCACGATCATTTATTCTGTGTCTGTTATCTATAATATGTATCTATTTAGAAATATAAAAGTGTGTTTATCAGTTGTCTTAAACTCACAACACAAGCTCTGCTTAGCTAAAGACTAGACGAGGTTGTGTGATTGCTGTGGAATATTATTATTATTAGCTACCCATTTTCTTACTGGTTAATTAGCTTGTGCCAAAATTATACCCCATAGCCAAAGTTACTCTACACCACTCGGTATATTATGCTGACACTTTTAATTACTTGAAAAATTAAAACAGAACTAAGGAAACTAACAATATTACCCATCATATCAGCTCTTCCCAGTTTCAAATTCCATAAAAAGATGACGTGGAAAAGAAAGCCTTGAGGGTTTATCGACGAGAAATAGAAAAAGAAAATAGTAGGGATATTGGTAAACCCAAATATCAGAAGACCAGTCACCTGGACCTATCTGGAGTGGCGACTGCGTACCGGAAGACGCAGCGTTGGAATGCCGCCCAATAGATGGTCCCATAAACTGGTGAGAGTTGCTGAAATTCGATGAATGCAGGACGCACAAAACAATGGCTGTTCAATAAATTATAGGAACAAAAGAACTATATATATCTTCTTTCCTTGCAAGAAATCATTAATTTTAGAAACAGTTGAGTTCTGCTGAACAAAAGTCTAAGAAACCTGAACTTAATGGCCTGAGATCAGCAATAATTAATTTAGTTTCTTCTTATGAGCTTTTATTTTGTACCGGGGCTATTAGAGGTGCCCTATTTGGTCATTCTTCCATACAAACGTATATTGACGATTAATTTACTGTCTGTGTTTTGTTGTATGTGGAAAAAGATTAATATATATAATATAGCCTGTACTAACATTACAGCAAAAAATATAGAGTTTCTAACAACGTAAGTATGTCTTT
This sequence comes from Mythimna ferrago, assembly GCA_910589285.2. NCBI lineage: Eukaryota > Metazoa > Arthropoda > Insecta > Lepidoptera > Noctuidae > Mythimna > Mythimna ferrago. Next base: position 4,754,722 of record OU342682.1, read on the forward strand.
AAATAAAAATAAAAGAATATAACATAAAATTAAACAAACAAAGTAAATTGTATTAGTTTAGTAACTATAAATTAACACCGCGAAAGCTGAAAACTTTGCTAATGGTAGAACTAAATGTGTTAATGTGTATGTAATGAAGCACATACGGCAATAAAACATATTAACTCCTAAACTAAGGTAGCGAACTCTCTACCTATTCGCTTAGTACCCATAAAAACCTATCGACTGGAAGAAGACCCATTTACAAGTTTAATAACGGTTCGTTTATAGTTCTCTTGCTTGTGCTAAGTCAGGTTGTTTTATTATCTAGATTTGTTCGGAAAACCTTTTGTGTTTTTTTTTTCCCAGAATATGTGGGCTATCTTTTACAATAGTTGACTATGTTGTAGGTAGTCACCCACCGGACACGCCCCGGGCGTTACATATTTCTTCTCGTATCTATTATGTAAGAACAATGTAAATAAAAATCAAGTAAAAAAAAAAACAATCTATACATATAAATAAAATTGGAGTGTCTGTTTGTAATATTGAAATAACTGCTTTTTACTACATGCATATGAATATATACGGTACATACACCAAAATAACATTTTTTTCAATTTTTGTCTGTCTGTCTGTTTGTCCGGGCTAATCTCTGAAATGGCTGGACTGATTTTGACGGGACTTTTTTTGGCAGGTAGCTGATGTAATAAGGAGTAACATAGGCTATTTTTATTTTAGAAAAAATAAATTCAAAATCCTGTAGTCCACGCGAACGAAGTCGCGGGCACAGCTAGTTCATAATAAATGTTCAAAGCATTTTTATTTTAAATTCAATTTTTTTTTTCAAATAAACTATTTGCAGGCACTTTTGAAATGTCAAAAAATCAGTTAGATAAATTATTCTAATTACACATTCCAAAGCGTTGGTCTCTATGGAGAAGAATGTGCAAGAAACTCCATCATTCTCAAATGACAGCGTCCGTTCAAGAACATGATGCGTGTGTCAGCACTACTCAGCTCAACCATCATCAAAATATAAATTATGTAATATGTACAAAGACTAATAATCTATGTGCTTAGCGAAATTACTTGTGATATCCGAGTTGTAAAATTAATTGCCAGAGCTAATTTTCGTTATTTACCTTTAAATAGATGGAATAGTCGTGTTTAAATATGAACTTCATTAATTTAGCATATCCGGGTTAACAGGTGTAGGTTTTGACTGGCTGGTTAGTGGCCCTGACTGCTATGCCGGTCGTGGGTTCGATTCCCACCCAGGATAAATGTTTGTGTGATGAGCATGATCATTTGTTCTGTGGGTAATTTACCTATAACATGTATGTATTTAGAAATATATTAGCATGTTTATCAGTTGTCTAGTACTCATAACATAAGCTCTGCTTAGCTTGGGACTAGATGTCGTTAAATAATAGTTGTGAAATAAAAAAAAAAAAAATGGGGAAGTGCGAGTTGGACTCGCGCACTGAGGGTTCCGTGCAAACTACAATTCCCGAATGGAGCCTGGAAGATTTTTCTGAGTTGCAATTTTTTTTTTGTGACGTAGGTAACAACAAATTTACTGTTTTCAGAAAAGTCTGAAGAGATAAACCGTGCGGTATCCTCGCGTCAACCGTAAGGCCATGACCCTCTCGCAGCTTGGCCGCCGCTGGTCGCTTTCACAGTGACTTCGCAACCACGCCTTCATGCTCCAGTCTGACTTTTGGAAAGAATGGCGACCCTGTGAATAGATCTTTATTCCTATATCTCTGCTTTATGACCTTGCTTTGTGTGTAATTTCAGGATTCTGGGTCAACGGGAAGTACCCTATGAATTTCGATCTTTGAGAGTATCAAAATATACGTTTTTTGCGACATAAACGGCCGTATCTTATTAATTATTTTTTAACTTAGAAGTTTGATTTTTTCACAGCTTAATGAAATCGCAGACCTGAGTATATGGTTTTAATTTCAACTCGATACCTCCACGCGTTCTTGAGATAAAGGGTCTTGACAGACAGACAGACAGACGGACGGACGGACGGAAAACAAAGTGATCCAATAAGGGTTCCGTTTTTTCCTTTTGAGGTACGGAACCCTAAAAATGGATGTAATATCGTTATGATATGATATGAGAGAAAAGGGAGTTAGGGATAATGTGTCGGATGATGGGATAGAATAAAAATAAAAAAAAGTATTGCGCAGACCTCCAGGTAACACAGGACAAGTTCAGGAAGAAGAAAATAGTGACAGACAATATCGTGCATCTGTTTTTTTTGTTTTTTTAATAAGGACAGAAAAACAAAATTGTTATCTTAATACCAGTCCCTGTTTTCTTACTGACTTGTTACTTACGGAAATGAGTATCTCTCGAGCTAAGAGTTACCTTAACTAGGTACGTGTTTAATGTGTTTATACGACCCAACACATTAATACGTGTGAAATGTGATACGCTTCCAGAACGGTATACTAAAGTGGTATCGAGTCACGTATTTCTGTTGCTGCTATAACAATAAATACTAAGAACAGAATAAAATAAATATTTAAGAGGCTGCTTTTCCACTTGCCTACCGTAAAGATCGAGCATAGTTTAAAAGCTTGTTACTTCATCTAATGCAATCCAACTTCATGTTTGACGAAAAGGCAACGCGAAACAAGAGTGATAATACCTGAAAACTCTGTTGACATTCAGTAATTCCGTGATTTACTCGAAAACTTGTTTCAGGAAATACGTGTCTTTTTTAAACACTTACAAGTTTTTGAATAACATTGTCATTATTTGGAATCTTTATAAAATTTGCTAGGCTTGTATAGTTGTACTTTTTTGACTTTTTTAATTTTTGAGTTAATTGTGAAGTGTCAAAGTTCATGAAAATTAGCAGATCTTAAGAGGTCTTAACTGGATTAGTTTTACACAAATTTATAAATCGATTTCCTAGATAATATCTACAAGATATTGTGTTTCTAAAATATCTGATGAAAAATGTGTAATAACATCGGCGTCGGTCTATGATTTACTAATTATTCTTATATGCACTATATTTATATATTACACACATATAAATTCACGAATTTTATATACATATATATATATCCTATCTCTTCTTTGTTTGTTCTTTTTTGAAAGACTATTGTTATGTAACATCCGTAAATATGTTCGTGTCGTCACAGCAGGCCGTAACAGAATATCAGCGCTGCGTTATTTATCGTTTTAAATAACGTAGCATATGCTGAGTTAGGTGCCTTTTTGGCCTCGCACTGATTATAACTTTCTTTTTCTTTTCATTGTGTATTTTTAGTTTAGATTATTGTGTGAGGCACAAATAAACGTTTTTCTTTCTTTCTTTCTTTCTTTCTAACATCATAATCGCATAAGAGCGGTTGTGTGAAAAACAGTGAAAATGTATATCGAGATGCATCCCCTTAAGTAGGGTTTCCACACAACTAACGTTATTTTTTCCGTGTTTTGCTATGGATGACACGAAACCCTTCGAGCGAGAGTCGCACTTGGCTGGTTTTATTTCAGTACATATTTGAGCCACCAAAAATATAAATGTGAAAGAAAACCAAGTCCTTCCGCTCATAAAAGTAGTAAGGTTTTACTGTATACCAAGTTCTTTCAAAGTTCCATAATCAGAATAAACAGCTTCTGTCACGCGCAATGTTCAGATCACTCCAAAGCTCACTTGTTTTTTCAAGACTTTTTTTCAGTTTTAAATTATTTATTTATTTAACAGTTCATGTAGAAAGAATAGAATAGAATAGCATTTATTCGGCGCAAGCAACACAATATACAACAACATAAAATAATAATAAAAAAAGAGTACAGACATACAATACAGTTGCAGTGACTGTGCCTGAACCGAAAGGGTCACCAACTCAGCAATGTATACGCTTAACATATAAAAGAAAAGAAAATGGATAAAAATAGGTACATGGATGACGCTTATTTCTAAAGAAATCTCTTCCAGTATACCCGCGAAAGGAGAATTGGAAAAAAACAGATGTAGACACCATGTGTAAAACTGAAAGGAAAAAAGAAACAAACAAAACAGTTATTATTAGAATAAACCTACAAAATAAATATATACAATATGCTAGTTGCCATAAAAATGTAATTAGTCCGGCTTTTAGATTATTCAAAAATAAGGGACACGTATTTTTTTATTTGTAAATTAAACCAAAAATGACAAAGATATAGCCCATTAAAGTTACGTGTAACGTCACGCCGTGCTGCATTTTTTCGCACGGGGTGACGTCACACGTAATTTTAAGGGGCTATATCTTTTTTATTTTCTGTTTAATCGAAAAAATAAAAAATACGTGTCCAATATTTTTTATAATCTAAAATACGGACTAAATGAAATGTAATTATTTTGACCCTGGAAACTACCCTATTATCCAATGACTTCTCCCTCTCTTAGGCGGAGAGGGACTTTTTTTAATGTTAAACTTTTACTGACTAAAAGCCACTCCTATGTTCCTTCTTTGTTTTGCGTTCCAGGACCCCGGGTCTTCCTTTCAGAAGTGAACCCATGGCTCATTTGACATATATTTGGGGACGCACGTGGTACACTACACGCCATCGACGACTCGAGCTACCGGATGGCCGGACGGCAAACTACGCATTGCTTGCCGTCTGCAAGCCCACGCCTACGGTAGAAATTTCTTTAGCTTTTTTTTTTGGTGGGAAATCATCAATGACAACCCCCGCTCTTGGGCGGAGCGGGAGATAGTGTCAGACTCCTTCTTCTTTTTCCTGCCCTTATCCCATATTACTTGGGGTCGGCGCAACATGTTTTTTTCTTCCATTCTGTCCTGTCACCCGTCAAACTATCGCTAACTCCCTTTTCTTTCATATCACTCCTCACACAATCCATCCATCTTTTCTTCGGTCTTCCTCTCCCTCTCCATCCACCTACATGTATACTCAGAACTGTTTTAGTAATGCGCTTCACCTCTTTGAAAAAATGCAGCTCGGCGTGACGTTACACGTAACTTTAATCGGCTATATCTTTGTCATTTTTGGTTTAATTTACAAATAAAAAAAATGTTGTCCCTTATTTTTGAATAATCTAAAAGACGGATTTATTAAATTTTTTACGGCAACTAGCCTATAACCAGGTACATACCTGTCCCTACTGGGGCCAGGGTTATCCGAAAAGGCGCTCGAGCCCCGGTATGAAGGCTTGAAGGAACGGGATGGGTTTTTTAGTCAGTAAGAGTCTGACACTATCTCCCGCTCCGCCCAAGAGCGGGGGTTGTCATAGGATGATTTTTCCCATCGGAAAAAAAAGGTACATACCTGTCAACTTACCAAGTTGCATAATTGAGTAGCAGATATAAGTAACAGTTTTCTTTAAAAACAACCAAAGAAAATTGTATGCATGACTTTCTGTCAAAAAATATTACAACAATATCTTATCCCTATCCCCACCAATTTTAAGCTTTTTAAGTTAGCTGAAAGTTGTAAAACATTTTGATTAGTGAGTGAGTCAACGCTACAAGTGGCGATTTTCGGAAGACATTAAACGTGGGTTTCGTTATAAATAAGAAGGAATTATTATCTACTAGATACGAAAAACTACAAGACGTATAAATCCAACAGATTTTTAGTTACAGCGGATCAAAAGTGGGTCGAAATTGTTATTTTAATATAAAAACCCTCGGCTGGAGTGTAGGCTTGGCTGATACACTACCATTGGTCTACATAATCGCCATTAAATACTATAATACAAATTTTCACAAATGTAATACGAAATTCGGGCAGCTTTTTGGTTAATTCAGTTTACATGTGACTTAAACATCTGGCAAAGTATGAGTGTGCTATAGATACATCTCTGCCTTAAAATCACTCAGGTAATAGCTACAGGCAAACTTTAAAGCCGAAGAGTTTGTTTGCTTGTTTAAACGCATTAATCTCGGTAACTTATTTGCTACTACAAACATAAATTTTATTATCGCATGGTTAATGTATAGAGGTAAGCAATTGGCTACCTATATTATCTCGTTACGGCCCACGAGAACGGAACAGTAACTAAAGACGCGGATGAAAACGTAGAGAACAGATGAGAAAGAGATGTCAGCAAAACTAAATATAAAAACCGGCCAAGTGCGAGTCGGACTCGCCCATGAAGGGTTCCGTAGCAGCAAGTAACATAATATAAAAGTTCTTGTAGTTCGTTGTAACTTTGATCGATGTGTTAATAATAGTGTATTATTTTAGATTTATGACGTATTAAAAAAAAAACTACTTACTAGATCTCGTTCGGACCCCCAAAATTTATTGCTTTTTTTCTATTTTTGTGTGAAAATCTTAATGCGGTTCACAGAATACATCTACTTAATAAGTTTCAACAGTATAGCTCTCATAGTTTCGGAAAAAAGTGGCTGTGACATACGGACGGACAGACAGACAGACAGACATGACGAATCTATAAGGGTTCCGTTTTTTGCCATTTGGCTACGGAACCCTAAAAAGCACAAAGGCGAAGCGAGCGCGTCTATTTTGATAAATTAGAACAGTGACCATTAAAGGACAAAAGTGAGCGTGTGGGTTTGGTAAGGTTAAAACAGTGATAATTAAAGTATGAATGCGAACGAGCGAAGCAAGCTTTCCACACCAAGCGGCCGCCAACCGCCAGATTCCTTCTAATGTTGATGAACTATTTGGGTTAGGTTAAGTTGAAAACCGTTGCTATTCATCTAATCCTACACTAATAATGTTTTTAAACATCTGGACACTTAGGATATATTATATGAATAAAATATTTTGTTACAATATATGTATCAACTCTTATCACCCATATAATAAGTGATTTGGAACCAGGGTAAGTCGCGTTAACGCGATCGAAACATTTATCCACATTCGGCTCTCTGATTGGTTAAGAGCTTAGAGCGAGCCAATCACAGTGCCGAACGTCATAAACGTGTGATCACGTTAAAATAAAAAGAACTCGCGTATATACATGTTACAAATGTTCAAACACTACGTTACAAACGATAAATAAACAGTAAGCGATACAACTTTGTATCCTATGGCTGCGTTCAAGCTTTGTATAGATTGGAAATACGCGTAGGCGGTAGTTACGTAAATACTTTTTCTTATGTTCACAAGAAATGTAACTGAAAACTTACAAAAGATTTCTTTTCTCATTATTTCATTGTGATCACAAACAAATTCTCTAACTATTGCATTCGGATGCTCGTTAGACTTTTATTCTAAGCAAGAAGTTTTTGTTTCATCCCTGAACTTAGAACATTAAGAACTAAGACAACTGTAGCTATATTTATATTTAGTATACTTATATAAATAGCATAAGTAGCCTTATAATATTCCCATTGCAATAACTCAGGCCTACTCTCTAAGAGAGGAAATGGGTCGTAATCCACCACTAGTGCGAGTTGGTGGATGGGACTCACAAATATGTCGTTAAATGCAGTTACTTACACAATAAGCTTACGTTTAAAGAATATGCACACTCCCCTTTAGACTATGAATTCCCTTAACTCATCGAATGCCGTAATTAGAGACACAATAGAAAGACAATTGCTTATGTCGAACTGTGTAACTTAAAAGACATTCAAAAGGTTAAGGGTCTAAACAGACGGACCGCATTTCAACTGCAATCCAACTGCAAACTGCAGTATAATTGCAGTTTGAATGCAGCTGACACGACTGCACTAGAACTGCAAACACGACTGCAATAGAACTGCAAACTAAACGTGCGGTCTGATTGCAGTCGTGTGAACTGCACACTGACTGCATCCGAACTGCATCATACCTACCCGCCCGCACGCTCCGCCCTCCCGCGCATGATGCACAAAATTGAATGGTACTTAGGCTGACTTCAATTACCGAGTAACTAATGGACTGTGGGCCAAGTAATGGAGCCTTGAGTGAGCTAAAATGATGGTAGGACGAATTAGACAAAATTAATAACCAACGCTCTATACTAGTAGCGACATCTGTGTCGCGACATAGGAACTAAAATTTAAAACGTTTAGTTTTCCACGCGATTAGGGCATATACATACAATAATCCGAAAAAAAATTGTCAGTCTGTCAGTCATTTGCTTGAACCAGACAAAACACCCGTCTGGGTTGAGAATCCTTCCTTTTCAATGGAGGTTTGCGGAATATTACACCCTGGTAGAAAGAAAGAAAGAAAAAAAGTGTTTATTTGAAAATTGTTTTTTTTTTTCTTTTTGTTTTGCTGGTCCACGTACCATACATGTTTAAAATATAACCAACGCCGAAAAAGCTGGAAAAAACGGGAAAGTCCTTTGCTCGGCCCACCCTATCCGACTGGAATTACCTATTCAGGTTATCAACCACCTACTTATTTTAGATTATTTGGAAACCCCACTTAAAAAAGGTCGTTAATTGAAATCGACGAGGATACAGGAACAAGCGCCTTTTTGTACAAAAGTAAATAAATCTAGCTCGTCTTTTTACTCGTCTGCTTCAATTAATCTCTTTGCTTGTGATTGGAGCTCATTGAAATTAACGTGACATGTCTTCCCAGCAGATAAATGAATTAATTAAGTAATTTGTCAGGTTTTCTAGGCTCAGGTTACTAGTCAGTAGCGTAGCACGGCGTGGGTGAAAGGACCTATCACTTAGAGTTTTTTTTTTAGGTGGGAAAATTATCCAAAAGGGGGTCTTGGGCGGAGCAGGAGATAGTGTCACACTCTTACTGACTAAAAAACCCAACCAGTTTTTTTTTTTTTTTTCGATGGGAAAAATCATCTTATGACAACCCCCGCTCTTGGGCGGAGCGGGAGATAGTGTCAGACTCTTACTGACTAAAAAACCCATCCCGTTCCTTCAAGCCTTCATACCGGGGCTCGAGCGCCCTTTCGGATAACCCTGGCCCCAGTAGGCTTCGAAACCCAACCTGTTCTTTCATTGCCTTTCGTATCGGGGCCGAATCTTCCTCTCAGAAACAGACCCTTGGCCCCAGTAGACTTCGACCCTGCTGGCCCTCCCCGGTTCACTGACTACTTAAATAATACCTATTAATACACTGTTCACACTGTTTTTAAATAATACTACTGTTCTTATATAGCAATACACTGTTCTTAAATAATACTTAATACTGTAATATGGAAATATTGTTTTTTTTTTTTTATAATTGATAGGCTCGCGTTTGACCACAATCTCACCTGATGGTAAGCGATGATGTGGCCGACGATGGAGCACGCTTGCCTAGAAGCAATCTATTCACTCTTGACTTAAAGACCCCTAGGTTATAGCTATCAGGAAATACAGACTCCGGCAGGGAATTCCATTCCTTAGCTGTACGCATAATGAATGTACTCCCAAAACGCTTTGTACGTATAGGTGGGATGTCCACCATGTACCGGTGGCGCAACGCCGTACGTCTTGTGGTCCGATGATGGAACGGACTTAGCGGAATTAAATTGTGTAACTCTAGAGCACACTCCCCGAAGTGTAAACGATAGAAAACAGACAGGCTAGCAACTCGGCGTCGATGCTCAAGACTTTGGAGTTTTGACTTCACAAGAGCATCATTGCCTATGATCTTCTTGGCACGCTTTTCAATAGACTCTAGTGCATCTAGCTGGTATTTGGCTGACCCATCCCAAAGATGAGAGCAGTACTCCACACACGATCGAACTTGCGCTTGATAGAGGTTGAGCAGCTGTTCCGGCGTGAAATACCGTCTCACCTTTGCCAAGATCCCCAATTTTTTGGCAGCTAGTTGGGCTTTTGCCTCGATGTAGGAGCCGAAATTAAGGGTAGACGATAGGCGGATATTGTAAGTACAACCATTCTTTTTAAAAGAGTAACCATGGAGTTTCTTGCCGGTTCTTCTCCATAGGAAACGACTAATTTGGAACCGTGCACTAGCTTCTGACGTTTTATAAGTGCCCATGTAGGCCTTTGTGAAATAAAAATCTTTTGACTTTGACTTTGACTTCTTGTGGCGCGCGTGAAACGATACGCGCTGTCGACGTCTGAGGCTCGATCTATCACTTACAGTCTGGCACGTAAAGAAGTATTTAAGGAGGGGGAAGTATTTAAGTTTTTTTTATAATTGATACGCTCGTGTTTCTGCTATTACTAACTATTTCACCTGATTGTAACCGACGATGTGTTCGAATACTGGGTTGCCAGATTCGCTGTCCCATTTTTTAAAGAAAGTATTTTATGACAAAAAAATGCCTCGCTGATGCTACTTCTTCCGCCCGGATATGAGAATGTTGAGATGGATGGGCGTTAGCGGTTTCACAGTAACTAACCCGGAAATTGCGGAAAAATATTAAGAAAATGACCTGACTATTTTCACCCCCTTTTTTAAGTGGGAAATCATCAAATGACGGCAGGAAGTATCAGACTTTTACGGATTAAAACCCACAGTGTTCCTTCAGTTGTGCTTTGAGAAGATCACGGTAAGTCCTTTGAACAATTCGCAACCCTGGTAGACATCGGCACTAACTGGTGATATCCCATCGACCTGGACTTTACCTGACAAAGTCAAAGTCAAAGTCAAAACGTTTATTGCAAACCAAGTGTACAATGATGACATTATATTAGTTTAGTGCTTATGACTTAGCAGCCTTTTTCAAGCATTGCAATAATTTATGATACGTATGCATTAAAAATGAGGTACTTTCAATTAATTATTTTATATTATTACAAATGAATTAAAAAAATATATATATATATACATAAGTCAAAATTACATGTCAAAGATTCAAAGAAGATCAACCAACTACCTTTACCGTTTAGAACTTAAATTATTGAACATACACACAACACTGCCTTCCTTGTGAGTTTAATTAATATCACCAGTCCAGCATTAACAAAAAAAAAACTACACTACGAAAATACCGATTTTTTGCAAATACCCACCAAAAGATTGAAGAATACCAACTACCTACCAAACAATAATCTCATCAATAATTTAGTAAAAACAAACATACAAGTGATGCTTCTGCACATTAGCTTTCCCCAAATACTGCGGACAGCCATTAAGGGCCTTTTATGACCAAACAATGATTAATGCAAGGCCACGATTTATAACCGCAAAGCCATGATATACACGCAAATGTAGGAAACAGTTGCATAATGGTATAATTATGGAAGCTTTTTTTTGTTACAGGCACTTTTGAATAGTCAAAATGTCGGTCAGTCCAAAAAGTGAAGCTAAATTGCAAGTTCCAAAGCGTAGATCTCTATGGAGAAGAACGTGCAATAACCTCCATGGATACTCTTTCAAATAATATATTATGAGTTACATTTAATCTTGGTTAGGTACATATTTTTTTGTCGCTTTTATTATGCGAAAAATTATTTACTTATATTGTGGTAGATAAGTAATTTTAAAAAAAAAGATATTAAAAATACAAATTGATGATGGCTTGGATACTAAGTTTTTTCCAGCCATGTCGTCGCATGAATAATTGATTTGTTTACATTATAATATGGATGCAAAATATATCAAGTCAACATTTTCTGCAAACTTCACTGAGGTAGTCAAAGTCAGTCATAGTCAAATTCTTTAGATTCTTTTTTTTTTTCTTTCTTTCTTTTTCTTTTCTTACTTTTTTTTCTTTTCTTTTTTTTTTCTTTTATTTTTTTTTTTTTTTATTCGACACTTCGATAAAATTCTCAAGGCCCCTAGTATCACAACAATAACTATTTATGTGATCCCCACAACCCTCACCAGATCATAGTTTCACCTCGTGGGAGACCTTCCAATGCTGCATCTTCCACCTGCCGGATAGTAGCCGCGGATCATAGTTAACAAGTCTGACACACCTTGCTCTACCCAGAGCGAGAAAAGTTTGATGTTTACCCACTCAAAAAAAAAGGATCCAATGCTTAACTTCAGCGCTACCCAACTCTAAATTACAAAGTGAAATAAAATACTATTGGCTGTTTATACAAATTAGAGAATCATTTATTTAGGACTAAACCAAGAAAGGATGATTACATAGATTCTTTATCTCTCTCTTATGTTTAATCAGTCCTTGCTAAGGATACTGAACAAATATTTGAGTCTAAATTCGACCGTTATCAAGAAAACCTAACAACTGAATCACGATAAAATTTAGCTGGAATACAGCGTGTGTTTCCTGTAATTAATGGTCGGGGAGGTTGATGTATATAAAGTGGTTGGCGCTAACACAATAGACAACAAAAGGTCTCTCGAGGTTCCTTTCAGAGCAGGTTACCCACATTATATGTATATACAGTGAAACCAGGAAATCTGGGATTCCAATTGACCTAAATTTATTTATCACTTATAGAGTTTATTCACCTACACAGTTTCTTAAATAATCAGGTTTAACCTTTCGACCGCCACAGTCACAATAACACTAATTTATTTATTTTAGGAAAGCTTTTGGTTATTAGCCAAAAGAGGTCCACTGCTGGACATAGGCCTCCCCCAAGCATCCACAACGACCGGTCCTGTGCGTCATGCATGTTAGCTCAGATGTTCAATATTATTACACAAAAAAATTGTATTCTTACCATAAAACCAATTACATCTAAAATTAAATTACAATTATCACTAAATGAAATCATAGATTAAACTATTTAACAATGACACTACATTAAATGTCATTGGTTAAGAATTAAAAATTACAATAAATTAAAAGAAATGGTAAAAAAAAATACAATAAATTAAATTTATACATGACAAAGTGCACAGACAGCGAAAGACTAAAACGCTAATAATAAAAAAAAAATTAAAAAAATCGTTTATTTATATCATAGGGCACATTTACAATAAAGTATTTTAAATATTAAAAAGAACACAGTTGCTAATTTGCCTGAACTAGGATGAACCTGTGTTTCAGGCTAGAGAGTGCTAAGCAAATACAAAAAAAAAAATAACACTAAATATGACTATTTTAATAACTTAACTAAATTTAGAGATACAGCGTGTTTTATTTACAAACAGTAAGTAGGTCTTCTGTCTCTATATAAGATATGCTTAGGAAATATTGGAGAATCATTTTTTTACATTTATACTTATTTAATTGGTAGATACTTAATTTTCTATTTAATTTATTGTACAGAAATGGGCCTAAAAAAGAAAAAAATCTTTTTACAAATACATATTTTGAGGATGCATTAGAATGGCAAACAATATCATTCCGTCTCTTATTAGTGAGTTCAGCGTTGTAGGAAAGCATGGTGTGCTGTTTTAGTACTAAGTGCATTATGAAAAGCTGGCGAACAGAAAAAGAAGAAGCTAATAAATCTTTTAAGGCTAGAGTGAATAGACTCTTAATAAACTAGTGCGCCTCACCATCAACGATTGCATCACAGCTTACCATCAGGTGGGATCGCAGTCAAGTTCTAGTTTATAACTGATTAAAAAAAAAAGTATTGTAGCGATATATGTCGCCACATAGCAATCAAACTACAAAATCCTGCAGTGGTTTTACGGCTATTTTTAACCCCGACAAAAAAGAGTTGTTACATATTATCTTCTAATGAGAAGATATATATGTAGTTCCCACTGTCCGAGACACGTACGGTTGACAAAACCGCTTTTTACGTCCATAAAGCTAGAACTACATTAGACCTACGCATACGTGTACACGCCTGATAGAACGACGCGCGACGTCGAGTGGCGTGGATAAAGTGTAGCTCTACAAGTCAAGTAAAGTCTAGTAAATGTGTAGAGACCGACGCGCCCAGATCGACGTATGTGGCACACATGTGCGCAGTGTAGTTCTAGCTTTACCCAACATACGAGTATTTAGCTCCAGTAGCAAGTGGCACGGAGGACACGGTGGAGCACACAATCGAGGTGTGCCCTGCTTGGGCGGAGCATCGACGTGCCCTCGTGGGGGCGATCGGCGGCGGAGACCTCTCGCGCCTGGCCTTGGTTGAAGCCATGGTCCGGAGCGAGGAGGAGTGGCAGCCGGTCGCCGACTTCTGCGAAGCAGTAATACTCGCAAAGGAGGAGGCCGAGACCGCATCAGGCAACGGCGCTCTCGCCACCGCCGCGGGGATTCCGATCTCGATTTCCGGCCACCTTTGGCGCGGGCTTGCGGACAGAGAGCAATGGGTAGCGTGTGACACTATCTCCCGCTCCGCCCAAGAGCGGGGGTTGTCATTGGATGATTTTCCAGACCGAAAATAAAATAAAAAAAGTAGCAAGTGGCACTTCGTTAAATTAAATTAATAAAAGCCGGCTGTAATTTGCCACACAGTGGCCAACGAATGGTCTGTGCACGGTTACACAAAGGGTAAGCACAAAACTGAAATCCTAAATGTGTTATTTCACATAAGCCTACTTGAGCAATTATAGATCATCAGAAGATAATGCACTGTTCCAATTGATCGCTTCTTACAGAGAAGAACCGGCGAGAAACTCCACTGTAACCTTTAAAAAAACAATCAAATGCGAGTCGGACCCGCGCTCCGAGGGTTTCGTACACTTTTACTTATAAACTGCACTGAGAATGTTAATTTCACTCTTTATTTTAACGATGGTAAACAGTTATTTGCATACGACGCCGTTATTAAAGGTCATGTTTAGTTTAAAAAACTGCAAATAAGCTTAAAATAGCAAAAAGTATTTATTTTGTGATGTAATTACAAAGTAAGGTTTTCAGACTTTTCTTATATTGGTGTTGTTAACTCAACTGTGGAGCCGTACTCGGGTCCGTCTACCAATGTCTGTCTGTGGGAGGATCTTCTCTCTTTCTCCCTCTCTCTTTCCCTCTCTCTCTCTCTCTCCCTTATATTTCGACGTGAGCTCCATAATTAGAGCAGAAACGGTCTTTTTTGCGATGACTTAGGTTGTCTCTGGGGGTAGCAGACCTGAGTATCTGGTAATAATTTCTATGTGATACCTCGGTGAGCAGTGGTGACCGAGTGGTAATGGCTCCGACTTATGAGTTGTAGGTCGTGGGTTCAAACCCTGCCTGGCACATTTCTTTGTGTAATTTATTTCATTACCACTACTCTCAAAACGGTGAAGGAAAACTTCGTGAGGACACCGGCATGACCTAGAACTAAAAATTCGAAAACATGTGACATTCACCAAACCGCACTGGACAAGCGTGGTGGATTACGGCCTATTCCCTCTCCAAGAGAAAGGAGGCCTGAGTCCCAACTGTGGGAACATTTTAAGGCCGACTTTGCTATGCTATAATACTTCGACTCTTTTCTGAGAAAAAAGGTGTTGACAGACGGACTACAAAGTGATTATATATAAATATGGGTTCCGTTTTTGCACAAGCTTTGTTTTATGATCTAGGCCATCAATAAGAAATGGTTTTTGAAAATTCAACTTTTACGGGGATGTTTTGAAAAGGAGGAAATTCGTTTGTATGCAGAATTTTATTTCTTGAGATTATATTCTTGAACCTTAGAATAAATAGTAACCCAAGTAATAAAAAAGCCTGTTGTTCAAACTACCTCTATAAAACGATTTAGGGGGTTTTAAAGATTATATGGTAGAATCTTAGTAATATAAATAGACCTTGAGTTAATAAACTAAAAACTTTTGCACAAATTCTAATCAAAATTAATAATGAAGACTATTATATATCATTATTAGTTTTTCATAACTATCGTCGAAAAGTTTTTTGGACATATTCTCGCAGACAAAGTCACAAGCAATGTGCCAGTATACAATAATGAAGTTAATGAGGTACATTTTTTTTTTATGGTGGGAAAATATCATCCAATGACAACCCCCGCTCTTGGGCGGAGCGGGAGATAGTGTCAGACTCTTACTGACTAAAAGACCCACCCCGTTCCTTCTAGCCTTCATACTGGAGCTCGAGCGCCCTTCCGGATAACCCTGGCCCCATTAGGCTTCGACCCGGCTGGGTCCCTGCTGCTGCTGACAACTCCTTGAGGCGCGCGGGAAC
The DNA here is from genome assembly GCA_910589285.2 of Mythimna ferrago. Lineage (NCBI taxonomy): Eukaryota > Metazoa > Arthropoda > Insecta > Lepidoptera > Noctuidae > Mythimna > Mythimna ferrago. Next base: position 4,770,575 of record OU342682.1, read on the forward strand.
AGTACGCGCCATCGACGACTTGGGCTTGGTCCGGACAGTTACCGGACGGAGGTAACTGTCCGGACCAAGCCCAGCCCAGGAGGACCTGCGTCATACGGAAGGTAAGGACGCCGTGAGGTCTTTCCAGCCACGCCTCAAAGAAGGGACTTACCGCCATGATTGTGGCGTGCCCGGCACTGGGTTGCGATAGTCGTTGACGCCATTTCAGCATGAGATCCCGCCGGAGCTCTGCCCGCCATGCCGTGACCTGTCGCGGCAGCGGACTTTCATCCCGGCGTTGCATCTCCACGCGCATATCGTACATGTGTGCAAAGACTGTTGCCTCCAGATCCCGCGGTGGTAGGCCAGCCAGAAGGCTCGCCGCTTTGCGGGAGACCGTGCAGTATCCCCGCACTATCCTTATTGCCATGACCCTCTGGCAGGCGTTCAGCATGGCCGCCGGTTGCGTTTTCAGCGACGGCGCCCACACCGGCGCCCCGTAGAGGGCCATGGACCGAATGATCCCCGCGTAGAGCCTCCGGCAGGAGGCATCAGGACCCAGATGGACGCAGCCCCAGCCCGGTTGAGTTTGGGAGCCAGACGTCGGAAATGCTCCACGAAATTCCACCGGCTGTCGAGGACGAGTCCCAGGTACTTCATCGTCGACCCAACACCGATGTGAACTCCTCCTACCGTTAGTTGGGAACTCAATGGCGGCGCGTTCCGAGGGTGGCGACCGTGGAAACACATAGCCTCGGATTTGTGAAGCGCCACCTCGAGTCCCAACTCCTGGATCCTATCAACGACCATCACAACCCCGCGTGTCGCTAGAGCGACCGCCGCCTGGTTTGAGTCTCCCTGCGCTAGAACCAGCGTGTCGTCTGCGTAGCAAACCACGCTGACCCCGTCTGGGAAGTCGCCGCACACGTAACACGTAATCGTACCCGATGTTCCACAAGGGTGGCCCTAGTACCGACCCCTGCGGAACACCGCACGACATCTCTCGACGTTTCCAGTCTCCCTGGTGAAAGTTAATGAGGTACCTGGTACGCCACATATGCGTGTTTTTGATATTATAATACGTTTTTTTGATAAGAACACGTTTGATGTGGTTTTGTGGTTTTTGAACTTTCCTTCACCAAGTTCTATAACCAACTTTGGTAACTTGTTATAAAAGTGTATGCTGTTTATAAAACAACTTACTTGTAATATCTTATCTCCATTTGAGTATAACAAGTTTGTGTTTACTGCGTGTTTTCATAATATAGGTACACATATTATGAAAATTGCTCCTTATTAATAAAACAATATAAGTTTCTACGAACATACAAAATCCTTTCTAATAAATGAAGTGAAGACAGAATCAGTACCTATATTCAACACTGTAAACACCTTAAAACTTTCGAAGCCTACTGGGGCCATGAGTTCACTTCGGCCCTGGGATGCAAAGCAACGAAGGAGGACTAGGAGTGGGTTTTAGTCAGTAAAAGTCTGACACAAAGAGCGGAAGATGTAATTGGATGATTTTCCACCTAAAAAAAACTGGGCAAGTGCGAGTCGGACTCGCGCACTGAGGGTTCCGTGCAAACCACAATTCCCGAATGGAGTCTCGAATATTTTTCCGAACTGCAATTTTTTTTTGTGACGTAGTTAACAACAAATTTACTGTTTTTAGATTTATACCTATACCTGTGCTATAAGACTTTGTAGGAAATTTCAGGATTTTGGGTCAACAGGAAGTACCCTATGAATTTCAATCTTTGAGAATACCTATCGAAATACACGTTTTTCGCGACATAAATGGCCGTATCTTTTTTATTCGTTAACGCAAAAGTTTGACACAGCTTGAAGGGACAACAGATTTGAGTATATGGTTTTAATTTCAACTCGATACCTCCACGCGTTCTCGAGATAAAGGTTCTTGACAGACAGATAGACAGACAGACGGACAACAAAGTGAGACTATAAGGGTTACGTTTTTTCCTTTTGAGGTACGGAACCCTAAAAAACTATAATGTAATACAAGCCTATTCCAGTTTAACCGAATACAACCTGTATTTTACAAAACCTTAGCTAACCTAACATAATACCAATTTGTAAGGCTGGTTATCTAGCGTTCACAACCAAGTTACTGAAGAAAATGGCACCTTTTAGCAGTACTAGTAACCCAAAGATATCTGCCACAGCGTAATGTACATACTTAGACCTACTAACGGCCTATTCACGACTTCGGTCTTAGGCGTTTTCGCAATGAGCGCCATTTTGTGGCGTGCGCCAAACATTTTCATACTTTTTTAATCTTACCGCTCTCCACCCCGCGCTCAGCTACCGCTCACAACGGCAAGGTCGTGTACCGGCCGTAAGAAAGCTAATGAGGCGTACGGGTAACAATGATAGGGCAGCCTATATATATATAATATATATGGATTGTTCGAAAGAGTTACCGCAACCCTGGAACGTAAAAGACAATTGAAAGAACACAGGTCGATTTTAGTCAGTAAAAGTCTGACAATCCCACTAGCTGCAGCCAGAGCGGAAGAAGTTTCTATTTACTGTCCCCGGGCTTCAAGCTTCACCGGACACAAGAGGTGTCGCGCGCTTCAGCTGTTTTTTGCGGCCGCATCTAGCGTTTTTTTGTGGCGGCGATTTTTTTTCCCGGTGTGCCGGACAGCTAATAATTTCTCTCATTCAAAAATAAGAGAATGAATAGAAACAAACGTTTGAAGGGAGAAACAAACTTTTACCATTATTTGAATATACTTTCTCTTTTTTTTAGTTGTCATATGATAGAGAGTAATCTGTTTGTTTCGACGTTTCTCTCAGGGTTGTCAGCTAGGAAACACCGGCCTCGTCTAGTTAAAACTAATGAAAAAAAATTGACTTGCTAAAGTGTGTTTAAAAACCTATTTGCAAAATAAGTATTATTTAACATTTATCACTATTATTATTATTTATTATTATAAGCCCATTGTGTGAGTTGTTCCCCGCCACAGGGTAAAGGCCTCCCTTCCGTTATTCCCCTCTTTTCTGTTTTTAGCCACTTCTGGCCAATCCTTAAGGTAGGAGTCCAATTCGTCGCATCATTTCCATGTAGTTTTCAGTTTTTAACTACTTTAATTAATTAATGATTTGTAATTAAAAAATCGATACTTTGTTAGAAACCAATAATATTATTGGTTACACCTACCATATTATAAAAAAATAAATAAATAAATGAAAAATTATGGTATCATAAAACTAATTAGTCCCTTTTATAGGTGACGTTAATACGCTAAAGTAAATTTTTTAGACTCACAAATAGACTTATAACGTTATTTATATTTAAGTATTACTAAATATAAATAACATACAAAACGTTTTTAATGACATTCATTCGTGACTTGAAGGACTCGTAGCGCCATCTAGCGTCGTAAACTAGCAATTCTAACCGTTGAAAGTTACTGTACAGCACCTTTATCCGTAGGTGTTATTGTCTCCAAGTGTTACAGTACTAGTGTACAGTATAACAATGAACATGTTTTCCAGTGCCTGTGATGTTGGCGATCCTAATAAATAAATAAATGTGTAAATAAGACCCTAATAATGTTGACTTCTATACCTGCTTTTAACTCCTACATTTCATAAATTAAACATTTAGCGCCAGGTACTCTAACTTTTTCCAATTTCATTTTAACTTTATACCCAGTTTCCCATTTCGATTTTTAAATCCACTTCATCTGCCTATTTTTTTTTAAAACCAGCTCTTACTTTATTATGCTCAAACGAAGCTTTTTACATTAACACAAAAGCTTTTGTTTTGGTTTTTCCAAAAGCTAAATTTTTCATGTAAATAACGTTACTTAAATTATTTACGTATAAAATATTTTTTTTTTTTTTTTTGTTTGAGCTTGTAAATTGGTTTTGAAAAAACATTGCTTTTGATTATGGGCGTGTGTGTATGTGTAATATAGTAATACTAGCTGACCCGGCCACGCGTTGCTGTGGCTAAAGTTTTTGTTATATTACATTATAGTAAACAATCTAAGAGGAACAATAAGAGAACATCAGTCACGGAGTCCACTATGCTTTTTCACACAGATGGTATTTGTAAAAAAATATGGTGATCTCCTTATTTGACTTTCTACTACTATAACCCTTTAGTACAATGAAATTATTTACAAACAAAGACGAAAATGTTGATGTTGGTATACAAATTCACTGGATTGAGATTTGAAGGGGAAGTACATTGAACACAATTAATTAAAATGTTCTTACACTTGATATTAAGCAGAAATCAATAGGTACAAAATAAAAATTTATCAGATTTATTATTTCCATTTAATTTTATAACAAATATAAGTATATTACAGTATAATACAGTAAATAACATGTGACGCTTAAACTCATGAATGAGGTAGGCAAGGCAGACAGTCTTAAACTTTTAAACATTAATATCTATTTTTTTGAATTATAAATACTTTCAATTTAATTTAACACCAATCGGTGCACAATGTTTTTGGTTAACCTGTCTTTAGCTAACACAAATAGATTCGACGGTTTCCCAACACGTGAACACGCAACATATAGTTGCCCATGAGAAAAACATGGATTTTCCAAATCTAAACCACAAATGGACAATGTTTGACCTTGAGATTTATTTATAGACATGGCGAAAGCTAAACGAATTGGAAACTGTAGCCTTTTGAAGGGTATGGTAGAATCTGATGGTATCATCGGAATACGTGGCAGCAGGACCACTTTTCCTTTAAACTTCCCAGCCAAAATGGTTGCTTCAAGAATGTTTCCGGTGATCTTTTTGATGACCAAACGCGTACCGTTACATAATTGAGGTGGATTCAAATTACGGGGGAGAATAATAGGGGAACCAATCTTTAATCGAAGATTATGTGGTGGCATTCCAGGGATATCTAATGAATTTAAAAATTCAATCGGAAAATTTACACTTTCATTTTCATCAACAACAGTATCGATTGATTTAAAAGACATCAGATCGCCTGGTAACAACTGTTGTATCTGGAAGTTAATTTCGTCAACATCAACGTTTTTGGCTGCCAAAATCGCCCGTTGACTAAGCCATTCATGATTCAAATAATTATTCTGTATATCCGGGAAAAATCCAAGTATTAATACTCTGAATCAATTCATTTTTATCCTGAACAACAGTGCAAAAATTGTCTGGTAGTTTAATGCATTGCGTATTTGGTTGCAGTTCTATTTTACCGTTCCCAATATCTAGTAGTTGTTCGGAAAATATTTGTGCTGATGGATCATTTTGCAATTGTACTCGCATATTTATGGTCAATCGAAGTGTTTCAACACTTCGCCATAAGAATGATTGTTTCAAACATGCATTAATCTCATCCGCGAAAGTAGAGCGAGGTATAACCGGTAAGGTCTGCCGGAAGTCACCAGACAAAAGTAAGATAGCACCAACGAAAAGTTTATTATTGCTGTTTAAATCTTGCATAGTTCTGTTTAATGCTTCAAGTGAATATTTGTGTGCCATTGTGCACTCATCCCAAATTATTATAGAACTCTTCCGCAACACTGCAGCTATTCCACTATTCTTTTTGATGTTACACATTGCATCTGGTTTATTATGAACGTTCAATGGCAGCTTGAATGTTGAATGTGCTGTTCGCCCACCATCCAGTAAAATAGCCGCAATGCCTGACGATGCTACTGCTAATGCGATTTTTTGTTGCGACCGTATTTTGGCAAGAATCAACGATATTAAAAATGTCTTACCGGTTCCACCGGGTGCATCCAAGAAAAAAAAACCGCCTTGTTCAGCAGCAACAGCCAGCATAATCCGATCATAAATAATTTTTTGTTCTGCTGTCAGTAATGGTTCACTGTTCATGATAATTGTTGCTAAACTTCCATGGTCATATTGATTTTCTCGTTGTAAATCGGTATTGACTAAGTCGGTGGCTGGACGATTAGGTGATGGCATACCATAATGATTAAGTGGTAAATTTGAAATAAGAACACATAAATCCTCGATCAAGACCAATGCTTCATTGTACATCTCTGGTGTATAATCTATGTTTTGGCATTGATTTGTTTGTCTAATTCGGTGCAAGATGTCTTCTGTCATACAATTTTTATATTTTTCCCACAAAGTTTGTGCTTGCGAGGGATAACATGTCGTCAAAATAATTGCAAACAACTGACGAATGTTATTCGGTGTTGATGTCAACGCAGCATCAGCAAGCGTTAAGTCCCAATGGTTATCGTCTTCTAGCAATTGCAGTTCACGACATGCATCCTGGTATGTATTGAATACTCGACCATTAACTGTTCGTAAAAATTCAAAAGACGTTGGTCCGGGGACATTCACCAATAACAAACGTAAATAGAAGCACTCACGTTGCTTTGGATGTACCGTGTAAAGTCTACCCAATGTCTTAGCTTTGAATATGCCTGTAATGGAAGGATGTGGTTTTCCTTGTTTCCGTGGCTCCCATTTTTTACTGGATTTGTTCCATGTGAAATAACGTGGAACATCACCATACACCAATGTCTTCGCGAATTGGCCAAAAACATCTGGTTTTTGACACAATGTAAAAAATTCAGTTAGAGTCGTTTTCGGAGCTTCGAACGCTCTTTGGAGAACATTTTCTTCAGTGAAGTATACACGTTGACCGTTTTCAAGATGTATTGCCAGATGTTGGACAGCAGGATCTCTTGCGTGGATGGGAAAGCTGAGAATATGCCAAATAGCTTCATTGCTGCTAATGTATCTGCCCATTTGGTATCATGCTATTTCGTCATTATAATTTATGTTTTGTACTTCAAATATGGCCAAATCACTGCCTTTGTTTACATATTTACAAATATACTTAATTGATTTAACAGAACTGCAAAGCTCAACATTGATATGAGCTTTGTAAGTTTTTGAAAGTAGTGGTGAGTATTATGCTGTTAAAATGTAGCCTATATGACACGTTCGTAGATTTACCATAGCAGCGCCATCTATTGATTACTTACTCAACCCAGTCGAAAGGTATCGACATCTGTTAGAATCATTTGGAGTTAACAGATAATTGTTACTGTCAAATAATAACAGACAAATAATTAGCAATAAATTAAAATTGTGACTATAATTTGAGATTTAAACTATCCTATCTCTCAAGTTGGATCGAACTGCACATGGTGTGCGAATTTTATTATAATCGGTTAAGTGGTTTAGGAGTCCATTGAGGACAAACATTGTGACACGAGATTTATATATATTAAGATTTAGTAGTATAATAATAATATAGTATATAACATAGTTTAATATTATAATAATATAATACATAATTTAATATTCCACAACTATCACACTCACTCAACGTTGTCTAGTCCCAAGCTAAGCAGAGCTTGTGTTATGGGTACTAGACCACTGATAACAATACTTATATATTTCTAAATACATACATACATATTATAGATAAATTACACCAAGACAGACCCAGACCCAGTTTGTCCAGGTATCATGTATCTTGCTGAAACAATGAACATACAATGCAATGGCTTTGTATAGAACGCCTCGAGGAGATCAGACCAGAAAATATCTTTCAAAATTCTGTTGTAATGTAGGAAGTGTATACTGAGTAGGTTACTACACGATATTGACAATTCTTGACATCAAAGAGAGAGAGAGGTACTTATTCGAGTATGCGAAGCGAGCTTGGGATTTTAGGATTCCACGAAACTATCTGTTTGAAAGTTAAGTTGGAAAGGAATGTCGGGAAAAAGAGTGAGCGAGCACAAAGTGGCTAAGGGAGCACGTCATCGCCGTATTAGGTTCTTGTAAAAAAGCTCAAAAGCTTCTGAATGGGTTTTTATCCGGTTTTCAGTGCATTATATAATGCACACGTATCATAGTAAAGTCAAGAAATTTAAAGATTCGTAACACCCGATGCACCCGTTCAAAGCTGGGTCGATAAATTCTTATATACTATATACTAAATTACAATGCGAACTCTCACGTAGTCATTTTCATGATATAAAATGTGTATGTATAAATCTTTTAACATTACTAACTTTTGCCCGTGGCTTCGTTTGCGTACATAAATTATAGCCTATTTCACTCAGGAATAAACCAGCTTTCTATCGGTAAAATAAATTTTGCTATCGGTCCAGTACTTTCACAGATTACCTCCTACAAACAAAAAACAAACTTTACCTTGTTTTTATATTAGTGTAGAATTAAAGTTACTAAAAATTACAATACTAAAAAAAAACAGAACTTGTATCTGAAACATAAAAAAGAAATGTACCGGACTCAGCGGTAATTATACCGATAGTCGTGTCAGCCTATGGTATATAACAGGAACAACTCTCGACCCACATCTTAGGAAGCACTCATTAGATGGCTGAATCAAGGGCTTGCTTCAGAAAACGGTACTCTTGAACACGGATCGCATTCTTAAAAAAATCCTTTCTCTGGAACCCTGACTGCCGGTAGCTTGGTGGCTATTCCAGAACCCTATATTTTATAATGTTAATATTTAAAAATTAGAGAGCAGTGGTGCTCGAGTGGTGCCGTCCATTACCACTTGTAGGTTGCGAGTTCAAACACTGCCAGGCGCATTACTTTTTATAATTTAATTCGTCACCACTGCTATCAAAACGGTGAAGGAAAACACCGTGAGGAAACCGGCATGTCCTAGAAACAAACATTCGAAGACATGTGACTTTTACTAACCTTTAGACCCGCGTGGTGGATTACGGCCCGTTCTCTCTTTTAGAGAGGAAGCCTGAGCAGGAGGAGTGGCAGGCGGTCGCCGACTTCTGCGAAGCAGTAACGCTCGCAAAGGAGGAGGCCGAACGCATCAGGCAACGGCGTTCTTGCCGCCGCCGCCGCCGCCGGGATTCTGATCCCGATTTCCGGCCACCGTAGGCGCGGGCTTGCGGACAGTGAGCAATGGGTAGCTCGCTGTCCGGCCGTCCAGTAACTGTCCGGACCAAGCCCAAGTCGTCGACGGCGCGCACTGTTCCCGCGCGCCTCAAGGAGTTGTCAGCAACAGTAGGGACCCAGCCGGGTCGAAGCCTACTGAGGCCAGGGTTATCCGAAAGGGAACTTGAGCCCGGTATGAAGGCTAGAAGGAACAGGGTGGGTCGTTTAGTCAGTAAGAGTCTGACACTATCTCCCGCTCCGCCCAAGAGCGGGGTTGTCATTGGATGATTTTTCCCACCATAAAAAAAAGGCGTGAGACCCAGCAGTGGGAACATTAAAAGTTTGATTATGCTATGCTTACGTTATTTAAAAATGTAAGTAAGACAAAACAAGGAAATAATTATAAATTATCACGAACTGACTTCTAAGAGATTATTACTTTGATCCTCAAACATTAGTGTGTACGCTAGCTCTAGCAAAACAAATTATCATTAGGCCTAAATAGATTAAGTAAGTGGTGTCACCGACCACCATTTGTATTCGTTAGCCTTGCCCTTTACTTAGGCTTTTCTTTTTGCCAATAAACAGCTAAGTAGGTAACCTATTTATAAACCATATGCACGTACGTCTCTCCATTCTAAAAATATTTTCCCCCATCGACCCCATCTGATCATAAGTAGTGACGCAATCGTTGACATCTAGTAGAAGAATACAGACACTTTATTTTTTATTAGATGCGGATGTAACAGTAGACATAAAGTCTTTGGGAACGGGATAAGGAAAGATCAGAGCAGAATAAGGAGGAAGGAAGATCAAAATGAAAAAAAAAAGAAGCACCTGTATATGAAGGGGAAAAGATACTACGATTTTTAATGACGAGAATATTTATCAATACTGTAAATTACTATAACCCATTCAAAAGCATTCAATTTATTGTCGAGTAATATTTCAAGAAGGTTATTTCCTGAAGTTTCTTTCATTAAATTAAATTGCCATTTGCCAGAGTTACACGTGCAAAGGTAATTTTAACCTATTCTTTATATATTATCCCTGTACAGACTCATTTCCAAACATTTAAATCAGAGCCAATTGAAGAATATTCACATAGTAAGTAACAGAGCTCAAAAAACCAATAATGTGCAATGTAAATTTGTATTTGTGTATTCTAAAATTGTTGTACAGTTTGGAACAGAGAACATTGTATTTCAGAACCCAAAAATTCAAAACAGCGTTTGCATAAATGTAGATGAAGTAAACGGAATAATTGTGTTAGAATTTATGAAGGTTCAATTAAATCCACAGATTCTGTATATAACATATTTAGGTAGATATAGATCCCACCAAAAACATACGTGTCAAAAAGGGGGCCAAGTTCCTATCGGCTAATTGTTCACCTAAAAAAGGATTGAAATCCAATCCAATGCCAAGTTTAGATGCACTTTAAAATCGATCATAATCATCATCAACAGCCTGATCCACTGGTAAACATTTGCCATTCCCAAGACTCGCCACCACACTCAGTCCTTCCGCATCCAGCCACTACCCGCCACCGTATTCACGTCAACGGTCCATCTGGCCGAAATTCACTTTACCATACACTTAACTTAAAATATGGTATAGTTGTGAAAATACGTAGATAGTTGGTTAAAAATATCTAAAATTATAATACTTCTAAATTTGAACTTGGTAGGTTAGTTTAATTATATAAATAATAAATTTAATTATACAATTAATCAAGTGTTACGTACAGCACGAAAACAAATGGATATCATAATTTATTTAAAATATAAAAAATTCTATTAAGTTGATTATTAGTTTTTGTTTGTAATTATGTTACAATTAATTGCGCAGTATTGGCTTATAAATACAGTTCACCATCAGATCATGTAAATGTTTGAGACAGATTCAGAAGTGTACACAACAAAAAAAAACTAAATCGTTCTGACCGAGACATCGGTAAACATACGTTCCTACATAAAAAGTACATACAGCCGTAGATATAAACTCCTCTTTTTGAAGTCGGTTCACAATCATCAGAAATCAAACAACAAAAACTACAATGTCATAACAGCATCATTACTTTGCGGGTTATAGTTTATTTATAGTAAAAGAAAAACCATTATCATCATCATCATCAGCCTTTTTAATGTTCCCACTGTTGGGACTCAGACCTCCTCTCTAGGAGAGGGAATGGGCCGTAATCCACCACGCGGGTCCATTGCGGGTTGGTAAAGTAAAACCGTTTCTAGCAAAATAACCGAATCGATTCTTAATAAAAAATAGTTTATCTTAATATATATAAATCTCGTGTCACAATGTTTGTCCTCAATGGACTCCTAAACCACTTAACCGATTATAATAAAATTCGCACACCATGTGCAGTTCGATCCAACTTGAGAGATAGGATAGTTTAAATCTCAAATTATAGTCACAATTTTAATTTATTGCTAATTATTTGTCTGTTATTATTTGACAGTAACAATTATCTGTTAACTCCAAATGATTCTAACAGATGTCGATACCTTTCGACTGGGTTGAGTAAGTAATCAATAGATGGCGCTGCTATGGTAAATCTACGAACGTGTCATATAGGCTACATTTTAACAGCATAATACTCACCACTACTTTCAAAAACTTACAAAGCTCATATCAATGTTGAGCTTTGCAGTTCTGTTAAATCAATTAAGTATATTTGTAAATATGTAAACAAAGGCAGTGATTTGGCCATATTTGAAGTACAAAACATAAATTATAATGACGAAATAGCATGATACCAAATGGGCAGATACATTAGCAGCAATGAAGCTATTTGGCATATTCTCAGCTTTCCCATCCACGCAAGAGATCCTGCTGTCCAACATCTGGCAATACATCTTGAAAACGGTCAACGTGTATACTTCACTGAAGAAAATGTTCTCCAAAGAGCGTTCGAAGCTCCGAAAACGACTCTAACTGAATTTTTTACATTGTGTCAAAAACCAGATGTTTTTGGCCAATTCGCGAAGACATTGGTGTATGGTGATGTTCCACGTTATTTCACATGGAACAAATCCAGTAAAAAATGGGAGCCACGGAAACAAGGAAAACCACATCCTTCCATTACAGGCATATTCAAAGCTAAGACATTGGGTAGACTTTACACGGTACATCCAAAGCAACGTGAGTGCTTCTATTTACGTTTGTTATTGGTGAATGTCCCCGGACCAACGTCTTTTGAATTTTTACGAACAGTTAATGGTCGAGTATTCAATACATACCAGGATGCATGTCGTGAACTGCAATTGCTAGAAGACGATAACCATTGGGACTTAACGCTTGCTGATGCTGCGTTGACATCAACACCGAATAACATTCGTCAGTTGTTTGCAATTATTTTGACGACATGTTATCCCTCGCAAGCACAAACTTTGTGGGAAAAATATAAAAATTGTATGACAGAAGACATCTTGCACCGAATTAGACAAACAAATCAATGCCAAAACATAGATTATACACCAGAGATGTACAATGAAGCATTGGTCTTGATCGAGGATTTATGTGTTCTTATTTCAAATTTACCACTTAATCATTATGGTATGCCATCACCTAATCGTCCAGCCACCGACTTAGTCAATACCGATTTACAACGAGAAAATCAATATGACCATGGAAGTTTAGCAACAATTATCATGAACAGTGAACCATTACTGACAGCAGAACAAAAAATTATTTATGATCGGATTATGCTGGCTGTTGCTGCTGAACAAGGCGGTTTTTTTTTCTTGGATGCACCCGGTGGAACCGGTAAGACATTTTTAATATCGTTGATTCTTGCCAAAATACGGTCGCAACAAAAAATCGCATTAGCAGTAGCATCGTCAGGCATTGCGGCTATTTTACTGGATGGTGGGCGAACAGCACATTCAACATTCAAGCTGCCATTGAACGTTCATAATAAACCAGATGCAATGTGTAACATCAAAAAGAATAGTGGAATAGCTGCAGTGTTGCGGAAGAGTTCTATAATAATTTGGGATGAGTGCACAATGGCACACAAATATTCACTTGAAGCATTAAACAGAACTATGCAAGATTTAAACAGCAATAATAAACTTTTCGTTGGTGCTATCTTACTTTTGTCTGGTGACTTCCGGCAGACCTTACCGGTTATACCTCGCTCTACTTTCGCGGATGAGATTAATGCATGTTTGAAACAATCATTCTTATGGCGAAGTGTTGAAACACTTCGATTGACCATAAATATGCGAGTACAATTGCAAAATGATCCATCAGCACAAATATTTTCCGAACAACTACTAGATATTGGGAACGGTAAAATAGAACTGCAACCAAATACGCAATGCATTAAACTACCAGACAATTTTTGCACTGTTGTTCAGGATAAAAATGAATTGATTCAGAGTATTAATACTTGGATTTTTCCCGGATATACAGAATAATTATTTGAATCATGAATGGCTTAGTCAACGGGCGATTTTGGCAGCCAAAAACGTTGATGTTGACGAAATTAACTTCCAGATACAACAGTTGTTACCAGGCGATCTGATGTCTTTTAAATCAATCGATACTGTTGTTGATGAAAATGAAAGTGTAAATTTTCCGATTGAATTTTTAAATTCATTAGATATCCCTGGAATGCCACCACATAATCTTCGATTAAAGATTGGTTCCCCTATTATTCTCCCCCGTAATTTGAATCCACCTCAATTATGTAACGGTACGCGTTTGGTCATCAAAAAGATCACCGGAAACATTCTTGAAGCAACCATTTTGGCTGGGAAGTTTAAAGGAAAAGTGGTCCTGCTGCCACGTATTCCGATGATACCATCAGATTCTACCATACCCTTCAAAAGGCTACAGTTTCCAATTCGTTTAGCTTTCGCCATGTCTATAAATAAATCTCAAGGTCAAACATTGTCCATTTGTGGTTTAGATTTGGAAAATCCATGTTTTTCTCATGGGCAACTATATGTTGCGTGTTCACGTGTTGGGAAACCGTCGAATCTATTTGTGTTAGCTAAAGACAGGTTAACCAAAAACATTGTGCACCGATTGGTGTTAAATTAAATTGAAAGTATTTATAATTCAAAAAAATAGATATTAATGTTTAAAAGTTTAAGACTGTCTGCCTTGCCTACCTCATTCATGAGTTTAAGCGTCACATGTTATTTACTGTATTATACTGTAATATACTTATATTTGTTATAAAATTAAATGGAAATAATAAATCTGATAAATTTTTATTTTGTACCTATTGATTTCTGCTTAATATCAAGTGTAAGAACATTTTAATTAATTGTGTTCAATGTACTTCCCCTTCAAATCTCAATCCAGTGAATTTGTATACCAACATCAACATTTTCGTCTTTGTTTGTAAATAATTTCATTGTACTAAAGGGTTATAGTAGTAGAAAGTCAAATAAGGAGATCACCATATTTTTTTACAAATACCATCTGTGTGAAAAAGCATAGTGGACTCCGTGACTGATGTTCTCTTATTGTTCCTCTTAGATTGTTTACTATAATGTAATATAACAAAAACTTTAGCCACAGCAACGCGTGGCCGGGTCAGCTAGTATCTCAATAAAACTACTAAGAACGTCAATAAGTACTTATCTATTTTAAGTAATCTCGTCTCTTGTGGTGGGTGAGCCCACGCTACATATATTTTTGCTCACGGTTCTTTAAATTATGAAAAGAAAAAATATTATAAAATTGCAATAACCTGATAATTATACTGAATTTCTAATACATAAACAAATAATCATGATTGCAGCATATATATAGCTGTAGTTTTTATTTACCTTCATGGAATACGTTTCGAGAACACATTCATTGTGCATATGTGGAAATAAAGATATCAGGGATTTTACGACATCCCTAGGGATGTCGACTATTCTTGTTTATTACAACGTCTTCTTACTAAAAATATCTAGTGATATATAACACCAATCTAACTATCGCTATATCGTCAGTGATATGCTGAAGTCTGTATTTTTTGTTAGCTCCAACAAAGATACCAAGGTTACCGTCATAGTTCGAAGAATCGCCAAACTTAAGTGCCAATGGGCAGGGCACATTGCACGCAGAACAGATGGTCGATGGGGACGAAAGATTCTGAAGTGTCGACCACGTACCGGAAGACGCAGCGTTGGAAGGCCTCCAATAAGGTAGACCGATGACCTGGTCAGGGTCGCGGGAATCCGATGGATGCGTGCCGCACAGGACCGGTCGTTGTGGCAACGCTTGGGGGAGGCCGATGTCCAACAGTGGACGTCTTTCGGCTTATATGATGATGATGATAAACAAAGAATTGAATCAAGAGTGAATAGATTAATTACTTCTAGGATAGCGTGCTCCGTCGTCGACCACATTGCTTACCGTCAGCTGAGACAGTCATATGCGCGATACAGTTTCAATAAAAAAAATACGCACCACACATTTAGACCTTGCGACATATTCGCACACTTCGTAAAGATGCCTCGTTTTTTGCTCTGTACTTTGAACAAAAACACCGACACTATGAAATGCATTGATCTCGCAAAAGACCAAAACTGAGGGGGTTGACATGACTGAGTCCTAGTCGAGGCTCATACAACATAAAAAATTGGAATCATGGACTTGAAGAAAAAGCACTTTTTAAGCCACTTAAATGCCTTTTGATAGCGCTTACGTAGCTTAACATTGTTGCCACTGTTGAGATTTAGGCCTCCTCATTGTAGGTTGGTGGATGTCACATGTCTCCAAATTTTTGGTCTTAAGAAATGCTGGTTTCCTAACTATGTTTTCCTTTACCGTTTAGGTACCGCCTTGGTACAAAGTCACTCATAGTGTCAGCCAAACACCGGAAGTTCATAAGTACTAAGTACAAAATTCCCTTTTTTTGCTTTTGGTATAAAGAAGTTGTGAAATGAGTTAAGTAAGTAAATGAGATAATAAATAATCTCCAACACAGAAAACGTATTACGTACAATACATAAGAGAAAAGCATTATCATAGTTAAAGACTAAATGAAAATGGAGAGGCTAAAACAAAAGCTAATGTTATTATGCCCGCGCTTTGCAAAACTCTAGGCATCGCTGCATTTTGCCCAAATTGTCACTAAAAGTTTTTCATTGTGTTGTCCCATTTTGCATCCTCGTCACAGTAGTTTTAATAAATGCTTTTCCACGTTCGTACAATATTTACATTAGAGATGTTAGTATTGATATTCAATGTTTTGCATCGGAACTGCCAATTTATGAGCCTCTGATTCCAATTTTGGTTCCGATAATAAGGGTCCTTATAGGTCAAGAGTGAATAGGTTACTTCTGGGCAAGCGTGCTCCATTGTCGGCCACATCACGGTTTGCCATCAGGTGAGATAGTTACCAAACGCGAGGCTTTCCATAATAATAAAAAAAGAGTGTGTTAAAAAGTCACTTATTTATATATCCGGGATTTTGATTACTTTTAGATTAGTCTATCATTTGATAATCTCTACTTCCGCTTCCAATTTTAGTTCCGATTCTGCTTCCGATTCCAATTCTGTTTCCAGTTCCGTTTCCGGTTTTGATTCCGGTTCCGATATCGGTTCCGGCTCCGATTCCGGTTCCGATTCCGATTCCGATTCCAATTCCGGTTCCGTTTCCGGTTCCGATTCCAGTTCCGGTTCCGATACCAGTTCCAGTCCCGGTTCCAGTTTCGATTCTGTTTCCAATTCCATTTCGAGTTCTGATACCGATAAGAAAAATTTAAAAACTTCGGTTCCGAATTTGGTTCTGATATAAACACTTCCCTTCTTCACTTCTTTGTAATGACATCCCTAATTTATGTCTTTTTTTTTTAAATAGACCTAGATGTGTTTAGCCTCTAAATTTTACTTAATTTTAAAGCTCCTTAGACGACTTCTGTACAAACGAAGAGCCTCAATAAAATTACGACACCCGTGGACCTACTTTCAGAGATTACCTCCTACAAACAAAAAAACAAAATTTACCTCTTTATAATATTAGTATAGATTTACATCCACACCTTTTGCAATAATTCTGACAGGCCTGTTGGACTATTGGTTAGTGGCCCTGACTGCTATGCCGGAGGTCGTGGGTTCGATTCCCACCCAGGATAAATGTTTGTGTGATGAGCACAATCATTTTTCATGTGTCTAGGTGTAATTTATCTATAATATGTACGTATTTAGAAATATATATGTATGTTTATCAGTTGTCTAGTACTCATAACACAAGCTCTGCTTAGTTTGAGACTAGACGGCATTGTCGTAAAACGGCCGTCAATATACACTGGGTGTAAAAAAATCCATCACAAAACCATTACGTACACCATGCTAAATAAGATTGTAAAATCAATAATTGTTTAAACATGACTTTTACGAGTATTTTCTTTGCGAATAATTACTGAGCTTGCAATGTAGTCTGTAAAAAATATTATACAGGATGTAAGGGACAGATCTCCACAACTTTAAGGGCTTACTCAGTAGATTTCGTCTACTGAGTAAGCCCTTAATAACCTTCCACAAACTTTTTTTCCGGAAACGAAAAAAAATATTGGCCTATCCATACAAACTGTCCAATCAATCAAGTTTATAATTTTTTTTATGGTGAGGCCGATTTTATTATATTTATACAAAACAATTTTTGTACTTATTTTCGAAGGATTGGAATCATTTGCTTGTAGTTTTCATGTCCGATTATAATTTAGGTGTCTTCAAGGCTAGACTGAATAGGCCTATAATGAACTAGTACGCTTCGGCAGCAACGTTTGCATCACTGCTTACAAAGGTGGGATCGCAGTCAAGCACTAGTTTATATCTTTTTGCTATAGCGGCAATAGAAATACGCTCTTTGTGAAAATTTCATTTGTCTACTTTGTACGGATCATGAGATAAAGCCCGCTCACAGATAGAGGGATGCAAAACCCTAAAAACGTGAAAATACTGTAATATTAATTTTTAATGTCTACGTAACTAAAAGGTTTCTAGGAATTATCCAGTAAGCATAACAAAATGACTACAGAAACTCTAAACATCGATAAGCACCTTTTTGAGTTAGACACATTTCATTTACAATATATTTTTTTCTCTGACGATTTGGACACCCCACTTTATTGAAGTTATTTAGTACAGACAGATAAAAAGAAAGTCTTAAAATATAATATAAGAAAACTACCGAAATTGCCGCTTTAAATTCAGTTTAAAATAGTTTTGGTAACCCTTTTTTCCGCTTAATATTGTATTTTAAAACTTTTTAGCTGAAGTCAGTGAAAAAATATTTAAAATAAAAACATGTCATTCATACACTGTGTTTGAATCGACAGTAAATTATCATTTTACACTCGATATTTTTATCAAGCTATAAATAATAATTACGAACACAAGAAATAAGTTCAAACAAACGTTATTAACCAAGTTTTTCACATTGATGATGGATGTCTTAAACTTTCTCAATTAGTCTATATTACAGTACTAGCTGCCGTCTGCGGCTCCGCCCCCGTACAACGAGCACTTCCCACTTTTGCAAATTATGTGATACAAACTTTTGGCCTTTAGAATACAAGTCTAATAATATCTCATTTTTGGTATATCAGCACAAGAATGAGATATTTTGAAATATTATTCAAATTATCAAATAGGTAGATTTTTTCTTAATAAACTAGTGCGCCTCACCATCAAAGATTGCATCTTTACTTACCATCAGGTGGGATCGCGGTCAAGCACTAGTTTATCTCAATTAAAAAAAAAAAAAAAAATTTGTTTAATT
The DNA here is from genome assembly GCA_910589285.2 of Mythimna ferrago. NCBI lineage: Eukaryota > Metazoa > Arthropoda > Insecta > Lepidoptera > Noctuidae > Mythimna > Mythimna ferrago. Next base: position 4,789,198 of record OU342682.1, read on the forward strand.
GATTTTTGTATCTTATTAAATGTGATTTATACATATATTAACTAGCTCCTGCCAGCAACTTCGCCTACGAGAAAGTGGGTTTCTCTATGCAAACCTTGGACCCCCGTGTTATCTCTTTAGGAAGCGAATTTTGGGAAATCCTCTATTATTGCTCAATTACGTAATAAAAGGAAGCTTTTTACAAAATTTCACACTCCTAGTTCAAGTAAGTTCGGTTTTGCGTTGATATGTCACTCAGTCAGTTTCTTCTTTTAAAATAGATTTACCTTTTTACAAAATGAAATAAAATAATTAGATATTAATATATTAATCTCAAAAACAGTTTTTTAGAATGAGGTAAAATTTCGTATCAAAATATGGCAAGTCTGATATCTAACGACTATTCGAAAAAATTACTGTGTTTCTACGCGCAAAGGGCAACTGTAGGAACATAGTTTGATTTTAACCAGTAACATTCTGATACTCCTCACTTCATCCAGAGCGATAGGAGATTTTTGACGATATCCAGTCTCAAAAATGGATGTAGCAATCAATAATCCCTTCCAAATCTATGAAAAACCTAGTAGAGTTTGCAATGGGGCGGCTCTCTATACGTGGCCAATCAATTATTCATTAAATACAGGGCGATTTGCAAACTACTATCATCATGATTTCAACCGAATAACATTCACTGTTAGAACATAAGTCATCTCTGTCCATATATTATTAGTTACAAATGATTTTAAGATCAGGTTAGAATTATACTTTAAGATCTTGAATTTTAAGAATGTGTCTTTAAAGACCATTATATTTTGTCTGTTTTGCATAGTGTATTATTTTATCGTACGGGATTATCATTATCATTTCGGCGGAAAACGTCCACTGTTGGACAAATGCCTCTCCCGAGTGTCATGTCGCCACTACGAGTGGCCCTGGGCGCCTCGCATTCATCAGATTCCTACAACCCTCAACAGGGCGTCGGTCTACATGTGGGAGACCTTACAATACTTCCGTATGCGGTCGCCTTTCCAGAACTTTTCGGCCACATCGACTAGATCAGTTGTGTGAGCAATGTGCCCTGCCCGCTGCCACTTAAGTTAGGCGATTCGTGCTATGTCGGGACCTTGGTTTTCCTGCGGATATCTTTTGTTCTTGGGTGATTTATAGACCAACTAATTGACTCGAATCATGAAAGTTGTTAATTTTTCATTTTTTATTGTGATACTTCGTTATGATGTTGAGTTCTTTTTGGTCTAATAAAATTACGTAGTTGTTGCGTGCCAGTTTTTTGACGTATTTTCATAACTTTTTATTTCACTGATAGATATTATCTTTTAAGTTTTAGACGCTGCTCACATGCAATAATCAATATTTTAGGCTATTTTTGCATTTGATCACATGATATTTTATTTTTGGTGTGCTTACGACTGATACTAAAAAATTATGCCTAATTTTTACATAATAATTTTAAATAAGTTTTTATTTTTATTATTTTTCAAAATCATTAGGTAGTTACTTAGGTAGTAACAATGTTTAGTGCATAGTAGAATAAAGTTAGGAAAATGAAGATTTTTTAAATAATGAAAAAAAAAATTTTACTATTATTTTTAACTATCGTTTTAATATTATAATTAAAATAATATTTTCCTCTTTGATACTTCCTGTTTTTTTAACAACTTTTTTCATCCCGTAAGTAAAAAAAAATCAAACACTCAATTTCCAACGTAACACTCAGGAATTAGCACAAAAACTTACTTTTAAAACTCAATCCGAAGCTAAGCACAAACTTGTAAAAAGTTTAAACGTTTTCAAATCCATAATTCACTTAAACACTAACATTTTAACACTTGAAACAACACAGACACACATAGTTTATTTTACACTAGACTAAATTTACACTAGACACTACGAGAGACAAAATTTACACTACTTTAAGAAAAAGTTATAAACTTTCGTGAACTTTTGCGACAAACGGCCAGGTGGTTGCCGCGACGGGTTTCGAAAGACTGAAGTCTTGAATGAAAACAGTGGAAATTGTTGTACGCATGCGCGCGGAAATGCAATCTTTTCATATTTTGTCGGCGTCCCTTGATGTGTTTGGCGGCGTTTTAGCGTCTGGCTTTAATGTTTAGACATTATTTGCTTTACTAAGCGTTTTTTTATTTATTGTTTTGTTGCAGATTTTTAATGATCGCAGTGATTTTATCCAGTATATTAGTAATAGATATTGCATATAAGTAAACTAATGTTGTAAAGACGATACGATTGTTACAGTGGTTGAGCGATTGGCTGCTGCGGTGCGGGTAGCCGGTTTGATTCCTGCATAGAACAAATATTTGTATAGCCTAGAGCTACGAGTAGTTGTTCTGGGTTTGGATGTCTTGTGTTTGTGAATGCAACCACGATACAGGAGTAATTCTTAGTGTAGAGCAAAATTTTATTTAAAATTAAAGGAGGTTTAATTTGATAGGAGGATAGAATAAATACATTGGTTTTAATTATTTGAGTAGGTACGTCAAAAATACATAAAAAAATATTTCTTCGTATCCTTAGTGCTGGTACCTAGAGCGTTCCCGTGTTATTAAAAGAATGATTACAGCAATCCCAGAAGATTTGCTATCATTAATGGTTCAATGATCTTTATTCTAAGTTCTTCATGATATCTTCACTGGGATTTCATGGAGAAAATACTTTACCCTACAAACAAAACAAAAACAGAATTCTCAAATTCGGTTAATGCTTGACGAAAAATAATTGCCACTGAACAAAACCGGAAAAAATCTTTCAGTCAAATTAAGCACCTCTTATTTTTTAAGTTGGTTAAAAAACTTTTTTGTAGACTTGTGCTCCAGTCGGTAACGAGCCCCACTAGCAAAACTAAGACACATATTTAAAATTACATAAACTATACAATTAGTGCAATTTGGCTTCACTTTTCTTGGAATGACCGACATTTGACTATTCAAAAGTGCCTGCTAATGGTCTATTTGAAGAAAATGTTTTTTGATTTGATTTTAATAAAATTAAAATCTAATAAAAAAAAAACAAATACATCGCAAGATAAACCACCAAAAAATGCGTGTCTTAGTTTTGCAAGTGGGGTACATTAACGACTGGGCCATGTAGGTATGTAACTCTTTACAGAACCGACTCACTGTTCTGAAATATTTTCATGTTCCGAAGAATTAAAACGCCAGTAATGATTTGAATGCATCATTTGGAACAATTGGAACACTGAAACACTCTTTACTTTTAAGTGACCTGCAGTTTTTGAAAAAATAAAATTAAAACGTAAACAGTGTAAATATACCTAATTAATGAGCTAAACTAAAAACATTTACCTACTTCAAATTATTCATCAAAATTCAATGAAACAAAACTGTTAGTGTTTATGACGCGATGTAACAGATCACGATTCATAACAGTCAGTAAATGTATCTTTTGAGCCGCTGCGCTGTTCCAAATGTTCCAAATAATACGTATCATCTAACAATTTTCTATATCAGTATGACTCTAACGCGACGTAACAGATCACGATTCATAACAGTCAGTGTCAGTGTCTTTTGAGCCGATGTTCCAAATGTTCCAAATTATACATACTCGTGTCAAATGTTCCAATCGCAAAGATGACACTTTGCCCACTCCTAGTATGTATGCCTGGTTTACCATTAGGTGTAGTACTAATAAAAATAGACATTCTAGGGGCGTGATTTATTTATACGTGGCATTTAGTATTCCTTTTACAAATTGTTTTTCCTATGATATTATTCACGCTAATTGCTAGTTAACTATATCAATGTTATCGAATGATTGATGTTATACGATTCTGCTTTGTAACATATGAAATAATTATAGGACTCACGTTATTGTTTCTGTACTAATTGCTGAGAAGAAATAATTAATGTAACTAAAATTATAGGATTGGGAAAAGGGGCGTGCCTACTCATTAATATAGCATAGCATAATCACCCTTATAATGTCGTTATAATCGACCAGTCGTTGTGGCGACATTTGGGAAGGCACATGTCCAGCAATGGACATCATTCGGCAAAAATGTTCATGATGATGAAAATCATTTACTTATACCTATATATCATGAATAGACTACCATTACTTATTAAAACTAACTTGTAGGTAGTATTTTACATAATTGTGAACCCCAGACCGTGTAATCGTAGGGGCCCAGCAGGGTCGAAGTTTCCAGTGTGGGGAACGAAATCTTAGTAAAGAGACGACCTAATACAGAGACCTTACGACTAAGGGCAAATTTCTGAATCGAATGATGTGGAAGACTGGTCCAGACAGACTTAATAATAGGTTTTAGAAACGCCTACGAGATATTTACAAAGAGTTCGTCGAGACAGTTTCGATTCATTGATTATGCCTCTACATGACGCGTTTCGGGCATATGACGCATAAGCATATGACGGGCATATCGAGCCTTTAAAAAAAAGATCGATAGCGTCAGTTTGCACTTTTTACAAAAAGGGATATTTCCTTTTACAATAATCATAATTTTAATGAATTTTAATTAAAATGTATTTTAATAATATGTTGATAGAAACTATTCTAACAATCTTTTTTTTTTTTATAAAGGTATTACCATTGATACTTGTACGCGAGGGAGGTTTTACGTCCCGATAATTTTATCGAGCCGTCGGAAAGCCACGCGCCTGGACATGAGTTGCCATGGGCAACCTGGAAAACTCTAAACAGACTCCGCGCCCAGTTTGTGCGCAGGAAAGACAATCTCTACAAGTGGAGGGGTTCTCGGACGGTTCCGATCTTCAGTGTTTGTGCAGCGTCTCTCCGCAGATCATGTCTCACTTTCCATTCTACATCATGTGCCCAGTTACGTTTACGTAGGGATCTAATGACAGCGTCAGCGAGCAGCATTGCCACGGCCGAATACGGGGCCAGGCAATGAATTCAACTTGAAAAAAAAGTAGTTTTGCCATAGACACGCTCAAAAGATTATACTTTTAAATTGGGGAAGAAAAAGCCAAGTCATGACGTTCTTCCAAAAAAGGGTTGATTGATTCAATCGACGAACAGACCCGACCATCTAGAATTATATCTGTTCTGTTTAGTGATTGCCCGCTACCGCCCTTGAATCTCGCCTCTCCGTCTTTTGAACGATATCATAATTACAGCATCCTTTGTATAATTGTTTGAAAGCACGCACAGTGATTTACAGCCTTTAGTAAATTAAAGAGCATTTTCTTTCATAATTACATAGTATACGTACATAAATATGTGTATATACATACTTAGTTTACATATATAAAAAGTGAGATGACGTCCTGCGTGACTCATAGGATCTTTCGTTGCAGCGACGCTAGGGAGAGGCCTATGTCCAACATGGACGTCCTTCGGCTGATATGATGATGATGATGATGATACATATATACATATTATATCATTGCATGGTTATAAATGCGATAAACTCAAAACTACTGAATGGATTTTCTTACAGTTGTCACCAACAGACAGAATGATTCATGAGGACGGTTCAAATTAATCATACTTACATGAGAAAAGCCGATCATTTCAAAGAACACCCGAGCAAAGCCGGAGCGGGTTGCTAGTGTAATAATTATATTACACTAGCTGTTTCCAGCAGCTTCACCCAACACTTCGAATGCACGTGGATCGTTGATACCATCAAAGTTCGTATTAGCGTCATAAAGAAGCTTTTCCAAGTAATAAGCTCACGCGCGACCAACGTAAGGAAATCGGAATCGTTTATTAAGGCCCTAACTTCCATTTAGTGCCATAAAACAGTGATATTCTGAAGTCTCTTCCTCGGTAACATACTGGGTTAATTGATAAAAAGAAAGAAATTATTAAAGTTTGATGTATAACATTATCAACACGTTGGTATGCCACAAGGGTCGATTGTAGGACTCCTATTATTCATACATGTAAATTAGATAAAAAAATATTTAAAAAATACTCATGTATGGTGATGAATTATTGAGACAATACAAATTACTAATGACTGCCTCATGTTGTAAAATGACTTAAGTAGACTTGCTGTTTATTAACTAGACAAAACTTCACCTAAGCCGTCCCAAAAGTCAACATGTCGAAAAAAATTGTTAATAACTCATTTAAAAGTATGGATTTGTTATGAGATTATCTGCAGAGTTTAAACGGGCTTTCATTTACTATATATAAGACGAGAAGAAGAGATAGTCAGGTTTTTTTTTAATATATAAAGTGTTATTATATTTTGAAAATCGTTATATAAAATATATCTATGTAAATTAAGCAGTATTTTGCACACAAAATTGTTTAAAAGCTCGAGTACGTATGCGTTTAACTATGCCCAGATGACCAAGGTCGTAGTCGGTACTATACGCCTTAAAGCTTCGCTAAAGTGCAAATAAATATAAAACCGTGCATGTGTATTGACTCGCGTTTCTGCGGGCTGGTTTACACGGAGAAAATTTTTCTCATGGATTCCCGACTAGTCTTTCATTTTGAATCTTTTTTCGTTGATTTGTGTAAACAGTGGGCACTTACCCAAAGACGAAAACCGCTTCGACTTTAAAAATTGAAGAACATGTAGTATGTAATGTAACGCTAGATATTGTAGACTTGTTTGTATTTCATTTTTCGAATGTACATATATCTACATACGTATATTACTACTACTAGTTTCTAGCCTCGGTTGGCGCAGTAATTAAGTGATTGGCAGCAGTGTTATGTGATACAAGTTCGATTTCCACACAGAACAAAATATTTATGCACACCTACCACAGTGTTGAGTTTTTGGGTGACTTGTTTATATTAATCATCAGATATTCTAAGTCCTACTCCAGCAGCTGATCTAGTTTACCCGTGTACCAAGTTTCATCCAAACCTGTTCAAACGAGAAGAGATAAAAGTCAGACAGAGTTACTTTCAAAAGAAAGTATTGATATTGAATTTTCCAATTACAGTTATTGAAAAATTACCGAACTAGTTTAATTCGAGATACTTGGGTAAATGAGTTTTGTAAAACAATGTAAACAGTTTTTGATTCTCGTTTAATTCCAGATTTATAAGCATTACTCGCATCGACAAGACAAACGAGTTACTGTCCTCGTGTAAATGGGCCATTGAGCTAAATGCAAAAGACCATTTCCTAGAACAGCATTAAAGAATGTCACTGCTTTCATACTCTATTTTCCTTGGTTTTTCCACATGATGTATTTTCTGAAATATCTCTGAAGTGTGGCGCCTAGATTCTCTGGTTACTACTACTGTGTTATTTACATCGTAAGTGAAATTTTAAATTCTTTTATTTACATAGTCTGTCGTATTTAGTTTAACTGTTTGTTTTACTGTTGTATTTGTTTAAAATTTCGGATCTACATCCAGATTCGAAAGATTACCGGTATACCTAGTATTATTGTTTATTGTTTGATTCCAGACTTATGAGCGGTATTCGCATCGACAAGACAAACGAGCTACTGTCCTCATGTAAATGGGCCATTGCGCTAAATGCAAAAGACCATTTCCTAGAACAGCATTGACATTAAAGAATGTCACTGCTTTCACACTGTATTTTCCTTGGTTTTTCCACATGATATATTTTGTGAAATATCTCCGAAGTGTGGCGCCTAGATTCTCTGGTGTACTACTGTTTTATCTATATTGTAAGTGGAATTTTAATTTATTTTAATTTTTAGGTTAACATTACTGTCTGTTGTAGTTAGTAGCAGGATACTAAGAATATAAAGTTTCGCCGTTTGACCGATATAATTTTATTTCTAAATCTATAATAATATTATATAGGTTTCAGATACTATTACGGACATGTAATTATTTTGGATCGTCCGTTAGTTAAGGTTACGGATATTAGAACTTTAAATCTAACAACGGCGAGGAAATTGTTGATGTAATTATTAAGTGTCTACTTAAATCACCATGCGAGATAATTTACTAAGTATTATCAAATCACGCTAATAGCCAGTGTTTAGGCAGTGCAAAAATATCGTCATAATTCGAAACTGAATTGGCTAGATTTTTTACGATAGTAAGTAATCATGGCTAAGTTTTTTTTTTTTTGCTTGTTTGACTTTATAGGTTTTTGGCTAAACTATCTTTAATAGGTGTACAGTTTCTATTAATAGTCCTTTTGTTTTTAGTCTAGATTAACATTCCTGTCACTTAGACTCCCATTATATTCTGACCGAAATACTACTGTAAACACTAACTCTAAGAGGGGCGTGGGTTTATTTCAGCGTATAGCCCTACTTTTTAAACCTGGTTACATTATGATAAGAAGTAAATGATGAAATGAAATAACGTCAGTTTATGTTTGCTGCTCAATCTCTTACGAAGTTACACGAGATAAATAAAATGTCAGGTTCCATTAGTTCATGCCTTGAATGCATGAACTAATGTATGCAATCAATATAATTTTCTTGTACTTAACATACAAGAATGATAATTTTATTTGCGGTACCTATGACATAAAACTAGAAATAATTTTACCGCAATGCAGGATATTTACACTAAAAAAAAACTTAGTAACTAAGCGGTAAGCTGGCATGTATACTGTAAAATTTACAGTATACATGCTAGCTTTACAACATTTAATGTTGTGTTAATACCCATAATACCCGTAATTGGCATGTATATTAGAACAGTACCTATGATTTGTTTTTTATGTGTGTGTATATATGTGCTGTAGGTGAACCTAATTTTTTTTTAAATTGAAATAAACTAGTGCTTGACTGCGATCCCACCTGATGGTAAGTAGCGATGCAATCTTTGATGGTGAGGCGCACTAGTTTATTAAGAGCCTATTCACTCTAGCCTTGAAGACACCCAAATTATAATCGCACGGGAAGACCGCAGCAGGCAAACTGTTCCAGTCCTTCGACGTACGCGGTATAAACGACGAGGCGAAACGCTTAGTCTGGACCGTAGAGGTTTCAACAAAGTAAAGGTTGAATATTCGCCGTACGTAAATAAATAAATAAATATTTGTTTCAAGTAGCTTTTAGTTTTGAAATGGGTAACTTTATCAAGCGATCGTAAGTTTAATCGTGTATGGAGTAGGTATATACTACACTCGTAACTGGCGAATCTGGTAAATCCATCCCAAAGGACGGATCTGCCAAACACCAGCTAGATGTGCTTGAGGGAAATAAGAAACGAGACAAGAGCGTCACTGGTAAGGATCGAGTCGAAACTTCAAAATATTGAGCACCTACGCCGAGTTGCTAGCCTATCAGTTTCATATCAAATGCATTTAGTGTGCTTTGGAATTGTATAACTTAATATCGCCAAGTCTATTCCATCATCAGACTGTACGGTAGTGCGCCATCGAGGTTCATGGTGGACACCCTACTCATATTCTCAAAATTTTTTGGGAACACTTTAATTGTGCGCACAGCTAAGGAATTTAATTCCCTGTCGGAGTCTGAGTTTCGTGATAGATACAACCTAATGGTATTTAAGTATACAATGAATAAGTTAAGCGAAGTAAACATGCTCTATCGTCGCACACATTATCACACACACATGTCTAAAAGTTATTCACCCCCAAATCAAAGAACCTCAGGTTAGAGCTACAAGGACACACAGACTTCGTTATGGAATTCCACTCCTTTGAAGACACAGAATGAAGATATCGAATTTTCCCTATACATTAATGAGGAAAACATAATTTGAGATACGAACATATGTAAATCTTTTTCTTTCATCATGTAAGTAAATAAATAAATACTACTTGGAAACCAGAAACCTATTTACGATAAGAGGATTATAGTCTAAGGGTACGTTTCAATTGAAGGTGAGTGGGGTAGAGTGGATTTGAGCTATCCTGGTGTAGCGTGGGGATTTCGAATACTGTGATTAGCTATTTCATGATCCATTTCCACTCCACCCCGTCCCCTAAGCTCGGCACCAAAGCCTGGTTTGGTCCGGCTGGGGGCCTCTTGTACATGTTTTATTCGAAAGACCGCTCAGCTCCACTCCACTATACTTACACTGATGCGGAGTAGAGATTTTGGGCAGCCAATTCACGGTCCACTCTTCTCCACTCCACTTCGTGCCCTTCACTCGGCACCAAAGCCTGCTCGACTTGGTTCTGTCCGGTTAGGGGCCGCGTGTTCATGTTTTATTTGAAAGTTGTCTCAGCTCCACTCTGCTCTGCTTACACTACTTCCACTGATGTGTACTGAACGTTTCAAGCACTGTGATTGGCCAATTTACGGTCCACTTCTCTCCACTCCACTTCGTGCCCTTCACTCGACACCATAGCTAACTTGGTTCTGTCCGGCTGAGGGCTACGTGTACATATAATATTTGAAAGTCCGCTCCACTCCACTCCACTCCACTCCATTTACTTATACTATTTCCACTGACGCGGTGTGAAGATTTCGAGCGAACGAGTTATGATTGACCACACGGTTTAATCCTCTCCAGTTTTCTATGTGCCCTTCACTTGGTTCCACAGCTGCCACGACTGGGTTCTGGCCGGTTAAGTGCCGCGTGTTCATGTTTTATTTAAAAGTCCGCTCAGCTCCTCTCCTCTAACTCAAGTAACACTGATGTGGAGTGGAGATTTCGAGCACTGTGATTGGCCATTTCACCGCCTGCTCCTCTCTACTTCGCTCAGTTTGTGACCATAGAAATGCATCCTAAGTTATGAAAATGGTGACAGAATAATTTACCGGAAAACTGATGTGACTGACTCGCTGGTTATCGGTCAGCTATCCTTTCTCAGTGGGTGTTTCTGTTGGCGTGTGTATAATACTGATTGAAAATAATTGACTGAAATTGTAAGGGCGTGCTTATATGGTACCATCGTTTTACTTTTAATGGGATCTACAATAACCTGGTACATACATATTCATTATCGTTCTAATATCTAAAATTTGAAAGCAAACGTTATAATGTTTAGATGTTTTTAAATCAATTATCATCGCGTTAAACGACTCTAGATTATAATTGGTACACGGTAGGCCACAGTCTGGATTCAGACAGGATAATTTTTGTTCAAGTTCAACATTCTCGTCATGTCGTCTGCACGACCATTGGCATGGAATGTGCACGAGACAATGGTGTGCTACGTGCGAAAGAGATATCAGCAAATTATTAGAGCCGATCTGAGACTTTCCAAAAGAGTTACCGTTGCACTGGAACTAAAAGAGTAGGTACTGAAGAACACTGCTCATTAGTGTTCTAATCAGTAAACATCTGGCTCTTTCTTTTGCTCCCCCAGAGCGGGATTGTTATTAGATGATTCCCCACCGCAAAAAAAGTACATTCTTGTAGAATTATTTTCAACTAGCTTTTGCCCGCGACTTCGATCGCGTACTTAAAATATAACCTATGTCACTCAGACATAAAGCAGCTTCCTATTGGTGAAAAAATTTTAGCAATCGTACCAGTACTTCCAGAGATTACCTTCTACAAACAAAAAAAAAACAAAAAAAAAACTTTACCTCTTTATTATATTAGTGTAGATTATTTATTATCTTCGTCATGTGTGACAGTCCATTGAACTATATGGCGAACGATATTGTATCTTAAGATAAAATATTATAGTATCTTAGCCGTGTGCAGCGCCCCTTAGTGAACTCCACTGCTGGTGACGTAACCTACGACAAACTTATTATTTGCGGTTGGTACAGTAATCGGGTCTAGAGATCGAACCGCAAAATTAAGTTGGTTTTTTATTGTATATACTTTTCCGGGATAAAAAGTACCCAATGTGGTGCCCAGGATATTAAAGAATAATTATACCAAGTTTCATCGTAATCGATCCGGTAGCTTTTGCGTGATGCCTGAACAAACAGACAGTTGGACAGACAGACAAAAAAAATTTTAATCACATTTTTGGGTTCGGTGTCGGTCTAGTAACACTCCCTGCCATTTATTTTTTTGATATTTTCAATGTACAGAATTTTCACTTCTATAGATTTATTATAAGTATAGATTATCATCCAAACGACACCGACGCCTCCAGCTAAAGCTAATAAGGAATTTATTTCAAGGAAATATACCTTCAAAGTAACAAATCTTTTGAATAATGAAATAAATCCTTGTTATAGTCGTTCACACAGATTTACTACGCTTTGTATCTTTTATAACGAATACTAAATAACACTGACAAAAGATTAAGCTAAAGTTACTCTAGTTAAGCTTAAGTACCTACCGTAAAAAATCTCCTTCATACTTATCTGAAAAAGCACTAGACGATTTACTTTGCATAAATAAACAAAAAAATGTTTTACGTTAAAACATTCTAGAAAAACGCGGTCAGTGAGAGAATCAAGGTAGGTACTCTATAATCCATAAAAAGAAAAATAAAGTTAAGTACAGCACGTGTAAGAGCGTTTAAAATCATTTATGTTTATTAATTTATTAAGGTGTTTGTGGCTAATTAGTTACAGCCCCACAAGTGATGTACATGCTGCGCGTTCAGCGAATTTGCGCGTAGGTACGTGGCTCATATTTTCTGTATTAAATAGTTATGATTTGTAATAAGCTTAAGTGTAAAAAGAAGCAATTTATTGGTGGAAAATGACGCAATATAATTTTTCGCCAATAAATTGTTTTTTTTTCTTTCCAAGGTTATGCAATGATTGCTGACCTCATTTTGTGGACAGGACCATCTTGAACATAAGTTCCTCCTTGCCTTTGAAAGCAGGCTAAGCCGTGAGGGCCGTCATTTGCAGATCATTAAAATATATTGTTACGGATAGTCAGAAATTAGGAGATCTGACACCAAACATGGCGGCCTAGGGATATCCTGATACTCAATTACTGGGTTGTGGAATGTGGAGGTCAGATAGGCAATCCCTATTTCTAAAATCAAACTTTGAGGAGAAGGCCTGCCTGATTTAATTCTTCCCATTTATTTTAAACTAGCCTTTGCTCGCGGCTTCGCCCGCGTACATTAAAAATATACTCAGGAATAAAGCAGCTCTCTTACGGTGATTTTTTTTTGCAATCGGACCAGTACTTTCAGCGGTACAAACAAAAAAAAAATACAAACTTTACCTCTTAAGAATATTATAAATAAATATAAATAAAAAAGTGTAGATGATGTGACAATTTAATTTCATAACGCGGGTTAAGCCGTGGCCAAAGCAAGTAAAAAAATCTAATAATAATATGATATAATACAGAATAAATATGAACCATAAAAAATAATAAAAACCAAATTAGCTTACTTAATAGCGACACAATTTTCTAATGGCCCACGAACATGTTTCAAGAAGCTTAAATTAAACTTATCAAATCGAGTTACGTATAAAATCTCGTAGTTTATAACTCTTTACGTATATGCTATCGTAAAGTATGTCGTTTTATCACGTAGTCACACATTTCCATATGATATTTCATGTGTTTAAGAATTCTATTATTAAACATATTTATGAACTCATTTTTTGAACGTATTTTACATCGGGCGCTCCATTTTTTAAGTTTTTTTTTAAATATTTATGATGAAGAAAAATACCTAGTGCTTAGTAGGTTAGACCACATGACTTTTCGTAGCGTAGGTAGTTCAATGTTATACATTTTTGACTTAATTTTTTTTTTTCTGACAGAATATCAATACAACTGTGTTCTAAAATATTCTCTAAAAATATTAAAATACACTAGTCAGCAGCAGGCCCATACAAACACGACGTAAGTACACGTTGTTCCCGAGGTACATAGTCATGCAAACGCTCTATTACGTGACTAGCTTTAGCCCGCAGCTTCGGCCGCGTTCATAAATTTTAGCCTATAGTCACTTAGAAATAAAGCAGCTTTAAATCGGTGATAAAAATTAGCAATCGGACCAATACTTTCATAGATTACCTACAAACAAAAAACCAAATTTTTTTTTGGTGTTTAAAAATGTCAGGCTCTTACTGACTAAAAATCCACCCAGTTCCTTCTTGCCTCTCATACCGGGGCCAAACCTCCCTTTCGGCACTAGACCCTGGCCCCAGTAGGCTTCGACTCAGCTGGGCCCCTGCTGCTGCTGACAACTCCTTGAGGCGCGCGGGAACAGCACGCGCCGTCGACGACTTATTACCTCTTTATTATGTTAGTGTAGGTTATGGCGTTATCATATATCATTATTATATCGTTATCATTAGATATTTTATCTAGAAAAAGATTATCTTTGGGATATGATTTATTAGTTTGTTTTGAAATCAAATCATTTTGTGTAAGACTTTTTGAAAATCTTCTATTTTGCACGAACTTTAGCATTTCATAATGTACTCATAAATTTAATTAATATAACAAGCAGTAATGCTCGCAAAGGAGGAGGTCGAACGCATCAAGCAACGGCGTTATCGCCGCCGCCGCCGCCGCCGCCGGAATTCTGATCCCGATTTCCGGCCACCGTAGGCGCGGGCTTGCGGACAGTGAGCAATGGGTAGCTCACTGTCCGGCCGTCCGGTAACTGTCCGGACCAAGCCCAGGTCGTCGACGGCGCGCACTGTTCCCGCGCGCCTCAAGGAGTTGTCAGCAACAGCAGGGACCCAGCCGGGTCGAAGCCTACTGGGGCCAGGGTTATCCGAAAGGGCGCTCGAGCCCCGGTATGAAGGCTAGAAGGAACGGGGTGGGTCTTTTAGTCAGTAAGAGTCGGACACTATCTCCCACTCCACCCAAGAGCGGGGGATGTCAATGCATGATTTTTTCCCACCAAAAAAAAACCAGACTTGAAAGATGAAACATTTTTTCCAAATAACTTTAAGGTTTTTAAAAAAACACGAATTCCTGGAACACAGTTTGTGAAATATTTGGGTGAAATGACGGAATTACCGAATGCCAATGCTCCGTTGTTGTTGGTATCTCTCTTTTTTTGCATTGCCCCATTATTAAACATTACGTCGGTTTAATCTAAGAAGCTTATAACCATGCTCAGGTTGACGATAGACGAGCGGGGAAGAGCCCTCTTAGGGTGCTTTTCCTCCAGAGGTGTACTATGCCACGTTGCTATGGATGCGTTTGATATAAGTAAAAAGTGGAAACGGATTCAACTAAGATAATTATCTTTTTATATTGAAAGATGTCTGCTATGGATGCGTGCTTTGGATGTGTGCTATAGAAGCGTGCTATGGATGCGTGATATGGATGGGTGCTATAGATGGTCGCGAGTGGTGTAGCTATGTGCCGCTACCCTACTATCGATACATCGGATAGCTCGAGCAGCGCATCTTCTTCGCGCAGCTACTTTGCAGCAGCGCATCTTCATAGCACATCTTACTCGCAACGCTTTAGAGCTCAGTATCAATAGAAACGGTCACATAGTTTCACAGCTTAACTATTACATCCACGCAGCATTGCTGCGTAGCACATCTCTGGTGGAAAAGCACCCTTAAGATCCAGACTTGATTATATTTTGCGAAATGTGAATGAACCAGAACGTGAAACTGTGTTATCTCTTATTTAAACAAACCTTTACAGAATCTAATTTTCTTTTTTCTTTTTATAATGAAATTGACTTTTCGTATTTCCCAACTGATATTATCTGAGAAAACTAGGTTATCTATAAACATCTTAATTAGTTTTGCAGTCTTGTTACCCCAAAGTATATAGTTACAGTCTCCCACAAGGTGGACCGATGATCTGGTGAGAGTCACGAGAATGCGATGAATGCGAGACGCACCTGGCCGTTCGTTGTGGCGACACTTGGGTGAGGCCTATGTCCAACAGTGGACGTCCTTCGGTTGAAATGAGGATGATAATGAAACCCACAAAAAAATGTACAGGGTTATTATGTAAAACACTGTCAACCCCTCAGGACTGTTACTAACACCATAAACAACAACTTTTGTTCTGACTTTTAAAAATGTATCATGTTTTAGTTCATCAGATTTTCATACAAAAATAAAAATATTTAAATTGAACGTTCTAAATATTACGAAGTCTATGCGAAGTAAACGATAGCACACTAGTGGAGGGGAGCGGGATCGAGCGGCAGGGGTGCTTGATGCGCTTGCGTCACGTCATACAGACGCAGGTAGGTATCTATTTTTACTGTTCCGTGGGTATAGCAAAATACAGAGTTGAAATGTGTTAGATAGAATAACGAAATCTTGAAGGTGTGTTTTTGGTAAATATATTATGTTTTGTAAAAAGTCATAGAACAAAAGTTGTTATTTATGATGTTAGTAATACAGTCCTGCAAGGGTGTTAGTGTTTTACAAAAAACCCTGTTTATTTTTTGTAGGTTTCATTATCATCTTCATTTCAACCGAAGGACGTCTGCTGTTGGACATAGGCCTCACCCAAGTGTCGCCACAACGAACGGCCAGGTGCGTCTCGCATTCATCGCATTCTCGCGACTCTCACCAGATCATCGGTCCACCTTGTGGGAGACCGATGACACCTTCCAACGCTGCGTTTTCCATTGTGCGGACGCCACTCTAGAATCTTTCGGCCCTATCGATCATCCGTTTTACAAGCGATGTGGGTTTGTAGGTTTAAAATCACCAAATTACTCTTCATTATTGACTTTTTTAGGGTAGAGCGTAAGGTTTACACTTCAAATTTTTTTTACTGCTTTAAAGAGTAAAACTTGATAATATTATTTTCAGTTCATGAAGGTATATCCTCCGCAAGTTCCTGAGAAAAAAGGATTTTGAGAGACGTACAACAAAGTTATCCTATCAGAGTTCCGTTTTTACCAACTAAAGTACGGAACCTAAAAAAAAATGCCCTTAAGAAAATTAGATTTATGCTCTGCTGCCACACAAGAGAACGGAATAAATTCAGCGTTCAATTTATTTTTGTCAACTTAGGCAATCGAGTAACGTTTCGCTCTCAATGAAAAAAATTTCAGATTTTTTTTCAATCATTCTCTGTGGAGAGAATGCTGGTCTATTCAGCTCCTACAGGGTTTTATATTCATGATAAAATATATTTACAAAGTAATGCGCTCGGCTACATTTATTTATTAATTAATATTATTTGTTATGAGCCTGTTGTGTCCCCACTACAGGTCCAAAACCTCCCTTCCATTCTTCCATTATTTTCTACTTCTGACGAATCTTTCTTTTACAAAAAAGGCCCCTCGCCCATGACGACTTTTTGTACTGATGCTGTCGCGTGTTTAGTAAGCGCGCGACAGCTTCGCTACTAACGCGCGGGCTTGCGGACGACAAGCAATGGGTAGCTCGCTGTCCGATCGTCCGGTGGCTGTCCGGACCGAACCCAAGTCGTCGACGGCGCGCACTGTTCCCGCGCGCCTCAAGGAGTTGTCAGTAACCGTAGGGGCCCAGCCTACTGGGGCCAGGGTAATCCGAAAGGAAGCTCGGCCTGATACGAAAGGCAATAAATAACAGGGTTAGTTTTTTAGTCAATAAGAGTCTGACACTATCTCCCGCTCCGCCCAAGGGCGGGGGATGTCATTGAGATGATTTTTACCCACCAAAAAAAAAAACAAAAAAAATCGCTACTAACGCGCGTTAGTCGCATTTGCAAGCGCTATAGAAAAATTGCCAATGCTCTACTAACGCGCTACAGCATCACGACTGTATCGATGCGAACACAAATACAGCTTCGCTAATAAGAGTCACCACAACCGAGGGGTAAATCGTCACGCCATCTCCTTCTGGGCCTACCGCGTCGTCAGCTCTTGCTGTTCGGGATCCAGTCATTGTTTGCCTTCACCCAATTTTGTTGAGACATCTTGCCTACTCAGTCCTATTTAGTTTAGCGGCTGGCTAGATTTGAGCTGGAAAATGATCCAATGAGTTCTCTCGCTCTAGGTGGAGCATAAGGACGTCTCAAACTTTTACTAACTAAAGCCACAAGTGTGTCCTTCAGTTGCTCTTTGTGTTCTAGGACCACGGGTTTCCATTTCAGAAATTTCCGGTGGTCCTAGCAGGCGTGGTACACCTCCACCGTATGTTCCACCGTATGCTCAGAATGGTCCGCACAATAGTGACACCCAGGCGTTTCTTTCGCCTGAATACGGAACGCGAACTCTCCGAACTTACCATATCCGGTAAGGGACTGTGTCATTCGGAAGGTGAGGACGCCGCGGTGCTTCTCCAGCCACTGCTCAAAGAGAGGACTTACCACCTTGATTATGGCGTGCATTAGTGCTCATGTTAGCAACTAACTTGGAGTTAATAAGTTAATTCAAGGGACTCAACAAATGTCAGTCGTACAACCAAGAAAGAGGGATAGACCTATACACCCTATATAGCGCACTAGTTCTTGCCCGCAGCTTCGCCTGCGTTCATTAAATATAGCGTATGTCACTAAGGAATAAAGCAGCTTTCTATCGGTGACAAAATTTTAGTAATCGGACCAGCCCCGTTAGCCAAGTTACAAACGTTTCGCTTGCGCCGAACGCTTCGAGTTGACCTTGCCGCCAATTTTTTTTTGTTCTGACCACGTGACTGAGCGTTAAGACGACGTCATCCCCGTACATTTGAAGCTTTCTACAAGCGTTAACTATTGCAGATTAGCAACTTGGATAGGGGTACAGTACTTCCAGAGATTACTCCTACAAACAAAAAAAATTAAAGACAAGCTGTACCTCTTTATTATATTAATATTAGTGTAGATTTAAAATTTCAGTTTAGGTCGTAAAACGGATCGCACTAAGAGCTAGTGGTAGCTCGTTTGATCACATTGACCTATTTGGCATTTGGAGTTATTCAACGTTTTATTCATAAGCTTGTAACAGATTACAGTTTCTACTTTGCTTTCGATTCTGTAACAAATTAAAACTAGTCAAGCAAATGATAATTAATGATCCGACGTTGCCAATCTCGGCAAGGAGTGACGTAAGTTTGGCGAAATGTGTCGCCAAGCACATAAAATATAATTAACTCCTTATGAGTAATGCATGGGAATTATTTTATGTGAAGTAAGTGTTATTTCAAGCCTTTACTGGTATTTTATTACTTGAGAGAGTTTGTTGGTATAATTAGGTAGTTAATGTTCGGTGCTGCTAATGTATTTTTTTATTTGGTAATTTTGCAACACTTTCTGGATCTTTCTTGAGTGACACCGTGCACACCATCTTCAAGTCGGCCACAAGACATTTACTGCTGCTGGCCATAAGACCTCGGCACAGATGGTCTAAAAAGTTTCCGACCTCAATGTGAAGACAGCAGTACTTACTGTTTTTTTATTTCCTTTTTCCAACCACATCTTTTAGTTCACTGCACCGCTGTTTTTATGTCGACACAGCGACCGGCCCACGCTGAAAACCAGCGCTGTGAGCTCATCGAATTATGCGTGAGGCCGCAGCTTTATGCTGAGCGTTCGGCCGTTTTGCGCGGATGTGACGCATATCTTCCCTATCAATTGTTGTAATGTTATGTTTGTTAGCTAGTTTTAAGATTGCGTCTTTTTCGCGTAAATAAACTGTTTTTCTTTCTTTCTTTCTTACTCGTCAATGTTATTGTGCATCTTTTGACTGTTACTCACCAAAGTTTCAGCCATTTTGGACACGTATTATTTGACAGTCATTTGAGTGAGTCGATGTGAGATGCAGAAAAAAAAATCCTTTTTCACCAAGACCCATGTATAATAATAAGACTGGCCTGATGGTCTAGTGGTTTGTGGCCCTGACTGCTATGCCGGAGGTCGTGGGTTCGATTCCCACCCAGGACAAATGTTTGTGTGATGAGCATAATCATTTGTTCTGTGTCTGGGTGTAATTTATCTATAGTATTTAGAAATATATAAGTATGTTTATCAGTTGTCTAGTACCCATAACACAAGCTCTGCTTAGCTTGGGACTAGACAACGTTGTGTGATAGTTCTGGAATATTATTATTAATAATACATATTTTTTGTACAATACTGTCTTGTTGTTGCATGGTTAGAACAGATTTTTTTCACACTCTACGAGTGTATGGTATATTCAAATTCATATCGTATGAGTACGTATTAATATCGATAAAGTCTTAGTACTAAAACAATATTTATTTTAGTTTGAAAACTTACGATCATTTTATTCAAAGGTACGTTGCGTGTCCCGAAAATTTAATTTGAAAGCAATTTACTGAAAAACTTATGAGACACTTTAGAATCCAATATTTATTTACAATGTTTATTTTATATGGCTATTATTGGAAAGTTACTATTAGAAAATAAACCTTGTGTTATGGATATATTTATGGGTAACATAACTTCAAGCGTTTCGATATTGGCCATTATTTGACTTAAAAAATAAAAATATTGTCTCCAAGGCTGCTTAGCGTCCATGGTTAGTCCGAAAGGGAACCCCGGGGTCATGGAGCGCAAGGCGAAGAAGGCTGAAAGAACAATGGTGTGGTTTTGTCAGTAAAAGTCTGACATGCCCACCCACTCCGCCCTAAAGCGGGAGAAATCATTGGATGATTTCTCACTTTATAAAACGGCTGTTTACGTCTTCGGGATTGTTCGAAAGTCTCACGACGTCCACAGCCCTGGAATGCAAAGGGCAACTAAAAACATATGGAGTTTAAGCCTCATATGTTCTTGGGGAAAAATTGTCCCCCGACATGATGCGCAACGCTGTTAAATTGTCCAACATATCCCGCGTCACGAGAATGCATCATGAAATATTGGTGGGCAACGTTGCAGCCTTGCTCAGTATCTCGCAGTGGGGCATTTTGTCTCAAGCAGCGTCTAAGGTTTTACTGTTCCCGCACACGGGCTTCAAAGAAACGTCACTTCAAGCTTCATTTTGAGGCGGCCTTTTTTGTGGCTCGTGTGCAGCTGTGGCACCACAAAAACACACACACACACAAACACGCTTGAAGCGGCTTTAAGCTTTACCGGACACAAGAGGTGTCGCGCGCTTCAGCTATTTTTTGCGGCCGCTTCTAGCTTTTTTTTGTAGCGGTGTTTTTTTGAGGCCCGTGTGCGGGGACAGTTACTGTTAGTCTAACACTGCTTCTCCCTGCATACGGAATGGAAGAAATTATTGGATAATTTTTCCAAAACGAAAAAAATACTGCTAAACGTGACAGACTGGTTCTACGAAATCATAGTTGACTTCTATCAAAATTGAAAAGATAATTTTATATTTTTTATAATATTCATAAAATGAAAGGCCTTTAGTGTATATATTAATTATAATTATTTAAGTTTATTTTATACTTTAATTTGTTTAATTGTTGTCCTAAAAAATATTTTTTAAATATTCATATAATAAATCTGTAAAAGTTTTTAGCTGTGCGCGCATCTCGTAAAATGTACGAAATCGATGTAGAAAACTTATATAAAAAACATTAAAATTGTGTGTAACTTGATATATTACTAAGACTTTGACTTCATCGGACGAAATCTACTATATCTGATATATCGAAGAATATTACAACATTAATCGACTGTTAGGCGGTACGAAGCTCGCCGGGTTAGCTAGTAAAAAATAAGAAGAAAAAATCCTTTGCGTTAAATGCATGATTTTATTCTAGACCGTTTGTAAGAAAGGTCAGAATACTTTTAACGATGTCTGTAGTTACTGGTTATCGCTTAGTCGGCTAATTAGACGCATCTCATGTAGGTTTTAACGATAAGCCTGTAAAGCTTTCTATGCTAAGGCAAGAAGCAAAAATACAGTGGCTTGTAGTTATATTTTTTTTGCGACCGAACTTCCACGAGGATTTCTATGAAGGAGTCTATCAATTTCTTACTAGCTAAAACTGCACGGTGTTATTCCAATATTTTTGACCGCAACACTTGAAAAACTTTTGTAACGCTGCCTCGGCAGGTTTTCAGAGAATGCGGACCCTTGGCGGCCTTATGGACTGATTAAAAGTTTAAATATTTTTTTATGGCGATAGCATGTGACACAGTTCAGTGTACGTCTATGTGTGTATATAGGTCGATTTTTGTTTTCTTTTGAGAAAGAAATGTAATCAGCGTTCTAAAAAAACAACAAATATGTAAAGTCAAATGTTTTTATTTCACAAAGGCCAACATCGACACGTATCGCTTTAAAGCTACCAAAAAAATGACATAACTTCACGTAAATTCTCATGCTTGAGCATTAAAGCGTCTGTTAAGCAATATGGCCGACGGAATATGTGTGTGTGTGTGATGGTGTGTGCATGTGTGTGTGTGTGTGGAGTATTGGCGACTTAATTTTAAAGATATTGCCTACAAAATACGTAAAAATCAGCTTTGAGAATTTACGTGATGTAAGTAATAATTGTATGTACCTTGATTACCTGATACCTGAAAATTGGCTGTCTAAGCAAGCTAGCAGGTAGGCATGCGTTCTTAATACATACTAACAGTACTCAATCGTCCACATTTCGTTCGTCAGAAGATACGTGATGTCTGGGGCCATAGGATCTTAGACTATAGTGCACGGTTCCAAATTGGTTGTTTCCTATATAGAAAAACTGGTAAGAAACTCCATAATTCAATAGGTGACTCCAGATTTACGATTGTAATCGAGTTTTTTAAAACCTTGTGAATTTTAGTTTAATATTAATATACGGAAAATGATGACTTGCAAAGACTGTGAATGGTGTTCTTTAAACAATGAGTTGACGGATTTAATCTTTAGTTTACAGTTTACATGTAAAGAAGTCTGCTGTTGTGCACCGTATCATATAGCATGGCGTATCATATGGAATGACTCATTCCATTTTAAAATAAAAAGAGTTTTGGAATAATTGCCCTTACAAAAATGATCTTATTATTTATAGCAGGAATTCGAACTTCGTGCACTTATATGTTTCATCATCATCAGCCTTTTTAATGTTCCTACTGCTGAGACTCAGGCCTCCGCTCTAGGATAGGGACTGGGCCGCAATCCACCACGCGGGCCCATTGCGGGTTGGTGAATGTGACATATCTTCGAATTTTTGGTTCTAGGACATGCCCGTTTCCTCACGATGTTTTCCTTCACCGTTTTAATAGCAGTGGTGATGAAATAAATTACACAAAGTAATGCGCCTGGCTAGGTTCGAACCCGGGACCTACAACTCGTAAGTCGGGGCTATTACCATTTGGCCACCACTGCTCTACTTACATGTTCTCTCTTATATGTTTCATAATCAAATATTTTATTGTCATGTTGTGTTTATCTTTAAGTGTTACAGCATTTGAATTATGTTACATAATGTAGATACCTACCTATAAATTCTCAGTGCCTGTAATGTTGAAGTTTTTATTTATGGTTTTATTGTTCTTTGTAGGACATGTAAATGCAATATCTACATCGTTTTTTTACATTAACCTAATAAATATATTTCTTTATGGGCTACTGCGTACGTTGCGTACGTACTGCGGGCGTTGGTCCGACCAGATCCGCACCGCTCTTGACTCCACGATGTACAATGCCCTTCACACCGCCAGAGACAGGAACAGATGGAGGAATATCATAAGAGATAGAGTGATGAAACAGGGGGGTCATGACCCTCAGCATTGAGGAATACGACGCAAGGAGGATGGGCTACTGAGGGAGTCGGTGCTGAAGCTGTGACAGTAGCATTTTCGCCATTTGAGAAACCGGATCAGCTAAAACGCGCATTAGAGACATAGAGAAATCTTGTAACAACTGCACCTAACCTACCAGACGATTCATAACTACAACTGCAGGCTTTACTACGAGCTCTTAACGTGATCCCCTGGATCGACGACCATGACGTGTTACAATGTCTATCGGTAGAGCGAGAAAAAGGGATGGAACTAAATCTATACATACTTATACATAAAATTGGAGTGTCTTTTTGTAATATTAAAATAACTGCTTTTTACTACATGCATATGAATATATATACGGTATATACAACAAAATAACATTTTTTACAATTTTTGTCTGTCTGTCTGTCTGTCTGTTTGTTCGGGCTAAACTCTGAAATGGCTGGACCGATTTAGGCGGGACTTTTTTTGGCAGGTAGCTTATGTAATAAGGAGTAACATAGGCTACTTTTATTTAAGGAAAAATGAATTCAAAATCCTGTAGTCCACGCGGACGAAGTCGCGGGCAACGTAGTCTATACTAATATAATAAGGAGGTAAAGTTTGTTTTTATGTTTGTAGGAGGTAATCTCTGGAAGTACTGCTCCGATTGCTTAAATTTTTTCACCGATAGAAACCTGCTTATTTTATGTACGCAGGTGAAGTTGCGGATAAAAGCTAGTAGGGTATTTAGCTCCATTTCTTTAACAGTCCAATTTAGGTCGTTAAGAGCTCGTCACAGCATTGCAGTCCACCTTAAAGGTACGTACTATAATAGACTCTAGGCTATTACCACAGTGTAGGTACAGCCAAGTTACAACCGTTTCTCTTG
This sequence comes from Mythimna ferrago, assembly GCA_910589285.2. Lineage (NCBI taxonomy): Eukaryota > Metazoa > Arthropoda > Insecta > Lepidoptera > Noctuidae > Mythimna > Mythimna ferrago. The sequence continues at coordinate 4,813,391 of OU342682.1, forward strand.
CGTCTGACGCCCCAAGTTGGCAACACCCCTGATAAAAACCGGGGGTTGTCATTGGATGATTTTTCCCACCATAAAAAAAAAAAACGCCCCTGATTCTTTTGTTCTGACCACGTGACTTAGCGTTGAGATGACGTCATTCCCGTACATTTGAAGTGTTCTACTAGCGTTAGCGATCGCAGATTATCAACTTGGTTAGGAGTGCAGTATAGAAAAGTCGATAGACAACTCATTGATTAAAATCCATCCAGCCGTTAGGATAGGCCTCTCGTCACGACGCGTCGGTTGGATAGGCAGTAACGAGGGTACAAATAACTCACGGACATACTCAGATACGCATGAAAACCAATTACCCTGTCGCTACTGATGTGCAGTTGGCCATATGATTGACATTTAAAGTGTTTTAAAACTTTGTCCAAAGCTATCTAGAATCTTCTACATCCTTACATATGACAAGCCGTGGTGGACGAATGGTAACGGCCCGGCTTACGAGTTGTAGGTCGCGGGCTCAAATAAGTAAATAATCCAAAACAAACAAGATTCTGTGAAGTACTCATAACAATATATTGAAGATAGAAAGCTTTAAAATTACACGCATTCAATCGCGATTGGCATGTTTTTAAACTCAAAAAAATAATCAAAAGAAGCAATGAAATAACTGAGTTAATTAAGAATACTCAACAAACGTGTTCCTATTTTCCTTTATTATAAGATTTAGTGAATATCGATAAAAAAAAATAACACAATATGTGTAGGTATATGTCACACAGTTCCGAAGAAATTGACAATAGAGTTTTTTTTAATATGTATACACCGTCAAACTCAAATAAACTTTTTCCATCTATCTTCATTTGTCGCTTAGAGTTTTCTTGTGCAGGTAAGTTCTGCTTACAACTTCAGATACAACGTTCCAAATATATGGACTGTGTTGTCATCGGCATGGGTCGAAGGAAAGAGTGAACCAAGTTTCGAAATGCTTTTAAAAATGAATTGCAAGAAATAAGATTGCTAGCCAACAAACAAAACTGGACTTCTTTTTTTTTTAATTGGTATAAACCAGTGCTTGACTGCGATCCCACCTGATGGCAAGCAGTGATGGTGAGACGCACTAGTTTATTAAAAGCCTATTCACTCTAGCCTAGAAGACACCTAAATTATAGTTAGGCTGCAGCAGGCAAATTGTACCAGTCCTTCGATGCTCTCGAGCGCGAATTGTACACACGAGTGAACAACTTGAACGTGCTTAAGGGGCCGGCGACGGATGAATTTCCATACAAACGTAATACCAGGCTCATTTGCAGTTGGAGAATATTTCTAACATATTTTGATGATATTCGGTTAAAGACAATATTTATCTAGGTTCCTACATCGAGAATATTAGAAATATTGTTATTTTTAATACAGGAAAAGCCAAAGGGCATGTTTTGCCATTTACGCTGTAAAAAAGTGCGAAATACAATTCGCTTAAATTTCTTTTTGTATTTTTAAAAAAGAAAGACGTAGGAACCTAGATAAATATTGTCTATAACCGAATATCATCATAATATGCTCCAACTGCAAATGAGCGTGGTATTACGTTTGTATGGAAATTCATCCGTCGCCGGCCCCTTAAAAAATACTCCAAGCGTCGTTCGTACACATGGGTGTATGACATTGATTGACCGACATTTGGCCTCTATATTTTTATTTTAAAAAGGACTACCCTTATCGAAAAAAAATGTCGTCCTTTAGGGGTTTTGGTGAAAAACGCACGATGGCGTAAAGAATCGTGAGGAAAAAATCGATTTATACCGTTTTAATACCATCCATCTAATACTACTAGTATTTGTTAGAGCCCGTATTTATTGTCTATTCCAAATGGATACCATTGTTTCTACACTAAAAAAAAATTCATGGATCTAAGGTACAGTCAGCCAAAATGCTTTGTATAGGACATTTAATTGAAATAAAATTCAGTTAAATCCAAAAAAAAAGTATTTATTTAACGAATATATGGAAAAACATCGTATGATACACGTGAGTAATTAATGATTACTGTTCTCGGCTCTCCTAAGACCCTCGCCACGGCTCGGATCCAAATACCGCCGCGACTGTAATCACTAACATTACATAATTATATCATAATCTACTATTACGCTTCCCAGCCACACTCGACTCTGGTTGTTTCGAATTTTAAACCAGTAGACCAAGCTGACCCTTTTTCACATTAAAAAAAATAGTAAGATGATTTACATAAATTACCTACTCTTGCATTGATATACAATAACCCATGTACTCTTGCCTATAACTCAGTAAAAATATTAGAATAAAGTGAATTTGGAAAGTTTTTGCATTAGATATATTACGATCGTATAAAAATATTAGGAAAAAAAATCAATTTGATTAAGTTTGATATGAACTGACTACCAAATTCACGTCACTGGTATGGGTTCGTACATTAAATTAAAGTATTTAAAGAGTGGCTCCGTTCAGAATAGGCAATAAAAATGAGTTCAACGAAATACTAATGGTATTAGAGGTTTGGTATTAAAATAGAATAAACCAAAAAATCTATCACAACATACCCATAACAAGGTTCGTTGAGAATATCTACGAGTCTATCAGATTTTTTCTTTTATTGGTTTGACATGATGTCACCAAATAGGGTCAGAATTTTCTATTCTGTCTGAAATTACACAGACGTCTAGATAAACAGTAACAGAATTTATTTTTTCCGACAAACACACGTAATACTTAGGACAAAAATAGCAATAAACAGAGCAAACACAAGAACCAAAAAAGCAATTGGTAAACAACGCCAATAAAAAAAAAATTGTAGTTTTTTTTATGTGTATTCTGCGACATGGAAATCTGACTGCAGATAACAATAGGCCACTCTTTTGGCTGATATTCTATTTCTGGGTTTTACATGTTTGAAGCTTGGATGGACACTTTGCAGTAAGTGCCTCATTCCACATTGATGTATCTATCCAGTAGAGAGGGGATACATTGTCTTTTAAGTCTCCTGTGTCGTAAGCTTCCATCTCCTAATAATCGGAGGGCCAGTTCATTTTTATGTTTCGCTAATCTTTCTTGATACTTTTTGCTGTACTGACTTATCTCTTGCCTAACGGTTATTATTTGCAGATCTTCTATACATATAAATAAAATTGGAGTGTCTGTTTGTAATATTGAAATAACTGCTTTTTACTTCATGCATATGAATATATATACGGCACATACACCAAAATAACATTTTTTACAATTTTTGTCTGTCTGTCTGTTTGTCCGGGCTAATCTCTGAAATGGCTGAACCGATTTTGACGAGACTTTTTTTAGCAGGTAGTTTTTGTAATAAGGAGTAACATAGGCTACTTTTATTTTAGAAAAAATAAATTCAAAATCCTGTAGTCCACGCGGACGAAGTCGCGGATACAGCTAGTATTGAATATGACTCTAAGCGTCTTCGTTTGAAACCTTTCTAATATGTCGATGTTGCTGTTGCTAGCTGTACCCCAAAGCCGGAGTAATAAAATATGTAGTAAACATAAATATATAGAGCCGTGAACAATAGTTAGATAGTACGGTTAGCACCATTAGCACAAAGGTTGAGCGATAGGCTGATGTGCTGCTAGTTGCGGGTACGATTAACGCACTCTTATCTGGAATTTATAGCTGTTTCAAATTTGTCGTTTATGTGAATTTACATGTTTGTAATACGATACTGGAGCAATTCCTAGTCAGAAACAAAGTTTAAAAAAAGGCAAAATAGAATGCTCGCCCTGTTTTAATGATTTATTCTATTCTAGGGTGCAGCTAGAAGGCATATCAGACATTTACTGACTAAAACCACACCTGTGTTCTTTCAGTTGCCTTCTTCGTTCTAGGACACAATGATCCATTTCATACTTTTCCTCATGGCCCTGGCAGTTCACTCGCTACCATACTAATTATACCACGGAGTTTTAGTACTTACTTGATTTTCAGAAAAATAACCCCTAAGTTACAGAAATTAAAGACCAATAAGTACAAATACCGTTGTTATATCTAAGCATTATAAGTTTGGAAGAAAGCAGATACACTTAAATACAGCTAAAGCCCATAACCGCACTTAAAAATAGCAGCTGTAGACAATTTGACATTATGACATTGGTTATACCGGTTCAATGCAGTTATCGCTCTAGTATTATAAAGGTCAAAGTTTGTGAGTCTGTTATATGCTTGTTATTTCTTCACGCTTGGAAACGAATGAATGAATTTAGATGGGTACTTGGGTAGGTATACCATGTTCTGCAATAGTACATAAGATACCTGTTTGTTTGTTCCCTTGAGCCAATTTTCTGCTTTTATACGGACGAAGGTGCTGACAGAAGTTTTTTTCTATTTTTTATGCTACACGACATTGTTTCTTGCCGAATTTCAGGATTCTAGATCAACGGGAAGTACCTTATAGGTTTTGATTACCTTGTACGCACCATAAACTAAGTATAAATGGCCTCATCTTTAGATAAAGATGAGGCCATTTATACTTCGTTTATACTTCGTTAAGGGGCCGGCGACGGTTGAATTTCCATACAAACGTAATACCACGCTCATTTGCAATTGGAGCATATTTCCAATATATTATGATGATATTCGGTTAAAGACAATATTTATCTAGGTTTAAGCGAATTGTATTTCGCACTTTTTTACAGCATAAATGGCAAAACATGCCATTTGGCTTTTCCTGTATTAAAAATAACAATATTTTTAATATTCTCGACGTAGGAACCTAGATAAATATTGTCTATAACCGAATATCATCAAATCGAGCGAGGTAGCGTAGCGAGCGTGGTATTACGTTTGTATGGAAATTCATCCGTCGCCGGCCCCTTAAGCAATCTTGCTTTGATTTAGAAGATTGATTTTTTTCACTGCTCTACGGCGTAGTAGCCCTTTCTTCCACGCTACCTGAGCAAAAGGGTCTTGACAGACGAACTTACTGACAACATGTCTCTTAAATGAGTCTAATCTGGGTTTCATCATTAGGTACTTTCATAAATCCTTTAGCTTTTCCGTTAACCTTCGGACGTCTCTTCCAGTTGAATTCAAACCTCGCGCGAGCATTCGGTCCTGCGGTTACGATACTCAGGTCGCGGTCGTGCTAAAAGAGTTATTAGATTTTCTACCCGTGCCTCGGAAGCTCGTAATGCCTTTGGTCCTGCGCCTGATTACTGCCCGGTCGTGTCGAACTGACGTCCCATTTGGACTTTAAAGGTAAAGTAACAGAGAATGCATCCGTATTTGTGCACTCACTCGAGTAAATATCTTTTGCGTTCCTCGCTAATGTAAGATATAAGCCTTTTCGACCTCGTACAGTTCTTTTTTTATCTTTTTAAGTTGTATTTTACAAGCTTTTATTTAGCTTCACCTGCCCCGATGTTTGCTTGTCTCTTGTCTGTAATCAAATCTTGCAAATTAGATCCACTTCTCGGTTACCGATCGAGCTGAAATTTTACATCCATAATATAAATTAATTGTAAATCAAATGACAATGCAAAATTATTATGACATGGAGCTGATCTGATGATGGAACTGTTAGGTGGCCATAGAAACTCAGTTCCCTCTCTAACTCAAACCCTATTGTGATTGAGATTTTTGGAATGGTGTTGATGAGGTGTTATAAAAGCTTGCTATGAAAAAAATATTTTCATTGAAAACTTGTTTATATTTTAAATTAAGTATTTATAGATTAGTTACTTTTATTTTATTGTATACTAACTTTTGCCCGCAGTTTTGACCGCGTACATAAAATATAGCCTATGTCACTCAGAAGTAAAGCAGCTTTCTATCGGTAAAAGAATTTTAGTAATCGGACCAGTACTTCGAGAGATTACCTCCTACAAACAAAAAAAAAGAAAAAAAAACTTTACCTCTTTATTATAAGTGTAGATTGTTATGGTTTGTTCTATGCAAGTCAGAAATAAATGTTTTTCTTTCTTTCTAATCTCCCTTGAAATTAGCCATCATCTTTAAAATTCAGTCAGAGTGATTACAGTATATTCTGCAATAATCTGGTGATGAGTATCAAGCGATGATTCACTTGTGCAATTTGAAAGAATCACGTAATTCGCACTCTTATTTTTTTATCTTCATGCAACCAAAGTTTGTCAAAAAGTTGTCAAAAGTCGGACTTTAGGGTGTGGCCTAAAGCTTCAAAAAACAGGGCTATACCCAAGGCTCTAACCTCAATCGGCACTGCTGCGGTGAACACCATTGGGAGTAATCTCTCGCAATCAACCTAGGGTAGTGGAGAGACAATATGGCAGGTGCATTATTATTATTATTTTAGTTAGCCCATATTGTCCCACTGCTGGGCCTCCCTCCACTCCTTATAACGATCACCGTTCCTCGCTTTCTCATTCATGGCAGATGCATAAAAAAGTAAATAATATTACTTAAAAAACAAAGATTACAAAGTAATCTAAAAAACTAAAGTGAACATACATACATATTTCCTCTCCATTTCTTACACGTGTCAAACAAATGAATATTTCATTCATTTCGTTTTACGTGATCCCTGTACAATTCATTCGAACCATTTTATCCGGCTATTTATCAGAGAAATGCCAAGCCGTCGCAGCCTAGTGAAGCATGTTCATGCCTAAAGTAGGGTCCTGATGGGTTGTACGATTTAACGTACCGAATGAGCAAATCATGCTTGAAGTGGGTCGTTTTTTGGCGCTTTCCTCTTTTTTGGGGTTTCGTTCCTCAAAAGAAGAAAACGGAACCCTTATAGGATCACTTTTTTCCGTCCGTCCGTCTGTCTGTTTCCTTGTTTGTCTGTGAAGACCCCTTATCTCGCGAACGCGTGGAGGTATCGAGTTGAAATTAAAACCATATTTATAAGTCTGCCCTTCTTTAAAGTTGTGAAAAAATCAAACTTGTAAGTTGACGGAAAAAAAGATATGGCCATTTAAGTCAAAAAAAAAAACGTATATTTCGACACTCAAGGAAACCAAAATTCTAAGGTACTTCCCGTTGACCCAGAATCTGAAATTTTACATAAAGCAAGGTCTTATAACATAAGTATAGGAATAAATCTGAAAACTGTAATTTTTTTGTTACGCTGCAAAAAAAAATTGCGATTTAGAGAAAACTTCGAGACTCAAATCGGGAGTTAAACTCTTTACATAGGTAGGTAAGTTTGTACGAAACCCTCAGTGCGCGAGTCCAACTCGCACTTGCCCTGTTTTTCTTACAATGGGGATCTATGGAAGAGTGATCTGTACTTCTGTCGATCGTTTGGACATGACCTATTCGGTAAAAAAAAATCGTACAACTTTTATTAATGTACCGTATGATTCCTCTTAGTTTTGCTAGTCCTTTTTTCCTTGCTATCTACTGAAGTGTACTGATAAACGTACAAGTAAACGTTTTTCTCGCCACGAATAAGCAACAATGTTTTCTTGATTGCTTCTCAGTCGTTTTGGTTAAAACGAGAAATGTATTTCTATAAGTCAGTTTTATTGCAGCCCGTTTTAACATTGTATTCCTCCAACAGTTTTAATTAATTGATGGCATATAAGTAGATGCCTGTTTTTCGCAAAACTGACGGAGTGTTCAATACGATGCTGGCTGTGAAAAGTGAGTGTAAATTGCAGCTCCACGGTTTTGCAATGGAATGTGATGCAAAATATTTATCCGCCAAATCGAAAATGCAGCTGTTGGCATTTCCACTACAAATTCTATAAATAAAGTCATATCTAAATGGAGTATTTAAATGGCGTTAAGTGCCAATGACGACATTTTTTCTCAAAGATAACGCAACTACTATACAAAAAGTCTTCAATTTCATCCGTCTTGCTTCACGATTCTCCAGTTTGTGGCCACTCGTTGGCCATTGGAGTTTCAAATTTTCTCCAGCAAGATTTTTTCTCACTGTAATATCACTAACTAGCTTTTTCCCGCGGCTTCGCCCGCATACATAAAATATAGCCTATGTCACTCAGAAATAAAGCAGCTTTCTAACGGTGAAAAAAATTTTGCAATCTAACTAGGAGTTCCAGAGATTACCCCCTACATACAAACTTACAAATTTTACCTCTTTATCATACGAGTATTAGTATAGATGTAGTCTTTCTATATTTAAGGAAGCAAGACTTAAACTACATAAAAGTAGAGCTCAGGTTGCATTAGAGTACATACATGAGGTTTAAATCAGCTGGATGCTTTGGATTGCTTTGTGGTCCAATTATTTGCGAGCCACCAGTTTAAATCTATTTATAAACTCATCCATGAGGTGGCAAAAATCGTGAGGAAAAATACATCGTTACACCCCAGGCACTACCCCAAAAGACGCTCTCGACTTTGGAAGTCTCAGAGCGTTTTGCACTTCGCCGTCCTCCGTAAGGATCAACCGGGTTCGACGTCGCGCTGCAGCGCTGTGTTCTACGAGCACTTTAAAGAAACGTTAGCAAAACCAACGGGGACCAGTAAGGGCAATGCCTGCGAAGGCTGTGGGACGGTTCTAAAGAGTTACCATAGCTCTGGAACGTAAAAGGTTTTAGTCAGTAAAAATTCTTCGTGCTCTCGCGCTCTACTCTAGAACGGAAGAAGCCATTTAATGATTAACCACCTCAAAATAAGTTTCTGATCTAAATAGTATATCTATACAAAGCAGTTATTTAGCAGTTGCCAAAGATGCATTTAGGCGTTTGGGTTTCATTTTGAGAAATGCGAAAGATTTCAAGAACTGCAGCACTATTAAGTCGATTTTTAACGTGTTTGTTCGAAGTAAGCTTGAGTCTAGTGCATGCGTCTGAAACCCACATGAGAAAAAATATGCTTTGATGTTAGAGAAAGTGCAAAAAGCTTACCTTAGACATCTCTATAAGCATAACTATGGATACTATCCCTTTATGTACCCTACTAAGTTTCTTTTAGGTTGTGTAGGGTATAACTCACTTGAGGTCAAAAGAAAATATGACCAAATATTAACCATGTGTAAAATCCTTCATGGGAAAACTGATAATCCAGAACGTAACAAAGTAAAGTCGGGGCATATCGCAAGAAGGTACATACATGGTGAAATATGAGTTGACTTTTAAACCAAACACCTAGCCCTTTGGGGAATCGTAACCTTTTGCTATACAAATACAATTAAATAATACTACAATTAACGTTAACTCAAGCCTAGGCATAGCAGACTTAACAATTATCTTTTGACTGTGACCGCAATTAACCCGAAGGCTTGCAGACCAGGTTTCAATTTACCTCTGAATCTACGATCTTTGTGTTGGTGAATAGTGACGATAAATCAGTACGGTCAGGTCCATTCAATTAACTGACATTCAAACATCTGTGATGAAGACATCGGGGCTTTATTGATTCTGTCGTCACTAGCTCAAAATAGATAAGTACAGAAGTCAATCTCATGTATGTACTTCACTTTTCATACCTACGCTTGGCGGTCGCGCTAGGGTTGCATGCTCGGCCCCTCTAGAATCGGTCCACACTGCACGAATATGAGCTCGGTTCGTGCTCGGCTCCACTAGCGTAGACATAACCCTTATTGACTAAAACCCACCTATTCTTTCAATTGCCGTTTGCGTTTCGGGGCCGTGGTGAATAATCTCGTAGCTGTGACAAGTAGTGTTGCCAGGCGTCCCGATTTGCGCGGGATGTCTCGATTTTTAGGGATCTGGGGACGCGTCCCGATTTGCACCTGATCGGGACGCTAAATGTCCCGATAAATCAAAATCCCTGAAACTCAAATAGCGACTGAAGAAGTCTGGGTTTTACTCAGTAAAAATTTCACACGCCCTCTCGTTTCACCCCAAAAGGGAAGAAGTCGAAAAAATCTTTATTAAAAAAAAATATTTGTCCCGATCTAAAACCCTAAATCCCGATTTCTTTTACCATCTGTCCCGATTTTTATCCAAACAGACCTGGCAACACTAGTGACAAGCATCGGCCATAGCATCCCTCATCAATTAAGCAGACATTTATATGAGGCGCGCGTGGAACTCAACGCGCCGTCACGTCGACCCAAGCCTGTTCCTTATCTCTCACTTCTCACTTCTACTTATCTCTCTTCCTCACTATCAGCAAGACTTTCAACGCTCAGAACGTCTTTTGGTTTTAGTAAGAAAGTCTGACACCCCCTCTCACTCCAGCCACAGTTATTAAATGGCCAGGCAGAAGTTATTAAATGATTTTCTACAGTAGTTTATAATTTTAGGAAAAAGATTTCAACAGCTCTATTTGACGAATAGGTACTTAAATTTCCCATCTATATTAACATATAAATAGACTTAATAAATCACTTACCCATTCAGTCAATAAAGATTTAAGATCTGCAATTGGAAAAGTTTTATATGCAATCAAGAGTTTCAACATCTTCTAGTATAAATCCAATTGGATATTTATTATTGACTTTTACTGTAGTATATGAACATCATCAAATGTTCGTTGAACTGCAGAAATTGAGAAGAATTGTTAAGTTTTTTTTTATATAAAAAAAAACACCACCTTCCCACCTGATGGTAAGCAGTAATGCAATCGTTGATGGTATGTTGCACTAGTTTGTTAAAAGCCTATTCTAGAACTAATGCCTTGAAGACACCCAAATTATAATCGGACCGCAGCAGGGAAATTGTTTTTAGGTAAATTTAATTTTAATTCCTCATCATCATCATCATTTCAGCCGATACACGTCCACTGTTGGACATAGGCCTCCCCCAAGCGTCGCCACATCGAACGTTCCTGTGCATCCCGCATCCATCAGTTTCCCGCTACCTTCACCGGTTAATTTTAATTACTTAAAATTTCGTTCGACGCGTTCCGCTCGGATAAGTACGCGTTCACCTTTAAAAGGAACCCTTATAATTTGACCATGTTCGTTTGTCTGTCCATCCTTCCGGCCATTCGTAGCTTAGCTTAGAGACATACAGCACTCATAGCACTCAGAGTTCCTTAGCCGTACGCTCTTAAGCATAAACGGCTTTTTAATGGCAATGCTTTAGCATCATGCTCATTTAATGACTTGGTCCCGAGTAGTTCTCTTGAACTTTGGAACGTGACTAAACCGTTTTCCGTGCGGCAACTTTGCGACCGTCTTTCTAACAACGCTGCGGTTAGTTACAGAGAGAGACATTTACGTCGCCTTCATGCTTATGATGCCATGGTCCCTAATACACTGCTCTTTTACACTGTAAAACGTGACTAAGCGGTAAAATTCGTTATATTGACTCTAGCCAAGGCAATCGAGGGTGTTGACATGATTATGAGATGTAAACTCAGCGATCATTGTACTGATAGCCCTGTCAACTAATGTAAAGGCTATTTTTCGCCACGGTTTCATGTTTCAAGAGAGCTAGGTTTTTTGAGTGTGTATGTAGCCTATGTAGGTTTATAATTATCTATGTTTTTTGCCACGACGTGTAGTGTAGAGCCTAAGCAGATTGTTGATTTGTTGTTTGAAAAGTGGCATTTGTTAGTGGCATCAAATCTATAGTTGCACTGAGGTTGTTTTTAATATCTTGTGGTTTTTGATCACGCATGCGGATTTGCTCCGCACGCGTAACCCCCGCATATGTCAATTTCATACAGGTATTTATTGTAATTCATTGAATACGCACGCGGGACGAGTTTTTTTGCATTTTGAAATTTTCTGCATGCAGCATGGAATTTATTTTAGTAAAAATAAATTCCACTAACTGCATCAGACTGCGTAAAGTGACTTATTAGTCCTTTTTTATCTGATCAGGTTGTGTGGTAATATTTTAATGCTGCTGATATTTAAAACCGTAAATGATATGTAAATATTTTGAATAAACGACCAATCTATACGAGCAATAAATCCTTAGAAGTTTTTAGTTGTGCGCGTATCACGTAAAATCTACGCAATCAATGTAGATAACTTTTATGTATTAAAATAGGCTAGTTGCCGTAAAAAAATTAATTAGTCTGTCTTTTAGATTATTCAAAAATAAGGTACACAATTTTTTTATTTGCAAATTAAACCAAAAATGACAAAGATATAGCCCATTAAAGTTACGTGTAACGTCACGCCGTGCTGCATTTTTTCGCACGGGGTGACGTCACACGTAACTTTAATAATAATAATAATATTTATGAATAAATGAGAATAATAATAATAATGTTTATTTAGAGAAACTTAGACACAAGTTACAAAATATTTTAACAGGCCAATTTAGATCATTATAATTATGTGTTGTAGTCATCTGTAGTCGAACTAGGCAGAACCTGTATTTCGACTATCAACGCCAAACCCATGTGAGAGTTATACATTATAATTGCCTACAACATTTACTTTTTTATCTTGTACTTACAGAATCATTTTAACAATTTATAATGATTTTTAATTTATTTTTATTTTTATAATTAATTTTAATGGGCTTATATCTTTGTTATTTTTTGTTTTATCCAAAAAAGAAAAAATGCGTGTCCAATATTTTTTTATAATCTAAAATACATAAAATGTAATTATTTTGACCCTGGAAACTACCCTATTGTGCGTAACTTGATAATTACTTAGGCAATGTTTTGTCGCAATCGGTTGACTATACCAAAAGGTATTCTACATTCATTGACTGTTAGGCGGCGCGAAGTTCGCCGGGTCAGCTAGTAGATAATATAGTTGAGAGTCATTAACTAAAACGTAAATAGAGTTGAATATATTATTAATTCCGTTGAAAGCCCGGGAAGCCACCCTTCGTCACTTCCTATTGTTTGATCTGGGGACAAGAACTGACATAACAAAGTCCCTAGCAACGCGTTTCTGTTTGTTTAGTTATTAGAGCTTTAGGCAACAACTAGCTTCTCTCGCAAATAAATTTGAATAATCTACTAAGTAACAAGTCTACTAGTGGTCCCGATGGACGTTGTCCTGTTCGAATACTTTTTTTTTAAAATTCATTAAACCCCAAGCGAACACCGGCGTTCGCGCATCTATTGTCTTACTATTGTGTCTTAAATTGACGGTATAGGGTGGAAATTATCCAATGATGTATCCAGCTCTAGGCGCAACAGGAGAGCGGGTCAGACTTATAGTGACTAAAACTACACCTGTGTACTTCGCACAACGGGTTCCTTTTAGAAATTCTCTGCGGACCTAGCTAGCAAGCATCGGCCCTGCTGGGCCCTTACGGTTTGCTGACATCTCTTTGAGGAGCGCATGGATCACTATGCGCGGGCTCGGTCCGGTCAATTACCGGACGGCAGGACGGCGAGCTACCCATTGCTCGACCTCCGCAAGCCCGCGTCTACCATGGCTGGTAGTCAGGATTAGAATGTCGGTGGCTGGGGCGTGAGGACATTGATTTCCACACGCGTGCGACCTCCTCCTTCGCTAGCATTACTGCTTCGTAGAAGGAGGCGACCGCCTGCCATTCCTCCTCGCTCCGGACCATAGCCCGAACCAGAGCCCGGCGCGTCCTGTTCGAAAACTGGGTTCTCATCTGAATAAAAAATTGAGAATATATTTGTAAACCATCCAAATTCCAACACGCAAATTTCATTTAAATCGGTCAAGAGTTAGGTGACAAATACATGCACAGAATTACCATACATAAAAATGTAATTGGATTACTGCTTCGTAGAAGGAGGCGACCGCCTGCCATTCCTCCTCGCTCCGGACCATAGCCGGAACCAGGGCCCGGCGCGTCCTGTTCGAAAACTGGGTTCTCATCTGAATAAAAAATTGAGAATATATTTGCAAATCATCCAAATATACACGCAAATTTCATTTAAATCGGTCAAGAGTTAGGTGACAAATACATGCACAGAATTATATACATAAAAATGTAATTGGACATGTACCGTTTTAATCTTCTATAATATGTAGATAAATATAAAAGGAGAAACTGAAACTCACAGCCAAAACTACTGGGACTAGAAGCAAGAAAGTAAAAGTTAGAAAGGGACAACCGACCCCTTGTCGTTGTCTTGCTCATTACATTTTTCCCCGTTTGCTTATCAATATGAACTTAATGCCAATGAGAATAAAGAACACTTTACAGTGTGATTGCTTCGTGCACAAGGTTTTATTTTATGACGTAGGCGAGCACCAACGGAAGATTTTTCAAAATTCACCCGTTAAAAGGATAAAGCAAGGGTTCAAAGTTTGTATGAAGAAACCTACTCTCATGCTAGTGAAGCCGCTGGTAGTTAATTATAAATTAATTTATTTTACTCGTTTCTTTTGTTAAAATATTTCTTAGACCTGACGGCCTACCCTTGTCTCTGGTTCCTTTCCCATTTCAAAGGGCAAAAATAATTTATGAGTTTCAAAATGGCGCGGTAACATGCACGACGTCAACGTTTAGGAATAAATATAATATTTTATTATTAAATTGGAGTAGGTAAGTGACAGACCGTCACATAGGCATATTAGGTTTTTCTTTATTCATTTGTTTCTTTGAGTTTCGCATTTTCTGTAATATTGTTCTTGTTGTAACTTTTTTAGTAGAAGTTATTAAAAGAAAACTCGTGTTATTGTGAAATCTGAGTTCTGACTTGGAAACGATGCGTCAAACGATTCACAATATTAAGTCTATTGTCCATGGACGCGTAGCTTAATAAACAATACGACGATACGTTGTTGCCACTTCGCCGAGAAAGTTTTATAATCTTATATATAAGCTGTGAACAAGCGAATACGCGACTTTGAAGCTACGCGTCCGTGGACAGTAGGCCAGGCGTACACCAAACGTATAATGACGAATACGCGTCTATGAAGTTATGTGACCGTAATGAACCTTAATCTGCGATATTGCATGCTATTTGAAATGCATAGATTGTCCTGTTTTTTTTTTTTTTGAGATTTTTTGGTTGCAAACATGGCAATGTTACAGAAAAACCTGAAGAAACCAAAAAAAAACAACTGATTTTAGAAAAGGAAAACATATATGAAATTAAACTTTTATTCAACTTATAATACCAAACCAATCCAATGACGGTAACTTCATAGGAAAGGCATAATAAAATGTGTTTATGTTTGAACATTCGTGATACACTGATAACATAATTAAAGTAGACCAATAAGGTATTGGAATACTTTAAGGAAAAAATTACATTAGCGAGAAATAACGGGAAACGTACCTAGCTTGTAGATAAGCAACGACAGCCACACAAAGACACCGCACACAGACACGATGTCTCGGTCGCGTCTTGGATCACTCGTCAATTCCGGCTCTAACGCTCATTAGTGTGCGTCCACCGAGCGTAGGTATAAAAAGTGAATTACATACGAGAGATTGTCTTCTATACCTATCTATTTTGCGCCAAAACCCACCTGTATTATTCAGTTGCCCTTTACGTTCTAGATACGGGGTAAAAACCGGAGTTCTGGAAGGCAAAGTAAAGAAGGAACATAGCAGTAGGTTTTAGTCAGTAAAAGTCTGACACGCCCTCCCGCTCCGCCTCAGAGTGGGAAAAGTCATTGGATCATTTCTAATCTAAAAAAAACCGACGTGCACTGAGGGTTTCGTACCTACAAACTTACCTATGAAAATAGTTCGAATCCCGAATTGAGTTACGAAGATTTTTCCGAATCGCAAAAAGTTTTTTTTTTGCGACGTAACTAAAGCAGTTTACAGTAAACTTGTGCTATAGGACATTGCTTCATGCCAAATTTCAGGATTCCAGGTCAACAGGAATACCCTATAAATTTTGATTCCCTTGAGAGTGTCGAAATACACTTTTTTTATTGTAGATAGGTTTGCGCTTGACCGCTGTGTCACCTGCCCCCCTAGCCAAGTTACAATCGTTTCGCTTGCGCCGAACGCTCCGAGTTGACCTTGCCGCCAATTCTTTTGTTCTGACCACGTGACTGAGCGATAAGACGACGTCATTCCCGTACATTTGAAGCTTTCTACAAGCGTTAACTATTGCAGATTAGCAACTTGGCTAGGGGTACTGATGGAATGCGACGGTGCGGTCGACGATGGAGCGCGCTCACCTAGGAGTAACCTATTCACTCTTGACTTAAAGATTCCCGGGTTGTAGCCATCAGGACACACAGACCCCGGTAGGGAATTCCACTCCTTAGCTGTACGCACAATGAATGTGTTCCCAAAACGTTTTAAGCGTATAGGTGGGTCATTTTCGCGACATAAACAGCCGTATCTTTTTTTTCGATATCTCAGAAATTGGTTTTTCACAGCTTCAAGGGACCGCAGACCTGAGTATGTGGTTTTAGTTTCAACTCAATACCTCCACGCATTCCCGATAGGTTTTGACAGACAGACAGACCGATGGACCACAAAGTGATCCTATAAGGGTTTCGTTTTTCCTTTTGAGATACGGAATTCTAAAGAAAGATGCACGACACTCTTTCAAACGTTCTCACAGCCAGTAAATCTTGTAAAGTATGACTTGCGGATTTCGTGAGTTACCCAGATATCTACCTGTCATTGGATATCCTTGATAGTGATCTAGTATATAGTATAGTATAATCGGCCTTATAATAGTTTCCCACTGTTGGGATTCAGGCCTCCTCTCTAGGAGAGGGAATGGGCCATAATCCACCACGCGGGCCCTGTGCGGGTTGGTGGGTGTCACATGTCTTCGTTTTTTTGGTTCTAGGACATGCCGGTTCCCTCTGATAATGATCTAACATGAAGGAAATGAAGGTTTAAGGGTTACTAGAATATCATAAGGAACTCGGAAGACAAGGCCAAAGCCAATCAGTACGATAGCGTGATGAATTACGAACGCTTGTTCTACTTTGTAGAGGAGGTTACTAGATTGCAGTCTGAATAAACAATTTCTCATTTGTTTAGCTATAAAGGCCACTACCGGAGCGACTTGCAATATGATTTACAATACTATACTTTTAGGCACAAGGGCAGGCTATCAGCACCTAAAAAAAGAATTTAGTAGATTCTTCTGGAATTCCAATTTGGGGTTTCAAGAAAAAACTTCTTGAAACCCCAGGAACATCTCCCGCCTCGACGTGAACTGCAGTGGTCTATATCGAAAGCACTAGATTGGATGCACACCCAGGTAGGCCGCAGGGATGTTATGGATATGAAATTTCGGATACGGATTGGATACGGATATAGAAATGATTATTATACCGGTTACGGATACGGATACGGATATGAAATTATTTCGGATTATCCGTTAGTTTCGGATAATTTCGGTTACGGATATTAGATTTTTAAGGAATTTCAAATATCAAATATAAATACATACTATTTACTACTATACTATTTATATTTTACGACGCGACACGTTATGACAGGCTGTCATAACGTGTCGCAATTAGGCTCCGCCCCTATCCGATATTATCCGAAACTTTTATTTCGGATTCGGTTACGGTTATGGATATTATTTTATATCGGATATCCGATAGTTTCGGTTACGGTTATGGAGCTCCGTAACATCCCTGGTAGGCCGCTAATACTACTTGGCGAAATGGGGTTTTATAGACCCGTTTGATGATCAATGTGAGTGCGGGGCCGCAGTTCATAACATAAGCCGTACTCTGGTAGACGCAGGCTTGCCGACGTCAAGCAATGAACAGCTCGCCGTCTGGCCGTCTGGCAAATAAACGGACCGAGCCCAGTCGTCAACAGCGCGTACTGATCCACGCGCTCCTCAAAGAAATATCAGCAAACCGTAGACCGATGCCCGCTAGCTAGGACCGCGGGGAATTCCTGAAAAGGAAACCCGTAGTCCTAAAACGCAAAGGGTAACTGAAGGACACAGCCCCCCTAGCCAAGTTACAACCGTTTCGCTTGCGCCGAACGCTTCGAGTTGGCCGCGCCGCCAATTCTTTTGTTCTGTCCACGTGGCTGAGCGTTGAGATGGCGTCATTCCCGTACATTTGAAGCTTTCTGCAAGCGTTAACGATTGCAGATTAGCAACTTGGCTAGGGGTACAGGTGTGGTTTTAGTCAGTAAAAGTCTGACACACCTTCCTGCTCCGCGCAGAGCGGGAGAAGTCGTTGGCTGATTTTCATCCTTACACCCACGTTTGAGGGCCCTCTTTAATAACACGTTAGAGTGCCCCAAATGCCCCTATTGCTTTGAAAAAAGAAGAAGCAAAAGCTACATTATTATTAAAGCAAGCTGTGGGAAGAACATCACTTGCCACCACTCGACTACTTGAAACCCAAGGAACACCTGCGACGTGAATGTGAATAGAAATCTGCACTAATAAAATTATAAAGAGGTAAAGTTTGTTAGAGTTAATCTCTGGCAGTACTGATCCGATTGCTAAAATTTTTTCACCGATAGAAAGCTGCTTTATTCCTAAATGACATAGACTATATTTTATGTAGAGGCGCGGGCGACGCCTCAAGCAAAAGCTAGTAGCCTATATGAAAATAGCAAGTAGCCTATATTCGGTTGCGTGCTCAAGTAAGTACTCAATAGACCCGTCAGGCACGTATATTAGTGCTGTGACGCTGTCCAAAACATCATTTACATGCTAATGTATCGGAAGCCGGCAGGCGCACGGATGACGAGCTATGGATAGCTCGCCTTCCAACCGCCTGATAAGAACCAAGCCCGAGTCGTCGACGTCGCGTAGTAATTCACACGCGCAGGGCCAATGCCTGCTTGGGCTGAGGGAATATTCAAAAGTGTTAAAGTGATCTTGGACGCGAAGGATAACTAAAGGAACACAGGTGGGTTTTAGTCACTACGTTCTCATACTACTTCTCGTTACACCCAGAGTGGAAGAAGTTATTTAATATCTTCCCAAAAAAAGAAGAATTAGAAAGTACTTGATTTGATTGAGATGTAGGTATTTGTGCACTGAGCAATTCATTCTATTAAATAAAATCCCATTATATCTTCCAGCTTCAACATTTTCAAGGTGGCTTTCTACCTTTAAAAAAACATTTAGAACCAACAGAACCTTCTTTTTGACGTCGATTAAAAAGATAATATTTTTTTAGATTCATATATACCTAACATCATAAATATGATTTCTTTCGTGATTCCCATTCGACTTTACCCAAAAAAAAATTGTTGGTAACATAGCATAATATAAATCAATCAATATTTCGCAAAGAAAATGGTTTTAAAGTTTAACGGCGCTCTATGCGGACGGTACGAGTATGTGTGCATTTAACTCAAGTCAGATTTTCAAGGGACTGCTCGCCTTAACCATGAAATATAAAATCTCTTTATTCTTATTTACTTGTGTGGCTGAAAAGCTGTTTATTTTGCTGCTGTCGAAAGTTCTTCGCCGCGACTTGTCGTCTTAAAACAAAATCAATTTTGGCAAACAGCCGTGGACATGATATCTCAAAGTGATCCTAAAGTCATTTGTATTCTTATGACGGAATAACTGTTTCAGTCCAAGAAACTCTAGTAAATTTCTTTGTTTTTCTTTAATAATTTCTTTCAATGTTTAAAAAAAAATGCCGGTCCGATATATTTTATAGAACGTTACTAAACTTCGTATCATCATGATTATCATCATTGTTAAAGGTAGCCATACACGCTAGAGTATACCTGACAGGTTTACCTGCATAGTTATACCTGTCAGGTTAGATTGCATGGAAACCTGCACACTTGTGCAACATACACGCTTCGACCACCTAGCGTGTATGGCGGGCATTAAAGGATTGGAACAATTTGCCTGCTGCGGTCATGTCTTAAGAACCAAGCGCCCGAAAAGTGCCATAAAACAGTGATTTTCTGAGGCCTACTCCTTCGTAACGGCTAAGACAATTGGTTTGAAAAAAATATATGTTTATTATAGATTCATGAACAATAATATTAACATTTGATTTTTTCATGCAATTAATACTTTTGTCAAAAAAAAATATTTAGCAATTTCGCAATTTTTCGCAACTTTTCCCTACTCCTTCGAAACGGCTTGGACCTTTAGAAACATTTTTACACATAAAAATTGGTGGTTAAATATTCTTCAAAGTGAACATTGCATATGTAAATCAAGCAATATCTTGCAGAGAAAATGGATTTAAAGCGCTTTCCGGGCGCTGGTGGCCGCAAATAAATGCACAGATTTGCGTACTGCCGCCTAGGCGAGTGCGAGAGTTGCGTTCACATAATTTCGGCCAGATGGTTCAAGGAACTATACGCCTTAAAGGATTGAGATAATTTGTCTGCTGCGGTCATGTCTTGAAAGCTAGAGTGTAAACTACTGCGATTCACCATCAACGATCGCATCACTGCCTACCATCAGGTGGGATCGCATTCAAGCAATAGTTTATAATTATCATTTTAAAAAAAAAAAACATTATTCCAGCCGAAAGCCGTCTGTCGAAACAAGGCTTCTCCTTAGTCTCGTCATAATGAACGACCCTGTGCGTCTCCACCCCACCAGGTGGTCGCTCCACCCTTTGGGAAGCATTCCAACATACGTACGCGGTACGCGGTCCAAACTCCAGAACCTTTTAGCTCCATCGACTATCTGTTCTGCGAGTAATATTCCCAGCCAACTGCAACTTAAATTTGGCAGTTCTTCGGGCTTTGCCGGCGATCTTGAGGTGAGATGGTGGTCACACGCGAGCCTATCTATAATAAAAAAAAACGTGGTTCTCCTGCGTACCAAGTATACCTGCGTACCTAAATTATTTTAAAGCTCTATAGTTACTCGTATACTTGGTACGCAGGAGAATCAAGTTTTTGATTCGTATTGATATGCACTACATGATGCGGTGACAATACGACCATGATGTGTACGATCGTGTTGTGAGTACGAGTAACTATAGAGCTCTAAAATAATTTAGGTATATGAAAACGCGATACGTCGTTGTCGTATGACGCGACACAGAAACTGGCGTAACTAACAAAGGGCTGGGTGAGACTGAGCCCAGGGCCCAAGATCGGGGGCCTTCAAAACCTGATTAGCAAACCACTTATTGAACTAGCGAAAACTTCTCAGACCTTCGATATTTGGGCCTGTGCACACCACGTTTCTTAATCGCGCTGTTGACGCGCGTTTTAGAAACGTGCGTCGACAGTGCTCTTTTATTCTATTAAAAGTCTACAGGCTGCGTCTAACTCGCGTGCGTATCTCGTGTGTGTCGCTATATGCGCGTCAACGGCGCGTTTAAAAAACGTGGAGTACAGGCCCTAAATGAAATAGATTGCAGATTATGGCAACTTCTCTTAGTCAGTAAAATTCTATCACCCTGACCAGGAGAATTTATTTGAAGATATAATAAGGGGCCCCAGATTTTTTTTTTCCCCAGAGCAAAATCACCTATCTACGCTACTGGACGCAGATGTCTGTAAGAGCCTTTGTATCTGTTATTCCGGTACACAAAGAATTGTCGTTCTGTGAAACATCAAAGCGATCAAAATAAATTTAATTGGTATTTCACGACAGATAGCTCTTACCGTTTATAATTGGATTACTTCAGGGAAGTATAATCGGCCCCATACAGCGAAGAAATTTATTCTCATCCAATCAACGATGAATATATAATTCAAGAATTCCCGTTATACTCTTGCCTTTATTTTCTATAAATTTTCAACACACTTTTTTTTTTTCTGAGAAATGTCTTGGAATAGAATAGGATACCGAATTATCATCCAGGATACGCTCTAGATAAAAGAAATTTACAATATCCAACAGTATCTAGAGACAAATTAAAAATGAAATTTTATTCCCGCCATAAAAGCTTGTTTTAAAAATGATTTATTAACTATTAATTTATTAAAAATTTCTTTAGCTATTTTTCTCAGATTTTTGCCTTCATTCTGGATCATGTTTGTAATTAATTTGCTAAATGTTTTCATTTTTAAAACTCAACGTGGGCGTTGAGGTTTAAAATCTTCTCCGTTTGTCAAGTTTAGTTTGCAATGTGACTGAAATAATCTAAAGTACATCCTATAATACCCACAGTTATATTCAAACTTAATAACAGCTCGAAAAAATGGCTTAAACTCAGATTACGGTCACTTTGGATGAAATTTAAAAAATATATAATTGGATAATTATGCGAATAACATGTAAAAAAAATTTACCATTTAAAAACAAACATGATCTTCGTTTTGAAAAAAAAAAATACGATTACAATGTTCACTAATTTTTTTTTATGATGTTATCTCTGGAAGTACTGGTCCGAATGCTCAATTTTTTTCACCAATAGAAAGCTGCGTTATTCCTGACTGACTATTTTATGTACGCGGGCGAAGCCGCGGTCAAAAGCTAGTAATTATTTATAGATTAACTAGTATTATCTGAGGAACTACTTACTTGGATTTGAAAAATTCATTTAACGCGGGTGAAACCAAGTGACTGTAAGCCAAGGTTTTGTTGATTTCAACGCCATAGGCGGGTGAACGGTGTGGTACTGCGCAATGAAAAACGAACTTCACCACTGCCATTTTGACGCAACAGAAAATTTATTAGCCTGAGTGGTAAACTCACGGAGCACACGTTGTTGTTCATACGATCATATATATTTATATTCAAAAACTCACATAGGGACACTCACATTTACGTTTATAACATACAGACACACTATCTTAATTTCTAAACACTTATTTTAGCTAACACCATTATACACACACATTCGGTAACCATTGTTTTATTTAATTATTTTTTTTAAGCTATTGCATAGCTTCTATCTCGGGCCTTGAGCGTGGAGACCGAACCCAGAAATTCCGTAACGAAAATAACCTTACACCCCCCACTCATTTGTTTTTTGAGCGTGGTGACTGATAAGAAAACAAATGAGTGAAAGCAGCTGTCGGCGTTTTGGATGGGTGGGGTTAAGCAGCTGTTAGCGAGGTCTGGTTTTTGATGGAAGAGGTTAAGCAGCTGTTGGCGAGGTCTGGTTTTGGATGGAAGAGGTTAAGCAGCTGTTGGCGAGGTCTGGTATTGGATGGGTGGGGTTAAGCAGCTGTTAGCGAGGTCTGGTTTTAGATGGATGGGGTTAAGCAGCTGTTGGTGAGGTCTGGTTTTGGATGGGTGGGGTTAAGCAGCTGTTGGCGAGGTCTGGTTTTAGATGGAAGGGGTTAAGCAGCTGTTGGTGAGGTCTGGTTTTGGATGGGTGGGGTTAAGCAGCTGTTGGCGAGGTCTGGTATTGGATGGGTGGGGATAAGCAGCTGTTGGCAAGGTCTCATTTTGGATGGGTGGGGTTAAGCAGCTGTTAGCGAGGTCTGGTTTTAGATGGATGGGGTTAAGCAGCTGTTGGTGAGGTCTGGTTTTGGATGGGTGGGGTTAAGCAACTGTTAGCGAGGTCTGGTTTTAGATGGGTGGGGTTAAGCAGCTGTTGGTGAGGTCTGTGTTTGGATGGGTGGGGTTCAGCAGCTGTCGGCGTTTTGGATGGGTGGGGTTAAGCAGCTGTTAGCGAGGTCTGGTTTTTGATGGAAGAGGTTAAGCAGCTGTTGGCGAGGTCTGGTTTTGGATGGAAGAGGTTAAGCAACTGTTGGCGAGGTCTGGTATTGGATGGGTGGGGATAAGCAGCTGTTGGCAAGGTCTCATTTTGGATGGGTGGGGTTAAGCAGCTGTTAGCGAGGTCTGGTTTTGGATGGGTGGGGTTAAGCAGCTGTTGGCGAGGTCTAGTTTTGGATGGGTGGGGTTAAACAGCTGTTGGCGAGGTCTAGTTTTGGATGGGTGGGGTTAAGCAGCTGTTGGCGAGGTCTGGTTTTGGATAGGTGGGGTTAAGTAGCTGTTGGCGAGGTCTATTGCATAAGTTGATAAAAAATGCTATGCAATAGCTTTACCGCGGCAGTCCCCGAGTGCCACACGTCTCTTTTTTTATTTATTTTTTGTTTTTATTCCTTCTTAAAATTAATTTAGCTTAAGGAACATGTTCTCAAGTCGATAAAAATGTAAGGTATGGAAAGAGCCTGGATCTCACGTCACAGGGAATCCTAGTGTGAGTTCCAGGAAACAAGCTTATATAAATGTATCTTCTGTAATAATAAATTATTCTTATTCTATTCTTATTCTTATTAAGTTTAAATCAAAGTTTACCTAATACTAGTGGCCCGTCCCGGCTTCGCACGGGCCATACATATAGCCTATGTTACTCAGGGTGAATGTAGCTTTCCAATGGTGTAAGAATTTTTGAAATCGGCACAGTAGTTTTTGAGTTTATTCGTTACATACAAAAATACAAATCTTTCCTCTTTATAATATTAGTATAGAAGACACGTCTTCCATCACTTTTAAAGCCCTTAAGTTTTAAGGGCTAAAATGTTACGTTAGCCACGAGTCATGCAACAATGTTGCTTAATACTTCCGACATTTTATTTTACGTGGACAACATTTTAACCTGAGGCAAAACATTTTCTTTTAAAAATGTGTCGCTTTACGACCAGGAACTTAATTCCGAATTGAACTTCAGTCCACGTCTTTTTCAGGAGAACAGCATTTAAAATAAATGTCAGTGCCATCGGTCATCCATTCTGCCAATTATGCATTCTGTTCCAATTACTTTTTCTTTGTCAAAATAAATACAATTTTAATTGTCTACAAATTGGGTCAGTAAATATTTTTCAGTTATTTATTGCCTTTCCAATTAACACTGCAATAATATTTTGTTCAGCAAGTGAAAGAAATTATTTTTTCTACGGTATCTGACAATACACACAGGAACAGTTCAGAAAAAAAAAACTGGATTCGACATTTCAGGTTTTAACTTTTCACGTCCAATAAAGCGAAAACTTTGAAATAATCGGACAAAATTCAGTTTGATATTATTTCAATTTGGAGACGCTGAGTTAATTTAAGAATTAAATTATTCGCTTGTAATCACATTTTTTTTTTTTGAGATGAGAATTCATTAAATGACTTCTTCCTATCTCGGGTGGAGTGGGAGCTCTCCCACTCCTACAACACAACTGTGGCGACATCTATGACATCACATAAGAGCTAATCCTGCACCGCACAATTAAAGTTCTCCGCGCGATTAGAACATAGAACAGCTCGAAATCATCTATCGGGCAGTTGCCCACCAGACATAACACCCGTCTGGCCGGAGGACCCTCCCTTTTCAACGGAGTTTTGCGGGACTTTACTCTCTGTTGTCTTACCTCCAAACTGGTGACCCTGACAACTATAAGCCGTTAGACTTTTTTTATACGAGTATAGTGCGTTGGGGTAAGATCGGCATTGGGGTAAGAACGTATAAATATAAATTATACCACTTATTTAGCTTTATTTTTAATGTTAGTCATATTGCGTGCCGCGTCATTAAGTTCCACCTTGCCCAGCAATGTGGTTGGCATTAAAAATAAAGCTAAATAAGTGGTATAGTGATTTATACGTTCTTACCCCAATGCCGATCTTCCCTAATACTTTGATAGGACAACATTTATTAAGATTTCCCAGCTTCTTAGTTACTTACTTAGAGAAACTCTAAACTGCATATGATTGCAACATTGAGTAGCCAATTAAGAGTTTTCAGGCGTTATCTCTCTTTTTTTCACATTGCGTCTTCGCCAAACATTTCGTTGGATTGCCTTAGATGAAGCAACACGCTTTTAAACCATGCTCGACGTTGATGATAGGCGAGTGGAAAAAGGCCGTCTTAATGTATATTTCTAGGCAAACTAGACGCTTAAATATGCTTTTAATATAATAATAATGAGGAGGGTCTTTTTTCAGGTTTGTTCACTTTATTACTGTGTCTAGGTATTGTTTTGCCTTAGCTGTGAGAATATTGTAGAAGGTAAAAAACATTTGGCTAAAATTACAAAGGAAAAAGGAACAAACTTGGTCATAAATATCTACTCTAGAAAAAAAGATATTACGTTTATTAGCCAGAAAAACACAAGTTTCAAGGAACGAAATAAAAGAAGAAATAAAAATAGTGTGTCTGACAGCTGTATCAAAATAGTGTCCAGTTCAGCACGAATGCTAGACAACTAGTGCCTTAAACTGGACCTGAGGTTGTGATATAACGGTTATAAATTATTTTTGTAGTATAATATTTGTCGGTTGAAATTATATGAATGAATATTTTGTCTGAACATAATGTTTTGTAGAGAAATTGAATGTCGCGTATCTTATGCGGAAATACAGACCCGCACGCGACGGTGCACAGCGATAGTCTATATTTCCGTATAGAATAGACACGCACAGTATACCAAAATAAAATAGTACTTTTATGAAAGTTTATTAAGAGTAGTATCATTAAAGCTCCAAATTAATATGGTCCATAGAGCGCTTATTTCTATAAATACTGAACAAACGACAAAAATGTACAAAAAAAGGCGAACAATCTTTGTCGTTCTTTTATTTTTGAGTAATAATTGCTTTGACTTATTATATTATTTATCTCATAAAAGCCATTTAATTAAAAATGTTTTTTTTGTGTGTGTGATGAGCGGAAAATGTCTCTCCTCCTTTCATCCAAATCGATCAATTCATTTGAACTTAAAAGAGTAAAAAACCTAAACACACACAATTTTTCGCTTTTGTAATATTTTTATTATTGTGCGTATTAGGAATAAGAATATACTCTTCAATTAATGTACAATTTGTTTATATTTTACGCTCAAATGTTCATATAAACTTAAACACGAATGAATAGATAACATTTTATTAACCAAAAGTATTTTTCATTCATATACCAAATAATCCGATTGCCCTTAATTCTTTACCTATAATTATAAACGTCTTTTGGTACGTAAATTCATCTGTCAAGTATTCACTGAACTGCTAAGTCTAAGCTCCAAGTCTCATATTAAAAGAATGTTTTTCAAACAAACTAAGTACATTACGTAAAAACTTGAAGACGGAAAATTTTCAACGAAAATATTTTGACGTGAACCACCAGAACCAACATCGAGAAATATTAGGATGAACATTTTTGAGTACTCGTTTGAGAAGTTACGTAACTTTAAAAGGAAAACTGAATCGTAAATGCAGTCGACTGTCGTGTTAGGTAAGTGAAGTCAGAAGCTATTTATTAATCTATACTAGACTAATATTATACAAAGGTAAAGTTTTTTTTTTTCTGTTTGCAGGTTGTAATCTCTGAAAGTACTTATCCGATTGCTACAAATAACACCAATAGAAAGCTACTTTATTCCTGAGCCACATAGGCTTTTTTTTTTTTTTTTTTCGATGGGAAAAGTCATCTTATGACAACCCCCGCTCTTGGGCGGAGCGGGAGATAGTGTCAGACTCTTACTGACTAAAAAACCCATCCCGTTCCTTCAAGCCTTCATTCGGATTACCCTGGCCCCAGTAGGCTTCGACCCGGCTGGGCCCCTGCTGTTGCTGACAACTCCTTGAGACGCGCGGGAACAGCGCGCGCCGTCAACGACTTGGGCTTGGTCCGGACGGTTACCGGACGGCCGGACAGCGAGCTACCCATTGCTCACTGTCCGCAAGCCCGCACCTACGGTGGCTGGAAATCGGGATCGGAATCCCGGCGGCGGCGGCGAGAGCGCCGTTGCCTGATGCGGTCGGCCTCCTCCTTAGAGTCGACCTCCTCTTTAGGGTCGGCCTCCTCCTTAGGGTCGGCCTCCTCCTTAGGGTCGGCCTCCTCCTTAGGAGCCACATAGGCTAGGTATGTTTTAAGTATGCAGGTGAAGCTGCGGGCAAAAGCTAGTTTCCTATATTCTTTTTTTTTTTGCAGAATAATAAACCGTTTTCAAGAAGAAATTAATAACCTGTTTTCTGAAATACAATCGACTTATACCAGATCATTTGGGGTCGACACAACACGTTTTTTCTCCCATTCTGTCCTGTCACCCATCACGCTAACACTTACTCTATAATAAACTACAATTACTATGACAATAAAACATTACAGTAAATAAATAAACTAATAAACTGTTAAAATAATACAATAATTATAACCGTTCACGCTCCAACTTCGTTCTTTTATAGAATCAAAATTTTCTCTTCTAGTTAATTTGCTCCGCCTCAAGGTACAATAGATCACCGTAGGTGCGGGCTTACAGACGGTGAGCAATGGGCAGCTCGCTGTCCAACCGTCCGGTAACCGTCTGGACCGAGCCCAAGTTGTTGACGGCGTGTAGTGTTCCACGTGCGCTTCATTGAGTTGTCAGCAACCGTAGGTGCCCAGCAGGGTTGAAGCTTACTGCGACCATGGGTGATGCGTAAGAGATCCCTGAGACCCTGGAATAATGGCTAAGGAGGAACAGAAGTGGGTTTTTTGTCAGTAAAAGCCTGACACTATCTTCCGATCCGCCCAAGAGCGGGGGATATCATTGGATGATTTTTCCACCTAAAAAAAAACTACAATAGATACTATTAATTCGATATTTTTTTCAAGGAAACTGTGTAGTGAGATATTGCCTTGATTCCAACATATAAATCAACATATTAATAAGATTTATTTGAGAAATATTTAAAGATATAATTATCAACAAAACTGTAGGGCCAAAGGTTACTAGGCCAGAGCCAAAGGTGGGCTTCTGAAAGGGAAACTAGGGTCTTAGAACGCAAAGCAAAGAAGGTGTGGTTAGTCATTAAAATTCAGACACGGCCTCCTGCTCCGTCCTAGAGTTAGACAGCGGCCGTATTATGACATCTTAAAACCATCATGTTTTCTGTGTGGGAAAAGGATAGTGCTATTCGTCCTGTATAGCTCCGTCTCTTTTTCACACCGAAAGAGGTCATAATACGGCCCCAGGTCATTGGATGATCTTCCACCTTAATTCATTGAACCCCAAGCAAACGCTGGCGTCCGCTCTCTCAATGTCTTTCTATTGTATCTCCTAGTTACGATATTCGAAAGGTTAAAAGAGATCCAAGCTACCCGTGGCACAAAGGCAAGTTTGCTTCGGAACATCATCATCATTTCAGACAAAAGATCCTATTCGTCCTGCATCCATCGGATTCCCGCGACTCTCACCAAGTCATCGATCCAACTTGTGGGAGGCCTTCCAGCGCTGCTTCTTCCGGTACGTAGTTGCCACTCCAGAACTTTTTGTCCCCGTCGACCATCTGTTCTGCATGCAATGTGCCCTGCCCATTGTCGCTTAAGTTTGGCAATTCTTCGAGCTATGTCAGTAACTTCTATCCTGTGGATATCTTTATTTCTTTTGCACGGTTGTCTTATTTTACATCCGAAACAGAGAAAATAAGGAAAGCAAAAACTCTAATATTTCAGATGGAACAAAACACTAAGGGCTTGATCACATTACTATGGCGCGGCGACGTTAGCGCGAAACGGAGCGACGTCTGGCTTTCGCACGATACTGTGTTGGTACTGAATAGTGTTGCAAGGATCGTTAAAACAAATCGGAATTTAAAGTTTTAGATCGGGACAAATAAAAAATACTTTTTTTTTAAGTGGTCATCCAATGTTAGGGTGGAATGTGAGTGCGTGTCAAACTTTAACTGACTAAAACCAACCTATGTCCTTCTTGCTCTTTACATTCCAAGGCCACGGTCACTGTTTCAAACGTTCCCGCAAACCTAGCAGGCATCGGCCCTAGTGCAATTTTGAACACATGGTGACCATGGTGACCATGCGAATGATGTAAATTATGTTATTTTTTTGGTAATAATGATTTTTCTAATAAAATCAAATCCTATAATTAAATATAAAAATAATATATAACTTCTACTATAAATATATATTAAATAATAAGTAAGCATGTTTATCAGTTGTCTAGTACCCATATCACAAGCTCTGCTTAGCTTGGGACTAGACGGCGTTGTGTGATAGTTGTGGAATATTATATTATATATCATAATAATAACTAGCTTTCCGATCAGACGCAGGATAAAAAGCTACGCAGGTAGTAAGTTGTTTACTATTTACATATATACCCATAAACTACTAAATTAATACAAACAATATACAATATTAAATTATGAAAGCAGAGGAATAATGTATTTAATGACGACGTTCAAGAGGAAAGGTATAGTCTTCATAACCACATTTTTAAAAATTGTGAATGTTTGAGCTTTGCCTTACTGACACGGGCAAAGCATTCCACAGCCGCACTGCTTGAAATGAAAACATAAGAACAGTAATGTTGCCGTCGTGGTAATGTGGTCAGATCCTTATAGATGTTTTTCGTCTACTTCTAAGTGTTTTTTTTTCTCTCGAGTAATCTTTGAAATAAATATTATCCAGACAAAAGAAGATGGTAGTCCACTTAAACGATTGAATGGGACATAAAATAACAAAGACGAAATAATGTCGTTGGAAAATAAAATAAATAGAGCACTAGTGTGACCAATTTTTTATTTCCTTGCTTTTAATTCAACGTAATAATTCCTCAACGGCCATTAGTACTTCAGTTACGTTGAAATGTTATGTAATGAATGAATGAATGGTAATGGTATGGTGGTGTAATGAATGGTTGAATGTTATGTAATGTTTGTGTTGTTGTGTATGTCGTTATGTTTTAGGGTTCCGTACCCAAAGGGTAAAAATGGGACCCTATTGCTAAGACTCCGGTGACCGTCTGTCTGTCTCTAAGCTGTATCTCATGAACAGTAATAGCTACACAGTTGAAATTTTCACAGATGATGTATTTCTAATGAAGCCATATATAAAATTATATATACACGCTATAAATACGAACAAAAACAGAATAAAATAAATATTTTAGTGTAACTCCTACGACAAACGTGTTCTTTTTTGCTGTAAATATAGACAGTGACAAAACGGTAGAGGAAAACATCGTGAGAACACCGGCATGTCCTAGAACCAAAAATTCGAAGACATGTGACATCCACCAACCCGCACTGGGTCCGCGTGGTGGATTACGGTCCATTCCGTCTCCTAAAAAGGATGCCTGAGTCCCAACAGTGGGAACATTATATATTCGGCTATGCTATGCTCTGCTTTGCTAAGCTATGAGTTGAGTAGTGACCGGCAATTTTGATGGTCGTATTATTTGCTACGAACGATACGTAACCCTTCGTGCGTGTATCCGTCTTGCACTTGGCCATTCTTTTTTTAAATTTCAATTGTCAATTCAGGTACAATTTTGGTATTCCAGGGCGACGGTCACTGTTTGGAACGTTCCCGCAATCCTGGCAGGCATCGGCCCTAATGCAATTTTGAACAATGGTCACACTCAGTCTAGTACGCAACTGATGTAAAATATGTTATTTTTTTGGTAATTATAATGATTTTTCATTAATTTATGGATTTATCGGGACATGTAACGTCCCGATCAGACGCAAATCGATACGCGTCCTCAGACCCTTGAAAATCAGAACTTCCCGCTCAAATCGGGACACCTAGCAACACTATACATATAGTGCCGAACCATAATTGAGACCTATAATAATAATCGTATCAAATAAGTAATAGTGATCCGCTCCACACGGCTCAACCGTTGCTCCGTTTCATAATAATGACTGAATTTGGTACCTAAAATGTCTGTAGAATTTTACTAATTCATTTGGGTTGATAAATCAATTAAACTTTAACACATGTTTTAACACAGGGTACAATTAAATTAATTAGCCGAGCTCAACGGTCTGCCTTTAGTCTAATCGGATTCTGCTAGAAATGTACCACTAATCGTGATACGACGTGTAATGAATTTTCACTAAAAGGATAAGAATTACCTATATATATTAAAATGAATTTTAAATACGAATTATATATATATATTTATTTACATTATCTATGTTGTACACTGAAGCCCCAAATCTTTTCCTTACGTTCAGTCCATCAAAAGGTTGTCTGGTAGAAATTGCCTTATGCAATAATACCGCCTATTGTACACTTATTCTTTTTGTATATGTTTGTCCTGTAATAAGGTAAGGTATGCAATAAAGTAATAAATAAATAAACCATGAATAGTTTCTAGCAATGGTTTCAGCGCAGTCGGCCTTATAATGTTCCCACTGTTGGGACTCAGGCCTCCTCTCTAAGAGAGGGATTGGGCCTTAGTCCATCATGTGGGCCCAGTGCGGGTTGGCGGATGTCACATGTCTTCGAATGTTTTGTTCTAGGACATGCCGGTTTCCTCACGATGTTTTCCTACACGGTTTTGAAAGCGGTGGTGATGAAATAAATTACACAAAGTAATGCACATGCCTGGGTTAGAACCCGCGACCTAAAACACGTAAGTCGGCGTCGTATTACCACTCGGCCACCACTGCTCTCTATGGTTTCCCTTGTGTCTGCAATGGTTTCACCTGCGTTATAGTACATTATGATATAAGTGTGTAATGTTAGTGATTACCTACCGTCGAGGCGGTATTTAGACCCGAGCCGTGGCGAGGTTCTTAAGAGAGCCGAGAACGATAATCATTAATTACTCACGTGTATCATACGACGTTTTTCAATACACTTGTGAAGAAAATAACTGTAAAACTAGTAAATTTTCTTATGCGCCCATTTCCTCGTGGGAGACGACCCGCGCCCATCCTGATACGATAAATGTAATAAAATTATAGCGGGGGAGAGGTTGAACAATAAGATTTGAACTACATTATAGCACTAGTGCGTAATGGTAATCAAAATGTCACAGTTTGGTAAGAAGGGCCATTATGTACTTAAGTGCAGTGTAATAAGAGTCACTTTCTGAGCAAGTGTATTGAAAAATTCATTAAACTCCAAGTAAGGTGTTTGCTCTCTCATTGTCTTTCTATTGTGTCTCTAATTACGGTATTTGAAAGGTTAAGCAAGTTCCTCCTTCTCCACCTTTATACCTTTAAGAGGCGTATTTTGATAAATACTCTCTTAGCGCTTGCCTTCTTCTTAAAAGGAAACCTTGTCGGACCGACAGTTTTATCGGGCCGACAAAAGTGTCGGATCCATATTGGCATATTATGTATTTCAATAGCACCGTTCATATATGGGCGACCCGACCAAACTAACAGAGCCGACACTTTTATCGGCCGTTCAGCCACAATTTTTGTCGGGTCGGCATAATATTGAGGTACTGGCAAGTATAGCGCCGTTCCACCCGCCCACAACGCCATTCCCCGCTCTCGGTACTCGATCCGGGCAGTAAAATAACCGTGCCGACAGTGGTGTTCACATTAGGTCGGGTCGGCAGCGTCTAGTGTGAACAGCAACAACAGTCGTTTAACGGTAAACTGTCGGTCCGACCTAATGTGAACCGGCTCTTAAGCTAGTAGAAAACTTAAAATGTACGGGAATGACGTCATCTCAACGCTCAGTCACGTGGTCAGAACAAAAGAATCGCGGGCGTGGCCAACTCGAGGCGTTCGACGCAAGAGAAACGGTTGTAGCATGGCTAGAGGGGCTGGTTTAATTAACTGCATTATCGTGTAATCGTCAGTTTGTCACACAGATTATACCTACAGGAAATAATTTCGGAAATAGTTGGGATCATCGATAGGTATATATTATGTACTACGCGTAGGGATATTGTTGTAGCGACATCTATGGAGTTACATAAGAACTAATCCATCGCGCGATTTGAACATATAGAACAGCCCGAAATCATCTAGACAGCAGTTGCCCACCAGGCATAACACCCGTATGGTCGGAGGACCCTCCCTTTTCAACGGAGGTTTGCGGGACTTTACCTACTCTCTGTTATCATACCTCCAAACTGGTGACCCTGACAACAGGTGCTGGTCGAGTGAGCAGACCACTGCTCACTCGACCAAACTGCTCGAGCTAATCACCTGTCTGGTCGGAGAATCCTTCCTTTTCAACGGAGGTTTGCGGTACTTTACTCTCTGTTCCGCGTACCTCCAAATTATCGCCCCCAATTTTCGGTTTTGGGCAAAGCCAGAATACAAGACACACAGGACCGTTCATTGTGGCGACACTTGGGGGAGGCCTATGTCCAACAGTGGACGTCTTTCGGCTGAAATGATGATGATGATGATGGGCAAAGCCAGGGCTACGGGAGTGTCAAGAGAGAGCAACCATTACCCTGGAATGAAGCGCAACTAAAGGCACAAGGATGGGTTTTATTTAATAAATGTCTGACAATCTCTATCGCTTCACCCCCAAAAAAGGGGAAAGCCCACATGAGCGTAATCTACACTGGATTACATCTACACTAATAGAATATTTTAAATAGGTTAATTTGTTTTTTTTTTTTTTTGTTTGTAGAAGGTAATCTCTGTACCTAAGTACTGGTCCGATTGCTAATTTTTTGTCACCGATAGAAAGCTGCTTGATTCGTGAATGGCATAGGCTATATTAATTTTATGTATGCGAGTGAAGCCGCGGGAAAAAGCTAGTTCTATTATATAAGTCACGAAAATAAGCTGGGGAAATAAGGACTCTTGGCGGTATAGGTACATTACCTACACTAAAGGGAAAATGAGCTGAGGCACTACCACGAGCTCATAACGCAATTTATTTGATAACTTATACTGAACTGGGGTCTCCCTTGTTTGACCGAAAGGAATTTGACAAATTTTCACTTCTGAAAAAATTTTTCGCATAATTTCATTTGCCAAATTAATTACTTAGCGAAAAATCTATTCACAAAAAATTGTAACGCAAACCTAATGTTTGGGAAATGAAAGTTTAAACTATAACTTGTTTACCAACTAGTACTTTCAACATTTTTTATTTATTCAAATATTTCAGTTGGAATAACAGTTTTTACGCAAAATTAAAAAAACCAAATATTTAGTATCCTTAGTTTCTATATAATGTAGTCGATCCTGGCACTCGCCGGCCGCTGCCGCGACACCACTCGCTAGAACTAGATTGTTATTGGCTTTATTTTCGCCGTCGATATCATCATCATCATTTCAGCCGATATACGTCCACTGTTGGACATAGGCCTCCCCCAAGTGTCGCCACAACGAACATTCCTGCGCGTCTCGCATCCATCGGTTTCCTGCAACCTTTACCAGGTCATCGGTCCACCTTGTAGGAGGCCTTCCAACGCTGCGTCTTCCAGTACGCGGTCGCCACTCCAGAACCTATCGGCTCCAACGGCCATCTGTTCTGCGAGCAAAGTGCCCTGCCCATTGCCACTTAAGAAGCAATTCTTCGCCGTCGATATAGATTGGATAAATTGTTTTTTTTTTCTAGACCTTCCTTATCCTCACCCAAAAATCTTACCAATAGAATTTTTTTCTTCTATTTATAACCGCATATATTTTCTGCACGACCAAAAATTAAGCCACATTATACTATCTACATTTATTCCCTCAGCAATTGGTGCTAATATCTTTTCACGGAGAATGTTACAACCGTTTCGGATTATTGTGATCGTATAGAAAAGTTCTAAGACCATGCTCACACGTGTACGATATTACAGAATAAAAAAGGGATCACACAGCTTTATCCCGCTGTTCGCAAGCTTAAATCGAATTACGATAACATCCGCCATTGTATTCATAGGATGGGGTATTTGCGTGTATTTATTTTTAGACAATATTTTATACTAAACCAAAATCAACGCTAAAAAGGATTCTCTCTTTTGAAATCTTTTTTTAGAATTGGATATTAAACGCTGCTATTAAAACTGCTTAGTTAATATTGCCAGATGTCCGGGATTTCCGGAATTGTCCCGGAATTTTACGTATTGCCCCGGATTCCAATAAATTTAATAACTAAAAATAAAAAACAGTCGTGAGTTCATTAAGTTTATAAGATAAGTAGTAAATCACAATGTGTTTCTAGTTGAATGCCTATTTAAAGGAACGTTCTCAATTTTGTATCATAAATATTGTGATTTACTACCAAACTTCTTTTATCTAGACTATTAAAAATGTAAAGAATACTAAAATGCATTTTCCTTTAAATATAAAATTACACATCCCGTTTATATTATTCATAGCTATAGCCACGGTCCGACATGGAATTGTCCCGGACTCGATAAGTTCTGATCTGGCAACCCTATACTTAGTAGCAATTATCTTAAGTATCAAATATTAGTAGATATGAAGAAGAATGGAGTTTTTTTTCATGTGGGAAATCAAATAAGCGTTCAAGTATTACGTAACGCAATTTTTTAAGATTTTAGACCCTCCCTCCCCCCCCCCCCAAGTAACGCACCGTAACGTTTTTCTGTACCCCTCCCTCCCCCTCCCTAAACGTTACGTAACATTTAAGTGACCATTAAAGTCTCAATTATGTTATGTTAACGAAAGGTTTGCCAACTTAGGAAACAAGATTAAAAGTAACGTACAATAGGTACTATTGAGGGTTTCCTCGTAAACGAAAAGGGTTGCTGAATTGGAAGATTCTAATTCCTTAGCTTTTTTATTAAAATAAAAGAAATATTACGTAACGCGTTGTTTAAATACTCCCCCTCCCGCCCTTGTAACGCACCGTAACGTTTTTCAAGACCCCCAAATTGCGTTACGTAATACTTGAATGCTCCCTAATAACATCTGCCATCCTTGGGCGAAGCGAGGGCATGTCAGACTTTTACAGACTAAAACCCACTCGTTTTTTTCTTCTTTGACTTGCGTTCCAGGGCCCTCATTTTCAATTAACTCACGGCCACAGTAGGATTTGACGCTGCCGGGCCACTACGGTTTGCTGACATCTGTTTAAGGCGTGCGTGGAACACTATGCGCCGTCGACGACTTGGGCTCGGTCCGGACAGTTACCGGACGGTCGGACAGCGAGCTACCCATTGTTCGCCGTCCACAAGCCTGCGACATTCGCTGGAATTTAAGAAAGAAAAAGGCCTCGCTAATGTGCCTCCGCCCACGTCAAAATTAGTCCACACTACGCCTCAACTTTTCCTTATTTTTTTTCTACAACTGGGTCAAACTATATGGGACGAAAAAAAGTATTTTACTACTTTGATATATCGACTTTTCTTCGGCATTGAAATATAAAACGATAAATAAATACGCCTCAGAGATCGACGCACAAACTAATACCAAGGATCTAGTACATGATCCTGGACTCCCCCGTAGTGGAATTTATCGTTAGGGATTTTCTAATTTATAATAGTTTGTAGTTTATTATTTAAAGTTTATTTAAATTTCCTGTCGACCACGATGTGGAAGAGTTTTTTGACACCATTATTTTGTTTGATTTTAGCGTAGGGGTTTATTTTTTTTTTCTATTTTACTATAATTATAGTTAAAAAAATATATATAACTTCACTGAAAGTTAAAAAAGTGTAAAAAAAAATATTCTCTACTTTGATATTTCAAACCGTATAAAATCGTTATCCTAATCACCATACCCTTATCTATATATTTTTTCTGTAAGTGTATTTGTCACCTAACTCCTCTTAAACGGCTAGACCGATTTGAATGAAATTTTGTGTATACATGTAAGTATTTTAGTGAGTCTCTGGATGGTTTGAAAATACAATTGGACCCGATAGGTAGCGCTACAAACGTGTTCTCGTATTTTTTTCTGATAAAATGCTACTTTTCAGACAAGACTAATATCCAATCTATCTATCTAAATAAAAATCAATGCCACTTTTCGTTGTAATTTTATAACTCAAGAACGGGCTCACCTATCCAAACCAAATGTTTAGGCTTTGTTCGGACTATTTAATAGATGGTTTATGTGAAGTTTGCTAGGGTAGAGTAGTGTACTTAGAGTAGTGTAGAGTAGGGTAGAGTAGGATAGGGTAGGGTAGAGTAGGATAGGGTAGGGTAGAGTAGGATAGGGTGGGGTAGAGTAGGGTATAGTAGGCAGGGCCGGTTTATGCATGTCGAGGCCCCTAGGCAATGCACGTCTCGGGGCCCTCCTACCCTCATCTAACTTCTTAATATATTTTGTGTTATATATAAATATATTACATAATTACTCTGTTTTTTACTATGTATGTATATTATATTTGCGTATTTTTATCAAAAAAAAATCATACAATAGTCGTAAGCTTAAATATTAACTCTTCTAACTTTTTTTGATACAAAATCGTCCAAGACATCCTGAAAGTTAACCTTTTCCAGTACATCATTTTCAATTGCCATTATGGCCAATGAATTTAAACGGTTTTGAGACATCGTTGAACGAAGACAGTTTTTAATTAATTTCAATCCGGAAAAGTTTCGCTCACCAGTGGCGTTTGTAATCATTAGACTTCTATATATTTGCAAAGCTGTCATTACATTCGTTTGTGTGTGACACGGTAAGGAGACTAAAATGAAAAATTACCTAATATTTTGGTACTTAACGTGCGCGCGCTACAATAATTAAATAGGTACATAATCTTTCTAAACATAGGTAGGTACTAACGTCAGGAATTGCGTTTGTTCTGTTACTTATGCGATTTTTAAAGGCGGCACTACATTATTAATTGATTCGATACCTACTTGACGCTGAGCATTGTTAAAGTTATCTGAAGTTTTCCGTCAAAACGTTTTTAAATCGACAAATATGGTTATATTGGTATTAAACGGATGGATTTAACTAGTTTTAAACCGGCCGCGGCCTTACAGCTGTAATCAGGTGAATAAAATATGAAAAACTAATAAAACTAACGTATAATAATTGTAAATTCAGTGAAACTTTACACTACTTTAATTTTCTCGTCGTTTCATCGACTTTCTCGAAGCCCGAAGCACTTCTGCAGTCTTTACAAATAAATATCCAAGATCTAAGATCTAAAAAGTAAGTTTTGAAACACAAACTGTAAAAATGTCTTTTTCATTACTCATACTCTGAAAGTAGGTCTGAAGTTGCCTGAGGAGCGGGCTGAAAGTGATACTTTTCATCCCTAGGGAGTTTTACTTTACAACTGACAGCTGTCAAATTATTAAAAAAAAAACTAGTTCTATCTTCACATTTCTATTGAACCATGTTCCAATTTTCCATACAGCCATTCAATCACAGCGCGATATAAAATTGAAATAACTTAGAGACAAGTATTAATTAAATAATGTTATATTTTAAGTGATTTATTTGTTCAACTATTTCTTTAAAATTCTTTATTTTTATAAGATTACAATTAATTTCTAATTTTTCATTAATGAGGCTGAATAGCTGGCCGGACGCAAATAAAAAAAAAACAATATGGCGGGAAAGTGGCAATCAGTCGTTGGTTTTTTCGAGTTTTGTTTACATTATCGTAAACCAGAGATTTGTATTAACACGTTATGGTTTATTAGATTAAAATAGTGATTTAACGCCTAATTTCATAAGAGAAGAGGCTAAAGCAGTAGTGGAATGCCTTTTACCGCCTAAATCAGAAGAAAGATACCTACTTAAAATCATAGGTACGACGACTCAGGTTTTACAAATTTTTTATTTTATTTTTAGTTTCCTCGTATTCGTAATGAAAAGCACAGTGTTTACCTCGGGGTGAAAGTAACCCATTTAACCCCTCGAATTAGCGACCTCGCTTCGCTCGGCCGCCAACTCCTTCTCGGGACGAAATGGGTTACTTTCACCCTTAGTGTAACAATGTACTATTTTTTCACGGCCGTAAAACTCGCAAACACATTCGTCGAAGTGACAGGTTTAATCGCTCAATTTTTGAACGATTGAATAGTACGCAAAAGTTGTCTATGATATGTATTGAACGAATCGGGGAATACCCCGGTCATGCGAACGATTTAGCACTGCCAACCTTATGAAAGTAGTATGGCCATAGAATATGGTACCTTTAAAAATCCCGTAAAAATCATAAAATGTATATTATTTTCTAATGTATTTAGCAAAAGACCTTCGTTTTATAAATTAAAATAATACATATTTTTAAATACTGATTTAAAACATATGCAAAGTCCATTCTTTTTGAAAAGATAAAACCATTTTTCTCTCAACTCGAACAAAAGTAAATTATTTCATAATTATTTCAATAGATGGCATAACAGGTTTCAAATTGTAAACTATAGTTGTGTGGAAATTGGAATAGAGCAAAACAAAACCTTTAAAACTTGAAATTTATAAATATAGAATTTTATAAAATTCGATAACTTAGTGCTATCAGTTTAAAAAGCATCTCGAAGTACGGCCTTTATGCAAAAAGTACGGCCTTTAAATGTTTGCCAATGACGATAGATGGTGTTGTAGACGGGCAATATATCGAACTACGTTTCGGTTTCCCTGTAGTTGATTGATTCAATTTTATATTATATAAATTAATATAAACAAAATTATCAGAAAAAGCCAATGAATATGCTCTGCACTCATACGTTGCTAATGAAAGATTGTGTTTTACTTTTGACAGCTTTTCGCATAATCCAATGCTAGGATTACTAGTTAAATGTCACGTCATCGAAATTTCAAATTTTTTTTTTTTACTTTTTATGAAACATTGTCTATTGTTCCATTAATTTGAACCTGGCGGGGCCCCTAGGCAGTTGCCTATATTGCCTTATGGATAAAACGGCCCTGAGTAGGGTAGAGTAGGGTATAGTAGGGTGGAGTAGGGTAGAGTAGGGTATAGTAGGGTGGAGTAGGGAAGAGCGGGAGCGAAGCCACGCGGGCAAACACTAGTAATATTTGAAAATTGGAAACATTTTGAATTTTATTAAATGCTAAATTAAACATTAGATAGTTTTCACGGACTTCATAAGTCAACGACCATCCAATGTCTACATTCCGAAGAAGTTTCCGAGTTCCTTCTTTTACTTTTTTGCAATTCAGAAAAATCTTTGAGAATTCGTTCGGGAATTAACTATTACTGTTGCATCACTGTTTACCATCAGGTGGGATCACAGTCAAGCACTAGTATATCGCACGCTGAGAACGAAAGTGACCGATTTCAAAATTTTGGTTAAATGAGTTAAGTATACAGAATGACTTAAAAAAGTATATTCTATCATAATTATATTAGAAAACTGGCCAATAAAGGTAAGAAAAGGATAGAGGTATATTTCGGTCTCTTTGTCACTCAACCGTTCCCTCCCCCCGCACCCGAAGGAAAGTGACGAAATCAGTGTTGCACCGTGAGTTGTCGTGACAAGACGTGACAAGTTTAGCAACGTAGTGACCGATTACGCTTTGTGTCTGTTTGTTTGTCAATTTCGGAGGTAAGTTTAGTTACAATTTATAGTCATAAACTGACCGATTCAGATTTAGGTTCCTTTTACATTATAAGTATTAGCGTATAAGGTGACACATAACAAATTCGGTCACTTATTTATTAACAAATGAGTCTAAATAATGGGCCAATTTTGAATCAGGTCTGTATAATTTTAAATGTACTCATCTGTATTTTGTACTATTTAGAAGAAAGTCTGTTTAACATTTTTTAGTTTGGTTTTCAATTGACTTATTGATTAATAGTGCAATTTATTACTTTTTTCAGTGTTTAATATTCCCTACTGAGTCGGCAATTCCAAAACTAAAATGAAAAGAAGTGCTTTAATTCTTCAATTAGTGGAAGAGAGACAGCAGAATAAGGTAATTACGAAAACTGTTCGTTTATTATTCGTTTTTCATTAGTACCTAGGGACTAGAATTATTTGTAAAAATGTTTATATTTGTTTTCCATATTCTCTATTGTACTTGTTTGCAGAGCCCTGACGAGGCTTTGGATATCGACAAAGAAAACATGCCATCTAGCCCATCAATTATCGAAAATACACCTCCACGTCTGGACCAGGAATATAACAATGTTCAAATCCCAAGCCGAAAAACAAAACCTTTAAATGTAAGTTATTAATTTTTATTTAAGTCATGGGTAGTCATTTTAATGTAAGTTTTATCTTGTGATGAAAAGTTAAATTATTCATGTTTCAGGACCCTGAAAAGGCTTGTCAAGAAATAAATACGGAATCAAAAATTACTGAAAAAACCTCAGAAAGTACATCTGCTGTCCGACCACGTTCAAGAAGTTCCAGTACGAGCAGTTCATCTTCATCCTCAAGTAGTAGCAGTACTTCATCATCTTCAAGTACATCTGTTACAAATGAATGTCAAAATACAGCCACTCCGGGCCCTAGTACAAGCAATTTAAAATCTCAAACAGGTAACCAACGTTCACACGTTCAATCACCAATACATCCGAATGAAAGTGATGTGGATCTCAGTGACTCAGATCCAACATACCATGCTGTAAATTTCAATCAAAGAAGTAGACATGTTTCCAGCACTAGCTCTTCTTCTTCTGATTCTTCAGGTCAACCGGAACCTTCAAAAAGTAGGAAGCGTAAAAGGAACCCTAGTAACTGGAAACAAAATCAAGCAAAAATGTTACGAAACTCCGGAAAAAGTTACAGGTCTATGTCCATATCAAAAAAATACATTCCAGCTAGGCATGTGAAAGAAACATGTACGAGCAAGTGTAGACTTAAATGTTTTGACAATATAAAAGAGGATGAGAGGTATAATCTGTTCAAAGCCTATTGGGGATTATCAAATTTGGAACTGCAGCGTGCTTTTATTAGATCTTGCATGATGGAAGTGCAACCTAGGTACAGGTACTCAAATGCTCGAAACCCTCGCCTTCCAAACAACTCCTTTTATTTCACAATAGATGGCAAAAAGATACCTGTTTGTAAATTATTTTTCATAAACACTTTGGACATAACGGACAGACAGCTAAGAACTGTTAAAAGTAAAACCAACAGCCATGGTATCGTAGAGCCTGAGCTTAGAGGAAAACATGACAACAAAAAAAGGGTAGACCCTGAACTGCTCCAAAGCATCAGGAACCACATAGAGTTGATACCGAGGGTAGAACCCCATTATTTAAGAGCGACTACAAGTAGAGAGTACATTTCCGACAGTAAAACTATAAGGGACCTCTGGACTGATTTTAACAATGATCAAAAAGAAAAAAGTTTGCCACAGTGCGACTATTGGTTATACTTGAATACTTTTAATAAAGAATTCAATATAAGTTTTTTTCAGCCGAAAAAAGACAGGTGTGAAACGTGTGTTGCGTATGAACTTGCTCCTGAAAGTACTAAAACACTGCTCAAATCGAACTATGATAAACACCTCGAAGAAAAAGAACTATGTCGCCAAGAAAAACGGACGGACCGTCGAAACATTGACGAGACCCACATTTGTGCTATTTATGATTTACAGTCCGTCATGTTATGTCCCAGTCCAAGTTATTTTTACTATTCTTCAAAAATAAACTGCCTTGATTTCGCAATTACAGAATTAAAAAATGGAGAGGATGATAAAGTCTTACGGAGACGTTTACTGTTATTTTTGGGACGAGACTCAGGGGCAAAGGGGAGCCAATGAAATAGGTTCATGTATTTTCGATTACTTACGAACCCTAAGCGCAAAAAACGCAGATAAAAAGTTACATGTAACATTTTACTCTGACAATTGCACTGGGCAGAACAAAAATAAAGTTATTGCTAGCCTATATTCATATGCTGTCGCTTATTTTGATAACATCGAAAGTATAACCCATAAGTATCTTATAAAAGGGCATACCCAAAATGAAGCGGATAATGTGCACAGCTTAATTGAAAAGGAAATTAAAAAGAACGAAAAAGCAGGGCCTATATACATACCTGTTCAATTTGCTACCTTGATCAAAAGCGCTCGGAAGTCTGGACCACCTTTCATAGTCAAAGAAGTTAATTATGAATTCTTCTTAAATCTCAAACTACTTCAAGAGCAGTGGGGATACCTACAACTTCAACGAAAACTTCCATAAAGAAACAATACTGTGGAATGATCTTAAAGTACTGAAATTTGACAAAGCGGAGATGTTCCACTTTTATTATAAAACATCATACTCCGATGAGATGTTTTCTCAAATCGACATGCGTAATAAACGTAAAAAAATGATGGGGTTCAATGAAATTGTAATTAAACAGCTGTATGAGCATGCACTTGAGTTAAAAGAAAATAAAAAAAGGGATCTCAAAGATTTAGTCAGAAAAAATTTAATACCTAGTATTTACGCTAGTTTTTACAACACTTTGTAAGAAACTTTAATTCAAATAATCTCATAATAGGTAATTGTCGTATGTGTCCATGTTCTATTGAACATGGACACATACGACAATTACCTATTATGAGATATTAAAATAACAAACTTTAAAGAAGTATGTTGTACCAAAAAGCTAAGTCTGAATTAGTGCAATAGGCAGAGTTTAATAGTTGATTAAGTACAACTGAATTATAACCAGAATACTGTTACTGTGGTAAACTGATAGATAAGTTATGCTATTAATACTGATTTTGATGTGATTCAAATACTTTAAATAACTATTTTTATTTT
The DNA here is from genome assembly GCA_910589285.2 of Mythimna ferrago. Classification (NCBI taxonomy): domain Eukaryota; kingdom Metazoa; phylum Arthropoda; class Insecta; order Lepidoptera; family Noctuidae; genus Mythimna; species Mythimna ferrago. Next base: position 4,857,283 of record OU342682.1, read on the forward strand.
GGTTATGTTTCGTTAAATTTAAGAATTCGTTATTTAAACCAGTGAAAACAGAAGGTCTCATTATTTGGATTGTCTGAGTTAAGCAGAGTGTAATTAAAATTTGATTAGGTAATACAACCGAACTATAACTATGTACAAGTACTACTATGTTAAACTGAAAAGTTAGTGCTAATATAGGAATATTGTTGATTTGGATAAATATTTTATTAGTGTTATAGAAGAGTGATATTGATTATGTTTTGTTATAATATTTAAGAATTACTTACGTAAATGTTTGGTTTCCTACTTTATGACACGATTTTGATACAATTTTTTTAGTGTGATTATTATTACTGATCTCTATTAAGTCTAAGGAGTGATTTATTAAATGACACTTACACATACTTCACTGTTTTATTTAGCTTTTTTGAAAAAATAAACAAAATCTTAAGAATGAAACTGACTTATTTTTAGAAAAAACATATTTTTTTAAAACAAAGTTAGAAATGAACAGACCTTTACCTAAAAAGGTCAGTAGAAATAAAAAACTTCTAATACTAAAGTGACCTATTTTTTCGATTTTATTTAAAACTTTATTTTATACGAGAAAATCATATTTTTTTGCAAAAACTATATAATGTTTCTGAAGCTATTTAGTGAAACAATAAATTTCAACAGAAATTCATAACTTTTGTTACCATGTTTTAGTGTTATTGTAAAATGAACAGAAAATGCTTAATACGACGGACACATTTTCGCTCTTTCCCAAAAATTAGCAATTTTGAGTTGAGTCACTTTCGTTCTCAGCGTGCGATATATCAATAGTATAAATCAAAATTTACGTATTACCTGTGTTTAGACGGAACTTTCGGTGCGCGAGTTAGACTCGCACTTGACCGGTTTTTTTATACTAGCTGTACTACAGACGAGCAAAGGTTATCTTCATCTGCTTCATCACTTGAATTCCTAGGGTGGAGCAACGTATTTAACAACAAAAAATTGAGATTAGGGGGCACGGCAGTGCGCGAGACAGGAAGGAGGGGCAAGGCAACCAAAAAAGTGGCTGTACCATCGCAGTAATGCTCACGAAGGAGGAGTCCGACCGCATCAGGCAACAGCGCTCTCGCCGCCGCCGGGATTCCGATCCCGATTTCCGGCCACCGTAGGCGCGGGCTAACGAACAGTGAGCAATGGGTAGCTCGCTGTCCGACCGAGCCCAAGTCGTCGACGGCGCACACTGTTTCCGCGCGCCTCTAAGATTTGTCAGCAACAGCAGGGGCCCAGCCGGGTCGAAGTCTACTGGGGCCAGGGTTATCCGAAAGGGAACTCGAGCCCCGGTGTCTAGGCTAGTAGGAACGGGGTGGACTTTTAGTCAGTAAGAGTCTGACACTATCTCCCGCTCCGCCCAAGAGCGGGGGTTGTCAAAAAACATCCTTTTCTCGAAACAGTTCAGGCCATTATTAGTTTTCAGGCTCAAACAGGATTGGGCAGCCGCATAGACAGAGACCACTGGGCAAGCGTCACCACGCAGTGGGTTCAGGGAAAGTTTTTTTTTTTTTTTTTTTTTTTTATCTGTTATAAACTAGTACTTGACTGCGATCCCGCCTGATGGTAAGCAGTGATGCAATCGCAGCAGTGCCTTCGACCCCGGCCCAGAGTTGGCGGGATAATCTGGATCGTAGCGCGAGGACTGGTTTGAGACGGCGCGGAAAAGAAAGTCGGAAAGGACTTGAGGAAAGACTTTGACCAGCAGTAGGGCAGTTAAGGCTATATATTTCACCAGGACACCATGGCCGCGCGACATTGTCAGCAGATGTCCCGATAAAATGTAGCTCTAAGCTACTTTGGAGGTATGCGGAACAGAGAGGAAAGTCCCGCAAACCTCCGTTGAAAAGGGAGGATCCTCCGACCAGACGGGTGTTATAGTCTAGTGGGCGACTGCCCGATAGATGATTTCGAACTGTCGTATATGTTCAAATCGCGCGGAGAACTTTGATTGCGCGATGCAGGATTTCGTACTTTCTTCGTAGTTTTTATGTGGCGCCATAGATGTCGCTACATCACTCCCCTCCGGAGATCGGAGATCGATGGTTCTTGATGCGCGCCAGGCCAGCGTAGGTTGGTTCCAGTGGGTCGGAACCGATGCCGCATAGTTCTCGGTGAGTCGGAACTGTCTGCGGTGATGCCCCAGTGAGTCGGGGTGTTGCTATCCCTGTGAGTCGGGATGATGCCCCAGTGAGTCGGGGTGAAGATGTCCCAGTGAGTCGGGATGATGCCCCAGTGAGTCGGGGTGGTGCTGTCCCAGTGAGTCGGGATGATGCTGCAGGCTCCAGTGAGTCGGAGTAGTGCTGCTGGCTCCAGTGAGTCGGAGCGGTGCTGTGCGACGTAGGGCTTGACTGCTGGCGTCGACCAGAAGAGGTTCTTCATAGCTCTTCATGTGACTGGCCGAAGGTGCGGTGTGCCAAGCCAAGGTCGCTGATGAGGCTGAAGGTGATGACCAAGTATGACCAGGTAGGCATGCTGGTGGTCAGGATACCCTCTATAGCCGTGGGTGCTGGCTGTATGGCTCGCTGCTCGAAAGCTTGAGGAAGTGACGATGACGTCACGAAGTAGTAGCTGCACGAAGGCTGCGTTGACGTTCATACTCGAGGATCACCAGTTTGGAGGTATGCGGAACAGAGAGTAAAGTCCCACATACCTCCGTTGAAAAGGGAGGATCCTCCGACCAGACGGGTGTTATAGTCTGGTGGGCGACTGCCCGATAGATGATTTCGGGCTGTCGTATATGTTCAAATCGCGCGGAGAACTTTGATTGCGCGATGCAGGATTTCGTACTTTCTTCGTAGTTTTTATGTGGCGCCATAGATGTCGCTACACTACCAAACTAGACACTATAAGTCGCCATATGTCCGAGCTGGTCGCGCCACCAAATTGGTTGCGCAACCAAACGGACACCAGTATAGAGCTGCATACATTTTTTTTTTAATTGATATAAACTAGTGCTTGACTGAGATCCCACCTGATGGTAACATTTTGTTGGTAGCGGCGACTGGTCGCGCCGCCATGGTGTCTCGGTCAAATATAGCCCTAAGGGCGTGAAAAAAAAAACAGTTTTCAATAAAACAAACGAAATAATTTATCTCAAATCAATTGTTATATTTGAATTACATCTGTCAACAGTCAATATTATAATATATATTATGTGCTATACATTTATATTTATAAATAAGACGTTCACATATATTCATGAATGGATCGTAATTCTAACATTTATTATAGTCACTTTTTTATTTTGATATTGTTTTTCTTAACAAGGTAAAGCCAACTGCATCGGATCGAGATGATGGGTAGAGACTAGACATCTATTCTATTGAAAATCAAATTGTGACATCACTGGATTTTTTTATTTATATAAACTAGTGCTTGACTGCGATCCCACTAGATGGTAAGCAGTGAGGCCCCTCGGCCACGACTTTTTGTAATGATGCTGTCGCGCGTTTCGTAAGAATGCGACAACATCGCTACTAACGCGCTTTAGTCGCATTTGCAAGCGCTATAGAAAAAATGCCAAAGCGCTACTAACGCGCTGCAGCATCGCGACTCTATCGATGCGGACGCGCTACAGCATCGCTTCAAAAAGTCGCCGTGGCGAGGGGCCTGATGCAATCTTTGATGGAGAAGCGCACTAGTTCACTAAAGGTGAGTTGCACCATTTAACTATAACGATAACAAAGCCGTTAACAGTTGTCAAATCGTCGAATTGACCAATAGGCGGCCGTTTCACGGCTGGTTATGGTTTGGTTATCGTTATAGTTAAATGGTGCAACTCACCCTAAGAGTCAATATCACTTTAGCCTTGAAGATACCAAAATAATAATAATAATATCGGCGAAGTTTCACTAGCTTGACCTTAACATAGTAAGTATATGTTCAAAATTTTTCATTTTTTTTTCATTACTTTTATCACCTCAATCCGACACAGTTTCGTATTTTAAAACCTAGTAAAACCTTTCAATTTATCGCCTATATTTTGACATAGATCACAGGAAAAGATCCATTTTCTATACAAATCGATATAAATATTATCAACTCCTTCAACTGACAAGGATAACTTGAAAGGTATACAGGCGCCTACATTATGTTATACACGACTTAACATGACTAGAACAACAATATTTTTAATTAAAATAGTGTTTACATTTCATAAAGCTATGATATTTATTTATTTTACAAAGTATCCTAAATAGTCTAGAAAAGTGATGGATTGATTGGCTTTCTTTCTGACTTATAGCGCTATCTCACTCTTTCATGGCATAGTAAAATGAGTATCTGCCAATGTTTAACCGATTTCAAAAAGGAGAAAGTTCTATATTCAAAATTGTGTCAGCTATACTCCATTCGCAATAGCATTATACATTTAAACACAAACCAACTTTTTTTACTGTCCGTTCAACCTATTTTGACTTCTATAACGTAACTGATTGCGAATAGAATATAAATAGGTACTATATTTGTTATAGTTAGGTACTTCTTCATATACAGGGCTATTTGTAAAACACTAAATACCTTGCAGGACTATGGCCCGTATTAATAAACGTTCCTCCGCCCAAGATCTCGTACTTGATATCAAGTTTGAGGTCTTGATTGTATTAATAAACGAGATTCACAAGCCCTAGGTGCTTGGTATCTGAGATTCTGTACTCATGTGTTTATTAGCAATGATCTTGAGCTTTTGACATCGTATAAACGGGGATCAAATGATATCGCACTTGAGGACGGAGTTGAGTATCGTTTATTAATACGGGCCTATATTATTACTAACATCATAAACAAAAACTTTTGTTCTGTGACTTTTTACAAAGCATAATACATTTACCAAAAACAATCCTTCAACATTTTGTTCTTCTATCTAACACATTTCAACTCTGTATTTTGCTATACCTACCTACGTCTGTATGACGCGACGCAAGCGCATCGAGCGTCATCGAGCCACCCGATACCCACTCCTTTCCGCTATTGTACTATCGCTTGCTTGGCAGAGACTTCGTAATATTTAGAACGTTCAATTTCAATATTTTTATTTTTGTATGAAAAAATGATAAATTTAAAAAAAATCATATTTTTTTTTTTTTTTTTTTTTTGTTGATAGGTTCGCGCTTGACCGCTATCTACCTGATGGAAAGCGACGATGAAACGCGCTTACCTAGAAGAAACCTATTCACTCTCGACTTAAAGATTCCCGAGTTGTAGCTATCAGGGAACACAGACTCCGGTAAGGAATTCCACTCCCTAGCTGCACGCACAATGAATGTGTTCATCATAGAAGAAAAGTTGTTGTATATGATGTACCATAGTCCTGAGAGGTAGCCAGTGTTTTACAAATAACCCTGTTTAAATAAATAAATTATATATTAATGTAGTAAATATTTTACTATTAAAACTTCACAATTCCATCAATCAATTTCACCATCAATTTTGTAATTAGGCGATAGTTATAAGTTATATTATTATTTAGAGAATGTTGATAAAGTCTCTAAATAATTATAAATATTTAATTTAGTTTTTATTCGAGTAGTAGCTGCCGCAAACAATTTAGATTAGCAATGGTCCCTTAAAATAACCGACTAGATTTATTTTTAATTTACTTTATAGCCGGTACCTTTCCGAAATTATCTCTTCAATAGTATTAAAAAAATCTGTACTATTTTTACTTCTACATGGTAATTATGTACTATAATAAGTATCTTCAAAAAAAAGTGAAGTAAAATTTACGAGTCTGTGTTACAAAAAACCTGGGAAAATCGAGAGAAATTATCGACGCGTTACAAATACAAATGTAAGTACATAAGTCAAAAAGTAATCTGCATTTTTGCGATTGGCAATAACAAGCTTGACCGTCGTCGGTAAACTTGGCGATGCACGGTGTTGTTTGGAGCATCGGTTTGGTTTGGAGCACAGAAAAGATGAAAGAGGTCAGAAAGGAAACACTTTCCCATTTGTACAACGAGTGTCGCCACTTGTCTCACACCCTTTAACTCCACTACAGGCAATAAACCAACACGAATGCGCATTACACAACTAACAAACCACGCACACTTAGGGTGAGTTGCACCATTTAAATATATACATATCCAGCCGTGAAACGGCCGCATATTGGTCAATTCGACGATTTGATAACTGTTAACGGCTTTGCTATCGTTATAGTTAAATGGTGCAACTCACCCTTAGATTGCAAGTTTGCTATTGGTAGTTGAACTATGAGCATTGCCCTACTTTGTGGCACATCTGGCCACAAGCCCATTCTAACCTTTTTCATCTGTTCTGTGGTTTGGAGTGACGTAAAGCGTGAAACTCAAGAGCGGTCGCAATAGGTAACTACTGTGGTCGCCCTCTGCCCTAGCTAGGAGACACAGGATCTTAAGTACTACGTCATATTATCATCATATCACCCGAAAGACGTCCACTGTTGGACATAGGCCTCCCCCAAGCGTCGCCACAACGACCGGTCCTGTGCGGCACGTATCCATCGGATTCCCGCGACCCTGATCAGGTCATCAGTCCACCTTGTCTGAGGCCTTCCGCGCTGAGTCTTCGGGTACGCGGTCTCCACTCCAGAACCTTTCGTACCCATCGACCATCTGTTCTGCGTGCAATGTGCCCTGCCCATTGCCACTTAAGTTTGGCGATTCTTTGAGCTATGTCGGTAATTTAAGTTACTAAAATCTCAAAATTGCAGATAAAATTTTTCACTATGCATCTGTTGATTCACTATGCGTCTGTCGATTTAAATATTATGAAAATTTTGCTATAGTGTCCATTCGAGAAACTGAAACTATTTTATAAATCGGAGAAATATCGGCAATATAACGAATACTTACTCTATCGTAAATGTATTTATTACAATATTATTATGTTATGTATTTATTTTAACATTGAGACGTTATAAAAGTAAGCGGGTATTGTTTTAAGACGAAGATAGCTACAATATATTGAAAAAATTCTACTTATAACATGTTCAAAGGTTTCTATCAAGTATTTAAAAAAATATAGGTATTTTTTGTTGACTTTACTTTTGGATATTTGGCAAATATTTATTGTAAAGATTGACAGCTTATTTTAGAGTAAGATAAGTTTTTATAGTGTTTTGTTGGAATGTGTATTACAATTATTATAAAATAATTAATATGGCTTTGGAATAAATAAAGGTTAGTGCAATCCCTTCCATTTACGAGCTATTTTCTCTGTTTCTTAATCCTAAACGACTCTAAGGCCTCGTACAGACATCGCGAGGCGTGCGTCGCGAATTGTTCGTCTCGCATGCCTCGGGCTGTGTGAACGTGTGCTCACAGTGAGCATTCGCGTCATACGATCGTTGCGAACGCCGACTCAGTACGAGCCGTGCGCTCCGTGTGGACGGGCAGGTGTTGTTTGCGTTTTCTACTGACGAACACCGTGCGTGGTGGTTTGCGTACTCAGCTTGAGCATGTGTCCTGATCATGATGTCCTGCCTCAGGTTGAGGCATGCGTGACGAACCATTTGCGACGCACGCCTCGCGATGTCTGTACGCAGCTCAATAACATCCCTAATATACTGCAAGATTACAAAGTACATATCTGAGAAACTATAGTCCTCAAATACAGTCCACACCCAATCCATAGTATTATATTGCGCATCCATTTTCTTTGGTGCCCTCTAACCGCTTAAGTCGAATTTTTCCGACGAGTTCTTTCGTGTCCTATTCGCCAGAATCGTGTATTTGCGACTGGGTACTTACTCCCTCTCGTTTAGCTCTTCAATCCCCATAGCTGTCAGAAAAGCTGACGAGATGGAGTATTTGGTCGTTGATATGCAACCCTGGCAGATTAAATGCGAGGATGTTTGTCGGATATATTCGACGTCGGCGATTAAAACGTTAAATCACTTAATAGGCTAGTTTCCAGGGTCAAAATAACTACATTTTATTTAGTTCGTATTTTAGATTTAAAAAAAAATATTGGACACGTATTTTTTTCTTTTTTCGATTAAACAAAAAATAACAAAGATATAGCTCATTAAAGTTACGTGTGACGTCACCCGTGCGAAAAAATGCAGCACGGCGTGACGTTACATGTAACTTTAATGGGCTATATCTTTGTAATTTTTGGTTTAATTTACAAATAAAAAAAATACGTATCCCTTATTTTTGAATAATCTAAAAGTTGGACTAATTACATTTTTTTTACGGCAACTAGCCTATTATTTGAGGCATCAGACAGCCTTAAATAAAACTTATTGATAATAAAAATAAATGCAACTAACTAGCTTCAGTACCTATAGTTTGTTTTGTTCTATCGCTAAGTCATAAAAAAAATATATCGGCTCAGAAAAATAACTATCATAACCGACATCATAAAAAAGAGCGTGACAGCAATACACATCTTCTTCTTGCTTATGAAACATGGTATGCGATAGAAAGAGACGCTGGCTTTTTTGCTTGCATACAAACATAGGGTGACTGGTAATTAATGACCGATAATTATACACGTGATTGTACTCATGATTACAGACAACTATTCCAAAGACACTTGTATACTCATTATTTAACTTATATTATTTAACCGGAACATATTATGTCGGTACCTACACTGATTACATACATTGATGGGTTTGCAGGCGGCGCGGGTGCACTATCACTATTGTAGGTAAGGTACATGAGACAACAGCGTTACGCGGCTAACAACTGAGAGGTCACAACGCGCGAACAGCTGTTGTTTTGTGATAAAACTATTGAGTATTAAAAAAAAGTTTCTTTGGGAAAGTTGTTTCTAATCATGAGTACAATCACGTGTATAAGTATCGGTCACTAATTACCAGTCACCTTATATATTGTCTTGTTTTTTGATAGTCTCAATATAATGTTTGATCTAATCCATTTCTTCGCAAGTGTTCTGAAAAACATCGTTTGATACACGTGGAAATTTGTCACTGCGATACTCAGCTCCATAACACCCTCGCCTGCGGCTCGGGCGAATTCCGCCTCGTTCGCAATGACAAAGTTTTACCACTTGTATTAAAACGTACTATTTCTGGAAATTAGGTTATATTTGACAAAAGTTTAGTCGGACTCCATGATGGTAAATTTTCTGAGCCATAACATAAACTCCTTTGCGCGAACTTTTCTTAAAGTAATAATAAAGTATCTAAGTTTAATTAATATTTATGGCATAAATAATAAAAACTATTGTCTGCTTCAGCTATTAATATCTTTCTTAGTGCTTTCAGCGTTATACGTTTTATACATCGAATTACTGACTAGTATTTTTGTGAGATCTTTAAAAAATATCTTTGGATTTAAGTACACATTTGTTTTTTATTTGGTTGGAAATGAGATTCTTATGGTCCCAAATATCTTTGGGCTTGGCTAAGCCAAGATATAAATTAAAAAAAAATACTGTGACTATGGGCTACTAAGCAATTTACGACTATTTCTAAAAGTAAAAGTTAAAAATAAATAGTGCTCACATAGAATAGACAAACGTCGACTTTGATAGTTGGTCGGGCAGATATCCAAATGCTAGAAGCATTTGTTTAGCTACAATTTAATTTGTGTAATTTATTTCATCACTACTGCTCTCAAAACTATAAAGGAAAACATCGTGAGGAAGCCGGCACGTCCTTGAACCAATAATTCGAAGACATGTGACATCCACCAACCCGCACTGGGTCGGCGTAGTGGAATACCTATCATAGAAAGGAAGCCTGAGCCCCAGGAGAGGGATCATTATAAGACTGATTACTGATGCTTATTATGCTTGGATTTTCAAATCTTGTCGTTGAATCGAGCGTTGACAATCCAACAACGTGACTGGCCTGTTGGTCTAGTGGTTAGTGGCCCTGACTGCTATGCCGTAGGTTGTGGGTCCCACTCATGACAAATGTGTCATGAGCACGATCATTAGTTCTGTCTGGGTTTAATTTATCTATAATATGTATGTATTTAGAAATATATAAGTATGTTTATCAAAGGCGTTGTGTGATAGCTGCGGAATATTATTATTATTATTATAAAATAGCTCGCTTTCAATTAGGCTTCATTTAAATGTAGCTTAGTGTAATTGCAAATGGGCATTAACCTATTTAACTCATGCAAAATTCTACCTTAAGCCTAGGTAATAAAGAAGAATCATCCAATACTTTGCAGGGAATGTTTGAACTGCAGCAACTTGCTGAGGTTTGTGAAGACCAGATCCTGAGGGTTCGAAATGATGAAGTAGACCAGTCCAAGTATTGAAAGGACGGCCCGCCATATTGAGAAATGCGTCCAGGTGTGGTAGAATGTTGGGATTGTTGGCTGGAAAAATAATAAATAAAATGGAATTAATAAATTGCGTAAAAAATTGGTAAGTATTTTTTTTTTTCGATGTGAAATGACATCTCCCGGCCTTGGGCGGAGAGGGAGGGTGTGCCAGACTTTTACTGCTAAATACCCACTCTTTGTTCTTTCGTTGCCTTGCATTCCAGAGCCGGGTTTTCTTTTCAGAAGCGAACTCATGGCCCCAGTAGGCTTCGATCCTGCTGGGGCCCCTACCGGATGGTCGGAAAGTGCTCGTCGCCAGCAAGCCCGCGTCTACCGTGCTCGGAAATCGGGATTAGGATCCCAGCGTCTGGGGCATGAGGGCCGTGCCCTCGCGCGTGTAGCCGCCTCCTTTGCTAGCATTACTGCTTCACAGTAGCAGGTGACTGGGTGTCTTACGGGGTACTGCGTTCTGATTGGTCGAGGCTATCCTACATCAGATCACTATGTCAAATATGTTGACAGACGTGCGTCGCCTGTTAAAAACGTCTAGTGGCTGTTAGATCGTTGATATAAAATTATGAATCGATAACAAAACATCTACAATATTGAGGAGTAATTACGCTGCATAAGCTATTAAGGTTGGCAAAATAGGCCATGGTAAATAAATTCATTTGCGTGTTTTAGAGTGAGGTTAATACTAGACTACAATACTTGACCTCGTTCCACACCTTTATTTACAAGGGCACGTGAATACAAAGCTTTCAAGTTTAAACATCGTTTCAGTAGTTAACTGTGAAAGCGTAATAGCCCGTTCACGACCTTGCCGCTGTGAGCGGTAAATAAGCGCGGGGCGGCGAGCGGTAAAATCAAAAGTATGAAAATGTTTGAAGCAAGCCTTATTGAAAACTTTCCGCTTACCGACGTCGCCCCGCTCGCCGCTATAACCAAAGACATGAACTGACCGTAACAGACAGAGTCAGTTTCATATTATAATACTAGCTTTTGCCCACGGCTTCGCCCGCGTGGCATTAGGTGCTTAAAGAATCGGGATAAAAGGTAGCCTATGTTCTTTTCCATGTCAAAGGCTATATGCATGCCAAATTTCATCCAAATCCGTTCAGCCATTTTTGCGTGATTAAGTAACAAACATCCAAACATCTATACTTTCACATTTATAATATTAGTTAGGATTAGTTTGGATTATAATGTTAAGTATAGATGGCTACTTACAATAGTAATATTGTTGCTGGTAATATTATTGACCATCGGCGCATACTGGTAGACCATCAGCTCATCATACATCCTCGCCGCGGTACAGACCAACAGACAGGCGGTGTAGAGCATCACCAGGACTATGGGCTGGAAATATGGCTGCAGACCACGGGTCAGGTCTAGGCTGGTTACGTCGAGTCTGGAATGAGGAAAAATCGAGTTAATTTATTGAACCCCAAGCGAACGCCGACATTCAAGCTCTCATTGTCTTTCTATTGTGTCTCTAATTACGGTATCCGAAAGATTAACTTTATATTTGGTAGGTAGGTATAATAGTTGTTTTTTTAAGTATTAGAGCCTGTGTATGAGCCCTAATAGCTTCAGCCCTGCTGGGCATCTACGGTTTTGCTGACATCTCTTAGAGGCGCACATGCATCTCTACGCGCCGTCAATGACTCGGGCTCAAAGCGAACGGTTACCGGACGGCCGAATGGCGAGCTACCCATACTCCTACTTCGTCTGCAAGCCCACGCGTACGGGTGGCTGGAAATCGGGGTCGGGGTCACACCCGGGCGTTTCTTCAGCACGAATCAGGTGCCGATACCTCCTGAACTTACCATGACCGTTGACACTTCTCCAGTCACCCCTTTAAAGAGGCGACTTACCGCCATGATTGTATGAAGGCCCAAGGAAATACTGAATATATCAAATTGTAGATTTACTAAAATAATGTAAACAAGTCACTTACCTATCCAAAACTGAAAGTAGACACAAAACACAGAAGAAGTAGTACGTAGCGACATAAGGCATAGTGACGACTGCATGGAAGGAGAGGTGCCCTGCATCCAGTCCATCGGAGTAGCTGATGAGGAGGAGATGCATCAGTGACAGGCCTCCGAGCACACCGTGGCAGGCCGGCGCGGAAGAGCGCCAGGCTTTCTGGAGAGTTAGCGCCACGTCTAAGGGTGTAAGGTCGCCTAGTCTGAAATGTGACAGAAAGCAGGGTAAGAGCCGGTGGAAGTCACTGAGCATTTTGTATGAACTCCGCCCGGGCCTATGTCGATTTCGCGACCCCGTAACAGCGGGTTTATTTTTACAAAAAAAAAAAAAAAAACAATAACTATTCAAGATTTTTGTTTTTGCGAGGCCCTTTTCAAAACAAGCTTTATTATTTTTTGTAACTTTTAAATATTTTCGTGACGTAATCTCGTTTTTCGTTTCGTTTGAAATCGTAAGTTAGGGTCAGATCCGCGATTTTTTTGTTTTATTGAGACAACTAATTTAAATCATGTTTTGAATTTTGCGCGGCGGTTGGTCATATATAATAATCAATTTTAATAAAATATTTTTTATGGTGTTCTCTTTTATATTTGTTGATTTCCAGAGGTTTAAAAAAGTTCAAAATGAGTAGAACCTGGCCTTAAAGAGGGCATAACCAGCCCCAAAATATTCCCACTGCTAGATCTCCTCTCTAAGAGGGAAGGGCCGTAATCCACCACGCAGGCGCAGTGCAGATTGGTGGATGTCACATATCTTCGATTTTTGGTTTGAGACATGCCGGTTTCCTCACGATGTCTTCCTTCACTGTTTTAAGAGCAGTGGCGACGAAATAAATTACACAAAGTAATACGCCTGGCTAAGTTTGAACCCGCATTTACTCGTAAATCGGGGCCGTTAATAAATTACAAGATAAAATATAACTACATATTTGTTTTTTTTTTAACTTCCAGCTTACCTTAAATATTTGTCACCATCTCTGGACTGCTGTGACTCCAGAATCCTATCCCTTGAAACAGCTCTAAACGTTCCACCACCTTGCAAGTAAATCTTCTCCGGTCTACGTGACCCAAACGGGTCTAATCTGTCATCGTTTGGTGATGTCAGTGGAGACGGTGAAGAGAATGGGTTGTCTAAGTATGTATCGTGGTATGGCATGCTTGATTCCAAAGTTTCTAGCATGGCTGTTAGGTCAGTGGGACGAGCTGAAAAGTTGAATCAATGTTTTATAAGAAAATTTATTATGACTTATTTTAGTTTATTTATTTATTTAAGGATCACCAACGAGTGTTACAAAATAAAAATAAAAACTTAAGAAATAGAAATTGGTACACGTAACCTGGTCCTATAATGAACACACAATTATAGGCAACCACAGCTTAAGAACATCCCATACCATCCCACAGCTTAAGAACGTCCATAGTTACAGGGTTTTTACATTAATTTTCAATTTAGTGTGTCTTATACAGGATGTAAGGAACCAATCTCGAGAAACTTTTAGGGCTTACTCAGTAGACAAAACTGAACAATCTTCCACAAGTATTTTTTTCCGGATACGAAACATAAAATCGGCCTCTCCATACAAATCGGCCTCTCCATACAAATCGTCCAATCAAGTTTATAATTTTGTCTGGAGAGGCCGATTTTTTTATGTTACTGGAAATATTTTTATGTGGAAGATTGTTCAGTTTCATCTACTGAGAAGTCTTAGTTTGTGGAGACCTGTCCCTTACACCCTGTATATAATTCTTCTGTACACGTATTTGTCATCAGTCTAACTCCTAAATGACTTGACCAATTTGGATGAAATAGACAGGATATTATAGACCAATCACAGGAATTTAATCGAGAGTTGACAGTAATCAAATTCTATTTTTGCGTAGAACTGCAAAGCAAAGGCATTTCTTTCATCTTTCAAAGCTTTTACAATCTTTGAATATTAAGATTATTACCACATATATGTAAGACAAGTCATAATAAGATCTATTCAGTTTTAATCTATATCTTTGTATATAATAAAAGGCTATTGAGACTTTTGTTATTATTTTAATTGTTACTGACTGACTGATCTATCAAAACAAGCTCAAACAACTTAACAGATTGCACTACAATTTAACCCTAGAAAGATAACCTACGTCGAAACGACGTATTCGAATTTGAAAAAATGTTGTAACTCGTTTGTTTTTTGCATCACTAAATTGCCCATTCCTGCCAACTCAGTCGGCTATCGGAGCTTGCAGAACACACCCTTAATACTTGGGTAAGTGCAATACTTTCGTCGATATTTATCTACCGTACGTCGAAGCGACGTATGGTTATCTTTAGTGTCAGTTTCTAGACTATTGGGAAAATGTGTTACTTTCTTTTTTGAGAATAAACATACGTGTTTTTTTATTAGTTTTTTTACTTGTTATAATCACAATAAAAATAACATAATGACGTCACAAAATCATACAAACGGTTCAGAAATCAGTCAGTTGTTGCATGAAACGAGCCATGAAGAGATTCAGGGGTCGGACAGTGAAATTGAAGACAATTTATTAGAAGACAAAGTACAGAGTGATACTAGTGAGTGTTCTCCTAGTGGTATACCCATTCGATATTGAAGATGTTTCTGGAAATGATCCTGAAACTCCTGAAAATGCTTCGCCAAGTATGCTGAGTTGTACTATCATGCCACAGTGACAAATTCTTAGAGCAAAACACGACCATCATTGTACAGCTATTAAAGGTAGAACAAGTGGCTAATTTAGGTCCTTACATATGAAATTAGCGTTTTGTCTACAATTGGAATGTCTGCGACATCCACCGTACTCCCCGGACGTTGCTCCAAAAGATTACCATTTTTTCTGGAATTTAGACAACTTCTTACAAGGAAAAAAATCAATTCCGATGCGACAGTCCAAACCGCCTTCAAAGAGTTTATTGATTCTCGCCCCCATGGTTTATTTAGTAAAAGGATCAATGAACTACCTATGAGATGGCAAAAGTGCATAGATAACAACGGTGCATACTTTGACTAACAAATATTTTACAAAAAAAAAAATGACTTTACGCTCTTCCTATACCAAACGCTAATTTCATTTGTAAGGACTTTATATTATGTGGACATGATAAAACTTATGAAGAAACTCGGCAATACCTCGATGACCCCATGAATAGAGACAAGGTAGAAAATGCTTACTATGCAGACGAATCTATAAGTTTTTTTTTTGTGATATATTGCCAAAAAGACAAGCCAAGCCTTCCACACCACATGAAGGTATACCTGAGGCAAAGGAAAGAAAATATTATGCCTTTCTTCCATAAAAAATTAGAAGGATGACGAAAATAATATCTGACCGCTGCAAAAATCTCATTTGTGGAAAGCACAAGTCCAGCGCCTGTTCTAAGTACCTTTGAGGCTAAAATGGATAAAAAGTGTTATTTTCTTAGGTTTTTTATATTATAGAGATTGTAAAAAGTTAATTTTAAAAAGTATACATAGTAAGTTATACGACTGACGGAGAGTTTCCGAAATGCTTAAGATTGGTAAAGTAAGAAGTGCCTTGTTCTGTTCTTTAATTTTTTTTTCTAATAAAAATATAAATAAACTCGAATGTTTTTCATTTACTCACAATACAATTAAAGTATATAATATATAATATCACATTTATAAACCTAGTATATACATAATCCAATATATGCTCACTCAAACATTCGCACGTCGAGTCGACGTATGGTTATCTTTAGTGTACAGTGAAATATGGTTATCTATCTAGGGTTAAAGAATTAGACATGTGATAAGACAGGATTTTCCAGATTTCACCCCAAAGGGATAAAAACTGGGGTCCATAGTTTTTTCTCAGATAATATCCCGAGAATAGGTATGTCCTCTCGGTATAATTTTCTACTTTCACAAGGATAAATCCACTGGTAGAAGCTAGAACAAAATAATTTAAAATCTTCTGAGTAGAACCTCTGTTCGGTTTATTTACCTGCTTTAGACCCTGACTTATTCTTCCCACTTTTAAACACTTTTGGGCTGACATCTCGTCCGTTAGCATTACTATCCTGTCTCTCGTCCCGCACTTTCCTCCGAGTCTTTCTTGGTTTGTGACGGAGTTCCTTTGTTATTCCGTTATTGTTCTCCACATCATGGGCTTCGATTTCTAGTTCACCGCTGAGAGTTACCACTTCATCTTTATTGTACTCTTTGAGGTAGTCATCCACCTGTAATTTATTCATTGACAGGAATGAATAACTAAATATGAGTAAATACTAGAACTGAATCTAGAAATCAGAAACAGGCCTTTTTTTTCCCCATCAAGGAAAATGTTTGTGTGATGGGCACAATCATTTGTTCTGTGTCTGGGCATAATTTATCTATAATATGTGTATTTAGAAATATAAATAAATAAAAAATAAATAAAATTGTTTATTTGGTCTGAAACGGTTACATTACAAATGCAAATGAAACGGCCCCAGAAAGTTATTAATAATACTTGTGTTGGGGTTGTTTTGCTCCTTCCCTTAATTGGTACTTAACAATATTGAGACTTAGTAACAAATAAAATAATAAGTACGTTTCTCAGTTGTCTAGTACATACTCATAATACAAGCGCTACTTAGCTTGGGACTAGACAGCGTTGTGTGATGAAAGAGTCACAAAAGACTCAAAACTTGTATTTATTATCTATTGTTCTATTTTTCACAGAACTAAATAATACTCTAATTCAATAAAAATATGATTCAACTAGTAAAGACAATGTAACCTATTTAACCTTCCAAAAACCGTAATTAGAGACACAATAGAAAGTCAATAAGAGAGAACGCCGGTGTTTGCTTGGGGTTTGATAGATAAAAATATTTTTTTTAGCAATTTATTTCAAAGATCTGCAAAGGTCACGTTACTCTTTTCACAAGTGAATTTTATAATATTTACTATTCCTGTAAGTAAATAAACAATATTTAAAAGTTAGTTAATTCATACCCTTTCCAATGCACTAAGACTAGATCCAGGTATATCAAAATCATGCAAGTCCCGGTCTCTATGTCTAGATGAGTGCCGTTTCTTTTTACGATAAGACGGACTCCTTTTCTCCTTATGTCCGCTAGATGGTCTCGACAAAGTCTTCATAAATTTCTCATCCAAATGATTAGGATCATGGGAATAAAAAACAAATGAAGGATTCTTATCTGAATTCTTTAATTCTTTTTCAACAAAACCTAAGATTCCTTGTTTTATTTGGTCATGGATTGGTAGCTCAGTGTCGAGAGATTCGTGTTCTGATTTTATCCAGCTATCACGTTTGGATTTGTCTGTTGTAGGTTCCTCTGTAACTGGAGTTTCGTCCGGTGCAGCATGACCATTTGACATTTTTCGCGACCCCGATCGGCTTCGTGATCTTTTAATTTTTTGCTTCGGAGACGGTGATCGTGCAGATGTATGGACTTCTGCTATTTCCTCTTTCACATCCACACTTTTTCCAGGCTTCATTATAAGCTATTTTTGGCATAAACCCACGCAAATTACAATCACACTAAGTTATTTTTATTTATAGAATAACTACACTCTTAACCATATTAAACTTTGGCAAATGAAAGAAAGTAACGCAAACTTATTATTTGAACTAATTTTTAACACATTTTTGTGTTTATTTTCAGTTAAATAATAATTAATTTCAGAAACTAAAAACAAAGATTCCCCACCGAAATATCAAATGTCAACACTAATGACGTCATTGTGACGTCAGCGGGCCTACGCAATTCGAGGCGTTTCGTTTCACGTGATGCAAACAAAAATCCTTTTTTGTTACAAAATTATTGGCTACATTTCGTAAAAAAATAAATAAAGGAAGCCAATAAGTTTTTAAAAGTAAATGCATTTTCTTTTTTATGGTTTTTCGTGTTTATTTTTTGGTAAACCAACCAGTTATTAGTTAAAAAGTGAAATAAAAACTTTTTATTAATACCTAAAATAATTCGCAACGTAGTCTCAGTACCTACCCAATAATTACCAAGTCTATAATAACAAAGAATCTAAATTTTATTTAATGTCTGTCAGTCGATAGATGGCGTCCAATCTAAATTATCTAGATAAATGTATGACAGACACACCATCGACCAAATTCTATCAATCACGGTCCGTGCTATCAATATACCTAACAACAATTATTTTAACCAATTTTTTAAATAGCTTTTAAAGATAACAATTAGGTAGTTTTGGTGCATAGCTGTAGCGTTCCTAATAAAAGGTCCGTTAAATGTATGATTATTGAACCAAACATTGTAGAAAATAATTGAATGAATTTATTGATGATAGATGGTGGTTATTGATGATAGATTACCTTTAAAGATTACCAGGAGAGTAAATCTCGTCTTAGTTGTGGATACCTACCCCACAACTAATACTCAATAAGTTGGTACTTAGGGCAAATTTTCTAGTAACGACCTGCCGGTCGGATGGTGCCTATTGTCCTATGAATGATTAAATATGTAGTTACCTATCTACCAAGGTACCTACATACTTATCTACCTGCACGATGAGGTGTATCAATTATAGTCCGCTCCGCTCGTTCTAGCATTCTTTAGGTAGACAGCTACGTCGTGGCCAGGTTTTAGAAATTGATCACTTTATGATATGGCCAAGTAAAGCTGGCCAGATCGTTTTAAACGTTATGGTTTGATGATATATTTTACCTACTATACACCGCTAAATTTTAATCGTTTTAATCCCGTGGAGGGTCGATCCGGTACATGAAACACTATCGATTTGTAAACATAAAATTAAAAAATAAAGTACCTTTTTTTCAAAACTCGTATTAATTTACGCATGTACGAAATTAATTTCTTTAAGAAAACGTCAGCTGAGCGAGTCCAATGACCTGTAGGTAGTTTATACGAAACGCCGACTACTACCTACGGGTCATTGGACTCGCTCAAGGAGGTCTCTCCTTAGTATAAAAAGTAAATGTTAAACCCACCTATTATTGGAACCGGGGCCCTGGTACATGCCATGATCCGGAGCGAGGGGGAATGGGAAGTGCTAACGAAGGAGACAGCCGTGCGCATGAAGGTACGGACATCCTTACGCTCCAGCCCCCGAGACCACGACTCCAACTATAACCAGCCACCACCCGTAATGCCTTGATCACACATACCGAGTAAAAGGACGAGACAGTAAAATGTTGCTCGGTCGAGACAGTGATTGATGTAAACAAGTTGTAGAGTATTCGGCCGAAAGCACTGTCTCGACTCTCGCCCGTGTGCTCGGTACGTGTGATCAAGGCATAAGCGTGGGCTTGCGGATAACAAGCAATGAGTAGATCGCCGTCCAGCCGAGACCGAGCTCGAGTTGTCAACAGCTCGTAGTGTTCCACATGTCCTCAAAGGGATGTCAGCAAAACCATAGAAGCCCAGCAGGATCAAAGCATAACTACTTATAGGGCCATGGGTCGAGTGTTCTGTAAAGGTTACCCTTGATATAGAATACAAATGGTACCTAACTGAAAGAACATACCTAAATTAAGTAGGTATAGATGTGGTTTCAGTCAGTAAAAGTCTGACACGCCCTCGTGCTCCATCCTGGAGCGGGAGAAGTTACTAGATGATTTTTCAACTTTAAAAAAAACCGGACCGACATTTGGACAAAATACGCCTCCATCACGCTTTTTTTGTACAGATCTATTTACTTTCGTTATAAACACACCACAATTTGTCTCTGCATCACCCAAAGGTTGACTGGTAGAAAATGCCTTATGGCATTAAGTCCGCCTTTGTACTCTTTTGTGCATAAAGAATTAAATAAATAAATAAATAATAAAAGGAAAACGTCCATAAAAGCACAACGTCCTTCAGATTATGATTATAATAAGTACCTAACTATTCTTTTCTCAATACATTAAATCTGTTTACCCTTAATTAAAACTAGCTATTGCCCGCGGCTTCGCCCACGTTGGTACTTAAAATAATAGCCTATGTCACTCAGGAATAAAGCAGCTTTCTATCGATGAAAAAATTTTAGCAATCGGACCAGTACTTTCAGAGATTACCTCCTACAAACAAAAAACAAACTACCTCTATATTAGCTTCACCCGCGTAGGATAAACAGAATATAGTTTGTCACTAAAGATTATAGCAGCTTTTTATTGATGAAACAATTTTAGCAATCGGACCAGTACTTTTAAAGATTACCTCTTATTTTACCATTAAACAAAAACAAACTTTATCTTTTTAACTGTTTTTTTGTGTAGACTAATTTATGTACTTAATAAAAAGGTTAAGTAAAGAAATCTACATCTACATGTAGATTCTATGTTTTACCTAAGTCCCAAAACACCAAACTAACCTTCACCCCTTCGCCCCAAAAGCTACAATAGCTTTAGTCATACTTAGTCATTAGAGCCGTCGGTTAGGAGCGGCCGAGTGGCACCGCGCCACCCGTACCAGGCGGAGCGACCCGACTGGACTCAGAAATTCGGAATGCTGCCGACCTTCAGGCTGTGGCGTGGTGTGTGTTCAAGTGACAAGATATTAGCGGGTCTTATTTAGCTAAGTAAGACATTAGTGGCAGGACCCAATATGCTGCTGCGTCCAGCAGTGCCCACGACGCAGCTGTATGTTTCGAGGCTATATCACTCCACGAAGGTTGAGGAGATCGTGGAGTATGTTCGAGTCAAGACGAACTGGACTTTGAGAGTCGAGCAGTTGGAGCCGCGCCATAACACTAATTTCAAGTAGTTTGTGGTGCGGGTGCCGACTCATCATTTGGACACCTTCCTCAAAGGAGAGTTGTGGCCGAAAGGTGTCGTGTATCGAATATTTCGTAGAAGAATACCGACCTCGCAGCGGAACACGACGCCGTCACTTCGTGTGCAATAGTTCAATAATAGTTTAATTAATAAGTAGATGTTATTCATTTGTATTAGTTTATTAATTTTATGATTATTTTATGTATAGTGTTTATGGGTCATAGTAGCCTGAAATAAAGAATTATTATTATTATTATTTTGTTTAGTTCTTTTTACTTCTTCCCGTATAAGAGAGATTAATTAACCTTATTATTATTAGTCAGATAACATATTGGCTTTTTTATAGTGGGAAATCATTAAATGAATGAACAGAAGCGGCATGGACGATGATGCAGCGAAAATTAGCGTTACTTAATTCACTAAACCCCCAAGCGAATGCCGGCGTTGGCGCTGTCATTATCTTTCTATTGTGACTCTAATTGACACGATTTAAAGGTTAAATTGGTGCAATAGCAGAGTTAAAATGGCGAGCACAAAGAAAATATTTACAAGTAAAATACAATAAAAGCCTTCAGGTAGGTACCCTTTAAGTTCCAGGACCACGGTGAATTTAAATCATTGATCTGCAGACTCTGAAATCTTAAAGAAACATTTAAAAAATATCTTTGTGTGACCAGCGCACCCGCTAACGCCTTTACTTTGGGCCACAACGAAACACATAAGAAATTATTTAAATCGCACCAACCTGACACAAGCTTTTAATATCCTTCCAAGCGATTAAACAACTTATTTATGGTCAATTTGTCCAAAATGGCTGAACTATGGCTGGTCGCAAATTAGACACGAGTCCTGAGCTTTTGTTGCTTATACAACTTAGCATAATATAATACACCGCTAAATTCAAAACGAAAACGTCAGCTGAGCGAGTCCAATGACCTGTAGGTAGTTTGTACGCAACGCCGACTACTACCTACGGGTCATTGGACTCACTCAGCTGACGTTTTCTTAAAGAAATTAATTTCATACATGCGTAAATTAATACGAGTTTTGAAAAAAAGGTACTTTATTTTTTAATTTTATCTTTACAAATTGATAGTGTTTCATGTACCGGATCGACCCTCCACGGGATTAAAACGATTAAAATTTAGCGATGTATACCTAGCATAATCAGCCTTACCTTTCGAATATCGTAATTAGAGACACAATAGAAAGACAATGAGAGAGCGAACGCCGGCGTTCTCTCGGGGATCGAGAGGTCACTGTTCCCACAGCTGGGACCCAGGCCTCCTCTCTAGAAGAGGGAATGGGTTGTAATCCACCACGCGGGCCCAGTGCGGGTTGGTGAATGTCACATATCTTTATGTGACATCTATAAACCAGCACAGGGCGCGCGTGGTGGATTACGCTCTTTTCCCTCTCCTAGAGACGAATTTTTGGTTCTAGGACATGCCGGTTTCCTCACGATGTTTTTCTTCACCGTTTAGAGAGCAATGGTGATGGAATAAATAACACAAAGTAATGCGCCTGGGTTTGAGCCTGCGACCTTACAACTCTTAAGTCGGGGCCGTTACCACTAGATTGATTTTTATAAAAACTATATTATTTGAACACCTGGTGGATATACAGAAATTATAATAACATGTTATTTATTGAAGAACAGTAAATTGCAAAGCTCGTCTGTCAAAACAACTTTTTGGTGCATTGGCCTTTTGAAAAACAAAACTTGCCAAATGTGAGCCGGACTCCCGCTCTGAGGGTGCCGTACAAACTTACTTAAGTAAAGAATTCAATTCCCGATCGGAGCCTGGAAGTTTTTTTTTAAATCGCAATTTTTTTTTTGTGACGTAACAACAAATTTTCTGTTTTTAGATTTATTCCTATACTTGTGTTATAAGACCTTGCTTTATGCAAAATTTCAAGATTTTGGGTCAACGGGAAGTATCCTAGAATTATGGTTTCCTTGAGTGTATATATTTTTTGCAATATAAACGGCGTGTCTTTTTTCTCCGTTAATTAATTTCAACTCAATACCTCCACATGTTCCCGAGGTAAAAGCAAGACTCTTTATCTCGGGTATGTGTAGAGGGATAAACAGATAGACAGACGGACGGACGGATGAACGGAAAACAAAGTGATCCTATAAGGGTTCCGTTTTTTTTCCTTTTGAGGTACGCGGTGGAACCCTAAAAAACACAAAAAAAAAAATGTTGAAACCGCAAAATCCCCTTTAGAATCTTTATGGCCGAATTAAGGGGTTTATGGTTGACCAAAATATGGCTTAGTAACGACGAAATTGAAATTTCACGAATAGGTACTTACTTATGGCAGTTCTGAATTCACTAGGTAATTCGAAGGTATATTGTTTACCCAATCTGGCTTTTTTCTTTTTTCCGATGGGAAAAATCATCCTATGACAACCCCCGCTCTTGGGCGGAGCGGGAGATAGTGTCAGACTCTTACTGACTAAAAAACCCATCCCGTTCCTTCAAGCCTTCATACCGGGGCTCGAGCGCCCTTTCGGATAACCCTGGCCCCAGTAGGCTTTGACCCGGCTGGGCCCCTGCTGTTGCTGACAACTCCTTGAGGCGCGCGGGAACAGCGCGCGCCGTCGACGACTTGGGCTTGGTCCGGACAGTTCAGTTACCGGACGGCCGGACAGCGAGCTACCCATTGCTTACTGTCCGCAAGCCCGCGCCTACGGTGGCCGGAAATCGGGATCAGTATCAAGGCGCCGGCGGCGGCGGCGATAACGCCGTTGCCTGATGCGTTCGGCCTCCTCCTTTGCGAACCCAATCTGGCTTGGTAACGATGTTTCACAATAGGTAACATATGGTAGTTTTTAGTTGAGTAGAGACCTCGATAGTCTAGTTATTACAAACGCTCGGTATTCGTTTTTAGGGTTCCGTACCTCAAAAGGAAAACATGGACCCTTCATGATCACTTACAAAAAACTTATGTTTCGACAATTTCAAGGAAATCAAAATTCATAAGATACTTCCCGTTAACCTTGAATCCTGAAATTTAGCATAAAACAAGGTCTTGTAGCACAGATATGGGAGTAAATTTAAAAACAGTATTTTTTTTTTTGTTACATCACAAAAAAAAATTGCGATTTAGAAAAAATCTAACTCCATACAGGAATTGAACTGTTTACATAAGTAGATAAGTTTGTAGGTACGGAAGCCTCAGTGCGTGAGTCCGACTCGCACTTGTCCATTTTTAGGGTTCCGTACCTCAAAAGGAAAAAACGGATCCCTCATAGAATCACTTTGTTGTCCGTCCGTCCGTCCGTCTGTCTGTCTGTCTGTCAAGGCCTTTATTTCAAGAACACGTCGAAGTATCGAGTTGAAATTAATACCATATACTCAGGTTTGCGGTCCCTTAAAGCTGTGAAAAAATCAAACTTCTGAGTTAACGAAAAAAAAAGATACGGCTGTTTATGTCGCAAAAAACTTGTATTTCGACTCTATAACGGAATCAAAATTCATAGGGTTACATCCCGTTGACCTAGAATTCTGAAATTTGGTATGAAGCAAGGTATCATAGCACAAGTATAGGGAACAATTTTAAAACTGTAAATTTGTAGTTACGTTACAAGAAAACCTTCTTTTGGGATTCGGAAACTTCGTAACTCAATTCGAGAATTGAACTGATTTCATAGGAAAGTTTGTACGAAACCCTCAGTGCGGGAGTCCGACTCGCACTTGCCCGGTTTTATTTAATTTTATTTTGGGAATCATCAAATAACATTAGCTCCCTTTCTGGGTTGAGCGAGAGAGTGTGACAGACTTTTACTAAATAAAACCCACTCGTCTTTACCTTCCTTGCTTTGCGTTCCAGGGCTCCGGGGGTTCATTTTCATTTGCACCGTGCACTAGCTTAGTAGGCCTATGTGAAATAAAAATATTTGAATTTTTGACTTAACCCATGACCCCAGTACACTTAGACCCTGCTGGGCTCTACGATTTGCCGGCATCTTCTTGAACCGCTCGTCAACGACTTGGACTCGGTCAGTTACTGGACGACCGGGCGACGCGCTAGCCATTGCTCACCGTCAGAATCAGAATCAGAATGTCTTTATTGTGGGCATAGGTTATATACAGATGTTAAAACTTAATAATAAATTATAGTTCCAATATGTCCTGCCAATTAGGCATACAATAATAAATTACAGATTATACTAAAAAAATATTTAAAAATAATTGATTCAAAATTTAGTCAAATTTATATATGTCAAAATGGAGTCAGAATTATAAATGTCAAAATTGAGTCAGAATTATAAATGTCAAAAATACATAATTATTAATTAATTTAGGAAATCCTGGATCGTGTAGTAAGCCTTACGTACCGTACGCATGCCTACGGTGGCTGGAAATCAGGACCGGAATCCCGACGGCTAGGGCGTGATGGCCGTTCCCTTACGCATGCGGCCGCCTCCTTCGCTAGTAATGGCGACTGCCTGCCATTCCTCCTCGCTCTGGACCATGGCTTGTACCAGGGCCCGGCAAAAGTCAAGCGTGCGAGCAAGAAAGAGTTATGGAGCAATACAGTTCAGCTTAGGCCATCAAATAGATCGCGTTAAGAGCTCGTGGTCGGGCCTATCTACAGAGAGGTGTAGAAGGAAAAGGGGGGAAATTCTTTACCCAGCATTGGGATACAACGAAGACAGAAAAACAGTTGAGAATGTTCTTCTTCAATACCGTTTCCTCATCTAATGATATAACTGATTACCGATAAGATAGTCACTAAGCCTGATAAAGTCAGTTATCCATCACAATGGAAGGTAGTAATTTATTTAGCGATAATGTATCAACCAATCAACGTTATATTTTGTATTATTGCACAACATTGTACAACAAATCAACAATGACGTAGACTTGTCTAAAACAATCGAACGTTTAATTATTTTTCTGTCTGCTATCTTCAACTATTGATTCACGATTGACACGAGTTACTCTGATTTAATTCATTAACCCCCAAGCGAAACGTTTGCTTCTCTCATTGTCTTTCTATTGTGTCTCTAATTCGAAAGGTTAAATGATTGTAATGTCATCAACAGCTCGACTACGAGAACGATGGAAGCACTTGGAGGAGGCTTTTACCGCCACGGTGGCCCTTACACTGAACACGTGAGCAACGGAGACGAAGATACTAACACACAACACTAACAAGTATTTTACTAACACACTAACCCTAAATTATTTGTTGTAAAGAATAATAAACGCTTTTATTGTTTTGCTATTATTTTTTATTTATTTTTAATGTCATCAACAAAGATGACAAGAAAGATTCGTCGAGTCTTGTAAAAATAAAAAGTTTTTATACTTATGATCCACCTTAAACACAGATTCACAGCAATTTGCTGTATATATCATAGTATAAGTGAGTATCTGTAGAGTTAATGTTCTATCATACAACGATATACAGCTTGTGTACAGCTTAGAGTGTAAAACTGGACATTTATGCTGTAGTTATGCTTTGGTTATGCAGCTACAATACAGCATTTATTCGCCAACTAACACTTAATGCTGTATAATTTGGGGCTTTTTGCAGTTTTATCAGCTGTATAAGCGCTTATACAGGATTTCTACAGCTTACTGTACAGCTTAAAGTATATACCTTGAAGCTTTATGCAGTTGGTATACAGCTTGTTGTGTTACTTAGGCGTTTTGGGAATACATTCCCATAATTAGTGTGTTCCCTGCCAGAGCTAAATAGTACGGCTAAGGAGTGGAAATCCCTGCCGGAGTCTGTGTTTCCTGTTAGCTATAATCAGGGGGTCTTTAAGTCAAGAGTGAGTAGGAGCCTTCTGGGTAAACGCGCTCCATCGTCGACCAGAAGCCATACATTTTCCGATATTTTTATGAAGCTACATCAACCAACGCTAGGCTAGGTTTTTGCATTGTAGCTTTTTATCATTGAAAGAATTTCAAAATTGAGATCAGTTTTCTCAGAGATTAAGTACCTACTCTCTATCATCATCATCATTTCAGCCGATACACGTCCACTGTTGGACATAGGCCTCCCCCAAGCGTCGCCACATCGAACGTTCCTGTGCGTCCCGCATCCATCGGTTTCCCGCTAACTTCACCAGGTCATCGGTCCACCTTGTAGGAGGCCTTCCAATTCCTACCTACTCTCTACCGATAAATAAATAATATAATCTCCCGCTTAATCCAAAAACAAACTACAAAGCACAGGCGTAGCCAGACTTTTGGTTTTTTAAATGATGCATTTTGTAGAGAGTGTGCGGGAACCTATCAACAATAAAAAAAAAAATTACATTACTTGACTCCACCATCAACCTTCCACCATCGGAGAACCCGACGTACGCTGAGTATCCACCCTTACATTATTGACATCTTTACGGTCCACCGGACTAGGCATTTTGCGCCGTCGTTTATACCGCGTAGGTACCATCAAAGACACTTCCGCCTGACCACCACTAAGTTCATTTTTCTTGCACTCGAAACGAAAACTTCCAAGGGTTTATTTTGCCGCCGCGCCACAGGATTCAATCGATTTTTTTTTTAAAGTGATCGGGCAGTAATAACCACGATGGTACTATCTAAGAACTGGTACAATTTCCCGGCTGTGGTCTTGCCGTCTGATTATAATAGGTGTCTTAAAGCTAGTGTGAATACTCTTAATAAATGCGATACACCATCAACGATTGCATCATTGCTTAGTAATAAGTGGGATCACAGTCAAGCAATAGTTTATGAATATCATTTAAAAAGAAAAGGCATTGATATAAGCCTGATTTTATTATATCTAGAGATATTAGGAGATTTTCGTCTCTGTAAATCTTCTTCAGTGCTTGTTACTAATGTCCAGGCAGTGGACGTCTATTATCTGAAATGATAATGATGATGCTTAATTTTTCTTCTCTTTTACTTTGTTTTTATTACCTTTTTACTGTGTATGTGTCAGATATTTTCTTCTCTATTCTATACACCATTAAATTTTCATCGTTAACGTCAAACGTCAGCTGAGCGAGGTCAATGACCTGTAGTTAATAGTCGGCGTTGCGTACAAACTACCTACAGGTCATTTAACTCGCTCAGGTGACGTTTTCTTAAAGAAATTAATTTCGTACAAGCGTAAATTATTACGATTTTTGAAAAAATAGTACTTTATTTTTTAATTTTATCTTTACAAATCGATAGTGTTTCATGTACCGGGTCAACCCTCCACGGGATTAAAACGATTAAAATTTAGCGGTGTATACTTACGTAAAGAAATATTTCTGTCTAAAGTTTAAAGCAATCAAAAGTTTTAATCTTCTTCGTACATAATGACAAGTTATTTGGAGCTAAAATTAAAGGACGAGTTCTTGAAACATAAAAGGCCTATTGACAGACAGACAACTCATAATTTAGCTATGTAACTTAACGGTACCTACTCTAAAATTCAAGCGAACTATCACTGACTCATCTTTGCCTGATGCTTGATGACGGCTCCATCTCGAAATTTGGACTTTCGTAATTTGGGTTATAGGGCTAAACCACGCTAAACTGTCTACTTAGAATAAAATGGATTCCCTCTGAATGTTCTTCGTATGTACTAATTTCACTCTCTTTATTTGTATACCGCGATATTTGAACTTCTTCGATAGGTGACAAATTGTTTGAGTAAATATATGTAGGTAGAGATATTGAATTGATCACCAGTTTACTATAGTTAATCCTATCTGTGATAGGCAGTGCCGTAATTAGGGAAATCCCAGCGGTGGTGCCCAGGCACAGGACGTAGACACTGGAGGGGCGCAAAAAATTAGGTAACATACCAAGATCAAGTTTTGATGATCCAAAGCTTAACAGTAATAGCATAAGTAGATACAATACCTATTTATTTATCGTGTACCTAATACGGTTGTAGACGCGCCCCAACAAGAGTGCTGATTCCGTGGATTATCAGTTCATCA
Organism: Mythimna ferrago; assembly: GCA_910589285.2. Classification (NCBI taxonomy): domain Eukaryota; kingdom Metazoa; phylum Arthropoda; class Insecta; order Lepidoptera; family Noctuidae; genus Mythimna; species Mythimna ferrago. Next base: position 4,886,187 of record OU342682.1, read on the forward strand.
GCTCCCACAAGAGGTAAATAATGGGTAGCGTTTGAAGAATCTTGTCACACGTAAATTTCGAAATTGGAAAAAAAAATAATAAAGAAAAAAAAAAAAGTTGGAAATTATATATAATGAATATATCTATCTCTTCTTCTTCTTGCTGCCCTTATCCCATCTTATTTGGGGTCGGCGCAATACGTTTTTTTCTTCCATTCTACCCTGTCACTCGTCATGCTATCACTAACTTCCTTTTCTTTCATATCATTCTTCACGCAATCCATCCATCTTTTCTTTGGCCTCCCTCTCCCTCTCCACCCATCCACATGTATACTCATAACTCTTTTGGTAACATGCATTTCATCCCTCCTCTTTACATGACCATACCAAGACAAACGATTCCCCTTCAGCTTGTCAGTCACTGGCGCCACTTTCAAACTTCCTCTAATATACTCATTTCTCACTTTATCCAATCTCGTCACACCGCACATCCATCTCAACATTCTCATCTCCGCTACATGCAATCTTTTTTCATCCGTCTTTTTCACAGCCCAACATTCTGATCCATACAGTATGACAGGTCTTATCACGGACTTGTAGATTTTACCCTTCAACTTGAGGGGCATCCGTGGGTCACAAGTTGTTCCAGTGACCTGTCGCCATTTCATCCATCCTGAATTGATCCGATGTGTTATGTCTCGGTCTACCTCCCCATCTCCTTGGATAAGCGACCCGAGGTACCGAAAGTCGGAGCAGATTGGTATGGGCGTTCCAGCGAGAGCTAAGGGCACAGAACCGGAGAGACCGCCAAAATCGCAGAATAAGTACTCAGTTTTCGTTCTACTTAATTTTAAGCCAACACTCTCCAGTCTATGCCACCACACCTCCAATTTGCTCTGGACCTCTAGGCCACTCTCGGCAACCAGCACAATGTCATCGGCAAACAGCATACACCAGGGAGCCTCTTCCTGGAGGTCCGACGTCAAAGCGTCCATTATCATCAGGAAGAGGTAAGGGCTGAGAGCCGACCCTTGATGTAAGCCGACAGCAACAAGCAACATTGAATATATCTATCTCTATATATATAAAAATCAATGCCACTTTTCGTTGTAATTTTATAACTCAAGAACGGGCTCACCTACCCAAACCAAATGTTTAGGCTTTGTTCGGTAGTAGATGGTTTATGTGAAGTTTGTTAGGGTATAGTAGAGTAGAGTAGGATAGAGTAGTGTAGAGTAGTGTAGAGTAGAGTAGTGTAGAGTAGGGTAGAGTAGGGTAGAGTAGGATAGGGTAGGGTAGAGAAGGATAGAGTAGGGTAGAGTGGGGTATAGTAGGGTAGAGTAAGGTGGAGTAGGGAAGAGCGGGAGCGAAGCCGCCCGGGGAAAAGCTAGGCGAAGCGTTCCAGGGCTGCCTCAATCAATCTTGCAGCACTGGGTAGACTGAAGTACTTACTTAAACATTAGAATGTCGCAATTATTTGCAGAAATAAGGAAAAGCAAACCTAGGCTTTTGGATAAACCAGCAGATCGTCTCATATAGAGGTATGTCGTAAGAGATGACTAAGGGACTGAGATAGTTGTGTCAGGAGAAAGGGCAGGATCCACCGGAGATAGGCATCTAATAATCTACACTAATATAATAAAGTAGAGCAGTGGTGGCTGAGTGGTAATAACTCCGACTTACGAGTTGTAGGTCGCGGGTTCAAACCCAGTCAGGCGCATTACTTTGTGTAATTTATTTCATCACCACTGCTCTCGAAACGGTGAAAACATCGTGAGGAAACCGGCATGTCCTAGAACCAAAAATTCGAAGACATAGTGACATTCACCAACCCGCACTGGACCCGCGTGGTGGAATATGGCCCGTTGCCTCTCCTAGAGAGAGGAGGCCTGAGTCCCAGCAGTGGGAACATTAAAAAGGCTGATGCTGATAATGTTGATGATCAATAAAATAAAGAGGTTTTGTTTTTTTGTTTGTAGGACGTAATCTCTGAAAATACTGGTCCTATTGCTAAAATTATTTCACCGATAGAAAGCTGCTTTACGCTTGAGTGGCATAGCCTATATTTCATGTACGCGGGTGAAGCCGCGGGCAAAAGCTAGTCTTCTAAATGTATATAAAAGAAAAAACTGACTGACATACGTACAGCCAAAACTACTGGGTCTAGAAGCGTGAAATTTTGCACAAGGTTTTATGAAGTAGGCGAGCATTAAGAGAGAATTTTTCAAAATTCACCCCTTATGACCTTGACTGTCCTGTTGGTCTAGTGGTCAGTGGCCCTGACAGCTATGCCGCAGGTCGTGGGTTCGATTCCCACCCAGGACAAACGTTTGTGTGTTGAACACGATCATTTGTTCTGTGCCTGGGTGTAATTTATCTATAATATGTATTTAGAAATAAATAAGTATCTATATCAGTTGTCTAGTACTCATAAAACAGGCTCTGCTTAGCTTGGGACTAGACGGCGTTGTGTGATAGTTGTGGAATATTACATATGAGCATGTAATGGGGGTCCAAAGTTTGTATGAAGAAACGTACTTTCAAGCGGGCGAAGCTGCTCGCAGAAACCAGTACAGTTATAATTTTGCCATTCATTCTGGTAACAAGAATAATGGCGATGTCAAAATAATCATAAGCAATAAGCATTTCAAATGCATCCTGTTTTCTCAACCTTGAGTAAAAGCTTCGGTTTTAGATTACCTATTTTAAAAGAATACTGTGTCCATCCGAGAACCCCCACCTGTGGAGATTGTCTTTGTTGCGCTCAATTTGGATGCGGAGTCTGTTTAGATACTTTTACTCCTCATTTCTGACACAAGAAATGAAGACATCCGCAGGAGAACCAAGGTTACCGACATAGCACGAAGAATCGCCAAACTTAAGTGGCAATGGGCAGGGCACATTGCTCGCAGAACAGATGGCCGTTGGGCCCGAAAGATTCTGGAGTGCGACTGCGTACCGGAAAACGCAGCGTTGGAGCCTTCTACAAGGTGGGCCGATGACCTGGTGAAGGTTGCGGGAATCCGATGGATGCGGGACGCACAGGATCGTGCATTGTGGCGACACTTGGGGGAGGCCTATGTCCAACAGCGCACGTTTATCGGCTGAAATGATGATGATGATGATGATGATGACTGTGTTTCCTGATAGCTACAATTTAGGAGTCTTTAAGTCAAGAGTGAATAATATGAATGAACCTGTAAATACCCAGTACATGTAATGTTGGCCATCTTAAATAATAGGTTACTTCTAGGAAAGCGTGCTCCATCGTCGACCACATCATCGCTTACCATCAGGTGGGATGGTGGTCAAACGCGAGTCGATAAGATAAGAAAAGTCCTCTTTTTTCGAGTTGGATGAAACCAGTAAATCATGATCATCATTTCAGCCCCACTCTGGGTGAAGCGAGAGAAAGTGTCAGATATTTACTGACTAATGATGAGGACGAAAGGTTCTGGACTGGCGACCACGTACCGGAAGACGCAGCGCTGGAAGACCTCCCACAAGTTAGACCGATGACCTGGTGAGGGTCGCGGGAATCCGATGGCGAGACGCACAAGACCGGTCATTATGGCGACTCTTGGGGAAGGCCTATGTCCAACTGTGGACGTCTTTCGGCTGAAATGATGGTGATGACGATTTACTAACTAAAATCCACCCTTTAGTTACCTCCAGTTGCCTTTTGCAAGAATCTCAAGGAGGTAAGTAACATAGATAGATATTTTTACTGTTACTGCGCCAATGGTCTACTGTTGCTAGAGGTAGATACTGCTGAATATGAGGCCCTGGATTCGATTACCGGGAGAAGTGAATTGTCATTGAGTTTTTCTTTGAATTTGTCCCTACCAGCCTAAAGTCCTGACGACCAGACAATATCCTGCAATAGGGCATTGGGTAGATCCTCCTCCTTGCGTCGTATTCCTCAATGCTGAGGGTCGTGACCTCCCTGCTTCATCACTTTAACGTTTATGATAATCCTCCATCTGTTTCTGTCTCTGGCCGTGTGAAGGGCATTGTACATCGTAGAGTCAAGAGCTACAATAAGGTAGAGCAATAAGGTAGATAGTAGATACTTATTCTTCTCCTTAGCGTATCGATTGCAAAACTAGTTAAATTCCCCTAGCCCAGAATTCGGCCACGGCAGTGCTGTCCGCTGATGCTGTCATTAGGCCCTACGTGAGCAGGTAATAGGGCACGTGATGCAGGGCGGAAGGTGGGACATGGTCTGCGGAGAGACGCCGCACAAACACTGAAGATCGGAACCATCCGAGAACCCCCACCTATGGAGATTGTCTTTGCTGCGCCCAATTTGGGTGCGGAATCTGTTTAGATTATTTTTATTCTGGGATCCTTATACCTAGAGATAATTTTGGACTTTCACGCGGACGAAACCTTTGGTTGAAGCTATTAAGTCATATCGTAAAGTTTAAAAACAGTACAGACTAATGCTTTATGCTACAAATAATAATGTACTCTACATTTTAATGTAATCCACTATCTAACAACAAAATAATACTACCATGTACTTATTATTCTAAACTCAAATTAAAACGCTTTTCAATCCAATTAATTACCTAACAATTCATTGTCACCTAACCATCCAAGCATAAACAATAACACAAGCCTAAAAGGCAAGTGGATGGGCTTACACAACTTCCCACCTCTTACACCCCCGCCCGCTCCCCTCTAGAGGTCGTTCTCCCCTCCCAGAGGACGGCGAAAGGCACTTTCACTCTTGGAATTTGGCAGTTGGCGGCGTGACGTCATTTTTGCGCAATTTGACGCAATGTGGTCCAGATCTGCGCATGATTCGCTGCAAAAACGCTCCGTTTAAAATAATATTTCGTCATGTAAATTATTTTTTTTGTAAACAATTGGTTTTGTTTCACATATGGTGTTAGGTAGGTTTATGACGTAGGTGTTTAAAATAGGTGCAGTTTACATGGAAAAAATATTGATAATAGCTGTCTGGCCAACACTTAGTTATTTATCCGATTATTATCAGATTAAAATGTGTTTGTAATGAATCACATGAGTTGTAAGTTTCACTATGTTTTGTAAGTCGGTGTTAGAAGATTTTATAGCCTCCTATTTTAATTAAAACTAGATGGATTTAAACCACAGCGCTTTGTATTTATCCACACGGTAGCTATTAAAGTGTGATTTTTATAGCCTGACTGATATTTAGAACTATTAAACTTATCACAGGTGTATTATTAATAAAAACTAATAGACTATAAGTGTAGGTATCAGGAAAATAAAATAATGATTTAATGGCCATTTAATTTTATTGTGACATAAAAATAATTGATTCATAAAATCTACATTAGTTTGGTCCAATAATAAAAATTATTAAAATTCATAACGCTAACTGCGTTAACTTATAAAATACATGATAATAAAACTTTTATTATACTTTTATTTCTATCCCAACACCAATATTGCAAATATTTTATATATAAACTATTTACATCTCGGCGGGACACCAATTTACAAACAATATACAATTCAATTTTGTCCCGAATAAATCCTAATCGTCTATTTGGCACAAAATTATAATCATCAATTTCAACCCGAAACAAATTTTGCACGAATCCTCCGCCATCATTATTATTAAAACTTAATTTATTATTATTGCAATATACGACGTAACTCGTCATTTTTTCAATATTTTTAATATAAAAATTACATTTACATAATTTCTTCGTTTTATATTTCATACTAAAATATTCAACAGGTTTATAAACTTACAACGAGAATAATCTCTTTTAAATCACTATTTAGTACCTACCAAACAATAGAGGGCACATTTTTCTTATTATTTACAGAATACTTAAATCACTAAAAGTTCATAGAACGTACTAGAAATATATCATAGATATATGGGATAAACATTACCAGCTTTCGACGATGAAGATCCTGCGTTAACTCAGAACTATCGGATCGTCAACGTTTACACGCTGGTAAAAACTAATATAACACAGCAAATAGTCCCATCGCATAGAATTCCAGAGAAAATTACCTTTCCCGAATTATATGGAGGGATAGTGTACAAGACGCCTATTAATTCCCGGCCTCACGACATACATGTCGGCACAAAGCACCGGTGAAAATTCGGCTGTCAACAAACTCGGCGACTGCGCTGCGATTTGCGATTGTGGCGCAAAACGAAGCCAGTCATCGTACCGTCCGCATTACCGCGGCTCGCGCACCCTTATATACAACTTAATAAATTATGTACATTACTTATGGGCTAAGGAGTATTTATAAGCAGTAGGGGTGACAGAATTGGTAGACGAGCCTCTGACTTCTCTCCGTCTTCTTCATGATCCCCTTCTTGTAGTACTGTCGGATGCTTCTGGAGAGCTTGTCGTAGTTCATGGCTGGCCTGTTCTTCCTCTTACCCCACAGCCTGGCGACGCGTACTGAATCCTCAATCTTGAACACACCGTTACCTGTGGAACACGGTTTGAATTAATCATTTTGTCAATAAAACGGAGTCGCGAATTTTAGTTTTTGAGAAACTTTTTGATAAACATTTTCACTAAACTTTACAAGATTTATGAAGCTAACAACTTAGGCAATTACTTTAAATTCAGAATCCTTTACGAGTCTTTATACGAGTAGTATTCTCAAAGAGCAAATAAAATTGAAGGTAAATGTTGTACATTGTATTTCCAAAATCACGTTGAAACGTACGCTGCATTTTAATGCGACCGCTATGTCGACCGTTTGTCGCACGATGAGATCGTGACTTGATTTAATATCATATAAATTTTATTTTCTTTAGAAAATCGTCTCTTTTTAAGTTTAAAAAAACCTCGTTATAGTTTTAACTAAAGTACCTAAAAGAAACATTTTTTTCGTTGATTTCTACTTAAAAAAAAATCAGTGAATGGAAAACAGAAAGCTCTACATATAAAAACGATCGTACTGAATCAAGTTCCATTTTAGACATCTGTCATTTTGTTTTTTTTTTTTACTCAGTAACTTAAAATGAATATTTAAAAGTAGTGCAATCATGACATTTACATTTCTACATATCAATATAGATGATCTTATCAAAAAAAAAAAACACAATTTAAAAAAAAAACAGATTCTATCATAAAAATGAAGATCACAAGACACGAGAGTACTGACGCCAATTATAGCAAAACATTTGAAATCGTGATCTAGAATCCAAATATTCAATCTAGTAGTGATGTACCAACAATATTCGTGATTCAAAAAGGACTCGTTATCGATATAAACCGTAACAATGGCTGCCTATCGTCTGAACAAGTCACGAAACTGGATAACCTTTATTTAAACGATTTTATTGAACAGATGGTAAATGGCCAGATCACCTTGGGCATGGAATGTCGTTCAAATGAATTTTCAATGCGTTCAATTCAATAAATGATGCATTTGATTTGACTTATATTCGCGAACTAGCTAATCGTTATTTGATTTGGATATCTTACAAAAGAATGATTCCAGAATTTAAAAAGAATCATCGTGAAACTTATTTAACATTACTTTTAAGTTTGAAAGAATCATCATGGCCCTGGAATGCATACGTTGATAGAAGGAACATAAAAAAATTTAGACCAAATAGTATGACTAAATTTTGCTTAAGCTAGGAACAGCAAAATTCTGTCCACGTTTTAATGGACCTATTGTATAGTAAGTTTAGAGTTTAGACCATTTTAAATATGCGTGAGTGTGTACTGCTCATGATTTTGGTTAGCAACGAGGTAAGTAGAATTGTTAAATGGGGCATAAACAAGAATTGAAATGTTTAAATCAGACTACATTACTACATACGTGGCCTAAGTTTAATTAATAGTCACAATGTAATTGGCAATTGAAATATTTATTTCACTGTATTATTATTTTATGACCCTGTATAACTTGTAATTAATATTGGGCATATATAAATTCTGCTCTGATAAAATTAATCTACATATTATTGTAGACAAGTTTTTTTTTATCTTGACCTCTAATTTATCAACCAATAGGAAGAAATCATGTGTACAACTCAGTAAGCCCCGCCTCTTTAGAATCATAGTAATTTATCGTGAGCAAAACAAAGGAGTGTCGTGATTCCGTGTTTAAACCAATTATAACAGTATTACAGTTATCAACGATTTATAGTACGGAAAACAGGTCCTTAACAAAGAGTGGTTTGGTACATTTGTGTGATTGTTCACCATAGTAGTTCCTGACTTGAATCAAACTGGTTTTACGTTTTTAAGATCAATCTCTAGTAACTTCTTAGTGAACAATAATTATTATGTAATGAAGTATGAATTTAAATGTAAGTACGTAGACAAAGAGCTAAGGACCGTTAGCTTAGAAATAAATAATGAAATGGCAAGAAACAAAGACTAACAGAAATTATCGATGATAAAGAAGTTGGGAAGAAAGCGACTGCACTTAAATTGAGTCCAGACCAGAGCGATGATGCTACAATAAGTAGTTATACGTATAACAATATATGGAAAACACGTTGGATAAACAATATATACTAATAAAATAATCTATTGTTGGAATAACTGCAATATTAAAAACCCTGCACCGTTCAGTATCAGCTACAGCGATAGATCATGATGATTTAAGATTTCCCTGAGATATAGTGCGTAATAATTAATTATGAATGCACAAACATTTAAATTTTACGTTGTTGTTGCGATTTATCTGTTACTAATTAACAAGGCCACGACTAATAAATAAACAAATACATTAATTACGATTTTATTGTTTACTTGACAACGTATTAAATCGTGTTGAATTTACTGGGTTTATTTCGTTTACTCTGGCTCGGATAAGGTCTTAATTGGTCAAGATATTACAAAATTTAATGTCACTATTATCAAGAGAAATATTAATAAGTTGTTAATTTAGTAGATATAATATGTAGAAATATGTTGTCTAACAGAGGCCGTAGTTCGAGCTCTGAACGCATTTCATTTTATGACCTAAACTGAATTGTTAAAGGGATGGAGCTATACAGGGTTATTTGTAAAACACTAATAACCTTGCAGGACTATATTACTAACATCATAAACAACAAATTTTGTTCGATGACTTTATACAAAACATAATTAATTTACCAAAAACCAACCTTCAAAATTTTGTTGTTCTATGTAACACATTTCAACTCTGTATTTTTCTACACCTACCTACATTTGTATTACGTGACGCAAGCGCATCAAGCACCCCGCCGCCCGTTTCCCACCCCCTCCGCTATAGACTTCGTAATATTTAGAACGTTCAATTCAAATATTTTTATTTTTGTATGGAAATCTGATGAACTAAAATATGATAAATTTGTAAAAGTCATAGAACAAGAGATGTTGTTTATGATGTTAGTAACATAGTCCTGAGAGGTTGCTAGTTACATTTGTATTACGTGACGCAAGCGCATCAAGCACCGCCGCCCGTTCCCCACTCCCCTCCGCTGAGACTTCGTAATATTTAGAACGTTCAATTCAAATATTTGTATTTTTGTATGAAAATCTGATGGAACTAAGATATGATAAATTTGTAAAAGTCGTAGAACAAAAGATGTTGTTTATGATGTAATTAACCCTGTATAGGTGTATACTGTTTATAGTATAGCTCCATCTCTCTACCTCACTCGCATGATTGACATCTTAACACGTCATGGTAAGTCCCCAGGGTTTGTGTTTGAGACACCAGATATTTATGTAACATTCTTTAACAGCATACATGCGTATTTTGTTTAATATTAATTTTCCAGTTAAGTATATCTTCGTATTACCGTAATTGTTTGCTTTCTATTAAGCCTCTGTTATATCTTCTTGGGTTTTTTCCATATTTATACGCTTTGTCATCAAACTTGTCACTAATTACTAAAAAAATTATCAAAGTAGGTATTTTCTTATTAGAATTGTTTTTTGGTCTTATATCAATAATAAATCATTATTGATATATATCTTGATATTGATAATCGATCTTGACATTCACGCCCACTGGGTCTTTCAAAAAGATTGTCAAATTACTTATTAGAAGAAAACATCATTAATTTGTAACGACACGATCTACTTAACTGATATAATTGTAAGTTGTAATCACCTTATCATAATCTTCTGTATCACATGATGTGCGGTGAAAAAAGTTCAAACCCAAGTATTCAATTTACGTCAACGGACAAATTTTACTGATAAAACTTGATAAACCGTTACAATTCCAATAAAAATAACAACAACGCAATCGTTAAAAATAGAAATGATACAATGATCATGTGAGTATGTTGTACTTCAAAAGTACTTGAGCCCATTCATGGTGCACCTTAATTTAAACAGTCTAAAATTCAAATTGAACAAAATCCTTCGCAATATCTGTATTCACCAAAATGTTTCTCAATTATTTTATGTTTTTTATCTCGTAATATGTATATCAAAGTATTGTTTTCAATACTCACTTCGGTCTAACCACCGTATCGCTGAACCGTGTACGTGAGGAGACGCCAGAAGTTCCTTCAGAAACTGCCACAGGTGTATGTGTGTGCTTCCAGTCTTAGTTTTACCACCTCCAACTGTTGCACTTGTTCCGGCTGATTCAGAATCCTCATCTGTTGAAGAAAAGTATCGTTAATAAATGATTTTCAATCTTATATTTTAGGGTTAAAAGCTGTAAATGGAATGAGATGTGGTTTTAAAATTGGTGCATCCAAAATTTTGTGGTCAATGTAGATTTTTGTACTATTTCTAAAATTGACAATACTTGTATTAACCCAAATAAAAGTAAAATCAAATTCTTAAATACTTCATTCCTAATCACCCCACTTCACAGTATAATTAATATTCATACAATTATGCAAATTAGAAACAAGAATAAGTGCTTCTGTGTATGTCAGAGGCGTCCTGAATGCATAAATAAGTGCATAATTTAACAATTTAGGAGTATTAAAGGGCCCATAATGCAGCTATTGAAAATGGGGCAGACAGTACACCAGCCAACACGACGACACTATAGCTTCTTGGAAGCATACCAATTCATAGTTTCTATGAAACTATGAGCCTACTCAACACGCCTTCGTAAACTACGTGCTATTATAAAGAACTAAAAAACTTGCAACACAATAAGAAATTTCTTAAAGAAACTGTTTAAATTCAAAAGTTATTTTAAAATAGATGCTGTAAACATATACCAAACTAACGGCAGCTGACCTTCAGTTCTAGACACGTAAACAGACTGACAAGCAAACGAATCATTATAAACAAAACACTGCACTCAAAACAGTTAAATAGCAACATGCTATTTAAAGAAGAAAGCCAAGTGCTGAATGGAATGCTGCAGACGATTTGAGGAAACTATGGCAAGAGGAAACTCTATAGAATTTTGACGTTTAACTACTAGATGATAAAGCTCAAATTACTAATGTGAAACAAATGAGAGTAAAGTTACTAAAAGAGACGAGCAAAGTGACACAGGCTACGGTTAATTAAAACTTTTAGTACTTTACACCGTATGTGAAGGTGGCTATGAAAATTTTCACGATGCCGACAGCAGTTTTATCTTGGTCGCATACGACCTTGTAGGTCCGGTGGCGTGAACTAGGCCTTCGGGAAACGACACAAAAACAAGACTAGACATATATGGATTGGAAGCCGACAAGTAAGGGACAGAACGGCAATAGAACGACAAACGTCTGATTGATGGGTTAACTGTAACTGTGTGTAGGTATGGCTCCATATTACATTAGTATCCAATTCATTGTATCTTTTATCGGTCAGCATTTGTTGCTTTTAACTTCCAAGCTTAATAAATAATCAATTCAACATAGTTACAATCGTATGCAAAATGAAACCTAATCTTTCTCAAAACATCATGATGTTTTCAAGTCATCAATTACTTTGGCCTGTTTATCATATTGTGTTTGCTCTTGTTGGCTGCATAAATGGTAGTTTTACCTTAGCTCTCACAATGAGAAGTTGGTATTAATGTTCTTCTATTTGTACAACTTCTGCATTTTAAAAATCTGTTTTAATTCTGAATTCACTATTTGGCCCAGTAACCTCTTTGATTTGCTTTATACCGTCAGGGCCTTTCTGATATAAATCTTTATGTCAAACTGTATGTGTGGACTGACAACTGAGCTGCAGATAATTGTCGATCGCAATTTCCTGTGCTACTATCTGACACTTTTTTTATTTATAAGCTAACTGTCAACCCATTAAGGGCGACAGGGTGTCTCGTTCGTTGCTCTGTATCATGTTTTTATCTTTATGCAATTGTGATAAGACTTGGTTTCATGTTTATACGTGTCCAACTTTATGGTTATTTGATATTAAAATCAATATACTGTCCATTAAATTATTTCTGTCAACTAATATGACCATATCTGATAGTTTATAGTTATCGTCGATTTCTAAAACAAAATAAACTTAATTGGTAAATTCTGGAACAATAGCCCAACAATAAATCTTATCACTCGCTAACCTTTTATCTCCAATAAAGAGCGTGTCTGTCCTCATTATGTCTAATACATCGTGGCTTTCAATTCCCTCATAAAGTCAGTTTACAACTGCGTACGTTGGCCATACATCATTAGCTTGTTTGTCTGTAACACAGTCCGTATGTGGGTTGGTAACGGTCGTAGCACAATGCATGCGACTGATGCATTGCCGTGCTACATTCGACCACATATTGCACTATCTACTTTTCAATCATGCATTTATATTTGAACGCATCTTCCCGACAGAACCAGTAGACATCAAAATATGCGCATTTGGTATAATAACCATATAGGTATTAAAATGTTAAATTACCATTTTAATGTGAACATGCATTTTCAATTTTTAACTACATTGATGGATGAAAGCTAAAGAACGTAAAAGCATACAGATTTTAGATTACACCTCAATTTTATAATTTTTTTTATTCATTGATTTTTCCTTTCAATTTTGCCTTGATTACCAGATCAGCAAGAAATTAAGTTTGCAACCATCCTTATTTAATGCAATCTCAAACGTCACTTATGTATTTAATTTATGTTCCATAAATCTGTACTAGGCGTGGCTGCCGCGTAGGAATTTCGTGATTTAATTAAAGTTAGATAATACTAGGGCAATTAATTTTATGGTTGTCTTAGACGCATTTATGTTAAATGCTCTAAATATAATGAGATTTACGAATTTGATGATAAACCATATTATATCGAAGTTAATGATTACAGGTTAAATAAAGTTAAATCATCGATAAAAACATGCGTCGATGTAAAACTGAATAAGAAGAATATGGCGATAAAATAAAATATTTAGTACCTATCTTATCCGTTGTTAACTCTTGTTTCATTGCCAACCCTGCAAAGGAATTGGCATTATAATAAGAAATACCTTTTTATCACAAAAACATAAGACAGTAAAATCTTCCAGTAATGTATTCCTCCCATGTAAACCTGGACCCTATATCATAATTTAAAACTTAACTGATTTAGAGATAAACAAACAGTAATAAAAAAAGATACGCACCATCACTCATGTCGTCGGCTGACGGTAAACCAGCTGGTGTTGGAATAGGCGATGCTGATAACTGATGATGATCAGGTCCCTGTGACGTTCTCCAGATCTCCAACTGAGCGTATAGAGTGCTTCCAGCCTGTAACAATAACAAACACTGATCAAACCAGAACTAACGGTGAATATACACATTACTCGGAAAATGCGAAAGAATCGCACGAAACAACATTTGAAGTGATCATTACTGATGTTTAGCTAGCAGAAAATTTATTGGATTTATCTTATTTATATCAAAAGCAACGTGGAACTAACGAGTCTGGTTGTTAATTAAGAAACTTGTTTTCAATGGTTGCTTTCCTATCAGAAATAGATTCAGAACCGTATGCTAAATATTTATAGAACTGTAGTCGGGCAGAAAATTTGGGAATAGCAATGTTAGTCGTAAAATTGGTCTAAAGATTTGGTTTATTTTCTCCTTTAAACGGAGCAGTTCAATTGGTGGTAACAGCCATGTTGTTAGTGGTATCGTAAAATCTAGAAGTTTCACATTTATAGCATTCAAAGCAACATCTGCTATTGGATTTGAATTAAATTTCTTTAGGTCCTGGATATCTTACATTGTATCCACATATAACATTTCACGATTAGAATTTTTACCTCCACTATGCTATTATCAGCGACAGATCAAAATTCTTCACATTATTGACTTATACCCACCATTATCTACTCTCCAGCTATCTCTTATCTTGGAATCTTAGAATTCCTCGCTAATTCCCCACCTATATCTTCCCACACTGCAAACCAGATGCAATTTGTATGCAGACGGGCCCAGGGTGCTGACTTTCATCGCTTAGAGAAAGTCGGCTCGACGGCGCGTGCGATAACAAAGATACCTGCCCATTGGAACTGCCGTGCTCGATACGATGCTACAATATTTTTTCTACTTATTTTGATGTTTTCATTCTTATTCTTGGTTTCAACTTGGGTTCGGATTGTAATTGTCTTTAAGTGTTAACTATCAACATTGACTTATTTTTTCATTTGATTCCTCGTAGTCACAATAGGTTATTCTGTTTTACTTTACTTAACTTTTTTTAAATTTCTTTCGACCTACAAATTGAATACAACGGACTTAAAGAAACCAAATTGTCCCAACACAAGTAAGGATGAGTTTTTTACTATACAATATTGTAAGTTATTATTAGCAATTGAGTGTTAACTCATCAATGGCGTCATAAAAATGGATTTCCATCTCAACGCGTGACTTCATCATTACTACGTATGGATACAAAATTTTCCTTGTACTGTCATAAGAAAAGCACTTGACCACAAAGTAGGTACATGGTTATAAATTATTTATTGAGATAGTATTTATACAAAAGTTAGGTAAGTATACAAAAATATATAACCTGCATCTGAGAAATTCATCAAGGTCAACTTACTTCATGTTAGAGTCTAATAATATAATTACTTATATTCACAAAATAACCTAAATTTTTCTAGAATCTAGAGCTTACATAACCAAATTCAACATCCTCAAAGTTATAACTGCTGCACATGTTACAATAAATATAACATGTCATGACATAACAATGATTGCAAAACTATTGTAAATAAACTAGTCTTCAACAAAGTTACATAAGATGGGTCAGCACTAACGGATTTCCTTACTTTCGGTGTCCTTACTAATTACGTAAATACAATTAATGTTGAACTTTCCGTAATGGTGGTTGAGGAAGAGAATACTGACCTATACATTACACATGTTACATCAGGTGTAGTGAATGTGTTTTATCGTACTTTTTTCCTTAGGTTGCAAGCAAAACTTTTGTTGGAAATTATAGTGATAGGACTTATAAATTTTAAGACAAAGACGGTGACAATGTAATGAATGTTGAATTACTTTAATTATAACTACAGTTAAAATTAATGAGGTAATATTTAAAAATAAGATAACGAGTACAACAGAGATCAAAAATACTATAAACACATTGAAACATAGTAAAGTTTTTTTGTTTTGAATTTAATGATAATACGAGTATATTCATTGCATCATTATTATTTAAACAATACTCGTCTTATCATCGTACCCTCAAGTACTGATAGCATTATCATTACACTATAAGGCAGAAGTTGCCAAACTGTTCAGTCATTGAATAACACTGACTATATTTATTAAGTTTTAAAATTGTTGAAATTTTTCTCTGATCACAATTTTTGTTTCAATTCATTTAAAATCTCATAGTAAACTGATAAACCAGAGAACGGGAAGATAAAAAAAACTACGGTACTAAACGTACTTCTTGGAGATGGAAATTAGTTTGCACTTTGGTCAGTAAATACGATTAGAGATGAATCATTTATGCTCATTAATTTGCAGTGCGACGAACATGTGCAAAAGACACGCAAAACCAAATATGATGTAAGCGTTTGTAAAAAAATATAAGAAGTAGTTACTGAAATAGTTGGCGATGATTTAACCGTAATAATATTCTGATATGAATACATTAGCAACTAAATGAAATAAAATATAAAATACTCAAGGTAAATGTGGATAAGCAATGCTTCTACCTCATATAAGATGTTTGATCTTGATAATTAATCCAGTAATGGCTTAAATAGAAACCATGAAATGCTTAGCTTTATTCCTTATAAAGAAAAATAATTGAATGAATAACTTACAATTAATTATCATACACACATGTACAAAAATGCCCAAGCCCCTACATTAACGTTACAGTCAGAGATAATTGTATATCACTTGACCCGAGATGACACGTGGCTAGAAGAATGTATGTGATAACACCAAGATTAAACGCATTGTAGATATTTTCTCCTATATTGACTACTTAAATCGATAGGTACTACTTAAGTAAACATTGTTTTATCACTAGTATGTGAATCAGTGACTTAGACTTTGGTCATACGAACGCCCTCAGTCTGGCTCAGGGTTATACGATAATCATAAAATATATACAAATAATTATAAATAGTACCTGAGATGCTCTCTGGTTGAATTCTTCTTCTGTGAGTGCTACGAGTGCTGCGCCATCCATTGTGAAGTTCTCCATGGGCACCATTGGCAAGTTGTAATGTTGCAATGTGAACATCACCCACGCCTTTACGTCCCCGGTACTCCATAGCATTGGATCTAGAAACAAACGCATTATTATCCACTGTTTCACTTCTCTGATTTACATGTTAACTACTACCATTATTATCCTCTACCATAATGAGTTTAACGAATTCATCCCATTAAATGCCCATGTAGCGGTCTGCAAAACCCATTTCTCAAACATTTATATTGATGATTAATTCAAATGGCATCATCACGTCAATTCTACCGTAATCTCATTATACCTTGTTCGTAATCAATGACTTACTAATTAACAACCTTAAGAAAGAAAATGCGTTCTAAGAAAATGTGAACCTCTCTACGCATGCTCTTGTGCAGTTTTGCATATCCAATCAATGTGTATATAGTGAGGACGTCACTAATACAAGGCGAGATCATCGCTGGGCCAACATAAACAGCTTACGTAATCTACTCTGAGCGTCTTCTAAGAAATCATTTATGTTTATAATGGCGTTACACTCAGCGGTAGCCAACATATTCTGTACGTGGAAATAGGTTTTTTATTGGGCCGACATCTGAGTTACGTCACTATTAATTACAAATCTAATAGCATTCATATAAGACGTACGAGTACAACATTCCCATGACATGTCATTGTAAATCATACATGATTGTTCATAAATATATTTGCACGTAATACATGCGTTGACGTTTTTAACTCACCTGGTGATATTCCAAGTACTGTGCATGTGTTGTCTACGTCTCTCTTCGTCTGTTCAATGGCCATGCTGAGCACACGGTCGATGTCTGGTGCGACTAGAGAATCGTCACCTCCACTGCTCTCCTCCATTTTCACACTTCCCAACTCCAACGGAATTGGTCTGAGATTTAATCTCTTCTGGAAAGATGTGTCTTCTAATGCTGACCTCAGCAGAATGTGATCCCTTGGCTCTTCAACTTCGAGTTTAGGTGTGAGGTAGCTCTGTTGGACACTGTCTTGTAGTATCTGATTTTCTTTTAGTAGCTCCTCTATGTCTATATATTCGTCGTGTTGTGGAACTGGTGACGAGTATTGGTTGTGGCTACCGTAGGATACGCAGGACCCTGATGGAGACAAAGGGTAGGGAGACGCAAAGCCAGGCACGGCCAGTCTGTTAGGTTCTTCTTTAATGTACACTTGTGGCGAGTACTGAAGAGAACTGTAGGGCGAAGAGGGCTGCAGGGTGACTGCTGGGATGGAGCCTTCGTCTGATGATGGAGAGGGAGTAGGATAACCCTCAAAGTCGTAGAGGCGTTCCAGGAAGACGTTATTTGTATTGTCTTCTGGATATGGTGGTGGTGGTTTGTTGTGAGGGTTGGGTGGGGAATGAAGCATGGATTCTGGAGGGGATGCAGCGCCGAGTAGGCGGAGAAGATGTTGTAGATCAGCGGGGGAGGCGGGCACTGCTCTCTCGCCCTGAGATGCCGACGGCGGGCTACACCCGGACCGAGGCACCGTTTGTGGCATCTGTGAACAAAAGAGAACAAACGTTACTTGTTGATCAAACAGACAGATTGTATCGAATTGGTTCTGCTATAATAGGCATTGTTTATTTAGTCACGAATTTAGTCGATATTTCTTGGATTTCACACGCGTTTTTGAGGGCAGGTGTTAATTTTGTTTTGAGAGTATCGCGTAGTTATTTGACGGCGATATTCATGCATCTTTTGCACAAGTTTGTAAGGTTTTTAAACTTTAGGACGTTACAAATCCTTAGCCTTGCTAGATTTATGAAGTCCCGTGGGTCATTGTTCGCCAACGTCATCCGTCTACGTACTGGCAACCACATGTCTTAAACATACACATATTTGTTCTGTAAATTTATCTATTTACAGCGTCATAGTCCTATATATTTATAGCAGTGACGTAGATCTTTAAACCTACACAGATTTAAGTTACTATTAAGAAAAAAAAATTAATGGTGATAATGAGTTTAAAAATGTTAGTTATTTGTTAACATTTTGTTCTTTAGATGTGGAGATGTTATTTTAGCCTCGCGACTAAGTGTCCGATTCTGCGAAATCTTAGAAGTGTTAGAAAAAAATATGCAAATAAATGTAGATTGTGTGCTAATAATTCAAGTTATAAAGCGACAGAAAAGTGAGAACTAAAATTATGTATGATGGCACGCGGGAAAAACATTTTTATGTGTTCATTTAACAGCTGTTTCTATGTTAAGATAGGATTAGGAAAAAAACATAATTATTTAACATTCCACCGAGCGAGTCAAAGAAATTAATGAGTATCTAATCAGACTCCCATTGACTTATGAACAACATATTGATAACTAATAATATCTTCGATACTACAACAATATACGATTCAATGTACACGAAAGACTTACGCAATAAAATCGCCTAATTGATCGTCTATGCGGGGTCTTAGATTATTTTGTTTCTTTTTTTCTTATCGTGGTTATGGCCTGCGTTACTATGCAAAACTTGACCATTACTTTTCTTTACGAAGCTTCAATATCTCGCTCCTTTATAGCCTACTAGCAGCTGTCAGCGGATTTGCTCCTGTGATAATAGGAAACTATCCCAAGAGAACATACTCCCAGGATAAAAAGTATCCTATGAGCTATCTCAGAATATAGTTTACCCAATACTAAGTTTCATCGAAATCACGCATCACACACACACACACTCAAAACCTTTCGCCTTTATAATATTAGTATGAAGTGGAATTTAGTGTGAAGTTTGTGTTACGTTGATATAATATGTGAAGAACCCGTTGTTATTTTATTCAAAGCATCGACTTATATTCTAGTGTTAGACAAGCACGGTCATGGACACTATTTGTCAAAATACTGGAAAATTACGACAAAAGTTCGTTGCAGCGCTACATTGGCATTATGTCGTCTAACAGAACTACTAAAACATAAAGCGCTAGTATAGCCATAATAGGGTAATTTTTTAGCAAAATGTCATTCGTGGCACTTTCGCGTCTCGTTCGGAACGTTTAATCTAATGCGTAGTATATATATTGATGATTCAAAGTATTATGATTTAAAATAAACTTACTCTAAGCAATGAGAGTCCCATCGTAGTCGCAGTTAATTATGAACTGCGTTGTTATACATTTTCTTTGCGAAAATCTCTTGTGTTCAACCGGTCTGTCCAGATAATCAACCCGAGTCTTTATTTTTCTACTTTTTTATTCAGTTTTTCTAACAATTGCTGCTAAATTTACATATTTCCCACGTATCTGCATTGCTGTGTAATTGTTCTTCTAAACCTATTTTGATTGGCTGGTGGTTTTAATGTGAAGTTACTGTTTGTTGAGAAGTGCGGAGAAAAATATACTTAACAGTTTAAAATAAAAAATTGAAACATACGAATTAGGGATTTTTTCCTTTATATTATCCAGTAAGATGAAGAATTGAAGAGGGAGCCAAAGAAAAAATGGTTGAAAAAGTTGAAGAGTGGTATGAAAGAAAAAGGAGTTAGTGATAGCGTGACGGGTGACAGGACAGATTGGAAGAAAAAATCGTGTTGCACAAGTAATTTGGGAAAAAGGCAGAAGGGTAGCGAGAGAATATTATCTAGTACGGTCTTTGGGTAACTTTTCTGCTAATAGATTCTTATAATAGTCTGACAAATTATTAAAAATAGAACACATTTTAGTGCTCTCAAAAAATATTAATGATTCTAATTCGTGATGTTGTCATAAATGTATTGAAATCTTGTTTATATGTTGGGTTATTTTATTAACAGACACATCTTAGTTATGATTTTATTACAAGTGGTCGATGATGTCACTTTGTTCGCTAGCAAATGATTAGGAATTATTATTTAATTGTTTTGGTATTTTATCAAACGCGGTTCTGTTAGTGTTTAATGAATTTTTGATCAAATGATATTCAAAAAAACGGTTTTTAGTTAGTTGTGGCGACACTTGGGGGAGGCCTCCATGTAAAATACGGGCCAAACCCAAGCTAGTTGGGAAAAGTATAAGAAGATGATGTTTATTTTCCGGCCACCGTTGGCGCGGGCTTGCGGACAATGAGCAATGGGTAGCTCGCTGTCCGACCGTCCGGTAACTGTCCGGACCAAGCCTAAGCCGTCGACGGCGCGCACTGTTCCCGCGCGCTTTAAGGAGTTGTCAGCAACAGCAGGGGCCCTGCCGGGTCGAAGCCTACTGGGGCCAGGGTTATCCGAAAGGGAACTCGAGCCCCGGTATGAAGGCTACTTCTAGCCATAGAACGGGGTGGGTTTTTAGTCAGTAAGAGTCTGACACTATCTCCCGTTCCGCCCAAGAGCGAGGGTTGTCATTGGATGATTTTCCCCACCATAAAAAAAAATATATATATAAGTTTATTTTTGTTATTTTTTAGCTTCTGTCGACCCATGGATAAATAGCCGTAGTAATTACTGTTTTGCAAATAATTTCAAAGCTTGCAATAAATTCCGAACATTTTTTTATCTCATAATCATATTCAATAATCACCTAACTTACATTGGCTGCGGTCACGCATAGCTAATGCGTCTAGACAATACTTAACACGCGGAAATGTCTGACAATTCTAGTTTTAATCGAGACATCTCATTACAATATTTATGTCAAATTCTTTGCCACAAATATTTGCGATATGACGCGTATTTAAAATATGTGACCTTTGCCAATTTAGAAGTTTGTTTGTTTATCATTTTTGCATGAATTATGCAAATTATTAGACATTAGTAGTTGTAAATTTATTTTAAACTTACTTGTACTAATGTGACAAAAATTTCCATCAAGATAAACATGGTAATTATAGATAGAAAACCCCAGAAACTATGCAATACGTTTAAATTGTATTTACTTACTAGTTTTCAGCCGTGACTTCACCCGCATCAATTTAAGTAAACTGACGTAAGGGAGTATACCCTCAGTATAAAAAGTATTCTGTGTGCTATTCTAGGATACCATCTCCGGTCTATCCGGTTACTTGATTCCATCGAAATCCATTCAGCCGTTTGAGCATGGTGGACTAACAAACATACATACACATACTTAAACGCTTTGGCCTTCAGAGTAAAGAGTGAAAATAAAAAAATACTTAGACACCTGTTGTATGAACTGCGTTATATAAATATAATGTATAGATTGTACTAACGTTTCGATTGCGTCAATGAAATCGTAGTCACCCAATCGCCAAGAGATAAATGATAAAGATCTTTAATGCTAAGTATGACTTTTAATTTTTCAGATCATAAGATTAAATTATTTCTACAGATTTTTTTAAAACATACTATTAATGAATATAAAAAGGCTGGAATTATATATATAAGAATGTTTACCAAAATATTATACTACATTAAAATTTGTAATTAAAATACATGTGAAAGGTGTATATTAATAATCATGAAATGTCAACAAAATTCCAACATAATTAAACGTAAGATATTGGAAAAAAGTGATTGAAAAATTTCGTAGTATTTTCTATGATTCATTTTACTATCATTTTATTCAAAAAAAGTCTCTTCGACATAATATTACAAAATTCTGCAGGAACATTTACGAATTACCTTGGCCCTAGATCGCAACAGACAAACGAAGAAACATAGGTGGTTTTTTTTAGTCAGTAAAAGCCTGACACGTCTCTCGCTCCAACCTAGAGCGGAAAAAGCTATTTAATGATGTCCCACCTAAAAAAAGTATTGAGGTGGAAAGTATTCTAAAATCACTCGCGCATACCTCAATAGATCTTGTCAAAGATTAAGCAATTATTCAAAAACAAATAAGCTAAATATAAAACGCCACAAAAAATACCTTGCTGCAAGTCACTGCAATGCGTCAAAGGTAATATCCGATCACTAATCTGTCTATCCGGACTTCGGAAGTCGGATATACCGATACAGTTAATTTATTTCTAGACTTACTAAGAAAAATTCAAACGGATATGGGATTTTACAGTATAAACATGTTTCACATTTTATGGTGAATTACTTGTCATAACTGGAATTTCAAGTATTTATAGTTCAGATTTATCACGATTGTTTGCCCTTAAATGAAATAACCGAACGTATACATACGTAAGTTTAAATGAATCTCGAAAATTGCTGGGTATATGAGTACATATTATTGTGTTGTATAAATTTATTTATATTATTCAATTCTCAGCACGCCTAGAATATAATAATTGTCCGTTGTTAGACATTATATATTGCGAATACCCTTGACTGAACTAACCTAGATAAAGTACATAGCCTAAGTACTTATTTGCAATTCTAGATTACGATTTATTTACCCCGTCCTCGTCTCCGTGGTGATTGTCATTTACTGGGTATCGGATGGAGGACATTATTACATTAGATGGTGTGACGTTCCGATCATGATTGGCCATACCACGAGCTCTTAACGCAATTCATTTTACGACCTAAACTAACGAAGCCCAAAAAAATCCAGTCTTTAAGTTTATAAAACCAGCTTTAAAATTCACGTAATATTACTAGCCAATTTGTTACTATGGTGATAGAATACTGAATGTTGGTTATGATGCCAATGACCGTCTCTACGTAACATAACAATACACGCGAAAAAACCGATATGAAGTTCAGTTATTATGACCCCGAGTATAAACTTCGACTAGTTTCTTTTGAGATTACATGGTGCTATTATACTCGTACAAGTAATACAGTGGCTAGTTATGTTTTTTTTAGGTGGTAAATCATCTACCTCTACCGCTCTTGGGCGAATCGTAAGGGCTTGTCAGACTTTGACCCCACTACTACATATGTTCTGTTCCTACTTTGTCTATCGTCCCAGGGGCCCAGCTTTTTCTTTCAAAAGCAAACCCATGGGCCCCTGTAAGCTTCGACCTTGCTGGGCCTCTACATTGTCTAGTTATGTTATGAACCTAATATCACGATAAGTCCTTTGCACTATATTGTCTATAAACCGGTTAGAAATAATAACAATATCAACCTCTTTAATATCAATCGCCAAATCTGAAGGAAGTATGTGTTCCGTTTTAAAAAAAAATGGCCAACAATGTATATTGACGTCATAGCATTGTCGGCCAATGAGTGTTGAGAACGAGCGTGACCATAGGAGAGCTTGCTACGATCAGACCTTGGGTTTTCCACTAAAGTTCGCTCAACCGTTTATGATAGTAAAAAAATGCTTCTGTAGTGCATACGAATTGTTACAATTTTGTATAGTTTTTTAAGTGACACAGTTTACAAGTATCTGGTTATGTTCATGAAAATCAATATATTTTGTCGTAATCTTTCAAAGCATTGCTTTAGCGTTTTGGTTCGAAATAATCACTGTGGCTTTCGAATGCAAAGGGTAAGTAAAAGTCTGTATGTATGTCTAGACAGACAGATGTGTGTGTTGTTTGTCTGTCCGTCTGTCTTGTTCCACCACGAAAAAGTTATATGATGATTTTCGCCTCCCTTCTCTTTTAATAGTTTGGTGACTTGTAGATCAAAATTTAAAAAGCTGTTTTATTAACCTGTCAATTTTCAAACTGTTTTCAAAGAATCGCAATCCTTAGTAGGTCACATACAACTATACAATACATGAAGTAATAGCCTATTGTTTACAGACAGTTAATAAATATGAGCAATTCTAAAAGACACTAAAGCTATCACACTAAGAACCATAATATCGTTTAGAAAAGTAAATTTTAAAAACAATTTACATATATTATTATATTACATAGAATGAAACTGCTGGAGTCTGTGTTTTCTGATAGCTAAAACTTAGAGGTCTTTAAATCAAGAGTGGTTACTTCTAAGCAAGCGTGCTCCATCGTCGACCACACATCGCTTACCACCAATTGATATAGTGGTTACTCGCCAGCATATCAATAATAATAAATACAAAACTAAACCATTCAGCTTTTGCTAAAGTTAAATCGAGAAAACAGACTTCCATTTAAATACGAAGCTTTTCAATTTCACCATTACAGATGATTTTAATGGAAATAAATTGTTAGTACTTATAAATCTTTCTGTTATAAACACAGATACATCTAGTTGAAATGTTGGAAATAAATAATTACTACCGTTATGCAATTCAAAAGCCATGTTACAAAGAAATGATTCATTGCAAATTTTTACGAGTTTTCTAAACTATTGAGCGATATAAGTTTGACTGGATTTCTTAGTACTACGTATTCACTATGAAATAGCTATACATTTTTTTTTACGTCTTACATTAAAAGCAAATAGCTTATAATTGTATTTTAATTAAATATTTTTGCTAAACCAAATAACTGAAAGAATTTAATATCCTCACAAAAAAACTAACCTCTATTACATACCAGTAATTTGATTAGCTGTCATGTACCTATATTTAGCGTCAGATTATATCACAGTTATTTATTGTTTCTTTGGTTAACCAATCCAAGCCACTAACTAGATGGCTTACTAACTAATCTCAAGAAAACACTTCGTCACGACAACGTCTAGACAAACTATTTTAAAATGATACCTGCTGTGCGCTAGTTTTTCCTCACAGTTGCAAATAAACCTAACACTATATCAAAATCTTGCCAAATATAGTACCTAGTTATCCGTGACTTAAGTTTTATAAGAGGGTTTTATTTTTTAGAAGTCTCTTTGCACCGTTGTATTAACATAACGTTTGAATGAGATGTCTGTCTGAGATTAAGTTAAATTGCCCATTACTTTGATTTATGGGCGTTGGGCTTCCCCTGTTTTGAGATGACACCCTTTTCAACTCTTTTTTGTTCTTTTATGAACATACATAGATCTTGGTATAAAGAGACGGGAGAGGATCTTAATAGTGACGTAACTATTTGCAAATGAATACAAACGATTCCTCCTAAATTAATTTGGAATATTATTTTAACTTGTAAATTTTGAGATGGTCGATGGATACGAAAGGTTCTGGCGTGAAAACCACGTACTGGAAGACGCAGCGTTAGCTGGTCCCATACAAGGTAGAACGGGATTCTGATGAATGCGAGACGCACAGAACCAGTCGTTATGGCGACAATTGAGGGAGGCATATGTCCAACAGTGGACGTCTTTCGGCTAAAATGATGATGATGTAACAATTATGTCACGTCTGCAAAAACTACTGTTATTTAAGATGTACTGCAAAATAAACCGTAATGCCATCTTAACAAATCTCACTATTACTGTAGCAGCTCACAAAGTTGCTAAAATCAAGTTATTTTCTTTTTAAACTCTCTAATCTATCTTCACTACACCAATTTGAGGTCAAGTAACTTTAGATTATAGAAGAGTTCAAGTAACTCGCGCGCTACGCAGCCCGGTGCGTTGATGCTACGTCGTAGTACCCTCTACGTGTTCCCGTAACTCTGTATTATGATTACTGTAATTGATATATAAGATTATCGAAACGAGTATTACAAAAAGATGAAACTGTTAATTTGTCAGACGTAATCGCTGGAAATACTGATGCGAATTGATTGTCATCAGTTATATTATTTGTCCCGGAAAATGAAAAGGTTTTGTGGAATAGGACATGTATGTTAATGTTACTCTTTTACGCGCAAACAGCTAAACAGATTTGGATGAAATTTTGCACGCGGGTAGACCATATCTTGGAATATATAATAGGATACTTTTTGTCCCGAGAATAAGTTCGATTTGGTTCATTTTTTGCGCGGGAAAAACGGCCGCCAAAAGCTAGAATTAGAACATTATATACCAACCAAAGAACAGTAATCGTTACATAATTAGCATAAACACTACTGCACCATAAACGGAGTCAAAGACTTGTTTTTTTTTTTTGTTTTATAGAACATAAAACGTGTTAGTCTAGTATAATTATCCAGTGTTTTTTTTTTTTCTGAACTAGACGAGGTAGTCGGTATTTCCCAAACGTTTTTGACAATTAAACGGATGTCAAAGTGTTAAATTTATTGTCGTCTAACGAATAGTATTTGATAGAAATAGGATGTGTAGATGTGAATTTAAATTTAGTGTTGGTTCCCAAGGCCTTTTAGATTACGCTTCGTCTATGCTTCGTTTCTGAATCCACACCTTATGATCTTGTTAATCGTAATATTTATTATTAAAAAGATGTTGTAATAAATCATGTTGTCAAAGAATTTAGATTAACAATAAAACCTCCGCCGCTCACAAATGTCAATTAACTACAAGCCTTATTAACCTTAGATTTATAAACTTTAGAAATCCTTTATTAAACGCATTCTTAGTTAATTATCGTGTACCTAAGTTTAGACAAAACATAATACAAATATAAAGTTGGGTATATTCTTATATGTAGACGGTTCCTATGTGTATAACCGGCTCTTAGTTCCTTGACACTGCGTTTTGTTTTGATGCCGTTAGAAAACAGCGTCGAAATGCCGCCACCGGTATTGTTGGTAATTAATCAACGTATCCTACCAATAGATTCGAAGGTATATAACAGTGATTAAAAGTAGGTATGTACCTATATAAACAATAACAACAACAACTAGTTACTTCAACACACGAAGTACTTATGTAAGGATCCGAATTCCGTATCCACGTGGTAAGTAAAAGCCTCACTCACTTGCTTCTGTCTCCCTCACTCACTGAATGTACAAAAGCACTCACTCAGTCAAATATCCGTACAGGCTAAAGCTTGTGTTGCATCCATAGCGTTGAGGTTATAATGCCGGCCGGCGAGATGCCCGATGATAGAAAAAGTTTCCAAAACCAAATGTTTACAGTCACTGTTTTTATTATACTGTGTTTTTAAGTTTATTATATTTCTCGGCTTTTTTTGGCAACATGAGTGCGTGTGTACGGCGGATAGATCACACAGCCACTGAGCTCGGCGCCCGCGCACGGAGCCTTTGCCTCAATGAGCGTCTACGTCACCACGGGAAGTACGCTGCCACTAAACTAATATAAGAAATACTTCTCACATCGAGCGGCTCAGTCCAACGTCATACGCCACTTAATTATTTTTCTATGACGCTATTATGAAAATTTAAATGAAAGACGAAATTAAAAAGTAATTTGAATTATGTTTGTTTCCATTGTGTTATAGTTTCGTTTAATATCCTGTACCTGTTTTAATTTGTATTGTTGACGAAATTGTGTGAAATTTTCCGTAAACAAATGGTTAGTGCTGACGTGTAAATGCAAACAATTGTTTATTAAATAATATTAAAATGTTTAAACATTTTTATCTTAGCTGCTGACCCAAGAAAACAATTTTAATTATTCTTATAAATGTATAAAACATCGGTTCATGTCTTTACAAACACATACCTACAGTAATGTACCATTAGCAGTCTCCAATATAAAATACAATGGAATGCATGATATTTCAAAGTGCTATGACATGTCATAATAAATGCTAATCAAATCAACTATATCTTGTCTACCTTGACTGTTAAGATAATAATCTATGTTACATAAAATTAGGGTTAACCCACCCTCATTGCTATGGGCGAGCAGGTCGTGAGTCGTGATGATGATGACGTCACAGATCCGCGCCTTCCGCAGTTCATTCATACACTAATAATAATACAATACGGACAAAGAACGTGTATTGTACATACACATACATAGACGGCCGTACGTCAGTTGTTACACGTGAGAAAATAACAATATAGATACACATTTTGGTCGCACGATCTAAATTATTTGAGGATCTTTTTGCTGCTCCATTAATCGTTACAATTATGTTAGGGTGTGAAAAATAATAAATTAGTCTTCTGATTCATCGTTTAGAAGGAGAGTATCCATCAACGTACCGGAAGACGCAGCGTTGGATGACCTTCTACATAGTGGACTGACGACGTGGTGAGGGTCACGAGAACCTGATGGATGTGAGACGCACGAGACCGATCGTTATAGCGACACTTTGGAGAGGCCTATATCCAACAGTGATGTCTTTCGGCTGAAATGGTGATGATGATGATGATAGGTATCTATTGGATTTCTTACACGAACTTTTCCATAGATATCTACGCTTTGGAATGTACTTTTAGTGTCATTTTTCTAACTGGACGCCTTTAAGTTTTTTTCAACTGAAGCTTAGTACTAAAGACATCAACGGGATGCACTTTCTTTTGCGTTACGTTTCAAGTAAAATTTTCCCATAAAATAATATCAGATATGCGAATACATAAACATTATGAGATTATGTGAGATACTAAACGGTATCTCATTTTACACTCTAACAAAGAATAAATTTGAGTAACTTCTAAGTAATGGCATCTTGCCCAATACTTTTTTAATTATTTGGACTAGTGCTTGACTGCTGTCCCACCTGACAGTGAGCAGTGATTGCAATCTTTGATGGTGAAGCGCACTAGTTAATATATATATATATATATATAACACCAGCCTAAAACTGTCACCGGAACAGTCTCTTGTTGTTGGGCAACTTTTTCTTCTATAAATAAGCTTTGAGCTTTAATTTCGACGATTGGTCGAAACGGGTTGGCGATTTATTTTATTATTGAAAGGCTCACGTTTGACCACTATCTCACCTGGTGGGTAACAATGATGGAGCTCGCTTGCTTAGAAACCTAACTTATTGACTTTTAACTTAAAGACCTGGGGAAAGTTGTAGCTATCAGGAAACACAGACTCCTTAGCTGTAAGCAAAATGAATGTGTTCTCAAAACGTTCACAATATACCGGTGGTGCATTGTCGCATTTCAAACAATCCACAACTACATATAAGAACTGTAAGCATGTATGTACATCAGCTGATTAAAAAAAAACCCAAAAAACAATACAAATAAATGAATATTAAGAAGTCCAGGTTCCTAACCAAATACGAACATAATCATACGAATATGATTCGCGAATCTATTTATATCCAATAGTTATGTAAGCGGGATTGCCGGCTCTGTACAATAAGTCATTGATATATTTTATGTCATGCGAAAACCCATTCATAACACACCCACACTCGAACATGTCGTGTGCAATTACTTTTAATATTTTGCATGTTAACGTTCTCGGGTTAAATCGCCTTTAATAGTAGTGGGTTTCCATTGAAATATTCTGTTAATACCGGTTTATTAAGCGTATCTCCCATTAACCCTTTAACTGCTTATGTCGGATTGGTCCGACGAGATTTTTTTTTTTCGATTGGAAAATTCATCCAATGACAACCCCCGCTCTTGGGCGGAGCGGGAGATCAGTGTCAGACTCTTACTGACTAAAAATCCCATCCCGTTCCTTCAAGCCTTCATACCGGGGCTCGAGCGCCCTTTCGGATAACCCTGGCCCCAGTAGGCTTCGACCCGGCTGGGCCCCTGCTGTTGCTGACAACTTCTTGGGGCGCGCGGGAACAGCGCGCGCCGTCGACGACTTGGGCTTAGTCCGGACAGTTACCGGACGGCCGGACAGCGAGCGACTTGATACGAAGAGTGGTTTCATGTCTTGTATGCCAGGGTCGTGTATTTGTGACTACCCAATCGCAATCCAGTAACCCAGTCCGCAATGGAGTACCCACTCCATCTCGTTTAGCTCTTCAATCCCCATAGGTGACTGAAGAGCTGACCATGGAGTATTTGGTCATGGATGTGCAAATATTTGTTGGATTTACTCGACGTAGGTGGTTAAAAGAATAAAATGATCTACGGTTACGTACTATTGTCGCTATCTGGCAAACGCTGAAAATGTCAAGCTAATGCTGTCAAACTTACTGAAAACTGAAATAACTTAAGTTTTACCATTTCATCTAAGTTATAACAGTAAGTTTTTCTTAAACATACCGACAATCGACAATTTGAAATAAAGATCGTTAGATTGGCTTTAAAATAACTTTTTAAAAAATCTGATAACCCACGTGAAAATATATGCTTATGTTGCTCAATGATAAAGTAACATCCTATTAGTAAAATAAGCTGTTAAAATTGGATCAGTAATTTTTGAGTTAATTAACTTAAAATACACAAACAAAAATACACATATTTCTTCTTTATTAATTCATTAAACCCAAGTGAACGTTCTCCCTTTGTCTTTCTACTGTATCTCTAATTACGGAATTCAAAATGTTAAATTAGTATAGATATGACATTTTTTTCTGTGCAGTAAACACTTTTTAGGCAACTACATAAAATGTATTGGTAAGAGGTACAGACTTATCTACAAAACATACCAAAAGAAAAACATTTAAATACGTAAACATAGATTACTAAATTTAAAGTAACTGCTTATTTAATTACCATATGGCAATCCCAATGACCATCAAACGACATAAAAGCCATTAAAATGCTGCATCTTTGGAAGTGACTAAAATAGAAGGAAAAGCCTCGATTATGAAATTGACAATCGTCGAGCAATCGTTGAATAAAGTCGTGTCATAGTGCGTCATCACTTTTGTTTAAATGTCAATGTTAAATAAATTAAATAATGACATGTGCAGATGGCAAATTATTCGAAATGGTTGATACGTTATTCGGAACATAAGTTTTTTTTAAGTATTATTGTCAATTTGTTATAAAACTAGTATTATTCACTGAAGGTATGAATAAAATTATAAATTAAGACCAGATAAGATATAAAAGTTTTTTTTTTTTTTCTAAAAACTAATGTGTCTCTAATTAATTACCTGATAATCCTCAGCCACGTAATATGATCCTCCGTAATTCCGCCAATAATAATCCCGAGCAGGCACCATGTTTATTATTTAATATTTATTTTTTCCGTAAACTAAATAAAAATTTCAAATTACGTTATCACTTTTTATTATCTGTAAATTCGAACAGCTGCTTTACTTTAAACAGTAAATAAGGTTTATTATTAAATAAATAATACAATTTATTGAAGCGAGAAGATCATTATTTTTTCAATAATTATTTTTATTTAATTAATTTTTACGACTGCGAGCCGCGCGGCTGTCTCCGTGTAAAGGCGTAATTCTTTTTAACATTTTATCATTTTACACTTCGATAAATATATTGTTTTATCACGTCATTTTATCGTAAGGAGCAAAGTTCGCTTCAATGATAAGATAGCACTACTTTTTCACAATTCTGACGGCTTTTAAGGAAACTAATGTTTTATAAATTTATTATAAAATAGAATCTTGGGGATTTCTAATATTACCTGATATAGATTGAGCCTTATCGCGCTTACGACATTGTTTTTGTCATGACCGAATTATAGAAATCTATTTTTAGTTTTGCGATCAGTCTGAAATAAACTGATTTTTATCTTCGTCTGTATCCTTAAAAGAAAAAGTTATTTGATCTAGGACATTCTATGTGAATAGATTTATAATTATTATAAAAAAACCTTTGGTTTTTGTGTCATATAACTGTTAAATTTTGTATTTTCATATTTTTATTTAATCAGTTTAATTAATTAAACCCCAAGCGAACGCCGGCGTTCATGCGCCTATTGTCTTTATTTCTTATTGTGTCTGTAATTTCCACAATTGAAAGGTAAATCACACTTAACATATACATATTTTATTTAAAAAAAAAATCAAAATCAGCTTTAACATTAACTGTATCAAAATTAATTAACAAGTTAATTTCGACACAGAAAATTAACAGGCCCTCCCACAAAAACTAAAAAAAAAACTAATCACCGCAATTAAAAACATGGTATTTTAATTACCATAGCGAATATTATAAATTTTTTAATCAATATTGGTCAGTTAAATTCGCATTTTAAAGACTTCGGTAGAAACTTCTATACATATCTACAAAACTGGTTTTTTAACTAATAATAACACGGCTATTTAGATAGTTTACTAAAACAATGGAGGTAATAACCTCCACTTGAACAACTATGGTACACACAGAAACTTGTACCAACAACTATGGTACAAGTTTCTGTGAGAAAACTATCCAACAAATAAACTTTTTTTGTATGGACTTAATTATTGTTTATTCAGAGGTAAATATTTGACCAACCATATTCTCAGCTCGCAAGAAAAGGTTCCCACTGAGGGAATGTCGGTTAGCAGAAGATTTACTGTTCGGTAATAATGATATTAACTTTAGCCACTTAACCTTTCAATCGTGAGAATTACAGACACAATAGAAAGACAATAGGTGCGCGAACGCCGGCGTTCGCGCGGGGTTTAATGAATTAAGGTATCGTATATCTTTGTATTAAGATTTAGTTAGTTTATTAACTGTCTTAGTTGTTGTGGCTTTCTATAATCATGAATTCATAAAATATTAGTAGAAGGTACCCTTAAGCATGGAAGCCCAGCAGGTCCGACATGCTTTCAACGACTATCGCAACCCAGTGCTGGGCACGCCACAGTCGTGGCGGTAAGTCCCCTCTTTGAGGCGTGGCTGGAAAGACCTCACGGCGTCCTTACCTTCCGCATGACGCAGGTCCTTACCGGACATGGTTCGTTCGGGAGTTTCCTGCACCGGATTCGTGCGGAAGTGACGCCCGGGTGTCGCCACTGTGCGGAATGCCCGGAGGACACGGTGGAGCACACAGTCGAGGTGTGCCCTGCTTGGGCGAGGCATCGCCGTGCCCTCGTGGGGGCGATCGGCGGCGGAGACCTCTCGCGCCGGGCCTTGGTTGAGGCCATGGTCCGGAGCGAGGAGGAGTGGCAGGCGGTCGCCGACTTCTGCGAAGCAGTAATGCTCGCAAAGGAGGAGGCCGAACGCATCAGGCAACGGCGTTATCGCCGCCGCCGCCGCCGCCGGGATTCTGATCCCGATTTCCGGCCACCGTAGGCGCGGGCTTGCGGACAGTGAGCAATGGGTAGTTCGCTGTCCGGCAGTCCGGTAACTGTCCGGACCAAGCCCAAGTCGTCGACGGCGCGCACTGTTCCCGCGCGTCTCAAGGAGTTGTCAGCAACAGCAGGGACCCAGCCGGGTCGAAGCCTACTGGGGCCAGGGTTATCCGAAAGGGCGCTCGAGCCCCGGTATGAAGGCTAGAAGGAACGGGGTGGGTCTTTTAGTCAGTAAGAGTCTGACACTATCTCCCGCTCCGCCCAAGAGCGGGGGATGTCAATGCATGATTTTTTCCCACCATAAAAAAAAAAAAAAAAAAAAGGTCCGACATGCTTGGGCCATGGGGAAAAGAATGAAAGGGATACTTGTGATCCTAGAACACAAAAGGCAACGTTAACTGTGTTACTTTCAAGAAATACTAGTTATTTCCATTGGCTTCGTCCACATGGAAGTAGAAAATTTTCACAAAGGAACATATTCGCGGGATAAAAAGTCTTTATAATATATCTAAATATCATACTCGTAATAAAAAGCTTTATGTCCCAGAGCAGTCGAAAAAAAAAGTTAAAATATGGTGATGAATTACTTGTCAATACCTAATTTAAAAAAATTAAAGTGTTCTCGTTACGGTAAAGTTTAATCGTTCCTGAGCGTTAAACCACGAACCTACAGGTGGCGCCGCCAAATGTAATACAAGATCAAGATTTCTTCAGATAATTGTCACTTAGAACATAGATCATTGTACACATAATAATTGAAGAGTATTAATCCTACCGTTCACCTTGACCGCATTGTGTTTTCCTGTGCTATGGATATAGGATCCGCTTGGTTGTTACTTGTTGGGTAAAAGGAATCTGTCGTGAGCTCATTAGTAACCACACAAACTGTGGGTATTTATTTACTTGTAAGACGGATACTGTGGACCATCTACTTGGAAGTTTATATACATGGGGCAGTAGTATCCAGCTCTGGGGTACAGCCAGCAACAGTAACATAGAGATTCTGGAAAGATTTCAAACAAACACAGTGAGAGCCATTTTTAACATCCCATTTTACATCAGTAATAAACTTATATACCTTGACTTAAAACTATCAACCGTCAAACAGGAGATAACAAAATACAGCAACGCCTATCAAAAAAGGCTCTCTGGACATAAAAATGAGCTTGCCCTCAGATTGAGTGGAGATCAAAGCCTTCAATACAGGAGATTGAAAAGACACAGTGTTCCAACTCTACAAAGTAGATTTACCAGGATGGAATGAGACACCCAACTTAGCAGTGTCCCTCCAAGTTAAAAACCATAAGCAGATAAATAATATATCGGACAAACTAGTGGCTTATTGTTTTGTACAACAGATTGCCGTGACGCAGAAAAGATAAAAAAAAAAAAAAACATGGGGCAGTTGGAGGAGATGAATTAGAACCTTCAGATTCTTAGGGCAAGCTCGACTTACATTTAATTTGTGACGGGTTAATAAAACTAATAGAAGAGAGAGAGCTAACTAAATAAGCTGATCCATAAGTGCATATGTATGTATATACAGGGCGCTATATACAATACATACACTATATCACAGCGCTAAACATTTTAAACTAGTATATGGAATGATCAGAATTATAAAGTGATAAAAACGGTTTGATCAACTGATTTTTGTAATCTTAGAAATTAATCAAAATCATGTGATAATTTACACTCGCCTTTATAATTTTATACTGATTGTCTGACCAATCATACTACGTGGTGGTACCATTAATCATATACTACTATTATAATACTATTTTGTAGTAAGAATACCTACGTGACACGTAGATCATCTTACCACCAAATCAATAGAACAGATAGACCACTTAATTGTGACATAATTTGGAAATGCACTCGCGTGAATGGACAAACGACACTCGTTAGTGACATTAATTAAATACGACACATAGAAAACCCTAATGGCAACTCGTTAATTTGTACTCAATAAATGGGAGAGCAAACGTTTGGAACATCACGTATACTAAAATGGAAAATCTTGGTTGATGGAGCACACTTTTTACAATAAGACACAGTTTATTTTAAGATTATTTAAGGCTCATAGTTCCTTGCACATCTGGTCGGAATTAAATGGACACAATACTCGTACCCACCTAGGCGGCAGTACGAGTATCTGTGCATTTCATTCTGGCCAGCAGCGCCCGAAAAGAGCCCCGATCCATTTTCTTTGCGAAATGTAAGATGATAATGTCAGAATGTTAGAATTTTTGTGAGAGGAATGCATGATTGAGTTAAATAAATTAGGTTTAAGTTTATAGAGTGTTGTTGGCTTCTAAAAACAAAATTGTGAAACTAAAAAAAATATTTTTCGATTTATAAAGACACTTTGAAAGGTAAAAAAAACAAATACGGTTTGCACAACACTTGTCCTAAGATCAAAAAAATCTTAAGACTGTTGCGCAAAAAGCTTGTTGACATAATTAGGTGTGATTTCAGCGAATAACGTCATCTCTTTGGCACAGATTTTTAACTTTAGTGTGCTAAGTACGACAGTTCACGTACACACCTCTTGTCTATTTTATCAAAACCTTAAAACTATAAATACTAATTGTAAGTTATTATATTATCTACTAGCTTTAGCCCGCGACTTCGCCCGCTTAAAATATAGCTTATGTTACTTAGGAATAAAGCAGCTTTCTATCGATGAAAAAATTTTAACAATCGGATCAGTATTTCCAGAGATTACTTCCTACAAACAAAAAAAGAACCCCTCTTAATTATATTAGTATAGATATTGTATATGTTATCACATTACGTGGCAAATGGTTAGTTAAAGAGACTTCAAAAATTTAGTTGTGGAAGTTTACACTAATATTATAAAGAAGTAAAGTTTGTTTTTTTTTTTGTTTGTAGGAGGAAGGTAATCTCTGAAAGTACTGGTCTGAATGCTAAATTTTGTTTACCAATAGAAAGCTGTTTTATTCCTGAGCGACACAGACTATATTTTTTTAACGCTGGCGAAGCCGCGGGTAAAAGCTAGCCCAATAAACAAAAATAAAGTGTCATAGTGTTTGTTATCGAACTCCTCCAAAACGGTTTTACCTATTTTTATGTTTTTTTTCTTGTACAATGTGTGGGTCTGAGATTTGGTGGCAGGTACGCTATTTTTTATTCTGCTATCCCGATTTTATTCTTTCTTCGAATTATTTATGGCAACGTTATCACAGTTTTGGAAGGCGCACAAGGTGGATCGAGGACCTGGTGAGGATTGGATAAAATTAGTTTTGACCGTAATCTCTGAAATTGGGTACCGTCTACGAACCGTTAGTCTTGTGGTCGACTGTTGAACGTGGAGTCCTGAGACGCACAGGACTGGTCGTTAAGCCGACACTTGGGGGAGGCCTATGTCCAACAGTGGACGTTTTTCAGCTGATGATGATGATGAATTCATATGGTAGAACAACGTTGGCCAAGTCAGCTAATATTATATAACGTTTGACATAACATCAGGTTTTTTTCCTTGACAGGATTAGAAGTGTCTAAAAACACTCAGTCTATAAGAGGGAGTTTCCAAACTTTTATCTATCCGGTGAATTCTTAAAAACAAGACCATGAAGGACAGTCATGCATATACTTATCAATGTACGATAATGATATTTGATTAGGATATAAAGTTTATTGAGCTATCTACTCAAATAGTGCTAATGATTTACAAGTGTTATAAAAGTTTTTCACGCGGTAAACTCCCCTTTCATGTCAAAGTATTACTTCGACATACTAATGTGTTTGTGAGGTTTTTTTTTCATATCATGAAAGAAAAGGGAGTCAGTGATAACGTGACTGCTGCCAGAAAAGAATGGAAGAAAAACCGGGTACACCCCAAGTAATATTGGCAACAAGCTAAGGAGTCTCTACAAAATATTAATCAGTTTCTTGTTTTATAAATTAGTAGTCGATAAACGATAATTATTATTTAACGTGAATTTTAAAAGATATGTAGGCTACTTAACATTTTTATCTTATGTTACGAGTATGTTAGTTTACATTTTGGAATAAGATTATTTTTTTGTTAACTATTTATGTTATACCTTATGTTAATAAAGAACTTTTAAATCAAATCAATAGGAGCAGGAAGATTATGAATGTGGCGTAGTAAGTAAATAGTGAGTGGTCACTTAATGACAATAAATGACTTACGTAATTGCTTTCATCATCATCATCATCATCATTTCACCCGATATTCATCTAATGTTGGACATAGGCCCCCAAGTGTCGCCACAACGAACGATTATGTGCGTCCCGCATCCATCGGATTCCCGCAACGCTTGTAGGAGGCTTTTTAACGCTGCATTTGCACTCCAGAACCTTTCGGTCCCAACGGCCATCTGTTCTGCGAGCAATGTGCTCTACCCATTGCCACTTAAGTTTGGCGATTTTTCATGTAATTCCTTACGCAACGTTAATTTTATAAAATCAAGAATATCAAAAAAAGTCGATACCACGAAATCGCACGACGGGGTCGCGACAGACCACGAAAGACGGGACGACTTCGATGTCTTCCTTAGAAATTAGTACGAAGTGGCTCAAAGCCTGAAACCATAGAAGGAATGGAGGGAGGCCTTTGCCCAGCAGTGGGACAGGACAGGCTAGATATAATAATAGTATAACATTTTTTTTAAAGAATAAAAATATAGGAGGTAAAGTTTGTTTTTTGTTTGTAGGAGGTAATCTCTGGAAGTACTAGTTCGATTGCTAAAATTTTTCCTCCAATAGAAAGCTGCTTTGTTCCTGAGTGACATAAGCTATATTAATATTATTTAGTCTTCTAGTTCTGTAATTATGTTCAAGTTACAGTAGAAGCGTGAACACTAATTGATAGCTGTGTTTAGGACATACTAATCAGTAACTTACATAATTTCATTTAGCTTCTACAAGTGTTATTATTTAAGTAAACTTATTACGGTCCTATAAGATCAATTAAAATTACTTTTTATTTTTGCGTAATGGCACGTGAACACATTCGCAAGAAGTTGGTAGAATCATCACAAAGTTGGTTTGTTGGATTCGTTTCTCATGATAATTTTGGTTATTTGTGTATATTTATATAATTATGTATTTATTTTTGTTTTAATTTTATATTTTTTTTGTTTGCCTTTAAGTTGCAACTACCATGTTATGTTTCTGCACCACCCTAAGGTCGACTGGTAGAAAATACCTAAATCCTCATAAATACAGTGTTTACCATTGCATAAAGTTTTAAAAAATAAATAAAACATCAGATCAAAACTGAGGACTTGATTAGAAGTCAGATGAAACGCTCGAGCCCCGGTATTGAAGGCTTGAAGGAACGGGATGTGTTTTTTAGTCAGTAAGAGTCTGACACTATCTCCCGCTCCGCCCAAGAGCGGGGGTTGTCATAAGATGATTTTTCCCATCGAAAAAAAAAAAAAAAAAAAAAAAGATGAAAATGAGATGATTTGAGTAAAATAAGACTGAAGAATTAGGCGTAGGTAGGTACACTTGTCACAATACAAAGCCACTACAATTGTCATTATTACTTTTTTTTTATAATGTATAGGCTCGCGTTTGACCACTATCTCACCTGATGGTAGGTAAGCGATGATGTGGCCGACGATGGAACACGCTTGCCTAGAAGCAATCTATTCACTCTTGACTTAAAGACCTCTAGGCATAAAGACATAAAGTACCTATGTTTAACAATGATTAAATGAATCTTGAAAGCTTCAAGCTGCCTCCTAATTGCTGTACCTACTCTATTATTTCCTTAAAGTTCTTGATAAATCATTCCAATTATGTTCAATACCAGATACTAATTACCTACAGAAAACTACTTTCATTATCAACATTTCCCTAATCAACGCTCGGAATGCAGTTAGCCCTTAAAGAAAACGAGATTGCGACTAAAAATACAAGTAAATGCGTCTGAAATATTTAATCGTCAAAATGTATAGTAGGTAGTATTCAATGTTTGTTCGACGGTCGCGCGCTACGGTGAGAGGAACCGGTTTTCAAGGTCTTTTGGTTTTCCCTGCCGTTTACAAAATGGCGGATTTGATCTTACGACTATTGCATATGTTTTGTCTGTTGGTCTGTTGCTAGGTTGAATTAAGTTTGTGAGGCTTTGGAATGCATTAAAAGATTTGTCGTTTGTTTTTTTTTTTGCAAGAACGGTTTTTTATAATGTTGATTTTGCTGAGAAAACTTTGTGTCCTCGACCAAGTGTCCAAATGTTGTTATATAAGTACCTACTTATAATTATATAATACTTAGTTTAGTTAATATTTAAGTTTCGTATGTAGGTAAATTATATACTTAGATTTAAAAATTCTTTGGACAGAAAATACCTAATCTTTTTATCTCTACAATCTTTTTTAAAAACCTATTTCTAAAACATGTAGCAGTCAAAACTTGTACCTAAGGTACCTAGGCTATTTTGTTGCAATAAAATTTTGTTATTTCATTTGATAGCATCGGCAACAAGTGCTAAAAGCCTATAAAAGAAACATTAACACCAAAATACTTAGCGCTCAAACAATGAGAGATGCAAATTGTTGGTCATAGACAATGGTTGAATTATGCAATCCAAAACAAAATTGAATTCAAAATGGCTGTAGGTACTTATATTCCGTTTCAATTTGAACCACGTGCGTGAAACTAATCGAAGCCTATTGTTTAATATTGATTAATATAATTTTTGAAAACTGGTACTAAACGAACTAACAAAGAACGATCCGTCACGGGCAAATAAAAGTTAATCTTCATAATAAACTTAAATGTTACCAAAAGGTCAACCACATACTTGACTCACGAAAGCTTTACTTCATAAAAGTTCCACCAAATGTCAACAGATGGCGTTAGTAGTGACTCTAAGTTTAAAATCGTGCCAGTCTAAAATTATTTTACGCAACGTAGTTAAACAACCTTTAAATGTCCTTAAAACCTTAGGTTAGGCTTTGAATGTTTAGCACTAAACCTCAAATCGATTTGCGTTCGAAAACCTACGTCGCACGTGCAAACGGTAGCCACAATTATGCGTAATAATTACATGTATAACAAGGTCGTACGAACAAACGTAACACTATATACCCTGTGACGCAAACGAGTTTCCCTTTCACCATCGCTATTGGGCTGCGCAGGCCCATTCGATACATAAAATCTTTGCTCGCCGCCCACTCGATTATTCGTAGCGATAAACTTGATTTGTGCACGATTCCCTTTGTTTTGTTCAGGAGCGAGACATTTAATGGACACGATTGGTTCATGTGAACCTTTGCTTTTTGGCTTCACAATTTTATAAATTTGAATAATAAAAATTTATAGGAAGGATGAACCGCATGTTACTAAAAAAATTGTGGGCAGGGTGATTCTTTGAAACCAAGAGAACGTCTCATTCATCTGGCCTAGCTTTCGTACCTGTCTATTTTGTATCGTCAGCCACTTGGCGCAAATGAGTGCCTTTGATACATATAGTGATCGGGGAAAACTAATACGCAAATAAAAATGGCAAATTGTAAAGAAAAACTAGGCCAGAAAAATGAGACACCTTCTCGGTTTAAAAAAATCACCCGGTATTCGTGTGAATGTATAAAAAGCAGATTGGGGCCAAAGAAAAGATGGATGAGGTCTGTGAAGAGTGATATGAATGAAAAGGGAGTCAGTGATAGCGTGACGGTTGAAAGAACAGAATGGCACAAAAAATGTATTGCATCGACCTCAAGTAATTTAGAATAAGGGCAGGAAGATAATAATCAATATTACATTCACTGAAATTGATGTAGTCACAATTGAATAGTTCAATTACTACTTTATTTATTTTAAAACATCATCGTCAGCACGTTCGCAAGTCAAAAAGAAATCTATCCAAAAAATCCAATTTGTTCTTTTTTTTGGTCTTCGCACGATTTATGCATTTAGTTCTTTTATTATAAACCGATTCAAAATTCAAATCATCCAGAAAGTTTTTTTTTTGGCTGCCTTTATGCTATGAGAGTAGCTTTAGTAAGCAACCTTTACAGTACCTATCTGGAATAACTATGCAGGATTACGTTTAATTTATTTACTAAATAAATAGGTAAGCAAGTATAAGCAATGTGCATAGGCCATGTTACATTATGTGCATAGAAATATAATGATTAAATTATGGTGTAATCTATAATATAAAAATGAATCGCAAAATGTGTTGGTAAGCGCATAACTCAACAACGTCTGGACCGATTTCGCTAATTTTTTTTTGTTGTGTTCGTTATTATGAGGAGAAGGTTCTTATGGAAAAAAAAAATTAAAATTAGGGTAGTGTAGGGTAGAGTAGGGTAGTGTAGGGTAGTGTAGGGTAGAGTAAGGTAGAGGAGGGTAGAGTAGAGTAGGGTAGAGTAGGGTAGAGTAGAGTAGGGTAGGGTAGAGTAGGGTATAGTAGGGTAGAGTAGGGTATAGTAGGCTGAAGTAGGGAAGAGCGGGAGCGAAGCCGCGCGGGTACAGCTAGTTGTTCATAAATATTTATTAGTGGAGGAATTATATCTTGGATACTATAAAACAATAGTACAGTTGTGATTATGTAATCAATTTTTTTTTTATATATAAGTCTCGTAAGACAAGCCGTTTGACAGTTTTTTAAAATTATTTTCCAATTTCTTTGTCTCAATTTTTACTAGTTTTAAAAAGTTATTCTGTGTAACTCAATGAGCCCATTTTGTCTCCGTTTTGGGAATACATTCAATTTACGTACAGATAATGAGTAGAATTTTCTGCCAGGGTTTATGTTCAAACAAGTTCCAACAAGTTTCAACATTAAGGCAAGAGTGAATAGGTTACTTTCTAGGTGAGCGTGCTCCATCGTCGACCACATCATCGCTTACTATCATGTGAGATAGTGATTAAGCGCGAGAATAATAAAAAAAAAAAATGGGAACTATTCAGTAAAGTTTTTGACTAGTCACAGTAATTTTCCGTAAATCAAAAATTATCATGTGAATGTCCCCAATAAAGAAAAGTGTTAATATAACCAAAATGGTTGTCCCTTGCCGTAATATATCACACCTTAGTGTAGAAAAGTGGTAAATTAGTGGTAACGCGAGAACCACCAGCAAAACATTTTTTTTATATATGCTAAGGCTTTTCGCCAAAAAAAAGAAACCTACCGGCATTTTTTTTGCAGCTACCTACCGGGTTCTATTGTATTTTCAAACCATCCAGAGACCTAGTCAAATATACACACAAAGTTTCATCCAATTCATTCCAGCCGTTTAGGACAAATTAGGAGACAAACATACGTACAGAATTATATATATAAAGATAAAGACATTTCATTGCATAAAAATACAATAAATTAATTTACGGTTGTAGAGTGATTAAGTTGTCAGAAATGGTACGACAAATGTATGTTTTTTATCAATACACGTTAATTATATTTACTATTGTATTTCAATTAGGTAGTGTAAATGTCACAAAGGTATTGATATCTTCATTAACTGTGTGATATTAAGTACCTATGCACATATAAACGTCCTTTTTTGGTCCGGCGTACAAAATGGCGTCTGTTTATCATGCTCAATACAGTGGCTATAAATATGTTATGTTTAATTTATTTTTGACTATAATATTCTTATACATTAATATCTTGACAATTATTATTATTTATTTCTTGTGTATTTTTGTAATGAAATTTGAAATGACTATGTAAATGTAATTAAATGTAATTTTTATACCTGAAACATTTGTGCGCCGTTATCGTTCACTACACACTATTAATTTATTACCTTGCATGTCTGATAAGTCAGTTTATGTAAATGCATGTTTGACAAATAAATTATTTTTCATTCCTTCTTTTTTTCGATAAATATATATGTAGAAGTATAAGAAAAAAACGAATCTTGTCTATGCGCAACTTTAAGTGTTCGTCTTTGATAATGGTGTGGCGGCCTTTTTAAACTTGTTATGCAAATGGATTGTGAAAAAAACTAAATAAAATACTTGGTGTGTGCACTTGACTACTTTCATTTGCCCTCTCATCATTGTGGAGATCTGGGCTTCATGTAAAACACCACCGCATCCAGTTCAACTGGAATCTGACCCCAAGCTAGCTAAGAAAAGGCTTAACAAGGGTTCCTAGTTGACTACGGAACCCTAAAAGTGATGACTAACAAAATTCTTCTTAATAAAAAGACTACTAAAACATAATATAAAGTAAACTAAACCAACTAGGTAATTAAGTCACTTTGACTCACAATTCGTTTCTCAATTCTTCGCCAAAACATTCGTTTGGCAACAATTGCCTTCTTTCATTTTCCCGCTACGACTTTCGCAACGCAATGCGATGATTCAGAAACCATGATTCGACTCAATGATCTGGCGAGACGCGAACCATTCTTGGAAAATTGGACCAACTTGTTGACCAATAGCTTAGGAGACTTTTTTTAAGTCATGAGTCTAAAATTAGGATGTTGAAATGAGTTCGGAACGTTTTTGTTTTTCGATTTCTTTTGTTTTTTTATCCTTTTTTTTAAATGGGACATTACCCACTGACTTCTCTCGCTTTATGGTGTGGCGGGAGACCGTGTCAGACATTTACGGACTAAAATCACACCTATCTTCCTTCTATGCCTTTTTTTTTTTTTTTTTTTTTTTCGATGGGAAAAATCATCTTATGACAACCCCCGCTCTTGGGCGGAGCGGGAGATAGTGTCAGACTCTTACTGACTAAAAAACCCATCCCGTTCCTTCAAGCCTTCGATACCGGGGCTCGAGCGCCCTTTCGGATTACCCTGGCCC
The DNA here is from genome assembly GCA_910589285.2 of Mythimna ferrago. NCBI lineage: Eukaryota > Metazoa > Arthropoda > Insecta > Lepidoptera > Noctuidae > Mythimna > Mythimna ferrago. The sequence goes on from OU342682.1 coordinate 4,930,114, forward strand.
CGGTAGGCTTTCCTTCTATGCCTTGGGTTTCAGAAACCCGGGGTTCTTTTTCGGAACTTTATATCTTAGGTGTGTCATATAAGTAGCACAAAGGATAAGTGAAAGAACACTGATTGGTCTTAATCATTAAAAGTCTGAAATTCCCTCTCGTTCCACCCAGCGTGATGCGGTGCTACGTGCCATTAAAAGATGTGTTGTACACAATATTCTATTTATAGTTGGTTTTTCCTTGATTGAGTTTAGTTTTCAAGTTCTGTGAATGCAGTTAGGTAGTTATTACTTAAAGTGAATGCAGTTAGTGACAACTTAAAAAGTTAAGGAAAACAACGTTTTCATGCAGTTTCAACGGTCAAGATACATGCCCTCACAGATTCATATTGAACTATCATCTTTGTAAATTTTCTTCCTTCATGCCTACCAACACTTACTAATTTTAAGTCTTACTGATATGTTACAAGATAATATAGCTACATATATTTATAACAGCAACAATAATAGAACCTTGCACAAGACTTCTTATACTTCCTGGTTTACTAGTACAAGCTGCTAAGTAATACATTATGTAGATATAAATAATCCTATACCTATACACATGGGTACCTACTACAGAACAAAAGAAGTTATGTGAAGCATTAACTGTCCCGTATTATGTTCTGAGATTCAGTCTATTCCAGGTTGCCTGAAGGAGATCTTGAAATGGGATAAGGCCAAAGATTGTATGCGCTTTCATTTCCTTTTCTAATCTTAATAAATATGCAGACACCTCTATTTCACTGCTTTCAAAACGGTGCAGGAAAACATCTTGAGGAAACCAACATGTGAATGTCGAATGTGAACCAAAAATTAGAAGATATGTGACATTCATCAACCCGCACCGGACCCGCGTGGTGGATTACGGCCCATTCGCTCTCCTACAGAGGAGGACCGATTCCCAGCAGTGAGAACATTAGTTAGAAGGCTGATTATGCTATACATATATGCTCTAGTTTATTAAATTTCGGGTGCAATTTGAAAGCACTTTCTTGTTTTTAAACAACTTCAAAAAGAAGAAGAATCTTTGATCGGGTGTTATGTATTTTTCGGTCAATTGTGGACTGATTTTGTTGTTTAGTTTTGATAATATCTCAAAAAATGATCATGCCTAAAAATAATATTAAAATTTTTTTTTGGGATATTTTAAGAACACTTTTCCTCTAAAAACGTGTGATAAACTTTCTATTATCACACTTGATACTAAAATAGATCTTATCGCATTTAACAATCATTTCTAAAATTAATTACCGAGAAAACTGGGGTTCGAAACGGATTTAATATGAATCAACTAGACAATACTGATGCTGATTTGAAACATAATAATATCAGAAATAAGATTCATATTACAATAGTTTCAGATTTACATAATGTTGGAAATACCAGAGCATGAATCGAGCGGCCATTGCAAAATTCATTGAAGCAACATCTACTGTTGCGTAGCGTTCATTCAAGTTTTTTTTTCTTTTAATGAAAGACAGAAAATGGAGTATCTTTCTTCAGTTTAAAATTGTAACATTAAAACTTTTTACAAAAAAAATACAACCGACTTCAAAAAAACAAGCTAAAAATGCAAAGTAACTTTAATTTTGGAAGTCGGTGTTTCATAACTAGAAACACTTTAATTTTTTTACTTTTTTGACATCGACTTCCGAATTCTTTTTATTTATTTTTGAAGACGGTTGCATTTTTTCTTCTAAAGAAAGAAAAGAAAATAGAGTATCTTCCTAAACCAAACGACAATACAAAAGACACGCTAATTCTATTAACCCGTAAAAATCGCGTCGAAAATTTTCTTTTATTTAAATTACAAGAATAAGGCAATCGCATTGATCATGTCTCTTTGCCAAGTAATGACGTCATTGAGGCGCGTCCTCGACCTAAAAACACAAAGTGAAAATCAAACAGCTAATAATGGAGTTCTATTCAATAACTGTACTCTAAAAATATCTGCTCTACAAGACAATACGTCTAAAATTACGAAATACTTTGTTTATGTCATTTTAAAAACATGCATGTCGAATGTGTTACTCATAGTCTCATAGGTTATGCATTTTAAGTTATTTGTCATTTGTGGTGAGCCAGGCGTGGCGAATGTTAAGTTTTTTCTATTCACTCTGGTCTTATTGCGTGGGAATTTACGACGGCTGTTAATATTGAAAATTGTGATTAACACATGATTTAAGAATTGTATGAGTCACAAATTTTTATCTATATGTGGTCAAAAGATAGGGTTGCTAACTGTACTCTAATATAGAGTATTATACTCTGTTCTTCAGAGCCAAACGTACTTTAATGTGCATTGATTGAAAAAGAGCTGTAGGTACTTTGTCTTACAGAGGTAAACTGTATGTTTTACAGACGCAATAGAGTACACTAAAATACTCCTTTTTTTACATATGTTTATAAATAAAACTGAATAAAACCAAAAGTTTCTTTTCGACTGTAATTGCAACGTTGCGCTATAATAAAACCATGATATCATTTAAACTTTTTAGTAGTCGTACAATTTCTATTTACCAATTGACGTTCGTTGATCTAGACATCATGAATTGTATATAACACATTTACTGAAAGTAATTGGTGTATTAGCTTAAAACCATTTTATGTGAAAGTAAAATAAATGAATTGGATGCTTTCAGAATGAATTGCAAGCACAAAATTATTAAAAGTAACTAAATTGTATATATGTGCAGTTTCACGTAGGTACTTGACCCGAACGAAGTTATGGAATTAAAATAATACAGTATACTCCATTTTTTAACTGTAATTTTTAATGACGCTATTAAAATCACATTTACTCTAATTGGGTGAAAAAAAAAGTTGGCAACCCTATCTTTTATTTAAAAAGTGATATTTCAATATAATAATTGAGAAATAGTAATTGGAGAGTAAATTCTACTTTCTATTAAACGCTTAATTATGCCAGTAACCTTTCAATGCCCAGAGTAATATACAAACTATTCAACAATTCAAAGAAAACAGCAACCCATTCGAGAAAACGTCACAAATCAAAAGACAATGTAACAAAACGTTTCCTCTGAAGACTAACAGCAGTGTTTCCTACATAATTCAGTCAAGAAAGTATGGAGCTATTCCGAGCTACACACGGGCTATGTAGCCCGGGCCATGTAGGCCCATTCTATGCGACGATTGCCGAGGCATCTAAATTGTCTCTCGTCATTCAAGGGTTAATTGCGTATGGACGCGCGGACAATTCGAAAGCGTTTATGGAAGTTTTCCAATGTATGAGTAAGTAGTTTAAGTGTCAAGTGCGGGGTTTTCTTGTACTTTCGAAACTTTGAAATATTGAAGAAAATTGACATTTGTATGTTACACCACAATTGCTATGGGATGGTGCAGATATAAAGTTAGAGATCATTTTATTCGTCAAAACATGGGTATACATGCAGTTTCAGCATGCAGGATGTTACAAAATTAATGTTTTCTCCTTACATGTTTTACCTTTAAGGCGTACAAAATAAAGTTAACAATAATTTAAAAAATAAGCTAAATTACAAAAGGCACTTAAAGGTTGATTAATTGGTAATTGAAAATTAATAAGAAAAAATGTTAGAATAAAAAAAAAACAGGTGATAGCTATCTTATTCATACAATGTAGCTACAGGCTATCATTTTATCTCATCTTAAAGTTGCAATTTAGTCCTGCTGTCATTCTACCCATTCTATGTAAAAAAGACCACAATGAATAATTTACACTACATTGCTGGCTGTTACCCCCTTTATACTCTAAAATCTTTCAATCCATCCAAAAGTTCATCCAACGATACCGCTGATTTTCATTTTTTTTTCCGAAAAAATCTCTGTACCTACATGTGGTGTGGGACTCCAGAGCAAAGCCGTGAGGACAAGCTAGTAGTCCATTAGTCTGATATGATTTGAGATTTTTAATAGTTTTGATACCGTCGATGGACTGTTTACATAATTGATTAGACGAACTAGAATTTTCACTTAAACTGATGTTCTAGGCATGGCTTCCTAATTGAAATAATATTATCTCAACCCAATTAAACGCAATTAACATCAAACAGCAAATTATTCAAACTCTTATTTTTTTCGATTTATTAAAAAAAAAAACAGACATTACACAGCTGGCCATTTCTAACGCCCCAGCATTTTTTGCAATAAAAACTTTTAATGTTATTTATTGTTCTTTCGTTTTCTCAGTTTTTCTAACATTATTAAATAAATAAAACTAGTTTAGTAAGCGCTTAATTGTTGTCTATCACACCGCAGTTCAACCGTTACAAATCGGTCAAACTTTGTAATAATAATGTTTATTCCATTTTAATATTGTTGGAGCTTTATCGAATTAGTTCCAGTTGTTTTTATCGGTTAGTGTAACTCGATTCAGTACAAACAGCATGATAGAACACGACCGTGAATTCTAAATATAAACTTATATGTCTGTGATGAATACTTCAATAAAATGAGCCGAAAACATTTTTTTTTACTATATTTGGTTCGTTATCTCAACACATTTTTATTGACCTATTGATGACCAAAGATGATGCATATTTTAACTATTAACTATTAAATCGTGCATGACATCAATACTGTGCAGTAAAAAAAAAAAATTCGCTAAAAATGGAAAACCATAACCTATACATATATCGCCAAGTCGTTTGTAGCAGAAAATTATTGTCAACATAATTTATCCAGTATAAATAAATGAAAAAGATAAACAAAAAATAATTGAAACAAAAAATGAAATGCAATCATTATATTCGCATAATGAATTTTAAAGTATGGGACCGTACCACTAAGGTCAAAAAGTAATTTAAAAAATACCTAGTCTACCCATTATACTTTCAAGAAGTGTATCATTATTACAATCAATTTTAAATCTTTGTTCGAACAGAATAAAGCTCAAAGTCAAAAGTCGTAGCTAAATCCAAGAAACCCAGACTGGTACCTGAGTTGAAAACTGGTACAATTTAATAAAATATGCAAAAAAATAATCATGTATCGTGCTGTTTGTTGTACCGTATGTCTACGATATTAGAGTACAATTTGCCTTGAAGTGTGAGTGGTAATTTTCTTCTACACGACCGACCTTCAAAGGGATTGCTTCCGAGTTTTAAAGATCAAAGCTTCAACATATTATTATCTGACCAATCTGACCAAACAAGCTTTGTGAATGCGCTTTACACTTTACATAAATTAAAGTCATTTGGTGCGTAAATGATTTTACTGTCACATTCAAAAGTTGTTCAGGTTAAGTAATGATTTTTTTGAGAAATTTGAAATGTATCTATCGTTTTTTTAAAGAGTAAAAAATATTTAATGTATATTTTTTTCAAAAGCTACGTTTTTAAAGTTACTTAGTCTAAGCAATTGCTAAGACTAGGTAAAAGTATGCAAATATAAATGAAATTTAATTTGCAAATTGGTTATAAATAACACTTTCATAGGTCAATTTATACTACATAGATACAACAATCGTACCAAGCTGGGCCCCCCAGCTGGGTCCAAGTCTACTGGGGCTAGAGTTTGTTTCCGAAAGGGAGGATCGACACAGGTATGAGAGGCGAGATGGAACGGGGTGGGATTTTTTATTCGGTAAGAGTTTGACACTATCTCTCGTTCTGCCCAAGAGCAGAAGATGTCATTTGGAGGAATTTTACCCACCGAAAAAGCCAGTGTTGCCTAAATGACTACAATGAGTAAAAACACCGAAACAGCCAGAGATAATAAAAAAATGCGCGATATTATCTCAATCTAGATTTCTTTAAACAAAGCATATTTAAACCATTGTTATTAACAAACTAAGATAATACCCTTCAATATAAACAAGGAAGAGATGCATGTAATAACAAATAAATAAAGCAATATATCTATCTGTCAGTCGACCTCTTCATCAAAGTTAAGTCACTGTTTACTTCCTCAAATGAATTTGAATCTATGTATGTGATCTCATTTATGACTGTGTGTGTATGTGACGCCTATAATCCTTGAAAGGTTAGTAGGTTAGGTAGATAGGTTTCTACCGTTTAAAGTTTATCAACAGTGGTCAATGCCTATCTTTATATTGCATAAATATGTCAATATGTGTGTATAGGTATGTTATTTAAGGCAGCTTCACCACCGTAAAATTAGTATTTCCCAATAAGGTCAACATTGAACTTTTCAATAGTCTAACAATTTATGGTTTTCCCTATTTTTCTTTTTTGTTTTAAATCACTCTTGTAAAAGAGCAAAAAAAAAAACAAAATTTAAATGAGTCAAGCCATTTTTAAGTATTAGCAAATCTTACTTTCTTTAAAAAAATTATAGGTAATAAAAAAAACAAAATAAGACATATTTGTCTTCAAATTTATTACACAATGTAATACAAGCAGTCTCTATAATTTTCTTTAATTATTTTTTCTCGATAGTAGGTATTGGCCAGTACGGACAAAAAACTGACTTGTGTGAAAAAGTGAATGCCGAGTAATGAAAATGTATTGGCTAATTACATTAGATTCCTTCTGAGACACACCCTTTTTATTCTATTTCACTTCGGTCATCATATACAACGCAATAAACACAAGTTACTACTCTTATTATGTAAATAATATCAGTTACTTCCGACTTCGCCTATGTGTTGATCGTAATCTGGGATCGTTCGTGTTCATTGCGGCCGCGAAGTTTGGACTCTATGGTTGGTGAGGTCATTGATGTATTATTCACATATTTTTACAAATATCTGTTTATATGATACACGTGTAAGAAATTTTATATAAGACAAACAAAGTGAAATAATCAAGGAAATAAAAATATTTTGTGAATGGGTATTGTGATTTTCTAAAAACCAACAAATAAATCCAAAAATTATACCGGATTTTTTATGTGAAAAAAAACCGGTTTTCTTGAGTTAAGTAAAGTTAAGCTATCAAAGATTTTTACTACCGTAACAGAGTTACATAAGCGAAATAATCCTCTAAAAGGCACCCAGTTTTTCTGTCCTCAAGTGTATAAAATAAAAAAATGGTTGCGCATTAAATTTACAGAAGAATTTCTTATACAGATTGATGGGCTTGCAGACGACGAGCAATGGGTAACTCACCGTCCTGCTTTTCCGGTAACCGTTCGTACCGAGTCTGAGTCGTGGACGGCGTGTAGTGTTCTACGCGCACCTCAAAGAAATGTCAGCAAAACCTTAGGAGCCTAGCAGGGCCGAAGCCTACTGGGACCATGGATTGATATCTGAAAGGGAAACCCGTGATCCTGGAACGCAAAGGGCAACTGAAGGAACATAGTAGTGGTTTTACTCAGTAATAATCTAACACGACCTCCCACTTCGCCCTAGAGTGCGACAAGTTATTTGATGGCCTCAAAAAAAGCCCGACATCCGTACTAATTAAGTTATTAAATTAAACTGCAACTTGAACTCGAAACTTAATAGAAGAGGAAAACTCTTGGCTTGCTTTAAATATTATAACTCACCGCAATCATGGCAGTAACGTTTGGTTGTCAAATCGCACTCACACTAGTAAACAAAATGACTTTTGCCCGGTTTCAAGACTGTTTTTCTCAGTATATAGGGTGACTGGTAATTAGTGTACGATACTTAAACACGTGATTGTGCTTATGATAACCAACAACTATTACTATGGGAATAAACCTGAAATCGCGAAAAAAATCAGCTGTTCAGTACATTTATGGTTGCCTAATGTACTGAACAGCTGATATTTTTTTCGCGATTTCGGCTTTGCTCACACAATTAAAATTGTTTGTTATCATGAGCACAATCACGTGTTTAAGTATCGTACACTAATTGCCAGTCACCCTATATAATGCAAATTATATACCAAAAAGTCGAATACGGAACTATTTAATAATTGAGAAAAAAGTATCTCGGAGTATCTCGTATACATTAAATACATGAACAGGCCAGTGGAACATCCACCATGAAGTAAAATCACTATATTCCATATAAAGACATAGTAAAACATAAAAGCAGCACACGGCCCATTCTCATAAGTACAGTGAATATAAGTAAATGACTTGGTGAGACGTTGATGAAGAAACTTAATTTTATCGTCCATAACATAGTTATTGGCAGTTATATTCATACTACTGACGACGTTTAAATCGGCTATCACGTTTCTGAATGTCATGAAAAGATACATTTTCTCACGTTCCTGACTATAAAGATTTTACAACTATCATTTTTGTATAGAAAATTGTTAAAAACCTAAGAAAATTCATTGTAACTTTTTGTCCTAGATGCGAGACGCACAGGAGCGATCGTTGTGGCGATACTTGGGGGAGGCCTATGTCCAACAGTGGACGTCTTTTAAGTAAATTGTTGGTGATGATGACATATATTTTGCGTTTACCTACACTAGTTTATAAAGAGGTGAGGTTTGTTTTTATTTTTTTTATTTGTATGATGTTATCTCTGAAAGTACTGGTCTGATGGCTAAAATTATTTTACCGATAGAAAAGTGCTTTATTCCTGAAACATTGGCTAAATTTCATGTACACGTGTCAAGCAGGGGGTAAAAGCTAGTATTCTTATATTTTTCAATTCAATTCGAACTAATTTCTTCACATAGGCCTAGGTGAGCGCTTTTAAAATATCAGGAGCCAGTGCATTTATGTTACTTAAGAAGTTTTTAAGCTCTGGTTATATTAATAAAAAATTATGTGAAAAAACCTCTGAACAAAACCCGACTCAGTCGGAAAAAGATATGGGAACTGAAATTTTTTTCGAAAGAATCTCAATTAAGGTGTCAAAATTACTATCTTTAAACACCATAATGAGTGCGAAATTTTGCACAAGGCTCCTTTTATGACATAAACGAGCACTGAGAGAGGATTTTTCAAAATTCACCCCTAAGGTTTTTTTTTTCGATGTGTAAAAATCATCCAGATGATACCCTCGCCCTTGGGCGGAGCGGGAGATAGTGTCAGAGTCTTACTGACTAAAAAACCCACCCCGCTCCTTCGTTGCCTTTCATACCGGGGCCGAGCCTCCCTTTCGGAAACAAACCTTTGGCCCCAGTAGGCTTCGACCCTGCTGGCCCCTACGGTTGGTGACAACTTGCTCGCCGCCGCTGGGATTCCGATCCCGATTTCCAGACACCGTAGGGGGACGCGGGAACAGTACGTGCCGTTGATGACTTGGGCTTGATCCGGACGGTTACCGGACGGTCAGACAGCGAGCTTCCCATTGCTCGCCGTCCGCAAGCCCGCGCTAACCCCTTAGGGTGTGAAATGGGGGTTCAAAGTTTCTATGGAGAAACTTACATTCACGCGGGCGAAGCCGCTGGCAGAAGCCAGTTTACTTCTAGAATCTATTATACAGATATGAAGCACACGTTACTCACTTCATTAAGGTAAGTTTACACTGCAGCGTACCGTCCATTGAGAAAGTCGCGTCAATTATAAGGCTTCGCTCCGATGATGTGTAACTAGCTTGTATTTAGTTACTTTATTGGCAGTCATAAACTCATTATGTCAGAAGTAGCTGTGAGTGATGACTTATTTAAGGAGAAAATTTTATAATTTCCAATCATTATTAACATAGTTTCAGCCAAAAGGATATTTTCCATAAACATGGTTGTAAAGGAATAGAATCTTAAAAAAAAATGGTGTACAAAATTAGAACAATAGTCTTTCAAGGTATTCTAAATTGTTTTCTTTTTTATTCATATAAACTAGTGCTTGACTGCGATCCCACCTGATGGTAAGCAGTGACGCAATCTCTGATGGTGAGGCGCACTAGTTTATTAAGAGCCTATTCACTCTAGCCTTGAAGACACCCAAATTATAATCGGACGGGAAGACCGCAGCAGGTAATTGTTCCTGTCCTTTGACGTACGCGGTATAAACTAACTAATTACTTCTCCCAATCTGGGTAAAGCGAGAGGTTGTATCAGACTTTTGCAGACTAAAACTACACATGTGTCCTTCAGTTGCCCTTTGCGTTCTAGGACCACGGGTTTCCTTTTCAGAAGTTCCCAAGAAACTTTTATTTCGGGCCTAAGTGTAACCATGATCCATTGGTATGATATCCGACTTTCATACGGGTGGACCACATGCAGTAGCTAGTTATTCCATATTCAAAATTTTAAATCTTAGCGAGGAGCATGATCCTTGTTAGGGTTCCGTAGCCAAATGGCAAAAAACGGAACACTTATAGATTCGCCATGTCTTTCTGTCTGTCCGTCTGTATGTCACAGCCAATTTATTCCGAAACTAAAAGAGGTATACTGATGAAACTTTGTGAGTAGATGTATTCTGTAAACCGCATTAAGATTTTCATACAAAAGTAGAAAAAAAAATTTTTGGGGGTTCCATAAATAGAACTGAAACTCAAAAATTTTTTTTCATCAAACCCATACGTGTAGGGTATCTATAGATAGGTCTTCAAAAATGATATTGAGGTTTCTAACATAATTTTTTTCTAAACTTAATAGTTTGCGCGAGAGATAGTTCCAAAGTGGTAAAATGCCCCCCCCCCCCTCTAACTTCTAAAATAAGAGAATGATAAAACTAAAAAAAATATATGATGTACATTACCATGGAAACCACCAACGAACGGTTTGAACGAGATCTAGTGAGTAGTTTTTTTTTAATACGTCATAAATCTAAAGTATTATTAAAACATCGATCAAACTTACAATGAACTACAAGAACTTTTATATTATGTTACTTGCTGCTACGGAACGCTTCATGGGCGAGTCCGACTCGCACATGGCCGGTTTTTTTTTTATCATGACCATGGCGTTTAAAATTGAATTACGCGAAGAAACCTTTTTACAGAAGATAAGTTAATCCAGTCGTTTAAATCATCGCAGTTTGAGGAAAACTAAGATTTTTTGAGATCAGAATCAAGGTACAAACAGGTAAAGATTCGAAACTTGTCGTACTGGTTTTGTTATTATTCAGAAAACATTATTTAAACTTTAGGTACAGTAATGGTACTGCCCATGTACCACTGACTTAATGTAACGAGGGTACTTTTGAGTTAGGTAAGACTACACTGCCACGAAATGTTAGAATATTGCTACGTAAACGTACATGTGGATTGTTGTTTGTTGTATTGTATGTGTGTTGTTGTTGTATGTATGTATGTTTACATCCCGGCTGCTGCTAGAAATTCCAGTTGTAAAAACCGAGAATCAAACCCAGGACTCACACTCTATCTTTTATGTCTGTTTTTTTAACAGTGATGTCATAATATTGATAGTTGTTATTTATCTATTGTCGGCTAACACTTAAAGTGTCAAACTGATTGATACAATACCTAATCAAATATCGTTATCGATATCTCCATAATTAGTCAATAAACTCTATGAAGATACCGATTACCGACACTTCGATATCACCTCTCTTTTTACATAAAGGTATTATATATCTCTGTCCCTTTTACTCATTCTTTAGATATCGTGTCTATAGAGTTGTTTGTTAACACCAAATTGTTTTGTCGATGATAATGGTTCTTGCATCATTTCTTTTTATAATTTTTGTTACTTATATTGTATAGGCCCATTATTGGATTAAGATTATACAGTATCATTAATTAATATAATCATAAATATTGTTATGGATAATAATAATTTTAGAGTAGTTCGTATCAGATGGCGTAAAGAATTTTGAACCAATAAGAATCATGATTTGAAAAGGTAAGTGTGTGTTAACCTTTCAATCGTGGAAATTACAGACACAATAGAAAGACAATAGGTGCGCGAACGCCGGCGTTCGCTTGGGGTTTAATGAAAGCTAGACTAGAACTACATTAGACCGATGCACACGTGGACCACGCCTGATTCGTACGTGGAACGACGTCGCGTGGCGTGGATCAAGTGTAGCTCTACAAGTCTAGTTTCCATATAAAATGTATGGAGACCGACGCGCTTAGATCGGCGTGTGTGGCACACGTGTGCGTAATTCTACCTTTAGGCCAAGCGTGTGTAGGGTTGTGATATTGCTCGAAAGAGTTACCCAGACCCTGAAAAACAAAAGGCAGCTGAAGGAACACAAGTGTGTCTTAGTCAGTAAAAGTTGGACACTCCCTTTCACCCCACGCAGAAGAACCCAGAGCGCGAGAGCATAAGTAGTTATTTTGTGATTTCCCACCTCAAAAAAAGCTGAGGGTTAACAAACCCTTTCTCTCTGACTCTTTGGAACACCAAACAATCATTATGGCCTTGGAACACAACGAGCAATTGAAGAAACACAGGTAGGTTTTTGCCAGTAAAAGTTTGACACTCCCTATCACTCTATCTAGAGCGGGAGGAGTAATATGGCGCGCACTGTTCCCGCGCGCCTCAAGGAGTTGTCAGCAACAGCAGGGGCTCAGCCGGGTCGAAGCCTACTGGGGCCAGGGTTATCCGAAAGGGAACTCAAGCCCCCGTATGAAGGCTAGAAGGAACGGGGTGGGCTTTTTAGTCAGTAAGAGTCTGACACTATCTCTCGCTCCGCCCAAGAGCGGGGGATGTCATTGGATGTTTATCCCCACCATAAAAAAAGCGGGAGGAGTAATTTGATGATTTTTCTCATCAATAAAAAGAATTAAAAGTCCAAACATGTGTGTCCAAACTGGATATAACCCGCTATTAATTTGTTTAAATGTTTTGATCAGTTTTTTTCCATCAATTATTTGCATAATGAGCAACATCAAAAAAACAAAATCCGTAGGTATTAATTTTAAGATAAATTTCTTTATTCAGAGAGAAATATAAGGAAAATAATACAGTATCCAATTGATGTAAAGCCTTGTATGTGAATGTACTTAAGTTGTAAGGCGTCGTATTCACTTTTAGGAACAAGTATGACGTAATGCTTGTCAGTTTCAAAAAACTGCGCACGATTTTGCAACCTATTGAATACAATGACGCCTTGATTTTGGCCTGATAAGTTAGGGTGATAAAAAATTGCCATAAAGACTCCTGTTGTACCTAAATATCTACACAGATTGGAGCTAGACTAAGATTATATTGAATAGGCTCTTAATAAACTAGTGCGATTCACCATCATCGATTGCATCACTGCTTACCATCAGGTGGAATCGCAGTCAAGCACTAGTTTATTAATTATTGAAAAAAAAAGCTGTTCTTTAAAAAAACTGACACAAAACATGTTTTCCGCACGAACTGTTTATGTTAGAATCTTATCTTTAGTTTCCATTTTTTTCAGTCGAATTTATGATGTAAACAATAACACAAGTCTGCAAGTGTTACATTACAAACATTAATTCCCATCTAAAAGTAAATACACAATAGATACTGAACTAAAACAATGGCACCTAATATGCCGCAGCATTCCGCAACGCTACAAAGCTTCTCAGAAGCGTCATTTTAGTCCGCACACAGCATAACGTCAAAATCAACATTTTATTAGCATCAAATAAAGCTATTTCTAATCCCGTCACAGTTGGGACGTGCACGATGAATATTTACACGCTAAAATACGCCTTAAATGCTTCCATGTGGATTATATTATGAAAAACTGTTCACGTTTTATGTAAATACATTCGAGCGTCGAGCGAAAACTAGAAAGTTAACGCACACACACAAACTCGCCGTAAGTACGTGCCAGCTTGTATGTGCGTGCAACGGGCACGGTTTCATAATTTAAAACATTAATAATACATTAAAGGCGTTCAAGTAATATTATTAGATAAATAATGAAAAATATTACTCACCGTATCTGACTCCTCGATAAAACCAGTCTCCCACAACATATTTTTTCGTACAAACAGTTCAACACGGCCACAAAAAATTGATTACGTAGAAAAAGTTTTCTAAATCAACTCTATTTAGTCGAAAAATGTATTATTCCGATTCGGTGCAATGTACTTTTATGAAAGTTTGCATCCCGTGACGTAATTATTTGGAAAAACTTTTAACAAAGCACGAGCGCGACTGCGACCGGGCCGGTGTCTCGATGCTGTATGCGCGGACGCCGATCTCCGAGGACGCACGAAGCGGCCCGACAAACCACGAAGTTAGCCGACCTACTTTGTTCTACTTCGAAACGCTGTGGTCGAACGGCGATTTTTTTCGCATTTTCCGATGAAATGCTGCCCGAGTAGTAAGTACTTGTTATGTACATAGGTGGTCTGGTTAACTTAGCAAAAAATGTTATAATGAATTTTTTCTTTAGTTATCAACAACATTGTTTTTTTCCTTCTAATCAATTTTATCGATGAAGCGTGCTCAGAAATTTTAGTGGAATTGTCAGAGGTCAGAAAATCGATAAGATTTAAGAATAATTTATATTGTTTTTAGATTGAGCCGGTTTTAGCTGGTTCCATGGTGATTGTAAGTTTGTAAGAAGCGGTTTTTGGTCATAAAATTAAAAACCAGATAAAAATAGGTGTACATGTTTTATGAGTTTTTGAGTAGTAGTGTTGAGGCAACAGACAGAAACGAGATTATGTTAATTAAGGATGGAGTAAATGGATATGAATATATCCATCACAGAGTACTATTTTAAAGCTGAAAATATCCATTAACAACGAACAAACAAGGAAATTTGTAATATGTGTCTATTATGATAAGAACGGGGATATTTTTTTATCTTTTTATCTTATAAAATGCATTAAGGGACTTTACCTAGATATTGTTTTCGTTAATACAAGGTGAAATTATGACTCAAAAGAGATCTTTATCTTTCACAAAAGCTGTTTTATTATTTTGCTACCATGGCGAAACAAAAAAACCACTGTGGCTGTCACCACATCATTTTGAGTACCACACAAACCTATTTTTAATTAGTACAAAAAAATGTGGCTCTATCTGTACCTACCTATTACTGATCATATTTTTGTAGTCAAATGTAAAAAAAAAAGACGTGTGACACTCGGGGACTGCCGCGGTAAAGCTATTGCATAGTATTTTTATCAACTTATGGAATTATAATTATTTATTTGTTTTATTTATGCAGTATTTTTTTTCCTTTGTTTTTTTTTTCTTTGATATTAATTGAAGTTACACTTTCACACATTGAATTGAATTTTGATTGATTGTTCACTCATTTGTTTTCTTATCGGTCACCACGCTCTTATAACAAATGAGTGGGGGGTGTAAGGTTATTTTCGTTACGGAATTTCTGGATTCGGTCTCCACACTCAAGGCCCGCGATAGAAGCTATGCAATAGCTTAAAAGAAGTCCCAAAATTTTCTACGCAAGTCATGATGGGTAAATTCATAATAGAATCATTCCTTCAAAACAATTGATACTAAAAAATACTCCGTGCAATGTTTTTCCATTTTGATCGTCATTTATTCATTCATAATCAATAGCCTGTAGAATATTTTCATAAATTGAGTGACAGTTTGGGATATAAACAAACGCTAATTACTTTGCTGTTTATGAGTATTATTTATTGAGACTTTTATTAATTAATAACAAGACATTTTCTAATAAGCCGTTTAAGTATTTGTACTAATAAGAAATTAGTGATGTATAGTTGATTGAAACGGTTGTCTTCTCATGTGGAAATGAGTACAGCGGATAAAGACTCTAGTTATTACATAGATAGATATATTCATTATTGTACACCAAAAATAAAATTTACATGAAGAACTTAAAATTAACTCTTCGAATGCCGTAATTAGAGACACAATAGAAAGACAATGGCTTATGTCGAACTGTGTAACTTAAGACATTCAAAAGGTATAGGGTGTCACAATGGGCGGTCTTATCGCTAAAAGCCATTTTTTTACAGACAACCTTTGGATGGATTTGACAGAGAAGGAGAAAAAGATACGCAGATAGGTACTTTTACTCTTTATTAGTTTATTTAACTATTTCATCATCATCATCATCATCAGCCTTTTCAATGTTCCCACTGCTGGGACTCAGGCCTCCTCTATAGAAGAGGGAATGGGCCGGAATCCACCACGCGGGCCCAGTGCGGGTTGGTGAATGTCACATGTCTTCGAATTTTTGGTTCTAGGACATGCCGGTTTCCTCACGATGTTTTCCTTCACCGTTTTGAGAGCAGTGGTGATGAAATAAATTACACAAAGTAATACGCCTGGCTGGGTTCAAACCCGCGACCTACAACTCGTAAGTCGGGGCCGTTACCACTCAGCCACCACTACTCTCTTTAACTATTTATATGGCTTTTTTTAGGCGGGAAATTATGTCATAGGATTATGTAGGACATCCCAGAATTTTACTGACTTAAACCCCACCTATGCTCCTCTTTTGCCTAGCGTTAGTAGCTTTTGCTTAGCGGTAATCCCGGGGTCTGACCCCGGGATTACCTTTCGGAAGTCAACCCTCTGTTGTCTGAATAAAAAAATAATTATTATTCTATTTATTTATTTTTCTCAAGTCTTTGATTACATTTTTAAATAATTCTAAAAAAAAAACTCAAAAAAGTGCTGCTGTGCGCTGGCACCTAATAGCTGCTATGACCTGCCGTGACCTGTTTTGTACTTAGTGTCGGTAGTGTCCAACTTGTGACCTTTTTTTAAATATTTTTCGGAAAAAATATAACATGGTGTACAAATTTTTGGAATTGATTCAGTTACTAATTGTGAACAAACTAATTATTCAGGTTTTGCTTAAACTAAAAATAATGTTATATATCTTCAGCAGAATTAGTTTGCAAAAACAAGAGCAGAAGAAGAGTATGTAAAATCTTACTAATCCATCATCATTTTTATCCATCTACATTTTACTTATGAGTAAACATTAGCATATTAGATACATAGGCACACATTCACATCGCCAATTAAGTCCCATAAATGTAGGAGTATTATACGAGTAAATAGGATTCTATTACCAAAACCCGGATACAAAACAAGCCTGCGGACTATTACGGAGAACTTCTGCATGGAAAATCCCAATAACTCTGCCGCATCGAAAATGAAACCCCCCACGCTTAGAGTTCCGCTTGCGATAGAGTACCCGGTTTGTTATGTATACATATAGAAGATTTGTTTCCTGTACCACCATGCATCTATGGCGAACATTACACGGTAGGTTTTGCTGTCAGTTTTGCCACAGTCAAAACCTTGATTGACGAAAAACCTACCGTCTAATGCATTGCATGACGGTTTTTAGTACTGATTGACGAAAACCATCATTCACCATCATTCATTCTTATTACTATTATTATATCTAGCCCGTACTGTCCCACTGCTGGGCAAAGGCCTCCCTCCACTCCTTCCAATGTTCCCGGTTTTGAGCCACCTCTTTCCAATTCCCAAGGAAGACATCCAAGTCGTCCCACCATCTCCTTCTTGGTCTGCCGCGGCCCCGTCGTGCGATTTCAGGGAACCAGTTTTGCATTTTATTGGCCATTTTATTCCATCATTCATGATTGATGGAATTGATTGAAGCTTGCATGACCGTGTAATGGTCGCCTATGATGTTCTTAGGCTCTGATTGCAATTATCAATCCAATTAAAGACCATTTCCTTTCTCTCTAATGGTATCCCAGTTCTACTAGGTGTGCACATTAAGTAAATAAATAATATTTGAAATATAGTTAAGTGTAAGTAATTTAGATTAGGTACTTACAATAATAATATACTTACATGCTTAAATAATAAAATATGTTCAAAATAAAAGCATAATTGAAAGAACTCATAATATAATCATTTTATGTTTAAAGGAAAATTTCGTTTTTAATCATTATTGTAAACAAAACTTAATACTAACACAGTGATTTAACATTCATGTCCAGCCACTCAGGCCAGCATACCTCAACAATAAAAATTCTCGCCGCAAACGTCACGCCAAAGAACCCCAACCCCCGCTACCCAAACCTCTCCTCATTTATTTGAAAAAAGAAGAGAAAGAAAACATTTGAGACTCGCCCAGGATAAACAACAATAAAATAAAAAGCAATTGCAATTTTTGTAGTCTGTTGTTTGCGGCTTTTTTATGTCAAGAGGAAGCTCCAGAGTTTTATGATAAACACAGCGTAACTTTGAGCTGCCTTTTTACACCAGGGTTTTGCGTGGATGTGTAGCGAGGGATATGGGAAGAACTGAGCTGGGGCTTTACTATGACTTGTTGAAATGTCAATTGCGAGATTAAGAAAGAGGGATGGAGATCTACAGATACATTCTATACATAACATTTTTTTTATTAGTACAAATACTTAAAGGGCTTTTTAGAAAATATTTTGTTATTATTTAAGTAAAGTCTCAATGAATAATATTCATAAACAGCAAAATTATTGGCGTTTGTTTATATATTAAAATGTCACTCAATTTATGGAAATATTATAAAGGTTTTGATATGATTGAATGAATGGCGATAAAAATGGGAAAAATTCCGTATTATATAGTATTTTCTAGTACCAATTGTTATGAATATGAATATGATTGAATGATGAATTTACCAATTATGACAAATTTTCGTAGACAATTTTGGGATTACTTTTTTTTATTTTTGACTACACAAATATGATCAGTAACGGGTACGAACAGAGCCCATTTTTTTTGTACTAATTAAAAAATAGGGGTGTATAGTTCCATCCCTTTAACAATTCAGTTTAGGTCGTAAAATGGATCACCTTAAGAGCTCGTGAGTCTCTGAACTGAGCAGAAAGCTGACGTTATTAGTTTGATATATCATAGACATCCTGCTCACACACTTCTAGTGGCATGGCAGCCACAATATGTGGCCATGTGGAATATATTTTAGCAGAATTGTGTCTAATATTCTTCTTATTCTGGCCAGCAATGGCTGATAAACAACCATGATTGTCAAAGTTTATAACAATGTCTAACTATACAATAGGTAGTTTTGACCAGACTTTGACTTCTCAAAGATGTATTGGTTATTTTTCAAACTTCCTGAGAATTAAAAACCTTTGAAACATAATAATGTTGGGTTTTGATGCCTTTTGAATATAGACAGGGGGTTTATTTATGGTCAGCTTTGCCTTCCGCTTCAGAATACCGTAATTAGAGACACAATAGAAAGACAATGAGAGAGTGAACGCCTTTCGCTCGGGGATCGAGAGGTCACTGTTCCCGCAGCTGGAACCCAGGCCTCCTCTCTAGAAGAGGGAATGGGCTGTAATCTACCACGCTTGGGTTTAATCAATTAAAACCTTATACGTAGGAATCTTTATTTCTGATTTGTTTTATTATTATTTATTACTAGCTTTTGCCCGCGGCTTCGCCCGCCTTCATAAAAGACCTTCCCTCTTTCTCCCCCTTTTCTCACTTTTTTTATAAAAAAATTAGCCTATGTCCGTCTCCAGGGTCCCAACTATCTCTGTACCAATTTCATCAAAATCGGTTTTGCCATTTAGGCGTGAAGACGTAAGAAACAAACAAAAAAACTCACTTTCGCTTTTATAATATTAGTAAGGATAAGGATATACTTTATTATACACCTCATAATTTGGATAGGATAAACATTTGCAAAAGTTAAGTGTACAATGGGCAGTGTTATCGTACAAAGCAGACAACCTTAATATATGATCGGGCTATGATTTTTTTTATACAGGGTATAAGGGACAGCCCTCCACAAACTTTAAGGGCTTGCTCAGTAGATGAAACTGAACAACCTTCCACAAGACTTTTTTTTCAGGAAACAAAAAAAAAATCAGCCTGACCATACAAAATTAAACACTTGATTGAACAGTTTGTGGAAGACTGTCCCTTACACCCTTTATATTTGCTTATCATGTTAGCAATCATTTGGACGAAGTAGTAGATTCTGAACGAGATGATGGATATAAATTTTCAGAAAGAAAGGGTCTACCCTAAGGAACCAAGTGTAGTTGAGCCCGTTCAAGTCATCACACCCCTAGAACGCAAAGAGGACTAAATCACGTTAGGTTTTAATCAGTAAAAGTCTGATACTCCATAACTTCAAAAAAGATGAACGCAGTATAGTTCAAGACATTACCGATATTAATTACGGATGTCGACAAAATCGTTTCAAAGAATACTTAGTTCAAGTTAATACAAGAGTCTTTCCTCATAGATAATCAGCCTTTTAATGTTACCACTGCTGGAACTCTGGCCTCTTCTCGAAGAGAGGTAAAAAGCCGTAAACCACCTTAGAGTCCCCGTGGGTCGTGGTGGATGTCACATATCTTTGAATTATTAGTTCTAAGACTGCAGTTCCCTCACTATATTTTCCTTCACCGTATTGAGAGCAGTGGTTAGAGGAGATCTTTTCTTTGGCCTCCCTCTCCCTCTCCATCTATCTACATTTATACTCAGAACTTTTTAGTGACGTGTTTCATCCCTCCTCTTCACATGAACATACCATGACAAACGATTGCCTTTCAACTTTTCAGTCACTGGCGCCACTTTCAGACTTCCTCTAATGTACTCATTTCTCACTTTATTCATTCTCGTCACACCGCACATACATCTCAACATTCTCATCTCCGCTACATGCAATCTTTTTTCATCCATCTTTTTCAAGCCCAACATTCTCATCCATACAGTATGACAGGTCTTCTGAGTCTAAGTGTCCTAATTAAAATTCTCATAAAACAAAGCATTTAGCAAGGCACTAGACTCACAACCAGAAAAACAAAAGTGAAACGAGTTAGTGTGAAATATTGATTACAACGAAACCTGAAACCAACAATTCTGCAGATGGGTTTTCCCCAAATGTCGTAATAACCTTTAAGCTAGAGCGGTGGCGTGCATAAAATTGCACCACGACCACACAGCCGAAAAACAAAACAAAAACAATTTGATCAACCTACTTTATAGTTAAGAACCTGAATCATCACGTAATCAGTGACGAAACGAGTTGCTTGCGTACGCAGTAAGACGCCGAAACCTCACGGAACATCGAGTACACTTGTAACTAATTTGGTAGGTGACTTGGTACCAAGAAACCTGTGTCGACCCCTTACGTCAAGCTGGTGATCGATCGAGATAACATCGATTGGTGGCAGGACTATGAAGTTACTATGAGAAGTCGCTTGATTGTCATTGATATTGTTATTTAGTTGAACGTTGGCGATAGAGATGCTAAATGGTCATCCTGATTTAATAAAAAAAATATTTATTTGTTATAATGTAGGTGTACAAAGTAGTGTTATCTCAACATAGGTACGAGTAAATGACGCCCGTTTACATTCTACCATTATATGTGGTGCGCAAATTTTTAATTCTAGAATACATTGATTGAAAATTTCATATTACTACTTCTGTATAATTGCTACAAAATGTTCGATTAAATAAATTAATTGTAAATATTTAATTTCACAAATCATTGAATAATTAAAAATATCATAATAACATCAAATCAGAAGTAACCAATACGATCACAATAAAATCGGTAACATCTTATCTACTAATACAATATCAAAATCAAATCAAAATTATTTATTTGCAACTAAGGATGATAAAACAAAAACATATTTTTTCTCGTATTCTGTCTTTATTTTCGGCGTGAATTTAATGACTAACTGTTTAGAATAACTAACCTTATAGGGAATTATGTTCTGATTTTTATTTTTATTTTATTTTAATGACATTTAATTTAGTGACATGTTTATTTTATTATCACTCCATGACATTTAAATTGTTATTTATACTATTTTAATTTATTTTGATCAATGACATTTTATTATGGGACATTTTAACATATTGTAATTAATTTAATTTATTTTTGTATACTTATTTTGAATTTGAATAGCTACTAACATAGTATTAAGTTGATATTGTTACTAACTATTCTATGAGTGCAAACTTGAAATAAAGTTATTATTATTATTATTATAAAATAATTCAAGTTAATTACTTGTACGTACTCTTCCTTACGGCATATCCATAATTTTTACAGAGTTTTTTTAATACATCATCGTCATCATTGGTGCGCAGGGCGCGTGATAGCCCCAATACAGTTCTGGTGATGATTGCCGGGAGATTGGATTACCTTATATCAGACATTGCTGTAGCAGACTTACATATATATTGCAGGTAATGTCCAATAGAATAATCCTTTATGTGTGTATTCTGTTTTATAGTTACTGTATGGGTGTTATTGGTTGCCTGAAATAAATGTCTTTTTATTTCGGCCAAAAAACGTCCAGTGATGAACTTACGCCTCCCTTAAGTGTCACCACAAAGACCGATGCGTCTTCCATCCATCGGATTTTCGCGAACTGCAACAGGCCATCTGTCCACCTTATGAAAGGCTTTCCAACGCTTTGTCTTCCGTAGTAAGATTAGACATTAAAGAAACCTTTCTTATTGTCTGTTCAACCGATTTTAATTTGTATTTCGTTGGCAGAAGGACGGCTTTAATTGCAAAAAAGTGGTTACAATACCAACTATTTACTGCAGCCGCCATTTGTCATGCCATCAACGTAATAAAAGTCAAAATCGTGTGAACAGACAAGTAATAAAAGGTTTTCATAAATGTCTAATGTTATTTTGAAAAGAGTAAAGACGTCTGAAATTTTTAAGATTGACTGTCTGTTTAACAATGACATTTATTTCTGGCAACAAAAGCCAATCTTCTAACAACGATAACTTAAATTACATTTGGCTGATTTAACACAGTGATACATCTTGAAAATAACTTTTAAAATGTCAATAAATTTACAAATAATTACGTTGTTATTCACTAAGTTAACAATTATTAATTGTTTCCTGACTAAAGATATATCGGGGTCAAAGCATTTATGTGAATATCAATACAAGAAATACAACAATATATTTAATTTATGTGAAACTTGAATATACTCGTAGTTTGTTCAAAATCAATAACTAAATGGATACCAATAGTTTTTACACCATGTTTATATTTTTCCCCAAAAAGTATATGTAGATCACAAGTTCACAAGTTGGATACCACCGACACCAACTGTGTTAACAGGTCATGGCAGGTCATAGTGGGCATTAGACGCCAGCAAACAGCTGGGTGCAAATGCAAAACAACCCCTCAGTCGCCTGGATGGCCCGCCGGGGACTATGTATTTTTGCTGACATAACAGGCCCATAACTTTGTGATTTTTCATGATATAGTTGTGTTTTGTACATAGATTCTTTACATTAAAATAATAGACACGCGTGTTTCGGGTTTTGCATATACTAAATTAATTTTGTATTTATTTTGTAAAATATGAGGACAGTTTTCAGATCTTATAAATAATACAAGGTGGCTACACGTTTTGCCATTTATGGCATGGAAAATTAGTTCCCCAAGACAAACAATGATAAAAACAGACAAATTACAACCTGAAATTAAATCAGAAATAACTGAAAATAAAAATGTCAAAATTAATTTACAATGGTAGTAAAAAAAAAAAATTCGGCTAGTATTTCATAAATACCCAATAAATCATAGCAAGCGTGATCGTATAGGTATATCATAATGCCTAGAGCAGAATATGCTAATTTCTGATCGAGTTCCAACAGTACCCACCTACTCAAAATCAAATCTCTAGCATCCGTTACTTGATCCTTGAAACTAAAAAAACCTTTATACTTCATAGGAAAAGCCCACATTGAATATTTATCATTTCAATGTACATAAACGCATTTTTCTAATATAATCGTTAAGAATACGGATCTTACGAGTAATATAATTGGGTATTCATTACTGTTATTTAATTAGGATTTGTAATTAGATTTATTCATGTATGTAATACTGCAGTTGCTTATTCTGTGGTAATTAATATGGCTTTTGATGTCACAAGGTCACGGTGAAAAGCTGACGATCTTTGTGTATATTTTATTCCAAGTATAATAATAAAATAAGAGGTAGAGAAATATTTTTGACAGTAATGTGGAAGAGTACTTCGACTTCTGAATGTAATTACTTTTTGTGTTTATTTACGTAGTAATGTTCAGTAAAATACCTGTATAAACATATCATAAGCATAAGACGTAGGAAGAGTTCACCTCGGCGTCGGATCGATGATGAAGTACCTGGGACTCGTCCTTGACAGCCAGTGGAAATTCGTGGAGCATTTCCGACTTTTGGCTCCCAAACTGAACCGGACTGAAGCTGCTCTCAAACGGCTCCTGCCCAACCTTGGGGGTCCAGACGCCTCCTGCCGGAGGCTCTACGCGGGAATCGTTCGGTCTATGGCCCTTTAAGGGGTGCCGGTGTAGGCACCTTCGCTGCGTCAGCGGCCGAAGGCCCAGCTGAACGCATGCCAGAGGGTCATAGCAATACGGATGGTGCGGGGATAAAGCACGGTTTCCCGCGAAGTGGCGAGCCTCCTTGCTGGCCTGCCACCATGGGATCTGGAGGCAACAGTCCTTGCTCACATGCACGACTTGCGCATGGAGATGCAACGTCGGGGCAACGAAGGAACAGGAGTGGGTTTTTAGTCAGTAAAAGTCTGACACTATCTCCCGCTTCACACAAGAGCGGGGGATGTCATTAGATGATTTTCCTATAACCTAATAAAGTTCTTATTGCTGGGACTCAAGCTTCCTCTTTAAAAGTGGGAATGGGCCGTGATCATGCACGTGGCCACGGGCGAAGAGCAGATTGGTGGATGCGCCTGTATTCATGAGTGTACTCTATCATATCATCATATCAGCTTGTCTGTCTGCCTAAACAGACAAGATGTTCTTCCATTCATCCGCGATCACGTCACAGTCAGGTTTATCATCCAAGAGAGCGTTGAGCGCGGAGATTGCGCGAGGGATTGCCCGAGCCCAGTCCCCTAGACTTAGAGCCAATACGACCAGAAATGAAAAACGTTTACTTCAAATAGGCCAATTATAGGCACTTTTGAATTGTCAATATGTCAGTCAGTCCGTCAACAAAAAAAAAGTAAAACTAGATTGCACGGTCCAAAGCGTAGATCTCTATGGAAAAGAACATGCAAGAAATTCCCAACGCCGAAGCCTTCGCAAAAATGGGCAACTGAATAAACACTGTTATTTAATCAGTAAAAATCTATCACTCCCTCCCTCTCCACCCAAAGTGATTGATAACTTTCTAATTTTACGCGAGTAAAGTCGCTGGTAGAAGCTAGTTCTTGATAAAAACTTCAATAAAACATTTCCACATCAAGCACACATACAATTCCACTAACGGATACGGGAAATCAAATTTAATTGCTGAAGACAGCTGTCGCCAAAGTGTTATAGGAAAATCTTCAGTGCCATTAAATGCATTAATAGCCTTTTTAACAGTTCTTGGTATTGTGCAATCACATGTAACACATACAGAACAAGTACAGAAAATCAAAATTTTATAGCTAGTCTTACATAATGTAGGATCTTATTTATGTATTCTTTGAATCAACTCGTCCAATTAAGCCTACAATGGACTTGAAATTGCTTGGCTTGTAACATGGATTGGCGATCAAAGTTTATTTCATTAATGGCCACGAGAATCTGCCTTTAGTGTTCACTTTAGGCCTACTCTTCGCAGACGCGTGTACCTTCAAAAACGCGTATTTGTCATCTGCCCCCCTAGCCAAGTTACAACCGTTACGCTTGCGCCGAACGCTTGGAGTTGGCCACGCACCCAATTCTTTTGTTCTGACCACGTGACTGAGCGTTGAGATGACGTCATTCTTCTTCAAATGTACGGGATTTGAAACTTTCTACAAGCATTAACGATTGCAGATTAGCAACTTGGCTAGGGGAGCTGGTTCCAGAACGAGAGAAACAATTTGTTATGTAAAAAAAAAAAATGGCTTTTCATGAAACTTTTTTATTTTTTGCCGGCATATTTTATTTAGGAGTTTGTTATATAATTTTAATTGGTTAAGTATTTTTTAATTGTCTTATTTTACGAGTAGTATTTAATTAATTACAAAACAATTCGATATAAAGAAAACTCATCAGTGTATAAGTTTTTCGGATGCTTAGTTAGTTTCAGATTCACGAAGACTTCTAATTGATAAACACATCATGCAGCTAATTCACAGATCGAACATATTTATTTTCAACCAACAAATCTGCAAATATGTAGCAAGCATGGAGTTATTTATACTTTGACAAATCACATTCCTACTCAGCACATTCTAACCTCACCTGCACATTATTTTCTCCTTACATTACTACCTGATGGACAAATAAGTTCTAAAACAATAGTTTCCTTTCTCGAACGTAAAAGTCAATACACGTAGTTGACTCATGTTTTATGAACGTGAGCAGAAATATTGTATTACAAGATTAGTACTCTTACAGCATTGTATGAAGTCTAAAATTAGCCTTATATACAGGTTGTTAATCTGACGACCCCATTACTGCATTGGACATATTATAGTCACTGAACACTAGGATTTCTTGGTTGAGAGCATCCTTCCTGAGATACATTTCCATGTAACCGCTCTTTCATGATTATGACGTTATTACACATCTTTCTCTAGGTGTTTTGGAAACACATCTTGTGGATAATAGGTAGGTTTCTATTGAAATCAAACTAATCCAGTAAAGATCTCTGAAAACCTGCTTCATAATGTACACATAAATTAAATAAGTAAAGAAAGTATACCTAACTATAGAAACCTTGCACATTTAATCGAGATTTTAGCGAAAAAAATTCAAATTTTATAAAAAACACATATTTCCTGGAACAAGTTTTGCATCACTCATTCGAATATTTCGAGTAGTGACGGAATTGCCGAATGACAACAAAGCGTTCAGCACGCTTAGCCAAGTTGTTATTCTGCAATCGTTAACGCTGTCGAAAAGTAATGAAACGTATGGGAATGACGTCATCTCAACGTAAAATCGCGTGGTCAGAACAAACGAATAGACAATTCATGGCCAACTTCACATCGTTAAAAATCGTTTCTACAATGTTTAAAGCTACATCCTTTGTTATACAAACGCTACATTGTGGAACGAGCGGCCGACTCAGGCGCGTCAACATGGCTACCAACTTATCGTTTTCTACAATTGCTGTCACCGAGGCGTTACCGATTAGAGAACGCAATTCGACACAAACAGGTTGTAACTTGGCTAAGGGGGCTGGCTTTATCTCAAGTTCTTCAAACAACAAGCTTTTGAATAGTGTTCAAATTGAATCTAGACGGAAAAATAATGGTAAATTCAGAACTTCTTGTAATAAATATGACCTGACGGTACGATTGGCGCAGTGCAGCTCCGCCCTTGAGCGGGAGAAGTATTGGATGATTAATCATCCAATGCTTCTCCCTGTATCGTGGGTTTTCTTTTAAGGTGGGTGGGTGCGATGGTACAGGAATACTTACTATTGCGAGGTAAAGATTTTTTAAAACGTAGCTTTTTCCCCACTCTAACCGGATGCCACAGAGAAGAAAAATGATATTTTACTTGAAGGTATTAACTAGTTATCTGACCTTCACAGCCCTTTAACTGGGAAACATAAAAACTCTTCGGCAAGCTTGATGTGAAGTTTTATAGCTTCTAGCTCAAAATCTTTAAGTAATAGCCGAGTCCAACGACTTAACTGGCTTACATCTTTGACACAGATAATCTCGCCTCAATGGGACAAGACATAGTTACGCCCCTGTATCAAAAATGATTGAGGGCTATTTTTTATATAGAACCTAATTGTTACCAGAGCTAGCTCGCTGTCCGTCAGGTAACAGTCTGAACTGAGCACGAGTCGTTGAAGAGGCGTAGTGTTCCACATGTGCATCAAAGTGATGTCAACAAAACCGTAGGGGCTCTGCAGGGCAGAAGTCTATTGGGGCCATTGGTTGGCCTCCGAAAGAGAAAACCGGGGTCCTAGAACGCTAGACAAAGGAGGAACATACGTGTGATTTTAATAGCTAAGTCTCACCGCCTTAGAGAATTTTGGACCCTCCATAATCATGGTGGTAAGTCGCCTCTTTAACGAATCGCTGGAAAGGCGTCACAGCGTTTTCACCTTCATATGACGCATATGGTAAGATTGGGATAGGTCCTTGCATCGGATTACGGCGTCACCAATAACTGAACCGCCCGGAGGATGCCGGGGAGAATCCTAAAACGAGTGGAGCGAGCTATAAAAAAAAAGTCTATGACAGGTGCGTGTTGCCAGTGATGACATATGGCTCCAAAACGTGATCGCTCACAATGGGCCTCATCAGAAGGCTTAAAGGCACCCAAAGAGCAATGAAAAGGGCTATGCTCGGGGTTTCCTAGCGTGATCAAAACAAAAATGAAGATATCCGCAGGAGAACTAAGGTTGCCGACATAACATGAAGAATTGCCAAACTTAAGTAGTAGCAATGGGCAGGACACATTGCTCGCAGAACAGATGGCCGCTGGGGTCGAAAGGTTCTGAAGTGACGAGCGCGTACCGGTAGACGCAGCGTTGGAAGGCCTCCTACAAGGTGGACCGATGACCTGGTGAAGGTTGCGGGAAACCGATGGATGCGTGACGCACAGAAACATTCGTTGTGGCGACGCTTGGGAGAGGCCTATGTCCAACAGTGGACGTATATCGGCTGAAATGATGATGATGATGAGCTATAAAAATGGGAGCCTGTATCCTTTATATGGCTAGGTACTTTTTGGGGTGGGAGGGGGAATCTTCAAATAACATCTGTCACTTCGAGTGGAATGACACGGAGTGCGACTTTTCTGACTAAAATTCACCCGTGTTCCCAGTGGCGTAAAAAAAACAAGGGCCCTGTTTTACATAGGGTATCATCAAATAACTTATTTTGCTCTGGTTAGAACGGGAGATAGTGTCAGACTTTTACTGACTAAAAGGAGTGTCCATAATTAGTGTTGCAACCTATTTTATCCAGATTTCGTAGGAGATAATTTTTCGCTTGTTCAGTAAGAGGTTGGTTAATCTGGTTTGGGGTGGCAGGCAGGCTGCCCTACGTAGGCTAGGCTAGCCCTGCGGTAGCTACGCCACTCTTTAGATACTATTTGCGGTCCAGATCCGCAGAAACTCTTTCAAACAACCCTACAACCCTGAACAGCAGTGGCGTAACTAGGCGTGGGTGAACCCACGGCCTCGCACCAGCTCATTAAAAAGTAACTTTTTGTTTTATAATAAACTAGCTGTGCCCGCGACTGTTCGCGTGGACTACAGGATTTTGAATTTATTTTTTCTAAAATAAAAGTATCCTATTTTACTCTTTATTACATCAGCTACCCGCCAAAAAAAGTACCGCCCAAATCGGTCCAGCCATTTCAGAGATTAGCCCGGACAAACAGACAGACAGACAAACAAAAATTGTAAAAAAATATTCTGGTGTATGTACCGTATATATATTCATATGCATGTAGTAAAAAGCAGTTATTTCAATATTACAAACAGACACTCCAATTTTATTTATATGTATGGATGTATACATATACTATAGATAGGCTCGCGTTTGACTACTATTTCACTTGATGGTAGGCGACAATGTAGTCAAACACTCGGTTGGGACCACAGAACACAGGAATCATACAGTAGATAGAAGGAGTAAGTAGGCGGGGCGCGCGTACCCCGAGTTTTGCGATGTACCGCTTATGTTCCATTGCGCATGCGCCGCACACATCAGTCTAGTTACGGTCGCCACGGTGATAATAACTAGATAAAAAAATATAAAAATGCCCATGCTGTTTTGGAGTGCAAATACGACGGAAGAACCAATAATTTATCTTAAATCCTATCATCGGTTAGCCCTGGTTTATTTTATTTTGATTATTTTTGAAAAATAGGTTCTTATAAAAAAAAACAAATAGAAGTTGCCTTTATTTTGTACAAAATAAGGTCTACTTTCAAAAAAATATTCTAGAACTTTCAAAAAATGTCACTGTCAGCTGCTCAATTAGAGATTACCATTATCGATAGTGAGTTATCGATATTGCAAAATTATAATGTTTTTGTTGTATCGGGAAAGAAAATACCCAAGTGCTTCGACGAAATTATAAACGCAGACTATTTTAATTTTAGCTAAATAACTCGTAAATAAAATGCAAACAGGGTTAAACTTTTCATGGGTTCAAAATGTAACTGTCGTGTTATTTTGTGACTTCATATTTCCTAAAGATGCAGACAGACAGGAAGGAAAAGTTGGTTTCCTACAAAAACTAGCACAATTTTCTCAACACAGCAATGCCAAACCTTGAGCTCTGAAGAACTTCTAGATATTGGTAGAAGAAAAAGAAGTCACTTTATTGAAAATCTGGTTATACCGTCTCGAAGAAGATCAAGATGTTACAGTTCTACTCAAATCTGTATGGACTCTAAAAGCAAATTTGTAGTCAGCCAAGAAACACCCGGCAACATTAGTTTAAACTGACGTAAAAATTTACGTGTAGACGTATTATTTAAAACTTACGTATGAACAAATTAATTATTGTTTATCAGTCAGTATTTTTGACTTTACCTGTTTTTACGTATCTATTTTATTTGTTAAACTATTTTTTTTTTATTTTCATTTTCAAAAAGCGAAAAACAGCGACAATTCATTGTTGTCACTGTTATTCGTTCTAATTGTTTTTCAGCATCAAAAGAAACCTTTAATTTCAATTATGAGTAATTTCATGGTTAATGAAATAGCTACAAGCCCCTTACATATAAAGTT
The DNA here is from genome assembly GCA_910589285.2 of Mythimna ferrago. NCBI lineage: Eukaryota > Metazoa > Arthropoda > Insecta > Lepidoptera > Noctuidae > Mythimna > Mythimna ferrago. The sequence continues at coordinate 4,960,535 of OU342682.1, forward strand.
AAAAATACGTAAGTATTTTGTTTTGTAATTTATCGACTCCTGCTGTTGACTTTATTTTATTTGAAAATAAAACGCAACATCGATAAAATAAGCTAACGCCAATGGTACATCTCTAGAAAATGACGTTTAACAATGACTTTATTTAAGAAATATTAATCTTATAACAAGTAAATAGAGCACTAAATTCATTGCTTATATTTTAGAGACATCTAGCGGGGAATAGTGGAAATTGTTCATTTAATTATTCTATGCGATGTAATACGTTAAAGAGTAGATAACAAACAACTCTGTTAACAGTGACATATGGTTTATTTTTTAAAACGTAATGATGGATAAACTGCCTTCTTTCAATTAATATTAAAATGCTCAATCACATTAAGGATTTCTTAGTGTTATGAAATATGATATAGCTGTCTTTGTGTAAGTTTGGGTACGCTGGTCCCGATACAAATGAAGTGCTATGCGATTTCTATCTACATTCTTCTGTTCTGTGGTTGGGACAGACGCTGTCTCGTTTTCGAATTTATGAAAGAAAAAGGCCTCGCTGATGTGGCTTCACCCACATTTAAATTAGACCACGCTACAGATACCGGCACGGATCTTGAGCGTTGGTTTCAAGTTGCGCAGAAGTCAAATATTCAGAGTGAATAGGCTCTTAATAAACTAGTCCGCCTCGCCATCAACGATTGCATCACTGCTTACCATCAGGTGGGATCGCAGTCAAGCACTAGTTTATGCCAATAAAAAAAAAATCGGTCTCTTTAGTGGTACAAAGTGAGACGCGGGGGCTGGGAGTTTCAGTGATTAGCTCGCCGCGCCATCGTGTCATAGACGTCACTCGTGATTCGTTCCCTGCGCTTGCTGCATGTATCTAACAACAACGACGATTGGTTCGCCAATGTATGGAATGCGCAAAGCGATCCCCACTCTGACGCCGAGCGCTCAAGATTCGTGCCGGTACCTGTACGCTTCTGCTGAACAGTTCAGATACTTGTGGTTTTAAAATTAAACACAAGTAAGAATACGTAGATAATGTTGATTTTAGTACTGTCATAGGAATTACCAGTATGACCAACCATCTAAAAGTCACCAATAATGATCACAAAAAGTACCTTTATAATAAAAATAGGCGCAACAGTTAGTCACATGCATATATTTAGCAGTTATCTCGTTTAAACCTTGCAAGTTCGTTTGGAAAACCCCGTACAATATGGCTTGCTACAAATAAGTACCTATTTTAACTTTTAATTCCTGATAGGGTTGGCACACACTTTTCAAGTTATTACCGGGCTCACGCTTGAACACTATCTTGCTGATTGGTTGATGGTGGCGGAAACACACGTATAGAAACATTATCTACCCTAATATCATAAAAAGGTAAAGTTTGTTTTTATGTTTGGAGATAATTTCTGAAAGTACTGGTACAATTGCTGAAAGTTTTTTCAGTGATAGAAAGCTGCTTTTTTCCTGTGTGACATAGACTATATTTTATGTACGCAGGCAAAGCCGTGTGCAAAAGCTAGTATGTAATAAAAAGATATACAAACTTTTGCCCATTATGAGAGTGATTTGGTGGAAAGTTTTGGTCATCAGTAAAGATGATTCTGTCAGACACAGAGTACATGATTTTAATGGTTACTATACCAGAAGGTATTCTTTGAATGATTTCCCAACTCAAAAAAAAATCTTACTTTTATGTTGGTAGTTCAACCCTACACAAAAGGTGACTTCTATAAAACCTAATTAAACGTTTCGTTAAGGTTCATTAAAGTAAATATGTGAACACAATGAAGTTAAAAGGCATTGTCAAACTCATTGTAGATCCGCGTTCAATAGTACTAGAGATTAGCTGATCATGCTGAGATACTAATAAGTTATATTAAAGATCCTCTGGGTAGGAATATCAAATTGTGTATTTGTATTTTATAGGTTTGTATTTGTATGAGGTATTTTAATAATATGTAATGGTATTTATTGCACCTACCACAATTTGTCTCTACATCACCCAAAGGTTGACTGATAGAAAATGTCTTGGCATTAAGTCGCTTTTGTACTCTTTTGTGCATGAAGAATAAAATAAATAAATCACGCGTTGTACGGCCGATCATAGCACAGTGGTGATTATTTATCATTCATTGAAATAGAAATCAATCTAAATCCTTTAAGAAATAGTAGATTATGTGACTAGGGGATAAAGCAATGTCTTTAAGTCGCGGGCGGCATGTTGAATTCCGCACGAAACGAAGGTTTCTAAGTTTTAATCCCGAACGTTAGTGAGGGATCTATATAATTATATTTATATAAGTGAATGTATAAACTTGAGTGAAGTGAGAAGTTCAAGCCGCCCAAAACAAAGACAGCTTTCTCCCCGTGTTGTATACTCTACTTTTTACACCATCTGTGAGATAATTAAAAGACAATTTACGAAAACAAACTATATTTTAGAGTTAATTTTTTTTAGAGACTCCGTAACTACATTGTATTCTTTTTTTTTGTCAATGGCCAGTTTATACTGATTTAATGCACGTACATTTTAATTCAATGTCTTTGATTTTTGACGTTCCAAATTCTAATCTCATTATTCCCTAGGGATCGCCCTTACTACATTATTTCCCTAGGGATAGAATGACTTGTTTTAAGTGAAGATTGTATGACATATAGAGCATTATCGAGAAGATGGTGTAAAAAAATATAATATATTATCTTTCATTACGCTGCGCTCAAATTACAGATGTAAAATACCCAGACTGAAGTGGGAGGGCTGGCCACGTCACACGAATGCAACCGAACAGATAGGTGAGGATTGTTACTCTCTGGGGGAGTCCGACGCCGTCGAGGTCGACCGCGGCGAAGGTGGTGTGACGATCTGATCATGTTCGCGGGGCAAACTTGACCAGAGGTCACCCTAGACAGAAAGGTTTGAAAGGAGAAATGAACCTTTGCCCAAGAGAGGGACATATAATAGGCTATTAAAAAAAATAGCGGCTTTTGGCCAAGGCAAGACCTTGTCAGCCCCGTCGTAACCAAACAAGTAAAGCTTATCCACTATTAGGCCAATAAAACCATACTCATATTTTAAAACCCAGGAATATTTCACCGAACCGAACCCAAGTCGTCGACGGCGTAGTCTTCCACGCGCGCCTCAGGGAGATGTCAGCAAAAGGTAGAAGCCCAGCAGGGTTGAAGCCTACTGGGGCTATGGGTTAAGTGAAAATGAACCCCCGGGGCCCACAAGGCAAAGAAGGAACCAACGAGTGGGTTTTAGTCAGTCAGGATAGAAGTCATTGGATGATTTCTCACCTTAAAAAAAAACCTACTTGCTTCTGACGTTTCATAAATGCCCATAAAGATAGGACTATGTGAAATAAAATAGGTATTTGGAATTTTTAATTTACTGGATCAGTTGATCATATGAATATTAAAATGCATTTTAGAGCCAAACAAACTTGTTAAAAACATCAGCATAATTATTTCGATGTCATATTTGTAAATATGGCAACAAATAGATGTTATTTAAACGTAGTTCTTTAATATTCATAGATTTAAAAAAAAGTGTTACCTAAAACCGGCTTGAAACAAAATATGGAGAATATTGCCTAAAGTCAGACTAGAACATGTCTGACCACTTTTACGAATAGTTTTTTTTTTTTTTATTTAAGATACTGATATTATAAATGAATCATTGGAGATTATGTCTCATGTTGTTAGTTCTGTTTGTGTTTAGAACTAACAAAAATAAAAAAGTAGTATTAGGTAAATGATAAATGATAAATGATCTTTATTTTGCAAGTAGGTTTTATAAAAACACTTTTACACGTCAATTTTTTTTTTTCGTCAATTAATGCTAGATGAGGCCGGTGTTTCCTAGCTGACTACCCTGAGAAGAAACACCGAAACAAACTCAGGGGTCAAAGTCTCTTTTAAAGTCCATACAGCAAAACATGTAATGGTCAAATCATATGAGAACCATGCAGATTGAGCCTGAGATGGTCTTTTGAAGAAAGAACCACACAGTTCTAAGTGGACCTGTCCAGTCAGTGCAAGCATTTGTCAATATGCGTGTAGCTCAACTCAGGACTACTAAGGAGCTCAACGACTTGACGAACAATGCCAAAGAAAGGACATTTGGGTAGGCCACATCAAATACTCAAAACTGCCAGACATCATGTGAAAATAAAAGAAAAGGAAAGAGTAATCCACATAGTTCTCACATTCACAATAATAAAATTTACAAAAGTGTAAGTATTACAAATTGTAAAAAAAAAAAGTAAGTATATAAAAAAAAAAATCAGTCAAATAGTAAAAATAAACATGTCATAATTGTTAAAAAATAATAATAATATATATATATATATATATACAATATCATAATTGTAAAACAACAACAATCGTCAATAAAAAAAAAAGGCAGTTAAAACAAAAAAACATTCAAGTGATAATAATTATAGTGAGTAGGTACTGGAGCAGGTCAATCCCAAGCCGTTTTATCCTCAAGATACTCTTTTACAGTATAAAAAGCCTTTTGGCAAAGTTTTCGCTTTACAAATATTTTGAATTTATTAATGCTAAGTTCCTGAATAGGACTGGGAAGCTTATTATAAAAATGTATACTTTGGCATCTAAATGAGCGTCCTATTTTTTTGAGCCTGGTGGCAGGAACCACTAACTTGTGTTTGTTCCTAGTATTAACGTTGTGAATGTCACTGTATTTTTTAAACATGTTTTTATTTTTATGAACATACAAAATATTTTCATAGATATACTGAGATGGCACAGTCAAAATATTAATATTTTTAAATTTATCTCTGTAGGAGTATCTGGGACTTAATTTATAAATTGAACGAATGGCCCTTTTCTGCAAAACAAAAATCGTTTGGATATCGGCGGCATTTCCCCATAATAGAATACCGTACGACATGACACTATGAAAATAACTGAAGTAAACTAAACGGGCTGTCTCTAAGTCAGTTAGATTTCGAATTTGTCTAACAGCGTATGCGGCAGAGCTAAGTTTTTTCGACAACTTATCTATGTGTGGGCCCCACTGAAGCTTAGCATCAAGAGTTATACCCAAGAACACTGTAGTGTCTTCAGGACTCAATTCTTTACCTTTTATTAGCACACTAGTTTCTACCTGCCTTACGTGAGGCATCGTAAATTTAACAAATTTGGTTTTCTTTTCATTAAGGAGCAGGTTATTGACATTAAACCAGTGTACTATTTTTGAACGGGCGTTATTTATGTCATCAGTAACCGGCTGCTGACGTTTAAGCTTAAACAAAAGCGAAGTGTCGTCTGTAAACAACACTATATCATGGTTATCCTTTATGAGGTATGGCAAGTCATTTATATAAATGAGAAATAAAAATGGACCAAGAATCGAGCCCTGGGGCACACCCATTGATACTACAGACCCGGGTGATCTTTTTCCATTTACATCAACTCTCTGAATCCTATCACTCAAATAAGAAGTAAGAAGATCCAGAGAGGAATTCCGGATTCCGTAATGGTGTAGTTTCCTGATTAATGTTTCATGGAGAACGCAATCGAAAGCCTTGGACAAATCACAAAAAATGCCCAGGACATCGCATTTGTCTTCCCATGCATTATAAATATGTCCTAAAAGTTCAACCCCGGCATCGGTTGTTGAACGACCCCTTGTAAAACCGAACTGTTTATTATGTAACAACTTATGTCTATTAAAAAATCTTTGTAATTGATGTAAAATTAGTTTCTCAAATATTTTACTAAAGGTGGGTAGCACTGAAATAGGTCTATAATTTGTGGGGTCAGATGTACTACCCGTTTTAAACAATGGTATTAATTTACTATACTTCATTAAGTCAGGAAACTCGTCACGATCAATACAATTATTAAAAATAAGTGCTAAACTAGGAGCTACAACCTTTATAATGGACTTTACAACATCCACAGAATTTCCCCATAAATCTGTGGTCTTTTTTACATTCAAAGTGTTAAAGGTTTTAATTATGTCCACATATGTCACATGTTCGAAATTAAAATCTGAATCACAAACTTTAACATTTTCTTTAAGCAGAGACTCTGCAGCAGTGGGTGATGAGTTCAGAGATTTAGTAGTTAATATGGGGATCTCTGAAAAGAACTTTTCAAAAGCTGCAGCAACTTGTGAGTCCGATTTGATCACGCTGTCATTAATTTTAAGGCTATAGTCACTACATGGTTTTTTAGATCTTCCAGTTTCACTGTTTATAATATTCCAGGTAGTTTTAATTATATTATTACTATTTTTAATTTTAGAACTCAAGTAGCGCGATTTTGCAACAGAGCATACTTTTTTGAATAATTTTGAATAATTTCTAACATACAAACTAAACTCGGCAGTGTTTACAAGAATTTTTTCCTCATACAATTCATAGAGTCGCGTTCTACTTTTATGTATACCAATGGTAGCCCATTCACTGAAAGATACATTACTATTAACCGATATAGTTTTGGGTATAAAAGAGGAATTAAATTGCTTACAGTACATATTAAAAAAACATTCATATTGTTGATTCAGATCATCTAATGTTGACAATGCTGGTAAATTATTAATTAGTTTAGTTTTAAAAGTTTCTAAGCGATTTGCAGTTTTCGGGTTAACAGTGATATTCTTTTTAGCCACTATGATGTTTGGAATTTGAAAAGTAATTAATTGCCCACAATGATCAGAATCTAGTAAATTTATAATGTCTTTATGGCTAGGTACAACATCGGTATAAATATTATCTATGCAAGTGGCACTAGTAGGAGTTATTCTTGTAGGCTCAAAAAACAAATTAACAAGATTGTAGGACTGAAACAAACTTATAATTTTGCTACATAAAGCTGAATTTTCTAATAAATTAACATTAAAATCACCACATGTGATTATGTACTTGTTTGAATTACAAATCTTGTGAAACACTTCATCCATTACCTTTTCAAAGCAGTCATACAATCCGGAAGGGGGTTTGTACACACTTAATATAATAAACTGCTCCAACTCAATACAGGCTATTTCAATTGACCGCTCAACAGATAGACTCACAATATCCTTACGTTCCTTAAATTTAATGTGGTTATTAACTAAAATCAATGAGCCACCACGTAAGGCATTAGTTCTGCTGAATGAACTACCAACCTGGTGGTTATTAAAATTGAACATGAGCTGGTGGCTTTTAAGCCAATGTTCCGTTATACAAAGAATATCAATATCATTACAATTAAGGAATAGCTCTACCTCTAAATCTTTATTCATGAATCCTTGAATGTTTTGATGCACCAGGTTGATACTATTTATTGATTTCAAGATTTGATTTGAATGATTTTTGTTTATCAGTAAATTCGTGCTAGAGATTGACTCTGTTGTCTCAATTTCTAATTTAAATTAATATTATTGTCAATATTTGATGCCAACTTATTGGCATAATCAATTATTAAGTCATTGCATTGCTCAACAGGAGCAAGTTGTTTAGCCAAGTTCTTGGCTGAAATAAAAAAATAATATGATAGCGACATAGCTATCTGTCTCTTACAAAATTTGGAAAGATAGTAATTATCAGCAAGATATCTATCTTTTGTCAAATAATAGTTAATACCAACATAATTGTTGGTGTCAATTAAATGGAACAAATTATTATTTAATATCAAATTGTACAATGTCATATTAATCTTATATCTAATGCTATTTTCTTCCTGTGGCAAACTTTGGCTGTAGGGGAATGTAAACATCACAATTTTTCCTACACTCAGGTTACTTAAGGTACTATAATATTGGAGTAATTCTCCTCTGCTCACATTTCCCCTATTACCAATAAAAATTAAAAGTATAGCATCCTGGTTAAATTTACATTTTATTATTTCTTTCATTATATCATATAAGGAACAGCCAGGCATACAGTTGTTCATAATTGAGTGTCCTGGATATTCATTTGTCAACAAATGGCCTAAGTCTTTTCCAATTTCATCACAAAAAATTACTATTTCCCTATTTGAGAACTGTTGTGAAAAGCAATTAGTTATTTCAACCGGCAAACTGACACTAGACTGGGGTAAGGTGGTATCACATATTGACAATGAATGGCCCGGCGCAGATGTAATAGATGTTGTTTGACAATGTTCACAATTGGGTTTTTGTGAGCTCACCAGCTCATTCATTGCCAATACATATTCCTTCATTTGGTTTTCAGAAGCTGTATATTTGATGGACAGGTAATATGTTTTTTGCTAAAAATTGATGAAAACATAAGTCCTAGAATATTAATAGAACCTAATATTTTTTGCTAGCTTTTTTATGGTGGAAAAAAATCATCCAATGACAACCCCTGCTCTTGGGCGGAGCGGGAGATAGTGTCAGACTCTTACTGACTAAAAGACCCACCCCGTTCCTTCTAGCCTTCATACTGGGGCTCGAGCTCCCTTTCGGATAACCCTGGACCCAGTAGGCTTCCACCCGGCTGGGTCCCTGCTGTTGCTGACAACCCCTTGAGGCGCGCGGGAACAGTGCGCGCTGTGATTTTTTGCTAGCTGCTACTAAGTGTTTCGCCGGCGTGATAGTAGACTTATCACCTAGGGGTGTAAATAATATCCTGCAACCTATATGTACTACAAAAAAAAGACGGGTTGCACTCCGGGAGTGCCGGCAGAAGTGAAAACTTGATTATTAACGTTGAGCATGTTTGATATTTTGGAATGGTTAGGGAATAATTTTGCACCAATTGCTTTATCAGTATAAAAGTACTATCATTTATGTGGTAGAATACAATATTCATTTATTGCGCTATCGTACACAAACATGACAATTTATATTACATTAAAAATTTAACACTTTAAAACTATTACAATTATTTTACATTAAAAAGTTTATCTCTCCGAAAAACTACTGAGGTGTCAAGGGACACCGGATGGAACGAAGTTCCGTTCTGGCTTGCTTTCTATAAGAGAGAGAAAGAGAGAAAGACAGAGAAACATGCGCACGCCGCACGGCTTACAATAGCTTACTATAGAAAAAGTGTCGTTACAACTTTTCGTGAGAATTTTTTCCGTCTAGCCAATACAATATAACTAAAAAATACTATCCTATTTTATGTACATTTTGACAGCACTATTTCAACATCTTCGAAACCATGAAAACGATACTCATGACGAAAAAGTTGATAATTTCTGACATCCGCCATCTTAGATTTACATTTTGACAGCACTATCGGCTTCAACAACCTCGAAAACCATGAAAAAGACACCCATATCGAAAAAGTTGATAATTTATTGCAGCCACCATCTTAGATTTAAATTTTGACAGTACTATCGGTTTCAACACCCTCGAAAACCACGAAAACGACACCCATGAGGAAAAAGTTGATAATTTCTTGCAGCCGCCATCTTGGATTTACATTTTGACAATACTATCGGTTTCAACAGCCTTGAAAACCATGAAAACGACACCCATGACGAAAAAGTTGATAATTTTTTGCAGCCGCCATCTTGGATTTATATTTTGACAGTACTATCGGTTTCAACACCCTCGAAAACCATGAAAACGACACCCATGACTGAAAAGTTAACAATTTCTTGCAGCCGCCATCTTGGATTTACATTTTGACAGTACTATCGGTTTCAACACCCTCGAAAACCACGAAAACGACACCCATGACGAAAAAGTTGATAATTTCTTGCAGCCGCCATCTTGGATTTACATTTTGACAGTACTATCGGTTTCCACGCCCTCGAAAACCATGAAAACGACACCCATGACGGAAAATTTGATAATTTCTTGCAGCCACCATCTTGGATTTATATTTTGACAGTACCATCGGTTTCAACACCCTCGAAAACCACGAAAACGACACCCATGGCGAAAAAGTTGATAATTTCTTGCAGCCGCCATCTTGGATTTACATTTTGACAGTACCATCGGTTTCCGAGCCCTCGAAAACCATGAAAACGACACCCATGACGGAAAATTTGATAATTTCTTGCAGCCACCATCTTGGATTTATATTTTGACAGTACTATCGGTTTCAACACCCTCGAAAACCATGAAAACGACACCCATGACGGAAAAATTAATAATTTCTTGCAGCCGCCATCTTGGATTTACATTTTGACAGTATTATCGGTTTCAACACCCTCGAAAACCACGAAAACGACACCCATGACGAAAAATTTGATAATTTCTTGCAGCCGCCATCTTGGATTTATATTTTGACAGTACCATCGGTTTCAACGCCCTCGAAAACCATGAAAACGACACCCATGACGAAAAAGTTGATAATTTCTAGCAGCCGCCATCTTGGATTTATATTTTGACAGTACCATCGGTTTCAACACCCTCGAAAACCATGAAAACGACACCCATGATGAAAAAGTTGATAATTTCTTGCAGCCGCCATCTTGGATTTACATTTTGACAGTACCATCGGTTTCCACGCCCTCGAAAACCATGAAAACGACACCCATGACGGAAAATTTGATAATTTCTTGCAGCCGCCATCTTGGATTTACATTTTGACAGTACTATCGGTTTCAACACCCTCGAAAACCATGAAAACGACACCCATGACGCAAAATTTGATAATTTCTTGCAGCCGCCATCTTGGATTTATATTTTGACAGTACCATCGGTTTCAACACCCTCGAAAACCATGAAAACGACACCCATGACGAAAAAGTTGATAATTTCTTGCAGCCGCCATCTTGGATTTATATTTTGACAGTAAAAGTGTCGGTACAATTTTTCGTGAGAATTTTTTCCGTCTAGCCCCCTTTCACAACGCGCGATAAGGGATAGCTGTCTACTCTCCATCCGTCTTACGCTTTTTCGATCAGGTCACGTGTCCTGACGCGAGTTTAAGATTTTATACCCATTACAGAAAAAGTGCTCAACGCCGCTAAAGAAGTTTTCACATCAAAAATACAAAAAAAAATTAGCTTACTTTCGACAAAAGTCAGTGTAAATAATTTCGAATGATGTCAAGGCTATCGCTGCGCTGTAAGGAAAATGATAATAATATTCGAAGACATTATAAAACCACAATCTTATGCGGTAACAGGCTCGTACCATGGACCGAGGTGTTACCTACACTTTTTCCTGAAGCGGTTCTCGTAAATATGTTGTTTTGGATAACCATTGGGTTTTTATGTTTTGCCAGTTGTAGTGTGATTTTGAAATAAGATATGGTTATTTACAAATACCATAGACTGATGACGTCTTCTTTATCGTTTGGCGAAAATTAAAGAATGCCACCTATTTTGATCCGTTTTAGGATTTCGTACCCAAAGTGTCTGCCTGTCCGTCTATCAGCAGGCTGTATCTCATGAACCGTGATAGACAGTTGACATTTTATATTTTTTATAATTATTGCCGTTATAACAAAAAAAAAATAAAAACAAAAAAAAAAAAATTTAAGAGGGACTCTCATACAGCAAACATGATATTTTTTTAATGTGGAAGTTATTAAATAACTTCTCCCGATCTTGTTTGATTTTTATTCACTAAAACCCAAGTATTCTCCTTCATTTGCCCTTTGCCTTCTATTTTATATATCCTTTCTTTCTTCTTATCCATCTATCCATAATTCCGTATCATCCAGAAGATATTTTAGATCGCGAATCTTAAAGTTAAATGTTGTACTTTTAATAAAAAGAGACCCTGATCTTTGCGGTTGTTTGTTTCAGAGATTGCTATGTATTTTAAAGGTCACCATATAGAAAACAATGTACTGAACTGGTCTCAGTGAGAGTAAAAAGAGGTCTAAATAAAGTGCCTACAACAGAATAAAGTTAACCATGTTCGAAAGATATAACAGACTAGCTTTTGTCCGCACTTTCGTTCACGTATCTAAAATATAGCCTGTCACTCAGGAATAAAACAACTTTCTATCGGTGAAAAAAAAATTTCGCAAACGGACCAGTATTTTCAGAAGTTACCTCAAGGAGTGAAAGAATATAAAAATAAAGAAAATTAACATTACAAGTAACAACCTACGAATAGGTAAGCAAGCACTTTACTTTGTGTAATTAATTCCATCACCACTGCTCTCAAAAACGGCGAAAGAAAACATCATGAGAAGACCATATTCCAATTCTTAGAACCTTAAATTCGAAGACACGTGACTTATCCGCACTGTGTTCGCCTAGTGGATTTATGCCTCTTTCTCACGCATAGATAGACGACCTGAGTCCCAGCAGTGGGAACATGCGGAAGTGACGCCCGGGTGTTGCCACTGTGCGGAACGCCTGGAAGACACGGTGGAGCACACAGTCGAGGTGTGCCCTGCTTGGGCGGAGCATCGCCGTGCCCTCGTGGGGGCGATCGGCGGCGGAGACCTCTCGCGCCGGGCCTTGGTTGAGGCCCTGGTCCGGAGCGAGGAGAAGTGGCAGGCGGTCGCCGACTTCTTCGAAGCAGTAATGCTTGCAAAGGAGGAGGCCGAACGCATCAGGCAACGGCGTTATCGCCGCCGCCGCCGCAACCGGGATTCTGATCCCGATTTCCGGCCACCGTAGGCGCGGGCTTGCGGACAGTGAGCAATGGGTAGCTCACTGTCCGGCCGTCCGGTAACTGTCCGGACCAAGCCCAAGTCGTCGACGGCGCACACTGTTCCCGCGCGCCTCAAGGAGTTGTCAGCAACAGCAGTGACCCAGCCGGGTCGAAGCCTACTGGGGCCAGGGTTATCCGAAAGGGCGCTTGAGCCCCGGTATGAAGGCTAGACGGAACGGGGTGGATCTTTTAATCAGTAAGAGTCTGACACTATCTCCCGCTCCGCCCAAGAGCGGGGGATGTCAATGCATGATTTTTTTACCACCACAAAAAAAAAAGCAGTGGGAACATTATAAGGTTGATTATATTATGTTTATTTTGTCAGACTTGTAAATCGAACCCACGAAGCACTATAAGCCTCATCATCCTTCATAAAACGAGATCATATACCGGATTCAAATAAAAAGACGTAACATATTACTTAAGCTTTAAAAATAATCACATAACTGCATGGCATTTTCAGATCGGAAGCAAGTTATAACTCTGTCGGTCCCCTGGGGGTATAGACATATAGAGAATTAGCCCCAATGATCTGCACCGGACTAGACACGTTATTTATGAACCACATTAGAACACATGTCGTTGGTGACATTAGTCTTAATTGAACAAGTAGCTGCAGTATATAATTGGATAAGTACTTATCTTAATTTTTTAAGCTATTGCATAGCTTCTATCGCGGGCCTTGAGCGTGGAGACCGAATCCAGAAATTCCGTAACGAAAATAACCTAACACCCCCCACTCATTTGTTTTTTGACCGATAAGAAAACAAATGAGTGAACCATCAATCAAAATTCAATTCAATGTGTGAAAGTGTAACTTCAATTAATATCAAAGAAAAAAAAACAAAGGAAAAAAAATACTGCATAAATAAAATAAATAAATAATTATAATTGCATAAGTTGATAAAAATGCTATGCAATAGCTTTACCGCGGCAGTCCCCCAGTGCCACACGTCTTTTTTTATATCAAAAAATAACTTCAGCTAATTCAGTTCCTCAGGGGACTACACAGAACTCGATATTCCACTACGAAATGCTGATCCCTATGCTGGGGATTCTGAAAGAACTAATAAGTGCTATATTTAGCCCCTTCTAAATAAAGAAATGGTTAAATAAAAGTAAAAGAATGCAAAGTTTTATAACAAAAATTGAGTAAAGTGAATATAGGAGTTATTTCTTGTGTTTTGTTGTTTTTTTTTTTAAGGAAAAAATTCATTGAAAATTTTGAATTGACTTTTCCTTACATTCAATGACTTTCCGCTCTAGAGTCTTTTACTGACTAAAATTATACCTCTGTTTCTTCTTTGCCTTTGCATTCTAGGACCACGGGTTTCTAGCTTTTTTACCGAAGATGCGACACATTGTTAATGCAAACAGAAGTAGATACATATTTTGTTTTAACAGAAATTCTAAGAAGATTAAAACTTGTATATTTTCTTCTGTCGTGGGCAGATTTTAAATCTTATATTACAGGACTGAAACGCCTAGCCGATACTTCGCGTGACTCAAGGTTGGTGTTTATCTGGGCCAGAGATTAAGTATTTGCTATACAACTTCGCAATGCCACAAGTCTTTTGGGTGCACTACCAATTGATAGCGATACGGGGGAAAGATTTAGAAGTTTTGTAAGGTATAGTTACTTATTTTTTTTAATGTTTAGTGGTTTAGTAGTATATTCTAGTTGTATACAGTTGTTGTTTATGATGTTAGTAATATAGTCCTGAGAAACTAGTGTTGTGTTGCTACTGTTTTACAAATGACCCTGTATAAAAATCATATGTCACACTGTATGTTATCGATCTCCTTCTAAACGGTATCACCAATTTTTATGTTTTTTTTGAAGTGAAAACTTCTTTAGCGGCGTTGATCACTTTTTCTGTAATGGGTATAAAATCTTAAACTCGCGTCAGGACACGTGACCTGATCGAAAAAGCGTAAGACGGATGGAGAGTAGACAGCTATCCCTAATCGCGCGTTGTGAAAGGGGGCTAGACGGAAAAAATTCTCACGAAAAATTGTACCGACACTTTTACTGTCAAAATATAAATCCAAGATGGCGGCTGCAAGAAATTATCAACTTTTTCGTCATGGGTGTCGTTTTCATGGTTTTCGAGGGTGTTGAAACCGATGGTACTGTCAAAATATAAATCCAAGATGGCGGCTGCAAGAAATTATCAAATTTTTCGTCATGGGTGTCGTTTTCATGGTTTTCGAGGGTGTTGAAACCGATGGTACTGTCAAAGTATAAATCCAAAATGGCGGCTGCAAGAAATTATCAAATTTTCCGTCATGGGTGTCGTTTTCATGGTTTTCGAGGGTGTTGAAACCGATAGTACTGTCAAAATGTAAATCCAAGATGGTGGCTGCAAGAAATTATCAAATTTTCCGTCATGGGTGTCGTTTTCATGGTTTTCGAGGGCGTGGAAACCGATGGTACTGTCAAAATGTAAATCCAAGATGGCGGCTGCAAGAAATTATCAACTTTTTCATCATGGGTGTCGTTTTCATGGTTTTCGAGGGTGTTGAAACCGATGGTACTGTCAAAATGTAAATCCAAGATGGCGGCTGCAAGAAATTATCAACTTTTTCGCCATGGGTGTCGTTTTCGTGGTTTTCGAGGGTGTTGAAACCGATGGTACTGTCAAAATATAAATCCAAGATGGTGGCTGCAAGAAATTATCAAATTTTCCGTCATGGGTGTCGTTTTCATGGTTTTCGAGGGCGTGGAAACCGATAGTACTGTCAAAATGTAAATCCAAGATGGCGGCTGCAAGAAATTATCAACTTTTTCGTCATGGGTGTCGTTTTCGTGGTTTTCGAGGGTGTTGAAACCGATAGTACTGTCAAAATGTAAATCCAAGATGGCGGCTGCAAGAAATTATCAACTTTTTCGCCATGGGTGTCGTTTTCGTGGTTTTCGAGGGTGTTGAAACCGATGGTACTGTCAAAATATAAATCCAAGATGGTGGCTGCAAGAAATTATCAAATTTTCCGTCATGGGTGTCGTTTTCATGGTTTTCGAGGGCGTGGAAACCGATGGTACTGTCAAAATGTAAATCCAAGATGGCGGCTGCAAGAAATTATCAACTTTTTCGTCATGGGTGTCGTTTTCGTGGTTTTCGAGGGTGTTGAAACCGATAGTACTGTCAAAATGTAAATCCAAGATGGCGGCTGCTAGAAATTATTAACTTTTCCGTCATGGGTGTCGTTTTCATGGTTTTCGAGGGTGTTGAAACCGATAGAACTGTCAAAATATAAATCCAAGATGGTGGCTGCAAGAAATTATCAACTTTTTCATCATGGGTGTCGTTTTCATGGTTTTCGAGGATGTTGAAACCGATAGTACTGTCAAAATATAAATCCAAGATGGTGGCTGCAAGAAATTATCAAATTTTCCGTCATGGGTGTCGTTTTCATGGTTTTCGAGGGTGTTGAAACCGATAGTACTGTCAAAATATAAATCCAAGATGGCGGCTGCAAGAAATTATCAAATTTTCCGTCATGGGTGTCGTTTTCATGGTTTTCGAGGGTGTTGAAACCGATAGTACTGTCAAAATATAAATCCAAGATGGCGGCTGCAAAAAACTATTAAATTTTTCTTCATGGGTGTCGTTTTCATGGTTTTCAAGGCTGTTGAAACCGATAGTATTGTCAAAATGTAAATCCAAGATGGCGGCTGCAAGAAATTATCAACTTTTTCCTCATGGGTGTCGTTTTCGTGGTTTTCGAGGGTGTTGAAACCGATAGTACTGTCAAAATTTAAATCTAAGATGGTGGCTGCAATAAATTATCAACTTTTTCGATATGGGTGTCTTTTTCATGGTTTTCGAGGTTGTTGAAGCCGATAGTACTGTCAAAATGTAAATCTAAGATGGCGGATGTCAGAAATTATCAACTTTTTCGTCATGAGTGTCGTTTTCATGGTTTCGAAGATGTTGAAATAGTGCTGTCAAAATGTACATAAAATAGGATAGTATTTTTAGTTATATTGTATTGGCTAGACGGAAAAAATTCTCACGAAAAGTTGTAACGACACTTTTTCTATAGTAAGCTATTGTAAGCCGTGCGGCGTGCGCATGTTTCTCTGTCTTTCTCTCTTTCTCTCTCTTATAGAAAGCAAGCCAGAACGGAACTTCGTTCCATCCGGGTGTCCCTTGACACCTCAGTAGTTTTTCGGAGAGATAAACTTTTTAATGTAAAATAATTGTAATAGTTTTAAAGTGTTAAATTTTTAATGTAATATAAATTGTCATGTTTGTGTACGATAGCGCAATAAATGAATATTGTATTCTACCACATAAATGATAGTACTTTTATACTAATAAAGCAATTGGTGCAAAATTATTCCCTAACCATTCCAAAATATCAAACATGCTCAACGTTAATAATCAAGTTTTCACTTCTGCCGGCACTCCCGGAGTGCAACCCGTCTTTTTTTTTTTATATAACGGCGTCAAAAAACTCCTTCGCATCGCTGTTGATTCAATCTTGATTTCAATTTTTAATATTTTTATTTTTATTTCGGTTTAGATTTCTATTTTAGTTATAATTTTAATATTTTAATTTTAATTTCAATCTTAATTTTCCCACTTTAGTTTTTTTAATAGGTTTCAATGTACACAATTGTTGGTTGGCAAATAAAATATTTTTTTTTTTTTTTTTTTTTTTTAACTCCTCTTTATCCTGCAATCTGTTGTTTCGACATTCAACAGGAAATTATGTAGGTGGTTTTGGTCGTGCATGGAGCCATATCCATCGATATGCCCATATAATTTTTTATCATGGCATCTTATGTCGATATAAGATCCTGTGGTGCTCTTCTCTTTAATCTTTGGAATGTTGTGTTTGGGAGTTTGTCCATCAAATTATTAGCCAGGCGGTTTGGATGCATTAGCATACGCTTTTTGTAGGTTTTGAGAGAGTCTACTACTTCATTCTTGACTGTTTTTATTTGTAATTCACGGTGAATTCTTTCATTTGTTATGTACCACGGTGCATCAGTCACCATGCGCAGAACTTTTGATTGAAAGCGTTGGAGTATTTCTAAGTTGGAGTTAGCGGCGGTGCCCCACAATTGTATTCCATACATCCATATGGGTTTGAGTATGCACTTGTAAAGTAGGAGTTTATTTTCCATAGTTAGTTGCGATTTTCGCCCTAAGAGCCAGTAGAGTTTACTCAGTTGCAGTCCTAGCGCCTTTCGCTTTGTAAAGATGTGCTTGGTCCAGGTTAGACGCCGATCAAGATATATCCCTAGGTATCTTACAGATTCAGATTGTGGGATTTTTGTCTGATTTAAAATTACTTCAGGACATGTTTGCCGTCTCAAAGTGAATGTGACATGAACGGATTTGGATTCATTGGCTTTAATTCGCCAGTCTTTTAGCCATTCAGATATGTTGTTGAGACTAGTTTGAAGTTTACTGGATGCCCCGGCAGGTGTTTCGTCGACTGCAAGAATGGCTGTGTCATCGGCAAAGGTGCCTATCAGTACATTTTGTGTATAATAAATAAATATTAAAAAAAAGTTTTATGTTTTCGAATATTATTATCATTTTCCTTACAACGCGGCGGTAGCCTTGACATCATTCGAAATTATTTACACTGACGTTTGTCCACTTTTAGAAAGTAAGCTAAATTTAGCTGCGCAGATGGTTCCTGGTCGCGACTAAACTTTACCTCATATGTCGTAATCTACAGTAATATGTTGTTTTTATGTATATCAATCACGCCGACAAAGTAGTAAAATAAAAAGTGGAATAAATGTTTTATTAGGGTCGTCGTCCCCCTACACGTAATGTGGGGAGTGATTTTTTTTTTTCATTTCAACCCTAACGTGTGATATATTGTTGGATAGGTATTTAAAAATGAACAGGGGTTTACTGAAATCATTTTAGATAAATAATTTTTGAAAGCAAAAAACTCTCTCTAGTAAAAGTAAAAAAAAAATGTGTGTCTAACTTTTAAAACATAAGTTTAGAAAATATAAAAAAAATTTCAAAGGTAGAACTTTATATTTAAAGGCTTTTTAGGAAAATTATTTTGAACTTGATGGGTTGAACAGTTTTTGAGAAGTTGTACAAAACAATTTCCGAACTAAGCTTGTAATTTAACCGTATATATGCAAGCATTTTTGTAACTTAGTTTACATATTTTATTATCCTGAACGTATCTTCTTTCCAATAAAAAAGAATTATCAAAATCGGTTCACACAATCCAAAATCACCACCGAAAACCCAACATACATAACCAGCCCCCCTAGCCAAGTTACAATCGTTTAGTTTGCACCGAACGCTTCGAGTTGACTTGCCGCCAATTCTTTTGTTCTGAACACGTGACTGAGCGTTAAGACGACGTCATTCCCTTACATTTGAAGCTTTCTACAAGCGTAAACCATTGCAGATTAGCAACTTGGCTAGGGGTACAGTCTAGTTTATAAATTAGTAACCCAATTACCCGAGAGATGGCGCTGTACTTTGAGCTACTTCGCGGTGTTAAGGGCTTAATGTACTACGCGTTATTCATCACACGATATTCAAACTCGTCTTATTTTTCTTTCCGAGTAAAACACTCTGACCCTTATTACACTGCGCAATACATCGAACCATAGACTAAAACTGTCTGAATACGGCGTAGTGTAATAGGCTCTTTATGATTTTTCCTGAGCTGATGGGGTCGGGACGGGTATGAGCTATTATATTTTCGAATTCTTTAACTCTTAACTCTTCGAATGCCGTAATTAGAGACACAATAGAAAGACAATGGCTTATGTCGAACTGTGTAACTTAAGACATTGAAAAGGTTAAGTGGGGACACTTATTGTGACGGGCGGGAAACTACGGAACCCTACACTGAGCGTGGCCCGACATGCTCTTGGCCGATTTTTTTTTGTTTGTAATCTAATAAAATAATCTCTATAAAACTACTGGTACGATTGCTAAAAATTTTTCACCGTTTTTTTATTCCTGATTGACATAGGCTTAATTTTATCTACGCAAGCGAAGCTGTTGGCAAAAGCTAGTCAATAAAAAAAATCACGGGCCTCTCTCAAAAAAAATAGACACAGGTAGGTAAATGTGCCTATCTTTGTACAGTATTTTATACTAAACAACAAAATAACACTAAAAATAAATCTCTTTTTGGGATCCGTACCTCAAAAGGAAAATACGGAACCCTTATAGGCTCACTTTATTGTCCGTCTGTCTGTCTGTCACGGCCCTTTATCTCGGGAACGCGTGGAGGTATCGATTTGAAATTAAATTAAAACCACCCTATGAAATTAAAACCATATATATACTCAGGTCTGCAGGTCCTTCAAGCTGTGACAAAATCAAACATCTAAGTTAACGAAAAAAAAAGATACGACCGTTTGTGGCGCAAAAAATCTATATTTCGATATACTCAAAGGAATCAAAATTCATATTATAGCTCCCGGTAACTATGGATAAACGGGAACTATAATATGAATTTAAATAATATGAATCCTGAAAGGCATATAGATCTTATAGAACAGGTATAGGAATAAATCTGAAAACAGTATATTTGTTATTAGGTCCCAAAAAAAAGTTTTTTGCGACTCGGAAAAATCTTCGAGACTCCATTCGAGAATTGAACTACATAGGTATGTTTGTTAGTGCTCGATTCCGACTCGCACTTGCCCAGTTTTTTGAAAACAACATCAAAATAGGTTATTAAATAAAGCAGTAATATATTGGTTTGAGTAAGAGTTGGGGCGCGATTGGAATATAGCGCTGTTTCTTTTGTACATACGTTACCTAAAGGCGGTGACGTCACATTTCAGTATGTGCGTCCTTATTCTGCTACTTGACAATTACCCCTTCCACCAGATTTGTTTCAAACTACTTAATTCTGAACGGATTTAAAAAAAAATCTTTCTACTTGCAATTTTGAATAAAATATAATTATCGGGTTGTTTTTTTATAAACAACCCGACAATCCGACTTGGCTTTTGCTCGCGGCTTCGCCCGCCTACATAAAATATAGCCTAGGTCTCTAAGGAATAAAGCAGCTTCCTATCGGTGAAAAAATCACAATCGGACCAGTACTTTCAGAGATTACCTCCAACAAACAAAAAAACAAACATTACTTCTATATAATATAGGTGTAGACAAATAAAAATGAGTCAACTGCCCAATTGCTAACACAGACGTTGCCCACTTTTAGAAAGTTAGCTGAATTTAGATCCGCAGATGGTTCCTGGTCTAGACTTTACCTCATATGTCGTAATCACACTAATACTACGAGTATATAAGTGTTTCTGAGTATATTTGTTACTGATAGAATAACAGGATGAAGGATTATAAACATAAATGGATTTGTAAATAAATTAGAGAATATATGTTACTGTCATGAGTGTTTAGCATAGCTTAGCTTAGTCGACCTTATAATGTACCCACTGTTGGGCCTCAGGCCTCCTCTACAGGAGAGGGAATGGGCCGTAATCCACCACGCGGAACTAGTACGGGTTGGTGAATGTCACATGTCTTCGCATTTTTTGATTCTAGGACATGCCAGTTTCCTCACGATTTTTTCCTTCACCGTTTTGACAGTAGGGGTGATGAAATAAATTACACAAAGTAATGCGCCTGGCTAGGTTTGAACCCGCGACCTACAACTCGTAAGGCGTAGGTCATGAGTGTTCATAAACAAGTAACTAGGAAATACAAACTAAGCGACTGGACTAAGCGTTTCGCCTCGTCGTTTATACCGCGTACGTCGAAGGACTGGAACAGTCTGCCGGCTGCGGTCTTCCCGTCCGATTATAATTTGGGTGACTTCAAGGCTAGAGTGAATAGGCTCTTAATAAACTAGTGCGCCTCACCATCAAAGATTGCATCGCTACTTACCATCAGGTTAGATCGCAGTCAAGCACTAGTTTATCTCAATTAAAAAAAAAAAAAAACAATTTAAAAATATAGAACAGTTTAAATTACTTACCAAATAAAATAAAGTAAACTAAGAAATAGATCTGCACAACTGATATTAGACAGTATCAAGGTACAAAAGTTACCTCTCGAAGCTCGTCTGAGCTGAACGAATTTGAATGAAATTCGACACACGGGTAGGCCAAGTCCTGGCTAGCTTTACAGGACACTTAGCAATAGCTTTTACAGGACACTTTTGTCCCGAGAATACGTTTCCTTGAGACAATTTTCTCCTTTAACGCGAGCGAATCCGCTAGCAACAATTAGTCGATCAATAAACTCTGCCTATTAGCGTCTGCTTCTACACAAATAACACTTTATTAAGAAACAGCATCAAAATTGGTTATTAAATGTAGCGCCAATTAGCATTTCCAATATTATAAAAGACAAGCGTGGGCGTAGTGGGAATATCTCGCTGTCTGTTTGTATATTTCGTGGCTAGTAGCCCGATTCCCGTAATGAAAACTGTAACGATATCGTAGCGATTTAGTCGTTTAAACCATTTCCGTATTCACATCCATCAATCGAGTTTGAACGACACCGATTTTAAAGTCGTTTGAAATTCGTCGATTTAAAAAAAAAATGTCTTACATTATCCTGGTAGAATACTTATTAATGTAACTGGAAATAAGTCGATAGATCGTGAATACAGCTTATGGATAGGACTTCGATCGAACGACTATAAAACTTCAACGATATTTGGCTTGTTTGATTTTACGTGAATCAGGCTACTGATCTTAGAAATTGATCGTTAAAGTTTGACGCCGGCCCCTGTAGGGTTTAGCCTTACGACATCTCTTTTAAGCGTGCGTGAAACACTACGCGACGTTGACGACTCGAGTTTGGCCCGGACGGTTATCGGACGGCCGGATGGTCAGCTACCCATGGCTGGAAATCGGGATCGGAATCCCGGTGGCTCGATGTCCGTTCCTTCAAGCGTGGGGCCGACTCCGGCACAGACTGAGGCCATGCGAACTTCAAGCACAGGGTGTGTGATTTTAGCTCACCAAAGGACCAAGTTCGGGTTGACGGTGCATTGTGTCCCACGCGCGCCTGAAAACACTGTCTACATGATTGACGAGGCCCACTAGTGCCATCGATCCTCAGAGTATAAACATGACGTAGACTTTGGTGTATTCTCTGATAATGGAAGCTTTATTAAGTGCCCCATTTTTAGGGTTCCGTGCCTTAGTCGCTAAAAATAAAACCCTTAGGATGACTTCGTTGTCCGACTGTTAAGTCCAATTTACTCCGAAACGCGTGGAGGTAGTAAGCTGAAATAGATATCAAATTTTCAAGTCTGCTGCCTCTTACATCAGTGAAAAATCGTTTTTCTAAGTCAACGCAATCTAAAAGGTAATTCCGTTTATGTTTATGCATATTTGACACTCGCAAGGGAATAAAAACCTAGTTCTTCCCTTTGACCTAGAATCCTCAAAGGCAACAAGCAAGGTTTTATAGCGCAAAGGAAAAAGTCGGAAAACCGTAATTTGTGGTTATAGTTCACCAAATAATTTTATGGATTTGGAAAAATCTTCGAGACTTGAATCGGAAATTGAAGTATACATAGGAAACTTTGTACGGAACCCTCGGTGCGCAAGTCCGACGCGCACGTGAATAGTTTTTTCAAATGATTATGATGAACCAAAGCAAATACTTTTGAACCAGCCTTGCCTACGTTACGTACGTACGTTAAGTTTGATTGCCAATCCGATAAGACGCAATTGAATATTAATATTTTCTTTTGAACGACGACAAAAAATCTGGCGCCGCCGGTATTCAGTATTATTATAATATAATAGGTTACACTTTGTAGCTAGTAGGTTTTAATTTAGTTAATAATGGCGACACTTAACTGCGTGTTTCTATTCTCATTATACAATGAGAATAGAAACACAGGAAATCAGGTTTTAGGACTTCTGCAAACTTGAGAGAAATATTTTTGCTTTTTTTCATTGAGATATATATATATAAATGGTGTAAGGGACAGCCCTCCACAAACTTTAAGGGCTTGCTCAGTAGACGAAACTGAACAACCTACCATAAAAATTTTTTTCAGGAAACGAAAAAACAATTCAGCCTCTCCATACAAACTGTCCAATCAAGTTAATAATTTTGTATGATGAGGCTGAATTGTTTTTTCGTTTCCTGAAAAATTTTTTTATGGTAGGTTGTTCAGTCTACTGAGCAAGCCCTTAAAGTTTGTGGAGAGCTGTCCCTTACACCTTGTATACATATATTTATATTTTTTCGTTCTATTTGCGATAAACTTATTATGTATGTTGGTACTAAAATAATACTAACCAGTACAAAAGTACAAGTACAGTTGTAGGTATATTTGTTTGCCGATGTAATAAAAGACTAAATTATCCTTTATTTTAGTGCAACACGGACGTCCCGCACTACCCTCTCTTTGAGAGACGACTTACTCTTTTTTTGAGGTGGGATTTCATCAAATGATTTTTCGCACTGTAGGGTTTAGCGAGAGTGTCAGAGAAATCACACCTGTCGTCCTTCTCTGTCTGTCCTTCAGTAGCCTTTTACGTTCTAGTACCACGGTCACTCTTTCAAATGCACTCGTAGCAGTCATCAGTCCTACTGAGGCCCGTAACTTTTGTTGTCATCTCTTTGAGGCAATGGGTACATTGGTCGTCATCCGCAAGTCTGCCTCTGCAGTCATCTCCTGTGGCAGCGGCTAGGGCGTGAAGATGTTCTTTCCCTTACTGTTGCAGCTACCTCCGTGGCTCGCATCACTGCTTCGCAGAAGGAGGCAATAGAGAGACTTATCCTAGTAGATACTATGATTTTGTCTTGCTGTATTCAATTGTTTTCTATAAAAGTAAAAAATCAACTATGTTCTCAGTTCATTACTCTTAGTAATTTACCTGAGCAAGTAGTTCTCCTCAACATACAAATTGCTGATCATAACAAACCTAGGTTCATTTAAATTCAGGACACTAGGCGCCTGCGACAATTCCTTTACCGTATGTTTTCTAAGTCTGCCGGGCTGAAGGCTCATTTACACGAGTATGGTTTCTCTCCTCAAATATATTGAATCAAAAGGTGTTAAAGTTGACTCTTGAGAAAAGTCCATTGTTGCAGTGGGGTAAACTGACTAGCATACTACGGAGTTTTAATAGCACAAGAAGCCACCTTATAATGGTACAAACAGGCTTCTTATTCCATTGAAATATATAATGTACATAAAAATATTATTAACCATGTTTCATACCTGCAAAATCAGGGCCACCCCTGGAATGCAAAAGACAGTTATAGGAACGCTAGTCGTTTTGAGTCAGCATAAGTTTGACATTCCTACTCAACCCAGACTGGGTCCTCCCAGTTATCCTTTACCTGTCTAAGATGATTTTCTATCTTAAAAAAACCGGCCAAGTGCGAGTCGGACTCGCCCTTGAAGGGTTCCGTAGCAGCAAGTAACATAATATAAAAGTTCTTGTAATATGTTGTAACTTTGATCGATGTTTTAACAATAGTGTATTTTTTTCGATTTATTACGCATTAAAAAAAAACTACTTACTAGATTTCGTTCAAACCAATTTTCGTTGGCAGTTTTTATAGTAATGTACATCATATATTTTTTTTAGTTTTACCATTCTCTTATTTTAGAAGTTAGAGGGGGGGGACACACATTTTACCACTTTGGAAGTGTCTCTCGCGCAAACTATTCAGTTTAGAAAAAAATGATATTAGAAACCTCAGTATCATTTTTGAAGACCTATCCATAGATATCCCACACGTATGGGTTTGATGAAAAAAAAATTTTTGAGTTTCAGTTCTAAGTATGGGGACCCCCAAAATTTATAGCTTTTTTTTCTATTTTTGTGCGAAAATCTTAGTGCGGTTCACAGAATACATCTACTTACAAAGTTTCAACAGTATAGCTCTTATAGTTTCGGAAAAAAGTGGCTGTGACATACGGACGGACAGACAGACAGACAGACAGACAGACATGACGAATCTATAAGGGTTCCGTTTTTTGCCATTTGGCTACGGAACCCTAAAAAGGCTTATAATGTTTTTGTAACAATTTCAGAGCGATCTAGTATACGGTACTCAAACCTATATACGCTAAAAGGTGACAAATGCTTGTTTAAAAATTGGAAGGCCACGGCCAGGCACCGTCAAATCGCAGTCTGTGAAACTCGAGTCATTTGTAGAAGAGTTTTTCTTTACACCTGAGTATCGTCTTCCACTCCTACTTCGCCAATTCCTCATTTAGTTAAATTACTGAAAAAAAAATTACGCGTAAAAGTGTTATTTAAAACCTATTTTGAAAATAAACACCATTTATCATTAGGAAGGGAATAAATAACCTTACACAATCACCTGCGCTGTTCAGGATTTATACAAGACCATCATCATTATCAACCTTTTTTAATGTTCCCACTGCTGGGACTCAGGCCTCGTCTATATGAGAGGGAATGGGCCGTAATCCGCCACGCGGGCCCAAGGTGGGTTGGTGAATGTCACATGCCTTCGAATTTTTGGTTCTAGGACATGCCGGTTTCCTCACGATGTTTTCCTTCACCGTTTTGAGAGCAGTGGTAATGAAATATATTACACAAAGTAATGCACCTGGCAGGGTTTGATACAAGACCAATAACAGAGTTATACAGGTTGCCAAATACTGACTAGAAAAAAATAATAATTTGAGTCCATCGATACGAAAAGAAGAAGACCCGGTACCTAATAGGGTAGTTTCCAGGGTCTTTCCAATAATTACATTTTTTTAATTAGTCCGTATTTTAGATTATAAAAAAAATATTGGACACGTATTTTTTCTTTTTTTGATTAAACAAAAAATAACAAAGATATAGCCCATTAAAGTTACGTGTGACGTCACACCGTGCGAAAAAATGCAGCACGGCGTGACGTTACAAGTAACTTTAATGGGATATATTTTTATCATTTTTGGTTTAATTTACAAATTAAAAAATACGTGTCGCTTATTTTTGAATAATCTAAAAGACGGACTAATTACATTTTTTACGGCAACTAGCCTATTCTTGCCTACGACTCTCGCATCGCTTGAACATTTTGTCTCTCAACGATCGAGAAAATGTCCTCGTGTAAACGTACCTTAGAACTAATAATAGCCCAACCAGCCAGGTGTCCACAAAAAGCCACTATTGGCGTCTGTCACTCACGCCAAGGTCGAAAAACATTAAAATATAATCGTGATAATAGAAACTTGTTTTACTTTGCTTTGATATACGTTTGAATTGATTAGATGTAGGTAGGTATCTATAATTATTCAATATGTACTTGTAAGTTATAATGTTTCTTTTTACGTTTTGTATAAATAAATGGTTTTGTTCTTTACACGTGGCATAAGAGGTAGATCTATTTTAAGCTCAATTATGTCATTAAAAACATAATTATTATAAAAGGGTTAAAATTATCTATCCTTCCGCATTTTTACTGTTTTTCTTTGCATACGTACAAATAAAATTGAAGTGTCTGTTTGTAATATCAAAATAACATTTTTATATTCAATACTACAATACTGTCTGTTTGTTCCAGCTAATCTTCGAAACGGCTAGACCGATTTTCTCTGGTAGATAGCCGATGTTATAAGAAGTAACGCAGACTTTTGTTTTGGAAAAAAATATGGTACAGTGCAAAAAAAACTTCTTGAAATTGTGACGTGGACGAAGTCACGGGTATCGGCTAGTTCTAAATAAGTATGGTATTACTATAAACTTCTGGCATTCGCTTGGAGCGGCCCGTGTTAGGTCTCCCATGAGCTGCCCTGATGATGAAATGGGGATATGGGCGTCCACTGGATGCGAGAAGTATTGGACCGATCAATGTAGTGTCGCTTTAGGAAAGGCTGTATCCAGCAGTGAACCTCTTTCCTCTCCCCAGATGAAGTGATGAATTTTATTTTATTTTTATTTATTTATTTAATTAACACATACGTCACTCACAAACAGATCATAATACTATTAGTGCACGCAACACACATACTCGTACATAATTGATGGATAGTCTCAAGCAACGCCTTGGAGAATCGGCATAAATTACATAGAGGACAAATGATGGTCAGTCTCTTTGAGAAAAAGTTCTGTATCATTATGTTATAACAGTATGACATGGACGCCATGAGGCGCAAATTTTCTTATTGATTTTCGATTTTACTTTTTGTAAAGTGACTTTAAAATAATAATAATAATATTCCACAACTATCACACAGCGCCGTCTAGTCCCAAGCTAAGCAGAGCTTGTGTTATGGGTACTAGACAACTGATAAACATACTTATATATTTCTAAATACATACATATTATAGATAAATTACACCCAATTACACTTTGTTTTGTACTTTCTATAATATCGCATTATTTATAACGATAAAATCTGCGTGATTTTGCCCCTGTTGAATTTCTCATAGTTTGAATTCGTAAGCATGTTAGTTGTTTTAACATCTTCTTAGGAGCAGTTTATCATGATTTTATAAGTGCAGAATAAGACAGACTACCTTATTATACTACCCTGAAACAGCCACCCTAAGGTAGATCCTAAGGTGGACCCTGAACAGGGTGGCTAATTGGAGTTTATTTCTGATTGTTCATCTGACTTTTTACCTAAGTAGTGTATAGATAGTTCAGTTAGAGAGCAGTGGTGGCCGAGTGGTAATGGTCCCGACTTACGAGTTGTAGGTCGCGGGTTTGAACCCAGCCAGGCGCATTACTTTATGTAATTTATTTCAGCACCACTGCTCTCAAAACGATGATGGAAAACATCGCGAGGAAATAATCCTGTGAGCAGGGACTCAAACTGTAACCGTAAAAATGTGTTTTAATACTGTTTTTTTAAAACAGTTTTAACAGAAAAACACTTTTAAATGTAACAGATGCAATAATGTTACCGAATGAAACTGTAACCTTTTATATGTGTTAAGAAGTGCTACCGAATCAAACTGTAACCTGTTATATGTGTTAATATGTGTAACTGAAATAGTTGCACAGTACCATAAATAAGTAAATTGTAACTTTGGCAACGCTGCGTTTACCTGTTACACTTATAAACACTGTTAACACTTTTATATCTGTTACAGATATGTTACGGTTACACTTTTTTAAGTGTTTTGGGTTAACACATTGAAAACACATATATAAGTGTTACATTTTTGATTCTGTTACACATTCAACATGTAACACTTATAATTCTGTAACCTTTATGAAGGTGTTTTAAGTCCCTGCCTGTGAGGCACTCCGAAGGAATTCTTCACCGCAAAAAATATTCTTCCTTAATTAAGCCATATTTTTTAAAAGTATTTCACAAATACTGAATTTGTGTATGACACTAATATTATAATGGCGAAATCTAGATGGCGAAACTTCTTCAAGCTCGAACGGCTGAACGGGACTTAGACAAAATTTGGTACACCGATAAACCATTTCTTTAGTTAGTCCAAAAGATACTTTTTATCTTGAGAGTATGTTTCCTTACGAGAAGTTTCTACTTTTACGAGGACGAAGCCGCTGGCGACAGCTAGTGTTTCTATGAATAACATACCACCGATTTTTTATTTATTCTTTTGAAGTTGAGAATTTCTCAAAGTTCAAAAACCGTATTAAAATAGGATATGAGAATCAAGAATCAGTGGTGGATAAAGATTGGAGGATTTTTTTTTATTTTATTACTGTTCGGAAAACTTACAGCTATTTTAGGTACTTGTTACAGCAAAAACTTAAAATAGGTAAAAAACGGCCACTAACAAGTTTCCACGCATACTAATGTGAGTAACTAGAACTAAGTCAGGTAAAAATAACTGAATTCTTCCACCCCATTTAGGATGATGGATGGATAGACACCCATTTTTTTTTTTAAGTGTCCACATCAGGGAGGATAAACGGAAGAAGTCGTTAGACCAACTGGTCTGACGACATCTTCCGAAAAAAAAAAGTTTTTAAACACAACTGGACTAGTTGTGTTTAAAAATATATTTTTGACAAATAGTTATTCTGCATCTTTGTTTTGTGCATGTGACTTTACATGTTTGTGAACGCATGCATGATACAAGAGTAATTTCTAGTGAGGGTTTTTTTATGGTGGGAAAAATCATCCAATGACAACCCCCGCTCTCTCCCCGCGGGCGGAGCGAGAGATAGAGTCATAGTAGATAGTAGTGAGGGGTAACTTTTCCTTTTTTTTAAAAAAAACCATATTTTGAATTTTCAAGAAGACCATGCTAATAGTACCTAGTTTCTCATGTAATTTTTATTTTTGGTGTACAATAAAGAATCAATCTATCTGTCTATCTATAGTACTAATATTATACAGAAGAAAGTAAGCACGTATATATATGTAGTGTATGTGTGCGTCTGAACTGATTTGGATTCTAGATTCTCATTTCTTTGAATTTAATTCATGAAAATGGAAAGTATCTTATACGGGCAGATCTGAGGGCGGCTACAATTAATAAAACTACTAAGGTAATTTACAAAATAATTTATTTTCCTATTACTCTCCCGAAGATATCTATAAATATACAAATACATAGACATTTGATTATGAAGCCCTTATTCACGTAAAGGCGCTTTATTTTTGAAATTTATTAAATAATAGTTAGCGTCAAAGCTCAACGCAAATTAGAAAATAGTTTTAGAAAAAAGTCTATTAATTACAATGGTAATTTACTAATATGACATACTTATAAAGATTTTATATTTTATTAAAAAATATTTTACAAAAGTATAAAAAATTTAGTCAAAGCTAAAATAAAATTAGTCAAATAACTGGCAGTGACCGTTAATTTTATATATTACAAATATTGGTACATATATTATTCAGCACTTAACACCAAATATTACAATTGACAGAAAATCTTGATTTTTTAGTATAGCGCTCTATAAATCTTGCCTATCCTTTTCATTTTACTTTGAATAAAACGAGACGGCAATAAAATTATAGAGCGTTTAAACGCAACAATTTTGTGAAATATGTATTTTTTTAAATATTATGTCAATTGTAAAATTGTCTGGCAGTATTTAATTCTAAAGTACCCGATCCTTACTAAAATAATAATAACTAAAGGCAGTGAAAAGCTAAACGGCTTGGTTGTCGCATATTAAAACATCCCCAGTTTTATAAGTCAGATTCATTAGTAAGTTTAGCAAATTAGTTAGCTTATTTGTCGTTTACAATTTAGTGATCTATCTTTTTATTGCGGTGCTACTATTTACATAGCAGACAAAAAAAAAACACAATATTTTTTTTAAATTTATTACTTAACCATTTATTTTATTAATTCGGTTTATAGAGAGCTTTTTGATATTTAATTGAAATCGTTATAAATAGTTTTTGTTCTTCAAAATTCAACCAAACTACTAAAATTACCTGACTACGAAACCCAAATCTTTGTAACATTCAAACACGAATGTAGAACATAGATTGTCTTAAATAAATAAATAAAAGCTGAAGAATGTAGAAGCGAGTACATCAAGCACGTGCAAATGGCACATGTTAGGCTTAAGATTACAGAGAGTCTTATTTCTAAATTCGTCGGAGCATCAAACATTTTTGATAATGGTCTGTCGTATTCAATACGACAAATGATTTCCTTAGGACATTAAAACTATAATTGTCATAAATTTTGACTGTTAATTTTATAAAAGTTATAGAAATTGAAAACTATATAAAAAGATTTAATAACATTTTGTCTTTTTAGTAGTATAGTGAGTAGTTAACTAAAGTTTATTAACTGAATCTTAATATTCTAGTCATACGAAGAGTTTCTTTTTCACCTTTAAAAAATAAAAGAAAAGAAGTGATATTACCAAAGTTCAACCCTATATTTGCTAAGCGTAATAAACCGAAGAGATTAATATTGTTGTTTATCTCAACATATTTGACAAAACCTAATGTAGTAGAAACCTAATTATACATTTGTATTACAAATCATTTAGGCCTCTTACAAGAAAAATTTGTTTGTCATTAATTGAAAAATTAAGTAGAGAGATGTAGAGATAATTATTAAATTTTAAATAATACAAACTAAGGTAGTGCTAACATCACATTGTTTGCCTAAGTCTAGATTCAGACGTTTAGGTTGCAAACCTAATAGATGTCTTTGCTCAATTTGTCACCCAACTACATTAAAGTAGGTATATTACAAAAGTCCTTATTATTTTTATTCATAGACATTGATTGAAAACGTTCAATACCTCTGCTTAGGAACTTTTAAGGGATTAAGTAGAACAAAATCATATCATGAATAACTAACGGTATTATGATGATTTTTAGGCCATATAAAATAAAAAATAATAATCTTTTCTTGTTTTCTAAACGACAATTTTTTACTTAATAATCAGGCCTACCAAGAATGAAAACTGTATGACCACACATTATTTTATATTTTGGAATTATACGACGATAGATTAAATGGTTGACAATAAGTTACTCGGATATGTTAGCATCCCTAACATTAAGAGGATTTTATCGAACTGTTCATCAAGATTTTCAAATCAATGCTACGAAATAATTCTAACTTTACAACCGACTATTTACATTTGAGCACTTGCAACACATAGTGCGTACTATGACACTTTCGTAAAAGTTTGATTCCAACGCATTGGAGTCCTGTATGAACGGTGCGGCGGTTACCCAGAACCACCACCGGAACCGTTCACATAGACGTCGGTTGCGGCTCGTTGTCCGGCCCGGATCACGCTCTGCACGGTTTGGGCGGCACCCTGGAATTTGAGAATTGTAATTAAATATATGATAAATGGTAAAAAACTAGACAGGTACATTAAAATTTCTACTTTAATTTTGAATGAAGGTTCTAAAAGCAAAAGTAAATAAAACTTCAAATTAATAAACAATAAAGAAAGAAATAGTAATAGTAGTGTCAGCCTTTTTTTTAATAAGTTAAGTGTTAAGTTAATAATTAATCAATGAAGTCAT
Source organism: Mythimna ferrago (assembly GCA_910589285.2). NCBI lineage: Eukaryota > Metazoa > Arthropoda > Insecta > Lepidoptera > Noctuidae > Mythimna > Mythimna ferrago. Next base: position 4,992,951 of record OU342682.1, read on the forward strand.
TCATGAACATGATTTGAAGAAATTACATGATATTAATTAATTTTGAATTATTTACGATCAATTTCGCACAGTTAGTTTCAACATACAAAAATATTTTCAATACCATTCAAGTGCTGAAAATTCACAATAAATCATCTTAAATCAAATTACAATCAAATAAACCTGTTACAAAAATTTTAGTATACTCTCACAATTAAATCATAAATAAACCACTTAATACGACAAAACGTTTTCACTTTACAAAATTAAATTAACATACTACATAAGATTTATAAAAAAACGTATTCTATTTTCAAACAATTACAAAAGATCATGACTTTTTACCTGTATCGCAGCTCCTAAGAACTGTGAAAAGGCTCTGGTAACATTAATGGCAGCTGACACAAGCTGCCCTCGGCCTGGCGCCTGTTCTGATGCCACAGCCCTCGGAGGCTCCAGAGGTATCTAGGTGTAAGTCATCGCTGTTAGATATTAGCACGTAGGGTGAAAATGGTAAGAGCATGTATGGTAATGCAGAGGCAGTGAGTTGTGCTAGTGTGGTGTATGATTTGTGTGAAGATTTTTAAATTAAATAGAGACGGCTTAGTATTTCGAACTAAATTTCCAAATAAATAGAGCTTCAAAAAAAAAATTAAATTAATATTGTATTTCGAATTACGACACTATATTCGATTTACGATATTTTGTCTATGACGAGTTTCTCAAGTAAATAATAACGAAGAATTAAAATAAAAAATCTCCATACAAACCTAAATATGAACTTATATAGACAAGTGCTTTGTGTGATAGTGGAAGTGAGGGATATGGAAAATAAAATGTGACAGTGTGAAAAAAATAAGAATAAAGTACAAGATATAAAATATAAATCATATTTATAACTACTGTTTCATATAGATATAGTACACATGAGTCAAATATACACAGATATCTACAAATATATACACGGATATACTACAAAGGATTTAGGAATAGTGTAGGAAAGTGAAATATTAGTGAAAACATGCAAAACATAAACGACATTCAATTGAACACTGTATGTACAAAAAAAAACCGAAAGGGTCCAGAATCACTACAAAATTATACAATTTTACAAAAAGGTGTAAGTGTATAGAGGATCCGTAGTTAGATATTAAAATCATCAGTATTTTTATTAGGCAAGCATCCAGCAGAATTATTGGAATTTAGAAGAATTAAAATTTTGTTACTTTCAAAGCCAATTTCATTGTTTTACTCACCAAACGAACATGTTACACTACACAAACACTTGTTTATTATGTAACACTTTTCTTAATTCTATTAATTATCTACACATTCAATAGGTAATTATTAAGTATGTTTAGTCATCAGGATATATTAATAACTACGTGTATCTACAGAGTTATCTAAACACATTCACTTCAGGTTGAATGTTACCAAATCCCTTGGACATGAATGGGGTGTGGAATGTTAAATGGCGATGAATGACGCCAAGGGACAAGGAATAATTGAACTAGACTTTGATAGGAATTTAAAAAATAATAATAATGAAATGAACTTAAAAATAATACTGAATAATAATGAACATAATGATTGCATTAAAACTATTTGGATTTAGTAAATTGAAGTTATTTTATAAAATCAAGTCAATTTCTGGTAAAATTTTGTTATCTACAACTGGTGCACTCATGAGATGAACTGTGGATGGGAAAATTATTATATTAACACTAAATACAACACATACAAACACAAACATTAATTAAAAACAATTTATTTTACAAAAAACGCGCTGCTTAACGGCACAATGTTTATGTACAAGCCAATGAAGCCAATGTTTAATAAATAATTTAACTAAGAGAAACAAAAATATTACACAAGAAAATCTAAGAAAAAATTATAATTATCTTAATTCATGTCTCACTATGTACATCCCACCTGATCTCCATTACTATACAAAAAACTATACAATGACAGACTTAGATTAAATAGGAACAAATAACGAATACGATCGAGAAATACTTTAAAAATATTTCCGTTGATTAAGTCTGGTTATTTAATCTAAAGTCTGTTCCCAACACCTCATCCCCAATCACATAGTTTAAGTAATAACGATGCGAAACCCACTCTATTTGTTGGTCTATCATCAGCGTTGCCAACGAACGGGCCAGAGCCAAACCAGTTGACTCTATTGCTCGTTGACTGACTGGCTGACGCTACTGATGGGGACGGCCTGGCCGAGGGCGCAGGTTCAGGCCTTCTATTGGGCCTCGGCGCTGCAGCTCCTCCTGATCCTGGAGCCGTGTCCCTCCACTGCTGCCAGAGCCAGGCCAATCCGTCCAAGATCGGCCTTCGCTGCGCTGGTGGTGGCGGCGGCGGTGTCGTCGTCGTCCGCCTCGCCTTCGGCGTCACTACCACTTGGTTGAGTAAAGCCTACGAGGTTACAGTTAATTCTAGAGTTCCTAATGGATTATAGATACATACTGAAATAAAGGCAATGAAATAAGATGAAAATATAGATGAGAGATATCGAGATGGTGCAGAAAGCGGAGTGAAGTTACAAGTTGATTGCATCAGTGAAAGATAAGTTAAGTTTTAAGAATGATGTAAAATGGGATTTAAAAGAAATTAATTATCCAATGTATTAGCAGTTGTAAGAAAAGTAAGACTAACAGCGAGTCGGAGTTGTTCATCCAAAGAACTTGCCGTGGTGGGGCCGAAACCTTGATCCTTCAGCAAAGCCGCCAGCAACGCATCATTACTCTTGCCGTACTCGGTGCTCAAGGAGATAGGAGCTCGTGTGGCTTCGGACACCATACCCGTCGATTGTGTTTGCTGGATCAGATTCTTTAGGGCCTCGTCGGAAGATTGTCCTGAAACATTTTGAATAGGGCCCTTTAAATATTATTCGTTCAGAAACTGGTACATTTTTGGCTTACTAAGCTGGCTCAAAGTGAACTATACTATAATATGATTGGTAATATTTTGTGTTTGTTTAAAAATATCACAATTGTTTTCATGTGACAAATGGTTTGTTTTTTAATAATAATTAATGATTTATAATTATTATAAAAACACCTCACCTATGATAGTAAGTTTACTCCTTTGTGTCGTAGTCTCCTGGGCGCCCTGCAATTTGATCAAAGTTTGTAACAACTTCTCATCGTCCTGTTCATTTTTGAGATTGTCTTTAACAGCTATTTTTGCACCATAAGGCAAAGCTGTTGTAGGTGCAGCATTTTTGACTTCCTTAACGTTACTGTTAATAAAAGGCTTCGGCGTTAGCGGATCGAAAGGCTCGTTCAACGGTGACGGCGAAGCTAGTAGATTTGACAGCAGTTTCAATTCATCATTGACACTACTTGGCAGATTGGGACTCACATTTAGGTTAGGTAGTGTGGGTAAGTTTAGTTTGGATGGATCTTGTCCTGTGGCTTTAAGTAGAGCTTGTAATAGCTTAGTATCTTCTTGAAACTGTCTGATATCATCATCAATAGATCCACTGAAAGTTGTTGTTGGTCTCTGTGTGGTTGTTGGTCTTTGTGTTGTTGTTGTTGGTCTTTGTGTGGTGGTTGTAGTTGTTGTTGTGGTAGGACGTTGTGTAGTTGTTGGTCTATTTGTTGAAGGAATCAAGTCGTTTCCACTGACAGCTATATTTTTTCCTGCACGGACAGTTTCACCAGTGCCTGTCTGTATTTCGTTGAGGCTCCTTTCTACAGCTAGCGCTATGATACGATTGGCAAGAGCCCCTTCAGGGTCTTCGTTATTGGGGTTCGTTTTCAGCACCGTTTTCTGGAAAATAGAAATCGAAACATAGTTAAAAATTACACAGATACTTATTTTGTGTGAGCTCCTAATAAGATTTGATTTATACGGACACACTATTGTGTATTGCAGTTCGCGAATCCCAGGCGCTATTCACGAAGAAAAGAATCGACTTTTCGAGAGTACTTCGAGTTCTTCAATGGAAAATAATTTAAAAGGCACCGTCACAGCTAAAACACTTTTTATGACACTTACCAAGTTATTCAAGAAAGCCAAATCTTCTTCCACGGAGAAAGTAGATGTACTCGGCATTTCTGTCGTTGAAGTGAATCCAGCGAATGGAGCACGACGACCAGTCAGTGTTGTTGGGGCGCTTCTAATGGTTGTAGTTGGCTGTCTTCCCCGGTTGATAGGCGTGAAAGTTGTGGAAATCCCAACATCGGTCACAGGCTGTAACGTAGTGGTAAGAGTTCTAGGAGCAAAGGTTTTAAACACTGGCCCGTTAGTTGTTGTAAAGACGGGTCTAATATTCAATGGAGTTGTCGGATTTGACCCTATTGACGTTGTTTGGGGGTTAGAAGCTATCCTCACGTTGGATGTTACACCAGAAATAACTGGGATATTCAAAGTGTTTGGATTTTGACCAGTCGCCTGTAACAGAGCCTGTAAAAGTTTCGTATCTTCTTGGAATTGTTTGAGATCTTCTTCAATTGTTTGTGTTGTTGGTGGTCTATTTGTTGTAGTTGGTCTAGCTGTTGTTGTTGTTGGTCTAGCTGTTGTTGTTGTTGGCCTAGCTGTTGTAGTTGTAGTGGTTGTTGTTGGTGGCATAGTTGTTGTTGGTCTAGTTGTAGTGGTTGGTAGAGTTTGTGTTGTGGTAGGTAATCTAATAGTTGTTAGACTATCTAATGCAGGTATGTTTAGAGAAGCAGGATTTTGGCCCGTTGCTTGTAACAGCGCTTGTAGTAATTTCGTATCCTCCTCAAACTGTTTGATGTCATCTTCTATAGAACGTGATGTTGTAGTTCCTTGCTGTCCAGTTGTTACTCTGGTATTGCCACTGATGTTCGGTATAGATAATGTTGTTGGATTGATTGGATTTGTAAATAACGCCTGCAATAACTTCAGAGGATCAGTGGTTTGAGTTGTACTTGCCGCTGTTGTTGTTGTTGACGCTGCGGTTGTTGTTGTTGGAACTGTAGTTGTAGTTGTTCTTAAAGTAGTGGTTAGATCTCCTAACAACAGTGAATTAGGGTTTACATTTAAAGTCTTTGGATTACGGCCTGTCGCTTGCAGTAATGTTTGAAGTAGCTGGACGTCTTCTCGATATCTCTTTAACTCCTCTTCGAGACTTATAGTTGTGGATTGAACTATGGTTGTTGCTTGTGCTGCCGTTGGCGCTTGTGTTGTTGGAGCCGCTGTTGGGGTAGTTGTTGGAGATGGAGTCGTGGTCGTAATGGTTGTTGTGGTACGCTCTGTTGTTGTTGTGGTTGGTGCTGGCGTTGTGGTCGTTGTTGTCGTAGTAGGCTCCGTAGTCGTAGTCGTAGGCGCTGTCGTAGTGGTAGTTGTAGGCGGTAGAGTAGTCGGCGGGTTTGTAGTTGCCGCCATAGTGACCGGAGCATTCGTGAATGCAGATGATACTACTGTGGTTTCAGGTAGTACGCTCGTTGTTCCCTGAGTTGTTGTCGTTGCAACATTAGCAGTTGTTTCTTGTGTTTCTAACTGTGGAGTCTGCGTACTCATTTCAGTCACAGTTGATGTTGACATAGTTTGAACGGAATTCATTGATGGTGTTGATTTCGTTGAAGCCAGTTTCTGTACGTTTGAATTTTGTGCTTGTGTTGTTACCTCGTCTATCGGTATAAATTTAAATATAGCACCTCCATCACCTTCTCCTGGCTTTTCCGTTCGTATTTGTTTCGTCTGTAATTGTTTTTATTCATTTTAAAATTTTAACATCACTTCATTCGGTTAAAGTTTCTACAGCAGATTCTATTTTAATGCAAAATTACTGATTGTGTAAACCTTCACCACTTACCTTTTCAAAGAAAAAAAAATCAACACACTACTTTATTATACCAAATCCAAGTGTTATGTTTGCATAAGAAAATGTGTGATAAATTATAGTGATTATTAGTGACCACAGTTATTAAAAAAGATTAATATATAAATAAGGAAACGTTTATATAAATAATATAATTATACCTCCGGATCAATATCCAGTGTTAATATTCTTGGTTCGCGAGTAGAGCTCGTCATTTCCAATATGACCATCTCCTGTTTAGCGGCCGAAGATATACTATTAAGCAGAATCTCATCAATAGAAGGTAGCATTGTAGTTGTGCGTAAACTCAATACATGCGAGGCAGTGCTTTTTTCTGGCATAAATGTGGTAGTTTTTATACCGTTACTGCTTTTAATATTAAGTGCCGATGAAGTAATCTGCAATTACGAAATAAAATGTTACCGCCTTGCGTCGTTATTAGAAGCGGTTATCGTGCTAGAGGCATGCAGAGCTTACGAAGAAACCCGAAGTCCGTTCCGCATGCGTCGCTCCAGAGATAATGCGCTGCAAGTGAGATACAAAGCACCAAGCGGAGCGTTTAAGCTAAATAACATAAAGTCAATACCATCGGTTGTTGGTTATTTACAGTGTCGTTGGTTAATCTTTCCGTTCCGTTATTTGATGTGTCTGTGGATGTCACAGTATTAGTGGAATCTCGGATGGGGTTAGGCTGCGGTCTGACAATGGCCGGATTATTATGGATGGGGCTGTATGGATTTCTTAGACTCCACGGACTGATTGGTAGTATGTCGATTTTTTGCATGACACGTGGCACTCTAGTCCCGTTCGGGAATTTACGTATTACTGTGTTATTGGGTAGTACACCGTAAACGATATATGGGCTCGCCTCTGTTAATGATTCCAATATGTCCTCGTTAGGATTTTTACGTACCACTGTATTATTAGGCAATATTCCGAATATAACATAATCTTTTTTCGGAATAGTTGGTGATCCACCACTCAGAGTACTAACTGTTGTTTGTGTAGTGTTGCTGTTTGAAGCGTCGGTAGTTGTAGTGGTGTCTATGACTACTGAAGTAGTCGTTTCGACGTTTAATTGTGTCGTTGTCTCTGTGTTAGCTGCGTCTGTTGTAGTTTCCATTGTTTCTGTATTAGCAACTGTTGTGGTTGTAATAGCACTCTCTTGGAATCGACTTAAAATGTCAATGTTTTTACCGTCTCTTGTAGGTGTTGGAGTTGTACTTGTAATATCATTGACTGTTTCAGTAGATTCGGTAGTAACAGTTGTA